>SRSE01001181.1:8682500-11182500 GCA_005024645.1 Planiliza haematocheilus
CGGACTATCATAAAACTATGATTCCTCCTTTTAAAGGATTGAGAAGAAGGAAGAGAATGTGCTGGATGTAATACCCTGTGACATTTTGAGCCTTTTTTCCTCTGCCTGGAATCCATCTTTGTCTTAACTAGGTCATGGCACACCCAATATAATAGCATTTATATTTCTTAAGTGACAAGAAACCAAAGTGTTGTGAATAAACAGCTTTCTGGTTTTGGAGATGTTAAGTGAGAGTAAAACACAGTTAAGGTGACAAAATGTGTAATGGCAGACTGTTGGCAATGCACTTATGGCCTTGTAGGAAATGAGTAGCAATGAGTAAGTTCAACTCTTTTATAATCCTTTTTGATCATTATAAATGTGAAATGTGAGGCATGCAGTTACTGTTATTAAAAAGTATTTTATTTTTCTAATGTCAATTTATCTGCTGAGCTATCATCACTTTGATCACATTGTGTAATTGCCAACTTTATTCTAAATGTTCACCGGCATGCTGACATATAAATATCACAAGTTCAGATGAGAGAAAGCAGGCCAGAGATAACTAATGGCCTTTTGCAAAAAAAAAAAAAAAAATAGTTTGTGCTTCTTGCAATTTTTGACTGTTGACTGATAACCCCTCTGCTTTGATTAATGACTTTAAACACTTTCCTCTCACAACAGCAACGCTTAATACCCCGATGGTTTGTGTTATACCTGCAACTGTGGAGACAACGTCAAGCACGATTAGGTTTGTGCCGTCGTTGGCCATTTAGGAGGCAAACGCGTCCAAAGTGTAAACGTCGGCTTGACCTTGCTCCAAGGGCTTATTTAAATATCAAAAGAAGCCCGTCCAGGTAGAGTTATGTATTTTTTTTTATTATTATTCTTTTTTTTTTTTAGTCTCTACCTCTATTTAAAACACAGACTTTCCAGTTTAAGAGGAAACAGATGGAGGGAAAACTGTTTCGTGGTGAAAATATTTACCTCAGTTAACAGGCCTAAACGCAGGGGCAGGACGACTGTTTTCAGCTCCATCGTCGGATCCTCTAATAATGGCATTAATAAGGGGTGGGAGAGCGTCTCCTGTAAAGGAAGGAATCCATTAGCACGACAGATAGAGCTCTTTTGAAAACTTTTTGATCAGTAGTAGCATTGCCTCCCAGCCAGCGAGTGTGCATCTTCAAGCATCATCTGTGTGGGCAATATGCAAACCATCTCTCTCCTTCAAGACAGGATTTGCAGTCGATTGTAACTTCTTCCATTTCGACATTTCTGTCTGAGCTACTTCATATAAAACTACAAGGAAGTGTTGTTTTAAAAGGTAATGGATTTTTTTGAGCTATTTCCACTTAATTTGTCCGTTTATCTCTCTATCTATATATAAGTATATAGGACAGGCAGTAGCTATATACTCGTGTTGTTTAAAATAGTACGACGATTTCAGCACAGACCTTTGTAAAGAAATATATATATATAACTGCATCCCACATTTTTAATTGATATAGCAAACTTACAGTTAGTATTCAAAACATGTCATCCGAGGCTTTAAACGAGCAAAAGGAATCTTATAGGGAGAAGTCTGTTTTTCACTGCTTCCCTTTATCCAAAGAGACCTTTTAGTGGTATGTAGGCTACACTTGTTCAGTGGTTTCTCTGCTGTTCTCTGTCTCAAAATGGCTTCTTTACAGACAAAGGAGAGCTCTGTGCTGTATAATGTTGCTGCGCCATAACTGGGTGAGGCTCGGGAGAGAGCGCCTCTTCTCACCCCCGAGGACGTTCGTGTTTTTCGGTTATTCACCAGGAAGTCAATGCACAGAGCGTGACGGTGGTGATTTTACTCGACAGGGTGTACGTTTTACAATTAATCCGAAAAGGGGGGAAAAAGAAATACGGTGCGTGTTAGGAAGGAAACTTTAATGAGGCGGTGTATTCAGGCTGCCGGTTGCTGGGCTGACTCGCCCTGGCAACGGCAGTAATCCGAGAGCTCTGGACGGTTGCCATGTGAGCTCGAGCGCTTTGCTGCACCCCCACACTACCATATAAGGTCAACAGGAATCCTCTGCAGAAGCCCTGTTGTTCTGTGTCTGGTGGTGAAAATAGCTGCTGGTGCTTTGGGCTTCCGCCCCTGCTTTCCACGGCTCGAGACAAAGACTCACGGATCACGGAGAGTTTTTTAAGCGCCGCAGACAACACAGAACAAACAAACAAGATGCCATCCTGTCTCTTTTTTTTCTTTTCGGTGAAGGAGTTAAAAATATAGGAGTCTTTTATTCGCGTGCGTAAAAATGGGGTATCCAGGCGCGCATCCGGGCTAAATTGTGTCTTTTACGCACGCATTTTTCGGCGTGTGAGTGAATGTGTAACGCGTATGAGGACACACAATTCGCAATCCGTGTACCAGAGGCCTGTTTTTCTTGTTATCCACTCCTTGCTCCGGCTGCCAAGCGCGTATTCAGGTCACGAGGCTGCAGTTCCACCCTTCCCCCCTCTCTCCCTATCTCTACCTCTCAGCCTTTTCTAGATCCCCAGCCCACAATGCAACAGCTGACAAAATGATGATTTAATGTGAGTTATAGCCATGAAAATGTGACATTAGAGAAGGGATTTGCGTTAAAACTCGCCAACGGGGCTATTTATAGGCCTTTGTTGAGAAAAAAAAAAAAAAAAAAAATCCTCCTCGGTGGGTTGCGCCACTCAGCTTTGACGCTGACAAACTGGAATATTCCACACAGGGGATTGGCCTCTCTTCTGCAGGACAGATGTCTCTCAGCACGGCGCAAAATATTTTGACAATTCTTTGTTTATTAACTGATGAAAAGATGCGTGTGGATACTAGGCTACTTTATTCATATGATAGGCTGCCAGTTTCACTATGTAAGTCAAACAAGCACTTTTTTTCTTTTAGTATTACTTATTATACAAGAGATTTTTTTATTATTTTTTTTGTAGTGCTTGTGCTACTCCAAACCGTAGCCTATTGTATGTGAGGCACATGAGAACCGTGAATGGCTTTTTCTGTGGAGTCAGAATAACCAAGCAGACACAGCTTTATGAGCTCTCTTTCTTTGTACTTCCAGCCTTTCATTCTGACGGATTGCTCCCTGAATCAAATCAGGCATCCTCGGAGCTTGGTGTTTTTTTGATTATGTTTGGGCACACTCGAGTTTCCAAGGATTTGTTTTCCCATGCAGACTGGTGGTACTGTATTCATTTAAAACACTGCATTTTTTCCTTCTCTCTAGGTCTTAAAATACATTTGCATGTGTAATGTACTGTTAGTGTGATTTCTCCACGGTGTAGTTTGTGATTTATTCTCTTTTACCTTGGCACTATCTTCACCTGTCTGTGTTTGTGAGATCTTGAAATAAATAGACTTAACACAATATTCTTTATGTTTTGTTGTTTCAAAAACTGAAGCAGGTTGTTGCATTTGTAATTTTAGAAGTTTTGAGCCCATTTTAAAGCAGCATTTAGGCTGACATGACATATTAAATGTAAATGGATCAAAATATGCAATAGACATCATTCATATTTGCAGGTTAACGTTGTTGGAGCAATTCAGGTGAAATTCTCTCATGGTGATCGTGTTAAAAATGTGCACATATTCATACTTAAAGGATTTCTTCTTTTTTCCTCCTCAAAATAGACAAAGTACTGGGTGTCAGCTTCTCCTCTTAAAGGGACAGCTTGCTCTAATTTCCTGCACTCCTACACACCAACTATCCTTTACCACTAGTGAAAACCATCCTTTTAAATTACACAGCAGTTTTGACAGAGAAAAACGTTCCGGACGCAGAGAAATCTGTAGGATTTTTGTTGTTCCACATCATCTGCCGTCTCCTGACACTGCCACCGTCACAGATTTGATTGTGATCATCAGCAGTTGTCGTCTCAAATGCAGTTTCAATAAAAAATAAATTCTCAGGCATCCATCTGATGTAATGTGTGCAGTAGCAATTCAAAGCTGAATTTACAGCCCTCGTCCGTGCCTTTTCTCTTTCATCACTGGCAGGTACAGGCACATCTAGCTCAGCGTTTAACTCTTAACATTCTCCTGAATCAGAAAATGAATTGAACTCCCAATGCTGATGAGATAGTCCTAATGCCCCAGAGCAGCCGGCGTTCATCACTGTATCCTCTGAACGTTGCCTCCAGCCCATCGCACGTTTAAGCAGCTCGTTGCAACGCTGCAAGATAAGTCCGTACATTATGTCCTGGGACGTGAGAGAATAGTTTGCCCTGACTCCCAATCTGTGATGACACTGCAGCGTTCAGCCTGAGCAGAGGACGGGGACGGGCACCTTTCTGTGGATTTGAAAACACTTTGGCATTATGTGCATGATAATCAGATGCAAATGTTTCTAGTTGTATTAAAGATTAACCTGTACCCTGAAGTTCTTTTTTTTTATTCTGAACAAGCATAAACCTCAACTTGATGGTGGCAAAGATGGTCTAAAACTAACACGCACACATCCGGAGCATATTTTAAAGCACATGATAGAGCAGAAGAGGGGCTGACCTTTTTACCAGTATAGTTTTCTGATGAAGCTAGCTGTTATGGAGGGTTGCTGGCTACACACTGAGTCACCCATTCACTGTCATCAGAGCATCTCCAGTGCACGCATGCCCATCGTCACTGATATAAATCTGTGAAATGTTAACAAATACCTCCCGCAGCACTGAAAATGAATACTCTTTATACCACCATCTCTTTATCTCTCCCGCTCCTTCTCACAAACGCACACACCCAAGGTCAGAGAAGGCAGAGCTTCAGATTGAGTACCCACCCAGAAATACGCAAACACACACGATAGAGGAAGTGGGAGCCGCCAGACCCAGCTGCAGCATTGTGCTTTCAGTGAACAGACAGATAATGGGGCAGGAGAGAAGTGCGTGGGGTCAATTGGAAGCAGCTTCAGTGTGACAGGAACAGGAAGTGGTGAACAGAGTGAGCTACCTGGTAAAACATGAGGCTTGCCTGTTCCTCTCTCTTGACACTGCCTGTAAATCACCTCAGCTGTTCCAAGTGTAGATTCAGCAGGCTTTGCTATGCATTTGACTTAAATCTGGAGCGAGCGCCTTCATCCCCGTCCCGCCAGGCACCTGTTTGACCGGTTTCCGGAAGGCGAGATGACACAAAACGGTGCTGGGGCTAATAACAGTAGCCCGAAAAGGGTGGAAGAACTCAAAATTGTGATCGTGGGAGATGGAGGCTGCGGAAAAACCTCTCTTCTGATGGTCTACGCCAAAGGTGATTTTCCACAGGTAAGACTGGTTCCCACGTCATTTAATGCATCACACCTCTTGATAATGTGTACTAATGTCTTGGCACAGATGAGGTTTCTAACTGTCACTATAAAATACTTAATATTTTATCATTTGTACTTATTAGAGCTCTATCTAAACTGTTGTAAGCCACTTTTTCTAGTGTTATCTATAAATGTTGAGTAGAGTAGAGTTCACTAATGAAACAACTCAACTATGTATAAGTGGAAATCTGCTACTTATTAATGCAGATCTGCATCATAAAAAACACAATCTTTCTTTGTGTGTCAACAACAGAAATATGCGCCTTCAGTCTTCGAAAAATATGTCACCACTATCAATCTGGGAGGAAAAGAGATAAAGCTCAACCTGTACGACACAGCTGGTAAGACGAAAATCTGTGATACACGCCGAGTGTCCATGGTTCAGACACGAGCCTGAGCTAAATACGTGCCGCATCTAAAGAAAACACACTCTGAGGTTTCTAACCACGCCGTCTCCGCCGCATTTAAAGACGACAGGCTCAGAGGTCAACGGAGATGAGGTCTCTGTGGGGGGGGGGGAAGAGTGCAACAGCTGTTTAGAGTTTTATCATTTTTAAAGGCGTTTAAGTTCAGCCAGCGCCAGCGCCGCTGTGTGAATTTGGCATTTATCTCGTGTTCTAGACACAGGGGAAGTGGTAAAGGTGGCTGTTCATGTCAGCATCACCAACATCATCTTCCAGGAAATCATATTAAGCAAACAAGTCGTCATAGAGTTCATTTTGCAGCAGCAAGAGACGTTAACATTTATTAATATGTACTAAATACTAAAAACCAAATGAAGTAGAGGCCGTGTACTGTTTGGTTTGGTTACTGTATTTCTATTTTAGGCATCAGCTAATATATTTAAGTCTAATATTTGAGGATTATTATTAATATAACTTCACGATTTAACTTTAGTGTTAGATTTCTGCTTCAAACACAAGTAAATATGTGACTTTCTCTGTCTTTTGAGTCTGATCAGACACCGGCTAGTTTTCATTACTAAATGTTTTATTTAGGTTGAATTCTTGCCAATTTATACTTAACACATACTGAAAACTGACACGCTTTCCCCTTAAGCTGCTGCACTATTATTCAGAAGTATTTTCAGAGGCAAGTCAGGACAGTCTGTGTTGGCGCCTTATCTTCTGTAAAACTGCTGCTGCAGGAGCTCTTTACATCAGCGGAAGAGGAAACTGAAGCCAGGATGTGGTTCCATATATCTACCCTGGCTTTGTGTCACATACATCATATCTTTATATTCAGACGCCCCAAAGCAGAATCTTTTAAAAAAGAGCAAACAGTTTATTTTTTTGTCAGCCTCGTGTCCTTTCACACTCATAAATTGTTGTTTACGGGCGTTGCCGCACTTTCACATTCACCAGTCAAGACATATTTCATGCTTTTGTTCTTGCAGGACAGGATGACTATGACAGACTACGTCCGCTTTCATACCAAGAGGCCAATCTGATCCTGGTCTGTTTCGATGTGACCAATCCCACTAGCTTTGAGAACGTCACAATAAAGGTAACGAATGCTGCAAGCGCGTTCACGTTGTGCCAAGTTACACATGAAAAAAACAAAACAGGAATGTTGGAGTTTAACCGGAGCTTCAGGTTTGCTCTTTGTAAATGATTAATAGAGCGTCTTTGTTGGCGTTTGCTGCTTTCTGTTAGCTGTGATTAACTCATGCAGCGTCTATGCGTGGACGTTGATCACCCTGCAGGCTGGTTCAGTGATGCTTACAGAAAGAGAGAGAGATGCTGCAGAAATTAGTCAACCGTGCACGATTTTGATTTTCAAAAGCTTATCTCTGTGTCTCCCCAGTGGTACCCGGAGGTGAAGCACTTCTGTCAGGACAAACCGGTCATCCTGATTGGCTGCAAGACTGACCTCAGGAAGGATAAAGAGTGCACAAGGAAGCTGAAGGCCATGAATCTGGCTCCCATCACTTACATACAGGTGAGAAAAGAAGAAGTGCAGCTGCTCTATAAAAACAGACCTTTTTAACCGAGGTAACTGCATCGTGAAAGAGGAAGCTCTCAAACCAGAACCTGTGACCGCATTCCTCTGCCTTTTTCTTTGGTTGCACCTTTTTCTCATGCCACTCACACTAGTCTAATTCTCGCTGCTGTAGGGCGAGGAGACCCGCCAGCACATGAACGCAGAGCTCTACCTCGAGTGTTCGGCAAAGCACCAGGAGAACGTGGAGGACGTTTTCAGGGAGGCGACGAAGAGAGCCCTGGCCTTCAGCCGAAAACAAAGGAACTGTAAGAGGAGGAAGAAATGTGTTGTTTTGTGAAGATAAAAGGACAGGGGACACCACTGTCCTGGCAGGGGAGGGACGCTGGCGATCCTTTATTCCCCCCACACAGAGCAGCGGGACACGCCTGGTGTCCCACGTACACGTGGGAACCACCGATTCAGAAAATGCTCCAGGTCCTGCTGAGCCATCAGCTCATCTTCCTTCACGGTTACATGCAAATGACTATTGATGCAACAGGAAAGACAATTTTGCAAGAAGCAGTTGGGAAATGTTCTAAAGAAGCACTGAAATCCCCTCTAGTATTTTTTTTTCTATGTATTTCTGACAAATCTTTGTAACTTTGAACTATTTCTTCACCAAATAGTTTTTTACCAGGAATGTATATTTATTGGAGGAATCTGAACAGGTACTACTTGTATTGTTAACAGGGATTTGTTTAAAGGTTTTTGTTGTTGGATCAGATGAAAATAGTTATTATAACGTAATGTACGAGTAGTTTAGTTACAATCACATGAGAACAACCATCTCACCCAACTGAGGATAGTTGATTTCCTTCAGAACAAAACGCACACGGGCTCCTTCAGCCTCAGGAAAGATCTTAGCCGTTACAACAGCGCCCACTAGAGTTGGAAAACCATAACGCGTTTACTTATATTAAAAAAAGACATGTCTTTATATGGTTATTTTTTTTTTATTAGGTCTTTAATTAGTAATATATATTTTTTACAACAATATATATATATATATATATATATATTTACACAGATTGAGAAACTGTCTCTTGTTACAGAGCCAGAAACAGAACAGCTACATCTTAAAAATGAGGAAATCAAGTTGTGTTGTGCATTCTGGCAGCTCTCGCGTCAAGTAACGTTTTGGTCTACAACTGAACACGCTTCAAATTTCAATTAAAAAAAAAAAAAAAAAAAAAAAAAAAGTGATACACAAATACCGGAATTCTCTTTAGTGGGACGATTGTATCGCAGGAAGTGCAGAATAATGCTACTTTTCCTAAAATAAAAGCAGGCATATTTCGTTTTTTTCCAGTAAAGGGTGAATAAGGCATCAGAGACCTGATAGTTAGGGGGGAAACGTCTCTTAAGCATTTCTTTTAAACCAACATGAAAATCATAAATATAAAAAAAATGTTAAATCAGTATTTAAGTGACTGGAATTAGAAAAATAATCCATTACATTGTTTTTGTATCATAGTCTTACAGTACGAGAGCCAATAGCAGCATTTGATCAGAATACATTTCTGCAGCATCACCTAAATAACTACCAATACGAGCACGGTTACGACATATAAAAAAAAAAAAACTGCCTGGATCATCAGGTGCTGAACTAAACTTGAACTCGAAAGCGCTCACGGCCACAGCAAAAGAAACATTACCGACCTACGTTACTTATTGTGTTAGAATTGGAGCACGTGGCGTCTACGGAGGAGTTCTCATTGAATGAAACGCTCCTTGAATCCTCAAATGTTTGTGGAGACGAGTCTTTTTGCCACATAATCTAGTGCAGGCGTATGAGACAGTTATGGCTTTTGTCAGCGCTGCGTTGAAGGGGGGAAACGGGAGCTTCATTCCCTTGTAGTTCTGACTCGAAACAAGGAAAACTAAATACAGATCTGACGCTAGACAGAAACGGTGACGTCAGGGGAAGGTTATCCTGGGCCGTAAAGTATCCGTTTTAGGTTTTTCCTTTTTTGAAATTGAGGATCTACAGTTGAGAATTCAGACTAAAAGTAAAATACTGTTGAGCAGTGAAAGTACACAAGTAGAAGTTGAGAAATACACATTATAAGTTCAAGGTGTCACACTGAGCACGTTCAGCCGTGTTGGAGCCATTACTACTTCACAGAAGTATGAAGTATGCAAGTGACAGACGTTATGTCTTCAAAGGCAAACTATGTTCTGTTAAACGGAAGCTACCTGCCCTCCTTCAGTTGCATATGATTTGAACAAAGGCTCTCCGAAAGATTCATGCACCGACGCAAACACCCAAAGAAAACACATTCTTCCCACTCACGTTTTATATACAGGGCAGAGAAGGGGAACTGTTCGTGTGTCAGGTAAACATCATTTTGTGCCTGATTGAGCGGCGACATCAACGACGAAAAAAGCATGTTTGCTGACTATTTGGGCTGGAGGAACAGTGGTTTCAGCGCCGTCCTCTCTCGACCTCGTCGCGCCGCGGTCAGACCGTCGAACGACTGTGCGCGTGGCTTTAAGATCACTGGCCGTCTCAAGGATCCGAGATGTCCCGCTGAGGGTTTTCTCTCAGTCATTTTTTTGCACCTTTTCCTGGTTTTTCTGTATTTTTTGGTGGACAACTTTTAATGTGGTGAGAAAGTTTCCCAGGAACAGGATGAGGAAGGTCAGAGCCAGCATGAACACCTGAAAGAAAAAGGGGGAAATGTGTTTTATTGCGCTCTGAAATGCTGAAGCCCTTGGATGTGGGCAAGAGGAGTGGATGTAGCTCTTGTAATAACTGCACCAGACTTTGACTCGGCAGCTGCAGACATCAAAGTTTGACTTTTGAACTTCTTGAACCTTGTGGGCTTTTCTTGTAAACTGGTGAAAGTTATAAAGTTATATACACTTTTACATCCACACTAAAACTACACTATTTTACTAGTTTAAGGGGCAGTGGAAGTATTAATCAGAATATACATCGACCAGGCGTAACATTATGACCACCTTCCTAATATTGTGTAGGTCTCCCTTGTGACTCATCAGAGAATGGACATGGGCCTTCTGAGGGTGTCCTGTGGTGTCTGGCAACTGAATGTTGTCAGTGGGGGACTTTGGGTCCTATAGGTTGAAGGGAGGGGCCTCTGTGGATCAACCCATAGATACTTGATCAGTTTGGGATCTAGTGAATTTGGAGGCCAGGTCAACACCTTGTGCTGTTTCATGCTTTTTGAGTTGTTCCTAAACCATTTTTGTGTGTGTCTGTGTCAGGCTGTGTCATTGCTATAGGGTGGGGGTTCCTGGTCTGGTCTCGGTGCTACATGTCTAACATCCACATGAATGCCAGGTCCAGAAGTTTCCCAGCAGAACTCTGTATTGTCACAAGATGGACAAGGTTACTCTCTGGTCATAATGTTATGCCTGATCGGTGTATATAACGTAGTCATTTAGTCAAACTAATATTCCACCAAAACTCTGAGAGAAACTGTTTCCTCTAACCGCCTCAGTACAAGGGCTGGACAAATTGTGAAGAATCCAGACAAAGAATTATGCAAATATTTTGCAAGTGAAGGCATGTCATTTTATCAGAACATCTTATAATTATACAGGTTGAAGAACTACGTGTGAAACGTGAATCACGTCCTTTCCCATAAGCCGATTTTTGTAATCGTTTACACGTAACTAGTCTTGTTTTCAACCTTTGCCGGTGCAAACACATCAGAGATCAAGTCACTGGAGAAATGCACCGTAAGGTTAACAGAGGTCAAAACCTCCACGGTTTACTTTTACTGGGTAACTTCTATTGACAGTTTTAATTTAGCCCCCAAATTTACACCGCTTCCACACAGACAGGCAAAACAAGCCTTTCAAACACCCCCCCTCTTTAAACCAAACCATTTTTAACTGCTCTTGACATTTAAGCAACGGATCTGCCAACGCGATCCTTACCTGCCACTCCTTACAGTCTTCATGTCCTGCCAAGCGAAACAGGGTCACCGAGTTGTATAGCTGCCAAAACTGTAAAGGAAGAGGAGGCATTCTCTTTCATAATGTCTCTGCACACTCCCGACAGCATGCGCCCCTCTCCCTTTGATCCCCATCCTTCTCCTCGAAAATGCTTTTTATACACATCCAGTAACAAAAGCCGTGCAACGTCTTCCTAATTTCCAAACTGAGAGTTAAGGTGCTATGGCTGCAGAGAAACATGTAAAATGTAAACTTACGTGGCCAAAAAAGAGGAAAGGCAACAGAAACGTGAGTCCTCTCCACATCCAGGACTGAAATCCCTCTGCAGAGACACAGAAGAACTGTAACAGTGACCCCGAGGCAACGTGTCACACAATCCAACACAGGATGTGCCGTGAAGCTGGAAACTGATTGTGAAGCAAATTCACGGGGGGCCTTTACTCAAGTTACCTCGACATCTGTGTCCCGGCACACTGATGTTAACAACTGCCTCATCCCTCACCTTTACCCTATTTGTTTTTTTCCCCCCCGTCCAGACATGGCGTTGCAGATGGCTCAAGAGTTCAAACGATTGAAATGACTGCCACCAAAAATAGCTTACAACTTACCCACTGTGAGGTCCAGCTGACTCCGTTCTCCCAAAGCTCGCAGCCTGTATAAACAGCCGCTCTGGTAGTAATACTGCAGGAACTGAACAAAGCCTGGGGGACAAGGACATCGTGAAAGATTACTGGAATGCAGCACATAAATATCTACGAACAGATCAGTTAGATCCAGTTCTGCGGAGAGAACATGACTCACTTGCCAGATCATTACATGGGAAAATGAATGCACCCTAACGTAACAGTCCTGCACTAAATCCTCCCTCATGACGCTTCTAATGTTCAGTTTATGTTGAACCGGCTTACTAAAGGTGGTAATTTAACTGTGTGATCATTTTGGAGGATGTCGTCTCTCGTGCTGTTAAAATGTATTGAGTGCTTCTGTTATTTAGCATGACCCACTGACTAAAATAGGGCTGTCAGCGATAATATAAACATGGCAGTGCAACACAATTCAATAGCAGTATAAACCACATCCTCCTCAGTCGTTTTAAAACCATAAACTACCGTAGAGCTAAGGTTTAGTGCAGGACTGCTACATTAGAAGGCATTTGTTTTCACTAGTGTACACAACGAAGGGGCGAGGGAGCGTAGCGTTCACCGAGAATCACCAATTTATCACCGTTACAATCCATAAAATGGAATAAAGAACAAAAGGTGACCAGCAGTCCGTCATGTAAACCTTTTCATGTGATCAAACTGTCCTTAAACTAAAAGAGACACGTGATCGCAGCTCAGTTTGACTCATCACTAAGCCCTGACTGGTGTTACCAGAACCATTAGCTACGATTATAAAGCAACAAGCTTGACCAGCTTGACTACTGACTCAAAGAGATAGTTCACTGTTTCATAACAAACTTGGCGTTGCAGGTGAACCTGCCCTTGACCCGTTCTGGCATGGATGTGCTATCATACCGCGGCGTCACGGTATGTGACGAGGGAACATTCGAGGGGAAACGCAGAGTTGAGCAACCTCTGGGTCCCGAAACAGATCGGCTGGTGCATCTATTTACCAGATGAAAAGTGCTAAGTGCTGGCTTCTTTAATCCCTTTCCATTTTAAGAACAAACGCGCGTTTAAACACTTGAGCTCAAGTGTAAGTGCAATTACTTCCTCATATTCTCTCTCTCCTAGGAAAAAGCAACACGCAAAGCAGCCCAGCAGAAATTAGGTTAATGCATTGATTAGCTAGAAGACGGAAAATGTACATGCAAGCATTTTTATGGACTCAAATCGAATTGATAAAGCTACTTACTTATTTAGCAAGATATAACATGTAGTATGTTAGAGCACAAAGACATCACTATATGATCAGTTCTGCTTCATGATCTAAAGCTGGCGTCTGTTTGTTAATGTTTATTTACATTAACAAACACTTGTTACACAGTGTGTGGCGTAGGTATTGATCGTCATTTGCCTTGATGTCTGCAAACAAACACAGCTCTTTTATCTCTTTTACATTTGGATTTAGTGCCGAAGTAAGTAACGAGCATTTCTCCTCATCAAGCATGGAGCTGGACAGATTATCTTTAACATAAAGAAGTAAAATATGAAAGACGGCTGTTCATAACAAAGATTTGTTTTTCCAGCATGATAAGGGAAATAAATAAAAACTCATTTGAAAGGACACCGTCATCGGCACACTGGTCATCTTAAACAGACTCAGGTCACAGAGACCATGTCATTCAATCTGTGAAACAGCTCCGTCAAATGAAATACCTGAAAACCTCAAGTCTGATATAAACAGAATCAACATCAGCCCTTGCGTCTCAAACCTCAGACACATACGGTACATGCACAAGGAAGCAATAAAGATGTATCTTTGCTTAAAGTAAACACATTCATAGCCCTTACTCTGATAAATGGAGAAAGCAAGGAACTGGCTTCTGAACATCTGATACATAGGTCCCTCAGGCCTGTGAAAAAACACAAGGTTCATAAAGATGAAATGACAACGTTGTCTATATTTGTCTCTCAGAATGTTCCAGTATGATGTGACGGCATAAAATCCAAAACATCATCTCACCAGGTAAGCATAACGCCTGACAAGAAGGTGGACACATAATGGTGAGACACCCACCAACCTTTGATCCTGAAAAGCAGAAGAAAAAAAAACATTAGAAGACATTAGGAAGACCATTAAGTCAGCATATTTCAAATCAAATGTCCCATTTCTCCCACAGCGCACCTGGAGCCGTTGCACATGAGGATGCTTTCCCTTATGGTCAATGTGCAGTAGTACCACACCAGCAAAAAGTTAAAGATTTCATCAGTAACTCTAAACAAGGGAGATAAAATAAAACAGTAAGCCACACTTTAATAAACTCCATCATCAACCACGATGACGATTAAGTGGATTTTCTCACCGATAGTTGAGAAGGAAGAGGCAAGTTATTGCTCCAAACATCAGGATTATTGTCATATAAAGCTTGAACTTCTCATACTCGTCTTTGTAGGCAAATCTATGGGAGTAAACAGAAGATGATGATGGACATAATAATTAGCAGTCACGTCTAAAGATTAACATTTCTTTAAGGCTAAATAGTTCACTCACTTCGCCTGGTTGCTGAGAAGAGTAACGTTCACGTTGCCCAGGACCAAATTCAAGTACAGACTGAAAACAAAAGTAGATAAATAAACTTTAGGTCAAACGAGGCCAACCTGTACAACTCCAGTGATCACTGCTACACCGCAACCGCCTGTTTAATATTGAGACACACAAAAGCACTTACCCATTTTTCTTTGGCAAATATGCTTCCATATCAAAGAAAACGTTCTCTTTTTCTTTAATTTGCGTTTTAATGTCAGTTATAAGTTCAAGTTCTTTCTCATCACTCGTTTTTGCACATCTGTAAAGAGAAGACATAATTGAGGGAAAAGGAAGACAAAATGCAGTGTATGGCTCCGTTTCTGATACATTAGTAGTAGAGTGATAATGATGAGAATAATTCAGAGTCTGCAGAAAAAGACCTTTCTGTGTTTGACCGTCTGATTCACTGAAATCAAACCTTGATGATTACTTGTTGTTAAAGCAGAGGAGAAGTAAATGTCGTGTTCAGACATTTACTGGGGGTAATTTGCACTAATCATGAGCTGCACTTACTTTTTCAGGTTGTACCTGAGGTCCTTTAGGCATTTTCTCTGTTTACTGATGCCGCTGCTGCACGTTGCCTGGAGATTAGTGAGCTCCTCTAGCTTTTGTCTGTATATTTTGTGCGTTTCCTGAGGATTAAACAATAATACAATACAATAAGTTGAATAACAACCTTGTAAAAAGGCAGAAACATCTGCCGACTCACAGAAATAAGGAATGAAAATAAATGAAGTGAAATAAAATGAAAAAAAAAAAGACATTTTTTTTGTTGTTGTTGAAAGAATGAAAATATATTCCAGCCTCTCCCAAATCTTAAAAAGAAATCTCAGTGGACAACAGTGAGAAGCTCTAGGCAACAGAGTCTCTTTTCAGCAAAGAGCGGAAATGCTTCACGCTGTGAAATCTTGTCTGACCCATCTGTCCGGACACAAACGGCTCATGACAAAGCATCACGTGGAGAAATAAAAATTCCATTTTACATGCACTTATACTGGAAGACCAGACCACAGCTCCAGACCGGACCAGCAAGAGTCTGTGGAAGTGAAGATGCATGGATAATCCTGGATTTATTACAGCTCTCCAAACACATCTGCACATCCATGACTTCTCTTCTTTCAGTCACACATCTGGAATCTAGAAATATCTGGATGGGGTGACTTGGTGAAGCACGACATATGAATATAAAACACTGGCTCCTGGGGTTAACACTGCACAGATGACTCAAACTCATCCCGAGAGGTAGCGAGAGATCTTGAGCGTCTACGGAGATCACACACACACGAGTGTGTTTGCAGTCCGCGCACAGTATATCACATGCCATCATATCGGTAATGCACATGACCAAATAAAAGGATGTGTTTGACTGCACATTTGTCAAGTGTGTGCACATGACAAAGTGTCCTCAGACATACAGGACCCAATGTCAGGACTAAAACCTGATATTCCAGACGTGGCAAAGCAAACAAAGCATCCAACTATGAACAGGAGACAGTTTCTGCTAAGGTGAAATATCTGACATTAGTTATTAACCACAGAATTTCCCTGGACACCTTCTTCTTCTTCATCATCATCATCCCCCGTGGAGCAGCTCCAGATTTTAAATTCTGATGGCACCACAGATCAGCTGAATGAGCACAGTCCCAGCCCACAGACCTTATTGTTCTTCAGAGTGAATGCTACCCTTTCATGTGTTGTCTCAAGTTAGCCAAGTATAGCTAACGTGAGCTAGCTCGTTAACATAGTGATGTCTGACGATATGTCCCAATAATTTAGCCATGCAAATAAACTGTGACAAAAGTACGCTGTCCCCTATTGCAACGCAACTTTGGTAGCAGTTGTTTACCGCTAACCAATCGCCCGATATTGAAGTGAGTGGCTGTAGCTTCACGTTAGCCGAAAAACACATTAGCACCATAGGGACAAGCAACTTAATGCTAACGTTAGCTGCGGCAGCAGATGCATGTCACAGTAAAGTCAAACAGAATAAGCGCCAAGTTAAACATGTTTAATCCCTCGGGTATTGCTACAAACGACGCAGTTATTGGCTCAAAGCCACGTCCACGACTGTGAATGAATGGCGAATAGGAAAGAGCCAGACCAACTCCTGTAGCCACCACAGTATCTGCTGTCACTACCATCCACGACACGCGATGTGCCAAACCTGATTAATGTGCTTACTTTGGTGTTTTCTCTCACCTGTAATTGTTGATATTCCTCGTCAATTTCCTCCCATTCCGTCTGAAACTTCGGCTTGGACATTGTGGTAAGAGTAGCCGATGTGGCGAAGAGGACGCTTCTTCCACAAGGTTTCACCTCGAGTCTCTCCTCACCGCTCTGACCACTCAGACTCTTTTTAACTGTGCTGCACGGAGCATGCGCAGAACGAAATCCACCGTCGAGAGAAACGTTTCAAGCTGAACCTGCTGTATGAAAATAAAAATGTCCAACAAATAAATGTTAATTGCTTATACGTCACGAAGGACTTCCAGAAATATTCTGCGCTAATTTTAGAAGTGACTATGAATTAAATTTATACGGCGCCAATCACAGTACACTTTGCTGTTGCTAGGATACATCGCATACAATGTAAACCTGGGTTCTGTTGCAGCGAAGTTTAGGCTACTAGCTGTCTAACATGTTTTTGTAATTTCTACGGTAGCTCCATGGCTGGAGTTTTCAAGTGGGTTGAGTTTAAGTAAGTCATCCGTTTGGGCTTACGCTAAGGTAAACATACATAATATTTCCATTGTGGGCAAGTGAATTAACTCGTAACATCACTTAGCTAGGAGCTAGTTACATTTAATTAAGCTAGAAAAGGGCACTGAGTATGTAATGCTGTAATGAGTATGAAGTGGATAAGGTTAACCTGTACAGCTTCATGTGCAGGGTCATGTTTCTGTTTATTTTATAAAGGTTAACATCGAGCAACCACCTGCCATGCCATTCATTAAAACATCTAACAAAAAGCTGCCAGTGTCAACATTGCTGGATATTAAGTCACAGAAATGTGGACTGAGGCATACAGTTTACTCGGTCAGTGGAAATGAATACACTGGGGAGTGGCTGAACAACAAGAAGCATGGTGAGATACTGCTTAGGGTTACTGTCCACTAATTTTCCTGAAAAGGTTTGTGAACTAATAATGACTTATAACACATGCTGGGTTATGCTGCACTATTCTTTTAAGGGAAGGGAACTCAGCTTTGGAAGAAGCCTGCTGCCATCTATGACGGAGAGTGGAAGTTTGGAAAACGTGATGGATATGGTACCTACAGTGTGCTGCTCTCAGGATCAAATGAGTACACCACAAAGTACTGCGGTGGATGGAAAAATGGAAAGAAGCATGTATGTATTTGAAAGTGTCTTAGACACAGTATAAGACGTATGTTCAGTCTTTTACAGTTTTCTCTGTCTCTTCAGGGTAATGGGATGTACGTTTACAGTAACGCCGCGGTTTATGAGGGAGAGTGGAGTGAGGACCATCGCAGTGGCTGGGGAAGGATGTACTACGAGAATGGAGACATGTACGAGGGTGAATGGATGAATGATAAGAATCATGGACAGGGATTCATTCGATGTGGTAAAATAAACTTCCTGTACATTCATTTGAATTAAAAATATAGTTTGGATGTACTTATGATGTGTAGAATTGTAGGATTTCACTTTTCACCTTGTGTTCAAGCAAATGGAAACTGGTACGAAGGCACCTGGCGGGATGGCAAGAAGAACGGTAATGGAAAGTTCTACTATTCTGATAAAGGCCAGATTTATGAAGGCTTTTGGGTGGACGGAGTTGCAAAGTGCGGGACCCTGTCAGATTTTAAGAGAGAGGAAGCACCAATGCCACCAAAGTATCCAATACCACAGGTACAAGACTTGTGACTAGTACTTCCCAGTTTTGTTAACTTTCGCACCACCTACACGAAACTAAACATGTAGCCCTTTTCCAGTCTATTATTGTGAATTAAAAAAATTTATTCATCTTGTTTTTAAAGCTACAACTGGTGGATATGCAGTTGGTTTTAAGAGAAGCTGAATCAGCCTACCTCCATCAGCACGGATGAACAACAAGGGGATCAACAGTCTCCACTCTACTGCATGCTTACAGCTAAAGAATAAAGAAAGAAATTCACCATGTTGCAGTTAGTCATTATACTCACCTACATTGTATATCCTTTTCAGCTGAGCAAACCAAAACAGTCAGTGTTTAATTGAGTTGAAATCAAGTGCTGTAATGATAGAAGTATAATAATGGATTAATTATATTAAGCCCATTTCATGCTAATGTACACACACAATCAAAGACTGTTTGTCATCTGATAAATTCAGTACTCTGTAGCAAAAGTAAAATATTCAAATGTCACATTTGCTTATTTGTCACACAGGCGCTTCTTTACGGCTGGTTGTGGGAACTGGTATTTCTAATAAGCTATAAACAGGGTACAGCATTTTGTTGACTAATGAAGTGTAGCTCGTGTATCAGCTTTCTCATCTGAATGTATTCCATCAACCATTATACGCATAATTCACGCTGCTCTGTTGCTCTAAATGACGGAGAATAAAACACCAGTTAAATGTAAACAATGATAAGTAAATGATTGACTGGAAAGCTCTTTGTGCACACTGTGAGCATGAACGGTGAGTGCACATGCTAATTCAGGAAATTTGAGACGAGTGGAGTGCCCTTAAATGTTACTATTAACAAATACAACACAGAAAACAAAATGTGAGTATACAGCATGTGTAATAAATCAGATTTAAAAAAACTGGTGTCAAGTTGTAGAAATGAAACCATCATTTCCTTAGATATACAGCATTAGGACGATGGCTGATGAAGACGGGTAACGCATTAAGTCCACTCGTGAACTTGCATAGATGACATTAGAAATATGCTTTTCAACAGTGCAACCAAATTATTTTCTACACTCCTAAACTTTGAGTGCCACTTGGTAAAAAAAGTGTTTATTTTAACGCTACAACCTTTCCTACAAATATTTGCTGATAATAACATGTAATATAGTTTTGGCAGCTCATTAGTCAGTCAACGCAAACAGCAGGCATTACAAAAGCAAATTACATACCTTACAAGGGAACACTTAAACACAGTAAATAAAGAGGAAAAAGTTAAATACTTGTGGTTCACAAAACACGAGAAAGTAATACACAATGACAAATGTAGTAGTCACTGGCACACAGGTAAATAAACGCAGCAGGCAACAGACAGGTTTCCAAGTTACTGTATTCTGCCATAACGCAAGAGAAAAATCAAGCAACTATCACAGTTAAGACTTTCTCAGGAAAACTTCATGCATTGTGGCAGATTTGTCAGTTCACAGTTGATCAAATGTGTCTCCTAAAAATACAACTTTTCACAAAAGTAAATTTCACGACAAAAGGGTGAGATATATCTTCATTCCTGTAAAAAATTAGATGCCATCTTAATGGCTTCTGGCTTGGAAAACAATCCCCAAGGAGTCAGAGTTCCACCACAGATGTGCATCCACTGTACATGTCTATGGGAAATGTGAGCTTGGCGACTGCAAGATGGAAGACTCGCCTCTGTTGTCGAGTTCGTTCTGAAGCCTGGTGAGGTTAGACAGCTCTTCCAGCTCTTGGAACTGTCTGTCCGTCTTGTGGCTGACCAGTGAGCGATAGAAATGCACCGCAAAGACTATGAAGACTAAGCCGAAGGGGACCATGATGGAGGTTGAAGTGATCGCAGCAGCCACACCAGATGACACGGTATTATTGCTGGATTTGTTGGGCTTGATAGGCAAGAATTTGACCCAGCAGAGTAGAACCACCTCAGCCAGGAAGAGCAGAGTACCGATAACTGTGGAAAAAGCCCACGCCAGTTCAATGTGTCGGTGCATGCGCTCATGAGGAGACTCCTTCACAGAGTTGAGATTGTGAACGTTGCTGACAGCCTCTATGTTGGGCAAAATGCAGGTGCTGACCATCAGCGCAAACAGGTGAACGGCCACAAGCACTGTGGTGCAGGCACTGAAGGCAATAAGGAGAGCAGGTGGGTAAGGATAGCTGTTGTCCAGCTGCACTTCTACCATAGCCACCTGGAGAGAAGAAACAAGAAGGAAACGACTTTATAAACATGTCAGCATTGTCATGAGGCTGATTAATCTACAGAGCAGCATTAGGGTTGTTTGGACGCGACGTTACCATAGCAAATCCAGAAAGCAGAGCTGATGTCCGACTGGAAGCCTTCAGCTTAGCTCGACTCAAGTACAGCTTTCTCCAGGACAGTGCTTGCAGTGAATGCTCGTTCAGACTCATGTTGTCTCTGGTATGACAAAAAAAAAAAACCGCTAATGCTGGAGCGAAGTTACCTTGTTACTCTTGCGGGACGAGGCGGTGAAAAACGTCCAACAGTGTACACTTAACCTCGCCAGCTGACGGAACTGCGGAAGCTATTTTTTCACCACCAGCCTTCAGCGTGTTGTACCGCCTTGCACCTTACATTACCCATAAGGCTGCGCGCTCTGAGGGGAACATCCGCTACTGAGTAAACTGTATATTTACTCTGTAGTGAAGAGGTTACTACTCTCATTAGTTTATACTAATGTGAGTACAACGTGAACGCTGTGGGAACTGTAAATAAAATAGTTTTTTTTAACTTAAACTGCTGAATTGACAATTAAGCTAGGCTCACTTCTAGCGTAATATAAGTATATGTAAGTGATTTTTACGTTAGATATGAATGAATATGCTTTTTAAAAATCTATAATATCGGTCGTTATGTTTTTAAAAACATAACTGAAATGAATTATTAAGGGATAGCGGTTAAAATTAAAATCGCTTTTTTTCTCCTCGTCTGTTTTCCGCTAACAAACATGATGTGATGAACGTGTTCCTGTTTATAAAAGCCGTCGGGAGCTGACTGACATGCCGTGACGTTGTCCAACAATGTTTTGGTTCCTGGCGGTGACGTAACACACAAAAACATGGTTCCCTTGTTTTGAACCCGTAAAGCGTGCTAAGTGCTCCTTTAACTTCGCCGCGCACGGAAGATGCTTTCCCGAAACTGAGCGACTGGAAAACGTTCACAAGAGACGATGGCTGAGGCCGCGGAGACGTGTGCTGAATCCGGACGCAGGCTGGTGTGTACCATCTGCCCGTGTTAACGTTAGCTTACGGGGCGAGAGTGGCAGCGAGCTAATTAGTTAGCTAAGCTAACGTTTTGCCATAGTAAACGATGGGATATTTGACAAGTCACTTGAGCTGTTTAAGTTGGAGGCAACGAAGGAAAACGACAGATATCGCTTTTCACATTTGGAACTTCTCACATTATTTGCAAGGGAACAGCAAGGCCACGTCAGATAAAGCAACACAAATCAATATTTGTATCAGGGAAGCCCTGCAACCACTTTACAATTAGTATGAAACATGACACCAGCAGCTGCTTTATCCCATTATAAGCGTCGTTTTACGGCTACTGCACCGAGATGTCACATTTAAGAACGCTGCTATAGTAACTGTTACCATCGAAACCTGAATATGACCCCCTGCCCCAGTTTGAAAGTTATGACATGAATGTCCAGTCGTTTCACACCATGCGCGCACTGGCCCTGCATGGAGAGATGGAGAGGGCTTTCATTTGTGAGTGTTTCAGTTTTGTCATGGGAGTCGTCTCTTTTTCTATGGCAGCGCTCCATCTGCCGGAGGATGTACGACGAGAACGAGGACTTGTCCGACGTGGAAGAAATTGCAAACATCAGAGGCTTCAGCGTGGAGGAAAAGCTCGCCAGTGACAACTACAGCGCAGACTTCGTCCACTTAATGGAGGGCAAAGGTAAAGTAACCTCCACTATCACAGTTGTATGCATGTCTATACCACAATTAATCTGTTTTCTTGTGGATGCTTTGAACTAAAACACACAGCCGCTGTCTTGCAGACTTCACTTATGAATATGTGCAAAGGGAGGCTCTCAGGATCCCACTCATCTTTAAGGAGAAAGGTGAATTAGGGATCAGGTGAGAAGGCATTTCTTTTAAGCATATTTAGATAATCTTGCACTGTGTTCATGCTTTTAATTTAACCTGCTGCAACTCTTTCTTATATTTGCATAGAATGCCTGATCCTGAGTTCACAGTCAGTGAAATTAAAGGATTAGTTGGTGAGTAGAGCTCAACTAACAGACACGCTCAATTTCATATTAACAAACTGTAAATATTTGCTAAACTTATACTGAAGCGCAGAAAAAGAGAACAAGTGTCTATATGGGGCTAGCTCAACTTCTAATCCAGAAATTAAGGCTATATGACACTTCAGATAACAAATCTCTTACTAAAGATGCTGTGAGAGGGCGGGACAGTGCATGGTCATGATATGTGGCTATATTTACTTCCACAGCAGAGTTTGTGGAAGGAAAATGCTGTAAAGAAATATGATCAAAGTGCCACAGCCATGACTGATCACGTGTAGTGTAGAAAGGATAGCGTCTCTGAATCTTGTGCTGTCATCTATAATTACTAGTTTCATCACAAATTCTAAAGCAAATGTTTGCGCAAAGTGAAACTTTGATTGAAAATTTGCAAAATTTTCCACATATCAGAAACTGAAGTATGCACCAATCTTACTATTTTACTATTGTAAACATTGCACAAGTACAAGCCACAATCTTTATGCTTAAGTTACATAAGAATGTACTTTAATATTTACAGCATAAGTCAGAATAAAATGTATTTTTTGATATTTGATGATTTGATTTTTTTGCTCATTGTTACTTTAATGAATAAACACACACATATACACATAATAAAAACACTGAAATACAGGAGTGTTGCTTGAAATAAATGTTTGGGGTGTAGTTGCTCCATCTAGTGGTGAACATGGTGAATAACATGTACATAAAAGCCACTGCAGTTGTTCCTGAGAGCATCTGTCACATGTCAATCATTCAACTTGTCTGTGTATAAATCTCACATATCACGAACCCATTTAAAGGCAGGTTGTCTTAAAATGCAATGTCATTGGGAGAACTTGTAGGTAGGTTCATTTCACCTTCTTCTTCTTCTGTTCTGGTTGGCTCTTGCAGGCAGTCGGCGGTCTGTGGACGTTATGGACGTGAGCACGCAGAAAGGCTCTGAAATGAGCATGGCACAGTTCGTCCGCTACTATGAGACGCCAGAAGAGGAGCGGGACAAACTCTTCAATGTCATCAGCTTGGAGTTCAGCCACACCAAGCTGGAGAACCTCATCAAGCGGCCGACAGTGGTAATGCAACATGGCACTCGCTGTATGATATCATGAAAGGTTTGATGGAGGATGTGAAGCTAAATTATTATTTTCCCAGAAGGACACTGATGGCTAAACGTGCAGTTTTTGATCACCCTCACAGGTTGATCAGGTCGACTGGGTGGACAACATGTGGCCTCCTGATCTGAAACAAAGTCAAACAGAAGCCACCAATGTGATATCAGAGATGAAGTACCCTAAAGTGCAAAGGTAGGACTTTATGTCCGTATATCTGTTTTGATGGAAGTTATTTTTTAAAGCACTATGCCGCACTATGCTATAAAGACTAAATGTGTAGCAGACAAAAATATGGAATATACTTGGAGAAAAAGTCAGCTTCCTCCATTGGCTGTAAATAATTCCTCATCTCCCATTTGAGAGCTTCATCTACCACTCCATCGCAGCAGAGCACTGCGTACTGTCACCTCCTGTGCGTGCTCCTGCTGGTTGCTAGGCAGCAGATTTTTTTTCTTCCACAGAGGAGGATGGTTTATAACAGCTGTGGCCTGACTGCACAGACGCTTCTCGGCCAATCAGCTGAGCGAGAATCAAAATGAAATGAAAACCAATGGTGTATGTTCTGTTAACCTCAGTTTTCCCATATTGTCTGACATTAATCAGAAACTACTAATAAATAAAGATGCATTTCTATTGATTTCAACCAATAGCTGCACCAACAGTTTTCTTTTTAGTGTCATTGATGGTCTCATTTTGTCATATAGATGTAAAATGTTACGACTGAATTACATATACATACTTGTAGTGTTTATTTTTTGGGGCTCATTTTCTTCTTATTCTGCAATAAATATGAGCTTTAAGTCAATTACTGCAGCATAAATGTATTATTATCAAGCTAAACTCATTTATTCATTAACCAGTTGTTTGATTCGTATAAATGGACAAACTGATCAACTGTTTAACACATTTTTAAGTAAAAGGAATATGTCACTTTGGGCTTTAAGAAATCGATCATCTGATTATAAATAGTTTTTGTTGTTGTCCATGTGAGTCCATAGCTGCCATGTTTGTGATCTCAAACAAGATCCAGTACAAACTTAATGACATCTCTCGTGCTCATATTTAAATGAGTGTAATATAATGTCAAAATGATTTTAAATTAGAAAAGTAATTCTGCTACGAAGCAGTCAAAAGCCGTTTTTATTTTCTTCTAAATCTTTGGCCGTCTTCCTCGAGTCAGCGTTCGGCCGTCTGGGTGACGGGATGCAATGCAAACAAACTCGTTGCCGTTTGTGAAACTGCCACATTATCTCTCGTGAAGATGTCCTTGGAAATGTTTATTTTTTTTTCTGTTTACACCTCCAGCTAAATTAATCATCTATGTCTCGGGGAGCGAATCATCCCTCAGTTAATTTCCAGAGGAGAGAGACCCTGTCGTGAACAATTTTCTATGCTGTACTTCTCCCGCGGGTTGTTGTTGGTAGTGTGATTACTGCTGCCTTCTAATTGGTCGCATAATGTGTTTCCTCAATATTTTCATCAGTCTTGTCTACCTATACTGTGACTGAATTATTTTCTTATTTTTTCATTAGGTATTGTTTGATGAGTGTGAAGGGCTGCTACACAGACTTCCACATCGATTTTGGGGGGACTTCAGTTTGGTATCATGTATTCAAGGGACAGAAAGTAAGTTCATTCTAGTCTCTAGCAACAGATCTGGTGTATTTTCTAGAAGCCATTTGCTTTCATGGAAATTTACAATAGAAGTTAGAGTAATGATCAGTAATATTTCTAATAGCCGTACTCTGCTGTGAGAACACTGCAAAACCAAGTAAAAACCACCTCATCTCCTCAGGTGTTCTGGCTTGTGCCTCCAACCCCACATAATCTCGCTCTGTACGAGGACTGGGTCCTGTCAGGCAAGCAGAGCGACATCTTCCTGGGAGACCGAGCTGACGGATGCCAGAGAGTGGAGCTTAAGCAAGGCTACACCTTCTTCATCCCGTCTGGTGTGTTGGCATGCTTGTTTTAAAGTAACCATCGGGAATAGATTAGCTAGTAGCGCTTGAGTGAAAAGAAAAGGCTCAGCTTTATCCGATCTGTTACGCAATATATTTATTTACGCCGAGTTTGCATCAATCCTCTCTTTGTACCGTGTCTTGTACCTTCGTGTATTTCTTTTGCAATAAAGGCTGGATTCATGCTGTATACACTCCTGTGGACACGCTGGTGTTTGGAGGCAACGTTCTGCACAGCTTTAACATTCCTATGCAGCTCACCATCCATGAGATAGAGAACAGGACTAAGGTAAGAGTCTGCTGAACTCTGACTTGCACTGCTATACAGTAAACTCTAGGTGGGATAAATGAATCTCTCTGAGGACCGTGGGAAGGCAAAGATTTCAATTGGTCAAAATATATAGTACAATATGATGCAACGATGATCAGTGGTAGGCTATAATTAGTGTGCATAATGTAAATGCATTTTTAAATGGATAAGCGACATTAAAACACCACCGTATGGCAGACAAAGGGAAAGGAAAACATATATTTTTAAAATAGTCCAAAATCCAAACTGCAAACCCACATTTTAGTAAAAATGTATCTTCTTCTTTCCTGTCGGATTTTCGGCAACTGTTTGCATTTATATTTTTGATTAAAGAATTGTGTTTGTTGCGTCTGCTCTTTAGTGAAGATAGCACAAGATACTGCTAGGACTAATATATGATTTGGCTATTTATTCCTACTCTGCTGTCAGAGATATTTCTTGTCTGAACCACAATAGAAATGCACATGAAAGTTGGCGAATGATAGAAACTGCGTACATGACGGAAAAATCAGGTTTTCTCTGTAGAACTCCAGCTACGCTCATATTAACCCAACAGAGGTGCATTTAAGAAATGTAATCGCTACAGAAGTCCTGCTATTAACCTACCTTATTTTAGTTAATAAATGTCTTTGGTCCCTGTCTTCAAGGTTCATTCCAAATTTCGTTTCCCCTTCTACAATGAGATGTGCTGGTATGTCCTGGAGAGATACCTGCACTGCCTGACCAAACGGTCCTACCTATCTCAGGAGATCCACAAAGAGTCGATGGGTGAGTGGTCTTGTGTGTCCACGGACGCTGTCTACCTGCAGCACTCTAACAGGCGGTTCAGCAACGTTTTGTGCTGTGTTTTTCTGTTAGTGTGGGTGAAATTATTTAAGATATTGTTACTGTAAGTCATAGAGATTAGATCTGAAGGAGTAGAGACTGTGGAGCAGTACATATAATATTATAAACAACTGTTTCTTAGGGTGGTTTTTGTTAAAAGAAAGAAAAGCAAAGCCCGTCTTAAACATTTTTAAGACAGGCTTTGTAACCGCTTGTCCTGTGAAAGGTCGCGGGGGAGCTGGAGCCTATCCCAGCTGTCATTGTGTGATAAACACTTATTAATATGCTCACGAATATAGGAATGTCTCCCACAGTGCTCCTAATATGATTACATTTTTGCTGGTCATTTGCAAAAAGTAGTATTACAGTCTCCCTGCTTCTGTCCTTTCAGACTACGAGACAAAGGTAAAGACTGAGAGCCCCTCCTCTGACTCCAGGAGCCAGGACACTAACGAGGACTCGTGCGGGACTCACGTCAGGGACGACCACGGGGAAAAACCAGAGAGAGTTGCTCAGGACGACCCGTGCTCGCCCGACAATGTGAAGGGCCTTAAAGCCGTTTTATCCGTCGACTCCGAGGACAGCTGCAACCCTGCCTGCACCTCTTTAGATTTTCCCAAAACGCCCTCTGACTCTCCGGCCTCGGAGTCTCAGAGCAAATGGACTCATTTGACGGAGTTTGAACTTGGTGGGCTCAGGAGGCTTGTGGAGAAGCTGGAGTCACTCCCAGAAAATAAGAAATGTGTCCCGGTGGGGATTGAGAACCCACAAGCCCTGCTGGAGGACATGAAGGTAAGAAAACAAAAAACAAAAAAAGATGACGAAGATGCAGGTTTGTTGCACGTACATGGACTCAACAGGGTTTTGCTTTTTGTCGTCCTCTGTGGCTGTCTAGGTTGTCTTAAAAGAACATGCTGATGATGACCCTAAGCTAGCAATCACTGGAGTTCCTGTGGTGTGCTGGCCTAAGAAAACGATAAAGGTAAAAATATTCAATCTGCAGCATGATATTCTCTACAGTCAAATCAGTCTAAACATATTAATATGTGCACAGTCGTAGAGTTTATACTTGTTGCTTGATTTAGTGAAGTTTACCGTGTGCTGTCAATTGGACATACACATGCACATGTTAAGGAGATGGTCCGTACTTTTCATTATATTTTTTATTATTTCTTATAGTTATTGGTGTTAGATTATGTTAGATTAGATTAGCAAAATCTGAAAGCCTGCCAACTTCTGTATTGTTAATGAAATGGTCCACGTCGGCTACATATCTTGAATTGTTTAAACTTTTACTTGGCATTTTCTTGTCATTACTTTTCAAGTGCTGAGCCTTTTCTCTGAGTTCCCTCACTCCTCTCCTTCCCTGGAGCATTAGATGTACTTATTAGCATAATTCTGACTTAACAGGCTGCAGTATTGCCCAGCGAAGTGAATAATGACTTCCCTTAATGATATATTTTTGCTCCTCTACATGCATTTTTCTGCGTATTGTTATTTTGTTCAGCACACATGCAGAGTGGATCACAAATAACCTTTCAGTGGAACTCCACTGACCAATGAAATGTTGTTTACTATTAAGAGAAATAATGATTCAGCTCTCAGCCCAGACACAGACCATTTTTTTGCTTTTGCCGTAGGCTTGGGGCTCACACTGGAATCATATTTGACATCAGCTGATATGAATATTTACTATTTGCCCCTCGGCTCCTCAGAAAGAAGGAGTTTATCATTCAGAAATGTCAATCTGTGCAGATGCTCGTCTTTTACGTGCCACATTTTAGTGCACAAGACTTTTGGATGTCGGTCATACTGCGCAAAATCTACCCTTTGATACGGCGCATGTGAAATTACGAAGACTGCAAAATAGTTGTGAACACTGGTAGCTCCAAGCGCCTTTGATGTCTGTGTCATTTGATTTCCTCTTGCCTTGAGCTCAGCGGGGGGCCGTAAGAGGGTCAGACTAAAAGCTTTTACATTCACTGTATACTTCCATCTCCTCCATTTTCCTTAATACCAGTTTCACTGTGCTCTTATTGTGAACTGTGCTCAGACTGTATGTCAGATACAGTGCGGTAAAATCAGGGAAATGACTTTTTATGTGCCACATCGGGACTCTTTTTAATTTAATCTGCGTGTTTAATTTACTGTTAGCAGTCGTCAAACAAACATGTGACCTGTGTAACAGACAGAGATGCCTCAACAGGAGGCTAAAGTGCGAGATGTGCTCTACATGAATGCATAAGTGAAGTCTCGGCTAGTCTAGTGAACCCCGTGGGTCACCCCCACCAGTCCCTTCAAAGGCCAGCTGCTGGTCGTGGGGCCTCTTTGTGTTTGCCTTTTGTAATGAGATGCCATCTGGCTCCATTGGCTGTTCAGAGCCTTCTCTCCTCTCCCTGTGATACTCATCATGAATATGATAGCACATTTTCTGTATCTCCTCTCCTCATTGGACGGAGGAAGACTCCCCCCCCCCAGTACATATTCTGATGATCTGTCGCCACCCATTGGCTCCGTGCTGCCCGGGGTCCCTCCTCTTTTTCAGGGAGCCAGTCCATATTAATGAGGTGGGCTTGTATGTGTTTCCTACATCTGCTTGTGGTATTGTGGAGCTTTGGAGCAGGAGGGAGGGCTGTAGGCCTGACAGCAGTAGCAGGAGTAGAAAGAGGAGGAGGAGGAGGGGACTGCAGCCATGTCAGTTTGCTGTGAGCTGGACGGTGTCTGAAAACCAGCCATGGCCATGTCGTTGAGCGCTGATGATGAGGACTACGACTCAGACTCTGAGCAGGTTAGCACACCAAAGCCCTGCAGGCAGGCATAGCGAGGCCGCCAGAGGAATGTTTGTGTCAGACAAGAGACTGTGTGCAGCAGCATCACAGGGCAGTGAGGAAATGGAGCTACCTGGAGACAAAAGCATTGATTCAGTGTATCTTCTCTGCTTGGGCTTTGATTTTTACCTTTGCTATTTCTTTTTCTTTTTTTTTGAGAGGTTTGCTGTTTGTGCGTGCATGCTTGTGTTCCTAACAGTTAATTCCAGCAGTGTTTATTTATGCCTAAACACTGGGGATTACTACTGGTTGTTTCAAGATGCAGGAGATAAATCTTTCATGATGTGATTGTAAAAGTCGCAAATGCAGGTTAGAATATGTGTAACAGTAAAAGGTCATTGTGCCAGAAAAATATGACATACATTTTCAATACTGTTTGATATAAAGGTCAAATGCATCCAAGTTGCTTACAGAGAAAGAAATGTGTTTTGGTAATTCATCATTTCTCCCTCTGCACGCTTGACTCTGCACCACACCCCCTTAAGTCTGTGGCTGCATTTGGATTTAAAAAACGCTGACTGCAGATGAATGAGTCCATCTCGCTCCACTGCCAAATATCATAGGGAATTTTATTCCAGTCATCTTAATGCACCTGTTCCCTGAGTCAAAGCTTAACTGTTTCGAATGCCACTGAAATTTGCTGATCTCAGGGCTAATAAGGAGGATTCAGAGCAGACTGAATAACTGTTAAGATAGCAGAAAGTGTAGCTTCAGAGTCAGCTCAGCATCGGTCTGAACAACTTGTGAATTCATCCACTAATTCCTTCTTCAAAGCATGCTCGGCATACTTTGTATTTCTAATTCGTTGCAGGCTGTCGACACACGGTCCTCACAGCTTGACCCACTAGAGCTTTTATTAGAGTTGCCGTTGAACACAACAAGTCTGTTGTGTCCACGTGAAGAGAAATCGTTAATCTCGGTCGCAACGATCACGTCGTTACAATGTGACAGTGCTCTATTTATACCGGCGTAGACGCACAGAGGCACAGCGGCGTTTTTATGTATCCCTGCGTGAATTTCACCTTTCTGTTTTGATAAGATTAACACGTCACATTGCTTCTGCAGCCTGTGCACAACACGCGCTCTTCTCGATGTGTGTTTAATGTGACGATAAGTAGCTCAGGGCCTTGTCAATGAACGTAAGGCTCAGCTTCTCATTATGTTTCTCAGCCTAACAAGCTCTCAAGTGCCAAGAAATGACTGGCTGTGCTCTCCTTATTACTGTACAAAGGAACAAGCGTGTATACTATATGTTGTGAAGAAGCAGATGTACTACTCTCCCTCCGCTGACATATTGTTATAGATATCATTGCAAAAAAACACTCACTGAGGTCAGGTTACATGTGTAAACAGACGTTAATAAAGGCAGCATACACTGCAGTGTCTGGTTGCCTGTTGTTTAATGTGATCTGACATCAGCAGATCAATCATGACTCCGTCCTGTCGTCTAACACTTATTTAGCAGAAGCCGGGCTTCAGATCACAGCGTGTTAGCTACATGACTGGTTGTATTTTGCTGGTCTCATTTCAGCGTTCCTCCTCTAGATAATCCTCATGAATACCCCCAGAACAGTCCAGTGCAGACTGCACAAGCCCTACCCCCCTAATATCTCACTCTAATCCTGTCTAGTAACCACATATCTCCCTGCTTGTGTCAGTCCATTCGGTAGCTATTGTTAGAATAAATGATTGTAATATGCCAAAGATTGAGCCTGCTTACTTTTTCTGTTAGAGGGTCTCATTACAGTTCTTATTGGTTACAAGTCTGTGTGTCATAGACTGTTCTGTTAGGGAATGGGACGTGGCTGTTGCTATGCTGACACCAGGAAAATCTGCACTGCCGATGTAACTAAAGAAATCCGATGTTCATTTCCAAGAGCTGCAGTGTTTTGCACTCCTTGTTCTTATTTATTTCATCTCGCACGCCGCCGCTTATTTCCTCATGCGGCGTGGTTGGCGGCATTTTTGACATGTGGTTTTCATGTTAAAAATACACTGTTGTGGTTTTGTTCTGCGCCCGGGAAGGAGCGGAATATATAACACAAGAACAGTAATGATGCTGATCAAAGGCATCTTATCTCCATTGCCCACTTCTATTAAGTAGAGCACATTTAATAATGTGTACTGTTCTAAATCAGTCTGAGCGCCCTGCAACACAGAGTAATGGGTCCTAGATATCCATGTGTGAAATGCAGTCATAAGTGCAGCTTCTCTTTGAAGTAGAAACATGCAAGCAAGTGAGGTGCTAAATTTGGAGGATGCCTCCGGGGACATTTTTGATGTATTTGTTTTCCCTTGTGCCTTAACAGCCATGAATAATGTGTTTATTCACGGCACATTTTGATCACGGCTGTGTTGCGTGGTTACGTATGGTATGTGTATGCATACAGAGACAGGTGGGTTTTTTTTTTTTCCTGTATTTGTCTGTGTGTGGAACTATTGGCCCAGAGGTGGGAAGAGGAAAGAAAGGATCAGGCAGTACAGCGTAACACCACCATAACACTGACCCCGGCTGAATATTGTTATTACGTAACCTGATTGTAAGTGCTTGCTAACAGGCCATAGCGCTGTTATTAAATGAAATGCATGTAATTCAGAACATTAGATTACATGTGCAGTGGCGTGTAAACATCTGCAAATCATGCTAAAGATGCAAGCTTCCTGCATTGACATGTGAAATAAAATTGTGCACACCTACACACTACATTCAGATTTGCCTAATGTTTATAGTTGCATGCTGATTATGTAGCCAGACAACAATGAGAAATATTTTAAAGCTTGACACATTCATCCTCTGTCAACAATCATTTGACCTTTAAATGCTTATTTCTGAAACATTTGTTGGCTCCTGGCTTCGGTTACGTGACACTGTATCTTCTTCATCCTCTCAGCCCCGGCCTCCCAACCGGCCGAAACCTAAGATGGCAGCATCTCCTGCATCGGCAGTCAAGCTGTCAGCCAGCCGGGGAACATCTGGTGCCAGGAGGAGAAGGACGCGCTGTCGAAAGTGCGAGGCGTGTCTGCGCACGGAGTGCGGAGAGTGCCACTTTTGCAAAGACATGAAGAAGTTTGGCGGGCCGGGCCGAATGAAGCAGTCCTGCATCATGAGGCAGTGCATTGCCGTAAGTACAAAATGTTCTGAGTGACGCACACTGTACGTGATTTTAAAGGAATGGGTTTGAGAAAGTGTTGCTTTTTTTTATTATTATTTTACTGAACGTTAGATAAGAACATCGTAGCAATTTCATAGTTAGGTGATTAGCTTAGCTTAGCATGAAGACTCAAAACTAGTGGAAACAGCCCCTAGAATAGAGAAATTATAATGAAAATTGTTTTACATTATTATCGTGAAATTATTTACAATAAATTTCTGGTGCCTTGAAATCAGCATAAGGTCACCGTGCAAGAAGTAATTGCGCCTGGCTAAGAAATACTTCAGCATGTAAACCACAACTAATAATGCATCGGTTAGCTCACTTTAGAGGCCCGTTGTTTACATTTTGCACAGTCAAGGTAGCTTTTTTTTTTTTTGCATACAGACATGAGCGTGGTGTCCATCTTCCTACAATCTCTATTCCTTTAATGGTGTCATCTCTTTAATTTTGAATGCTTCAATTTTGGGAGAGTGAACACGATGTTGTGAAATAGTTGCCAGGGTGTTCAGCATGGTTGCTAGGGGCAGTAGAAATAACTGTGAGGGTGTCACACGTGGTTGTTTTAGAAACAGTTCTTGTATTATTATTTTTTTGTAGTGGAGTACAAGTAAGAGGTAGCAGCCGTAGGAGTGTTGGCTCTAGCTGAAGTAGGAGTGGACGTTTTCAGCACCACGGACAGAGACACGCAGCGCGACTGGGTTTTATTGCTTCTGCAGTTTAATTAATGTTCGACTGCTAAAGACAAGATAATGAAGGCGTCCTGGCATTCGCCCTTATGTCTCACACTAGTGGTCTTGAGTTCTTTAGCAGCTCTCTCACCCTTGTTGTTCACTAATACAGGTGTCAGTAATCAGAGATATCCCACAGTCCATCGTGGTCTGCTGTTCACATGCTGGTTGGTGTAGCTACCTTATTTTCAAGTTGACTGAACAACAACAAAGCTGGATGTTTGTATGTTTGTGACCTAGTGAATTCACACAGACGTGAATATCAGAGCGATCAAAACAAAAATATGTCTTGTTTTATTATGAACAGACCATTTTCTTGATGGGTCCAGAATTAATTGAATCCACAGTTTCTGAAGCTTCATGTTGCTTCAGCGTTACATCAGTCAGATTGGCCTTTTCTGATTTTTTGCCGTCTAAGTTGAGTTGTGCGAGTCGGCTGTTACAGGCCGTTGCACTGAAATGCCCCTCATGTGATTAGACACAGGTAGAATAGACACAGCGCTGCACTTAATGGGGATATCGCAGCTGGCGGAACTGTGGAGAAGCGTGGGTTAACATTTGTCAATCGTATGCGTGTCCGACACGAACAGATCTTAAACAGGGCAGTGACTTAATGAGGAGCCTTACCTTCTTCCCTCCCCCCCTTTCTTTCTTTTTTTTTTTTACTTCAGCCTGTCCTGCCCCACACAGCCGTGTGTCTTGTCTGTGGAGAGGCAGGGAAGGAGGACACGGTGGAGGATGAAGAGGAGAAGTTTAACCTTATGCTTATGGAGTGCTCCATCTGCAATGAGATTGTCCATCCCAACTGTCTCAAGGTAAGTTTTTCAAGTTCAGTTTGTGTCAGCTATTGTCACCGTAAGCTGTGCTCCTAAACGGATTAGTCTGTTGTTTGGTTCCTTAGCGGGTAGTGTAATAGTCTCTATGCGTTTTTTGTTCAGGTTAAAGATTCCAGTGGAGTTGTCAATGATGAGTTGCCAAACTGCTGGGAATGCCCAAAGTGTAACCATGCTGGGAAAACGGGGAAAGTAAGCATCAGTATGGACTTTGTTCTGCATGCGTCTGAATGCGTTCACTGAACAGCTGAGTTTATCTGAGGATCGCACAACAAGAGAAATAACGTTGTGCTCTCTTTTTTTTTTCTAACCTTTTGGCCTCAAAGCAAAAAAGGGGGCCAGGGTTTAAGTACGCTTCAAACCTTCCCGGCTCGCTGCTGAAAGAACCGCGGTTGAACCGGGATTCAAAGGAGGAGCCCGACCCTCCCTTGGTGGCTACGCCGGTCGTTCCCGTCCTGACCGCCACGTCTGCCGTGAAGAGAAAGGCAGAGCGAGAAGTCATCCCCAAGAGGAATGACGAGGAGCCTCTAAAGAAACGGCCCCCCTTGCTGTCTCTGGATGCTTTGCCCCGACCCAGACTCGAGGACAATCCTCTAAGGAAAAAGAGGAAACTTTTTGAAACCAATGACGAACCTGTCATTGTGAAAAAGAAGGTGAGAGTTTTATCCTCTACAACATTGTTCATAATCTAGTACATAATCTCTTCTGTATTCTGAGCAGTGTCTTCTGTGTTTTCATCACAGTTTGAACACTTTCAACCCAAAGACAGACTTTAATATATGCAAAATACTGTGTTAAGTGTGAATATTACAAAGGGGGAAGATAAACCCAGAATGGAAATTGAACTTCCTCAGACTTTGAGGTGAGACTTGATATGAAGACAGAGTCACAGAGGATTTCTTAGATGAATTTGTAAATGTTGCTTGTCTTTATGTTTTTATTAAACAACTCAGCTGTATTTGAAGTGTGGCCATTCATTTTGTGCCCCCTAAATGTTCTTGAAAATAGAATATAAATGAATTTCACTGGTAAACTGACTGACTGTGACCGCTTTGGAAAATAATTATGTTCCGCCTTTTCTTTCTTAGAAGAAGCTTTCAAAACCAGATGATCCATTTACTTCAAAGCTGTTGCAGCAAATCAAGACGGAGAACGATCCCTGTGATGAAGAAGAGGAACCGGAGGATCGTGAAGACGACGGGTTGTCCTTGGAGAGGATGCATTTGAAAGAGAGAAGTGAGTATGATGACAATGAGGAAGAGGAAGAGGAGGCGGCGACGAAAGAGAGAGACGGCACTGCAGAGGACAAAGCAAAGGTCTTATTAAGTCCACTGCTGAGAACATCCATCATCAGAGAAGGTGACCAGTCCTCCGCCAACTCTCCCAGGGCTGGACCGAGCAGTGAGCCGGGCGAAGCTCAGGAGAGGATCTCTGCTCAGCTTAAAGCTCGCCATCAGCGGAAACGTCTTCCCAACAAAGAGGTGAGCAAAGACTCTAACCCAGAGATTCCCAAGACAGAAGACTGTCTGAGTAACCAGAAACACTGTTCAGTGAAGACGGAGGACAGCTCAACCAATCACAGTCGCCGGCCGCTGAAAAACGAAGACTGTGTGACCAATCAGAACCGCAAACCACTAAAATCAGAGGACTCGACCACTAATCAGAGCCGAAGAGCCCTTAAAATAGAGGAAAGTGTTGTCAGTCAAAACAGACAACCGCTGAAAACCGAGGACAGCTTAGCCAATCAGAATCACAGGCCAGTAAAAACTGAGCCTGAGAACGAAGTAGAAGACCAGAAGCCTCGTTGGCCTCTAAATAACGGCAGCAGCGATCTGGGTGACTGGCTGCAGCATCGGGGACGGGAGGTGAACGGGACGCCACACGGTTACTCCATCGGCTGGACCAGAACCACGCGATCACGCCGGTATGCCCCCGACCACTCCCGTGCCGATCGCCACCAAAATGCATCCAAATGGAGCGCCACGTGATCCGACCGCCTCCCATCAGCCCCCCGCCTGACAGGCTACCCCTGAGCGACGGCGAGGCGCACGTGATGCGACGAGAGACGTGGATGACGGTATTCAGCCACCTCACTCACAGAGATCTGTGTGTCTGCATGCGTGTCTGCAGGACCTGGAACAGATGGTGAGTACACCATGTACTGTGGAGCTGAAAACGTGTCCTCCACACTTCATCACGCAGCGTTCCTATGAAACTTATCTGCGGCGTCTCTCACCAGGTGCTGTGACAAGAGGCTTTGGAAGCACATCAATCTCAACCGTTGCAAGTCCATCACACCCCTCATGCTGAGCGGCATCATCCGGAGACAGCCAGTAGCTCTGGACCTCAGCTGGACCAACATTTCCAAGAAACAGCTCAGCTGGCTCATCAACAGACTCCCAGGTAAATAAATTCACTCCACAGAATCTAGTTGGGTTCGTTTTTGTGTGAAACAGTGATAGAAATAAGACAGGTGTATTTTTATAGGGACGTTTGACTAGTATTGTTGACACTTTGGTTTATTTATCTGTTAATTATCAGAAAAGTTGACACACAACATTCAGTACAGTAAAGAGGGACCTCTGGAGGCCTTTTAGAGACATCATCTAATATTTACTTGATCTGTCTGCACAATTGTGGTTATGATACTTTTCTTGAAAGGACAAAAAAGTGAATATATTGAGCTGTGAACACATTTAACAGGTTTATTGTAGAGATACCTTAAATTTACACCATGTGCACAATAATTACGCAAGTGTTTCGAACATATCGTCATTTCTGTGTATACTTTCCAACTCCAATGCCTGCTGGATTTAAACATACTTGGTTATGTGCATTTGTGTAATAACACCCCTCATATCAAGTGTGCACGATTATCAGGCAGCTACTTTTCGAGAGGGAAAATGAGCAAGAAAAGAGATCTAACAGACTCTGAGGAGTCAAAAACTGTAAAATATATTTTAGAGGGATGCAGCACTCTAGAAATTGCCAAGATATTAGGACGTGGCGACAGAAACATCAAACGTTTAGTTGCAAACAGCCAAAAGGGAAGCAAGAAACGCGTTGAGAGAAAAAGACACAAATTAACTGGAAAGATTTGAGAAGAATCAAACGTGAAGCTACCAGGAACCCGTCATTGTCCAGTGCAGTCGTATTCATATGTCGTAGGTTTTATGGACTGATGAGATGAGAGGGACTCTTGATTGTCCAGATGGATGGACATGTGGCTGGATCAGCAGTGGGCATAGGACTCCACTCTGACAAGGTGGAGGTGGGGGAGCGGTATGGGCTGGATGTATTAAAGATGAGCTCGGTGGAACTTTTTGGTTGAACCAAACTTTGACTCAAACTCAACTCCCAAACCTACTGCCAGTTCCTAGAGGACACTTTCTTCTCACAGTGGTACAGGAGAAAGTCTGCATCTTTCAAGAAGATGGTGATTTTTATGCAGGACAATGCTCCATCTCATGCAGCAACGTAGCTGTGTGGCTAGTCAGTAAAGGCCTTAAAGATTAAAGAATAATGACATGGCTACGCTCTTCATCTGACCTAAAGCTTATTGAGAACTTATGGCCCTTATTGTCTGTGAAGGTTCTCAGTCATCCAGGTTATGGTAAACCATGGCCAGGTCTTTCAAACCATTTGTCTTCCCTGGCTAAGATTTGGACGTTGTTGTCTTCAAAAGAGTCCTTCAGGTGTAGGTGGACCAAACCTGGAATTAGCTGCACCAGTTTCTGGTTATTAGCATAACAAGCACGTTTTTCCAGGAGGAGTTCCTGTTTAAACCTCAGACTTCCCACCAGTCCCTTAGAACTGAAGAAGCTACTCGGATGAGTGGTGAAACGTCTTCTCTAAAAATCTACAAGTCCAGTTGCCTTTTTTAAACTTTTTGGATTATGGCCCTTATTGAACGTGAGATATATAGTGAAGAAAAACGGTACACCTCTCTGAACAGTGTCTGGGAGGCTGTGGTTGCTGCTGCACTAATAGTTGCCTAATAATTGTGCACACACAGATGTTCTCGTACAAAAGCCAAAACCTCACTTTCACTTCCTTAAATATTCAGGTTTGAGGTTTATTAACATTTTGGATTGCCCAGGATCACTGTTGTTAAATAATAAAGTTAATCCTCGGAACATGCAGCTTGTCTAATAATTGTGCACATAGTGTATGCTGTAGTTTCATATAATTCATAAATGCATTTTAGACATAATCTAAAACAAAATGAGCAGATTTTTCAGTCTCGATATTAATGAAAAACTACAAAACAGAATAGCACTGAGCCTCCAAATGGTCACAGCAGGATTTTTTCCCTCTAAATAACTTTCGATACGTCCCATTAGGCTTCCAGCTCTTCAGAATATTTTGACCATTCCTTTCAAAAGCCACAACTGAGACTGCATTCAGGCTGAGAGTCACACCACTGCGGTTGCTCTGTCTGGCTGTACTGTAACTACTTGAAGACATGGTTCCTCTGTGATGGATGTGACCAATTTATTGCACCATTTCAAGCATGTTTTGACTTCAATAATCACTGCCTATAGCTTGTGTGTCACCCGTTATGAACTAATGTGTCACAGACATGATCTTACAACGGGAGAACATTCAATCACAGCTACAGCTGGTCTCAATCAGCCTCTGCAGACGGGAGCTGTTTGGAGAGCTGGGTGCAGTAGCTCTTCTAGTTATCTTTCTAGCTGCTGCGGTTCATAATACATGGCACTGTATCATAGCACAGCTCAGTCTTTCTCTGTGGATTAAAGGGAATGCAACACTGTTTGTGAGGGGAACATAAAAGAAGTTCAGATAAATTTCTCCCCATGACCCTTTGTGGGCTTTGTTGCGTGTTTTTTCTGAAGAATTATTAAAGAGAGTTGTCTTTGTGGAATTTTCTGAATATGAATCATTCACTTGCTCCCATATGGCTCCACTGTAATTGTATCCCAAGAGCACTCTGAATTTAAAAGGTTGTCTTTTACATGTTTTTCTTTGTTGCTCACAAATCTCTTCTTTGGATGTGTGTTGGTTTGGTTTGTGACCTTAGATTACCTCAAAGTCTGGAGCAAAACTAAAAAAATAGGCCACATTTCTTCATGTTAATGAGACAAATCTGTGGTATATTCATCTCACCACGTGGCCCCTTGTGTCTACACAAAGCAGGGCGCCAGAGAATGCTGCGTTGTGTCTTTAAAAAGTGTCTACCACGAGGTTCTGTGTGTCCCCGCAGGTCTGCGTGTGCTGCTTCTGTCGGGATGCTCCTGGGTGGCCGTCTCCGCTCTGTGCACCTCCAGCTGTCCTCTGCTGCGGACTCTGGACGTTCAGTGGGTCGAGGGGCTGAAAGATGCACAGATGAGGGACCTGCTGTCGCCTCCTACAGATAATAGGCCAGGTACCGGCATGTCCTCTGTCTCAGCTATCAGGAAAAAAGGGAGACTTAGTGGTTGAATGATTTATTCCGACCATGGAATAATAGGAACATAATGAGAGGAGTTCACATTTTGTTTTTGTTTGAAGTGGGGTACTAATCAGTAGGTTTTAAAGAGATGGATTTTTCCACAGTATAGAGCTAGTTAATACTAAAAAATATTCAGTGATGTGTCTTTAATGTTCAGTGGAGCTGTATTCTACAGAGGAATATGCCACGCTTTATCAGGATTTGCATTCTCAGGCAAAACACTTGTTTGTAGAATTATTTTCACTGGTTTTAGTCTTTGTGTGTTATTTACTAACCATAAATAAATCGTCCCTCTCTTCATTTCCCTCATCCTAGGTCAGTTAGACAACAGGAGTAAGCTCCGTAACGTGGAGGACTTGCGTCTGGCAGGGCTGGACATCACGGACACGTCCCTGCGCCTCATCATCCGCTACATGCCGCTGTTGTCCAAGCTGGACCTCAGCTACTGCAACCACGTCACCGACCAGTCCGTCAACATCCTGACCGCGGCAGGGACGACCACCAGAGACTCACTCACTGACATCAACCTGTCAGGTACGAGTCTGTCTTTGCAGGCCGTAAGTCTGCCTCTTTTTGACTCGTGCCCGAATGCTCGGAAAGTTTGTTTTGCACATCTCCGTGACGCCGCAGTCTTATAAAAACATGTCATCATAAAGGTTACGGTGTTGAAACTGTTACGGTATTGATTTAATCTGGAGGCTGTAATTTGTTCAGCTGAGGAGTAACATCAACATATATTTTATTGCATATATCATGGCCCTGAAGGACCATTAAATGTTAAAAACAGTGACTCAATAGGTCATTACAGAGGGAGCTGAAAGAAAAATGTGTTTAAGCTCTCTGCTGCAAGCGGGCAGCATGTTTTCCCCAAAACACTGCTGCTCGTCAGCATCCTTTTTTGGATTTAAAGGACAGATTAATCCATGCGTGTGCACTTTATGTCAGCACAGGTGACCCGTCATGCACCATTTGTTTATTTCCTTCTAACCCAGTTTCTCCCCTGCAGTCTGTAACAGGGTCACAGACCAGTCGCTGACCTATTTCAAGCGCTGCGGGAGCATTTGTCATATCGACCTGCGATACTGCAAGCAGGTGACCAAGGAGGGCTGCGACCAGTTCGTCGCCGAAATGTCCGTCAGCGTGCAGTTTGAACTCATAGACGAGAAGCTGCTGCAAAAGATCAGCTAGGCACGGGGGAGACGTCCACGAGTTTTAAAAATACTGTCCACACGGAGGCAGCAGACGACTGTGAGGAGAACGGCGCCGTGTGACATCTCAAAGACACTCAAGGACGGTGAATAACCTTGTAAAACTAATGTAAAGGGAGGCCACGCTGATGAGCCAGAATGTAAAAATGGATGTCTTGTCCAGTGAAGGCAATATTACAAAAAATGTTTTTGTTGTTGCACTTGTTTATAAGTTATTTATTCTTTATATTGACCGTTTAAGTATTGTACCACACTTAACTTTCAGTGTTTATAGACTATTTTTTGTTCCAATGCAAAGTTTGTTGCATTATAGATGAATATTTTTCTATCAGAAAGTGTTTCATACATTTATGTGCAGTATTATTGCACCACTGTACAGTATGATGGCATTGATATTGATAATCAGTCGGCATTACTGTTAAGCTCTTTATCGTCGGGAGGCAAAGGTCTTATGATTTGTTGCCAAACTGTAGGAGGGTAGCTTGTGATTGTGCGAGTGTTTTTTATATTTTATTACACGTGCCAGAGCTCTGTTTCCTATTAGACAAAGGTGCTGTATATTTTGTTTCCAATGTCCGTTTGGATGAGCTATCCAGTAGAGAAGTTTAAAAAAAAGAAAAGAAGTTATTTGCACTGATAAACGGTCGATACGAATACATGAATGTATTCTCGCAAACACTATACATGTGTACAGTGTATAAAGCATATTTTTTCAACACTAAAACGTTCTGCTGATTTTACTAACAGCTTGTAGTCAGCTGGGATATATAAAGACGTACATGCACACTAATCCAGACATCTCTGCCATCGCTCTTTTCAGCATCACTGGTGCTTTGTGGAGGGAAGCGCTTTAGCTCAGCATGCAGCAAAGACATGTTCACACTACAGTCGGTAGATTTAGCAAACAATATAACCATCTGTTTACTCCCGTCCTTAGCTGAACTCCACATGATAAAGGCCAAGGAATAAGATATTGATTTTGCACAAATCCTTTTGAAAACAGAGTTGTTTTCCAGTCTGACACATGACCTGTGACTTGTTTTTCTTACTCATGGCATGTTATCCTCTTATACAGGTTCATAATATAATTTTGTACATCAACTGGAATAGGTTTAAATGCTTTAATGTTCAAAAAACACATTATTTTTCTGATACTGCACATCAGATCTAGTTTTACCTTTAATCTTCAACTCTACATTTAAGCTACTGTCTCTTTAAGAACCCTTCTCTGCTCTGATTGGTCAGCTGGGTTGTCAAACTCATTTTACTCCCAGTAAGATCACAGACTAATAACCTATAAGTAACGGCATCTCCATTTTTTTTTTCCATTTGTTTTAGTGCAAAGAAGAACAAGTAAATCAGGAGAATGTTTACATTTAATAAACCGTCCTTTAAAAAAAAAGAAAAAAGACATTTCTTAAGACAAATAAGTGCAATAAGTTTTCTGTCCACTTCTCTTACTAGAACAGTGGACCAATTAAGGACAACAGTTAGCAAAAATTCATGCTGCAGGCCAGATCAGACCCTCTGGCGTACCACTTTTGGCCTGCGGGCCATATGTTTGACACCTGTGACTTAGAAGGTGGGCGCTGCGTTACTCAGTGATGTAGGTAAGTAACAGAAAAATAAAAGATTGGTACTGGTAAAAAAAAATCATTTCAGGTGGAGAGAGAACTTTTAACCTTACCACTTTTTGTGTGAGGCAAGATTTTCTTAAAGACTTGTGCAAATTATGAGTTTGGCAAAGATGCCACTGTCAAACACATGCGTTAACACTGCTCGTGTCCTTCTTTAAAAGGTCTCATTATTCAGGACTTTGGAGGATTTTACCTCCTGAGGAAAGTAGATTGTGATTCATTTTGTCGGTCGTGTTTCAGAGGCCTACATTCGTCATCCCAATATTTACAGTCGCCCACAGATGGCAGGTTTGACCGTATTCTAACACACACCCTTCATGTTTTTAACGGTTTTCTGAAATCTGTTGTGCAGCTTTTTGATAGAGGTCCACATTCACACAGATCGGTGGATGGGTTTACATTTTTTTTTTTATTATTAAAAGACTGTGTCCCCATAAAATATTTTATTACATTACTTCAGATCTATCTATCTGTACATGATGTACTTGGAAAAATTCAAAACAGCCTTTGAGATATTAAATGCATTTTAAATACAGAGCTGTGTGTGTGTTTGGTTCCTTTTCATTTTTAAGAAGAGTCTGAGCTACTGATTCATTTAGTTCACCACATGCCAGCTACCGTCTTTCCACTCACATCAAATGAAGAGCAGCGTTGGTTTGTAGTACTGCATTTTATTCAGTCTAATAAATCATTTTCTCTCGTTTACCAAAATAAAAAGGTTCCAACATTCAAAGTATAAAGTATAAAGATCCAGGATTATGGGTGCTCATGATATCCTCCCCCCACTCTGATAATACTGTAGCTGCCCCGTGAATGACATCTCTGAGAAACAACAGCAGCAGCAGCAGCAGCAGCAGCATCAACAAACGGACTTACAGGGTTACAGTGTCTGTTACAGTGCGTGGTGCGAGTGTCAGTTTTTGGATCCGAAGCGGACGAGAAAAGGTGCCACAAAGCAAGACTAAGACGCAACTTTAATGGCGAGAGAGTGACATGATCGGACTCGTCTGACCAAAACCAGCTGAAGTACATTCTGAAGAACTTTATATATTATTTCATTATTATTTTTTTTAAAACCTCCGTAATAATTAAGAGTTTTAAATCACGTCATCCCCCGAGTACATGGAAAAATATACATTTAATAACTTATCAGTAAACAACAATATAAGCTTTCTACGCGATAACAGCAATTGCAATTTTCTTTTTTTTCTTTTAAAACATACCACAGGCATACTGTACACACAGATATATCTAGTGACATCTGAGTCAACTGGGTCTCGAAGAAGAAAGTGTTTCATTTGCATAACAGGTTAAAAGTAAATCAGGCCTCCTCTGCCTCTCACTGATGGATATTTGGAGCGATGCCTCGACAACGTGACGTAAAGATATGTTAGTGTTAACACTCAAAAAAAGAGAGAGGAAGTAGCACCTGTTACCTACCTAAGTTTTGATATTAATGGACACAACAAACACTTGGTAGACGTGGAAATTAAATTGTATTGCTTGGTATCTGAAATTAAGGAGGAGTGAGTTTTAAAAGTTAAAAATCCAAACTGAAGGTCCACTTATTAGCTTTTTTTTGCAGAAGCTTGCAGCAGAAAACTGTAATCAAGTTTGATTCACATATGCTTGGACACGGACATATTTTTTGTTTTGCTCTTTTAGCCAACAGCCACCATCATTTATCAGAACATATTCAAGTTATAGTATATAATGAATGCAGACTGTCGGCTTTGCACAGACTGGAGAAAGGTGTAGGGACTGAAACTGCCATATGCACAGTCCTCTAGTGAATGAACACACTAGTAAGATGTTTTATTTCCACACATGAAAGATTCCTTCATTATTTCTTTTCAATAAATCAGGAAAACGATCTGGAGCATGGTCGTCCTGAAGCAGGACCTTTTAGCAGTGGCCAAATCTACCGTTTGCTATAGATTTTTTGGGAGGGAAAACAACAAAGCACCAGTTAGTTTGGGAACAAATAAATGTGCTTTTTCACGCTGCGTTTTCTTTTGATGAGGCGATGGAAGACGGAAGTGTATAAAAGAGTGATGCCTGCTGAAACTGAGCCAAATGAAGCAGTGAAGGCTGGACGGCAAAGGTGAAGAAGAAGTCACTTGCTGGAGACTAAACTAAAAGCAGAAAAACCCACAAACAAACAACATCTGACGACGGCTGCAGCAAAGGCCGGGCAAAGCATCAAAAAGGAGGGAAAACATTCTGTGGTGACGTCCATGAGTTCCTGACTTCAGGCGGGATTTTACCCTTTTTCATTCCCCAGTCAGTTTTGAGACCTGCAAAAGGGGTATCAGTGCTTAAAATTGTTCTAATTCAAACACCTTTCCACCCAGTCTGCACTTTACGACAATTTTCTATAACTAGAACTTGAATTTGTTTTGCAAAAATAATGAAAAACAGTGAAAGAAAGTGTCCAAACATATATAAAGCTAATGTGATGGAATCGTCTCCATAACAGCCAGTGGACTATCCGATCATGGACTTTGAACTGTAGTCAAAAGCTCCAGAAAAAGCTTCTAAGAGGGCCTTGAGTTTAGTTTTTTTTTTTGTCAGAACACACTTTCATATTACAGAAGTAATAGGAATGGAAATCTGCACACAAGCTGAAAAGAGCAGAAATTTTAAGAAGTTGAGAAACAATCACGTCCTGCACGCAGTAAGTGCTGAATGCTTTACATGTACACGCTTCATTTCCTAAAGTTAATTTGAGGAAAAAATAAAAAAGAAGAAGTCACACCAAGCTTGCTGGTCATGAGATGCATATGCTGTGAAAGCAAATCTGGACTGAAGGCATGGTTTTTGGCACCCACGACGCTCCTGTGTGTGTGTGTGTGTGAGACGAGACAGCTCGGTGCACGTGGTGTTCGGATAGATCAACGGACATTTTCTAAAAACGCATCTCCGTTTTTTGTTTTATTTTTCTTTCTTCTGATATTGCACATCCTAAAGAACACTGAGGGAGAAAACACGGTGTCATGTGGCATGACGGTGTAAACCATATTGACTAACCCTGGGATCTTACGTGTTTCATTAAACTGCTTCTCTTCACCACCAATAACACTCCGATCCACTTCAAGTATCCACAGGACCTCTCCTCTCTTGGGGGCTGAATCTAAACAGAGAACGGAGAGTCGTAGAAAGTGATGGCAGGGGTTTCTGCTTTGTGTTTAACAGACCGAAGAGAGAAAGAGTGAGTGTCCCGGCACAGCTGATGATGGTCCACCAAGGAGGAGAAGTGGGACTGGAACGCGAGTTAGTAAGGGGGACTTGGGGGGGAAAACCACCGTGGTAGACCACACAGGCAACAGTCTGGCTTTCGACGCCGGGAAGTCGCTCACGCCTGCTGCAGCGTCAGGCCCTTTGAGACGTCATGCACGGCTGTTCGTCCTCAGTGATAAATTCAGGGCTCGGGCCGTGCGCGCCCACCCCCACCCCCACCCGAGGGCCGCTCTTACATACACACGAACACAGAGTTTTAAGACTTGAAGACATGCACGGCCCGCACCACGTACTGCCTGCAGATGGGGCACTCGCTCATCCTTTTTCCGCACTTGGTGCAGGTTACCATGTGGCCGCATTCCAGCAGCACGCAGTCGATGATGGCGTCCATGCAGATGCGGCACAGGTTTTCGTCGGCCGCCAGCTGAGCTTTGACACCATCTGTGGACGGGAATGAAAATAATTTCACTGTGGGCTCAGGAAAGTAGATAGAGATCAGAGATGGTGTGCAGGTGGTGACCAACTTCTGCAGTCCAACAATTATTTGGTCCTCTCTACTTTCCTCCTGCTCTCCTGTAGGTTTTTAGCTATTGAGGACAATAAAATGTGCATAATTGTGCCTTAATTAGCTTCAACTGGAGCACAGTTTACAGCCTACGCCAATATCATACACACTGTTACAGTACACTAATCAGGCATAACATTATGACCATCTTGTGACAATTCAATGTTCCGCTGGGAAACTTTTGGACCTGGCATTAATGTGGATGTTACTTGGACATGTAGCTCCCACCTAGACCAGACCGGGCACCCCCACCCCATAGCAAGGACACCCCTAGGTGGCAGCAGCCATCCCCAGCAGGATGCACACACAAAAATGCATTAGGAACAACAAAGAAGAACGGCACAAGGTGTTGACCTGGCCTCCAAATTCACTAGATCCCAAACTGATCAAGTATCTGTGGGATGATCCACAGAGGCCCCTCCCTCCTGGAACAACAGAGACCTACACAGTATTAGGAAGTTGGTCATAATGTTATGTATGATTGGTGTATATTCATTTACCGTGTGATAACTGGATGGATGATTTTTTTTTTCCATTAGACATAGATGCAGCATTCATACCAACATTGCAAACAACCAGTCGTCCAATGAAAGCTTTGCTGTAGACCCATGCACGGAGCTCAGAGCCACTAACACAGAGCTGATGTCAGACAGACAGACTCTCACATCAAAACCATTTACAATCACAGCAAATTATGTCAGTGCGCTGGTTTATTTGATCCGCATATCTGATCGGCTCCCGCTGCTCACATATTGTGTGACGGACCAGCCGTACGCAGCCTGCTGCCTCTACGAAGCTGGCTACGAAGTCGGTTAAAATGATCCTATAGCACCTTGACAATGTAGTTACACCTGAAGTAATACGGCGGCTCATCAGGAGGTAAAAGCTCTCAGAGAGCATTAATGACAGGATGAGAGGCTGTCCTTCAGAATGAAATGAGATGAGAAACACAGAACGTGGAGACACTGATGAGGCAGGAAGTAATCACTCAAGTGATTACACAATATGATGATGTGGGGGACCGGGTGGGTGTAATGGCTGCAGCATGCCTTCACTGTTTACTGTCAGCAGATGAGTACATTAACCGGAGGAGGAGACGGAAAGCATTCGTGAATCCAACTCTTACCTCCAACTCCACTGTTGCAGAGAGGTGGAGGATATGCAACCACTTTATAGATAAGGACGGGCAGTAACAAAGAAGATCGATTAGTTTGGGGAACTAATGTTTTAGCTGCATTAGTGACAACACAAACAGAGGAATCAAAAGCAACAATTACCTGCTGTTATGCTCACATTTTCCACTGAAGGAGAACGAGAGAAGAAACAGATTTTTTGTCATGAGTAAAACCAAACATCAAGGCGTGAAATTAAGATGCAAACTCAAACAGAACAGAAATAATAATAAAAATAATAAAAGCAGTGCTCACTGGATTTCCTGTTCTGCGCGTTTTCTCTGTAGAGTCGATGCACTCGCTCCAGCAGCTCCCACTTCTCGCAGCAGCCGGAGTAATTGACAAAGTTCCTGGCCAGAATCTCCTTCAGCTGGCGCACGGAGAGGTTTTCTATCGCCTCTTCATTGTCGAGATCAGACAGCGAGGCTCTGATCCTCCTCTGTGTCGCCGGGCTGACCTGCAATCCACACGGGAGCAAGGCTGTAAACACTGACTCAGCAGCTGGACCGCGCTCCCTTTGACTCTACGGCACAAAGACTGTCAGCAGTGGTAAAACAAGCACCGCACCTCTAGGATGTTCTCGGTGGGCTCCAGGTTCAAGAGGGATGCTGTCGGCGTGTCCTCGTGCTCCTGGATGAGAAGGAAACGACACAATTTTTCAAACTTTGCGACGTGTTTAACAGAATCAGTGCCTCCTAACTGCAGGTTTAAAGCAGCTAAACAGGATAAAACGACTAAATGAATCCACATATGTCAGTGATCAGCTCCAATTCACAATCTGCTAAGAGAAATGCAAATTAAAGTACATCCCGCTCCTTCCTTTCACATCTCTTAATCAACATTCCTCAACACTCTCACAAGAAGAACTGTGCCTGATTAGAATTTATGATTTCTTTTTTGGCTCCTTGCGACTATCAATACCACGAGAAAACGACTTTGCAGCTGGCTGCGATTTTACGTCGCATCTGCTCCGATATCTAATTGAGATGTTTAAACACTGGCTTGGCTCCTCTTGAATCAGCAGTTAATTATTCTCTTTGAAGGTGGAGGTCAGGAATTTGCTGGATTGAAGGAAAATAAAAAGGAGAATGCAGAACAATTCAGGTCGTGTTTGCTGCCAGCGTATCATTTCAGCAATTCATGGGATCTGAAGAGACGCTATTGTCTCTTTATGATATCAGTTCTAGCTTATTTCATCTCTTTACATTTTTCTTCTTCTTCAAAAAACAGAGTTTGGCACCTCTGCTTCTGTGCCACGCAAAGTAAAACTCTCTGCTTCTGCACATTCGAGGAGCCTACCACCTTTCCCCGATGAAGGTGTGTTAATAATGCATTGGTCAGGGTCGCGGTGTTAGATGCCTGCACTCGCGCAGACATCAGACGAGACTCCTCAGAGACGAGAAACACGAGCTGCAGCCCTGACTCACGCAAAGTGCCAAGCTTCTCCGGAGCGCAGCGCTTCCTCGACTCGACGTTAGGTTTCATTCAGCCGTCACGAACATGTTAAAGTACTAGAAATCACTTGCGTAATGGGCTGCTGAATATGTTATTTCTGTTTTAACAGAAACGTCTCGTCTGCACCAGAACATACAGGCCACTGGAAATTACATGTACGAGCTTCCTTCCTTTGAATTGGATTCTTTTTTTAAACATGCCGATAGTTTAAAAAGTGTTTATTGGTAGCAGTGTGATGAAAATGTGTGCACACATCTTGTGGATCATAACCTCTTGGTGGGAAGTGATATCTTTAACAAAAATGTGTTTGTGTTTAAATGTGTTGAAAAAAAGGGTTTTAACTATAGAAACATTACAGAATGCTGACAGAAAATAAAATGGGATTTTTTCCATTATTTCCTCATTAAATAAAATTTGTTTGTAACCTAAGTTTGTCAATCATCATGTTCATATTAAACCTTGAAGGTCAACAAACCACGTTTAACAGTTATGTATTGTTAAAGCTCCATGACGTGACACATGGACACTCTGTGGATCATCCCACAGATACTTGATCAGTTTTATTTATTTATTTTTTTTGGTTCCCGTTTGTGTGTGTGTTCCTGTGTCAGGCTGCATCCTGCTGGGGATGTCTTCTGCCATCAAGGAGTGTCATTGCTAGGGATGTGCGATAATTTATCGTTTACGATGTATCGCCAAAAACATTTCCCAAGGTAAGAATATGTCATCCCGCGATAAAGACGATAAATTTCCATTGATGACGTATGTATGTGCGCGACACACTCGCAGCCCAACACGTGTGGAATACTGACAAACTGACAACGGCCGAAGGCGGAGCAGATAAGCCGGGGAACGAGGAGCCCGTTCCTAGACGAGGCTCCACCTACATTATGTTCAACTGGTTTGGTTTTAAAAGTCTGATGCGTAGGTTGCAAGGTTTGCAAACAAATGGTGCATAGAAAGAACAGTAACGCCACTAAAACACAGCTCAAACCAGAATATGAAGAAAATGTGCAAGAAGCAGCGTCGACTTCATCCAAAGCCTCCAGTAAAAAAACAAAAAACTCACAATGTGTCAGATTAAATTGTGCTTTTTATACTATTTTTTTTTAACTAATACTAATGAAAATATTTGCCATAAATCACACAGGGAGCAGGGCGATGAATCCACTGTAGCGTTTCTCTTGTTTGGTTGCAGCTGTGACGCTGTGGGGAGTTCTCAGCTTGTTACGTAACAGAATCAGCCTATGTAACGGACCTAAAAAAAGGCAAAGGACTTAAGCTGCCTCGCTGGCTGGTCTGAGGGCTCTGCACTCTCACACGGCTAACACAGCTGTTTCCAGCTGTCACATGGACGTCCTGCTGAACACTCGACCTGCGCTGCACTGCAGAGCTTTTTAATATCAGCAAAGGGAAAAAAAAAATTAAAAGAAAGAAATCCGCTAAACTGTAGTGGATTTTCAGGAAGAACGGGTTCATTCATAAACCCACGAGATAACAATAACACAGAGTAAAGATGAAAGGTTTGGAAAACAATGAATCTGACATCTAAAGATACGCACAGAAGGCTGTTTGTTTGAGAGTTGAAGGAAACGAGCGCGGCTTTAAACTTGTAACGGAGGTGATTTCCCGTCCTAAATGAATTATCTAGGATAGAATGAGGACAGATGTGAAAGTATGGAAATCAGGGAGCTCTGTTTGTGCGAGTGCTCATCTTTGCACGCAGATACACAATGAATATGTGCACACAAACCTGGCTGGTGGTCCCTGAGCTGTCACTTGGGCTGAGCACGTCTCCCTGAGAGGCGGACAGAACCGACTGTTCAGAGGCGGAGCGCGTTGCGGAGGGGGGCGAGGCGGCACGTGAGTGAGGGAGCGAGTGCAGACTGTCCGTGTCATCGTCCTCCTCCTCCTCCTCCTCCTCCTCCTCCTCTCCTCCTCATGCGTGTCGTCTTCTTCCTCCTCCTCCTCCTCCTCCTCCTCCTCGTCCTCTTCGTCCTCCTCCACCACCGGCCTCTGGGTCTCCCTCGCTCCCTGGTGACACAGCACCAGGTCCACCAGGTCCTCCTTCTCCCTGCATGTGTCGGTGGGGATGTTGCGCAGCAGCAGGTACTGCCGCAGGTCTTTGACTCGGAGCTGCATGAGCCGAGGCCGCTGGAAGGCCGTGCCGCGCAGGAGGTGGCAGGTCGTGCAGCAGCGCAGGTTCTCTTGCAGCACGGAGCAGAGGGCGCAGAAGCTCTTCTTACAATCACAGCAGATGTGCTGCAGAGGGGAGAGGAGCACAGAAGAATCAAACTTGTTCTTGAAGTTATGTTTTAAGAAACTACATTCTCTTTCTAAATAAGCGCTAAAGAGGATTTATATGACTGGAGCTCTGAAAAATGGGACGACTGATGGAAGAGAAGCTGTTCTAAAGATCAGTCATATCCGTATATATTGGACCTATTGTTAATTAAAATGCATTTGTCACAGGGATTCACCCAGAGTCACAAACAAGCAACAAAACATTCCTCCTGATAAAGTCCTCCTTCATGTTGAGGATACAGTAAAGAGAAGCGAATTAAACCATCTCTAGCTCCTAGTGATGTCTGACATTTTAAAGGCTTCACGCCGTCTCCTGATACACAGCAGCCGAGTAGATTGACACTTCAAATGGTGAGGAAAGCAGGTCGGCCACGGCTGTAAACATTTCCTTATCGCGTGCGCGCAAACGTGCTCCCGGTCCACCAGAAGCACATTTCCACTGTAACGGACACTTTTCTTCAATCGCTTGTCGTTTATTTCCCCCGGCGGGGGTCGTGAATTTTTTCACGCTACGAAAATATCACGCTGACACTCAAGCGGGAGTCGACCCGGCCGTCAGGGGAAAAAAAAAGGCAACTGGTGGATGACGACGGAGAGATCTGAAGCTTCGGCGGCGTTTTCATCCGTGCGTCTCACTGCCGGGCGGATGTACTGTGGCGCTGGACCGCGCGGAGACACGCTGCCGTGAAATAGCGTTTATGATGGAGAAACTTATACTGTAAAAAGACAGGCTACATGAATGGATGCCTGCTTGACCTTCAAGTTGTCCTTCAGGATCGGTATGTTCGCCAGCGCGCTGAGATTTAGAGACCTTCCAGAAACAAATAAACTCTTAAATTGTCTATTTAAAAAAAACAAAATATAACCTTTAGAGCTGAGAAAATAATCCCACAATTTAATCCTGCACTGGTGGATGATATCACATCAATACTTTGCTTTAAAAAAGGTCTCGATGTGGAAAGAGACTGTAAACTTAGGATGTCAGTGTATCTTTGGATGCATCATGAAGGAAAAGTCGCTGCTCTCAACTGCACGCAAGGATTACATAACTCTAACCAATCTAAAACTAAATGTTGCCAGTGAAGGATTACTCCAGCTCCTGCTTCACTGTCACGTCTTACTGGGACCGCCACCTACGGCTTCTTCATCTTTACCTTGCGCCTGAAGACGGAGAAGGCCAGTCCGCAGGCCTTGCACAGCTGCCCGGCACTCCCTGAGCTGGTGGGGGGGTACGTGGAGTACCCGGCGCTGGGGGCGAAGCGGAAAGGCCCCGCCCCTGCTCCGAACCCTGGCTGCTGCGCCCGCACCGTGCCAGTGCCCATCACCTCGTTCAGCAGCCCGCAGCATGACGCCCACATGGACGATGCCCCCGCCTGCGGAGAGGAACAGAAAAACACATGACGTTAAGGTTAATTTAATTTTAATTTCAACTCTATTGTGGCTGCGCATCTTTTTATACACATTACCCCTAAATTCAGCTGACACACACTGATCAGGCATAACATTATGACCACCTTCCTAATATTGTGTAGGTCTCTCTTGAGCCTCCAAAATAGGACTCATCAGAGAATGGACATGGTCCTTCTGATGGTGTCCTGTGGTATCTGGTAACAGAGTGTCGTTAGTGGGGGCCTTTGGGTCCTATGGGTTGAGGGGAGGGGCCTCTGTGGATCATCCCACAGATACTTGATCAGTTTGGGATCAAGTGGAGGCCAGGTCAACACCTTGTGCTGTTTTTATCTTTTTTTGAGTTGTTCCTGAACCATTTTTTTGTGTGTCAGTGTCAGGCTGCATCCTGCTGGGGACGTGTCATTGCTATGGGGTGGGGGTGCCTGCTCTGGTCTAGGTGGGTGGTGCATGTCTAAGTAACATCCACATGAATGTCAGGTCCAAACATTTCCCAGCAGAACATTTCATTGTCACAAGATGGACTGTAGGAGTGTCTCCTAAAGAGCAGACTTCCTGTGTTCAAACCGCTGACTCTATCTAAATATGGATGTCACCCTGTAGGATTTCTGAACAGTGGTTTTGAAGCTCAGCGTGTTTGGCTCAGACCGCTGCCATCTTGGCAGCACTTACCTCCTTCTAACACCAAGCTAATTAAAAAAAAAAGAAAAAGACTTGGAGCGTGAGAGGAGCTGAAACAGTGACGCCTAGGCAGACACCTAACCTGTGACAGCATCCACCTGTCACAGCATCTACCTGTCACCTCAAAGCACCCACACTTCCATCCCTAAAAGCCGTGATATAATTCAAACATATCTGAGTTATGGAGAATAGGAAGCAACATAAACTACCCAAATAAAGAAGCAAACTTGAGTAAATGCACTCACTTAAGCAGACAGTTTCCCTTGGTACGGGTTAAGGGAGACAAATGAGAACGATCAATGGATGGGAGAGAGACAGTGGGCAGTACATTATTGAGAGTGCTCTTGGAGGTTAGGGATAATTAGACAGAAAGAAGTCGACTCTAAAATCTCTAATTAATGACGTCTTCCAAAGAGCACTGTGGGTTGAATTTCACAATCGCTGCGTTATTTTAAGCCGTGGCGAGTTTTTGCGAGATAACGTCCCGAGGAAAACGTCCCAACCAGCCGGAGCCGCCGCACGAGAGCCCACGCAGAAAGTCGGAGGGAGTTTACTCATCACAAGACGGCCCGGAGACCGGGAGCAAGGATGGCGTGATGGGAGCCACGGCTCCTTGGAGCATACTGATGAGAGGAAGAGGGAGGGGGAGGACGAGCGAGCAGAGAATATGTCTTCTGTTGTTCCCGGGGCCTGCAGAATCAATAGCTGACATGAGCATAATGTAAGCCCTCTGTGGTTCCCGGCTCCATGCCGGGAACAATGGAATTCACAGGGTCCTGAGACGTCCCTTCTTTTAAGGCGGCGCTCTCCTCCGACTTGTCACAAACACCCTGTGATCTGACCTCGCCCATCTGCTTAGGGATTCGTTATGTAATCTTAGAAAGGAGGCACTATATGTGGAGTCAGGCCGAGGAGGAGAAAGCCACACGGTCGGGACTGATCTCCAAAGTTCAAACGGCTAATTTCATTAACTTAATAGTTTCTAGTAGCATCTATTGATCTTTCCGCCTTGAGGCCCGTCCGTCGATGCATCCATCATTACTCTGATGAACTCAAATTTGGACGATTTGAGTTGATATTTTGAGCTAATTTCACAATCCATTAATCATCATTAATTATTTTCCAGCGAACTGATCAATTGTTTAGTTTGTTACATGGGGAGTCTATTGCAATTACTCACAGCCCAAGGTGATATCGTTTAAATAGTTTCATTTGTCAGTCTAATAACTGAAAACAATCAGTTTGCGGTGATGTAACACTGAGAGAAGCAGCACCCGAGACGCAGTGAAGGTTTGGGATTAATGGCTTTATCAGTCCACTAATATCTTGTGAATTATGCATGTTGTCCTCGACTTTGTCAAGATATACTCCTGATGCATAACAACATTACTTGCCTGTGGCATAAACTTGACCTGGTGTTCAGCCGCTAAAAAGACTCCCTGGTTAGACGCAGCCTCTCCTCATATAAGAGAAGAGCCACTAAGAAAATAAATAAATAAATAAAACGGTATATTTACCAAGAGCCGCCGCAGCCTGGCCGTGAAATCAGTGTTATTTGGCTTTGAGCCAGCAGAGCGAGATCCCTCTGTCACTTCAATTAGCACACTGTAAGCTGCACACGGGGAGTCCCGCACGAAACAGTGACAAACAAAAAGTGCAACCGCCGCACGTAGGGTATCGCATCATTTGTTTTAGCGTCTGCATCACCTCTGGGAATGCTGCATTGTAATAATGTATTTCTGGACACTCTGAATCTAATTTTCTGGGTGAGGTATTGAAATATTCCTCACACAGCTGCCAGAATGCGAACGGAGAACAATCTATCCGGAGCGTGCACGCAAACATAAAGCAGCAGTAGACGCACAGATTTAACGGCCACAAGAGACGCGTGGATGAACAGTGATCTGACCTCATGAGACAAGCTTTTCCTGATCAAAAATAAAAAAAATAAAAAAATGCATCAACCAGTGCAACCATATGGGATGGAAATCTGGATGAAGGCTAAATGGGTCACAGACACAGACTGGAGAGTTTAACTAGAACTGATATGAGCCAGATACCAATAGAAGAAGGCTTTGACCTTAATTTAAACTACGTGAAGCAACTAATGTGAATATTTATTTTATTTAAGCTAAATTTTGAAAGAATAAACCTAATGACAGCAGAATGGGGTTCCAAGTTTAAGTTGCCTTAAGGATAAATGTTGACCCATAATAGGAGAAGTCACAATACCATTAATTATACATATATTTTGTGTATTGCTCCGTTTTTGCACGTCGTGCGGCTCACGTGTGCCTTAAATTACCACCCGGGGACAAATACACTCTTGTAGATCTGAACCTGTGAATACACTGTATATATTTTTAGCTGCACGCGTGCAAATGCAATGAATTTTAAAAAGCGAGCGCCTCTCTGCACAACGGCAAAATTCGCAGCAGCTTTACTCTCCTGCAGGACGTAACCCCGTCTCTCTGCCTCCATGTTTCCCATCTCTCCGCACCATCACACTCAGATAAAGCAATAACGCCCCAAAAAAAAAGTAAATGGTGCTTTAAATTGCATTAGACTGATGGAAGCCTTGTAAAATAGCAGCGTAAATCAGTGCTGCGCAGTGATTTGCCACGCAGACATTAAAGAGATTACATCAAAGTGTGTTTACAGGTCTACTGCTGCATATGTGATAAAAGCCCCGAATAAAGCCTTGAGTTGCTCCAAAGGGAGCCCGCAAAGCCTCCCTCCACGGTCCGATAAATTCCTCGGCCGGGCCCGAAAAAAAAATACACAGAGCTACATTAGCCGCTCGCAAGCGTCACAAAACCTGGCTCTAAGGATGAAAAGAGGGTGACGCAGGTGGACGATGGAGAATGCAGGCCCCAGGATTAACTGTTATGTGGAGTTGGAAAATGTTAACAAAGATCGACGGCTCCGTAAATGTTAGAAATTCCAGATGAAAATTATTGCATGCCGTCACGTCTTTGAGAATATTACAGCCATCAGTTTGCTGATATGTACCAATCAGAGAGATGGCTTTCAGAAATAAACTGTGCACCGTCCTGCACTTTGCAGACAGGGCATCACTCTATTTCCATCATCCGCCGTCTCTCTCTCTCTCTCTCTCTCTCCCTCCCTCCCTCGCTTTTCATTTCCTCTTTCTCATTTTTTCTGCTCTTGCATCAACTGGAAATGTCACTCACACTGTGAAAAGTGAATGCAGCTGGCTGACTGTGTGCGCCAGCGATAATGCCGTCAGAGAAAACAAACTGATCAGTGTAATGCCTTTCTGCATTTGTCTGAAAACTCTGTAATGTTTCATTTAAATTACACATTACCCAAACAGATTCAGTAATGTCTGCCTGCTGGAGCCTGCAGATGTCAAATCTGCTCAAGACTGGAGGGATATGCACATAAATCTCAAGCTGCTACCAGCAAAGTTTGCAAAACAGCGGACTTTCTAGCCTTTGGTGCAGCGATATATATAAACGGATACTGGTCGTCCTGCAATATTAAAATAAGCCTGGACTGGTTTGCAACCATCAGCAGAAACCTGCCGTGCCCCCCTGCACTCTGTCTACTTTAGAGGTCAGCCCTAAGTGAATTTAACCTGATTTGGAATAAACTGTGATCCACTGTGCTACATCAGCGTCACGTCTTATCATTTCAGCAGAGATTAGTGAGTATCTGCAGCCATAATGTCCGGTGAGAGGATTCTGAATGGAAACCGTACATAAATAAAACATGGTAGTCGAAATATCGCGGATCCAGCCCAAAAATGGCCGCGGTGGCACATGCTGTACTGTCCCCGCTTTGATGTATCTTTTAACTATGCAGCCAGAGGCGTCCCTTCCACAGGGGCAGAAAAGCTGCTTTTCAATTTAAACCAGATTAGTCAATAAAACATCACGTCCATTTTGTTTGCCTGGGACACAGTGAGTGATGACGTGCCTTAGGAAAATTAACTTCACACAGTAAAGCCCTCTGTTCTCTTATCTTCTAACGCGCTGTGATAAACAGGGGTGAAGGAAAGTATTGATAAAATGTACTAAAAGAAGCATAAAATCTTAGGCACAGGTTGTGAGGTACAGATCCTATCAATAATATATTGATTATTGATGCAATGTGTTATGACAGAGCAACACAACATCGTGTCCTCTGACTCAACTCAACCTATAAATCACTACAGTAACTCTACAGGCTCCGTTCTCTACTTTCTTTGCTTATTTTCTAACAACATCACTTATTTTATGAGCTCCGGCAGGTTTCGCATGCAAGCCAGTGCAATTTAAAAGTAACAGGTAATGAATTTTTATGCATTTGGGGCGAGTCCCCCAGATCCGTGCACACACAAGTGAGAGGGTTAGTTCGCGGGAGGATGTTTATTTTCTGCTGCTGTCATTTTTGAACCTATTAAAGGCAACTAAATAAATGCCAAACGGTGAAGGGAGACTCTGGCGCTGCCAAAAACGAGCATCTCATACATTATACCGCTAAGCCGGAGATCTTTCGGGACTTTCCCAGCCGTGCAAGTCCAGAAGTTGTGATGGATAATGTACACCTGAGCATGCGAAGCTGCGTGGCCGTGCAGAGCTCAGTGCACGGAGAGGCAAATATAGACCAAATAAAGAAACAGGGGCAATGGAGACGTATTCTATAACCCTTAGAAACACTTTAAGAGCAGCAATGCTTAGAAAGTGAGAAAACCAAATACAGGAATATTCCAAGCAAGTTGGTTTATGTCTGCATGTTTCAACTGCATGATTATTTTATTTCTTGGCTCGCTTTAGACTGTCACTTTGCATGTTTCTGTATCTGTAAGCTGCAGTGTGGCGGCCTCTCAGGGTCATAATGGAGACCATCCATCCTGCAAGCAAAATACAGTACTGGATGTGACTATATTTCAGAAAACGACACACTACTTGTTATTTAGAGGTAAAATCTTGTAATTTTGCCCCTCTATCAACAACACAGACACAGGACATTCACCCTTTAAAGTCACCCTGATTCATGCTGTGAGATACAACTGAAAACCCTCCACTCAGCTACAGTATAAACGCAGTAACATGTGGTAAACTGTCAGCAGCCTCCAGCAGCAGCAGCAGCAGCTCATTAGTCATGTTGTGTGTTTTCACAGTACTGTCTGATGCTGATGATGATGATAATGAAGAAGATGACTGCTCGTAGTGTCAGCCCTGCCTCCGCTTCACCTTTCACCGCGACTGTCACCAGAAACCTGCCGCCACCAGAGCACCAATGACATCATCGCGATCATCTTCATCATTATCAGTCCAGTGCTCCGGCTGCCAGACAGCATCATCACCTTTCCTTCCTGTGCTGCAGCCCGTCGCCGCAACAACAAACATACACACACACGCTCACGCTCCGGAGAGGAAGGAGACTCCTGACACAGCTTGGACCTGAGAGGTGTTCCTCTGTCCTCTCTCGGTATCCCGAGACGTCTCCGAAACATCCCCGCACCGACTCCCTCGCTGACCGCATCTCTATCTCATTAGAGCGGATTAAAGCCTGACGATGAATGGACGTCGCAGCGGACGCTTTAGTCCACTGAACTATCACACCGGGGTCAAAGCAGGCTCGTTAAAAGGCTGCACATTGTTCCCACTGTTTGTGGGGACGACTGGACGCGCAGGGGACGCGATTCCAGGCTTGCACTTTCGACAGGAAAAATGAAAAGCAGAAAAAAATAAAAACAGACCGGCAGACTTAGCTGCAGCTAAACAGTGAACGCTGCATTTAGAAGCCCGGTGATTAGAAAAGCATCTAAGTGCACACGGACGAAATTAATTAACGTTAAGATGGGGGTATTCCCTGACACTCGGTGCAGCATCGTGAGCAAACCGCGCAGAAAACAATCGGCCTCGCGAATGCATCCAAATCCTAAACCAGTCCCAGGTGAGATCACGTACCTTCATTGCACCTCCCGTTTGAGGAAATTGCCGAGTAATGTCAGGACGACGACCATTGCAAGTGCACAGGGAATCAAACCATTACGTCTTCCCTCTCTCCAGCTGCCAGTGTGTGTGGAGTAAGCATAACGTAATGGCCAAGAGGACCGCAGCCAATCACAGAGCGCGCACAGGCGCTGGTATCTTTAGCAGCCAATCCGCCTTAACACACCGCCAGTGGGCGTTCGGTGCCGTGCGTAAAGACGCATGTGAGAGTCTGACAGACGCATCATGCTATTTTCACAGGATTGGTTTATTCCAGTGAATTTGCTTCCCCCCCTCTCACCATAAACAAATAGGATAGTCAGATCTAATACCCCCTCCCCCGTACAAATTTTGTACATTTTTATTTTTTAAAATAACCTGCATTATTAGTTTCGAACGAAACAAAGACATACAATCAAAGGTTAATGTTGTTTTTTTTGTTTTGTTTTAAAAAAAGCAGTTAATATTAAGCACATGCACGTGCTGTGCTATTCCTGATTGTTTTGTACCCAAACTAAATGCGGCTACAATCTTATTTACCGCCATATTTAGCCAGTGTGCGCGCGCGCGTGTGTGTGCTTGTCTGTGCCTGGCTCGGATGCGCGCGCACGCCAGGCTGCTGTCTGCAGTAAGGTGATTAGCGAGGTTCTTCTTGCATCACCCAGTACCCACCGAGAGCCCGCAGGGGGCAGCAGATAGCCCTGCCTCTTCATTAATATCATTCAGACATAACAGAAGCCGCGGGGAGGACAGGACGTCCATGATGTTCCTGCTGTATGATGCTCCCACATCACTCTGGAGACACAACAGTGAGTTTTCCAGTGGAAACGTGGCTATGGCACAGTGTGCGCAGTGCTGAGTCTCTTGAAATTCCCTGCCATCCTCAGCACATCAAACTGTGACCCTATGTTGATTTCATTTCATTTCACACAACCGCATTAAAAGATATGTGGAGGCCTTCGGGCCAGCGGTGACACACTTTAGAGCTTCAGACTTGGCCTAAATATTCTCCCACTTCGAAGTTTAAACAGGAAACGGCACAACTCCTCCTCACAAAATTTACCACAAAGTACGGGTAGAGGTGGATGTGAGTCTATGAAGTCAATTAATCTAAATGATGGCAGTGTTTTTATTTATTTTTTTAGATACTTTCTGGGCGTATCTGCTAGAATCATTACTCATAATGATGAATGAGATTATGCACCGGTATTGACAGACGCCCAACAACAACTTTCAGCAGCTGTATCTACCACAGTCTGTTTAATCCACAGGGCTTCATGATGACTACTCCTGTAGTTCTAAAGAAAAGAATGAGACAATTTTCTTTCTTTATTTAGTGACATAACATAACGTAATGTTTCTAGCACAGTTGTGACACACCACATTGTGGGAGTTTTGTTTGCTTATTTAGTTTCAGTTTCCGCTCAGGCTGCTCCGAAGATAAAGTCTTCTTCCGTGTCACTGATTTATCAACATTTGATGAACACGCTGATTTTATGTGACAACGAAGGCCCCAAAGAAAAGTGAAAAGTGATTTTGATTGGAGTAATAATTTGGGTAGTGAGCACATTTTCACATCGGAGAAGCCAGAAGCAAAGACTTTTGTTGGCATGTTTCCTCAATCAGTTACTTAAACGCTTACTTAAAGTATCAAGACTGTTAGTGATTCATGTTTTTAACATAATCAATCATGTGGAGTTTCAACTCACTGAACTCTATACTCATACGTTAAGCAGAGACACTTTCAAATACTCCATCCACCCACTTCTCTCACGGCTGCATACCATGTTAATCCAGTTGCAACAACAGTTTATACACACATTCATTCTGGTAATAGGTCATGATTAAGATGAATGAGATGATCAAACTGATAAAACATTCATGTTTACCGGAATACTTATCTTCTAAGGAATGTCTAATATTTTTTCTTTTAACTGCGCAACAAACCAAAACAGACACAACATCTCAGTGGAGGTTCATTTCAAAGCCTGGTCAGTTATTTTATAGTTTTGGATATGAACCAGAAAACAATTTCAAACTCTGCATGAGGTTTCTTTCTCCTGAAAATCTGGGAGAGAGTCCAATTTAAAAACAAAAAAACTCTCTAGGATTGTGAAATCTGTGACACAAAGTGAGACTAAATGATCACATGACCCATCACCTCAGAAAGACCTTATCACACACACACAAGCTCACATGATGTATTGACTGTATTCAAACTCATGAACAAACATGATCTCAATCTGTGTTTCAGATCTAAGTCCTACTCATGCTATTTCTCATGCTTATGTATCTGACTTCATTTAAAACTCCTCGAAACTGAGCTGAATCATCCTTCCAGGGAAGAACTCCCCATGTGTGTTCAATTTATTCAAGAGAGGCAATAAGAAAAAGAAAAGCAGCTCATTGTTTCTCAAGATTCCCGCAAACACGGTCAGAGCATTTCCTGTCAACGTCGACCATAATTAAGCATAATTGAGTCTACTCAGCTGAGATGATTCAAGCTGAATTTATGCTTCTTGTACAGCACACAACAAGCCACACACCGGGCAGACCTCCTGAGCTGCTCTGTGCAGCCAACAAGTGCCACTAGATGGAGCATGTACGCTGCTCAAAAGGGAGCGAGCCCCAGGTTGTTGCAAGCTTGCGCTGCAAATGTGCATTTCTGGAGAAGTTAAACCGACTTCAACTAGGACTGTGAAAATCCTTAGCAGTGTAACCTTTTATTTGTGCATCATTGCAGCACCAACTATTCTGGAAAGCTCCACTTCATAACTGACCTTTGCTTATCAGAAACTGTTACCTTTCTCAAAGCGGTTTGAGATGTAAGTTGCTTTTGAACTGACATGCAGTTGCAGAAATGCTACTACAATCTGCAATACATTTATTTTAGTATGTATTTATTTCTATTATTTCTAAATCTGTGTATGTTTCATCTAATAACCCTACATCTTTAAATATAATACACTGTCATACACTCCTGATCAAAACTTTAAGACCAGTTGAAAAATTGCAATAATTACATTTTGCACTGTTGGGTCATAAGAAGGTTCACGGAGGGCATCCACTGTCTGGAACTGGTGTCCATTTTTGTAAACTTAACCCTGCCATCCAACCCCAACTGTTCTCATTTGGATTTAGATCAGCACGCAGGATGGTTGAAGAGACTGATGTTATTTCTATGGAAGAAGTCTTTGTCAGGCGGGCATTGTGAACTGCGTTGTCCTGTTGAAAAACCCAGTCATTACCACACAGACGATGGTCTTGAGTCATGAGGGATGCCCCCTGCCACATCTCCACATAGCCAGCTGCCATTTGACGCCTCTGCACAACCTGAAGCTCCACTGTTCCACTGAAGGAAAAAGACCCCAGAACATGATGGTGCCCCCTCCACCGTGCCGTGCAGAAAACATCTCAGATGGGATCTCCTTGTCATGCCAGTAACGTTGGAAGCCATCAGGACCGCCAAGGTTACATTTTTTCTCATCAGAGAATAAAACTTTCTTCCACCTTCCAATGTCCCATGTTTGATACTCTCGTGCAAACTCCAAATGGGCAACTTTGTGCCATTTAAGGAGATGAGGTCTTTGAAGACGTTTTTTTTTTTTTGTTCTTAAAATCCTTCTCGCAGATGCCGTCTAATGGTTACGGGACTACAGTTGCTACAGCACCAGTGACAAGCTTAATTTGGGCCAGGATCATCCCGTGTCTTGACGGACAGCCAATTGGATCCTCCAGCTCAGAGCCGGTGAATTTGTTTTGGGTCTACTTTTTGGCTAAACCCTCAGGAGAAGAAGTTTAAAATTACCGTCTTACTGCGTCCAACCTCAGCAGCAATGGCACGCTGCGAGGGGCCTTGCTGATGCAGCTCAACAATCCAACTGCGTTCAAAGAGAGAAAGCTTTTTTGCCTTTGCCATCAGGAGGTCCTGACAGTGTGGGTACCTGACAGAAAATGACACTGAATCCACATGTTTGCAAAGACTTGGGCTTTTAAAGGCTGTGGTATTAAACTTTTGATCAGCTGATGAACAGCCTATTTCAGTTTAATGGTTGTTTGCAATAAACTGCTTACTCAATTTTTGTCTTGTCTCACTCCCATTTGTTCTTTTTGTATTTTGAAGCACAACTTAGAACCTATCCAACAGTGCAAAATGTAAATTCTTGCAATTTTTCAACTGGTCTTAAAATTTTGATCACGAGTGTATTTGTAAGAGCAAAAGTTCTGAGCTGACTGAGTTGTTTGCATATCTGCCAAAAACAACCTTCTCTTAACTTCTCAGAGAGATGTTCTTTTATGTTCATAATCCACGAACAGCAAACATCTGAGACAGTTTTAGTTATTGACATAGTCAATGTGTGTAAAGTAGATAAAACTAGCTCCACTACAAACAGCAGCATCAATTATCTATTCATTTTAAAAGACTGTTTATTCACCCATGTAACTCTGGTGTATACATTGAGTTTCCGTAGACAGGATCAGCATCCAGAGGGACACACAACACAGCTACTTGTTTTGAAGTTATTTTCAGATACGTGTGGGTCACAGTAAGCATCTTCTGCCACGCTGACACCAGCTAACACGGGAGGCTAGACTTAGGGTGAGGTGATACCAGGGGGGGATATAAGAGGCTGCCGGTCTAGAAGAAAGAAGCGCCGGGCGATCACCTCCCACAGAAGTGGAGTGGCACATTTTTTGACACGTTTTCTTCTCCAAAGCCCCACGCTTGAAGCTCCAGTCTGTCCTCCTCCTCCTCTCTGCCATCTTCCTCTACGTCTCCCTCTTCGTAGAGACTGGGCTCCTCCACAGAAGTCTCCAAGTTTGGGTTGTAGCTACTGAATGCCTGTGCCTCCCTGTACTCATAAATGATGGGGAGGCTGCTGCGTAAGCCAAAGCGGCGCCGCAGGGCCACGAGCAGCGGCTGCGGGACGGTGAAGATGTCGATGTTGTTGCCCAGGTCGATCCAGGCCAGGCTGGGGAACTTCTTGGGGTCCTTCACTGCGTCTGACAGGTCTTTCAGGATGGCTACTGTCAGGCGGTTGCCGTTGACTGCTAGTATGGTGAGTTTTGGCAGGGAGCTGAGGTAGGGCAGCAGCAGCCGTAAGCTCTCATCCTGGAGCTCGGTGAAGCTCAGGTCCACCGTCGACACCGCGTCGCTGCTGCTCTGAAGGTAGAAGGCCACGCGGTGGACGTCCCGGCCAGACAGAGGGATCCCTGACAGGTTCAGAAAAGAGGTTAAAACCTCTCAGTACACAATGTAAACCAACTATGAGGCATGTAAAATGCAATACGTTCTCCTTGGCTGAGCTATAACTTCACCTACGATTTGATTTGACATGAAAAACTGGATGCTTAGGACAGGGGAACACAGTGACAGAACTAACAGACGCAGTTTGCATTACATAACTGTATATCATGGAGGAGTGCGCCTGTGTCTGCTATACTATGTCAAGGCTCAGTCATGAAACCGGCATTAAAATGCAGGGCTCCGTTCATTTAAAGAAACATTTGCTGATCCAGACATTCAGTCATATTATTTTTTTCATTGTGGTGTTATGCTCTTGGAGATAAGAACAATAGGCACTGGAGTACCTATCCACTATCTTCCCCCTCATCCTGCAGGATCTCAGTTTGTAGCACGGGAAGCCCTCAATTATTCATAGACAAGGATGGTGGCTGGTTCTTTAAGTCTCTATTAAAAGAGGTAAAGCAGAAAACAGATTGAGCAGACTGAGTGCAAAAGTAACACAGAGAAAGTAAAACCTTAAAGAACGCCTCAGGAGTTGACTTGGTGGGTTGGTCAGAGGTCAGACGTGCCGTGTCAGAGGCTGTTCGTTCACCAGTGCTCACCTCAGGGGGGGATAATATGGCTCCAGATTAATCGGTCATACTTGAATTGAAAGCAGATGACACATGATGACCCATCAACTGCTGCAGATCGTGGCAAACGCACAGAGCGAACAGTCTGCTGCCGAGGCCCCGAGAGGAATCAAGGTAAGACAGAAAATCGTTCTGCAAGTCTGGGAAGGTAAAACTCAGTTACCTGAGTGGTAAAATTATAGAATCTAAATATCAGACTAGGCACTGGATTCAAATTCTTCCATTTTACTGTTTTACTTCATAAATTGTCCTTTTACATTTTTAATTTTTTATTTAATTTGGAAGCAGATGACAATTTTGTATAAAAAGTATTTGCAATGGCCATGCAGCTAAATCATTCAGCTTTCCTGTTATGTTATCTGGTCTCCCTTGTCACAACCTGGCTCAAACAGTCGTGACAAAAAAGGGAAGCCACACAAAGTCTACCAATAATATGAATTTAATGAAGCCAAAACAGGTAAATATTGGTGTGTAGGTCTGCATATCAGTGTGCATGCTATGTTGGAGCATATGAATGAATGAAGCAGTGTATGAAAGTGCAACACCAAATCTACACAGAAGAGCAGTCAGGTGGCGCGCCAAGTGAGAGAGCGAGCCAAGGCCTGTTTTATGGCCTCCCACTGCAGCTTCCTCAGGTGTGCTGCATCTGTGATGAGACTCCACCTCCCAGGCTCCTACAACACAGAAAACAACAGCCTTCCAGCCCACAACCTAAGGCCCGCCCTGGAGGCCGTCACACTCCCCCCCCAGAAGACAGGGTTCCTACCCTGGACTGTAAACAAAAACATACATACTGAAGAACCGGACCAAGTTCCAATATTGCCAACAGTAGATAACAACCTTCCTACCAACACACCCTTCCAAACTCGACTCTCGTCGCTTCTCCAGACCACCATTCCCAACCTCAGCAACCTTGGTACCTAGGAGAAATTTAAGAGGAAGAGAGAGAGATGCTGTAGAGGATAGTGCAGAGAACAAGGAAGACGACATTTTAGTAGTCACGTTGCCAAATCTACAGAGGTGCACGGGACAAAGCGTCAGCCATGACATTATCTTTGCCCTTGATGTGCTGGATGCCCAGGTTGTATGGCTGCAGAAACAAAGCCCACCGCATGAGCCTCTGATTTGGATTCTGCAGAGAGTTCAGAAAGGTTAGTGGGTTATGGTCAGTCAACACCACAATCGGCATTCCAGAGTCAAGATAAACATGAAAATGTTGTAAGGCCAGGATTAATGCCAGTGCTTCTTTTTCGATCACTGAATAATTCAGCTGATAGGAATTGAACTTCTTAGAAAAGAAGCTAACCGGATGTTCAACACCTTGTTGATCAGTTTGAAGGAGTACAGCTCCTGCTCCAATGTGACTTGCATCCACATGCAGCTTGAATGGCTTACCCAAGTGGGGAGCTATCAAGACAGGAGCAGAGCACAACAAAGCTTTAACATGACAAAAATCTTGCTGACACGAGACTGACCAAACAAACTTTGCCTTCGCCTTCAACAAGTCTGTTAGAGGAGCCACTATAGTTGAAAAATTCCGGCAAAAACAACGATAATAACCGACCAACCCAAGGAACCTCATGAGTTCCTTTTTTGTAGTAGGAACAGGAAAATCATTAATAGCTGATACCTTGGCAAGAACAGGCCGCACATGACCCTGACCCACAACATTTGCCAAATTTACAGTCAAATTACCATCAGCGAGTCGCTCAAACAAAGCACCAATACGACTCAGACGATCTTCCCAAGTATTACTGTATATCACCACATCATCTAAATAAACAGCGCAACCGTCAAGACCATTAACCACCATGTTCATTAGCCGTTGAAACGTAGCTGGAGCATTACGCAAGCCAAAGCCCATGACTGTATATGAAAACAGACCAGATGGTGTTATGAAAGCAGATATTTCTTGAGCTCTTTTGGTTAACAGCACCTGCCAGTACCCTTTTAATAGATCGAACTTGCTCACAAACTTTGCAGCACCAACTTGGTCAATACAATCTTCCACACGAGGCAATGGATAGGAATCTGGCTTGGTCACAGCATTTACTTTCCGAAAATCTGTGCAACACCGTGGCGATTTATCAGATTTTTCAACAAGCAAACATGGAGAAGCCCAGCTGGAAGAAGAGTGTACAGCAATGTGGTTATCCAGCATGTATTTGACTTCCCCATCAATGATTTTCCGCTTTTCTTCAGACACTCTATAGAACCTCTGGCGAATTGGTTTTGCATCGCCCACGTCAATATCGTGTTCTATTAAAGTCGTTCTGGAAGGCGTGTCTCCAAATAAAGATGGGTAGCTCTTAAGTAATTTTGCCAACTCTGTACGCTGTTCAAATGTCAAATGAGCCAACACCACATCTAAATTCTGAAGCGATTCAGAGTTCTTCAAACGGCCACATAACAACGCATCATCAGGGACTGCCACATCCCCCCCCCCCCCATTAAATGCTGACTGCACCACTGTACAAGCAGCCAAACCTGAATGGGCTTCTGAGGAAGAGCAACCTGCACAGTCAGACTTCGCTTTAGGTGAATCGCGCACATAATATGGTTTTAACAAATTTATGTGGCAGAGCTGGTTTCTTTTCCTGCGGTCTGGAGTAGCAATTAGGTAGTTCTGTTCGGAGAGTTGACGCACCACAGTATATGGACCAACAGACTTTGCCTGAAACGGTGATCCCACAATCGGCAGCAAGGCAAGTACTTGATCCCCTTCACTAAACTGACGTGCTTCAGAGCGTCGGTCATACCACTGCTTCATCCTAGCCTGAGCCTTACCCAGTTTTTCCTTGCCAGCCATATAGAGCCTGTGCCGAAACCCATTCACATACTCTATCAAGTTTGATGGAGGTTCCTTTGCGGTCCACTCATCTCGCAGCACTGCCAGTTGGTCCACGTACCTTGTGACCAAAAACTAGATCATTAGGACTGAAACCAGTACTCTCCTGACACACTTCCCTGGCCGCTAAAAGCAACCATGGCAACCCTTGTTCCCAGTCCCTGTCCATTTCTGTGCAGTATGCCCTCAGTAACGACTTAAGGGTTTGGTGGAATCGTTCCAAAGCACCTTGACTCTGTGCATGGTATGCTGACGCTTGATTATGTTTGATGTTCAATTGCTTCAAAATCTGAGAGAACAAATGCGATGAAAAATTTGACCCCTGATCTGACTGAATAATTCTAGGTATCCCAAATATAGCAATGAACTGTGTTAATGCTTTAACTACAGATCGGGCTGTGATCGTACGTAAGGGATAGGCGGCTGGATAACGTGTGACTTGACACATCACAGTCAACAAATACTCCGACCCCGACTTTGACTTGGGCAAGGGCCCCACACAGTCAATGATTAAATGTTCAAATGGCTTATCCACTGCAGGTATTGGATAGAGTGGGGCAGGCTTAATAGCCTGGTTAGGCTTACCTGTCATTTGACACGTATGGCAAGTCTTAACATAAGCTGTCACATCACGCTTGAGACGAGGCCAAAAAAAATAACGTAAGATGTGACGGTATGTTTTTCCAACTCCCAAATGCCCTGTCTGGTCATGAGAACATTTCAGCACTTCACTTCAATACTTGGTGGGTACCACAACTTGAACAACTGGTTCACCCACACAATCGTAACCTGGGGAACCCACTTACGGACTAATACCCCATTCTTCAAGAAATAGCCCAAGCTTACACTTGTAGCTTCATTGCTAGGTCGCACCTGATCGAACAGTCCACTTAATGCAGCATCTGCTCGCTGTTCAGTGGCAAGCTCCTCTGGAGAGACTGAAAAAGACCTTAGTACATGAAAATCAGTCTTCAAAGCACAATCCTCTATCTGAACTGAAGCCTCTTCCCCAGCTCTAGCTGCTGCCCTGGTCACAGCACAAGCTGTAAACACTTCAGGGAATTCCTGTTTGCAATCTTCTGTTTCTTCTAGCACTGGCCTAGGCTTAATAGGTGGAGAACCATCAGCCCAAACACGATTGCCAGCCAAATCATTTCCCAAAATCACATCTATCCCATCAATAGGAAAAGCAGGACGCACTCCAATGTGGACAGATTGGCTTTGTGCAGAGGAACACAGATAGTGGTTAAACCCATTCCCCGTACCAGCACACAGCCCCCAGTATCTGTGTCTGGGGAAAAGTCCAACACAGAGTCTACCACAAATGAATTCTTTGCTCCTGTATCTCGCAAGATTTTCACAGGCACCTTATTGTCACAACCAGGAAGAGACATAAACCCATCTGAAACAAAAGCTTCAAAGCCATCGTAATCCCTAGTTTCATGGTTAATGGACTCAACCACCTCCTCAGAAACCACTGGAGCTTTCTTGACTGGAACACTGAGTGCAGCTGGTTTTACATGTCTTCCTCCTGTGCGATTTCCCTTGTTTCTCAGAACAGGACACTCTGCTTTCCAATGTCCTCTTTCATGACAATAGTTACAGTATTCACCAAAAGCAACTGAACGTGAACCACGATTAATTTTTGCAGAGTCAGGCCAAGATAATTTAGTAGACTGACCAACTCTAACAGAAGCATTATCCATTCCACAGCTTTTCCCAAATTTGCTTTTGTGTGCCAGCACATACTCATCTGCTAGAGTAGCCGCTTCAGAAGCAGTCCTTACTCCACGCTCAGCAATATGAGTTGCAATCTCAGGTGGGATACAATCTCTAAATTGTTCTAGCACCATTAGGTCACCCAGATTTCTGAAAGTAGTAACCTCCATTGCAGAACACTTGTTGAAATGTTTAGTTAAATCCCTTACAAACTCAACATGTGATTGTTTTTCAGACTTCCTCCAGGACCTGAAACGTTGCCGATAGGCCTCCGGTACCAACTCATAAGCTTTTAATACGGCCTCTTTCACAGTAGCATAGTTAAGACTGTCACTTGCACTAAGGGCTGAATACGCTTCCTGAGCTTTTCCTGTCAATACAGCCTGCAACATTACCACTCTGTCAGCCTCAGGCCACCCTCTCACATTAGCCACACGTTCAAAAAGTGAGAAAAAAGTGTCTGGATCTTTGTCATCAAATTTTGGGACTAGGCGCAGGTTACTTGCCACATCAAAAGTTTTCCAATTTTGTGAACCGGATGCTACAAACTCCTCTGAGAAGTCATAACTTGACAACTTACCTGCCCTGATGAGATCTAGAGGCTGCTGCTGAAACTGCAACTTTTCTTTTTCAAAAGACTGCCGTAGACGTTCCTTTTCCATGTCTAGTTTATCTTTTTCCATTTGCAACAACAACAGTTCTTTTTGTTGTTCAAAGGTTAACATTGCTCTAGGAGACACCACTAGCAAAATGGTAGACTATGAGGCCTCCCAAGACTAGTTCTTGCAGAATACAAACTCAAGACATACAATCTTGATCAGAAACTCACTCTTTACATCTTCTACAACAACTACTAGTGTAGATTAGTACAAGAGAAGACAAATAGTACTAGTTCCAAACTAAATGTACCTACAGTAGAGATCAAAATTAGAGAACAACCCATAATTTCCTAAAATTCAACTTCACTCCACTGTCCTCTCATAAAATTATCCAAACACATGTAAAAGAGCAGTGTTTTAAGCATATTTCACAAGTTACATGCATTCTGTAGAACAGTATGAAAAACTTAAATCAGATATTCTAAAAAGCACACTGATCAAAATTAGAGAACACTTTCAGAAACCTCCCAGTAACTGGTGTTAGTCTGGCAGTAGGTGCCAATTTCCTTAATCATCTGATAACCCCTATTTAACTGGCAACCTAACTTCCAATTTTCACTAACTTCACAAGATGGCGAGCCGTTCTAGAGTCACTGAAACCCTCCGGCAGCAGGTTGTCCAGATGAAGGCCAAAGGGATGACCTTATCAGCAATAGAGAGAGAAGTTGGTCGTTCCAAATCTGTGATATCCAGAATATTACATTTTTACAAAGTCACAAATTCATTCAAGTCCACCAAGAAGGCCGTCCGTCCACGAAAGACAACTGAAAGAGAGGACAGGATAATACGGAGAACCTCAATGGACAATCGGTTCAACACTGCAGCTGGAATTGCTCGTCAGTTCAGTGCCGAACAGGGTAAGACTCTGTCTCGTCACACTGTCTCGACGTTTAAGAGCATTTGGAATGAAAGCGCACTCTGCAGTGACCAAACCTCTCAATAGCAGAAAGAATCAAAAGGCTAGACTAACCTTAGCTGAGGAACATGTTGTGTGGACAGAGTAAAACTGGTCCAAAGTTCATTTCAGTGATGAAAGCAAGTTCAATTTGTTTGGATCCAATGGAAAACATTATGTTCGTCGTTAAACTGGGGAAAGACTGAACCCAAAGTCTGTAAAAAAGTCAGTGAAAGGTGGAGGAGGAAGTGTTATGGTATGGGGAATGTTTTCTGCAACCGGAGTTGGGCCTCTAATACAGCTACATGGCAGAGTGAATGCAAATGTGTATAAGAACCTTCTTCGACAACATATGATTCCTTGCCTGCATTCATTACCCAATCAGCCAGCAGTGTTCATGCACGACAATGCTCCCTGTCACACTGCAAAACAAGTAAAGCAGTTCCTTGAAAGTGAAAACATTGAAATAATGCAATGACCAGCCCAGAGTCCTGATCTAAACCCTATAGAAAACCTCTGGAAAATCTTTGGGGACAAAGTTATGGCCAAGAAACCCACTACGGTCACTGAACTGTGGAAGAGACTGGAAGAAGAGTGGACCAAAATCACACCAGAGCAGTGTGAGAGACTGGTTATGTCCTGTGGCCGCAGATGTGCTGAAGTCATTCAAAGCAAAGGCCTGTACACTTCCCACTAATTTTTGATTGTCATATCCTCCAGGAAATTATGTTACAATGTTTCTTTGCCCTTCAGGCATTGCTGTTCTTAAATTTTGATCATCAGGTTTTCTACAAAATAAAGTTGTTTTTGTTAACGGTCTATGTTTTGTTGTGAAACACTATTCTAGTAGCATGGCATTGCCACAACAAATAGTACTTTAAATGTTGAACAATGAGGATTACATTATTTTGGGAAAACTCAAGTGCTCATAAATTGTTCTCTAATTTTGATCTCTAGTGTAAATCACTCAAACATGATTTACCAAACACCAAACAAAAGGACCGGACGAGCCAAGTGAGAGAGCGAGAGGAATGAGCCAAGGCCTGTTTTATGGCCTCCCACTGCAGCTTCCTCAGGTGTGCTGCATCTGTGATGAGACTCCACCTCCTAGGCTCCTACAACACAGAAAACAACAGCCTTCCAGCCCACAACCTAAGGCCCGCCCTGGAGGCCGTCACACCCTCCTTTGACAGACTAAAGAATGCAGGACAGGCTTTAGGGTTTGGAGGTGTTAAGCCAAAAAACACCCTTTCTCTTTCAATTGTGTTACTGTCTGCAGAAAACAGTCAGATCCTCTAGCAACAGTTGTCAAGGAAGTGATCAAATGGGTTTTATTAAATCAACAGAGGTGAAGAGGTTTTACTTTCAGCCGGTTGGAAACAACATAGCTGGATTATCACACAATTTTTTGAGAAGACGTTTGACCATTCATCTGAGTAGCTTCTTCATAGGGGACCGGTAAGAAGTCTGAGGTTTAAATACGAACCCCTACTGAGACTTGCTTGTTGTGTAATAAACAAAAAAAAACGGTTCCGCTAATTTCCATAACCACCAGCTGTTCGTGGAAATTAACCTGCATTGGTCAGGTGTTTTATTGTGGGGTGGGTTTAAGTTTAATGACTTTGTGATGTTTACATATTGACAAACACAGTAAGCCTATTACCCATCAACTGCTGCAGATCGTGGCAAACGCACAGAGCGAACAATCTGCTGCTGAGGCCCCGAGAGGAATCAAGGTAAGACAGAAAATCGTTCTGCAAGTCTGGGAAGGTAAAACTACGACGTATAGGGCCATACATGAAGAAAAAAAATATTTTTGCCATGACGACTTTAAACTCGACATGTCGACATTAAACTCGACATTTCGAGAATAAAGTTGAAATATCACGTCGACTTTAATCTCGACGTGTCGACTTTATTGTGAGTATGTCGAGAATAAAGTCGACACGTCGAGATTAAAGTCGACATGATATTTCAACTTTATGTCGAGTTTAATCTCGTCATGGTAAAAATATTTTTTTTCTTCATGTGTGGCCCTAATACTCCGTCGTATAAAACTCAGTCACCCGAGTGGTAAAATTATAGAATCTAAATCTCAGACTAGGCACTGGATTCACATTCTTTCATTTTACTGTTTTACTACATAAATTGTCCTTTTACATTTTTAATTATTTATTTAATTTGGAAGCAGATGACAATTTTGTATAAAAAGTATTTGCAATGGCCGTGCAGCTAAATCATTCAGCTTTCCTGTTACGTTATCTGGTCTCCCTCCTTTGACGGACTAAAGAATGCAGGACAGGCTATACAGGTTTGGAGGTGTTATTAAGCTAAAACCCTTGACTAACTGGTTGAACGTGCTGCGCGAGGCTGTCTTGATCGTGCTTTTATCGTGCTTTTACGGACCGATCAGCCCAGGCTGATTTCAGAAAGAAGACAGAGTCTGTTCAGAACTTTTATTTATTTATTTATTTTTAATTATTGGACAGACCAATCGTTTTAATTTTCCACCGAACTTAACCGGCCTGCTCCCGGATGTTTGGCTAGCTCGGAGTGTTTTTAGCATTTGAGCTAACCTACCTACCCTGCTCACCGGACGCCTTGTATCCTCGCCGGCTGCAGGTATGCTAGCAGTGTGCGAATCCTGCCTCCCCACCCTCTCAAAACTAAGGGACAGCGTCTCTGGTCTGAGGGCTGACCTCAAAGAGAGGGACAAAATCCTTATGGATTTCTCCGTGGTTGCCACGACTCAGGCGAAGCTGATTAGCCACCTTAAAACATCCGGAGCAGGTGACCGGAGCATGACGGCCATGGACAACACCACCCTGCCGTAGACCGGCTCCATCACCACTGGAACTCCGGCACCAGCATTAGCCGAGTCCCGCTGGCAGCGCCAGGGAGCTAAGCCCAAGACATCGGCACCCTCCATCTCCTGCCTACGTCCCGTGGAGGCGCAGGGCTTCACCCGGGAGGTTGGAATGGTGAGCTCGACTCCACTCAAGGCGAGGGAACCCTGGTCAGTTGTGCACAGGGGCGCTGGGGCTCGCCCATCCACTCCTCCTCCTCCTCCGGATCTACCACTGGACAACAGGTTCGACATCCTGAGCCTTCAGGATTTCCCACCCCCGGGGGTTTCGTCCAGCCTACCCCCGGAGCCTACCCATCCAGTTGGACGTGGCTCTCACCAGTCCAGGATCCGGGGATCATCCCAGCTGGACCCCTCCCCTCCATCTCGGCCAGGAAAAACCGCGGCCAGGACCCGGGGCACACTCGTCCAGCCAGGCACCTCCCCTCAATCTCGGACGGGAGCAACCGCGGCCCGGCGCCACCAACCCGATCGCCAGGATCCGTCCCGCCTCCGTCGCACCTCCAGGCAGCCAGCAGAGCGGCGCACCCCCTCTGTGCTGGTTATCGGGACCTCCATGGTCAGGCACGTGGTGGTGCATGGTGGGCGGACCTTCTGCCACCCTGGAGCCGGCGTCAACCAGGTCGCATCCTCTGCCCTCCAGCTGAGTGCTCAGCACAACTCGGCCTCTACGCTGGTCCTGGAGGCCAGTATTAATGACCTCAAAAACCGCCAGTCGGAGGTTCTCAAGCAGGACTTCATCTCCGTGGTGGACCGTCTGCTGGACACGGGGAAGCAGCTGATTATTTCCGGACCACTTCCCCCACCCAGGTATGGTGACGTCAACACCAGCCGCCTTCGGCAGCTGCACCTGTGGCTGAAGGGGTATTGCCTCAAGAAAAATATACCATTTGTTGACAATTTTGCAGCTTTTTTAAACAGGCCTCACCTTTTTAAAAGAGATGGCCTCCACACAAACCATGGTCAGGCACGCTGCGCGGAGTGTGCTCCGTCTGTGTGCGACATTCCTATTCAACAATAAAATGCAACAAAGTGATTTCTGTCAGACATCCCCAACATAATTTTATTTAAAATAACTAACTGCTAATAAACTCAAATAATTGCAAATAAAATTTAATGTGCAACTCCGACTCCAGTGCAAACAAATATTAATTAAAATATAAATTATTAATGTGAAAGTAAAAACAAAACTACCTAAATAGAAACAATTAAATGTACAATCAAAAATAAACGAGCAAACAAGTATTAAATTAAATATTAACAAAATATTAAGATGCTGTTTATTGAAAAATAAATAAGAATAATATATAAATAAAAACTATACTATGATATGAAATGTGCAATCAAAAAGATACAGCCAGTCGTTCAGTGAACTAGTCAGACCGAAATACGCCAGCGCGCACCTAGTTCACTGAACGAATACGCGCGCACCTAGTTCACTGAACGAATACGCCAGCGCGCACCTAGTTCACTGAACGAATACGCGCGCACCTAGTTCACTGAACGAATACGCGCGCACCTAGTTCACTGAACGAATACGCCAGCGCGCACCTAGTTCACTGACCGAATACGCCCGCACCTAGTTCACTGAACGAATACGCCCGCACCTCGTTCACTGAACGAATACGCCAGCGCGCACCTAGTTCACTGACCGAATACGCCCGCACCTAGTTCACTGAACGAATACGCCAGCGCGCACCTAGTTCACTGACCGAATACGCCCGCAACTAGTTCACTGAACGAATACGCGCGCACCTAGTTCACTGAACGAATACGCCAGCGCGCACCTAGTTCACTGACCGACACAGGCACACAGGCGGTCTTTCAGTGAACGAGTCAGAGCGAATACGGCGGATGGGACGCCGACCGTTCAGTGTACATTACTGATATGATCAGTGATCGTTTTTTTTTTCTAATAGGGCCTATAGCGCTTTTGAAAACTCAGAGACATTACAATAAAAGATGGTTAAAAATAAAAGATATAATAATAAGAACTCAAAGTCACTTTACATTTAAAGGTGGTTAGAAAGAAGGTATACGAACATTTTAAAGTCACACACACACACACACACACACACACACACACTAGTGACGGCGCCAGAAATGTATTGTTGGGGGGGGGGGGGGGGGGGGCAATGGGGGGTCCTGTTGTTTATAAGAGGGAGGGGTGCGATTGTGGATTCCAAATCTCTGTGTGTGTGTGTGTGTGTGTGTGTGGGGGGGGGGGGGGGGGGGGGGGGGGGGGGGGGTGCGAGTGCGATCGCGGATACCAAATCTCCGACAGGGGTGCGGAATTAAAATCGTGGATGGGGGGGCATGAGGGGGGGCACAGTCTTTGACCCTGCTGCCCCCCCCCCCCCCCCCCCCCCCCCCCCCACACACACACACACACACACACACAGTCCCGCCCTCCTCACTCGTGTGGTCCAATCAGGAAAGCTGCTGCTGGTCTTTTCGAGGAAGTGACCTAGTTCACTCCATTCACCAAAAAGAACTAGTTCTTTTGATTCGTTCGTTCACGACTGACACAACACTACAACTTGGATAATCATAAACTTACAGTCTTGGTACTGCTGGATCTAACTGCCGCCTTTGATACAGTAGACCATCACATTTTATTAAACAGATTGAAGAACCTGGTCGGCCTCTCTGGTACTGTTTTCAACTGGTTCGTCTCTTACCTCACAGATCGCCACTTTTTTGTGAGTATGGATACATGTTCCTCAGGAACCAATGAGATCAAGTGTGGGGTTCCCCAGGGGTCAATTTTAGGTCCAATTCTTTTTAATCTCTATATGATTCCCCTTGGGGATGTCATCAGGAGGCACGGCATCAGCTTTCATAGTTATGCTGACGATACACAACTGTACATGGCCGTGTCTCCTGATGACACAGGGCCTATTGATGCCCTTTTTAATTGCATTGTAGATATCAAGTCATGGATGGCAGCGAATTTCCTGCAGCTCAACCAGGACAAAACAGAGGTTTTAGTCATTGGTCCTGAAAGCCAGAGAGAGAAACTTTTAACAAAATTACAAGATTTTAAACCATCTCAAATTGTAAAAAACCTGGGTGTGATTTTTGACTCTGAGCTTAATTTTATTCCACATATCAAAAACATAACAAATACTGCTTTTTACCATCTTAAGAATATAGCCAGAGTCCGCCCATTTCTCTCTCAGGCCAGCACGGAGGTACTGATGCATGCTTTTATCTCCTGTCGTTTAGATTATGGTCTTCCCAAAAAAAGTATCGCTAATCTTCAATTACTTCAGAATTCGGCCGCACGAGTGCTGACGAGGACCAGAGGGCGGGAGCACATTACACCAGTTTTAAAATCGCTGCATTGGCTTCCCGTGCGCTTCAGGATCGATTTTAAGGTTCTTTTCTTGTTTTTAAGTGTCTTAACAGTCTTGGACCTTCTTACTTATCTGACTTGCTTTTACCATATCAACCCTCTCGGACCCTGAGGTCTTCTGGCACTGGCCTTTTAATCATACCTAAAGTTAAATCAAAAACACACGGGGAGGCGGCTTTTAGTCTTCGGTTTTTAACCCCAGTGTTTCCTCATGGGGGGCGAACCACACTGGGAGCTGCGGCTGGTAAACTGATTGGGGTGCTGTCGTGTGGTCGGCTCTGGCCCTGGTGGCTGGAGGGCTCTGCACCTTGGTATGGGGCCTCCTGTCTGCCTGGGTCGGGGCTGTCTCTATGGCAGTGCCCCCTGCCCTCTCGGTGTGGTCGGCCCCCAAAGGTGGCTGTCTCCTTGCTCCAGGTCTCGGTGCCCGGCCATGTCTCTTGTGTGATTGTGGGACGTGTGTGTGGGACGTGTATGCGTGTGACGTGTGTGCGTGTTTGGGGGGGTCTCTGTGTTTTTATGGGGGTGGGAGGGTTGGATTTTATGTTGTTCTGTTTTTGCTGTTTTTAGCCTCTGTGAGGCACTTTGGGTTGCCTTTAAAAGGCATGAAAAGTGCAATATAAATTTGATTTGATTTGATTTGATTTGATTTAAAATACACCCTTTCTCTTTCAATTGTGTTACTGTCTGCAGAAAACACAGCCAGGAGGCTGCACTGACTTCCTCACAGTCAGATCCTCTATCAACAGTTGTCAAGGAAGTGTTTGCTCTTTGGTCAAATGTCCTGGGTTTAATATGTATGTATCAGAGGTCTCTTGACTAGTAGTTTAAGTGAATGAGTGGTGTATTGCCTTAGTTTGCTAGTGGTCAAGTTGGGTAGTACGTTTTTGTTTCTCTACTGTGGGATGTCAGATGAATGGTGCAGTTTATTGATTATATATCAAACGTGGTAGGACTCACCTGAGCAACAGATCCTAGATTCATGATTCTTAAGTTGTCTTTGATGGCTGGTTACATGAGCCAGATTCAGAATCTTTTGTTTCCACCACTACAATATTAACTGAAAATGAATGAAAATAAAATGCTATTGAATATGTCGTTAACATTTTTTTAAAGCGATGGGTAAAAATAGATTATGACAGGATTTGTATGACCCTGTCAGCCAAAATGACAGACAATGAAAAAGTGTAGCACAACCTCTGGTATGCACTGTATAAATGTCCTTGTTCTAGTAAATTAGTAACTCAGAGGGAGGTTAAGAAATGCAACATACTATATTTAAACATTTATTGTATGTCTTATTTTTGTAAGTTCTTTTAAAATGCAAATTACTTTTTCTTTCTTTTTCAGACAGTGTTAGCTGGTTACTGAGCTACTAAAATGGACAAAAAGATAGTGATTGTGGCGTTGGTGATTTTGCTGCTGCTGTTGATGTGTGTCTTCTTTGGTGTAAGAAGGCACCCAAAGACCCGACCGGGCTTTAAGGCAGCTGTTGCAGCAGATGCAGGGCCATGTTCAGAGGTTGGCAGGTGAGAGCTTGTTGAGATGCTGCGAACACGTAAAGACAGAAGAAACACTGATTTAACCTTAATTTATTTATTTCTACCTCTTCCCTCAGTGTGTGCCTTTTAATAAATTTTTTTATCACAGAGACATACTGTTAAAAGGCGGGTCTGCAGTAGATGCCTCCATAGCTACTTTACTGTGTGTTGGAGTAATTAACGCTCACAATATGGGCATAGGAGGAGGACTTGTCTTCACCATCTACAACGCAGCAACTGGTATGCCTTCTCTCTGACGTGCATCTCCAAAACTATAACCCATAACTAAACAAATTTCCTGGTGCATCCCCATACGTCTACTCAGTCACAGTGGAGACCATTGATGCCAGGGAGACGGCACCACGCAAAGCAACCAAAAACATGTTTGGGAACAGCAGAGATTTATCCCGGAAAGGTAATGTTTAACCAGACTTATCAGGCATAGAAATGAGCTGTGGGTGGTGGCTGACCTTAGTGACAGGAAAAAATAGAAAGTGTTAAAGTGTGCAGTGTTTTTGTTTCATATGCTCCCCTCTTCACAGGAAGTGAAGTCACAATGAATGAATGAGCTATATTTCTAAACTTAGAAAAATAAAAGCCATTTGTAGCAGTGAAAATCAGATTCTGCCGAAAACCTAAAGTAATGCCTGAAAAACATATGATGCGATAACTTTCAATGGATTACAGGAGGATTGGCCATTGCCGTACCAGGGGAGATTAGAGGTTATGAGATGGCGCACCGACGACATGGAAAACTGCCTTGGAAGGACTTGTTTACACCGAGCATTGAGCTTGCGAGAAAAGGATTTCCTTTGGGCAGGGCCCTGGCCAATGCAATTAACAATAACAGCAAAACGATCTTGAATGATCCGGCTTTGTGGTGAGAGCCAACGACCAAAAAAAAAATCCTAATCCAACTTAAAACATCCACCATCCCCATTTTAAATGATCTTTTCTCACTCTCCTCTTTCAGTGAAGTGTTCTGCAGGGAAGACAAAACTCAAGTCCTAAAAGAAAATGAAACCATCACATTCACTAAGCTGGCAGAAACCTATGAGAAAATAGCTGAAGGGGGTCCAGATGTTTTCTACAAGGGTCAGCTGGCTGAGGACCTCGTGAGGGACATTCAAGCAGCAGGTTTGGATTTTTTTTTTAATTATCTACAAAACCGCAGTTGTCACCATATAAACTAATTATTTAAATTTCCCATTCATCACCAGGTCTAAACAATAATTCATTAAACAAACCTTCTCTTAACAGTAGAAAAAAAATTAGAACTGTTTCTGCACATTTACATCTTCTTTCAACACCCACGGAGCAAATGGGATGTAATTATTCTTTTGACTGCTATTTGCACTAAAAGTGATTTGCTGAAAGACTGCAGGCTACACACTCTAGATATATTTATACGCACACATGCATCTAACCTATCTGCATTACGACTTCTGTCCAAGTGTGCATTCAGAGTGTTCGTCAATCCCTGTTTAGGCGGTATCATCACAATGGAGGATCTGAGGGATTACGTGCCTGTCTTGGACGAGAACCCTCTGAGGGTGAATGTGGGGGAGTACACCATGGTTGTGCCCAATGCCCCCGCTGGCGGCCCTGTGCTAGCTCTGATTTTAAACATCTTGAACGGTAAGCCTTGTTGCTCTGTCAAAAAAAAATAAAAATAATCCTGTGTGGGAGAGAATGTGTTTTAACGTGAACTGTCACATACACAGAGCACACCTCAACTGTAACCGCACCATGAGCCATTTTACGGTGAAGACACTCTAAATGCTTTTTAACCTAAGGAGAAACTTTAATGTCACCATAATAAAAGTTACAGAAGCTCAGAGCGGCCATGGATTTATTTATTTTTTTATGCATGTTATATGGCGAGTTAACATAGATCGTTATCTTGAGATAACAAATTAATTCATGTGTTCGTCTTGAATTTAAACTAACACACTGAAAGCTTAAAACAACTACTGTTAATATCCAGAGTTAGATGTTACAATCCCTTGTGCCAAGATCCTGGGCAAAACACATTTTGAGGCCCTGTCCAACCGGGAAACCCTAACAAACTTATGGTCATGAGATATGACGATTAACCTACAATCTAAATGAACTGAGTAACTGCTGCTGGCTTGCAGGTCCACCATTCAGTAACTATGAACGACTAATATTTCAATAATGTAGCCTAGGCCTTTTATGAATCATGACCCCAACAAACAAATCTACCCTGGTGTACCCTGGTTTGCAAACACCAAAGTTACGCAGCCAGCCTTACCTTTAGCGAGCTCCCCAGTTAGTATGCTCTTATGTACCCACAGACACTAGCTTGCTCTATCTGCTGCCTGGTAGATGTCAAATACCGCCGTCCGCTTCTCTCTGTTAATGGCCATGGAATTTACATTCACCCGTTTTTCCTCAATTGCAGCTGCTAAACACTTCAATACCTGGTTGTAACTCCAGGTGTAACGTCCTTGGGAAAGACTAACCGCACAACCTGTCAGAATATGGCTAAGTGTACACACAAGTGCAAGGTTCCCCAAAAAGACACAAAGCAACAACTAAAGCAACATAAGTATTACTTAAATCCAATTTATTCTGAAGCCAAAACCATGAGGGAGCCACTCTGTAACCCTGACTGAAGGGTTTTTGTTGAACTAATTAAAATCCGCAGATGATTGCTGTCTGTGTTTTCACCTTCAAACGCTTTGAGTCTGATCAGCAATGTTTTTGAAGGTGTTGCTCATCAAATCGTTACCTTTATTCATTATTTTCACCCCGTAATCATACATGATTTCTGTCGCCATCATTATCGGTCTGATTTAACTCTCTGCAGGCTGATTGTAGACTTGAACTGTTGGTCTGTGAAGACACTGTCTCACTGCTTTGGCTGCTTTTCAGCACAGTGACGGTGTCTGAGGTTTAGATAAGAAAGTTTCTTCTAAAGTAATTAATCTCCCCAAACCTTTCCTTCTCCCTGCCTGGCCACCCACTTGCCGTGGCCCCCTGCCTCACACATTAACACTAACCTCACCAGTTTACCTCTAATTGGACACAGTTGAGTGGTTTCTGTCACTGGCCAAAACTTTCATCCTGCTGATTTACCTTGACTCCGTCTGCAGCTGAAACCCATCAAACCAAAATTCCCCGGTTCCCTTCAGCCGTCCTCCTGTTTCCTTGTTTAGCTGTCAGGTCAAGCTAATACCCAAGGTCTGGTCACAGCAGCTTTAAGATTAAACAGAGACCCAGGAAGAGTTGAGGCCATGTCGTCTGTCTCCTTTTCTACCTCAGCCTGAATGAGTGAAGAATGATGGATGGGCCTGTGGCTTTAAATGACTTATGACTTGCTGTATTTTCTGCAGGGTACAACTTCACCGCGGATAGCGTGGCAAGCACTGAGAAAAAGATCCTAACCTACCATCGCATTGTGGAGGCCTTTCGTTTTGCGTATGCAAAGAGAACTTTCCTTGGAGATCCCAAGTTCCTCAACATCACAGATGTAAGGGCACTCTCTTTCTTAAACACATTTAACACAGGTTTGTTAAGGTAGAATCACAAAAAATGAATAAAATATAAAAATAACTAAGGACCAAAGGTGTATCAAGGAAAAATATGCTGCAAAAGTTTCTCTTTTATTTAACTTTAACCTGAGCAGTATTGACATTTGTGGCTCCTGGAAATCAATGTTTGCCACTCCTGCAATGACCAAACATTACAATTGTTTATTTATGCTTCTAAAATTCCAAGACACGAACAAATAAGAATATTTCTTTGGAGAAATATTAGCAATATCAGATATGGCCACCAAAACTGCTCTGTAAAGTGCAGTTATTTACTGCTAGCATTGTAACTAAAGTAACATATTTTGGTACAGCCTAACATAAAATGTGAATATAACCCAAACTTTGAACCACTTAGGCTACTATATCCATCTGGTGAATTAGTGTTTGACCACAGGGGGCGCCAAAGTGAAACACACTCAAATTTTACAGACAGCCTATCTTGTCCTATAATAACTAGAAAATTCCTGTGGAAATTTTGCTGCTGCTGCCGACATAAGCTTCCGGGTTAGCCCCCGGGCCCCAGATAGCCTGTGTTATTTAGAGGCGACGTTCCGATGACCGGTCACTCCCGCTATATGGATATACGCTGATCTAATTATCTCCTGAACAAGTATAAATCAAACAAAAGTGATATTGGTGAGTAAACGATGATATTTTATGCTAGAAATAAGTTCCAGGTTGTAAAATACAGTAGATTACCTTTAAATGCACAGTGGCAAAGCCATAGATGTTTCTGTACTGTTAAATAAAAATGTAATTTATTAGCAATGGAGTTGCTCGGGCAACTCTACTGTTTCTTCTTCTTATTATAATTTATTATTTGGTGCAATCGAAAATCGCCATCTTGTCAAGATTCAATCGCCCGTAAACTTGATCACAGTAAGTGCTCCCAGCACGGGCGTGGCAAAATGGCTCTGTAGCGCCACCTACAAATTTTCTACGGACCAGCCCCGGAAGCCGGTTGCGTCTAAAAATCTGGAAATATGTCACATATGTGTAACATCCCAGGACGCACAAAAAGTCTATAGGCATTTCCTTCTAAACTCAACAGGAAGACTGCTATTTTGTCCACAAAATTTAAAGTTGGCAAAAACGTGTTTTAGAAAAGTGTGTGGATAAGGCATTAAACCTTGTCAGATTGACTTCAAAATCTGGAAATAGATAGTCGAAAAAAAGGCAATGTCCTGGGGAAAAAAATTGACTTTTCGTCGAAGTGGCGTGGGTGTTGATGACGCGCAAATTTAACAGGAAGTAGTATTAAATGTGCTTTAATTCATTCCAAAGTGCATCAAACTTTACAGTGTTGTAGCTGGTCCCTATCTGAACACATCCATATGACAATATTCATACAATTATTGTAGTGCCACTTATTGTGAACAGGAAATGTTAGGAAATATGAGGAAAATCTGATGTCTGTTGTATGAGCTGCTGTTCCTGTCAGTGTGTTTGGATTCTCTTCAGATTTTGTCAGGACAAACTTATGTGTCGTGGTCACTCACTGCAACAATTGTAACTTTTCGTTTTGTGTGTGTGTATGTGTCTTTACTAGATGTAAAGAGAAGTAAGAGATACTTAGAGATAATTAAAATATATTCATAATTTTATTTTGAATCATCTTTTGTTGTATGTATTTCAGTTTTATAGTAAACTTCAATTGGGAGTGACAAAATAAATCCTTGAAGCAATAAGACTTTGCCTCTCATTGGAGAACTATTAGCTATCTGCCAAACTGCATACAACACATTCAGGGAGGGGAGAATATTATCACTATGCCCTGGGAACTGCAGTGACCCTGTCGTTGCCGGTCGCCAACGGGCGTGGGGTGCGAGGGCCCGCTCAACGTTGCTTGCAGCCTTAATTTTATTTATTTCAAGTCATACATCTTTTATATGACTTTTACACTAATTGCATCTAATATTGTGTTTTTCATATTTACATCATTCATTATGTTTTGTGGGGGAAAAAAAGAGGATAAAATCAAAAATAAATAAAAACAAATCGCATATTGAATCGCAATATTACTTTCCCAAATCGTTCAGCCCTGCTGTTATGGTCAGAGGTGTTATAATGAAAAGGAAGGTGTTGCCAATTCTTTCAAGAACCTATCTTCTACCATCTTCTGTGTGCACCTGTGCTGTGTCTGCTCGTCAGCGGCCACTGCAATGACTACATACTGCACGTGATATAGTACACTGCCTAGCAGTGCATGCATCAAGCAGAGAAAACATCTAAGGACAGTGTAGAAACTAAAATTGTTTATTTGTTGTGAAAAACTGGAAGGATAGTGGCGAAACATCATCTTTCAGGAAGAAATGTGGTTGGAAAAAAAATTCTGATCTGCCGTCACTTAAATGTTTGGTGAAATCAAATGGAAGAAAAACAACAGTAGAACACAAGGCAATGGACAAGGGATTGGGACTGAACATCTGTGTAGCCTTAAGAAAACCACTAATCAGTGAGACTAACCAAAAAAAAAAGGCTTCAATTTGCCAGGGAGCATAAAGATTGGACTCTGGCGCAATGGAAGAAGGTCATGTGGTCTGATGAGTCCAGATTTACCCTGGTCCAGCGTGATGGTTGCATCAAGGTAAGAGGAGAGGCAGATGAAGTGATGCACCCATCATGCCTAGTGTCTACTGTACAAGCCTGTGGGGGCAGTGCTATGATCTGGGGTTGCTGCAGTTGCTCAGGTCTAGGTTCAGCAACATATTCCAAGATGACAATGCCAAGATTCATCTGACTCAAATTGTGAAAGAGTGGTTCAGCGAGCATGAGACATCATTTTCACACATGGATTGGCCACTACAGAGTCCAGACATTAACCCCATTGAGAATCTTTGGGATGTGCTGGTTGAAGGCTTTGCACAGTGGTCAGACTCTCCCATCATCAATACAAGATCTAGGTCAGGGGTGCCCAAATACTTCTCAGTGGAGGGCCAAAAATTAATCAGGGTGGAGGGTCACGGGCCAAAACTAAACATTCATGTTGCAGTGCATGTAATTAAATATGACTATGATATAACTGTGCAAAATAAACAGTCATACAGAGTAATTTTGAAAATGAATGACACTTCTCTTTATTGAAAGCAGAAAAACAATAAGACTACCAGGCCTATGTCTTCAACAACAAGGGACAACATGCCCACAAGACTGAAATATTACACTCTCTGCTGCCTTGAACAATCATTTTAAAACAGTAATATACACTCACCGGCCACTTTATTAGGTACACCATGCTAGTTACGGGTTGGACCCCCTTTTGCCTTCAGAACTGCCTCAATTCTTCGTGGCATAGATTCAACAAGGTGCTGGAAGCATTCCTCAGAGAGTTTGGTCCATATTGACATGATGGCATCACACAGTTGGTGCAGATTTGTCGGCTGCACATCCATGATGCGAATCTCCCGTTCCACCACATCCCAAAGATGCTCTATTGGATTGAGATCTGGTGACTGTGGAGGCCATTTGAGTACAGTGAACTCATTGTCATGTTCAAGAAACCAGTCTGAGATGATTCCAGCTTTATGACATGGCGCATTATCCTGCTGAAAGTAGCCATCAGAAGTTGGGTACATTGTGGTCATAAAGGGATGGACATGGTCAGCAACAATACTCAGGTAGGCTGTGGCGTTGCAACGATGCTCAATTGGTACCAAGGGGCCCAAAGAGTGCCAAGTAAATATTCCCCACACCATTACACCACCACCACCAGCCTGAACTGTTGATACAAGGCAGGATGGATCCATGCTTTCATGTTGTTGACGCCAAATTCTGACCCTACCATCCGAATGTCGCAGCAGAAATCGAGACTCATCAGACCAGGCAACGTTTTTCCAATCTTCTATTGTCCAATTTCGATGAGCTTGTGCAAATTGTAGCCTCAGTTTCCTGTTCTTAGCTGAAAGGAGTGGCACCCGGCGTGGTCTTCTGCTGCTGTAGCCCATCTGCCTCAAAGTTCGGCGTACTGTGCGTTCAGAGATGCTCTTCTGCCTACTTTGGTTGTAACGGGTGGTTATTTGAGTCACTGTTGCCTTTCTATCAGCTCGAACCAGTCTGGCCATTCTCCTCTGACCTCTGGCATCAACAAGGCATTTCCGCCCACAAAACTGCCGCTCACTGGATATTTTTTCTTTTTCGGACCATTCTCTGTAAACCCTAGAGATGGTTGTGCGTGAAAATCCCAGTAGATCAGCAGTTTCTGAAATACTCAGACCAGCCCTTCTGGCACCAACAACCATGCCACGTTCAAAGTCACTCAAATCACCTTTCTTCCCCATACTGATGCTCGGTTTGAACTGCAGGAGATTGTCTTGACCATGTCTACATGCCTAAATGCACTGAGTTGCCGCCATGTGATTGGCTGATTAGAAATTAAGTGTTAACGAGCAGTTGGACAGGTGTACCTAATAAAGTGGCCGGTGAGTGTAAGTGGACAACAGCTCCATTTTTTTTCTGATGATTTCATATTGCAATCATGAAATCATCATTAGCCTAATAATCAGCCTGCAAGGCACTACTCTCTGCAATTAGCCTTGTAGGCTAGTGCCTTTTGTATCAACAAACAAACAAGCTAAGCTAAAGCTAGCAGGAACTTGCAATTAAAAATTTCTAACATATATAAACTAACCAGTTTATTTACAAAAATACTCTGTGTATAGTCTTGGTTAGCTATAATTTGCAAAAATTATATTTGTAATTTTCGTAAAATCTAGCTCTTGTTTGCATTAGTCAAAGCAATCAATTAGCTTAAATAGCTAACTTTCTTCAAAAAACAGTTTGCATCTAAGCAGTTCACTCGTACCGCTTCGTGTTAAAGGAGTCACGCTCACTTGCTTCGAATGAATGCCGCATGAACTCTGATAGGTTGTGCTGGTTGTTGTTGAGGGTGGCACTTGTGCAGCGTCCCAGGCTGAGCAGCCTGGAAGTCGAAGGCAGATTCACCCTGGAACCCATGCATTGAGCCCATGTCTATGGAGCCCATGGACTTGTAGTTATGTGCAGATTTTCAACGAAAAATCAGTCTCATGTTCACGCTCCCATTGCAATGGGAGCCAGTGCACAGACAATTAGTATGAATATCAAGTTTTAATATTTAAATGATAATTAAATTCAGTCAGGGTGACCTGTGTGATTTATTGGTTTGGCATGTGCAGGCCTATGTTCAAACTTGTCCAAATATTAATTATTCAAATCTTTCTCTTCCTACAGCTCATCCAGAATATGACTTCAACCTCCTACGCTGACAACCTCCATAAAAAGATTACAGATGACACAACACATCACATGAACTACTACGAGCCAGAGTTTTACCTGCCTGATGACTACGGCACCTCACATGTCTCTGTCGTAGCGGAGGATGGAAGCGCCGTGGCTGTCACCAGCACCATCAATGACCAGTATGACCTGCAAACTGAGCAGGAGACGTACCAGCAGACATACTGTATATTATTAGTCTTCTTGTGCATACAACTCTAGCCTGATATCGACATGGTCCTTGTTTTCTCGCAGTTTGGGCTCCAAAGTCATTTCACGATCAACGGGGATAATTCTGAATAATGAGATGAACGACTTCAACTCCCCACACATCAAAAATGACAATGATGTGCTTCCTTCACCCAAGAACTTTATCAGGCCAGGTAAGATGTTCAATAAACTGATGATTCAAGGTCACCTGTTCTTTCTGATTCACAGGAACAGGATGTTTAGCTTTATTTGACCCTGGTAACTTAATTATTTATTAAATTTTGTTAAAAGGGAAAAGGCCGATGTCTTCTATGTCTCCAACCATCCTCTTTGACAAAAACAACAAAGTTAAGATGGTGGTCGGAGCCTCCGGTGGAACAAATATCACTACCTCCATTACTCAGGTAAGACACGTCAGTACAGTAACTGATAGATAAATAGATTCCCAGAGGGAAACTGACATCTCCATCGCATACAACACTGTCAGTTAGGGATGTGCGATATTTCATTGTTTACGATATATCATCAAAAACATTCCCCACGGTAAGAATATGTCATTCCGCGATAAAAATGATAAATTCTCATTGATGACGTATATATGTGCACGACACACTCGCAGCCCAACACGTATGGAATATTGACAAATTGACAATGGCGGAAGGCGGAGCAGATACGCCGGGCAGCGAGCTCGGGCCTGGTGCTTCTTCCGTGGTGAGTGTGTTGTCTCGTGTTTGTGACTGAAAGCCAGACAGAACTTTAGCTTGTTGTTTGTTTTGAAGCGATTTTCTATCGAAGTGGAGCCGTGTTCATGGAGTTCGTTCTTGCCGGCAGAAACACATGAACAGCCAATCAGCTAACAGACAGGTGGACCCTGTGTGCGGAAAGAACCTACTAACAGGCAAACAGCCAATCATTCAGCCGCTGTGTAGTGCGATTGCAGTAGTTGCCATGTGGGTTTGTTTACAAGGGAGTAGCATGTATTGAGAAGCTGGAAGGATAGTAAAGCCAGCCGCTACGGAGCGGAAACTGGCACCGGTAGTATAATAATCCACAGCAGTACCGTTGTGTAGAATTTGTAGTATAGTAGGAACCGTTAAGATTTTGGCACCGTGGAGTACCGTGGGCATTGTGCAACTCTAGAAACTAATGTTTGGAAAATCTTTCTTGCAGAACTTTTTTGAATGTATACAAACTGACACTGGAGTATTACATGCGTTATTTCGGCTGCAGCCTGAGCGGAAACTGTGCGTCGCATATTCGCAACACTAGGCATGAAGAGGTTAAAAATCCTGACACGGAGCAGCAAATTACAACATGCAAGGTTTGCAAACAAATAGTGCATAAAAAGGACAGTAACAACACTAATTCCACCACCACCACTGTTCCACCACCTCAACCACAAACACAAACCAGAATATGAAAAAAGCCAGACAATGCGCACAGATGCAGAAGCAGCGTCGACTTCATCCAAAGAGTCTGGTAAAAAACCACAACAACTCAGATAAAACTTGCCGATGCATTATAGTCAAAAGGATTAGGCTGCAGTAACGTGCAGTGAGGTCCATGGCTGGGTAGGCAGGATCAGCAAGAGCTTTAATCGCATACAAAAACATATATTATGTAGAACTCAATGTTAAAACCACTGCAAAGTCAGTCAAATGCCACTGTCAGAAATGTAGCTAAATGTAGCTGACATCAGCGGATTATAGAGTGCACACAGTTACTGCCAATTAATTTTCAGAGATGTACATTCACCTGCATTTCTGCAGGATTTACAGCTGAACATAGGAGCACCCAAAGACAAGAGCACAATAAGAAATCACCTGTATCTCAACAACAGGATTTACAGCTCCGGCTCACAAACTCTACTCGCTCAACCAGTCTTTCTTTTTATACCAGTCTATTCAGAAAGTCCACCTTCCTTTGGATTAAAGCCTTTAGTTCAGGGGCTGGTTCCCCAATAAGTTTTTTTCCCCCTCAAAAGTCAAGGTTGAAAATTTTCTCAGCTCAGAAACCAGCGGTGACAACAGCATCGCGAGAACTTGGGAGGATTCGGGACATGTCGGGATTCCCGCTGAGATTCCCGAGAATGTGCAGACTTGGATAATTACTCACACTCCTGTATTCACATACGGCAGCTTTGAAAACAAGCTCTCCTGAGTAGTGGCCCCCCCATCTTTCAGTCCCTTTCATTTTTGTCCACCTCCCCCCCAGATGAGTGGTGATTAAACAGCTTGATGGCACGGGGGAAAAAGTCGTTCCTCAGTCTACTGGTCCTGCACTTTGAGAGAAGCAGCCTCTCGCTGAAGGTGATGGTAGTCCAGGATACCCAGAAGTTTTTTCAGTGTCCTCCTCTCTGCTATGGCCACTAGAAGATCCAGCCTCGTGCCAACCACCGAGCTGGCCCGCCTGATCAGCTTCTCCAACCTGGAGAGGTCTGCTTTTGAGGTGCTCCCTCCCCAGCACACCATAGCATAGGACAGAATGCTGGCGACCACAGACTGGTAGAAAATCCCGCACGACTTCCACCTCCTCCGCCACTAACAGAACTGGTCTGGGGTTGGGTCTGTCCCTCCCAAAGTCAATGACTAGTTCCTTAGTCTTTGAAGTGTTGAGCTGCAGGTTGTTGGTGTGGAACCAGACAACAAAAGTCCTCACCAAGCTTCTGTACTACTCCTCGTTGTCTTCGCTGATACACCCCATGATGGCCATGTCATCTGGAAACTTCTGCATGTGACACATTTTACGAGTTGTAGCAGAAGTTGGTGGTGTATAGAGTGAAAAGGATAGGGGAAAGCACAGTCCGCTGCGGAGCTCCAGTGTGTCAGACGTGATGTTTTTCAGCCTGACGTACTGTGGTCTAACGGTGAGGTAGCTAGAAATCCAAGCATCCAGGCAGGGGTGCACTCACATTCTGACAGTGGGGAGTGGAGTGTATTGGCTGAATCTCTCGCTCCACACTCCCCTCCTCTGTGCTGGTCTTTGCTTCGTGTCCTGTGATGGTTCTGACACCTTCCCAGACGTCCCTCATGTTGTTCTCCCTCAGCTTCTGCTCCACTTTCCTCCTGTAGCAGTCTTTTGCTTCACTCAGGCAACGTTTCACCTCCGTCTGTGCTGCTTTCATCTCCTCCTTGTTTTTGGTTCTGAAGACCTTCTTCTTCTGGTTGAGGACAGCCTTGACTGGAAAGCAACCAGGCAGGGATCAGTTAACACATTTTTAAATCAAACGTATCACAGTTTGATACGTTTGTTGTTTTTTCAGGTGATTCTGAAGACGCTGTTCTTCGACTACGACCTTGACAAAGCCGTGTCAGAGCCGAGGATCCACAACCAGCTGAGTCCCAGCGCCACTTTAGCAGAGGAACATTTTAACAGAGTGAGTGTCACAAGCAGCAAACAGCACTGATATATGTAATAGCTGGATGGTGTGGAGCACAGGGAGACAATCCTTCATCCCAAACCCCAGCAAACACTGAATCCTAATGCCTCAGCCATGACTGGCACCAGAGACACTGCTCATTATATTTACCTTCAGGGATCAATACCAAGTAAAAACACAGAGGAAAAACATGTCAGTACTAAGCCAGTAGTCTAAATTATGGCCTAGAAATAATCATGCCATCCTATTTCTGCCTCTGCTCACATATTTGTTTTACGTTTTTTTAAAACTTTCAGAGAGGAAACTATAGCACAAGACAACTAGTCCACATAGAATATCTTTCAAATGCGCACATCTGCTTCTCTAATGAATTAGCTCTCAATGTTGCTCTGGCAAATAAAAAAGAAAAAAAATGAAATCCTCCTCTACAGCATTTCAGGAAAGGCCGATCATAAAGGGTAAAAATTTTCCTTTACAGCAGGATAGTTCAGTCTATGCTTTTAAATATGCTCTGGTTGCTCCGATGATAAACGTAAGATCTTAAATACTCTCTGTCTACACAAAATTGATTAATTTCTTGTTTGTGTCCGTTAGAAATAAACTGATTCTCCATGCAGCGGTTCAGAATTTTCACCGATTTTCTTTTGCTTTTTACAAGTTAACTTAAGTCAGCATGCATGTGTTAAATGGGTTCCTTATTTATCAAGGCAATCACAGGTTTCCCTGGTTTTGCATACAGTCTTGATATATGCCTCTGTTTGCAGAGCGTCCTGGAGGGTTTGGCAAAGAAGAACCATGAGACAGAGACAGTCAAACCAATAGGAAAAGTGCAGGCGGTGGTTCGTTACGACGACGGACTGCATGCTAAGTCAGACCCTCGCAAGTGGGCGTACGCAGCGGGATACTGAGGTCATTAACACGCCCCCGATTATCACCAATGGTATGACCGAACAGATTAGAAACTTAATAAAGAACCAGCAACTAGGGTCAGCCAGATGTTCAGGACTTAAGCTCAAATAATGTATACATTGCAGACAGTGCCTCAGCTGATTCCAGTGCCTACAGTATTCGTCATTCAATGTGATCAACAAACATGCAAACGAAAAGACTGCATGGTATTTTGAAGGATGGCTTTACTGTTTTTTTTTTAATATGAAAACAAAGATTCCTGTAAATGTTTAAATCTCTATTTACCACTGAAACACCATGTTCTCTAAACACAGCCGTAAATTATACAGATCCTATACCTATTTATGAAGCACTTTTGTAAGTCATTAGCTGTGTCTGTAAATTGTTTTCCAGTAAAGATCTGGCATGTGTCATCTTAATGATAGCCACAGAACTCTAAATTAAGGGATATATTAAAAGGAAAAAATAAATTGACAAATACAAAGGCAAGACTCAGCTCTAATCTTCAGTCGCTTTAAAAACTTTGACATATCATACCAGAGATGCTCATATGAGATGATGGAAATATCGAAGAGGAGCTGCTGTTAAAATGGAGACACTTTAATACCTCAGGGACAATCAGTCCTACAGACTAGACATTAATGATGTATAGTAATTTCCCACACCCCAGAATGCAATAAGAACAGAACACCTGTTGCTGCCCCTCCTCACTGTCTCATATGAAATGTAAATGTGTTACATAATTGAAATATATATATTTTTTGGAGATTTTTGCAATGGATGACTGGTTCTATGTTATGATACAATGTGATTTGTTATAATTAAAACTGCCAATGCGATTCGACTTCATTTTCAGCATGTCTTTTTTTTTTTTTTTTTTTAAAATCAAACTTGTACAATCGATGGGTTTTTTGTAAATGTATGTCTGACAGAAGCTTTTTTAAAGGGGGATTACCGTTGGGTTTTTCTTATTGTTTTTTTGTTTTTTTACCTTTTATGGACCTATTTCTGGCATAAAATACGATCGTTTACTCACCCATATAACTTTGGTGTCATTTGGAGTCGTTCGGAAGATGTAAATCCATATAGTGGGAGTGACCGGGGCTCGAAACGCAGCCTAAATAACGCATCTGCCGCGAAACTCGTTAATTTTTTTTATGATAGCTAGTGCTATTACCCGTTGACTATCCCCGCACTAACCGCATCTCTATCTCATTAAAGCGGATTAAAGCCTGACGATGAATGGACGTCGCAGCGGACTCTTTTGTCCACTGAACTATCACACCGGGGTCAAAGCAGGCTCATTAAAAGGCTGCACGATGTCCCCACTGTTTGGACTCACAGGGAACGTGATTCCAGGCTTGCGCCTTTGACAGGAAAAGTAAAAAATTAAAACAAACCAACAAAACAGGCAACTAAACAGTGAACGCTGCATTTAGAATCCTGCTGATTACAAATGCATAAGTGCACACGAACGAAATTAGTTAACGTTAAGATGGGGGAATTCCCTGTCACTCGGTGCAGCATCATGAGCAAGTCGCACAGAAAAAAATCGGCCTCGCGAATGCATCCAAATCCTAAACTAGTCCCAGGTGAGATCACCTTCATTGCACCTCCCGTTTGACGAAATTGCCGAGTAATATCAGGACGACGACCATTGCAAGTACAGGAAATCAAACCATAACATCTTCCCTCTCTCCAGCTGCCAGTGTGTGTGGAGTAAGTATAACGTAATGGCCAAGAGGACCGCAGCCAATCACAGAGCGCGCACAGGCGCTGGTATCTTTAGCAGCCAATCCGTCTTAACACATCGCCAGTGGGCGTTCGGTGCCTCTTCCTCACAAAATATACTGCAAAGTAGAGGCGAATGTGGATATGAGTCTAAAAAGTCAATTAATCTAAATGGCAGTGTTTTTTTAGATACTTTTTTGGGTGTATCTGCTAGAATAATTGCCCATAAAGACGATGAGATTATGCACTGGTACTGACAGACGTCCAACAACACACTGCAAAAAAACAAAATCTTAAGTATATTTGTCTCATTTCTCGTCAAAATATCTCATTACACTTAATACAAGACACAATTGCCTAAAGAGTACCATTTCAGCAAGACACAGGGACTTGTTTTAAGACAATACATCTTAATACAGAGCCATTTTCACTAGTTCCGTTGACAAAAATTGTTTGAAAAAACTGCTTGAAAAGCAAAAATTGCTTGAAAATAAGGCAAAATCTGTCAATGGAACTAGTGAAAATGTCTCTGTATTAAGATGTATTGTCTTAAAACGAGTCCCTGTGTCTTGCTGAAATGGTACTCTTTAGGCAATTGTGTCTTATATATTTTGACTAGAAATGAGACAAATATACTTGGTAAGATTTTGTTTTTTTTGCAGTGCAACTCTCAGCAGCTGTATCTACCACAGTCTGTTTAATCCACAGGGCTTGACTATTGACTATGACTATTTCAGTAGTTCTAAAGAAAAGAATGTGACATTTCATCCTTATTTATATAGTGACATAACATAACGTAATGGGAGTCTCCTATTTCCAGCACAGCTGTGACCCACCACGGGTGGGAGTTTTGCTTGCTTCAATTCCTGTCTCATGTTTGCTTACTGAGCATTGCAGACAGTTTCAGTTTCCTCTCAGGCTGCTCAGAAGATGAAGTCTTCTTCTGTGTCACCGATTTATCAAAATCTCATGAACATGCTGGTTTAATGTGACAACCAATGCCCCAAAGAATAGTGAAAGTATTTTGGTTGGAGTAATAATTTGGTTATTTCACTGCAGAAAAAGCAGCAGTACGGTTATGATGCCACAATGTCCTCCTTATGTGCTCAGAGAAGCTTTCTCCCTCTCTCCTCTTCTGATACAAAACTGAGAAATTTTCACATTTGAGAAGCCAGAAGTAAAGACTTGTTGGCATGTTTGTTAAATCAGTTACTTAAACGCTTACTTAAAGAATCAAGACTGTTAGTGATTCATGTTTTTAACATAATCAATCACGTGGAGTTTCAGCTCACTGAACTCTACACTCATACATTAAGTGGAGACACACTATACTCTTCTGCCCACACTTCTCACAGCTGCATACCATGTTCATCACTGTGCAACAAACAAAAACAGACACAACATCTCAGTGGAGGTTCATTTCAAAGCCTGGTCAGTTATTTTATAGCTTTGGATATGAACCAGAAAACAAGTTCAAACTCTGCATGAGGTTTCTTTCTCCTGAAAATCTGGGAGAGAGTCCAATTTAAAAACAAACTCTCTTGTGTGATTGTGAAATCTGTGAAACAAAGTGAGACTAAATAATCACATGACCAATCACCTCAGAAAGCCCTTCTATCACACACACGCTCACAAGATGTAATGACTGTAATCAAACTCATGAACAAACTAGATCTCAGTGTGAGATGAGTCCTACTCATGCTATTTCTCATGCTTATGTATCTGACCTCATTTAAAACTAAGCGAAACTGAGCTGAATCATCCTTCCAGGGAAGAACTCCCCATGTGTGTTCAATTTATTCAAGAGAGGAGATAAGAAAAAGAAAAGCAGCTCACTGTTTCTCAAGATTCCCGCAAACACGGTCAGAGCATTTCCTGTCAACGTCGACCATAATTAAGCATAACTGAGTCTACTCAGTTGAGATGATTCAAGCTGAATTTATGCTTCTTGTACAGCACACAACAAGCCACACACCAGGCAGACCTCCTGAGCTGCTCTGTGCAGCCAACAAGTGCCACTAGATGGAGCATGTACGCTGCTCAAATGGGAGCGAGAAGTTAAACCGACTTCAACTAGAATCGTGAAAATCCTTAGCAGTGTAACCTTTTATTTGTGCATCACTGCAGCACCAACTATTTTGGAAAGCTCCACTTCATAACTGACCTTTGCTTAACAGAAACTGTTACCTTTTTCAAAGCGGTTTGAGATGTAAGTTGCTTTTGAACTGACATGCAGTTGTAGAAATGCTACTACAATCTGCAATACATTTATTTTGGTGTGTATTTATTTCTATTACTTCTAAATCTGTGTATGTTTCATCTGATAACCCTACATCTTTAAATAAAATACACTGTCATATTTGTGTGAGCAGGAAGCTCTGTTCTGAGCTTCATATCCCATTTTTTTTTATTTTTTATTAAACGACTGAGTTGTTTGCATATCCGCCAGAGACAACCTTCTCTTAATTTCTCAGAGATGTTCTTTTATGGTCATAATCACAAACAGGAAACATCTGAGACAGTTTTAGTTATTAATGTAGTCAGGTTTTTGCCATATGTTCTTTTTCTCAGCTAAACTTCAAACTGTGTAAAGTGGATTAAACTATCTCTGTTACAAACATCAGCATCAATTATCTATTAATTTTCTATCCATTTTTCAACAGTTATTACTCTTTAAACATCAAGTACATTTACTTAAAATGTATTTGAACTTGTATTGGAGCATTTTATTAATGTGGGATCCAGTTGCTTGTACTTTAACTTCAGAAGTACTTCAGCGGTCATGCACATGACAAAACACAGACTGTACTGTCTGCTGAGCCACCAAAGGCTCCCATCATAAAAGGGAAAATGTCAGATAGCATGTAGTGTGGTGCAACCACAGGAAGTATGAACCAGAGAGGGGAATACCAGGGGGAATGAATAAAAACATCCCCTCTGAGTCCTACATGTTTGTAGTACAGCGTGTGCTAACCTATGGCCTGTCACTACACACAAAGCCATGACTGAGAAGAGCCAGTGCCATGAATAATTAGCTGGACTGTTGGCTTAGGAAACAGGGAGTGTAATCTGTTTAAAAAAAATGTGTGCCAAAACTTTGCGACGCCGGTACGTAACGACACGGTGTCAGTAGCTGTTCGTTCAAAAACTCAAAAGAGTTGAATTATTCATAAAGCAGCATTTTAATGTTTCTGCTCATGCACGTGGAAGAGTTATTCATTAATGTTTGTTAGTTTACACTCAGGAAAGCCTCCGATTTACATAGATAGCCACATTAATGTCGTTTTGGGGATTAAATCAAATCAGTTCACTTGAATCATATGCTCAGAGGAGCTTCCTGCAGAAAATAATCACCTTTAACATGTCACAATGTATATCTACCAAGCAGACGTGATACATAACTGACTTTTATTTTGAAAGTACTTCCCTGTTTCTGAAGTTGATGTTTATGTTTCACAAAGTGTAAAGACGTGAATCATGTCTGCATCTGCAGTGTTTTAGTGTCCACCACAAACCAGAACACTATCTTCTGTTATTTGACACTCCTCTGTTTCCTTCAGCGGTACGAACAGGGATCAGAGATGGATGGCCTCGGGCTCTGCCCCTGCGAACATGAAAATGCCTTGCAAGCAGAGCAGGATGTTGTTACCATTCTGCCTCTGACAGGCCCATGCAGGGAGTTGCTCCCATCCACACATTAAATGCTGACATGGAAACCAGCTGCTGAAACCTGAGCCACCAGAGTATGTGTAAAGCATCCCTGAGGCATGAGAGCAATTTTCATGACTTCGTATATTGTCCAGAGAGTGTAATTGACTTACATGCACCTATAGGGAATACAATTATCTTTGTCAATATGTAATGTAAGCTCAAGCTGCAGTTTGCTTGGATTTGATTCTGATCTTTTCAGGCAGCGTGCTCGTTTTCAGAAAGAATACTGCCCAAACTAGAATAGAATAAATCTGAAAAACTACTGAAAATATCTCAGTATTCAATTCTTGCAAGCCTAATTTTTGTTACGCTTCACTATTGCTATTGTAATATTAACAATAATCTAACAAAGTAAGCTGCCAAAGAGCAGACAGACAAAGCTAGCAACTAGCTTAAGACACTGTATTTACATCAGTAGCTGGTGGAGACCACAAAACAAAACAAAAGGTAAATATATAGGCTAATGCTGCCTTGGTGTTCATCATATTTATGTCTAAAGGGCAAAAGGTCCACTCGTGTGGTATTCAGAACCTCGTAAGTTGATGTTTTAGGTGAGGACTGAGTTCAGGAGTTGTGACCCTGACATTAACAGAGTTGGGGAAGTGGATGGTGAGTTAAAGGGGGTCTGCTATTTTTTACAACCTGGACCTTATTTTTGGCATAAAATACTCACCCATATAACTCTGGTGTAGATTTGCGTATATCCATATAGTGGGAGTGACTAGGGCACCGAAACGCAGCCTCTAAATTATCTGCTAACACATTATCTGCCGTGAAACTCCTTAATTTTACCAATATTTTGTTATAATATGCTAGTACTATTCCCCGTTGAGTGCGGAGATACCTCTGTTGTCATAGACGTACAATGCGTTATTTACAGGTTTGGGGTTTATTGGGTTTCGGTGCTCCAGTCACTCTCACTATATGTATATGTGTCTCACTAAATATCTTCCAAAGGACTAAAAATGACACCAAACTATATGGGTGAGTAAGCGATCATATTTTATGCCAGAAATAAGGTTCAGGTTGGTAAAAAACTGTAGTTCCCCTTTAATATTTTGTAATTTAGTCACATAAAGAGTTTCACTCCTAATTCTATGTCTGAGCATGTTGATATTCACAACAACCTCAAACTTTTATTGTGTCTCCACATTTCCTACATTAAGTTACACATTAGCTAGCTTGCGAATCTTAGCTAGCCTCGCTGGCATGCTAACAGTTGCCTAGCAGCGTCAGTCACAATGTTACAATGTTATAATTTAAATGCCAAACATCTTGTGAACACAACTTGCCATGTTGAAACCACAAGCTCAGTAGTTCCATTTGAATGCACAATGTTTGTCTTTAAAGATGCTAATATGGCAGGTTTATTATCACAGTTAGCTTGTTGAGCTGCCGCTAATACAAATTTAAAAACTTTATCAGTTCGTTAAGTAACACAATCTTTGGTTGAATATATAAAAATACAAAATGATTAATAAATTCATCTCCATCTGCTGTTTACGATTACTTTACTTCAGTGCCACCGTTGGTGCACTTTACCACCAGGAAAATTGTGTCTCAATTATTACAAAAGGTCACAAAGGAGCAAGTGTTATTCAAATTATGTTTATTACTGAAGCAACCGCAGGCAAACATCACTTAAAAACGAGGGAGGATTTCATGAGCAAAAATCAAAAAATGAGTAAATATACAAATGAGTTTAACCCAAACGTGATTTGCATGGCGGATGATGGTTTTTCCATCAAATCAAAAAGCCAACGTACAGCGTTTATTTTAGGATGTGTGTCTTTCAGTTGCTGCTTTTCTATGTCAGCAACAAACCAGAGCTTGTGTATTCGGGGACCGACTCGTCCTTAAAGTGCAAATGAGTAAACATTTCATTTCTACGATCAAAGGTAGTAATTTTCTCTGCATGTCCACAACACACACACTGGAACACGCTGTAATTACCCTCACATAAACACACACACACACACACAAACCTAGCATCCTGTTCATTAATATGGCCGTAAACACAAAATAAACAGATTTTCCTGAATAACACCATGGATAGACAGCATTAATGTCTGTAGGCAGGATAAAGTGGGGGCTGTTGTAGAGTCGTGTTCGCCGGCAGCAATTTTTATCTTCAATTTCCTCCCCAAGAAATCTCAAATTTACAGGAAAAGGAAAGCACATGTAAACGCGCTCTCCATCTGAGGGAACAGATGTGGCGCTACAATAAACAGTCATGCCCATTAGTGATAACCAATACAAAAGGGTGACATATACACATATAAAAAGTATATCTGCTCATGCCACAACAAAGTCTTGGTGGTTTCAGTGGAAATTCTGCAAACACACTTGTAGTCTGGTCTGACAGAAGCAGTTCATCAGCAGCTTGTGTGTTGTCTGCGTGGACACGAACACCTGCAGCATCAGTCTATCAAGACTCACTGAAACGTCGTCGCTGGAAACGTGAATGAATATGGATTCAGCATGTGTTACTGGCTTACCACGGCGGACCATTTATTTTTAAATAATTCCTGAATTAATGCCGCGTCCCTGCTGGAAAAGCTGGAAGCATATTTCATGTGAACAGACATTACTTTAATTGAGTTGGCTGAAGACTTATATATCATAGCAAAAACACCAGTGGAAATTAAACTGATCAATCTCTTACTTACACTGACATATTTTCAGAGAAATGGGGCAGCAGGAGTGAAGCCAAAGAGGCCAAACCTGCTAGAAAAACAAAACAAAAGGGCTCGGGGAACGCAAATTTGTAACAATCCTCCCTTCCCCGGCAGCTACTGATGAGGTGCCCTTGTGCAAGGCACTTAATCCCCCAGTAGCTCTAAATAATGTGAAGCTTCTGGGTGAGAAAGCACAGAAACACTGTTAAACTGTGGACATCTGTGCAGCTAAAATACCCCTAAATAAATGGGCCCCCCCCCTTGCAAATATACTCTTTCTGACTGTACAACCACCGAGCCGTCTGCATCACATTGAGTTTCCGTAGACAGGATCAGCATCCAGAGGGACACACAACACAGCTACTTGTTTTGAAGTTATTTTCAGATACGTGTGGGTCACAGTAAGCATCTTCTGCCAAGCTGACACCAGCTAACACGGGAGGCTAGACTTAGGGTGAGGTGAAACCAGGGGGGATATAAGAGGCTGCCGGTCTAGAAGAAAGAAGCGCCGGGCGATCACCTCCCACAGAAGTGGAGTGGCACATTTTTTGACACGTTTTCTTCTCCAAAGCCCCACGCTTGAAGCTCCAGTCTGTCCTCCTCCTCCTCTCTGCCATCTTCCTCTACGTCTCCCTCTTCGTAGAGACTGGGCTCCTCCACAGAAGTCTCCAAGTTTGGGTTGTAGCTACTGAATGCCTGTGCCTCCCTGTACTCATAAATGGTGGGGAGACTGCTGCGTAAGCCAAAGCGGCGCCGCAGGGCCACGAGCAGCGGCTGCGGGACGGTGAAGATGTCGACGTTGTTGCCCAGGTCGATCCAGGCCAGGCTGGGGAACTTCTTGGGGTCCTTCACTGCGTCTGACAGGTCTTTCAGGATGGCTACTGTCAGGCGGTTGCCGTTGACTGCTAGTATGGTGAGTTTTGGCAGGGAGCTGAGGTAGGGCAGGAGCAGCCGTAAGCTCTCATCCTGGAGCTCGGTGAAGCTCAGGTCCACCGTTGACACCGCGTCGCTGCTGCTCTGAAGGTAGAAGGCCACGCGGTGGATGTCCCGGCCAGACAGAGGGATCCCTGACAGGTTCACCACGTCACCTGACAGCTTCTTCTTCAGGGTCGTCTTCAGACTGAAAGATAACAACAAAGAAAGTTTATCATCAAGTTGGCTCTGTAATCCCTTAAAATGGCAGCTTGATGCAAACCGTATTAAAGGTTAATTCTTCCAAACAGGCAGTGAATTATCCAAAGATCAATCTTTACTTAATGATACCCGGGGCATTGATTTAAAAAAAAGTCTCCGTAATGTTGTACCACGCTATCCCGCAAGTGGACGGGAACTGCAAAGTGCGCAAAAAAGAAACAAGCATCCGCCGGTGTAGAGTTTAGCAATCAATAACGTGGAAGAAGAGAATTTGCATTTAAATGCGTCTCGGTCCCTCAAGCAACAAATTCTGTCTCCTGGGCTGAATGTTATCTACGGACAGGCACCAGCTGTTTTGGGTGTCATCTTTTTTTCCTCCCATATCTCTAATTTAAAAGCATCCATCAGCGACAATTAATAAACAAATTTATGATTAGAAAACCAAGTGAATAAAGCAGAGTTGTAGGGCTTTCGTCGCCAGCTAGGAACAAAATTGTCCGCTTGTTCTGAGCGTGCGTAAAAATATGGTCACTTGTGCCTAAAGTATAGTGAGTAATGTTTTTTTTTTTGGTCTAACATTGAAGCATTCAAAACAAAGAAACTGAACTTGCTTGAGTTTCTTGAAGACATTTCACCACTTATCCGAAAGACTGCTTCTTTTCCTTTTTTCTAATGCTGCAGCCAGTCACCGGGGAGTAGAACAATCAAAAAGGAGCATTAACATGCATCACTGTCTTGCAGCAGGTTTCGTAAGAAAGCATAAAAAAAAAACCTTATAGCGAGTCTCCTCAGTTTACAGGCCCTGCTAAGCAGACTTTATTACCTTTGGACAGAGGCAGGAAAGCTGAATCCCCATTTCTTGAAAGTTAACAACCAGCCGCTGGCAGTAGATTTATGTTTAGCATACACACTTGAGAGTTGTAGCAGTCTTCTTGGGTAACTCTCAGCAAGAAGTCAAATAGGTGTCCGGGAACTTTCTCTTTGTGTTTAGTCGAGCTCTGATAAAGGTCTATTGAGCAGAGCGGACATAAGAAACAGTCGATGAATGTTCTGTGGAGGCGAACGGACAAAAACTGCTAAAGGCAAGGCCTCGCCATCTATTTCAGTCTGAATGACTTCAGACAACAGGTATTAGGTGAATCTACTATAAGTTTCCAAGTGCCAGGTCGGGTCATTGTATCCCTGAGTGCCTCTGCTCGCACTGGGCAACAAAATGTTCTCTCTATATCCGAATGTGTTGAAATATGCATAGGAGAGCTATAAGGCGGCGACATGCATGGCGGGGTAGAAGCGTGGAGAGGGAGCCCTGCTGCAGTGCGTTACACTTCTTTGTTTTTACTGGCATTCGGACTTGGAAGAAGTCAGAGGAAAGGCGTCTGCCAAACGAACGACACTGCGGCAGAGGCGTGGGAGAGCTGCTTTTAAAAAAAGACGACAAACATGTTCTGTTTAAGTGGCCTAAGGTTTATTCCCTCTTTGTCTTAGTGCTGTTTGCCTTTCCTCGTCCTCCCCTGCCTCCTCAGGCACAGCGAGGATTATTCCAACATCTCTCTCTCTCTCTCTGCTCTGTCTGGGAGCCTCATAAATCGGCAGGCTGTGCTCTTTACATCTGTCACCCTCTCTGCTCGGTTAAGGGAAAGAAAAAGATCTGTAGCACACCGGGGCTGTGATTCGCAAGATTATTGATTCCAGGAGCAGAGTATAATTCATCTCTCCCTCCCTCATATCCTCACTCCTGCTCTCTTCCTCTCACTTTCTGTTTTCTTGGCCTCCTTTTTTTCTTTCGCATGCATTCTCCCTTGTTCTAAATTTGATCCGCCGAAGCAAATGTATGCAGGCTTTCATTTTGCTCTCTCTTGAATGGCTCACGTCGAAAGTTTATGGAACTCAAATTCTCATCTGGCTCCCCGCAACTCCTTTTGATTGTTGGCAAACTTAAATATCAGGAGATCAAAACATCATGGGAAATTCTTCTTGTATTTATTATAGTGGGAATTTTTATATTTGTTACATTATTGTTCTAATCTTTACCACATGCTTGTGAACACAACTTACAAGAACAATAAAAAGCATTTAAATGAAACAAGCTGCAATACGCTGCTCTACTTTTATAGTGAGCAGCTGTCTCAAATGCAAAAATATTCCATCTAAAAGCATATAAATAGACAATATTTATACTTTAGGCTTTTGTTGCTTGGAAAATTCATTGAACTGTTAAACTGGTATTGATCCGTTTAATCTAATTTTGAATAGACATATTGAATAAGTCTTAAAAAGCAGAGAAAGCTGAATACATCTTCTTGGCACACTCCTATGTGCTTTACTGTAATGCATCCGACTATTGTCTGACTTATTTATAGGAAGGCTTCCCTGCCTCGGCTGGAGCTCTTCCCTCTCACCTGCCCATGTTTATGTAGGAAGAGCGACTCTGCGATACGGGCAGGGTACACTTTAGCCGTGCGGAGGGAGGGCTGCTTTAATGCGCTTTTAATGAGACAGAGTAAAGACGACTTCCTTCCAGATCTGCTGCCTCCAGCTCCGTGGGCAGCAGATGCACCCACAGGCTGCTCGGCTGGCCCCTGGCCCAGGGGCGCAGCTAGCATTTCCCAAGCCGCGGTGCACACCCGAGTCCATCAGCGTGAAGCGATAACAACATAAACAACAACAAAAAAAATGCCTCGTCTCGCTCTCTCTGATGCGGCTGCCACGCTCGTAGGCAGCAGTGCACATCCTCCCGGACCGGAGCAGACACAAACATCTTCAAAGGATAGTCTGCCCGCACAAACATAACGCGAGCGAGTGCGTCCCCCCCGCTCCGAGACTGATTTAAAAGCAAATAACTGAGGGAAATCCATTTATTGACATCCACGGGAGCAACTGATACAACAGCAGTGTGGGAATCTAATAAGAGCTGCAGTCTCATGTGTCAAACTATCGGCTGCTTAAATGAGGGTTCAGGCAGACTGTCTAATTGCTTTTCATAGCAAGTCTTTCCTCTGGGATGTTGTTAACTTTTACGCACCGAACAAGGGTCCTTGGTGTTCTATAGTTATGTAAACCCCAGAGGTGGAAAGTAAAACATCTGGGGTTTGTGATGTTGAAATCGAGCGCAGGCAAAGAAAAATCGAGCGGGCAAAGAAGGTCAGGACAAAATGAGAGACAGTGTCTTTTAATGAAACACTTGATTCAAGCTGTCTTTAAACTTCAATGGACAGAGCTAATATTGGATAACAGCTTGATCTATTGCCACTGAAGGCTGAAAGATTTCCTCAGACAGCCTCAGCTGCCCAGAGACAACTGCAGCGAGTGTGTACACATCTGCTCCAGCTGGCTTTTTAAAATAAAACCACGCGTTTCATCATCTTTAATTTGAAACCCTAATTTCAAAATATCTAAAACGGTGACTCTACTTTCCCCCAGCATTTACAGTGTTAAAGCGTGTCCATCGAGGGTCATGGCAGATCCATTGATTTCTCTATTGACACCGTTTTTCTGGCCCATGTTTGCTTCCACTCAATACCAGGTTAGTCTCCACTCGGTCAAGCTGCCTCTACTGACGTAACAAAAGTTAAGTGCTAGTCATTAGTCCGCTGCTCCCCTCCCCTGGCCCTGCCTCGCTATTCCGTCAATCAATTTCCGCTTGAACGCAACCAAAACGCTCTCACTACACTGGACCCGAAAGAGACCCGGGGGGGCTAGAGGGAGGAACGTTTTAAAAAAAAGTTTGTCCTAAATTAAAAAAAAAAAATTCAAGGAAAACTCAACAGTCTGCCACTGGGGTTGCAGTTAAAAGCAAACTGCGGCAGAAACTTGTTATTGGTCTTCCCACGTAGAATACACGTTCCCCTTCATTGACTCTCATGAATCAGTAATACGTCAGGAGACGGGGGGGAGGAGGTGTGTGAGGGGTTACATTTGTTCACTTACCGTGGGATTTAATATAACAAATGGTTGGTGAGCGTTTTACCGCTGTACTGGGTGAAATAAATATGTTATTGTCAATTGCACATCTTGGTAAGTCTGTTCCTTTCGTGCTGCGTGAGGCTTCACTGGTGCTGCCGTTTAGATGAAACCTCTAATCAGACACACTTTCTAATCAGCTGTGTTCACATTTATAAATGGTGTAATATTGCTTAATACAGCAGATGAGCAATAAGCCAACAAGCCTAACGGACGAAGCAAATTAAGGGAACAGTTTCAGGGGGCCCCTCGCCTAATTTGTTCTCTTATTTGCTTTGTTTCCGACGGTTAAACGAGAATGATTAATGCCACGCTCTCAAGCATGCGTGTAAACTATAAAGGCAGCACTGGTAGTTATTACTGCACAGATAGAAGTCGTGAGCTTGTGCTGAGCAAATGTGCACGCCAGGTGGTAACATCGGCTGAAAGTCGTGAGAGCACCACCGCTACGCAACTGGTCGCAATTAGGCTAATGGGTCAGCTAGCAAATGGCCGGGTAACCATCTCTGAAGATGTCAGCAAACACGCCACAGGTTTGTGGAATCATTTACAGGCAGCCTTTGTTTAAAGATAAAGCCACCAGATAAGTAAACTACATTAACCCCAGCATCATAAAACTACAACTTGTTTTTTAACTTTACTTTTTGTGAGTCTAAAGTTCTCCGTTCTGAACCCCCATCCTCCCTATCCCCCCTTTCTTCCATCTTTCATTACAGAAACCAGGGTCACAAGCTTTTGGAGATGTGCTCCCCTTTGAGTCTCACTCCCATCACTCATCTATGCATGGAGGTCTATGTCCATTCTCCGATGAGTCACATATTTTTTGGAGGCACAAGGGAGACCTACACAATATTAGGAAGGTGGTCATAATGTTATGGTTGATCAGTGTAGCTTCATATTGGTTCCCAGTCGTGAGCGAGGTATCTAAATACATATTTTAGCCTGGGAACCCCCCCATAATGAAGTTTCTCCACTAATTACTTGTTATCCGTCTCCCATGTAGGCTATTACTACATTTAAACTACTACTAAATTATTTATTAATAATTTATTCTGCATTAATAAAACATAACTGCATAAATTTCACCTTTGCCCCTGAAATAGTTTCACACTCAGCTACGTGTGCTGTACATAGCACTATTTTCCATTTCCCGAACTCTGCAGCACATTTGTTAAAAAGCTGCAGGGATCTCACCAAATTCAGCGCGTCAGCGATAAAATCAAAGATAGTATCCCGCAGCATTTAAGCCGAGAGGTTGAACTCTGTGTAACACTAATTCAAATTTATTTCCCGCTGAGCATGCAGAGAGACACTTGACTTATTTCAGGGGAATGAAATAAAAGCGCTGGAGAAACGCTGGACGTGGACGCCGTTCCACGCGCCCGTTGGGATGACCAGATCAATGTCTGCTTCATCAACGCTTTACTCTTGACTTGTTTATTCCTCAGATCGATCTGAGCGGTTTCGCCACCAGGCATCTGTATAATACATGCGCCGTAGCCTGGCTGAGTCGTGGGACAGCCAGCGTCGGCATAATGTACAAACTCATCCATGAAACGTGAGCCAGTAAAGGACTCATTCTTCATTTCTGCGCTTCTGTTTTATCTGAACGTTCCTCCGGGGATGTGACTGCAGGCTACAGCGCTGAACCTTTTGTTTAACTGGGTTTTAGAATCAAATATGTGTCTCTTATCCCTTAATGCAGCTTGGGCTGTGTTAATGACAATCCTTTACAGTAACTCGGAGCAAAGGGGAAAAAAAAGCAAAATTTTCCATTTCCTCGACTTGAAAACGTGCTAGGAAACATGAAAGTGATTGCATGCACCATCCACTGTCCTCCAGTTTCATGGGATAATGGCACATTTTCTGTGAAGGAAAAAATAGCCTCAAAGCTCATTTGGATTTGGATTAAATTTCAGTGAAACATTTAGCGCACTGGGCTGATTAAGGCTGCCTCCATTGTGCGACGTCAATGGAGCAGCTCCGGGCTGTGCAGTGTTTTGACATCTCAGATCAGTCAGTTAGTTTTCGTGTGAGTGTGGAAAAATGGGGGATGTCAACGCAGAGCGAGCTGACGGTGCATGCGTCTTTAAAAGGAAAACGACGCAAGTCGTGTAAAGGGGGGGAAAGAATCATCAAAAACACGGGTCAGATTCCCAAAACGCTCGGTAAAATCCTTGAAGATGTGACACCATTAGTCCTCATCAGTTTTAATTAGTGCAAAAAAAGAACAGAAAAGGACTCAAGTGTCTGTCAAGTGCAGTAAACCCTCCATAGCTATGAGCTACTCCATCATACTAGTCTCATGGGATCTTGCCACATGGATGCAAAAGAAAACATTTTCTCCCAGTGTCAATTTGTGCAATTAGCAAAGAGGTGAGAAGGACGGCACGGAAAGAAAGAGGGAACATACAGTATAATATATAAAAAGAAATAAGGAAGAATTATATTTTTTGCAAGTATTCTGCAGAAATGACAGCCTCACACTGATGTGACATGGGGGTTTCCAATAATCTGTGACTCACAGGCAAAGATAAGAGCACATTTTCGTTTTTGTGCCAACGCAAAGATTAAAACCTCTCAGTACAGAACGTACCGTAAACCAACTATGAGGCATGTAAAATGCAATACGTTCTCCTCGGCTGAGCTATAAATTCACCCACGATTTGATTTGACGTGACAAACTGGATGCTTAGGAGAAGGGGAACACTGCGACAGAACTAACAGAAAACAGTTTGCATTACATAACTGTATATCATGGAGGAGTGCGCCTGTGTCTGCTATACTATGTCAAGGCTCAGTTATGAAACCGGCATTAAAATGCATGGCTCCGAAACGCAAACCGAGGGGCTTGATGGTGGGGAGTGATCTGTGTCGGCGCTAAAGTCCCACAGACCTTCGCTCCTTATTTCTGTCATGCTCAAGCAACAGCAACAAGCGCAAATCAACATGGTTCATTTCTGTTCATTTAAAAGAAAAACAATCTTGAGTTTGCTGATCCAGACGTTCAGTCATTTTAATTATTTCATTATGTTGTTACGCCTTGGAGATGAGAGCAGTGGATACTGGAGTACCTATCCTCTATCCTCCCCCTCATCCTGCAGGATCTCAGTTTGTAGCATGGGAAGCCCTCAATTATTCATAGACGAGGATGGTGGCTGGATCTTTAAGTCTCTATTAAAAGTGGAGGTCAAACAGAAAACAGATTGAGCAGACTGAGTGCAGCAGACAGTCAAGTGAAATACTCTGAATGGACACCCGACTAGAGAAAGTAAAAGAAAAAAATACACACACATGAATGTGCACTAAAACCTCGTAGTTTTCAGAAATTATCTCCCCTAGTCAGATATTTGCCCTCGCCTCAGGAGTTGACTTCATGGGTTGGTCAGAGGTCAGACGTGCTGTGTCAGAGGCTGTTCGTTCGCCAGTGCTCACCTCAGGGGGGGATAATCTGGCTCCAGATAAATAGGTCATACTTGTATCGAAAGCAGATGACACATCAGTGTACAGATGCCACCTGTAAATACATGCAGTAGTTCATTTTTAGCTGCACAGCTGCGTTCTGTCATTGCAGTCTATATATTATTATTATTATCTTTGCAAGTGAGTAAAGCAGCTCATGTTTGCAGGTATTTTGTTGGCATTTTAGATGTTTGGATGCTGTGTTCACATTTTTACACGACAAAAGCTACAACACTTTCATGGAGGAGCTTCCGACAAAAAGCTGGAACTAGGTGAACTTATTGATATGTAACGCAGACAGTGTCGGGCATCAGTTTGACGCATTAGCTTTCACTGGAAATGCATCATCTCTATTGCTACTCATGTCAACATAAGATCGGAGTGTGATGCATTGTTGGAGCATTTTGGTGCAGACTTACAAGGGTGACTCTTAAGGCTCTTTTAGAGTACTATGGGACAAAGGCACTGTAACTTATGCCAGTGCGAGCCATTTATGCTTGTGCGCTCGTCTCACACTGCTAGTCGGAGCTGTGTGTTTTTTGCTAATCGGGTTAATTTTGGTACTACTTCCTGCTCAACTTTCCACTTCCTGGTTCACTTTCAACAATGGCCACTCAAACTTGCCACACTTGTTTAACTTCCTTGACATTTTGCAGAACACGAGTAATACAAATGTCTGTATCTCCAAACATATTCAGTTAACTGTAATCAATTCGAAAATTGTGGAGCTTATTACCAAACGGACCAATCACAGCTCTTAATTAATTTAATTTAATTAATTAATTAATTAGTGATATTGGCCAAGTATACTTGTGTATACATGGAATGTGTTCTCTGCATTTATCCCATCCGTGAATTAGTGAACACACAGTGAGGTGAAACACACACTAACCCGGAGCAGTGAGCTGCCATGCTACAGCGGCGCTCGGGGAGCAGTGAGGGGTTAGGTGCCTTGCTCAAGGGCACTTCAGCTGCTTTCTACTGGTTGGGGGTTCGAACCGGCAACCCTTCAGCCGCAAGCCCAAAGCGCTAACCAGTAGGCCACTACTGGTTAGCGTTGTGTGTTGCTGCAGTGCGTTATTACATTTCTGGGGAGGTGCACATCAGTTATGCTAGGGCCTGCGCTGTCGCTGTATGTCTACACTGCCTGTTACTTTTGTTTCTACATTCTGCATAACTTTCAACAATGGTGACTGAAACGTTCCTTGAAACGTCACTAAAATTTCGCCAAAGACAAGTCACACGAATGTTTGCATCCCTGTACCTTAACCTTTCCTTGATGTGTTCCAAATTTATTGATCCAACGCAATCAGTTTCAAAAATTGTTGAGATGGAGAAGCAGCAGGAAAAACTAAAGCGGAAACACGCTAATACCAAGCAAGCCAATCATAGCTCTTGCGTTCTGAGTCGCAAAGGCGCAGTTACATTTCTGGGGCGCTGTCAGCGTAGCTTCTGCATCAGTTTCCCACAGATAATTTATTTTCTCTCATTCTCATCCTGCATTTCAATTTATCTACACTTCCCAGACAGCAAAGATTGTCTATGACATCAGTGGCAAGACCTTGAATGATTAAAAGGAAGAAAAGATTCAGTTCGTAGGTGACCATTGCGTACTATGGTGAGGTTTGCAAAGGGGAGAGTTGTAACGAAAACACTGCTGTGGCCCAGGAAGGATCACATAAGAGGGAAGGGCTCAACATAACAGCAACGAAGGGAGGAAGAAGGGATTTCTTAAAGATTAGAGCAAATTAGGCTGAGCAGAGCACGGAGAAATCGCAGAGACTTTTCTGGTGATTAGTGAAAAGCCGTCAAGGAATCTGGGCTGGAAGTACAGTCGCTGAAATGAAGCCGGAAAAGTGGTCATGACCATACGGCCTATTAAAAAAGACGTCTAAACGTTTTTCACCGCTCAAGCAAATAACTACAGCTGTCGTCGAGATGCCTAGACGGCTTTTCAGCGGCTCTCGCTCGCCGAGGTATGACGTGAGGTGATGCCATGATGCGAGGTGTCACTTCAGGAAATGAGGTTTCAGGAGATGAGCAAAGGCAGGGAGAGGGTGATCTTGTTAAAGTGGGAAGGACACAGCGACACTGGTGACATTTGTAAGTAGTTGGAAGGACTCAGTAGATTTAAGTCAATGTCAGGCAATGGCTAGCGACTGCAGCAGCCTCCTGGAATTTGAGACGAGACTCAAATTATCTATTCGTGGACGGTTTGTTGTTCTTTGGCCAGCTGTTCCTCTCTCTGCCTCCGCATCCTCCTTTAAACAAGCTCCTCATCTGTATTCTCTGTCTCAAAACAGTGAGGACGTCCATCATATACAAAGTCGTCATCTACAACCTCAGGATCGGAAAAATATGCAGTCATGTTGCAAAAAACTAGCAGTAGCAAATTACAGTTAAAGAAGCCACGTGGCGCTCAGAGATGACATCATCCAGGTCAGAGGTTAGTAGGTCCATCTACAGACCCCGAATCATGATAACAGGTAACTCCGGACTCAACGGGGAATAGCACTAGAGTATCATAACTAAATATTGGTGAAATGAACAAGTTTCGAGGCAGATAATGTGTTGTTTAGAGGCTGTGTTTCGGTGCCCCATTCACTCCCATTATATGGATATACACAGATCTAAATATCGTCCGAATAATGACACAAAAGTTATATGGGTGAGTAAACTACCGTATCTCGCCAGTTTGTAAAAAACGGTAATTCCCCTTTGACTCCCTGTTGATCTAAATATTGTCCAAACGACTCGAAATTACACCAAAGTTATATGGATGAGTAAACGATCGTATCTATCTATCTATCTATCTATCTATCTATCTATCTATCTATCTATCTATCTATCTATCTATCTATCTGGAACATAAAGTTTCCAGCTATCTCTATGAATGTTTCTCATGTTCTTAGTTACCAAAGTATTTTCCTTATGACTATTTAGTCCCTAAACTTGCAAGACAGCTTTATTCTCACAAGATTTGTGAAATGACAAGATCACACAACAATCTATCTGGCCAGGCCTCAAGGATGAAACAAACAAACAAGCATGCTGAACAACTCAGCGTCCTGTGAGGAACTACTGTTTTATGGTCACCCCTAGGGCAGCCTTTGTACTGAATTTTCTCTTATTTTCTTCTGCTTGTTGTGTTTCCTCTTTGGCACGCTCCTACGTATGGTTGGGCGATCTGATTGGTTGAAGCTGACTGTGATAGACGGCGATAGACAGATGGTTTTCCAGTGCCCTGCCAAGATTTTTTTGAGAGTGTCTGCCCTTTTCCAAACTGTTTCCAAGGACGACTTCCCAGATGGTTCTCTGTAACAAACCATCTGCTGCGTCAAGTTATTTAGTCATAGGGAAACTGCTGATAAGCAAAACACATGTGGTGTGTTTCATCTTCTTTACAGTAAGAGGAGGCCTGTTTGGAACACCACGCATGATGTGGTCAAGTGCTTTTGAATATTAAATCATTCCAGATGTCGGTTTTAAGAGCAGCAGAGCAGTGACCGTTATTGTTTGTGAATTGCTGAAATATGATTGCAGAGCACTTGTACTTGCTGTTAGGCAAACATTAGCTAGTGACGTACTGAGTTTAATATCTGCCAGGTTTCATATGAACCCAGATAAAAGTGATGAAATGACTTTTGCACAGCTTTCATGTTGTGAGGTGTGGGACGAAAAGGCACTTTAGTCTGAGCTGCGTGAAGTCTGGGTCAAATATCAGGACTCAGACTATCAACACTCACCCGCAGCTCGCGACACCTGCTCAAAACAGCTGTCACGGCCACGACTCGTTTCCCTCTCATCAATGGCCTGCACGACCGGCGAGGCTGCAGATTAGCTTTTAACTAGATCCAGTTAACAATGTCGACTCAAATACAGCAAAAAAAAAAAAAAAAAGTCAGATATGCATAGTTTCCCTTTAAGTCCCTGGATTGTCTTCACTCTCCAAAGCTTAACGTCACACACAAGAACTGGAGCAATTGAAGATTTATATAATAGCTGCTGTTAGAGCATCACATCAATTATTGGCTGGCACTAAAGGCAAGTAATAAAGCAGCATGGAGCAATCGAAGTCTTCGAAATGTGCTGGAAGGGCAATTTTGGTATAATAATAATAAAAGAGCTTGACTAATCTCAAATTCGATGCCAATTACAACGACATTAAAAACTCTTCAATATTGTACATCTCAGACACCTGGCACATGCAGCTGCGGAGAAAAATGAAATTGCTTTGATAATATATTAAGCGTGACGCACTTGCTTTGCACTTAAAGTGTTAGAGAAGCAAACCAGGCAGCAGTGGCAAAGCTTTAACTATCATTTATTAGTTATGTCTTGAATATTTGCAGAGAGGAGGGCGCCGAACGTTTATACGTATATCAGACGGTCTTCATGGAGAAAATCAGAAACCAAGAGTGCAAATATAGGTTATGAGATAGCTAATTCCTTAATGTGAAAAGATCATGATTGATTCAAAGCGAGGCAGGGAGGAAGAGGGAAAAACGTGACTTGTAATCTACAACCTTGCTGTGATTCGTGCCTCCTGCTTCTCTCTCTCTCGTTCTCTCTCGTTCTCTCTCTCTCTGTCAGACAGAGCCTTTCCCTGGAGCGTTTCCCCAGAGCCTCGGCTCAAACTGCAGAACTGCTCTGTGTGGCAACTGTTGAACAAAATGGACTCTCACAAGAAGGAGAGAAAAATCCCACAGGGGAAGAGGAGAGAAAGAAAATCAATGCACGGAGGGGGTTTTAAAACAGGAGGGGAACTAAAAGCATGGGGGTGAAAAGAGAAAACGGAGAGCAGAAAGAGAGAGGAAGAGAAGCCGGGAAAAGAGACAGGTTTAGGATATGCAATGGATAGGTCGGGAACTGGGAATGATTTGAAACTTGACGTCTTGATGCCTCAGTTTCAATCCAGATACGTGCCCGTGTTCTGCAGGTTTCTGCACACGTCATTTTCACAGAGAAAGGAAACAGTCGGGTTTGACTCCCACTGTAAGCGCTGCTGTCTGGATGAGCTGCGAGAGAAAGACCGAGGTTGCTAATGAGCACACTGGGAGAGTCTGCCTTGTTGTTTTGTTGAGTGTTATTTTGAAACATTGCAACCAAGAGACTGGGGCGGGAAGTTAACTCCAGCTGTCAAAAAATCTTTCAATCTGGGCTAATTGCTCAGGGAGAGAGCCTCGTGATTATAATTAGAGACGTTGTTTTGTTTTTTTTGCATATTGTTTCCTCAAATGTACCTGTTACTTAATTTGACTTAAGCTCTTTTTAGCTCATGATTTCTACATTTGCATAAATCAACATCATGGATGCATGGGTGATCAGTGACTGACCTGTGATGGCCTGCTGTTCCTTGGCAGTTAATCCGATCTCACTCACACTGTTCAGTCATGCACATTAACTCAGCTTCTTCACGTTTCAGGAGTCTCTATATCATTCCCTGGAGATGTTTCAGCACAAGTAGACGGGGAGGAATGATGGGGAAACTAATAATATGGGTTGTTAAAACTTCCATAAACAAATCACACTTGTCATGGGTAGCGTTTAAGGTGGTGGGAGGATGTTTTTCGTCGCAGTAGTATCAGTCGGGAAAGAAGCTGAGAGGTGGGTGTGAAAATGGACACGTAGCATTAAGAACACATTGGGAGGTGTTATTTTAAAATTGAGTACTGTATATGGAGCAATTACAAGGAAAAATCCCCTATTGAAAAAAATGATACATGCCGTATATAAACTGATCTGCCACAACATTATGACTACTGACAGGGGAAGTAAATAAAATTGACCGTCTCGTGACAATACAGTGTTCTGCCGGGAAACCTTTGGACCTGGCATTCATTCATGAGGATGTTACTTAGACATGTAGCACCCACCTAGACCAGACCATTCACCCCCACCACATAGCAATGACACTCCTTGATGTAGCCTGACACACATACAAAGGAACAAATTCACTAGATCCCAAAGTGATCAAGTATCTGTGTTGATGATCCACAAAGGCCCCCACTAACAACATCCTGTTACCAGACACCACAGGACGCCCTCAGGAAGGTGGTCATAATGTTATAAAGCAACTAACGTGTTCACAACCCAGATATGTAAATCAACCAAAATGCCCCTTTTACAGTGCAACATTACTGATTCAGTATTGAGTGTGCAGCATTTTACGCTTTGTCTACATGAAACGGATTTAAACTTTTTAATAAAATGTTTGATCAATTGTTTTTTTTCTTCTGCTGTTCAAAAAGCAAATTTCAAACTTTTTCAAATCTCCATCAGCTTAGTTTTGAAAAGCGTGAACCAAACAAGGACGTTTTTGATGCTGGAATCATCAATTACTTGCTGAAATTAAAAAATAAAAAACAAATAAGCTCTTGAAGTTTCAGTTTCGGGCTAAAATGCGTTGCTAAGAAGAAGGAGGGAAAGTTTCTTTCTCAGGGTTGCGGGCTGACTTATTCCGTATTTTTAATTTAACAAATGAAAGCACAGCTGATTTTGGCATGGTTGGTAATTTCACCAAAGCTTGGTGTTTTCACAGAATTCAACAGTATGCTAATGCAACCCTGACTGGCTGGTGCAAGCTTGATGAAAAGACTATTTTTAAGAATAAAAGCACAAGAAAACAGAACGTAGCATTCGTCAAATGACAGCTTAGGTGGAAAGGGTGCAGTTGACGATTTGAGGAAGACCACCTCTCGGAGACTAGTACGTCAAAAACTGCAAAACTCGCAAAACTTTTAAGCGACAAATCTTCATCTGTTGCTGTAAACTGAATATTTGCATAGCTTAGCAACAGTAGCTAAGAAGAGCGTGGCTTAGCAAACGATCCCATGTAGGAACATCTTCCCAAACTACCTCCATTTCAAAGAGGCTCCACAGGTTTATGACTCGCACTGATCACTGGGTGAGGATGTGTTCCCTGTGGCATGATGAAGATTGATGGCACAGAGGAGGACGCACTCACCAGGCCTGAGACTTCCTCCTGGGCACGCTCTGTCTCGTCCACTTGGAGTGAGGGGTCAGGTGATAAATCAGCTGGCGGCATATCTTGTTGGTGGACTTGAACGAGTCAGTCTCCTGCAACACACGCGAAAGGCAGAATAATGAGAGACACATTACAATTCTAGTTCAATGGACCGGTCAAAAACAATCAACGCGTTTCATCTCCACGCCTTTATTTCCACAGATGTGCTGACTTTCACACAGGGTTTCTTTCTTCACACTTGTTCGCCGTCCATCCCTCCCCCCATTAAAGACTTTAAATGGAATGGGTTGCGCTGAGCGGGCTAAATCTAATTAATGGTACAACACACGACAACAAGAAAGAGGCAATGTGGCGTGAGTGGAAAAAAAAGAAAAAGAAAGAAAGACAGGGGCAATTTGCCTTAAGGCGATTAACCATTCCCGCTGTCACTTCTTTTCTTGGACGACACAACATGCCTCATGCTTCAGAACATTCGATGCTGCTGTTTCAGCCGCTCGGATGACTGAGCAGGAAGTCACAGCAGCGGCGCGTGCTGATTTAAAACGTGCATGTATTCTTGGAAAATATATAGCGTGGAGGATTCAACACGGTCCCTAAACGTGTAACTATATAAGCTCGTAGTCATTAATCACGCCTCTTTAAACCCGAGCGCTTAAACCGAATCAATCGCCCTGAACCTATGACCCAAGACTCAAAACGCTCAAAAATGAGGTTTATTTAAGCCAACAGTGTGTCCTCCAATGTATAATAGCAGTAACTCTCAGCGTGGTGGAAAATACTGGACGCAGAAGCAGCTGCCGGCGCCTAAATCCAGCACAGTGCCTCTCTACATCCTCGTCACGTCTGACACACAGTATCCCGCCACGGGTCGCCAGCCAGCCAGGAGAACATTGCTGCCAGCTCCTCCTCACTTTCCCTCCCTTCCTCCTGGGCTTTCCTCACTAAAGCACACAGAGATAAGATTAGAGTTTCTTACAGGTGATTATCATCTGGTGTCGGTAAGTAGAGACTAGACCACAGCGACTTTATCTTAAGGCAAACCTATCTATTCCGCGAAGAGATAACCGCAGATTTTAAATAACTGTAGTGACTGCCGGGTCAAGGCTTTACTGCTACTCTGAGTAGCTTCTGCAAAGTCCTCGCCCTCATACCTGAGATTGAAATGTAATTTGAATTTTAAGGTGTCTCATTTGTATGCCGTGCTGAGAGCAAATGAGCCGACTGCCAGTCTGGATGAAGCGTGATTTATTCCTTAAAGGACCAGTACTTGTTTATTTACACTGCCTTGTTTGGGGTTTATTCGATGATATACAAAAAACTTTTAAAGCAATTTACTTTCATTGCCTACTCAACTTTTATCTGTCAGTCACATCTGAGAAGCCGATCACCGTACCTTCAGAGGCTGTAACGAAAGCATTTGGGTGGTGAGCTCCGTGAATCTTTCTTGTGTTCTCTCTGACAATCCGTCAAAGTAATGTGACAGTACTGAATTGCTGCATCTTGTTTAATTATCTACGCCAGTTTAAAGCTTTTTGTCCTAACTGAACTTTCAATGTGCGCCTCCATGCATGTGCTAATAAAATAACGATACAAAGACAACCATGACCTTTTGCATGACCAATTAACTAATATACACATTTAAGTTGTACGTATGAGACTAAAAATTCTACCTGATTTTGATATACAGCTGCATGACACACTTAAAGAGAATCTTCACAGATATTTATAATCAGTGAGAGAAGAATGATAAAGGAGTGCAAATAAAGAAATAGCTGGGGCGTTCAGCGAGAACTGGAGGTTTTGATATACATCAGCGCTAGCAGGCTAGCTTAGCCTCTGAGGCAGGGGTCTTCAACGTTTTCCAGGCCAAGGACCCCCAAACTGATGGAGAGATAGAGCGGGTACCCCCTATTTACGTATATGTGTATTTAAAAAGATTTAATTTGTGGAAAAAATTGCAGGGCTGTATAAAAAAAATGTCCAATCAACCAAAACTGTTGTGACCCCAATGAAATACCTCTGTGGACCCCCTAGGGGTCACGGACCCCATGTTGAAGATCTCTGCTCTAAGGGTACAATGTCCACATTTGTTGCGCCAGATGCTTGTTTATTCAGTTTTCTTCAATTTGTGTCTTTTGAAACTGCGAGTTTGTTCCTATTTTAAATCCTAATTATCAATTAGAATCAGATTTATTATCACATATTCTCACACATACAAGGATTTTAGTGCTATAAACATTAACTGTTTCAGGATACCAGATAAGTTTGGCCAAACCTCTGTACCGAGCAAGGAGCTGGTTTTTCTGGTTTTGTTGGGTGCGGTGAACTGGGGGATAATCTGACTGTTGTAGTCTGAGGTTTGGACGATGAGAAAGTACAGTCAGAACACATTCAGCCGGAAGCAAGCTGTCCTCCCCTCAGATTGTTTTCATACAAACACTGAGAGGCATCTGCAGCCAGGAACACAACAGACTTCACAGCACCAGGTGCACTCCAGCGGCATCACCTTCTCCAGTTTGATCCCTTTGGCCACCGGCCACTTTCAGAGCCCTCAAAGCGGCCTCTCTGTTGGTGCCAAAGCTACGCTTACCCCATAAGCTTCTTTGCCATTTACCATGGGCACCAGCCCTATTGACCTCATCGTGGAGGCTTTTGGTCACCTGCCGCTGCTCTCCGGCATGAAGCAACCAAAGCAGATAATCTAATATAGTACCTGCTGATCCTGGAGCACAGCTGCTACCCATTTTCCACTGTGTTAACGTAGCACAGAATCAACAAGGAGGACGGTCCACAGAGCGCTGCTGCAGAGTCAAACCATAACCCCGTATCTTCATTTAGGCCAACATTCATCCCTAACAACAGATGCTTATGTTTACACTGCCACAATATCAGTTTCCATTCGGCCTAGCTCCTGCACTTGTGTTTGTACAAAGCAAACTGACAGTTCATTGCTGTAACAACAGCATGACAGTAAATTTGACACATGCACTTGGGCATGGCTAATACATGCAGACGTGTCACAGCTTGCCTCCGCATGAATTTCAGCACTTGCCGTGTTATGATTCGAGCAAACAGCTGCATTTTGATGAAGAGTCCTGTGAATTAATTCAGCAGTTAAGACAAACTGGATTCATACCCTTTTTGGGCACTGCAGGTCCCGGGCGAGACTGAGCAGCAGCTCGTGCGAGACGGGGTCCACCAGGTTGAGAAAAGCCGCATTCTTGTACAAAATGTCGTTGAGCGATGTTCCCTGAAGTCCCAGATCCTGAAAGAAATGAAATTGAAGTGGTTTTTCATCTCTTTGTAGATGTAACACGTGCTGCAGAGTCAGAAATGTGTTTGATTAGAGCGGCCACATCCACAACACTTTTAATATTCAACTGACATTTTATAGTTTAATGAAAATAGATTGTCAGTATTTATAAGCTTTGTTCATGACCCCCCCCCTTTTTAATCTTTCCCTCATATCATGCTGAGAGCTGATAAGCGTTTGCCATTAGAGTTATGCGTTACACCCACATACACCAACAGTTAATTAGGAGTCGGGCTGGTGTGTACATAAAGGTATTGAGAGAACAAAAAGATAAAAATGGTGTGGTCTTCTGTCAAATCTGGCTGCTCTTATCTCATCTCTGGGTTATATTAGTTCCCGCAAGATGTTTGCAAAACTTTAAACCATCTGATGGAAATACTTTTTGATCCCAGGTAAATGCGCTTCACCCCTCTTCCTTCGATCTTCAAAGTTTCTTTGTAAAAGACCGTGTGATGTGCAGAAGAGTTCAATGAAAGCGGGAACCAGGACAGGTCCCCGCGGGCTGACGATATTTATACCGTCTTCGCGCTGTTTCTATTCGCAGTGACAATGTAAATACGGCGAGGCGGCGTCTTCGGGTGACACCCCGAGTGCCGGCGTGTCATTAACGGCCTGCGTTTGAGACGTGATGATTTCAGACACATCAAATAGCCTCACCCGCGCGCGGGCGGCATCCACCGCCTTTTCCAGAGAAGACGCCTGGCACGTACGGGGACACGACAAGCTAGATTAAAACAGGCAACAACAAACTGCAGGGAACACATGAGCAGATGATCAGAGAGATGAAAGGTTAGGATGAAGAGAAGTGAAGGTCAAAGGAAGTCTCCCTTTAGATGTAAATGTTCTTGAACATATGTTGTTTCTTGTCAATTTAAAACGCATATGTGCATATGGATTTTACCATTTGAAAAGGACAGAAAATTATGTTTCCCTGGACTATGATCTTCTTATTTATAAAGTGATGACAGCATTTTATGATAGGCGCAAATAGAAACTGCAGAGCTGAGGAATAAACACTGTCAGCTCCATATGAGCTGAAAAGCTTCTCAAATAGCAGGCTGGAGGTTGAAGCCGTGTAAAACATGCTCTATATGCGCTGACAGCTCACAACACTTTGGGGCACAGTGGAAGCAGAGAGGAAATCTCCCATCAGCACTTTCTCCTCCTCCAGCTTTTGAGTTGATTTATTACAGCCGAGATCTGTGGGATTCCCTGACGCTGGGCTATCCTCCAGACCAGCTCTCCCTTCAATAAACCTTCACGGAGTGCAGGCTGAGGGTGTACCACGTGTGTCCAAAAGTGGAAACGTGCGGGATTTTGAAGATTATCTCACGATTATGATGCGTGTTAACCGTTTACTGCAGCTTCCCCATCAGAGAGCTTTGTGAGGGATTCAGGGCTGAACCACATGTTTTAAATACATAAAGAAAACCCATCTGATCCCGTGGATTAATTTGACTGATTCCTTATCATGAAAGCATGAAATGTTTTGCTGTCTGCCACTGAACGAATGCCTGTTTACATGCCTGTGCGCCTACTACAAACGCAAAAGCGTGCACATGTAATCTGACGTCTGCTTCGTCACAAAAAAAGTCAGCATAAAGCAACGAGCGCCGAACCGCAGAACATCATCCCACGCAGGCAGTTCATTAGAATCCAATTAAATATGTTGCAGAGTGCGACAAATCCAGTCCCACAGTTTTTCTGCTTCAGCGGAGGAAACATGTCACAGCTGTCAGGTGAGGGACTTTCAAACTCCAGTTTTGTTTACGTACTCTCTTCCTCGCCTGACTGAAGGATTAATTGCTCATTAACGGACAACGTGTTATGAAATCACATCCATATTCACGACCGTCCGAAGGTGAAGTTTAAAAGACACAAATGCAGAGTTGGTAGCGACCACGTCTTGGTTAGGGTATCCGCTGTGTTCATTCACCTTTAATCCATTTATCCTATTTAAATAAGTGAAGATTTTATTGAAGTATAATTCACCGGCTACTCTCCAGTGTCTACTCTTTGACTTTTAAATGAACACTTAGCCCCAGCATATGAATTTCCATCATATTTATGCTCAAACTCAGACCCCAAGTGTGAAAAATCATTAAGGTTTTATCTCGTTTAAAAGCATTACATATTGGAAAATACAATTATTCGCCTTCTTCGAGAGCGGTAGGCCAGAAGATCGATACAAGTCTCATGTTTATACTACAGTGAGGAAACCATAGACATGGGACATAGGATCAGAAGACACCAATATGTTATAAATAAATCACCGCCATCTTACTCAGGGAATACTACACACAGTCCAGAAGAAGAAAAAACACAAGTGAATCTTGGTTTTGACAGAGCTTATATGACGACTAATGTGGAGATAAAAACAGCTATGACATAATATCATGTTTTAATGCCGCCCAAAAAGAATTGACCTTTTTCAGACTTGTTCACACGTGTTTTTGTTTCTACAACCTTTCAAGTTATAGGAAAAAGTAAGATTCAGCAAGTGAAGGATCGTGAAAGATTATTATACTGATTTTAGCTAGTTTTACTATTAGAATTGTATTATTTTGTAGCGTGCTAATGTGATTGTTATTGTCATACTGTAGGCCAACTACAGGTTTTAAAATACATTACTACAGGAATATGTTGATATCTATATAATAATACATATAGTTTAATGTATAATAGGTTACTAAGATCACTAAGTGGCTAGGCTAGGCTAACAGATAAGACAGCTGAGACCGTAGGCCAACCTTGAGTTTGGAATGTGCTTAAAGGGGAACTACTGTTTTTTACAACCTGGACCTTATTACTAGAATAAAATACGGTTGTTTACTCACTCATATAACTTTTGTGTCATTTGCACTTGTTTAAGAAATAATTAGATCAACATATACCCATATAGAAGTAGTGACAGGGCATCAAGACTCTCGCTCACTCCCGCTACACGGATATACTAATTATTTCAAATTACACAAATGTTATATGGGTGAGTAAACGACTGTATTTTAAGCATGTAGCTGCATTACATTCAGTAACCAGTCAGAGATCTTAGTAAATAATGTCTCCCTATGAGACAAACTTTTATCGATTTGGTTATTTTAAGGCATTCTAGTGTTATTTGGGATGCTGCAGTTACATGTTGCAGTCATTCAGACACTTTTCCGTATAAATACAATAAATAAAGAAAATCTGACGTTAACCCTGAAAGGATTTAGCTGTATTGTATTTCTATCCTAGCAATAAATTATGATAATATCACAAAAACACCTGAATCTAAATGGTTTTATTTAGTTACGCGAACTTGAATTAAAAATAAAATAAAAGGCTAATCTTAAACTTCAGAAAGGTCTTTGTATCAAACAAAGAATGCTTTTATTGGTGTTTCCTCCACTGCTTGTGTTTGGTAACTGTGTGTGCATGTCGTGGGGCGTAATTGATATGAGTATTCGCTGATTCTTTGTTTACTAATGAATATCTAGAAGATCCCAAACTAATTAACTTAATGGCCCTGAAGGCAGATCTGTGGTGGCGATATAGCGTGGGGGCCGGTGTTATTGGTTCCTCTTTGTAATGACTTCCTCGGTGTGAAAGAAGCATGTTCCAGCATCCATCATCTCAAGGTGATTATCTCCAAATCCATCCGTCCCTGAGAGGAAAAGATGCTGCTTTCCAACAACAGGAGATCCACTGCCAGTTATTCTTTTCCCCCTTCCTTCCAGTCTTGAAGTATTATTAGTCAGACACTTGGCTTCAGCTCCAACAATGTAGCAGGGCTCTGGCTTCACCTCACCGAGCGATGGAGGGAGTATTCGTGCTTCTTTGTGAGCAGTGTAAATGCGGAGCTGTGGAGAAAGCTGTCCCTGCTCACGACGACAAATCTACGTGGATCTTTACAATCCTTTTTAAATAGCCTATATATAAACATATAAATATATAATATGGCTGACTGCGGGACTACTTTAATAAACATACGAAGCCATGAGTCACATCCCTACAGCTTCGTATGAATATGAGGCTTTACAGTGATGAAATAATTCAGTCGTTCTATGCTCAGTTATTGGTTTCAGTAGAAGGGATGCCTACAAATCTGCCTTTAATTCAGACTTTTCAGCTTCCCATCAGCATTAGTTCCTGCTTTAATCTGCCCAGATCTGTATAATTTATTCTACAGCGCCCGTACAGATGGGCAGGGAGCTTTCCTGACAGGGGGGGGCCTCTTTATCAAAACTGCTTTTGTCTGAACTCCAGGACTGTTCTCCTTTGATCAATGCACAGCTACCAGAAGGCAGTGGGAAAGCTCAGAGAAAGCTTGGACAAAGATTTCCTTCTTCCTCATTTCTCTATATGGTTCGAAAAAACCTTCCCAAAGTGAGGATTAAACTGGAGAAGGTGTTACACCGGAACATGTAAGAGATAAGTCAGGAGAACCTCACTTTAGCTGTGGTCCGTAGCTATGGAGCTGGGACGGATTAGAGCTCTCCAACAATGCCGCATTAAGGAGTCAATTGAGTTTGGATAAACTGCTCCTTCATGTGTGGATATTGAATATTTTACACTCTTTCTTATGCATATTTTAAACGTCATTCGCGCAGGAGGCAGATATACCTTAATTTACTAACAGCTTAAGCCTGAAACCGGCACATTTAAGATCATAAAGTTTGCACAATAATTCACCTAAAAGTCTTTGCTTTAATGCTTTTGTTCATTTTTTACAGTCTAAGATAACTAATCGTGATCATTCACACTAAGCAGGTGGCTGATTCAGACCAGCATTGCACAAAGGGAATAATCTCAGGCTCAAAATGCTACTTTTTTCCTCGGAAACATGAAACAAAGTTGGCAGCGTGCGGAGCCTTTGGCACACTAGCATTCCTCACTGAGATTTATGAGAAGCGGCGGAAAGTAGTAGTAGATGATTAAAAGAAAGTAACTTTAAAAAAAAAAAGTGATCAACACACTGACACCTACAGATGACTGCTCTGAGAGTGGGAGTGTGATCATTATGCCATTATTAAACTGGGCATTTGCTATGTCATTTAATTGATGCACTAAAACAATCAGAGAGTGCACGTTTGATAAGGTCCAAAACAGGTGAACTGTTGCATGTGAACAGAGCTCTGTGAGTCTTGTGTGCAGTTCAGACACGTGCAGATTCATTCCACACATGCATGTTTAGTTGATATCTAAATAAAATGCGTTTTAAGTTAAGAATTAAAGATGTTTGTGTCTATGAAGAGACAATTAATCCAGGTTTCTTTCTTCAATAACAAAGTTTTAAGCACAACCAGAAAGCAAGTGCATACACAATCAAAAATACTGACCTTTCTCAGCAGTTTGAGCACTTCGGCTGCTTGCTCCATCTTCTTCTCCCGGAGAAGCCTCTGGATCTCCCGGACCCACGCCACCCGTCTGACATATGGGCTGCGGTTGGTTTTCCGCAGCATCCCTGGAAGCTTGTCGGATCTAAGCATCAAGGAGGTAAACAAGAAGTCCCCGCCGCCACTTCTCTCGCCCTCCCCGGCCGCGTCATTCCGCTGGCGTCTCCTCTTTGACAATTTGCTCTCAAAATCGAGACTTCTCTGCCTGGTCAACTTAGAACCCATCACTCCTCAGAGGATGTGTCGGCTGTGGCGGTGCTTTTGTTGGTGAGAGGGGTTTCACAGCGCGCAGCCAAAACATCACACTGAACTTGCAGAGAGGTGTGCCAAAATAAATAAATAATAAATAAATAACAAACGCGTAAAATAGTAAAAGTTTCAAGGCCGCTCGGAACCGGAACGCATCACCACGAGAAGAAGAGGAATGTGCGCCCGGTCTCGCCGTCGTACCCCGCCTGCATCAGTCCATGCACTGCCTGAGCACTCTGGCATCCTTTGCTTCACTCAGAGCTGGTGTTCTTCTCAGCCAATCAGATTTGCTGCGCAGCTTGAGAGTGTGAGTCGTGCAGGAAAACTGTTGTCAGTTTAGTTTTCCTACTTGGCTCCACATCATTAATACAGGTTCTTGTATTTAAAGCTCGCTTAGTTTAATTCTCCTTTTTAAGACGGAACATGTGTCAGTATAGCACATTTCAACTGGGTGTGGTTGCAGGTGCAAGATCAGACTAGATCACACATCACAGAGAGAATAACAGATTGTGAGTAAGTGCGTGTTTGTAATTGTTCATGCAGCCTTCTTGTTATATGATAATGGGGTTTTAATGAGATCCTGCAGAAGACTTCACACAAAAGGCTTCTTTATGTTTGCTTGTTGCTGTGTATTCATTGCATCTTAGCAAGAGGTCTTTGCTGTCCGCTGGCTTTGACTAAATCAGACAGCCTTGTGCAATCTTTAAATGAACTTAAGATATTCGTCATAACGTGCACAGAGAATGAGCAAGTCTCCTTTAACAGGACTGGATTAATTCACAGACGAATAGAAAGGGTTTGCTCCAAGCAGGAAGAAGAGTGACAGCAACAAGTGAGACGATTTGCACAGTGAGATGACACGCTTGTTCCTCTCTCCAACCTATGGGCCGACTTCCCAGGCACATCTCGTCGACAGTAAGTGCGAGGGCCCGACCTCTCAGATCCGAACCCACTGTCAGACCTGCTGTAACAGCGAGCTGGAGGCTTGCAATCTCTTTACATCACCAGCCAATGACAGCCCGTTGTGTGTAATAAGTTGTATCCCCTCACGAGCCACATGCCAAGTCAGAGGTGAACTCTATGCTAGAGATAATAGTCTCACTGTGCCACTGTGGTTAAAGTCCAATTGATCTGTCAGGATTTCGTGGCACACCTTATCCTCAGGGTCTTCTGCGTCGTCTTTGTTCTTGCTTTTTCCCCGACAGTGGATTTGAGCGGTGATTTGAATAACAGAGAATGATTGTAGCAATTTAGCCTCTTTTCTTCTCGGCTGTGTGGAGCCCCAGCCTCTGTCGAACAAGAGTTATTCGTGCCCCCACCCGGGATGTGATTCTGCCTTGACAGCATCTTTGTGGCTAATGGCAGCAGGCGGGAGCCGCTTTTCTGGAGTCTCCAAAACTGTCAGACAGAATGATTTTCTTTTTTTTCTTTCCATTTTTTGTTTTTGTCGTGTGCGTGTGTTTATCTGACTCACGAAGTCGATCTAAAACTGATAAAGTGATGCTGGATGACTTGTGAGGAACCTGCCCGATTGCTGACTCACTGTAGCAGGCCATAATCGTTTTATTAGGCTGGGCGATTCAGATCAAGCCCAGATAAAAGAAAGGGACACGAGGGCATTAAAGAAGTTTGGAGCAACTCAGCGTGTGCAGCAACACTGCACCGTGAGTGTGCCAAACAGGTCAGGATGGGTCAGCGCTCACAGAAATCCAGGAGCAGGCGCTCTGCATGGTGGAGAGCTAATGATCTTCAGTTTTACCTCCACGTGACGCCACCGTCACTCTGCAGGTTTATGGGAAGTTTACAAACATTTCAATTCAAGGAGAGTACCTGTGCATCTAGCGTAGGAACTAACCCACAGACCGGCGTAGTCTGTTCATTGCCGGAGCGCTACCACTGCACAGATGGACATGTCTGGTTCTGTTACGTATTCTTCATATGCCTTATGTTAGAGGGAAAAAAAGCAATAAAAAAAGAGAAATAAGATACCACAGGCATGTGAAAAATCTGATTTCTTAGTGGTTCTGTATTATGCACAGAAAATACAAGCTAAACAGCACACACGTATATGATGTCCTGTCACCAGATATGTGGAGAAAGAAGAAGAGCGAAGCCTAGTGCAGCAGATAGCAGATACAGTCCACTACATAGGACTGAATGTTCAGGTCTAGATGTGGCTTATATAATTAATAAATTATGTATACAGGCTCTCCGTTCCGTAGTCAAATCTTTTATTTCATGAATGCATTAAAGCAAACTTTTCCCCGGCTGCAGTCAGACAGACTGAGCCTGAGTAGGAGTTGCATTGTTCATGTGAAACAGAAGCTGATGATCTCCATCTACTCTGTGATGGTTAGTCATTTTTTTTTGTCACATGCACAGATGAGAGCGCAATTTTCCTGCAGTGCCCTCCCATACATTTTTTAATTATTTTTTTGTTTTTATTCAAAATGGAGCAGTGTCGCTAACTGGGGATATTTAGTTCAGCTCAAGGCTTCCAGCTGTGAAAACACAAACATTTAACTGTTGGTGTTGTCACAGCTGGAACCAAGCGAGGGAACAAACAGAGACTGCATTTGTGGATGGTGCAATCACTTTCAATTAGCGTTAAAGCCCAAATTGCGTGGGGATCCGCGCTTGACGTCTGGTTTTGGAAGTGGCAGAACGTGATCTCGCGGCACCGTGGCTAATCTAAACATTTCACTCAGATTCAAGGCCAGTTGTCGGGCACTCCTCGTCTCGGCTTCACGACTCCGGGGCTTTTTTCTCTGATTGCATACGAACCACTCCTCTTTAAACACCTTCAGGCCATCTGGAGCTGAAACTAATTAGATTTTTGAGCACTTTGTTTTTGTCCCCAGCATCTGATAGGTGGAGCTTCACTGGGAGCACAGAGTTAAAGCATTAAAGGATCAATTTAATAGGGACTTGTAATAGGTGGGAGTAGGGTTTCTATTACCTGGGAATGCTGGTGTGGGGTCTCCATGTCAAAGTTAAGAAAGTCATCTGTCCTGTCCTTGTTTCTCTCCACCTATTGGCCTGGCTGCTTATTTAACTGACCCTTCTCATGTGGCTCTGCACACACTGGTCCCCTGCAGTTTGTTCTTAGTGTTCTTTCGTCCCCACATGGCAGATGTGATCTTCTCCCTCGCAGCCCTGAAAGCCTTCATTTCCTGGTGAGGAGGCACTTTATTTAAAGCTTATCAAAAGTTTTGTCATACAAAACAAAAGCAACATTAATGCTTGCGCTGCGTTGCATTAGAGCTGTAAAACGGGGCCCTACTTTATCATTTTGCCTACCTATAGTCATATGTCATCTATTTAAAATGAACCACCACCAAACTGCGGATTGTGCTAGTTAATGTTTTTCACAGATAAGTTTAGGTATCAGTGCAGATAAAGAACCTTTTATCAGGTGGATTGTTTTTTTTTTTAACTCTCAGTTTCAGGGTCATGTAATTGCTCGGCTTTCTGGACACAGAACGTTCGTATGTGCAGACAAATGACAAATGGTTCAAGAATGACTGACGTTTCTAGTTCTTTCTTCTCGCTCTGTCTGCATTTTGCACCTGCACTAGTTAGGTGTTTTATTGTGGGGTGGGTTAAAGTTTAATGACTTTGCGATGGTTACATATTGAGAAACACAGTAAGCCTATTACCCATCAACTGCTGCAGATCGTGGCAAACGCACAGAGTGAACAGTCTGCTGCCGAGGCCCCGAGAGGAATCAAGGTAAGACAGAAAATCGTTCTGCAAGTCTGGGAAGGTAAAACTCAGTCACCCGAGTGGTAAAATTATAGAATCTAAATCTCAGACTAGGCACTGGATTCAAATTCTTCCATTTTGCTGTTTTACTTCATAAATTGTCCTTTTAAGTTTTTCATTATTTATTTAATTTGGAAGCAGATGACAATTTAGCATAAAAAGTATTTGAAATGGCTGTGCAGCTAAATCATTCAGCTTTCCTGTTACGTTATCTGGTCTCCCTCCTTTGACGGACTGAAGAATGCAGGACAGGCTTTAGGGTATGGAGGTGTTATTAAGCTAAAATACACCCTTTCTCTTTCAATTGTGTTACTGTCTGCAGAAAACACAGCCAGGAGGCTGCACTGACTTCCTCACAGTCAGATCCTCTCGCATATACAAAACTGCCCTGCAGCGTTAATTCATGCTGATTCAGACAACTTCACTTTGTTAGCACTGCCACGTAGAGGTTTAACAGTTAAAAGAGACACCAACACGCAGCCATTTAAAATCTCAGCTCTGATACCTGTCATTTTTGAAGATCGCATCAGCATTTGTTAACAAATTGTACTCAATCAACCGTTATTTAAACATACCTAAAAGGAAATGTAGACAGTAACAAAAAGATAATGTTTGACATGGAGTAGCCTTGATGTTTAGGCACGTGGTGGGCAACAGTTGTCAAGGTAGTGTTTGCTCTTTAGCCAGATGGGTTTTAAATCAACAGAGGTGAAGAGGTGTTACTTTCAGTCGGTTGGAAACATCATAGCTGGATTCAAATGAGCCTTAGGGCACTTACTGAGGCTACAGTGCTGCTTAAAAGAAGTTGCGCTTCTCAGACTTTTCTACCTTTCTCCATAAAAATCACTCAAAGCATTTGTGGATTATCACACAAGTCTTGAAGGTAGACAAAAAAGACCCCAGTTAAACAAATGAAACAAAAATATTGGTCTTTTCTGTTTGTTTATTCAGGAAAATGAGCCAATATTACATATCTGTGCGTCGCAAAAGTAAGTGCACTTCTTAAGAGTTAATTTCAAGGTCAAATTAGGGTCCATCCGTTCAGAAATATGTCTACTCTGTGTAACGAGACTCGGGTGTTGTTCAGTGCCTTTGTCTACTTTCAGGAGTTAGGTGAAAATCCAGTGCTTTGAGCAATTTTTAGACATTTCTGAAGGGCGCAAATACTTAAGTGTTAGTCATGGCTAGTGTAAACATTGTCCCTCAAGACGTTTGGCTGGAGCTGGACAGTTTCTTAAGATTTGATTTTCTCCAAATTGACCTCAGTGGACGCTGCATGGCCTACTATGGACCAGAGGTCTCAGAGCTGGATAACTGGGAAGGGTTAAGAAAAGATCACACTTTGAGTTGAAACTAACCATTTCACCATGCGTTACACAAACACTAGAAAGCCTCTAACCAGACAGCCTTTTGACCATGTGCAAACATCACTGTTACCTGTGGTTAAACATCACTGCTATCTGCGGCGTGCAAGCGCAAACAGACTGCCCGCAATTAGCATCTGTAGATGTTTTCACTGACAGATTTTCAAACCGTGCGGCTGAAAGGACAATCAGTGAGCCGCTCGTAGTTACAGTGCGTTCTCACATTTATTGTTGTGACATAACTGAGCGGTTGGCACAAGCCGTGAGAGAGGTTTTCAGGAAGTACAGAAAGCGTCATAACACGAGGAGCTAAGACTGAGACACTGATGATCAGTGTACTTTGAATACCTTAACCCAACAAAACACCGTCCTGGCTTTTAATGTGTATGCACTGTATAAATGTGCTTGTTCTAGTAAATTAGTAACTCCAAGTGAGGTTAAGAAATGTAACATACTATATTTAAATGTGACATTTATTGTATGTCACAAGAATTTTGTGATTTCTTTTAAAATGCAAATTACATTTTCTTTCTTTTCCAGACATTATATTATTTGTGGTTACGGAGCAACGAAAATGGTCAGAAAAACAGTAATTGTGGCGTTGGCTCTGCTGCTGTTGGCAGCTGTTGCTACCTTTTTGGGTGTCTTCTATGGTGTGGGGAGAAGGACCCAATCGGGCTTTAAGGCAGCTGTTGCAGCAGACGCAGGGCCATGTTCAGAGGTTGGCAGGTGAGAGCTTGTTTGAAGATGCTGCGAAACACGTAAAGACAGAAGAAACACTGGTTTAACTTTTTCTCAATGTGTGCCTTTTAATTATTTTTTGATCACAGAGACATACTGTTGAAAGGCGGGTCTGCAGTGGACGCCTCCATAGCTGCTTTACTGTGTGTTGGGTTAATGAATGCTCACAGTATGGGCATAGGAGGAGGACTTTTCTTCACCATTTACAGCGCATCGACCGGTATGCCTTCTCTATGACGTTCAACCGTACCATTACCTGATAATCAGCGCCCTAAATAAAATTCCTGGTGTGTCCCCGTACGTCTACACAGGGACAGTGGAGACCATTGATGCCAGGGAGACGGCCCCACGCAACGCATCCGAGAACATGTTTGGGAACAGCACAGATTTATCCCGGAAAGGTAATGTTTAACCAGACTTATCAGGCATGGAAATGAGCTGAGGGTGGCTGACCTTAGTGACAGGAAAAAATAGAAAGTGTTAGAGTGTGCAGTGTTTTCTGTTTCACAGGCTCCCCTCCCCCACAACCCTTAACAGGACAAGCGGTTACAGAAGATGACTGACTGACTGAATGAATGAGCTATTTCTAAGCTTAGAAAAATAAAAGCCATTTGAAGCCGTGAAAAAACCTAAAGTAATGCCTGAAAAACATATGATGCGATAACTTTCCATGGATTACAGGAGGATTGGCCATTGCCGTACCAGGGGAGATCAGAGGTTATGAGATGGCGCACCGACGACATGGAAAACTGCCATGGAAGGACTTGTTTACACCGAGCATTGAGCTTGCGAGAAAAGGATTTCCTTTGGGCAGGGCCCTGGCCAATGCAATTAACAGTAACAGGAATACGATCTTGAATGATCCGGCTTTGTGGTGAGAGCCAACGACCAAAAAAAAAATCCAACACTAACTTAAAACATCCACCATCCCCATTTTAAATGATCTTTTTTCACTCTCCTCTTTCAGTGAAGTGTTCTGCAGGGAAGACAAAACTCAAGTCCTAAAAGAAAATGAAACAATCACATTCACTAAGCTGGCAGAAACCTATGAGAAAATAGCCGAAGGGGGTCCAGATGTTTTCTACAAGGGTCAGCTGGCTGAGGACCTCGTGAGGGACATTCAAGCAGCAGGTTAGGATTTTTTTTTTTAATTATCCACAAAACCACAGTTGTCACCATATAAACTAATTATTTAAATTTCCCATTCATCACCAGGTCTGATGACAATAATTAATCAAACAAACCTTCTCTTAACAGTAGAAAAAAAAATAGAACTGTTTCTGCACATTTACATCTTCTTTCAACACCCACGGAGCAAATGGGATGTAATTATTCTTTTGACTGCTATTTGCACTAAAAGTGATTTGCTGAAAGACTGCAGGCTACACACGCTAGATATATTTATACGCACACATGCATCTAACCTATAAGAGGATTTGTATTACGAGTTCTGTCCAAGTGTGCATTCAGAGTGTTTGTCAATCCCTGTTTAGACGGTATCATCACAATGGAGGATCTGAGGGATTACGTGCCTGTCTTGGACGAGAACCCTCTGAGGGTGAATGTGGGGGAGTACACCATGGCTGTGCCCAATGCCCCCGCTAGCGGCCCTGTGCTAGCTCTGATTTTAAACATCTTGAACGGTAAGCCTTGAAGCTCTGTCAAAAAAAAAAAAAAAAAAAAGCATCCCGTGTGGGAGAGAATGTGTTTTAACGTGAACTGCCTCCACTCCGCCAGTCACAGGCACAGAGCAGGACTCGACTGTAACCGCACCATGAGCTGCTGTACGGTGAAGCTACTCTAAAAATAAATGCTTTTTAACCTAAGGAGAAGCTTTAAGGTCACCATAACGCAGAGCTACATTTATAAGATTATAAGATCCACACTAACACTAGCAAGTGTTTGCTGATCAGAAAAAGCCGGTATGGGTAGGATAACTAACAGATGGCTCCACAAAAAGACACAAAGCTTAAAAGAACTAAAGCAACATAAGTTTTACTTTAATCCAATTTATTTTGAAGCCAAAACCATGAGGGAGCCACTCTGTAACCCTGACTGAAGGGCTTTTGTTGAACTAATTAAAATCCACAGATGATTGCCGTCTGTGTTTTCACACTTGAAACACTTTGAACCTGATCAGCAATGTTTTTGAAGGTGTTGCTCATCAAATCGTTACCTTTATTCATTATTTTTACCCCGTAATCATACATGATTTCTGTCGCCATCATTATCGGTCTGATTTAACTCTCTGCAGGCTGATTGTAGACTTGAACTGTTGGTCTGTGAAGACACTGTCTCACTGCTTTGGCTGCTTTTCAGCACAGTGACGGTGTCTGAGGTTTAGATGAGAAAGTTTCTTCTAAAGTAATTAATCTCCCCAAACCTTTCCTTCTCCCTGCCTGGCCACCCACTCGCCGTGGCCCCCTGCCGCACACACTAACACTAATCTCACCAATTTACCTCTAATTGGACACAGTTGAGCGGCTGAAGCTTCACGCACACATTTCAGTCAGTGGCCAAAACTTTCATCCTGCTGATTTACCGTGACTCCTGCCTCCGTCTGCAGCTGAAACCCATCAAACCAAAACTCCACGGTTCCCTTCAGCCGTCCTCCTGTTTCCTTGTGTGGCTGTCAGGTCAGGCTAATATCCAAGGTCTGGTCACAGCAGCTTTAAGACTAAATAGAAACCCAGGAAGAGTTGAGGCCATGTAGTCTGTCTTCTTTTCTACCTTAGCCTGAATGAATGAAGAATGATGGATGAGCCTGTGGCTTTAAATGACTTCTGACAATTGCTGTATTTTCTGCAGGGTACAACTTCACCGCAGATAGCGTGGCAAGCACTGAGAAAAAGATCCTAACCTACCATCGCATTGTGGAGGCCTTTCGTTTTGCGTATGCAAAGAGAACTTTGCTCGGAGATCCCAAGTTCCTCAACATCACAGATGTAAGGGCACTCGCTTTCTTCATCATACATTTAACACAGGATCACAAAAAATAAAAAAATAAAAATCCAACGCTAACTAAGGACAAAGTTGTGTCAAGGAAAAATATTTTAACCTGAGCAGCACTGACTGTGGCTTCCGGCAATCAGTGTTTGCCGCTCCTCTAATGACCAAAGATTACAATTGTTTATTTATGTTCCTAAAGCACCAACACAAAAAAAAAAAATAAGAAAAATCCTTTTCGAAGAAATATTAGCAATATTGTCATGATACGTCTACCAAGACTCTTAGTCTGTAAAGTGTAGTGATTTACTGCTAGCATTGTAATTAAAGTAGTATATTTTAGTACAACCCAGACTTTATTCTACACTTAGGGTACTATATCTTAATAATTACTATAATCCTGAAGTTTTCTTTAAAGGGGGACTACTCTTTTTTACAACCTGGACCTTATTTCTAGCATAAAATACGATCGTTTACTCACCCATATAACTTTTGTGTAATTTGTAGTCGTTTGGCAGCATATATCTATATAGTGGGAGGGACTGGGGCACCAAAACGTAGCCTCTAAATAACGCATCTGCCGCGAAACTCATTAATTTCACCAATAGTTTGTTATTGTATGCTAGTGCTATTTGCCATTGAGTCTGTAGTTACCTATCATCATCATCATCATCATCATGATGTCTTCTGACCTGGATGATGTCATCTCTGAGCACCATGTGCATCCGCGACGGTGGGCTTGTTTACCTGTAATTTGCTACTGCTAGTTTTTCTGAAGTATGGCTGAATATTTTTCCGACTCTGAGGTTGTGTACGAACCATAGCAGCAGCATAGCAGTTAATATGTTTTCACGGTGTATCAGTGTGCGACCACAGGGGGCGCCAAAGTGACACATGCTCAAATTTGACGGTGCACACGCCTATTTTGTCCTACAACATATATCTACAACATATATTAATTATTATTCAATTCAAAATTTTAAATGATAAATTAAATTCAGTCTGGGTGACCTGTGTGATTTATTGGTTTGGCATGTGCAGGCCTATGTTCAAAAATGTCCAATCTGTAATTATTCAAATCTTTCTCTTCCTACAGCTCATCCAGAATATGACTTCAACCTCCTACGCCGACAACCTCCATAAAAAGATTACAGATGACACCACGCATCACATGAACTACTACGAGCCAGAGTTTTACCTGCCCGATGACCACGGCACCTCACATGTCTCTGTCGTAGCGGAGGATGGAAGCGCCGTGGCTGCCACCAGCACCATCAATCAATAGTATGACCTGCAAACTGAGCAGGAGACGTACCTGCAGACATACTGTATATTATTAGTCTTCTTGTGCATACAACTCGAGCCTGATATCGACATGGTTCTTGTTTTCTTGCAGTTTGGGCTCCAAAGTCATTTCACGATCAACGGGGATAATTCTGAATAATGAGATGGACGACTTCAGCTCCCCACTCATCACAAATGGCTTTGGTGTGCCTCCTTCACCCAACAACTTTATCAGGCCAGGTAAGATGGTCACATAAACACACATACAAACTGAAAAACACACACAAAGGGTTCTCAAAACCCCATAAGCACCAACACATAGATTAGCTTTGCTACCAGTAGACGGATGATTCAAGGTCCCTTGTTCTTTTTGGATGACTTTGATTCACAGGAACAGGATGTTTACCTTTATTTGACCCTGGTAACTTCATGAATCATTCAATTCTGTTAAAAGGGAAAAGGCCGATGTCTTCTATGTGTCCAGCCATCCTCTTTGACAAAAACAACAAAGTTAAGATGGTGGTCGGAGGCTCCGGTGGAACAAAAATCACTACTTCCATTGCTGAGGTAAGACACATGTCAGTACAGTAACTGGATTATTAACACATTATTTTTTTTTTTACTTTAAATCATCACTGTTTGATATGTTTGTTGTTTTTTCAGGTGATTCTGAATGCGCTGTTCTTCGACTACGACCTCAGCAAGGCCGTGTCAGAGCCGAGGATCCACAACCAGCTGAGTCCCAACACCACTGTAGCAGAGCCTGACTTTGACAGAGTGAGTGTCACAAACAGCAAACAGCACTGATATATGTAACTAATAGCTGGATGGTGTGGAGCGCAGGGAGACAATCCTTCATCCCAAACCCCAGCAAACACTGAATCCTAATGCCTCAGCCACGACTGGCACCAGAGACACTGCTCATTATATTTACCTTCAGGGATCAATACCAAGTAAAAACACAGAGGAAAAACATGTCAGTACTAATGTGCCAGTAGTCTAAACTGTGGCCTAGAAATAGGCATGCCATCCTATTTTTGCTTCTGCTCACAGATTTGTTTTACGATTTATTAAAAAGTTCATAGTATATTTTTAAATGCTTCTCTAATGAATTAGCTCCTACTGTTGCTCTAAGATCTTAAATACGCTCTGTCTACACAAAATTGGTTTTAAATTCTTGTTTGTATCCGCTAGAAACAAACTGATTCTCCATTCAGTGATTTAGCATTTAAAAATCTCATCATAATTTCTTTTCACTGATTTTTTTGTTGCTTTTCACAAGTTAACTCAAGTCAGCATGCAAAGCAATCACAGCGCTGATGGGCTATGCTTCATGAGAAAAAAAGTTTTCACATGCCACACAGTTTCCCTGGTCTTGCATATGGTCTTGATATATGCCTCTGCTTGCAGAACGTCCTAGAGGGTTTGGCAAAGAAGAACCATGAGACAGAGTTCCTCAAATCAACAGGAGCCGTGGTGCAGGCGGTGGTTCGTCACGACGACGGGCTGCATGCAAAGTCAGACCCTCGCAAGTGGGCGTACGCAGCGGGATACTGAGGTCATTAACACGCCCCCGATTATCACCAATGGTATGACCGAACAGATTAGAAACATAATAAAGAACCAGCAACTAGGGTCAGCCAGATGTTCAGGACTTAAGCTCAAATAATGTATACATTGCAGACAGTGCCTCAGCTGGATCCAGTGCCAGTATTCGTCTTTCAGTGTGATCAGGAAACATGCAAAAGAAAAGACTGCATGGTATTTTGAAGGATGGCTTTACTGTTTTTTTTCTTTTAAGTATGAAAACAAAGATTCCTGTAAATGTTTAAATCTCTTTTTACCACTGAAACACCATGTTCTCTAAACACAGCCATAAATTATACAGATCCTATACCTATTTATGAAGCACTTTTGTAAATCATTAGCTGTGTAAAGCTGTGTCTGTACATTGTTTTCCAGTAAAGATCTGGCATGTGACACCTTAATTACAGCCACATGACTCTAAATTAAGGAACATATTTAAAGGAAAAAAATAAATTAACACATACAATGGCAGGACTCAGCTCTAATTTTCAGTCATTTTAAAACTGTGACATATACCAGAGATGCTCATATGAGATGATGGAGATATCAGAGAGCAGCTGCTGCTAAAGTGAAGGACTTTAACACCTCAGGGACAATCAGTCCTGTTGACTATACATTAATGACTTACAGTAATTTCCCAAACCCCAGAGTGCAATGACCGGCAGTGACCTCATAAGAACAGAACAGCTGTTGCTGCCCCTCTTCACTCTTCTCATCTGGAATGTAAACGTGTTACATAATTATTGAAATGTATGAAAGTGTAAAATATCAGATTTTTGCTATGGATGACTGGTTCATATGTTATGATATGAGGTGGTTTAACATTCATGACACTTACCATATATTTATTAAAATACATACAGTATATAAATTAAACTCTCAGTGTAATTTGCCTTCATTTTCAGCAGGGATGTCTCATTCATTTTCAGTAGATGTATACAATAGGCTCTGTACCGTCGATGCTGTTTTTGTAATTTTCTACTGTGTCTAAAGCTTTTTTAAGTTCGTCATTATTTGCGCCTCACGTCACATTATTCTCACGTCACCCTAAGTTAATAGTTAACAATACTGAAAGTCTACAACCATGCCAGTGGCTCTGTAGAAGGACTTCTAGTTAAATGCCAACACTCAACATTCAAAGTGCAATGTTAATACTTACGCTAAGCAGATAAACGCTCCTTTATTACACTGTGATACTGCCGCCATCTTACTAGGGACTTGACCTCGGAGTCATTGCTGATTGTGCGGTATTACGGTCGATCAGTATAAATAGCTGGAATTACCTGCCGTTTAAGTGTTGCGGCTTTCATCTGGAACTGGTGCGGTTAAAGCTACTTCTGAAAAGAAATTAATGCATTTAATTGATTTCATGGTACACCGATGCACGTGTGAGAGCCACAGCTCAGCTAACGACCGCCAAAATGGAGGAATCAGATGAAAGCACGTTGCTAGGACTGGGGAGTACAGACAAGACATGACAGCAGCACAAATTTTTATTTATGTTTATATATACCATTCCGAGTCAATGCTGTTATGAAAAAGTACTTAAAAGGGCACTCAGTTCAGTATTTTCTTTCTTTTTCTACTTTTTTGAATTGAAATGCAATTAAATGGATTTTCAAAAACATTAAAAAGAGCCAAGTAATTAATTACACACCCTCTGATTAATTAGATACATTTTTTTAATCAAGTCCCACTCCTAGTTAAAACACAAGTTGTCAGGTAGTAGCATAAGTCATATGAACACCACTGCTAGGCATCCAGAAGCTACTGCAGCTAACGGTTTAGCAAGCTAACAACCTAGCTAATCTAGACTGAAAGGTTGGGGATGTTGGGAATATCAAAATTTTCCAACATATTACTAAATTTATTAAGAAACTTTATAGGAGAAGGCCATTTTCTTTTGAACACTGTATACACAACCCCATTTGAAAGCAGCATACACCGTTACTCAACACAACAAGTCTCGTCTGTATTTAACGTTAGCTACTTGACCAACTTGTCACACTGCATGAGTTTATCAGTTTGACAGACAACAGTTTTAAGGTTTCTTTAGCATGGTATGAGGCACATTTCCAAGCACAAAGTGTGGCGCACCCACCACCCAGTTAAAACAGTTAGCTGCCTTTCATCCCCTACCTGCAGGCGATTAGCCGGAACAGCCTACTTAGCACGGTCAATATGAAGCCCGAAATATTTAAATAAAGTCAACACTGTGCCAAAATAGAATATACTAAAGATAAATATTTAAACAAATATATATTTATATACATAATTTAATGACACATATGCCCAACATGGTTATGCAAATCAACAGTGCTTCTGTCCTCAGTCACTACAAGTAATTGAATTATCAAAAATGTCAATGGAAACAAAACTTTAAGTTATAATCTGCGCCAGTCATCCAAGAATCCTAGTCATACCACTGCACCATACAAAACGCAGTGGTCTCCATTATGGTCTGACCACATTCAAATCATGCATGTCAGTATTACATTGAATGTGCCTTATCCCACTGGTTTACCAAAAGTAGTTTTAAAATGTGCTCAGTCATGTTGTGGTTACAATTATTTCTGAGAGTGCGAAAAGAAAATGACCAAGTCACAGAATTTCCCTTTAAGGCCCAATTAAACACAGTCTCACTTCCACTTCCTTATTATTAACTTCGGAGTTGTGCGACTCAGACAGGCCAATTTACTAACCCTCTAGGCAAAATAAAAAAACCACAAGTCTCTGTGTATATCAAAGTCTGTGTGTAATTTTAATCTGACTCATTGCCTTGAATAGCATTGTGACGGACGCAAATAACGGCACAGACGTACAAAAACTCACATATAAAAACAGTGATGGGATAATTCGCTTCATCAAGGGTCTTTGTGGTTAAAACTGTGGGTAGTCATCGCGGGATCATTCCGCTGCCTCTGCTCCGAGTCGAAGGCCATTAACGGGGAGAGGCATTCTCCGCACACTGTAAAACGATGCCTGCTTTAAATGGCTGTTATTTATACAAAGAGGGTAGTATCACGACACTGAAGCTATGGAGTCACAACTTATCCGGATTAACTCATTTGTCATACAACAAAGACAGTGGTGCTTCACACAGACTGAAATTTGCATGCTCTCATAACTCCCATCTAGTGCCTCAAAGGAGAAGGGAGCAGAATCCACTTAAGAAATCATTACTAATTCATAAGTTTCTCTACTGAAATGTATCTCATTACTGCTTTCTCTGTCTCGGCGCTACCCTGAAATAAGGCAAATGGGAAAACATGAAGTAGATTATTGCCGATCTGAATGTTTAAAGCAATGTAGTTTGCAGTGAAAAGTGTTTTGTAGTAGTTTCAGCTCAGCCGACTTTCAAGGTTCGAGACTAAGAGAGATTCTTGTATGATGTTTTATTGTGACAAATACAAACATTCACATTTATTAGTTGTAAAAAAAGTGCCATTATTTTATAAAACATTCAGAAAAAAATAAAAATACAAAATTATATTTTGATGTTGTAAAAATACTTAAAAATACCAAAAATATTTTTACTGGGATCACTCTATGAAGACAACCTGTACAGTAAAGTCTTTAAGGTCACAGTCAATGTTCCCTGATTGGGCAGCATGGAAAGAGTGTCAGTCAGGACGTCACCTCAAAAGGGTAAAGCGGCTCATCTATAGTAAACATGGCTCAGTCAGCATACGTAACATTCATTGATATTAATAAAAAAGACACAGTCCATGTTGGTCAGGAGAGGCGTTGCAGCCTTGTGACTGGAATCAAAATGAGTATATCTGCTATGGTCTAATGACCTCAAAAGAAAAATGATTACGGCTTGGGTGATTCTTTTGAGATCTGGGAACACAGTCAGCACCTGCGCTAAAAAGAGTTCTGACAGGACGAGAGACCTGAGAATCGGAAAGTACAGCAGGTTTTAAATTGACACTGTGGTCAGCCGGATTTATTTGGAGAAGAAAAAAGAAACCCTCCAGATACCTAAAACTTGACAAAATGTTCAGAGCTTTGGTCTTCTCACTTTAGTCTTAGAAACTGTCAAGACATTGACTTTCATACTCATTACTGAATTGATGTCATTCTTCATACAAGCCTAGGTTAGACAATGTTGCTGTTGGTGAGCATTAGTAGTTTTAGTTGTTAGCACTAGTTGGGCTCCGATCTTTGCGGGGCCCAGAGATCTGTACATTCTAATATTCACAAACATTATCACAACATGGGTCCTGGAAATAAAATAAAACACTGAAGCCTAATCGATCAACGCAATGGTAAGAGCTGCTTTGTTTATGGTTTATCTTCAGTCAAGCGTTCCTGTTACTGCCACCTACTGGCATTACTTGGTATTTCCTTCGGTCTGCAGAACATACGTGTTTATCGGTCATTACTTTTATTTTTTTGCGATGTGAAGTCCAAAGTTTCACCCCAGATGCAGGCAACATGAGGCTAGTAGCTTTAATTATTGCTATTTGTGTGATGTCAGTTTGGTGCGCCACAGCCTGCGTATTTTTATGTTTTTACGAGATTGTCGACACATGCATAGAAAGGCACAGTGAAGCAGTCAAGAGTTGAAATGTGGCGAACACTTTGCCTCGTTTTTCTTGTGTCCAGAAGAAAGTGTACTGGATGAATTCACATTTATTACTGCATTTATTTCCCCTGTAATAGTTTAATGGTTTTATTTTGATGTTCCTAATAATTGCATACAAGCGTTGCTGGAAATGTGTATTGATTCACTTTCAGTTCTGCTCATTTTTACTCTGGAAAGCTGAGTGCTTACATTTTTAGCCTATAATAAGCTGATTTAAACAATCTGCATTAGAGTATCTCAACCTCTCCTGTTTCTTGCCCCGTCTCACTGTTATTATTAGCAGTCATCAAGAGCTCAGTGCGTATTATGGCGATTGTGTTGCTAAATTATTTTTAAAAACTAATTAGCTTTAAATAAAATGAATGTGCTCTCTGGATTTACCTTTTTAAGGTGTATTGTTTTCTGATTGACTGCGCTGCTTACCCACTCCACTGGGAAAAAACCAGAACACCAGAGCTACGGCACATTCATTGTTTTTAAGGCCAGAGTTTCAGTCAGTCTTAAGGGCAGATATTGCCGGAAAGGTTAGGCATCTTCATGGTTAGTACCCAGCGGACATTCCCATCTTCCTTTTGTCTGATACAGCCACAATGCAGCCGTGCTCCTTTTCAAGGGCGTTGACCACGTTGACGTAGTATTTCCAGTCTCCAACTTTGTGTCCAAGAGCTTTGAGGCCATCTATAACAGACTGAGGGTACACAACACACGTACACACAAATAAATACCACGTATCCTTCTGAGAACACATTACAGATAAATGAACTTTGTGGGATTATGTCTTGATAATCTCTGTCCAAATCCATTGTTATAAATAGGAACCTTATTCATTAGATAGGCAGTCACGGTCTGGTGAATTTGAATGTCATCAACAGGACGAAAACACTTTACCTTGTCAAAACCAGGTTCAAAATTCACATTGTTCTGTGAATCAACAAACAATATAGGAGCTTCAATGGCATCTTTCAAGTTCATTCCAAGCCACAGGTGATTCATCATGGACTGCAAGTAGAAAAGAAAAGAAATGTGTAAGAAAACAAACAAGGCAGCAAACAAACAAGGAAGCAAACCGAGTTTAATTGCTGCGTTACCAAGGCCACCGCTGAGGTAATCAGGCTTCCTCCCGATCCACCAATTACAAGGATCCCTCCAGACTTTGACTCCAGTATCACCGGAGTCATTGAGGAGGGAGGCCGTTCACCTACGTATGACAACAATTATGCTCAGTATCAGATAGAAAAGAGACTGAATGTCTGCATTAACTCAATTGTCCCATGTTGAAAGGGTACGTTCGTGCCCGTGACTTTACCTGCCCTCAGCGTGTCTGCTCTCCCACAAAAGTCAGCCAGCTCATTGTTGAGAATGATGCCTGTTCGCGGGGAGTAAACAGCTCCTCCAAATCTACGGAACAAAGCACAAACACACGCGCGCGGGCGGCTCAGAGGATGGATGCGCGTCACATCATTTCCTATAATGAGGCAGTAGATATTACAAATCTTCTCCGACAAGTCTTCCTGCTCACAATTGGTTTATGGTGCTGGTGGCAGAGACCGCCAGTCCATCTTCATCCAGGACAGACACGTGTGTGGTCCCCATGTGATCCAGAGAGGGCTTGGTGTTGTCGTAGTACGAGTTATTGTGCGTGCGGTTGGAAGAAATCATCTGCCGGATGCGATTAATGAAGGAGGGATCAATCAAATGAGTTGCATTCTGAAAGAAGAAGAAGAAGAAGAAGAAGAAGAAGAAGAAGAAGAAGAAGAAGAAGAAGAACACAATGAGACGCTGTAATTGCTGTGAACTGTACTTTCTGAGTTTACCTAATTTTTATAATTAATTAATTTAGCCACTCTTTGGCTGCTAAATACTCCACTAAGTTCTAACACCAATGCAATCCTTTGTTCCACTGTTTCTTTTATTCAGAGGGACACATCTACATGTGACTTTAGTAAATAAGATAACTTAGTAATGTCTGGGCTGTCTCTTAGCCCCTAGAGTTTTAACCCTCCGATTTTGTTGTCTTGCTTATCAGATTGATAACTATTGTTATACTGAAACTGTCATCTGTATATTATTTCAGATCACCAACCGTCATCTTATTAAATTCAGGATCACGAACGTTCCTCTTCTGTCCATTAGCAAATTTCGCTGCCTCTATGTAATGATGATACAGCTGAATCTTCTTGTCTCCGTCCAGGGAGTTTGGAGTCAAAGAGAATCCTGCAGAAAAATAAGACTTTTAAACATGTTTCCACAAAGCAGTAAACACATGCAAATAGATTCAAAGATTCATAGGTGTGTAATCAAACAACGCATGAAACCTTTCATGAGTCTGAGAATAAAGGCAAGCAGGGCGCCCCCTGCAGGTGGCGGAGCGATGTGCATCTGAGAGTCTCCCAGAGGAACAGTCCATGGGTCGTCCACTTGCACACGGAAGGACTGCAGATCCTTCATTGTCATCGTCCCACCTAAGACAAACATATACTGTGTAAAAGGCAAATTTCTGTATTTTATTTACCGGTAACCGAGTCAAACGCACAGCCCCAGCTTGTACGCGCCGACGTTGCACCAACCTGCAGCTTTTATGTCTTGGATTAAAGCTTGTCCTATCTTGCCAGAGTAGAATTCATCTACCCCTTTCTCTGCAACGGTCTCCAGGGTGTCTGCAAGTTTGGTGAACTTCAACGTGTCTCCTTTGCTCAGAACAGTTTTGTTCTTGTTGCATAAAATTTCACTGCAAACACAAGCACAAGCACAAAATGAACAAGCAGCGATGGGAGGGAGACCTGTCAAATCAGACGTCAAAACAAACACTGACCCCGGGTTAAAGCAAATCAAAGCACGCCTTCTGAAATATAGCTGAACTGAAGAAGTTCTTGAGGGGAGAACAGGTCATGAACGGGAAATGCGTCATATATGCAGCTACCGGAAATGTTTGTTTGAGTTGAGTGATGACAACGGAGGCTCAGACAAATATTACATCCAGGGTTCATTTACTTTTTACCAAGACCATAAAAGGGTTGACACATTTCATCTTGCCACTGCAGCAATAAAGAGAGTACGGTGTATGAAAGAGGTACTCCATCATCATCCAGTGGTTGTTACGTGACATCTTTGGGACATTTAGCTTTGCTGATTACACATAACCTCTAGATAACCTGAAACGTGTGAGCCCTTGCAGGTCAAAAGTAATTTTTTTTGGCTTTTCACCATTTTTCACCGTTTTACAAACTGAAGGACTTGATGTTGGTCACTGAAGAGCTGTGCCACTTCACAGGAAGGTTAGAAAATATGACGGCAGAGCAGGCGTCATGTCTAAAACAGCCTCTTCTCTGGTTCTGCATTATAAAAGTTTAAATAGCTCTCATCAGTGTACGCACTATAGGATCGCCAAAAAGGCACAAGCTATGCAAGCACCAAACTTCAAGGCACGGCTGACCCCAAACAAAGAGACAGCAGCGCCTGCATCCGGTGCATCCCACAGATACTTTGGGAAGGTTTGGGATCTAGTGAATGTGGAGGCCATGTCAACATCTCGTGCTGTGTTTAATGTTTTTCTTGAGTTTTTTCCAAACCGTATTTGTCTGCGTCTGTATCAGGCTGGTCTGGTCTAGGTGGGTGGTACATGTCTAAGTAACATCCACACAAATACCAGGTGCTAAAGTTTCCCAGCAGAACGTTTTACTGTCAAGATGGTCAGTGTTATTTACTTCTCGTGTCAGTGGTCATAATGTTTTGCCTGTGTATATTAGAGGCAACCAAGCAACAGATGACTGGCCTCAGTCCCTGCCAAGATTTCTTCAGAATCTTAGTCACGTCAAAAAAACTCACTCAGAACAAGACTCGTTTATGAAGCCTTTCCCCAAAGCTGAGTGTGTGTCAGTGGTAGACAGGAAGTAACTCATGTATTCAGACCACAGGACGTTCACAGCAGTCTCAAAACAGCATGTCCCCTGATCATCCCTTTAGCGTACTTGGGTTAAAGCTGTTTTGCAATGATCAATAGTTGAATTTAGGTGTTAAATATCATTTCCATCGCCCAGCTCTGTAGTGGTTACTCCATACTGTTTCATAGTTCTACAGCGCACCATTACGAATGGTCCCAAAGACGCAAAAACCCCATCATCTGTGCACAGACTGTCTGACGAATCAGGCCACGCATCCAACAGCCAAAAATGTACTTTCGTTCTTCACACCGCACTAACCCCGCTGGCAAGTCTCCTTCTAAAATCTCACATCTGGGGAAAGGCAACATTACAAGCAAACATTTCTGGGAAAAAAAATAGAAAGATGAACGCTCCTTTTGTCCCGGGGCCAGTAAACACAGCTCCTGAAATCTCACGCTAAGAACAGCCATGCGCACCAGTGTGCTGAGCTAGAATAATTCACCGAGAGAAATGGGCATGGCAGCAAACTATTATGCAATGTGCAATTCTCTAAGTAAATTTTTAACCAAGATGTTACATAAAGCGAGCGCAACATTCGTCAAAGCAGGGATTATAGGAGAGAACCCTTTGCTCCGGGAAGGGCTTCATCAACCTGCCCAGTGTTCATTGCTCACAGCTATGCATTCGTACCTGACTGCTATATCTACTTTTCTGTTTTCTGCCTCGGTCCTCCAGTAATGCTACGCTTCTTCTACAATAAATATGTAGATTTCTGGCTCTTTTCATCCTCTTTATCCATTATAAATCACCAAAGTAACATTCAATAACCTGGATATACAACAATCAGCCACAACATTAAAACCATTGACAGGTGAAGTAAATAACACTGGCCATCTTGTGACCACTAGATCCCAAACTGATCAAGTATATGTGGGATGCACTGGAACAAGCCTGATCCACATTCATTTGAAAGCTTTTCTTTTCTTTTTTTTGTTGTTGTAGTGAGTGATCATCTGTACCACAGAGGTGACTTTTCCACATATCTCTTCACAAGGTCAAGGCTGAGGAGTTTTCCCAGAAAGTCTGGCACAGGGATTCCCTCTCTGGCCAGCTTGATCGTTGGCTCAAACAGCTTGTCCCAGGGCAGCTTCCCGTACTGTCTGTGAACTTCAGCGTAGCCCTTCAGCTCTCCGGGGACGCCGATCCACTGGCTGCCTGCGACGTTCGGGTGTGGATGCGGGGGAAAGGTGCAGGTGAGTTAGGATGTTTGGATCAACAAAATGTTTATTGCCAGAGAACAACAAGAGCAGTAAAGTTTTCATGAATGGTTAACTACACACTATAATAAACAAGGAGGTTAAAGCAGATAATTCAGAAACTATAACCCTCACAGATGGCTGCTGAACTTCTTAGTCTGTTGCATATTACTTGAAAAATTATTTGCAAGTTGCATTATAGTGGTGTTTGTTCGTATAGTGATGCTAAATGTGTGGAAAAGTGAGAACAAAACTAAATTTAATGTGAGAAAGAGGCTGGGGGCAGGTCAGCTTACCTGTGGAAAAGCCGAACGAAGTGGGGCAGTCATTTAACAGGTTCGCCTTGAACAACTGCGGTACAGTCTCTCTGAAGTTGTAGACTTTTACGTGACCTAAGCAAAGGTTGGCAATTTGAATCACTGGCCCGGTCAGTTATCATTTTAGAGGAGACACAATTTCAGGAGACGCAAACAGCAAATGGACAACTCACCTGTTTTATTCCTCACAGTTAATATTGACCCTCCTCCGATGCCCATGCTCTGAGGGTTGACCAACGACGTGCACAGGAGAGCTGCAATGGCGCCATCTACTGCTGAACCCCCCTGCTGAAGCATGTTCCTGGAAAACATGTTTGAGTTTATGGGAAACGCGTGAAAAAAAGGCTCAGTCACTAACTCTCCCGGCTGCTCACCACACATTTGCCCACCTAAGTGCAGACTTGGACAGTTAAAGGATACCTCAGGGTTCATAATATATCAGGGTGACAAAATACTACGAGTGCTGCCAAGTGGCAAGTTTAAACCATGCCCTGATGCTTCAGGTTGAAATTAGGAAACTTGCAGTACCAGGAAGCCAACAGCGACTTTCGTTTGTTAAAAGCTTGAACCATGAGGTTAAGAATTAGTAGAGAAATCTTAATTATAATTTATTTCAGCCTGATTTAAGTATGCTGCACAAAACATCACGTAAGCTTCCGTCTGATGTCTGAAAGACCTGAATGGGCCTTTTCACTGAAGGGTTGGCATGGCCTCAGACGTGTTCACTGAGCGACAAGAGCAAGCAGTGGTGGGAATGTTGTGGCTCTGTTAGGGGTCTGTCTGGAAACGCAGAGCCCTGCAATGTTCAACAAAGGGAAAGGCAACGGGACATACAAAATTAATCATATCAGTATTGCGCAAACAGCTTGGAGGGGGGAAGGGGGGCAATAGATGAAATTTGATACTGACAAATTAGAGAGGAGTTCGGCAGATGGGATTATAGCTCCCAAACTTGAAGGAGAAGTGAAAAATAAGCCTGAACGCAATTTACTGCACATCCGCAGGCGGCTAAAGTGTCGAGAAAAGGACCTGTTATGAAAGATGGCAGGATGGAGCAGCTTGGCCCGCGTTCTGATAAAGGCTAAATTACTAAAAATGAAAAATAATCTGGGTGTTTGAGAGGACAGATTAGATTGTAGTTATGTTTGAATTAGCTTTTTTCCAGTTTATACTGAGTAACAGAGGCCTAGGTGACTGACTTGACTAAACCCCCGTGTATACACTGGTTGCAGACTTTTAATAACCCACATTACTCTTTCACCAGGTGTTTGTAACGCCTTGCCTCATGAAAGGAATGAACACTGTCAGCAGGTTCAGCCGTCAAAAAGTCAAGACGTGTTCCTAAAAGCTCTCTCTCCCCCTCAGCGGGAGATAGTGCCTGTTGTCTCAGTTTCATCTTCCCGTAGAACCTGAGCAGTGTCTGCGCAGTGAACTGGGAAATGAGCTTCCTCACAAATTCTGGCAGAGGACATGAACCGCACACAAAAGCAGGAAAGGGGTACACTCGCATAGTGAAGAAGACAAAGACAGATCACCTTTTTTTTTCTCTCTCTCTCTCCTAGAGTTTCCGTGATGATGGATTGATAGACTGCACATTATGACTCACTACAAAGAAAATAAACTTCTCTGGAAGAGAGTGCCAACAATATCTTGACACATAACAAAGAGGCATAGTTTTATTTCTTTACAGTTACAGGATACTCTGTTCACAGTTCTACTGGTGTTATCTCCACGCTTCAAACAGAGCCTATCAAATCTCTTAAACTGCTTATGCCACGGCTCAGTTCAGCTTTATATCTCACCCATGAGCAGGGACGTGCAGGCTGATAGGACTGATAATAATAATTATTTTAAAAAAAACACTAAGGCGATGCATTTCTTATAATAAAACTAAATCAATTAACCTTTATATTGTCAAAGTAACCTCAAATTGATTGTTTTTTGCGTTTAAGCCCGATTTCTCCCCTTTCAAAGTCAACTTCTCTCCCCAGAGTAACTTTCTTGAGTCTCCTACCTGCCAATCTCGGAGCAGCGCTGCGAGTCTGCGGACACGGCCGCATGCTTGAAGCTGCCGCTGGAGCATCCTCTGTCAATAAGCGTTGCGATGCACAGACAAATGAGGGCGACGACGCAGACGAGGCCGCTCAGAATGAAGCAGCACAGCAGCCAGGGTTTAGATTTAGCCATGTCACTTTGCGTGGAGGAAACTTTGCGCTGCTGGGAAGTGCTGCTGCTGCTGCTGCTGCGTCCTGCCTCAGTGGTGCGCACACGCTCACTGAAATCCTTCTAATCCCAATCGTGGGTTTACCCCTCCTCCTCTCTCCATCCACCACAGTCCAAAAGTGAAAGTAAATACATAAAAGGGGCCCCCATTTGATACAAACGGTACCAGGCGGCTTGGGGAAATAACCTACACGTCACGAGAGGCCCATTTAACTCCCACGTGTCTTTGAGAAGCCCAGTCATTTCCAGTCAACTTGTCGGAGATTAACAGTTGCTTTCACTGTTGAGCAATAAAGATTTATGTAGTTTATTTATTTAGTATTTTGATTTGCTTGTTCCTCCGATTCTTCTCACTACCCTCAGTATGTGGGAAACGGTTCACATCTAACAGACATGTTAGATGTGAACCATGTGTCAGTGACCTGGTCCACAGAGAAACATTTAAAGTGAGAACTAGCAGATGCTTCAGAAAGAGCCGTGTCTAGCTGTGGTCGTTGGCCTGTAAAGTCACGTTTCTGGATTAACTATCTTTGTTTAAATTCAACTTAGAAAGCAAGATACCCGCTCATGTAGACGATGAGCCTGTTGGTTTTATTGGTTTCCAGTGGATTAACCATGAAAACAACCCTCCAGATGCTAATTTTTTCTTATCAGCAGCAGACAGCTTTAATTTGAGATGAATATCCAAAGAAACTGAAGAACCGAAAAAGCTACTCTGATGAGTGGTGAAACGTGTTCTCAAAAAACTATAGCTGATTTTTTTCTTTTGACACTTGTTTTGATATACCGTGACCTGGATGACTGAGAACCTTCACAGTCAACTTGACATGAACTTGAGGATTTTATGGTTGTGATACTAAAGGCCTTGATCGACTATACACACATTAAACATTAAAACCAGTGACAGGAGAAGTAAAAACCATTGACCATCTTGTGACAATTCAGTGTCCTGCTGGGAAACTTTTGGACCTAGCATTCATGTGGATGTTAGACATGTAGCACCCACCTAGACCAGACCAGGCATCCCCACCCCATAGCATACTTTTGATTGCCAAGGGATTAACCATCAAAACAACCCTCCAGAGGTGCGTTTTTCTTATCAGCAGCATACAGCTTTAACTTGAGATGACTATCCAAACAAAAATTGATGAAGCTACACGGATGAATGCCTTAAATGTCTTCTTAATGAATGTCTTTTTTAAAGCCTGCTGGGAAACCTTTGGACCTGGCATACTTGTGGATGTCACTTAGAAATGTAGCACCCACCTAGACCAGACCGGCAATGACACTCCTTGATGGCAGCAGGATGCAGCCTGACACAGGAACACACACAAAATTCTTCAGGAACAAACATGAAGAACAGCACAATGTGTTAACATGACCTCTAAATTCCACTAGACCCCCCCTGTGGGACGACAGGCCCCAGTAAAACATCCTATTGGCAGACACCACAGGAGAACCAAGTCCATTCAGTCACAAAGTGTTTTGGAGGCACAAGGCAGACCTACACAATGTTAGGACGTGGTCATAATGTTAAGCCTGATCTGTGTATTTACTGCTGATTGTGTGTATAAACTAATAAGTGCCAGTTAGTTAGCGTACAACATATGGGCATTTAAATATGGACATTTTTGTTAATTTCTATCACCACAAATTAAGATTTACTTTGCTATCTACTACCCTAATCTACTTATTAGGCTTCTTTGCAGTAATGCTGACAGTCAAGCACAAACCCCCGCCGATCAGCTTTGAAGCAGGAAATTGGAAAGACGGGTGGGCGCATTTTTCGACAATGTCTGCTTTGTTTCAGAAAAAACAAACAAAAAAACAAACAGGTCAAATAGATAAATACATTGTAGGGATAGTTTTTAGTCACACAGAGCAGCATTTCCTGTATACGTTTTTAGGACTCTGAGGTCTGTGAATTGAGCCGAAAGTGCCAGAAGCAGTAAAGCAAACTGCACCTGCGTCTTTTCTGCCTCTCAGTATACAGCTGTCACAGAAAAGTAGGCTTTATAGCCAATTTGCGGCGTCTCATAAACAGAAGAGCAAATGTTTCTCAAACGAAACCTCACTGCTGGTCGGACCGGGACAGAACTCAAAACAGATTAAAAGCAGTGAGCTTTTTCAGATGTTGACTTATGTGTGTCAAGAAACAGAAAACAGTCTTTCATGCGCGCCAGTTTCTGATAATGCTACATTTTCCTGGAAGTGAGATGGATGCTTGGTATGCAGTGACATAAATACTCAGAAATCAGATAAATGTGAAACAGAAAAGAAAAGAAGCAGCAAGTGACGCAGTCAGCGATGTGACAAACTTTTGTTTTTGCTTTTGTTGTTGCGGCACATGTTGAAGAAAGCCAGACTGGGAAGATTCGATCTCTTTCACCAGCATCTCTGACTTATTTCAGCTGGATGTTTAGGAAATTAGCAAAAAGTTCACTACCCTCTGAATCTCAGTCATGCAGGTGACCGCAGAAAGACTGAGCATGCGGGTACCTGTCGATGATCAGCCCTATTAGCCGAGGAGGCGGGAAGACACTATAATAATCAGTAAGCTAATAGCAAATGAGTGTTTGTAGTTAGCCAGATCCAACAATCTGAGTCATTCTATTAGTAGTAGTGGTGAAAGTCTATTCATGCAGCGTGCACGTGTCAGACACCGCAGCTGTCAGAGCAGTTTGTGGGATTTATTTTTTATTTTTTTTCCTTTTTGGCCCCGATCCATTATTTGCTCAGTTTCCTCTTTTCTATGACTAATGCTGTGACTGTGCTGTCATAACCAAGGTGGGAAACATGATGGGAAATGTACAGAGATGTACTGGGAAGATTAAACATAACGTTCAAAGGAACTAAACAAACGTGTGATCCAAGCATATATGCACAAGCATGCATCACAACCATGATGCGGAGTGGAGCTTAAGTCTCACAGTTAAGCGATAACATCTGCTCTCCTCTCCCAGCTGGTCTGGTGAGACGGTCGCTGGCCGAGGTGCTGAATTACAAAATCTTGCCGGTGTCTGGGGTGCTGACCTGCAGATGGGGCAGAACCATGAGAGTCTAATGCCACGAGAGTGAGCGGCGCTGAGTCACCTCAAACATCTGGACACAATCACAAGCTTAATAACTTATTATGAGCTGCAATAGTCGATTTGGGAGGCGGGGTACACCTTGGACAGGTCGGAGAGAGACGGACAACCATTAACACTCAAACCTACGGGCAATTTAGAATCACAAATTAATCGTTATGAGCCTGTCTTTGGATGGTGGGAGGAAGAGAACCCACGCAGACACAGGGAGAACATGCAAACTCCACACAGAAAGGAACCAGTCACCACCCACAGATGTTCTTCTGTGAACCCCAACTCCCCACAGGTCATGTAGAAGTGAAGGAGATACTTGGATGTAGTGTTGTTTTTGGCGGCCTGTTTTAATTTTTCTTTGTGTGAAGCTGTCATTTTAGTTTTTATTAGTTTTAGTCATGTTCATACTCTTTTTAGTCTAGTCACGTTTCAGTCAACTAAAAGTCTGAGCATTTTAGTCTTATTTTAGTCAGAATTATCCATGACTATTTTCGTCTAGTTTTAGTCAATGAAAATTGTATTTTAGTCTCTCTTTAGTAATACAACTCTATTTAACCCAGTACCTTAGTATAGACAAAACCAAAAGCTATTTCAAACAAGGTTCTTATTATATTATTGTTACCATAGACTCAAGAATACATCCATTCCACACACGGAAGACGCTGTTTTGAAATTACAACATATTTATTTTACTAACCAAACATGGTAGAAGTACACCCACACAAAAATGTAAATAAAATTAATAAAAACAATAAATTAAATAATGATAAAGGTTCGTTGACGACAATATTTAGTCCTAGTTTTCGTTGACAAAAGCAACACTACTTGGACGAGTGGCAACTTTAGCAGTTTTACATGTTCAAGTGTTTTATTCCTGTCCACATTCTGCAAGATTTTAAATAGCATTTTGTTACTATATTTCAAAACATTTGCTGGCTACCAACATCCCAAACGCTCATGGTAAAAAAAAAAGAAAAAAGAAAAGAAACTTTGCATGTTTTTGCAAACAGGAGAAATAATTTACAGTAAAGTAGTCAGTCCAGATCTGTCAATGGCCAGTTGAACGTTCAACACAAGGGGGAGATGTGTGTATATTTTCAGACATAATAAAGCTTTTGGCTCCTGTGAGTGAAAGGGTGAAAACAGCTTTTGCCAATTTCATGAATGCAGCTTTTTTTCCTCTCTGTAATGCTACCTCATTCAGACAGTAATTTATTCAGATAGCCAGTGAATTAAAATTGAAAATCCAATATATTTAACATGATATTAAACACTAAAGCATTTAGACAAACCTGACCTTTCTAAGTTCTGTAAACAGAAAACACAGCTATGAATTAATATGCATGATAATGTCACACTAACTTAGTCACAACCATTTAAAAAAAAAAAAATCATAACAGGGTGCAAATGCCTATACAGCACTGTGAGGGGTTGGCACGGTTTGTTTTCAGCCGTGGAAGTACGGTCATTAATCTTAGTGAAATAGAAGTCAGTGTGCCGTAACTTTAGTTTATGTAAGCGTGCAGAGAAGGTGTAGGAGAAATATTCTGCAAGGATACCATACTGTAGGTCGCTGTGTTCCTATAAATAGTGCATAGTTATTATTCTGCCCTCCCTGCGTCATACCAGCCCCCCACTCACCCATGCCAGTCCTTGTTCACTCAAATCCACCATCCTTTGTGAGCACTGCACCTTTACTTAGCTCTTAGACAGTGGCATCTTTCCGCCGTCGCCTTCCTTTGTCATTGTTCTGGAGACGTGTCTCGTCCCTTGTCTTTGTCAGCGTGTTTTACCAGAATGCACTTGGAAGCAGAAAGACGAGGCGCTGAAATAGCCTTCCCCCTACCCTCTCGTGCATAAATAGTTCAAAAAGGATTGTCGTCTGACTGAGTCACTCCCGAAAAGACAAAAAGATGGAATGAAATGTGCCGGGGAACCACAGGAAAGACGGGAGGGTACGCTCGAGCTCATCTGGAGCGCACACTGATTCACGGATGATGCATCTTCCCAAAAATACAGCTACATTTCACTGCAGTACACTCACTACCACTGCAAATTGCAATGATGTTACTCACGGGGTTTCGACCAAGGAAATAACACGTTGTAAACACTGCAGGTATGAAATGTGCACTTTACAACTCCTCAGTAAGCCTGAAGTCTTCATTTCACTCCTTCCATCCACCACACTCAAAGTGAAACGCACCCGCTGCGTCTCGTCATGGAAAAACGGATTGAACGGCACCGGCCCTCCATTTACGTTGATGAAACCATTATTGGAGCGGGTAGAAATTAAGCAGTTTAAGCTCATAAGGAATTAACACCTCCCTCGTACAGCTGTGGCTGATTGGAAACAAGCACGTGAGCACATCCCCGTGTCCTTAAACCCACCCACCCAATGGGTAATACAGTCACTTCTACTCCAGTAGACTATGAGGTGACTGCTAACCAGATCCTGAAGCTCAAACTGTGATGAACGCCCAAGATTTAACTGTGTAGCTGTTAAATACTTCTTGTTGCATTAATTTGATTGCTACTGCCACACATAAGAGTAGACTAGACTCGGCTGCTTTTCAACTAGGTATTGAGAAATGTCCATAACCCTAAGGCCTATGTAGATGAATGCAACTTACATAAGGAAAGGATTAGAATAGCTGTGGTCATCCACCATTGTAACTGTTTTGTGTATTTTGGAAAATGGCTAGATTTCAGCTCCAATAAACTTAATCACCCATGCATGTGTGTGCTGAGGGCAGGAGAGGCTGGTGAAGGAGAGGCTGCAGGTACGAGGAGGGACGTGGAAACTGGAGAATGTGTTTTATCGGACGCAAAATAAGCTTTTTCAGGAAAAGACAAAATGCCTTTAAGACTTAAGACAACTACTGCAGACGAAGAAGACCGTCCTCAGACAGCTTTTTGTTAAACTAAACAACAAAAACCAAATGTCTGCCATCCCTCTTTGTTATTTTATTGTTCTGCTTCCTTCGGGAAGTCATTAGGTGCAATCCATGCCTCCCAGCGGACCTCTGGAAGTTCAGCAGCCTTTTTCCTTTTGTTCTGTTGGAATAACAACAGTTGGCAGCGTGTGCCTGGAGGCATGTGGTTTTCGGCTGTTTCGATCCGAGTGCACCGTAAAACTAAACATTTAAATTGGCAACCTGCGCCGCAGACAAAACGCCCGCTCACCTTCTCGAAGCATCCTCTTCCCGTGGAAGTGACAAAGAACAGAAAAGGGAAACGGAGCGTGTTAACAGGAAACTAAAGAGAGGAGTTACACAAGCAAGAGGAGTTTAAGAGGATACGGCGCTCCCTTACGCACAAAACAACCTATTGTTCTTGCAGTTATTACTTTTCAATGTAAGACGTTTCATCTGAGAAGCACAGCCAATAAATTTGGATTAGTATACTATCTAGGTGACAGCTGATGATAGTGATTTAGACACCTCACTTCCTATGCACTGTTACATCTCCTTAATAAATCTAATACTTAAATATGCAGCAGAAAAATATGATCATTCCTGTTATGAAAGAATCCCTTGGTACAAAAAGAATAGATGAAATTCACTTTTTCAGGTCATTTCTGGACTAACCAGAGCAAAATATTCCTGCTATGTTTGATGAACAAATTGAGATACAGTCAAAAAGTGGTCTAGCTCCAAGCTTTGGTGCAACAATCTAATATAAATTTGAGCCAAGAAATCACAACCAGCTCACAATCTTCACAAACTTTAGAGTACGTGTGCTGTGGTACAGTTTGTTAGGTTTTCAAATAATAGTTTCCAAGACAACATAATGATGTCTTTCTTGGTCAAAGAAGAGCGTCTGCTTGGTGAGGAGCTGACACATGGACGTACTGAGAGGGTTGGACTCCGCTGCACCGCTGCTCAAATGTGAGCCAATGTGCCCGAGTAGCACAGGACTGTTGTATTAGAATTACATTCATTTCCAAGTGGCCAGTGAGTGTATAGTCACATGAGAAAATAATATAGTCTGGAAGCTAGAAACTAGAAGTAGATATATCTACAGATGCACAGTAATACAAAGACCTGTTCTGTGTAAGCCTGTACGTTTTATTTCCTTAAGGTTAACGCTGGTTTAAAGTTAAATTAAGGTTTAGACTACGGCTAGGCCAAGATTACAACATATCGTCCAGCTCGGAGGGGCACATGACTGGAAGTTGGCGGCAGATCTGAACAAACGGTTCTGCTTCCCATCTGAGATTGCCATAACAAACCTCAGACCAGACCTCGTGCTCTGATCCCCCTCACTTCATACCGTCTACATCGTAGAGCTCACTGTTCCCTGTGAGGCAGCTGTGGAGGAGGCCTTCGAACGCAAGAGCCTTAGGTACACAAATAAACCCATGGTTTGCTCAGTGGAAGTCGACTGAAGATGCTTCGCAGGCATGTCTACCATCAGGCTGTAATCAGAAATTACATAAACGTAGTAACTGGAAATATCACGAGACCACAAATTGACACTCTGCAGACAGTGAAACAGTCCTTAAAAGTGGCTGAGCAACTCTGAATAAATATTTCATTAGCAGTTGAGTGATGTGGCGTGGTCCACTGGACCGTTCATTTAATCATCGAATCCCTCCGCCGCTGACAGCAACACTTTCATCTGAACTCGAAACCTAAGCTCTGTGAAAGTATCGGTTTCTGTGTTTATAGTAAAGCTCACGCATCTGATCGTATCATCCAAGTGTCGACATCCAGCGGCAACGGCTCATGAGATGAGTGGGCAAAACATTTTGACGATTCAGACGAGCGAGCGCTTTCTTCACCTTGAAGGCCCCCGAGCCGCTCTGTCTTTAATCATTCACCCAGCTGATTAATCTTTCAGCGATATCAAACTGCGCCCGAGGGACTTGGTTAAAAGGGATGCGAGATGTGATCACAAAGTAGGGTCAAGGAGAGGGAAGCGCTCAGGAAAAAAAACTGCTACATATTTACATTTTGGCCGCACTGAATATGTTTCTCTTGGCTTAGTAAGGAGTTCGCATAGTTTTGGATCCCTCTATCAGCTTGGCCTCATTTAGTCGATGCCACTGTGAATGCTATGGTCTAGTTTGAATAGACACTCTCAGCTGGATTTAATTATTTCTTAATACAAAGATACATGTCTGACTAAGAGATCCTGCTTGACAGTGCTTTTGATTTAGGAAACAGATAATTAAATCTGAAGATCCTCTTGCTAATTGTGAGAGTTTAATTGTCTGAAAATCCAGAATAATAAGCAAGTAAATCTGCTTTAAAACGGAGACCGCTTCAGCAAATGACGGCTCCTTTAAATGTATCCCACTAAAAAACAGAATATTTTAAATAATTCTGCTGTTTGTGAACTCAGAGCAGCAGCTGTGTGTACTGTAGCACTTGCCATAAAAGTTTGGGCCATCTGACCCTGCTGAGAGTTGGGAGTGTCATGTTTGGGAGAGCGGGGGGGAAAAATAGAAAATATAGAAACTGACGTGACCCCAAAAAGGGCTAAAAAAAAAAAAAAAGCCAAAAAGGGACTTTATGTTTTCATGTAGTTTCAGCAATGAAGTTCCACTTCTATTCCACTTCTATCGTTTGATATCATTCTCACATTTATTTGTATGTTTTTCCTTCCAGATGCTGCACACGATGTGTGTATTTTTATTTACTATTCCACACTACATTTTCCTGTTGTTGTTTAGTCTCCGCTGCCTCTGTGGACGTTAAATGGGCCATATTTCACCCTGAGGCTCGTGTGTCCCCTGCTGCAGCCCAGTGTCTACAGACGGGGAAAGCAAGAACGTGGGCAGATTAAGCCAGAGACTTTAACTGTGTTTGTAATCAATAGTCACACCTCTGGAATGATCAACTAACATCAAACCTCCCCAAAAAGAAGCATCTGTTGATGATGAGGGGAATTAACACCCAGTAATGACTGTATACAGTAACAGTGGCTCAGTGTTAGTAACGCTTACCTGCACCCGATGAGATGCACAGAGGATGAAAAGGCAGAAGAGGAGTTAAAGCAGGTTGGTGTTTGAATGGGGGGGATGGGTGCGATGGAGTGAAGATACTTTGCCTCTCCCTGGAGCAGAGGACACAGAGACACAGATGTCAGAGAACAAAAATTCCCCTGAGAGAAGAGGGAAAAATCTGCTCGTTTCTCAGCTCGGCACTGCGGAGCACAATCCGCGAGAGCTCGAGTGTCTAATTGGCTGCGTGTATTAACATCGTCACATACTTTTGCCCTGGATCCCCGGACATCTGCTGTGAGAATTATGACCCAGGGTGTGCAGATGGGACGAGAGTGAAGGGTTGCCACGCGTTTGTTTTCGGTTCCATTTGAACTTTGCTGTTATTGTTTTGGGTAACCCAGATTTTCCACTATGCTCTTGCCACTACTGTACCCAGATTGTTCAACCGTGCTGTTTGAATACTGGCCAGAGTTGGCAAGTTGCATTTGAATTCATTTGCACAAAAAATCAAAGATATACGTACAATGAATGTGCTTGTAGAAGAAAAGGAGGACATGTCCTTGCACCTGCCTAGGTAATATTATTACAGTCTATTGAGAAAAATAAAGTCAGTGCTCAAAAGCAGACCTCTCCAGGTTGGAGAAGCTCATCAGGCGGTCCAGCTCGGTGGTTGGCACGAAGCTGGAGACCATAGCAGAGAGGAGAACACTGAACAAATGCACAACCGATAGACTGAGGAACTCCTTTGTCCCCCATGATATCAAACTATTCAACCACTCATTTGGGGAGGAGGACAAAAAGAAGAAATTACGAATAATGTGCAGTCTGTTTTCTCTCTTTAAGAAGTGCAATAACATGTATAACAATATTTATATTTTTGGGGGGTTTGGGTATTTGGGGGTTATTCATTTGTTTTCTATCCAATTCTTGTACATGTATGTTAGACAGTGCTGTATGTGATTGTTAATAAATCTTTCAAAGGGTTCAATAAAGTTGTCCATCTATCTATCTTATAAGGAATAGATCAGCTAAACTGAAAGAGGACAAGAGTTGAATGGGCTTGGTTATATATATATATATATTTAAGATTAGAATTAGAAGATTAGGATGATGAACGTTGTGAGCTGATATGAGATGACTTGCCCCAGATGATTTTTCTTCCTTGATTTAAGTCATTTCGTTTGTTTATCTGGTGACTAATGAATAAACGGTTCCCCAGTGTTAATTCCAAAAAGGTTACGTTACTATTTATAGCTCGAAAGTCCTTCAAACTACTGAAGCTGTTCCCTTTCTTGTGCAACCCTGGTAAATGTGTTTTATTTTCACCTTCCCTTTCGCTTCCATTTTGCTTTGTTTCTGTTGATTGTGTCCAATCTGGTTTGAGAAAAGTTAAAAGTTACAGGCAGGACACGTCCTTGAAAAGGACCAGTGTCCACTAGCGTTAATGTCATTGCAGCGACTTGTTGGGGTTTTAAGAAAAAAATAAATAAATCACACTTATGTATGAATTCCCTTTAAATAAACTCTTAAGTGATGGTTGTCTTTGTTCAGTAATCACATAGAAATAAACGTAATCAATGGACTCATTACGCGAGAAATGATCTGCGGTGACGTGGGTCTTAATGAAGTTTGTGCGTGGACATCGTGTGACACGCGGCAGTGCAACACTGTGCTGTCATCCAAACTTAGCGGAGCCCCTGTGAAGCGTCAGACTGACCGCCTGGCTGCCACATCAAGCTCCACTTTTTTTGTGTGCGTGCTCCCGATCAAGTGCTCCAACTTCAACCTGTCCAGTGATGGTCGGCTGCGTGGATGTGGACGTGAGAGTGGGGTCCGACTGAGGCTGAACACCTGCACGTGGAGGAGAGGAGGACTGCCCCTCTTTTCCTTTACTCGACCTTCAGCCTCCAACAGCTTCACTTCGCCTGCAAAAGGGAGAGAAATCCGACGATGAGCTCCTCTCTCCCCAAAAGCGAGTCGACCACTTCTCTGCTGAGATCGTCGGGGCTCAACCGCAGGTCCGCGCGCTCGGAGCACTGTCCGCACGGTCACCGGAGCCACCGCTCTCACCATCATCCCTCCGGAGCTGGAGGCAGCGAGGATGCGGGATGGACGGATGACTGCGAGACCAGCGCGCGGAGACCTCTCTGCCAACCGAAGCACGCCGACTCTCGACATTTAAATGATCATCACGGGACGCAAAAGAGCCACTCGCACCGGCAGCCGAGCCTCCAGGACGACGGCTACGCTCAGGAGGACGCGAGGCAAAGGACGAGCCGCTATCAGAAAGAGCGCAGCAAGCCCTCCCGATCCAAACACTCGCATCATCACCACGACTCCTCTCGAGGTGAGGTGCCTCCCGCTGCGCATCTCCAGGGCGGCTCCCGGCAGGAGAGGAGGACGTCGCCAACTCCTTCTTACCCGAAACCCACGGACGACGCGGATTTCTTCTTCGAGCCCAGCGAGAGGGTCATCACCGGGTCCTCCTTCAGTCTCAGCTCCGAAACACCTGCGACCAGGGCACCTGTCCAGCCAGCATCCAGCCGACCGTCTAAAAGACTGAACGCTGCCTCGGCTGAGCACGACTCTAGTCTTCACCCCATAGTGAAGTCTGTCTTTGGGCAGGTAAGGAGGAACGAGGAGGGAAATTTAACTTGGAAGATGTTTTGGAAGTTGATTAAAATAAGATTTAACATTGGTGTATATTTCATTAACGCTAGTTTGTCTTTTGGATATCAATATTTGAGTTACTGTTTTCTACCTTTGCCCTAAAAAAAAGTCACTTTAAACCTCTTCCTATGAGCATATGAGCTCAAAGCTCTCTGTTAAAGTGTGGCTGAGCAAAAATAAATCCTTGTCAGTAGCAGCAAATGTTGGAAAATCATTTATGGCACAAAGTTTCAGAAACCGTAGCTTGATTTTACGGGTTTCTACTGAAGAAACACTGAAGAAACTAAATCTAAAATGATGCTAATCCATCTGATTCAGGTCCTGGATGCTGTAAACTTTTCAACCTTTCCATATAATTTACATTTTCTTTTAATTTAATCAAGCCTATATGCAGTTATTTATATGGGATTTAGTGGTCCAGCCCAAACATGTAGCATACTGAGACCAAAGCACACATGTTTAGGTAATTCAACCCGTTCCATAGGCAAACTTGGGGGTGCAATAAGAGACTTAAGTCAGGAAGGGAATCATAAAAATGAACAGTTTTTAAATACAGAGACAATAAAATAATTCTAATTTAGGAATATTTGATATTCAGCTGTTTGTCTGGTTACGTGCAGCATGGATGCAGCTGGTTATTCAACAGCTGGTGGAGGCTCACAGGTGAGATGCAGGTGAAGCTGGAGGCGTCTGTGACTGGGCCCGTACGCAGAGATTAAAAATGAATGCATGTTTTCGGTCCAAATCTGTCTCCTGTATGTATCTGGTATCCGTAGCTCTCATGACAAGGGTGGGCTGCAGTCTATCACGCATCCCCAATATGAATGCTTTCATTGTGACTGTCACCCGAGCAACGGCCCGCGGATCAACTTTCCCCCTGTGTGGAAAATGTCTGAACGATGCGAGCTTGTCACCGAGGCACATGGGTCAGTGCCCCCTTTATATGCTGATAAAATATAAATAAAGTGATGCTGCTGTTGAGAGTGGCAAATAACTAGAGCACCGTCTCCTCGGCACCTGTTTGAATATGTTTCTGCTAGATACCACATTTCTGCTGTTACGCAGACAAATCCTGCAGCTGCACAGCAGGTCGTCCCGCCCCGCGATCTTTTCCTTGTTTCACTGAAATCCTTCTTTATGCGTTGCTGATAAAAAGCTCAAGAGGAGACAATTACCTCCTCGTGCGCTAATGTGTTCCAGAAATAACTCCTCTCAATCCAGGCCAGAGCTTCAATCAGTCTTAGGGGTTCCAGTGAGGCAAAATCCATGCAGCGGTGTGCTATATAAAGTCTCCTGAGCGGCGACTGATGACGTGTGTGCAAAAGAAGAGATAGTGTGATCTACTGGAAAAAACACTTTGATATTACCAGCCTCAGTTTTTTCTTGATGAAGCAGAAGGACTTGAATTTATGAGTTAGTTGTGCAGGCATCGTGTGATAATGAAAAACAAAGCTACCAAAAAATAAGGGAATAAAGCTGAGGGGGTTCTTCTTCCGCCTGCTCAGCATCTTACTATATCTGTATAATTTAACTGACTGCACAGCCGCGATAACGCTGCCTCTCTGCACCTTGAAGCGTCGTGGCAGCACGGCACAGGATCCAGGGTGAAATATTAAACTAGCAACCGTGATTTCATATTTTCTTACATAACACCGAAATCTGCATAAGATTCCAACAGGACTCGTTTGCCGCAAGAAAAAGAGGAAGAAGCTAAAAATAGACCATCAAGTCCTGATTTTGAGACACTGGAGGAGGGAAGAGTGTTTTTTTTTTTTTAATAGACTCACTACCTGACATGGAAAACTGGAGAATCTGGTGTAAAAGAACTGGTTTCCGTCTGCAAGCCACAAGCTAATAATCCACATTTACATATTCATATGATGAACAATGCTGACCGAAAATAAGCCAGCATGAAGGTTAGAATAAGGACAAATGGAATTGTTTTGCTTGTGATTTGCAGCTCGCTGCCTATCAACGTTCATATGCACATCAAGCTGCATGCATTTTCCTGAACGCTCAGGCCGTTAAACCATCCAGACTAAAACATGCACCTTGATCAAGGGCATGTTCAGTTTTTTTTTTTTTTGTGCCAACAGAAATGATTCTATTTTAAGAGACTCCGAACAATCAGCTTAGTTTTGGTGACCTTCAGTGACCTTGTTCCACCAGGCGTCACAGGAAATCTGGAAAATGACCTGTTATTGAATGAGGTCTTTTATCTTCAGCTGAGAGTTCATTATCAAGGAGAATTTCCTTTATGAATTAAATTTAGATGAAAGGATGTGCGCATTAGCCAGCAGAGGGAGCACGCACCGTTTGTACTGGTGGGGTTTGAGCTGGCACAGTGTGAGAGGGGGAGAGATTAACGGTCCACTGTGTCACATCAGTGAGCCAGGAGAAGTGAAAGGGCAGGGAGAGAAAGTGAAGGAAGCGAGGGAATCGGATAAATCACGAGGACAAAGAATAAAATAGGAAGAGGGCGCCTTTGCTGGCAGACCTTACATAAGACTAACGCTCATCAAGTTGCACTTCCCTGCTCCCACCTGACAGCTCTGGAGACAATGTGAGGAAAGGTCTTAAAAATGCAGATTAGCTTTTCGCTTCCTCCTCTGGTTTTTCTGTTACTCGTTTTGCACTCGCAGCCTCTGATGTGTTCCTTCCTTTTCTTTGTTTTGCTCTCACAAAAGCTCTCTTCTGTCTTCTGTTGCCAGCCCGGGTCACAGTGACCTTGACGGCGTCTGAGAGGCAAAGCAAAGAGAGATTAAGAAGAAAGAAATGGCAAAAACGCGAAAAATAGGAAAGAGAATCTGAGCGGAAGCAAGAGGAGAGAGATCATCGTGCTCGCCACGGCGTGTGCCTCCAGTAGAGTATAACGAGCTATTTTTAGACCCAGATGGATATTTTTGTGTGCGTGCTGGCAAAGGAGGAGGTAGAAAATTCAGGCTTTGGTTAAAGGATTAGAGCCCGTGCACACAAACGCACGTGCAGCACTGCGAGTTCCTTCTCTTGGTGATGTTTAACTAGACTTAACAGCTGTTTATATAGAAATAACATTATATAGCAGCACACTCTGCAGGAAATTGAACAGTTTCAGCTAATGTGATTAAAGAGAATTAATCAGCTGTGGGATGGAGCTGTGACGTCTCAGACCAAACACAAGAAAATGACGCAAATGTATCTCTTTTCACAGCCTAGACGTCGCCTGATGACGAAAATGCACGCATGGAAAAAAAAACTCACGGACACACGATTTATCTATTTGTCTCTGCGTCAGGATGCGTTGTGAAATAAACGGAGTTGCTTCAAAGGAATGGCACAGAAGACCATGAACTGACTACGTGTTATTCCATTTTCAAATTGAAAGAGACGTACGAAATCTAGCGCTATAAAAGCAAAAGAACATTTGTAATCTTGCTTTAAAAAAAAGAAAAGGAAACGGTTCATGAGCGCATGAAGGCTTATTAATACACCAATCCCCTCCTTTTTCCTCCAACAGCTCATCTAACACAGTTGATGAAACAGGATTACGCTTGACCTCAAAATCTTCAAATAGCAAAAGCAATCATTAATACTTCCCCCTTCATATAGACGCCTTTGCTTTGCAATACAGCAAATATTTCCGAGTCTGTGCATGCCAAACCCTAACCCTAACCCTGTAATGATCTAATATTGACACGGAAAAATAGTAAATTAAATCATGTGTTTTGGAGTGAGTAAGAGAGCAAGAGATGGGAGCTCGTTCCCGTGCACACCGCTGTCTGACATTATGAGAGCTGACGGCGCCTGTGTCTGACGTCTGATGTGTTCTGAAGTTCACAATGAGCCTCCGGTGAGAGGCTAGATGAATCATCCTGCAGCAGCTCAGATATTGAATGGGAGCGAGATCTGAAACAACCTCGGCGTGAACGTGCTTATTTAACTAGCAGAGAATAGACAAGGTCGAACGGGAGAGGGAAACACGGGCGAGCGTTAGTGCTGCAGTGACCGGCGCTGCAAAGTTACACCTCGGGAGCAAACGCCGTTGGTGGAGGGGAGTTTACACTGCATGTGGTGAATGGTTGGTTTAGACAGTATTCAGAACCTTAAAGCCCCCCCGTAATAGAAAATGCTTCTTTGTTTATTAGATTCATTGCACTTGAATGTTTGACCTTCACTTCACATTCACAGAGTGCTGCGTGTTTGACGCTAGAAAGATGCCATACGGTGAAGAGGGAACGTTTCTCTGGGCTCACCTCAAATCTGAGTTTAAAATAGTAATATATTTCTAGTTTGCTGTCATTTTGTGAAATCACAGCGTCATAGTAAAATATATAAAATATAACACTATGACCATAAGTGACGTGAACAACCCTGATTATCTGGATGTCATGTCTCCGTGTCAGTGGGTGGGATACGTTAGGGCACACTTTCCGATGTTAAAAAGCAGGAAAAATGTTCAAGTGGAAGTATTTGAGAGACTCTTACAAGGATCAGTAGCTAGTCACTTAACAGTGATCCAAGGATGGAAAAGAACCGGAGACAGGGTCACGGACCACGGATCAATGAGTCTGACCCGTGCGGTTGTGATCCAACAGACGAGCTCAGACTGCTGAAGAGGCTGATGCTGCTTCTGATGGAAAGGAACTACTCAGTGGATCAGAGTTTGTTTGGTTTGGAGTTGCGTCTCGGTGCCAGATATCACAGCATCCCTACAGAGATCTAGTGAAACAGTGAATACCTCGACGGGTACGGGGTTGTTCAGGCAGCGAAAAAGGAGACCTACAAAATATTAGGCTGATTGTCATAATGTTATGGCTGATCGGTGTATAATACGATGTGTAACTTGAAACCTACAGCTTACATAGACTGAGAACTGTCCATCAGTTTAAACGTCAGTGTGAGAGAAGAAAACATTAAGAAAACGTATGAATAAAAACAAACATTTAATATACAACTTACTTCGTATTGAATATTGTAGCTGGTTAAATCTCATAGCTTGTTCTTTTGCATGTAAAATCTAACTGCAAATACAATATTCGCCTCTTAAATGGAGCAGAAGTAGAGGAAAAATGTTATAGTGCTGAAGCGTTTTTCTTTTCACCCGTTTTTAAAGAAAAATAGTACAATACAAGAAGCATGTGTGTGTGTGGATGACAGAGGCTGGTAGAGAGCATTTGTTTGCCTGTCTGCGTGTGTTTGCGTCCGTGCATGCTGGTTTGCCTCCTCCAGCGAGCTCCTTCAGAATCCATGTGTCATTTCTTGCACACTTTGGCTTTGATCTGAATCCAAGCCCTTCCAGCTTAACATGACTTTGTGATGCTTCCACAGTGGTGTGTGTTAGAGAGAGAGAAGGGGACGCTGAGGGTGGAGTGGGGGGAGCGCGTATTATATTTTTAGCTCCACAGCCCCGCATCCGTGTGTGTTTAATCGAGTGTTTGCGCGCGTGTGCATGTTTGGATTAGTGTCTCCAGCGTCTTGCTCAGGGGAAGGTAATATGCTTGTCCGAACGGGCTCTTTCTGTCAGATTCGCAGAGATGGTTTTAAACTGCTGGGTGAGCGGGGAGCTGGGGGAGAGAGTGAGGGGAAAAAGAGCGTAGACAGACTGACGGACGGAGAGAGAAAGGAGAGAGAGAGGGGGAGTGAGGGAGAGGGAGGAAAGACACTGTAAGAGAGTGGACGGCATGAATAAGCAATCTTTTTCTTCTCCTGGCACTTGCATCTTGCTCTGATCACATGCATGCTTCCTCTCCCTCGCTTATCTTTATGTTGTTGATCTGTCCTTCATTCTTGTTTACACATTTCCTCCTTTGTCTCAGCGTCCCTCCCCCTGTACCTCCCAGCGTCCTTGCCTCCGGGTCCTCCCTGCACACTCCTTCGTCCGTTGCCTCCTGTTCCCCTCTACCTCCCACGTTATCTGCTGCTCTTCTCTCTGCCTTTTTTTCCTAAATGTCCTCTTACATTAGCCAATGACCCACTGAACCCTCTTTCCCTTTTCTAATCACTCCTATTCCCATGCATGCCTGGAAACACACGCAAACACACATGCATACACGTGCACTTACATGCAGGCACACTAACACAGTTAGAGAGGAGAAAACATAAAAGAAGGATTTTTTCTTTTTGCAATGGGCAACTCTGTAAAGTCGCTTAAAATTTTCACCAAGAAGGTAAGGTCTCCGCTCTGAGGTTTGTTTGTCACTCTCCTGTGGTGTCTCCTTGAATCCCCCGACTTCATGCATGTTTGTCTCATTGTGCGTTCCCAACTTGACCAACGGCTGTTTGACTGGACTGACTGCCTGACTTCTTAATGTGTTGATGCGTTGCTGGAGCAAATAGGCACAATTGAGAATAATGTCTTGACATTTCAAGATGAAGCTTGCTGTAGTTTCAGTCAACGTTTGCCATCTTGATTGCAGATTTGTCTTTAAAACTCATTCTGCATGCGCATTATGGAATGGAAGTTGTTGAGGATTTATCTTAAAAGGAGACCGCTGGTCACCGCTGCTTGTGCTTGAGCGGTTAACTGAGCCTATGAATTAGGATCATGTCGCCACACCTAGAGTCAGTCAGGTTTGACATGAATCCCACCTTACCAGCCAGCTGAAGATGCTGCCCTGTTGAACATGCACCTGCGGGATATGATCAGCCAGTGGAAACAAACAGATGCGCAGTTTCAACTATACGAGACTCGGATAACTCAAAAATGTACCGCTGGCTCCGGCTGAGTTTTCTCTTTTTTTTTATTAATACATCTACTTTATTTATACATCTGCTGTCCTCATCATATGACTGTGTGCTTGAACGAACTCTCAATGTAGCAGGGAGACAGTCCCACAAATAGAATTTCCTTCATTTCAGCAGCTGCACATCTTTGAGGAAGCACAATATGACAAGCAACTGTTGATGCCATCTGTGCAAAATGGGCTGGGGTGCTGCAAAAGTTCTTGCTTGACTTCAGCCGCTCTCTGACACGGTTTCAGATTTTTCTTTTCTTGTGTGTGTGCGCTTTTTTTTTTGTTAGTTATATAACTGCTAGCGCGTGGCTTCATAGTACTTTTCTGGCACGACATAGTCACAGACAGCCCTGCTCCATGCATCACTTGGTCAGATTACCCAGTGGGCATCCGTTCCTGTGGTGAGAACTGGAGTGCACGAACTGGCATTAGGATTGGCATGGTAACAGATGGAGCGTGAAGGTCATTTGTCGAGCACGTATTTGCATATAGTACAAGTATGCACATGAATTTTACAGTTCATATGCATGCAAATGTCTTATGTTTACTGTTTTCAGAATATGGTACTAGCTCACGAGATTTAAATCGGCAGCAAAATCGTCCCTTGATAATTCGCTATGATACTAAGTCTGGATGTTGATTTACTGAGCTGGATGTTACAGTAATAGCATCGAGTGCAGGACCTACATTACACCTTTTCTAAGCAAAAAGAGATGTTACAGCTTTAAAATCAATTAATCTCATTTTAAAAAAACAATATACAGCTGTAATGAAGTCTGTTTTCTAATAGCTGCTTGCGTTCGGCATTAGGCTGCTGCTCTCTTATTAAAATATTAGTCACAGCACTGGTCGGACCTTATTTGACTTTATTTAGAGGAAGCTTTTTTGTCTACTGGCCAGCAGCAGTGATTGCCTGTTTTTAATTAACCTGTAGCTCTCTCTGTAATTGGGAGGACTGATGTGAGGACAACATTTGCCCCCTGGTTGATTAGCTAATTGGTGATTATAACTGAATGGCTGGGTGAATTTTAGCTTCAGCTTGTGGACAACACACAAGACTTTTAGGCACACAAAGAAAGACACTTGAGGAGAAATGTAAGGAACTAGTCCAACATGAGTCTTTATTTAAATTCTCCAGACACTGATCTAGCACTACTACCAAAATACTACTCACAGATTTGCATTAATTCATTCTTAGAGTCTCTCTTGTGCATTATTAAATTACGAGACAGAGATTATCCAGTATATTACAATTTAGGTCTTATTTTGGTCCCTCTGTCAGTGCTTAGAGTTTACTATGATTTTGTATTTGCCCGGTTCAGTGCTGACGTTCAGGAACTTGAGCAGTCATTCAATCAAACAGGATGAAAACAAGCCATCAGTATGCTAACTACAATAGGTGAAATTCAAACTGGGGAATTAGTCCGTATGCCACGACTGATATTTACAGCAAACCATTTGCGTTAGGTTTGGTTATTGGATGTAATGAATCAGAATGATCCTTTAATGCCAGACAGTGTGCAGCTGGAGAACGATAAAACATCATGAAAGGGCTTTAGTCAGCTTTGCATTGTTGTGTACCTAGAAACGAAGCTTGTATTTATTTTTGTAATCTAATATGTAACTATTAAACACCATGTGGAGACTTTCTAGAGTTCAGTCGTGCAGGGTGTCGACCTACAGAATATATTTTGAGATGGCATCAGTTGCTGTGTCATGATACACCCTCTTCTCTCAAACTGAAATGCTTCCCTTCATCATGACTGACTTGACTCCTCACAACTCTATGACTGACAGACTTATGTCTGTCACCCATGACACTTATTTGAAGTCCTCCCCCCCTTCATCCCACCTCCATGTTGGCTCCTTGTTGACACCATGCTTCAACAAACTGAGTCACAGTCTCTACCCCTGTCTTTGCCTCTGCTCTCATATCTGCCCCCCCGCCCCGGATGCTGCTCCAGGACCAGAAGAAGAACTACAAAGCAGTGCAGTCCTGTGAGGAGGGGGGATCTGGGGGGGCCTATCTTGAGCCACTAGTAGCCCTGGCCCAGAACGGAGTCAACATGCACAACGTGCTGGGGCCTGCATGCATCTTTCTACGCAAGGGCTTCGCTGAGAGCCGGCAGGCTGTACGTAAGTCCAGAAAATATCATGTGCATGCATGGCAAGAGAGATTAGCAGACGATGCAGTACAGGCGCAGTAACCAAAACCCACATGAACGTGTGTAGTAATCACCTTCCACACTAACGTCAGCACTTGTCGCATGCAGAGAAGAGCGGTGGAGGAGAGAAGATGGTATTTTGAAAATATGACAAAGTGTAAGCACCGAGTGTTCTTGAATCCCGAATGAAAGGGTGTGTGTGTGTGTGTGTGTGTGTGTGTGTATATTTATGCATGAGGCCGGATGTATTATTCAAAAGCATGGTGGACATTTATACCAGAATGGAGGATAATTAAGGCAGGCTGTAGTGATGGCACAAATGTTCCTCATGCTGCGATCTATTTCTAGCAGTTGACAACAAGAGTCAAGGTCTTGCTATTCATGAAAGAGGAGTATTGTGATGCTGAGCTCTCAGATGGAGTGAGAGTAAGAGTCCTTATGAATGCAGGGGTTGAGATTGAGTCACTCAAATTCAATGGACTGGTGTATAGAGGAATTATTTAGTATTTTATGTCTTTTCTCTGCATCTGCACTTCCAGAAATGCAAGCAAAATAGAAATTCATCGCACACACTTACACCTAGGCCACACTAACCGGTTCATATTCATCTGTTATTTTCAGTTTGATCCCAATTCCTTTTATTATATAGACTGCCAAGACTCTGCATGTTTTCTCCTCCCTGTGATCTCACCAATGAGCTCTTCCTCTCTAGCTGGAAGGAAACCTGAAGACTGCTGGCACATATTTGTAGATGCCTTTATTTTTTTTACAGTGTCATGTTGTGTGAGGAATGCTGGGTATTTGGCATGAGTTTTACAATATCAGCAGTGTTTGGATCCTAATATTGCACTGTGATTCCACACAGGACCGAGAGTTGAGGCCAGAAGAAATGGATGGTAGGTTTGTGAAAAGATAAAGAATTTACACATTTTTCTTAAGTGATATTTCTTACATCTCTCTCACATGTGTGTTTTATGTCTCCTGCTCTCAGAGTTGCGCGAGGCGTTCAAGGAGTTTGACAAGGACAAAGATGGGTTTATTGGTTGCAAAGACCTGGGGAACTGCATGAGAACGATGGGCTACATGCCAACAGAGATGGAGCTAATTGAACTGAGCCAGCAGATCAACATGAACTGTAATTAGAACAATGCCTGTATCTTTGTGTGAACATGTCTATAAATTATTTCTCCCATTTGTACATCCTCCAACAAGTACCACATCTGCAGAGAGTTTGACAAATCCCTTCACAGCCATTTTAAAATTTGACAGATGTGCAAATGAAAAGGTTGACTCAGTTTCATCTGTGTCTGGCAGTGGGGGGACATGTTGACTTCGAGGATTTTGTTGAACTCATGGGGCCCAAACTTCTGGCTGAAACAGCAGACATGATCGGGGTGAAGGAGCTGAGGGATGCATTCAAGGAGGTGAGGAAAAGAAACGTATCCACAATAGTTATAAATCAAGATTTTTGCTACAAGGAATGAGGGGATTGTGGTGATGGCAGCTGTTACAGGATGTTCTACGAGTATTTGTGGTAATTATGTAGGTAAGTATTATGTTGTATGTATGTTTTAATAATCTGTCTGCTTTTCTCATTTTCAGTTTGACACTAATGGCGACGGCCAGATCAGCACGGCAGAGCTTAGAGAGGCGATGAAAAAACTTTTAGGACAACAGGTACAGTGCTGCTAGAAGAGCTTGTCCTCCTCTCTGCGATTCCCCATCAATCACTGTCTGCCTGAATTCTGTCTTTCTGCTCTACTTTTAAGTCTCGCTTTCCCCACAAACTGACTTTTTCAGGTTGGACACAGAGATCTGGAGGACATCCTGAGAGACATCGACCTCAATGGAGATGGACATGTGGACTTTGAAGGTATGTATGCACCATATTTTTGGCAACTTTTTTTCTGTCAGTATCTTTCTGTCCCCACCCTTTAGTCTATTTTAGATATTTTGAGTAAAAGCAAAAATCCCAACATGTGTCGGTTTATATCCCAATACCATGCTGATAGCGAGGTGAGGGGATGAAGGCAGTAGGTCTGTCTCAGATTATCTCAGGGCCAAGGAATTATGTCACCTCATAGATTACCCACTGAGAAAAGACACTTTTAGAGATAGTGATAGTGCAACTACACATACAGGATCATAGCGTCCAAATAAGAAAGCACTGAAACATGTGGTTCTGAGTTGCTCAGAAGAATGTGATACATATTTAGAGCAGATACACTATGGATTTACAAGATCTTTATATCACTTATATCACAAACATATGCCATTTTCTGCATTCTCTTCCTGGTTTTGCATGACTAGTTTTGTGAAATCGTGCATGCAACAAGACTTGTCGACAAGTGAGGGAGATCCAAAACGAAATGAAGAGCGCACCATCAGGCCTGAAAACTGATGCGTGGCAGCATTTTGGAAAAGCAAAGCCATGTGCAAGATTTGTCAGCTACAGATTGTAAACATACAAAAAAGAAATTGCAGAAATACCACAAATCTCCAAAAGCGTTTGCTTCCAAACTCAAATACGTCTAAATGCATCAATTGAGGAAATCAGTAGCGATACCCAGCCCTATATAAATACATGGCAGATAATTGTCATATTTCCATTCCTTTGTTGATACTTTGAACATGTACCAGTACATGTATTGCTATCAATGTGAGTCCTGGGCACCATCCCTGGACTAAACCAGCTTTTGGACCTTGACCTGCAGGGTCTAGTGATAATTTTCTGTGGTTTTGTTAAACCAAGAGTCGTTTTCTGCTATCAGAAACAACGGACATTTGTGAAGATGCTCCACCATTTATCTCCATCCACTTCTACAGTACAAAGACAGGATGTTTCTTACAGGCTACACAGCAGACACAATCTGTCCTTTTCTTTAATTCACAGAATTTGTGCGGATGATGTCTCGATGAGAGAGCGAGCTGAGATGTTAAAACACAGCCTGGATTCTCTGCTGGATTAGGAGGGAAAAGAAAGAAGGAAATCCAAACCAGCACAGAATACCGATGGATCCCGTACGTCTTGAACTGTCAATGAACAAGACAGCAAAAACATATCAACCCTGCCCTGAAACTGCCACGCTGAAGCACAAAGGCTGGCGACTACAGCCAGGAGCGACACTGTTAATAATATGCTGCTGCTGTAATCTTAAAGCACAAATAAAACCAATGGCTGCATTTACAACTTTTGCAAAGAATATTTAAAAGAAAAACATATTTTCCTTTGGTAATGACAACATTTCTAACGCGCATATGGTGGCTTATCAGGTAAAGGGTAAGATGACGTTCAAGTTATTTTACCACTTTTACCTATAACTATTGTTGTTAATCACTGTAGCAAATACGACGTTTTAATACTGCAGTATGCCAGCAAATACCCAAACAATACAGTACATTCCTTTTTAATGCTGGGGATATCTTAAGCACAAATACAAATGGCAATATGGAAATATTTCATGTGATCCTGTCGAAGCTGTGTTTGTGTTTTGTGCATACTGTTGTTACTCTCCACCCTATGCTGTACGTGTATTACGTCACTGGAGGCTATTGTCAAACCCCAGTGAAGGCAAGCCATTATTTGTTTGGTAATTATGTGTAATGTAGCACTGAAACAGTTCTTCTGATTTTAATAACATTATGCCTATCTTACTGTGATATATATATAAATATATTTATGTAATTTCTCCTTCAACTCCAGAGGAAGGAACTGTTGCTAATTTTGACTACTGAGACAGGCCTTTAAATTACAAGTATGTTTTATTTCTGTGCATGAAACATATTTTGAGAAATGATCTGCGCCTCATTCCACAGAGAGCTTGAACTACAGACGAACACGGGATTTTGTTAATGCTTTAATTTTGTCGGTTAGTTTTGATAAATGTATACGTTTATTGCGTCTGTTGGAGTCTACCGAGTCTGCAGAACACTTCTGAAGTGAAAGGTTTCACTTTTGGTGCAAGAGTTACACTTTTAACTTTAATACCTCAAAATCAATTGAACAATCGACCTCATCCAAAAGCTCCCCCTAGCATACTCTGATCTCTAACATCTCATTACCTTTATTATCAATATGGGTACGGAAGCAGTATGAGCTTCTTTACAATAAAAATTTTAAAAAAGCCAAAGAAAGTTTACAAAATATCATAGAGTCTAATTCAGTGTAGAAGGGGTACGCACTGAATTACTCTTTAAAGACGGCTGTTTGCAAGGGCCCTTGGTGGTTGTTGGGACGGCTAGACTGTTCCTGAATGGACAAGAGGGTATATGCATGCTGTAAAGTTAAGATATTCTTCAAAAGGGAAATCTTACTTTGTGATTTTACTTTACTGTCTTAACTGTGTGAAACTATGCATGCAAGAAAAAAAGAAAACAACTACAATTTGTAGCAGAATATATAAAAATAAAGGTTTTTATTCCAAACTGAGAACAGCGTCTATAGTGTCAATATCTGCTTATGTTTGGAAAGTTCTTGTACTGCTCTCAGTCTCTCGAGCTACTTAATTATTGCTCTGTAATACTTAGAGAAAACTCAACCGTCTTACCTTGCATCGCATTACGCTGTCCTCCTCCGTTAAAGCTTTGACAGACCTTGTCCTGCATTTGACCTGTGTAGAAAAGAAAACAGGTCCCTGGTTTAATAGGCAGTCAGCCAACAGGTTATTATTTATTTAGTATGTACTATAAACCATGATGAAAAGTATCATTTCAGTGTGGTTTACCAACATGACAAATTTCTTGAAATGTGGAAGGAGGTTCATGGCAACGAGGATGAAGACATAGTCAGTTCAGACATTTGCACAAACACACCGCCAAATGTTTTGTAGTACTATAAACACAAGAGTCTTTTTCAACTTACTAATTTGTGCTCTCTTAGAGCCAACTTGGCTTTTAGCTGAAGCAACTCAGCAGCAGAGTCCAACAGTCTGTTTCAGCTGATCCTACAGACGATAAGAGAGATGAAACATAGTGCATGTCAATCTGTCCATTTCATCACAAATCCATATACACTATATATGTATTTGCTGTTCAGTGTTTTGTTGTCTTCATATATTCGTTGTTGTTGTTTTTTTTCAGTTTTTGTTTCGATGTAGACCTGGTTAGATATGTGATCAAGTGTGGCTTTGGACATAATTGACACAAAAATACATTTAAAATATTAAATAAATAAAAATATTTACTTTGAACAGTTACTGACAGAAAAGGACTTGGCACGATTAGGCCAAATATAGAAAGAACATTGACCAACTTGTTTAAATTCTGTTTAAATTTTCAGTCGCATCATTAACAAAATGTAGAAAATTAGCTGACACTGAATTATTCTTGAATATTGTTTTCCCCATGTAGCTTTGATGTTTTTATTTTACCTTTTTTTTTTAGAATCTTGTACAATTAACCAGGTTTTTTATACAATCTACTGAACTAAAGTATATCCAAGAAACAAAGCTAAAACCAAAGGCAGTAGGACTTGTTGAGTTGTTAAGTTTGTGTGTGGTGTACACTTGAAATTCACATGCCTACGCTCTGTTAAAGACACAATACTCACTTACAATTAGAGTGTGTTTAGACTAACCTAATGCTGTCTGATGGTTCACAGTTAGTGGTTGTCTAACAACCCATTAACGGCCAGAAGCTCTCCACATTGAACGTGTGAATGCGGGTGAAACTTTTTTTCAAATGTTAGCAAAGCCTTGTCCCTGTAGTGGCAAAACGTCTTCTTCCTGTTCTGTTTCAAAGGTGGTTGGCGAGCGCCAAACCGTGCAACGAGACTACTCCGGAAACTGCAGTCAGTTAGACAGCTATTTGCAACACGAATGTTTGGCAAAGTGGCAGTAGGATATCATTATTCAATACTGCCAACTTCATCCACCGCCAAAAAACAAACAAACCTGAGTACATTTTGCAGAGTTCACTCAGGCAAAGGCTGCACCAAAACAACGACAAACAAACCCGGGATAATAAGTGCATACATAATACAGAACAAAGGTGGAATGGGGCAAACAAATGCTAAACAAGCATGATTAAAATGAAATGTTAAATGGAGACAAACGGTGTAGTTCTCACCCACTTTGGCACAATTGGTGAATCTAAATTGGCCGTAGGTGTGCATTAGAGTGTGAATGGTTGTCTGTCTCTCTGTGTTAGCCCTGCGATAGACTGGAGACCTGCCCAGGATGTAGCCCGCCTCTCGCCTTCACCGGACAAGTGGTTACAGGAGATGAATGAATGAATGAATGAATGAATGACCTGTGATGTTCCATGATGTATCACAAAATAAACTAATAAAGTACAGCTGAGTTTCCTGAGCATTTTGAGGTGCAGCTGGGACAGTTATTCCCATGTACTACACACTAAATTATTATTTTTGACTGTTTTTTCCATTAATGCCACAATTGCTCATTCATAACAACAGAGACTTTATAATGACAATAATTTCACATGAAAGTATTTCCCCATGTTATGTCATCGTCCAGTTTGATCACAGGTTTAGCAGCCTGCCTTCATGTCATACTGTACTCTCTGGCTGGATCCAAGGTAATCTGATTTACACCCATGTCCAGCCCACAGTGCAGGGACAGCAGCCCTCATTGGCCACCTGTTGCCATGACGCCTCTATACAACCCCATCTACAGCTGTAGCATGCTGCTGAAAGCCCACAAAGCCTGTGCAGTGCCAGAGATCCCTCTACTTTAGCCTCACTTTAGCCTGGACTGTCCAGATGGAGCACCTCCTGGCCGCCTGTCATCTCAATCCTCCTCAGACACAGCTTTAACTCAAGAGGACGGTAAGAGCTGCTTGTAGCCGTTAGCAGCTAATACAATATTAACCATTAGCCGTTAGCTAGCCGGTTAAAGTTAGCGCCGCTGCTATTAGCCCACAATCTGTGAACCAGCTTAGGTGTTAATTAAACGTATTAATAATCAATGACTTACTTGTGGTTAAGTATGGTTTTCTTTCAAGAAGCTGCAGAGTTGTATGTGTCCCAGACTGGGAGCTGGTGTGTTAGGAGGTACACCTGGTTAAACGACAGGTGACTCTGATAACGTTAATTGAGCTAAATGAAGCGTTAACGTTACTATATACACTTCAGTTACTCTACACAATGACTATAAAGATTATATAATTACAGCTAAGTCAGCCGTCATTGACAACACACGGTATTTTGTAGGTTTCTTTACCCACTGATAACATCCATCCATAAGCTAGGCCCGCCTCATCCTGTAGGGTCACGGGGGCTGGAGCCTATCCCACCTGGGCACACCCACCAGGTCGGACAGGTCGCTAGAGACCACTAACGCACGAATTAATGTAACACAATACACAGTTTCTAAAGTCAGTGGTTGTCTATTAACAGCTCGTATGAACGAGACAGATCAGAAATAAGATTTAAAAGCAGTTTTCTGTATTTTTGTCACGTGCCTTTTGTTATTGCCCCACCACTTTTTGCCCCGAAAAAAATAAACGTGCCATTTCTGAATTATTTCATAAAGCTAAAATAAATATTAGACCTAATTCAATAAGCCACATGTCTCCCAAACATTTAGAAAACTAAAATAGCATTTGCATAACAACAAAGCAGGAGGAAATTAACTTAATTTGTTCGAGGCCTGCTTGTGTTTGAGCATCAGTTGTTATTTCTTAAATAAACATTAACATTATGTGTTTCTAAGTTATACTATCTTGTATGACAGTTAGCTGCTATGACCTCTTTTGACATCACCCACTTATGAGACGGGAAGGGGATACCATTTCCCGTAAGTGCTAATAATACTTCATCATTGTGTTGGAGCATCTCTGTGACAGCCACCATGGTCCAAAGACTAGAAAACCTCTTGAATTATTAAGTGTGCACTTCTTTGTCTGATGTTGGTGTTTGTTTGTTGCCTTTATCAGATGTGGGAAATGACTGACTCCTGGTGTACACTCCACCATTGGCTTTGGACTCTGCTGCTTTAAAGAGAGCGGAGGACTTTTCCAAGTGCTTGGGTGTCATTGCGGATTGCAGGCCTGTTGCTCTCTTTGCCTTCTTGGCTGATGACAACATGGCTTGGTTTTCATCGCCCGGTGACAACCTGCTGTACAGGTGTCTTAACGTCTTCATCACAGCGTGGTTGACTCTTCTGTTTGCCTTCACAATTGTGCCAGCTGTACTTGGAGTCTCTTTTGGTATCCGCAGCTTCTACATTGCTACTCTTCTCAAGATATTTGAGGTGAGCTTGATGTTTGTGTGCTGCATAATATTATTTGAGGAATGTGGCCCAGGAGTTGTTTATCCCTTAGTTCTTTTTAGCTCAGAGGGGCTGTTAGAAGCACAGAGCATGTTGTTGCATCCCTGTCCCCTGGGAGTAAGGCTTTGGGACACACCCCAGGGAGGAACAAGCTTTTAGCTATGGGGCTGGATGGAGCTTAGACCCTCTCGGGTGAAATTCATCAACAGGCATGGCAATTGTTCTGCACTGCCGTTGTGCTGAAATACTCACACATGGCTGTGCAGGTGTAGGTATCTTTTGGGATTAGCTGCGTAGTGTTCCTTGATGGACAACAGAAAGATTTTTCTGTCCGGCTTAAGTGACCTCTGCACGTCCAAATCAGCTCTGGCATTTTACAAGGCTGGTAAACCTTGATAGATAGATAGATAGATTTCTGTAACATACAAAGGTGATTTATCTGGACTACAAACAAGGCGATGGTTCTTTAATATCATGTGCATTGTTTTTCTATGCAAACGTCCCGGGAAAACACTCACTTTGATCATATCCACATCTTTGCTGCCCATTTTCTCTTTGAACCTCTAACTGTGAATGCATGTCCCGTCTTCCCGTGCATTTACTGCCTATCAAACTCCACAGCTACTCATCAGCCGTTATATAGCACAATATGTTTTTTCACCTGTCATTTATTACAGCAAACACAGTAGTAGTAGTAGTAGTAGTACTGAGTTTGTAACGGGCTTATTTGTTTTCTCTTATTTTAGTGGGCAACCTTACGAATGGAAATGGGAGCAAAGGAAAAGAATCAGGAACTTTATAAACCATATACCAATGGTAAACACAGTATATTTCAGTAGCTTACAAGCATAAATGTTTGTTGTGTACCTGAATGAGTTTTAATTTTGAATCATGTATTTTTTTTGTTTGCCCCCGTTCTCAATGAAGGTATCATAGTCAAAGAACCACCATCGTCTTTGCAGCAGGATATGCAGGAGCTCCGGGGTTCTGCCAGCTGTCTGCGCTCGGAGCCGGAGTTTGAGATGGCCGACATCTTTTACTTCTGCCGGAGAGGCGTGGAGAGCATCGTGGACGACGAGGTGACCAAGCGCTTTTCAGCCCAGGAGCTGGAGAGCTGGAACCTGCTGACTCGGAGTAACTACAACTTCCGTCATATAAGTCTAACACTCACCGTCCTGTGGGGACTGGGGGTTCTCGTCCGCTATGGCGTCCTGCTGCCTCTCAGGTTAGTGCAGCAAGGGGGTCAGGTTCAGTGGTAGAGGCAATAGGATTACTGTCTTATTGTAAAAGCCTTGAGTGAACTATTTGTTCTGTTTTCTGCAGGGCTACCTTAGCAGTCTCTGGCATTTGTCTGCTCCTAGTCCTGGCCACCTTAGTGGGGTTTTTACCTAGCGCAGAGTGAGTACCCACCCATTCTTGTGATATTTAAAGTAAGTGAAGTGACATGGCCAGAACAAGGTTAGGGTGATCTAAAGCTTGTGACTAGGTGTAACCTCATGTGTGCATCAATCTAAAAGGAACTGAAGTGATTGTTGTGGCACTGTGCTGTGTGTCCTCAGGCTGAGATTCTACCTGAGTGAGAAGGTTCATCTGATGTGTTACCGCATCTGTGTTAGAGCTCTCACAGCAATCATCACCTATCACAACAGGTACAGGATACTTAACATTCAGCAACAATGTCAGCTTCCTGAGAGATGTTACAAAGCTTTTTAATTTACTAAATATATTACTTACTTGTAATATTTGCAAGTAAGTAAAGTGGCTTTGTCAAAAAGTCTCACGGTCAAATACTTTAACAATCTGTGGCATTTGCCTTGACTCCCTCAGCATGTCCTATGTATGTGTCCCGTTAAATTGCAGAGAGAACAAACCAAAGAATGGCGGCATCTGCGTGGCCAATCACACTACGCCCATTGATGTTATAATCTTGGCCAATGATGGCTGCTACTCACTGGTAGAAAATCTTGTGGTTTTCTGTGACTGTGCGTCTGGCTATGTGTGTTTACAACCACTTACAGTTGAACTGCAGATCAGAGTTGTAGTTGCTGAGCTGGACTTGTCTCTCAGGTCGGACAGGTCCACGGAGGGTTAATGGGAATGATCCAGAGAGCCATGGTCAAGTCCACTCCTCACATCTGGTTCGAAAGATCTGAAGTGAAAGACAGACACCTAGTGGCTAAAAGGTAATAATGCAGTCTCTCAGTTTGTTAGTGGGAAGTGAGATGCGATGCTGTGTCAGAAAAAGTCTGAGAATCAATGGGATATCTGTTGTCACATTACACCAGTCAGGCATAACATTATGACCACCTTCCTAATATTGTGTAGGTCTCCCTTGTGTCTCCAAAACAGTTGTGACTCATCAGAGAATGGACATGGGTCTTCTGAGGGTGTCCTGTGGTGTCTGGCAACAGGATGTTGTTAGTGGGGGCCTTTGGATCCTATAGGTTGAGGGGAGGGGCCTCTGTGGATCATCCCATAGATACTTCATCAGCTTGGGATGTAGTGAATTTGGACACCTTTTGCTGTTCTTCATGGTTTTTAATTTGCTGCTGCCATCAAGTAGTGTCATTGCTATGGGGTGGGGGTACCTGGTCTGGTCTAGGTGGGTGCTACATGTCTAAGTAACATCCACATGAATGCCAGGTCCAAACGTTTCCCAGTGTTGTCACAAGATGGTTCAATGTTATTCACTTCTCCTGTCAGTGGTCATAATGTTACGCCTGAGCAACCTGTCATCAAACAACTATTGAATGAGGTCATTTCTCCAGTGTATAATATCATGTACTGCAATAAGGTTGACCTTCCTGCCATTCGTCACTGTAACGTTTACCTCCCTGATTTGAGTTTCACACAATTGTAGTTCACGTAGTTAAAAGTGAAGTATTCAGCAGACACAATAATGAAATGCTTTCAGTTGTTCCTATAATAGCAGTAGTTGAGATTATTGTTTAGATTTTCTTTTAATATTTCTTTTCTGGTTTTTAATTCCAGACTCAGTGATCATGTTGCAGATAAAACCAAACAGCCCATCCTCATCTTCCCTGAGGGTGTGTATCTCGTGTATTTCAAATGTCTTTCGCAGGTTTGTGAAATTTTACCTTCACCCTGTGTCACCTACAGGTACGTGCATTAACAACACGTCGGTGATGATGTTCAAGAAGGGCAGCTTTGAAATCGACTGCACCGTCTACCCAGTCGCCATTAAAGTAGGGCCGTCAGTTTATTTCCTCCTTCCCATTCACGTTGCTCTGACTGACAGCTGACGGGACATTATTTTCATCGTACAGTACGACCCTCGCTTTGGAGATGCTTTCTGGAACAGCAGCAAGTTTGGCTTAGTGAGCTACCTCCTGAGGATGATGAGCAGCTGGGCCATCGTCTGCAGCGTTTGGTACCTGCCACCTATGAACAGAGAGGTGAGACAGAACCTTAAAAAGAAAGTCATGCACCTTTCAGGACATTTATTCTTCTGTTCTTCTGGTTTCTTGTTGTTCCTGTGCAGGAAGGGGAGGATGCAGTACAGTTTGCCAACAGAGTAAAAGCAGCCATAGCTGCCCAAGGAGGTTTAGTAGATCTGATTTGGTGAGTTGTTGTTGTATGCAATGTCATTATACTGCATATATAATGCATATACATATTAATAAAATGTATTTATGGTTGTTAAAAGGGGAGAATAACATCGTTGTAAAGCACAAGTGATATGCTCTTATTTTGCACAAGCACATGCACCCTGGCACCCAGATTTTGATTTTGTTCTTACCACCATGCTTTTGTAGGTGAATCAGAGTCAGTCTGTATTCACAGGCACATGTCCGCTGTTTACAATCAGCATCCTGCCATGCCCCCACTTCTCCACACGAGGACATACGTTTGCCTCAAGGTGTAGCAAGGAGAAGGTGCCAGCTCCTAAAGGGGAAAAAAAACAAAAGAACTGAGACAGCTGTGTCTGAGGTGTAAGCCAGAAGAGTCGCACTGTTCCTGAGTGTTTCTGAAGGCTTCAAATGTTGTGACGCCTGAGGTGCTGAGATTTTACCTGAGCCACAGTCTGGCTCAGGTAAAATAGAAATGGTTTGTTATTAAAGTAGAAGGAAAAAGAAGCAAACGGGTGAAGGGCAATAACAAATGAGAGACTGGCTGTAAGTTTTGGATGAACATTCATAATTGGATACTTAGAAATGAGCTAGGTCATTCTCAGGGAGGTCATTTATTTCTATTTGATGGCAGATTTTTGTCTGTTAAACCCTTTTTAAAGAGCCGCCATGTAGACAAGAAAACAATGCTGAATCCTAAATTTGCGTGAAACATTTGCACGCACCGTTTAAACACACATTTCCACACATGCACCGTTAACAAACTGAAGTCTGACTCGGTGTGTGATGAGGAGCTTACCTGTTTCCCTCAGGGACGGAGGACTGAAACGAGCCAAGGTGAAAGATGCTTTTAAAGAAGAGCAGCAGAAGCTCTACAGCAAAGTTCTTGTGGGCGACAAAGACAACAGGGACCAAAGAGCTGACATGCGTTCAGAGGATGGTAATCCAGGGGAGGATGAAAACAACAAAGATGCTGCAAAGGGACAATGAGAACACAGTGAATGTTTGTCTGTTATCATTACACGTTGTACAGCAACATCTTCTATGTATTACATAAGTGAACTGTATATATTCATTAACATTCCTGTCGTTTTTAGCAGGAATGTTGTGACTAGGTATTTATTCAGTTTACTGTGTCTTGTGAAGTTTTATTTTTGTCATGTGATGAGATTAAAATATTCTCTAAAATGCAGCCTGTAGAAGCTTTGTTTCAAACCGTTTCCAGGCATCTATAGAAAACTGCGACTAGTTTAAGCGCTCCCTACTACGGCTGTTACATCACAGTCAGACACTGTGGCAGTGCCAACGCTTGTGCGTCACTTTACTAACTGGCTCAAGAGTCTAAATGAGTCTTTAGCTTTAATCTTTGCTGGGCGTGAACCAAGGGAAGTGAGACCAAACTTTGCTCAGGACTGGAGTAGAACTGAAACCGATAATATTTTCATTTTGTCTCAGGATCATATAGGATTTGAGATCTGTACAACTTGAGCAAACCCTTTTCTTTTTGTTACCTTTCTCAAACAGCAGGAGTCACTGTTAAAACGCAACACTGTGCCCAGTAAGCTGGTTACTAATCAACAAACACATAAATCACTCTACAGACTGGATTCAGACAGCAACACCAGGCTAAAATTAAGATGTTTTTCACACCCAAGTAATCTTATTCAGATCTATGTGTGCTGTTAACACTGATAGTTAGATGAACACACACACACACACACATTTAAGGTTATCAGCCTTCAGCCCATCTGATCTGCAGGTGGAATCAAATCTGCAGACAGACTGAATACAAACGAGACTGGAGCTGCGTGTGAAACCGAACCCAACCATGCAGACCCTATCAGGTGTAGCTTGTCAGGTATCCTGTCCTCTATCCAAGCCACGGGTTTGTTAGAGCAGCGTTCTCATGTTTTAGAGGCAGGTTGCTTAAGTAGATCACGGTTGCGTATGAACTATTGCACCAATAAGGTTGTCGAGAAATACTTCCCCCCTAATGATGCCATTAAAGCAAAGGATCATACCCGAGATCAATAAACCAATCAGTCCTGGATTTTAATTTAATCTGATGTGAGATAATGATGGACTCTGACAGGTGTCAACAAGGACCAGGTGTGACCTGTCTGCTCTGATCGCTTCACTGTGAATGAATGAGCGTCTCAGTAGCCATGTAACCACGTACCGTGTTAATCAGAGGGAGTGTCTTGTCTAAACCAAGGCCCCCTCTCGGTGTAACCACGCCCAGTCAACCGGTTCCTGAAGTTCAGCTGCGCTCACGACAAAACTTTCCCTCGCTCCTGTTCAGTCTCACCGTGAGCCGATGGTAAACACCACCCCGGTTTGTTTGGTGGATTGAATTCGTTTACGGCGCTGATCCAGCAACAGGTGGCGTCAGCATGTCCTTGGCGGATCAGCAGTGGTGTCCCACAAGCGTCCAGGTAACGGTGCTCCAAGCCAGAGGCCTCAGGATAAAGGGGAAGAGCGGCACCAACGATGCGTACGCGGTCATGCAAGTGGGCAAGGAGAAGTATCAGACGTCGGTGGTGGAGAAGAGCGTGGCTCCGGTGTGGAAGGAGGAGGCCGCCTTCGACCTGCCGCATCTGGGAGGAGGAGGAGGCGGCACTGAGCGCACCACGCTGCACGTCCACGTCCTGCACCGGGCCCTGGTGGGTCCAGACAAGCAGCTGGGACAGGCAGTCATCAACCTGCTGCAGCTCAGTGAGGACAAAACCCGCAACAAGACAGAGTAAGTGTGCTCATCCGTTCTGTTTGCATTCACAGACTGAAGGAGGAGATGAATACTTTAGACAAGCTGAAGAAGAGTTAGCCAACAAATGGAGAAGAAGATGAAATGGAAAGACCATTGTGCCTCAAAGCTGTCACATGAAATTAAAAGATAGATTGGGCTGCACCTGATAATTCTTTTAATTCACCTTATCTAAATTTTTGAATTCATTGTTCCGTCAGAAAAGTGGAAATCCCAAGGACTCTGAACCCAGAAATCCCCATCAGCTGTTTAAAATCTAAACACAACCATATGAAGACGCCTAAATTATTAAAGTCAAAAAGTCTAAGCCCATGCATTCATATGACTCCTAGCTCTGCATCTGCCAGAAAATAGACAGGTCAACAGAAACCCTTACTAAAATTAAGTGTTGGTATCTCATTGCCTGTAAACAACGTACAATTAGCAGCTCTGATTTTTATCTGCACCACAGGGGAAGTGCATCTGTCAGTGAAGCTACACCCACAGTGCATCACACAGCGTCCCCGACAGAAATCATGCACTATTTGTGGAAACGCTTGCCTTACGACGTTTATTTTACACCTGCAACATCTGAACCGTTTTTGTGAAACGCACACACACTCTCGTAACCTTTCGCCACGCATCGCCTCTCTGGCCCGCTCCGGTGGCTTCCTTCGACTTCTAAACCACTGCCCACTCGCTCCAGTGCAGCTTATGGGATTTGTTCCCAGGGCAGCGGCCTTCAAGCATGCCAAGCACAATTAAGTACTCAAGCGAATGAAGTGAGTTAAAAGATTCGCTGTCAGTGACTGAACATGTCAACAAAATTCCCCAAAGACAACCCACATGAAAGTATCAAGCAACCAAAGACGGTGAATTTAGCTATCATTTCTGTTTACATGCCATACACATGAGAAAAATGGGTAAGTCATAGGTGGAGTAATTATTATATTTATTGTACAAAACTATTCACGCCCGTCTTTTAGCAATAATCGCAGTGATCAGGTTTTTCAGGCCTTGCTGCATGGCACCGCTTAACGCTCTCACTAACAGGCATTACAGCTGCTTATTTGAGCAGAAAATACCCTTTACTCAGGTTAAAGGTTGTTTGTTAAACCGAAACTCGCATTTATGCTTCTGTTGCTCAGGAGGAAAGAGTTTTCTAAGCTGCTCCTGAGCGTTCCAGTCCTCCAGCATGTGACCAGTATTGTATTATTCAGAAGGCTGACTCCAGTGCTTGACTTTTCATCAGCACTTCCTCGTTCTCTTGCGTTCTCTCGCCTCCTCCAGGATTCTGCCTGGCTCTGTCTGCTCTGATGTTTTTTTAGATAATTGCATCCACATCAAGGCTAGACTGGATGGCTTATTAATGCTCATCACAATAAGCTATAAATAGGCTGTCTTGTTGTGGTAAACATCTTAGAAAACTGGCTTCCATGACGATGAAAAATCTATAGCAAAATGACATTTGAGAGCACGGAATGATGATTGGCTTGTCATACAGACCTTCCTGCGTGCCTTCTTTATATAATGCTTTCACTTATGTAAAAGAGGATGTTACAGTATGCTGATTTGATATTTCACCTGGCTCGATTTTGCGTCACGCGTGATTGGCGTGGCATTTTATTTATTTATTTATTTATTTTTTTTGGTAAACATGCTCGGTTTCTCTTTCGTCGATCCTCTTTCCTGTGATTTTTGGTGAGCGCACGTTGCCTCAGAGGTTCCAGCCCTGGCCTCACATTCCTGACTGTTTTTATCTATGAAAAACAAACAGTGATGGCTACAGTCAAGCAAGGTCAGGCTCTCCTGGGTAGGACCAGTGTGGTTGAACTGAGCCCAGACAGACAAACAGTGTTGCACGTGCCGCGGGCTGCTGGGACAACAGCTCTACTGTTTGAGGTACAAGCTTTTTTTTTTTTTTTTTTTTTTTTTAATCCTGTAAAAGCACTAACTCACCCAAGTTTTTCCTGCAAAAATAAACCCCTTTTCTTATGCAGCTATGATTATGATCTGCACCTCTTAGTGTGCTAGTTGCAGTTGTGTTTACTGATCACTGCAGCATTTTTTATTATAACTTTAATAAAGATGAAGCTGGATCATTGCATTCATTTCAGCTCTGGAGCCTTTGCTTGCGTCTCGTGACCTTTCTGAGCACGTGGTGTTGTTGTCTTCTTTTGTGTTTGGTTTGAATGAATGGATTTCATTTCTTTATTATTTGCCTGATAAAAGGTTAAACCGCAAACACAAAAACAAATCCTCTGAACAGGTTTCACTCCAACATCCAGCTCTCGTTAGGTTTTCTCCAAACACATTCTGACTTCCAGTACAATAAAAAAAAAAAAGGTGATAATAATTGCATTCACACCAGCTCCTTTCTATCCTCTTAGCCATGGTGGCAGCAGCACGCTGAAAGTGAGGCATATGAATTGAATTAAGTCATCATCGCTTTTATTATTTACACCGGTGCCTAATGGGAAATGAATGTCAAAATGTCGCCTCTTAAAAAATAAGCATATTGTCTAATTTGACACCATCAGCTACAAGGGCATTGCAGTTGCCGTGACTTTGAGGCTGCTGCTGCCGCCGCTGCTGATGATGAGCTGAATTTATTGTTGCTGCTGGCCAGGACTAAGAGTTCCTTTAGAAAGAAAAATGAAGCATATATCAGTCTCTATCACGGCTTCCAACCAACACTTTGACATCTGCAACAGCTTCATTGCAAGTCGTCTTTCTGCGAGTGCTCCAGCCGGTATCATGCTTGATGGTTTGGTTTAAAAATAGCAAAATGTTCAACCGCTGGTTTGGCAAACCCATGGGAAAGGGAGTTTCTTTTTGGCGTTCACTCCTGTTCCTTTCCACTGGCCTTCATTTTGTCTTCTCTGGCTCACGGACACAATAAGCCCCGGACAGTTTTTAGTCTTTGGACATTATCACCATTGAGCTGTTTCACCCACTCAGCTCTTCTCCACAGCCCACAGCTGTGTTCTGTGATAAGAACGGCTCGATCCACTCGGGGCATTGTCTTATCAGCAGTCCAGGCTCCACAAGGAAGGATGTGTGCTTGCACAAAGTAGAATGAATTCACAAAGTGTTGAGTAATGCGTTATCCTCCCCTGGTTCTGTCCTGCCGGGCAGAGCAGCACGTTTTGTGTTATTAGCAGAGGTGTGAGATTAGTTGAAGAGATGATTGCTGAGGCTTTACCACGTGAAAGCCATTTTAATTCTGCCTCCTGCACAGTGTTTAGCACTCTAGCTAGCCAGCCAACACCCAGACACTTTTGCAACTTCCCTTGTGATTTAACTGAAGTAGATAACTTCTTCTCTTTTTTTCTGGTTCATGTAGCATGTAGCATGTGTTTGGTAGTACTGCAGCGTTACAGTGTCTGTCAAAGGTTAGGGATTAAATCTATGCTTTACTGTACTGTGCTATGCTATGCTGTGCTATTCTAATACTATACAGTGTCATACTATACTGCGCTATACTATGTATTTTATTATAAAATACTATCCCAAATTATTATATACTAATGTTAATTCTGTAATTTACTGCATACCATGAAACCCCATGTTATGAATGTCATGCTTAAAGTATTATAAAGTATAGTAAAACATTCTCCATACTTAATAATACAGTAATAATGTATCAGCCACTGATTATTATGACATATGTCATTAATATTATTTATGTGTGAATATAGCACACATTTTATAAATAAAAAAACTCATTCTCATCTTTTAGTTTTGTTAAAGTGTAAAAGAATAGCTAAGACTAAAGGTGAAATGTATATAAATGTGGCATTGCGCACAGGAATGAGAACATAACTGTCACATATCATTGTCTACATTTGCATGATGAATAAATTGATTATCTAGGAGCGTTTTGTTAAAGGACATTCATCAGGCATCTCCTGAAGAACCTTCACAGTGGAGTACTCGACAGTGACGAGGCTCGGAATCTGCAAGTCACATCCCATCATTCATCACCATGTAGAGGGCAGGGGAGCTGTGACAGCATTCACAAGTTACAGGAAGGGGCGTCTCTCTCGTTAATTTGTTTGTGCCTCACATCTAAAGCATTCCTGAAGGAGAAGGAGGAGGAGGATTACTCTGAGCAACAAATATAATGCAGGATCATGAGAGGAAGGCAACTGCAGAGAGTTCTTACATAGCATAATCGGGGGAGGGGGGGGGCTGGATTTTGCAAACTGCTTTGGCGGATAAACGCACACACTTACACACAAAACATTTAAACCAATCATGTTCTTTGCGCAAGAACAACACAGTGGCCTGCAGCCACAACACACACTCACCCACAAATGCACACACGGCACCTTACTCATTTCCTCATTTCCCCAGGAATTCAGATTTCAGTTGGAGTTGTTTGCTCAGTGGTGAGCTGACCTCAAATTTCTGCCTGATAAGCACTTTTTGTGCTGACTGATCCTTTTTGTTGTTCAGTTAAATTATTGCTCATCTGGAGACTCTTCTGTCAGTACTGGACCATGACACTCGTGCAGAGTTGGCACAGTTTGGTCTCAGAGGACACATTATGGTGTCTGTATATGCTTTTCTACATTTAACATGTGAAACTGTCATTTGAAGAGTCTGCTTTTATGGCGTAAGCAATGCATGCAGTTCCTTGACCGTCTTGGTATTTTATCTATATCTTCAAATTTGGTGGTTTAGCTTGGAGATGGGACACATGCCACTGATAGGCAGCTCATTCTTCCTCTCTGGCACCTACCTGCAAAAATCTTTAAAAGGTGGAGAAGAGGTTAATAGCCAGTAGGTTCCCTGTGAATCTGACTAGTTTAAGTTTTACAATCTTCTTAGATGAAAACTGCCTACAGGGGCAGCTGTCTGCAGCTTTAGATGTTGAGGAAAATGCAGGAAAATAAGGGGAAGAACATTCGTGAAAGCTGTGAAATGTTGACCGTATACACAGTAGGAACCTTCATACATTTTTAAAGGCCGCTCTAAACCTGACAGTATTAATGTTTGAGGGAAAAAACAACGACTCTCCTCTGTGGTCACTTTGCTGGTTGGGCTTAGATCATCAGAGACTTTCCAAATACATGCTGAGTCACTTTCCACTTGCTGCGGGATGGATCATACTTTCCACAAAGAAAATTACTAAGACTAAACATCAACATACTGCACATGAGTCTCAATGCAGCGACTGTAATGTGTGTAAACTATTCAGTCGATTACTTTACGGTGACAGTTGGTGGGGGGACGTAACGTAACTGTTTCTCTAAAACATAGATGTTAATGTGTTAATCCCAATTTTTTTTTATTTATTTTGATCACTTGAGGCCACTTTATCAAAAAAGACTCTTGAGGGGGGCCAGAAACTTAATTCCAAATAACAATTGCTGCTTCATAAGTAACTTCTAAGTAAAGAGCTTTAGGTTGGTGCTGAAAAGAAATGGATTGCTCATAGAGCTACTGCTCCTTTGCATCAAAGGAGCCAGTTTGAGGGCAGCTAATGAGGGTATCTCCCTTTTGAGATTTACATGGAAAAGCCAGCTGGGAGGACCCCAGGGCAGACTCAGAATTTGCAGGAGAGATTTCATCTCAGCTAGCCTGGGTGTGCCTTGGGTTTCCTCTCAAGAACTAGACTGCTAGGGAGAGGCACGTCTTACATACCGTGCTTATCATGTTGCCACCGCAACCAGGCTTCTGTTGGGCTGATGAAAATAAATGAGTGGAAAAGTAATGCATGTGGAAAAAATGGCAAATAATTTAACTGCATTCTTTTCTATCTAGTTGCATGAATCTCTAACAATGCGCCTCTCTTCAACAGATGGTTCAAGTTGTTGGACAAGACCGGTAAGGCAGACAAAGACAGAGGAGAGGTGCTTTTGGACGTCCAGTTCATGAGAAACAACATGACTGCCAGCATGTTTGACCTTTCCGCCGCCGGCAAATCCCGGTCTCGCCTGGGCAAGTTCAAGGACAAAGTTCGCGGCAAGAAGAAGGACTCGGATTCTGTGTCCAGCTTGACGCCGTCCGTCACTCAGGTTATGACGGACAGTGAGGAGGAGGCAAACGGGGACGGCGAGGTGGCGGCAAGCAAGGATGGAAAAACTAAGAAACACAAGATGAAATCGCTGTTTTCTCCGAAGTCTAACCTGCAGAAGAACATGTCTCAGTCCATGTCTGTTCTGCCTGTGAAGAACTCGACGCTGAGCGGCAGCCAGTCGTCTGGTCTGAATGTGGATTCTTCTGAAGGTCAGGCATTTACTTTATCACCGTTAATACTATTCGACGTAATTATGTGTTTGTTAATTATTTCGTGTTCTTTCAGGCAAAAAGAAGTTCAAGTTCAAGATCCACAAACGCTCAGGCAGCTCAGAGAGCAAAGATTCTCAAAAACAGGCTCCTGTGGAACAGAGTAACTTGTGCATCAATGGTAGTCATGTCTACTGTGAAGAGCCACAGCCTCGGACCTCTCGCATCGGCTCAAACTTCAGCCTGGCTAGTTCAGGTCATGGATCTATGGAGGACGTCCCTGAAAACTCTCCTCCGTCTGTTGACTCACTCAGGGCAGTAAGGCAGTATTCACCCTGGACAGAGGAGGAGGAGGAAGAGATGGCTGAGGTGGAAAACACAAAAGAGGAAGAAGAGGAGAGGACTAGGATGGAGGAGGAAAGGAGGAGAAAAGAAGAGGAAGAGGAGACAGTTAAGAGACAACAAGAGGAGCTTGAGCGTTTGGCTGAGGAGAAAAGGAGGCACGAGGAGGAGGAGAGAAGAAGGGCTGAAGAGGAGAAGGTTAAAGTGGAGGAAGAGAAGAGGAGACGAGAGGAAGAGGAGAGGGCTAGGAGAGAAGAGCGTGAAAGATTATTAGAGGAAGAGAAACAAAGGAAATTTGAGGAAGAAGAAAGGCAAAGAGAGGAAGAGGAAAGAATTAGGAGAGAAGAGGAGAAGAAGAGACAAGAGGAACAGGAGAGGGTCCGTATGGAAGAGGAAAGGGCACAAGAGGAGAGGAGGAGGCAAGAAGAACAGCGTAAATTAGCAGAAGAAAAGAAACGGATAGAAGAAGAAAGAAGGAAGATTGAGGAAGAGGAGAGGAGGAGAAAGGAGGAGAGAGCAGAGGAAGAGAGGAAGCAAAAGGAGGAGGAGGAGCTGTTAAGAAGACGAGAAGAAGAGCTGGAGGAAAAGAGGAGACAGGAACAGGAAAGGAGAGAAAAGGAGGAAGAAGAAAGAATCAAGAAAGAAGCGAGGAAGCGAGAGGAAGAGGAGAGGGCTAACAGAGAAAAGGAAGAATATGAGAGACTGATGGAGGAGAAGAGGAAACTAGAGGAAGAGAAGAAAAGAATTGAGGCAGAAGAGAGAATTAGAAAGGAAGAAGAAACTATTAAAAGGGAAGCAGAGAGGATGAGGGAAGAGGAAAAGAGGAGGCTTGAGGAACAAGAAAGGCAAAGGGAGGAAGAGGAAAGGATCAGGAAACAGGAGCAGATGAAACAAGAAGAAGAAGAAGAGAGAGCTAGGCAGGAAATGGAAGAACAAGAAAGACTGCAGGAGGAAAAAATAAGACGAGAAGAACGGAAGAGAGTTGAGGAAGAGGAGAGAATTAGGAAGGAAGAGCAGGAAAGGATTAGGATGGAGGAGGAGCTGAGACAAAAGGAAGAAGAGAGGAGGAGAACTGAGGAAGAGGAAAGAGTTAGAAAGGAGGAAGAGGAAAGAGTTAGAAAGGAGGAAGAGGAAAGAGTTAGAAAGGAGGAAGAGGAAAGAGCTAGAAAGGAGGAAGAGGAAAGGATTCGTGTGGAGGAGCAGAAGAGGCAAGAGGAGGAAGAGAAGGCTAGAAGGGAAAGGGAGAGATTAGCAGAAGAGAGGCTGAGACTAGAGGAACAAGAGAAGAGGAGAAATGAGGAAGAGGAGAGGATTAGGGAGGAGGAGGCCAGGAGGCTGGAGAAGGAGAAGTTAACAAGCCACGCCGAGGAACAAGAGCGGGAAAACAAAACGAGAGATGGACAAAGAGCTGCAGGGAAGAAATCCAAAGTGAGCAGCCACGCAGAAGTCGCTTCTACTAATCCATTTGATGAAAACTTTTCCTGTAATCCCTTTGAGGAAATTAAATCCAGCTCTGCTTCTGGAGCCCACGGCACATCCAAAGAGGCAGCTGTTCAACAAAGGTTAGTTCAAGACGCACACTGTACTCAAACATGAGTATGCAGGTGGTATGTTAAACACCGTGCCTAAATAAAATAAGGAATTGTAGTCTAAGGTCACGTTACAGCTCTAGAAGGCCACAGTTATTGGCAGGATGCTTTGAGCTAAATGCTAACCTCAAGATGCTACTGTAGCATACTCGCTACAACAACGTTAGCATGCAGATGTATAGCATCTTGGTTTAGCATGTCAGCCTGCTAAATTTGCTAATTAGCACTACATACAAAGTTTAGGATTAGTTATCAGTTTTTTTAGGTGTGTTGTTACTATGGCAACAGTAAATGTGGTTTAGCACTACAGCTGATTCTGAAAGCAGAACAGTTATCACGGTTTTATTGACGGTCTCACCTTCAGCTCTTCAATCAACAGATCACCGTGGCTGCTGCTTCCTGCACCATTACTCCATTATTCAGACTGATCTCCAACTAAAGCGCTAAACTCACGCGCAAAACACGTTTCATTCCTTGTTAAAAATAAAATTAAACTGAAGTTGCCTTTCAATGTGAAGCTGCCCCAGTAGGAATTGCTAAGTTTACAGCAGCAGTCCGTGAACTCTTCACCTATCATTTGATGATTTCCAGCTTCCTGTTTCTAAAATTACGCTGGCAGAAATGTAGCTGCAGAGTTTTGAATAATCCAAGTATATAATATTGCAGTACTTTAATCAGTGAACCATGAGATCAGTCCCCATTATGCTACCTCATTATGCAATTAGTAGTGACTAAACAGATATTTACTTAAATGAAAATCCTTGAAATTGCCACCTTGGATGCAACAAGGAGTTAAAATAAAGTTGTACTCTGCTGGTAGTGATAGATAGTGAGTCAAGAGAGCCCTTAAGTCAGTGTGATTCAGACTGCAGAGACGATTAACATACAGAACCTGCAAAATCATCTAAGGGTTGGACCAGCAAAGGAGTTAAAGCAGAAGAGAGCAGCATCAGCAGGGACTGAACAGAGGAGGAGGTAGTGAAGCTAAATTTGACTGCTTGATGATAACGATATAAAGTCAGCGTCGTGCATATGAACAGAAAGCGTTATCTGAATCTGCTGCGTCCCGGTCCGCTACGACTCAGCAACCACAGTTCTCCTCAACGCGCCTCTTTCACATGCTACCTAAAACTGACACCGTCATGAAAATTGCATAGCTTCATGCTCGCACATGCGTGTTGGAGGTAGAATGAGTGTGAAGTTGGGGCTCAGTGCACAGTCTCAGGTGACATAGTGAAAACGAATAGAAACCTAGATCATTACGCAGAGTTTGACAGAAGAGGTGGATTCACAGAGCTGTCAGAGTGAGATGGCATATTTAAAACCTTTGTCTTCCATTTAATTACGTCAAAATATCAGTACTTTTTTTTTTTTTTTTTTTTTTTTACTGTGGTCTGTTTTCTTGAGAAAAGAGAAAATGACTTTGCCTTGTGTTCTCCTTTTGTTGTTGCATAACATAACCACACAGACTTTAATGAATATTCTGATCAACGTCCCAGGTGACTTCTTTCAGAAGTAAAACGTTTTTGACTTCTGATTAAAAATATTTCAAAAAGTCCTGACAGTAGACAAAAAGAACCCAACCAAACAAATGAAACAGATCCTTCTGCAACAATAATAGCAGCTAAATGCTTCCGGTAACTTCTGATAAGTCGTCTTAAGCAGCTTGGAGGAACTTGAGCTCATTCCTCAGGACAGTACCGCCTCAGTATAGAGATGTTAGTGACTTTCCTCACATTAAGCATTTGTTTTGTCCCCTTCCACAACATTTCTGTTGCGGTTAGGACTTTTACTTGGTCATTCCAAAACATAAACTTCTTCTTGAGCAATTCTTTCAAATAACATCTTGTGGTCGTTGTCTTGCTGCATGACCTGTTTTCTCTAAAGATTTAGGATATTTATGCACAAAACATTTTCCCATATCGTCTTCTGTCTTGTCTGCGTGATTCTTAGCTTCACTGTAGACGGGCTGAAGTATTCTTTTTGGAGAGCTGTGGCTTTATCCTTACCACTCTGCCAGGCACACTACGGTTGTCCAGTGTTCTTCTGATGGTGGATCCATGAATGTCAGAGAGGCCTTTAGTTGCTGAACCAATGGACTCAAATTTTGCCTTGATATAAATATAATCCTTGAGGTGCATTTACATTTCCACCTCCAGTATATGTACTATTGGCTAATTTTCCAGAATACACAGATACACAAGTATAATATTTTGGTTTGATTGATTCTGTTTGCTTTCAGGACTTACTTATGAAAGATGCAAGAATCTTACAGCGGCACTGTAAATCTGAATTTATTTTCCTGCATCGTTAAGAGTATTTCAGCTTCCCTGCGAGACTTCTTTTTAAGTTTTCCTGAATATCATTAGTCTGTGTCTCATTTCCAGATGTCAGTCTGCCGGTTCATCAGTGGGAAGCAAGACTCTATCCACTGATGAAAAGGACCTGATTGGTAGTCAGCGGGAAAAGCGACCGGCTCCTCAACCTCCAGGAAGGAATCAAGCTGAGCTGAGTCAGAGGGAACAGGATGTTTCTACGCAAATAAACAAGCAAATTAAAGATAAAGATGTCAAAACTGTCAGTGTTCTCCCCCAGCGCTCGGTACAAACCATCGCTCCGCTGAGTAGGTCTCCCACCGATTCAAAGAACACCCAGAGCCTGACGCAAAGCGATGCCACCAAAGGAGCAACCAGTGCAGCCAAACACGGCAAACGCCCCGCGCCTTCCAGACCTCGATCTGTGGAAGAAGAGCCGTCATCGGTTGACAAAAAATCCCACAGAGGTGCCTCAGACACAAAACAAGTCCATGTGTTAAATCCATTTGAAGATGATGACGATGAAGAGGAAGAAGGTACCACAGCGTCTGGTAAAAGTGGTCCAGCACACTGGCCTCCAGCTGTGTCAACAGATGATGATGATGATGATAAAGATGCAGCCTCTCAAGCAAAAATCAAATCCTCAAAGGTGGCCCGTGCTCCGCTTCCTCCTACAAAGAGTGACGCCACATCAGATACTCTGAGTCAAAACACTGAAGGAGGCCATGTTACAGATGTTACAGATGATGCAGGTGTAAGTGTACCTGATGACGCTGCAAACCAAGAATCGGACCCACACCCTGAGCCCTTGAGTGTTGTGCATGTCCAGGAGAATCCCCTCCAGGAGTCCCAGCCCGTAAAAGCGCAGAATACTGTAGAGGTATCGGTGAAGAAGGAGGGGCCTCCTACAACTTCACGCAGGTGAGACAGTTCAGTTTCTTAACAGAAAGACAAAGGGCTTTTTATGCAACTCACTGTGTCTTCATATATTAGAAATTGATGATAACACTCCAGTAGTACATTTACTTTCACTCCACTAAGTATCTACCTCTATCTTTTTTTAATTTGATTTTTTATTTATTTATTTTTGTCATTGCAGGCTTCAACCTGTACGACCTCTTAATCCCCTGGAACAGCAATCTGTCTCTGTTGTTCAAGAGGAAAGTCATAACAAATCCTCAGGACTCCTAAATGGGACTCAGGACAAAGCAAAGGTATTTCTCTCTCTTACTTTCTAACCGTCATTTCCTCGAGGTGTCCCTTTGTGTTGCTTATCAAAGATCGGCGTTGTTAAAAGCTTTATTTTGGCATAAATACTACATTTTTTTATGTCCTCCCACAGGTTAACAATGGTGGAATCAAAGGGCCGTACTCCCAGCTCACTCAGCAGGAACTGATCTCTCTGGTGCTGAAACAGGAGAACCAGCTCTCAGAGAGAGATAAAAAGATATCCGAGCTGGAACAGTACATTGACAACCTACTTGTGCGGGTCTTAGAAGAGCGGCCAAGCATCCTCATGTCCCTGAGCACTATGAAGAAAGCTGCCTAACTGGAATCACAGCTGCCACTTTATTCCCTTTTGTTAAATTCAGATTCCTGTAATCTGACTTAACTTCAAGGTTCACGTCAGCAAATAAAATTAAAGATGAAGTGTATAAGAAAAATCGTCACATGTCACTGTGCTTTTTAAAGAATCAATTAAATGAAACATTGTTTTGCTTGTGTGTCACTTTGAAAGCGTCTCCTTTGTATGTGTTAATGGCCTTCATGTTGAACATGAAATTATTTCCAGAAATAACTGATAAATTCCTAATGCAGCAAGTGTGACTAACCTACTATTGTATTTCACAGCAAAACAAAAAGCACACAGTCTAAAGAAGAGCCTTATTTCACTGTCAAACTATGCACTAGTTATGCAGATAGCTTTGAATGTTTAAAGTTTACATGATTCTGCTAACCCCCAGAAAGCACTTTAACTAGCTTACACTATTAACATTACATATACTGAGTTACTGTACTTCTATTACTGCATTAAATTTGCAAAACGAAATAAAAAAAAAACTTGAATTAGTTTTGTGTCATTTTACTGCAGTCACAATTACTGTGTTTCTCATAAACCATGATCTCATTAAACAAAACACAATCCCTCTTTTTAATGTAGCTCTTGGATATGATTTATTTAACATTTAATTTTATCTTGTATGCTGTATTCTATTTTAATTCATTGCTAGTTCACACTAAGCCCAGTATTACTAGTTATTTTATTACATGTAGTAATACAACCATGCCTGCTCAGTGTCAAATCTACACAAAAATAAGTATATTGTTTATATATAATTGTGTTCGTTGTATTTAATAGTTAGAGAAAGCCTTTGGATGACGGTACCTGTACAACGCAAATAAAGCGGAACCTTTGAGACTCCGAACCTTGTATCTGCCCGGACACATTTCACTCGCCACTCCGAGACCGGCGATAAAAACAAACGCTCAGTGGTCGTTGGGAAGCTGTAAACATCAGTTTCAATGCGGAGTCGGAGGCATTCTTTGTTGCGGGTGTTTCTGCTAATCTAATATTTTTGTTTTCAGCTCTTTTAGCTGTAGTTTTTTTGTTTGTTTGCTTTTCTTGCATAATGTCTGGTGCGGGTCGGAGCTGTCCCGGCTGCGGCTCCTCCAACATTGTAGAAGATGACCTGTACTCTCAGGCTCAGCTGGTGTGTGTGGACTGCGGCTCCGTGGTGTCGGAGGGAGTCTTGGCCGATGACCCAGTGGGAGGTTCAGGTACGAAGGATACACCACGGTTAAATAAGAGTTAAAGGAAATGAAGTCCTCTCACACACGTCCTGATAATAATATTATCAGTCATACCATGCAGTTCATTCCTTTGGTTTCGATATTTCGGGCTGTGTCACTTCCAGAATAAGTCCAGTTAGCTCCAGGAAAGCTTTCTGGGGTAATGACAGCTTACCTTGCATAGATGCATCTTACGTAAAAACTCAAATATCCCAACATGTACTGGATTTTCCTGTCAGCACATTGGTCTGTTTACATCTTATGTAGGTGTGTTTCCACTGCGGAAACCAGAGTCTAAATGAAGATTAGAGCCCATGAAGACATTTGGAGGTGGTTCTTTTCAAAAATCTTGATTGGACGACTTCTTTTTTGATCATATTAGCTCAGTCACACTACACCTCTTTTGTGTTAAACTGTTAAATGAGCCCATTTCATTTTCGCATCATCAAACACAATTAGAGTATACGTCACAGGTCTTTAGACTGCAGTGGTAATGCAGGCAATCTATGATCTGAAGCAACCTTGTAGTTCCTTCAGAAAAAGTTCCTGCGACCTAAGGTTCTGGGTACTTTTGTTGGAAATGTAGCTTACTGACCTTAAACCTAGTTTCTGTACTGTAATACTAGAAAAGCATGCACCATTAAAACCACTGAAACCGCCCCATTGGTCAAATAAATTATCCATTTCCAGTCCCCTTTAAATAGTTCACTTCACTTCTTTGTAATTTTTGAGAGGTATCAGTTTAAGTGCACTCTCTCACTTTTTATCAGATAGTTCTTATACGATCAGTTGCTATTTTTTTTCTTCTTGTCCTGAATTTCTCTACTTCGTTACCCTGAATACAACAGTTGTATTTCCCACATGTCCTCTACTCTGTTTAGTCTGAAGCCAAATGCACCAACAGAGCAAACAACTACAGGGCTTAAAATGAAATTTCTTACAGCAGACTAAACACGGATCCGTGACAGTGTTAATCGTGGCTTGTTCATTATGCAGAGTGACGGCAATTTTGGAAGGGGGTGGTGCCATTTATTTTTTTTATGTCTTTTTCTATTGCTCTGAGCGGCACAAACAAAACCCATTCACCTCCATTACACCGGGGTGAAAGCAGACATTTGTGTGACAGATGACGCAAAACTAAATACATTAAAAACTGCTGTGTTTGCTGTGACCAGATGCCACAAGGAATCAGGAAGATTGATTGAAGAATTGATTAAATGACCCAAAGCAACTGAGTGTAGGTGAATGTTGGAAGACACACTGTGGTTTTCTGCGTTAATTTATACAGTGTGTGATCCAGCTCTGAGTCAAAAGATTGAAATGCTGTCTCCTGCTTTATAAAGTACAATCATCACAATCACAATAAAGTGAATCTGATGTGACTGTGACACCTGACCAGGTGAACTCATTTCTAAACGTTTTAGACTTGTTGTACTCTTGTCTTAAGTGTTCAGAAGGAACATTGTGAGAAACATAATGAAACCGTAGAGAGTTGTATTAGACATGACATCGTGATTGCATCTGTCACTTCACATTCGGTTACATTTTGTCTTTGCTCTGACTCTCTCTGCCGCTTTCGTAGTTGTCAGCTACAGCAGAACCACAGCGGTGGCCAGAAAGCCATGTACGAACCTGATAAAAGGTGAGATCTTCCATCCGAGGGGAGCCTTTGCTTGTTAGAGACTTTATTTTTTTATCCTGCTGTTCATGCACGTGTTCATACACATTTCTTGTACGTCTGCAGGTCTGCAGCGTCTAAAGGCCATATGCCGGACTCTCAGGGTCCACAGTGAAATCGAGGATCTCTCACAGACGTATTACAGCCGAGCCTACCAGCATGAAAGCTTCATCAGAGTGAGCCTTCAGAAGAAAGAGGTCCTCGCTGGTTGCAGCGTGCTTGTGAGCTGCAGACTGCTTAACTGGCCCATTACAATGGGAACCATCAGCTGCCTGCTGGACGCCGACCCGGCGGTGGTGGGAGTCGTTTATCAAGAGATGGTGAAGATTCTCAACATCGAGGCGCCGCTCTTCAATGTCACTGACGTAATAGAGGGGTACAGTCAGGAGTAAGTGAAGAACAGTGGTCTGAATGTTTTTTGTTGTACAGACGTATGTGTAAGCGAAAATAATGTTTTTTACAAGCTAGACCTTATTTCTGGCATAAAATATGATAATTTACTTACCCTTAGTCACTCCCACTATATGGATATACGCAGATGTAAATATCTCCCAAACGACTACAAATTACACAAAAGTTATATAGGTGAGTAAACGATCGTATTTTATGCGAGAAATAAGGTCCAGGCTGTAAAAAACAGTAGTTCCCCTGTAATGATATTTTCAGCTAATTTTTTTTGACTGTGACCGTGATTATTTCAGACAGGTTTATTTCGTTTATTTTCATTAGTGGAGGGTGAGTTTCTCATTTGCTTGCTTTTGGTGTGATGGAATAAATTAGAAAGTCAGAAAGTCTGACTGAACTTCAGAGGATCTGCGCTGAACCTTAATCAAACTCTCAGACCAGGTTGTTGGAGTTATTTGAGGTTAACCATGTCTATCTGGAGGGCTACGGTGTAGAATATAAATCTGGCAGTGCTCTAAATGATTCATAAGAGTTGCTTTCATTTGAACATTCTCAGAAGAGCTGTGATGAGTCGTTATCTAAAACTCACAGCAAACATTTCTCTTCTCTCTGACAGATTCAAAATGAGCTCGACTCATGTTGCTGAGGAAATGGCGGAGACCTCCAAGGACTTGACCAAACGAGCCGTGGCCCTGGTGGAGCTGGCGGCAGACTCCTGGATTGTGACCGGCCGTAAGCCCATCCCGGTTATGATGGCGGCAATCTATTTGGCCTGGCAGTCCTTGAAACCCAACAAGCAGCGCCTCAGATTCTCCCTGGACAAATTCTGTCAGATGGCAAAAGTGAGTAAGAACAATGCTGCTTTGAGGAGAATAACCGAGATAAAGGAGGTACTTTGTAAGCTGGGCAAGGAAATTCCCTGGGTCAGGGAAGCGGTGACACCAGATAACGTCGCTCGGCATGTGGAAGATATTCTGCAGCATAGGTACGCCTTGCTAAGACGGGCTATGAGGACACAGGAGGACGCTCTGCTGGCGGAGTGTCGGTCCAACCGTGTGGATTCTCTAACTGAGGAACCCGCTCGCCCTCAAATCTCTCCAGATACATCCCTACTTCAAGAACCTGCATTGAATCCTGAAAGGCTAGAGAAACCAGTAGATGGAGATGAAGAGCACAGTGGCGCTGAGGAGAGCCAAGAACCAGCACCAAACTGGGGGAAAAGAGTGCTTTTCGCCCCGCCGTGTGTGATTAACGCTAAGAGAAAGCGAGAGGAGCAGGAAGAGTTTGAGGACGTAAATGGCGACGAGGACATCTCCGACAGTGAGATCGACTTGTACATCCGAACTCCTCAAGAGGTGCGAGACTTCGCTAGGACACAGAAGATGTTTTCTTTGTCTGACAGTGGCACGTCATAGCCAGTTATCTGCAGAGACCAGTGTTTATCTCAGTTACAGAAGAGTTATTTTTATTTGATCTGAGTCATGCATCAACCGTTTCTCTTAGATCGTCTCATCCGGTCCGTGTGACGGGCTGTATTTGTTTGCTGCTTATAGTTGGTTTGCCTTCAGAATACTTTGAATAAAGTTGATTAAAAGGCTTCAAAATAATTTAAATTAAACTGGACATCTCAGCTCTCAGCAATTAAACGTACAAGATAAAGCAGTATAGCCTTAGTGCAGGATTTTCTTTAGATAAATGAACGTTGGTTACATTAAAGCCAATCAACTTCACGCAATGCTAAATGAACATTGGAAGAAAAGAAAGAAGCCCATTGTTGAGAGGAAGGATTAAAGAAAGTGATCAACAGCATGGATTAACACTGTCGTTTTCTTGTAGAGCTGCAAAGATAAATTTCGACTGTAGGCGAACGGCATGCATGTGTCAATTATGTTTGTGTAATTACTCTCAGTACCAGGGTTGAGGGAAAAAATGTCCTGCTTTAAATAAAAGAGGGGGGCGTCAGCAGAGTGCGAATATAAATCTTCTGAAGCATGTTGCACGGATAAGTGATATGCATTCAAGTCTGTGTGGACTTAAATGTCAACAACAAAGTCGTGGTGTACCAGAATCGGTTGAGGAAAGTCAGGTTTTGATATGAGCATCGTGTTTTAGCGTAGGCGGTGTGGTGATTAGCACTGATGCCTCACAGCAAGAAGGTTCTAGGTTCCAATCTAGGCCGACTGCAGCCTTTCTGTGTGGAGTTTGCATGTTCTCCCTGTCTCTGCGTGGGTTCCCTCCCAACATCCAAAGAATTGGTGAGTCTAAAATGGCCATAGGTGTACATATGAGTGAATGGTTGTCTGTCTCTCTGGGATAGCTCCAGCAACCCCTCACATTACAAGCAGTTACACTACAAAGATGAATGTTTCAGCATAGTGAGCGTGTCCATTGTATGTGTGTGCATGCCGCCAAGCAATCAGAATGAAACCTTTCTGACATGTGCAAAGTGGTTCTGCCCTCCGTGGTGAATGGAATCCGCCAACATTTAATTTATTCATGAGAAGACAAGACAGCCATTGCTCCTTAGTTCAATAAGATACATTTTCTTGTACTAATAGGAAAAAAAAAAGTGGTTTTCCTGAGAGCTCATCATTTAGGAAGCCTGTGTCTGGTGTACGAAGTAATCAACACCTACGGCCATGTGTTACTTCCTTAATTCTGGCAGTGAAGCATGTTGATATGTCACAGCAGATTAAATAGAAATATGTGATAGCTAAATTCCTTTGAGCTGCTTCACTCTTGTATCACAGGAACACAAGGGCAGAGTACAGCTGGCATGGCGTGGAGATGGCTTCAACTGGTCCATTATAAGTTCAATGAAATAGCCAGCAAGCTAGTTTGGGTAGCTTTAAACTTACTTTTTTAATCAGAGATTGAAAGTACTGTAATAGAAAAGAATCGTGCTAAATTGAGCCCACTTCACAGCTCGCCTTAGTTAGAGTCCTGGAGAATTAACATAATTAATCTGCGGGAAGTGAACGTCAGTGTTGGCGAGCGCCGAGCAAGCTGACGTGATTTTGATCAGATCAATAAATTATCTTTTGCATACAACATTTTTTGTTCTCCTTTTTATTTAATTAGTAAATTCAGCTCGGCTGCTGCACTCTGATCAGGTTGGATATAATTTAAATCTCTCCACAGTCACATTGATCCGAAGCAGGGAGGACGTTTCGTCTCTGCATTTTTATTCACTATTTTCCACAGCGTATTGACAGTACATGCTGAACATGAAAGCATTCATTTTTACACGTCACACCACATATGACATACATAATTTACAAATATGTAGCAAATGTAAGATGGTGTACACTACAAACCACATGTATGCACTCCAACATTCATCATCGAGTCTCTGCGCACAGGAGTCTGGCGATGGGAAACGAACAAGAATAAAAGCTTATATTTTACATTTACGGTGGAAGATGTGAGAGTTTGATTACTTCAGTGACAGCAGCGCTTCAGGCCTGAGTGTTCACGGCTGCTGTAATAAATATTTGCAGTAGACAAATATGCCAACAGAGAACCCAGACAAACTGACATGACGGCTGTAATGAAAACTAAATAATAAGAATTGGTGTAAACACCAGGCAGCTAGTCTGACATCAGATGTAAGTTTAAACAGATGGCTATTCACATTATTTCAGGTCTGAGCTGACAGGACTATAAACTGGTGAAGCAACCTTGCACAAATCTTCCAACTCTCAAAAGCCTGCAAGAAACAGCAGAAGACACACAACACAGGAAGCATCACAGAAACCCCAATCATTGCATTTTAACAGATTTTGTACGGTTATTATACAATGCTGTCAGAAATAATTTGATGACTTATACAATATACTGAGGTGTGGACTCTTAAATGACAGGCTTTAAGAAAATTACAGCTGCAGGGACCAAGTTCATGAATTAAATGAATTCCTCGAGGCTCAGGGCAGGAGCATTGCACAAAAATTTGTTCTGACATCTGCATCCTGATGGGAGCAACCGTATCTGCAGTCACCGTTACCAAAGGCAATTTGAACTGATGGTTTAATTTTCCCTTCATATCCAATAAAGCTGCTGTTTTTGGTCCTTTCACATTTAAAGCCTGTTTGCCTTCAGATTGCATATCTCTTCCAAAGTATTCTCACAGTGTTACAAACATTTTGTAGTAAAATGCTACTGCGATACGAAATTTTCTCGCCGCTGGTGATGTGCCCACAGGGGAGCCATGAAATTTACTGGGAACATTCCAGATGATGAACCCTTTGTGGTTTGGGCCGTCTGTAACATTTCTCCTACTGCCAACCTCACATCCAAGGATCAACTTTTGAACAAGATCCTATACAGCTACATTTCTAGTAGCTACAGACTGCAGTAAACTAGCATAGTCATGGTCCAGGCCATGATTCAGGCCAGTGTATAAGTAACAGAACACATTCATGAACCTGCTCAAAAGAATCATGGCCAAAAATGTTTTCTCTGGGTCACAAATGGTTGGATTTACATTTCCATATGTACATATCTCATTTTATTTCAACTCATTTCCTCTCATCTCATTTCTCATTTCCTCTCATCTAATCTCATTCCTCTCATCTCTTCATCTCGTTGCATCTTATCTGTCATATCCTTTCATCTAATCTCATTCCTCTCATCTTGTCTCATCTCGTCTCATCTCACCTCATCTCATTTCCTCTTATCTCATTTCTCTCATCTCGTCTCATCTCTAATTTCCTCTCATCTTGTCTCATTTTATCTCATGTCTTATTGCCTCTCATCTAATCTCATTCCTCTCATCTTGTCTCATCTCGTCTCATCTCACCTCATCTCATTTCCTCTTATCTCATTTCTCTCATCTCGTCTCATCTCTAATTTCCTCTCATCTAAATTAATTTCCTCTCATCTTGTCTCATTTTATCTCATTTCTTATTGCCTCTCATATAATCTCATTCCTCTCATCTCTTCATCTCGTTGCATCTTATCTGTCATATCCTTTCATCTAATCTCATTCCTCTCATTTTGTCTCATCTCGTCTCATCTCTTATTGCCTCTCATCTAATCTCATTCCTCTCATCTTGTCTCATCTCGTCTCATCTCACCTCATCTCATTTCCTCTTATCTCATTTCTCTCATCTCGTCTCATCTCTAATTTCCTCTCATCTAAATTAATTTCCTCTCATCTTGTCTCATTTTATCTCATGTCTTATTGCCTCTCATCTAATCTCATTCCTCTCATCTTGTCTCATCTCGTCTTATCTCGTCTCTGATTTCCTTTCATCTAATCTAATTTCTCTAATTTCCTCTCATTTTATCTCATCTCTCATTTCCTCTCATTTTCTCATGAGAGAAATGAGGGTCTCGTGGGGTTTGGTGACCATACCTTGGATGGAAACAGCCACATTTTCATTTTGGACATTATCAAACACAGTATAGCTACTAATTCAGTTAAAGCTGCTTCGGATTACATCTAAATTAATCTCACATTATTTCAAACATTTTGTCATCTGATTGCCACTGCAATATTGAAGTTTCACTTAACGCTGTAGACCATGAGAGAGATATTTTAAAAAGTAATGGCCTGGATGTTACAAAATCTGTTGTTGATATTAATATTCATGGTGCCACTGTTAGTAGTGACCCACTTAGGTTTAATATATTAACTAGGCTATTCAGTTGTACTGGTAACATTCATGCTTCCCAGAGGATCGACCATTTTTTATTTGGGCCCTCTATGAGGTACCGCAAAATGTTCTATTAGCTTGATTTCAGTAACGTTGTCTTGATAGTCGTGGTCGAGGGAGGATGAAACAATTGATTGTTTCAACTAACTCCTCATCTGTGGTAACTGTCACATTTTTAACTTTACATCTTAAATTGCAACAGGAAGATTACTATGACAGTGACTGAACACAATCCTGCTCCCCAGAAAATAGACATCTTCTCAATACCATGTCACAAATGGTTGGGTTTCCATTTACATACGTGTGCAGGTTTCAGTTCGATGCAGATCAATCAGCAGATGATTACAAGACCACGCTAGCAGCACAATGATTGGTAGGCACCCCGATGCGATGACGGCACTTGAACATTTTGCGTAGCTCGGCGCGAAAGCGGTCGTGTAGCCATGCATAGAGGAAGGGGTTACAGCAGGAAGAGCTCATGGCGCACCAGTGGCACAGCAGCTGGATGAGCAAAAAGTAGCGCTTGTTAATGAGGTGAATGTCAATGTCTCGCAGCACATTGAACACATGAATGGGGAGCCAGCACACGGCAAAGGCTGACACCAGAAGTGCAACCAAGCGGAAGATCTTTCTCTTCCGAGCCTGCTGTGCACCCATCTGGTTTTGTGTCCTGTGGCCAGGGGCAACACACTTCTTCAGTTTGACCGTGATGCAGAGATAAGAGACGAAGACAGCCGACAGCGGTAGGACATAAGTGACCAGGAGTGTGCTGTACGCGTAAGCACGTCTCTCTTTCTCTTGACCCAACCAGAACTCCTCACAGATAGTGAAGCCTTCCTCTTTGAACTCTACATGGTAGGTGTGGGTCACTGCTGGAGCCACCAGGCCACAAGACAGGAGCCAGATACCGACGAGGACGGCGGCGCAGGTACCCACAGTGGTGCGCTTCTTCAGGGGATGAACTGTTGCATAGTACCTGCAAAAAAAGTAAGAGTTTCACCTTATAATACAAAACTCATGTCTTGGCAATGCTTAACTAAACACAGTCTAATGTATGAATGAATACAATGATGAACTACTGCAGCACTATTATAATAAAATATATTATGTGGTTACTTAATGCATAAATGTTAAATGAGATAATTAGCTTTAAATCTGTCATTGTGCAGTGAGCAGAAGTGGTGTCGAACATGTTTTTGAAGGACAGACTTAATTCTAGGCACGTGCACATATAAAGCTCAGTAATTCGGTGTTGGTGAGGTTCCAAAGTAATTTAATGAATGCATTAATGCAAGCATCAAATCATAATGAGTTATATTTTAGTCATTAATCTATTAACCATGAGTGGTTAAGTGCTACTCTATTGTTTGCTTCCACAGTGTAGAAGCTCTGCTTAATGAATCCCTATACGCCTCAGCATGATTAATAAAATTAGTATACAGAATGAGTAATGATTGCATTTTCCAGTTGGAATTTCTGAGTCTCTCTTAATTCTGCTTTGCTCAAACTTTTAACCGTATGGACACATTTCTATGGGCATTTATGCTACACAGACCAGCAGACCAGCAGAAACACTAAACTTTGGAAGAGACTTCCTCTAAAAGGAGGCGAAAAGAATAAAATCCATTTAAAATGTCACTTGCAGAGAGTTGTACCCACCTGTCCACCGCTATAGCAGTGAGAGTGAAGACCGAAACATAGACTGTGACAGGCTGGATGAGGAACACCAGGTAGCACATGGAGCGACCAAACACCCAGCCGTGTGGGTTGAAGGCATAAGCGAGAGTAAAGGGGACGCAGGTCACACACATAAGCATGTCAGAGAAGGCCAGGTTTCCGATGAAGAAGTTGGTGACATTGTGCATCTTGCGGGTTCGGCAGATGACGTAGAGGAGCAGGTAATTTCCGAAGACGCCAACCACCACCACGAGCGCATAACAGGGGATGATGAGAGGCTTGAAAGTTTGCAGCAATGCCACATCTGCGAACTGGGAGCTGTGATTGGTGGAGTTGCTCTGTACCGCGACTTCATAAGCGCGTCCTTCAGTCTGTTCTCCAGATACGGATGTGTGTGTGCTTCCAGTCGAGCCACTGTGGTTAGCCTCCATTGGAAGAGAGTACACTGTATACCTGCGCTGTTCAAAACAGTCCAAAACAATTTACAGGTGTTACAAAAAACACATTAATAACTACCACAAAAATGTACTATGCCCAGGGATGTGTGCCACATGTAACAACATTTTAATGAAAGAAGTTCATGACATTTATCAAATGGAAGCCCATTACTGAGAAAAACATGCTTTTACCAACACCAACACATTCTCACAGTGAGAGGCGAAGAGCATATATTATAAAGTTGATAATTATGAAGGCATTTGAACAGAAATGACAAGCTTACAAACATTATTAAACTGTGCATGTGGAAAATGTCAAATGACAAAGCAGTCGCTGGTCTGAGAGGACTTATTGTGCTATATGCACTGAGTGTGATTACAGACCTGTTTAGCACCCTTGGCATCAACACAATAATTTAGCATGTTAAAGAAGCGCACATTTATGCATCATTTTGTCAGTTAATTAAAATATTGTGCCCCTCGCTGTTTGTCGTCACAGTAATTTAACAGAGAATGTCAGAATACTCGGATGAAATTGAAACTGTTTGAAAATATTTACAACTGCAAAACTGCTAGCTTAAATGCAATATAAATGTAAAAAAGTAAAACAATTCTACATCTATATATCTGCTAAACCATAGTTGCACTAGGAGTCCTCTTCTCTGACTGTGTCATGCTTGGTAACCTTCTCATCTCATCTCGAATTTCCTCTCATCTCATCTCATCTCATTCCATTTCATCTCTCATCAGTCATTTCCTCTGATCTCATCTTTCATTTCCTATTGTCACATCTTATCTCATCATCTCATCTCATTTTATCTGATCTCTAATTTCCTCTCATCTAACCTCATGCTTTGCATTTCCTCTTCTCTCTTCTCATTTCCTCTCATCTCATCTCATATTACCTCATCTCTCATCAATCACTTCCTCTCATCCGATGTCACGCCTCTCGTTTCCTCTCATCTCATCCCTCATCAACCATTTCCTCTCATCTCATCTCATCTCATCACCTAATGAGAGAAATAAGGGTCTGTGCTCTTTTGTTTCTTTTCTAACGCTTTAAAGAAAAGTCTCTTCAGTCATTGTCACTGTTCCCTTTTCTTCTTAATTTTTCATGCTGCATAATTTGCAACCACATCACAGTCAAGGACTGTTTGTTTTTTAATTGGTAATTATTTTATTTTAACGGTGAAATGACTGACTTAGAATAATTGGTCCAGTTCTGCCGTACAAAGGCTTTTCCCCCATATAAAATTATTTTACGCTGCAGTTGATGTTAATATAAATCAGTGTGAAAAACTAATTTGAATGAAAAGTAATCAGAGTCTTCTGCTTTCTTGCTTTGACTAAACATCTTCTGGGTTTCTGCTTTTCAGATTAGTTCACAAACATTTTCACTAAAGTAAAGGAAGGTGAATTTTCCAGTATATAGTCATATATATATATGATAGAACCTACACTTAAAGTGAATAAAATATTGCCGTTTGGTGTATGTAGACTGATAGACTGCATATCTCTAGACTGATCCCAGCTAATCATTAGTTCTTAACTCATAATTAGCTGGGATACAGTCGGATACATAACAAGGCATATGAGATCACACTAAATTACACAGTACATGATTAAACTGAATGTTAAAGAGGAAACATACAGTAATGTTCAAAGGTTTTAGAGTAGAGGACTAATGCTATATGGTTTTATTGTGTAGTTTAACTAATTATGCTGATTTTTTTGGTCACTTTTGTGACTTTTGTCACTTAACTTGCAGTAAACAGAAATATTATCAGTTCAGATAATATTTGGTGTGAAAAACATGAGTAGCTGGGTGGTTGTTACAAGCATTTTAGAGACTGGAGAAGTTCTTTTGTGGATTTGGTATTTTGCCTCATTGTCTTCGTAAACCCAGACCGACTCAGTGATGTCAAGATCAGGGCTCTGTGGGGGCATAGTTATGCAACAATTTATTTTTTCCAGTTCTTACGTCTTTGAACACATAGCTTTGATTCCATGTCTGACAAATCACTTTTTGTCTTCCTTAAAGACAACCCTTAACTAGACATCTTTTGACAGTAGAAGCATGTACCAGCATCCTACTAGTTTTTGCAAGCTCTGATGCTGCTGCAGGACTTCCTCTGAATTCAAAGGGAAACTTGATGCACTCGGTTTCCTTGCCTAACCATGTAATGATTCCCTAAGTTTCTTTGTGCGTGCGCTTGGATAGCACAGCGAGAAACATCTGTTACCTTCCTGTGAAGAGACCACTGTGTTTTGATCCTGTGCTCACTCTTGCCATTGTGTAAAATATTTAGATAAAAGTGTTATTTGTTCTTTTTCTGTAGCCTCGTAAAGCCTTCAGCTTCGTAACATAGCCACACACACAAAGAAGAGCTTAGCTTCCCCCAGTTTAAACTTCAACATGCTTTGATTTAAAAAAAAAAAAAAAAAAAAAAAGGGAAAAAAACAAAACGGGGGCAGTGCACGTGTATGCATATCCGGATAATAAATCCATAAATTACATAATAGGAGCCCATGCAAATAGAAAAGCAATGAATTCTTGCACTTCAATGACATTTGAAGGCGTGCAGTGTGGAAGGTGTGCATCAGTGAGACTATTAAGAAATATTTCTAACTACTTTTTAGAGGCAATACCAACAACTTAACCCGTTGCTGTGTATTCTGTTCTGTTCAGTTGTCACATCTTGTTTTGTCACTACCTTTCAAAACAGGACACATGCAAAAACAGGAGATGAAGGAGAAAAGCCACAGAAAAAAGAAAATAATAAGCCAGTAACTTACCAATGTTGATGCTTCTCAATGTGAAATTGTGCGTTTGAGGAGTGTGAAGAGCTTCCTTGCACGCGTCCCCACAGTGAGTGAGCTGCTGTTTTAAAAAAGAGAGTAAGAAGGAGAGAGATGGAGAGAGGTGGGGAGGGAGAGGAGACAGACACGGAAGAGAGGGGGAAGACAGAGGGTGAATGACAGCTAACCAATAAGGTGGCAGAGTACCCCAGAAAGATTAATGTCTGACAGCTGATCTTGAACTGATTAGTTAGTGGCCAAGCATGAGACATGTCAGCTAGTCAGCCGCGGTAACTGTAATTATTGATCTGGTCGAAGACATGCGTGGGACTCTGTCTGACGTTAGTTTGATTAATTGTTTGCTCGCTCGTTTGCTTTCGTTGCCTTCTGATTTCAGTGCATCACTTTCAGAAATTGTGCATTAACGGAATAAAACAAACGGAGCTGATGAAAAATGGCATTCTAATTGTTTCTGGAGGCGGCTAGGACATGTGAAGAATGGAAACGACGCATCCTGAGTGGTTGTTTGTCTTGTGCTAAGAGCTTCACGTAGGCAGAAAGAAACCTGCAAATTATCCAAGGGAACAAAACAACTATTTCATAGCCGTAGTCAGCACTTTCACGTGGATTTTTCTGCCTGTTATTCAAAGATTTAATTGCATTTCAGGATTGTTTGTTATGTTCAGTTCATGCCACTTACAACAAATTCTCAAGTTTTAGCACCATCATAACTGCTTAACACTATTAACACTTGCTCCCAGCCAGACCTGTAATTGCAAGTGAACTCCCAAAAGTCTTGTAGTGCTCATAATTATTCCACTGCTCACACGACTAAGAGGTTTTAAAGTGCAGTCACTAAACATAATAGAAAGATGACCTTTCCTTTGCAGGTGGAAACTGAATGATGCAAGGCTGACGGCAGTGACGCCTCAACTTTTCCTCCTTCTTCCCATTAATTGGCGCCGACTTCACCCTGGACAGTACGAGTCTGACGTTTTAATTTGCGGCAGCGAACATGAACTGGAAAAGAGGGTTGAAGACGCAAGGTGAAAAAGATGAATCTTCTCAGAGACTGTGGTACACATGATGGAAGCCCGCAGAGGTTAAAGACGTGAGCGAAAATTTCTGGAAGCAGAAGCATTGCGAGTATCTATGTGAAAATGCAAAGCAGTAATCTCTCCACTGGGACCGGAGAATATGTATAAAAAGATTATGTGTCGTGCCTCCTCCTGTGAGCGGCAAGACTGTGAAGACATTATAATTTCATAAACAGTACATGCAGCGCACTTGCCTTTACAGTCCATCAAAATGACAGTGATGCGTGCTATTTTTAAAGCTTGGCTTGTAAATCAGCGAGACGACGGAAAGACAAAAAGAATGAGAATCGATTCCATCGCCAAGGGGCCCAAAGAGATCTATCCTGTCACATCATTGTCACAGGAACAGAGGAGAGGATTACAGGACAATGCACGTATAACGCACGGTGCAATGCTTTCATCTCGAGAAAGTGGTCCGCATGTGCACAGATCAAATCTGGATGCCATTATAAATATTAACATAAATGAAAATCAGCTGCGTCTCCCTTAACTTGGTATGATGATGGAGCTCTGGTATGTTCATCACATGTCTTTCCAACATGGACGCCCATTCAACATATGGCCGTTTAAGATAAGAAACGAATTAATGACTTGTTTTAACTTCACAAGGTTGGGGCTCCACTGATGGACACGTTTGACTTCTCACTTCCTTGAAAACAGCCGCAGAGCCATCTCCAAAATGTGTTACAGCAGCTATATATTATATATAAAGAGAGAGTGATAGCGAGAAGCCAGTACAAAGTGTCAGCAGCTTCCCAAACGCACGGACAATCATAACCTGACGCTGCCAGTGCCCGTGCACGGACAATTCTTCAAACACAAAGCGTCTCAGCCATCGGCCCCCAGCTTCACTGCCATGGTTCGCTCTCTCACCGCTGTCAGAGCATCATTTAGAGCCACCTCTGTTCTTGGCGGCTAAAAGGCACTAAAGCACATTGTAAATATCAAAGCATCAAAGAGCAGTTTAGAAGATAAGGCACCGGCTATTTTTCTCAAGGAGCCAGTAGAGAGGCATTAGCATGACTAAAGTAAATGATGATGTGCTTCTATAAGTGCCAGAGGTGTTAATAAGCACTTCAACAATTTATATTATGCGCTATTTCTATGTTTTGTTGCACCAATGTGGCCAGGAATGAGTTACTAAATTGTAATTCATTCATTTCTCATGTTAGACCTGCTCTCCTTTATATATTTAGCTGCAGATCAGATGATGTAGGCGAGAGAAATAGAAAAAATAAATCCTGTTGTTTTTTTTTTCTACAGCTGGCTTGGTTTAACCTCTGTAACATGCTTGTAGATATGGGCCTTTGATAAAAACATGTGGTGGCACAGCGGTGCTGCCAAATGAGGAGACTTGATAGATTTCAGAAGGAATCCAAAGAATAAATATGAGAGGCACTGTGCTAACACACAGCTCACGCAGGTCCTGATGTGACGTGACTCTTATATGATGTTGAGGTCATCATCGCTGATGCTGATGAACTCACCAGGTAAAAGTTTCAGAGCAATCTTGACTTTATTGGTCCTGTGTGGAGACATGGAGGAGCTTTTCTTCTTCTAGCAATCTTGTACCAAACTGTGGAAACATTTACTATTATTAATTTTGTTCTCAAAACAAAAGCATGAGGATTACAGTCGCCTTGTTAAGCTGATAACTCACTGCAACACAAGCATAAAGCGCTGTAACTGAACCCTTGGAGAATATTTGCTTTTCAACATTTTCTGTTGTGCTCTACTCAGGAAGCTCCCGTGAGAACGTGAGAATCACAAAGATGGAGTTTTGGTGACCAGATGAAGGCGTGTTCATCCATAACACGCCTTCATCTGACTCATGAGACCCGCAAATTCTTTCTTCGCTGCAGGAAGACGAAACTCATTCTGCCACCTGGAGCCTCTGTGAAGTCCATTTGCTGCATCACACGCTGATGTAAACAGGCACAGTGTGTGGCTGCAGACTTGTGGACGAGCTGGACCCAAGAATACCGAGGTGAGTGAAGCAGAAGAGATTAAAGGTGACAGGACGCCAGGACGCTGGTTTCACCAAAGTGTTTGTTTTCTTTGTTTTGTGCATCATCTGCCTTCTGAGGGAAGAGGCGCAGTGTGTCCAACATGTCCCTATGAAACCACTAACAGAGACCTGTTCATTCAGCATATTCACAGGAAGCAAGAAGTCTGCTCTAAATGAACAGCAATAATGGCTAGCAAAGCCCGAATACGATGAAGGAGATGTGTAGGGGGAGACAGAGAGCATAAAATTTAAATAAGCATTTGGATTTAAGAGTAGAGTACGCCCCCTGGTGCAGGATGAGTCATCAATCATTTAAACCAATTTACAGGCAATATTAAACTCTAAAATGTCTTCATGCAACGGTAAAATACTGGCGTATAGATGACTTATTGTGTTTTTACACATTATGTAAAAACACCTGAACACCAAATTTTCACCGGGACTAAAGGGAAACTTTACAAATTTCTGTTATCATTAGCTATGTTGTATGAGGAAGGACTCGAACCCAAAGAGTTATCATCCATCTCTGCAGTTCCACTCATTCTTGCCACCACCCAGGCGCTTTCCTTTTGGCTGTGGTCGACTGAGGCTTGTTTTGACCGTCAAAGTCAGAGACTCGCTGGTAAACAGGGTGGAGTTTACTACTGCGTCAGTGAAAGATGACGTTGGTCTAGAAAGGTTGATTCTCTGTCTCAGCCGCTTGGATTTAGAATTTAAAACAAAAGTCCTTTTAAATAATAGATTGAAAAATAAAAAAATAAAAAAATGAGAACTGTCTCTATGGCCAGCAGAAGAAAGGGAGGGAAATGTGTTTTGCATTGAAACAATGTCTTCAGCTGTGAAACTTGTCTCTTTCACATACATTTTGAATGAAGACAAACGCGTGGGCAGACTTTAGATGAGTTTGTAGAATGATGGGTTTCATGTCTCTGGTCTCAGATGTTATTTAAACGTGCGCGTCTGTGGAATTACGAACAAATTGTTTTCCATCATACACTTGCTCTCTGCAATTATTTGTTGTATTCCAGGTGCCAATACTGCCTTTAGGATTTCATTGCATTCAACTACACAACAACAGGCTTAGTTTCCCATATGACTTTTCTCTTATTCCATATTAAGAGGTGTGCTATCAGTACTTCTGTGCACGTCAGTCGGTCTTGGACTAAACCAATCTCCAGGGACGGACCCTTTCCTCTCTCACTTTGGTTCGTCTTCATAACACTTCACTTCCCTAAGGAAATAGAATTTACTTACTTTGTATTTCCTGCATTGCTTTTTTAGTGTGCCTGCAGGCTTCAATTTCAAATATCTACAAAATGACTGGCAGCTTGCATAATGCTAGCACTAAATATGAGCAAGAAATGCTGAATCCATTACAGTTTAATTTTACGAGAACTGAACGTAAATTCAAGTGTTTTTTAGTAATTGGTAGCTTTTTCCAGTCGATTTCCGTGGAAAAGCTGAAGACGGTGACAAATGACGGTTATTCCGCATGCAAAGAGGCAGATCTGATCCACGGCCACAAGCTCATTTACATAGACACGCCATTTGAAAGGAAAGACAGTTTCAACAATAAGTCCCGTCAAATGAGTCCCTAATCCCATCTGTCATCTCAGTTGTCTTTACACTGTAAACTTCCCTCCACCTGTCTGTGTCACCGATCGGTTTCAGCATTATGCAAATGTCCACGCACCGATTTTGTTTGTCTGTTTATGTAAATCACAAGCTAATTTATGGCTGTATACACCCCATGTACATCAGTGTAATCTCTTTATTTAGTGGCATTTACATGAGTCGACTCATTTTGAGATTCATAAAGGGGAATTTTGTGCTGTTTTTTTACAACCTGGACCTTATTTCTAGCATAGAACATGTTGTACTCACACATATAACCTTGGTGTCATTTGGAGTTGAAGATGTAGATCCAGTGGGAGTGACTTTGGCACTGAAACGTAGCCTCTATAAATAATGCATTATCTGCCGCAAAACCCGTTTATTTCATCAATATTTTGTTATGATGCGTAAGTGCTATTCCTCGTTGAGTCCAGAGTTACTTGTTATCATCATCTGGAGTCTGTAGATTGACCCACTAACCTCTGAACTGGATGATGTTACTTCTTGCACGTGCATCTGAGACAGTTGGCTTGTTTACTTGTGATTTGGCACTGCTGGTTTTTTGAATATTTTTCTGATTCTGAGGTTGTGGACGACGACTTTGTTTGTGATGGACGTCCTCATGCTTGTTGAGAGGATGTGGAGGCAAAGAGAGTAACAGCTGGCCAAAGAATAACAAACCGCTCCACATATGCGAATAGATAACAGGTAACTCCGGACTCAAAGGAGCACAGCAGTATCATAACAAAATACTGATGAAATAAATGAGTTTCACAGCAGATAATACGTTATTTAGAGGCTGCGTTTAGGTGCCCCAGTCACTCGCACTATGTGGAAATACACAGCCCTCCACACCAAAGTTATATGGGTGAGTAAACGATCATATTTTATGCCAGAAATACGGTCCAGGTTGTAAAAACTGGTAATTCCCCTTTAATGTATTCTGGTGGAATATAAAAAAAGTATTATATAAGTTTTCCAAGTTTTTAAACATAAAACCACCAAACTAATGACTCACAAATTAAAGACAGGTTTTAAATTACTTAAACCCCAACAATTAAATTAAAATAGCAGATGATTATTGAGGAGGAAGGCCTTGAGTGATGCAGTATGAGTCTGCGAAACGTCTCATAAAATTTTCCTCTGATGAGAACTTTAAAATGATTAAATTGTCCCTTGTGAGTGAAGTGAAGTGAAGCTTAAATGGGGCTTATTTATCAGTGTAAATTAACTTACGATGTTATCAGAATCTCAGAACAGCAGTCAATTGGGCGATAAGTGTTGATACATCACTCATGCTTCCGCTGAGTCACTCCCAGTGTTGAATACAGTGTTATCATCCAACCATACATATTCACTCCGCTTTACAGAGTTTGATAAAGTTACTAAGAAATTACCTATAAATGCTCAAAAAATAAACACGTTCAATCAAAAACTTACAGCAACACAGTTAAAAGCTCTTACAACAAAATGACAGCATCTACCCGCAGAAGAAAGGCTACTGCAAAACAATCACAAACTCTCCCTCCGTTCAGCAGCTCATTAATTGACAGGTTGAGTTTCTGCAGACAGCAAATTCTCTTTCATCATTACACAAATAATATTAACAGTAATACACATCAAACTCTGACAGGTTTTCCCTGCACTCTAAATACAAGTCGTTGGAGACTACTGAACAGTGCAGATGATTTTTTTCCTCCATTTGCTTATACTCATGCACAGATTAACTTTAGTTTGCGGAGGTTATCCCCTTTATGGGGAAGGGAGCTATACGGCAACTTCAGCACACGTTTTAAATTGCGTCCCTGTGCCTCTCGGTGAGGTTAAGACGCAGGTGTTTCTCACTCAGCCGGTTAGTAAAGAGCAAGGAAACATTCTCATGTCAAATCAGGGTCAAGTGTGGTCATGACATGTGGAAATTTTGAATTGCAAAGTATTTCAATTTGTGCCCTATAAGGGGTTGATAGTCATCATAAATCAGGAACCAAGCCGCTGTCTCTTTGCAAACCATGTCAGGTCACTTCCACTGTTAAAACAGCAAATTAACTTCTGTATGAGTCACAATACGTTGCAAACAACCTGTAAGCCTGACTTTCATATTGTGGCCTCACACAATGCCCATGTTCAGAAATCCTTCAGGTGTCCATGTTGCTCCACGCTCTATTGTTCCTTTCCCGTAAGGTCCTTCATTTGTCCTGTTTTACATCATCTTACTGAACAGCTGTTACACTTAATGTGTGTTTCTTTATATCATTTGCTTTTTACACATGTTTCATCCAGCTTGCTGTTGCTGGATACAAAACAGCAAGGAGCGTCGGTTTGACCTGCAGCATCCTATCATCCGCATGTTCTTTATCCTCTTTGTACACCGTCCTTGAAGCACTGGCAAAATTCACCTTTCCCATCGCCCCATATGGTGAACGTTAATGCCTGCCTTTCAGCAGCAGTGAGTTTTGATCCTTGCATTTCAAGCAGCAGAAAGTTTTTTTTTTTGTTTTTTTTTCACCGCAAGAAGGTTTACCAGGGTCAACATCCAGCTTTCATTCATGATTTGATGTGAACAGGTTAATAGAAAATTAAACTTCTTTTCACTGCCAGCTTTTCCCTTGTCTTGTTGCTGAGGCAACACATCCGGCTTCAGCTGACTCTTCCCGCGTCTAACTTCTTCCACATTCAGCCTTGTAATCAGAGCAAAGCTCTTCTCTCTGTCGATCTTACCAGATGTCCTTCTTCCGCCCACTTCGTCTGCTGCACGAACCCTACCTGGATCGCTGGGTTTCATCCTCTAGGTCTTGCCACACACTATATTTGACCCAGTCTTCTCTTTGTGGTCACATTTCAGACAGTTACTCCTGACAAGTAACTTGAGGTTAAGATAAAATTACACATTTTGTGAGAGAAATTACAAAGAGACCAGTTGGGTCATCACCCTGTAGACATACAGTATTTAACGGCAAGCATTTTAACAGCATAAACAACATTTAATAAGAGTAATAATGACCCCATTCACTCACTGTCATGTCTTACCAGGCAGGTGAGAGAATCCACTGAAAAGTTTAAAACTAAAAGTGACACATTGAATCGAGAAACATTTTACTTACTACTTTTTGTGCTGACAAACAGTAAATTGGAATATGAAAAAGTCTTTAAACAAAATTTAATCTCATCTTAAATTGCTCTCTCCACAATTTCAGAGATAATGACTGCTCCTTCCTGCACTAATTTATTGCTTTTAACATATTTATTTCACTTGCCACCATGCCTCAGTTGAAAAGCAGTTGAAGGTTGCCCATACTGTTTGCCTTTCAATTACGCACTTTATCCTATTCATTCTGCTTCTTATTTCCATATTTCCACCTGCAGGGAACACAGAGGTGTCATCGGGGTCGAAGTCAAAGATGCATACTGTTGTGCTTTCCAGCGGATAATAGCTGCAATGTGTTTAAATATTCTTTGTTTTCATGATGATGATAATTTCCCGTCTCTGCTCACCACCCACATCTGTCAACAGTCTGAGGGTTAAGTGTAGAGCAGGCACTAAGACGTTTCGCTCGCCTTTTGGCTTTTGCCGTGCTCATTATCCCGTTGCCATGGTTTTATTTGCAGTACTGTGTTTATTGACCTATTCTGGATTAATAAGAGATGTGAACATTGATATGAGCAAACCACCTCCATGTAGGACCTTATGTTCAGTACATCCTGTGCGCTGCGACGCGTTGGGTCCACTATGCTTGGGGTTTGCTACGTTACGAGTAATTCCTGAGTGGTTCATGGCCGATTCTAATTAAAAATAAGTACACATACATACCAGAAAGTGGTTTGGTTCGTCTATCGCTCTTTTATAAAAAGGTATTTTATAGCGTTTACTTGCATTACCTCATGTTTTATGGTGGACCATGAAAAGTAAACAAATCCTCTTTGTGTCCAATGTCCTCATTAGAAAAATTCAAATGAATAAAAAGGTGATTGTAAAAAGGATTTATGGAAACATTTTCATTCCCACACTAATGGAAAATACTTGCACATAATACACTAAAAGAAAACAGAGATGCAAACGACTGTAAGCACCACAAAGACAAGCCTTTCTTGGAGTCTCGTCAATTTAACGGTCGCCCTGAAAATCTTTTGAAAACTCAGAACTGAGTGCGTGAGGATTTCATCATATGGCAACAAGGAGCGGTAGCCCGTCAGAGAAAAGATGTGAACAGATGCAGTTATTCATCTGTTTGATATTGCGACTACCAAGCAACTGATCTGGGGTTTTAGTGATTTTCTTTCTTCTTGTTTACAACACACTGATGGGCCTGAGGGGATACGTGTTTTACTTTAAACCCTGAACCACTTCTATAAAACGTCTGTGGACGAGCCAAGCCACATACAGTTACATCAGTCCTATTTTGAAGCTTGTTGAGAAGCACAAGTTCATATTTACCCTGCTGTGCTCGCAGGTGCTACCAACTTTATGGAGAATTGTTTTGTCGCCACCTAGTGGTCACCTTGCGTACAACCGCACATAACTCTTGCTCTGATATGGGGCTGTAACTTTCTATGAGCTACGCGACATCGTCTTTAACTTGATTAGAGCACACTTTACTGCCTCCCAAATCAAGCCGGCCTCACCGTTAATGTAATTGCGTCAAACGATCTGGGGCTGACTCGACAAACGAGGAACTGCTGCCAATTAAACAAATGGACTCCACGGACTGGACAGTGATGAAAATGTTGCATTGTAACAAGAGTGGGAAGTGGAGGTCAGTAATGTACATCCTTAAAGATTAAAGGGACATATATCTTTCTCTGTAATATCATTAATTAGTCCTTAATGCGGGATCAATAACAAAAACGCAGACATGTGTAAAAGGTCACTGGTCCCTGGTTTAATTGGTATTACAGTAAACAGTAAAACAAGGCACCGTGTCAATGAAGGAGGAAATAGAAGAAGAAGAAGAAGCTTATGGTATCATCTGAAGATTAGAGACATGGCGGGCTGCTGTTCTGATGTTTCTTTTACTCGCCTCCACACAGCTCCAGGAGGATTTTGCGGTAGTCACCAGATGTGTCTCCCTACGCAGTGAGAGAAAAGATCTGTGAGCCTTCAAAGACCTAGTGCTTGGAATTATTCTAACCGTCTCTGATATGACTTGAACAAAAACTACACAAAGACATCATATCACAGCTGATGCCTTGCACAGATTTTGCCGGCTGCAGCGTTTCCCTCCTCTAGCCTTTAGCGGCTCACCTTGATGAAGGAGTAGAGCGTCTTTCCATACATCTTCAGGAACTGAGCTTTAATGTCCAACATGTCAATCTCAGCCCTGGAGACCATTATTCTGATGAGGACGCTGTCTGTGGTGCCCAGGCCCTGATGACATTCAAAAGAGAGTGTTCATGCTGTAATACACTTTCTATACAGTTACAAAATATGAGCAGCAGTCTGCTTTTCATACAGCTGAAATAACTTGTGTTACTGTGTACACTGATCAGGCATAACATTATGACCACCTTCCTAATATTGTGCAGGTCTCGCTTGTGTCTCCAAAACAGTTGCGAGTCATCAGAGAATGAACATTGGCCTTCTGAGAGTGTCCTGTAGTGTCTGGTAACAGAATGTTGTTAGTGGGGGCCTTTGAGTCCTGTGGTTTGAAGGGAGGGGCCTCTGTGCATCAGGTTTGCTCCAGAGCATCCCACAGATACTTGCTCAGTTTGGTATCTAGTGAATTTGGAGGCCAGGTCAACACCTTGTGGTGTTTTTTATGTTTTTGCTGTTCCTAATTCGTTTGTGTGTGTGTGTCTGTGTCAGGCTGCATCCTGCTGGGGATGTCTGCTGCCATCAAAGAGTGTCATTGCTATGGGGTGGGTACATGTCTAAGTAACACGTACCCAGGTCCAAAAGTTTCCCAGCAGAACATTGTATTGTCACAAGCTCGTCAGTGGTATTTATTTCTCCTGTCAGTGGTCATGTTAAGCCTGATCAGTGTAAATTCATAAATAATTAGCAAAATAAAAAGACACTGTCTAGATCAGGGGTGCCCACTTTTTTGGCTTGTGAGCTACTTTTATAAGTCACCAGTGATCTACATATTATATATCCTAAGTCATTGCTACAGTGTTAAAAGCTCTATCCATCTTTGTTTTTATTTTTATGAAGAAACGCTTGATATCTAAAACATTTTTTCCCCCAATGGCACGTGATCTAGCCGCACTAGCTTCGCGATCAACCGGTTGATCGCGAAGCTAGTGCAGGTACCGCAGGTCTAGATCAACAGTTGTTGACAATTTACAGAATTCATACTGTGTTTTTACATATTAGGACAGGTCTTTGTAAGTAAAGAGAAGTAGATGCATATTACTCAATTAAATATTTACCTTCATTGATTTGTATAATCGTTCTGCAAAGAATGCTGGTTTGTTCCTCATACATTTCACTGCAAACAGAAAAATACATCCCAAAGCATAAGAAGCAAATCAACTATCCCGACTGGGATAATTTGGTATAAAGCATTATGGCAAAGATTTGTTACACAACTTGAAGGTGTCATACACACCAAGTAAAATTTGGGAAATTAGACCATTCAATGAGCATGTGACTGTACTATGAATCATCACATCTTTACTTTGCTTAAACTCGAATGACCATGTCACTGAGGAGACAGACCTATGGCCAGAAAGACGTCCTCCAGACAGCCAGACATCTCCCTTTTAATGCTCTCCTCAATGTCTCTTCCAGAAATCTTCTGATACTCCTCGAACACTGCAGGAAGACAAAATATGATTAATGGGGAAGTAGACTATGAATGGGGAAGTTGATCATATTGTGTCACAAATTCAGGGATTGTTTTTTCAGAAAGCTGCCACAAGGGGTCACTGAAACCCCTTAAATGCCTTCTGTTAAACGGCATACTGCATAATCACATGACTGAAAACACAAGGTCTCAAGTATTCTGGCAGGATCCATTTGAATGACGTGTAGGAATACCTCGCAGCAGATGGTTTCGGTTCCTCACACAAAGCACAGTCAGGAATTTCACCTCGTCTGTGCCCCATCGGGCCTCGCCAGCCTCATAGATTTCCTACAATCAAAAGCAATCTTAAAAAAAACCAAAAAAAACAACATCCTGGGAGTCACACATTCCACAGCCAAACATTTTTCATCTCCTTTACCTTGGCATCTTGAACAGCCTGGGCCTCGTCCACTTTGTCGCTTTCATCCCGCCCAGCCTGCAATGGAGAAGACGCAGCAGCTTAAGAGGCGTGCAAGACAGAACAACATTTAAAACAAAAAAAATACAAATAAAAAACTACTAATGTCATTGTATTGCTTTGAAGTTGCTAATTCTTCCTCTTCCCTGATGAAAAGACGGCTAAAAAAAAAAGGTTTCCACCACAAGTTCCGGCCGACATTTTACAATTTCTCAGAACACATTCTAAAACTGACCTCGTGTGCAAAAATACCAGGAAGTTAATGCTAATACACTTTTTAAAACTGTGTTACACGGCATTATTGCTAATGATGCTTATTTAACATCTATTGTAACAGTCATATAACATTCACACTGGTCCGAGTTATGACAGGGTTTGGTGTTTTGCTCACCGTGAGTAATGAGACCAAAACCCTTTGAAACATGCCAGATGTGTCACCGCACACGGCGTCTTCCAGGTCCTTCTCATATTCTGCCATCAAAATAGAAAAAACAAAACATAGTTAATTGCAATTGAACGATCTTCTAGCTGCTGATGGCTAGAGCTGTTAGTGTGATGTTACATAAAGATTAATTTACTTCCGGCTGTTTTGGTTCTCAGAAACTTATCAGAAAAACATCCACAACCGGCTACAACCATGTTCAGTGCATAGACTGTATAAAGATGGGCGGCGACACTGCTCCGCAAAAGTGGAGCCAAAGCAAGTAGAGCTCCCCCTGGTGACTGACTGCAGTATAGGTCATAAGCTCCAACTCCTCCATGTTGGTGGATGGGACTTGGGCGGAACTAAAACACTAAAATACACATCAAATATATATATATATATATATATATATATATTTTTAATCAAGGATGGTTTCTGTCATTTTAGGTAGTTAATATTATGTTGATGGATGTTCAAGTGTCAATTTTATTGGAAAAGTTTCGTTTTCGTTTAGTCATTTTATGCTATAGAAACAGCAAGTTGCCTTGCCATCTGCTTCATAAAGTGGGTTGGACCATGACAGTTGCAAAAAATTTTAAATTAAATTATAAATACAGTGTATAATCCATCATCTCCTTGTAACTGGTGGAGGTAGAATAGTGTAGTATTAATTAAACAAAAGTGGAATCAGGTTATCTATAACGCAACTCTGCGTGACCGTACTGCGCAGACTCTGGCTCTAAACTCGCAAGATTGCGCTGCCCACATCTCTGGGAAAATAGTTTGGCCAGTGAAGTGGGGACACTGTCCATATTTATATACAGTCTATGGTTCAGTGACTCAATGCAAGATAGATTCTCACAGTATATTAGTATATATACGTATAGCCACTGAAATGACTGAATTCTCTGTGATTTCTGCACAACGTTCACTAAAATAGAGACCTTATGCCATGGTAAAATAAAAACTATTTAAAGTCGGTAATTATTATTGCTGTAATCCAGGCTCTTTATGACATTCAGAAAAAAACAGAACTAGGTTATGGAAAGCAAATATTTACAACTAAATATAGCCCATTAATATTCATTGTGTCGTGTCGTGTTCTGAAATCACCAACTATTCTCTATATAATCTGCAATAAACATGTAATTGATACCACAAAGCACAGGAAAGACAAAGTCTTTTAAAAACCACTTAACAAATACTCGCCAGTCACCGTCACTGCAACCATGGAGGAACAAAGAAGCAAACTGCCACACAAAGAGCAGGGCAATGGCTTTTATGAATAATTTACGACATCCACTGTTTTCTAATAACGGACGTCATTTCATCTCCAAACAAGAGCAGAGTCGCTGTCACACAATATCGAATATTGAATAGAGTACACAGGCCGCGGGCACAGACGGACACTGTGATATACCACGGCCTGATATCAGAAGTCTATGTATAGAGGTGACAGTGTTACCTTTCTTGTAGAACGCACTGATGGTTTTTATTTCAGCGTTTGACCTTGAAGCCAGAATATCGACGAGACAGGCCTCTTCGGTTCCAGCCCCCTGTGATGAATCAGTAACATCAGCCGTGTTAATGAATCAAAGGAAAAGCAGCTTAAAGCATGAGCCAGTGCTATCCTTTTATTTTGTCAGGAAATCTCAAAAAGTTAATGTTTTAGTTTGCCTTTCAATTTTTTTTACGATTTCCCTCACATCTCCCAACACTGATCGGTCAAATCCTGACTGCCTATGTTGCTGTTGCTAGGTTACACAAACACTGGGAGTCCATGTCCATAAAAACATAAAGTAGAAAACCTTTAGACTTACTAATGGAGTTAAAGGCTTTTAACTCATCATTAACATATGAAAAAACAAAACAGTTCGCATATGTGAGCAGACGGGAGGAAATGACCCAACATAAAAACTGGTGAAAAACTTAATTTTCCAGTGTCCGCTAAGGTTAGCATGGTCGCTAACATTAGCCGCAGGCAGCATTTGTTTTGGCCTAAGTGTTTTTTAGAAAACAACATAATGAACACACGAATGCGGATGTCTAACCTTCATTGCAGTTTTCAGCTCGTAGGCATCGTACACAGGGGCCAGCATCAGCAGACCTAAAACCACGCTCCTGAAGTTTCCGCTTAGCTCAGAGGACAGATCATCAGCCAGGTCCTGCAGGATGGACGGGAACAGATGGATTCAACAGTCGTTCCCAGTTCCTCAACAAATTCATTAAGAAGCTCGTCTGTAAGGTGATTCTCTTTGACCTTAAATTAATTTAAAGTGTCTTTTTTTATTCATGAGGCATGATTTCTCACATTTGAACAGCACTCGGGTCTAGAGGGTGTGGTTTCTGGAAACAGTTTTGTGAACAGTGGAGCTGTTCCACACAACGCTCCTATGTGACCGCATGTGGGCGTCGCCATGTGAAACATGACTCACTCTTTCTGCCTACAAGGATTCCACTCTCCAGTCTTTGTGTCCGTTGTATCTCCCTATTTGAACCTCTAGATAACTTTATTGATCCCTTAACAGACACTGTGTCTGTTTAGGGAAGTGTTATTAAGTCAACACAATAAAATACACATGGTTTCCCTTTTAGTTAATATATTGAGCCATTTAATCATGAAACAAATAAATGATTAGTTTGTATTTATTTTAATAGACCGCAACCTTCCTTTTTCCAACAGATTACAAGACCCTCTCTATCCCGGTCTGAGATTAGCTCTGCCATTCATTTCTCCTTTAAAGTTAATGGTTAACTTGGACTTTATCAGCACTGCGTTCGTGCAGCAAAAACCCCACCTAAAGGAACAAATGGTGGGAGTACACGGAGGAAAGAGAGGTTCAACGATGACACATACGCTGCAGATGCCAGCAGTCTCCATCAGGACTGCTGATCGGATAAAGCAGTCACTTCTCTGCTTACTCTACGTCAGTCATGTTTATTAATGATAAAAAAAAATCACTTTTCATTCACAAACAGACAGCTGCTCAGTCGACTCTCACCTTCCCCACTGTTTGTTTGTAGGCCTCTTTGATGCGCTGCCTCTGGGCAATAGTACGGTGAGCGAGGACCTCGATGATGGCTGCCTCATTCGTGCCTGGAAGAAATATCTCAAACCTTTAAAACGTATAAATCTTAAATTATAACTACATACACCATTCCTGCGCTTGGAACTCAATTGAAGAACAAGGGTTCAGCCAAAATGTTTAGGACATTGAATCAGGCATCAGTGCTGCTGCTGCCCAGGAGATGAACCTAACACACAGCTGTTTGTTGCTGTTGGCATAGAAACCATTTGTTTGCAATGGAGCTAAAACTAGAGTCAGGGGAAGGTGATTACACTGGTTAACAGAATCAGCATTCCTCATCAGAAATATGCAGAGAGGGAGACAAATGTCAGTATTATACACCCCTGAGTGTTTGTTAGCATGCACCTCGCCCTGCAATATAAGGATATAAATTTATTGTCGTATCCAGCACGATCTGCAAAGCCTAGATGGATTTTAGTCCTGTATCGGGAGTGCAGAGGAAGCTTCACAACACGGTGTGTAAACTGAGGCAAAGTACAAAGAAACAGACTGAATATGACCATGGACATATAAAAACATAAAAGTGCAACACAAGCACTGAGCAAAACTGAAATCAGACGTCAAACTTTCCTGCTGACGAAGGAAGAGACTGAAGTTTTTTTTGTTCCACAAAGGCCTAAATATAAAGACACTGTCAAATACATCTCTCAGTGATGGCGGTTTCTGTCCAGCAGCGGCCGGGTCACTCACCAGCTCCCTTCATGGCTTCTCTAAGCTTGTTGGCATCCGTGTCGGCATTGAAATCAGCCGCCTCGGTCACTGTCCCTCGGTTTCCGATCTGATCATAAATGACTCAATTACTTACTTGAATCAACGTAAAGGATGTGAACAAAAGCGTGATTAATGCTACAACACAACTAGTTTTAAAACTAGCATGGGTCCAAACTGAAGCTTCTGATAGAAACTTGAAACTTCCAGTGAAACTATAAATCAAACAAATCTAACTGATGCTGCAAAAGCAGATTTACCACATCACAATACACTCTGTTCATTTCCACCCAGTTTCCAGTGCACTGAGTCTTTACTGCACAGGTAATGCAAATAAATGTAAATGCTGTTATAATATGACTGGTCTCACTGTGTGCACAGGTGGAAAAGGAGCTACTTACCGCTGCCATTGTAAAAAGGTGGATTGGGAAGTGTAGGTTTCCGAACTGGAGGTCAAGAGAGCTACAAAAAAAGAAATAAATAAAATAAATTCTTGGATGTCAGCCGCGGAAGGACTGCTTTGTCACATGGAAAGAAGAACAAAGCTACGGAGGCAGTAAACTGTTTCAGGTTTTAATGTGACCCTCATCAACTCCTGATCAATATTGTATGCAGTTCATCATCTTAGAGACGGTTTCCATCACGCACATTTGGTCAGGGGCTCTCGTGTCCCGCTTCTACGCTGACGTCCCAGGAGCCAATCTCATTAAGCATTTGTTTGGACACACCTGTAATTACTCCCCTGGGTGGAAAGGAAGTGGGGTTTCTCTCCTACCGGCTTTCCTTACTCTTTAAGTATCAACTTACCCACTGATGCATTCATCTGTCAAAATCTGTTTAGCCAAAATCATATCCAACTTTTTTTTGTTTGTTTACAAGCTGCAGCGCTGCAGACAGATGTCCACAACCCAGACGGTCGTATGCAGACAAAAACAGGACTTCTATCCTGAAGTTTGACACCTTGAACTTTTACTAATCAAACATAGTGGCCTAATTCTGCCTATAGGTCAACAGTCACACCTGAGTGGTTTGTGATGTAAATACAAAGCATGTGATGCAGATGCCCACACACACACACACCCTTCAGTATGACTTACACTACACCAAGAACTCTGTTGCCAAAACATAAAAAAGGTGTGAATAAAATCTTCATCTACACAAACAAATGAGGCAAACACGGTATTCAAATTCATGCAAAGAGGCACATTATGACATTTAGGTAGACATTACATGAGCTATTGTTTCCCTGTTCTTTCATTTTCAGATACATTATTAATATCCGTGTTTGCAGCTTTCATTCTTAGAAAGCATGTGACTAGATTCAAAACTTGTACTGTCACCGCGTTCGCTGGAAGTTGTGCAATACTAAAAATAATGAAACTAAGGGCTTAGGCAATGGAGTAATGAAATTATTCCGTCAAGTGATTAAAAATATGCCATGCATCGCTCAAAGATCGTTAAAAGTCTTCACCATAACGAAAGTCGCGTCTTAAGGGATTCAGGAAGAAGAGCACTTCACAGTCAAGTTGGCATTAAGTTAGTGGGCACACCCTGCAGACAGAGAGTACCAACCGCCTGTGTCTGAGCGCTGCTCTCACAAAGTCACTCCATAAAACACATAGAAAACATGACTCACGTCACACTACACTGCAGCTTACCTGTTCTGAAGACAGATCAATCAGACTGGAGCCCGACACGAAAAGGAAAGCGTAAAAAGAACGGAAAAGGGAAGCGTATAACTATCAGCAGCTTTAATACCTCCCACCTTCATCGGACCCTCCTTTCATGTGATGCGTTCACGAGCATCCGAATGGGGGTTAACTTAATGCCAGGAATGTGGGAGGGTTAGAAACATGGGCGAAAATTGTTATATTTTATGTGTTAGAAGTAAGGAAACGGGTGATAACAGACACAAAAATAAAAATTTCTCCAATCGATAGATAGATTATTATTATACAAGTGTTAATTTTATTCTGAAAAACGCTAATGTGTCTATTTTTGGTACACGTTTTGTCGGTATTTCTTAAGTTTTATTTCATCACGTGTGTTTTTTCTTCTTCTTTTTTTTTTTTTTTACATAATATAACGGAGTAAAACGGCTGATGTTATTTTTGCCTCATCGTTGATGTTCCGGTTGAGCGAGGTGACGCGAACGCGCCACATGACTACCTAGGCGAGGGGGGGAGGGGAGGCTGCAGCTGCGCTCCGAACTACAATACCCACAATTCCGTCCGCGCGTCAACAGCAACAGCTAGGATGTTGCGATATCGCTGGCAGCCAAAGATTGCTGTGGTTGCAGAGATTAGACCGTTGGGTTGAAACCTTTATAATGTTTTGGTAGATGTAAAAAATCCGCGGGTGCATTTGCTACGACAGTTTCAGCGAACGGAGGCTTTTAGTCTGCTGTCGACGCGACGCTTGTTTGTGCGGTTGACTCGCGCTAACGCGTTGGCTAACCAAAATCACAGTTTTATTGTAAATGGGTGCAATTAAATAGCTGGACGGGCTGCTAGCTATGTGGCAAGCGACGGTCGCTTCACTTCACTGAGGATGGAAAGATTTTTCCGGGCAACCTCATCATCATCACACGAGTCAGACGTCGGATACATCGCACTCGGAGACGTTATCTTCAGAGGATAACCTGGATAACCTTAACGTACACGAAATGTCATAGCGCCTAAGTAGCTAGCACTTAGCTAGCTTGGTAATGGCTGGAAGAGATGGAGAAGGACCTAATGTTATCATCATCATCAGCAGCCTCATCAGCAGCAGCAGCGGCCGACCATGAACAGCTGGATGGATAGCTAAAGAAATACTTTCTCTGGAGATGCTTTAGCCTCCTGGGTGGTGTAATTCACTTACATAACAGCTAGTCGCAACGGCTCTAGCTATCACCGACTGGCTTGTGTTGGCAAGCAAATGGGAAATTTGCCACCAAAAATCTGGGTTCTCTCAACATCCTCATAAGTGATAAAGGCATCACTGCACGAACAGAGGCTTCAAATAGACTCGTTTGGTTTCCAATCTGAGCTGCATCGTCGTATCATTGCAATAACTCTGCACACAGGAAACTGCAGCTCATCCGTGTGTCTGTGACTGCAGCCGCAAATAACTCCTCCTGTCACATCGACACCATGAGGAAGTTTTTTGATTCTCGTCGGGAGCTGGTCAGCTCCGGGCCCGGTTCTGGAGGAGGAGGCGGCGGATCCGGGTCCAGTCATGCAGGCGGCAATTTCATTGGACGAGCCTTCACTATCGGGCGGCACCAAGTCACAGTTGAGGAGATAATTGCAGAAGGTGAGAGGAAAGGGGCTGCACAAAGCAGATGGTGCTATTTATTTGTTTGTCTTTCCATGCATGCTGTTGTTGCAGGGAGGATGTGTGTCCTGCATGCTCAAGCCAAGTGCATGAGTCATTTGACAGAACAGAGATGTAAGCTATATCCCCACAGGGATGATGGAGTTTGCATCCATGTATCTTGGATGCATACACACAGGCAAAACAGAGGCCCACCCCTTTCTCTCGGCTGTACTCTGACTGACTTCACATTTCTAATAGCTGTTGTGGTCCAGGAATGTGATTCAGTGAGGTTGACGCATACCTGGTCATGCAGCAGTTTGAAATCCTTTGAAATGAATGACGTTGCACAGTGCAGTCAATAATATCTTCAGGGTTTTTGTAATAGCAGCCAATGAGAGCCAAGCTGTAAGGAACATCATCTTAAACTGCTGATGCTGGAGTCGAGGCCTGTACTTATTGTTATAATTAATTTAATCAGTCATTTGTAATGTTTAACAGCAAGTTTAAACTACGTGCTAGTGCAGTTTGTGGATTAGCAAGAGAATATTCCAGTTATTTATGCTTATAGTAGTGTAATCTAAATGACTACTATTAAACTCATCACATGATCATCTCTACTGATAACAGATTGATCATTAGATACCCAAATTCTTGTGTTTTTCTGAAACAAAGACTGTGGCAATTTGCTTTTCCTGTTAAACAGTGGTGTCAGGCTGCCAGCCGGTCAAAAACAGTGCAGTAGTATGCGTCAGTATTTGCATCAGAGTTGTATCTTAACCCTCACGTGCACCCTTGCCCATAGGTATTTATAGTGCTTTGCAATACCAATACGTTGGGAATGCAGCACAAGCTGCAGCGTCTGCCTGAAATTGATCACTCCGTCACAGCTAAACTCAGCAAAGTGAATTTGTGGTCTGAGCTACACCAGATGGTTAGGCCTCCATGTAGGCCTCTATGTAAACCCTGCAGCAATAACATGATTAATAGATAACGCTATAAGGCAGCACCATTTGGTCCTGATCATCCTTACTGATATAAGGCCACATGGACAGAAACGGCAACAGTAATGAAGCGTAAAGAAAGAAAATTACAAATTATATTGATGACAGCCAGAGAAAGCATGCAAAAGTGACGTAATGCTAGATTTCCATCTTTGTCTTGTTTTGGTTGTTGTCGTAATATGTCTTCAAGCACGCTCTTTGCACAACTGTGAGAAACATCTGCAGCATCTGTCATATCTGCTTAATCTTCTCCCTTCTCGATCCTGCAGGTGGTTTTGCAATCGTGTTCCTTGTGCGAACAAATCAAGGGGTGCGTTGCGCCCTGAAGCGTATGTATGTCAACAATGAGCACGACCTGCAGGTGTGCAAACGCGAGATCCAAATAATGGTGAGTTGCTGAGATTGAGTGTCTCGCTGCTAGTTCCTGCTTCCTCTGAGGCCCTGTGGTTTCATATGCTGGGTTAAACCACACATCAAGGCAGCTGCAAAACACCTTATTTTATCCAGAAAAGTGGCAAGTGCTGAATTCAGCCTCCGAGTGGGGTTGTTTGGATTGTTATACTGTGGTAGCCGACCAAAAATATACACTGGTTTTGGAAAGTGTTTTTGTAGCGCGCTTTGAAAACAGAGTCTGTATGCAGGAGATTTCTGTCTGGAGGAACACTCAGGGAGGAAGGAAGGAAGGAAGGAACGGATGTTAAAATTACAAGAAGATCGTATCATCCACCAAACATCAACAGAAATATGTACATTTCACTTCTGACACCGACTGGCTGGAGTATTGGTTCCAAACATGACGTTTCCCCGTCATATTGTGTTTTATTTCTCTCTCTCTCTCTCTCTTTCTCACACACACACACTCAGGCAGACTGAGGCTTCACCTCAGCTGCAGTACATGACATTTTTTCATTACCTAATAGATTCCTGATTTCAGTTGCAGCTCCCTCTGCAGACGCTGGCCTCACACTGCAGCTCAGCACACTGACCACGTTGAATGAATGGGCGATAGTCTTTAATTCTTAAGCCTCATTTGCAGCAAAATGGGGAAATGTGTCACACATCTTCCCTTATAAGGAATATTTTGTCTGTGATTCAAAATGTTCAAAAATCTGGTCATAATTAAGACACGTTTGCTCTAAAACCAATGATCTCACCAGTAAGATATTATATGGGAACTGTCCAGCAGCTTTCAGTGATTTCCCTTGTTGGTAATTGCACTGTAGGGTTGTCTGTATTGTACAATGTCTCTATTAATGCTCTCGATTGTGTGTTGGCGCTCTTGCAGAAAGACCTCGTCGGTCACAAGAATATTGTTGGTTATCTGGATTCCAGCATCACAGCCATGGGATCTAGGGACGTGTGGGAGGTTCTCATACTTATGGACTACTGCAAAGGTGAGAGCTGAAAACAAAATCTAAAGTGGTCACCTTAACCCACATGCTTTTATTAATTAATTAAAGTTTTACTCTCAGAATGAATTTGATTTATTGAAGGTTTGAAACAGTGGTAGAGAAGAACGAGAGACGCACGTTAAGATGCATTAATTAAACCACCAGTGAGTTTCCTCTGTCGTCCTGAACGCTTGGCTGCTGTGTTGCAGGAGGGCAGGTGGTCAATCTGATGAATCAGAGGCTGCAGACTGGCTTCACTGAGGCGGAGGTGCTGCAGGTCTTCTGTGACACCTGTGATGCCGTTTCCCGCTTGCACCAGCGCAAAACACCCATCATCCACAGAGACCTTAAGGTGACGCCTTTAACCACATATTCTCTGACAGTGATCAGGTCCTACATTCAGTTGGAAGTTCTTTCACATAGTATTAAACGCTGCGATCCAGTTTGATTGGAAGCAAGATGATCACGACTGGCACGCTCCCAGCTTTTGCTCGCATTGCGTCAAAGGATATTTACATAAAGTATAGCCTTTGTCAACTCGCCCCTGTAGTGGTTTGACTCTTTCAGCGAGTGGCACAGTCTAGATGTGCTAACAATGGGGCAAAACAGACTGAAATACTGAAGAATCCTAAATGACGTGTTTGTGTGAGCTGAATCCTTCAAGTACCTTTCACTTGCTGCAGAGAGCAGTCAAACGCAGTATAGTTGTTGTATTAATCTAATCAGCAAACCTGGAAATGGAAGGAGTTTGTCAGAGGCTAATGAGCAACTTTTGATGTTGAGCTTAAACCTGCCAGTTAAAGGTTGCCGCGGCGCGTCATTATTAAGAAAGAAAGCTTAGCCTTTGATGTGGCGCAGAGGGACCCAACACCTCTGGTCCAAATTGGTTATTTCGTGTGAAAACCCCTTTTTGTTCTCTCCACCACAGCCCCCCCACCCCTTGAGTGTCTGCCCGCGACTCATTTCTTGTATATGTACAGGTGGAGAACATCCTCTTGCACGACAAGGGTCATTATGTGCTTTGTGACTTCGGCAGCGCCACTAACAAGTTCCAGAGCCCGCAGACCGAAGGAGTAGCCATAGTGGAGGAAGAGATCAAAAAGTTTGTGCTTCTTTTCATCTGCAACCTTTTTCCATTAGCACTTATTTTAGGTAATGTGGCACAGAAACTGTCAGCAGGGTTTTTTTTTTTTATTCTTGAGCAGCTTTATTGTTTTTTATATTGCTTGGTTTTCTTGACTGTTGGCCTCACCCATACGTGAGCTACGGCTTTACAGTACTGCAGAAAATTCTGATGTGTTTGCAAAGTGATTTTTAAATCCCTGCTTTCACACTTACGTGCTTATTTATAATCACATAATGCTGTGTAGGTTGCTATATTTCAATGCCAGGTTGCAAATGCAGCTTTGTCTCAATTCTTGTGTCCGTTCTCCTCTTACCTGACATCTTTCAGGTACACCACTTTATCATATCGTGCTCCTGAAATGGTGAACCTCTACAACAACAAGATTATCACCACAAAAGCCGACATCTGGGTGAGTGAACATGACACAGGCTGATTTTAGCTTGTAAAACTAAATTCTGTTGCCACCACTTCAGTTAGTATAGTCAGATTTGATTAACTTGGTTTACCTTGTCTTAACTGGTGTCAGATGGGTAATTTTCTTGTGTGACTATGCTTGGTTAAACGTCTCTCCTCTCCTCTCCTCTCCTCTCCTCTCCTCTCCTCTCCTCTCTCTCCTCTCCTCTTCTCGTGTGGTGGGTTATGCATGTGGTTGTCTTCTCCAGGCTCTGGGCTGTTTGCTGTACAAGTTGTGCTTCTTCACTCTGCCCTTTGGTGAAAGCCAGGTGGCCATCTGTGATGGCAGTTTCACCATCCCAGATAATTCCCGCTACTCTTACGATCTTCACTGCCTCATTCGTCAGTGCCTCTTAAATACACGATTACAACAACATCATCAAATTCATATATGCTTATTGACTTTCGTCTGTTTTTGCTTGAGTCTAACTTTCATTTTTATCTCTTTTTTTTTCAGGCTACATGCTGGAACCAGACCCCGACATAAGACCAGATATCTACCAGGTGTCCCACTTTGCTTTTAAACTAGCTCAGCGGACATGCCCTGTTCAGAATGTGAAGGTCAGTCTCTCTCAGCAGCAGGGGCAGCTAAAATATTTGGATTTGCTTGACTTTCTCTCTTATCACGCATTGATTTTTGTTCCTGTAGTCAGTGGAATCTGCTGTGGTTTCTCTGCATGACCTACTTAGCAGACATGTCAGTGTGGGAGGAAAATCACCACCTATTCATTAGTAACATCCAGTGGAATATACTTGGTAGCCTTGGGGATGTTTTATTAAATTGTCATTGATGGTTCTGTCGTATCATTTTCCTTTTTTTATCAACTAGAACTCTCCGATTCCTTCTAAACTTCCCGAGCCAATCAAAGCAAGCGAGGCTGCTGCAGCAAAGAAGAGCCAGGCTAAACCCAGGCAAGCGTGACCTGCTTATTCTGTATTGCCATTAAAGCTAGTAACACCACATTGTGTGAAAGTAATTAGGTACAGTCAGTTTTCTGATACTCATTAAATAATTATGTTTGCTGTGATTAACAAGAAGGCCAACGTCCTCTCTTTGTTGCCAGACTGACGGATCCAATTCCCACCACTGAAACCTCCATCACCCCTCGCCAGAGGCCCAAAGCGGCGCATACCCAGCCCGCTGCTGGCATCCTACCCATCCAGCCTGCTGCTCTCACCCCTCGCAAGCGAGCTAATCTCCCTGGTGGTGCAGCTCAGCCTGTGGGTATGTACTCCTCTCCGTCCTTATCCTCCTCTCTGTCACAGGGAAAAGAAACCAATCTTTTGTATAAAGAGGCACACAAATCCAGGAATCCTGCTAATCCTTTGCGCACACACCGAATACTTGAACACAATTCTCAGCAGGAACAGATCAAGTATGCAGGTTAAGACGCATGCAAATTAAAGCTGTCTAACCACAAGCCCAAAGTGATATGAAATCATTTTCAATGCTTCTCTTTCTCTCTGCAACATTTCTTCATATCATCACAGTTTTTGTACCGGCTATAAATCGTTTCTGCGTGTTTGTCCGTTTAACCAATGATTATCGTTTCATAGTTAAACTGTTTCCTGTGCAAAGCGTGAATATGAAATTGTCTCAGTGCTGTTGAGTAACGCGAGTAAGTCTCTGCTCATTCCATCATCCCACAGGAGTCAGCTTAGACCTCTCACAACCAGCCGCAGCTCTCCAGTCACAGAAGGCTCACTCTGCAGCTGTGCCACTCGTCCAGTCACAAAACAATTCAAGTCAAGTTGCGGCTCCGCCCAAGCAGGTCCGTACCGACTAATCACGCTAAACAGACACATGAGCATCCCGCTGTGGAAAATTAATAAAATAAGACAGAACTACTGAGAAAAATTAGTTATGATGCTCATTTAAGTCATTTATTAACGATCAAGTTTCCAATTCCCAGGTACATGTGGGCGTTTGCTTCTTTGCTCTTATTGTTGGTCTGCAAAAAGCTTCACTGCTGAGCCTCCAGATGTATTAATTAATCAGAAAGATTTAAATCAGCTGTGCAGAATTACATTTTGATTTGAAGATTTGAACACTTCAGTATTTTTGTTATTCATAGCTACTACAACGTGACCCCCTTCCTCTGACTTAGATTCTGTCAAACATCTTTGTGTGATAGGCCGTGCAGCCACCTGCAGAGACAGCAGCGTCAGCAGCTGCGGCGTCAGTGACCAAGCCTGACGCCCAACCACAAGCACAGCCAGCAGTTCAGCAGCAGACCACCACTCCTCCCTCCGCAGTCAGCTCCACCTCCCAGCAGGCAGCGCAGACTCCAGCCAGCCCGGCCCCACCTCAGCGCCCCGCTCGTCGCAAGCAGGCTAGCCAGGCTCAGGTGCCAGAGGCTCAGCCTTCTCCGAGCAAACCGGCGTCCGGTCAGCCAGCCGCGTCTCAGGCCGCCTCATCTGAGATCAGCCAAATATCAGCTGAGACAGTGAGTTACAGATGGTTTCTGAACATCATCAGCTGGTATAAAGTCTCTCTTTATCTGCTGACACCAAAGTTTTTTCCGTTCAGAAATGCTTAAAATATTGTTTATCTCAGCTCTTTCTTCTGGACCATTTAGCTGAGAGACATTCTGTGAAATATTTGTTGGATATTTCTGCTTCCTTCTAAGTCTGTGACTCCTTTGATCAGACTCCACCTGCTACTCCAAAGACAGCTGAGGAACGAGGACACCAACGCACACCGAGCGACGGTTCAGGTCCAGTGAGTGAGTCCTCACAGCAGCTGCAGGGAGCCAATGGAGACGCTTCCCTCAATCAGTAAGTAGCATGTTAAATAAACCTAAAGATCAGCTCTAACAGCGCTTTTATCCTCTTTGTTTTATTTGTGGTTTCATTCGTGTTTTTTCTTCTTGTAGATCTCTTACATCTCAGCCGAGCTCCATCCAGCCTCCTCAGCTTGGTCTTAGTGATGCAGCGCAAGATCAGAGCAAAGCTGCACCCACTGCTCCTGCGTCTGGCAACACCCCGCCAGCATGGAACCCCTTTGACGATGACAACTTCTCCAACCTGACCGCTGAGGAATTCAAAACGGATGACAAGAAGGCTAATGGTGAGTAAGATTGCAGGAAGTGTGCAGTATTTCTGCTGTGTGATTATCAGTAAATGACAGAGATCTGATCAGAGATTTTTTTTACCAGACCTGCCTTCAGAAGTTGAGACAACATCTTCGGAAGAGTTGATTCCAGGCCTGCAGGCCTTAGCTGTGGATAATGAGCCTCAAGAAACAGGTATGTCACATTTTACTGGATGTTTAAAGATGTAGCTTTTTTCTGTCTGTGTCTTTTAATACCTTTCAATTCAAGTCAGTTTATTTATATAGCATCCATAATAGTACTCACTGTCTCAAGACCCTTTGCAAAACCCTGCCTAAGGACACCTTAAATGTTCAATCGTAATGTATTGATTTTTATGTGAGAAACCATTAAATACCTTTTAATCGAACACATTTCCTTTTGTCTGACATTAGCATGACTTGTAAAAACAATAAAAAAAACTATATTACTGTCACTATTTACAGTAATATAGCCACATCCGCATTTGTATTCCTCACTTCTGTTTTCATACCACCCATTGTTGTTTAAGGAGATGAATTAAATTTCAAACCATTGACGTGAACCTCTTAATGCACCTGATCTTTTAATCTAATCGCTTTAGTTAGCTGTGGAAAACAAGGGCTGCCGATGTGCATCACATGAATGAAATAGGGGGCTTGGCCAAAATGGAAAACAATGCATTTAAATCCTGGCAGCACTGCTGCTCTACCTGCAAAATAAAGCCTCTGATTTTATATGACCCACTGCTTCTCATAAGAGATCAGTTGGATTGAAATGCTGGTATGGAATTTTCAGTTTATTTAGAAATGATGAACTAGAATAAAAGCACTCTTATTTAACACAATGTGTTGTGTTCATTATGTGACCACTGATTACAAAGGTTAATTTAGATGACATAATGAAGAATCTGACTTTATCAATGAGTGTCCAGTAGAGCCTTTTTAGCATCCTGTTTCTTGAATCTTTGGCACCGAAGATTCCCTACCAGTTGCATTTTTAATCTGCTTTTCTTTTACCTTCTGCTTCCCAGTAGAAAGACCATCGACCATTGTTGATGTGGAGTCAGGAGCCTCACTCCTGGCTGTCCCAGATCCTTTCAATAGCCTCCTACTGTCAGACACACCGGGTAAATATTTCTCCCTGTGGATCAGTATGATACAGATGATACAGATCTTTTAATGTCTTAGTTTTGGTAAAATGGAAACCATTTCACCTCAAGAAAAATCTGACTTTGCTCTTTCCTCACTCATGTCTCTTTCCTCTTCTTCTTCACTGGCCTTTAGAGAAGCTTATAGAGGGACTCAAATCTCCAGACACATCTTCGCTCATGCTTCCTGACCTCCTCTCATTGTCTGATCCTTTTGGTGGGTCTGTGGAAGAAACCGCAAAAGGTATGTGTATTCAGGTTTCTGTTTCAGCGTTCAACACTTTCCATATTGAGTGCTAACAGACAGTGATTGTGAACATTCAGCGTCCTATGAGGAGTTTTTCTGGCAGGTACCTGGTGTTTTAGAAGTGAGAACGATCTGTAGTCAGGCCAGGGAGATGTTATCTGATTGGTCGTAGTTAGCCTGTTTCATCAAATCACCTGCCACATACTTTTTGAAAGCGCCTGCCCATTTCGAGACCGTTTCCAAATATGACTTCTCTCCAATGGGTCTGTGTAACATCTGTGTCCATGAAGCGAAATCAATCGTTGTTCTGTCTTCTGTCTGACTTCGGCTTCTCTTGACCTCTCCCAGACCCTCTTACTGCGGACGACTCTCTCCTCGGCTGCTCCTTGATCTCCGCACCATCTGCTCCACCGGCAGCAAGCAGCGCCACCTCCTCCGTCTCCTCTGCTCCCACCTCCGCTTTGGATGAATTCAGCCTGTTGTCTGGAGACTCGGCACAGCCTAAAGCGGGTAAATAGCGGGAACCTTGCAAAAGAAGGAAGTGAAATCCCACACACCGGCAGTTTAAAGGAACATTACGAAGCACAGAGATCTGTAGAAATGTCGTTTTTGTGTGCAGGGGTTCTAAAAAGGAAGAAAGACGTCTCCTTTTCGTCTCAGCTGTTTTAGCGTCTGACTTATATTGACAGCAGGTGGCAGGCTAAGCGCCGGCACTCAGCAGTGGCATGGGAGCAGACAGAAGTTTACAAGCGGCAGGTAGACTCTGTGGAGTCAACAGTCGCTCTGAAACGTGAGGATAAAACCAAACTGAAGTGAGATTTGCAGATTCAATGCTTAAATGCTGTTCATGTATATTAGTTTGGTAAGGAGGAGATTTTAGCAGGAAAAGCCAGTGTGATAGTTGTTCAGAGTCTGCAGCTCTGGTGTTGTGTAGCAGCTGTTGTCTGACTCACTGTGACCTTCTGCTCCCCATCAGCACCACACTCACTGCTTTACACTGGAGATTTGACTGGCTGTGTCAAAATAATTTACTTGAGAGGCTGTGATGCACCGCACCGACGTCACGTAGGGTTAGGGTTATGCCTCGCATCGCCTACTGAACTTGAACGCACCGCAAAGACTACAGCCAACAGCCGGGTGGCAAATTCGTGCCTGAATATCTGAATACCTGCTGTTAGCTAAGCAGCTAGGAGGAGCTACAGAGCTGGCCTCTCCTGATTCACGAGGATCAGCTCCTCTATGATTTCAGAATAGATGAAGTTGTCAAAGTGTGTGGCCTCTCAACCTGGTCGCAAGTTCATCATCCTAAATGTGCTGCAGAGCTGCAGACAGGGGCAACACCTTGGCGTGTCACTGCCCTTAAGGTCATCTTGCGTACTAAAGATGTTTAAATGCAGCATTTTCCCTGTTTCGCTGTAATGAGATTTACAGTTTTAAAACACAGCTAAGTGCTCCCTGTGGATGGAATCATCTGTCAAACTCATGTGGCCCAAATTGAGAGCTACACAGCTGGGGTTCAGTTGTTGTTGCTTGGCCGGTGAACAAAAGGCCTTCGACTGCCGCTGACTGTGCCAGCTCCCAATCAAAGCCTGACTGTGTGCACCAGCTGCATCAAAATAATTACGGCCGATCTCTGCTCATAATCTCTTATCAACAGGCTTTGTACATCTAGAGAGCAGCTCACGGGTTTTTATTGTCCATTTAAGGAACGTTTTTTATGATTATAAGGAAAGAAAACAACATTTCTTCACTACTGTCTTAAACTGCTTTACAGTGCGCTAATAAAAGTGATCATCCTTCCCTGCAGACTCATCGCTCCTGATCTCAGACTTTGAGTCGCAACAAGCCACCAGTGCGGAGGCGGGCACAGAGGACGAGTTTGATCCGATCCCCGTGACCGGACGAAAGAATTCCCAAGGTAGGTGTCGACAGTTTCGTCAAGAAAGCATGTGGGCGAAGCTTGGAGCATCCTGCACTGGTTTGTTGATTAATGCCAGTTAAACGTACTAATAAGAAGTTGCCTGTACTGTTTTTACATCCTGAGAGTGTAACGTTTGAAAACCAGTAAATGGGTAAATTCTGCCCCCTCTCTCTCTCTCTCTCTCTCCTTCTTTCTCTTCTCTCCTCTCTCGACCTCTCTCCCTCTCTTTGCTTTGTTTGCTCGTTGTGCCTCCCGCTCCTCTGCTTCTCCTCCCTTCTGCTCTACCTGTACTCGTCTCGTCCCCCTCCTCCCCTTTGTCTCTCCGGCCAGTTTCAGGAGGCCACTCGCGCAGTAACAGTGGCGGCTCTGAATCCAGCCTGCCCAGCTTGGCCCGCTCCCTGCTGCTGGTGGACCAGCTCATCGACTTGTAGGCGGCCCCCCCTCCCCTTCCCCGTAGAAGCTGTAACACTGGATTATAGACTGGCATAGCATAACAACAATCAACACTGTTGTCATAGCTAGCTTCCTGCACCCCACTGGCTGTCATCTTCATTGTAGTTGCTACAGTAGAAACGTCCTTCACCTTTCAGTGCTTCTTCATTCCTTCCCTTTCCACCGCATCGACCGCATTATCTGCCTTCCTCCCCACCTCTCATCTCTCATCTCTCACACTCACGTTTTCTTTGTCCTCTCGTCTCCATGCATTATGTATTGTCCATCGGGAAAGGGTGGCCGATGGGCTATCGCAACTCCACCTTTCTGTCAACCAGGATATGATCTAGCTATCCAGTTTGTTTGAACAATATTGCATTATGTCTAATAGAAAACAATAGAAGATCATTGTTGTAATGTATAATAGGCATAGTTCTAAGTGGTCGTAGTTATTATCGTGCACAAGTGAATTTGTTGTCGTTCGCCTTTTTAAATTCTCCTCCCCAGATTTATTTGCACATTTAAACGAAAGGAAACACGTCGCGAAACGAAACGGCCGTTTGTTCAGATGAGGTTTGCTCCCGCGAGAAGCTTCTTCGAGACGTCGTCGTCATGTAGCCTGATTTGCACAGTTGCAGAGATGCGACCCCTGTCAGTTCTGTTGGGAGGGTGTTGGGTTGCGGTGAAGCGAAGATCTTGACGGGTGGAGTTCTGGACACGTATCTGCTAAGTGTCTAAACACAAAGGCCACTGGACTTTTTCTTGGACGTTATTGGGACGTTTTCCTGAAGACGTTTAACTTCTTCGGTTCTAGACGACTTATGAGAAGCTTAGGTCTACTTGCAGGTGATTATTGAGTCATTAACAGACCTGGTCATGTGACTTTCAGATGGGCACCACCTATAGATGTCCAGTCATTTAGAACTGAGGAAGCCACTGAAAAAGGTGGAGCATCTTCTAGGAAATTGTTGTAGCGTAGCTTTTAGGTATAACATGACCTGGGTCTCCAGACATATCCGCTAAATGGCAACAAAACAAAATCACATCCAGCCGTTTAATATGAACTCCAAACAACACGTACTTACAAAACAATACCTTGTTCTCATTTGCTGCTATCTTAAGCTTTTTTTTTTTTTTTTATTAACCTCGAGGTAAGCAATAGGCTGCGTTAAATGACAACCCTGGGTCATTTAACTGTGTTAATAGCAGCGTGCCATATCAGTAGAAATGCATGAGATCAGGAAATAATCAGCACTAATAGTACGGTAGCAGCACATTCACGGCTGTTCAGACCATTCCTGGGCACTAACAGAAACAGTCTAATATGCCACGCTACGAATTGTTTTCACTTTTCTTTTTAATAATCGACACGTTCATCCCACATCGTGCAATCCCTCCCACATTCCTGTCATTCGTTCATTCCTGATTTATGTAAATAGATATCTGCAACCCCCTGCAGGCCTTTATCCAGACCGTATATATGAAGTCATTGTCATAAAGCTTTACTTGTGGAAGACATATTGCTTTACTTGTGAAATCTCTCTCTCTCTCTTTCATATATATTTATATACAGATATGCAGCGTATCTGTGGATATATAGATATATATGAATGACATTGTTTTCCTGTTAATACATGTTAATATGAATAGAGTGTTAGAGAATGAATGTAAGTAATAAATATTAGTCTATAATAAAATATATCTATGATTCTTAACACCATAATCATTCAATGATATTGAAGATTACTCTATATAAATATTTCATTCCTCTTTGTGGAACTGTGTTAAGAAAGTTATTATTTTTTCTTTTCTTGGTTATATTTACTCAATACTTGTCGGTACCATTCAGATGTATAGACGATGACCCTAGTCTCTGTTCGACCTGGACGATTAGGCTGAATCCCATGTCTTATTCCACCTCTGTGAAACGAAAGTGAGCCTGTGTTACGTTTGTTGTTTACATGAACCGACGACGGATTATATTTTTATTCATATGACACGTCTTCTTGGAAAAGTGGGAGTGAAACCGCTGGAATTTCAGCCTTGCTTCATTTGAAATTGTGCTTCTTCTTCTTTTTTTTTTTCTCTCTCTCTCTTTGAGGCTTTTTGTTGGTTTGTTTTAGTGGTCACAGAGTTCATATCAAAAAGCATGGCGGTGTTGTTGAATGTTATGTTCATGTGTGTTGGTACACAGTGTTATGATAAAGTATGTATGTGTGCGTGGAGTCCGAGTTGTTGGATGTGTTTTCTGGTAGCCTACTTGTGTTGTTGTTTGCTGCAAACATGGCGACGGTCACGTTGTCGTTGAAGTCTCCTCTGAAAGCACAGGCCCCCCCGCCGCTCGCCCGCCCGCCCGCCCCACTCCCGTCCCCCTGTAAATTCTCTCAGGTCGTCAGAGCTACATCACTCTCTCCGAGAGCTGGAAGTGTACAGTATTGGCTCCCCACTCTCGTTGTCCTCTGGAAGTCTGCGCTCCGTATTACAGTTTACTGAATTTCAGATGTGTAACATTCGAGGGGCTCTGTGGAGAGCGGAAAGGTCTACTTTACCAGTCTTTACGGTGAAAAGACGCAGCACTGCTGCTGTAGCCGTGGTTTGATTATCAGTCAGAGTTACGTCAGCTGTCAGGGAGTAGAAGGGATCAGCTCCGGTCAGCAATACAGGTGTTTCTGTAGGATCAAACAAAGGTATTCTGCTCTTGACGCATGATTGCAAAGAGAAGACAACTCTCAGTTTCTCCTTAGCAAATTGTCTTGTTTAAAATATATATATATATATATATATATATTTTGAAAAGCAGATGCTGAATGTTACAGTAAATGAGATCTACTGAAAATACTCTGCAAGGAATAAAAGTCATTCATGTTTAAATCATCTTAATTTTTAACAATAAAAGAGGCAGTTGTGTTGTGTTTAAATGCTGATAAAACACCCAAATTTCCACAGTTTTGAAATGTAGTGACACTTTAAAAAGACTCAAGTCAAAGCAGCCGGTCAAATTAAATTCATTTTTAATAGTTTAAATCTGAGAACTTGCGCCGAGCACCTTTTTGGTCCAATCTTGGAAAAAAAAAAAAATAAATACAGTGACAGAAGAAGAAGCTGTTTTCAGATCAGCAGTCTCTTGGGTGTATTTACTGCAGGTGCTGCATGTGCATTTGAAGGCTTGTGTTCCCCCACCATCCTTCCACTGAACAGCTCAGTCGTTTGCAGTTACTGTTTGAACCTATGCAACTCCCGAGCTTTCTCCCCCGTAGCCGCCAGCGTGCTTTCGTAACCAGTAAAGCCAAGCAGGATGAGTCTTCGATGTGAAACGGAAGCCCCTCGTTCTCTGTTGTTTTTGCCGAAAAAAAAAGCGAAACGCTGTCGATTACCTGATACTGTTGAGTGTTTTGAGACGCCTCCTGTCGTTATGGCCCGAAAACCAACCCACGTCAGAGCTGTGATATCGTGTGCTCCTTCTATTTTTGTGAGATAACTAAAGAATTATAACGGGATGGCAAATAAAGTAAAAATGTGAATGTTAACGTGTCGAGTTGTTTATCTTAAAACGTTTGTGCTGGAAGTAGTGCAGTCACCCCAACCTAAAATAACTACACACATGCAAGCACAGTTATGAAGCACTTTTAGTGAGAAAACACTAAAAGTTAGCATTTAAAGGTCTGCTAAATGTTTGAATGCAGAGAATAATAGGTTTAAATACCCAACACGTTATAGGAATCTGCTTGGTTTGCAGCTGAATTCTGCTCAGGTAAGACCAAACAACAGCTTCCTCCTCTTAACATCTTAATCATTTGCTTTTACAATGTTTTTGTGAACATAGCTCTGTATTTAACTGAATAATCTCCTGCTCATTTATGTATGTTGGTTATATTTCTTTAGATTTATGTTAAAAAACAAAAAAAGCTGACAGATAAAGATCACACCAGCCATCGAGAACACTAAGCTACGCTGCATGGTTGCTACTTTTACATTTTGTCACTAAAACGACAGGATTTTCTTTTTGTTTCTGTCACGCTTTACTCTATTTATCATTTTTTGGTTCAAATACAATAATATAGTTTTAGCAGAGAAGTGTCACTTTGTTAGAAAAGGCATGAAAGCTCCTAAACATGTATCTTAAAACAAAGACAACTGGTCTTGCTTGAATTGAAAATGACGTACATCTTTCCTCTCTGATCTTTCCCCCGTCTCTTCCACGTACAGACCTGCAGAGGGAGCTCAACAGTAGCGACCTGCGAGTCCCCTGGCCCTCTGCTCCTGTTCACTTCAGTGAGGAGAAACAAAGGCAGTGGTCTGCTGCTTGTGTCTATAACAAACACATGTTGCTGTCAGATGAATCGAGCATTCAGCACCGTGCCGTACAGACTCCCCGCGCCGGCCTCCACTTCATACCAGTCAACCAAGAACCCCAGGTCCTTCCTCCGACCGGCCCAGTCGCCTCTGATGTCTTCCAGCTGGCCCCGTTTAAAATGCCAGGAAAAGAAAGCGGGGTGGCGTCCTCCTTTTCTGCGTCTCATAAACCTGCTGAGGCATCTGATGTTTTCCTCCAGGCACCGTTTGGAAAGAGGCAGGAAGCCACCAAAGCGGTTCCCATTAACACTCACATATTTAAGTCTGGTGCACAGCAGATCCGAAGCAACAAGCCGTGTCAGCAGGTCAAAGGGTCACCTCCTCGCGCTGCCTTCCAGCCTCTGGGCACGCGAGCAGCTCCCCTGCACGCAGACGCTCCTCTGCTCCAGCAGCCGGTGGCGGTGCACCGCGTTGTCTCCAGGATCGGTCAGCAGGCTGCCGTGGGCTCAGTGGCCGTGGGGCCTCTTTACTCCTGGACCATCGGTGGGAGAGCTCTGGACGACCCGTTTACAGCTGCACCTTTTCAGCCAAGATGCTCTCAGGAGAAACCCTGATAATACAGACATCCCTTAAAAGATGAAGGAGCCAAAGCGGAGTGCAGTGGCAGTATTGCTTACACTTCTGATGTAGCATTTTGATATTAGTATTATTACTGCAGTATTAAAATAAAGAAACAACCTTTCTTTTTTTTTAACCAATTGCATGTTTGATACAACGTCATGTTCTACCTCAGTGATCTGTTTTCAGTCTGGGCTTAACAGTGCATCATGTCGGCACTTAACACGCAACAGTCTGAGCTCTGGAAAGATTTTATGACTAGCATCGATTGTGCAATGTTGTGTTAAAGTAAAAGCCCAATCAGTGACTTAAAGGGGAACTACTGTTTTTTAACTACTTTATTTCTAGCGTAAAATACAATCGTTTACTCACCCATATAAGTTTTGTGTCGTAGTCAATCGGGAGATATTTAGCTCTGTGTATGTCCGTGTAGTGGGAGTGACTGGGGCACTGAAACGCAGCCTCTAAATAACGTGAAACTTCATTTCAAAAATTTAACCCCTTGAGTCTGGAGTTACCTGTTATAACATGGATCATCCACAACCTCAGAACTGGAAAATTATTCAGCCATGCTGCAAAAAATAGCAGTAAAGCCTAGTAAATTACCTTCGCAGGTGCGCTCAGAGATGACATCATCCACATCAGACGACCCCGGATGATGATAACGGTTAACTCCGGACTCAACGAGGAATACCATTAGTGTACGATAACATAATATTGGTGAAAAGATCGAGTCCCGCGTCATTTAGAGGTTGCGTTTCGGTGACCCAGTCACTATATGGACATACACGGATCTAAATATCTCTCGATTGACTACAAATGACACAAACATTATATGGGTAAGTAAACGATCGTATTTTATGCCAGAAATAAGGTTGTAAAAACAAAACAGTTGTTCCCCTTTAAGTAGGCTATGTAGTGTTGTTTTTTTAAAATCAGAGTTATTACACACATAAGCAACGTAGTCAAATATTTCTTGGCGCCATAAAACCCGAGTATCTTAAATGTCAAATGCTGTTTTCTGTTTTACTCTGTGTATTTAAACACGGTTAGTTTGTTCAAATGGCTGCATGTCCTAGTCCTGTTTTATATCTTAGTTGATTAGCACTTTGTTTACATTTAGATTGTGCCTTTAATATCAGTGTTTCTGTCTTCAAAAAAAAAAAAAAAAAGTTCCCAGGCTTCACAGTGCTGGAAAAACAAGCCAAAGAAATCCTACAACGTGTTTATCAGTGGCGGAGGAAGAAAGAAAAAAAAAACAAGATTTATACAGTTGCTGCTTTCAAATGAGTTGAAGCACTGTACACTTTTTAGTTTTCGTGCTTCCCAAAGATCACACATGGCTGTTCACCAGAGAGCTGGACAGTCATCAGTCCCACTGTTGGAAGGATTTATTATGAGTTATATAATCTCAGTTTAACAGCTTTACGGTTTAGTAACTGTTCACACGTTGCTCCTTCACATTTGGTTTGTATTTGGTGAGACATATCACGCATATGGGTCATATTCAGTTGAGACTAATGAGGCGACGCAGAACAACGTTATCTCTAGCAGGCCGAGATTTCACAAAGTTTCTTTTGTAGTGATAAGAGTTCAAACGGTTACTAGTTTTGCTTGGCACAGAAAACGACTTTTTTGTTAACCACGCTGCCTTTGCTAATAGTGTTTTGTTGATTTATTGTTTTTGGTGTCCTTGCTGTTTTTTTTTTTTTTTTTTTTTGTGCTGGATATTAGGAAAGGTTGCCTGTGTAAATTACACGATTTATGAACTTCTTGCGCTGTTTCTTCTTTGAGTTCCCTAACAAAGATGAGCGCATACGTAAGACATGTCTGGCTTGTGCAGACCTACAACAGTTTCCCGGCAGATCAAATGAAGCAGGCCGACATGTCTTCACTGAGATGAGGCGTGTCGGCAACTGCCTGTTCAAAGAAACAGAATCATGTTTATTGAAAGATACAAAATGTATTTCCCCTTTTTTCTGCGAACGAGTTACAGAGCAAGGTGCATGATTGAAGTTTTTTCCTTGTCGACTTCAAACCTCATTTTGAACCAAGTATTGACTTATATATGCCCAAACTGACCTAGCTGTCATGGTTACAGGCTTTAAGTCGCTGAGCTCCTTATTCTTGTGAAGCTTTGATTTCAATTTTACATTTTCTGACAGTGACAGAACACGAGCTGTGCTATAAACCCTGTTAGGACATAATGTGAATCCATATTACTTCATAATTGGACTTGACCTGTAGGTTGTGCTCATTATTAAAAATGTTAAAAAAATATATATTTTCCCTCTGTGTGTTTTTATTATTTATGTTTATGAAGATGGTGCAAATTCAGACCAGGCGAGGGTTTTTTTTCCTCCTCCTGGACCACTACACTACATTTCATTTAAACACTATAAATACAGGGAAATGGACAAATTGACGGCTTTGTCTGGCATGGAGGGATTGTTGTCACTTCCTCACTCAGATTGCATCTCATGTTTGATGAACTGCTTTAACTACAAATCACAGAACAAAAGACATAAGTGGCTGTTGGATGCATCTTCTTATATTTTTCTTTTCTTTTTTCCTAACTGTGGTGTCACAAAGGATTCCTGCTCATGCTGTTGTACATATTTGCCATTGGAGCATTTTGCCACAGGGGGTCAGGCATGGGCCATTTTCTGAGTGCTGAAACTATCTTTAAGACACAAGCTGGAACCATTGGTAATAGTTCCATAGTTTAAAGTATGACATAACACTGTCAGTAAATTTGCGAATAAGGGGTTGGGTAGGTTTGGGTGGAGGGGTTAGGGATAAGGAGTGGTGCAGATTCTCTTTCCAGTTCTTTTAAACAACTTCTCTTCTTATTCTCTTCTAATTATGTTTTGTTTATTTATTTTTGGCCTCCTCCAATTGCTGTTATGTCCCTTCGTCAACAGTGGATCTTTCCCTTTGTCCCATCTGGGTAATGTCTCCTAGTGCTTTGCCTTTGAGCATCTAGCTGCTTTTGAACTTGGGCTGGTGCAGCCTTAAATGCGTTTTCGGTTTACCTGACCATTTGTTATTTCACCGTGGATATCTATTCATCCTTGGTGAAAGTCCAGCTCAGAGATCAGTAGCACACCAAATCTGCTCTGACTAAGGTGCTTGCCAAACCCAGCACCGGTTATTTTAGGGGTTAGCAGCAGTTTGAGCTGTGGGATGAGGTTTGTATACTGGACACCAACTGCTCAGAGATCTCCTAATCCTTTGTCTTCATTTCAGATCTTGGATAGTGACCATGAATTCTGTGTGTATTGGAGCATGAAGACTGATAAAAGTATCCAAAATATAAGGGAAACTATCTTATACCAGTCACAGATCGATGCAATTCTGCCGTCTCTCCTCTCCTTTGGCCTTTGTGGTCAGGCACACACACATGCAGGTGGATCAGTGAGTGGAGGCACTGCTGATAGTCCTCAACACACCTCGCTAACTTTGACCAGCTGGGATTTACTGCACAGTATATTCACCACAGCCTTTCACATCTCAAAGGCCTCATCCGGGTCACGTCCGTAACGGTGGTCAGGCTGAAGCAGTGGCTGTGACATCTCTGGATCTGCTCTCGTCCATCGTCCTCATGAGGTGCACAACCTGTAAAAAAACATGAAGGACAGGTCCATTCACGTACAAGCTTTAGACATGATATACTCCAGACATGTTAGGATCACTCCACGGATTTATGAAGGAGTGATCGAAATGTCTGCTTTCCTTGTTTTTTTGTTTGTTTTTTTTCATGCGTGGTATTCCTCCAGAGCACAAAAACATGTTTTCTAGCTTAACTGGTCGGCTATTAATTATTGTAGTCTATCAGCTTTTTATGTTTTTGATGAGTCGATTAATCTATCCATTAAATCACTATAAACTGAAGTGCGTCATGTCAGCCTGAGCCCCCAATAAAACGAGCACAAAACCCGCGCGTTGCCGCTGAAACGCCCAGAAAGTTGAGCTGAGCCTGCGTGAAGGATGAGCCACGTTAGTCACATTTATTTATTCAGTGATCAAAATGTCACTTGAGATTTACTAAGAGTCATTTCCCCCGACTTCAGAGCTAGACGAATGAATGGAAAACGTGGAAACAGAGCCAGGCCGTGAACTGATCCTATCAGAGTAAACATGTCAGGATTTGTGTACGTGAATGGAAATAGATAAGTCTCACTGTAAATTACTTGAGGGCTGTGTAGGTTTATCGGCTTTATTTGAAGGAAAGTGCGTTTCTTTATTGGGTTGTAAAGTTACAGAAGACGCAGAGAGATTTAACTATTGTTACACAAACAGGAGGGGGAGCTACCCAGTATTTGATTACACTGAGCAATACTGATAACAGACCAGCTCTATTATGCGTTAAGCCAGGTAAAAAAACACTTTTCCCAGATCCCCATTTCATCATAGCTGGATGCTGCTTTTATTCCTGCAGCCGTCTGCTTTTAATCTGACTGCCTACGTTGTCTCTGCTTCTGGAAGTTTTCTCCAGCCCGCCGCCCACAGGACTGTGACTCCGTCTGCGTGTCTTTCTGAAAGCATTTCCAAATGACGAAACAAAATGAAACTAAGGAAAACACATGGAAAAGGTATATTAGGGTTTATTTTTAGGAGAGTTTAGAGAGAATGAGACTCAGCTGACAGGCCGCTCTGTGGCTTCTTACATAATGCCAAACTCCAGTTAGTTTTATTTATTTATTATTTTTTAAAGTGCCACATCTTAATCAAGATAGAAACAAAGCACAGTGAACAGATATATGTGAATATAATAAAGTGAATAATATTATGTAATCCATATTTCAGTTATACGCTCCAGCTAAAAGCAGAACCACAGATTCCAGGTTTTGTACAAGTGTCCGGTTCCCACGGTATCCACATATGGAAAAACAAGGGCGCCTTTACCAGGTTTTAACATAAACCTCAGCTGCAGCCAATCATCTCCTGCCGATAACATGAAGTCGCTCGGCAGTGACTCCTTATTTTCATTGTCTGTAACCACTTTCTCGTTCTACTGATAGTCGGCGAATAAATCAGACGGATAGCCGAGTCCTTTCTCCTCTGGGTAATTCCTGAAAATGTCTCTTCTTAGACTTGAAAGTCACATTTCACCGCGTTCTCTACCAACGTATTTTACTTTATGTACTAATAAAAGCCCTCGCCTGTGCCTAAATGCTTCCCTATTTACTATATAGTGCATTATATTACCTTTCCAGGATTTTATTTGCAGTGGTTCATTTTATTGCCCCTTTTTCATGGCACTCCAGCACGCCAGGATCACTTACTATATTATTTGAACTTGCACTATTGCTGGTATAGGTTAAATTGAAATATGTTCATCTGCGGTCACACAACCATGATGAAAGTTACGGAGATAGATGCCATCTCACCCCTTTACTTCCACCAATTTTCTATAACTTCTGATATCTCACCTGGCATTAAACCTGAGGGCGTGTTACTCCCTGGATAAATCACCAAAAGTAAAAAGAGACATGTTTTTACTGATTTATTGCACATTATATTTGAACAAACTTGATCACAAATCTGCGGTTTGCCTTTGCGGCCGCTGAGTCAGTCACAGGGTGACGTTCACAAGTGTAATTTTTACACAAAGGCTCCTGACAGTCAGCCTCACACACTGCCAAAGATATATCTCCTGTGTTTTATGAGTCTTGCTGTGAAACCTTGTAATTAATGTCTCCGGCTTTTAGCTTTGTCTGACTAGTTTCTGTGCAACAACACTTCTGAGATGTCAGAAATGTGCGAGTACGGTAAATATTTGCTTGATGAGAAGATCAACTGCGGCCTGTACAGTGAACGTAAAGCTAGAACCAGAAGGTGGTTAGCTTAGCTTAGCATACAGGCTTGAAGCGGCGGTAAAACAGCTAGCTTGGCTTTGTCCAAATGAAAAAAAAAAACATATATATATATATATCATAACATCAAGACTGTCATCGTCCATCAAATACAATTAGCGTACAAATGTGTTTTTGAAATTCAAAGAACATTCATTTACAAAATATACATTTTCCAGCATTTGTCGAACAGACTTGCATGTATAAAACACATGACATGTCGCTGAGCTGCTGAATTTTCCACAGATTTTTGCTTTTCATTGTGTAGAACTCTCCGGAAAGATGACTATTCACATCAGACGACGGCTAAATTTAAAGTGTTGAATGTCCAGGTGAAGCCTCCAAAGGTAAAATTATATAATCGCTGCAATTTTCATTCACTTTGGACGTAATTGAACACAAACGCGGTGAAAAGGTAATTTCAGGTTTCCGTTCTGGACTTTTCTGCGTCTTAATCATCAGTAGTTCTCGTGACTGGGGCGTGGAGGCGGGCGTGACGGAGGGGGCGCTCTGCATGGAGGTGGGCCCTGGGGTGGAGGCGGCAGAGAGCCCGTTGGAGACGGGGGTGCGGAGACGGGGCCGGCTGGGGGCAGGGCTCTGTTCGGAGGCGGCGTGTACATGGGAGAGCTGGTGGAGGACGGGGGAGGAGTGGACGGCAGGGGAGGGAGGGTTGAAGTCGGCGAGGGGGGCAGATTGAAGAGCTGGCTGCCCTCTGACGGACGGCGCTGGTAACTGTGGGGCAGAGTGTAGACAGGTGTGGAGGGATGGTTGTAGATGGGGTAGCGAGGAGCGGGGTAGGATTTGGTCCGGGTGAAGTTTATGCACCTGCCCTGTAATCACAATAAGTCAGATGTTTTATTTACTTATGAATGTAAGATGAGCTGTAGAGACAAGTCAAAGAAAATGAAAAGCAATGAAAAGTTCCTCAGTCTCCTGTGGCACTGTGCATTGCAGGTTTGAAAAGGTTCAGCTCTTAGCAGATGGAAAAGGGAAATTCCTCTTTTAGTGTGTGTCATGGAAGAAAACAGCATTCCTGCCAGCCCGGCCGCGCTGACGCTGGGAGTTAAAGGAGGCAGGCAGCATCAAGTCTTAATGACTTTTGCAGACAAGAGCATTCCTCCAGACAATACTGCAGTTGTTTTGGTTTTTTTTACCTTTGTCTGCTCACTGTGCAGACAAAGAGAGCTGCAAGTCATGATCTGAAGCAGTTTTGATCCAAGCAAACATGTTTAGTCCACAGAACGTCTTTGTCATGCAGATTCAATTTAGTTTCTTTCTGCTTTGTCTTTTGGTCCAAAACCAGAGGAATTTCAAACGTCTACTCGCCAATAGTTGACAGTGTTAGTTCTCAGTCTTATTAATTACTTTGTTCTGAGCGTGCTTCTGTTACAGATATTTTATTGCTGCACAGAAGAGGTCCAAGCGTCACCCCTCAACCTGCCATCATTCTGTTATCCCCGCGTCTCACCTTGTCTCCAGGATAAGGTCGCATCACAGACACTCTGTCGTAGCCTTTTCTCAGGAATACACACAGAGCATCCAGCTTCCCCTGGGAAAAATAAAAAATAAAAGTTATACAAATGATCTTAAATAACAACCACAACTATTCTTTTTTTTGTGAATAGGCTGATGGTGAAGCAAAACTATTCTTTATAAAAGAGTACAGTAGCAGTGATGAAAAGACTTCTACTTCGGTTGATTTGCGACTCTGCCAGTCTCTATCCACCTCTCTTGGCATAGCACACACGATAAAGAGACAGATAAACAAAGAATGTATTTTGTTAGGAATAACACCCGCTCAACAGAATCCAAATCGAGGGGTTAGCTCAGTCCATGTCTGGTTCTTATTACCATCCATCCAGCTGACTAATATGTGAGGAAACAAACTGTATTAACTATTTCCTGGTAGGACATCATTCCCAGAAACATGTCAAATGAAACTGTTTCTAGGCACCATTGTAAGGAAGAGGCCTGCGTGTTAAATAGTTGTTCTAGGGAACATCTGGAATAGGCATCATCTGTACATTACACATGGCTGTAATACATCTGCGACAAATAAGGAAGGCCATGAGATATGTTTAGAAGCTCTTGAAAAAGGCCAGGAAGTGATCCCTACAAATTCAAACCATGACATTTTAACATGGAGTTAAAAGACATTTTAAAATGAGCAACATTGGATAAATAAATTATAACTTAAGAAGTGAATAACTGGAGCACCTTGATGGGAGTGTACCACTTCTGGGGACGGCTGGATTTGTGCATGTGGTAGTAGGGCCGTAGCGGCGGTGGATCAAACTCCTGCTCGGGCATCACGACTCGAGCGTTTTTAGCCTTTTCCAGTTTGGCTCCTTCTTCGGTTGAGCCTTTGTCTCCCCAACGAACCTGAACAGAAACACAAGCTTTATGTACGGCAATGGGCTGTGCTCAGTGACAATTAGGAGGCAATCACGTAAAGATTAACAGTGATCGTCTAGCTGGTAGGTCAGCTACATCATTTGGCTTTGAGGCTGAGGTTGTTCTACCAGACTATCATAGCCAGTGCCCTCTTCTGCGCTGTGGTGTGCTGGGGAGGTGGCACTAAGAAGAAGAGCACCGCATGGCTGGACGAACTGATACAGAAGGAGGGCTCTGTGGTAGGGGCAGAACTGGGGTCCCTGACATCAGTGGCAGAAGAAAGGACACTGTCCAGTCCATCACGAACAATGTCCACCGCCCTCTACACGACACCACAGTGAGGCAAAGAATACGACTCTACAACGCTTCCCTGTGAGGAATCAGCTGGACTGTGGTCATTGCTGCGTCTATGTTGTTAAAGGACAATACGAAAATTTGTGCACACAAGATGTTGAAGTGAGAGAACTGATTAAAAAGAAATGATCCTCAAAATGGTTAGTTTCCCCACATGAAGCCTACAGTACGTTAGCTATTTTAGCAGAGGACAGATTTCTAAAGTAATGAAGCTAAATCCACTGGCTCCACACAACTCATCAATCCATTCCTGAAACTGGTCCGTTCCCTCCATTTACTGAACCTCTTTCAAGATTTATTCACATGAAAACGGCACAAAGTGGAAATTTAAACTGTACTTTTCTCTGATTTATCTTTGCACTAGCCTCACTGGTTCAAATCAACAAATAATAGCACGCTAACGTGCTAATATTTTACAGCATGGCAAGTGAAGCTACTGCTCCACTTTTAAAAGGCTGATTTGTGGTGGTGGACAGTAACGAAGTAAATTTACTTGAGTACTGTACTTAAGTAGGCTACAGTTTTTGAGTATCTGTACTTTACTTGAGTATTATTTTTGGGGGATACTTTTACTTTCACTCCAATACATTTGAAGGACAAATATTGTACTTTTTACTCCACTACATTTCTGTTGATGCTCTCATTACTCTCTACTCTATTTTTTTTATTTTTTCAAAATTCTGAGAAAATAAACAGTTTCTGCTGATTCGCTATGTCATGCCATACAATAAATACAATGCAGCACCTGAAAACTAATTTGTTTCAGTTTAAATGTTTGTTGTGCTTACCGCGAACAAATTATGTCACGGCCTACAAGAACTCGTCTTGCAACCTGAAAAAGCACGTCGCAATGCAGTAGCTATTGACATTAGCTAGCTTAATGTTTGTTAATCTGGTGATGAACATTTTAAATGTATTTGTACAAAGAGAGAGAGAGAGAGGCTGTGGATTGTAGAGTCGATTGCATAATGACAATACTTCCCTTTCCTGTATTTCCTGAGATACTTTTTAAATACTTTTACTTAAGTATTTTTTTTAAGCAAATACTTTACTTAAGTAAAATTTTGACTAAGCTATTTTTACTTGTATTGGAGTAATATTTGACAAGGAGTATCTGAACTTTTACTCAAGTAGTGAAGGAGTGTGCTCTGTCCACCTCTGCTGATTTGTCACAGAGCTGCACTGAGGCCCGTTTACTGTGTGTCAAATATTGTAGCTCTGGACTAAACAAGATAATTCATTCATGTCAGCATGCAGCGAAGTTGGATAACAAAGCAGGTTTTAGAGCTGATAACATCACATCCAGGAGACACTCATTTTACAGACATCTGTGTTACATGAATGCATCTGTTGTAAGTTACGTCAGCTATGGCAGCGTTTTTATTTATTTTTTTGTTTTTAGGTTTTTTTCTTCTTTTTTTTTTGCACAGAAAACACTTCTCTTCCCTTTGACATTGAGTTGTTTGTAGCATGTTTGCATTTGTTTTAATTAAAGCCAGTCGGCTCTAATCCGCAAGAAAAAACAAAGGCTGGCCTCTTTGCCTCAGAGTTTAACTGTGTCAATTTATGACACTAGTTTCAGATTTGGGATTTTTCCCTAACCCTCAGCAAAAAAGACATGGAGCATTGACTTTTGAGCTAGTGCAAAACAGAACCACAATACTCTCATTGTTTGCTTTGTCAAAGTTAAGGAATGTCTTACTTAAAGTTTTTTACCAGTGACAATCAGGAGGTCGCTGAAAAAAAGCTTAGACGTCAAGAACGACCCAGCACGTCAAGAGTGAAACCAGTGCTGTCAAAGCAACCTTGGAAGTTCATTAGTCAAATTCACTCCCTTGCAGCTGCCACAGACAAGCCATGAGGGCTTTGACTTGGCAGCAAAAGCAAATAAATGACGGCGTGCATATTTTCCATAGCTGTGCTTGGAAGCGGTGCAGCGTGGAGTCAAGTCTAAAGAGTGAAGTCAAGGCACTTCACGTTGACCGGATCGCTTCTGTCCCTTTGACCTTATCCTCCAAGAAAACACACCTAGCTCCTCTCGATCTGAGGATGTCTCAGTATAATTTACAGCGTTCACCTCCTACAAACTGCAGATATCAAATGCCAGACTACCTCTTCTTATTCTACTGTAGTATTAACTCCCTACCACCAGAATTTTTCTCGCCACTGGTGTTTCTCAGAAATAGGAATTAAGATCACTCATGTTATTTTTTTTCCCTCGAACCGCAAAATCCAAGCCTCGCAACCTCGAACAAATCATGCGAGCTCAGAGCCTAATAACCGCTCTGTATTCTACCAAGTATTTCTGCCGTCCTTGCAGTTTTACTGCCCAGATGGCTTCACGTTAGCTCTCTCTGGCTCTCAGGGCGAGTCACAAACGTGTGACTCAGCCTCGTCCGGCGTGGACTTGAGTGCTGATCTCTTTTAAGGGGTGAGTTGCTTCCTGCCTTCCTCTATATTCCTGACGCACTGCAGTTTGATCTCGTTCCCGTCCTTCAGCGTTCACGTTCAGCTAGCTGAGCGCTGGAGCTGCCACGTGTTTCATCTGTGAACCCGGTTGACAGAAGGGTTTGACTTCATTTGAATCTAATTTAATTTCTTTTAATTGAAAGCAGCAGCGTTTAGTCGCAGTGATGCAAGAGAGGAAAGGAAACATTGGTGATTGTGACGACTGCATCAGCTCCTAAACACTCTGAATATTTGTTAAAAGTTTTAGATCAAGATTTTGGTGAATTTAAGCCAAAAAGAAAGTTACTGTAAGATGTACGCCCCACCTCCACTCCTAAATTTATTATTATAAGCTCATTCCTGTTAATGTATCTCAGTGGGATAACGTTCATGCTTTCATACCGTCCCATGTGAAAATTGTCTTGGCGTTGTGTTTTTATGTTGCTCTGCTTTCCAAATTTGTCTGAATTTGAGTATAAAAGAGGAACACTTTCACTTATTATGGATTCATTTGTTCCAACGCTGAGGATTTTCACAATCTGTACATTGGAACACACGCCCACACCTTTTTATATTTGTCGTACTGGGCAATAATATTCAGTACCTTTGTGTTATTTACAAACCTCCATTCTCTTGATGCCTCCGACGCCACGGCCCCCGTAGTACGATGCATCAACCGTGGGCCACCTCTTCTTTGGAAAACCATCTTCATCATCCTACAGAAAGAAAATATATTTTTATTTGCATTATGCTTATAAAAAAATGCAAATTTTAATTGATACCTTGGATCAGTATAACCACTTACAGAGATGTCTTCTATTACTGGAGGAGGGGGCTCGTGAATGACCTGCGAGAGTAAAGAAGAAAAAAGTAGTGACTAGCCTAATATCCATATCCTCTAAGATTCTTCTGCACCAAGGTTTTCTACCCAACGAGCACACAGAATATATGCAATAAAAATAAGCGGTTTAGTGAATTCTTTAAGATTTTATTTTCCTGTGTCGTACCACGGTGCAGCAGAGAGGCCAGAACCACCACAGCAGAACAATGGTTAGCAGGAGCAGCAGGATGAGCAGAGCTATGGCCACAAAGGTCCCATCAGACTAGAAGAAATAGTAGATGTTGGACATATGTTACTTGCGATCTGTAATAGAGAAGTGAATTACTTATAGGTAGACACAGTGGACAATATGGTTTAGTTTTATCTTGCCGTGTCAAGGCCTCTAAAGAAATGCAGCCCGATGTGGCAGAGGGTCAAGCTGACATGTGTGTGACAGCAAATTTAGAAACAGCTGACTCACACCAGAACAAAAGAGTGACACATATCTGTGATGTTAGAAATGTGTGTGAGGCTGGCACTACAGTAACATATGATGCGCACATTTGAAGGCATTGACTAGACTGACGCTCGTTGGGCACTTTTAGGCACGTGAGGTAATGCAGGACTTGATTTATTGTTCCCCTCTTGGTTTACGTTGAACTTACACAAGTGACGGCGGTTATCGTGACTGAGCTTGATATGAAGCTGAGGCCGTTGTTCATGCTGACGTGGAGCGTGGCGGACCTGCAGAGAAGGCATGGTGATGCATTCGGACAGTTCAGATTATTAAGGAGAAATAGTGTTTGCTGTTTTTTTTTAAAGTTAAAATCGTGCGTGATTAAAAGGAAATGATCCTCGGTGTAAAGCTACTTACACTGTCATGACAAAGTGCAATGTAAAGTTACTACGTGTGTTTTATTAAAAAAGTTGCTGAGTCTAATGTGATCCAGACATTCTTGTGTGTGAACAGACTTACGTTCCCTCTTTTTCCAGAACAGGAGCCGGGCACAAAAGGTAGGTATCTTTCACCACCAAAGGCCTTTTCACTGTGGAAAAAGAATTAAGCAGATATTCAAGACTGTATGCAGTAAGTCTGTGATGAAAGGACGCGGTGATGCAAAGGAAATGCGTGAGCCTCACTTTTCTCTGCAAGCTGAAGCTTCTGAATATTCAAGCCTCAAAATCTATTTTTTTTAGCTATTAAATTCCTGTACTTCCTCTCTGTATGGAAAATGAAGCAAATGAGGGAGGGCTGTGGTTTATTTACCCTGGCTGAGCGAGTGTCTAGTGTGTGTGCAAAGACAGTGCTCGTCCCTGATGAGATCCACATCCCCCCTTTCAGACATCTGAGAAGCGCTGAACGTTGTACCAGCTGATTCAGAGCTGAGGAAGATGGTGCTGATGGTTTTTGAGCCCGCTAAGAGCCGCCGTCCCCAGCCCCGTACCCGTTCGCACGGCCAAAAAACACTTGGCCCAGTGACGGCTGCTGAGAGCTATTCCAAAGTGTAATCTTCTGTCGATCACTTTACATTATACGTAATGTTGAGTGCAGATAATTACTTGCTCGGCTTACTCACACGCTGTAAGCATTAACATTCTTTGTTGCACAAACACTGAAAGATGTCTTATAGACTAAAAGAAGACTTTCACAGATTCCTTCGCTAAGCTAACGGGCCAATGGATATAGTTTCACACAAAATGACAGTCATTTAAGTGGTTCCACTTTCAAAATGTGGCTTTGTCCAGGTTTGCTTCAGTATCCAGATGATTAGGTTTGTGTAAAGTTTTAGGAATGATCAACTCATCCCAGAAAAAGTACGTATGAAACATTTGATGAGTTAAATGTGTTCTCGTTTCGCCTTCTGAGGCCAGAACTCCACATCATCTCTTCCCGAATCGCACGTCAAAGCCTTCGAAAGATGACGTGGCAAGACATGTTTGCGAACCATTTTACACATCCGGCAGACACGGAGCAACATTAGCATTCACTGGAAGATGTGCGTCTGCCCACCTGACCAAGCCAAGTCCAAAATTCGCCCTGTTTATGTTCTGTTTTTGGTCTGGAGCAACCTGAGGTAAACATCCAGCTCTTAAACTCCTAAATACTTCACTACTGATGCCAGCTTTGTTTGACTGCAGGTTGTTTGTTGGCGTATGACACATCGCTGGGTAAAGATGCGGGAAATAAAACCAAAACAATGAAAGATGCAATAAAACTCAAAGTAGATCCGAGAACTGCGGAGTTCTGTAATAAACCAGTTAACTCAATAAGCCTTTTTATAATCTTTTCAGGCACCATCTGGGCTCCATTGACTCTTCGTCCTACTATTACCCAAGAAGGAACCTGGTTCTTCTCCTGGCTACCAACGTCAAACAACATTGGTAGCCAGAAACGACTGTCCTGGATAGACATCCTGAGCGTTCAACCTCTACTTCCCTCCTATTTTTCCTTCCTTGATACTGAACACTTCTTTCCATTAAACCTCGTCGGTGTCAGTTCTAGCCGTAGATTCCACAGCAGCAAAGTACTTACTCAAAGTAACCGTGTCGTTGATGCGAAAGCTGCAGAGGACTTTCTGTACATCTCGGGCGTGAAGGAAACCATTTCCCTTGACCACCACCTGGAAGGACTCTGGAGTGGGATTAAACATTTTGATTGTTAATCCTTGCTGTGGGTTATGTAGACCGTGCATTTTAGAAGGGGCATGGACCTGAGTCTCATGTTTGTGTACAGTAATTATTCCATGTTCATGTGTCCTTACCTCCTTCACAGATGCTGGAAGGTTCTACAGCCAGGATCTCAATGCACGATCTCTTCAGGATCTGAAAGAGAAAATAATAACATTAAAAGCCGAACTAATGGTACAGTGGATTGAATTATGCTGAGCGGCATGTAACGTCGTACCGAATCGATGACTCCCTGCAGCGCTTGAAATCCATCATTCACCGGAAACACATGGTCCTTGCTGTCAGCTATCGTCGAAAGCTGTCCAGGAACAGAGGCAAATGATGAGCCGATTATTTGACGTGAGGGGTCTAGTCGACTTTAAGTGTGACTGACTGATTTACCTGGGTTTCATTGAAGTCTTTTACTCCCACGCAGTACACAGTGGCGCCCAGCTGCCGCGCCCTTCCCGCCTGATCGTGACATCGAAGAGACAAACAACATCCAATGAAATGTCTGCTCTGCTGCTAATGCCATTGACAACTGCTGGAAAACATCTGGTGTGACACTGGCTGGAGGATGTGACCACAAAATAAATATGTTTCTATCTAACATGTAGCGTGTAACCCTAACCCAGAGTAAATTTAGCCCATAAATCGTCTATAGTTTTATTATTTTCATGCAAAATAATGCTTGGCATGATCGTTATTATTATCTGTTGGTGTAAACTGTAGGTTTTCACATCACAACATCTAATAATCTTTGTAAACCAATATCTGCATGTAAAAGACACTGATATTGGAAGCTTCCTGGATTTTCTTAGTTGTTGTAGAGGTTTTAAACCGGGACCATAAAGCTAATTTTAGCCCGGGGTCCACATACAGCCCAATTTGATCTCAAGTGGGCCGAACCAGTGACATAATAGAATAATAACCTATAAGAAAGTAACGATTCCATTTGCTTAAGTGCAAAAAAGAACAAGTAAATTAGGATAATGTTGACATTTAATTAACTATCCTTGAAAAAATGAAATTTCTTTAGAGAAATTAGTGCAATTTGGACACATTGCTGTCTGCAGTTTATTCCTGGGTCTCACTGTTGCATTCTGTCCACTTCTCTAACTAAAACAGGACAAATTAGTCTTCTATGTAACTGCGGGCCAGATTAGACCCTCTGACGGGCCGCTTTTGGTCCACCGGCCATATGTTTGAACCCTGTGTTTTCCACTTTTAACTGAAAACAAACCGGCTGGCCTTAGTCAGACCGTGATCAACAGGCAGCATTCAGATAATAGTCACATATTATTTGTCCTTTTCTAAGTAATCTGTCATCCAGATATCTGTTGGTTACTTTGGCCGTTACTCCTCAGAGTCTATGTCATCAGACGATAGCTGATCTTACCTCTCTTTGTGCCAGGTCGAACTGATTTTCTCTCAGGTCACCGTCTGTCAGAGCAATGATAACACTGGCCGTCCTGTAACCTAAGAGACAGAAAAACAGTTGTTAAAATTGGGAAACAAAATCATTTCCATCGCGTGGAATCAATTGTGAATCGTATTATTTTAAAAATACGTATGAACCGGGGTTGATTCAGATAAACATTTTCGACATAATTGTGATGGAATAAGCAGCCGTGTCTTGGTGTTATTTCATTCTTTGTGTCATGATTCTACCATATGTTTGAATTATGAGGAATGTGAGTTTTTTAATGACCGGGCAAAGACTCCGGTCTGATTAAGTGCTAAAAAGGAAAATGTTCTACTCACCATGTCCCGTCCCATAGTATATTTGCTCGCTGGCCTGAGAGAGAAGTTTGAAGGCGTCAGTGGCAATAAACTTAAATAGGCCTCAGTTAAGAGAGTCAGATGCCATATACTGTTGGGCAGGGTCAGTTTTCCATTGACTTAACAGATGACTTACTCTTTGAAATCCTCTGTGCATGAAGGTGTCTCCGCCTGGATGGACCATACGTAGCTCTTCCAGTCCGGCCCGAATCTGTTCTCTGATCATCGAGATATTTAGGAGAAACAAAAAAGATATTGATCACAACACAAAATATTGAACATATAACGCAAACTAAATCCTTGCGAGTGTCTTTGTGTGAGCACCACCTGTCTTCTGTCAGTGCCATGAGAGTCCGTCCTTCTGTTGAAAATACAATAAAAGACATCCGTAGCTGAGGACTGGAAAAGAGCACGGGGAGAGATAGCGGTTATGATTTGTAAGGAATCATTTAGTTTAGACTCTTTAAATCCCCTGTGCACACATACCTGATGAACTTGTGAGCCAGATGATCGACAAAGTAATAGATCTCATTCCAGTAATGTTGCACGCTGCCAGACCTGAGAAGACGAAGTGACACGTTTCAGCATTCAGCAGTAAGTTCAAGTCAGTGGCGCCGGGCTAAATTATACACCTGACTGTGTGCTTGAGGCGTTTAAAAGGAGATTCAGTTGATTCGTATCGCACGTCCATATCGGAGACCCTTCAATGCAGCTGCTACAGACAAGAGTTTTATTCTTTTTACTAGTTGTACTACTTGTTGTGATTGTCCTAAAGCTTCACTTGGCTTTTTCAGCTGTTTAGGATCTGATCAAGGACTGTAATATTCTGCCCTGCATCAATATAAACACAGGCTCTACTCTGCAAATGATTATTTTGAATATCAGTAAATCTGCTGAAGGATTTGACATCAGAAAACTGAATTAATCTCCATCACTATATATCAGAGCACAAAGCAATAGCTTCACATATCTGGTGGGATTCAAACTAAACCCGAAGTTGTTAAATTTATTATCATGAGGGACAAAGAGCGGAGGAAATCTTTACGCTTAAGAGGCTGTGGCGGCCAGTGGTTTATTTGCACTTTTACTTAGTAACAAAAGAAATGATGGATCATAATTTTAAGGATTAATTTGACTTTAATCAACTAATAGTTTCAGCTCTAATTTAATACAAAAGAAGCATATTATACCCAAAGAACACATCATTGGCAGTACTTACTTGGCCTTTTTGTTGGTATAACATTCTTTGCTTTTAGCTTTTGTATTTCCTTCTAACTACGTATTCTTAGTGCTTAGTGCGGATTTCATTATTACAACAACTCCAGCTCCATGTGATTCTGTCATCACTTCTTCTAGGTCCGGATTTTGCAACAGGTGCAAAATCAACAAAACAATGCAGTTATATAAGCCGGGGTCAGTAATTAAAGGGGACTGAGGCGCACATATGCATAAGCTCTGCAGCCTCTTCCCAGCCTGCTTCATGCACTCCCTCTCTTCTCCCACTCCCTTATGTTTTCATTTATCCTGTGATGTGAGTCCCAGTGCAGAGAAAGCCAAAAAAAGAAAAAGAAAAAGCTTGGGATCTTTGGAACATCTGGCTCCAATGGAGAAAGGGTCCGGGACCGAAGCACAGAGAGCTGCAGTGGGGACTCGATGCGGGCTGCTCCTGTCAGTGAAGTGTGGCCACAGTTTGACAATAGGAATCCCTGCAGGGCACTTTATAATCTGAGTGAAAGTGTTGCAAATGAAGATGTCAGTGTGTAAACACACTTGATTCTAACAACTTCAGATCATGCTGAGCATTTTAAAAAGCTGCTAACATAGAAGGAGTTTGTGAAAACTACCAACTAACGTGACCTGACAGTTTAATGGACTGTGTAATTTAACCCTTATGTTAGCTGGCATGGCATTCACTCTTGTTTTTGTTCTATATAATGACACGACATTGCAGTTACAGCTTAAACAATTTGAACATTGTCAGGAAAGTATTCAGCAATTTGATAACAAACACTGTAAGTTGTTGGAAGAAAAAAAAAGCGAATCCTCTGGGGTTTTTTAAGTGGAAATTTACTTTACTTTAGCTTCAACCTGTAGATTTCAAATAATAACACATCTGCAGACTCTGTGTCAGACTTTGTGAAACTCCAAAGACATTTTAAATAATAGCTCAAACTACTAATCCTTGTTTGTTGCAGCCTTGGTTTGTTTTGGATCACAATCACAGTTTTGACCAATGCAATATTTTTATTGGTTTGCTCCTCGCTTTCAAAATAAACATCACATTGTGCACATGTGTGCCGGCAACTTTAATAAGACGTGAGCTGAGTTATATATAACAAGTGACATACATAGTGTAAACCTAAAACACAGTAATGAGAATTATTCAAGCAAATAGTAGCTTTTAATGCCTTATTGTGAATGATGATTGCACCTGTGCATTAAAAGCAAACTCAGGTGAGTCATTCATCAAGTAAAAGTTGAACTCACTCACTTGTCCAAAACAAAGTAAAGGTCAAATCCTCCATAGCAGGACGAGCCTGCTTCCCTCCTCTCGTAGAACTGTGCTGTGCCGCCGGCCGCCAGGACCACCACCACCAGCATGCCCAGCTCCACGCCGAGCAGGACCTGCCTGCACCAGCACCGGGACATCACCCCAAATTTAAGAGAACGCTCAGCTGGGGAGTGGGCGAACATGAATAATGTCCAGCTGGAATTTTTCTGTTGACTTCTTCTCCTCACAGTGCACTGATGTAGTCGGCCATGCTGTGCAGACTGCTCTCCAAGGCATGAAGTCTCTCTCTGGATCAGTGTCCCCTCTCCTCAGCAGCAGATGTGTGCTGGCAGAGGAGGAGTGAAGTTGGTGGGACTGAGTCTAGGACTACCTCCTTTGTTGGGCCCAGTGCTTAACTCCTACTTTTTTCTTTTTTTTTTTTTAACTTAAATAAACAAGCAGAAGCATTAGTGGGTGATTGTCTCAATGAACTGTGCTCATGCTTTTCTTTAATTTGTTCTTTAATGTATCTTGTACTTGATTGCATACTTTAACTCCCCAGTGCCACTTAGTGGTAAATGCAAGCCCAGTGCAAATGACTATACATCAAATTTAAAGAAATTCACTTCTGTTAAAACTGAAAACAGATTTCTGCATGTATGTGGAGGTGGAGACACTTGAAATATCGTATAACTCCCAGTGCTGATTAAGAACGCAAAAGAAAAAAAATTGAAGAAAATAAGAACGATGCTTTCTTTGTAGTTTAAAGCGACAGTATTGCTTGATGTTTGTCGCCCCCTCCTGGCAGGGAGAGAAATTACAGAAGTGTTACTGATACAGGTCTTCTGATCTAATTTGAATTAGGCCATGAATTACACATATGATGTTGGTAATTTTCTTTTAAAAAAATAGCAAGTCAAGAAAAGTACAACTTGTCATGAAAACCATTAAAGAAGAAGAAATGATTAAAGAGAACATTAAATAGTGCTTTGACACCATCATGACTTCCTCTCTACACAGGGCACCCAGTTGAAAAATACAACTTATAAATTATTGAGACATTCAAGACTTTGACTGTCTATTTCTCAAACACGGGTCAGCTTGTTTCCTCCTATTACGCAACTCTGTATTTTGTCTCCTGGTCATACCTACATGACAGTGATACGGTATGTTCTCCCCGGGTAAATAGCACATCTGCCAAAATACAACTATCCTTTTAAAATGCTGCACAAGACTTTTGATGACTCACTTGAATTTGTTTTACTTTATTGATTTCTCTCTTCTCTTGCCTGAGGCCAGTTTGGTCGGTCTAGTAGTGTAACACTGGCAAGGCAGCTGAAGAACAGAAAACATCACTTATCACTTGCCAAAGTTTTGTCTAATTATGTTTGTCAGACTAGTAGCAAACACTTTATGGGAACTCCTCTTTAATCATATCAGCTCCTACAAAAACTGATGAGTCAGCGTTTCCACATGTTACAATAGTTGTGCACCTGGAGTGGACCCTGCAGCCTGCAGGTGGTGTACTGGGTCAAAAATCAACACCTGCTGTGTTGACAATGTCCCTGAAACCCATCACTGCTGGACCTAAAACTAATCTATCGTCGGAGAGTAGGGTGTGATTTCACAAATGCACTTTCACTTGATTTACACAGACAGCGACAGGTGCAGTTTAACCAGTGGTCTTCTTCCACCTCGTGTGAATGCTCATCAGACTGCAGGTGAAGTACCTCTCTGGTTTCAGATGCGTGAGAGCCCTGTGTGAGCTCTGCCCTCACTCCTGCATGTCAGCGAGTCACAGCAGCAGCAGCAGCAGCAGCAGCATGGGGAGAGCAGCGCTGCGTTCATGAACCCACACCGCCGCTGCTGTCGAGGAACTTTACTTTCTTTTCTTTCCCCGCTGCCACCAAAGCGCGTCGGTCTGACCTCCTCCGGGAATCCGATCAGAAGTCATGGAAGTCGCTGCTACATTTGTGCTCCTGCTGTGCGGTCTGCACAGTGTTTCTCTGGCGGCTGACTGGGAGGCTGCGGACAGCACTTTTTCTTCTTACCTCGAGGATGCAATCGACTACAAGGATCCATGTAAAGCTGGTACTGTGCGTTTGAATTTGATTTAATTCAGTGATTTTTTTTTTGTCTTCTCTTTAGGCCACTGTTAAAGTCCTGTGTTTACTGCTGCTCACGTTGAGTTAAATAAATCAACATGAACATACCTAAAATACCAGATTATATATGAGCACTCTCCAATCCAAGTCTTTTTACATCCTCAAACAACCTTGTAGTTTATGCAAGAATTATAACTATGTGTATTATTGAATAAAAAGGACAATGTTGGCTCAAAAATGTAGAGGATTAAGTGTCAAAGCACTCCAAAGAACAAAAGAGAAGAAACAGGAACAGCACCGATGTGAAGGCAGTGATAGGTGAGACTGATGCAGAACAGATCCAAGTTTTAATGGACCATTGACATGATGTGGACATCCTGTACTGCAAGGAGTGCCTGAAGGATACCAGTAAAAAGTCAGTCACGAATGCTTTCAGCGCCAAAATGTGCTCTTTTTCTCCACAAGTGCTTTTGAAGGATATATTTAAGTAAAACAAGTGCGGGGTGGCCTCGAATTGTCTTTATTCAACAGTTCTCACTAATGATAACAGAAAAAAACTTCCTTACATGTGATGTTGCTGCAGTAAAGCAGACGTACAAAAGTATTTAAAAAGATTTACTAAACGTAAGCGACTCTTTTCCATAGCTACTTGGATGTCTTTAGGAATAAGTCACTGTATGATACAGCGACAGCAGTACATGAATTTGTTATGTGAGTTTTATGTGTATTTTAATCATCTTTAAACTTGGAACTATAATTAGTTTTGGGAGTAGGAGTAAAACGTACATAATAACATACTGAAATGTATTAGTTTCTCAAACATGTATAGGGTAATTGATGTATTCAAGTAAAATATGTAAAAATTGCACATGAGTACAGGAGTTTAATGATTTTCCCACATGTGTTTGAGTTAGCTTTTAAGTTATTCAGCATGAGGAAGGAAATCATCTGCTTTAAAGCAAACACTGAGTAAATCCTGCCACGCTGATAAGACCGTGAGGATTGAATGATATGTAAATGGTGCGTTATGAATCAGAAGTCACATCTAAATGTAGGATAGCTATGTAACAATCTTTCACAAGCGCCAAATGAAACACTCCTTCTTCTTCTTTCCGTCATCTGACACGACGAGCAGTGCACTGGGCCTCCAGCAGGTTGGGGTCCCTGTTTCCACTCGGGACTCCTGAGGCTCTCAGAGCACTTCCACTCCGAGGCAGTTGCCTGGAGACTGGAGGTCATCGAGGCCGTGCCAGCACAGTCCTCGGCAGGACGGCGGTGAAATCCCTCAGGCTTCGGGGCATAGGGTGCACGCCACGGGGGTGACAGTCATTTACAGTCACCCTTTGCATGAGTGCATTTACTTCAAAGGCCGACACAGGGCCCGCTACCTCCTTTCATTTGTACACTCAACGGTCATTACATCACACGGCTGAATGAGGTATTTAAAGAGAATAACAAGGCAGCTTGTACGATATGATAGAGTGAGGACAAAATTGTCATCACTTAGCAGAGGGGAAACATTAAACACTTGATTTAATAACGTCATGTTAGACAGAAGTTTTTCCTCTCTCTTCAACTGCAAACAAACTTTAGCCCAGTTTTCTGTCACAGACTTTCATCCCTGCTCTTGATATGTGAGGACGTCATTAACTTTTCTGCACGACTGATGCTGCAAGAAATCATGTGGAAACGGCAAATCAGTCGTTATTAGCAATGACATAAAAATCCACCCCTGGGACGGTCACGTCTTATGTGAAAGGTGTTCAAGCTATTCTCGTGTCAAAGGGCGAAATCCGCCGCTCCATGTGTGGAAATAAACACGTGTCTTTAAGCTGCTGCAGAAAAAGAACAGTAAAACCCACTTATTACTTTTGCCAAATATGAACAACACTGGATCTTGTGCAAGTGATAAAAACACTGTTTGGTTAACGTCACGCTGCTGGGCACACACAAAACAAACAGGATATTCCAGGAGTGCACTGATAATAATCTGGTTGTTCGCAGATGAGTTTAGAGCACGATGAATTTCTCCTTATTTAATCCTGTTTGCTTTGTCCACACTGTGCAGTTAAGCTGTGAAATCACGTATCGCTTCACTTCATCCGGTAAAAATCTTTGCGCCTGTGTGTACGATTTTGTTGCTGAACATCCAGTGTCCTGCAGGAACATTTTACCCTAGAATGTAATTAATAAATAATCCTTTAAAATGACTCAACAGTTCTCCAGTTGTGGTCCAGTTTGTGTGCTACCGTGCAGACTGTAAGGTGTGTTTGCTCATCAAACAGAGGCATGTTCAGGTCTCTTTTCAGGACAGAGATACGCACAGAGTGACGCCTGCTATGTACTTTGTAAATCATGTTTATTTATCTGTCATTGCAATGAAGAGCAGTCGATTACCTATGCATATACGGTATAAAACAACCAGAAATCATTCTGTTTATTTTATGAGTTATGTCATTTTTTAGTCATAACTTAGTGTTTAATTGTTTATGTTTTTATTGTATCTATCTGCTCACACAGCCGAGGGTCTACTCAAGTTTAGCCACTTAGCATATGAGCTAAATGTGTTATTTGTGCTCTGTGTGCAGTTTAAATGGTCTTGCATGCATATAGTGCTTTAATAACTGTTCCTATACACTCAACAACAAGGCTTAAGCTAACCCTAACTCGATGGAGTCGTTTAACTTTAAAGGGGAACTACTGTTTTTTACAACCTGGACCTTATTTCTGCCGTAAATACGGTCATTTACTCACCCATATAACTTCTATGGAATTCGTATTCCTTCGGGAGATAATAACATCCGTGTATATCCATATAGTGGGAGTGACTGGGGCACCGAAACGCAGCCTCTAAATGACGCATTATCTGCCACAAAACACGTTTTCACCAGTATTTTGTTATCGTACGCTAGTGCTGCGAGTCTCCGTTGAGTCCAGAGTTACCTGTTATCATCATATGAGGTCTGTAGATTGACCTACTAACCCCTTCTAGATTCGCAGCAGATAATACGTTATATAGAGGCTGCGTTTCGGTGCCCCAGTCACTCCCACTATATGGATATACGCAGATCTAAATATTTCCTGAAGGAATATGAATTACACAGAAGTTATACGGGTGAGTAAACGACTGTACTTTATGCCAACAATAATGTCCAGGTTGTAAAAAACAGCAGTTCCCCTTTAAACTTGCTGTCCTGTACAAATGCACATGTCTATTAAACTGCTGCATACGCTGTGTGTTTAACTGTCTCTGCAGCTGCCTTTCTGGGAGATATTGCACTGGATGAAGACGACCTCCGCATGTTCAAAGAAGCCCGCAGCAGGGATGATGTCCGGGACACTGTTAAGGCCAACAGCACAAACTCAGGTATAGAAGAAAGGAAAAAAAGAACATCTGCTATTCTATAAATAAGAGGGAGCAAACGTATAAAGGGGTGATAATCATTTCTACCCTTTACAGCGAACAGTTCCACTTCCAGTGAAAGTGTCAGGAGTAACAGAGCTGCAGACAGACTCCACCGCCGCAGGAGAGCGGCCACCTCAAGGCCCGAACAAGTGTGGCCGGACGGCATCATCCCTTATGTGATTAATGGGAACTTCAGTGGTGAGTTCTGAAGAAGAAAGAGAATAAAGAAATAAATGCCAAGTGGGGGAGTCTTTTTAGCCGTGCTCTTTGCCGTGAGGAGCTTGGAACTGTCAAACTCTAATTCAGAGTTTCCTTTCAGGCAGTCAGCGAGCAATTTTCCGTCAGGCGATGCGTCACTGGGAGAAACACACTTGCGTAGCGTTCACTGAGAGGACGACTGAAGAGAGCTACATTGTTTTCACCTACAGACCTTGTGGGTGAGTGGAGAGTGTTTTTAAGCAGAAGAGTGCCATGTTTGTTCTGGACGGCACCATTTCTTTTATGCAGGGGATGTTTTAACAAGTTATAGAAATTTCAATTAATTATTTGTAAGAAGTGAGTTCAACTAAGCATTTTATCATCTTGTTTTGTTTTTTCTAACCACAGTGTGAGTCACAGCCACAAATACATCCACAGCAGGCCTCACCTACACATTCAACAAATGCTAGACAAACATTAATGCTGCATTTAGTTTGTAAAGAGTCAAATATTTCCTTCAAGAGTGAAAAATCACAAACCACAACGCTAAGTTTACGCTATTGTTGACCAGTTGCTAAGTTTCTAAGCCAAGAAACGGAACTAAGAGAAAAACACATCCACAAATCTAAAACCTGCGTTCAGACCTCCACCGTATGTCTTTCAGGTGCTGCTCATACGTGGGGAGGAGAGGCGGCGGCCCTCAGGCCATCTCTATAGGAAAGAACTGCGACAAGTTCGGCATCGTGGTTCACGAACTCGGCCACGTGATCGGCTTCTGGCACGAACACACCCGTCCGGACCGTGACGAGCACGTAAGCATCGTCAGGGACAACATCCAACCAGGTACTGTTACTGCGTGCGAACATGGATTGCCTGCAAGTTTAGCATCAGTGCGTGAACTCCTGGTGTTTCTCCTTGCACTGAATCCACTGGATGTCCCTTAAGGACAGGAGTATAACTTCTTGAAGATGGAGCCGGATGAGGTTGACTCCCTGGGAGAGGCGTACGACTTTGGCAGCATCATGCATTACGCGAGGAACACATTTTCCAGGTTGGCAAGAGAAGTTTTTTTTTTTTGGTTTATTCCTCATCTTTTTGTTTCCTGAAGTTAGTATTGTGTTAACTGGACTGCAAAGAGTCTTTTTCCTCTGTCCAGCTGTGGTTTTGCTGAGCCTGCACCCCGTTCACATTAACAGCCAGTACAAGTGTCCCACTGGGTCAGTTATTTGGTTAAAATGGTGTTGCACTCTTGTCTAGCCCATTTGTATATTTGATCTGGCTAAATGTAGACCTGCCTCCCTCCACCGCCTCAAATCTGACCTCCTTACCATCATTAAACTCTTTCACACTTCTGAATGTTGGATTGGTGAGATCATATTTGATGTGAGGGAAACACAGAGTTTAGTCACACCTATCAACATATCGTTCTTGCTGAGTTACTACCCTGACCTTGTGTTTGCCCTTGTATTCATAGGAGACCTCCTGGGATCTGACCCTTTATTGTCACAGAAATGGCTTCACGCTAGTCCCCTTTTTATTTCTGCCTCGTGCATGTTGTTGTTGCCCTCATTGCTTTTCTCTGTGCTTTGGTTTTTGTTGTTTGTTTTTTTCTTCGTTTTTTTTTACCTCCGTAACTGCTTTTCAAGTCTGGGTCATGGAAGCGAGCCAAGCTAAATAAAGGCCTGGCAGTTTGGGCTTTGTTAAACAATTTGGGCTGGAGTGGCCTTTTTCTCTGGCATTCAGGAGCGGGCTCCACTGAGCCGGCTGGCTCCGGCGAAAGCCTCCATTCAGGGCGCTCTGTTTGCACATGCCTGTCATTCATGGGTGCATCACCATGGGAACTGGGCGAGAGAGGGAGCTCCAAACGCAGCGAGAGATTATCAGAATCAATAAAGTATCAAGGTGTTGAACGGGAGGCGGAGCAGTAAAGCTCTCTAATCTGTCTCTCTGTCTGAACTATTCATTTTCCTGAACATCAGTAAGAAGTTAGAAGACTTTTATTCTAATTGCTTTTTGAATTACTGGATTATTTTATATTCTCTGGAGGTTGATTTGTCACATTTTTATGAAACAGAGGCATCTTCCTAGACACCATCTTACCCCATTATGATGTCAACGGAGTTAGACCATCTATTGGACAGAGGACTAAACTCAGCAAAGGGGACATTGCACAAGCCCGCAAACTCTACAAATGTGCAAGTAAGGTGCATTTGATGATATAGTTACCTACTGAACCATATATTACCTCATATTATTCCTTCTGTCATATTTAAAAAAAAGAAATAAAAACTAATACTGCTTTTAACTGTCACATGCTGTACCTGTTGATGTTGTGTCGTGTGATTGTGACAGAGTGTGGGGACAGCCTGCAGGACAGCGCGGGAAACTTGTCCTCCCCCGGTTTCCCCAACGGGTACTCGGCGTACGCTCACTGCGTCTGGAGGATTTCTGTTACTCCTGGAGAAAAGGTGACTGATGACAAACACGGAGGCATCACTGCTGATCCATAAGAGCCAGATCAAACTAAATTTATCAAGTTCTTCACTTATCAAAGTCACTACTATTAACTGAGACTGCAAGAAAACCCCCAAAACATTAGTTGTGCCATGAATTAGCTATGAATAATTGCTTATTGGAAATTTGCAATTGCATATAAAGGATTAATGCTTTGAAAACAGGTATTTTCCCCCATTGAAATCTAATTATTTAGCTATGAATACAACAGTCTAGATGTTTTTATCACAAAGAAATTAACATAACTGTGTCTGTCTCTTCTTAGATCGTTCTTAATTTTACTTCCATGGACCTCTTCAGAAGTCACTTGTGCTGGTACGACCACGTGGAGGTCCGAGACGGCTTCTGGAGAAAAGCTCCTCTCAAAGGTCTGTTTTAAAAACTTGGGTTACTTACTCCAAACACTCTGAAGTACTCGCTGACGGGCGATGCTGCTATTTTCTGTCGCGCTCTGGCAGGCCGTTTTTGTGGAGACACGCTCCCAGATCCAATTATCTCGACCGACAGCCAACTGTGGATCGAGTTCAGGAGCAGCAGCAGCTGGGTGGGCAAGGGCTTCTCGGCTGTCTACGAAGGTACGAGGCGGGCGGTTCTCGCGCGACGTCCTCGCTCGGTCCTGTTCTTTATACGCGTGTGACGTGAAATGCAGAGAGTGGAGGGAGCGAATGAAATAAACTGCCATTAGTCTCACTTCTCACCCTCCTGTGCAGCCATCTGTGGGGGAGAAGTGAAGCGGGACAGCGGCCAGATCCAGTCCCCCAATTATCCCGATGACTACCTTTCCAACAAAGAGTGTGTGTGGAAAATAACAGTAGCGGAGGGCTTCACGGTCGGCCTCCACTTTCAGTCGTTTGAGGTGAGGTCACCTGTTGCGTTGCTGCATTTGACTAATAAATTGTACTTTTCTCTTTCTGCTCAGTGTCTTTGGCTCATAAGAGGCAGTGCAATCATTTATTCAGGCTGATTAAATGTCCTAAATAATTATCCACTGTAACGGTGTCAAAGCAAATACAGAGCTAACGAGTAAAACACTGAGGCCTTTTAAAAAGTAGTGTAGATGAATGTGAAGCTGTTAAAACATCACAGTCATAATGTCTGTGATCAAACGTCGCCGTCAATGTTGCTGTTGCAGATTGAGAAACACGACAGCTGCGCCTACGACTACGTGGAAGTCAGGGACGGCATTTCAGAGAGCAGCCCGCTGCTCGGCCTTTTCTGCGGCCACGACAAACCGAGCAACGTCAACAGCACCTCCAACCAGCTCTGGCTCAAGTTTGCGTCTGACGGATCGGTCAACAAAGCCGGGTTTGCAGCCAGCTTTTTCAAAGGTCAGAGAGTTAATGCTGCGACGGGATTTATTTCGTGCGCATTTGTTCGGGCGCCCAAACCAAGTAATTTAGATTTCAATTTTGTCAGAGATGGACGAGTGCTCCCTGCCGGACAACGGTCACTGTGAGCAGCGCTGTCTGAACACGCTGGGCAGCTACAGGTGCGCCTGCGACCCCGGGTACGAGCTGGCGGCCGACAAACGCAGCTGTGAGAGTGAGTATAGAGAGTTGAATATGTTCAGTGATATACGTTCTTGTTTTTAAGGATATACCGATCAGGCATAACATTATGACCTAATATTGTGTAGGTCTCCCTTTGTGTTGTGACTCATCTGAGTCCTGTGGTGTCTGGCAACAGGATGTTGTTAGTAGGGTCCTATGGGTTGAGGGGAGGGGCCTCTGTGGATCATCCCACAGATACTTGATCAGTTTGGGATCCAGTGAATTTGGAGGCCAGTTTAACACCTTGTGCTGTTCTTCATGTTTTGTGTGAGTTGTTCCTAAACCGTTTTTGTGTGTGTGTCTGTGTCAGGCTGCGTCCTGCTGGGGATGGCTGCTATATAGGTGAATACTGAAAGTTAATCCAGAGTTTGTAGAGTCACACAGGTGTCATGACATGATCTCTTCGGTCCTGAAACTTTCTAGTAATCAAGACCTGACTACTGGAAAGTTTTCTTGTTTCGCCACAAGATGGCGGTGTTCCCTGGCTGAACTGTGAGCGACCAACTTCATTCATCCAACAGCATGCGTGGGATTTAATGTGTCTCTAGTAAAATTGTATGTTTTGTCCAGTCTTAAAGTCTGTACTGTGTAGTACAGTGTGTGTGCAGTATCACAGTTTATTATCACATCATGAATTCTTGGTTATCACTTTGTTTCTGATTTCTTCTTCATGGAAAAGGTAAATGTTTAAATACGAGGTTATTTGGGCATCACAGATTCACATTCATGGTGTGCAGGTGTCTACTTTATATTTTTTTACGAATCAAGCCTTTTGTATATCTCCCACCAGCAGCTGCCTGCGGGGGATTCATCACCAAGCTGAATGGTTCCCTCACCACCCCCGGGTGGCCCAAAGAGTACCCACCAAACAAGAACTGCGTGTGGCAGCTAGTGGCGCCAGCTCAGTATCGCATCACCCTCGTGTTTGATGTTTTCGAAACCGAAGGCAATGACGTAGGTTTTCACTCAAGTCATGGCATCCCCCTGCAGAGGCTCAGATTATTTGAATTTCAAAGATTAAAATCCTTCTTACTAGTGTGCTGGTATTTGGCCATGTTTCCCACCAGGTGTGTAAATACGATTACGTGGAGGTGCGCAGTGGGCTGAGCTCAGACTCAAAGCTTCACGGGAAGTTCTGCGGAGCGGAGAAACCCGAGGTCATCACCTCCGAACAGAACAACATGAGGATTGAGTTCAAGTCGGACAACACCGTCTCCAAGAGGGGCTTCAAGGCTCACTTCTTCTCTGGTGAGCGGCTGATGTATCGCTGTATTATTCATATATAGGATATGCTGATGAAGGAAGCATCGCAATGAGGCCGATCTCCTCGCACAGTGAGAAAGAGAAAGTATCAAACCATAAAAGTGCAAACAGATGTTTTCAGTTGACTCTGCAGGAATGAGGCCAGTGCACAACATTTGATTTGCAACTCATTTTCGGTTTAAAGGGGGATTACTGTTTTTCACAACCTGCGCCTTATTTCTGCCATAAAATATGATCTTTTACTCACCCATATAACTTTGTGTCATTTGGAGTTGTTCAGACGTTATTTAGATCAGTGTATATCCATATAGTGGGAGTGACTGGGGCACTGAAACCCATCCTCTAAGTAACGCATGATCTGATACGAAACTCGTTCATTTCACCGATATTTTGTTTTGATATGCTCGTGCTGTTCCCAGTTGAGTCCAGAGTTACCTGTTATTGCAGATAATGTGTTATTTAGAGGCTGCGTTTCGGTGCTCCAGTCGCTCCCACTAACTTCTCCTCTTACTTTTTTGTTATTTAATTAGCCACATTCAGTCTAGGATTTATTATTCTTTATCTTACTGTATTTGTAAGCCAGTCAGTAACAGCCTTCTTGCAAACCAGACCCTTTCTTTTGTAAAGAATACGGCACAGGTCTGGGCCTAAAAATGTGAATAACTCCTGCAGCCTGTTGTAACGTATAAAACACGCGCGAGACAATTTGAACTAAAGCTGCTGAAACATTTCACCAGATATAGACGAGTGCTCCAAAGGCAACGGAGGCTGCCAGCATGAATGTGTGAACACCTTCGGAAGCTACAGCTGCCAGTGCCGCAGCGGCTTCATGCTGCATGATAACAAGCATGACTGCAAGGAAGGTACGGTATGGCCACTGGCGTCCACTCATCGGTGGGTCAGCTCACAACTCACACTTTAGAATTTTTTTACCTTTTAAAGAATAATTATTTCCTGCATTATTTTGAGTGATTGCATAGACTGTTGCAAGTGGGTTATGACGTTTTCCCACCTTGTGGTTTAATAATATTGCACAGACAGCAGCAGGAAGGAAAGACTTTCTGTATCATTCCCTCACACGTCGAGGGTGAAGCTGCTCCTCAGTACTGTCAGGTCGCCGTGTAGTAGGGGGTTGGACTCATTGTCCAGCATTGACATTTTAGTCAAAGTCCAAAGCCCAGCCCAGGACAGAGCTGCACTTCCTGTTGATCTTATCCAGCTTCTTCCTCTCCCTCCATTTTTAGAAACTTATATTATATTACTATTACTCACATTACCTCATATCTTTGCATTTGGAGAGATTTAGTTTTGCTTTCGATTGTATTGGCTTTACTGATGCCAGTTCCAAGAAACCTACCACACTGACACTATACTGGAAGTTATGTGTGCATTGTTTTCTCCTCATATGTTCTTTTCCTTTTCCACAGCGGGCTGCGACCACGTGGTAAACAGCGTGTCCGGCACAATCAGCAGCCCCAACTGGCCTGACAAGTATCCCAGCAAGAAGGCCTGCACCTGGTCTCTGTCCACAACTCCTGGACATCGAATCAAACTTGTACGCCACGTGCCAAATATATATATATATACTGTATGTGTATATGTATATAATAGAAAAGGGAGCTGAGTTTCCTCACAGCGTTGCCACCTCTTTTAATTGTCTTTCCCTCTGAATGACTTGCAGGTTTTTAATGAGGTCGACATGGAGGCTCATCTGGAGTGTGCGTATGACCATCTGGAGATCTACGATGGCAGAGACATCCGTGCCCCGAGTCTGGGGCGCTTTTGTGGCGTCAAGAAGCCCTCTCCGGTCGTCTCCAGTGGCGACAGAATGTTCCTGCGCTTTTTCTCGGACAACTCAGTGCAAAAGAGAGGGTTTGAGGTTTCATACGGGGCAGGTGAGTAAAAATGTGCACCGTCAGGACAGTTAAACCAAGCAACTCTTTGGGGCCTTGTGAAAAGAAATGGTGACAAGGGGCCCCGCATGACATCAGCAAACCCCCTTAAACCTATTAAGGCCCTACAGTGCATCAGTAATACTCCACCCCCTTAGAGGCCCCCTTCTGTGTAGCCTCTAGCACACGTAACGCCTGTTGTCCCCCAGAATGTACGATTGCCACTCGACATTTCCTCAATGAGTTTGTTTTCTGTTGTCCTTTTCAAGCTGCATTCTTTCCTCACTTTTACGAGTTTCTCCTTTCGACCCTCCAATTTTGCGGTTGCGGATTCCCAGAATGTGGAGGGAGCCTTACAGCGGAGGTCAAGACAAAAGATCTGTACTCTCACGCGCAGTTCGGAGATAACAACTACCCCGGAGGCTCCGACTGTCTGTGGGTGGTCACAGCTGAGAAGGGCTACGGCGTGGAGATCATCTTTCAAGTGTTCGAGATCGAGGAGGAGGCGGACTGCGGCTACGATTACGTGGAGCTGTACGACGGCGCTGACACCAAGTCTCCGAGGCTGGGGCGATACTGCGGCTCAGGGGTAGGGCAGATAATGTCAGTGTCGTGCAGTAAACGCAACCTAAACAAAATGAGTCTTCTGATGAGCTTTTTGCCTGTTCCTCAGGCCCCGGAGGAGGCCTACTCAGCTGGAGACGCCGTCCTTTTGAAGTTCCACTCGGATGACAGCATCAATAAAAAGGGCTTTCATGTGCGCTACACGAGCACCAAGTTCCAGGACACGTTACACGCAAGCAAGTGACTCTCCAAAACCTTCCCCAGACCGAGATGGAGGCTTCACCCCTAGCATTTGGTCGGTCACACCCATTTCCAGGCGAGGACTGAATGCATGGGTTCATACCACAAAACACCAACCCACATACCGTTCAGAGAAACTACCATTCCTCATTATATAGCTGTGTAGGATGAAAGGACTAGTTTGAAATATTTAATTCAGTCTCGCCGCCTGTAAAGAGCTGATTACTTTATAGCACCGTGGTAAGATATAAAATGTACATACTGTGATATAGCTTACCATTTTAAAAAAAAAGATCATAAGATCCAGTGTCACACCTTTTACTAGGTCTATCAGTTTTTATTGAGGCGATGCAGTTGTGTGTGTTATATCATCATGAACAACAGCAAAACACGTTCAAAGTTCCTAAAATCGCACCGTGTCTGATTTTATTTGGATCTGGCTTCAGTTTCGTAGGGCGTCAACCTCCTGTCGACGCAGTTCCTCTGCCGTCGGCTCACATTAGTGAACCCTGATAATGATGATGACGACGTCGAGCTCGTTCTCCCCCTCTGTCTCGGACTACATCCTAATTAGTAAACTCTGAAGAACTCGAGGAGTAACTTCAAGGCAGTTAAAAATAATGGTGTGGTCTTAGGTGCATGTTTCCCATTAGTGATGCTGTGTCACACTTACAGTAGGAGTTGGTGGAGCAACTAATTAGCTCGCTTGACGCGCTCTTGAAATTTGGTTTCACTTGACTTTATGGTTAATTTAAGTGGTCGTTGTGTGGTTCTCCCTGTTTGGTTGTGCTTTGGAACAAGTTGGGCATAGCACTAGCCTCTGTTAGCTGCTGCTACTACCTTCTCTGCAGGCTTTCAAAAAGGCCTTGTCTCGCATCTCTGTCATCACTGATTCCCTGATGTCAGGACTATGAGTCTTCTCCCATTTGTGCATGATACAAACTAATCAGGAACTTACTTCTATCATCAACGTACTCACACTGAGAAGGATAATGGAACCTAAAGATGGAGATTTATAGTCATAGAAGTCATAGTCGTTAGAAGAGAACACTTTGCAAAATTATGTTCAAGAAATGTCTACTTTTGCGACAGAGGGATAAGAGAGGAACTCAGGGAGTGAGGCTCAGGGTGGGGGCACATCTCAGGAAGCTTTTGGCTCCTTGTCCCCCTGATTCCTGTAATGACAAATTTGAAGAAGTTGGAGAAAAGGCAAGAGAGGGATGGGGTTTGAGAACTGAGACAGAGAATGAGAGGATTAAGATGCACCTTTATAATCTTGCTCATGATGTTCTGTGTGATTCTTATGGTTACCCTCAATCCCTGCATCCGTTTAAAGTTTGAAAATCTAAGTTATTTGTACGCATAAAAAAAAAAATACACTATCAAACTGAGAGTTCATTTTATTCTTTTTTTTATTTTTGTACTTTTCTGCAACTGGAAATTATATAAAAACACGTTTCTTCATGGTCCCTGAATGCACCACATCATTAGAATGATACAAAACAAAACATAATGTCTTCAGTGATATGCAGAAAAAGAGTAAAAAACGATGTTTAACTGAATCAGTTAGTGAATCATGCACAAGGAAGATTATTGAACTGTAAAAAATGACAACTTTAATCTGACTGCAGTCAGTTTCACATTCTTCACTGAAGCACAGCTTCTCTGAAATGAAATTTGTGGCAGTAGATCCAGTCTACAAACTCAAAAACAAACAAAAACACACACACACACAAATGTTGCTAAAGTGTTTCTACTGGATATGTGAATGTACTATTCATTGTGCATCACACAGTTACAGATGCACTGTTGCATTCTGTACAAAAAGAAAATTCACTGATTGCTCTTCTAGTTACTTTGTGGTAAGATTTCAGCTCCTTATTCACTTTTTTTTTCTCCCCCAGGCTGTTAAATCTTTGGTAAGAAAACTTTGAGAGGCTCATTTTCATGCACTTTATCCAGGAAGCCCAGGTTGAAGTAAGGGTACAGTGTCTCGGTGAAGGTCTCCCTAAAGGTGTAGAGGTGTGTCATGCTCTCTGCATTGTAAAAGGACACCAGGCCCCTCTTGTAGTCCAGGTACACACCAATCCTGGCTAGCGGCTCTTCCAGGGACAGGACCGTAGGAGGGGAAGTACCTGCCATGTACTGAATCCCATAAGAGAGGGACAGAGTCCAGAAGCCGTTAGCTGGTAGGGCTTTGATGACTCCCTTTCTGGGCACCGACTCCCGCGCCACGCCAACAGTCCAGACCGTGCTGCTGTAGACTTCAATCTCCCAGTAGTGGCGCCCGTGGGTGAAGCCCTGGCTTCCGAGCAGCGACAGGGCGGCGTTGAACCTGTAGGGGTTGTCCTGCACGGTGTGGTTAAAGGTCTGGTAGCGGACGCAGGTGAGGGAGGAGGTCAGGCTGAGCCAAGGGTTGGCCGTGCTGGAGTTAAATGTAATGGCCGCTGGAGCTAAAAACAGAAAATGTTTCGTAAGATTCTTTAATACATGTTTGGAGTTGTTGGTTTTTGTGCATTTCAGTAAATCAGTGATAAGTACCTGGATAAATGCTTCCTTTCATGGATTTCCAGACTCTGTACTGCAAGGGTCCTGCAAACCGACCCTCACACAGGCTGGGCGGTGTAAACGCGGGTTTCTCAAACTTCAGCGACGGCCTGCCAACAACAGCAAAGTCAAACAGTGTAGCGAGAGAGAGCAAGAACGCGTCAGCGATCAAACACTCGGCCCTTTCCCACACTCACCTCTGCAGAAGTGCTTTGATGCTCTGAAATCAGACACAGAAATAAACACAGGAAAAGGAGACACACAGAAGGGTAATTAGTTTTGTTGTATCTGAAAGAAGAGAAAGCTTTTTCCACATTACATCAATGTCTGAGCTCACGCTATCCCACCCTGCGGGATCTCCCTGTGGCCCGGGGAAAGTCCCGCAGCCGTGGCAAGAGTGTGGCCCCGTGCCTGAATTAAACTCCTTATACTCCAGATCAACGAGGGAGATCAGTGACCTACATCCTGTCTGAGCTCACTAAGAGGAAGAGTCTTTTGTTTGAGGAAAGCAATCACCAGTGCGGACATTTCTGGCAGCGTGTCAGCCGTTGCTCTTGAAATCTGTGCATACTCTCATGATCAGCATGTTTATGGCCTCTAAAAATGTTGACGGGAAAGCCAGAATGGTCACACCCTGCTCAGCTGCTTAAGCCCTGAATGTTGACGTTGGAGCCGGTTAAAATACGCTGGCAGGAAAACGTGTGATTGAGTGAAAAACCTCATTTTCACCTTAACGTGCTTCTTCTGGTGTCAAGGTGATGACAACTGTTTGGGAAACAAAGGGGTTTAAAAATCAAGAGCTCAGCATTTCTCGGCTTCATCATCCCCCGGAGCTGATTCATCGCGTTGCTAATAACCTCCAGATGTATTGAGTCGCGTGTTTGGTATACGAGCTTACCCGGAGCAGAGTGAAAGAGTCCTGCTCCTTCAGTTTGTCCTCTATCTCGTGGACGGCCCTCTGCAGGCGTGAGATCTCCACACACAGCAGGGCCTTGTGCTCGTCCAGGCGGATCAGCTCTCGCCTCTCCTCCGTCTTCAGCTTCACCTGCAGCAGCTTCTCCTCCTGGTACAGGAACTGGTGCAGGTCGCTGAACTGGGCCTCGATGCGCTGCTTCAGATCAGCGGTGTGATCCTGAGCGGGAGACGAAGGACATTGTCCATGAGAGCGGCAATTTTTTTTGGTGAACAAGCATAAAAGTGCATGCACAAGTAGATACTGGGGGGCATAAATGGCGGCGGCTCTCACCTTGAGCTTTTTGACCTCGTCCTCAGCTTCCCTGTCGTACTGCAGGGCCGTGTTGAGCTCAGCTTTTAAGGAGTCCATTGAGCTGTTTAGAGATGCCTGTCAGGACAGAGACACAACATCACAGCCTGCACTTCTAAAGCCATGTCACATCTACCCTTATTTGTGGACCAAAAACAACAAGTTTCAATCCTATTCATGAAACACAGTCCCCTTTAAGACAGCATTTACATTGCAGATTTCTACGAGCAAGTGCATCCTCTAAAAAGGACATTAAGTGAAATTCAGTTGCAGTCTCACCATCCTATCGAGGATGCTATTGTTGCAAGACCTTAAACAAGCGCTTACCCTGTACTTCTGCTCGGCCTCCTGCACACACACCATGGTATGATTCCTGTGCTCCTGGGAGAGGCCACACACCAAACACACCAGCTCCTGGTCCTCCTCACAGTACATCTTCAGCTCCTCCCGGTGTCTGCTGCAGCGTGGAATCGGAGCAGGAGCCCTCTCCGTCGGCCCAACATCTGGCAGGCAGGCTCCGGTCCCGCTCTCCTCCAGACCCTGGCAGTAACTCTCCACTATGTTGGCGACAATGCGGTTGGGCCTGTAGCTCTGTCCGGGGTACACCTTCCTGCACTGAGGGCAGGAGCCGGTGCCTCCTTGCCCGGGGCTCCTGGGCCCTGTCCAGTAACCCTCGATGCAGCCTTGGCAAAAGGTGTGATCGCAGGGCAGGGACACCGGCTGCTTGAAGAGATCCAAGCAGATGGAGCAGGTCAGATCTCTGCTGATTCTGTGAGCCGAGCTTTTGGCCACTTGTCCGGTTAAGGGAGGCTGTCGCAACTTGTCCATTGCTGTTTGCACAGGAAAGTCTGCTTCTTTAGGCTTCCAACTCTTTTTGTCTGGCTTTATCCCCTGGTTCAGCTTCTCCAAATTCTGCAGATAAACCGACTGGATTTTCTTCACGTCTTTCTGATTCTTGCTCATTCCTTTGGCTGTATTGTTCCCCCCTGCTCTTACTGTGAAGCCGGACTTCTGAGCCCTTCCTCTCCTGCAGAGTGTGGCTGCTCTCTCTGGCCTCTACTCTTCCTGTTGACTGTGGGGAAATGGAGGGGGTGGTGCAGAAGCAGCCTCTGCCTCTCACCCACATCAGATAGTGCGGGGATCTCAGTGCCCCCTCTTTTCCCTTCAGCCTGACGTCACATAGTCAGGAAACCGAGGCAGACTGTGGATATTCTTTTCTTGGCGCGTTTGTTTTCTGAAGTCCTGCCTCGCTAAACTCCTAATCTGCTGTAGAGTAACTAAAAAAGTAAATCCACTTTATGTGACTGCAGGAATGTGTCTCCTTGCATTAGTGCATTTGAGGCAGAAAGCAAGAGAAAGTAAAAGAAACTAGCTTTCCTGCTTCTTCATATAGCACCGCTCTCTGCCCTGTAAGTAATCACAATCGCTCAAGGCTAAACAAAACCATCAAGAGATTTACACAAACAAAGATGACGTCCTGCAGAAAGAGGAAAGCTCCGCCATGGACAAATACAAACACAAGCATTCGGTAATTTCCCTTTTCCCTGTGCACTCATCATAACGGATACAGTTTTCTCCCTCAGGGCCCTGAAAAACATCTGTCCAGATGAACTTAGTTAAACATGCAAGCTGAGCATGGATGCTGCTCTGACTAAGCTCTGTGTTTCGCAAGAAGCTATACAAAGAGATTAGCCCTATCTACAGACTGGATATTACAGGATGTTGCATCAGGCTAATCTCACATTAAACTAAACACAGACACTCAGTGATTGTGTGCCGGAGCGTGATCGCTGGTCGGGGGAGTAAAACCACCAGATGGACCTCAATAATATTAAAAACAAACGAGAGAAGGGCCTTTATCCCACAGGAGTTATTATGGTTTGACTTTTTGATCAACAGGAAAAAGGGGAATCCTTGAATACATTCCTGAGCGGGCCAGCCGCTTGGCCTTTCAGTCTTTAAAAACAGCAACTGTCTGATGGGTTGAGTGGAAACAATGTCTGCGTGTTTGGTACACAGAGTTGAGTCAGGACTGTCTGTTTGCATGATGTGCTGAATCACAGTCATAGAGACGCGTCTGATTGTCTGATTTATTTCAGAGTTGCTTCTTTTAGTCTTGTGCTACGTACTGTACATGGAGGCCAAGCATCGGGTCCCCCTTTAATTTGTATGTTATGAACAATACTGGCACCTGGTGGCCAGATGGGGAAGTACAACTGTCTGAGACACGGCTTCAAAGGTACAAATGCAACTAGTATCTAACCAGAATGCCAAAAATATATTCAGAAATAATAATGGTGACATAATTCTCCCTCTATATGCGTTTGCTGTTGCAGATTAGAGTTTTAAAAATGTAATTTTACTGTATTTTTTCATATTTTAATTATGATCATTTAAGTCTTTCTCCTCCCATAGCAGGACATTGCACTGAAACTGGTTCTTTCTGTGAAACGTTGTGTTATATATAAAACAAAGGTCCTGTTACCATGCTCATTTTCAAAATGTAATGGATCAAAAAAGTAATACATACTGTACATGCTGTATATAAGGTGCAAATTCCTGAAAGATGCTGTCATGGTTTGGTTCCATGCCGGGCTTTGTCTTTTCCTGGTTTATTCTGTTGCCTCAAAGTGTTTTAATCGCTTTTACTTCCTGGGTTTGTTCTCCTCCTCCATTACTGTTTCCTTTAGTGTTGGAACCCTGGTGGTTCCTGTTTTCATCTGTTTATCTTGGATTTTATTCCACTTTGTTCATTCATCCTTGACCCCTTAGCCGGCGTGTCCACGTGGCTTTTCTTTCGAAGTGCAATCTTTACCGGTGTTTGGTAGAAGACCAAAATAATGCGGATTAACAACAAAAACATGGGAGCCCGTAACGCTTGAAGGTCACTCTCTCGAAGAGGTCAACACTTTAACGCACCTGAGAAGTGTGATAACAGTGGACGTAGGGCCAGAGGAAGACTAAAGGAAAGAACTGGAAAAGCTAGAGCAGTGTTCAACATCCTAACCAAGACGGAGAAGAAGGAGTAAGTGGATCTGGACTGGTCACTCACTGAGGAGAAACAACAGCAATAACCAAACAGGCAATGACATGGAACCCACGGGGCAAACGGAGAGGGCGAGGTCATCCCAAGAACACCTGGAGAAGAGGCACCGAGCAAGTTTAAGGAGGAGGGGCTGATGTGGCAGCAGCTGGAGAAGATGGCGCAAGACAGACTTGGGTGGAGACGATTCATCAGTGGCATATGTTCCAAAAGGAATTCAGAGGCCTAAGAAGAAGAAGAAGAAGAAGAAGATAGTAGACATGTACAACGAGTACCACCAAGATACACAAATCATGCAGCAAAGCACACAGGTTCAGAAAACAGATTTATGCATGGAAAGTAAAATTTGTCAGCTCTTCTCTGCTGTAGATGTCTTCAGATTATGTGTCCTTTGTGCACTTCATCATCTGCCGATTAGACGCCTCAGACGGCAGCAGGTGTCTCATAAAAAGAAAAACTACCCTTGTTACTCTTTAAGCCTGCTTCCAAAGACAAAGCCTCCTCCTCCTTCATTAGTTCATTCATTGTCCGTAATCGGTTGTCCGCTCGCACTCACATCTACGGTCAATGTAGAATCACCAGTTAACCTAACCAGCATGTCTTTGGACGGTGGGAGGAAGTTGGAGTACCTGGAGAGAACCCATGCAGACACAGGGAGAACATGCAAACTTGGTTATACTTGATTTAGAATTATGATAATCTGTGTGCGATGCCCACTTTAAATTCACATGACTCATCATCAGTTGCCTTTGTCTTAATTTAATTGTCCGGATACACCTTGACCTACAGTAGATGTCTGATAATGTCAGCACACATAGGTACATACTGTTTGCTCACATTAACATGAATTCCTGCATTACTGCGTGCTGCGTTGACGTACAACTCAGTAATACTGCACAAAATTAGGTCACGGATGCTGTATGTGTTGCATTAGTTATGATGCGCAGCGACTGGAAGAAGAAGAAAGGCGGAGTGACATGAAACTTTTATCTGATGAATTCCACATTCACAGAGGCTTCAGCTGGAAAAAAAGATAAAAAAAGAGTAATTAACCTGTAACCTTCAGAGATCCCTAATAACAATGACCATGGCTGCATGCTCAAAGGTGCTCAGCACGTAATTAACACAGGGAAGAGATTAGGGCTGTTGAGTTAATTAAAATGTTGAACGTTATGGTTCTTGTAAACCTCAAAGGTTGAAAAAAAATTAAGTGGGAGCAACACGGGCAAATGAAGTTGCATTCTTCTTCTTGAAATAATTTTAGCTGAATTAAATGTTAAGTTAGGATTTCCATGTTGATATAAACTGCAACGACATAGCAGCAGTCAGTTCTGGCTTTTTTGCCCAACTTTGAGTCATTGTGCTAAATAAACTGACAGCGGTGGTGCAGGGAAGCAAAAGAGGTGAGAAGGTGAAGGGAACAGGAGGAAGACATTAAGGAGGAGGTGCAGAGGTCTGAGTGTTCCAGGAAACACTTCGCCCAAATGCTAAAAAGAAACAATACGACGACCAGCATGGATGTCATTTTACAGCTGAATGCTCTTGTTTAACAAGCGATGTGGTGATGAGATGTTTTGCCTCTATAACAATTTTATTGAAATTGGTATTTTAATTTTGGTTCTTCTATATTTTTATTACATTGAACCTTTGGGCAAAACACAGCGGAGTCCAGACTGCAAGAAACTCTTCATACCCTGTTTGTTTTGAGACTCTCGTCTCATCTGCCTCAAAATTGTCAATGTAAACAATGTATATGCTAATAATAGCACACATTGTTTAGGTAGGTTTATATGCATGGCTCCTGTGACAGCGGTGGCGGATACTTGGTCGCACAGCTGGAGACAAAGTGCAAAAATGTGCATAAATGTGTGCAGCCATGCACGGCTACGGTTTGTGGCAAATTCTGGAGAGGTTGTGGAAGGGGATGCAACATTTATGAGGAAAGAGTGAAAATAAAAGAAAAACCCTTTTCACAGACGCACACCGAGCACATCTGCTCCGAACCCACACCCTCAATTAAACCCCGAGCTCATGAGTAAGGAACCGGGGAAACAGGAGGCTCTCTGGAACTTGTGAGGCTAAAAATAACTCTGGTGTCTGCAGGAGCGAGACAAACCTGTAGGAAGATAAGAGACGCAAGGACAGGCAGTATGAAAATGTACCAAATCACCATTTAGCTAGTGAGTACAGCACCACAGAAAGCCTTGTCTCCCTTGTGCCTCCAAAGTAGTTGGGACTCATCGGAGAATGGACATGGACCTTTTGAAGGTGTCCTGTTGTTGGTGGGGGCCTTTGGGTCCTATAGGGGTCTCTGTGGATCAGGATTGTTCCAGTGCATCCCACAGATACTTGATTAGTTTGGGGATCCAGTGAAATTGGAGGTCAGTTCAACACGTTGTGGCTGTTTTTCATGTTTTTTTTAGTTGTTCCTAAACCATTTTAGGCTGCATCCTGCTGGGGACGGCTGCTGCCATCAAGGAGTGTCATTGCTATGGGGTGGGGTTGCCTGGTCTGGTCTAGGTGGGTGCTACATGTCTAAGCAGCATCCACATGAATGCCAAACAATGTTATACACGTCTCCTGTCAGTAGTCATAATGTTGTGGCTGATTGGTGTACCGCGTGTGTAATTTTACTGGCTTCAAACAAGCAGAACTAATTGATAGATTTAACACATTATCTCCACGTGTGTGTTTTCTATTAATAGTGGTAGCATGATGTTCCATGGCTCTTTTTTAACATTGCCAGGTGATATAAGATCCCACCATCTCTGCTTTCTGTTTTCCTTCTACAGATTTGCCCCAGACTTCTGCGTCTCCTTGTGACTTTCACACGAGCAGGCCCTTTAACGGACACAGATGCGATGTCAGGGCATATTTTGGGAAGCTTCCTGTGTTCGTATTTGTTTCCCTTTCAAGCTAATTTGAAACCGTGGACAATAAACTGGTGCACGGTTCAGTGTGTGACCTGGCAGGGCTATAATTTCCCCCGTTTCAAAGTCAAAAAGCAGGAATGTTGCAGCGTGTTGTCTTCTTGGGGCTGCGGTTTCGGTGCATGCAGCCCGTTTGTTTCATGATGGGGAGTTTTTTTTTTCTCCTGTGGGTCGGGAACATTTGGAGAGAACAAAGAGACCACCACACAATAAGTATTTTTATTTTTAAGCTCGAGAAAGACCAAATGGGCTACAAGAAAAAACAATGAATAATAGTCAGTTTTGGAAGCTCTCTGAAATTAACAGTACATTTTAGTCACTCTCATCCTGGAAATAGTCAATGATTCCACTACATCACAAGAAACTCGTGCATCGAAACAATATGCGACTGCATAAAAGTGAGACTTTCTTCCAGTCTCTCCAAGATTGATCTTGTTTGTTGAAGAGGGACTGTCAATATAATACTCTTTCTGTTATTATTATATCTGAGCAGTTAATTTCCTCAGAGAGTCAGACTGTCTGGGTTAGGGCTCACAAATCATAACTGCTGGCTGTGATACGTCTGCCAATTCCAATAACATTTGTCACGATGTAAACACCTCATCCACACCTCCCTCCTTGTGCCTCTCTATAAATTGTTTGCCTCCTCTTCACTTGTTGAGACCGGCTCTCGTTCTCTGTGTATTTATGATGGTCACGACTCTCTGAACCTGACCGAATCTCGTTCCTCCAGCCTCATTGTCCCTTTGTCGTCCTACGACACGTAAATAATTAGGTGCACGGTGTTTGTCCTCGGTTCAGAGCGTGAGCGCGGGACTCTGAGCGGCTCTGCTCCTCCTTCAGATAGCTACTGTCTGTCTGTCTGTGCGAGCTGCTGCAGCTCACTGAGGGTCGTCTGAGCAGCAGGAGCAGAGGATTGCAGCGATTCTTCTTCAAAACAGCTACTGATATCCAGGCACAATGCAGGTACAGTAACCATATATCACTTTTGACTTTAGTTTTTCCCATTTCCTGGAAAAGATTTGACCATTGTGAATGACAAGTAACTGTGAAAATATACCTGCACGAGGTTAATTTGCCTGTGGCTCTCCGGAGCAAACTCGCTCTGACCTTGTTTTTAACCAAATCAGCAGGAAAAAGTCTCAGGAGTTACATAAATGTCAAATTTTCTGGAGGCAGTTGTGTTTCAAAATAATAAATACAGTTCCCAATAAAGCCATGCATTTAAAGTTTTATTATAAATGCTTTGAGAAGGGTAAAAAGGTTCCTGTTTGAAAACAGCACATTGTTTTTAGTGTTTTATTGATGGTGCATTCAATGGACAGTTAAATGTTAAAGCTGGATGATACGGTAAATCCTCTATTGGCAATTATTCCCATTATATATTTAATTTGTTGACATCTGATTCTATCTAAGAGATGGGTAGCTAACTGGAGACGTTGGATGTTGGAAAGTAAAAGCCAAAATAATCACATTTCCCACTTAAATGTGCATTTATTTAAATACATGTACCTCAAAATCAGACTTAACTATAATATTTGAGTAAATGTATTGCTTTTTTTACAAATAGACTGAGCATTGGTTTTCTTTTTGCCTAAATATCATCTGGAGTAGTTTAACCAACAACCTGCGGCAAAATGAAATAAAGGCATATTGGTGATAAAGAGCGGTCCAGGAAACAGAAGCGAACCCACGATGAAAGCCTGACACGACTGTGTTTGCGTGTGTTTGTGCAAAAAGCCAACATATGTGGAGATCGCTGGAGGTCGCCTGCCCACAGTGCTCATAATAACTGAGATGATCGCAGAGAGCATCTCCCTACTCAGCTCACATGGCTTCTTTTCATTTAATAATGCAGCACCATTGATGAAAAACCCAGAATAAGCTTTTTATTTATCCCTTAGACTCAAGGTTTCTCAGAAAATCTCACAGGTGACGCTGAATTTGGTTGAAACATTTTAAAGAAGTGCCGTAAAACTTCTGTAATGTCTCTTTAAATGATGCTTTAGATCAGAAAGGGCTGAGAGTCCCTGCTTTAGACAATCCAGATGGGTCTGCGCTGCATACTGCATGTGTGTGAGGCTGCTCTACCTGAATGTTATCCATTCATGCGTGTCACTGTTGGATTCATACACCATGTTTGTGTGTTTGTGCGTGTTCGATTGTTCATGTTGTGGATGCCTCATCAAGTCTTTACTCACAGTCATCCTTCACCTCAACCTGGCAGCCAGCTCTGATCTTTTATTGATGCAGTTTTAAGGAGAGTGAATTATTGAGCGACGTTCTGGCTGCCTGCGTATGCTTTGGCATCCTTCCATATTCAAATAGGACACAAAGGGGACAGGAGTGCTCCCTGGACAGTAGTTCTGTCTATGTCCTCTGCAGCGAGCTTTACATTACCTTCTCAAAAATGTAAGCTGTTTTATTCATATAGACCTTTTGTCTGTATAAAAGAGGAGAAGAAAAATGAGGCGTCTCCAAATAATAAAACAAAAGGAAGGAGTGGGCCTCAGATAGGCCATATCTAAAGCTATAAGAAATGTGCCTGTCGCAAATAAAATGAAAGCGCTCCAAGAAAATACAACAAAGAGATGTAACCTGATATAGAAAGGGAAATATTCGGCATGCAAAAAAAGACCATAACATTGCAGTTGTGTGACGTTACACTTGTCTGGTTGGGCTACTTACCAACTCAGAAACATAAAGTTGAAATGCTAAATATAGCAATGCCAAATGTGTGTGTAATGTGAGATGAGGAGATACTATGTGTTGGTGAAAAGTGTGGCCCTGTTCCCAGAGGAGCTCGACTTACGGAAAAGAGAGCGTGATTCTGACTTTTCGTCCTCTACTGGAAACGAAAAGCGCCACCACACACACAAGGAGCATGTAAACTGATCTGCAGCTTGATTCTAGTTCTGCTAAGTTCTTCAGCTACATACACGCTAATTACCAGACAGTTTGCACACATGGCTAACAGAAAACATACTATAAATGACAACACAACACCACTGCAGCTAAACACCAGTCTGCTAACATACATGCTAACATTCAGACACACTGAAAGTGACCGTTAGCCAAATAACGGCAACATGTTTAACACGGTATTAGCATTAGCATGCTAACTTAGCCCCATGGTTAGCTCCGCTGATTGAGTTTGACGTCACTGTCCTAAACAACCAATCAAACCACAGTACTGTAATAAATAGGCTATGCCCATGAAATGAAATATTCTGGCAAAACCATTGACCATTATTGTTAGACTTAGTGTTGATGTGTGTGTGACAGACATGATTTGGACATTTATGAAAATATGGAACAAATCAACATTTAATTGCCAAATAAGGGACGATTCCGTATTTTACGGGACGGGTGGGAACCCTAATGCGAATACATTTTATGTGTTGAAGTTTGTTTCCCGGTAATGACCTCAACTCTGACCCCAGCCTGTTGGAACTGTAATCCTGAAGATTCAAAGTCAAACTGTGATAGCCGTAAGGATAACATCAAAATGCTGTTCTGATGTGAAGAGCTCAGTGTGTGAGTTTAGGATCTGCTGAGGAGAATAAAACCATTTTAACCAGCTTCAAGCCATAAGAGCCACCGTGTGTCCACCTCATAAGTGTCGCTCCAACATCCACTCTGCTTTCAGATCTGTTTTTGGTCATCAGCAGCACCGTCACCAGCTAATCTCTTTCTGACTTCAGCTTAAAATGGTTCATCTGTAAGTGAACCAACTCAAAGCTGTGGGTACAACGAAAACAAAGGGCTGAGAGATACTAAAATGTTATGCATAGGTGAAGTGAGCAGCAGATTTGGGTGACAAGATAACACCCTGTAGTTTTACAAGGTGGTCATGTGACTCGAAACTTCTGACCTGGACGATGTCTCTGAGATGTCTCGCTATATGGATACACACTGGTCCAATTATCTCCTGAACAAGTGCAAATGAAACAAAAGTGATATTGGTGAGTAAACAATGGTATTTTATGCTAAAAATAAGGTACTGGATGTAAAAAACAACAACAACAGTAGTTTCCCTTTAAATGCACAGTGGCAAAGCCACAGATGTTTCTGTAATGAGCAGTTAAATAAAAAATGTTATTTCATAGATCTTTTAATTTAATTCAATCAAATAGGCCCAATATATAACTATATATGTGTGTGTGTGTGTGTGTGTGTGTGTGTGTGTTTTGTTGGGGGAAAAAAAAGTAAAAGTAAAAGTAAAAAAATAAATAAAAAATTGCATAATAAATTGCAATCGCAATACTGGGGGATTTAGATTATTTTCCCAGATTATTCAGGCCTACTTTGACATAAAGCTGTCGTGATCCTTATGTTTTATTTTAAATATAGCTGCAACTCCAGAATCAAATATGTAGCAGAAATAGATATATTTGGTTCAAATGAACATTAATCTGCATTTTGTTTGGTGTATAGTGAATATAGATTCTGGATTTGAAGTGGCGTCAGTTTAAAAGCACCACAACATGTGTTCTCCTTTCTTTCTTTCTTTCTTTCTTTCTTTCTTTCTTTCTTTCTTTCTTTCTTAGGCTGGTGAGAAGGCGGCGGATGGCGACCTGCTGCCCGATGCCAACGGGAAGGATCCGAACCCCAGCGGACACACAGAGGGCTCAAAGTGGCAGAAACCCCGGATCACGCGTAAATCACTCATGAAGTGCTGCCTCGTGAAGTGGATCATCGCCAGCACCACGCAGCAAGGGCCAGGTAGGGGCACGACGGAGGACATGCAGGCTTACACCCTTTGACAGCTACATTCTGACCGTCTGCGTGACTGTGCGGGATGAAGCAGGAAGAAAGCAGGATTAATATAGCAGGAGTGCATGGCCTCAATCTCTGGCGCCGCAGAATACATGAATTTTATAGGGTGTCCCATCTACGGTATAGATCTACATTTAAAATTCCACGTCCTTCTTCCTTTACTTTCAGGGTGCAATGATTTCTCTTCACCTATCACTGTTTATTTCAGCAGTTATCCAGTCAATGAATGGCTGCTGATTTAAAACACATCCACCCCACAGTTCTTCCTCACTTTCTCATGTTTGCTCTTGTTCTCTATTTTCTCCGTACACACACAACAGCATTTTGGCATGTATAGCACACACTAGATGAGAAGTGGAACACTTGAAGCTGAAGAGTCTTCCGTCTCTGCCCTGATGTTGCCCCAGTTTCCCTGGTTTATCTAAATTATTGACATCCCTCTGTGCAGTCGTGCGGAGCAGACATTTCTCAGTCTGTCCTACCGGTGTCACATTTTGTCAGTTTTATAGAAAAATCTAGTGAAACTCTGACAGAATCCTCCTCTGTGCTCTCATGAAATGACGCGCTGTTGTCATCCAGCTACTGCTGACTTCTCTCCGTGCCAGCAGACAGATGGCCGTGTGTGCTGGACAGGAAAACAAGGCCAGGACAAATGGTCTGATGGCTGACGAACAAGCACATCAAAGTATAACAGGAACCGTTTAAATGCATTTATATATCTCTTCTCTAAACTGGATATCTGCAAGGAAATGGTTTTGATGTTTTATTTATGAGTATATCCGCAGTAGTAAACCTTTGAAGATAAAGTACTAGACTGCTAAAATCAAATATAGCATCTTTCCTCACTGATATTATTCGAAACTATCAGGATAACTGTTAGTTACTAAATGATATGCTTAATATTTGTTAAATATTAATATCTCCTGCACCTTAAAACACTGACATCACCATCTGCTGGTGTGCGGACATGATGGCAGCTGAATGTGTCCTGCACCACCCCCCTGCCTACAGTAGATGGTGGTCTGCACGCTCGCTCATACTGATATACAGCGCACACCGATCAGCCACAACAATATGACCACTGATAGGAGAAATAAATAATATTGACCATGTTGTGACAATACAATGTTCTGCTGGGCAACTGTTGGACGTGGTATTCGTGTGGACTTAGACATGTACCACCCACCTTCAAGGGGTCAATTCATGCAGCAGAATCACCCACAATTCACTTATTATATATTTTTTAAAAATCGAACTGAACACAAAGCTCTAGAGGAGGGTGCAAAAGTATCCTTATAACATCAAAACTGTGATAATAACTTAAATTATTCAAAAGAGACCTTCTAATTGCCACATTAAAAGTCTAAATAATTCTTGACGTTTAATAAATCCTCACTGTGATGAGACGTGGCAGTCTGTGAGTGATGGCCTCGTCGTCTCCTCGCTGTAATGCTGCTCTCGCTGCAGTCATTAAAGGCTGATGGTGAGACTGATGGCTGCACTGTCTGCATCTCTGCACGCTTAAGCCACCTCTCTCTTGCTGTATTTAATAGAAGAACAAGGGGCAGATCAGCACTTAAGGTGCATTAAACAGCATAATGCTGCATTATTTTTAAGGGGGCAGTTTCCCACACGACCTCATTCATCTTGCATGTTGGTATAAGGGCTGAGTGTGTTTCTGGCAAAGTAGGATTGACACATGCACAGCACTGCAAAAATCCATGTTTACATGCAAGAGATAAGTAGCTGTAGCCTTTTATGCGCCGGACGACAGATTTCACAGTTTACACTGATGTCCAGTTCAGAAAATATTTATGACAAGATGTGAAAATACAAGTGTAAAATCCATGTATTGCATCGCGCAGCGTGACTCTAGTACCATGCATTAAGCGTTTAAGTCCTAGTATTCTTTCTCATATTCATATGCCATATTCAATATCTCATATTCAAATAATATTCATCTAGGTGGAGGAAACTATGTTTTTACTTATTGTTCCATTATTCACTATTTTATTGAACAATTAACACGTTGGTGAATTTCAGTGAAATCAAGGAAGTTTATATTCTCTATACTGTAGCTACTGTTTTACTGTTTTACTATATTTGACAATTTGTGATGCTGTGGCAAGGTGGTTAGCACTGATACCTCACAGCAAGAAGGTCCCGAGTTTGAATCCATGGGCCGGCCTTTCTGTGTGGAGTTTGAATGTTCTCCCTGTGTCCGGGTACTCCGGCTTCCTCTCACCTTCCAAAGCCATGCTGCTAACTGGTGATTCTAAATTGGCCGTAGGTGTGAGTGTGAGTGTTAATGGTTGTCTGTCTCTCTGTGTTAGCCCTGCGATGGACTGGCGACCTGTCCAGGATGTACCCCCCGTCTCTCACCCGATGACAGCTGGGATAGGCTCCAGCAGACCCCCACGACCCTTATCAGGAATAACCAGAAACATTTCTCAATACTATGGCCTTACGCAGTTTAGTTTATAACACGATGTCAAACATTCATTCATGTTCTGTACCTGCTTATTCCTATTAAGGGTCGCGGGGTCTGCTGGAGGTCGCTACTCTATCGTAGGGCTAACAAAGAGAGACAGACAACCATTCACACTCACATTCACACCTATGGCCAATTTAGAATCACCAATTAACCTAATGAGCATGTCTTTGGATGGTGGGAGGAAGCCGGAGTACCCAGAGAGAACCCACGCAAACACAGGGAGAACATGCAAACTCCACACAGAAAGGCCCATGGATTCAAACTGGGGACTTTCTCGCTGTGAGGCATCAGTGATAACCGCCTCGGCGCTGTGCCACCCATGTCAAATTTCACACGGATTCATTTTTTTTTTTCATAAAAAAATCTAAAGTAGGACATGTACTCAGATCAGGCATAATATTATGACCACTGACAGAATTACGCTGTCCAGTGTTCTGCTGGAAACACAGCACAGACACACAGATAAAAATCGTTTCGGAACAAACCATGAACAACAGCACGAGGTGTTGACCTGGCCTTCAAATTCACTAGATCCCAAACGGATCAAGTATCTGTGGGATGATCCACAGAGGCCCCGCACTTCAAACCATAGGACCCAAAGGCGCCCACTTACATATTCTGTTCTGTCAGAACTGTTTTGGGTCGGACTGTTTGAGATGAGTTCATATAAAGTCTCTAACCATCCTCGGCCATCGAAGTATCTTTCCCACTTTCTCTGTCCATTCCCAGAGCAGTATTTTAACTCTCAACAATTGATTTTCTCTCCGTCCTCCCTTGCTACTTAAACTGAGTCCATTATGTGATGCAGACTCATCAGTTGTGAATATTTTCTTCTTCCCTCTCATTGTTATCCAATGCAGTTTAATCGTACAAAGCCTGAACAGCAGCAGGTAGACTCCGCATGTATGTAGAGCATCTGTCTACAGTATATGCAATATTTACCTTTGACGAGTTCAGTTCACCCGTGCAGCATGGATATAATTAATTTTCAGAACAGCAGTTTTACAGTCACAGTGGATCCATCTGAGTTACAGAGTGCATTTATCACTGAACAGCGCAGCAGACACAAGCAGCGCCACGTAGGGCAGGGCCGGCTCCTTCACTCTAAGTGCTGTTCATATCCCAGCCATCAGCCGATGCGGATCAATGCTTGGTTTTTACAGTTTCGCATCCTTGAAATGACTGAGCAAATAAAGACAGCTCCGCCTGTCAGTCAGAGACTATTAGTGAAGAAATTCCGTCAGTAACAACCCCCCCAAGCCCACAACACCACCAACAACCTCAAACACACATGTGCACACACACACAGACAGAGAGATGGAGTAAGTGGAGGTGGAGCCCCGAGTTGATGGGGTTGTGGGAGAGATCCCAAAATGGACCAGGATGTGAAATGCAGCTGAGCGGTAGCAGAGATGGAGCATCTGCGAGCGGCGACAACTTCGGATGATTTGGTTCAATCAAGAGACTTTGAATTTATTGTTTCTTGGCACGAGCACACAAAGGACTTTGGACACGTTCACTCAAGGGAGGATGCTCTGCAGTCACTCTCTTAGCTTTTTCCCTAACTGCTCAGTGGTTTAGGTCAAGTAATAAGTGCTGATGCGTGGAGAATAGCGCTAATAAATAAAAGGAGGCTGCTGGAAGGAGGAGATGAGAGGTTGCATTTGTTAATTTTATCAATTTAGAAAATATTTTACTTTTTTTTTGGAGTTTTTATTAGGAGGGGTTGTTTTTTGCAGAGGGGATATCTAATGCAAGGCAACGATGAGTTTGGATGGCATGGAAGTAATTGCCATCGCTGTCGTTATCGGACTATTCGCTGTTGTGCTCAAACAATTTGGGATTTGGGAGCCTTTGTCGCTGGAAGGTAAGGAAGAGAGAAACTGAACTAGAAGAAAAGTTTTGATATTGAATTTGCATATCGGCTGAGCACTGCAACCAAAATCACTATTTCTGTTGAATGCAATTAGTAATGTCAGTTAGTGTGTTAATGTAGGCTGTAAGACATTAACGGAGACGTTCACTTTTATTTCAGATGTTGCTGTTTGGTGTGATTATTCCTCGAGTTCATTTTTGCATTTAAGACTAAAAATAAAAATAAAATAAAAATAAATAAAAATAATTGGAAAATGTTCCTTTGTGGGTCAACTCAATTCACTTTCAGAGACTGACTTACAAATATGTGAACCTGTCCTTTAATACTGCTGTGTCAGATCATATCAAATATTTTAATAATCAGATTAAGTTCTTCTTCCTCTCTTATTTCTTCATCATCTTCTTCTTCATCTCCCCCTTTGTCTTTTTCAACTTTCTATTTGTGTGACATTCTTGTACAGATGGTGAGTACCTGGAGCGGTGTTCCTCCATTCCTCATTCGTTTAGTTTTATCCCGGCTGTCACTGCAAATATTTCTCCTGCAGTTCAACAGGATAGCTTTGCCCCCCCATCACGCTGACATAATAACATGAAACATAACCTTTTCTCACGGCAGACGTTTAGCCTTGTAACTGATCACTCTGTGATATCATGACATCAGGTGTGGGGTTGCACATTCAGGCTGCAGCGCTTTAAGCTCAAATGCTGCGCTTGAATTCTTATTTGGAGCCTTTTAATTTGTTCTGCTCTATGGGTTGTGACTTTAAAACAAATGAAAAGGAGACAGCATGTGCAGTGTGGCTGGTTATTTGTTCTAAACAAAATTCCCCTGAGCTTAAACTGAGCTAACTCTTCACTTATTTTGCATGAAAGTTTCCTGTACATGCACCGAAATACAAAGGTTATAACTTCTGTGTGTTGGAAATCTCAGTTTATTGCTTTTTATTGTTACTTATTTCAAAATATTTAACAGCAAACTGACAATAAGAACTTTTATTTGTCCTCTTGTAGCAAACTGCTCTTCATCACTAGCTATAAATGACTGTATACACTCACTTGCAAACATTAGGTACACTAGTAGAAATGAATGCATTCTGATAAAGCAATCTCTCTGAGTCCTGCTTCATGACTGATATAATGATCAGTTTAGGTTGAAACAGTTGTAATTCAACTTTATTATGAGCTTGGAGGATGTAGTAAAGGCTTTTCTGCTATTTAGCCAAAACTGGGTTGCCAAAATAACAGAAACATGTGTCGGTGCAACACAGTACAGTTCAATACTACTACAAACCATAGCCTCCACAATGGAAACACAGCTGAATCAACATCTCTCTCAGATATTTTTAACATTTGCTACTTTACTACAGTGCATTTGTTTTCACTAGTGTATCTAATGAACTGGTAAGTGAGTATTTCTGCTTATTTCCAGTGTATCACCTCTTTGCAGTGTTTTTTCATGCCACAAGTTCCTTAATTTTTTCCACTCGCCTCCAAATTAAAATCCCCCTCCTACTCATTCTCTTGCTTATTTCTGTCTGATACCGTATCTTATGCCATTGTGTCTCCCACCTATTTCCTTGACCCTCCTTTCCTTCTTCAACCTCTCATTTTTTCCCTCCACTTTATGTCTGCCTCGTGTGAAAGATGGTGAGCATTTTGAGTTACATGGTGTTATTATTATTTTTTCTATCTCTTTTCTCTATTCTCTACTATTCTCAGCTCCTCCCCGTCCACCCTTTCGTTTTTCTTTCCTTATTGTCTTACCGCTATTTCCTACTCCTCTTCCTCCTCCACCCCTCTGCCCCCCCTTTCCTTTTTCCCCTCTGTTTCCACTCAACAGACAGCTGTGACAGTGACCTCGAGCTCTCCATGGTGCGCCACCAGCCCGAGGGCCTCGAGCAGCTCCAAGCCCAGACCCAGTTCACCAGGAAGGAGCTGCAGTCGCTTTACAGAGGCTTCAAAAATGTATGGAAACAGTCGGCACGGTCAGGGGTAGATCCTCATCTCTAGTGTGTGTTTTTCTGCAGTCACTCAAATGTTGTAACGGCCTCCACTCTCCAGGGAAGCTGCAGTCAGCAACAAGAGCATTAGTTGGTTCAGGTCCATCCCAAAGATGTTTGACGTGGTGGTGGACAGGGCGCCTGCCAGTCCTCTTTTTGCCTCTATTTTAACTAGTGCAGGACATGGAGACATGAACAAAGATATCATTATGTTCAATATCTCTGAAATCTGTAAAACAGAACGAGATGTAACAGGGAGAAAAAGTCTTGAGATTGGCAGCTTGTGCAGTTATGCTGCAGATAAAGCTCTTCATCAGCGCGCGCTTGCATTGTTTAAAACTTGATGGTGAACAGATATGTGCACAAGTACGGCAGCTACATGGTAAATGTCTCTGCTCTCTGCAGGAGCGGACCCCACACATCGATAGTCGATGCCTGTAATGTCCCATTAAAGGAAGCTTAGCTCCATTAAAGAGGAGAAGAAGGAGACCACAAGCTGATGTAAACAAAGCAGCCTTTAAGCTTTAAGAATAAAGCTTTCATGTGTTTTATGAGGTTTAAGGGACGTTAACAATACACAGATGACTTGTGCTGACAAATGTGAAGCAAAAAAACGAATGAATTCTCCGTGATAATGGACGCGCTCCGCTTTGCCAGAAAATTGGCTTACACTTAAACCGAGCACAGTCATCACTGATGGTTTTAGGTGCATGTGAGCTCTTCCTGTTTTCATAAGTCAAAATGTCTCAGGTGAAAAAGGTTTATCATCACGTTACAACAGTAATCAATAAATTCTGCTGCCACAGGTGATCCGAATGAAATGAAAACACATCACATTTACAGATACAACAGCAACAACCCTAACTCTAACACTAACCCTAACACAAAGTCTCCAAGGCCTAGAGAATGAAAATATTGCACTGTTGTTACCATTAAGGGACAAAAGTGTCCTCTTTAAAAATGCCTTTAAGATAAGTATATGTTTTTCTTACACCATGAGAAATCCACTTTCAGATTACTGAAAATATTACACTTGTGTTTTCTAAGACATTTGTGATGCAAGAAGGTATTTGGTATCTGTTATTGGAACTGAAGTTGATTATGTTAATGATTATGATTATGTTAATTTTTTTGGCATTTTTCTAAGAGGACACTTGTGTTCGTTGATGGTAACAACAGTGCAGTTTTTTACAATCTGACACAACAAACATATCAAGACAGTAATAATGCCCCCAACACAAGTCTACTTTGCACTCAGGTTATTGAATATATATTGCATTTTCTGTAATATTTTAAGAACAAATTGTGATGCCATATAAATGTTTAAAATCCTGAAAATCATCAAATATTTGCTATTTATTCATGCAAAAAAAAATAATAAAAAAAAATATTACCATATACTATCTCATGGCATTTTTGCAGAAGACCCTTTTGCTACACAGTGTAAAAATAGAGCAATATGGGTTTTGTGTTTGAAATATAAAATACTTGTTAAAAAGAAATGCACACCTTTGCCAAATATCAAAGCACAGGAATGCAGGGTTATATATATACACGCACGAGGAACGGAGGGGTGACGAGACACAGATGAAGCAAATCATGAGACAGGACATGGTGAAACCAATAACCTAATCAGAAGGAACAAAGAGTCATGAGCAACACAAACAGGAAGTCAAGAACAGAAAAACTAAATACTAACCATGACTATGAAAAACCAAGAACTTAACAAAATACAATAAACAGAAACACAAGAAACTAAACCATGACGGAAAACATGACAGAAAACATGACAACATCATATTATTTTCAAATCTTCTCTAGCTTAATTTATAATGGTTGATCTTCAGTTATACAGTGACATTTAATCTCAAACATGAGCATGATGTAAAGCATGAATATATTCAAACGAAAGCTCAGTCTTTGGATAAATTAAATGCGACAAAATCTTAATATTTGAATGAGGATAGTACATTGACGCCCTCTAGCGGTCAAATCATTTAAAACGTTGTCCAGAGCCGCACAACGTGAAGCTGAAGAACAGTTGTTTCAGGCCTCTACAAAGGATACTGAGGTGTTGTACGGCCAGTAAATGACAGAGTAATGACACTAAAGTAATTTAGAAATGTACACATATACATAATGTACACTGAATAATCCATATGTAGCAGTGTAGTCCTGAAGGAGGCATGTTGTTTTTACTGACGGACAAAAGATTACCAGTATAGTTTGGGATTTATTTCTGTTTTAAGTGGTCATGGCCATGATTCCAGGAAATTACTCAAACACAAATCCAAGTTTGGACTGTTGTAGCCACAGGTCATTAACTCTCATTAACTTTCCTGTTATTGTTGCTTAGGAATGTCCCAGTGGACTGGTGGATGAAGAAACATTCAAAACCATTTATTCACAGTTCTTCCCTCAAGGAGGTATAGTAGGTCACTTGATCATTGCAACATTAGAATTAGCTGCTATTGCACAGTATGTGTGGAGAGAATATTCAACAGATGAGACATGGCTAAAAATAATTTCCCATTAAATCCTAATCCTCAATCCTTCATGTCAATTATTTGGTCCCAGATGCAACGACATATGCACATTTCCTGTTCAACGCCTTTGACATGGACCGAAGCGGCTCCATCCGGTTCGAGGTGAGAACACCAGCGTGTCTGGAGATATGTTACAGTTTTGATAAGAGTGAGTTTTGCTGCAAAGGCGCTAAAGTACAAACGCTGAATTGCATTCACAGGACTTTGTGTTAGGGTTGTCTGTGCTGCTCAGAGGCTCTGTCACAGAGAAACTCAGGTGGGCTTTTAATCTGTATGACATCAACAAAGACGGCTACGTCACAAAAGAGGTAAGGTCAACAGAAAAAAGAAAACCCTAATCTGCTGCAAGTGTTGTGGTTTCTACTGATGTAATGCATGTCGGCTCTGTCTTCTTCTTTTTTTCCCCTGCAGGAGATGCTGGCAATAATGACGTCTATTTATGACATGATGGGCAGATATACTTTACCCAGCGTACGAGACGATTCCCCCTTTGAGCATGTGGAGAAATTCTTCCAGGTATGAAGGATCTACAGAGACACAGAGTTTAGCTGTTGGCATGTACAATGATAGCGTACTGATCCAGTGTCATAGTTTGTGTGTTACTGCAGCGATCAGCCACAAAATTAAGACCGGTGAAGTGAATAATCTTGACCATCTTGTGATAATTCAGTGTTCTGCTGGAAAACCTCTGGACCTGGCATTCATCAGTGTGGATGTTACTTAGACATGTAGCACCCACCTAGACCAGACCAGGCACCCCCACCCCATAGCAGTGACACTCCTTGATGAGGAGCAGGATGAACACGCAGTTTAAGAGCAACACGAAAAACAGCGGAAGGTGTTGACTTCCAAATGACCTCCAAATTCACTAGATCCCAAACTGATCACGTATCTGTGGGATGCACTGGAATAAGCCTGATCCACAGAGGCCCCTCCCCTCAACCAACAGGAACCAAAGGCGCCCACTAACAACATCCTGTTGCCAGACACAGGACACAGGACACCCTCAGAGGGCGAATGTCCATTCACTGATGAGTCACAACAGTTTTGGAGGCACAAGGGAGACCTACACAATATTAGGAAGGTGGTTATAATGTTATGGCTGACTGGTGTATTCTTGACTGACATCACCATACTGAAGGCTGCTTTCAAAGCTGAGATAAATGTCCTGTTACAGTATGTTTTGTGGCATCAGTTTGACTCTGTTTTCCGTGACAGAAAATGGATCGTAACAGAGATGGAGTGGTGACTATAGATGAATTCATAGAAACTTGCCAAACGGTAACTCCGTCATCACACTGACTGACCGTGTTTTGATCATGCGATTCTTTTCCAACAGTGTTTTTTCTCTTTCCCTTTTTTTAACAGGATGAAAATATAATGGCTTCCATGCAGCTCTTTGAGAACGTCATTTAGTTTCTGCAAAGAATTTCCGATCAGTAATGATTCAAGCAGCCAGATTCTCACCCTGAATGACTTCATTCACAGTGAAAAGGAAAAACTCGGTCATGCAGAAAGTTCCGTGGACTTTAAAACAAACTGGAGAACACTAGTGAAACTGTTCCATGCAGAGAAATGTGCAGTGTCCACCAAACCACCTGAAGAGGAGATGTTTCTTTGCATGGCAGTTTTATTTTGTTTTTGCACACGAAAGAAACCGAGACAACATCATCATTGCCAGATGAGCATGAGTGTTTGCCTGACATTAAAAAGCATGTGATGCAAAGCACTTTGAACACAAATAAAGTGTTTTATTTTTACCACTTTGATCAAACGAGACTACTTAGTTACTGTATTAAAATGTAAAAAGAATGAGAATATTGTCTGACTATGAAGTCATTGTCATCCGTGCTATTTTATTTCAGAGGCCGTTTCTGTCAGACAGATGATCCAAATGTGCAAAATCCCCTTTTCCCGTTTGTGCTTCTGCTGTTGCCTTGTGGGATAAAACCACAAGGCTCACATCTGTGAAGACAGTGTGACCTCCATTTCAAACAAAACCTCTGCAACAATCCAGTTTTAAACTATACTTTGCAAATTTTAATATCTAGCAATTGATAATGGGAGATTTGTCGCATTGTGAACGTTGTGAAACTGTAAAACTCCGAAAACAAGCAATAAAACTGAGTTGTAAGCAAGTTGCTGCGTGCAGACAGTGAATGTTTTGCTGCATTAATACAATGTCAGATTGTCTCTCTCTGCTCAGATTCAACAACACTCCAGTTGTCCTTTATGTACGGTATGTACCCAAAATTACATCCTCTATGCATCCTCTATCACAAAGCGACAGATCATTTGATAATTTTCAGCCTTTCTCTTTGAACAGTCATCTCTCTTTATTCCTGCAGCCACTGGTTTCTCTTATCCCTCTGCATCACAGTTTTGGAATTTCATGCAAAAGCATGAAGAAAAGCCTGAGGACTGGACTCTTTCAAACTCTCAAACCTTTACCCAGGATCAATCTAAGTTCTGCCACACAATTTAGATTTATTCTCTTCCACAAGACACTTAATAATGCAAATTAATCCTGGAAATAATTCTAATACAAAACATTTAATTTCTGCAGGCTATTCCACCTAAAGGGCCTTTAGGATAAGTCCCATGCAAGCATATTGCAGAAATAATGCAGAGTAGTATGTTTGTTTTTTACATAGCCCTACCACTTGCTGAATACTGGGTATAAACTCCCACTGTATGTGAAATGCCTCCATCAGCAAAAATCATTGAACCTGTCCTGTATTATTGATCAAGAACCAATAGCAGAGCAGGGTTTATTTTGGGGAGGAGCTGAGCTGAGTGTGTTGATGATATGGAAGTGATCATGAAAAGCAACCTGCTGCCCTGCTGCGCTGTAAGTGCTGTGGTTTGAAAAAAGGACGGCCGTGTGTGACAGATCAGAAAGGTAGATATGCCGTCTTAATTTTAAAAACAAAGTGGTATTTAATGCAAAATCTTTGCACTACAACAAGGATCTACATTTTAAATGACTGTATTTTGCTGTTTTAAACTTTCTAAATGTATGCAAATGTAATGTGGATACAGTTAGAGTCATATTCTTTGATTCTACATCTCAAAATTTACGCCGCTAATAACAGCCACGAAAAACAAATGCATCGTGAAAGGGATGCATCGCATAATACTCAGCTAATCCCAGTGTTGACAGAGCGCGTGGAGAGCGTTCTAGATGTCTGTTGTGTCGGACCATGTGACTTTGCTTGTGCACTGAGCTACAGAAAATCAAAAGTTTGACTGAGTGCCAAAAGATTCCTCGAACTCATCTCTTTGTCAAAATACAAAATATAAAGTGCAAGAAATTTAAAAAGCAGCATGTCTAACGTCAGCTTTAGTAAATTTAGGTTTTTCACTTTCAGTCACTCTTGTATTTTTGCAGCTCTCCAGCCATGGCTGCCCAAAAGAAGCTTCTAACGCTGTGGGTTTGGATGCTGCTTATGACAGCCTTGTGTCCAGGTGCACAGTACGCATACAGTAAGCGAGGAGGGGTCTTCAAGAGTAAAGGCGGTAAAGGTGACGGCAACAAAGTGGCTCCCTCTCAGAGCGGAGGCCTCTCCAAGCAGGGCCTAAAGTGGGCGGGTGCAGCAGCAGCAGCCGGGATGCTGGGGGGCACGGGCACCGGACTGGGACTGGGGTTCTTTGGTAAGCCAAAGCACGGATCCAAGAAACATCACAACCATAAGACGTCCTCCTCCTCGTCCTCTGAGCAAGACAGACAGGTTTACTACCAGGGAGGCCAACAAAACCACAACAAGTCTCCCTGGAGATCTTTTGTTAATGGGGCCGCTCCTGCTCGCATGCCCAGCATCTTTCTCACACTAGTATATGTGGTGCCTTTTCTAACAGCAGCCTGGATAACACACTTTTAAACCAATATGTAACTGACAAGAAAAATAAAATTAAAGCTCTTCTCAACAAATCATTCGTCCTGTTCTTTATTATTTAATATAGTTAGGTTTGTCCAAGTCTGAAATGGTAACATTTAGCTGGAGTAAGGATTTTAAGACTAAAAACATAGATTAGTATGAAAACTGAATGAATGAAATTACTTCAAAGTCACATAAATATAAAGTTTTTATGGGTGCAAGTTATTTGAGGAATACATACAAACAGTAGAGCTTTGGCTTTTATTATTTTCAGTCGGCTATTGTGTATAGGGTTAGGGTTAGGGTTAGTTTGAGTTTGAGATCATTAACATCAAGTAAATTCAAAGTTTTCATCTTAAAGTTTTTGCATTCAAAGCAGGGCATTTGTTAAATTACACCATCCAGACAAAGAAGTCATTTTTTTATTTTTTTTTATTTAATACATCAACATCCATGACAAACCATAATAGTAATATAATTTGATGAGTAACACAAAGTGTTTACAAGTGCACAAAACAAGCGATTCACTCAGACGTCCAAACTCCCAATATGAGCTCAATAAAACAGTCACAGAATATCCAGTCGGTACGGGAAATAAGTGCACTTTACAGATATTCTACAGCATATGAAACAAACAAACAAACAAAAAAACAACAACATATTTTTGAGTCCGTTTAAAGTGTTTCACCAGAATTGATAAAAAGGTGAACTGTGGAAAGATAGAAATGTGACAGAATGACACGATGAAAAAACATTACTTTACCGTTGCCATACATGTTAAAGGATGCATACAATCATTTTAAGATGTACTGTACAGGAGTGTTGAAGTTTCAAAATTGTGTCATTGACAGGCTGCAAGCTGGATTTGTATTCTCAGAGGGACTGAAAAAAAAATAAAAATAAATGATGGTATTTACAGAACCAACAACATCTGACCTTTGACTATCTCACTGTGCTATGGGAAGATGCAGGCGATTAGAGGAAGACGTGGAGATATACACCGGCTCGAGACCAGACAGACGTACTGCATTACCTGTAACCGCCACTGGTACCGGGCAAGTTATTATAATTAGTGTCGTCCAGATGGGGATAGATGACTGAAAAAAAACTGAGCTTTAGATTTGAGATTTCTGTCTGTGAGTCTTGAATTGTTGTGGACCCAATCTAAGCATTAGGCTCTAATATTACAAAAAGTGCACGCAGGGTAGCAGCAACATTGTTTGCTTCATAGTGAATTATCCACTCTGACTGATGTCTTCTTACTGTCAAGGGCTATTTGAGATCTCACAGAGAGCTAAATGTCTTTGCAAATGTCTGGCTATTTATTGTGGTATATTACACTATTTGTCAGAGTAAAGACCTCAGTTCAGACACGTGGTCTCCATTTCCCAGTAACATGGTCAAATGAAGGATGACTTTGGAGGAATTAATGGAGTACAAAGAACCAATCGATATCTCACTGCATTACTTAACTGCCAGTTTGGATAAGTGTTTAAATCAAAACGTGTTGTTAAAGCCAATCGCTCCCAATGGATGTCGCCCTGCATAATCAGGGATCTGTTATAATGTCGAGCAAACCGCTGACGGGACACAACGTAGTCTCATTCTCGTCTGCATTAAGGAACAAACTTCCTTGTGAGAGTTGTTTATTAAATGCAATAATTATAACTTCCCTGAATCTGTTTTCTGTGTATGTACTGTTAAAAATTACGAAGGAGCAAATTAATACTTAAAGAAAATAGCAAATAAAGAGTAAGCAACGTGCAGCTTATGCAACAAAACCCTGATGATCCAACTGTAGTATTTTAAACTGGCTGCTTGCAGCTATCTCCTTTAATTAATATATAAACATCCACATTATGTTCTCTTTGTGGGTTATTAATAAATGATCGTGTTTTAGGAAAGTATATAGTTATGGATTGCATTGTTAATTGAGTATATACGTTAGCAGGAGGCATACGCGCAGACATAACAGAGACAGTAAGCCATTTGGGTGTGGTGATGGGAGGGCTTACTTTCCATTCACTGGAGCAGGAGCATGCTGGACAATAGCACAAGGAGGGAAGTGAAAAGCTGAATCATGTCATAGCTCAGAGGGCTGCTGCGACTTGGCTGAAGCTGTGGCTCGGCTTTTCGTTCCTGTAGAAAGCTCGCGGAGTAATCCATGTACTGCTCTACGCAGCGACGGGCCTTCAGCTGCTCAATTAGGGCAGGGTACCCAATCTCGTCAATGCTGACGGTGTCATCCTCCTCCTCCTTGACAGCTCCGCTCTTAGGTGTGGGAGAGGCGCTGCCCTGATCTTTAAGAGCCTGGGTACCATTCATACAGCGAGCCATGAAGTCATCATAAGACTGAGCCCGCGGGGGAGGCTTGTAGACGTAGTCGCGGCCGTAGTCCTTTTCGTCTGTTGAGCGAGTTCCATAACGACGGTACATGTAATTGTTGTAGTAGGACTCTTCTTCAGGGTTGCGGAAACTGAAATGTGGTCGGGGGAAGCGGCCTAGTCCATAGCCGACGGCCATTCCGGCTACGGCACCGACGCCTGCTGCCAACATTGCTTTTTTGGCAAAACCTGAGGACTTGGGCTGGTATCCCATGGTCTGCACAGAGCGCGAGAAAGGAGACCCTCCCATCCCATAGCCACCATGTCCATAGCCTCCTCCACCATAGCGGGGACTGAGGATCTTATTATTTGGGTTCCAGTTTGGGTAACCGCCCATCCCTCCACCGGGGTAACCCCCTGGATTGGAACCAGGCACACCCCAACCCTGTCCTGTATTCCCCCCTCTAACTGGATAACCACCTCCTGCTGGGTACTGAGGGTACCCGCCTGGATACATACCTCCCCTGCCTGGGTTTTGATTAGGATAGCCACCACCTGCAGGGTACTGGTTAGGATACCCTCCAGGGTTGACACCACCTCTGCCTGGATTCTGGTTGGGGTAGCCACCTGCTGCTGGGTATTGATTTGGACTTCCCCTCCCTGGGTTTTGATTAGGATATCCTCCAGCTGGTGGGTATCCACCTGCAGGGTTCTGGTTTGGATAACCTCCAGGATTGTTTCTACCAGGGTTTGGGTAACTACCACCCCCTGGGTAACTACCACCACCCGGGTAACTCGGCGGGTTTTGCCTTGGCTGTCCTCCTGAATTAGGGCTGCCGGCTCCAGGGTAACTGCCGCCGGCAGGATATGGATTTTGTGGCTGTCGAGGATAGTTTCCTGGTTGTGAGCTGGACGGCTTAGGCTTTGTCCCACCCCTGTTGCTCGAAGATGAGGTTCTCCTGGTGCTAGTACTGGTGCTGCTGCTGCTGCTGCTGCTGCTGCTGCTGCCACCTCTTTTAGCCCATGTTGATTCAGTGGTCAGGAGGGTCATAACAAGAAGGGACAAAAGAACTATCTCACATAACCTCCCCATCATGGCCCTAAAGAGGACAGAGATTCAGATTAGTGGTCATAAAATAATAAGGCAATAATAAAAACAACACGTTTCTTTATCTCGGGTGTTAAGATGACACAGAAAAGCGCATAATGTCACCTTTACATTGAAGTATGATCAGCAAGCCCCGATAAATAACTGTATACACATTTATAACAGTATCTCTATAGGGACAGGCGAGCGGTAATCCTCCGATGCAGCTGCCCTTATTAATAATACTTCATTCTCTCACCATTTGCTAAATATAAAAAAAAGAATGAATTGGGTTACATAAGCATGTCGGCCATTACCGTTTGAAGCTGTTATCAATAAGTAACCCTCGCTGCATTATGCGGCCCTTTTCCTCTAGACGTAGCCAATAGCCTTAAAGCAATATCGCCACCTTCTCGAGCCTTCCCACAAATACTCATATAGGATTATACAGTATATTATAACTGAAATCAAGTATAACTGAATTAGAGGTTATTTCTTACTGTGAGCCGGTGGTTATTCGGCGTGCGTCGATGGTAATTCAGAAAAGTGCGTTTGTTGTCCCGTTTCTCTCTCTGTGTCTGTCTGTCTCTCTCTCTCTCTCTCTCTGCCCCTAGCGACTGGGTGAGCTCGTTTTGATTCACAGAGAGAGATCCGTAGGAAAATGTGTGTGTGGGTGTGTGTGTGTGTGTGTGTGTTGGTGGTGGGGCGGGGTATAGTTATCTAAAGGATGAAGTGGTTAATTGAATTCAAATAAATTAAACAAACAGCACCTGGCTGTGTTTTCCACAAACCAGTATTGTTATTTGGCATTAAAGGCGGATATGTTGTACTTAGTAAACTGCGGACGCCTCTGTTAACTTATGGAATAACTGGACGTAACGTATACGGAGACTGACGTTATCTGTAGATCGCAGAACGACCGTCCGTTGTGTCCAGGTTGTGTCCCGTTATTTAGAACAAGTGCACCTTTAAGGCCGCAGTCGCGTACGGAAGTGTTTCCGGCGACGTATTTCCGGCTACTACTGCTGCTATTGGCAACATTGGCAACACTGGACACTATGCTGGACAGGGACGTGCCTAAAGCGCCGCCATCTTGGTACAGGGCTAGCAGAGGTAGCAGTGCATGAACAGATGAAGGAAAGAGGTACTCCTCAATCTCAAAGTAGAATTATTCGCTGAATTTGGACTGATTTCCAAAAGTATTGATCTGTTAAAAACGTCACACATGTATAGGCTATATGATAAAAAATAATAAAAAATAAACTGGTTTTACTACCCAATACAAATTTTATTTAATATTATCAGCAGACTAGCTTCTGACAGAATATTGTAAAGATAAGATGCCGGACTTCAACTGAGCGATTTATGATGACTTTTATTGTGTAGAAACACCATTTCTCCGTAGATGTAATGCACTGTAGCAGAGAGAGGCCCTGTTCCAAGATGGCCGCCTTGTGGGCACGCCGCTCCAGTAGACGGCAGCACTGTCTATGTCTATGCTGCCAAGACATTTCAGTATAACAACCAATCCCAGTGGGGGACTGGAACAAGTGGTTTAGTTGAGAAGAGGTGTTTTTATGTGTATTGTGTATCTTTTAAATATAATTTTAAAGTATATATTTCCAGCCTCTGTGAACAAGATCCCATTCAAATGAGACTACTGTTAAGATCTTTTAGTCTGCACATTAGTACAGAAACACAATTTCAGTCCTCACAGAGATGAGATTTTATTTTGATAATAAAGATGTTTTAAGCAAAAATAAATCACTGTTGCATGACTCATGTGTCAATTCGTGGGATTCTCGTTGCCAGTAGGTAAATAAAACGTTGCTTTAATTTAATAAATGATGAGTCACACCTGAGCAATATGCTATTACCTCTGAGGTCTTTAAATAATTCTAATCTCAGATAAAGCAACATCAAAAATAGCAGGCAGATATTGGTATTTGGTAAAAACGCTACAGTAACAGACAGTCAAAGATGATCTCATATATTTAGCAGCAAAATTTTACAGTTTTTCTCCTTTTATATGACCGTTGTCATTCTAACTCCTTTAATTAAAAATTGTGAAGAACAATAGCAACTATGAGGGTTGTTGGTATAAAAAAGGATTAGTCAAATAGATGTACGTTATACATTTTTAAAACCGCAACAGACAAACCACAGTAAGCTCTGAGATGAGGAATACAAACAATTAATAGGAAGATATAAAGTGGTTAAATCAAGTCCTGACGCATCTAAGTTTACTGTGCACACAATATGATGTGTTTTGTAAATATACAATTCAATGATGATTAAAATTTACCATGGCGGCATTGTTTTCCGCCAACCAAAATGTAGAAACTTGTATCTAAAAGTTAACGCAGGAGCATAGGAGCAAGGATTCGACGTCCTTGCGCCTCTTCCGCTCTCGCGCATCCTCGCTGAGAGGCGGAGCCACGCTAATGCACGCGAATTCTGTCATTGGAAGAAATCTGTTGGCCTTGACGTCACGGTTGTAAACGGCCAGGACTCGTATGTACTCGAAACGTTCTGTCCGGTAGCAACATGTCGGGAAGGAGAGAACCCACCGGAGGAACTGCGCCTGTGAAATACACACCTGAGACATAAGCAGCACGGACGGCGGCTTTTTATGCGAGTTAGAGCAACTGCTGGTGTTGGTAATTCACAGAAGCGGGGCAGTGGGGATCAAATGGACGGATAAAAACAGTCAACCGGGGGCTTGATCCGAAGAACGTAGGCAAGTGGTCGTGCCGGTTAGAGAGAGACAGGGGCAGCGTGTGCGGGATCAAATCGAGACGGGGTTTCTCCTTGCTAGGGAATGTTATCCGTACTGTCATATGGCAGACTGGTAGCCAGGGCTGTCCTGGGCGGACTCTCTCAGACGGATGGTCGGGACTACAGCCTGGTCACCGCCAGTTATGGCTTCGGTAAAGACTTTCGCAAGGGGATCCTGAAGAAAGGGATGTGCTATGGGGACGATGCCTGCTTCATAGCGCGACACAGGACCGCCGATGTTTTGGGTAAGGACCCTGCGATGTTAAACACTGTTAGAGGCTTGCAGATGCATGACAGACACCCTCTGTGCTCGGGTGACCTTCAGTGGGTTAGCCTACACGTGTCCCGACCCCTGTGATGAAAACACAACAGCCCCCACCCTCTCCTGACCAGACCTCTGACTTTATCCCCTCTGCAGCCGCTAAGCTATCTGCATTTAATTGAGATTAATCTGGGTAGATTGTTTTTAATTGTCTCGGAATGCACAGATAATCCTGTCATTTCACGAATGGTTTATTTATTTACCGCTAGCGGTGTGTTTCACGTTGAACTGCCAAATGACCTTTCACCTAGATGAGCCCCAACAGCGGGACATGGGGCGATAACTCGGGATATCAGATAGGAGGTTTAAATGAGCTCAGTTGTAAGTGGACACGACCGAGGAAGCTCTCATTAAAACATTGCGGACTGATCACTACAATGTCTTGCAAAGGTCAGAATGGTTGAGCATGGAGGCAGCCATGTTGCTAATAGCATCGCCGTCGCCTGCTAGCTTAGCTGAGTGTGATTGCTTTGTCCTCACCGCTCAGCTGGCAGGAGTTTACCTCCTCACCCTCCACAGCCAGATACTTGTCTAACCATGTGGCCCACACGGTGTGTTTTATGGTTTTCAAGCAGCACTCCGTGTTAAATGTTCGGGATAACGACGGGAGTGTGAAAAAAATAGCCAGCTCTGAGGAACAAAATAGCCCCAAGGCTTCACGTGTTACACATGGCAGGGGGAGTATGGCATGTGAAGGGGGGTGTAAAGTTAACTCTTTTGTGGGTTAGACTGTTTATTAAAATTGAAGGAAACTTAAAACAATACAGTGCCTTGGCCTTTGGCTTAGCAAGTAAATAATGGCTCCCCATCACAACAGAAGAAAATTTCTGGGGAATTCCATTGTGTGCATTTTTTGTTTCACTTCTAATTCTCTTTCATTTTCAGTGATGCCTATGTTTCACTGTAATATCATAGAAAACAAATGAAATGGATATTGTTTTTTTCAAATTTATAATTTTTTTTCTCATTTGAAAGAACATACTTATTAAATAAACACACCAAAAGCTATAAAAATGTAATTTGAACATTAATATTACACCTTCTTTTCCCCCTCCCCACGTCTCTAATCCTAAGAATCAACAAATGCATCGGTTTTGGATGCCAGCTGATGCAGTGAGGCATATTCATCCAAGCACTGTTTGTTCTTCCTTGCCATGATCTCTATGGTATCATGCACTGAGCAGATACGCTGTAACCTGATAACTGTCTTGTGCTAGTGATGCAGTTAATTTAACCTGGGAAAACAAGGTGAAACAGATAATTGCAGGTTGAGTGCTTGAAGAAAGGCGGAAAGAAGAGTGACTAATAATTAAAATATGTTGCTTGGTTTTATATGGTTTCATTGTACTATAGCCTCCGGAAAGCATTTATGAGGTGAAGCCTCAACTGAGTCATTTAAACCGCATGAGGTACATGCAGCAGTGACTGAAAGGTACAGTTAAACTGCAGTTCAGTGTGCATAAACGTATCTATCTTGCTGCTACTGATACATTAATGCCTCCAAAAAGTATGTAGGAAGGCGCCTCTGGCTATAAATGTCTTACAATCTTTTGTTCGTCAACTAATAGACCTTCTTGTATGAAAAAAAGAGCAGCAGTTATGCAGTAGTGGGTGAGCAGCAAAATAAACAACACTTGTTTGTGTGTGATCTCCATCAGGTGTAGCAGATGGCGTGGGCGGTTGGCGGGACTATGGCGTCGACCCATCGCAGTTCTCCGCCACCTTGATGAGGACCTGCGAGCGGCTGGTGAAGGAGGGCCGCTTCACTCCCACCAACCCAGTGGGCATCCTGACCTCTGGCTACTATGAGCTCCTGCAGAACAAAGTTCCCCTCCTGGGTGAGTACGCACAAACGGAAAAGAAATCTGCGCAGACGATGTGCTACGGTACAAATAATGTCAGCGGTGTAGTGAGCCATGCTGAACAACTAGAGGAAAAAAATAACATAGCTGCAGTATGAGTCAGACTGTAAGTAGTGGCCTCTCAAAGAGAAGTGTATAGTACACTAAAGAAACATACCTCTATTTGAATTGCATTCCTTTTTCTAATTGGGCAGAGAAGTGTTTACACACAGAACTCCAGTTTCAGTTGCTGTATTATTTGGTGTAATATTGATTTAATTTTACTTAAACCTGCATGTTATTGAGTGATGTAACTCCAATGAGGTAACTAACTAACTTGATAAGCCTGTATGTGTTATGTCGACACTTGGAAGTTAAAAGGCGGTGACCTTGCTGAACATTTTGTCTCATACCAGAGCTCTGAAAGGTCAGGAATCCATCTGTAACTGATACTGGCGGAGGGTTGATGAGACTTTAAAAGCAGGGTCATGCCGAACATGTGATCAAGGTCACATTTCTTCAGAGGCTTAGGATCCCTAAAGACGCTGAGCGGCTGTCATGATATTTGTAAAATGGCCTGCTTTTATTTTGGGAAGCTGTGACAAGGTCAGTGCTTGACCTACTCTGCTCAAGGTTACACGCACTGTTACTGTCCGCCGTCACTGGGGATCTAGGGCAAGCAAAGGATGTGACCCGCAAGTTTTTTTTTCTCTTCCTACGATGTGAGGCCGCTCGAATACGCGAGGAAGGCGCACACAATGCCGTCAATGTTCTGGTTGAGCAGCATTCTAACACGCATCCAGCCTGTGCTTCTTTTGTTACCGTCCGTCCACAATGGAAACCTTATTATTGTTCTACTCTCTTGTGTTTGTAGGGAGCAGCACAGCCTGTATAGTGGTTCTGGATCGACGGAGTCACCAGCTACACACGTGCAACCTTGGTGACTCAGGCTTCCTAGTGGTACGGGGCGGAGAGGTGGTTCATCGCTCAGATGAGCAGCAGCACTACTTCAACACACCTTTCCAGCTATCCATCGCTCCTCCGGGATCCGAGGGGGTGGTGCTTAGTGACAGGTCAGTGGCTTGGTGCTTACGAGCTGTATAGATACTGGTGACTCTTGCACAGCCTTACAACACACTCCACACATAATGATATTAAAAGGGAAATTTTCCTCACATCACTTTCATTTTCACTTCATGGATTCATTAAACCGCGCCTCACTCTTCAATAAGAAAAACAAATGTACCTCCAGCAGGACCTTTCAGTCCATGTTTGCAAAGTAAACAAGACCTGCGTCACACTGATGCATATGCAGGTGTGCTCAGGATTGCTGGCAAAACTATTCTGTGTGTAAATGCATCCTTTCAAACATTACCCTCATGGAAAATCACTTCCTGCTCATAGTTTGTTTGTATTCTGGCTCCAGACAGCGCCTTACACTTTTAAGGTTCGGTCTTTAATAGACACCAGATGAGATTCTAGGTTTTGTAGTTGTCAACAAGACAAGAAGGCGGGCAAGTGTACAGAAGCTGTTAAAAAGTCAGTAATTTAAAAAATGTTGTGTTTTTAAGGGTCCTTTGACAGACAGAGTGCCTCAATACACCTTAAGGAGTGTCAGTTATTGTGAAACACTGCATTCCTGCATGACATCAGGCTTTTTGACAGGGAGGCAGATGGTGGGGTCACGATTACATTCTGACAATATCAACCCAGTCAACAAGGAATAAATATTTAGCAGTAGCTATCGTGAATCCTTTCCCACCGGTTTAATTTTGTCCTGGAGTGCAGTAAGGTTGAAGACTTGGCTCGTCACTCTACATTTCTAGTTTTGTGATGTGCCACCTTAAAATAAAAACCCTCAAGACCAAGCAGGAACATAGGCTCCCAGGAAATAAAACTTGAGTCTTTGGTGAGGCGCCAGGAAGAAACAGGGCGTCCCTGGACCTGGCAAGGACAAGCGGGGCAGGCTGCTTCGAGTCAGCTGTCAGATTAAATGCTCACGCCGTGTCCGCCTTCAAGATTTGGCCGAGTGACCGGCCTAATTCCATATTGGAAGCCGCTGCCAGCAGCTCGAGCGCCCTGTGACTGATCTTGCTTCTCCCCCTTGTTTCCTCTAGTCCCGAGGTGGCCGACAGCTCCTCTTTTGACGTGCAGCTCGGCGACATCATCCTAACGGCAACAGACGGACTCTTTGACAACATGCCCGACTACATGATTCTGCAGGAGCTCAAAAAACTCAAGGTGTCTATTCAAAGATAAGCATATCCATACACATAATAATAATAATAATAATGGTAAAACAAAGTTTTCACATTTCATTGCTTTTTACTTTTGCTCGTCACAGGCTACCAACTATGACAGCATCTTGCAGACTGCACAGAGCATTGCACAGCAGGCTCATGATCTTGCCTACGACCCCAACTACATGTCCCCTTTTGCACAGTTTGCCTGTGACAATGGCCTGAATGTAAGAGGTAAGGATACAGTTTCATTTTTGTATCTTTTTTTTAAAAGGGAGACGTAAGCTCTGGGCTCACTGTGTCTTGTGAGTTCCTAATTCTGTTCAGCGCGGTTCCTCACTTGTTTTTCCTTTCTCTTGCTCTGCAGGAGGGAAGCCAGACGATATCACGGTGCTGCTGTCCATTGTGGCTGAATATACAGACTAAAAGTGTGTGTGTATATGTGTGTGTAATAGAGAGAGAGAGAGAGAGAGTGTGTGTGCTTCTCTGGGGCTGATCCTTCCTTGCCGTCTGCCTGAGTCTTCCACCTGCAGCCCTCCCAAAATGCACTGCGTCCCGTGGGCTGACAGGGGAGGCCCGCCGACACGACACACACTCCTCACAGCTGAGGCCGATATCCGCCCATGTAACGTTTTTGTTTTCTCCTCCGCTGTTTTGTTTTGGTGCTTGAGCGGTTTAGGTACGGCAGGCAGCTAGGATCTCTTCATGTTGATCATGACGCAGGAGGAGCCGAGAACAGCGGGATGACGGATAGCTCGCAGCCTCCCGTGTCCCATCGCGTGGCATCAGTGTTTTTTCTCTCCGATGGGACTAAGCCCTCTGGATTACCCGGGGGCTTTAAAATCTTGTAGCCTTCGTGTTTTAAAAAAAAAAAATATATATAATTATAAGGAATAAGCCATGGGGTTTGGATTCTTTAGCAAGTAGTGATTGTGTTTTGAGCCTGGCTGTCCGTCTCTTGTTGTTTATCTGTTCCACGTTGTAAAGGTGTGTGAACAAAGCATATAATCAAGACTGAGGAAACATGTTGGGAATAATATTGGAGAGTGAAATGTAAGAGTTGGGGTTTAATGTTTGGGAACGTGAACGATGGAAGTGTCCTCTGCGTGGCTAAAAGAAATCCGCAAAGACACACTAGTCAAAGCTTCCACACGAAGGTTAATCAGGTTTTGTCACTTGGCCGAGGGACCTGCACATCCTGACGAGTTGTAAATATTTTTGTGTTTTTAGGCCTGCGTTCTGGCCTTTCTGAGCTGTTTGGTTGTGGAGGATACACACATGCATTCATGGATATATTTTCTTGTATAGATTATTAATCTTGAAGTGAGCGTCATCAATCCCACACTTCCACTTGCTTAAATGAACAAGGAGATGTAGTTGTGTGGTAGGAATGTTATTAAAAACGTGTGTGTGAGTTTGTGTGTGTGGTATACGTGTGAGAAGCTGGAATGTGTGTTGTATTTAATGTATGTATTATTTGTTATCTCGTAAAGCTTAAGCTAGCATCTGGGAATGCTTACGGTTGCAATGATAGGTCAGGAATAAATTTAAAGGAAAAGATGTATTTTTTTAACATTGTTTTTGTTTTAAACGTAACCGATTGAAGCGGCGTGAAAGGAGTGCGACGGATGACTAAAAGATTCAAATGTGCATTGTGTGAGCGCGCGTCAGATTTTAGTTTTTATTTCACAGTCCACGGTTTGCTGCTCGTATTTTGTAACCGAGACGTTTGGGTACGACGTGATGTACGTGGTTTGAACGTGTGCTGGATTTCACCAAATTACATTAATCAAAGACACTCACGATACTGTTCCGCTCAAGATGGTCTGTCCCTTTGTCTAACGGCTCGCCCCAGTGGTTTGGACAAAGTCTTTACAGTTTAAAAGCACGTGCACCAAAGACGCATATTTTCTTTGTGTATATGATTATGCTTCAGCATCAAACAGCAATACTGTAAGTTCCTTGTGCTCAGAGTTGTGTGCGATGACCAGAAATATTGGTGGAAGGTGATATTAAAATATATTTTATATGCCTAAAGTTGTGTGAGAACGAAAGTTGTATCATATTCCTGGTTTAAGTTATATGTGACTGGTTATCAGTAAGTATGAGACAGGTTTTTAAAAAAGGAAAGCCATATATAAACATATAGTTAGGTTCCGTAAGCCCCACTGTAAAGGTGACGCTGTGATGGCGGAGACCAATGTTGTCACTGTGTTGTTTATTTAACAATCATGGTAAAAAGTTCATAAATGCAATGGGGCTGCCGTACAACTGCTGAAAAGTTTCTGCAGTGACATTTTCCAGGAGTTCAAATTAGACTTTTTCTTAATATACATAATGGAGCCAGTCGTTTCCTGCGTCGTTCCTTTCGCATGGTTTGTAGCTTAGCCACATTTCTGCAAAATGTAATTTCTCACTGTTGTAGTTTGTTCGTATCCGTCCTTGGCTGGTTTATGTACAAAAAAAAAAAAAAACCTACGTGACAGAGGGATGTACGCAGTAGGTGTGGGTGTGAACTTACAGAGAGGGAGTGAGCACAGATTCAGCCTTAATAGCTAGACCTGTAATCAAGAGGCCTTTCCTGTCATTGCAAGCTTGTCTCGTCCCCTTCGTGTTGCCCTGTGTTTGTTGTAAATGGAGCGTGCCCACGTCTTTCTCTCCTGTAAAGCCGTTCTCAAAGGTGCTTCTGCAGTCTGATGATACGATTGTTCTCTTTACGAAAGTGTATGAAAGACACACCTATGTCCACAGTGTAACAATGCAGGTCTAATTCATGTAAATATGTTTTAAAAAATGTACAATATTTAAATAAAGAATCTAGTATTTATACTAAACTTGTTTGAGTGCTTTTATGATTTTTACATTTTTTTATATCCAGATAGCTGGTGACTCCGTCGATCCAGAACCACTATACAGGCTGTGCTGCTCCCTACAAACACAAGAGAGTAGAACAATAATAAGGTTTCCATTGTGGACAGACGGTATTTTTTTAGACCGTCTCTGTTCTTTAACTGCGTCACTTGAGATTTTTTGTTTGTTTGTTTTTACTTATGGGGTCGATCAAGGTACATCTTATCTACTGGACACAACATCCCTTCTTGCAAGCTAGATACTGGGATTCAAGTGTGAGAAAATACAAGTATTGTCAATATTAGTTGATAAAAGTTCTACATAGCTTTTAGATAATGTGTTTCACCCATTTTTAGGAGTAACAATTCTTTTTGCATATAATAAATCTGGGCAAAATACTTTGTTAAATAAAATCACAATTGAACAATAACTACACAATTTGTATGTAGACGTAGAAATTGCAGAAAAGCAGCAGTATTCAAAAGTGTCATTTATTCCACTACTGTGCTTTTGTACAGTTTAGAAATAACTAAACTATCATTGAAATATTGTTCATTTTACTCCATTAAATGTATTATGCTGTATTATGCCACAACAGTAGCATTGTCATGTAGTATATTTTCTGTTTTATTGTCATGTAGTATATTTTGCAAGAGTTTGAAAACAAAATTATAAATTTAGGGCCTTTACGTGCTGTAAAGGATCTAAACATACAATTACAATATGAATACTGTAGGATTTGGGTCCTTAATAGTATAATAAAATAGTATAGTATTTGGGAAATACATGGTCCAGTGGCAGTATTTTGGTGTAGATGGTTACAACTGAGCTCAATTATTATTGTCATTATGGATTATTCTGGTAATTTGTTTATTATTTATATATATATATATATGGAGTGAGACACTGTCACTGTCATAATGCTGTCCAAAATAACCCCTCCAAAATAAAGTGTTCATATAAAAATTATAAAATAAAAATATGTAGTTTCCAACTGTTTGTCATTCACCTTACTAATTGCTGTATTGTTTCACCTGTTACATCTGTTTCTAATAACAACAATCATAAATTATACAGTATTATAACACTATTGCTATAAACTAAAATAAATTCCATTTTATTCTTTGGAAATTACACCCGCTTTGTGTGAAAAACTTGTTTAAATGAAAAGATTACTGCACCTGAATGCTAATGTCTGGCAGTGGGTGGCAGTGCGGAGTCAGAGGATGCCATGGATGTTTTGTTTACTAATCTTCTCCAGGAGGCTTCTCTTCCTTGTAGCCAGCAGCTAACAACATTCTCGCTGACAGTGGAGATTCTGGTTAGGTGTGTGTCAGCTGACAGCTGTGTGATGCTAGCATGTTAACCTAGTAGATAGCACGCAGGTACTCGGGTAATTTAGCTTTTATCGCCGCCGCTTCCTTTGGCTCCTTAATAGTTGGCGTAAATCTTATCGTGTGACTTCAACAATAATTATCTGGCTGTCGCGGGGAGTTTTAACAATGAAACATACTAACTAAAAGCCAGGTTAGCATTAGCCAGCTAGCAGCTAGGTAGCAGGTCTTCCTAGCAACCATTGCTAGCTAGCTGGTAGAGTGAGTTAGCTAACCAACGGGCGTCTTCATGGAGAGGGTTAAGTTGTCATCTTCAATACTGACTCAGACTGTAAGTTATGTGAACACACCATATAGTTTCTGAGATAAATGTTAATTAAATGGCAAAAACGGAGCAGGGCAATGGACTCGATGTGCGAGGTAGCACGGAGAAGCTGACAGATAATGAGAAAGGCAGCTCGTATGGAGGCGACCAAGAGATAAACGGCAATGCTGTCCCCGAGAGCCCGGTGGACAAGTACGGATTCATAGGAGGAGCCCAGCAGCAGTCTGAAACCTAGTAAGTATAATATTTTATTTAGTACACTGACTCTAGTGTTTGTTAATGCAGCCATAGTCTTCAGACTTGAAGCCTTGTTCTTGCAGTAGACAGTTGAATATTACACTAAAATTAACGCTGCCACAGTCTTTGTTTTCTTGACATTCAATGTAATTATTGTTATTATACAGTGCAATCACATAGAGTCACTTATGTGTTTAAAAATAAAGTTAGCGTGATTCCTGCCTGAAAATATTTGCCCTGATCATGTTTTATTATTGGATATCCTGTCACCTTGAGCTCCCTTCAAAGTGAAGTCCCATCTGTATGTAACCCTTGAACTTATCACTGGCATCTTATGTTTATTAATTGCGAGCAGTGATGTTTACCTTCTCACATGGTTTCCATTTAAAGTATATCAGATGGGGGAAAGAGGAAGCAGCAACAACATTCACTTATAAACAAAAACTGGGGAAAAGTCTAACAACGATACCTTAGGTTTGTAGAAGAATATAGCGACACCACTGTAATCCCTTCTGCATTTCTATTAGTGGTGTATGCTGTGCTCTACTTTTCATGATCCACATCCCTCTACCAGACTGTATACTTTCTGTGTTACATTTTCCCAGTAGAATTGCATAGATTAGGTATGAAATTGATTTGGAAACTGTCCGGGTGTCAAGGGACTGAGTTGGCTTCCTTATTTTTAGGTGTCCGTTTTATTAAACCCTCTGCGCCTCTGAGATAATTTGATCTAAAAGTGTTCTTCTGCCTTGGCCAGATTTTCCCAACCTTGTGGTTGTGGTTGTCCAGTAGTGTCCCATTAATCTTCTCATCATAGTACCTATTTCGAGTGACAGAGGGTGTTGATAGGAGAGGACAGAAAAGCCAGAGAACTTCTGATTTAGAAGATTATGTTGGTTTTTGAGGCGCTTCTGTGATATTGATTCACGTTTACTACGTAGTGACTTACAGAGTCATGGTTAAGCATTATATTGTTTTAAGTGAGCAGTGGTTGGGAAGCAGCGGTAAGCTCTTTTTAGGGCTAAAGTGCAAGGGCGATCACGCTGCTGCGGACCTTGGATCGTGGAACAGCGTCCGTCTGAATGTTTCAGCCCAAATGAATAAAACCTCTAAAGGATAATTAAAGTTTTTATTTCATCCCCATTAATGTGGTTATTACAGATCTATGGGTTATGCTAATCTCCTGGTTTAAATCCACACCACAGCAACCGGACAGATTATTTAAAGCTGACAAGTGTGAAGTAGTCCCGCAGCTTTCTAAAACATTTTTGACTGAACCTAAATTAGCCCCTGAAACAGCAGTTTTGTCTGCTACGTCATGAAGATGAAGCTATAGTAATCCAGCAGTTTGAAATCAGACGGAGGAACCTCAATATTAAGAAGCTCTCATGTCTAAGTTCTGTATCAGTCTTGTTGGTCTTAAAAGTTGTCTTGGACCGTGGAAATGCAAAGTTTGATACATTTCAAATGAATGAACCACGTTACCTGGAGCATCTGCATCAGATACAACATCAGTGGTTTTGAAAACATAATGCATTCTGTGCTCATCCTGTTGTTTTGGATTGTTTGTTAGATAAGATTAGAGTTACCGGCACCTCATGAGCTCTCTTTGGCCGTTCCACTGGTATAGCTGCATATGGTTGTTTAAATATGTCTGCCAAGTAGGCCAGGTTTGTGCGTGTCAAAATGAACGCTATGATTTTTAAGGCCATCCCAGCGATGTGAGATAGTGGAGGATATTGTGCAGGAGAATGTAGTTAGCTGAATTAGGGGAAAGTTCTCCCACGGCTTCCTGTTTTCCTTTTACACCACCGCCGATGGCAAGTGTTCAACTGCTGTGTCCGAGTGCACGCTTCCTGCAAGTACAAGGAAGAGATGAGCCGGTGTCCCTCCCCCTCTGATTACAGGATCCCCTTGTTAGAGTGCACTATAGCCATTAAGAGAATTTGTTTGGGTTTTTTATCAGTTTTATTGTTTCCTATCTTTACAGTGCTGAAGAGATCCCTATTGAGGTCCTGAGGCAGCGGGAGGCAAAATGGCTGGAAATGCTCAACAGCTGGGACAAGTGGATGGCCAAAAAACACAAGAAGGTCTGCTTAATAAACTGTGACTGTGCACTGTAGTGTTATAAACCAGGCCTTCTGGGGGCTCATGAATGACTGTGTTGAATGACAGGTAAAAGAGCGCTGTCAGAAGGGGATCCCTCCATCGCTGCGTGGCCGGGCCTGGCTCTACCTCACTGGGGGAAAAGTGAAAAGGGAACAAAACAAGGGCAAGTTCCAGGTCAGTCATAGATTTATGGACACTGTAAAACATCGAGGCCTGGAGCTAAATATAGTAATTCAGAGAATGATTTAAAATACAAAGTCATGATGCATGTATTTACGCTCTATACTCTTGAGTTTTTGTTGAACTCATTCCTCTAATGTGAAAGTGGCTGCTTTATAAATAAATAACACCTGGGGTGTTTTAAGTTTCTGTGGGTGGTGCAGACTTGAAACTCACATGACTAAGGTCCAGAGTCTTAACAACTACACACTCAGCTGCATTTGGAGGAAATTGTTTTATTCCACAGTCCCTCGATTTGCAGTGTGGTTGTTAAGACTCTGGACTCTAGTCACGTGAGCCTTTGTTTTAGCTTTGGTTTTAGATGTAACATGACTAGGATGACTGGAAATCTTTACAGGCATAACACAAGCACTCTAGCAAAGACATACTAAACATAGTCTACATCTCTCCAGAAATAAAGGAACCATCAGTAGCGACTGTATTCAGCTTCACACAAGAAAAAGAACGTCTCACATCTGTATTAAATCTGCTGCCATCAGTTACAGAATTAAATACCCACCTGTACTTTCTTTTGTGTGGACGTGCGTATCAAAGTCCAAAAACAGTAGCCGTAGCTAAGGTTGCTTGGCAAAGATTACATGTATGACATTATATAGTGGACAAGGCCTGTAACTTTGTGGTAGGTTTTAAACTAAACGTGCAACATTAAAATAAAATGTGTGTTTTAGGAACTGGACGACCAGAGAGGAGATCCCAAGTGGGTCGATATCATTGAGAGGGACCTCCATCGGCAGTTTCCCTTCCACGAAATGTTTGCAGCGAGAGGAGGTCATGGGTAAGCACTTCTTTGTAAACTCTGACTCCCATTATTGTGGCTAAACAAAGTTTCTAAACATAGTTCACACATGTTCCTCTTTGTAGGCAGCAGGACCTGTTTCGTGTGCTGAAGGCTTACACTCTGCATCGACCTGAAGAGGGTTATTGTCAGGCTCAGGCTCCCATTGCTGCTGTACTCCTGATGCATATGCCAGCTGAGGTAAACACAAACACTAAGGATTCAGCCCATCCAGTATTTTCCTTCTAATATAAAACTTGTCCTCTCTATCAGAATGAGAACTTACTTGACACTATATTTTTCTCTTCTTGGTCCTAGGATGCTTTCTGGGTTCTTGTCCAGATTTGTGAAAAATACCTTCCTGGATACTACAGCACAGGGCTGGTGAGTCAGAAGATCTTTTATGCAAAACTGTTGTAAATGTCAAGAGCACTGGGTGTCTAAAGACAAACAGTTGCTCATCTCGCTGGTGTGTGAGGGCCCTGCTGGTGTCAGACTCGACACTGATATGCCAATGTCCTGATAACGTGAGGTGAACAAAGGACGAGATAATCAGACAATCAGATTATGCAAAGGTGGAAGACTGTGTTCCCTTGGTCTCAGCTGACTTGCTGTTCCGTGTTCTGCCCACAGGAGGCGATCCAGCTCGACGGGGAGATCCTGTACGTTCTGCTGCGGCGGGTGTCTCCTGTGGCCCACCGTCACTTAAAGAAACACAAGCTGGATCCCATCCTGTACATGACCGAGTGGTTCATGTGTGCCTTCTCTCGGACTCTACCGTGGGCCTCGGTGCTGCGTGTATGGGACATGTTCCTTTGCGAGGGTGAGGCACCAAGCAAAATATTTACATATTAAAAAAAGTAACTCCTGCAGAGATTATGTCATGATATAAAGCAGATGACAGTGTGTTGCAGTAGCGTGACATTTGTTTCTTTTTTGCGTAATTGGAGAGTTTACTGTGCAAAGTAGAAAACAAACAGATTGAGTGATCTGATTAGAATTTCCTTGTAACTATCCAAACACAGAAAGCCTCCGTGTTGCGGCGCTTTCACACCAAGGTCATTGTTCCCCGCCAAGTCGGTTCAGAGAAACTGTGAATAGGTTGCTGTACGCCTCCACAGCACGTCGTCACCTTCTGAGGTGTCATGGCAGCAGCAGCAGCAGCAGCAGCAGTGCACCTTTGTTCAGCATGTAGAGGCTCGATCTAACTAACATGTCGTTCATATACAGAAGACTGCTACATGAACCACAGAACAGCAATAATCAGCTAAACTCTAGATTTGATCATTTCCTGAAATCCAGTTTTTCTGCAGAAATCACAAAACTGCAACTTAGTTATTTCCATATATTTAAATATGCACTGTTCATGGTCTTAGCTGAGAATTGCATTGGTCTAATTCACATACAAGCAAAGGCTGCTGCTCCGTCTGAATGTTGTCTCATGTGGCTCATTTCTCAGGAGTGAAGATCATCTTCAAAGTGGGCCTAGTTCTCCTGAAATATATGTTGGGATCCCAAGAGAAACTGAAGTCCTGCCAAGGTCTCTATGAGACAATGGAGCTGCTCCGAGCAATAAAGCCACAGTACATGAAAGAAAGCTTCCTGGTGCACGAGGTACGGTTGCTGTCATAATGTATTTACTTCTTATAATCTGGATGCACAATCCCTGTTTCACTCTACCCTCTTCTGGAACAGCAACATAAAAACCCGTAATGTGCTGGTTTACGCTCACTGCCTGTCTTTGTTTCAGATTATCGAGTTACCAGTGTCTGAGAAAGACATTGAGAAGGAACACCTGGCTCAGCTGCGGCGCTGGAGGGAGACCCACGGAGATCTTCACTGCAAGTCCCCTCCCAGGATGCACGGCGCCAAGGCCATCATGACCGCGGAGCCACCCAACCGACAGGACCTGAGGCAGAGACCTACCATCATTGTGGAGTCTCCCCTGGCACCCAAGACAGATGGGGAGCAGGCGGAGGAGGCCAATGGAAGCAGAGAAAGAAATGGGAAGAAGACAGTCGTCCCACATCAGGAGATGATTAATCCTTACGCTCCTTCCACTGACCCTTCTGATCTCCTTAGACGCTCGATGAACCGGGGGTCCAGAGAGAGTCTGAGCAGCGCAGAGCACGACACATACCTGTAGCAGGCTTTACAGACAGAAATCATTTACATTACTGACACAAGAAACTGAGAGTTTTACTATTTTTGTAGTCCAGAAAAAAATTCAAATGGCACAGTGGCTGCTGTAGTACTCAACTTATATACATTTATACAGGTTACTTTACCTTTTATGTAAGGACTACAGACATGTGTAGTGATTTTTTTAATGTAATACCCAGGGAGCAGCAGCAGATGGCGACTGTGTGCACTTTTCATACAGTCCGATGAGGTTTTAACCGATGGGAACGCACTAACTTATAGCGACCCCTGCTGCTATTTACCTCTTCAAAGCAGCTCTGATTAGCTCCTTTGTTTGAAATGAAGATCTATTTTACCTGATGAGACATGACTTCAGAGCACTTTGCTTTTATAGTCTTCCTTACTGCCTACATTAGTCACTACGTTGCCAATGCACAGATGAGTATTTTTCCTGCTTTGCTGGTCTCGGTCAATCACACTATTTTGCAGACACGTGGTTTATCAGTGTGTCTGCTCAGCGGCGTCCGTTGATTTCTGTGCTGTATCTTTGTTTGCCTTTGCTGTCTCTGAACACTTGAGGGCGTCCTAAGATTACGTCTCAGCCTGAGCAGATGAACAGCAGTGCAAAAAAAAACAACTGACACAAGCTCTGCGACGCTCAAATGAAGGAAGAAAGTGCAGTGATATTGCGTGTCACTAAGCCAAAGATATGTAATGCATATTTTTAAGACATATCCTATGAGTAATCAGCCATGTCCTGCAGTATTTGATTGTTGAAAGTGGTTAATATTTATGTTATGGATGAAATGCGGTAAATTCTGAAGGATGCTAAGCTGTTTCTGTGCAATCATATGTAAAAGATTGTGCATCCTTTGATTTGAGACGCCGTTAGAGGAGCTGTCAAAAACTTTTATTATATCCTAAATCAAGAAATGTAATGAAGTTTATCATCTTTATTAGCAGCTACACAAGTAAACATGCATCGGAATATTTTTGTTAAGGGTTTATAATGGAAACGGTTGTGGGTATGTGTTGATTTTAGACAAGACAGCGTTTTTTGAAGAATATGCTACGGGTCTATTTTGTCTGTTAGGATGCACTTTTTACCATCCTTGTCTCCTGATGTTCTGAGGCTTCAAGGCTCCTTGAAGTTTTTGGTATTTTCGATGTTCTAACTTTACAGAGGAACTCAACCGATGAACTGAACGTTGATCAAATTAAATCTCTATCGTGGAGTTCATCATTTGAGTCCCATCGAAGTGCCACCGATCTCCGTCTAGGGATTTGAATATTGTGTCATTTGTTAAGAATATGGGATTTTACATGACGTTGTTTGTTGTCTACACACTTTTTAAAGATTTTGCTACCGTCTCCATATGAATAATATAAATATTGTACATTCCTTTAAGCTGGTTCTGTATATCAATCACTAATCATTGCAAAAGTTATATTTAAACATTTATTAAGCCAGCAGCTTGTAAATTTGCAACTTATTGTTATATAAGAGTTAATTTCTGATCTATTTGATTTAAATTCAACTTCTCGTATATACATGTTTTTTTTCCAAATTGCATTTAAATAAATGAAACATTTAAAAATAGATCTATTTGTCCATTTTATATGACAACACATTCCCCGTTAATCGCCTGCGTTCACCAGTGAACAACACAAGTGAGACAAGAGGAAAAAGTACCACAGGCCAACAGGCAGCATTTTGAATACGCCCTGTGTTATCATTCAGCGCCCTCACACCCACCCTCCCTCACCCCCTCCCTCACCCATGCAGCAGCACACTTCCTTGGACACCTGTTTCTCCGGCTCTTTCAGCTCTTTGAGGAATTTGCATCTGAAACAGGGCGAATTCCCACAGCGCCGTCCAAGGCGCCTCACGCAGCCATTTGCCTTTGGTCTCTGAATGGACTCTTCTGCGTGCATACAGGCCGTCCTGTTCTTCGTCTTCTGCCTCGGTGCACCGTTCAGCTGCAGTCCTGCAGAACATGGCGGCCAAGAGTCTTCTCCTTTACATTTTAATTCACCCAACACTGCTTCAATTAACTTAAGCGCATCGTGGGCCCATTTGGATATAACTCTGCGTTGTCATTTGTATTGTTATGGTCTTCCTTTGGCGTCTCGGTACTTCCGCTCGTTGCTAGAGTAGAGATATTTTCTGTCATTTGACAATACGCTTGGTGGAACAGATTAAAGATCTCGTGTACCATACCCAGCAATCACATGAGATCATCTGACTGTTAAGTTTCCTCGTGTCACATTCCTCACAGGAAGACTCCCTCACGGCTTCAACAGTGGCTTCTTTCTATTTCTGACAAGCAGTTCGTATGCCTGTAGTTGGAGGACGCCTGTCATTACGGCATTTTTGCATTTCTGTGTCCACTCATCATCTCTTTTGTGCCTTTCGCTATCCGTAAACAATGCAACTCTGACCCGGCTCCACCCTTCACCTCAGTCCCACCCTTCCTCCCCCCAACCTGTCTATCTTTCATCCACTGGTGCTCAGTGACGCTGGCTAGACCCGAGCCTGGACCAGAGGGGGTCGTAATGGGAGACCGTCTTTATGGCTAATCTTTGGAAGGGGAGGAGGAGGAGACGTGACCCAGACGTGCCCCCACAACCGCAACCTCAGAAAAGAGCTGAGGAGAGTTTTGAGCATTCGTAGTGTGAAAGCTTGTTGCCGAGGCAGTATTTATATGCGAGAACCTCATGCTACCTCCTCTAGCGTGCAGGATTTTGTATCACGAGCACCTGGAGTGATATATGTCAAGTTACCAAACATCAGCTATAAATAATAATGTTATCACCCTGATAAATAAAAAGCGCACAGATATTTTCCGTCCCGATTTAGAAATGCCATTTCTCCTGGTCCAGCTGAAGACTCAAAATAGTACTGAGCTTAAAAAACACACACAAGGGGCTATGTTGGCGAGGCCACACTGCTCCTCCAAGCACTGGTGAGAAGATGAAATATGATCCGGGAAGTCCAGTTGGAGTAATACAGCACATGATCTTTTAAGAGTCGCCAGACCTAGAAACGCCACGCAGCCGTTTATAGGACTGGAGACAGATGAATAAAAACCCTGCAACATCATCACAACAATACATTTTCTCCTGTATCTTGATTATTGCAAGGTTCATGTTACAAGTGAATCTACCAGTAAGTTCTCCTTGTGTAGGTTTGATAGACTAATGCTTTTTATTCCTAGGAGTGCTGCAGCTGCCACCCATGCAGACAACTTTGTATCAGGTTGTCTGCATTTTCAAAACGCAGTGATTCGCTTCTTCTGCACTCACAAAGAAATCCTTTAACCTTCATCGTCTTAGTGGTGTCGTATCTGCAGCACTCGCAAATTATACGTGTATGTAAGCAGATATCTCACACGTGATTTCTGCTTATACACTGTAGCTGTTTACGGGGGTTGCAGATAGTGAGGTCGGATGATCTCACGAAGCCATATGTGTGAAGCGTCTGGGAGATTATAGTCTGGCTTCATGAGCTGTAAAGCTCCTCTAAAGCTTTTTGGTAACAAGGACTGAGGGTCTGCAGCTTTATCCCCCACCTGTCATCCCCCATCATGCCCTCTGCCCAGTGGGGAGATTAGTAGGGGGTAGGGGTCAGGGGTACGAAACAAAAAAAACTCAACTTTTAGCAATTTGGATGTGTTTACTTGGAATATGTCAAACCAAAATGCTTCTCAGTGAGATGACGAAGGAAAGGGGGCATCACTAAAGTGTCTATTTAGAATAAATCATTTGAAAAACTAAGCTGCTGATCTATCCCCCAGAGGGAGACTGCCCCATTAGCTTGTGAACTTTGAGCAGGGCACCATCAGGAGCTCTTGTTCTGATGACCGGAGAAGACTAGTCGACCTATATGGGATTAAACAAAAGTAATTAGAAACTTAAAGTCAGATCTAAAGCTCACAGGAAGCCAATGTTACAAAAAGGCTGCTTCAGGTGATATGAGGGAGTCTCTGTTGGTAATTGTGTTACAGAAATGTGGACTAAGTGTAGAGCAGACACAGAAATTTGACTTAAAGAATGGTGACGTGCATTAAAATGGTCTAGACACAAGGAGATTTGTTCAAGTTATTGGAAGGGTAAGAAAAGAATGAGTGTGATGTAATAAACCATCAGCTCTGAAGCAAGGTTTTCCCAAGGTTTTACAAATTGGGCGGGACATAATCTGCAAACTAAAGAAAGCTTTTTAATAATATGCTATGAAGGAAACGTGAAGAATGAATAAAGGGGGTCTCGGAGTAGATCCTTGGGGAACTCCTTGATTGAAAACTTAATAAACTGGACTGGAGTATACTGAAAGGTACTTCCCTTATCCCTTATCTCCCTAATTCCTTTGTCTAAATGACCAAATCTCTACAATTCTCAGTCCTCCCCTCTCTCAGTTTACACACTACCACGCCAAACAGGGTGGACATGGTCTTAATCCTGGTGGACATTGTGACAATGAGGGAACGGCTTTGATGAAAAGTTTCAAGTACCAGAGCTGCACGTGTGGGACAGGAAGCCCAGTGGAAGGTGTCCTGGGTCAGACAGATGCTCGCTCAATGGACAGTGGACAGGAAGAGTGTGTGACCTTTGGTGGCTGTTCTCAGGATAACAGTAGCTGGGCATGTAGCCCCAGATCTCAGACACATCTACTTCTTTTTGGCACGGGCTGATGAATTGTAGAAGGAAATGATAACGCACACCTGTTTGGCTCCAGCTGGGGATACCCCTGATCTCCTTTACAACTTTAGTCCCAGATGAACATCTTATGAATCATCCGCAGCCTGATTCATACTGTTTATAGTCCACAGTGCATGGGAAATACTCGTAAGAGCTAAGCTTTATGGGTCCTGAGGTTACAAATCAGAAGGATCTGTGCTGTTAGTGAATTAATTAAATATGAAAATAGTGGTTTCTATTAAAATAGTGTTTGCATAGGGTCTTCTCGCCTGCAGCTCATTCAGAAAACAACAGTTTGAGGCCCTGCCAAGAAAGTTTAAAATAGTCCAGTTATTTTGACGTATTTCCAGTATCAGCAGGTTTTATTGTTGCACATCATGTCACCTCCTATCAGGTTTTCAGTTCGGGCACCTTGACGTGACCTCTGAACTCCTGCACAAGCCCTTCCTATTCCTCTCTGTCTCTTGCATGCACACGTTTTATGTCAACGCATAGGTTTTACACGTATACGGTTTGTCTTTGTGGTTCAGTTTGCATGTTTTTTTTGTGATATATTTAAATTAACCTTTTTAAAAGGGCACTGATATGACCGCACATTGACTTGCTCTCTGTGGAACCGGATCGCCAGTCTGTCAGATAGCGATGTATTATCAGTCTGCATATTTAAAATATTGAGGAATGAAGTGGTTAAACCATTCTGATTTATGGTTTCACTAATTAAAAAGACTCCAGTCCTCATTATGTGTTTAATGTGCAACATATAATCATTTTCATTGTAAATAAAATACCAACAGAGAATAAAGAATAGCTCAGCTGTCTGTCCTATAACAGATGATCCAATATTTAAGTCACTCTCTTTGTGAGACGTGGAAAGTTTCATGTTGCTGCTATAATAAGACGTGTCTTGCCAATTGTGTTTGGCACTGCTTGCGTGTTTATCTCCTCGCCGGGGATGTTTGTTAACTGGCTTCTGCTGATGTTGATGGTGTTTTGCGCTAATCTGTATTGATCAGAAGTCACTTCCTGCCATTGTTGTGTCACATCCCCACTGTCTCCTCTCTTCCTGTCCATCTAGTCCTCTCTTTCCCCCAGCAAGGAAACCGGGGGCTTTGGAGAGGATGCACGAAGGAGGGGGAGCAGTGCTGAGGGTCTGTATTAGTGTGTGTGTGTGTGTGAGAGAGAGGGAGAGGGAGAGGGAGAGGAAGAGGGAGAGAGAGAGGGAGAGACCTGCTCTGACCCTGATAACGGACAGATATTGATGGCGAGCAGGAGAAGCACGGGCCGTCTGCGATAACGCCAACAGAAACGTCAGCCCGGTCGTAACCGAAGCAAAGTAAACAACTGGAGGTTTTTCTTGTAGAGGAGAAAATAAAATTGTGGAATATAATGTGTTCGAATCCCTTGCGTGCCTTCAGGACGCCTCCAACTTGATAAGCATGCCCGGTTACAAGCAAATATTTGATCATTTCATCCTATTTTCACAGTTCTTTTTATCTGCAGCAATAAACCTAGGACGAACCGGCATCCCGGTCCAACTTCTGGTCTGGTTTACTTGCAGCCGTACGAGATACACAGCTTTCCTGTGAGGTCAGTGACCTCCCAGGAAGAAGAATAACAACAGCAGTCCTTTCATGTATGTACATATGCTTATGTTTAAGTGACAAAACCTTATTGTAGGATGAGAGAAGGCGGTAAGATGAAGTCATTACAGAGAGACAAAGAGCAGGGAGGAGGTCCGGGTGGATGAACGGGTCAACAGAGGACATCGCTGTTTGTTTGCTGTTTCAAACTGCAAATCAGTGAAGTGTTTTTGCACAACCATGACTAATCCCTACCATTAAATACATATTTATTGCTCTAAACATGACAAGCATGTTCCCTGCAAGCTTCACTTGCATTACCTTTGCAGTTACTCCAGGTCATGAGGCCAGTTTCAACATTCAGAGAGCTCAAGACAAGAACTAATGCAATTCAACTAAAGCTTTTCCTCAAATACGGCTTCACATATACAAAAATGACTCGTAAATAGGCACCAAGAGGACAGATAAGGCTGCAACAAAATGGTCTTACTGCAAAAAATGTTTGCATTGTGTGCACATGGGTGTGGGTTAGTGTGTGGGTTTGTGCTCGAGAGAGAGACAGAGAGAGAGAGTTGGGGATAAATGTATTAGCACACTCCTGCAAGTGACCTCATAACCTGTTATAGCTGAGACTAACGACAAAAGCATATGAGCATTAAGACTCTGGTGTGGGGTTACAATAGCTTATTGTATTGCATCCAGGCTCGTCACGGGTGTTACACATGCGAGGCGGCAGGAGTGTGCTTTTTGTGCACGTTTGGGCGATTGCGTGTGCATCCTTCGGCCTTGAAACCGAACCGGCGGCTCGCGTTTCAAAAAACTCTGTGAAGTTCAGGCGGCCATGAAGGTCCATAAAGCGGCTCACGTTGCGTGTGAGGGATTAAACGCTCGGACGCCGTCTGAATCCTGCGGTCCGTTTAGAATAGTTCACACGCTTTATAGACTAGTTCCTACTGTGTTTGACAATCATCATTTCACGCGTTTTTTTAAGGATGATATCAGTATATAGGAAAAAAAGGGAGCGCTGAGGAATAGGATTTCCCGCTCTGCTGGACATCCCGTACAGGAAAAGGGAAATTTAGGTTTTACTGCAGCTTATTTGTGGTGTTTAGACAGGAGGGTCGCTCTGATCTTATCTCTGTTCTTCACGTATAGTTTGAATGTAAAATTAAAACTATTTGAAGGTTTAAAATGGTTGTTTTTAAGCATTTTCTGTTGTTTTTTTTATCACTTGACACGGTTCACTGTTGCAAATTCCCCCACTGTGCAATAAATTAAGGATTATCTTATCTTAGCTTATCACACAGCACATACGGCTCTGAATGAGCCTCTTGGTTCTTTCACATTAAAAACTCTTCTCAGCTGCCCCGTGAGACAAGCCGGCGCTCCGCCTCTCTGTAAAACTTCTATTTTCACTGATGACCCCGACTGCCAGTCTGAGCTATTTATACAGTTTTGTGAAAACCAGTTTGGGATTTCCCTCTAGTGTCTTCATATTTACGTTCGATAAATATTTCTTTTCGGCCGCTCTTGCCTCAGAAGACGACAGCAGCATTTTGAAAGCAGGAAGATTTCCGTCAACAGTCTCCCCCCGGTCATCTGACCAGCAATCACAAAACTGGGGCTTTGGCAGGTTAGCCGGTTACTGGGAGTAGTTGCTGCTGCTGCTGCTCTGGATAACAGTGCAGTGGGGTCAGCGAGGTCATCAGGTCGTGAAAACATCTTGTGACCTCTTGCACATGTGCTCAGTGGGATCAAGAGAGTGCACTGTCGTGACATATATCCAAAGTCAGCTAAGGGACGACACCGTGGCGGCTTCCTGACCTTTCTAAAAGACCAGCAGGTGAAGGCGCGATGGTGGGACCTGCACACATTCTTTGTCAGCACTCTTGAAAAAGGGCACATGGACAAACATAAATAAAATGAATCTATAAATTAAGAGGAAGTAAAACGGCAAATCATCGTAAACCTGTCCCAGTTGTGTCTAGGGGTTTGATATGTGGTTCTGTTTGTGAACAAATCCTGCGAAAGGTTATCGTTCAAGTAGCTTCCTCGGTCGTAAAAGACTGATGGGGAGTTGGAGTCTAAAAGCTCTTTCAGGCCCCATCCACACGTACCAAAACGATCTTCTCCCTATCCGTTTTCCCTGGCATCGTTTCAAGAATATCTGCGTCCACATGGATCCGTCTCAACACGACTCAAAGCGCTACTTCATATTCCAGGCCTAGAGGTGACGCTGTTTCCGTTTCAGAATTTCAGCAGAAGTTTCTTCAGTCATCCTCAGTTAACCTTTCCTCAGTGTGTTCCGTCTGTATTGATCCAAAACTATTCATCTGAAAATTACAGAGATGGAGAAGCAGCTGGATATACTAAAGAGGAGACATGCTACTAGCCCTGTGATGGACTGGCGACCCGACCATGTTGTACCCCTGCCTCTCACCCGATGACAGCCATTAATTTAGAACTGAAGAAGCTGCTTGGAGGAGTGGAGAAAGATCTTCAAGAAACTGCTCAGCTCCATTTTTTCATTCAAGACTTTCAGGGGAGGTTGAACATTACCCTGTCTTATTTTGTCCTCTCCATGTCGCGAGCTCTTCCATTCATCTCAAGCTGCAGCAGTGTTAGCCGCAGCAGTGAGCAAAGGTGTGAGGCTCCCCCAGGCAGGAGGCCTTTGTGTCTAACAGCTTGGTGTCAATCACCTGATCGTCTCTGCTCAATGGAGCAAACAGAGGACAGTGGAGTGGAGCAGGCGGCAACGACGCCCCAAATGGTCCACCTTTTCCATGCCTCGACGGGATCTGCTAATTAAAAGTGAAGACATGATCTGTAATATGACTGGTGCTGATGGCTCAGTATCTGCCCGAGGGACGCTTTATCATCAGAGCTGTCAAACTTCTGTACGTCTGGATCAGACGTGTCACATCATGACTTTTTTTGAAGATCTGACTCAGAGTTGGTCAGATCCTTGAGGAGCCAGCTGTCTCAGTATAAGAGGGGGCCCGCGCATGTGGTCTGACAGCTTCACATACACATCAAACGTCTGTCAGACCCCCAACCTCCCTCACACACACACCTCAGCGCTCTTTTGGCGCTGCAAGTATCACCAAAAACAGGCCCGTAAACACGCAAGGTCACGATAAAGGATCAAAGTGGCGCTCTGCAGACAGACTGCCTCTGTGGAGTGTGTTTGGGAAGCATCCTGGATCTGTAACCGGCTCATCGCTGACGGATGGCGTTTGAATGGAGGGACTGGGAGTGAAATGCCCTGCTGTGGTTAAATGCGAGTGCACAACGCGGGGAGCGTCTTCACGGTGTGTGGTTTACAGCGCGGGGCCACACACGAGAGGACGGCACTCACAACAATCAATATGACACACAGGTGGGCAATTAGGAGGAAAAACAAGAACTGAGTGTTGTGGAAACAGGATCTCTGTCACGCTGAGTGAAGCCATGGATGCTCGGTGAGGAGGTTTCCAGCTCATGTCCACTCGGAACTTGTCACTCTTAAAGACTAAAGACAGGATGACATGGGGTTTTTATTAATGCTGCAATGTCTCATGAAATCAAGCTGTTATCTTGGAGTCACAATATGTCAGGCTTTATTTGACACGGGCTTAAATGATCTTTTCTTTGCAAATTTGCTTCTTCAAAGCAGACGAGGGGATTTTGGGAAAAGTGAGTGGGCGGACTGATGACCAAGGTGTGTTATTCAGCCATATATTCACATCCTCGTCAACGAGTGCAGCTAAAAACAGACCTCTGTCCCTCCAGAGTGCAAATAGGAAGCTTGCTTTGATTCACTTCACTTTGCTTTTTTCCTGTCCTGCCCAACGTCCTGCAGCAGAACGCTCGACAGACAAAGGGAGCTGGACAGACAATTAAGCGCGGCGAGAGAGGACAAGCTTCGGGTGGAGGCTCGCAAACACAATCCCCCCTCCAGTTTGATTACCAAAAAAAAACACACAACAATCGGCAGCGACAAACACTTCTCTGGGAGTAAGTGACGCTGGTGACATGAGCGGAGGAGATGGGAATTAGACCTTCATCTTCATAACAAGAGGAAGAAGGAGATGACTAAGGAGGTGGAGGGGCGGCGGACGGGATCGGAGGATTGTTGAGTGATACAGTAGTTGTGTCTAAAGGTCGGTGCCCCGGCGCCACTGCTGCCGGTCTGCTGAGAGACGGAGCAGGCTGAAGACTGAGGCGTACCACCTGGAGCAAAAAAGAAATACAGCGATGAAGAAAAAAGAGTTACTAAATCACTTTTAAAAAAGCTAGAAAGATCATATTACTGCACACTGGCTGACTGTATCATTTGCCACTTCATTAGGTACACTAGTAAAAATACATGCGACAACAGAAACACTTCTATGTTTAACCCAGTACAGTTTAACAGCAACACAAACTACATCCTCCAAAATAACCAGGATCTTGAATTACAATCTTTCTGACACATATAGAACATTATAACAATCATGACGGGGGATTTAGTGCAGGACTCTAACATTAGGAAAGGTACAAGTGTACCTAATGAACTGGCAACAAAGTATATCTTGCTTGCTTGTTGCATTCTTTTTCACATTTGATGCACTCCTCCTTTAAAAACCAAAAGCTGTCAAATAAATACATTTCCCTCTCATTTGTATTGGAACAGACACATAATGCAGCCTAAGGTAACATTAAAAATGTAGTATCATATAAAAAATGGTGGTGTATCAATAAGCAATTAGTAAATTTGTGCACCATTTAACATATTCTTGTGTAATTCTTCAAAATGCCCAAACACGCAAACAAACTGTAAGATATTTAGTTTGCCAATGCGGTCTCATTCTAGTTCTAAGTCTGTTGATATTCAGGTCACGAAACCAAAGGCCGCTGGATGAAAGGTCCCGCTGATATATCTCATTTTAATCTTTCAATAACAATGCCAAAGCTCAGATTTTAAAATGAATTTAGGTGAGGTATTTTGTTCCAATTTTGATATTGTCTTTTTTCTATGATTCATATAACCACAGGTGACAATGTGTCTTTTTGTAACCTGCAGTTCATTAAACCTTGACATGTCTGTGTTTTGTTTTCATTTCGTACTTCTACATGTCTGGACCTGTGCGGGCGAGAAGGAAGAACAGACAAGGAAATGTTAATTGTCCTGTTTAGTGAAGTAGTGAGTGCTCCAGTATCAGAACGACTCTCATTGAAAGTACAAAGGCCCTCTTCTGGAAACTTGTCCCGTCCGAGCCTGACTCCAGGGTTTCTGTCCAAACGTGTCTAATGAACTTTCACTCAGTCAAAAAACAGTGTTTCAATTTATATTTGATTATATATATATATAGTTTTTGTTTTGTAATTTAAAAAAAATAAAAATAATTAACAGTAGATTTTTTTCTTGCAAATATTTTGTGAACAAAAATTTGGGGAAAAAATATGAAATCCTAAAAACAGAATGTGACATGTTTTAAAGTGACACTGTGAATCCAGATAAGGTACAAATCTAATGAATGGAGAGGAGTGTGTGTGTGTGTTTGTGTTTATGCGTGTGTGTGTGAGCCGACCAGAGTGGAGGAGGGCAGTGTGAGGGGAGGTGGGGCTGTTGTGGGAGGGTGCAAGTTGGGTGGGAGTATAAAAGGGTGAATAGATTTCACCCATAGCAACAGACTTCAGAGTGCTGTCTACTGCTGTGGATCTATCTGCCTCAAACTTTATTTTTCTTTAAAACAAGGAGAAGAAGTGAAGAGAAAGAATGGAGATGGAGACAACTACGATTCCCGACGACTACTACGACTACGAGGAGTCAGAAAACTCCACCATGTGTGACTACTCGGAGTGGTGGCCGTCATACTCTGTCATCCCGGTGCTGTACATGCTCATTTTCATCCTAGGCCTCTCTGGGAATGGAGTGGTCATCTTCACCGTGTGGAGAGCCCAGGGCAAGCGGCGCGCTGCGGACATCTACATCAGCAATCTGGCCCTGGCAGACCTCACCTTCGTGGTCACTCTGCCTCTGTGGGCCGTTTACACCGCCAAGGGCTACCACTGGCCCTTCGGAGTGGCCCTGTGTAAGATCAGCAGCTATGTGATCCTCCTCAACATGTATGCCAGCGTCTTCTGCCTCACCTGCATGAGCTTCGACCGCTACCTGGCCATCGTCCACTCCCTGTCCAGCACCCAGCTCCGCACCCGTGGCCACATACAGAGCTCCCTGACAGCCATCTGGCTCCTGTCTGGTCTTCTAGCTGCTCCCACTCTCATCTTCCGCAACACCAAATACGACACAGAAACCAACCGCACATCCTGCGCCATGGACTTCAGCCTCGTGCTGACAAACAAAAATCAAGAGAACCTGTGGATTGCCGGCCTCAGCATCTCCTCCTCAGCTCTGGGCTTTCTCCTGCCTTTCCTGGCGATGATGGTGTGCTACGGGTTCATCGGCTGCACCGTGACTCGCCACTTCAACACCCTGCGCAAGGAGGACCAGCGCAAGAGGAGGCTGCTGAAGATCATCACCACGCTGGTGGTGGTGTTCGCTGCCTGCTGGATGCCCTTCCACATTGTGAAGAGCGCGGACGCCCTCTCCTACCTGGACCTGTTCCCCGCCACATGTTCCTTCCTGCGCTTCCTGCTGCTGGCTCACCCCTACGCCACCTGCCTGGCCTACGTCAACAGCTGCCTCAACCCCTTCCTCTATGCCTTCTTCGACCTGCGCTTCAGATCCCAGTGCCTGTGCCTACTAAACCTGAAGAAGTTCTTGCACACCAGCCCGCCCAGCTCCTTGTCCTCGCAGAAGACAGAGGCCCAGTCTCTGGCGACGAAGGTGTGACCACAGCTCAGGGCCCAGAGGCACACCGGGGAGGAGGTGAACAATGCAGAACAATGCGGGTAAATCAAAACCTCGTAGCGTTGGGTGCTCGTCAGCAGTCAGTTTCAGGGTGTCACCCTTTACTCCCCTCTGTGGACGATAGACTGAGGGAGACTTTCGGGGCGTGATCACACTGAAACTCCAGCCTCACTTCCAGCAGCAGGGAAGCACAACTGAACTACTCAACGCAAGGGAACAAGCCTGGCTGCAGACTTTTTCTTGCAGAAAAAGTGGAATGTATTTTCAAAAATGGGTGGGGGGTTGACACGAGGCTCTCCTGTGGACTTTATGCAAAGTGCTGAGCTTTGAACTCTGAAGCGCCGTCCTCGAGTCACAGTGAAGTGTATTGCTCATGCATTTGCCCCTGCCGTTCTTTTTTTTTGCATTAGTAAGCACTTGAGGTTTGTAATCTGCTCTCCAGCTCCGTCTGCAGTATCTGCACCACAGCCAACAGTATTACACTAGTGTGTGAGTGAGTGTGTGGGGCAGTCGGCGAGAAGTGTTGGAGTCTGATAAGAGTGTTGTAAGGTGTGTGTGTGTGTGTGTGTGTGTGTGTGTGTTGGGGGGGGTGGGCAGACGGAGCAGACAGCAGACAGGCAGATGGCAGCTGACAAATGTTTTCAGGTTGATGAAAGGGCCCAATTAAAAGGTGACTGTTTTGACAGTCTGTCTGTGTGTGAGGGAATGAGCGGGTGTCTGTTGAATGTCAGAATATCAATGAATTTGTACCTGACAACAGCATTTTTTTTTAAAAATTTGTGAATACACGTTATTTTGAACTAATGTCTATAATTTTGTTATTAAAAAAAACAAGGTGCTTTGAAAAAAACAAACATCTCTCTCTGTCTGGTGTCACTTTGTTTCTCGTGATGGCTTGTTAAGTCTGCCTGGAATGTATTTTCTCCCGTCCAGTGAATACGCTACTTCCTGTTGGGGCATTGCTGAGAGGAGGCAGTCTCCTTCCCATTGTTTTTTTTCGCAGGGCCGAAATCAAAGCATATGTCTGCAGGAAATGCACGTTGGACTTCTGTTTCCCCCCTCCAGCGGGTCTGTTGCTCCTCTGTCACAATCCCCTGCCGCAAACAATCAGCGAATACAAAAGTTTCTGGGCTGGATCGACCGCGGGACGCTTGGCTCTGTCCCAGAAATGTTAAAAACTCCAAAGTGTTAATTACAACGACTTCAGGATTCTTATCCTGCACCTAAATATATCTCAAATTCATCTCAAACACTCTTTTATGTTACTGGATGTAATCGTCCGTGTGATCTTAGCACGGCAGCAGCTTGTTGAGCTTTACATTAGAATTCAGTGAATAACCAATTTTGACTGTAATGAGCTTTTAACAGGGATATAATCAGCGACAGCGGGGGAGACAGAGGGATTGGACTAATCCTTGGCGTGTGTCCACCATCCGTCCCTTTTGTAATACCTGTGATAGAGACATGGCTTAATCTAAATTAGCTCAGGACACTTCTAGGAGACCAGTTTGGATGAGGGAGGAAAAACTTGTAACTGTGACTTTAATTTCCAATAGGGAAACATCTTCCATCTTCATCACTGGAAAGGAAAGACTTCAAACAGCTGCAGCCACATTCATTCTGCCTCCTTCATCCTAATCTGGTCCAGGGCAGCACACAACAGACGCAATCATGTGAAAGACACTAAACAACGAGCTTTATTCCTTAATGAAACATTAAATCAACTGCACAGTCAGCACAACAAATATGTTTTATGAATGAAACACACATTATCCTCCACCTGTCAGCATCAAAGCTGCAAAGCTCAGGCTGTAAAACCAGATCTGGATAGATTACTTTTATGGGTTTTTTAAAAATTTTGTGAAGCTTATGTGATCGTGTTACGCCGATTTCACGGCCTGAGCGTTGTCAAAGCTGCTCAGAGCGCTACAAGAGAGCACTGATTTAGTCCCTTTGATGGCATACGGGCTGGGGTGTTCGCCCGAGCTGACTCTTTGGTTAACGATTACACAAATGTTTTCATTCCTCTGTAATTGCACGCCGTGACAATCCACTGTGCCTGCAGGGAATCCCGCGGGCAGAAACCGTCTTTACTCCCACAGGATGATGAAACACCAACAACAGCACTCACAAACAGGAATTATCGTTTCATGCGCCCTTACTTCTGCCAATTTCTACTAAACAATGCTCTCTGCGGGTGTTTTCTGTTTTTGTAAGAAAGCCAGAGTTGTTCTGTCTGTGAAAAGACAGGCAGCAGTGTTGTCTGAAGACACGCTGTGGATTAAAAGAAAAATAATTTGAAATAACAGATGACAAGCTTACACCACTAATTACCTCCACAGCAGCATCCTGTAAACACAACTTGTTAACTCCTTTTAATAACTCTCACAACAACAAATGTATAAAAATTACCCACATGTTCTGAGGGGAAATAAGAAGCCACTTAAAGGTCTTTTTCTGTCCCTGAAGCTGTAAAGTCTGTGGATTATCCTTAAAGGGATGGTTTGGTTTGTCTGAAGTGGGGCTGCAGACTGATCCCTGAACAGGAGCCACAAATTAACTGCAACCTGAGGAAATTAAGCGCGGCTTTACTTTGCTGTCAGACAGCTTTTCCAACGGGGACTGAAGCTGTTATATCAACAAATTCCCTCTTTACACCGAACAAATAAAACCTCTTTACTTCCAGGGACACGAGCGTAGCTGATCTACTGCTGCCTCGCCTCAGTCTGTTAAGTTATTTGTGTTTTCGTGTGATTGCCGACGTCTTAGCACCTCAGTTGGGGTCTGAATAAACATTCACCGATCAGCCATAACATTATGACCAAGAGAAGTGCTTAACTTTGACAATCTTGTGTTCTGCTGGGAAACTTTTGGCATTCATTCACGTGGATGTTACTTAGACATGTAGCACCCACCCAGAGCAGAGCAGACCAGACACCCCCACCCCATAGCAATGACACTCTTTGATGGCAGCAGCCATCCCCAGCAGGATGCAGCCTGACACTGACACTGACCTGGCCTCCAAATTCACTAGATCTCTAAAGTGATCACGTATCTGTGGGATGCACTAGAACACGTCTGATCCCCTGAGGCCCCTCCCCTCAACCCATAGGACCCAAAGACCCCCATTAACAAGATTCTGTTGCCAGACGCCACAGGACACCCTCAGAAAGCCCATGTCCTTTCTCTGACGAGTCACAACTGCTTTGAAGGCAATATTAGGAAGGTGGTCATAATATTATGCCTGATACCTGTTCTGCATGGTAAAATTGTTGTTTTTGTCAATGGAGTCTGGTGGCTGACATGCAGGACATTGAATAGCTTAATTTCATGTAATGTTACATCTACAATCTAGTTCAAAAGTAGAAACTGAACATAGATATTAATAGAAACTATATTCATCAGCCAAAGCAATGAGAGTTTTTGTTAAATGTGATTTTTTCTGTTTTCTGTCCCATGTGGGTCTGCACAGAAACCTAAAATCCTCTCAAGCTTTGGAGGTTGTCTGCAAACACAATAGAGACCCTCAGCTCCTCACAAGTCTGGATAATGTTTGTTATTACTAAAGACAAGGTGGGGCAGTTTCAATCCTGGTGCCCACCTTTACTCATTCATCGCATATCAATGGCTGACAAATAGCCAATTGTGTTGTGTTAAGACAGGCTTGCGGCCAGGCCTACTGTATGTCAGAAACACATGTTCAGCTGTCATAAATCAGAACCTAATAAACCAGGTCAGGCAGAAAATAGACAAAGGAAGTGTGCGCGCATTTCTCCTCCGTCCTAACAATGGAGTCTGAGCAGCAGAGCCAGCAGACCGGACCTTGAGCCTGGTCTGACCATCGTGTGTTAGGATGAGATGCTGACCCCTGGAGAGTCTTGGAGGACCCTCAGCTTCCTGCCAACCGGCCTTCCAGAACTCCTCCCTGCACCGTCCCGGGAGAGCGACACACTCCACGGACAGGATAGGAGTCAGCAGGCCAAGCAGGAAGGGTGAATGGAGGGTGGGCAAGGTACGGGTTCCTGACCAGGGATATCCTGTCTTTCAGAGCCATCTCTTTGCCTTCAGGGCCCTCTGCAAGAGATTAATGCTCCACCTGAAGTCTTCATTACACACTTCTCTGCAACGAGTGTGTAAGAAAACGCCCAAAGTAGGTGAAAGGTTGTTTTCTCTAAGAGTGTGTGACAATAAATAAGACAACAAAGCTTATATTTAGTTGCAACATGTGACTCTAACACCTGAGGCGACAAATCAGACGTGTCTCTCTGTCTTCACCCCTTCGTCGCCTCTCCTGAGATGGCAGGCATTTCAAAGGCGTTCACACAGGCCAGCCATCGTTAGTGGAGACACGTCGTTTCCGACAGAGCGGAGGTGCCCGAGCTTTGGGTGACTCCGGATCTCTGGTTATGCGAGCCTTAGAGTAGATCATCCTCTCCAGCGGGCACAAAGTGTCCCTTCATTCCCTCGTCTATCCTCTCCATTGTGCACCCTTCCCGCCCTCAGGTCTAAATGGAGGCCCTGTCATCTGCAGCGGGACTGAGCCAGTTCAGCTGCACTGACTTAAGCGTTGCAGGTAAAGAATAATGAGCATCCGACAGATGACATCAGAGCGGCATCCAGAGAGGCCTGTGTAGGAGATGACACAGATTATGCAACTTTAGAACTTGATTTAAGGTGCCAACTCAGTTTTATTAACATTTCTTTACTTGTATCATCTGTTTTGACCAGTTGGGGTGAGAGAAGAGCAGGGAGAGAGAGAGAGAAGATGAGCCCTGACAAACAATAAACACTTAACTATGTCCTGTGTTGTTGCAGCCACATGTTGGAGGACTCTGTAACAACAATCTGCTGCCACACACAGTGTGTTTGTGCATGTGTGTGTGCTTGTATTACTCATCTTGGGGGACATAGATCTGTTTGCACGGTCATGTTGTGGAGACTTAACTTCCTCTTGGGGACAAAAAGCAAATCCCCTAAATGCACGTCGTTAACATTTTAGAGGAAGCCTTGGGTTTATTTTTGGACTGGTCCAGTCCAGACACGCTTTATGACACATAAAATATTTGAGAATGATGTGTTCTTTTCCCGTCACCAAAAAAAAAAGAAAAAAAGTTTCACTTCGATTTATTTAGAAATGATATAATTTTCCCTCAGAATGTGGAAGTATTTGAACGGTTTCCATTTGACACAACACAGGTTTTATATTTCAGTGACAGTTGTTTCTCGGTGGATGTGCACTGGTTGCTTCAGGATCAGAAGATACTTCAAGGGTCGAATACTGTATGCGCACGCTTCTGCAGCAGTGAAGCACAAACATCCAGGTGTAACAATAAGAAAAGACATCATCTGGATTTATTTTACATCTGAAATTTCTCAATAAAACTTGGTTAACTGGTGATTCTAAATTGGCCGTAGGTGTGAGTGTGAATGGTTGTCTGTCTCTCTGTGTTAGCCCTGTTATAGACTGGTGACCTGTCCAGGGTGTACCCCTGCCTCTCACCCGATGACAGCTGGGATCGGCTCCAGCTCCAGCTTCACAGGAACAAGCGGTTACAGATGATGAATGAATGAATGAATCAGGTGTCCTCTACTACAAATTCTAAAGCTTTTAAATTAAGACATTTTAGTGAATCCTCCAGAAAAAAAAAAAATGTATCAAATGAATGATGAACCATTTCATTTATGCTGACATTTGTTGTAGCCTCAGTGGTTTTAAAATAGGCATCCAGGTGTAAAATTAACTCTTTGTAATCCTGTCTGCAGCTCACAAAGTGGTGCTGTCAAATAAAGATTCCTTGTTGTATTAACTGTAGCCTTCAGGCTACAGTTAATACATTGTCAGTCGGTTTTCCGGGCAGCTGTAACATTTGCTTCACGGCTCAAGGTTCAGCAGCAACGTAAGGATGAAGTCAGGAACAGGCGTGATAAACGCCCCTTTCAAGACAGCCAAACTGTTGCTTTATTTCTTCGTCACTAAAATGGCAGGAATAAACTACTTCACTGCCACTTCATTAGGTACAGTAGTGAAATCAAATGCATTTAATTATTAACATCTCTGCACTAAATCTTAGATTCATGAAGGTTACGGTATTCAGCATTTGTTAAAAAATAACAGAGAGAGTTGTTGATTAAACTGTGTTTTCATTTCACAGGCTGTGGTTTGAAGTACTTTTAACTGTACTGAGAGATATGTATCCAGTATTTTAAACTTAAATGATTCTTTTTTTCTGCTTTTTCAGTGCAGATCTCTTAAACCACTTTGGCTTTTTACAAAACTATCAAAAATTCCCTCATTTTGAGGATTTTAACGCTTTAAATGACAGTTTGATCAAAGTTACTGTTGTTTTTTTTAGTTATTTTCCATGAAACTAATGATGCATGTCTGGGGCATTTTTTTTTTTTCAAATCATTCTTGGATATGACCAAGATTATTTAAAATATTAACTTGATTGCATTATTAGTTTTTGTGTAGCCTCAGATTTAAAATTTACTACCCTCTTGTGACCTTAGTTGAAAAAAAATGTCCCATTGACTCCCATTATAAACACATTTTTAAATGACACAATAAAATCATTCATTCTGCAATATTAGGGTTTCCTGTTAAGGGTCGCGGGGCCTGCTGGAGCCTATCCCAGCTGTCATTGGGCGAGAGGCAGGGGTATGGGCAGTCTATTGCAGGGCCAACACAGAGACAGACAACCATTCACACTCACACCTACGGCCAATTCAGAATCACCAATTAACCTAATGAGCATGTCTTTGGACGGTGGGAGGAAGCCGGAGTACCCGGAGAGAACCCACGCAGACACAGGGAGAACATGCAAACTCCACATAAAAAGGCCAGCCGGCCCATGGACTCGAAGAAAATGGTCATATAAGTAATTTTTAGTGTTCAACACCAAAATCAGGCAAAATCGGAGAGGAACAAGGAGATGAAGAAGAGGAAGCAGAATGATCTGACTCAACCACAAAGTCCACATCACACTCTCCTTCTGAGGATGCTTCATTTTCTTGCTTTTCTCTGGGAGTAGGCCATGTTTTCACTCTGACCCTTTTCCACAGAGTAGAAGCTCTTTGTCTTGCTTCTTGTTGTTAGGAATGAAATGACACCAGACTACCAGTTTGGCTGGTTTTAGTGTTGAACACTAAAAAATGACAAAGTGTTCTTAAAAATGATACTTTCAGCAGTACCTAATGAACTGGCAAATGAGTGTCCTTAATGATATTTTAGGCCAATAGCTAGTGGGTCAATACTGACACCTAGTGGTATCACCGGACACATTCTGACTCCGGAACTAGAGTGACCGTGTTGTTGCTAGTTGCTTCGGACGTATGAAGAGGACGGACCAGGCTAGCATAGACCAACAAGGCCTTCCGACCAAAAATTAACTTTGGATTTTTTTAGGGCTCTCTTCATGGTGTCCCACAAAAAACAGTCGCGGGTGTGGAAGTACGTGGACGAGGGCAGCTTGCTGAAGCTGAAGTCGTACCTGCGGAAGCACCGGGACCTGGACGTAAACTTCTCCCGGGGCAAGAGGCAGAGGAGCCCGCTGCACCTAGCCTGCTCCCTGGGAGACGACGCAGTGCTGCGGCTGCTGCTCAAACACGGAGCCGATGTTCTTCAGAGGGACCATAAAGGAGACACGGCGCTACACATCGCAGTCAACAGGGCTCTTAAACACGGGAAAACAGGTGGGGGAGACATGGGCGGTTAGCTGTGTTGTTCAAAAATGTCTTTAAAGTACATGGATTTTTTTTAATCTTTTGTTGTTATGTTGGGGTGTTTCTTTCAGCGTATGATGACCTGGTGGTGCCACTGAAGAAGAGCTGTCCAGAGGCCTTGACTTGTCCAAACAGAGCTGGAATCACACCTCAAGACCTGCTGGACTGGACAAAACAGTCAGAGGTAAATCATTTGAAGATCTGACTAACATTCATATGGATTTAAAATCTAGTATATCAACCCTGCCTACCACATCTGTAATACACAAACCAAATTTCCCATACGTGGGATAAATAAACAATGTCATACATCAGGATCGCAAGTTGAATTTTACGCTTAATACAGTATGTGTACAGGATTGTCTGGAAATTAACTTAAAATCACAAATATGATCTAACATTGCTCTTATGTATAAAAGGGGTCATAAGTGTTTATAAAATCAGGGATTTCAGTCGATTAACATATTTAATCGCGATTAATCGCATTATTAATAGATCCACTGATGTAGTTAGTACCAAATTAATTAAACGTCTTTTCTAAATGTGCATTAAGAGATGTTGTTTGAGTTTCTAACACACTTGTAAACATGGGAATGGACAAATATACTTGCTTTAGGCTAATGTATGATTATGTTATCAGTATTAGTGTTATTATTGAAACAATTCAAAACTATGAGGAAAAACTAACAACTTTGAGTGCATCAAAACAATTTGTGGGCTTAAACATAACATGAATCGATGCATTGTTATAGCATCGGCTTTGGCAGGAATTATTTTCTTTGTCTATTAAAAGTACATAAATTAAAGGATTCTTTTTAGTATTTCTTGACATTGATGATAAAACTTAAAATTTAGCATAGCACAATGATAAGATTGGTCTCTGAGACTGACAGCGGTGTGTTTATTAATCTGTAGCCTCGTTATTTGAAGTGTCACTTTGGAAAAACACGATGATTCAGGTTCAAGCTTTATAAGAAGTGTTTACTCTTGAAACATCTCATTTGTATTTTCTTCTTGAACTTGCACTGTTGAATTATCCAAACAAACTTACATTGATTTTGTTTGCATGCATGGCAGACTGGAGGAAACATGAGCCATTCATCTGGAAAAGACCCTGAAAAGGAGTGGCAGGAGAAGCTGTTTGGTGAATGCGAAGATGAATTTTATGAAACGTTTGGAGTATATGATGGTAAAGTTAAAACTCTCTTAAACTCTTATATATTGAAATCTATGGACCTGTTTGATTTAGACATTTCTTCTCTTGATAGTAACACTGATGCATTTGTTTCGCAGCTGATGACTTTCTTCCTGTTGATGACGATGAGGAAGACTTTGGGGACTGGGCTGATCGCATCAGGAGAGAGTATTTCAGTAAGAAAAACACAGAAGCCCAAAGACTGGCAGCATCTTCATCAGGATGGAAAAAGAAGAAGAGTAAAAAAGAGAGAGAACAAGAAGAGCTGAGCCATAAGGAGCTGCACGAAAGGCTGCAGAAGGAACATGAAGAGTATCTGTCCAGGGCAGCACGCAAAGAGGAAGAGACTCGGCGGGGAAAGAAGCGTCACTATGAAGAGCGGGCCGCGGCCACTTTTCGCGGCGGCTCCTCGGCGGACGGCTCAAAGCTGAGCTACAGCGACATCCCCTGGCCGTCTCCAAGAGGCACCGTGCAGGAGATGGTGGATGTGATGCTGCACGGAGTGGACAGAAAGGACGTGCCGGTGTTTCGCAAGATGATCCTGAAGCAGCAAGCGCTGTGGCATCCTGACAAGTTTGCTCAACGGTGCGGAGCCCGGTTAGAGGAGAAAGACAAACAGCGGATCTTGAGCACGGTCACAGCGCTGTCACAGGAGCTCAACGGACTGGTGCAGAGTCTGAGGACTTGAAAATCACCACGTATACACTCAGTTGCCAGTTCATCGGGTACACTAATGAAAACAAATGGGTTCTTTCATAACAGTTCTGCACTAATTCCAGTTTAACAGCACCACAAACTACATCCCCAAACGGATCAAACAGTTGAATCACCGCCTTTCTGACGCTATTTCAGCATAAACTAAATATTATAACAGTCATAAAGGAGGATTTAGTGCAAGATTGTTATATTGGAATGGATTAGTTTTCACTAATGCACCTTAAAAAACTGGCAATAAGACAATATTTTTGGTGCTTACAGTCTCTTCAGGATACATTTGTGCAAGTAAAGGTACTTTCAGTCTCTAAGAGGAGCTCTCCTAGAAATGTCCACCTTCAAAGGCTGTGTTTTTATTTTTATTTTTAAGCTCCCATTCGTCCCATCATTTGACGTGGGATAATAACTGTTGGCGGTTGGTGGATCAGCATCACATATTATGTGCAGTTGGTGACAACTGTTGTGTCAGTGGACAAGGCCTATTTGTGTTTGTCTCTTTCAGGGCACATTAGTGGTGGTAATGCTCAGATCTAGGCGTCCAGTCCAAGGGTCACAGCACTGACCTTTGGGTGACAAGCTGGCTTAACCAGGCTTTAAACTCGAGCCTGACATGTTTGTGTTTGAAACGTGTAAGTCAACCGAGTCAGAAAGCATGTGCTGAAAGAAAGTTGTGTTAATGTAATTGATTTTTAACATGAAATGTAATTTAATTTTCAGGACTTTCATGCGATTGCAGGATTAAATGTTGTAAGGGATTTAGATGCTTGATGAAACACCGAGCATAATATTATTTTTATTTATTGACCCGCTGATGAAAGCATTAAATTATTCTCATCATCCAGATTTAGCCCGAGTGTCGTTTGTGTTGAGTCATCTAGTCAAGACCATCTTCAAAAACGTGCTGTTACAGGTGAATTATAACTCTGCATTAACCGATCAAATGTCAAATGTGTTATTAAACCCCCTAAATGAGCGCCTCGCCCCCCAAAACACCCTAAATAAAGGAATTCGCACACAAAGAAGAGCAGATGGTCGGCCCGCTTTCAGCGATGGAACAGAGTAAGAAGATGCGCTGGTTGCCAGGTCTGTGAGTTAACCCCCTTTTCATAAAAAAACATTCAGGGGCATAAATTACAGGCGAGACAAAGGAATAATGACTATTCACACATTCAGGCTATTGTGTGTGTGTGTATAGTGAATTGAAAACAAAATCCTTATAATAAAAACTCAAAAACAATTATTTGAACAGGTTAAAGGATGAGTTTTATAATAGACTCCCTGTTATCACCAATAAAAAGCAATTTGGTAAAACTATATCCACAAAAACAGTTTTCCTTTTAAGTTCAGCGGTTTTATTATTTCTATTTTATGATCTGGGCTTACTACAGCAGTTTGTCCATTTTGTCCGCCATTGTTTTAAACATGTAGCCAAAACAACCAATGTGGCTCCACACGGTGAAAATTAAGTTCTGAATTTGTCATTTATTCGTGTTTAGCTATTAACTACCCAAATAAACATATATTTAGCCACGAGGCCACAACGCAGCACCTCTTTCCTCATCAACCTAGAAAAGCCGATGATTTCAGAGGATGCGACCGCATCTGGCAACCCGGGGACGCGATCTGTGTCAATTGCCGGGCGACGTAGCGCGAATAAAGGCCGTAGCCTATTTCTGACTGTGGCTTATTTTTAACGTGAGTCCGTGCCCTTAGCCCCGTTCGTCTGCATGTCGGGTTGATTATTTATCCTCTAGTCTGCCTGTTGCTCGTCTCTTTGTTGCTGGTGTCGCGTCGTCGCCGTGTTTTGTTGCGCTGTGATGACAGGTGTTCAAGGTAAAGAGCCTTCAGGATGACGCCTTTCTCCTCCGCTTTCGCTCGATGCACAAGGGAGGCTTCAGTCTTTAACTAATAATGTTTTTAATCTTGTTTTTTTCAATAGGCACCAAGGCGAGAGGGAAGGGAAAGAAAGCGGCGCAGGTCCACGATGAAGATAATGCGTCTCCGTCATTATTAATGGACAGTAATTAATCCTCGGGGGAAGTTAATTGGCCAGGGGAGCAGTATCTGTGAATTCTGTGATGTCCTATTTTGCTTCGTGGCAGTGAACGGGCTCGTCGTCGAGGCTTCACCGGGCTAACGGGCACGTTATAAGGCAGCGGAGCAGGTCTGTCTGTGTGGCAGATAAAGATGGTGTTTCGGAGCGAGGAGATCTGCTTGGCGCAATTGTTTCTGCAGTCCGGCTCTGAATATGACTGCATTAGTGAGCTGGGAGAGCTGGGGCTGGTCGAGTTTCGAGATGTAAGTAAGAGAGGCTGAAGATGCGCTAACACATGTTTTTTGTGTGACTGAGTTTAAAATAAAAACCCTCTGTCATACCTCATCTTCTCTATCATTACGCATGCACGTTTAAAGGGAGGGGACGAAGGGGCCATGTCTGTCTGTTTATCTGTCTGTCCATCTATCTGTCTGGCTGGCTGTCTGCCCTTTTATGTGTCTGTCCATTTGTGTATCTATCTATCTATAGGATTTCTACGTTTTGTATTTATCATTAGGCCTAATGAATATAGTACAATCAAAAGTCTTAATAACTCCCAGTGACTGTCTGATGATGCCACAGTCAACCTTGCTGTTGCACACTCTTGGGCCGACGCAGCCTCCCTGACTTGTTATGCTCCTCTGGTTTCAGCTTAACCCGAGTGTCAGCTCATTCCAGCGGCGCTTCGTCAGCGAAATCAAGAGATGCGAGGAGATGGAGAGGATTCTGGGTAAGCGAGCAACACCTGCCGCCGTGGTCCATGTGGGTGTAGCCTGAGCTGCACCCACCTAGACCAGTTAATCATCTGGTATTCGTAAGCAACTCATGAGCTGATTATTTTTTTTTTCATTATTTTATTTAAATGGGACCCTCTGAGACTTAAGTTGCTCAGCTTGCTCTGACACTTCGGTGGTAATTACAACAAAACAACTTATCAGCATGTTATTTTTTTGTTGACAGGGTACCTTCTGAGGGAGATTCAAAAGGCTAAAATAGCCGTTCCAGAGGAGGATGAGAGTCCACTTGCTCCTCCACCCAGACAAGTTCTTGAGATCATGGTAAGCTTATAATAGTGTTATATGCATTTTAATGGTGTTTAATTGACTATTTAAATGCACACTATCGATCATATTCAGGTGTCTGACCTTTGAGAAACCTGTCTTGTCATATCTCAGCTTACAAATCCTAACATCATACAGGTTACTGTGGTGCTTTCTTGGCTTTAAGACAAATTTAATCATTGAACTATTTTGGGCAATTCTCAGTCAACCAGGTTACAGTACAACCAAAGCAAAGCTAAAACAAAGGCAGCTGGACTTCTTTGAGTTTTCCTGAAGATGTTTCACCACTTATCAAGTGGTTTCTTCAGTTCTTAATGACTGATCTGTGGGCGGTGTCCACCTGATACTCACATGACTAAGGTTTGTAAACTAACCAAAACCAACCTGGGTGGTGTCGTCTTAGTGGTTCTCTAACAAGCCATAATCTATTTTATACAGATCCTTACACCGTTTTGTGTAATTTGTAGTCTGGGAGACATTTAGATCTGCGTATATCCATATAGTGGGAGTGAATGGGGCACCGAAATGCAGCCTCTAAAAACACATTATCTGCCACGAAACTTGTTCATTTCACCAATATTTTGCTATTGCATGCTAATGCTATTCCCTGTTGAGTCCGGAGTTACCTGTTATCACCAGACTCTGGATGATGTCATCTCTGAGCAGCACATAATGCGTTATTTAGAGGCTGTGTTTCGGTGCCCCAGTCACTCCCACTATATGGATATAGACAGATCTAAATATCTCCAGAATTACTTCAAATTACACAAAAGTTGTATGGATCCAGGTCCAGGTTGTAGAAACAGTAGTTCCTCTTTAATGCAGTTATTAGAAACTGAAGAAGAAAAACACTTTGTCAACTTTAACTTTGCCACATGATCTGTCTTTATTTAAGGTTAAAAAAAAAAAAAAAAACTGTGACCATACTCTGACCTCACATCTATTCAGTTGTGTTCTGGGCTCCTTCAGTTAGCTTCACTGGCCGTCCTGCCGCTGTATTCATTGTTCAATGTGGTGTCCAGGAGCAGCTTCAGAGGCTGGAGATGGAGCTCAGCGAGGTGGCGAAGAACAAAGAGAAGCTTCAGAGGAACCTCCTGGAGCTCACTGAGTACACGCACATGCTGAAGATCACGCGGACCTTCATACACAGCCGCTCCAGAGTGAGTGTTTCCACTTGGCTGCTCATTTGTCTTTTCACCTTAGTCGACATGTGTTGCATTCTCCAGTCCCTTTCTCGTTTACATCTTCGGCGAGACGACCTCTCCTCACCCCGGCCCGCAGCATCTTGTTTTCTTGTCGCTGACATGTTTTATTTCCCTCGACGACAGACCTGGAGCTAGCGCCAACTTTAATTAATGACACGGTCGCAATTCGGCTGCTACACGCTCCACCTGAGTCAGCCAGGATACATGCAACAATGATCTCTGTGTGAGACAGGCAGGCAGACAGACAGGCAGGCAGTTGTGAGAGTAAACGGCACGGCCTTATGTGTGAACATCACATCGCATGTGTGCACTAGAACCATGCAAGGAGTGGTTAATATAAGCTGTCATGAATGAAACATGTTCCTTTTTATAATTAGCATGAGGCTCTTGGTCCCCAGTATGAAGAATTCCCCACTATGGAGACAGACTCGGTCACTGGATGCACCGGTATGCGACCACTCGGAGCTAAGCTGGGGTGAGCTGTGTGTCATTTACGGCCACATTACGAGATTACGAGAACATGGATCCATTGGCATTAAAAAAAAAAAACACTAAACTCTGAACTGATCTCTCCGGGGGTGTAGGTTTGTTTCGGGTCTCATCCAGCGGGTGAAGGTCGAGGCCTTTGAGCGCATGTTGTGGAGAGTGTGTAAAGGTTACACCATCCTCAGCTACGCCGAGGTGGATGAGAACCTGGCTGATCTTGACACCGTGAGTATACACCTATAACCAGTTTATGATTGTTTGCAGGGCCGTGGTAATAACTTGTCGCCGCTGTGTTGTTTCAGGGTGAGATTAGCAAAAACGTTGTGTTTCTCATCTCTTTCTGGGGAGACCAGATTGGACAGAAAGTCCAAAAAATCTGCGATTGGTAAGAAAGCCACCCTTTACTTGAATTCTCCTTTCAGTACCTGATGTGTTCTACTTGCTTATCCCCTTCTGCGCTTGTTGTCCTTAGCTACCACTGCCATCTCTATCCCCACCCTGAGAAGGATGAGGAGCGAGCAGATGTGTTGGACAGCTTGAGGACACGAATCCAAGACCTTAACAACGTAGGACTGGAGGCTTTTTGAAGCGTATAGGAGAACATGACACAATCACACCAATGAGTTTTTAGCAGCGACTGTTGTTTCCTGCAGGTGCTTCACCGCACTGAGGACTACCTGAGGCAGGTTCTGCAGAAGGCCTCAGAGTCGGCCTACACCTGGGTCGTGCAGGTGAAAAAGATGAAGGCTATCTATCATATCCTCAACCTCTGCAGCTTCGACGTCACCAACAAGTGTCTGATCGCGGAGGTGTGGTGTCCCGTCAGTGACCTGGCGAACCTGAGGGGGGCATTAGAGGAAGGCTCGGTGAGTACAACTAGGCTAGGTGGTAACAGTGAAGCAGAGGAAACCTCTCCCCTGAGGTCATATTGGGTTGGGGGAGTTTATAACCTGACCTAATAATAATCATGACACCACAGACAGTGATGTTGTGTGTGGTGAAAATGCTTTTGATTGCAGCTGTGGCTGTGAAGTGAGTGATTAAAGCAGCACATGGCTTGATAGAAATATCAAGAAGGATCTCGATGAAGATCCCTCAGATCCGAAAACCAAAAGCTTTTACTGTTTTACTCTGCGTGAATTAATATGCATCTGTTTTAATTGACAATTTTAGGAGCAAATATTCTTACGTGTATGTCCTTCATCATCAGAGAAAAGGCGACGCCACCGTACCGTCCTTTGTTAACCGCATCCCAAGCACTGACACTCCACCTACCTTGTTAAGAAGCAACAAGTTCACAACTGGTTTCCAGAGCATTGTGGAGGCTTACGGGGTGGGGGACTACCGCGAGGTAAGCCCAGGTAAGAACCCTCGCTCCGGTTTCTGAATAACAGCATCTCTTTCTTTGCTTTGAGGCAGTCCTGAATAAATACTTTAACTTCCTTACTGGCAGCACCCTACACCATCATCACCTTCCCCTTTCTGTTTGCCGTGATGTTCGGTGACCTCGGCCACGGGATGGTGTTGAGCCTCTTTGCCTTGTGGATGGTGTTGACGGAGAAGAAGCAGAGGAAGAAACGATCCAGCAACGAGGTAGGAATGAGTTGTCGCCGCCGTCCATTACGCAGAGTTGAACTTTATTGGCTTACGCTGATAGCGGCGGTATCTGCTCCTCTCAGATATGGGCGACTTTTTTCAACGGTCGTTACATCATCCTGATGATGGGGCTTTTTTCTGTCTACACCGGGCTCATTTACAACGACTGTTTCTCCAAGTCGTTCAATATATTCGGCTCTGGCTGGAGCGTCAAGGCTATGTTCACGACTCAGCAGTGGACGTGAGTTATCAGCACGCACACGCAAACATAAAATCTGTTTATCGTCGTGTCAGTGCATGTGGAGTTTTAATGGGTTATTGTAATGTATTCATTTTTTTTTCCACTGCAGAAACAAAACACTCCAAACAAATGCTCTGCTCACGTTAGACCCTAATGTCAGCGGCGTTTTCAATGGGCCGTACCCATTTGGCATCGACCCCGTGAGTAAATGCACTCAGACGCTGCAGTTGGAAATTAAATGGCTCAACGTTTTCACCAACGTGTTCTTGTTTTCCTCCATCAGATATGGAACTTGGCAGTGAACCGACTGTCCTTCCTCAACTCCTACAAGATGAAAATGTCAGTCGTCATCGGGGTCATCCACATGAGCTTTGGGGTGGTGCTGAGTGTCTTCAACCACTTGTAAGTGACTCGGGACCTCGCTTTCAGTCCATGGGCGTCCATTAGTGGCAGGCATTAACGTGTGCTGAAATGCATTTCAAAGTATACATTATGTCCATATTCTGTGCAGCTCGATTTACTTTTAATGACGCAGTCTAATAAAAACAGCCACACGGATGAACAAATCAATGGTCTCCCTGGTTGGAGATGAACTCTAATGACCTTTAGTGGGCAGAAGCTGATGTATATTGAAAAATATGGAGCCAGAAATGGAGCAAAAGTCAAGCCAAGTGCTATTTCTTCCACGTATTTAAATGTTTAAACATGGATACATTTCTGGTGAAGGTGCATGCAGGGAAATGACATATACATGTGAGAAAGAGTTTGATCAGATGCAAAATTAGTACACGCCCACAAGTGCAGGATGAGTCATTTTTTAAATAGCTTTTCAGGAAATTAAATAAACACCGTTAAGAATACAGACAAAATTGCTTTTTTATCAGTGCTGGACAAGATTCAGGTGTATAGATGATGTATAGTGAAATATATATTTGACTTTAAAGGTTATGTCTGGTGAATCCAACTGTAAATCTCACTGGAACACGAAATCTACAGCTGAAAAATCAAAACTATGGTTTACCCCTGTTACAGCATTTGATAGAATCTACAGTTTATACGGTTTAAAAGAAGAAGATTCATCAGTAAACACCAGTGGAAATGTGAGCCATCATTATTATTTAGTTTTTTTAATGAACAATAGTCTGGGATATCTCAACTGGTGTTTTTTTATTGACAAATTAATCATCTTTTAGTCAGCGTTTAGCAGAACAGCTGAATACTTTGTCAACATTATCCAACCCTGTGAGCTTGGAAGGGTTTCCTCAGCTTCACCAGCTTTTGTGTCACTACTAAAGCAAACACGTTGTGAGTTTTTTTAATGCATCCAGTCATTGTCACCCTCCTCTCTCTCCTCAGGCACTTCCGACAGAAATTTAATGTCTACCTGCTATTTCTTCCTGAGCTGCTCTTCCTGCTCTGTCTCTTTGGCTACCTGGTGTTCATGATTTTGTACAAGTGGTTGGCATTCAGTGCGCGCGACTCCAGCCACGCTCCCAGCATCCTCATCCACTTCATCAACATGTTTGTCATGCAAGGGAAGGATATGACGCCGCTCTACCCTGGACAGGTATGTGTCTGGATTCATCTTCTGTTTTAATCAGGTGTATTTTAACCCTTGTTAAAGTGTTTGTTTGTGCCTTGCTTCAACAGCTGGGGCTGCAAATTTTCCTGGTTGTGGTAGCCATGCTGTCAGTTCCTGTGCTGCTGTTAGGAAAACCTCTTTACTTGTACTGGCTGTACCGTGGAGGCAAAGGCCTGCGCAGACGCAGGGTAAGCCAAGTCAAAAATACTGCAGCGTCTTATTTTGGTTCATTTGTCAGTGCTCCAAAATAAATATGCTGCCTCACTTCAGGGTTATGAGAGGGTGAGGCGTGTGAGCGAGGATGACAACTCCACGGCGCCGTCCTATGAAGAGGACGAAGAGGAGGGACTTGATGAACTGACCAACAAAGAAGCTCTTCCCAAAGAGGTCAGAGAACAGTGACATTAAACAATCTGTGATCCAACAAATCGTTAATGGCATTTGTGTGGTATATTGCGTTTTTTGAAGTAGATGCCACACGTGCTGCATTTGCACACTAGAAAAGAGAAAGTAGGGCAGCAGAAAATAGTCAGCTGTGGAGCTGATTATTCCCATGCTTGCACAAGCGTAACAAATACACTGCACGCTGTATTAAAAAAGGAGCACCAGATCGTCTTAACTTCATCAGTAGGAATTAACTGCGGTATCTTATATATTGTTTGAACTCTTTTGCAGTTTGACTTTGCCGATGTGCTCCTGTACCAGTCCATCCACACCATAGAGTACTGTCTCGGCTGCATTTCCAACACTGCATCCTACCTGCGTCTCTGGGCGCTCAGCTTGGCTCACGCCCGTAAGTGCAGCCGTCTGTACCTCTTTGCATTTCTGTCACACGTTTACTTTAGTGTGTCTTCGTGTGCTTTGTTTTCATTTACTGTTTTTTTTAGAGCTGTCTGAGGTGTTGTGGGCCATGGTAATGCGCCTGGGATTCAAGATCACCACAAAAGTCGGGGTAGTGTTCTTGGTCCCTGTGTTCGGCCTCTTCGCCACGCTCACCGTGTCCATCCTGTTAGTCATGGAAGGCTTATCAGCGTTTCTCCACGCTCTGCGACTTCACTGGTGAGTCTTTGCGCTCTGTTATTTTGCTGTACCAACTGGATGAATGCAAACATTAAAGGGGAACTACTGTTTTTTTACAACCTGGATCTTATTTCTGGCATAAAATACGATGATTTACTCACCCATATAACTTTTGTGTAATTTGAAGACCTTCAGGAGATATTTAGATCCGTGTAGATCTGTATAATGGGAGTGACTCGGGCACCGAAACGCAGCCTCTACATAACGCATTTTCTTCTGCGAAAGTTGTTCATTTCATCAGTATTTTGTTATGGTATGCTAGTGCTATTCCCCGTTGAGTCCAGATGATGTCTTCTGATCTGGATGATGTCATCTCTTGAGTGACGTGCGCACCTGCGACGGTCAGCTTGTTTACCTGTAATTTGCTATTTGCTATGGTTTGTCCACAACCTTAGAATCTGAAAAATATTCAGCCGTATTGCAAAAAATTTGCAGTAGCAAATTACAGGTAAACAAGCGATTGTATTTTATGCCAGAAATAAGGCCCAGGGTGTAAAAAATACAGTAGTTCCCCTTTAAGAAATGAAAAATAAATGGTTGTCTTGAATTGGAGCACACATATGGTCAGTCTGTGTAGCAGCTAATGACTGATTACTCAGAGGTAGTGGCCAGTGTTTTGCGGTAGCATTTTTAGGTTTATAGCCTGACTAGCATCTTGAGACAGGAGAGTTTAGTTTTGAGACTGCTACAGGATTGTTTCTCATGTTGCCAGTTTACACTCGCTGTAGCCCTTGTTTAAGGTATTTGCCTGCCAAATAGGATGTATTAGCTTTCTTGCCGAGCTTCCTGGTATGACAAGGCATTCTGCATCTGTAGCTCTCCAACTCTTTACTTGTATGCAACCAAAGCCCACATAAATGTCACTGGTCAATACTACTTAGACCTCAAACAGAAACGAAGAAACTCCCGGGGACCAAATATCGTTCCTTGTCTACTAAATCTGCATATTCACATGCACATATCTTTTTATAGATATTACATTAAATGTCATAACGAACAGGCTAAACTTAAGAATCTTTAAAGCAATTAAATGTTAAACGATTCAGTTTGGACTGTTCTGGAGATAGACTATATTACTCACCCTGATTAAGCACTAAATGAGCACATTACTGATTCTTAATTATAATACTTGTAGTGTTGAGATTAAGATACAGAGTTAAAAATTAAGTGTTGCATTAACCTTCATCGTCATTTAAGCTGCCTTCATTAAAGAGCTCTTGCTTGCGTTGCTGTTTGAACTCAGGGTGGAGTTTCAGAACAAATTCTACCATGGGACCGGTGTCAAGTTTGCGCCCTTCGACTTCTCCCTCCTGCCCTCTGTTTTTGAGCAAGATGGCTTGCTTTAGAAACTGCTGAGCGCGACAGGAGCCAGACTTTATAGCCGGGAAGGGTGCTGGAAGCTGGAACAATTCACACTGTGATGACGACAACAAACCTTCGAGACAACGAATTAAAACTCATTCTTGTAGCAACTTTTTTCACCGTGACGGTTTTTAAATGTCATCGGCCGTGCTGACTGCCTTACTACTGTACCCAGCAAACCTCTGAGAGAGGTTCAAAATTATTGTTCTGTTGATTATTTAATTTTGTAGGCGAGATATTGCTCAGCACTATTTGTCAGCATCAGTTGGGTGAATTTAAATCTTTTATTTGCATTGTGCTGTGTAAACTGGATTTGTGTTACTTACAACATAGTATTTAAACCGTTATACAGTGCAATGTAAACTTTTGAAAACCACAATATCTCTCAAAACCATATCAAGCATCTCGATTTAGTGCCATAGAGATTTATTTCTGATGACGTTGATATGGGTATGCCTTCTTAAATCTGATGAAAGAAACGCTGCAGGCATCAAAATCTAAAAGACAGGTTCAAATGTTACAACAGTTTCTTGTGAGGCATATTGTCACAAAGCACTTTGCAGAAATGATTGTACAATTTAAAGTTTTCACTACTGACTGTGATGATGCCAAATGAAAATAATCAACTGTTTGCTGTTTGCTTATTTACTTATTAATGCATTTATTTAAAGGTAACTTCCCCTGTAATTGGTAGGAAAACGGCAAATGCTCCAGAAAAAGTCAAGAAGCCTTAGGTCTTTCTTTGATTATACTGCTTATTGCATTTGTTAATGATAATTAATCATGGTATTTATTTAAATTATTGTCTGTACAAGAGTCTAATATTTTACCACTTTGATGTGTTCAATAAAGGTTTCGAGAAATGCAAGCATACAAAATAGACTATGTGAATTTATTTCATTCAACGTTATCGATGAGAAGCTGTTCATCGATAACAAGAGATGATTTTATTAACGTCGGTCACTGTAGTTTACCAGCTGTTCTGTTGTTTGCATGCCCCTGCATCGCCTGTCTTGTCCTTGAATCTGGTGCATATCTTAAAATGAGAGGAAAGAACTGTAGTAATACAAAAAAGCAACATGTGGAGGAAATTCCCTAAATACATTCACTCATGTACTGACCTCAAATTGAGGTTTGTCTATTACAAATGTTTCACTTTACAAGTTAAACTATTTTACATGCATATACAAAATTAGCACTAGTTGCAGTACTATATAAAAGATATACTTAAAATCTGCAGAGAAAAGGGCTGTAGGAGTCTCTGCACATGACTGAAACGTGACTATTAAGTCTGTCAACGACTCAATACTCACCTTCAGTTAGAGGATGTTCAGATTAACATAGTTTGCCACAATTAGTGGTAGAATAATGTCCCTTTAATGGCCAAGATACTCCAGACTCGACGTGTGAATGAGTTTTTCTTTTTATAATATAACCCATAATCTTGAGTGGCTGATAATTTTCAGGGATACCTGTAACAGTATTCAACGCAAAAGAACCAGTAGCCCCCTCTGCTGGTCAAAGTAAAACGGAGATGCAAATATTTATATAAAGGCATTCATTCATTCATTCATTCATTCATTCATTCATTCATTTTCTGTAACCACTTGTCCTCTGGAGGGTTGCGCAGGTTGTCTTATATACACACCCTTGCCTGTCAAAATGTTGTGTTATATACACAGATGAGGCATAACATTATGACCACTGACAGAAGAAGTAACACTGACCATCTTGTGACAATTCAGTGTCCTGCTAAGAAACTTCTGGACCTGACATTCATGTGGATGTTACTTAGACATGTACCACACACCCAGACCAGACTAGGCACCCCCACCCCATAGCAATGACACTCCTTGATGGTGGCAGCCATCCCCACCAGGATGCAGCCTGACACAGGAACACACACATAAAGGGTTTAGGAACAACTCAGAAAAACCAAAACAAGACCTGACCTCCAAATTCACTAGATCTCAAACTGATCCACGGAAGCCCCTTCCCTCAACCCAACGGCCCCACAACAGGACACCCTCAGAAGGCCCATGTCCATTCTCTGATGAGTCGCAGCTGTTTTGGAGGCACAAGGGAGACAATATTAGGAAGGTGGTCTTAATGTTATGCTCATTGTATATCTATATATAGAGAGACTATATATAGTCTGGCCTACAGTTTCTGAATCATGTAATTGTTTAAATGTCTAAATGTTTGCTTAAATCTATCTATCTATCTATCTATCTATCTATTTTAATGTAATGTATTACGTTTGCCATTTAATGCGATCACTGCAGAAGTCGCAGTAAATGCCATATGTCTCACACGCACGCGCGCACACATACACACGCACTCACGCACGCACACACACACACAAAAACACACAAACCTGCACTCATACGCTACAACCCTGTGATAAGGACGTCATCATGATCTCCCCCTCTCACATCCACAGGCTTTATCATTCCCCGCAGTAAAAGTGCAGCCTCTTCATGCTGTAATGTGCTTTATCATTTCATCCTCCCTGAAACATCAGCGTGTGCTATTTTGAAAGTATCTCAGTGAGACACCGCTTCATCCAAACAGCTGCAAGCTAACAGTAGCCTTGGCGGAGGATACAAGTGCAGCGGTGCAATCTGGCTCAGCTAGCTAACGGCACAGCTGTTGACGGGCAGCAGCAACTCCGAGCAAACTGCTACCGACTCCCCGTCCATCCCGCCGGAGTAACGTCAACGGCCAAGGGGGACAAATGAACGAGCTGGTGAAGAGTTTGCCCTCCCCGACTCTTCCCGGGGTGCACCTCCCGTGTCTGGATACCCACAAAGGCTGGCTCTTTAAATGGACCAACTACCTGAAGGGCTACCAGCGGCGGTGGTTCGTCCTCAGTAACGGCCTGCTGTCCTACTACAGGTAACGGTAACTAACGGTTACAGCGACCGCTGGTGCTCGACCTGACACCCTGTACAGCTTTATTCATTAGTTTAAAATATAACTTAAAAAAATGTTAAATTTATTGACAGGTGGATACGATGAAAATTATATATTTAATTTATTTGAAATATCTAACTTTTACCTTATCTGTCGGAGGCTGAAGAGCCCGGAATGATACCAGTTTAGCAACAACAAAAACCACCTGAGTCATAACTAAGAAAAGATGAAAAATTATAAGGAAGATTTTTTAAAAATATGATTTATGAGTCCTGAACAATACACACATATATCAACTATGTGGTTATACATTATTTCCTATTGTACATAAAATCTTTTTCTACACAAATACATACTATGATACATAATTACTATTAGCTGACGTAGCTAGCTATTTTAAGCTAACTAGTTAGCAGTTGTTTTTTTAAATCAAAAGTAGTTATATTTGTTGACACGAGTTAAAATTTAACATCATCTCAGTAGGTCTAGTGTAGTATCTATTATTTATCTAGTGAATAATGCACTAAGAAGAAGCACACTTTATAAACACATATGAATTATAAAGATATAACTAGGTTATGGCACCAAATGCAAAAAAAAAAGGGGGGGGGGGGGGGGGGGTATGTATGCATTTATCCACACAATTTTACATTTTCACATGACTTAATGTGATCAAGTGTATTCCTTGTGGTTTGCAGAGAGTTACTGGAACACTTGCACAGTACGATGATGCATGAAAGCTAATCGACACTTTGTCCAAAGCCTGCCTCTTGTGTAGTCACCGACTGCAGATTTTTAGTAGAGAAAAGGCTTTTGGGTGCTATTTTAATGCTAAAGTGTGTTCAAGTAGAGCTGCCCCATTTTGTAAGTGGAGCATATCAACATGTAACCTGGTAGATAATCTGTAGTGTACGTCCTTTTGTCTCACACTGCCACTTAGTCACTTCTCGTTGTTTTCCCTCAGGACACAGGCTGAGATGGCACACACTTGCCGGGGCACCATTCCCCTGGCAACAGCACACATCGAGGTGGGTGACACCTGCCACTTGGTGTTAACCAGTGGTGGCCGAAGCTACCACCTGAAGGCCACATCCGACGGAGAGTGTCAGAGATGGGTGTCAGCCCTGCAGCAGGCCAAGGCCAATGCCACCCTCCTGATGCATCATTCAGGTAAAGTGGACATGTTATTCATACTTTTAGGCCACAGTTCAGAATTTTTATGTCATATTAACTTGGTCGGGGTTCACCAATCTATGGTGACTGTTCTCGTGTGGTTCTGTCCTGGAGCAGTGCTGCGTTAGTTGTTAATTTTTTTTTAAAAAAAACACCTGCAGACTGTCTCAGGATGTGCGCTTTAAAGGAAAAACATGGTTCAGCTGAGAAAGTCTGAAGCAGCCAAACTATTTTTAGCTGTAACCTGAATCCATGCTTGTGCAGCCTATTTATCTGAATGCATGATGTTTCTTTGAAGCCTTTGGATGTTATGCACACAACATGACACAAGATGGCAGTATGCTCTTTTGGAAGCAATCTGTTGGGAGATGGGTGTGATTCAAGGCAAAAAGGATAACACTATTAAATCATGTCACGTTAAATTACATATTCCATCCTCAGCCATCCTTATAATGCTCAATATTTTACTTCTGGATCATAAAATATAATATCAAATAATATGACTTGTTTTACGCTCTATGAGTATAAAAGTCTTCTGTCCAGCGCTATTTCCTCTTCACTGATGCTCAACAAAAGAACCAGCATCATGAATCTGCAGCAGTTATCTTTTTTTAATGCATCTCTCCCTCCTTTGTACATATGTGCACAGACGCACATGCAGCTCCCACCTCCCTCCCACTCTGTCTCTTTTTCCCTCCCTGTCTCCTTCAGTATGACGACAGTGAGTACTGAATGAAATGACCTTCCTTTAGACTCCTCCTCTAGTTTTGGTAGCAGGAGGGGTAAAAAAAAAGGGGGGGGGGAGAGAGCGAGAGCAGGACGTTGTGAGGATTTTCACTGAAAACATTTTTCACCGAACACTGTAGACAATAGGGAGACACCAGTGCAGCCTTTTTAGTGAGTGTCACCTTGTAAGTAACCTGTTCATTATTTTACTAATAGCAGAATAAGAATTAAATTAGAAGCTATGTGACTGCTGCATGCATGTTTTTGTGTCTGTTTATGGAGTTAATTAAGTTTGACAGTTCTGTATCAAATCCAGGTTCTGCTTTAAAGTTAACATAATGAGACAAGCAATTTTTAATGTCGCTGCAGAACAGGACAATATAGTCCTTTTTTTTTCAAATTAAATCAAGCTTATTGTCATTTTGAAATATATACAACTGTAATGCAGGCAATTTATATATACGCCTATATTTTTTATGACTGGATCATATCATACCAAGTGCAGCCACTTGAGAAATCTTACTTACTTAGAGGCGTGTGCTTCAATGCACCTTTCAGTGTACCTGCAAGATGCAAATAAATGTTTTGTATCCCTGACTGTACTATCAGATGGAGAACGCGATGGATGAGGTGTTAATGGTGAATCTACCAGGAGACATGCCTCACTGGTAGTGATTACAGCTAATATACTAATCAGGATTTAAAGAGCTGAGCCTGTTCATAACATTTCACACAGCATTACCCTCCTTCGGATATTTTTCTCTCGGATCAGAAATTGTGTTTACAGTGCTCTTACTGTACACTTAGTCAATCTTGACTGTTTTCTGTTAATTATTTTCACCACAGATTTATGACCTGTGTTTTTTCTGTCTGCTTCACAAAGCTGATGTGTTTGTATGTGTGTGCAAGCTGACACACACATCCTTCTGTGCTTTGGCAAAGTGTGTGATTATAGATTATCACAGACTTTAGTTATGGGCAAATAAATTGGCTGAATGTGTTTTAGAACAGCAGTGATTAAGTGGCTCTTACCTACATCCATCACATAACCACTTACGAGCCAAATTTAACATGGTGTGAGATTGAATCCAAAAAGCCGTTAATGTGGAGGAAACAATTCACCTGAGACTGCGCCTCGGCGAGCTTTCATATCAGATTTTAAATGCTTCGTCTGTGAAGTGAGAACTGTGATTCTCTCTTCCCACACTGTGCCCATATTGATGCTCTCTCTATCACCTGTGGGTGTGTTTTTATGATTCAACGATGAGTCACCAATTGGTCTCAGACTGTCCAGTGCCCTGTGTGAAAAATAGCCCCTTAGTGCACAGACTAGACCAGTGTGCATTTGCCCTACATACTTATTATTGTTCCACGGGTGAATATCATGTGTGTGCACAGATATATAAACATGCCGGATGGCAGATGGCTCCAGATCTCAGATGCATAATGTCTTAACACCTTGAGCACCGGACGTCAAGTGGGTTTTTTCCTCTCTGCTATATGTGGGTCATGAAACCATTACAGATGCCTGAAGGATTTTTCACTCTCTCATTTTTAATCTTCTCCTCCAGAGACTCTGGTAATCCAGTTTGCCCTGATTGTTTTTATTTAGTAGTTTTTCTCCATGCTTTGGTACTCATACGCAATGCTACACTGGCCTAGATTCAGTCAACATGTTTGTGAGTTTTATGAGTTTACACCATGTTTCTTCGGGCAGAGAAGAAATGTTTTGACCTAGAAATGTTTCATTACAGAGGATTATGGCACTTATGCGGCTATATATTATTTAAAGCTGGATTATTTACATTTATAACTTAAATGTAGGCGTTTTTTACATTACAAGAGGCTTTGACAGATTACAGTTTGCTCCATTATGTTAACACACAGATCCTATCGCAATCATGTATGGCATAGACAGTCACTATTCTTAACCTCAAATGTATTTAAAAAGATACTGTATGGAGGTTTTAAAAAGCATCAAACTGTGAAAATGTCTTGCCTAACTTTTTTTGTTTTAATCAGAAAGGCAGAATGTAAGGGTGGCACTGACACCTTAAAGCCTTTAGCTGGATAAAGAGATTTGTAATTAGTGTCGTAAATTTTCTTCATGCCTAGTAATCAGTCCAGTCTCCCCATGCTCCTAAGACTGATGGCTCAGCTCACACCAGCGGCGGGTAGAAAGAGAGATAGAAAACGGGTAGTGCGTCATCTTTTTTTTTTTCTCCCTCTTCCTCTAAAAATAGCCTTGCCTCCTGATTGCTCAGGCCTACGTTTCCAGGGCAACAGTGTTCATTCACAGCTTTGCGATCTTGTAGAGGAAGGGTTGTGGGGAATCTGGGTGTGAAGTGTTATTAACATCCTCCATCCGTTCCACATTCTCTCTCAACTTATCTCCATCTAAACTGAGTGTTTCAAATCTTTTTCTCAGCCTGAGAGACTTTAATTCCTTGTAGTTGTACTGTTTACTACAGTATATCATTTTACCGGCATAAGCGCCGTTATTGCTCAGACATAATAACCTGTAATGATACCCTATCATGTCTGGTGAGTGATTAAATTAGTGTACTTGGTGTCTCTGTGTAAAGATGACTCAGGAGATGAAGGCCCTGTACCCCAGGAGGATCGTGCTGTAAACCAAGGTGCGCTCAAGAGTCTGGCCACCAAGCTGGATGACCTGAGCACCTGTAATGAGCTGATAGGAAAGCACGGTGCCGCCCTCCAGCGCTCCCTCAGCGAGCTCGAGGATCTGCGTGGAACCACTGACAGCACGGACAAAGTGAAAGCTGTTAATGAGCGAGCTACTCTCTTCCGCATCACCTCCAATGCTATGATCAATGTGAGTTGACACAGTTCAGGCCTCAGCCAGTACATAGCCACTCTAAATTGGGATCAGATCAATTGCAAACAGCTCTGTTAATGAGGGAAGGTGGCTTGTGGATGCTGCCTGCGTCCCTTGATGTGCGCTGTGCTCCCACCTCAGGCTTGTCGGGACTTTCTGGATGTGGCAGAATCTCACAGTCGGAAGTGGCAGAAAGCCCTGCAGCATGAGAGAGAACAGCGCCACCATCTGGAGGAGACCATTGAACAGTTAGCCAAACAGCATAACAGCTTAGAGAGAGCCTGGAGGGAGAACCCCACCTCATATACAGGTGAGAGATACCACAGTTTCTCTTCTAGACATCCTGGCCTTCTATGTGGTGTAAAAGGCTCAGACTAAGAATATGGCACTATGCAATAATGCATTTCGAACACAGAGGCATATTTTTGTTGCATTTATATAAAAGGATAGACAAATGAATTAACCAACTCATAAAATAGGCCTGCTAACCTATCATTTAGTGACAGCTATAATGTTTTTGTTTATGGTTATATGGCTATGGTTGTAGTTTGTTTTGTAGTTTGTTGTCTTCCAAGTAGTGACGGTAAGCATCTTTTGTGGTCATTAGTTCACCAACCTTGTCTGCAGGTTTTTCATTTTGATCTGCACATTATAATCCAACAATCAACACGGGAACTACTTTAAATCACAGTATAAAACCTAATTAACAAGCATAAAGTATTAAATGGCCCCTGACATACCTTATGGCAGTCTTTATGGCAGCATCTAGCATTTTAATGAACTATAATGGGCTATAAATAACAGCTACTTCCTCTTTGGATCAAGTCTCAATGAAAATAGTTTTGAAAACAATACATTTCAGTCTCTGTTATTTGTCCACTTATTGTGAATCAGTTCTACAGTATATGAATGATTTGTATAGATTGAAGGCTCTGAGCTGAGCGTGTGTTGGTTGCCATAGGTGTGGAGCATTCTCAGGAGGGGGATGCGAGCGACGAGAATGACGAGGCAGAGTTCTTTGATGCCATGGAGGACTCCCCTGCATTCATAACTGTCACTGCTACTGGCGACATACAACACAAGTGAGAGACATTATTTCTCTGCGCATTAGTCTTAAAGTTGTGTTTCAAGCCGTCATTTTGAGTCATGTTTAAATTGCGCTGTTTTCTCTCAGGCGCTCAGGGAGTAATCAGAGTATGATGAGTGGAGGAGTGCCCAATGACTGGAGTCACTATGAGAACGTATGTCCTGAGCACACTTATACTCATGAACTACACCTTGCTCAGTTTTCATCTCATGTATGAACTATCATCAAAATCCTTATTAGTCATTTTCTTTTGTATGTTTTAGTTTTTACACAAAGCTTTGTGTTATGTCATATTTTCACAGGACACCTCAGGCACAAACCACATGCAGCTGCGAAGAACAAGGCGCAGTCGGATTCCTGACAAACCAAATTACTCACTCAACCTGTGGAGCATCATGAAGAACTGTATTGGCAAAGACCTGTCCAAAATACCCATGCCTGTAATTGAAAAACATATTGCTACTCCTCACAAATGTGTGAGTAAATGTAAGAAGGAAAAATGGGGAATTCTTGACACCAAAGATTCCTTCCTTTTGCAGGTAAACTTTAATGAACCGTTGTCAATGCTGCAGCGTCTGACAGAGGATCTCGAGTACAGCGAGCTTCTGGACCGAGCAGCTCGTTGTGACTCGTCCCTGGAGCAGATGTGCCTTGTGGCTGCCTTTTCAGTCTCCTCTTACTCCACCACTGTCCACCGCACAGCCAAGCCCTTCAACCCTCTGCTTGGGGAGACCTACGAGCTGGACAGATTAGAGGAGTATGGTTATCGCTCCATCTGTGAGCAGGTATGGCAAAAACATATCCATCTGGCTGGTTGTCTGCATTTATAAATCTAAACACATCTATTTTACACAAGCAGAGATTCAATTACCTTGTGGTGAAGAGTAAAAATATAAAGATATAATTATAGTGCGTATACTAACACCAGCTGATACCTTTCACTCTCAGGTCAGTCATCATCCACCAGCTGCTGCCCACCATGTCACGTCACAGCGAGGATGGACCCTATGGCAGCATATCACAATTGATAGCAAGTTTCGTGGGAAATATATTTCTGTAATGCCATTTGGTAAGAAGCAATAACTGGTACTGATGCAATACAAACTGACACTAACAACATAAACAATACTAAAAGCCAGACATGATCCATAAATGTGTTTGTGTGGCTTCTTCTTCACCACAGGAAACATCCACCTGCAGTTCCACTCGAGTGGAAACCACTATGTGTGGAGCAAAGTGACCTCAACGGTGCACAACATTATTGTAGGGAAGCTTTGGATTGATCAGGTGAGTTTCCATTGTGTTGGAAATGTTGTGTGTTGCATGTCTGTCATATCAGTCTACTTCAAAAAACATTATTTAAAATTACAAAAACACAACCTGTCTGTGTCCTTGCATGTTTGTAGACTAATAAAAGGTGAGAATAACAGTTTGTAAGGGATAATTACAACACAGACACCTTCTAATCTTCAAAATTCCTGGAAACCCTAAACAGAATTAAGTCAAAATTGTTTGGTGTCAGTGATAATGTGGGTCTGTGTGTGCCTGCTTGGGTTGCACAGCTGGGGAAAGACGTTTTGATCATCATAAACTTCAAAAGTGACATCTGTTTTTCTTGCTGGCTTCCTGTCTGTTGCTCTTTGCAGTCTGGGGACATTGACATTGTAAACAACACCACCAAGGATACCTGCCGTCTCAAATTCTCCCCCTACAGCTACTTCTCCAGAGAAGTCCCACGTAAAGTGAGTCTGTTCTACCCTTTCATTCAGTAACACACAACTAGCTTCTTTGTTGGCTCTATCCATTCAAACTTCTCGGAATTGAATCAGGTTTACACATGTCAGGAGGAAAAAATTTACAACCACACAAGCCTCTGCCGAGAAATTACAACACTGTTTTAGCAGTCTAGTTGTTGCTCCACTCTGCTTGAAATTGGCTGCAAAGTATCTTATATCTTCTGCACTTACTACTCAGCATCTTCCTTCAAAGTCACTGACTCATCAGCTGAAAGAAACCACAGAGAATATAGAGAATATCTAGAACTTTGCTTTGTGTGATACAGTGTACAGTACCCCGTTATGAATATATCAGAGTGCGCTTGTAACTGATCTCTTCCTGTGTGTCTTCTGTGTCTGTAGGTGACAGGAGTGGTAGAGGACAGAGAGGGCACAGCCCATTACATCCTGTCAGGAACCTGGGATGACAAGATGGAAAGTGCTAAAATAGTGGACAGCAGCCAAGGATGTGGAGGCTCTGAAGGCAAACAAAAGACAGTTTATCAGACTCTTCAGCCCAAACTGCTGTGGAAGAAATACCCCCTCCCGTATGTTTGTCATATGGAACACCTTTCTAATAAATCTTGATGAATGTGTCATTTTAACTGTGTGATCTGTCTGATCCTGTGTCTCTTTTCCCTCAGCGCTTGTCTTAATGACCTCTGTTTTTCACTCCCCAGAGATAATGCAGAGAACATGTACTTTTTCTCTTCCCTGGCTCTCACCTTGAACGAGCCAGAAGACTGTGTCGCGCCCACTGACAGTCGTCTGCGGCCAGATCAGCGGCTAATGGAGGCAGGTCTGTGGGATGAAGCGAACAGCCAGAAGCAGCGTCTTGAGGACCGTCAGAGACTGGAGAGGAAAAGAAGGGAAGCACAAGCTAATGAGGCCCTGGAGGAGGGTGAGTACAGAGAAACCAGAAAGAAGAGTCTGACTTTTATCTCTTGTAGTCGTGACACACCGAGTTGACGGTTGGCAAACAAAGTTCCAGGGGCAACAGCAGGCTTTATCGTTCACCTTTATCTAATCTGAACATTAAAATACACACAGATTTTTATAATAATAACATTATCAGGTTGAATACTTAAACTGTAGACCAACTGATCTGCATGATTTAGGAGAAGCCAGCTCTATTCAACGGTTTGTAACTCTTCCTAGCAGCATCACTTTTTATTGTGGCTGAACTGGATTGCTGAGACAAAAATTATTTTTTTCTAATTTTTAACATGAAATATATGTCTTAAGAAAGCATGATTGTGTGTCATCAGGGCAAGACATAGAGGGTTACCAGCCTCTGTGGTTTGAGAAGAGGACAGATGACAGAACTGGAGAAAGCACCTACGTCTACAGAGGTGGCTACTGGGAGGCCAAAGAAAGACAAGACTGGAGCCAGTGTCCTGAGATCTTCTAGGACAAAATTTCCCAATAGACCATGTTATCAAACAGAATGAGTGGTCCTTTTTTTATGTAAGGATGCTTACAAGCTGAGTTTGGTTGTGCACGTGTGCGAGTGAGTGAGACAGCTGCTCACTCACTGAATTTTAAGCACAAAAACACATGCTTCCACTTTTCTCATTATTTGCTTCTGCTCTGTAACACCTGTGTTTCCAGAAAAGCATGGCCTCAGTTTGAGTATACGCTTTGTGTGTGTGATCGACATACGCTTTTCAGAGAAATGATTTCTGCATCAAAACACACTTCGTTTAGTGTGCATGAGGTACAGTATCTTGGGGGCAAGGAGTGGGATGGATGTTTTGGTATAAGAACTGAGTGTCTTGTTCTCCTCAGCTGGAACAATTGGTTCCTTTCTGGTCTCTGGGAGTGACTCCAAGCTTTTGAAGAACTGTAGCAGCACACAGCCTTCTTCATGCTAAAAAGGCTTTTTCAGCAGAGCGTCATTTATCGAGCCCCCCGTTTCCCCCTCCACCCCCCTAATTCTTAGGTATTTTTTATGACTCCGTTTCTTAAAATGGCCCGAACGGCATGTTGAAGGATTTACAGCTATTGCCTGAGTGGCCCCTGAAGAAGAGCTACTATTCTAACCAAACTAGATGTCAGTCTCTTTGGATGGTTAACTGATCTCAAAAGTATTTTTCTCGTTCTATTAGAGGTGCACTTCACTAATGTTTACGTCAGCTGAGCTGTAACAGAGAACATTACAGCTTGTTAAAGCATTCGAACAATGTCTTCACTGACACCAGGGGAGGTTTTTGTTTTGGATAGATTTACAGAAACAACATCATCACTTGAGTAATCTCTGCTGAAAACTTGGCATGGCTGGGAGAGTCTATCTATAGACACTGCTGAGTTGTATAATGGGAAATGTAGGCTCCAGTGTTTTGGAGCTTGACTCATAACAGGGACTCAAAATCAGGATATAGCAGCTTCTCCTGCATCTGTTTGGACTTTTCTTCTTCTTATGTTTTTTGTCAGTACTGACTGACAGTGTTTCATAAAGACAGTGAAAAGTATTTGGACTACCTTGACCACCCCTTCAAATATGTTGAGACTCAACCATGAGTATAGAACTGTTAAGCCTGCAGGACTTTCCTCAGCAAAGGATTATATTGGTGCTTGATAGTAGTTTTAGCCTTAATTAATTAATTAAATACTAAATTCCCTAGTTACTACTACTACTACAAATTGTAGTAACTGCTAATTCAAAACAGATTGTAGCAATCTAGCTGGATTTTTTTTTTCTTTTCAGGGGATTTTTTAAATAATAGTTTTACTTAAAATATCAAGGTTTATCTTCTTGGTAAGCAGCAACAAACCTGTTTACCCCTTTGGAAAAAATGTTAAGAGTGATGAGTAATTTCAATTTTTAAAAGTGTGTTGCATATGTCAGCAATAATACAGGCTGCATATTCAGATGAGAGTGATATGTTTTATAAAGCCCAAATATGATGTTACAGTAATGGTATTCCATTAGATGAAAGACACAGTTATATGAAAAACGTGATTTATACACATCAGTCGACAGCCAGAAAAAATGTTAAGGAATGGCTTAACAATACACTTGCAAGTTTGTTTTTTTTGTGTGTGTGCAAGCATTCACTGATGTAACATTGTGATAAATACATACACTGTAGAACAAATATTTATCTGTTTATTTATAGCTCATTATGTATTATAACAGGGCATGATGCACATGTACAACTGCCTGGTTTGTTTTGGCCTGTATATAGCAAGAATATAATATAAATAGAATCACCTCATTGATAATCAGTATTGTTTCACATTACTTGAATATTCATATTCTGGTCACTGCTTAATCTCTATTGTGTATACATGATATTAAATGGAGTCAAGAGTGTATACCAGTGAATGCAGTGTTGGGAAGATTAAATTCTGAATATCATATTAATGATGCAATTAAGCTGTTGTTCAGATAAAGCACAAAGTTGTGTTTAACTTATGATACATGCTACATCTCAAAGGTTATCCCTAGCAGCATACAGTATAGCTATGCATGGTTTTAGAGTGCTTATGCACTTCTGTAGTGAGGAGCCTCTTCACCTAGCTACTTGTTTGTGGATTCTTACTTAAACATGATGTGAATTCACCTTTTGTGCCCAATTACCTCAGAAATTTTACATTTCTGAGCTCAAATAAAAACATAAATCAACTGCTGTGGCATTCTTTATTATCACGCCGGTGTTTATTCATTCATCTTCTGTAACCGCTTGTCCTGTGAAGGGTGAGGGGAGGCAGGGTACACAGAGAGACAGACCGATCTTTTTCATCTCACCAGGGATATATGCTAAATAAAGAAAGACATCCAGAAAAACAATGTCTTGTCACAATGCCTTGAGGCCAACAGTAGATTTCTCTCGGGACGGTGTCTCGGCTCTGGCCAGAGGCTGAACACCAGCTGCTGTCATGAGTCCAAAAATAACAAACCAGACACTAGATCTCATCTTAACCCATCATCAGCTTCCTCGGAAATTATAATTTACCCATTTTTCACTTAGGTACACAAGTGAAAACAAATGCATTGTAATATAATATAACAGTCCTGACTAAATCGTAACTTCATGCAGTTTATGGTATTTGACATTTATTTAAAATAACAGCAAGCTTTTGATTCAACTGTGTTTTCATGCTGGAGGCAGTGGTTTGTAGCTCCATCAGACTGTAATATGTTATACAGACACATGTTTCTGTTGTTTCTCCATTTTAGTCATTGGGCTAGACTAAATAACAGAAGCTCTTTTGTGTTTAATTCAATATAGATTGACAGCACCACAAACTACACCCTGAATTACTGTCTGTCTGACGCTGTGTAAACATTAACGTTTCAACAAGTCATGAAGGGAGGTTCAGTGCAGGACTTTCACTGTACATTATGTTTTGGCATGTGAGTGTATGTAAAGTGTTAACTAATCTATTTGTGTAGATGAGATCTGTCCTGTCACTTCCCTCTGAACTGTCACCCATAAATGACATCAGAACTAGAGTGATAGCTGAATTTGAATACATTTAAAGGCTTACTAATAACCTCAACCGTCTCAGAATATATGCATTTATATATAATGAAATTACTACAATGTGCTTAGTTTATTGTAGATGAAACAGAACATATGTATTATTGCGTATGTGTAGAGGATGCCGTCAGATTGCACCATTCAGTCAGTGAGCTTAAAGGGGTGGCATTGCCCTTTAAATAAACCGTCCAATGACACTGGTGCGTCCGCGTCGGCTCGGCTGACAGCTCGGTGACCAACTGACGGAGATTTGGGGGATGCTGTCAGTGCTCTGAGGACAAGGTAAAAACAAATAAGCTGCTGTTCTGTTAATATAGCACTGCGCTGTCCCTGTTGCTCAGTTAATACGACTTAAAGCCAACAGGAGAAATGGCTTTGTTGTTGTTTTTTTAAAGGCTTACAACCAACCGTTAGCTAACGAACGCTGCGTCCTCTCAGTTGTATAGAGCGGGTTGCTAGCTAACGGCTAGCATAACAGTAGGAAAAAAACATGTTGATGGTGTCGAGTGACAGCTCAGTCCGCAGTAGAGGTCAGCTAGCACACCTCACCCTTTAATTTTGCCAAGACAAGAGAACACACTGTGCTGTTGTGTTGCCGAGTGGCACCGCTGTTTGACCCAGACTGGTGTTAATTCAAAGCTGCACTACACCACTAAGTTAACCGCCGTGTAACTAGCTACACGGTGTTATCAAGCGAGTTTGTGTTTGTCAGGATTTCCCTCTGTCCCAGTGCTGGGAAAGGGAATCACAAGGTCTCCTCGGGCAGTGAAGCCAGCTGCTATTTAAAGCAGAAAACATAACTCATAGCGCTGTCTAATATATAAAAGATTTAGTTACAGGTACACCCAGTACTGCTGTGTGTTTTTGGTGCATCATACTGACTCGTCAGCGTCAGTCCATTGCAGCATTCCCGGGTTATAACCAATCCACTCAATCCCCGTGGTGGTTAAGGCGCGTAGTGTTTTCCAACCCGCCCTGAACACCTCTCCTTCCACTCCTCAGTCTGTCTTCCTGCTGAGGCATATGTCATCCTGCCAGTACAGAGCACGTTACACAACCAAGCCGTCATGCAAAATAGAAACACGTGTCTATAGGCGGTGCTGAAAAGCGCAGCTTTTTTGGACAACAAATACCGGCCAACGCCGCAGACGGGAACGCAGCTCTGTCGCAGGTTGTTTTCGCAGTCTACAGTCCGAAACTTTTTCGATTTGATGATACATGTGAAGTGGCGATGAGACGTACGGACTCAACATGTGTTTGCCTTACAGAGAGGACAATGATACGAACATGATCAGCGCCGATGGCTTCTCAAAATGCGAGGCGACTCTGCAAGAGACGGGCAGGAGGAGGCCACCCGCAGAGATGCTCCATCTGCTGTCAGCTGTCATTGTCTGGCTGGTGACGGGCACCACCATCTCCAGCCTCAACAAATGGATATTTGCCGTTTACAACTTCAGGTACCCTCTGCTGCTTTCAGCGCTGCACATGCTGACAGCCATAGTGGTGGACTATGGGCTGATCAAACTGCGGGTGGTCCGCCACAGAGGGGTTGGAGAGCAGGACCTGACCCCCAGCGCAAAATGTAAAGTGTTCATGTTGAGCCTTACCTTTTGTGCCAGCATCGCCTTCGGGAACATGGGTCTGAACTATGTCCAGCTGTCATTTGCACAAATGATCTATACCACGACCCCGCTCTTCACTCTGGCCATCTCGACGCTGATCCTGGGCAAGCAGCATCACATCCTCAAATACACAGCCATGATGCCCATCTGCCTGGGTGCATCCTTCAGCATTATGGGAGAGGTCCAGTACGATCAGACCGGATGCTTCTTTGTGTTTGCAGCGACCATGTTGAGGGGTGTCAAGTCCATCCAGCAGAGTGAGTACCAAAACATGTTGATTTGTTGTGTTGTTACTGTAGCTGAAGAAAGTCACTTCTTTCCTTGCATGGCACTGACATCAGGGAGAAATTCAGAGTTTCCCTGCAGTAACCACAGGACCAGTCTGCGGTCCTGGAACTTTTTAGCGATTTGGTGATTCAGTCCTCAGTCCACTAACGCACCCGCTCATCAAAGTGGCGTGGCACTGTGGTATATTTTCTGGTTGCTTAGGGAACAAAATACAAACATAAATACAAGACGGGAGTCTCATGTCATGGAGACCGACTGTTTGGTTTAGATTAACGGAAATTATTTAGAAAGGCTAAACTTGGAAACGACACATTTCAGAGTCATCGCGTTTGAGGTAACAAATTAAAGAAGATATTTTTACTCCCTGGATAGCAGTAATGCAGCTGAGTTTATTATCCAAATGAAAACAACTTAAACATGCCCAAATAAAAGAGGCAGATTATTTTCCTGAATTGATGTCGTGCAGACTACTTAATGACTTTTATCCAGTGTACTCATTTATCCAATGTTCTGTTCTCTCACTGAAGCCTTTGTCTCATAAACAAGTTTAAAGCTGGTTTTTGAAAACTGATTGCATCGCAGATCCGTGTTTGTGTGCAGTAGATTAGGCTCACGAATGTCATTAGTCTCTCTAACGTTGCAATTATCTGGGAGGAAACAAAATGAAGTGAGTTTCTAAAAATAAAGAGAGGCTCTGTCTTTAATTTGTTACATAACTCAAAAGATGTTATTTAGATGTCGCCGAGGAATGTAATGCTGCATACTTTGGTCTTGTAGCTGAGGGGCAGATACAGGTTGCAGCAGCGGCAGGCTTACGGCAGGAAGGGTCCTCACTTTAAATCACACGGCGCCTTTGCAGTGGAGTATGTAAACAAGGTGCAGCAGATGGAAAGTGCAGCGCATTACTTTTATTTTTAATCGTGGCTAAAACTTTATGTCCCAAGATACTGTCTCAAGTTTCAAGAAGCTATTTTCATCCTCTCTCTGTTGTTGCTGTTGTTACAGTTCCCTTATAAGTTTTTATTTCCGCTGACACGTTTCTGCTTAAAGGCCCCAAGTTAAAGCCTGCATTTTAACAAATGTAAGAGTCATAAGTATGTATGTCATAAAAATGAAATACATGTCTACAGTAAACAGTGACATTGTAATGTTTTACTTCCTGCTGACAGAAAGGCATAAAACACAAACTTTATAAAAAGACGTTTTGCATAATATCCTTCCCTTTTCCCGCTATCATACAGCGTCTTTTGAATGGCAGCCGATCACTTTGTTACTGTTGTTTTGGTTATGAAAATATACAGAGACATTCTGTCCTGTCAGCTAAATAGACCTCAGACAAGCTGACATTAGCCTTTCTGAACATGCTTTATGAAGTATTACTACATCAGCCGCATTAAGATTTCAGGTAGGAACATGTAATATGTTGATATGAACATTCACTATTTATTCTGTGTTCACATCCAGACATCTTAGATAAATGTGAAGTACTTTCTCTTTCCATTTGAAATCCTCTGTGACATTGTTTGCATACTGGTGTTTCCTCATCTAAGATATTCTCATGTATGATCCTTGGGTATTTTCTTATGCACCTGCCCGTGCTGCTCCCATTTTACATATTGCTGTTATAGTCCACCACCTCCTTCTTAGTATGAAGGTTGATTTTCACAGGTGTTGCACTGTATGGAAATAAACACTTTTGGTTTGTAACTGCTGCATCAATTCTTTGTTTGTTTCAGGCATTTTGCTCCAGGAGAGAAAATCAACTCTGTCTTCTTGCTCTACATGATGTCCATTCCCAGCTTCTGCATCCTGGCCGTGGCCGCTCTGGCCTTGGAAAACTGGGCTGTGCTGGAGTCACCACTGCATTACGACCGCCACCTGTGGGTCTTCATCTTGCTCAGCTGCCTGGGCTCGGTCATGTACAACCTGGCCAGCTGCTGCGTCATCACGCTCACCTCGGCCGTCACTCTGCATATCCTCGGCAACCTGAGCGTGGTGGGAAACCTGCTGTTGTCTCAGCTGATTTTCGGCAGCGAGCTGTCTGCCCTCAGCTGCGCGGGTGCGGCGCTCACGTTGTCCGGCATGCTCATCTACCAGAACTCAGAATTCATCGTCAGCTACATGGACGCACGCAGGGCCAAAGCTGAGGGTCTGAAGAAGTTTGACACTACAGCGGGAAAGGACTCGGACAATGCGTCTGAAAAAACATACCATCAGCAGAGGAACGATGGGAAACAAGAAGATAAAATGGACTGAACTGAAAGACGGCTGTCACTTTAAGCGGCAGCAGGAGTGTGATCCCATTGGGTCATTTTTAAAAATGATTTAATGAAATTCCTCACTGTGCCAATTTATTTCTCTACTGGCCACATAGAACTGGAGTCTGCAGAGAGGAAAGGTTGCCTTTAGGTTAAATTCTCCCCTTTATTAATAATTCGCTCATATATAGCCTATAGCGATATATGCATGCCTGAGCACATTGAAACTGATCAATACCTCATAAGGTATTCACACTGTCACTCATACTACTCCACTGTGAAGCTGTTCTCATTTCCAGAGGGCTCTAATCGATGTTTTTGGGTGGCTGTTGTGGATATTATCTGCTGCGGTGAGCCTAATGTGACACGGAGGCTCTGTGGCTCAGAAAGCACTCTGCCTCAAATCTGAATGGGCACAATTTCTATTAAAAATATATATTTATGGTACTGTTACCTGATAGTTACCTGGCCTCATTATGGTGAGAGACCGGGGTGGTTTTTTTGGCAGCTTTTTTTTTTGTTTGTTGATTTGTAAACTAGGAAGCTTGTTTTTTTGGTTTTTTGGGGGATGGCTCAGTTGTTGCAAGGCTTAAAAAAAAAAATTATGGAAGAAGCCAACATTTCTGTGCAATGTGATGCCTCTTTTCCTCTATTGAAGCACATTTTTTATTAAGAGGCCTGAACTTTGGTGTGGCTTCCCACTTAAGGCCTAGATTTTGTTCTCATACCAACCTGGAAAGTCGGTCTCTGTAGAATTAGTCCAATTATTTCCATCTTTTACAACAGTGCAGCGATAATTAGGTTCACGTCTTCTCTAAGGAGTGTGGCTCAGCTTTAGCTGTCCTTTCCCTGTGGAAGAGACGAGGAAAAAGAAGATTGAGCTGTCCTTTAAGGTCACTCCTTCACTTAATGTCATCTGTTCCCATCGTGTCGGTGACGTTTTTAAAAAGTTGGTTAACCAGCATGTGAAACTGACTTCTGCTGGGCAGTGTTGTGTTGTCTCTCTCAGTATTCTCAAATCATTTTAGCTGTTTTATTTTGTGACTAAACATATTTTATTCCCCTTTTGATATTTATGTGAAAGAAAATATTTATTTTGAAAGGGCCTTAGTAATCACTGACTTTTAATGCTGTTGATTTCGGTCCTCAAGTGTCTTGTAACTGCATACGTGTAATATTTGAAGGTACGAGGCTCTCGCAAGAGAAAAGTCGAGGCAGAAGACTGCATGCTGCCGCTCTTTAAAGCATCTTAAATGACCTGGGAGGTCTGTTACACGCCCTTCTTCATGTATGGTATGCCAAATGTCTACTTTACAAGTTTTTTTTGTGTTACACTGGTTCTGTCAGTGACCAGACGTGATCAACTTTGAGCTTTGACAAGACGACACAACAAACAAAAACATTTTTGTGTGACACGCACAATATTACTAGCATACTTTATTGTGACAATTACTGCAGGATGCAAGATAATAGGTTACGATCATGTCTCACGTTTACATTTCAGTGGCTCCGGTCATTGAATGAGTGTCATATCGTTTCATAAATCCACAGTCGGTTCTGAATAGTTCAAGGACGACGTGAAAAAGTTGGAAAATATGGTTTTGTTGGTTTACTATTTCAAAGTAGCCTCAGTTACACATTTAAAGATTATCTACAACAAATAATTTCACTAATTTTACACTATTGAATACCTCAGCTGTTAAATAGGACTTGTTACACCCTCATGTTCATTAATTATTATTGACTGGACTGTGTTTGAGCAGCTGTAAAAGCTGGAAAGCGGAGCATGTGGATTATGGATTTTACTATTTCTCTCGACAAGTCTGGTCACAGATTAAAAAAAAAACATTAATACTCGGTGTCATGTTGATGATCAGAACACTATCAGCAGTCGTTTTTTTAGCTTCTAACCTCAGCTGAACGATCAGTCTCGTACCAGTTCAGCTTCGTCGCTGATATCACGTCTGAAGAAAAGCAACTGTTGCACTGACGAGGCGCAGAGATGCTGCCTTCAAAGCCTACGGTTCCCTGTGTACATACTGGTTTTGATTGTTTGCAAAGCTAGTTGGATGTAAATAGTTATTTTATTATATTTATGCATTTTATAGTCGTACATGGCTGGTTCAAGAATGAAACATTTGCCTCATGCCTTATTTGGACATACTGTAGACAGGAAAGGAGGGTTTTGGTTTTATCGGTTAAAACTTGTGAACGCTACAGGTGCTTCTGTTTAAGGGCGAAGGTGTGGACGGCTCATAGACACATGATCTGCAATTGCTTGAAAAATAATAATTGGGACTGGTTCAATAAACTAACTAAATAAACAAAACCAAGCACCTCATTACTGGATCTGAGTTGTGGTTTTTGACACTCCATGCTTGTTTTAAATCAATTCAATGCTAACCACATGTTCTTTGTAGGGGTTTGTCTAATGATTGATCAGTTTTTAAACATACTATGGCTGCCCTTAGAAATATTACATTTAAAATTTTATGAAAGAGCAAAGACTAGTTTGGTATGTTTTGCTTTATTTAAATGGCCCAAAGATACTGATTAATAAAACTGACTTGGTCAGAGCAGCTCTTGAGGAGTTTCTGAGGTCTGCAGTGGTCAGTGCCCGTCAAACGAGGGTCTGATCCAAGAGACAAGCCCCTGTGGCTCAAAATCACAGACACTGACCCCTGTCCACTGCCAGAAAGTGTCTACATCAGTCATGTGGGCATCACAACTAGACCACAGAGCAATGAAAGAATGCGGCCTTGTCTAATCTATTTCTGAGTGCGTGGCAATGTGCGTTGCTTACTTGGGGAACACATTGTGACAGGATTATGGGATGCTGTTGTCAATGTTCTGCTGGGAGACCTCGGTTCTTGTCATTAATGTGGATGTTACTTTGACATACTACCCACTGCTGGAAAACATTCACTCCCTTTCATGGAAATGCTATCCCCTGATGGCTGTGGCTCCCTTCAGGAGGTTAGTGCGCCCTGCCACGAAAAAATGGTTCGTGTTGAAGAATATAAGGTTCAAGGTGTTGACTTCAGATCTCAATCCAGTGGGATGTACCTGACAAGCAGGCCTGGTCCACAGAGGCAGGAACTTTGAGCAATGTGCACACATTTGGACATCTAGTGGAGTCAAAGTCTTGACTCTGCGCATCTCACAGTAGCAGAAATGAAACGTTTAGCGTCTTCAGGTTTCGAGCATGTCGGCTCACCGTCATGACTTACAAGGACGCTTGAATGTCGGCGGGAACATACATTTTGAAGCAGTGCTGCTTGGTCACCACTGGATGGAGCAATTTGCCTGCTTTGCTCTTTTTATTTCTCCAAATGTGGTCAACTTTTAAACAATAGATCATCTCTGCAGAAGTTGAAAGTATTTCACTAATGCTGTTTTCTTCCAGATGTGTGTGTGTGTGTGTGTGTGTGTGTCTCCATCCATCTAAGAGGACGTGCTCTGTCCTCCCTTGAAGAGATTCTTCTACTTTTGTAAACAGAGTTCACGGTACAGCTTTTTGCCTCAATAAGGCAGTGCTCCTCACTTCTTTACCCCTATTAACCCTTCATTTCTCACCCTAGTGAGCTGTCAGTTGCGCTTTGTAAAATGAAGAGTAATCAGCTGTTTATCACAGGGAATGCCAGATGAAGTTTCACACGACATCATCCAGGATCCAGCGTCAAGAGGAGGAGAGGCGCTGGCCAAGGTGACAGAGATGGATGAACCCAGACCTGACGTCCTTCTCCCTCCTTCCCCTCCTCCTTCATCCCTTTTTGGGTGGTTCGTGTAAGCAGTCCCCACTCTCTCTCTAAACATCCTTATGAAGCGCTGCAGTGTGAGGTGTGATGTCAGGGTTGAGCTCTCCCAGCTCTCCGGACAAGTTTAAAGGCGGGCCGAGGAGAGGAGCGGAGAAGAGGAGAGGAGACGAGAGCGCTGAATCCCAAACGACGCCGCAGTACACCCCAGTTTGAATCAAACAGGTGAGCAGCCGCGCAACACCTCTGCCTCCACCGCCGCCAAATCTAAACCTGAATTTAAGCATTTTCACATTTTGTTAGGTTGTTCTTCTGCTCAGGCACAAAGGTTTCCCTGTGTCTCAGCACATAGCTTCACGCTGTTATCAGATTCTTTTAGTAATGGTCTCGTTCCACCACATTACTATATTTGTACGTGTTTTTGGCCCCTTCTGTGCTGCCGCCAGTTGCTGAGATACACCGAGGGGTACTCCAGTAGGACAAACATTTCTTTTTTCACGTCTGCTCAGTTTATGTCTGTTAAAACTCACGCAGTTGTTTAGATCCGAACCAGTCAACAGACCGCAAGAAGAACGGATGTTGTCTTTATGCTCCATTTGTGAGATTAGTGCGTTGTTTGGGCTGAACAATGAGCGCAGCGAGCTTCTGGATTGTTTGGTGTCCCAGCACAAACATTGTAATTGAATTTATCTTATTTGAATGCAAAACTTTTAAAGTGCAGTTGTTGCTGTCACCAGAAAGGTTTCGAACATCTGCTTCTCTCTCTGGTGAGACACTGAACGGTGCTGCTTTCGGTGCATATGCGTCTGGACAGCTGTGTTTTCACTCATCAGACATGGAGTCAAAACCTGAAGGTGGATCAGCGTCGTTGACCAGCGAACAACTGGCAGCTATTGAGGATGAAGAAGTTCTCAACAAGATGGTGAGAAACATTTGATCATCAATTGGCTGTCTGAATGATCTTACACAGATCTTGTGCAAAGACAACATTTAAGTTCTCTAAGAAGTGGTTTCACTTTGCCTCGCTGACATAAACCCAACATCTAAAGAATTCTTGCAATGGCAAAATGTCTGACATGAGTCTTTACCGTCGTCTCTCTTCCACTTTTTTCCTCTTTAGATGGACAACGCGACGGATTTTGAAGAGAGGCGGCTGATCCGTGCTGCTTTAAGGGACCTGCTTAAGAAAAAGAGAGGTGACGAATAAGAAAAACGCTTGCGTGCCGCTCTTTGTGGTGATTTGCTTTGCCTCTGAATTCTCCGCCGTGCCCTCAGATAAACGGGAGGAGGACCGAGGGTCGAGGCAGCAGGACTTAAGGCAGCAGGGCCTGAGCAAAGGGGGACCCGCAGGTGGAGGTGTCGGCGTGGGAAAAGCCTCCACGAACCAGCAGCCCTCGTCCACAAACAGTGAGTCTGATTTGCTCCTGCTGTCCATGTGCACCTTCATTTTTAATGCTTTATTTTCCTATAATTCTCTCTGTCTTTTCAGAACCAGCAGGCCAGACATCAGCCTCCACTCCCTTCAACAGGACAGCGGCAAGGTGAGACGCGTTTAAAACACAGAGGTAACAAACGTGACTGTGTGTTGGGTTCATTAGCTGGAAAAAGAAACGTGTCTGCCAGCACTTTATTAAACTTGTGTTGATATTGCATGCAGGGTTTTTTCCTTTCTTTGTTTTGACTCCTCAGCAAGGCCGGCCCCGCTGCAGTGCCCAACGCTAAAAATGTCAAACAGATGCTTCTGGATTGGTGCAGGGCCAAAACAGAGCCATATGAGGTAAATATGCCCTTTGTCTGTGACTTACTGCCCCGAGGAGCTATACATAGCCCTGTCCCGTATGTCTCATTCAGTGCCACTTCAGTTTCATCTAAACTCACTCCTTTCTGGTATGAAACAGGGGGTGGACATCCAGAACTTCTCCTCCAGTTGGAAAGACGGCATAGCCTTCTGCGCCCTGGTGCACCGCTTCTTCCCTGATGCGTTCGAATACTCCATCCTCAACCCCAACAAGCCCAGGGACAACTTCGAGCTGGCTTTCAGCACTGCAGAGTGAGCTCTCATTCCTTATATGAAGACACCAATGCGTCTTGTCTCACATAAACAATGGCAGTAAATTGCAGAAAAGAGCAAAGCGACTTTACGCCTCTGGCATCGTATTTTCTGTTTGTCTCCAGTCATTTTTCACTGACGTTTGCTCTGTGTCGGCAGGAGGCTGGCAGGCTGCCCCGCTCTGCTGGACCCCGATGACTTAGTCCGGATGAAAGAACCCGACTGGAAGTGTGTGTACACGTACATCCAGGAGTTCTACCGCAGCCTGGTGGAGAAAGGCCTGGTCAAAACCAAAAAGAGGCCGTAGACTCTCGAGAAGTCACTCGCTAGCTTCCACGGTTCCAGTTTTCACAGTTGCGTCACCACAGGCCGGTGTCACAAATGTACCGCTTTGAACCGAACATTTACACCTTTTAATTCCAATTTGATGCACCCAGCGGACGCATCACGTTGAGTGTAAATGCGCGGTGCCTCACGGGTAGCATTTGTATCGGCCTTGTGTGTTAGCAGGGACTCACGGGTGTCTGTGTGCTTTCAGTGGACAGCTGGTGCTTAGGACCAGTACATTCCACTGAGATTACACATCTGTATTAATCCCTGTCAGAGCCATAGAGAACGTGGGAACGACTTTTATGATGATGCCGTCGAGGGCCCTCGGCTGTGAGTATTAAAGGTCCATTTAACAATAAATATCCATTTCATTATACGTGCTGTTGTTCTATATAACTGTAACCGATTATTGAAAGTGGGACAGAGATATTAGAGCGTTTTATTTGCCTGAAGCCATATTCACCAACCCATTCATTTGAGTCGTTTGCAGTTGGTTCAGATTTGTTTTGTGTGAACGTATACATTCGAAGGGGCACGCTAATGGATTCTGTACATTTTTTTTGTCGTATTGTTATGTCTCATATCTCCCAAAATGATCCAATGACATCTGCGGCTTTGGCTCGAGTCTCGACAACTTACAACAGAACGGCTGCGTCACAAACGTTGATTGTGGAGTTTAAAAGATTTACTGACCGGGAAGAAGAAGGTGTGAATTACAGCATCTGGGGATTTGTGACTCTGGCTGCTGACTAGATCTTTTAGCCTCCTTGTTTGTCTCTTGTGAGAACCCCAACTTTATCTGCTGGACTATTAACTGCACAAGCTTTTCTGATTGAAATGCCGATCAGTATACAGAATAATTAGTGCACCATACAAATGAGTTTGACAAACTTAAACTGTTTTTACTATCGTGTGTGTGTGTGCTTTTTTTTTGTGTAAGGTTTGATAGCAATACTGACACAATACTGTGTGTTTCCTTTCAATAAATTTTAAGTAAGAGGATGCAAATGATATTTCTGTTTCCTTGCAGTGCATTAAAGTGTAAATGATCCTAATCCCTGTACTTTGAGAATTAGGAGCAGGAGGCAAAAGATGAGGCGCAGACTGATCAGGTGTTACAGGCTAATTGGCCTTATCCACAAAAACACGCACGAAATATCACCAAACGATTGCTTATTTTAATTGGCACATTTCCTCATACGCTGAAAGCTGTCATACACGGCTCACACACAAGAACAATTCCACACACACCACTCCCCTCCTCAGTCCAAGTCTTGATGTTTCCCAGAACCTTTAAAAGGTTTCCACGCCCCAGAGGACTCTTTTAGGCCGAACACCTGCGAAAGAAGACACAACAGCAACAACAGTTTCCTTACGGGCAGGATCAAACTTGCCAAACCGAGAGGCAAATATCAGTGTGAAACAAACAAGTATATGCCGTATATTTACGCACATTTTATGTTCTGCCAAGCTCATTAATGCCCAAAGTGACCGTTCATGGGATGCATTTACCAAATCAAGAGAGCGATGAAAAGGACCTTCATTTCAAGGGCATTATCAGAAAAAAGAGTCAAACATATGCTTCCATAAATCTAACTACAAACTGAAGCAGCACCGGTTCGCCTCTGTCCTAACAAAGCCCCATGAGGTGCTTGCTTTGATATCATCTAGCAGGGTCATTTGCATGAGGGCGCCCATGTTAATGCTGCTGTTGTGCAGCTGCTATGAAGACATCACAGAGGGTGGGGGGAAGGTATCTTTGGCAAAAGTGAGATTTAATTATCGAACACGTTGATCAATTCTCCCTATCAGTGACGCACTGATTCCACGATTAATGCGTCACTGATCGGTCAGATGCTCTATTATTTCTGGCCGGCTGCACTTTAGCAGCTGATTATTTATTTATTTATTTATTTATTTATTTATTTATTTATTTTCCTGCTCTGCCCGCCCCCAAGTGTTCATGCTTCACCCAGAGAGGGAAAGAAAGAAAGAAAGAGAGAGAGAGAGGGAGAGAGAGAGAGGTGCTGGGTCGGTGCACGGCCGGTGTGCAGGAGGAGGCGGGACGCTGACTGAAAAGTGCACAGCTGCTCCGGCCAACTGCGCGGCGTGTAGGCAGTCATAATAAGTGAGATGAGGAGCGATCAGCTGTGGTAGCACAAACACCAACATGCAGGAGTCCGGGCGCGTCAAGCGTGACCGCTTTCTGTCCTGACAGCGCCGCGTCGCGGTCTGCACCTTGACGAGACGTCCGCTGTCCACGGTACCGACGGGTTGGCATCCGTCCTGCAGACCGGCTCGGATAGGTCTCCGGACCATAGATCGATTTTTACTCTTCATGTGGCAGCCTGGTCGCGCTGATTGACTGGTGATTGCCCTTCTGTGAATTTGGGAGATCACCTTTGCGGTTCACCTTGGAAATAATAATAATTCTAAAAGAAAAGAAAAAAGGTAAGACGTGTCTTCACGAGGTTTTTGAGGCACAGCAGCCTCTGATATTGTATTTGCGTTTATTGCATTGTAGAATTTGTGTTTATATGATGTTTTCCAGGCTGTTACATTTTCTAGATAATGAAGCTGTCATTCAGACTTGCTGGCTCATGGAGTGATATTTATTTATTTATATATTTTTTTTAAAAAAGGGGCCCACTTTTAAAGTTGCATTTCCACTTTCAAAGTGGGTTGCATTCAAACCCATCACACAACCATTACTCACAGCTCCGTTTTGCAGGTTACTACTGTTGCCTCTGTAAGACCTCCTCATTAGCATACCATGAATCATTAAGAGAGGTGTATAGTTTCCTCTGTGGGAGGCCACATAAACAAAATGGAGGGAGGCCTCTGTCCTCCTACCATGCCTGCCAGGCCTCCTATTCCTTGTGACCTACAGTGTCTGTTGACATTGTCTGATGTGCTCCATTATCTGCCGCTGCGTGTCCCATCTCATCCTCCCTGGGATCAAGCGGTGGCGGAAAAGGGGGCAGTTGCACTCTGCAGCGCGATACCGTGCGAGCAACCACCAACAATTATTTCTCTGTATGAGGCCCGGGAGCTAATTAAAGTTTCTGAGCAGCTAATCCAGGACACGGGCCTAGAGTTAGTTCCTCAGCCCGGCTGTCTACTCATGTTAACATCAGGGAGAGTGATGCATCCTTTCATCTTTTACTGGCTGCAAGCTCATCTTTTTGTACTTTCCTCTAAATGCTCGACGGCTTTAAGGTCCCTGCACGCTGCATCGTGTTTTAATGTCAAAGATGGTTTGAATTCAAGCGCTGTTAAAAAAACAAAAAACAAAATGTTGTTAAATTCTTGCAGGTGATGGATCGCCAGCCTCAGAATCAAGTCGGTACAGACCCCTGCGGTCCTAAAGCACAACCTGGACTCATTACGATAGTAGGAGGCAGTCCAGGTATACCTCAGCAGCTACCAGTCCAGGAGTCACCTCTTGTCAGTCCGTCTGATTTGCTGAAGAAACAGTCTGGACTCAGCCCCATACAGGCTGTAGTCGCACCTACGACAGTGATTGACCAAAAGCAGTCCGGGTCTGCAACGCTGGCGAGCATAAGCCGGCCAAGACCGACTGCTCTTCGAACTAAATCTGCTCCAAAGCCGACCAGAGTCTCGGCGGACCCCACCAAGGAAATAGATTTGATCCCTGTGTGCATCCCAGGACCTCAGAGTGCCGGCGTCCTGCCACATTCCCCGACAGAGTCCTCGTTCCTTGCTCACAGTCCCCACAGTCCCTCACAGTCCTCACAGTCCTCACAATCCTCACAGTCCTCACAGTCCCCACAGTCCCCACAGTCCTCAACGATACCTGAACTCCACTACCAGCCTGCCTCTGCCTCAGCCCAGCCCCACCCCCCGTGCCAGCCTCAGCCCCAAAAACAGCCTCAGCCCTCAGCCACAGAGGACGCCGTCACCTGGGAGCTCAACACAGAGCCAGCCTGAGAAGCCAGGAGGAGAAAACAGTGACTTCAGGTGAGTGAAACAAGAACGCCTTCATTAAAACATTTAATAATAGTTCATCATTGTCACTTTCACCGGGTGTTTCGAGCGCTGTGGTTCTGTGTTGTGTTCCTTGCTGTGTCTAAATCCAGCCGCAGAAGCTGTAAGAACGCTGACGTGTGCCAGACCATGTCACATGAATCACAGCAGCAAATTTCACTAAGAGCTTCATGAACCTGACTGAGCGACACAGTCACGTTGCGTTGGCCGATTTCCCAGAGTCACTTTTGACGCGTGCTCCTCGCTCAACAAAGGCCAAAAAAATGAAGCATCTGCAAAAATTAAAGTCACTTTGAATTTGTGAAATCACCATGAGGAATAAGACATAAAGTCTTCAGACGGCAAAGGAGGAGAACAAAAGATTTCATTGTTTGCAGATGACATACTGTTACAGTTATCCAGTCCAGAACAATCTCTAATACATTTGTTTTCACTTTTAGATCAATATGGATCCTTTTCTGGATATAAGTTAAATGTTTCAAAAACACAAATTCTCAGTTTCAATTATAGTCCCTCAGAAAATGTGAAAAAAAGATATAATTTGAGATGGGGAGCTGAATACATGAGGTATCTGGGGGTGAATATACCAGTAGATTTGTCAAAACTGTTCTCACTGAATGTTCTTCCCCTGAACAACAAAATCAGAGAAGACATCAGAAGATGGGATTTAATACCATTTCTCAATTTTGGTTCCCGTATTGAATCTGTTAAAATGGTTATCCTGCCGAGGTTATTGTATATCTTTCAGTCCCTTCCATTAGACATAACTGATCAACAGTTCCAGGAGTGGGATAAACTCATCTCCAGGTACATTTGGCAGGGGCGACGACCAAGAATCAAATATCAGAATTTACAGTTAGCAAAAAATAGAGGGGGGGTTGCGCTCCCATGTTTAAAAAATTATTATATTGCAGCTCAGTTGAGACCGTTAGTGTGTTGGTGCAATCCAGAATATACTGCTAGATGGAAGGAGCTAGAGGGGGCCATAACAGCAGAGTTCCCAATTCAAGCGGCAATAGGAGATAAGGGTTTGATGGAAAAGTTATCTGATATAGGAAACCCTTGGATTGCTTTACCACTTAAGCTGTGGAATAAGGTAGTAACTAAAAAGAAGTTGAAAGAGGCGATAAAAATACTGAGATGGTGTGCATTTGATCCAGATTTCATGCCTAAAAATTTGGATGCAAGATTCAAGGCCTGGAAAACTCATGGACTTACAGCATATTGTACCTTTTTGTTTAAGGGGTCAGTGAACAGTTTTCAAAACCTTCAGAGACAATTTGGTCTAAATAATGATGACTTCTTTAGATTCTTACAGCTTCGTCACCATGTTGAACAAATAAGGAAAAAGATTATACAAGAGCAATGGGATAACATTCTACTAAAAGTATTTATGGATGCATATGTTTCAGGCCCAGGCCAAAAAACCATCTCAAGACTCTATAAGGGTTTACAACAAATGAAGGGTAGCTCATTGCATGTAAAACAGAAATGGGAGAGGGAAGGAAATCTAGTCTTAAACGAAGAAGATTGGGAATATTTATGTGAGATACAATGGAAAACTTCAAATTCAACACTATGGAGAGAGTTTTGTTGGAAAACCCTTATTAGATTTTTTATCACTCCAGCTCAAAAAAGACACTATTCCAATTCATCTATATGTTGGAGACAATGTGGATGCCTCGAGGCAAACCATTTTCACATATTTTGGTCTTGTTCAATATTGTTGCCTTTCTGGTACGAGGTCTACAACATTTTGCAAAAAGTATTCTGGACAGACATTACTTTTGAGTTTGTATCATTATATTTAGGAGTTTTACCATCAGAGAATGTCTCCTCTAATGACAAATACTTGTTTCAGATTTTAAGTGCCGCTTCTAGGAAAGCCATAACAAGGAAGTGGCTAAAACTAGAGAAACCCACAGTGGACGAGTGGTTTGACATCATTTATAACATTTTTAAAATGGAAAGAATTACTTTTGCTATAAGGCTAAAACAGGATCTATTTTTGAAAAGATGGGAAAGATGGATTAGATATGTCACTCCGATTCGTCCATCGTTTGTCTAGTACCAGATTTCATATCCATTTCCTTTAGTCATCTATGTTTTTCTGTGTCAACCCATACGCATCAGTATTTTAATTTTTTTATTATTTTATTTTTTTTCCCTCTAATATAACGGATGTGCACCCCAGCATTCTTGTTCAAAGTCTAAGGAGTTACGTTCTAAATGTTTGTATTTTATTATTTTCATCTTTTATGTGATTGAGGGAGGACCAATCATCCATATCTGTGTATTGTCAGTGCAATCGTGGATGTATTACTGAGCTATTCAGATGTAATTTACAGATGAAAGGATGAGATTGGTAATGTGAGATGTAAATGAACATGTGAACCATGAAAATCACAATAAAAAAAGAATTGGAAAAAAAAAAAAAAAGTCTTCAGACGGCAGCAATTCCTGTCAGGTCCCACTGCTCACGTTAAGATGTTACGTATCACATAAATCATGACGAATCACATCGGATACTTATGAGGTGAATAATTCATCGCAGCCAGCTTTTATTTTGGCATGAAAATCTGTTTGCATGTAAAATGTGATCCATCACACTGATCCAGGTTCCTTTTGTCACCTCAGGAGCTAAACTGTCTGTGGGATGACACAATAACACAATGTTTTCAGAATTTAAATCTAATCAGACAAATGTCTCCCAGCCAGGTGTCGTATTTTTTAACATCAGTGTCCTTGAGCAACGTGTTGCACCGCAGCGTTACGTCCTCGGACAGTAAAACGAAATAATTTGAGGCAGTCGGAGGAAAAGAGAAGATGAACTTCAAACCCCTCCAAAGCATCTAAGGCAAAAACTAAAGTTTAACAAAATAAGTAGGGGGTGTCAATCAGTACTCTAGTGTTCCTGTGCATAAGTCAGCTATTTGTGAAAGGTCTAACAGGTATCACTTGCCCTCAACCTTCCTCTGCATACTTTTCCAGCTCAGGCAGGCTGAAAGCATCACACGAGGGAGAGAGACCGAGTTATAAAAGTGTTCTCCTTTTCATTAAGTCAACTTAACAGAACGAAACAGAATTAAAAGACAAGAGCAAATAGGAGATAAATTCATGTTGTGGGCCATTAAAATGAATGCAAGGAGTGTAAGGTCTAATGATATGCTTTGGAAACGCAGTCAATAGTAATTACACCAATCAGCCACAACATTAAAACCACAGACAGGAGAAGTAAATAGCATTGGCCATCTTGTGACAATTCAATGTTCTGCTGGGAAACTTTTTAACCTGGCATTCATGTGGATGTTACTTAGACATGTAGCACCCACGTAGATCAGACCAGGCACCCCCACCCCATAGCAATGACACTCCTTCGACGGCAGCAGGATGCACACACAAAAACGCTTTAGGAGCAACTCAAAAAACACACCTGGCCTCTAAATTCACTACATCCCAAACTGATCAAGTATCTGTGGGATGCACTGGAACAAGCCTGATCCACAGAGGCCTCTCCCCTCAACCCACAGGACCCAAAGGCCCCCCTCTAACAATATTCTGTCCCAACTGGTTTGGAGGCACAAGGGAGACCTACAAAATATTAGGAAGGCAGTCATAATGTTATGCCTGATCGGAGTATGTGACAGTCATTTAGCTAAAACATGCATAAACGGACGCATGGTCGTTTAGATTCATGTTCTCTGAGTTGCTCTAAATTTTCTTGCAATTGCACAGATCGACTTAACAACCAGGAAATGGTTTGAAAGAAGATGCATTTCAGACTAAAAATGGCAAAGATTTGATGGTTCCAGCTGCGCATATATCAAGATGTGCTCCTTTTCTTGATCGTATATTAAAGTAAAATGAATCTCTTTCAGTTTGGAATTGGAAGAATTTGCGACTCTGTATAATTCCAGTATAGTTTAGCGTCTTCTCATTCTTCATTCATTCTGCTTGTACTCACACACATACAGACACACACATCCATGCACAATACTAAGCCATCACTGAGGTATACAGAGGTGCTTAATTGTGCGTGTCTTTTTTTTTTTCTATGTACAGAACCCCCGGTGAAAGCTATTTCTCTGGGGATTACAGCACGCACCATGTCCTCTCTATGCCCTGCACCATAGTGTGCTTAAATCTAATGCAGCATTTACACTCTTTCTATCCTTTGAAAGGGTGTACATCGTCACATGGAACGTGGGATCAGCTGTCCCGCCAGATGACATCACTTCTCTGTTTGGACCAAATGTTTCAGATGGGAACGTTGACATGTTTATCATCGGGTAAGCAAGTATTTCTGCTCGGCTCTCGGTGCCAGAGAGACAGCCGCGAGTGCCCACTCAGTCATCTGTCTTCACTTTGATTCGTCCCCCATCACTGTCCTTTTCATTAATCACTTTGTTAATGACATTTATCTACTTTCTGGCACCATCCAGATTCCAAGAAGTCAACTCCATGATAAATAAGAGGCTGAAGGATGTTCTTTTCTCAGATCAGTGGAGTGAGCTTTGCATGGACACGCTCAGTCCTTTTGGATATGTTTTGGTCAGTGAGAAGTTAAATCGGCCACCCTTCAGATCCTTTTAGTGCCGCTCTAGTTTACTTTACTGATATATTCATCTGTCTCATCTGCTTAGGTGGCGTCCCAGCGAATGCAGGGGGTGCTGCTGCTGGTTTTCTCTAAATTCTGCCATCTTCCATTCCTCAGAGGAGTGCAGACAGAGAGTACGCGCACAGGTCTTGGGGGATACTGGGTACGTGCTGTGCATCAAATAGTGCCGAGCTGAGAGTTATCGCGTTTGAAAAAACCAGCGGTGGGTTTGTGTCGGCGGGGCCCTGGGTGGTCAAAGGTGTTGTGTGTGTGTGTGCTCCCCTCGTGCCGGCAGGTGCATGTGTGCGTGGGTTGCATGTGTCTGTGTGTGACCTTCCTCTGCGTGTTGATGTCAGCATCACCCCTGGCTGCTGCTGGTGCAGTCTCCTTCTCTTTGAGGTCAGTGCAGCAGCAGGCTGTCTGGCTTTCTGGTTTTGCGACTCAGTGTCAGGAAGAAAAAAGAAAAGAAAAAAAAAACACCACGACCTTGTCCCTGAGCACAGATCTTCTTTTTGATACGTGTGGCTGTTTTATTAATACGTACCGTTTTAAATATCCTACACACGGGGGATTTGTTTGTCTCTGCATCTTTTTTTTGTTTGTTTTTTTCCTTTCCTGTCACTCTAAAGGGGAACAAAGGCGGCGTCAGCGCCAGGATGACAGTGTTTGGCCACCCGGTGTGCTTTCTGAACTGTCACCTGCCGGCTCACATGAGGAACCTGGAGCAGCGGATGGAGGATTTTGAAAGCATCCTTCAACAGCAGCAGTTTGAAGGAGGGACCGCGACCGGAGTGCTTGACCACGAGTGGGTGACGTTGTGTTTGCACATCAGACAAATCAGGTCACAATGGTTTTGCACGCCCTGTTAATCTGTTATACAGTCCTCATACTTCAATAAATGCCACACATACATACATCCATAAAGGTTTTATAGGATCTGATCTGAGTTATAGGTTGCATCTGCTGCTCAGTAATAATTATTATATCTTCATATTACACGATAAAGCTCAAGAGCAGTGCTGTCTTTTTATTATGCTTCTGGAGTTTCAAATAATGCACCAACAATGTTCAAATGTGCTCAGGATATTGCAATAATAACAACAGCTCAGATGAGATTCATTTGTTTTGCATTTCTTTCTCTCTTCATTTTGCTCAACCCCCAGTGTTGTGTTTTGGTTCGGCGATTTGAATTTCCGCATCGAAGACTACGACATCCATGTGGTGAAATGTGCCATCGACAGCAGTAAGCTGCCTCTTCTGTGGGAGCGGGATCAGGTGAGGCACCTTCGGCCTTTTTAAAGCATTTGCACACTCAAACAGACAGATGGATGTTTCTGGAAGGCTTTATTACGCCACCTGTTTGTCTGCAGCTCACGGACCACAGCCAACAGAGGGAGCTGTAGCGCTAAGCGTGCAAACATCACCTTGTTTCAGTCATGACTATGTCCTATTGTTTGACTTCCCTGCAGCTCAACATGGCTAAAAACACTGAGCCCATCCTGGAGGGCTTCCTAGAGGGACCGCTTAAATTCCCTCCTACGTATAAGTTTGACGTGGGCACTCATACGTATGACACCAGGTACGTTCAGGCGCCTCCGTCACAAACACGCGTCCCTTCAGTTGTGGCTGTAGCTGACCGAACTTAATTTCTGGCAGTGCTAAGAAGAGGAAACCCGCCTGGACGGATCGCATCCTCTGGCGCCTCCGTCGCACTGGTTCCCCGGTTCCTACCCACAATGCAGCGCTGCAGCGGGGCCTGACCTCCTGGTTGGGTGGAGCGACAAAAGTGACACAACATGTGTACCGAAGTCACATGGGCTTCACGATCAGTGACCACAAACCCGTTTCTGCACTGTTTTCTCTGCAGGTGAGACAATGATTGATGCGCTGAATGGAATGGCATCTCTGTTTTCGTATGGTGACTTATTCTCTTCCTTCTAGTTTCCGTTCAGGGTGAACATGCCTCTGGTGGAGCTACACACAAACAAGGAGTGGTGTAAACTCTCAGATGCCACCGTCAGATTCACCGTGGCGTCGACTTATCAGCGTAGCTCGTGGGACTGGGTTGCAATATACAAGGTTATCTTTAAGCACTTCTTAAGATGCATTCTCACAGCTCGTCCCTCGCATCGTCATAACCTTGAACAATGACCATGGTTTCTTTCTGAACAGGTTGGGTTCAGACATCACAAAGACTACCAGGCGTATGTGTGGGCCAAAGGAGAGCACGCAACGCAGGTGTGTCACACAATCAAACTCACAAATACGTATTGAGCTGAGTTCATTTGGATGTTTACCTCTCTCTTCCTGTCTCAGGTGACATTCACAGAGGAGGATTTGCCGAGAGATGACTGTGAATACATCCTGGGTTACTACAGTAATAATATGAACAGTATTGTGGGGTTGTTGTCACCAATTCAGGTAACGCAATTTGGAGAATGAAACGGAGCGATCTCACTCTCTTTTACGAAATATTCTTGGCTCAATGTAGGCATAAATATATTTTAAATATTTAAGGATTTAAATATATGTGCACAATTATGTATGTAAAAGTATCTAATATACACCGATCAGCCACAACATTAACACCACACAGGAGAAGTAAATAACATTGACCATCTTGTGACAGTATTATGTTCTGATGGGGAACCTTTTGGACCTGGCATTCATTCATGTGGATGTTACCAGACCAGATACCCCCATACAGTTGATACAGTTGCTAGTTCCTTTGCAGATCTGTGTTATATCTGTATAATACTTAATATGGAGCATTGTTATAGATTAACCTGCAACCAATAAGGAAGTATTTGAAATGAAAACCAGTTGCAACATTAAAATGCTGCTTGTAAATGTACGCATCAATAGCTCACTTATGTTAGGTGGCATCCTGTTGCTCAATGAGTACTTTTGCTTACTGTGTCATAGTGTTTTACTTTTATTAGATTAAAGGATGTGGAGAGGAGTGGCTCCATACTTTTTGTCCTATAGTTTCCACTTCTTAAATTCTCCATCCTCATCAGATCAAGATGCCAGTCCACAGCCCCACCGTGTGTCGCTCAGACAGCTCCGACGTCAGCTCAGAGGATGACAGCACTCTGGTCCTGCTGGCTCCAAGCTCCCGCAGCCCGAGCCCCAAAAATGGCAAACACCACCACCGCCACCGCCGTAGCCGGAGCCCCGCCGTTCCCGCTCTTTCTTCCAACCCCCTCCCTTCCCTGCAGAGCCTCAGCCTTTGCCCTCGCTCCAGAGAAAGCCAGACGCGAAGTCGCTCCCCCTGCTCTGCTGCTAAGAAGGAGCGGCTGGTCTCCCCCGACGCTGTGCCGTCTCCCACCATCAGCCCGCTCAGTCCTCGCAGTCCTGTGTCTCCAGGCGGTGGGGTGACGGCGCCAGAGGCCCTGATCGCTGCTATCTTAGGTGAACACAGACCAGCTCAGGTTAGCCCCACGGGGGTCAAACAGATTGGGATGACAGGGGACACAGACGCTGCAAAGAATTTAAACTTCAAGACTTAAAATGAAGAGAACGACAGCCGTGTCCATGCATCCAGGGTCCAACCTGCCCTCGCACTGTCGCTGTGCTCGTAGAAGCAGCACATTTACTGACTCCTAATATAGTTTGCAAACATTCCACACTGTAGCTCTGCAGTTCCCTGTTTATGAACCATCTCATACACTTCTCTGTGTGTGTGTATCTTGGAGTCAAAAGGTCAGACTCTTGACAACAAGTGCTTTTATAGACTCACAAGCTATATCAAAAGTAAACAAACGTATTGAATGTGAAACCAAAGGCAGTGTAATCCTGTGACGGATGTAAATGACAGCAATACGGATCCATGCAAACAGTCGCGCATCAAAACAAGGACTCTGGACCACACGTATTGATGGTATCACAGCACAGGGAGAGAGCGTGTTTGCGTGCGTGGGTTTGTGTAGGCTCATGTGCTAAAATACAAATGTGTGAAATAAACATTTTGGAGGAGATTGTGGTTTAAAATATTACTCTATAGGTCTTGGTCTGTATTCATAAAATAAATCTAATTTATCAGTGTACAGACTGCATTTTATCAACTCAGTCAATCTGAGAATGACACGTGACTGTGTGAACTTGAACAGTAATCCTAGACCAATGCTCTTATTCTCAGCAGCTTTGTGAATACAGCCCCTGTTCTCCAGGGCTCAGCGAGCGGATGTTTAGGCTAATGTGATTGTTTTGCTTCAAGGGAACAGTGTTGTTTAACTGTGTGAGTGTGCTAATAAAATGAAAATGAATGGGAAAGAAAATCAGCAAATGTTCTTTACTGGATAAACACTTCTGCAGGGAGCCAGGAAGTAAAAAAAAGGAGAGAAAAAATAAGCAATCACGCTTTAACAACAATAACACATGACCTAACTTGGACTTCAGCCCCTTGATTTAGAAGTACTTTGAGTGACCACATATGAAAACATTAATACTCTTAAACCCAATCCCACAGCAGCAGTCAAACACCCATCAGAAGTGTTAACGTAGTACAGTTATACCTTTAAGATGCTGCAAAAAATGTAATACACCCTGAATATTAAAATTAAATCCTCATCTATCATTCAATCGATGTATCTGAAAAACGGAAGCAGCACAACGGTGCCTTTGAGCGTTCAGTTAGCTTAGACAAAGTAGAGCAGAGTTCACATGCAGATAGTTGCAGAAAGTTAACAATCTGACCTTTAGTCAAATATTTAAGAATTTAAAGCAAAGTACTCTTGTAAGCCTTAAAGTAACTATAAATATAGTCGTGTCTTCTGTAAGTTATGTGAATACTTGAAAACGTTAGCTGCTTTAACATTTCTGTGAGTGGAATACAGAAAAAAAACATTAAAACAAGAGAAATGCAACTACTTCAACTTTGCTGTGACTCTCTAAAATTCCCAAAGTAACACGTTGTCAAGTCTAATGCATAGAAATATATGATATATTTCTTATGTTCACTTCTGTATGCCTCTAACATGAGTTAGCTACTGCATAAGTCAGTTTCTTCTGAAATCAGCAGCTCCCTAAAAACACAAAAATTTGTGAAACACAGTTACAGAAATGTCCAAGAAGCAAATGTTACTGCACGCTTATGGCCATCTAACAAAGGTTGCTTTATTTTAAAGGCTGATAAGCTAAATAGGTTGGAAAACAGTTTCCAATCAAACACAGTGAACAAATTCCCTTCAGGGACATCTATTTTGCTTTAACTCCAGCACGCCCATGGGCACCACGTGGCCTGTGCTCAACAACAACATTGGCTGCGGAGAAATGACTTGAAAGGTCTGGAGAATTTGTTCGGGCAAATACAGCTGTCTGTCTGGTGTATAGAGTTTCACCCGGCGGATCTGAACCCGACTCCCTGCCGCTGCTGTAGCCTGGTGTTTGAGAGAGACCGAGCAGAAGATCCTAGTTAAGCTAGTGAAACCTGTCCAGGGCTTCTAAACAACCAGCAGGTACAAGCAGGTATCCGGTCGGCTAGCTTGTTGGCTAACAGTGTGTGTACTGGCTAAAATGAACGGCCACCTCAACGGTTTCCATAACAACTCGTTCAGTGATGAAGACTGCTTCCTCTTCACGTCTGAATCAGTTGGAGAAGGACACCCAGGTAAGTTTTGCAATCTTTAGTGCCTGACAAAGGAGTAGTTTCACCTTCTCATCAGAATAATTAGCCTAGCATCCTGTTAGCCTCTCAAACAAGGTCATGTGGCTTGTCACTGTTAGCTCAGCGTGCATGTCAGCTGGTCCCTTTCCACTTACCCGGTTTATTTTGCAGTAACTGCTAGCTAAAAGTCAGTTTAAGCTTAAGGGATGGAATTAAGTAAAACCAATAAGATAATATAACACAGATTGTAGAAATTGTTTTTGTTAAAAAGCTGAAGAAACTCCCATCTTTACTAGGTTTTAGCTAAAAAATATCAATGCAGTAGCATGCTCATCCTCTTTGTTGTTGTGTCTACACTTAAAAACTACGTACAAAGTATTCCACACAAGTTCTATATTTCAACAAAAATAATTTATACCGTTTATAGGTTGAGGAAATTCACTTATATGGAGTTTAGTTGGGAGTGTCGCGTTTGTATGCTAACAGCACCGAGGCTAGCTAAGCTAGCACCACATTAGTTACAACTGTTGGTGCCTGTCAATCACACACCACGTTTACAGCAGATGTTTTGTAGCTTTGTGTGCAGCTGGTAATGGCAATAAAACACAGATAACGTGTATTTTTTTTTTACTCTTTAAGCACACGTGGGAGCTATCTAACATGCACAACATGTGTTCCAACAGGAAGTAATGTTTATATTAGTTTGAAGTTCTTTGTGTGATCATTTATCCAACTCTCTGGTCAGTTTTGAGACTGCAGTTGTGGTATTCTGTTAGCGAGCATGAACCAAAGACAGATAAAGCTAAAACTAAACATCACAAGCTTCATAAGTTAGTACTTACTGCAGATAAGTACTAACTAAAAGATAGATAGTAATCAGAATAATATTAAATAATCTAACTGAAGGCACATCTCTAGTATTTAGCAGTAGAACTATTCAGCTCCTTGTAATACAGCGTACTGCAGTTTTCAGTCTCGCATTGGGGCAGTGGGGGGCAGAAGCTTTATTGAAGCAGATAATAGGCTTACCAAACTCCTAAATATAGGTATTGGAGGGGCTACTGCTCTGCCGTGGGTGTAAAGCAGTGACATCCACACCCACTGTAGTTGCACAAGACGGCAGAAGCAGCTACAGAGATCTTTCTGAATGATGTGCATTTGCATATTCCTTCACAATTTGCATTTGGAAACGCATCCAAATTGCTTCACTCATCTTTCGTCACACCCGTACTATATTGTGTTTTGGCAGTCCAGGGAGTGATAACTGCCGACTTCACTAAACGAGAAGTGTTGATTAATTAAGGGCCTCTAAATTCAAATCATTCAAGTTGTCAATGCAGAGGAGTTTGTTTGTGTACCTGTCAGCTTGACCCTTTGCATTGTTTATTGATGTTGTGTTATCGAATACCATTCACATTTGTATGCATGTTTTTTTCTTTTCTATTTAGTGCATTTTAGTTTAATTAGTTTCACTATACTATGCGACATCCCACAATTCCTCTATACTGTATGACTTTTTTTGTTTTTTTGCCAGAAAGCAATTTGAAAGGAAATGCACTGGACTGGTTTGTTTGTGTGTGTTCTGAAAGAAGCATATGTTGATCCACAGATAAAATTTGTGACCAGATCAGTGACGCCGTTTTGGATGCACACCTTAGACAAGACCCCGACGCCAAAGTAGCATGCGGTAAGTCGGACATAGAGGCAGCCTGTTATGGAGCCATTAAGTGTTCAGTGTTGAAACATGTGTGCATGTGTACCCCAGACACCAGATTTATACCTGCTATATACTACGACATACCCTGGTTTGCTTCATCATATTAAATTGCTGGGTGTTATTTTGTCCCCAGAGACCGTTGCCAAGACGGGTATGATCCTGCTGGCAGGGGAGATCACCTCCAGGGCCAATGTTGACTACCAGAAGATTGTCAGGGATGCAATCAAGCACATCGGCTATGACGACTCCTCCAAAGGTACAGTGATAAGAGCAGGGAGTTGTGAGTTTAGTTCAGGTTCAGTTAAATGTTGCGTACATAAAAGCCTTTCTATTGTCTACAGAGAAAGTCCGTGCAAAGTAGTGGTGGCTCTACAGAGAATCATATCACGTATTGGGGTCAAATATGATCCACTGTGGATTGTGGGGGGAAAAAAATACTGTTGACTGGAAGAACGTAAATATAGAAGGGTGTGTTAGGGTGAGGTTAACCACTAGACTAACTGATAGGCCAAACCTAATTTGGCAACACCAGAAGGGGTGTTGAAAGCCATGCAAGGTTCCCCACGTGATTTTCTGCAAGGCTGAAAGCCACTAACACAATGACAAAGCAGTTTCGTAGTCACATGACACCGCAGGATGAGATAAATGCAGTCCTCATAGGAACATGAGACAGATTGAGACTTTATAAATACTAAAGAGCGTAGCATCTTGCTCAGTTGTTGTCTTTTACAGGCTTTGACTATAAAACCTGCAATGTGCTGGTGGCTTTGGAGCAGCAGTCCCCTGATATCGCTCAAGGCGTTCACCTGGATCGCAAAGAAGAGGACGTGGGAGCTGGTGACCAGGTCGGAGGGTTCATACGCTTATATTTAGTCTAGAGCTGATCAGCTGAAGGAAGAAATGTTTCAACTATTTTGACGTCTATTCGTGTTGTGATACCTCACCTCTTGACAGGGTCTGATGTTCGGATATGCCACTGATGAGACTGAGGAGTGCATGCCCCTCACTATTGTCCTGGCTCACAAGCTAAATGCCAAGATGGCTGAATTACGCCGAAATGGAACGCTGCCGTGGCTCCGACCCGATTCCAAAACTCAGGTTGGACAAGAATAATCATTTCTCCACTGTTACACAAGCCATCACGTTATGTGAAATGATAGAGAAGGAAAATTCAGTTTACATTTTAAATGCTTAGCCCTTGAATGTTTTTTTTTGTTCCCACCTCAGGTGACCGTTCAGTACAGGCAGGACAGAGGTGCTATGGTGCCGTTGCGCGTGCACACGATTGTGATCTCCGTGCAGCACGATGAGGCTGTTGGTTTGGAGGAGATGCGTCACTGTCTGAAGGAACAGGTGGTGAAAGCCGTGGTTCCCAGTGGGTATCTCGATGACGACACCATTTATCACCTGCAGCCCAGTGGCCGCTTTGTCATCGGAGGGCCACAGGTGAGTCAAGAACATCTATAGACTGGGCCCCTATCACATGTCACACAGTCTTACCAAGATCACATCCATCTGTATTGGTAGATGTATTTCAAGTCACATTCAAATCAAAACTGTTTTCCTTCCCACAGGGTGATGCTGGTCTGACTGGGCGTAAGATCATTGTCGATACTTACGGGGGTTGGGGAGCCCATGGAGGTGGAGCTTTTTCTGGAAAGGACTACACAAAGGTAGACCGCTCTGCCGCCTACGCTGCCCGTTGGGTGGCCAAGTCTCTTGTAAAAGCTGGGCTGTGCAAGCGTGTCTTGGTCCAGGTAAGTAAACGTGGTTGTTGTAAGTCCATAATTTTACATTTCACAGAGACCAGTGACTGTGGGTCAGCTCCCATTAGCCACCAGCCACCTGCCAGATTCTGAAGTTTGCCTCTGAAGACATGGTACCACTGGAGCACGTTGTAATAAATTTGAGTTCGAGCTCACTGCGGCAGCTGTTTACTATAAAAGAGAAGAATGAGATAACGCCAGCCTTTGTGGTGTTTTGTGGTTCATTGTGTTTTCTCCTAACCAAAGAGAGGCAGTCATTGTCAGTGGATATACTGCGTAAAGTGCTTCTATATTGACTAAACGACCTATAACACACTCACTTGCCAGTTCCGTCGTAAAAACAAACAAATTCAAACTCAGTCCTGCACTAAATCTTAGCTTCATGGGGCTTATTGTATTCAGCATTTGGTTAAAATAACAGAGAGAGCTCTTGATTCAACTGCGTTTTCATTATGGATTTTGTGGTTTGTAGTATTATTGTACTATTGTGTTGTGTTTTGATTATTTTGGCCACCTTGCTTTAGTTAACTGGGCTCGTCTAAATAATCCAGTTTAACAGCAGCACAAACTATATCTTCCAACTTGTTCATCCAGTTTAATCACCACCTCTCTGTTTCTGAACATTACAACAGTCATGAAGGGAGATTTAGTGCCCTAGTGTACCTAATGGGTTGGCAAGTTAGTATAACTCTGTTTTTCATGCCGACATTTCTTGTTATTTCTTGACCAATACACTGACATATTTTCACTAAGCACATATTGACCTTGCAGATTTATCAATCTGACTCTGGCCGCTGTATTGAACCACAGGAATAGCCATGCTCACAGATAACATATTTCACATTTCTTTTCCCTGAGTTCATGTTCGTACTTCCAGACTGAAAGCATAAAGCATAGCTGAGTGCTGGCCCTTTTAATTACTTCCCTATGATGGCTGTAAATGTTTGAATGTGCTCATAATCTGACAATTGTTATAGGTTTCCTATGCCATTGGAGTAGCCCACCCCCTCTCCGTCTCCATCTTCCACTATGGGACCTCCCCGAAGAGTGAGAAGGAGCTTTTGGACATCGTGATGAAGAACTTTGACCTCCGACCAGGAGTTATCGTGAGGTATCCTCAGATTCTTGATTTCCCATCCTCCACTTTTTTCTTTTTAAACATTTCAAGTTTTATTGATTATTATTTTATTTGTGTCTCAGGGAGCTTGACCTAAGGAAGCCCATCTACCAGTGCACTGCAGCTTATGGCCACTTTGGTCGTGACATCTTCTCATGGGAGGTGCCCAAGAAGCTGAAATACTGAGCCCCTCTTCTCTCTTAGCAGGATTTAGGTGTAGTGCAGATACACCTGTGTGTTTGTCTACTTTCCTTTCTCCCCCTCCTCCTCCTCCTCATCCTCATCCTCTTCCTCCTCTGCCCCCCCACTCTCTTCACACACACACGGCCACATTGTGACAGCCTCTGCTACATCAGAAGATGTCCTTTGTCCACCTGGCAGTACAGATCCTTGAAGAAAAACAACTGATATTTCTCTTGCCAAGATACACAGATTTGAGCAGGGCTGCCAGCTATAACTAATATTTTTTTCTGGCACCCTGTTTTTTTTTTTTTTTTTTGTGTAATTAATGGGCATCTAGTTTCCACAAACTGCTACTACAGTGGCCTGACTTGTCTCTCATCCAGTCTGATTAGTATTAGTAGTTTCAATCCAAAACCGTGTTTCCAGTGGACCATGCGTCAGTAATGAAGTCATGTCAAGTATTCCTCCACCTTTAAAAACACAATCCCGCTGCATTGTCGTTGTATAAGTGATCAGTGGTTATTTTCTTGCACTCTCCGTTTCACCTTTAGCGTCACAAAAGCATCAGTCCGCTCACCCTCGTCTGTTTTCAAATTTTTGATGCCACTCATAAGGTCACACAACAGTTTTTTTTTTATTTGTGCTGTCCCTTCAGGCCATTTATTTCTGACGTTTTACAGAGAAGTCAGAAGCTGCTAATGTCCTTGTGGTTATGTTGGGCTGCACCATGAAGTCACTGTTTTTTTTAATAATTTATTTTGTAGGTTTAAATGTCATGTGAACGATCCAAACGATGTTAAATGTGTCAGTGTTCTGCTGGCCAAGATAAAGGGCCAGTACCGACCCTTCCTGAGGCTGACGCTGGGTGTAGTTACAGAGAAACCCAGGCTCCATCGCCTCTGGACAAGGGGGCTGCCTTTTATCCTATGCCATACTTGAAGTAAATTATATAGTGGGACCTAAGAGTTTGACCAGCAAAGAGGGATGCAGAATGAGGTGTGGGACAATATTTGGGCTCTAGAAGCTGTTTTCCACTAGTTTGCACAGGTTGAGTGTCCCGACAGGAAGTCACAGTGGACTGGTATGGAGGAACGTGACGAGCAGGGGCACGGACAGACAATAAGAGAGATAGGAAGCGGCGCACAGTCAGCGTAGTGAATGTAAGTTAGCTGTCTAACATGGAACAGGCTTTTGTTTCGAATGTTACATGTCTCATAATCAGCCTTTAAATTATTTATTTATTTGTTGTTATGGATGGCACAAGTTTCATTTTTCCTCGTGAAACACACTTGGAATTACCACGATCACCCCTCTTGTTCTGTTACAGACCGTTGTGTGGATATTACTTGTGGTACGAAGTTTGGAAAAGTGTCTGCCATAGACCTCGGCTAGCTCTGAACCTAAGTCAGTGATGAATGACGTATATGCCTTTGAATGCTTCCCTATTTGCTCTCTTTCTTCTTGTGGCTTAACTTAAATCCAGGGATCCAGCAAAGCCCAGCTGTAAGTGTTGAGTGAGATGACTATTCATCTGAAATGTCTCCTTGTTTGTGCTGTGAGCAGTTAGTGAGTGTAAAACGTCTTCATGTAACTAGATGGCACTGTTCCCCTATAACAAGCGCTGAGATTAAGGTTTTTCCTCTTAACACTCAAAATATTCTTATCTTGGTTTCTCTGGCTCCATCGCGTGGTTCTTTGAGTGTACTGCAGGGACAACTCTGTAACGACAAAGGGATCATAAGAGCATTTTAGACTGATCTCTGTAGGATTACCTGATGAAATTACCCAACCTGACAAAGATTGTTTTACAATAAGTTTGCGTCCTCTAGCTCATCCACAGACGGGACAAATGATTGGTTGGTGTTGTACAGAGAAACCAGCCTGTTTACATAGTCTCCTGTGGAGGGGTTTGAAGAACCTGTGTTTTTTTTGTTTTTGTTTTTTTTTAATCTTTGAAAGTGAGTCTGTTGGAGTGGTTGCTAAATGTGTAAGTGCCTTCTCATTCCCCTTTAAACAAACCCTTCTGCCACCACCAAATACACAAATTCTTCCCCTTTGGTCCTGCCCTCCCACTTCTACCCTGAGTTTTCTTGACCAATAATTCACACTGTCTGACTTGTTGTTGAGTTTCTCTTCTAAACTGTTGAAATAAACTGCACTCTCGTGCTGTGCTTACACGTCTGTGTTTCTGTTAGTCTAGTGAAAGCAGAAGTCGGCTCTAAAGTGGACAATGTGTTAAAGATGCTCGTTTCCTCAGTCAGCAAGAGGTTACAAAAACCTAAGTAGTCTCTATTCTGGGTTTTACTTTTATTTCTGCTTTGTGGTGAATTGTGATTAACAGCAATCACATATTGTGTGTCGACCTAAATACAGTGTACAGTATCAACTATGTGCAACACGTCTGTCTGATAAAAGGGCCAAACTCCATCTGTACATGAGACAGGTTTATTGATGTGAACAGTCCTTGTATAAGGACTAACTGCTTTCGTCAGTGAGTATTGCACCCGCAGTTGAGAAAAAAAAAAAAAGGGTGTCACCAGAAGTCTTTTCTTCCTACAGCAACAAGTTTCTTTAATATCATGAAAAGTTTAGCACCTTTGCTGCGTTTCCTGAGTATGTAAAGGACCCTGAATCATTAGGACAATATACACTGTCTGGCCAAATAGGTACAAGCCTCCTATTGGATAATTACTACATTATCCTGCCAGTTATCTAACCCCGGCTGTTGAAATGAGTGGCTTCTTATTACCTAAACAACTATGTTGAAAGACACATACTGTGCTTGTGGAAAGGATGTTAGTCTGTTTAAGAAGGGTCAAATCATTGGTATGCATCAAGCAGAGAAAACATCTAAGGAGACTGAAGAAAATGTCCAACGCATTATTAGAAACTGGAAGGATAGTGGAGAACTATCATCTTTGAGAAAGAAATGTGGATTGATCGTGATCATCGATTACTTAAAAGTTTGATGAAATGAAATCGAAGAACAACAACAGTAGAATTCGGCTATGTTTAATAGTGAAAGTAAGCATTTCCACACGTACAATAAGAAGGGAACTGAAGGGATTGGGACTGGACAGCTGTGTAGCCTTAAGAAAACCACTAATCAGGGAGGCTAACCAGGGAAATAAGGCTTCAGTTTGCTAGGGAGCATAAAGATTGGACTCTGGAGCAATGGCAGAAGGTCATGTCTGATGAGCCCAGATTTACCCTGACGGGCACATGAAGTGATGCACTAATTACGCCTAGTGTGGTTGCTCAGGTCTAGGTTCAGCAACGTTATGTAACCAAAGAATGAGGTCGGCTGAATACCTGAATATCCTGAATGACCACGTTATTCCCTTAATGGATTTATTCTTCCGTGATGGCACAGGTATATTCCAAGATGGCAGGATTCATGGGGCTCAAATTGTGAAAGAATGGTTCAGGGAGCATGAGACATCATTTTCACACATGGATTGGCCACCACAGAGTCCAGACCTTAACCCCATTGAGAATCTTTGGGATGTGCAGAGGTCAGACTCTCCCATCATCAATACAAGATCTTCGCGACAAATGAATGCAACACTGGACGGAAATAAATCGTGACACTGCAGAAGTTTATTGAAACAATGCGTGCAATTGTCAAAGCTATCAAAATAGTGTGTGACCTCTTTTTTTGGAGGCAATTTAAATTTTTTTTGGCCAGACAGTCTATCTACTTGTATCTCTGGAACTGTCCTTACTTAGTTTGGCACTCCCTGTATAATAACAATAAACAATAATATTGGTTTTAGTGCGAGACTCCTAATCCGATTTCCTGGTAACAAACTAATTTTTACACTTACTTCCTGACAGACTAAATATTTCACTTAGATATAACACAACTCCATTCAACCAGAATTTTACATAAGCTTTTCACAATGAGTTGCTTTTTCACCTCTGCCCACAAATGTTGATCGAGGTCAGGGCTGTTCTTTCGCCGCCACGTACAGAAACCTGAAGTACTCACAGACTTTAACCTTTTACCAGAATCAGTTCTGGTTTTGTGGCAAATGAGGAGTCATTTCACAGCCATATCACGTGTTTAATTTGAGATCACCATTCGGCAAGATTACAAAAAACACATTTTATTAAAGCTCATGAAGCCAGGAAACTTGTTACATAGTACATATTTGTTTTTGTTCTCATGTATAGAGACTAATAGCGAAACCTGAAGCGCATCTCTGGATCCTCTTTCAAATCTTTGCAAGATGCTTTGCAGCTAAAGTTCGTGTAATATTTGAGTGTGTTACATTTTGTTGAACATGGATTCAATCACTCATGTCTTCAGACTAGATATACGTATATATATTTATATGAAATGCAAAATCACAAAAAGCTGGAGGATATCAAATCAAAATATGGAAGGAAGATTATTGTACAGGATGCAAGAGGAGTTGATCTGTTGATGTACAAATATCTGCTCCATCACGAGGTTGACTCATGTTTTAACTCCCAGCCTGAAAAAAAATAAAATAATAATAATTATTTGGAGATATTTTAGGAGATTGTTCATTTTTGCTCTCACTAAATTATCATAAAGTTTCACCCACCTCAGTATTTTAGATCGCGTTGTAGCTCAGAGGCTTCCAGGTGAATCTCTGACAGTAGAACAGAGTCTGCAAAGAGTAGACGTTGATCAGATGTGCTAATTTCTAACCTAAATAGGTTGTTTTTAACTTAAATTTTATTTCCTTACTCCGCATTTGAGGGCAGTCCTGATGTCTTTGCACCGGTACGTTGACAGAGTGCAAGGATCTGTGAGTTTAAAAGGGAAATTTGATTTGTTAATAACCGTTTATCAAGAAAACATCTGCTGGTTCCAGTTTCTAAAATGTGACCAAGTGTGTTTTTAATATGAAAGTAAAATAATAAAAATAGCTTTTCTTACAGTGGCCCCATTAACATACCTAGAAAATAACATTAAATAACAAATATGCATTTTTTTTTAAATACCTTTTCAGCATTTTATGGGGTAAGTAATTTGTAAGACAAAAAAAACAAAACAAAAAAAACAGGGTGAGGCAGACTGACCTACAACAGTGGCCTCTCCTTTACACATGTGGATGAGTGCACAGATGGTCTGAGGGGTGGCGTAGCTCATGATTGCATCCAGCACCGTCTTGCCAAACTTGCTAATGACATTCTCACACTGGCTTCGGTAGGCCTGAGGAATATAATGGCAAACCTCCTCCAGCGCCTTGATCACAGCTTCCTGCCGACGGAGGAGGAGCACGGTGACATTTAAGCGTCTCCGTGCAGCACAAAGAGATACTGTCTGTTTACGTGGGTGTGTTTCTTCGCACTATTGCATGTAACTCACCTCAGTTCTTTCTTTTGGCATCAGATTCTCCAGTGAATGGACAAGAAGAATGCAGAAGGAGCACTGTGGGTTTGTCTGCGCCTGATTGATTGCCACAAACAGCCAGAGAGAGGAAGGTTATCACACTGTGAACTTTTGTTTGATATACATTGCTCCAAATTGTATATACTGACATCTTCACTTGTCCCGGCAACCTGAAGGGCGTCCTTCAGCAAAAAACTGGGTACAATCTCCTGTTTTTCACAGGACTTACAGAGCCCGATCGCTTTGCAGATCTGTGCTGGTTTCTAAAGAAAAGGAGATAACACTATGTGGCAATTGTTCTGATCAGTGGTTATCAATCTGGCAAACATAAGGATGAATCTAGCCTCAAACTTACCATAACAACAGTGACGAAGCGGATGGCCACCGGAAGCATCTTTTCCACCTCCTCTTTGCATAGTTTGCGGGTAGTAGCTGGTCCAGGAAGGTGGTCACAGACACTTTCAATGCCATTCATGACCTTTTTCTAGGATAAAATGGAGACCGGCATTATTCACACTTAAACTTGCTACATTGCACTCTCTGTTAAACAATCTAATTAAAGTGTTACTGCTGTGTCCTATTATCCTTTAGCAAATATTTGCTCTTCTCTTTAATCGTTTCTTTCATAGCTTTAGAAGCCACCGACCATGAATCAGACATTAGAATAGAGCTCCTTCACTGCAACCATTTTTGATATGTCAAGCAGCGCAAACACAGGTGTAGCCAAAGTGATAAAAAATGAATTATGATCCCGTTCTCACAACCATTTCTGTGTCACGACCATTTCAGGGAGCCAGCATGTACAATACCAGGCCATGGCTAACACTTGTGGATAACCCACTTTGAAAATGTCAGAAAAAGGGTAAATATTGGACATATTGGCATTTCCACCTTACTTCAGGTTTAGCTTATGCGAACGAACTCACTAGAAAATGTCAAGAAACAAAATTCTTCTTATTATTATTATTAATAGTAGTAGTAGTAGTAGTATTGTTTTTGATGCTGTCTTGAGTTCCCGCCCTCTCCTCTCAGCCAATCAGAAGCGTCACATTAGGCCGTTATTAGGCTACGCTAACTCCTCAGAAGCCAGCCAAGGAGAAAAAACGTTTTGTTCTTCTCAGAGCTTCTTCTCTTTGTTCTTATCTGTGCTGACCTAGTATCTTGAAGAGCGTCTTTATAGTCACAAGTTTAACCAGGTAACTGAAATTAAAAGCTAGCACTCTCGTTGTCTTCAATGAAACAACCCGAGTCAACCAAGCTAGTTAGCGAACAAGCTAAGTAGCATCCACATTAGCAGCATTTTGTAGCCAAGTCAAGCTAGGTGTTGCTGTTTTTATTTCTTTATTTCTTTATTTCTTTTACAAATTTAAATATGTTAGGGTTTGTGAATCAAGCTCACATTGTGCCAACTGGCTAAATTGGCTAATTTATTTTTTATTTTTTTTACAAATGGTTGAAATAGATATCATTTACTGGACACTTTATGTACAGCTAATGCTGCACTGTTTCTTCACTGCTTAATTTTTCATTGGTTTTGAGCTTTAATAAAATGTATGCAAAAATGCAGAGATGATTACAGTTACTATAAAACAAGTGTTATCTTATTGTTGTGCAGTTGTACCACGTGTACTATGGTAAATGTAGTGTTGCATGGTACAGCCACCGAACTGAGTAAATTCTCCATTTTTATTCACAGCTTCCCAATTTCATAAAGGTGAGCGGTAAATCAGCTTTCTGGAATAATGTGTGGAGCAAATGATCTACTCAGGTGGGACTCACAATAGATCAGGTCGTTCTCACACAAAGGGGAATTAGTGAAATCAGGTGCGTAACAAAAACCCACTGTAAAAATTTCATTTCAACTTTTGTTTGCCATAGAAAAATAGGAAGTGGCTTTTCACAGAATAGAAAAAGAAACATTTCCTTTTTTTTGTGTGTGTTTCGCTGCATGTCCGGTCGCTTATGTTATTTGCATCTCTGAATCTGAAGAATGTGCTTCAGACTGATAAAAGAACAGGTGTCAGCTATATCCTGATGTTTATCATTTCTTTCTTTTTTTTATCTAATAAAAACTAAGAACATATATACCTGTAGTCTTGATAATATTATCACTGAGCAAATATAAATTCTCAGGAATGTGTTTGCCCCTCAGTGGACTATTGTACTCACCTGGAGGTCTGGATTGGACATCAGGTCAACAAGGAGTTCAAATATTTGGGTACAGTCCTTGCAGACATCCCCAGTCTGAATATAAAGTCAAAGTCACATCGTTAAAATAAATAAACTCTCTCTCAAAACGATTTAATCAAGGAGCCAAATTCAAGTTTAATTGAAGTTACAGCATGCATGAGTTGCAAAGTAAATCTGTAAAATGTACGTTTTGTTCATTTAAAGCTCATTTTATGAAGAAGACTCTCGTAGCTGCATGAGTTCAACTACATTAAAAATAGAAACTTTTGAATTGTGTGTAAACGTTTTACGCAGGAAATCTAGATGCACAGGAAGTGTGCCGACACACTTTCTGATTTTGAAGACATGTAAATTTCGATTTTCAACAATATTTTTCTGATGGATGAATTTTAAATTACTACTTTGGCACAATATGCAAAATGTTTTCATAAATCTCAGAAATTTGTGGAAGAAATTAGATTATAACATTTTAATATCTAATATAAATAATGTATGGTTGTTAGTAGTTGTACTTAATTCATCTTTTATATCATACAGATAGCACAGTGTATGTCATATTGTAAATGTGCATATTATAATCAGACTTTGTGTATGCCATCTTTTCATTCAAGGTTCATGTTTTTATATTTTCAATACAAATGAATGAAAAATCACTACTCACTCTCTCTGCATCTGGAACACTTTGCAAATCATCGATATCGTACGTCGCCAGAGCTGCAGAAACAATTGTTCATTATTTTGATATATTTCATCACTTGACATGTTGACTTTACATTTTATCCTATCATAATTAATAATATTTTCATTGTCTTACCACATCCTTGGAGACCAATGGAGAGAAGCAAAACAAGTGTAAACAAGGCCATCCTCTGTTAGTTACAGGCTTTTAGCTGAGGGTTTTCTGCTCGTTGTAACTGTGAGGGTACTGCAGCTGCAGCTTATATCTGGCATGGCCCACCCGCCAGCTGTAGCCCCACCACCAGATTTTTTTTTTTTTTTTTTTTTTTTTTTTATAAAAAGAAAAGGACAGCCTCATGCACTCATGCTCATATGATAAGATGTATTTTGCACTTTACTACATTGCGGAACAGTTTTTTCTCAGTCTCCCTTTATGCTAATGTTAGTCAGTTTCATATTCAGTTCCTCATACAAAGTTTCAAAAGCCTAAAAATACAGATATGCTGTAGGTCTTTCAAGTGTCATCTTCTGCTGTTCATACTTTTGGTCTTCCTTTCATTAAAACTATAACTTGGTGTATGTTTACAACTTTGTGCCTTGATTGAAATTATTAAGTGATTTATTACTCCAGAATGACATTTTAATATATTTGCATGCGAGAGACAAAAATCTGAATATGGTCTGTCCTACTTTAAGTGAGCCTGTTCAGCTTTCTAAGAACTGGTGCACACCAACAGTAGTCAGTCTAAACAAAACGTAACCACCTTATCAATTAACATATTTTTAGCGCCAATCTCATTTATACTGTAAACCTGAGCAGCCACTACAAGAAAGAGTCACTTTAAAAGATAAAGTGGTGATGATAGTTGTGACTAACTTGTTGCAAGTTAATTCAAATTCATTGTCTCTTTTTTGTTAAATATAGAAGAGTTGATATATTTTAGAGAAATTTAATTTTTAAGTGAAAGAATGTCAGTGCTTTTGTCCATCTGTAATTATTCTTTGTTCAAATGAAAGCAGTGTTGGTTTATAAATAACACCAGCTATAACAATGTGGTATTGTGTATGTGTGCGTCTGTGTCGTCTTGTCCAAATGTAGCAGGAATTACCACAAAGGCAGTTTCCGGGTTCTCTGAAGGTGTGTACCAAGGTGTTTTTTCACCTTGTGAGTCCATTTGTGTGCTTGTCTGTCATTGTAGCAGAATGTGGTCTGGACGCATTGGTTGTAGCAGGAATTACTACTAAGGCATGGCTTAGTGCTTGGAAGGTATTTAAAAGCATTGTTGTCCGTTAATCTGTCCAGGAAAAGATTTTATAAACAATGGCAACCACCGTGCAAATGGTCACACTACATTAGTAGTCAGGTGTGTGGTGAGATGATACCAAAACCAAGAAAGATAGGTGTGGTCTGAGTACTCACTGCATGATCAGGGGTCGGGATGTCAGCATGATGACAGGCATCGTGACTGCTGTGATACCATCACAAGATGGGATGTAGTTAGAGATATGACGCACAAGATTTATAATGATACAGCTTGATATGGGTCAAAACTTTTTTTGCGATTAGTGTAGAGAATACTGGTAAGCTCTCAGTCTCATAATCACAGTCTCTTTGTTGAGTCAGTTCTTCTTGCTAAACTAGGATGTCATTTTATGGTGTTGCCTTGCTTTCATGTCCGTTAATCATAACGATACTAATCTTTTTGTCATTTTCTAAAGGTATCGTAAGTACATTAGATTATTTATGTTAGTGGTTTAAATTGGCGCCTAAACGGATGCATTTTGAAATGCAGCACTGATTGCAGCGTTACAGGCTACATGTCAACATGTTGCACATTTTGTAGTTAATGGTAGCTAACTTTAAGATTAGCGTTTAGCCTCAGAGTACAGCTGCCTCAAAGTAAAGTCTAAAATTGAACATAAGTATTGTATAAAATTTTAGCAATGTAGCATAATTTTTTTCCAAGCTTTTCAAAAATGGACACACTACAGTGAATGTGCGCGTTTATGTAAGAGGTGTCTTAGGTGTAATATCTAACAATGCTTTCTCTGGTGCTGCTATGTTGCTAAAACAAAACATTTGTCTAATACTTTACCTATTAATAACGAGTCTTGTTGACTTACAGTTGACTTATACTGTAAATTATTATAGGCAGTGTTTGCTGGTTAAATATTTTTAATTCAGCTTTCAAAAACATGCCGTCTGCTGTGTATTGTGTCGGCCAGTTTAATATGATTTCTATTTTATTTGATCAAAAGAATTAGCTGTTGACTTTAAAAATTACTGCGCAATAAAAATGGATGTGACACGAATTAATTATGCCAAGTTGCCGACGTGCTGGCTTATCTTTATGGCTAGTTGGTTATGGCAAACCAAGCAGGAAATGTGCCGCAACAAAAGCTGTGGCACATATTACAATATACTTTAAAGTACCTTAGAAGCATTCTTGTTTATTTATTCAGTTTTACAACATGTACTTCCTGTTGAGAATGTAATGAAACAGTCTCAAACTAAAGGGGAAGTAATAACCGTCTCAAGTTTTAGCACTATGTGTATGAGCTGTTGAGTGATCTCAGGTCACAGTAGACGTAGTGGATGGAATTCCGCGACTTATCGCAGCGCATATTTTCCTTCTTCTGTTGCTTCCTTATGCCGTTGCACAGCGGTGCTTTTTCTTTGTATTTACTTAGCTTGCGACATCACTGTGTCATTCTGCACAGCATTGTTTCCACCAGCCTCACAATTAGAGCCTGCAAGTTGTTGTTTTTTTGTATGTCTGTGAAGGATCTCAGTCATCTAGGTCATTTAAAAAATGCCAACAAGGTTGGATGGTAAGGAGATGGAGCAGAAACACATCAAACCCAACTAGGCCTTTGTCAAAGGCTCAAAAAGATATCCTATTAAAGACAGAGAGGAAAAGTACAACTAGAGGAAGAACAAACATGTTTCCAGAAAATTCTCCTGAGTATTCCAGTTTATATCAAACCCAGTATTACACTTAGCTAAAAACTGGTCCACCCCATCCATAAACTCATCTACCAACACGGGAGAGCCAGCTCATCAGGAAACGTTTCAGCGGTCCACCTACACCTGAGGGACAAAGGACACTCCTTTGAAGACAACAACGTCCAAATCTTAGCCAAAGAAGGCAGATGGTTTGAAAGAGGATTTAAGGAAGCCGTCTACACTATCTCATCTGCCTTTACACACATATGAAGGTTTAATAATGACGTTGGGCGACACCTTCCACAAGGTTTAGGAGTGTGTTTATGGGAATTTTTGAGCATTCTTCCAGAAGCGCATTTGTGAGGTCAGACACTTACGTTGGGTGTGAAGGCCTGGCTCACAGGCTTCACTCTGATTCATCCCAACGGTTGTCTGTCGGGTTGAAGTCAGGACATGCAGCTTTCCCATCCATGTGGACCTTGCTTTATGCACTGGTGTACAGTCCTATTGCAACAGGAAGAGGCCATCTCCAAACTGTTCCCACAAAGTTGGGAGCGTGAAATTGTCCAGAACCTCTAAGTATGCTGAAGCATTCAGAGTTTATTTCACTGGAAGTAGGGGGGCAAACCCAGCTCCTGAAAAACAACCCCAAACCATAATGCCTCCAGAGCCACAGAGTTTCCCATTTAAACCTTAAACTTCCATACTCAGATGAGTTTTAAACACTTTTTGGATATACTTCTTGTCTGATCAGCACATATTTCTGATATCTGTTTGGATTCTCAGTGATGTGTGGAAAGTAGAGACTCGCATTATAAAAACATTATCAAAGAGAGTTACTCTCAGTTGTTGTGGTTTGGGTACAGGACAGAGGCCCAAAATCAAACGCACCTCCCTTAAATGTATCATTAAGATCCACTAATGACACAGACTGGCTTTTTATTATATGCAAAGCCATGTGTATCCACAGCATCACTCTGCTTTTAAAGGGCCGCATACAAAGAAGTGTAACATGTCCATCTATCTTTAGACCATTAAATTATGAAGTATTTTTGTTAGTACTGTGTGCGTCACACGTTACCAGGGACACAGTGGTTAAGTGGAGCCTGCAGACTGAGATACACTATGTTCTCCTGTTCTACATTTATTTGCAGATTTTTAGTTAAATTATTATTATATTGTTATAATTGTTAATTTATTATTATTATTAAATGCAGTTTATTTAAGGGCATAAAGTGCATAAAAACATGTCAGATGTCATCCAGGTTAGTGAACCGGTTGAACAAAGAATGATTAGTTCTGTGAATTACTGGGTCAGGTTTAGGGTTCCTTTTCATTTTTATGTGAAACTCACACAATGCCATCTTGTTCTCATATTTGGTAACCTCAGTTATTTTCCCTGGCACGGTGGTGAGACAAAGTCATAAAGGGTATGCATTAAATGTGACACTTACTTAATCTTATTGTAGTTCAGTTAAGTTTTATTATGTTTTTACAGCCTTTAGTTTTACATTGACTAACACACAAGGTGATGACATAAGTGCCGGTGCTTGTGAATCCCGTGATAAATGAGGTTAACGTGGTTTGACCATTTGCATAAAACTGCTTCGCATTCTGGGAAGAAGGACACCAGAGAATTATCGCCAATGGTACCAGATACTAGTGCTTCCTTATTGTGTTCACAGAAAAGGTGAGGTGTGTGTCTTAGTTTTCTTTAACAAGTTTATTGTTATTGAAAGTGACTCACTTATTGTTAAAAACTACTCTGTTTCCTCATCCGGGGTAATTACGTAAATCGCCTATAAAGCTGTGTGGCAATGTTGAATCCGAGTTAAATATTAAGTTCAAATAAAACATAAAAATAAAAAATAAAATAAAAGTTTGAAAATATTAATAGTAATAATTTACATTACAGTCTAACAGTACTCTGTGTTTGTATTGTTAGAAGAAGTATTGTTGCCTGATTATAGAAGAAGGATTTCCCAACTAAAACCATATACAAAAGAATAGCAACTTACCAACCAGCCGAGTGGTGAAAGGGCCATTTCTTACCAAATCTTGAGGTTGGTAAACGAAATATCAGGCAACGCTCTTAATTTCTGCTTTTGCTCTTGGAAGAGGAATTTGAACGCGACAGATGCAACTCTTCAGTGAATGTTGCAAAAACCTTTTTCTCCAAGTCAAGCAAGCAAAAAGGTCTTGTGCATATATGTGAAGAAACTCCACACCGGGTTTAGGTGAGGGTCAGTTAGGGTTTCAATGACTTCTGCTCAGTTTAATAACACTTATGAAAGAACTTTTGATGGTGTCTGTTTAGACAGTCTGCAAAAAGGCTGTTCTGATGAATATGTTGCATCCTTATATTTTTGAGGAGTCTCTGCAGTCATCTATGCAATATATTAGAAGGGAATTTATCTGGCCTAAATATGAATAAGAATATACACTTCCTTAACAAAAAAAAAAAAGACACAACCAAGAAAAAAAAAGGTCAAAGTGTCTAATATTGTTTTGGATCGCATTTAGCTTTGATTACAGCACACATTCACTGTGGCATTGTTTTGATAAACTTCTGCAGTGTCACTAGATTTATTTCCATCCAGTGCTGCATTAATTCATTTTTCACCATGATCTTGTATTGCTGATGGGAGAGTCTGACCACTGCACAAAGTCTTCTCCAGCACATCCCAAATACTCTCAGTGTGGTTAAGGTCTGGACTCTGTGGTGGCTAATCCATGAAAATGTCTCATGCTTCCTGAACCACTCTCACATATCCTGGTATTGTCATCTTGGGATATGGCCATGCCATCAGGGAAGAAAAAAGACACTATTTTAAAATGAATAATCTCATTATATTCATACCAAATATATCCTTTACAGTTATTAATACTGCTTTGGACAGTTCTTAACCCAGTCTCTGCTTGATGCATGCCAGTGATTTGACCCTTCTCAAACAAACATCTTTCCCACAACCATGGGAAAGATGTGTCTTTAGACATGGTTATTTAAAAGATGCAACCATGCAGTAATTATCCAATAGGAAGCTTGTACCTATTTGCTTAGTTAAAGCCAGGTGGGGATTTTTTTTTTTTTTGGGGGGGGGGGGGGGGTACCAGTTCTTTCTTATATACGAATATAAGAATGAACTGATTAGCATTTGGTGATTAAAAACCAAAGATCTCTGTTCATCACAGTTCGCAGTTTTGTCTTTCCTTCGTGTGGCCTTCGTGTGGCCTTCGTGTGCTTCGGCCCGCATACTGCTGTGATGACTTCGGACTCGGAGGAAGCTTAATTACGTCAGTGCTACTTAGTTATTGTTATCCAGGCTTTGAACAGGTTGCTGGAAATCCCTCAAGTCCTCTGTTCCTCGTCGTGTTATCAATGTTTTCCAGAGGCGTCACATTTATTAACACCCGCTGAATGTGGGGCATTACGGGAATCCCCACCCAACACGCACATACCATGTCAAGGTAAATTCTTTGTTTGACCGTGTATATATCTTTTTTTCCTCATTGCACAACAGTGTGTCACAAATGCAGTCTATTACTTATTTACCTGCTAATATTGTTGATACAACAGTAGTTTTAACCCCAAGCTACCAAAAGGAAAAGGAAAGAGTGGTATGTTAAATAAAAGATGAATAAGCTCTAGTTTGCATGGTTTGTCCATTAACATCCCATTTAGAGTGTGAATTTCTTCCTCTTTTCAAGAATTTCTCAAGTTCATCAGTTTCCCTGTTGTAACCCAGCCATGGCAGTTAAACATCTCTGAATTAGCAACATTTCTCTCTCAGTGCTTTTTGCTTCACAGGGTAATTACCTGAACCAGTTTTACAAGTTATAACAAAACCATACATCCGTTTCACTCACAGATGAGTGACATAATCATTTCTCTCCAGCAATTAGTAAATGGCACTCCAAATTAGTCCAATTTGCATAATAGAGAAGGAAAATGTGTATGATTTACACATGCCACTTAAAGAAGAATGTAAAATGGACAGACAAAAGACAAAGACACTGATGTATTAATCATTGTCAGGTATCTGTCTGGTTCTGATGACACTTACCAAAAGTAGTATTTCTTACGCTAATCATTATATTACTTTGGGATTGTCAGTTCTATCAGTTCACTAAAAATAGTAACTGATAAGAAAAAAATATATAGTTTTCCCTCAATGCAGAGAGAAGGAAGAAGGAAGTAAACTTTACCGACAGGAGCTTCATCTGCTCAACCCAAAGGGGCAGGGCCTCTGGACCTTCTCAGTGAATATAAAAGGACTCACCATGTCAGACACAGCATCGTTAACTCTGAATCTCAAAGAGAATCTGAAACCTTCTCAGGAATCTACACAGACACGGGTAACGAGATTCTCTCTTTGTTTTGAATGTTTTGTTTTAGGTATGTGCAAGCTTCCTGACAAGTGCGATTGCATGCGTTGTTAATATTGACTTGGGTTATTTGTTTCAGAGATGCTTCTCTCTGTCGTTTTTATGCTGGGCATCTGCCTGATGCCTGCTCACTCCAAACCTACAGGTATGCTACATCACTGACACTGTGGACGTGTAATAATTCACATTTTCATTGTCTGTGAAGGTTCTCAGTCATCCAGGTCATGGTGATCCAAAAAGTTTCAAAAAAGGCAACTGGACTTGTAGATTTATAGAACTGAAGAAGATACTTGGTTGAGTGGTGAAACGTCTACAACATCTACAAGTCCAGTTGCCTTTTTTGAAACTTTTTGGATCACATTTTCATTCTATATCTTTTCAGTTACATGACTTGGATTTGTCATAATTGTTTTATTTTCTTTGCAGGTGACTCTTTCCTCCTCCAGTGTTTTGAAGACGCTAAGAAAATTGTGGATGATGCATACAAGTACTCCAGAGAAGAGTGAGTCAGAGATTATTTCGGCATTAATCCTGCATGCATTTGTACAGTGAAGAGTTGTGTTTCATTACTACAGCAGCTTTTTTTATTATTTGTAAGAAGCTGCAAAATCTCCAAAACACTTCATTGTTCAACTCTGACTCTTTGTCCTGCAGGAGTCTGAGGCGGGTCCGCAAGGACGTGGTGAGCCCTCACGATGCTCTTCGTCTCCTCAAGCAGCCCCGTGGCGACACCCGCTCAGCTGTGAGATCTGCAGATTACATGGCGCAAACCTTGCGGCTGCTGTACGAGAGAGGGCATCATGTGCACAAGCGCTCACTCAATGCAACAGGTGAGACACGCAGCCACCACACAGAGACAATGCACACAGCGCTCACATTGTTTCTGTGTCTTTTCCTGGTTATTTGAGAGCCTGAGGTTTACTGTTTCACAGTGTGTCTGCTTCACATGTGTAATTAGGGATTTATGAGTCAATGAAATGTGTCTTTTATGTTTTTCAGATTTGCTCACTGGCGAACAGCTGAGGGCACTTTCTAATATTACTGGCTGTGCAGGACGAGCTAGACCTCCATCATGCCGCACCACACCAAACCTTGATAAGTACCGCACGGCCACCAGCATCTGCAACAACCTGTAAGAGAAACATTAAATCGTGATAAAATGCAAATGTTTAAACATTACCGTCTGCAGCATTACTCATGTAACATCAGTTTTATCATAGATACTGTTTAACATTTCTAGTATTTTGACAATCAGATGTAACTTTCCTTGTTTTAATATGATATTTCTGCATTTTTATACATAAGCTGATGTTGTTATGAGATGAAAGCGAGACTGAATATAGCTCATGTGCAAAGGAAACGCTTGTGAAATGCGCCTGTACGTCTTGGGCCATATACCGCAGAAGATGTGTACACTACCCCGAGGTTTCTCAAGCACTGTTTCCAAACTCAGACATCTCTTGTTCACTTTTAGAAACAACCCTCGCCTCGGTGCTGCCAATACACCCTTCACCCGCTGGCTGCCTGCTGAATATGACGATGGCATCTCGCAGCCGAAAGGATGGGATGAAAACCGAACATTCAACAACTTCGTACTCCCACTGGTACGACCTTCATACCCCAGCATCTTGATCAGTATCTGTAAATGCGAATATAAAATTAAAACAAATTCTCCTTTGTTCTCAGGTGCGACAGGTGTCCAACAACATCCTGAACACAACAGATGCAGGAGTGGTGAATGATAGCGAGTTCACTCATATGGTGACCTTGTTTGGCCAGTGGAATGACCACGATCTCACCTTCACACCCTTCTCGCCCAGCATCCGCTCCTTCAGCAACGGGGTGAACTGTGACGAGAGCTGTGAGCGCGTTGAGCCATGCATCCCCATCCCGGTTGGTGCCCAAACCCTTAAATCATTAGCTGGTGTTTTCACTCTCTCGCTCAGCATAAACTCTTCCGCTCACACTGTCTTCTCCACACCTAGATTCCACCCGGCGACCCTCGCTTTCCCTCCGGCCCCAACAAATGCATTCCCGCGTTCAGATCAGCCCCTGTTTGCGGAACAGGATACTCGGCCTACAATTTCGGCGGCGAGGCCAACAAGAGAGAGCAGATCAACGCGCTGACAGCCTTCCTGGATCTCGGCCAGGTGTACGGCTCTGAGGAGAAGCTTGCCCTGTCCCTTCGTGACCTCACCAATAATGACGGCCTAATGCGAGTGAACACGGAGTTCACAGACAACAGACGTGAACTGCTGCCCTTCCACCCTCTTCAGGTGAACATGTGTGCCACCCGTGCAAGAATCACCAACGACACAAATGCAAGGGAGGTGCCTTGTTTCATTGCAGGTTAGTCATCTTGAATTAGTCATGATGAATGTGAAGTACGCCCTGGTAGGTTTTCATTGTTTTCATTCTCTTCATTCCTATCTGTCAGGTGATGTCCGCGTGGACGAGAACATCGCTCTGACGTCTATCCACACACTATTTGTGCGTGAGCATAACCGCCTGGCTCGTGCACTGAAGAGACTAAACCCACATTGGGACAGTGAGACTCTCTACCAGGAGGCCCGCAAGATCATGGGTGCTTACACACAGGTAGCTAAATCTGAGAGTCACTAAGAATATATATGTGTCCAAAACAAGAGCCTCTCACTCATATTAAACGGCTTTGTCTTTTAGGTGTTTGTGTTCAGAGACTACTTACCACACATTGTGGGGAACGAAGCAATGCGCAGACAGCTTGGCCGTTACCCCGGCTACGATCCCAAAGTTGACCCCACCATCTCCAACGTCTTCGCAACAGCAGCTTACCGCTTCGCCCACTTGGCAATCCAACCGTTTTTGGCCCGTCTGGATGAAAACTACAGGGAGCACCCTCAGTTCCCCAGCGTCCCCTTGTTTAAGGCCTTCTTCACCCCCTGGAGAATCGTCTTTGAGGGTGAGTTACACAAAGATATCTGTAGCAAGCTTTCAGTAATGCTGTAATAAACTGTCGTGCTAATTTTTCTTTTATTTCTTCAGGCGGAATTGACCCTCTCCTGCGTGGTCTGGTCGGCCGTCCCGCTAAACTGAACACCCAGGATCACATGATGATTGATGCTCTGAGGCAGAGGTTGTTCCAGTTTGTGCAGCACATGGCCTTGGATCTGGGCTCCCTCAACATGCAGAGGGGACGTGACCACGGCATACCTGGTACGTCCGCACAGATTTTCAGCTATTTCATTCAAACATTTCATTATATACATAATTGTCCTCATCTTTCCTTTTTTCCATGTTTTCTTCTTCAGGCTACAACGCCTGGCGCAGGTTCTGCGGTCTGTCTCAGCCCAGGAACCAGGCCCAGCTGGCCCAGGTTCTGAACAACGCTGAACTGGCCCGCAGGCTGCTGCAGCTCTACGGGACACCCGACAACATTGATGTCTGGCTGGGAGGCGTGGCGGAGCCATTTGTTCAGGGCGGCCGCGTGGGACCTCTGTTCGCTTGCCTTATTGCAACACAGTTCCAGAGGATCCGCCAGGGTGACAGGTCAGTATATGTCCGCATATAATTTTAAATCTGTTGCCCCGTTTAAGTATAAGCTTCTTAAATGTTTCTCACCTAAATGTCTAATCTATTCCTTCTCCTCTCAGGCTGTGGTACGAGAACCCAGGTGTCTTCACTCCGAGGCAGAGACAAGCCCTGTCCACTGCCAGGTTATCCAAGATCATCTGTGACAACACCGGCATTACGTCTGTCCCCACCGATGCCTTCAGTGTCATCTCAAACAGAAACAGGCGCGTCCCGTGTTCCAGCCTCCCAACTCTTAACCTGTCAGCCTGGAGGGAGAGACCCTGCTCAGGCCAAGGTGAAACAACGTTTGAACAAACTTTGTAACTAAAACTAAATCACAGTCACGTGTCTCTGACTGTATTTTTCATTCACACTTGTTGTCTAATGGCTATGAAAACAAATCTTCATATGTGGTGTTTCATCTTTCAGGAGCGGGTGGCTGTAACAGCAATGGCAATGGCAATGACAGAAAGGTCGGTGTTATACACAAAATAATATAGATTTAAGATCACAATGAACTCACACCTCCTTATGATAAATGAAAATGTCCCTGAGGTGAAAGTTTACCTAACAAAATAAACTGTGCATGTTTTATTGATATACTTTTTGAAAAACTCCTTAAATTATCATGCTAAATTTCTTTATATTCATGATGTGCAGGAGGCGAACCAGCTGGACCAGCAGGACTACCAGGACCTCCAGGACAACCAGGACTACCAGGAAGTCGTGGAGGATCTGCAGGACCCCCAGGACCATCAGGACCTTGAGGGGAACGAGGTAATCTACTCACTTATTATCTCACTATGTGTTTATCCTTATTTCGGCTGCAACATCAAATCCAAACACATAAAACATTAGTTATAGAGGAGATTTAACAAGAACATTATTATCTTAAGAAAATTAAACTATTAGAAATGCTGAATTATGGCTAAAATTCTGTTAATGGTGCTATTTTGGTTAACAAAACCGTCATAAACTTGAAATACTGTAATATTGAATAATGGAACAATTTTGTGGGAGATACAGAAATAAATAGTTTCATGTTTCACTTATGCAGAAGTCAGTAAATAATAATTATTAAACACATCTGTTGAATCACATGTATTGAATGCTTTAGTTTTGACCCTGAGGAGGTAAATTATTTCAATCACTCTGCACAGCATTTAGAAGAAATGTACACTTTTGCTTCTGTGCAGGTTTAACAGGCCCTCCTGGACCACCAGCATTTAACGTCAGTGCCTCTCAGCCACAGTCTGTCTTCACGGTCCGTCTGGACAACTACAGCCCATCTTCACAGAAAGTCATTAGTTTCCATCAGGTCGTCTGCAACAAACAGAACCATTACAGCACGCAGACTGGCTTGTTCACGTGCATCATCCCTGGTGTCTATCCGTTCAGCTTTCACTGCACCGCCTTCACCGATTCAAGAAGTGTGGATCTGTGGCGTGACAACGAGCTGGTGCTGCACAGCCAGGTCTCTCAGGGAGTCATCACTGTGGACACTGTGAGAGGACCAAGAGCTTCTTCTCAGGGCACCTGCTCTTCGCTGCATGAGACCAACACTTCTTGTTGTTGCTGAAAGCCATCTTTTTGTACACCAGCGGTCTGTCTGCTTCAGGCTCTGTTATTACTCTCAACTACACTTTCCATTGATCATGTCACTTATCTGTTTCCCCCCTTTTTTTTTCTTTTGGGCCTACAGGCCAGGCTATGGCGTAAACAAGTTTGATGTTTTAACTGAAAGATGAACAAACTTTAAATCATTATGAAATGTGATTGAAGCAAATTTGGTGAACTCTGTTACAGCATGCAATTTACTCAAATGAAATTTTGTTATTAGCAAATTTTGATTATGGGTTTTTACCAGTATTATGTAGTTCTATGCACTGATCTATTTTAAAAACGTTTTGTGCTGTGCTTTGTCTGGAAGGCTTGTTTTACTGCGACTTCTTCCTTCTTGCCTTGTGTTACACTTTGCATTGAATAAAAAAGACTGAGCCACTGCAAACACTGTGATCATAGCTTCTTATTAATGACACATTTATTGTGTGATCTGGAAAGAAAACCGGCTGCAGTGTAAACTTACAGGACAGCTGTGTAGAGAACCAAGAAGTCACTGAAAGAAGTCAAGCATTAGAACTAGGTATTCAAATCCTCTTCTGCTACAGAGGTGATGATTTATCTAAAGCAAGTTATTCCTCAGCTGCAGGAAGACATTAGTCACAAGCCTGGAGTTTTCTGAAGTGCAGTCTAAAATCTTTGTGTTTATTCTGCTTGTTTTCTCTATTTTTAATCGATTTCTTCAAGTAATTAAGCAGTATTTCATTTTAGAAAGAGTCCGAACGATCGTGTCAAAGCAAAAACAAGCTTGCAAACTGAGCTTGACAGAGTTATATTTCATCCAGGTAGTGACGTTAAACCACAGCTGGTCTGGATAATAAATTTACTCCTTAGGATCAATCTGTCAACACCATTTCACTGTGTATCCTGTAGATGGCGCTATTGTTCCTTTTAAACAAATACTGTCGTTTCGACAACTTTTAAAGCACTTTCCTTTCAAACTTCTCCTCATTTCTAACCCTTTAATGATTTCTTAAAGGAACATTTCAAAACGTTTTCCACTTAAAGATCAATCCAGTCTTCAGTGAAAGCAGGTGCTTTCTAGTGAGGAAGTATTTAGTTTGAGCTCTTTAGATTTAGTGGTTGCTTTACTATTTCTTAATCAGTCTGCTAATTATAAGAGTATTTCGCACCTTTTTTTAAACGACCTATTAGCGACACATCCACATTTCTCCTTTTCCTTTATTCTGTTAAATCTGTTAAGAAAGCTGAACCATTGTGATCTGGATGTGGTCGAGTGACAGACAAAATAACACACTAACACTTACACCTGTGGTTAGCTTACTGTGCGATCTGCAGACCACCTGGGCTGCATGTGTTTGCAGTGCATAGGAAAAGTGCAGCATCCGGGGGAGGAGGTGGGAAGAAACATGCAAACTTTACACAGGACCTGGGGGGCTGCCATTTTTGCATGCACCAACTTATAAAACTTAATATACTGTCTGAAAAAAAGGTGACTGGACAGTATTTGTCTGAGCTCTGGTTAAAGGCGGAGCTGCTATAGTCACACTTAGTGAAAGATCACATGTCCAACTGTATATGAAAACTGAATCCAGGGAGATTTATCACCCAACATAAACGCTACCCTCAGCTTTACAGCTCAGTTGTAATTTTAAGATTTCTGCAGCTATAGCAAGCAGCCGTTCTCAATGAAACCCATCTCCAGTCCCATAAAACCCCATCTGCCCAGTATCAAACAGCAGTCATACACATTATCTTAAAGACATATCACAGTCTTGGATCCCACATCACTGTCAAATCAGAAGACCTCTTTGCAGCCCCGCCCCATAGCGATGACACTCCTTGATGGCAGCAGCCATCGCCGGCGGGATGCAGACAGACACAGACGCACACAAAGATGCTTTAGAAACAACTAAAAAAACATGAAGAACAGAACAAGGTGTTGACCTGGCCTCCAAATTCACTAGAACCCAAACTGATCAAGCATCTGCAAGATGATCCGCAAATCCCACTCCCCTCAACCCATGTCACCCAAAGACCCCTAGCTCCTAACATTGTAATTGTCAAAATGTTCACCAAACAATGACTTCATTAGTTAAAGTTTATTTACTGGGATGAAGTAGAATCTGTGCCTCTGAGTCAGTGGAGCATGAACAGACCCCGACACTGAGAAAATGTCAAGCCCCATGAACCGCTGCGCTATGTACAGTGTACTGGACTGTGTGTGTTGATAAAGTGCTCCTCCTCCTGGTTGCAGAAACTGCAGTGCATGTGCAGATTGCCACGTAGTCCACCAGACTATGTGTGTGTGTGTGTGTGTGTGTGCGTGTGTGGTGTAAGCCCCAGCTTGGGTGCTCCAAGAGCAATGGAAACCCAGTATTTACGAAAGGGGAGAAAATATTTGAATTGTCTGTTTCTGCAATAGAGGTTTTACCTGAGCTGAACCTTATTCAGATAGGCCGGGGTTTTGCGTAGGGGTGGGGAGAATATTCACTTCTAGGAGGAAATGTTCGGGAGAGGGGGAGGGGGTATAAATCTACAAAGGAGATCAAGAGACGTTTTATGGGACTGAAGTTAGCAGAAGAGGTCCTACTTCCTGGAAATATGACGGAAGAGGTATACCTCGCCGTGGATGCTTTTGCAGACGTGTGTGCTCCTGTTTCCTGTGATGAGATCATAGTAATGACATGAAGAAAACCTTGAGACATAGTCACGTCTAAAGCAAAGCGTCCAGTGTTTTCCAGATGTTGACTCAGAGATGGCACTAAAGATCTGTGTTGGTTTTACGGTAAATTTAGCATCATGAAAGGATGGAGATCATCTTAGCTCAACGATGTGTCACTTGCAGGAGACTTTGTCACCATTTCCCTCCTTATTCTGCATCTCAGACGTGGATTCATTCAAATTCTTTTAGCTCGGTGGAGTGGCCCAAGAAATCAGGAACTGGGGCAGATTCCAGCTACGTGGACAAAAGAACTCGGTTAATTCCTTGCAGATGTGTGCCTGAGCTGTGTGAGGGAACGCTGTGCTGCCCTCGCCGGGGAGAGAAAGAGAGAACGGGCCGTGCACGGAGAACATTTAATGAATTATGAGCAAAATACATCGGGTGATTCGGTACAGCTGGTTCTGACTGTCTGGCTGTCTGTCTGTTCTGTCTGCAGTTCCATGGAAGAGAAAGGAGGCAACCCACAAACACATGCACATAGTTTTCCCTCTCTGGAGGAACTGTTGGTATGCACAATCACAGCAGAGCTTGTTAGTCATCCTCGGATCAAAAACACAATCAAGGCTTGGCCACAGAAAGGACATCCATAGGAAAAGTTCCAATTAGTTGATTTGACTGCTAGCAGGCAACTTTAGAGACAACACAGGAAACTTTTGCTAAAGAACAGTGACATTCATGGCTAATGTTGTCATGATTCACTTTGGAAGGAGTTTTGCATGTGTCTACGACTCTTCATTCACTTATTTCCTTCTCATTTAATCCTTTAATCTTCTTATTTATCTGGACTCATGAGTTTTCCGTGTCTTTCTGCTGGCTTCGTTATCTTTACCTCTAGAAGCCTACAGCGAGGACATATTTCCCCGGAGCTCATATACTCCAGCGCCTCTCGGCTCTGATTCATCCTCACAGTTTACGCAAGCTGAAAAGTAACCTCACGTGTCCGCGGGACGACGTGTGCCCTACTTTATCCAAGAACAACACAACTGGCCTGACTGTAATTTACAACATCATTTAACCAGTTTACTCTATCATCAGATTGAACCCATTCTCAGACTATGAAGTATTTTTAGTGCGCATTTTTTATTCCCATTGATGTCTTTCTCAGCTACTGTTTAGATTGTATTTTTAGGCTGTTAGGTTTTCTCTGTTCAGTTAAATTCACAAAAGATTCAATGTGCTAGAGGTCCATTAATTAAACTTAATACACTTAATAGATCTAGTAGTGGGTATGCAGTTCATTAAGTGTTTGGAGAGATGGATGAACCCTCTGATATGTCACCCATAGGTTTCCTGAGGAGTGGTTTCAAAGCTAAGCGCGGTAGCCATCTTGGTAGTTTTTTTTACTCCATTATATTTGTTGGTGCCCTAGCTAATTCAAAAATGGATAAGTTAACTGAGTTTTCGGGACAGCTTTCACGCTCTGGATCGCGTATAACTTTAATCCTGGACGCGAACGTGTAAGCTGCATAAATGATCTGTTTACAAGAAATCTCCACGTGGCAGAAACACATTTAACTTGTTCATCTGGGACTGCAGGCTGAATATATTCTCATTTATTACAAAACTCTGGGCAGAGACACAAAAAATATGGAGCGCACATGTAAGCCCTGCCCACAGTGAAATTACAAAAGAAAAAGAAAAAAAACAGCACAAAGAAATAACACACATAGCACCCACCCCACTGCTGAAAATAAAATGCTACAGTTTATACGTTAGGGGCCTTTAAATGGAGCAAAGGAAACTTTTCTACGTGGCCAACCTCACTGTTAAAGCTCCCGGATGTTACTGGATGCATCTTTGTAGACATTTACTATGTCGACTTGAATAACTGTGCGATGAAAAGGAGCTCGGGGAAGAGAAATGTAAACCCTGTAAATGTTCTGACCTTTGTACACAATTCCAGCTCTGGAAGGAGGTTTCAGGCCGTACTCAATCATCTGAAACGCACACTGACACCTCAACTGTAGCACCGACAGGACCAGGTTCGAGTAGGCAGTGAAAGAGGAAGGGCAGAGTCTGGACTTCACTCAGCGTCAGTGAGGCTCCTTAACCTCTCTACCGAGCGGCGACACTGTAAATAGATCACACCGCTGAGGTGCGAGTGTGGTCAAACATGAGACCATGAATAAAGCATTTCAGAAAGAGTGGTTTAAAAAGTGCTCTAAATGGGGCTATTAGCGATTTTTTAGCGTTTGCAGGAAACGAGAGGCACTTAGCTCCAAATTTATCCACCGCCGCTAAAGCAGAGCCCTTTGTTTGTTCAAAGGTAAGACCGTCATCCTCCACTTTCTAAATGACTCTCTCAGGCTGCTGCTGAGGAAATGGCATGCAACACTCCAGTATTATTTACAGTCTTCCTCCACACAATAGGACACTGTAACTGAGCTATAATTATGACACAGGTGATCTTTATTTTCTCCTGCATTCATTATCCACCACAACGCATGCATGTCTCTCTGAATGAAGGCCTTCGCTGAGTAAACTTGTTTCCATTTTCTCCTGGATTCCACCTCAAAATAAAGTCAAGAAGTCTTTTTTTGTTGTTGTTGTTGTTAGTTTTGTTTTTATAACCAGTGAAGCGTACTATTTCTTGCTTGTGGGTGTTTGGCACTTTTTAAAGAGCCACGTTGCCCCATATTAAATCTTTGGTCGTATATGTTGGAAAAATCATTCTAGATCCAAATTCCTTTGATTTAGGTTCCCATAAAACTTTACAATTTGAGAAACTGTAAAATCCTTCTGACCGATTGCTGTGGCTTAGCAGCCTCCATCATGCGGTCGGTGTGTAGATGCTAGAAAGAATTCCCTGGTTTTCTAGAGAGAAGTAAGGGAGTAAGTTTCCCAACCTATGCATTATACATCTGGTGTTACCAGCAGGGCGGTGATTTGACTCTGCTGCTGCAAATGACTTAGATTTATCAGCAGAAGAGCTTGGGGTCTGCCTCCAAGCTGCAGTCCTGGAGATATCGGGTATCGCCATGGCCTCATTTCATTTCTCGCTCATGGACAGACTAATTATGACCCTACAGTAGATGCATGTGATTCACGTCTGCAGCGAAGCTCTGCAACTCTGAGGCGCTGAGGTTGAGATGGAGGGGAGTTTGTGGGAGACGGTTTCCCAGAAGGAAACTAGCAGGGCCATCAAAGAGTCATGTTTAGGTTTCTGAGATCCTCCTATGAAAAAGTGGATGAGTGAAAGGACTTTTGGCAGAGGGTGTTGCAGTTTGGTTTAGGAGTTCATCCAACAGTCAGGAGGGAAAAAAAAACTATTTATCATGACATTTTGTTGATTTGGCAGAAAGTGGGAAAAAAAACAGGCAGATACTGAGTCATATCATGCATTTGTTATCATGACTAAGAGAAATGGTTTGCATGGTCCCTGTGTTAGAAGTCCAAATATGCATCTGCTCTGTGTGATGAAGCAAAACCAAGCAGCACATCACACATTTTTGCCATTAACCGTATTTTAAAGGGCCAGACAGAACTGTTATTAAACACACTTGGCTGGGCATGATCACACATCACGTATCCACTGGTTATATGAGCAGCAGCAGCAGGCTTGTATAACAAAATCAGAAACTCCGCATGCCGAACTCCTCCTCCTCCTCTTCATCATCATCTCTCGGGGCGCATCTGCAGGCTGCAGGAGCAGAGCGATGGTTTTACACGGATACACTTAGCTTTTCTTCACTGCTTGGACATCCTTCCTGTAGGGATGAAGGGTGTTTAAGTCAAAGATAAGTGCTAGCCCAAGCTCATTCTGATATTCCTTCTGTCACGTTCAGCCTAATTGAGTCCACAATGGGATTACGCGTATTTGGCACACCACGTTACGCATACGCGTGCGTCTATTTATGTGCTTTCTTCCTGCAGGCTGCACAATCTCAGAGAAATCCGGGGACGCCGCAAGGAAACGAGCAAAGAGCGTCTCTCCGGCAGACGCTGCAGTGGTCACACAACGGCAAGATTTTTAGCATTTTAAGCCACGGCTCGGAGTATCAGCCAGCGAGGCGGAGGGGTGCACCTCAGGAGCAAGTGCAGCAGGCGCGACCTGTCACCATCATTCGCGATGGGAACGTGAGGAACCAGGACGCCCAGAGCCAACCGGTGGCCCAGCAGCAGCAGCAGCAGCAGCAGCCTCCCAGATCTGGGTCCAGCCCGCAGGGTCTCCCACCTCCGCTCCAGAGGCTCGTGAGAGGGCAAGAGCACCGCCAGCATCACCAGGGGCGTCCCGATGAGCGCGCGGGGACGCAGAGGAACAACAGCGGCAATGGGACCCAGGAGAAGGTCACCGTCAGTCCACCTCTGCCCAGGAGAGAAGACATGATGGTCGGTGACGATCCATACGACCCTTACAAGTCCATCGACAGCGATAACCCGTATTACAATCACTATGATGTTTACGAGAGCCCGAGGCAGAGGTCGAGACCTGGATATGGCACAAGGTATCATCAGTACGGTAAGGATGAGGGAACTGATCTCAAGACAACATCTGAGGCAGTGATTTCACAGATATTAATACAAAGTGGTGTTTATGAAAAACAGTTTATTTTGTGTTTAAATGTACTTGCATGTCCATGTACCATGTGTTATTTTAAGCACAGCTGGTGTCACAAATAATTTATCACTCTTATTGTGTTGCTGTAGGTCTCCCTGATCTCGTACCTGATCCATACTACATCCAAGCCTCTGCCTATGTCCAGAGAGTCCCCATGTATAACCTGAGATGTGCAGCAGAGGAAAACTGTTTGTCAAGGTATAGAGTGCTGTCAGGACTAATCCCCAGGGAGAAAGTGAAAAAAAAAAAAAAAAAGTCTGGGCCTGCAGACGTGTCTGAGTGTAATTCATAGAGCTGTGGGCCATAACAACCACCTAAAGCGTTTGTGGGTGAGGGCTGCCCAGTGGAAGCATGAGAGGAGGTAAAATTAACCGAATCCTGCCGCTGATGGTGGAGAGGGGTGGAGTGGTGGATTTCTGTAAAGGTTTAATCATAGTTTTCCCCGGGAGAGAAAGCCCGGCTGGTAAACACATTATCGAAAACTAACCCAAACAACCACGTGCCTCCGAAGGATTTTTTTCCACCCACCATTTACACACAGACTGGCTCCCACTCAGACACCAAACGTCTGCTCCGCTCAGATGAGGGGCTGTAGCAGGAAAAACAATCTCAGTGATGTCATTGTGTCCACACATGACGGCGTGTTTCTTTTTCCTGCAAACATGTCTGTTCTTTCTTCAGCTCAGCCCATAGATCGAGAGACTATGACACACGTATGCTGCTGAGGTTTCCTCAGAGAGTCAAGAACCAGGGGACAGCCGACTTCCTCCCCAACAGGCCACGCTACTCCTGGGAGTGGCACAGCTGTCACCAGTGAGTATAATGTCATGTAAGAGGTGTCCACCTCATCATCACAGGAAGAAAGAGTCAGCGGCCCGGCGTTACCTAGAGTACAGGCTGATTTTGGTTCATTTTTGCAGATTTAATCAACTCCTTTAAACTGTCCTTACCGCACATGTATAAAGCATGAAACAAAATGCAATGAAATGACACAGGTGTGTAGAAAAAGGGTTCAAATCTTTAGTACAATCCAAGTTCAAAGAAAGTATTATTCCACAATTTACAGCAATCATAGCATCATATTTAGATTACACCAGTAAGAATCCAGCCTAATGACATATTTAGATCATTTATTTTGATGTCAACCCAGATGATTTGTGTTTTTAAATGTGTTAGGCAGGTTAAAGGAATACTGACTCCTTCTCTCCACATGATTTATAGCGTTCACACAATAAAACATGTTGTAGTATTGTAATCATGTAATCGTTATTTTCTGTTGCAGCCCATCGCTGTGGTATGGCACCCCCTGTTGAACCAGAGCTTTGTTACTCTTGGCTGTTGAATAGTTTTTGCAGAGATTTTTTTGGCATCAGGACTCAGATCTTAAGCTTTCTTTGTATCTTTAGGGCTTTTAAAAATCCTTTATGTTAACAATCACGGAGGCAATAAAACTCTCTTTAACCTTTGAAAAGATCGACCTCACGTGACCTTCAGCTTTAGTTCATTTAGAGCTACAAATCCAGATTTGGCAAATTACAGTTGTGTGATAATGAACCCAAATGGAAACCTGCTGTTGTAGGTTTTTTTTTTTTTTTTTTCTCGTCTCCAACGAAACTACCTCAGCTCATAGCTATGTTGTGAAACAAGCGGTGCGCTGCGCTGCTCCCCCAAGATGGAGCTCTCTTGGCAGAGGTCCAGTAAACTGTTGGTGCAGGCTGTATAGATTTTTTGTCAGTGTTTTGAAAGTCAACTGATGTTAAAATCCAGGCTGTGTTTGACTCATTAAACAAACCCTTGCTTTCAGATAGTGGAGTTAAACCAGATCCGTGGAAGGCCCACATAAACATGTACATGATAGATAACAAAAACACCTGTTTGCAGCCGTTTGAATGAATTTAATCGGTTGGCGTGTGGTTGTGTCTGGTGGCCCACAATGATATGGAGCTTGTTCACGTGAGTTTAATTGTCTCCTAAGTTGAATACTGTGCTGCTGGTCCACAGACACTACCACAGCATGGATGAGTTCAGCCACTACGACCTCATGGATGCCACCTCTCAGAGGTCGGTGGCAGAGGGCCACAAGGCCAGCTTCTGCCTGGAGGACACGTCCTGTGACTATGGATACTACAGACGATACGCCTGCACCGCTCACACTCAGGTCTCAAAGCTGAAGGGAACTCTGCACTTTCCCTTAACACTGAGCATTTTAGCTTCTTTCAGGTCTTTATTTTGGTTTTACAGCTCTTCGTCTTCATTGATTTGGTTTGGTCAGCAAAGTTAAGCGATTGTCTGTAAAACGTTTTCAAATGTAGAGTCTACCTGTCCAAGTTAGCAAGTTAGCAGCTACCTTGTAAGCAGAGGGGAGTCAAAGCTGACCATGGCCACTAACACGACTCCGAGCGTTGTGTAACTGTTTCCTAACGAGTTCACCGAACTTTATTAGGAAATAAAAAGTCAGGGTTTCCACCGAGAGGTTTATCTGCCAGTCGGCTCCTGTTAGCCTAAACAACAACAACAACGTCTGACTCGGCGTGACAACGAGCTGCTGTAAACGAATACAGGACTCATTAACCGCATCTAACATGCCATAAAATCAATTACTGCACCATTAAAGCCATGACCCTTAACCATGGGAGTTCTGTGGAAAAGCAGCAGGTGTTTAATCTGCCTTGCATTTTGTCTGGCTTATCTTGTTGTTGGTTAAATAGGACAACAACAAATGCAAGAGGCAAATCTTTGTTCTTTATCCGTGGTAATTGTAAACCATACTAGTCTACAGTGAGCATTAGTCAGGTTGGTTTCACAGCCGGTACTTTATAGTAGGAAAAGCACACTAATAATGTTAATGATGACTCTTAAACATTCAAGCGTCCCAATAAGAATGACTGTAACTTAGCATGCACACTTAGCGTATTAATAATTGCTTAATGCTGCCTTCAAATGGTGCCGTGTTTTCTGTGTTCACAAGTAAACTCCCTCTTGGGGTATTCATAACTTTGTAAGTGGAACCCGTGATCATGTAGTTACTACACTGGGAAGTCCTGTGCAGAAAATACTTGGCGTTCAAGTGGTAACGTCAGCTGTAAGTCATGAGAACGCCATTGTTGGGCAACTAACAATACAGTTCAGTGGTCTAATGATCAGGTAACTTAATGTAGGAAATGTAAAGGCCTAATGAAAGGTTATGGTCCACTTAAAGGCATTTCTGAAAACGTATGAAAAGATATTTGAAGTTTACTTGTGAACACAAAAATCCGTTGCGTGTCCCTGGTAAGCCATGGCAGGAAGCCTATTGAATAAATGATTGTACCTTATCTACTGAGAAAAGTGAGAATGTCTTCTTTAAAAAGATCTATAAAAAGGACACTTGATCACTTTAATTGATTTGACATTCATTTCATTAATTAGCTGAGTGACATGTTAACAGGCTTCATCTCTACTAATAAAGAAAGCCATAGTTAGTAGTGAGACAACAGTAAATATAAAGATTTTCCTGACTTGCGTTTCACACAGAGCGTCCTGATCATAAGATGTTGGGTCATACGTCTCTGAGAGGAGAGTGGAGCTGACATAAACAAGTGATTTTTCACCGAGGCAGCTGCCTTTTAGCGAGCATCTGGAGTATTTCCTTTTTTGCATGAGCCAGTGGTAATGATTTCCTGTTTCTTCCTGTTTCAATATGATTCCACCTGCCTGATCCTCTGGTCAGTTGTCAAGCGCATGAAGTCATTTCTCTGTTTTCTCTCTGTCTCTCTCTTCACCTCCAGGAAAACCAAGTTTAATTATTGTGTGTGTGTGTGTTTATATATATATATATATGTGTGTGTGTGTGTGTGTGTGTGTCAGACAGTCATGAAATCTTTGTTATAGCTGTTGTTCTGTATGTTCAATAACTCTGGTTAAGAAGTAAGTTTATATCGTGTTTTCAATGGGTGCTGTCCAATGTGCAGGGCCTGAGCCCGGGATGTTATGATACCTACAACGCAGACATCGACTGCCAGTGGATTGACATCACAGATGTGAAACCTGGCAACTATGTCCTGAAGGTTCGTTAGAAGTACCAGATGATTTCCCCCTGAGTCGCTCGGTTCCATTCCTATGGAATCACACACGAGGAAACATTTTAGAGCCTGTGCTGTTTATTCATCTATACTCCTCTATCTTTGCTCTCCACAGATCAGTGTAAATCCTTACTACCAGGTCCCAGAATCCGACTACAGCAACAATATCGTTCGCTGTGATGTTCGCTACACTGGCAACTATGCCTACGTGTCAGGCTGCCACATGTCAACGTAAGTATTCTGTCTGAGGTGACATCTTTGGTATCTCTCATGTCCTCCGTTCATTCTCACCGTGGTTTCACTCTTCATTTTTCAGATATTAATAAACAACAGTCTACTTGCGCAAATGACGATGAAGAGGACTGCATATGAAACAGCGTAAAATAAGGTTTTGTAAGACGTACATTCACTTTATAATTTAAGTATTCCAAGTTTAGAAAAACAAAAAGGAACCATCTATATCATAGCTCATTCCTCTTTGCTTTTGTGTGAAAGCAGACTTTCATATCTCTTTACTGAGAAGCATATCTTATCTCAGCTTTAAAATATCTCTCCTTTCTCTTCTACCGTTTGCTTACATTTGCTACCACTTGTAAGATGAAGAATATCAGTGTAAAATATAAACATAAACCAGCTTTTCCCTCATTATTAAGTCATTATCAAATATATCCCAACTTTAAAAGGAACCAGATGTTTAAAGGAAAACTGTATTTGTTATATTTATATGCAATAGATCAAAAAGCTTTTGAAAAAACTTACTTGAATAAAACTCTCTGATATTGTATCAGGCTTGTTATGTTGAAATGGCGTCTCTGTCTTCTTGTCTTGGCTTTGTTTCTGCTGTGTCTTCTGTCAATCACACACACATGTTAAAAAGATCAGTGTGGAATAAAATGTCATAAAAACTGTCTGCCTTGATACATTTGTGAGCAAAAAAATAAATAAATCTCCGGCAGTACTCCGGATAAACTTTCCAACAAGCTGTCGTAGTCTGACTTGTGGTCCCTGGTGTGGAAAAACACTGAATACTTCAGATCCCATTTTTCAGATGCCTGTCTGCTAACATTCAAGAATCACCTCCCCAGTTTGCATCACCGGCTTTACATAATTAATTTGTAGTCTCTGATGACATAACTACTATACTATTATCACAGCAATTTCCTGAGTTGAAAGATTTGCTCCAGAGCTGCAGAAGTGATTAGGTTACAGAAATGAGATCATGATTCCCAACGGTAGTGCAATGATTAAATATATATTTGCATATTTAAAAATATTTATAGCCAGTGTTTCATACAGTTTATTTACAAGCATACAAATAGAGCTTATTAATATTTATATATGGAGGCTGGTGTGTATAAATGCATTTCTCTCTGGCTATACAGACTGTTTACAGGAGGCACACAGAACGTTATCTCGCAAATCTCGCGAGATTCTACTGGCATTGAAATATAATGTTATTTAATCATAAAGATAAGCACGTTTCGCTGAACAATCTCTGCAGCCCGAGCAATTCAATAAATAATTTTACAATGAGGCAGCCTTCTGACATTTTAAGAGCTTTCTGTGGTTAAACATTAAACAAACCGTAAATCCCGCTCCTCCGCTCCGCCAGGGGGCACCACTGAGACCGCGTCGACCTTATTTGAATTCAGTGATTTTTATCAGGCTGTCAGACTACAGCCGAGAGTAAACCACCAGCTGTGTGTGAATGTGAGAGTGTGTGTATTCACCACAAGGATCCAGTATTACACACATTTTTTAAATTATTTTTCCAGGTGACAATGCATCCGGTTGTAGTGACGATTCCGTCGTTTCGGTCAGAAAACAACTCGATCGAGAAAGGATACACGGTAAGCTGCTCCACAGTAACCTCTGTGTGTGTCCGTCGCCTGCCGCCGCTGCTGCTGTCATCAGTTTTTAATGTGGGCTCGTTGCGTTTTTTTATTTATTTTTTTATTGCCGTTTTATAACAAACTGCCCTGTTGTTGACTGCGTTTGGTTCAGCTGTGCTCTGAATTGACGCTGTCTTTACGCGCTGACGGCAAAAATATGAGTGGGATCTACTTAACAAGAGGCACTGATCATGTAAACCAAGCCTCCCACCGTCACTGCAGCTGTCTGTCTGAAATCAGACAATTTACTTTTACAGAACACAATTGTACAAATGCCTTAATACATAGAGTTAATTTAATTTTTTAATTGTATTTCCATATAATCTGGTCTGGGAGTGTAATAGATGTTTAACCTAACTTTCCCACTTATTAAGCTGCATCATATTTATGTATGTAGGAGGATAGTAGTAGTAGTAGTATTGTGGTGTTACACTGGATCAAATTAAACTCAAAGATGTTTCTATTATTTTGTGTAGGCACTGACTAAAATGGGGGTTGTCAAAAAATACACCTCAGTATTACTACAAACTACATCCTCCAAAATGAAAACACAGTTGAATCAACAGCCCTCTGAGTTATTTGCTGAACACTATAACCTCCATGAAGCTGAGATTTAGTGCAGGGCTGTTATACTAGCATCTGTTTTCACTAGTGTACCTAATGGAGTGACATGTGAGGGTATACTACTATACAACAGATGACTGTAGCTTGTGGTGGTAACATTGAATTTAAATCATCTAATAGTATTATAATCAGTATTTGATTTGTGTTTGTCATTGTGTAACTATATAAGAAGTGAAACTACCCAGAGAAAAAGTAATAAGTTTAAAAAAAGTGTTTTTTTTAACCTATCAGTTGTCTCATGACTCCATCGGTTTGGCTCCAATATTTTGGGCTGTATTTTTTGATGTAAAGATGTAGTTTTGAGAGTTTTAATAACAGATGCTCAATAGTCCCGTCAGTTATGGGTTTAACGCTGAGATGTTGCTCATTTTGGCGTTTTTTGGTTTCTTCCAGGATTTGTTAATAATTATTATTACCCTCTGTCTTAAAAAGACGTACTATGTGTTTGTATCAACAGTCCAGAATTGCACTGACAACACAACCGTCATTTAGTGTTAATTCCCCCTTTCAACATAAGGCTGGCAAGAACCGTCACTCAGTGAATGTGACGTTTAAATTACGGAAGGATCCGTCTCAGCGAGGGACGTAGAGGACGCTCTGTTCGGGGATGTTAACAGTGACTCTTGACAGATCTTTTTTTTTTTTTCAACCACAGCAGACAGATGTTTCCTCTCCACAACTCGCTGACATTAGCTTTCACAGTGACTGTACGGACAGAGCGGGATCACGTTCGGCTGCTTCAACCAGCACCCCTGACCGACTTGTTCCTTCCTTTCAGGTCTTCAAAATTGACGTCCTGATGAACGGCAGGCAGCACACGGTTGAGAAACGCTACAGTGAATTCCACGCTTTGCATAAAATGGTGAGATGTTGTGCATTCGTAGATTTTAACCATCTTTTATTGGTGTTATTTGTTGGCAAAGGGAATAAAATTATGTCCTTAAGCTACTAATATAATATAATATAATATAATATAATATAATATAAGCTATATATAAGCCTTTTAATATATGAAAACAGTAGGATCTATACACAGCTTTACAAAGTGATAAATGGTTTGATCAGTTCATCAAACCACTTAAAATCATTTAAGCATTTGACTTTAACTAAAGTTATTTAATCAGTAAAACTTCCTCCTTCTTCACTGTGAATAGGAGACTCATAATAAAGACCATTTATAATAAATTACTTCATTATAAATCTTTCCTCTTTTTTTTGTTTTTTAAAAAAAATAAATTTTCAAGGTGTTTACGAATACTTATGTGAAACCGAGAGGTGTATCACAGCGGCGAATAAATGGCCTGTTTTTTTTCACAGTGGTTAACCATGTTCACCACACTAGTTTGTTTTTGATTGGTAGCTACACAGATGAGTTCCTCTTTCCTGTTCTGCTCATCATTGATTTGAATATGTCTTGCGCAGCTGACATTTCAACTGTTATGAAAACAAACACCTCTTCTGCTTTTGGTTGCAGCCTGTGTCCAGTGATATGAACTAGTTGGCTTGCTGGACAGCTTCTCTTCAGTTAATTGTATATCATAATTCATTTTCTGTAACCGGGGGGGGGGGGGGGCTGGATCATATCACAGGTGTCACTGGGCAAGAGGCAGGGCACACCTTGGACACTGTCTTATCGATAATAATCCAATGATCTTTATTATTTTTAATGCAATTTTCCAGATAATATGACAAAATAAAGAAAACAAAGGTCCTAGTCAAGTATGTGTTGCCTCACAGAGCTGCTAGCACAACTATAAAACAATTAGTCCTTATTCCTCTGGCCTGATGCATCATGTGCAGTGGCCCAAGAGAAATTTGGACACACAAATTTAACTACATTAGAAAATGTAAGGTAAATTAAAACTATACCAGCACATTTCTTTATTAAAATATGCTAGATGAATAGTCAAAAGGCAGACTAAATAAGTATTTCAAGACTCAGCAGTGGCTTCAGAAGAACATCACAGCAACATTTGGTATGAATTTAAGTTCACAAGCTTACCACCAGTTAATCTATGATGCTTGCCTTTGGACTGTGGGAGGAAGCCAGAGTACCCATAGAAAACCCATGCTTTGCTGTGAGGCCACTTTGCTAACCACTCGTATTAGCACCTCAAATGAAGCCTAAAGCGGTTTACCTTTAGTTTCACAGAGTTATCTCATAGAAGTATATTTCATAGCATCAGTGGCAGACGTGTTTTATTAAGTTTAAGTGTTGGAACTTCAAATATATTTGCTGTATTTTAACAGAAAGTATTTGTTTAAAATTGTGCAAATGCAAAAATATTTATAAAATAACATCCTGGTTCGATTGCAGTCATATTAATTGTCCAAATACTTCTTGGGACTACTGTATACTTTTGTTTAAACATCTTTTAAAATCCCTCCAGCTAAAGAAGAGCATAAAGCCGCCTGAAATCCCCTCCAAGCATGTGAGAAACTGGATTCCTAAAGTCCTGGAGCAGAGGAGGCACGGCCTGGAGCTCTACCTGCAGGTACTCTAACGCATCTACACTCCACCCGTTTGGACTGTTTGACTCATATCCAGAGCTTAAACCCCTTTTGTTTTTAGTATATTTACTTGGTGTCGGGCACACAGACCTTTCGATTTTACCACATTCAAGTTTAGAGTAACCCAAAGTAAACATATAGATTACAGCACTGCAGTTCTGTGTCACTGCTTCCTGCGTGCATTCAAACTTGCTGTTGTTTTGTCAGGCTGTAATTATGGAGAATGAGGTCCTTCCAAAGATATTCCTGGATTTCCTGAATATCCGCCATTTTCCTTCAGTGCCAAAAACGGAAAGCTGCGGGTGAGTTGAAACTGCAGGGTTTCTTTCAAAATAAAAGACCAATCAAATGCGGCTTTTTTTTGTTTGTTTGAGGGAGAGGTTGTTCCCAGGCTAGTGGAGGATCGTGCGGCTTAACTTTCCTTTTGCTTCTTTCAGGTCTTTTGACACGGAATCGGAGGAATCAAGGTGAGTCATCTGAAGTGTGTGAAACTGCAGGTCACGTTGTTGTTTTGCACTTTAACTGGTTAAAACCTCAGTCACTTGTTTAGTCACTTGTTTGCTCTGCACTTGAACTTCACCCAGCGGTTCAGTGACGCCGTCTGACATCCTTTTTTTTTTGGTTTGCTTTTAGCAAACTTTCACATCAGCCCGTCTTGCTGTTTCTGAGGGACCCCTACCTGCTGCCGTCTACACACGGTGCGTTCAGGCTTCTCGTGCATAATATGTTAATACCCAACTTAAAAACGCAACCATTTAAAAGTTAAGCGTTAAGTGGGCGTTGCGCTTCTTATTTATTTACTTATTTTTTCCTCCTCCTCCTTTGATTTCAGATACCGTCTCTAATGTTGTGATCGAAGGTGTCATACAGGGAATTTTCTACCCAGATTTTCAGCCGAGGTAGACCTGCATGGGACGCTCCGTTCACACCATTTTAGGTGTGCATCAAGAAGAACAAAACCTGTTAACACGCACTGAGCCTCATTTACATATCCCAAAGCATATATCATAAATTCATCATTATTTTTGTACAGAAAACAAGGGACTCTAGTTGAATCAGCACATTTTAAAGCCTAAACACTAAAGCAGCCACTGTTGCTTCAACCTGAAATAATGATTTCGGTTAACAACTACAGTCATGTCTAAAATTTAATGTTAACTTAGATGTTTTGCAGCATAACGATCAAAGTAATAAGATCCAGACTATTACATTGTATAAAATGATTTAATATTTTTATTTTTTCTTTGAAAAATAACGAGTGAAATGAACAGATAGGTGTAACGGACCTAAAAACGAGAAGCTCAGCAATGTTTTACTGAGCGTTCAGATTGTGACAGGAGCCAGAAAGGACGTGCCGGTGGCCACGGGACTAAAGGCAGAGGACCGTTTTTAGCCTGTTAGGACACGGCACAGTGCAGGAGTGTGGAGCTGCATGGATCATGGGCTTTAGACGTAGACCTGCCACTCCCTGCGTCGGACTATTTGTGTGGTTTTTATGAAATTGTTTTGAGCTGCCAAGTTGTGGGAGTGTTGCAAGACAACATGGGGTTGACAGCTATGTGCTACTTGTTAGGCTGGCAGGGACCCTGCACTGTGCCGTACTGTTGACAGTGGTGCTGGTCAGCTGTGGGGGCCTGCTGGAGGAGCAGCTCCGCTTGGTGAGGCGCCGAGCTTTAGAGCAGAAAGTGGATAAAGCTTAGTCTAGCTAGAAATGCACATAATCTGAGTCATTGAAAACTCATACTGACTTAGCTTTTTTTGCTTCCTTCACTTGCAGTTCCCCTTCCCATTAGATCTTCCCACATGACACTTTAGTAACCGACTATTTGGACGAAACTGCTTTACCAGCACTACACACATTATATGATGAAGGAAAAAAAACGAAGCAATACGTCTTGTTCTTCTAGTTGTAGCTTCACAAAAGTCTGCACACACGCCGGCCACACGCCGGTCCAGTAACTTTTTGTTTGTTTGTGCCTTAGGATCATGTCGATTTGTGTTATTATTATTGAAGACTAACACTACATTTAATGTTGAACACACACAAAATGTAGGAGGCCAGTTGTGGTGACTGGATGCATAGTCACCTGACACGTAAAGGGAAGCTTTAGAGATTTAAGAGAACCAGTATAAATCTGTGCAATATGAAGTCAAACACACAGCGAGTCTGTGTGTTGTTCCTCGTAAATGAACTTTTGTGAAAGCCGTTGCATGTCAGACCGTAATTTACAATCCAGCAGTTGTCTGAGCTTGCCCATGTGACCGGACCTCCACCCTTGTATAGACCAACGAACATCAGCTTAAGAGATCACGAAGTAAACTAACAAGGTAAATCACTTCCTGGAAATTCACCTCGTAGATTTGTACGTATTTATATTCTGTAACGTTGTGTGAAAAGTGTCGTCTCTGTGCCATAATGCCATCCTACAGTGAACACTGGATTTCTACTGTAGCACTTTAAGATGGGTGGCATGAAATACTGACACCAATAAAATGAAATATTTCCACAAACCGTGTTCAAGTTCCACAAGCTCTTTATTAGAAAAGTGACTAGAAAAGGCTGAAAAAAAAACAAAAAAAAAAACAGGAACAAACGGTGACTTTCCTGTGTATTTGTTAATGTGGCTTCTCACAATTTGACAAAGCTTATTCTGATTAAAACTGGGAAAGAGGAGTCCCATTAATCTGTCCCTTTGAAACATAAAACCAGTCGTCATTCAGTCACATGCTTCCACACATCTTCATCCAAAACAAAGCAGCACTGCTCCTCTAGTATATGTATAATAAATGATCTTCCAGTAGATCACTTAATGCCTTATTTCTGTCACAGAGGATTTGCTTATATGTAGTGATCATAACTAAACTCTCTTAATGTACCGTATTCTGGTTTGTCTGCAGACAGAAACAAAATACAGACTTCACATTTGAAAATAATCTGGAATGGCAAAATATCTCAGAAGGAAATTTAAAATCTTTAGTTATCTGGACATCCGTGTCCCTGTGTAGTAACAGTCCAGTAGTAACTAACACACATTTGATGGCAACGTGTGATCTAGCACCTGCAGGCATCCACCGATCTTTGGTCTCAAAACGTTTCAAAGTTCTCCGTGACCGACTTCGTCTTTGAGACGTTCATCTTGGTTGGCTTCGGCTGATGGTTCCTTCAAGTTGGCGAAGGCTACTTCCCTCGTCAGCTGCTCCAGCGGAGGGAGGACCCACCGCCAGGTTTCGCATCGCAATGGCTGTCATCAAGAATCTAGAAAGACAAAAGAGGACAGAGTTGATTAGATACAAAGCGTTTACGGATTAATTTTGTTTTTAAACTTTCTGTGTTAACAGCAGCAAGTCCTGCCTGGCCAACACTCACCCCCTCCGTATCGTGTAATACTTTTTCACGGCAAAGCGCTCAAATCGCTCCAGCACACCGGCCTCCCTTCGCTTCTTCACCTCCTTCATGCGGCGCTGCCTCTTCAGAAACAGCCGCACAACGGGGTCTGTGACGTTGACCTCCGACAGGTCGTCATCGTCCGCAGCCAGAAGAGGCTGCAGCTCGGGAGGAAGAGGCTCGGTTTCTGTGGCGTGAGACGGACAAGTCAGAATCTAAGCACAAACGGAAACGTGATTTTCACTGACATAAAAACGGGATAAAGTTTGGGATCTTCAGGTGACAGGTTCTTATCCATCATGTAAGACCATCAGGATCAGGATCAGGTTGAAATTCATTCTGCAAAAGCACAATGCGCCCAGATATACAGCCAGGCTCTTCCGTCCTACAGCAGATCTTGTGAGCACCACTGAGATCCCATCTTCTTGAACACCACAATATTCAACTGACTTGGCAGAGTCTGGTGTAGCTTCCAGGCTACTGAGAAGCTAAATCCACAGAACAACTCTGGCAGGTCCTTCAAGGTGAATGCAACATCATCTCAACATTTTTACCTGTTCCATTACGAACGCGCTCCTGCAGCTCAAACAGCTTGGTGAAGTTCTCCTGCAGCGCCGCTTCTGTGGTGTTGACGTAGACGTACATGTAGCAAGAGGGGCCATCAGACACTGTGTACACCTTGTGATAGGCCCCAGCGGGCACCTGCGCAGATTCACGTCATGGTTAATATGTACGTAAATATGTCCGGGTGGAACTGCAAAGTATTAAAAGCGACGATGGCGTGAAGCTGTACCTTTATCTGCTCACCAGGCTGCAGGGTGTAGTTCTTTTTCTCCTCCACCACCTCCACATTCAAGTGACCTTGCAGCACATGTATGCTGGTGTTTCCCAGATCTTCACTCACAAAGTTTTCTAAGTGGAGACCTAAAACGGGAACATGCTGTTAGCACAACCGCAGCCCGTGCAGCACCAGTAATTACTGCTTTGGATAAACAAAACAACAAAGGATTTTTAATCTAAAAGAAAGGTAAGGCAAGGAGACATTTTCAACCTGGGAAATCAGCAATAAAGACAATCTCAGTCTGATTGTCCAAGCTTCCCTCTATCTCCTGGAACTTGGTCCTCCACGGTGAAAGGTCCACCAGCAAAGGCATCAGCCACGGGTTTGGTTTAAAAGGCGACCATTCAGCCTTCACAATGTTCACACGGGGATCAAATATCCTTCCAGGAGAGTCAAGAACAAATTTAAAAACTCACACTATTGTTTTAGACCATAGCAACACTGCACAGAAGTGATTTTTCATTGCAAGCACAAAACTCTCGCACCTTTGCTGGAAGCGTTCGTTGATGGACACCCAGATGTCAAAATAGATTTCAGGATCAGAGATATTGTAGCGGGGCAGGAACTGATGGAGGCACGTAGCGTACTGCTTCAGCATGTCCCCGTGATCTTTCCAGCGACGGCTCTGTGTGAACACCTACAGCACACAGACAGGATTATTCTTCATTTGTTTATCAGCTGAGCTCGAACAAAGAGGATTAACGTTCTCCGCTCCAGGTCAAGTCCTAAAGTGGTGATTATAGTGATAGGTAATATGTAAAAATGCAACAGTGCACCACCGAATCATTTGAAACCTTTCTGTCAACACAATTTTTTAAACTCAGATGTTTTATTCAAAAAAAGGACCCATTTTTTTCTTCAATATGCAACAAAAAATGTATTTATCGGACATATTGTTAGCCCAAGCCAAATAATAATGTGTCTTACTCACCCCTGGATTTAAATATCCAATTTCACCAGTTTTTCCATCTTTGTATGTAATCTTAACATGCTGATGGCTGCGAGAGTGAACCATCATGTCCCATGAGTAGCCGTACAATCCATTGGTCCAGTTGTTGTAACCCTGAACAAAGACGAAACATTATGTCAAACCAATAAAGACGCATCACGCCTCACAGTGAGCCTGAATGGAGTGTTATTAGAGGCTGAACCGATGCAGTCTCAAATCTCTTAGAGCTCTTCTGCTGACTAAAGTGACTCTTTGCTGTTGTTTGCCTTGACTATTGACACTGATTGAGCAACTATTAGTCCGTAACTCAGAGAGCAAAGCGCAATCTCTTCAAACAGCACATCTTATGCAGACAAGCCTAGGAGGAAGGTTATGGATCAGTTACGAATAGCTTTTTAATCGTGTCATCTGTAGAAACATTTGAAGCTTAAAAATTACACATATGGAAGACGTACCTGTGTGATGAAGTGTGAATAAGGCAGGAAAAATTGTTCAATTATATAGAGAATAGTAAAGATGGCCCCAAGCTTGTGTTTAAATCTCAGTTTTGAAGATTTGGCAACAGCTGGGGTCTCCTGTCGTTCAGTGCTGGGGCTGTGGTTCTCATGGTAAACGCAGGAAGAGCTGGGCTGGGACTCCGCTGAGGTGAGTGGCAGGACGGCACTGAGGAATGACGGGAAATTGGCGAAGAATCTTTTCGGCCAGTCAGCGTAGCAGAAGAGAGGACTGGTGGCCAACATTGCGTAGGGGAACATCCCTGCGAGTGATTGGAAATGTTATTAAGGACAAATTAAAAGTAGGGTTAAAACAAGAAAGTTTTCTTTTTTTTTATGAAACAAAGCGGTACACTCACCGATGCTGAAGAGCTGGGAGTTCATACAGTGGAAGTAGGAGACGAAGACAAATGCATAGGGCCGTGTGGCATCAAAAAACAGCAAATACCCGGCAGAGAGATCCAGAATAAGACCACCTCCATGCACCACCAGCAGACTCACTAACTCCACAGGAAGAATCATCCTGAATAAAAAAAGTTGTGTTCAATTTAATCCAAGGGGAAGGTAAAAGCATTAGCGGTTAAAGGCTGATAAATAATACCTACCTGAAAGGATCGAAGAGCCAATGGTGTGCCAGGTATGACATTGAGTATCCCTCCACCCAATCCGCATCTAACTTTTTGATTCCAGCGATGAAGTATACTATAAATATCTTTGAAGGAACACAGACATATCATTAGATCGCCTGTGCTCGCATCGTGTTTATGATTTTATGGGATTATGAAAGCGGGTGATTTACAAACCTGTGTCCTCAGCAAAGTGTAATTCCAAAGAGGCACATGAGCGTTTCTTATGGAAGGCCTACGCAATCCATCGACTGACCTACAAATACACACACACAAGCATAAGTGACAGAAACTAACAAGCACGGACACAGAGGGACACCAACAAATCTCACCAGTATCTGTTGCCGTCCATGAGTGTGAGCTGAAATCCAATGAGGCCATAAAGGTACGAGTGGTTGTTCCAGGCCGTTTTATCCAGAAAGAAGATGTACCAGTAGGTCGAGATGAACATGAGGCACGAGAGGCGGTAGAAAAACCCAAGCATGATGCCCAGGGCGCCTTCAATTAAAAACATAAACACTGTTAATAAAGCTATATATTGCCCATGTGATATCTGACTCAGTCAGAACAAGCAGCTTCTCTCTGCTTCTCTCTGTCTTCTCTCAATTTGGAGGAGTTTTGTAAAAGAAACTAAAACACACAGATGACGTTTGGTTTTGAGGTAGAGCATCAAGTATTATGGGAGGCTGAAGGTCAAGATATCTAGCAGGTCTGTGTCTTAGATGTCCCCAACTTTATGGACACAATAAATTAAAAATGCTTTGTGCTGATCAGATTTCTGCCTACTGATCAAAGGTTTTTAGTATTTATGATACATTTCAGTGTCACCTTTTGGTCACATCACTCAACTAAAAGTGCTTTTTCAGCATCTTTTTAAATGATTTAAAGAAGCATGTCGTTATCCGAGGGTAAGTGATCGCATGGCTTCAATTATATTTATCAAATAAAACTCAACATGTAAGCTACGGTCATTTAATCTCCAAATGTCTTAAGTCTGGTGTACCACAGAGATCTGTCCTTGGCCCTTTGTTTTTGTCTATCAGCTCTTTATGGCTGAAACTGTTTTCTAAGCATTTCCAGACTTATTGATGTAATTTATCATTCTTTTATCTGCCCAGATGTGCTTTCATTAGGAAGCTAGAATCTTAACAAAACCTAAATAAAAGATCCTACTCTGGTTTTTCTTCACTGGTCGCCAGAACAAGCTAGACCGGAATGTAAGGTTTGCTGAATTTCTTGCATGGACTTGCACCTCAACACTTACCTGAGCTAATTATACCGTAGACACCAGCAACCCCCCTTCCCTCACTAGACACAAATGTCCTGGTCATTCCTTTAGGTTAAAAGGAAAACCTTCTGATCAATTACCTACTGAGTCCCTTATCTCTGGAATGCTCACCCATTCACGATTAGTTGAAATCTATAACTCAAGATCGAAAAGTTATGTTTTTACTTGCTGCATATTTTTGTCCCAGGTTTCCTCTTTTATTGTAAATGATTTCAGACTACATATAAAATTGATTGCGGTAATTTATTAGCTTTGAATTAGAATAGAACATGGGTTTGTCTTTAATGATTGTTTTTAATCAATAGTGATTGATTTCCATAGTCACTATGTTCTACTATCTGTTTGTTTTAAGCTGCTATTAACCTTACATTTGCATTATCTCTTGCACGTTGGTTGACTTATGGGAAAACTTAAGTGGAAGATTACAAGAGTGCATGTGTGCTTTCATCTTTAATGCACTCAGGTTGCCCCACAGAGACCGTCTCCTATAAAACCACTGCTTCCGCTCAGGCTCAAAAACAGAGCCGGGGGGGTCTCTTTCTTCACCACCACCTCTGTAAACAATGAGGCAACCAGTAATCTCTACCAGGAAACAAGCAGTACGACCCACCGAGGAACATCACCACGTAAACCAGGTACATCCAGTCCAGCGGCAGTGGCTGTAAGAAATTGAAGAGGGGGAAGCGACACACGGGGGCCCCGTCCAGGTACTTGTAGTCCAGGTGACTGAGGCCACGCTCCTGTGTGATGTCAATGACCATCAGCAAACCTGCAGGACAAGATTAATGAAAAGGGGCGCTATTTTGCAACAGGTTTAAGAGAACGAGCAGCCACGCAGAGCAACTTTACCAAACAAGCAGCGGAAGATGCCCAGAGACGCAGGGTCGGTGGGACGGTTCAGGAGGGTCACCAGGCTGTTCCAGGAGGTCAGGTCCTCCCTCTTGAACCCAAAGATCTGCTCCATTCTGCCTTTAGTCTGTGGTTTATCTGTTTTGGGAGACGCTTCCTTCTTTGCACTTTGTTCTTCTCCATCACTGCTGACAAGAGCACCTAGAGATCATGAAGAGGACATAGTTTTCATGACTGAAACCAATATAAGTATACTAACAACGACGAGGTCGAATTTATTGTGTTTTATTGATGCCCTTATTCATGCAAGAAACACGCCTATTGTTTAGATAACAGCTTGTTCTTTGGTAAATGTTGGTTTAACTTGTTGTTACGATGGATAAACATCTACCCAGCAACACACTGCTAGTAGTAACCTCACCTGCAATAGCGTCTCTCGCCTCCATGTTGTAAAATCCTGGATTTCTGGTTTGGGACGGGGGCTCTGTCTACTCTCCCTGCCCCAGGTAGAGGCGTCCTCCGTGGTCACGTAAATGAAACGGACAAAGTTTACGTGTCACCGTCCCACATACACGGAGGATTGTTGGGCAGAGAGGAGGAGGAGGAGGAGGAGGAGGAGGAGGAAAACGGTTTGGACAGTGCCATCGAGTGAGAGAGTTACGACACTCCCATAGACCTCCGTTGTAAAAAATGGCGGCGCTTTTAAACGCCTACTTCCGGATTTGAAGATCGGATTAGTTCCAAACACCGTCATTTGGGCGTTGGACCCCATTCACTTACATTGCTGCGCATTGAATTGTTCCAGGAGTTAAATTGCTGAAATATCGACCTCTTTTGAATTGTCAACTGTCTATATTGTATCAGAGGCCCTTTGCGATGCTTATACTGGTCTTCATTTGTATATGCACAGCGTAATTATTTATATTTTATCTTGGTTGTTTCAACCTGTTTTCTAGCATTGCCTGCTAGCTAATTAGCTAGCGCGACTTCCCCTGCTGTGAAGGTAGTTCGGTGATGAGTCGCTATCACCTTTATAGCAACTTTTATTTAGTAGAATTTTGTGATATACTAACTTTTCATTATGTGACGTGTTGGCTGTACTTAATTTGTTGTACTGTCCCTGTTCACTGATATCCAGCGCTACTTGCTGATGCTTGATGAGATGCTGATAGATTGCTATCCCATGCCATGAGCTCGTGATCAGGGTATGTCAAGGCACTGTCGTGACTGGTGATTTGAGCGAAGGTTAATTAATTAGGAATGACGGGGATTTTAGAAGTGAGCTAGCTTCTAGGCGAATTCTGAACGGACCGCCATGGCAGACCTCTTTGCGTTATCACAGAGGTAGGCTAATCCCTCAATCGGAATTTATAAGCAAAATCACGGGAATCAATAGCCTAATACAGCCCAGTTGTGATCAAATTAATATCATGAGACGTCTACCATCAGATGAATCAATGATATGGAAAAGTTAAGTTAGAGCAGCTAAAGCCAGTGCTACCATGCGAACATGAACACTAAGCTTTTTCCTCCAAATATTAAGTTTTTGTTGTCACCCTGCCTCTCAAATGCAAAACTGACATTAACAAAAATGTAATAACAGCTGAAAATGTACTTGGGTGTGTGTTTTATTTTATATTTACCGTTCAATAATGCAATCGCTGCCGTCTGTCCCATAGAAGAACATGACAGCCAGCGTATGTTTGGAACTAATGGGGTTTACATGAACCACGTGACAGCCGTAGCGGCGACATCAAAGAGTGTCGCAACTCTCTCACTCTATGGCACTGGGTTTGGAATGTTGTGAAAGAGCTGCTTGTCGCTAATTGGCTGATTCCTGCAACGAACACGCCCACCCGAGGACGTCCTTACGTCACTTCCTAGTTGAGTCCTCACGTCGGCAACGTAACAGTCTTACCTGCATTTGCAATAATTTGTATTATTGTGTTAAATAGTAACCAAAGCAGAAAATGTATGAATAAATGAAATAGAAATATTATTAAAAAAAATATATATACATATATATATAGCTTATCTGAAAAAATCTAACCATATATAACAAATATGAAAAAGAAAATCATGTTCAAAAGCAGAAAAGTTTTAAGTTTAAATCAGTACTAGTGTTAATTATTAATTTAAATGTATTAATTGCTGGCTTATATTTTCACCTTTTTAATATTTATTTGGGGGAGGGGTAAATATGCATGTAGTAAATATATTAAAATAATAAATTCTGAGTTATATCTCAGCAACACTAAATATATTCATAAACAGTATGATAGTGCTATTTTGTTTAAAAATTTCGCTGATAATGCCCAGACCAACAAAAATGGTATGCCTTCCAGTTAAAGAACTGTATATACAGCTGCACATATTCTTATATAAATGTCCTTGGCTAATTTATTCTATCCAGAGACTGCTTTCTGACAATACTTCCATGTGCATTTACTTGGTACATGCATTAAACAGTCCCTTCATCGGTACACAGCTGACTGGGCAGAGGTGCAAGGCTGTAGACGTCAAAGCAAAAAATAACACAGTATCCACCAGCAACCATAATTTTCATAAAAATAATATAGTCAGTGACAAAATAAATGAATAAATAAAAATATTTTGGTAAAACACACAATGAGTTTAGACCCTGGTTAAATACTGTCGATGGCTGATAGAAATCTTGTTACATAGATTGTACATATTCAGCTTCAGAAGCAGCTTGATTCCTTTTCTCTGGTGGATCCGGTGATTGCCAGCTATGCTTCACTCTGGTGGTGACTTCTCATATCTACACTGTGACATATTCACAGTGTGACTTTGGATTTGTAGTGGTGCCACCTTCTGCTGTGTGCACTTTCTGACTCACAGCGTTTCTAGCTTAGAATACCACCAGAGGGCAGTTTTGTATATTCAATGAACACAGTGAGATATCTGATCTCACAGCGTTCTAGATCTGAATGGTCCCCTTCTTACTGAAGACAAGTGTTTATGCCGTTTGGCAAGTTACGACTTTGTCTACGGCTCAATTCAAAATGAGGCCATATGATTAAAATAAGTTACATATCATTCATAAAGAGCACGATCTAGATACACTGAACTGCCTTTAAATTAAATTAAAGCTGTTAACAAGTGTCCATCTTCTAAAGTGTTTGATTGAAGGATGTGAAAAGTGACCATCTCTGTTAGATCTTGGACATAATCCTTTGACCACTGCAGCTGATTGTAGACCAAACACAAAGCAGAGTGTTTTATGACAAAATATATTCAAAACGAGTTGTTGCCATTACAAACAAGCCTGAAAAGGAAGTATGTGCGTATGTCCCTCTGAATTTACAGTGTAAGATGACACAGCTAACCCTAATGAGGCATGATATTCACAATACTCTTCTGTTTTATGCACAACATGGCGGCTCTGCACTTTCTGCATTTGGGAAAAGAATCCACCTGAATAAATATCTTTGCACAATTTCTAAATGTAAAATTATGTGTGCACCTCAGACACCTGAATGTAATTTAGTAATATGCATCAAGCATTAACACATAAAGTGCCCCTTGGACTCAGGATGTTAGACCAATCAATAAGGTCCAGATACTGGTTATCAATTTTTTATGCTGATGCATCTCATTCGAGGATTAGCATATGTTTAACACCATAGATACATCAAATCTGGTTGCATTATTAAAAGGAAACTCGACCAGTTTTAAAGTAATCAGATGGTTTGTGGCCCAACAAGTTTGACAAGACTCGTGTAATCCCCTCGTGTCACATTAGGTGGCGCCATAGCGCACAGCTGCCGCATATGTAACGTGAAAACGTTGCTACGAAGCACCGACAGAAGAAGAACAACAAAAGCAGCCAGAGATTTTCAGGGTAGTTACACATCATCTCCTGTCTTTGGGTTTACATTTCCTTTTATGTAGAGAACATGTAACTGGAACCGAAGTGGGCTTTGCGGTCGGGAGGCTTGTGTGGAGCAGGAGCAGGTCAGAAGGAAGGCTGTTACTGTTTTCATACGTGCCTTTGTTTGTGAGTGTGGCAGTTAAGCTAGCTCTGTGGTTAGCTCCTCTGTAACTGGTTCGTCTACGTCTGGGACCGACTGTCTGACCTGAGTTCATAAGCCGTGGTTTACCGTCAACATTAACCTCACATCACTGCACAAGTTTGCCCCGCCATATTTATCAGGTAACTAAGTTAACTCCTTGTTTCTGGTAAGCATACAGTACATCTGGTTTGCATGTGTTGAGGAGGGAACCTCTGGCTTCAGACTGTTGTGGGGAAGTGCAGCAAATTAAACTTCATGCTAGTTTTATTTTCTTGTGGCACCAGCTTCTTAAAGCCAGACCAAATCTGACATTAGTGACAATGCAACAAAACAACCATCACCTCACAACATGTAGCAGATTTCGTGAAGGCTACTGTGGACATGGAGGGATAAACACTCTCTGGCCAGTTTATTAGGTACACTATTGAAGAAGAATGCATTCTTGCATTATGTTGCCACAGGGTGAGGAAGGCTTTGTGATCATTTTGCACAATGTAGTTTATAGTGATGTTAAATTATACTTAATGAAGCACTTGTGTGTCAGTTATATAGCCTCACCTGCTGCCTATCAAAATGATACTGTATTACAAAACCACAGCCTGCAAAATTAAAACACAGTTGCATGAACAGTTCTCTCTGTTATTTAAACTAATGCCGATTATCGTAACCTTCACGGAGCTAAGATTTTGTGCAGGACTGTTCTATTCAAATGCATTTCTTTTCACCAGTGTACCTAATAAACCGGCAAGTGAGTGTTAATGAAAAGTGAACCTGCTCAAATTAGTCAGTCGTGGTTTAGGTAATTTATCATGCAAATTCACCAAAACATTATTTTATTTCAATCTTTATAATCTTTAATCTTTTCTTTTCTCTCAGGGTTTTGTAAACTAAACAATTCTTTAAAGGATTTTTGAACAAAGCAAGTGTTTATCACTTGGGATTTGAGTGTTTATTTATTTATTTATTTGTTACAGCATTTTGTCTGTTTTTTTCCAGCAGTTTTTCATTAATTGAAAAATGCATCCACAATCTAATTGGGCATTTATTTACCAGTCAAGGACAGTAACCAAATAACCCCAGCCTGTGTTCATCATAACACTACAAATCCCCAAAACAGCATGTTCCAATAGTATTGATTTATGCAGCTCTGTTGCAATGTCAAGATAAAGCATAGCTGACCCTGTCAATAATTTGTTTGTTCTGTCTCTTTGGGAGGAGAGAGATGGGAAATCTGGGCAGCAGGTTCCAGTCCCCCTCTCAGGGACCAGAGGAGGCTGCAGAGGGCACAAGTGCCAGCCGCAGACATGGCTGTGAGTGTAAGAAGAGGAAACGTAATGCTCAGTGTGACTGCGACAGTGAACCGGAGGAGGACGATGCCCTACTTGACACACCTCGCAGGCAAGCATCAGTTCACTCACTGTCAAACATCATTCAGTCGTCAGTTCATTTAGTCTTATTCTTGCTTTTGTCTCTTCTCTCTTTTATTTTGTTTCGTGTTTTTAGGAAAAAGTTGAAAAGCACATCAAAGTACATTTATCAGACCTTGTTTCTGAACGGGGAAAACAGCGACATTCGCATCTGTGCTCTGGGACAAGAGTGGAACCTCCACAAAGTGTATCTGTGTCAGGTAAAACGAAGACGGCAAACATCACTCACTCATATGTTCTTTGATGTGGGTTATCATTGCACATTATTTATACTTTCTTCTTTTCCTCCTTCCTTTCTTCCATTTTGCAGTCAGGGTATTTCTCCAGTATGTTCAGCGGCTCTTGGAAAGAATCTAACATGATGGAAATAAACTTGGAGATCCCAGACCAGAACATCGACACTGAAGGTGAGAGTCAGAGCAGAGAAAACGGATATCAACAAGATTTCCTTGAACCCGTCATTGTTTTACTGATATCTCTGATATACTTCTTTGCCTTCTCATAGCTCTACAAGTCGTGTTTGGGTCCCTTTACCGTGACGATGTCCTGATCAAGCCCAGCAGGGTCGTCAGTATTCTTGCTGCTGCTTGTATGTTACAGCTGGTCAGTACATTGACAAAAATCATCAGTAGTTGTCTGAAATGTGAGTTCTGAATCGCCAACTGTATGATACAAAACCTGATCTGTGTTAATGCTGACAGGACGGCTTGATCCAGCAGTGCGGCGAAACCATGAAGGAAAACATAAGCGCAAAGACTGTGTGTGGCTATTATGCCTGCGCTAGCCTCTATGGCTTGGATTCGGTCATGAAAAAGTAAGATTATCATTATAGTTTCACTATTATTATTATGTACACATGTGCGTAAATTCGTCTTTGTGAATGTGTGTCTTCAGGTGTCTCGAGTGGCTGCTTAACAACCTGATGACCCACCAAAATGTTGAGCTGATGAAAGAACTGGGGTATGTGCAAATATTCCTTCAAAGTTGTTCATTTGTCAGTGTAGCTCCTCATCATGGTTTTAAACTTTTAATAGGATACAAAACCCATGGATGTTTGTGTTCAGCATGTGATTTGATGTCAGGACAGATTGTCGGTTGAGTGGTTGTTGTTGTCAGGTTCAGTCAGAGTTCTGAATAGGAACATACGGGTCAATAATGTCAAAGAATGGGTGTTGTCTACTTTGGAACAGCTGAACCTGGAAATATATGAAGCCAGTCAGTCTGTGGCACCGACGCACTGACTGGGATGAGCCAGAAACATTGATCAATGTGAGCCACAATAAAATGTGTCATGTGTGCTGTAGAATATAACCAGCGGGCAAATTTAGACTGGTGATTTTATACATGTGATGCCCCAGTGCCCCTTAGAAAACTCAGTTACATTCATGTAGATAAGAAGCTGTTCTTGTTAGTCCAGAATAACTCCAGAGGGTCAGGACTGTGGTTCAGAGCTGTGTCTTCTTAAAGGGGACCAGTTCAGATTGTACATTTTAACGATCATGCTCACCTTTTTCCCTGCGCTTCATTCACAGGACAGAGGTGATGGAGCAGCTCATCCAGTCCTCTGACCTGTTTGTCATGCAGGTGGAGATGGACGTATACACTGCTCTGAAAAAGGTAGAAGAAAACCGTTCATAAGTGTTATCAGTCTCTATGCTATCAGCCCTCCATCATTGCTCTCATCATAATTCTGTCTGTCTGTAGTGGATGTTCCTGCAGATCAATCCATCTTGGGACGGCCCCATCAAGCAGCTTCTGGCTGACGCTGATGCCTGGCTTTGCAAACGCAGGACAGGTACCGTGATCTGCATGATATCTTCATATTGTATAATTATGGTTGTACACACTCATGTTTTGTATTTGACGTTCATACACAGACCTGTGTGAGAAGGAGCCTTTCCTGAACACAGAGGAGGGAGCAGCTTTTTGTTCAGTGTTCAAGTTTGTGCGTCTCCAGTACATCATCAACGACCTGGCATCTGCACGCATCCTGGAGAGAGACAACATTTTGCCTCCAGGTAACATTTGGTCCTATCTGACGTAACGGGGCTTTTTCTTCTCCTACTTCTTCATTGTAGCATTATATATGTAGCATCTCGTTGTTGTGTTTATGTATTATTAACATTCATACTTTTCAATTGTAGATTGGCTCACAGCTGTGTACAAAAACCAGTGGTTCACCATGCTACGGACAGAATTTGAGAATGATAATGGGTGAGAACCAAACCTGAATGTTGGTGTATTATATGCAGTTTCTATAATTTTGCTGGCGTTGAGATGACAACAGCATCTTTGTCATTAGTCCTCAGGAGCCCAACAAAGACGAATTTGAGCTGAGTAGTATGAGGTGCGGCAGGAAACTGACCAAAGATGGAGACGTGAGTTAATCAGTTAGTTAGTTTCCACAGGTTTACTGATTTATTTTATTTATTTATCATATTTTTTTCCCCTTTTCTCAGTACTGTTGGCGGTGGACAGGCTTTAACTTCGGTTTTGATCTGCTGGTGACCTACACAAACCGTTTCATAGTCTTCAAAAGAAATACTCTGAGTCAGCCATGTGGGGGCGCTGTGAGTCTACAACCCCGGAGACATCTGGCATACAGGTCGGTGGTGGATCAAGTTTTAAATAAGAGAACGAAGATACTCGTATTTAAATAAACATAAATATGTGTGAAATAGTCAGCAGACACACAAATTCGTAGTGATGAGTAGATGTTTTCCATAGCTAGTAATACAGCAGTTATGAATGGACTAATTAGGTTGTATATAGTTATGTTAATGTTTGTGTAAAGGAATAGTTTGCTTTCTTTTCAATGAGCATATCCCATGTATTTTGTTTGTTTTGAGGCTTTATGCAAAGCTAAGTTAGCAAGCTACTAGTGGTAGCTTTATATTTACCTTACAGACATGTGAGTGGTGTCAGACTTCCTTTAAAATTAGTCTGCATTTATCTGCAGCCTTAGTCCTTAGGTTAACTTGACTCTACCTTTTGAAATATTTATTCCTCCAGGTTACGTCTTGCCTCCTTTGATACCCGTGGAAAGCTGGTCTGCAGTCGCTCAACAGGTTACCAGCTTCTCACTCTTGAGAAAGACCAGGTCAGAGATGTGCACGGCTGTTCATTACATTAATAAAGTGCACTTATATATTTGCTTAATGTTCCTTCTTCTATCCCTCAGGAGTATGTGGTGATGAACCTGGACAGCCGGTTGTTATCATTCCCTCTTTATGTGTGCTGTAACTTCCTGTATACATCTCCACAGTCAGAGCACCGTCCAGATTCCTCAGAACAAGAAAGCACTGCCCGCAGTGTGTCTTGATGTCTGTTCAACAGCCACTGACTGCTGCCATTCCTCTGGTAACGCTGAGACACTGACACAAGCTTGTATGTACAAGCCTCTATATTTAACACCATTTTGACACTGGACCTGTCATCTGCATGCTTGGGGAAAATATTTTGTATGTATGTATTCAGTGTTTTGGCAGAATTTGTAGTAAACCAGAGACACTTGGCCAAGAGGCATCAGGCCTCTGCCCTGAATCATCTGCACCAGGATGGGGGCATTATCATCTTGGAATATGGGAACAGCAACACAGAGTGAATCACGTTTCAAAGCAGTCTTTGGACCACGGTGCTTCCGTTGACCCTCAGTGTCAGCGATGGTGGATTCAGGCCAGATCAACATCCACCTCATGTGTGGCTTTAAGCAGCGTTCCTCATCCTTGCTGTTACATAAAAAGTCATACACCTGCGCACCGGGCAGACATCACTGTTGATTTGTTTAAAAATACATATTATATTCTAAACCAGAGCACCTTCTGTTGAGGCTTTCTGTTTATCACCTCATGCTCCAAAAAATCAGTTTATAAAACCTGCTTTAAGTGAACCAGCATGACGAGGTCAAAGAGACCGACTCAAACTAGTAGGTTTTCCTCATAACAGCTGCAGGATTCTTTGTGCTTTAGCCTCATTTGCAGTTTCTGAACGTCCTACCATCACCACCAGCTTTTTGTTTATGTCGACACATTCAAGATTTCCAGATTTTGCAGCACATACCAGCTACACTGTCAAATGTCAGATAAGGCAGTTTTGACGTGAGCAGGTTCTTTGGACTGATCCAATGAGAACGTTACGTACCTTCGCAGCTAATATTTGTTTGGAGATTTTCTGAATCAATTGTTACCTCATAACATGAGTAGATGTGGAGATTCTCATTTGTAAACCAGACATGGACTGCTAACTCATTCTAGTATGGTTTGTCTGTTAAGCTGAAAATCATTAAGTTCAAAGTCAGATGAGTTTTTATTTGGACATTATTTATTTATTTTTTTTACTTCATTTTGTATTTGTATGGATTTATTTTTGCAAAAGAAATTATACAATTCTCCACTGCCAATAAAACTGCCCTTCCAGATGGGCTGTGGTGCTATTGCATGATCCTATCAGTTTCCAAAAAAAAGGGTTTTCATTTAACTATTACACTTGATAAATATCGACATATCACTTTGGTATGATGGCTAATCTTGTATCAATTACACCTTTTTTTCCCCATTTATCAGACAGTAACTGACAACATTTAACAACCACTTCCACATGATATGTTCTCGACTGAATAAGTTTGAGCTCCTTTTTGGGAAAACAACTGGTGTTTGGAGGAATGAGAATCGTCTTAGTTTAAATACAGTTGAAGTCAGAAGTTTACATACACCTCAGCCAAAGACAATTTTTCACCATTTAAACAGTAATCCTTCACTTTACTACGAGTCTTGAGATGTTGCTTCCATCTATCCACGTAATCTTCACAATCTATTTTCTGAAGTGCGACAAACGGCCCCTAAAACATGATGCTGATACCCCCGTGCTTCAAGTTTGAGGTGGTGGTCTTTGGTTTGCATGCCTCCCTCCTCCTTTTTCCTCCAGACGTAACGGTGGTCATTATGACAAAAACGTTTAAATGTTTGTTTCATCAGACCAGAAGACATTTCTTCAAAAAGTAAAACCTTTGTGTGCAACTTTCAGCCGACTTCTTTATGGTGGAAAATCACTTGGGTCATGCATAACATCGATGTCCCAGAACTATTGTTTAACTTAACATCTGTGATTAAAATATGTATTGTAATGACTTGAACCTAAGTGTATATATAAACCTCTGACAACTGTATATAAATATATATTCAACAGCACCTTTGTCAGAATGATTCAGGATGTTGATAGCACAGCTTTTGTCTTCGGTTGTCTATTGTGCTTTTCTGAATATAAATCAAAACAACTATCCTAGCCTTTAAAGAGCTTGTGGGTGTGTGTGTGTGCGTTTAGAGAGGAGCCTCAATTACACGCTATTCTGCGTTTATATGATGCAAAAGATCAAAAGAAAGAGTCTAGTCTTGGTAACTATAACTGTGATATTACACGGATACACAGTTGGCTTAATTATTCTCTATGGTTGTTATCTCGAGTCCTTTCACTGCAAACTTGAGTTTATTTTCAACTAAAACATTTATCAGATTGTCTGATCTACATCGGGTCGTGTTTACTGCTCTTTATAATTTTATACCATGACTCAGGCTGCTACCTTACAGTGTTGCCTTTCTTGTACCATCACTTGTATATAACTGAGAAAATGTCTTGTCATTAAAATACATGTGACACGTGTTTGTCGTTACTCTGTCTTTGACATTTACCTCTACAGTCCACTCAAAAAAAAAAGTGTTCAGTTTTTTAATTCAGACAGATCTGAGCACGGGAGGTAAGACAATCACAGAACATATTGAACAACTAACAAAAAAGATGGAGGGATGAGTGCGTCTATTTTGAAATACAATGCTCACGTGTGTACCATTTCTTTTTTTTAAAAAGTGGTCTCCAAAGCATTTCTGAGCCGCCACCTTGTTCTATGACGTGACACCAGATGCATTACTGTCACAGTTGAATCAATATTTATCAGCTTCAATAACCGACCCTGCAGAGGGCAGAGCCACAGTCCTTAAACTTCCCATCATTATGGTGTTGCAGCCCTCTATTCCTCGGACGACTAATGCCCGTGTAACGCAGCTGCTCACTGCTCTATAGAGTCCAAATTCTCTTTCATTCTTCGGGTCATGCTTGGGATCAGGTTAACGTGGTCGTCAACACAGCTGCCCACGCAGCGGTCCATCAGCGATCGAACAGCCGCCTCCTTGGCGCCAGAATCAAAAAGATCCTTGGCCTTGTCGTTGCAGTGCATCGTGCATCTGGTCAGACGGTCCTGAGGGAAGGGTGGAGGAGGGTTTAGACAGACAGAAGGCTTAATATACATGTTTAGAGATTTAGAGGTGAAGAGGTGACATTTAGGACAAAAGTAATATCCAATCAGAGCCCTGCAACAGGTGGTGTGGCCCCGGGTCTGGGATTAGATGGAGACACCCTAAATCTGAACTGCGGCAAGTTCTCCAAGATGCTTGAATACATAACAAGCTAATGATATGGGGGTAAATGTCTTTATTATTTTTTGGATCTTAATATAAAGCCAATCTCATCTCAGGGACATGGACATATTGACAAAATTGACTGCTTGTGCTTTAAACGGCTTAAGAATTATTAATTTCTTGTGTCTAGATAATAAAGGCAACTGTATACTGACCCCAGAAACCACCCACCCATCCAAGTGTTCAGTGCTTGTACAGTAGTGAGAGTGGGAGCTTCTTACCTGAAACTTCTCCAGCTCTGAAGTGACCAGTCCCTGAGCTTGGGCCAGAGGAGTGTGACACTTTTCGATGCACTGATGCACCTGAGACATGGAGTCTGTGGATCGATCACAGCAAGCGGCACTGCACTTGAACATGCGCCCCTGCAGCAGGAACACAAGCAATGTTAAAATCCAGGCATAAACTACGCTCACACACTTCCACACTAGCACTATTACCCGCCTGCATTTTACGGATGTGCTCCTTCTCCAGGCTTTCGACCATTTCTTCGACCACAACCTGCACGCGTGCCTGGTGTGCCTCTGCCATCTCTGCTCCCTGTCTTCAGAAATCCTCAAGAGGAGTGTAACATCTAAACCGGACCGGGCGGTGGAGATGGACCTGCGGCAGAGCTGTCGCCAAGTTTCTTTACGTTACTATTTGATAACAACTAAGGTCACCTCCATTCAAGCATGGTTCGAGATGAGAGATGATTGCGTCACTTCCGTTTTGCTTCCGCAACCGATTTTATAAAAAAAGAAACGACAAAAACGACAAGGTTCCGTTTTGTGACTGCACAACAAGATATATGGAAGAGGCGTCGTTAAAATGTCCAATATTTATTATATGTGTATACTATAGTGGAAAATCATTTTAATTAAATATTCGCCGTGTTATTTATGGTTTTAAAGAAAAATAACAGGAAATAAATTACAACTTCCGTTTAGCGCCTCCCAAATTATGCTCCGCGAGCTCTTTTCCTCCGCTAGCTTCATGATTATTTCCCTTTCAAGATAAAAGATAATTGAAACTTTCACTGATATTTCGTTAGATTATCTCCCTTTTTTGTTGTCGTCCAATTCAGATAGAAGCCGTCACACTTGAAATCATTCTAATATAAACAGCATGATACGTGAAAAAAAGTCATACTCGTCGCTGTATGCATTATATATTTCCTATATCTAAATTACAGGATTAAGTAAAGGTCATATTGGCGACAAGGCACTGCATGGTCGTTTTCTTGGCTACGCTGTCTTTTGTACAGACAGGATCAGCTATAATGTAGGCATATTTACAGGTAAATGGTAAGTTATTGCTTCGTCAAGCTTTTCTTCACAGTTGCCCTTCAAATGAAAATTGCGGCGTTTATTCTGAAAGACCTACGTAACGCTTACCCGGAAGTGTGTCTCACTATTAAGCGACGTTCACCGTGCTCCGTGCTAAATATTTGAACTAGTTTGTTAGTTGTAGTTTACAGAGGATCCTAACCACAGTTGAGTTTGTGTTTAAGTAGTTAAGAATACCTCTAAAGAGAGCTTTAAAGTTATCTTGAAGGGTGTCTCATTCAGTGGAGCTTATTTCTGCATCAACAGCAGCAAGCTTGCAGTGACTTTTAAAATAGTGAGTCCACAATGCGCGCTGTGTTATGTTTTGAGTTTAAAAGAGGATGTTAGGCAGATGTGATAATTTTAACCTATCTGTGTATTTTAGGTTGTGTCACTGTTTTCTCAGTATCATAATACACTTCCTTATTTTTTGAAGTTCTGCTTGCAACCTTTGACCAGGGCTGATTCACTGGGACTGATTGTTGACTGTATTGCATTGCAGCTACTAATTATTCTTCATGTGCAGATGCTTCATATTGTAGAGTTGTAGATGCGCACAATGAGTCTACAGACCCTGTCACTGAGAACCCTGCTGCTCCTGGGGCTTTGGCACACCGGGAGGAGAAGTCTAGCTTCAGCTGCAGACGTGAAAGCTCCTCCCAAGAACATTGGTGAGTGTCAGACGAGCAGCATCCTGCAGAAACATCTTTCTCTAAACATCCATTCTGTTCATTTTGATGCATCCATTTTCTAAAATGCGCTTTTTGGAGGATATATATCATCTTTCCCAGCCAATGCAAGATGATTTAGAAACCTGATTCCTGCACTGCACATATTTTCAGTGAAGCAGACTCTTTGCGAAATATGATGCATCTTGTATACATTAATTGAACTAGCGCAGATAATTCATCATTTTCAACAAAAATGTTTATTTAAAAAACCTTGAAACTTGATTAATAACTTCTTATTATGCACTTGCAGTGATATGGCTCAGAACAGAAGGGCATTAGTTAAAGTTAAAAAGACAATAAGTGTGTTAAAATTACATAAAATGAATGTTTAAAAGGTCTCAGATGTGAGGATTTGATGATTTTCTGCGTACATCCAGCATTCAAAGGGACCACAGATCAGAAACCTTCAGCTCCAGACCAGAAAACACGTTGATTTCACGTTGGTTTGCTCTCTTGTCACTTTAAAGCTGTGGTCGGAGCGGGCATTGGCGGCACGGCGGCAGCGTATTACCTGAGGCAAGAGTTTGGACCAGGGGTGAAGATCGATGTGTTTGAATCGGACGTTGTTGGAGGGCGGCTCGCGACGGTCAAGATTGGAGATCATGAGTATGAGACGGGGGGCTCTGTGATCCATCCTCTGAACCTGCACATGAAGCATTTCATTGAAAAATTAGGTAAATGTCAACACATTGTAAACAGCTGCGACTGAAGTTTAATCCGGTGTGATCCATTCATAGTTCATTAGATTTAAAAATTCTTTTTTATTTCAGGTATTCCTGTGAGGGAAGACGTCTCATCTAAAATGGCAATCTTTGATGGAAAGGAGCTTGTGTTCGAAGAGAGTGATTGGTTTATAATTAATTTCTTCCGCATGCTCTGGCGTTACGGGTTCCATTTCATTCGAATGCAGATGTGGGTGGAGAGTATATTGGACAAATTCATGAGGTGAGGAGGAGGTGAATCCTGTCGCCGTGAGATGAAGGAATGCTTGTCCTGCTTGGCGTCCTAATGATCCTGTAAATCCCGTTATTGACAGAATCTACCAGTATCAGCAGTATGGCTACTCCTTCACCAGCGTGGAGAGGATCTTGCACGCCATGGGAGGCGACGATTTTCTTACCCTTCTGAACCAGACGCTAGAGGAAGCCATGATGGGTGAAGGATTTTCGCAGGTCTTCCTGAACGACATAGTCGTACCGATCACTCGCGTCAACTACGGCCAGAGCGTCCGCATCAATGGCTTCGTGGGTACGTTTTGTCATGAACCTGCTTGGACGCCTTTTTAGTTGAATGCGTTCTCTGAAGACATGTGTGCCTTATTCTCCAGGGGCAGTGTCACTAGCAGGGGCAGATCCAGGCCTCTGGGCAGTGGATGGAGGCAATAAGAGAGTTTGCAATGGACTCCTGTACAACAGCAAAAGTGAGCTAGTCTCCGGCAGGGTGACCTCCATTGTACTCAAGGTTCGACCCGTTAAGAAAGGTAACATTCAAATTCTTTAATTTGGCACTGAATTAGCCATTTTCTCTTCCTGAATTCTTCACATGTCGTCCTAACGTCCCTCCACCTTCCACTTTTAGGCATCACCAACACTTTCTATGAGGTGAACTATGTTAGAGAATCAGGCGCTGCCCACTCTCTGTACGACATTGTGGTAATAGCAACACCACTTCACCAGGGGAAATCCGACATCACATTCTCAGGCTTCTCTCCACCGATCCCATCTCAATATCCAGGACGCTACCACCAAATAGTCACCACTTTGGTCCACGGGAAGCTCAACGTGTCCTACCTGGGGTCCACAGTGGAAGCTTCAGATTTCAACGTGGCCGACATCCTCACCATGGACTCAAAGGGTTCGGTCTTCAACAGCCTCAGCTCTCTGGTGCCTGTCCACATCCCTGATGGTTTCAAGCGAAGCCCCGCCAGCCAGGCTAATGTCTGGAAGATATTCTCCCCGCAGCCGCTGACCGAGGAGCAGCTGAAGAGCATGTTCGTCTCGTATGATTCGGTGTCTGAAACCAAGTGGCTGGCTTACCCGACTTACCGTCCGCCGCAGCGCAAGACCCCTCCTGTCATCTTGCACGACCGGCTGTATTACATCAACAGCATGGAGTGGGCAGCAAGCGCCATGGAGATGAGCGCCATTTCTGCCCGGAACGTGGCCCTGCTGGCGCACCACCGCTGGCACGAACTGGTCGACAAGATCGACCAGGAAGACCTGCACATGCGACTGAGAGGAGAGCTCTGAACGGTGAGAACGAGAGGGAAATACTTGAAAGACATTTCTCGACAAAGTCATTTTAAGCAATACAATAGATCAGTCGTGCCCATCATTCCTACAGATCAGGTAGCGCTGTACTCACCAAAGATATTGCTGAAATCTGGCAACATGGTGACGCTACAGTTAAAAAATTAGTCAAAATGTATCTGCTGCTGTCCAGCAATGCTAAAATTGAATGACTTCAGCTTCTCAAATGTTAAGAAATTTTGTTAATTGACCATCATTAAGGTTTAAATATGGGTGCTGGATCCAAGAAAGCCTGTGTGTCATTAGCTAAATTCACTTCTTTTGGAAATAATTAGTAGATAATAGGCCCCGGAGGAGAGGTATATCAAATCTGTGCCTCCTTATCTCATCCTCGTTGTCCAGATATATCCACTTCTGGTTCCAGAAAAACAAAAACAAGCCACTTTTGCAGAGTTATCTTGGGAGAGTACGGGAAAAATAGCTCAGCTGCAACTTTAAGCACAGTTTTGTATTAAATTTTAAAGGCAGCACCAGCAGCGGTTAGCACAAGTCCCACTGTAAGTTGAAGCCAAATTGTACTGTGCTGATGTGTATAATCACTGTGAACCACTCTACACTGCAGGGTAGACACGTGTATTTTTTTATTGCATGCTGCTCCTGTTGCGAACACGGTGTACAGCAGAGCGTTGTCAAATCCTGAAGCCTTAAGAGAGATTCTTGTATTTTGTTCACTGATATAATAATGTCCCTTTGCTGATAGGTTAACGTTTCCTCCAGTTCCTACATGTTTAGTATATTTACTAATAGTATTAATTTGACAGTCTAATCACACAAGTTAACAGAGGGTTGTGCCTTAAAGATATCACAGTAATTGGGATATTTGTTAATTAAATGTTTCAGTTTAGAAATCCTGTGTCCTTTGAGTCTTCCTGAGTGTTTTTTAAAGACACAGTTGCCAGCTACGAAGGATTGATGTATTTCTACGTTTTGTTGTGATACGTACTTGGAGGATAACTGAAAGTTTTCTGTATCTGTGGTCGATCACGTGTCTTTGTTGCTTACAGGTACTTTACCTACCCACACTACTTCCAGGCTCTTTAGCCACGTTAGGGGAAAAAATGTTTTTGCTTCAGCACCTTTAAAGGCGTGTTTTTCTAGATATTTGAACCAAGTGTAGAATATTAACGGTGCACTTTAACGGGGATAAAATAAATCTGTTTTACACGTTGATTTCAGAACAAATTTAAGTAATTCTGAAACTTTTCCTGAGTACACTGTATGTTCAACGTGTTTACAATCACAGTGAAGTGATTATTTGTACTTTTATTTTGCTGCAAAGCTTTCAGCTACAAAATAAAAGCCTTAAAGACGTTGCATTATGTCGGAATCATTTCATATGCACCGATCAGCCACAACATTAAAAACCACTGACAGGAGAAGTAAATAACATTGACCAGCATGTGACAATTTAGTGTTCTGCTGGGAAACGTTTGGACCTGGTACCACCCACCTAGACCAGACCAGGCCCCCTCACTCCATGATGGCAGCAGCCTAACACAGACAACAACAGGAACAACACAAAAAAACATGAAACAGGTGTTGACCTGGCCTGAAGATTCACTAGACCTCAAACTGAAAGTATCTGTGGGACGATCCACAGAGGCCCCTCTCCTCAGCCCATAGGACCCAAAGGCCCCCCACTAACAACATTATCTTCTTTCTGTTCAATATCTTAATTTTAAACGATTCTATTTTTTCTGATTTTTAAGACAAGACTAAACCTTACATTGGTGATTCAACGACAGATTAAAGACTGAGAAAGCCATGTTTAATAGCATTCTGCTTTCTCAACGATATCATGATCCCCTTCATGATTAATTGAGGAATTGTCCCACCGAGCTGCATTGTGACCCATCATTCATAAGCCAAGTATGCACGGTGAAATCACCACTTACCCTCCTAAAAGGAAACCAACATTGTTTTCAGCTCAGATACACGGAGTCCCTTTTTTTTTTTCTCCTCTCATCAAACATCCCAAATAGAGGCCCATGTGACTGAAGGGCCAACAATAGGGGGCATTGAAGGGCGGAATAAGGATACGTCTGTGTGGTGATGTGCCACACAGCTGTCCTCTCAGGTAGGGAGGGACAATGGTCCCAGAGCCGCCTGTCCATGCAAAACATGTGATGCGCCTGAAGATATAAGAGGCTCGGCGAGTGACAACAGCAACAAAAGACAACACGCAGTTTGGAGTGACACCCCACAATCCAGCGACCTTCACAAACCACACCGGCGGCCAAGATGAGATTTCTAGTGCCACTCTTTGTTTTCCTGGCAGTCGCAGGATTTCACGCCGGTAAGACAAATAGTTTATGATCACCGACATATGAACTATTAAATTAAATGTCTGACTTTTGTTTGTTAATATGTGTGACTGAGAAATCTACAGAAAAACAGCAAATGTGTGTTTACAGCGTAACCACTTCAGATTTCTTGCTGTGTTTCTGGCCTGACTGGTACATTTGTGATTATTGTAGTTCTCTCAGCGTCTCTGGAGTCTGCAGAGAAGGAGGAAAAAGTTACTAAATATGGTAAGATTTATTTCTTTTTTAAAAATCTCAGTAACAATGATCAGCTAGCTAGTTATTGTCCATGAGGATAAATTCTATTTCCCAAACTGTCCATGCCTGACTGGCTAATAAAAACAGGTGCAGGAGGATGACTGGAATCATTAGTTACACTTGATAATGTTGAAGCTGATGATAATTGTATTCCCAAAAACCTCACACATCTTTCTTTTTAACTTGTCTTCTTTTGACAGCTGCTATGACACAGCATTATTTTATCACGACATGTTGCATGTTATGACAGAAGTTCATATTTACCATCACCCTCATTCGTTGTTTGAATTATTCAAAGTGAAGATGCAGGGGAAAGAATATGCTACTGTGTATTTCCATGAACACGGAGAAGCATAAATAAATGGTTCATGCAAATGTTTTACCGCCAGTTTTAATATAACATATCCAGTGAGAGGATTTACACGCCCCGGTAAAAATAGTACGCTTCATGACTGGAGAGATACATCCCCAAAAGGCTGAAATTGCATTTAATGATTCACTTTTGTCTTTGTTTAAATTAAATACAATCTAATGTTAAAGCTGATGATTATTGCATTTTTTTTTCATGCAGATGAGCTGGCTGAGCTGCAGAAAATAGGTACAGAAAAAAATGTAAAAATACATGTAAAAATTTATTTTTGTGAAATTAGTGATAACATAAAAGTAGAAATATGAATTAATAGAAGAAAAAAATTGGAAACATTATATAGAGAAATAAAGAAATGCTGAAAGCAAAAAATACATAGAAAATCTGTTAGACTTATTAATTTCTATATACATATTTATTTTATTTATTTAATGTACATGCATGTCTTTTTCTATGTCAATGTTTATATATATATATATATATATATATATATATTATTTTTTCTTTATTTTTCTGTGTTGACAGAAGGAATATAAAAGAAATAAAATCATATAGTCTGACGCAGTAAAGACAATGTTAAAGCCTATCTCACATTTTTGTAAAATTGTGTGAGTTTATTTGTTGTCTGTTTACATATCCCATATATTTCTGTATAATATAACAGACAGCAAGTTTTTTTTTATAAACAACTTTACCACTTGTTGTTTCTTCAGATCAGATGGAGTTCGAGGCTGCTCAGAAGAACCAGGCAGCCGAGATGAATGGTAATGAGTCTCAACCTAACTCACACGTCTTTTCATTCATTCTGTGACAAATGCTGCGTAAAATCACTTTTTATCAACCCAATTATTTGTCACCTTCTACTCTCAAGTCACGGAGGAACGGAGTGAAGACACTCACTACCTCGGTGAGGATAAACCAAAAATAATGACTCTGTTAAAAAGTAACAGTGGCTGATCCAGGCTGGTTTAACAATGCAAATCTCAAATCTTTCATTCCAGAGGCTGTCCAGGATGGATCAGGTAGGTCCTAGTTCATCACACGCTAAATGTCTGAAGAGACTGACTCTGATAAACATCAGTATGATCTTTTCAACAGAGGAGGAGCACGTTGAAAGGAGGAATGTTAGGAAAGGTATGTAAAAAACAACAACAACATCCGGTCAGTCATCAACATGTGATCTGTCTGTACCCGAGATTCAGCTTTGTCTAACTGTGAGGTCATCTTCCTGCAGAGACAAGTGGCTCCTCAGAGAGTCCATCTACTGATGGTGAGAGAGCTTTTCAAATACTCTAGGTGGCGATAAAGGACAGTAAAAAAAAAAGTCTGAAGCAGCTTAGAACAGTGATGAGAAAATTTTTTGCGTTTTACTATCTTACACAGAGCAACAGTCTGAGTCCTGCGAGGAGAGCAAGGGTGAGTTTGTGGCATTTTATATCAGCACGTTAAAGCTTCATTACTTCAGTCTGGGTTGATGTCCGCCTTTTTTCTTTTTTCTTTACAGATAACAGAAAGAAGCGCGGTAAGAATAAGACCTACTGTAGTAAAGCAGACACTACATCACAAGCTTCACAAACTATTTTCAAAAATGATTCAAAGTTGTCGCTTTTTTTTTTTAAGTACGTTTAGAGTCATTTTCAGAGACGTTAACGGACGCAATAATGTCTGATCCAATGTAAATGTCTTCCCAGAGCAACACGAGGAGCTGGCAGAGAGCGTGAGCAGCTCGGGTAAGATGAAGTGAAACACTGAAGACCGTATTTTGTTAATTTGACGCCACATCTGCTTAATTCCATTTTCTCATTTGTCCCCTTGCAGAAGAAGTCACTCCACAGTCCCCGAAGGAGCAAGGTGAAAAATACACCACACATGTTCTTTATTTGAGTAAAAGCCTCAGTGCTGCAGCGTCAAAATACTTTTTAAGTAAAAGTCTTGCGTAAAAAATCTTACATCAGTTAAAGTACACGAGTATTAGCAACAAAATGTAGTATTAAAGTACTGGTTTGGTCCTTATGTTCTGATGATATCAGGTGGTTATAAATACGGAAGTACGTAGCACTCACTTGTCAGTTCATTAGGTACACTAGTGAAGAGGAATGCCCTCTTATGTAAGAGTCCTGTACCAAATCTTGGTTCCACGAAGTTATCAGCAGTTTGTTTAACATGAATGAGAGAGCTGTTGATTCAGTTTCATTTTGGAGGCTGTGGTTTGGAGTACTATTAAACTGTGTTTCTGTTATTTTGGCCGTCCCATTTTCAGTGGCTCAGTAACAGAAAGTGTTTAATTCAACCCAGTTTAATTCAACAGCACCACAAACTACGCCTTCCCAAAATGATCACACTGTTGAATTACCTTCCTAAAGCTTTCAAATGTGGATGCAAATGAGTAAAAGTACAAAGTGTCCCGTGAAAATGTGGGAGGGGAAGGCTCGAGCACAGAGCCAAGCGCAAATATCTAAAATCTCTGTGTACGTAAATGCGCCGCTTAAATAAATGAGGCCAAAAGCATCCCTGACGGTTTCCCGGTGTCATCCAGACTCGTGAAGAACATTTTTTTTTGAGGGTGACTTAAGTGTACCTGCTGAGGCAAGATGCGGTGAAATGTTTTGAATGTTATAAAATCGAAAATGCACGTTATGCAATAAGCAGGCTAGAAAACCAGAGCCGGTCACAGCCAGTCGCAGCTGGATTTAAATAGTGTCAAAAGCCTTTATAGAGTCGTCTGAATCCAGTCAGCTGTAAAATGCTTAAAGGGCAATTACAAATTTACAACCTGGAGACTTTTGGAAAGTCTAGAAGGGATATTTTTACCAGTTTAATGTTATGCAGTCAAAATAAATGTTGTTGGGAAGAGATATTTGAGTCACCACAGATTTAAGTTTACTGCTTGACCTCAAAAATAAGATGGTAGGATTGTTTATTTGAACACAGTCCTCCTTGTATGTGAGTAAATCTAGGACAAGAATCCAGGTCGCTCTGAGACGTTTGTCCCCAGGTGCTTATTGTGCTTGATTTATACTGCATCATCTGCTTCTAGTTATTTTGGGACCGCGGATGCACCGTCCCTGCCCTGAAAAGATACTAGAAGGAAAATTGATCAAATAGTTGGTGTTCCAATAAAGGTAATCTTTAATTCAGAAATTGTGAATACTGGGGCATAAAAAAAAAAAAAAAAAGACCAGGTCGACCTGTAGTAGAAAATCCTTCCCCTCTAGGGATTGGGCAGGCCTAACTTTGTTTTTCCTAAAGAAGTATAATCACACACCGGTGCAGTCATTAGTCACTACTGTAGGAGTCGTGACTCATTTCATAAAAACCCTACGAGAAATGTGATTCATATTCGGCTCCAGATCCCTGGAAAACTACCGAGTTGTGTTTGTAACGTAAAGCTGGCGTAAAGGAATCCTCTCTTGTGTCTCTAGATGTAATGGAGTGAGAAAACACAGCAGCAGTTGGATCATCACCCGGTGCCTGGGCGGCGCTGAGCTTACCAATAAAATGGGAAGAATCCCAACTGCCTTCACGACCCGTGTGTCTCCATTTAATTCTGACTTTTAATCACATTTGCTCATTTCAAAAATAAAACATGACAATATAAAAGTCTGTTTTCCCATTTTTATTTTCATTTTTTTACCATCCACATGTGTGTGGAGCAGATAATGTTGATGTGCATTAAAAAAAAATCTTTGGTACCTAAAAGGAAAATAAAACAGGTTAAGGCAACTACAGCATCTATAGGTCTGAAATGCATTTAGTACTGCAGCCAAACGACCACGCTCTGGTGGCATGCAACGTATATCTGCGCTCATTCAAGCAAGAGAACGGATCAGCTCAAAACCCAAACCACCCTGTTAAGATAGCTTCCAGTTTTTAAAAGTTCCTGTTCCTCCACATTTGCGATATTCATAGTCAGATAAGAGGAAAGGCAGCGCAACTCATTTGCCTAGGCAGAACAAAACTAATAATAAATACTGGAAGTAGCTAGTACAAAGTGAGTTTGAAAAACACGGCTGAAGCAGGCCTAAAGCATTTTACCATCAAGGATGATGCGATCAAGTTTTAACAGGAGAATTAAGGTCGTGTTTGACAACGCGTTGTTGGTCGACATTGTGTCGTTACATTTCTCAAACTGAAACAAACTCAGGCAGGTATTTCTGCGCCGATCGAGACGGGAAAGCCTCGGGAGACTCCGATGCAAATCTGATAATCCACGGACTTCCGTCAATTTGGCCTTTTGTCATTCCTTGTCAAGAGGTGCTGAATATTCAACACCAATTATGCAGCATTTATCCTGCAGGTCCAGTGTGCGCAGTAATTTGCAGAATTTGGTAGAAACTCGGTCACAAATGGATTTTGTTCTTTAAGACCATTGTTCCCATTTAAGGGAAACAAGTAAGCCAGATGCAAAACAAATCAATACCAAATACTTGAAATGTGGGGAAAATGCAAATACACACCAATAACCTGTTCTTTTCATCGTAAAAATACTGCTTCTGCATCTACGTTACTTTCAGCACGTGTTATGACCAGTTACATCTGTAAAAGGCTAATACTGCATTTCAATGATTCATTTCTCTAACGTGTAAAAATTAAAACAGCATGGTTGTATATACACAATTGCAGAGTAAAAAAAAAAATTGGAAAATGAGTATTAGAAAGAAATCTGAGTATTTAAGATCAACTCTTTACAGAATGAGATGAAAAAGAAAGTCAGAACAAAGAAATGCAAGCTCCCCGCTGGCCAAAATGGAACAAACAGCAAATTCTAGGTGAAGAATTATACAGCCGAGAACCACAGGGCCATGTCACAAGTCATTTCAAACGTTTCTAATTTTTTTTTCCTTTTTCCTTCCAAAGTTGTTGGCTTGAGGTAAGCAATATAGTTTGGCCATCCAACTTTTTCCTCCTCTTCTCTCGTTGCGCACCGGAGCGGTTTCTTTCTCCTCCCCTGCTCGGGGTGCAGCCCAATGCTCACAGGATGCCGTAGATGAAGATGGCCATGATGGCGGCACTGATCAGGCCAGAGATGGGAACGGTCACAAACCACGCCATGAAGATATTTCTGAACAGACGCCAGTCTACTGCCTTCCTTGAACGCAGCCATCCTACTGCCACAACAGAGCCCACCTGGAAACACGGTGGTTTGTCAGAAAAATGACATCATGACTTTTAATTATATGTAAAATGTGACTGAGGAATCCACCCGACAGTTTACTGTATCCTCCCTCATACTACAGTCCCTTTCCTTGGGTCTCAGTCAAGTTTCCTGACCACAGCGTTTGACCAGCTTACCTTGCAGTGGGTGGTGGAGACAGGCAGGCCAATGTTAGAGGCAACCACAACGGTCAAGGCGGAGGCGAGTTCAATGCTGAAACCACTGCAGGGGGAAAAACAAAACATGTCTCTCAGGTGGACCGACTGAGCAATCTGCTAAATCCGCAGACTGGTAACGTCTGAGGAGGATGTGGTTTTAAAGACTGGGAGGAACCAGCTGTGTACTGTCTGTGGAGTCTGTACCTTGAGGGGGTGATGGGGGTGAGGTCCCTGCCCATAGTCTGGATCACCCGACGACCCCATACCCAGAGACCAGCGCAGATACCAACACCACCATAGAGGAGCAGCCAGATGGGAGTAGGTGCATTTGAAGACACACTGCTCGTTTGATAAATCAGGTACAGTGCTACCAGTGGGCCAATTGCATTACTGGAGAAGAAAGGAGATTACTTAAACAGTGGCCACAGAGTTAAAAGTGAAAATATAAGCAACAACAAAGAGGTTTCATCTCATCAGCCTGGTATCAGGTTCGTTATTAAGGAGCGTACATACCTGACATCATTTCCTCCATGGGCAAAGGATCCGAAGCAAGCGGTGAGAATTTGAAGGAACTGAAACAGAGTTGAGACTTCTGGCTTATCTGCCTCAAGCCCGTCGTCATCTAGAGAGCTTTGGCTGCTACCTGCATCCTCCTTCCCCAGTTCTACCGTCACGTCAGACTCTTCCAAGCCCTCAGGAGTTGTGTGTTCTGCCACAGCATTGCAGTAGCTGGTGTAGCTGTCCATACGCACGCGCTTTCTTTCCTGACCACCTGACCCTAGGCCCTTGTCTCCGTCCTCATAGGCACGGAATTCACCCTCTTTATGCTTGAAGTCTCCGTGCATGCCGATGATGGCCATGGTGTAGGAGGTGTAGCTGTTGTTACGACGGATGGGTCGGTCGCCGCCCTCGCCCATGCAGTCGCCAACCTTGGCCAGGTGGAGCTTGTGCAGCAGGTCTTTGTAGAGTCCAGAGTCCTTGTGGACTGTGTGGTACTGGCTATAACCGTTGCTTGGTATCTGTGCGGGTCTGTTGTTGAACTGGGCGTGATTGTTGAACTGGACTTGGTTGGGAGAATTTGCAGAGCCGCTATCGTTTTGGGCTTGCTGGGTGTTGAACTGGTCCTGACAGTTTGAATTAACCTGTTTGGGGGCTACAGAAAAAGAAAGGAGGAAAAAAAAAACATTAAAACTTGAGCCTGACTGGATCAGTTGGTGCCTTTTCATTATTATCTGTAACAATAATGACAACGATGTATCCATTACAGATAGTTTCCTCCATAACCATTCTGTTGTCTGTGTGCAACTTGAAATAACATGCAAGTCTTAGTCTTGTCTCATGGCGTACTTACCACCATTAGTATTGCTGTAATCCGTGTCCTCAGAATCTCCTATGTCAAACGCAACCTTGCGTTCCTTACTAGTGTCGGCATCATCAGAATCTCCAATGTCAAATGCCACCCTGCGCTCCTCAGGGGCAGCCTGGGGCTGAGCAGGAGTGTTTTGATCGACAGCTGGTGTGGTAGGTGCAGACGTCTCCTTGGCAGTCTGTTTCAGGATTGGACATTGGGCCTCTCTGAGCTCTCTCTTTTCCATCAGGGGGCTCTCAGAGGGGCTGGAAGACTTGATATCTCCTAGATAGGGAGTAATTGAAGTGAGATATTACTTGAACCATGTCCAAGTATACATTACAGCACAGGAGAGAAATCCTAACGCAGCACATGTGTTTCCTTTCAGCTTAAGCTGCCGTAGGGAGTCACAAGAATTGCATAACCACAGTCAGAAAACCCTTTGTCCTATAAATGTGGCCTCTGGTCAAAAGTTAGCCCCCCAAATCAGAACACGGAAATGGATTACAAGGAACATATTTACCTAACTGCAGCTTAACTGATAAAAAGACAGACTTCACACAACCTGAGGCTCACATGACATTTTGTTTGCGGCTTTGACGTTAACCAGATATTCGGTGTCAATATTCTCTGTGCGATAATAATAGTGTTCTGACCAGTAAGCCACATTGCATCATGCAAACCGGTCAAGGCCAGAGCTGAAACAGTCTGTCCTCGTTTCCAGTGCAGTGCAAATGCCATGTCGACATCTTAAGTCAACCTGGGTTTATTTTAGTCGAGGAGGTAAAGACCAATTAGTGGATCAATATGACCCAATTAGTCGGCTTGTCTCCTGGATGGAGTCTGATCTAGACCGATCATGCTTGGCCAGATAAACGTGCCGTTTCTAACGGGAAACATGACGCCAGTGTTTTGACTCTGACATTATTAGATATCTAAACTAATAAGCTGCACAGAAGACTAATAAAACCCTATGTCAAATAAACTTTTATGGGCCCGTGCACTATAGAGGGAGCAAAAATGGAAGAGGACTCTTTAATCTTTTTACTTTAATCCCGGATTATGGAACACAAACGAGTGACAATTTTTTCAGATTACTTTCATTAGAGCACGTCCCTGAGCTCCACGTGAAGGATTAATAAGGCCTCAGTGTGAATGGGTTGACGTCACATACCAGATGCTACATTCATCATTTGTCAAATGGCTTAGGGTAACAAGCATTTGAACAGTCAGAAGAAAACAGTGACAGGTTTGAACACGGTGTAATCAGACGCTCAAAATGAAATTAATAAAAAATTAAAAAGGACTTACGTTCAATCTTCTTCTTGAGGCGAGGGCAGACAATAAACCAAACCACAATGCCGGTCAGCACAGAGCAGCCCAGTGAGATGAGCAGGATACCCCACCAAGGGACCTTGTCAAATCCCAGCACTGAAGGATCACCAGGTGCCACGCAGACGCACACAAAGGCAAATAAGAGAAAGGCGGTTTTAAAAAACAAGGCAGCGTGCTACCTTTCTCAGTGGACACCACAGAAAATGACATTGCTTAAAAAAAGACTTCAATTCCCAAATTACAACTAAGCAGATTTACCAGTTTGTTAAAAATATAGGCCAGGATTGTATGTGTGGTCATATCAGGACAATGAAGTTTCAGGTGGAACACATTTTCTCAGTTAAAGTTAAATGAGACTCCAGGGCAACGACTTCAATGACATTGAGCCATGTGTGCAATCTTCTGACTCTGGTACTGAACGTAACAAGCGTGACAAAATAGCCTCATTGTGCCACGCAGTTAAAAATGGAAAGCATGTGTACCCCTTGATGTGAACCGTTACGCAACGCCCAATAGGTGAGAGAGCACAAATGTCACCACAACCCTCAAACGTCCAGCTAAAAACTGCACACGGAAAAGGACTTCCTTAAAAGGAAACTTTACCTTAGAAAAGGCAAAAGAAAGAGGGGGCTGTCCAGGGGGAGTAGTTTGCTGTAGCAATAAGGGCACTCTCTTGCCAAGACTGCAGTACACTTGGTGCAGTAAGGCTTGATATGAGCGCAGTGCATGTTGGCAGAAACTAACTATTCAAATTTTTTGGTCTTTCAGACACAATACAAGTCAGCAGCGCGGTTAGAAGAAAACAAAAACAATAGCTGTGGAGAACTCCACTTCTGGTGAGGCAACCTTGGTTATACAAAATTTAACAAACAAAACAAATAAACAAATCCACTACCATGGGACTGTTTGGGAAGCTCTAAGATAAACAGAAGGAAATGAGGGCCAAGGGTAAATGATAAGTGTCTAGGTTGCCGTGTTCATTTGAGGCCAGAGTCCACCGTGCACTCTCTCCAGAGTCACGCTGCAGCATGAGACTGCAGCGCAGCCGACCGATGTTTATTTAGTTACGCAATAGAAGAGCACTCCCGTGAGGACAGAGGCATAGGAGAAAAACCAGAAGGCGGCATACGTAACAGCTGAGCCTACTGGTTTATGACTGGGGTACACCGGCTCACATGTAGCGAGACATCCAGAAACAGGTGTGTTATAGTCAGCAGAAATCCTCATCACAATCCAACTAAAGAAAATAAACTGGATAAAGTCATACCCAAAGATGACAGAGCAGCTTTACATGTTTGCAAGCAACTTTACAGAAAAGGTGAGAATTAAAGCCTCTAAGCCTAGTAGCCTTGTTGACTCACCCACAAAAGGGCTGAGTTTATTCCACAACCACGCAGTGGGATGAATGGGACTGTACAGGAAATGAACACCACAGCCGTGGTCTAAACCCCACCCTAATGTATCCCGTGGCCTGCATTACACAATAACATGGTTTGTTGTTTTTCCTCCACAAGTATTGTGGGTGCAGCACACCACCAAGCTCAATTACGATGACAGTTTCAGTGGTAATTTACTTGTGACTCACTTGGCAAGGAAGCATTGGATATTTGTCCTAACTTTTGTGTAAAACTAAATGTAGCACATTCAACAGGCATTCGCTTAGATTAATGGGCAGCCGCATTACGCATCAGCACTGAAGAGACCTGCAAGTCCAACATTCTTGCCTCACAACAATTAAAACAGCCACGATCCCACAGGTGACAATAGCTGGCCCTGGGGGCGCTTAAGGTTGTCTTTCAGGACCGTTGAACAGGTTAAAACAAGTCATGTATGCTGTGATGCTGCTGGTTGTTTGGTGTCCCTAGAGTAACCATCGCTACAGGGGATTTGTTTTTCAGAGGGTTACCCAGGCAGAAAATTTGCATCCAGCCAAACACATTGAGTTTTATCAATTGACGCTGCGGAGAGTGGGTCAAAATGTACTGTAACTGTGATACTCAGCATTCTGAAGCGCACACTGGAATGCGACAACACAAATCAGATTAGGCCCGCACATTAAAAAGGAGGGCAACCACATGGACAGGATTCAGAACAGATTCAACATTTGTAGGGAACACTTCCCAGTATTTGAGATGCCAAAAAAGAGCTGGACAGTAATTTCATACTGACTTAGGAAGACATTAGTCTTCATATCCAGGCGACAAACATTTGTGTAACATTTTAAGAGAGTGGTAACTTGATTATAAATCTGTTCGAGGGTAGACTTTCATTTTACAATGTTGGGGCTGCAGGGGAGTGACAGTAACTGAGTGATTTATGGGGTGTGAACAACCCGAGTCACATTAAGCTCCATCTGTAAAGGATTCCCAGCTGACCCTCAAATTCTTTGGTCATACACATGATGGCTTGAGGTCTCTGGCACCGGTGTATATATTCAGTACAGGAATGTGCTGTGGGATGCCTGGTGTCCAATCACACCACTATGCTAGCATGTAGATCAGGGGAACGCAGAGTCCTAGCACAGGAAACCAAACACACTGTCCTCAGTTTGCTGCAGATACTGCTGCATTAGAGTGTATACATCAGCAATAATGAGCCGCTGTTGTTCTGTGTGCCAGACTGGTGTGGTGTATAACAGAGTGTGAATTAACTATGGGGTGTCTGACTAGAAGGATAAAACGTTATTTTGAATTCTGATAAATGGACAGAATTAAATGCGAGTTTATGCTAGATTCATGCTTGTGTTATTAGGTCACAGGGAAGCTGATAAAGTAGAAAACAATGAGGATGTCAAAACTGGCTCTACTGGCTTGGAGGTTTTATATCTGGTTGACAATCTACTTACTGCACATGGAATGTATGGGCCTAGGTTGTACATAATAAGAAATAAACCATAATCCAACTACAGCTCCTTTGACAATGTAGTGAGTTTGGTGTGTTAAGTGTAATTTCGCACCTTTTAATGAGGTACCCAATTACAGGTCCTCGTGTACAGTTTGTTTAGGTGTGAGGGTCTTCACACAACTGTACAGAATGTGCCTGACTAAGCAGGGTTATGGGCTATGATGGATCTCCTCTGTGAGTGTGCTGATGTGCATGCACACATCAGCGCACCACATCTGGTCAAGCTAACATCTTGAACTGTTAGGCCCTGTAGAGAGAAGAAAACAAAGGAGCAAAAGTAGCTCATTTAATAAAGAGTGTCAAAAAACCGACATGTATAAACAGCTTAACTTCTATTTCTGAGCAGCAATAAAACTACACAACAGCAGACACATGTAACCATTTCAACAACACCCTCTTTTGACTTCTCGTTTCCTCCACCGTGTCTGAAGGACACAGACAGTGACGTCAAGAGTTAAGTGAAATCTTATTTCCAGCTCCCTGTTGTGCTCCAGTCTAAAACTTCATTCCAGCTATGACCCACATACAACCACAAGCAAGAGAGGCCCAAAAACATGTTAAAATAAACACAGCTTCTGTAAAAACAGTAAACACAGTCTGGTTCAGTCTGGAATATGTGTGGGCATCCGGCTGTCTGAGGGAGCAGTTTATTTTAAGCTGTGGCTGTGGGCAGGCATGCAGACCCAAATGAAACAATGATACTCACTCGGAGCTCCAGTGAACAAGATGGAGAATATGTTGATCCCCAAGGTTATGGCATAGAAGACAGGCAGGGCCTTCAGTCCATTGGGTACAGGATCTTTCTACAGGGACAAAACAGGGCACCAACTCAGGAAAAACTAATTCCAGGACAGTATTTACTGGTATCAGGTTACGGTACAACACGGGCATGATGGTAATCTGAACTCTATGTGGATAAGGAACCATTTCTAAGGACGGTAATTGTTCTTGTCATGCATTTCCTCAATTTCACTGCGGGTGTGGACTACTATAGTGTTGAAACTCTCTTAAGGATATCACCAGGGAGTCCTCATTTTACAAAAATATGTACAATCCACTATCAGACAATTGTCAGCTTACCTTGTGTAAGATGAATACGCGCACGAAGTAGAAGACAACGCCCGACATTATTCCAGACAAAAGGGGACTCAGGAACCAGGAAGCAACTGAAAATGACATAAATAGGGGCATTATAAATTTTGCAGAAATTATCGTAGACAATTCTGTCAAAAATGAAAAATATCCTGACCGAATTCAAAACAAAAACAATTCTCCTTTCAGGACTAGTTTTTACTCAGAACTCGGAAGACAGGATAGCATTTCACAGAACTTCTTACACTTCCTCCATTTATCTTTCAGGCCATGCCGTACCAGCAATGCAGGCAGGTCAGGTCTGAACAGGAAATTTCAGCAATGATTCTGTCACAGTCCATGTTAGTGGCTAGTTTGCAAAGTAGCTACAATCACTTCCCTGAAGAGTGGATTTTCTCTGCTTATTTTGGCAACATAGCGGCACAAACTTTCTTCTGTTTAATGGAAAGTCAAGAAGAATCCATTTACACTCAACAGTTCAGTCAATGAGGGATCTTACGGTTGTTGTTGTTATTCATTTTTGGTTGTTTCTCTAAAAAGTTGTTTCCCAAACAGATGCAACAGACGTAAGAAACAAATTGTGAAAGTAGGCGTGTTATTCTGTATTCCTGTAACGCCGTTAGTGAAATGCCTTCCTCGTCTGTAGTCGACTTCACAACACCAAAACATTAGCATCCGATGTACTCACTGCTGATGAATACATGACACATTTTCACGTGTTCCATGTTGTGAATGGTCACACCCATTCAACGCTGGATTGCTCACCCAACGTATTATGACAACATTGCAGCACACCTGCCATTTCAATTAGAATCTGTGATGCAATTCAGCCAAACACATTTCTTGGTCAGTTGATAAGAACGTCGTACTTACCAATACGGAGGAGTTGCATCCACTTGACTCCCTGCTGACCCCTGGCAACCAACGTGAAGCCGATAGTAGCACCAACAATGCAGTGTGTTCCAGAAATGGGGAGCTTAAGGAAGGAGGCGGCCAGCTGCCACACAGCAGAACCTATTGAGAGGAGATTGAGGCCATTAGTCCAGATCTCAACACTGCCCAAGTATATCCAAATATCTTCTGACAATAAAAAAAAAACACTTTACTCAAAATGCTAAGTAATCTTTATATTATTATTACTTAAATGATAATTGGCCATAGTCCAACATGTTAAGAGTGACATCTCCGTTTTGTAGTTCTAGAAACAGTGAGCCCTACGTGTCAAGTTCTGTCCACAGGGTTCAATGACCGCAGGATTAACTACATGCAAGATAAGCCGCAGATACTCACCAAACATGGCACTGACGGATCCAGCCATCAACTCATGTTCAGAGCCATTGTATATATCCACGTCGACGATACCTTTGCGGATTGTTTCACTCACTTTAGCCCCAAGGAGGACAGAGCCCAGAGTCTCAAACACAGTGGCCAGAATGCAGGCCTGTTTCAAGGTGACCACACCAGAGCCCACGGCTGTGCCAAATGAATTAGCAACATCATTGGCACCCACAGAAAAGGCTAAGATAAAGGCAATTATGAAGCCGACGATCAGCAGCCAAAAGTAGTCCGTTAGAGCGGTGTAGACCACTGCTGTAGCAGCCTCTATTAATGGAGTTGGTGAAACCATGATTGTAGATTATATAGAAATTACTTCACAATCTTAAAAGGGAATGAATGCCTGTCAAAATAGCTACTTATATAATGCTATCTCTAAACAGCATATAGTGAAAGAGAGGTACTAGGTTCAAATAAATAATAAGCTCTTTTTTAGGCCCACCTGTTTTAACAGGATTTTATGAGCAGTGCAAACTTTTTAAAAGGTTTACCTGGAACAAACCAGAAAGCAAGTAAGGTAAACCAGAGGTACAGTGGGGAGTTATTGCTATCCTGTAATTAAACTACAACTGTTCCCTTTCTTTGTGCGCTGGGCTATTAGGCAGAGTGAACAGACAGCCATTGTGCAAGTATAACTGCAGGGGAGCAGGGGTACATCCTGGAAAGAGAAAGAAATGACACAAAAAAAGGTTGCTTTTATCGAAAGTTTCTTCACATCCCTCCTCTTCTTTCATTCATAGTACACACAGAAAGACACAAACAAAGAAAAGCACACGGAGGACAATGAAGGGCGGAGAATAAGCTAATTTAAAACTGAACAGCGTAAAAAAGAAGCGTGGAAAAAACGGCAAGACTACGACCGGAAGGAGAACCTCTACTTGCTGCCTCTCCTAGAAACCACGAGAAGCCATTTTCGGCAAATGGCGCAGGAAGGACTGCAATGATATTTCACCAAGGTCTTTTATTTTGTCCTAGACACGTGGCTCATTATCTTTTACTGATATATGGTTTGGCTTTACGACCGTTACTAGCGTCGTTAGAGATGTTGTGTGTCGTTATGTTTAGAAGACTTTTCCTTTGCGTGCACGTGTCGTCATCCATTCATAGAACACAGCCCTGAACACGAGCACCGTCTGTTCATACGGCTTCACGCGGCCGAAACAGAAACAGCTCGACTGGTCTGGTCTCGGGGCTAAGACTTTAATTTGTCTTTGTGTCCTCCGCAATGGCCGCCGAGCACATTATCCACTCTTTCAATTATGTTTGACGTGTTTCTTCGTAAACGGAGGACGCAACCGGATGTGAGTCAGTTTAGGGAACACAAGCCACAGATGCGGTACCAGCTACTGACCGGTTGGCAGGCGTCGTGATGCGTGTATGCCAACCCGGTTTTAACGATCTGCCAAGTGTGTGCTAGACAAGTAGTCAATACTCCTATCGTTAGCTTAGCATTAACGTAAATGTAATTTTTACCGACCGTAACGTGGTTTGTGCTGCTGACCAACTGTTCATATAAGCCCTCAATCAACGACCATGACAGAACCTACGTCAAACTAATTATTTCGCCTCCATATTTGTTATTCTACGCTGTAAAGAGATCAACTGAACTGAATACATATTACAATAGCTTGATTGTCACGCTGTCTTTAGCATTAGCTTTACGCAAACACTGAATTGTCACTTTCGCCTTAATTCACACAATAAGCCCAATGGGCTATTTGTTAGGCTACAAATGTCAAAAATAAAGGAAAAAAAAAAACTCACCACACGTTGCAGTTAGTCCTGTGAAGAATAGTGCTTGCTAGCCAGTAAGCTAATTTGCGCGCGCACGGACCGACCAGTAGCGCGCGCGGGATAATGAAAAATTAAATTGATTATGAAAGATATCCCCTTCAAAAAGCTGCCTTACTTCGACAATAAAGTGACGACGTCCAAAATAACCGCTGTCTACGACTATCTGATTCGATAGGAAACAATTCTGCCAAAATCCAGAAACGTCTCAGTTTGAATGAACGCTTCTCTGTCGCATGTGTGGTGGAAGTTGCCGTGCCGGTTGAGCGGAGCAGGAGGGGGTTTTCGTTTTTTTTATTGGATACACCCTTCATAAAACCCCGCCCACCCACCGACCAGCTGTCAGAAAGAATCACATGATCAGTGCGTGACTGTTAACGATAACACCACTTCACAGTAATTTTTTTTCACATTTTTTTATTCTTAACGGATGTATTCTTTATTTTGCTGTGTCGCAAACTTGAAAAGTTGTTTCGTTATGCCTCTGCTGCATTATGTTTACAGTGACGTCATTGTGTATTCAAATAACTGCGATTAAGCACAACCTTGAAAACTTCCATATTTCCACTTTATGCTTTGTTCATTACATGTCACCGAGAAATATATTAATAGTTGCTTTTCAGATTAAAGTGAAATTATGAGTTTTATTTTATTCTTTCATAGTTATTTTTTTTATTTCTATTAGCTCCATCATATAAAATCTTTCTTTATATTTCTATCTATGGTTCACGGTTTGTTTTAGACATACATTTGTTAGTACACAAACATGAAAATAACCCATTTGCCCCCAGTGGCAGTGCTGTTGACTACGTTACAGAAGACTTGTCACTCATTGAAGTGCACTCGGTCGGAAATGATAAGAACATCCACCCTCAAACAAAAGTCGATTCCTTTGTTCCCTGCCCTTTTATTATGATTATCAAGAGAGAATGTGGTATGGAAGAAGTGCTCAGTAAGCGCAGCGAAATCTATTGGGCCGTTTAATACGAGCATGTGGTGTCTGCATGACAACAACGACGAGGAAAACAATAAGACTTCACTAACCACACGTAGTAAACAGAACGCATTTGTACAAGGGGCAATGTCGTAACGTATGCAGCGGATATATGTGTTACTGTGGGCCTACTGTCCTATTGTCTCTTCCTCTTCGACGTCACTTCTTTTGAGGTTCGTGGAAATTTTTCGCCGTCCCGTTCTATTGGGCAATATTGGGATAGGCCCTGATAATTACGATTATTGTACTAGCACGTGAAGGCAGCATTTCAGAAAAAAAATGGGAGTGGCAAATCAAAGTACTTCGGAATTTCTCCTGCGTTTATACTCGTAATTTCCAGAACCAAATCTGTAACGTGTAAAGATATAAGTGATCAAATCAGTGATGATTAGTCTTCCAGTTTACTCCCTCAAACCGATGCCTCTGACAGCAAAGTGACCTCGACTTGTGTGTGGAGGTCACTTTGCATTGCCAGTAAATTTGGAAGGAGTTAATATTTATTGCTCCAACAAGCACGTTTCGCAAATGTACAATAGTGTGCATGGTGTATGCAAGTGTTACTCCATAAAGCAATAAGAAAACGTATGATGGTTTGTATTTGCTTGTATAGAGATAAGTAAGCACATGGTGTCCCAGCGTGAGACTCTTTTAAAAAAACATCTTGCCTCACGGTCTTATGATTTCATGAGAAACAAACACATGATTTCAAATAAAATGTGATGAAAGAACTGAATGAATTATTGTTTTTGATTACTCCCACCTTATAAACACCTAAGTAACACATGATGTGTTCATATTTAGGTTATTTCATCACATCTGGTAATTTTCCTTACCTCCAGGATCCATTTTTTCGACATATATATATAATAGTCTGTTTTACGTCTATGTATTGTGTATACTTTGCACATGAAGAATGGATGTATGGCAGAATGAAGTGAACACAACATGCTCGCTATAACAGAGCCTTTTCTTGTCTGAGTTCATTAGGCACAAGTCTGAGCCAAATCCTACGGTGTACTTACTTTTCAGTTTAAATTTTAACTTTCGACAGAGAACTCAGATGAGCCTGATACCCAAGCACCTGAACTTATTTAAGTTCTCGCATTTTCTGTTTAGTTAAACGGCGCCATCTGGCGTCACATTACTCTAATAACACTTTGAGTTTATTTGGGCTTTTTTCTGCCTTTTTCTTTATGACGATTTCGGTGTCAAATATATAATAATGTTTACTAGAGATGACTCAAGTCACAGACCAACATGCATTATTCCAACCAACACGTTTGTTTTAATACTAACTTGAAACGTGCCATGTTGTGTAAATTGTCAAAAATGTCCACATCAAATACACGTGTTATCCTGTTAAGTAACTGCTAACTTTTAACCACACCACTTGAAGGGCGTAGGTGTCAACTTCCGTAGGTGTGATATCTCCTTTCTGTAGAGGCCGATCCTGGACTAGATTTGACATTGACCTTTGCTTGATAAACAAACGCAGCACATTGAAATTGCAGGGACATATAATCTGATCCCAGTTCAACGAGGAAACTGGTAGGAGGGGGAAGTGTGGTTGAGGCATAAAGGCGAACATACACACTTGCTGGTCCTTGGGCTGACAGATTTAACGGATTTAAAACAGGCCTGCACTCAAACCAATAGAAATCAACCTGGAGTTACAACCGCCCAATGAACGGCCGGTTTAGGATTGGTAAGGCGGGTTTTTAGGGGTGGGTGTGCGAAACACAGGAAGAAGAGGAGGTCAAAGCCTGAGCAGGAGTTTGAAAACGTGAGGCTGGCTGTCTCCCAGACAGGTACACAGGTAGATAGAGATATAATATAATGATATAGTGCACCGTGTAGAGTTTATAATCGGAAATACGAGCGTTGTTGTGGTTGACGTTAGTTTGTCCGCGTCACGTTTGTAGCCAGATAAGAGGAACGACGATAGCTAATGCTAACGATAAACCTCGCGTGTTCGTAGATAGCTTGGCAGCTAGCCTTACAAGCAGAATAAAGTTATGACTTTTGCTGTCTAAACGTCAGCTTTACTAACGATATAGAGGTAATGCATTGTGTTTCTTAGCACAGCTCTCGCTTTGGCTACGGAGCACGCTAGCTAACGTTGCTGCTGCACTCTGCAACCTCAGGCATTTTGTCTTTGGGAACTTGTGTCACGGTCACAGTTGTCATGCTTCACTCAGTACCCCGCCGTCCGATCTGCGAGATCGGTGTGAACACAATGAGACTTCACGGCAGTAGGTCGTTCAGATGGACTGTGGAGGAGGGCGGAAGCAAGCTGGAAAGGGTGCCGTGGCTGGGCAAGAGCATGGGCCTGCTACTGTCTTGGCTCCAGAGGGCAGGTGTGGGTGTCAGTGAGGCCGCGGGATCTGGTAAAAAGAAGAAGGGCCTGCTCTCCATATTTGCGGACCACTGCAGCTTTGTGACCGGCCAGAGGCTCCGACGTGCTTGCCAGATTGGCGAGCTTTACTCCAACCTGTACTCCGAGCGAACCAGGAGGACCCTGGTTGGCAACATATGGCGCAGATTTCAGAGCAAGCACGCCCCCACTGGGAAACTTGTGGCGGCTCTGGCTGGTGTCTTCATGTGGGACAATGAGAAGATTCAAGATGAGGAAATACACAGGTATGAGATTCTTTCTTTTAATGTTAAATACAGGTGTATTACTGCTCAGACATACAGTTTGGTGACAAGTTACAGCAAAAACTGGATAAATACTACTACTACTACTAAACGAAGTAGTGTGGTGGAGGAATCCTCATCATCCCTCTACAGTTATAAGAGTATAATGTGGAGTATTAACACTAATCTGTCACCCATATATATGTGCAGTGCAGCATGTCATCTTGATTTGACTATAATTTGTAATGGCATCAGTGCAGTATCCTAAACTCATCCTGATATTTGCATCTCATGAAAGGTGCGGACTCGAGCTACAGGCCCTGGATGCTGTAAAGCGTCTAAGCACCTCTTCGACGACTCTGGCCGACCAACAGGACTGGGAAATCGTGGTGGAGAAAAAGGACTTCAGAGTGTGGAAGCGGCCTATTCCCAACAGTCACCTCTACGAATACAGAGGTAAGCAAACTGAAAAGCAGACGTCTGGCCACTCTTGGAAGTTGTCTGGAGAGTCGGCCTGATTTGTTTGTGTTTTACTTTCAGTGCTGGGCTCTTACAACGATGTCACACCTAGACAGTTCTTCAATGTGCAGGTAAAGACTTATTAAAACTCATTATGTGCAACTTGGACTGTGTCAGTTTCAGTTGGTGATTAAATAAAGTGAAACTGTTCAGTTATTCTGCTCATGGACTGGCTTACAATAAGAAATTATCAGGAGCTAGGAGAGTGGTTTGCTCTTATCAGGCATTTTGGTTTGGCCACTCCTGACAACTGAACTTTTTTTTTTTTTTTTTATAACTGGCAAAATGTAAATACAACAGAAATTGCACTGAAACACACAGTGCATAGTGAAAGAAATGCATTCATAACAGATTTGTGATTGTTAAAGTGTGTGTTGTTTCTTCCTGTTTGTGTGCAGCACAGAAGCAGCTTTAACACTCTGTGCTATTATTATGTCTGCCCTGCCCTTTACCCCAGTTGGACACAGAGTACAGAAAGAAGTGGGATGCTCTGGTTATCAAGCTTGAAGTCGTGGACAGAGATGCCAGTACAGGGTCTGAAGTTGTGCACTGGGCTACACACTTTCCTGTGAGTTTCCTGATTTTTTTTTTTTTTTTATACCTAGAGGGATGTGGGTATTTGGGTGTGTGTAAGGACCATCTTTTCTTTCTTTGTTTACACATTCAAAGTATGAATGACCTTTGTTTATTATTTGGTCAAAAGCAACTACTGGTTAAGTTGGACTACATTTATCAGTCTGTGTTTTTAAACTGTAATTTGATCTTGTTTAACCTGCCTTCACAGTATCCCATGTATTCGAGGGACTACGTGTACGTGCGCCGCTATGATGTTGACGTAAACAATAACTTGATGATCTTGGTATCCAGGTGGGGGAAAAAAAAAAGAAGTGTAATATGTGTAAGCAAGCTATATTTTGACAGTCACGTTTTTGATCTCATCTTGTTTTGAATTTTCCATTGTGTTGGGCAGAGCTGTGCAGCATCCCAGAGTCCCAGAGACTCAGGAATTCGTCAGGGTCCATTCATACCAGTCCAAGATGGTCATTCGCCCTCACAAGTCCTTTGATGAGGTTTGTGGTGAAGATAATGAAACTTAAATGGTTTAACTCCAGTCTACAGGTCTGTGTTTTAAAGCCACTGTTTGTTTTGTTTTCTTCACAGAATGGATTTGATTACCTGCTGACCTACAGTGACGACCCTCAAACAGTCTTTCCCCGATACTGTGTGAGCTGGATGGTGTCAAGTGGTGAGTCTCTTATAGAGCAACGCTAGTTAAGGCTGTGTAATCATTATGTGTTGTTGTTGATTAATTATCCAAAATACCACAAATATACTTTATATTTAGTTTGTAATTATATTAAGTATCAGCTCAAATACTTGAAGCTGGATGGAACAAATGTTTTGTGTACTTTCAGAGTTTTCTGTATTTTTATGTATTTACTTTTCACACATCCGTTCATGTTTTGTCACAGAATATGCATATTCAACCCCTCTCCTTTAATACTCCTCAGGTATGCCAGACTTTTTGGAGAAGCTGCATACTGCCGCCTTGCGGGCCAAGAACTTGGAAGTGGGTATTTTCGACTACACGGGTGTCATCAAATCCAGTGACACCAACCGGCAGCCGAGCCAGGAGCGCCTCACTGGAGAGAAATCGCACACAGGTGGTTCTGGGCAGATTTACGCTTGAGCAGGATATTTTCTCAACAAAGGCTCTTGCTGGTGTGTTTTCACTTGCACTTCAGTGTGAATCAAACCCTCCAACCCCAACTTTATGGGTACTTATCATGAACTGAAAATGAAGGTTGCCGCCTGCATTAAAGATCCTCCATGTACATGGTTACACTGGTTGTAGATAAGATGCCACAAACACAAGAACAATGGACTGTGTAGGTGACAGCATTACTTACTGGGAGAAGTTGTTGCTATGGAAATTGTCATCTACACTGTTGGTCTTGGCACCGTGTTTTTTTTCTTAGCCAGCCAATGCCACATGGCAGTTTTTTTGCCCTCTTTGGTAACGTATATCTTGCAAACATTATTAAGGTTCAAGCCAAATGTCCTAATTCTAGAGATGCTTTTGCCAAAGCACTGTTCCTCTCATTTTTGTGTTCTGTGTCTTTCCATCATTATTTGACAAGGTTTCTCTGTAAATCCTGTTCACACTGCCAGCGGCCATGTGGCTGTTCTGTTGTGATCTCGGTGAGAATGTTGTGGAAAGTATTTTGTAGAGCATTTCATTATAACCGTCTGCTTTCTGATGGACATTATGACTGAAGTATAAACCTTTTCTCAAATGAATGCACTGACAAATGAAAAACTGAGGCCTGTGCAGGGATGTTTATTTTCTCTTTGAATGCAGCATTGAATGATTGGACAGGATTTAAAAAAGATGATTTACACCACTCCAAATGAATTCAACAAGGGGGAAAAAAAGTTAGTTCTTTATGCTTTGTCTGTGTCATTGGTTTGCTGTCAACACCCTAGAGGTTTCACAGTGTCCGTCACTATGTTTTTGAGTGTCTGAAGCTGCCAGCCTTCTAAAGATAAACCAGTCCTTCAGCGTTAGGGCATAGTGTCTTATAACAACCACATAAATCCTCAGATACAGATGGTACTAATGTGCTTCTAGCGGTCATACATTGAGATGTTCTACTAAACCAGTGCCCAAGTGGACACTTGTGCCACATCAAAATCTATTTGCATTTCAACTGAATTTGTCCCATTTCAAATCAGATTGTTTTGTTTGTCAGTATAGTTTGCGCTCTTGAGTTATTGGTGTTTGTATTTTCTGTTTGTTACTGTCGATCTTGTACATTCATAAGACCGTACTTCCACAAATCTGTTCCTATGTAACGTTGTGATCCTAAAGGTTTTGTTAAAGTGAGTCCTACTGAAACTCCACAGAACTCATCCATCCAAGTCACCCTTCTAATTAACTGTGTACAGGTGCAGGAGGTGTTATGAATGTACAAAGAGCATCACATGCTGTGGAATAAACCGTCGCCTATTGAAGTTCTCTGTTTACAGCCTGACAGACTGGCACAACTATCCTAAAACCTTTTTGTGTTGAAGCAAATCTCATCTCGTGCTAAACTAATTTAATGTCATAATTTCCGGAACATCTGAGCGAATCAACGGTTTCAAAAAAAAAAATCTGCATGCTTCCAGTTTTTTCTTGAATAGGGTCTATGTGTGACTATTATTTCATCCCTGCTTTGTCAAAAAAATGTACAGTTGCATTCTACGAGGAAATATTTCCTGCTATTTAAAAAAAAATAAAAAAAAATGGCTGTGTAAAATATGAGATACATCTGATTTGTTAATGTGACGGAGGAAGTGAAGCACTTCATATTTATGGCAAACGTTTGACTAAAATAATCGAGCGTTATGAAATGTTTGCAGATGTTAAGTTTGTGTGTGAATGTAACATTTTACTTGTAGACACCTGCGTGCCACCTGGATGACGTTGCATAAAGAGTTTGTCTTCTCTTTCTGGAGCCAGTGTAACATCTATTGTGATTAGCTGCCTTTGTAAGTTGCGTCTGGAGCAGAAAAGAAAGGTTGTGTGGATATGAAGTGGTGCACTTGTAACTAATGTGATTTCTGAATAAATTGACACAGAAGAGAAACTTACTTGGATCAAATAAACAGATCTCCATGCAAATCATGACTGAAGGGCACGCTTGGTTTTCACACTGTCTTGGAACAGGAGAAAGGTGATTAGCACTGGTTTAAAAACAGCCTCTGTAGTCCAGTGTAATGGGATCATCTTGGAGTTTGCATGTGTGGGTGGTCTCTCAGGCTGAATATTGTGCCTGCGTTTCTTATCACGGTAGAAAATTCGAACTAAGGATGTGACTATTTTTCTAAGATTTGTACCAATCAAGCATGTTTCCTCATGTCTGATGATGCTATGTTGACACATTTTACTATAAAAATCCAGATCCTGTGATTTGCATAAGGATTTAAGCCATATCTTAATGCTAGGTTAATTAATAACTCTAAATTGTTCATAGGTGTGGATGTGAGGATGGAGAGATTGTCTTTCTCTCCGTGTTAGCACCGTGATGGACTGCTGTAACCTGCCTTTCGTCCAATGGCAGCAGGGATAGGTCTTCTGCACCCTGTGACTCTGCAAGATGAAGCGGGACAGAGGGATGTAAACCACATATTACTGCTCGTCTGGGCATAAGGTCAGTGACGGGCTGCACAGTTTGCTGAAAGCGCTGCTTGGTTGATCAGCTTGGGGACAAGCTTAGCTCCACTGTGTCTCAATCCTTGTTGTACTGAATCTATTCTTACACGCTAATCATCGCTGCACCCAGTTTTAGCAGTTAATAAGCAAAATTATTTAAATGCGTTACTGTTGTATGCAGAGAACTCTATGAATCAGAGAGATGACAAGAATTTAATTTTTCTCAAGCTAAAAGTGGCACCTCCATTTCATTGCACATTGCATTGCGGTGGAACAGCGTGCATTAACAGTATCTTGCATACTGACTATATTTGTTCTCACTTCTCAACCATCAGCTCTGATCTTTAGTCAAATTCTGCCTGTGGTTTTATTTTATATCGCGCCTTAAAATGTGCTTAACCGAGAGAAATGAGTGGCGGATCTTCTGCATGTCTAACTCTGGTTCCTGTGCTCTTTTTGCATCCGTTCACTCTGACCACAGACGCTCATGTAAGCTTTTTCCCTGAAGACCATTTGACATGTCCGACAAGCAAAGACCATAAGTAATAAAATCAGTGATATCTTAATTCAATCCGACGATGGTTGAGTTTGGTGCTTGAGTTTCAGGGTCCAGCGTCGTGCCACCATCACGGCCTCTTGAGACGTCTAAGCAGAACGTAGCCATTTTTAACATTCTTGGTAACACCCAAACATTTCCTGACACCACACACCTTTTATAAACTCCTTTTTTTATTATTCTAAATATAAACAACTGTTTTAAAACTGCAGCGATAATAGAGAATGTATGAACAGCACACCACCTCATCCACGGTGCGAGTGCAGATTTATGGAATAAAGGTTGCACTGATCAACGACAGTATTGATCGTTTTAAGTCTGGCTCGTAAAAATGGCAAGACTGCACTTTTGAACGGGTTCATTTTTCCAGGAACATGTAGGTTATTACAAATGCATCAATAAATGGTAAGGATGTTGGTGTACTTGATTGCTGTAGTAGTCTTTATGACATCTACACAAAATCATTTTTTGTGCATGTTGTGTATTATTAAAATAGGAGTCATAAAGAAAGCAGGAGTCTTGTTTTCCACATGTAAAATTTATTGGTCAGTTGCGAACCAACAACACGGACTGAATTCATAATAAGTCGCTGAGCTTTGGTGTAGAAACCAGAGTAATATCGTTTGATCATCATGTCAAGAACATAAAGTGAGTCTCACACACAGCAGCTTGCGTGTTTGGACATTGTGCAGCATCTCCTGGTTTGATTTACAGATATGTGACGCGTCCACTGTCCTCACAGACGACACATTGTTTTAATATATGTCCTCTACTGGCTGACGTTACCAGACGTACTTAAAAGCAGCCGAGCACTTACTGTAATCGATCGTTCCCACAAATTCTGGTCTGCCATATTTAGACCATGCGGCTTGCAGAAAATGGCAGATTTATCTATATGCTGTGAACCATTTAAGCCTTTCTTTCTTTCTTTTTCTTAATTTCTGCACCTCATGCAAACGTGAAAAAACACAAGATGTTTAAATGGGTTTTTATTATTGGTGGGTAAAGAAAATCATAAGACAGAACAACATGAATAAGAAAAAAGAAAGAAAGCTGGAAAGTCTCAAAATTAAAATGACCTTTTTCTGTGTCCATCTCCAAATGTTAACTTTTTATTTCATTTACGCTTTTATATTTAAAATAAAAAAATCCAGAAACTTGAATTCTGAGTTTATTGAAATATAAAGATTTGCAGTTGGCAACAGGAGGCAGATAGTGCTCACAAGCCTCCAAGGTGCTTGGCACAACCATGGACAGAAGACGCACTGCATGGTTAGATCAAGCACAATGGAGTCCTGGGCAAAGACAAAACATAGATCCCACAGGTCCAACTATGTGTAAAGCATCCAAGGAACCTAAAAGTCTGTTAAATTGCTCTAAGAGTAAAAGTTAAATAAGGGAAACGCATCCCATTGTTCTTATTGTCAATTGAGTATTTTCAGCTGAGTTGCATCCGCAATGCAAAAAATTGAAGAAGTCCCAAAGATATGCAGGAAAGCATCCAACTGTTGGTCGCACAATGGTTGGAAAAGAGTTGTAGCAGGCTGAAGGCAAGAACATCTGAATAAAAGTAAAGATTAGTCATAGGTCATGCTCACTGCGGAAAAAAGGGCTACACCCTTCCTGCGCACAAACTGCGTCAAACCCCACCCTCTCGCCCATCACGGCCGACGCCAATAGACACGACTCGAGAAAAAAAATTAAAAAATTTATTCTACCACTATTTTAGCATTGAAATATTCAACATGTTTCAAGAAAAGGTTTACATCTGGCTCTAGAAATGGCGACTTAATCAAATTAGTTTCCCCATCAGCCAAGTGATCAATGGAAACAGAGTTTAGGTAATTCATCGATGATCTTGTTAAGAACTGCAGCGTCTTATGGAGTCCAGTCCTTGACATTTTTCTAGTAATTGACCAGAAATAAAGCCTTGCTGGCCGGAGACGCCAATGAACTCTAGAGTTATAGTTGTGGCTATATCGCTGTGGTCCATCTGAGGACATTTGTCATCTCCTCAGAGCAAAGACACAACCACTACTGAGATTTTAGTCCTAACCACGTTAACGGTCACTGAGTGCAATGTCAAACGCCACGATACCATCAGGCTAAGAGAGCCGTCTCTCCAAACGGTTTGACAATCTTGTTACCTTCTGCCGCGTGTCTTTCAGCTCCCCAGGGATGTCTCACTAAAATGAGAGAGCATGGCAACGGTAATCAACTTAGAGCTGAAACAACTAAACCACTTTGTGTGATGAAATTACGCCATAATGCATATTAATGCGCCAAAGAGAAACCCAACATTTGTAGTGACCAAAATGGCATGAAAATGGGAGTAGTTGGGGAGGGAAGTGGTAGGCGGTGGCGGTGAAACAGACCTCTGTTTTTCAGAACAATGAGGATGTTTGAAAGGGATGGAGAGTGGCCGATGGAATGGCGGGATGGTTTTTATGCGCAGATGATTGTGATACATTATTTTGCCTTCTTACCTTGTCCTTTGGTGTTTTGTCCAGTCACAGAATCAGAATCAGAATCGGGATCTTTCAGAAGTTGCCACCAAGTCATTTATAAATCTCTATGAATTCTAATCATAGTTTAAAATCTGACTTAAGAAGAATTTCATTTAAATCAAAAAATTACACCAAATGTTCTTCAGACTAAAGGTCACAGTGACCCATCTAAGAAACTATAACGCTGGAAGTATGAGTAAGTCTTAACTTACTTTGTATTTTAGTCACAACTTCCATCTGGAAACTTCTACACATGTTGTCTTTCCAAGAAACCCACCTTTGCATCCGCCGGCGCCCGAAGTCGATGTAGGCGGCTGAGAGGTGGCGAAGTCGACTTGGTTCTCTCAGCTGTGCCTTGGGGTCTTCCAGCTTGCTCTACTGGAGACAGACTGTCCTGACTGCGTCCTCAGCACCCTTCAAGTCCCCATCTCCTGCCCCTCCTTCAAGCTAGGAGGGGTTGGTGATGTTCTCTTGGGATAGGTGCACTGGCAAGGAGGACTTGGTCAGGCTGGGATTGGACGTGGGTTGGGGAGTTTGGGGGGGCCGCCGGTTCCGCATTTCATAAATATTAATACAGAGTCCTCCCTCCCCAAATGGGTAGATCCTTTAATTTTGTTAGAGGGGGAAGTGCTTTATTCACTTAATGGCTTTTATTAGTGCCCAGTCTTCAACTCTTTCATTAGCTAAAGTGCTGCTATAATTTACAGGGTAAAAGGGGGTGGGGAAGAGGCGGTGTCTGACGAGGGTTGATCCTGCTGCTGCACAAGCTGACATTACCCTCAACCACTGCAGCTTTTTACTAAAAATCTGCTATTTGCTTCGAGGGAACTGTAGTTTGCGATATCAAATATCAATACGCTCAATAACATCCATACAGAACCATTGTGGTGTTGTTCTCACTTAATCAGTGGCTTTATATTCGTTCATTATCTTGAATATTTGCACCAAAAGTTAAGGATTGAACATCAAACCATCAAATGGCTTGTTAAACGTAAGAAAGGAAAAATGCACGGCCATGCAGAGCGGTTTGCTGCAGGACCATACATGCAATTGTATTCATAGGGGTTTAGATAATTTTCTACATCAAGTGATTTTAAATTCTATAAGTAAATGAACAAAACATTAAAGTTGCAGTTCTGTAGACAATGTTTTGAATTGCTCAGAAGACGTTCGGTGCATGTTCCTGTAACTGTTCAATGCAGCAAAGTCCCTAGTAAAAACGTCACTACATCTTTGCAGCATATTAATTACGCTTGGAAACAGCTGCACAAGCACAAAACAGGGTAAATCATGTTTCAAACTTGGAGCTTGGCTATATCATAATATTCAGAGTATGCACTGGCGACGTCCTCTGCAATCTGCAATCGCGAACCAGTATCGAAGCACAAAATGGCCGCTTCACCGCATGCAGGTTGCAACATGCCGACATTAGATGAAGCCAGCTTCCAGACGTGTACCCTACTCTGAAAATATGCTCTTTATTTTATGCTCTGCAGTCTTGTTACTTGTGAACAGCTGGCATCCGAAAGACCCCAGACCGGGTCTGAGTGAATGAACTGATTAACCTGAGTGGCTGTCCCCACCAGAGAGAGGGAGTGGGCCACCAGCCTGAATAACTGCCCTCATCATCAATGTCACATAAATCACTTAGCTGGACAGAGCTTTCAAATGACTTTTTTTTTTTCCTCCTCCTCTGAGCCAGACTGAGATGTTTGTGGTAACGCTGTTGCTTGGTGTTTCCGAGGGAGATCAAAACTTGCAGATTCAAATGATAAAATATTTTCTTATAAATGAACTTAATGAACTTAAGCTTGGCTACACCTGAAATTCATTTGACTGTATCAAAAAAAGAGGGAACCAAGTATTAGATGAAAAGGCAACAAGAATGAACACAGTGAGATTTCATTACGTTTTTATTGTACAGTTTTATTGTTTTAGGTTTTAATGCAAGCCTCAACCAATATTCAATATGAACTATTCATGGTGTTTGTTCTTTTAAAATGTCACGCGTACATTTTCGTGTCATCGTTTTTAAATTAAAGCAATAATCCTGGAACCACATGACACAGATGCTCCAACGAAAAATGTCTGGTGATTTATTCAGCGACTGTACAGAACACTTGGTGATACACAGGCCATGCAGTGAATTAAGACCCTTTATTTTTGTTACTTTTTCACCAGCTGGATAACATCTTCGTCCTCCAGCACGTGGTCCTTGCCCACCTTTTGAGGGTTGTGCTTCACAGATGAGCCCCACACAAGTGCACTGGAAGAGGAAGGAGGTAAAACAATTACAGAAATACCAGGATAAGTTTCATTCACGATATTACAGAGGAAACAATGGTTCTGCTATAAAGTAACCTATGGGGTGCAATGACATCCTTTGGGTACAGATGCTCTCTAATTGCCTGTGTCACAGTTTGACCCATCCATTCCCTGGAGGACTGGTAATGCTCAGCAGCACTAACACACTGATTGACGATCCTGGCTAACCCATTTGGAGATGATGGTGCAACACAACTCGGGTTCAAAACCAAACTCTCCAATTAAGGCTGGATGGTGCAACTAGATAGAAAGGGAGCAATGGCCATGATTGAAGTGGCTGCGTTGTTTTAAAAAAATTGACTAACAGCTGTCACATCTTTTCGGAACAAATATTGTAACTTGTAATAAATTATAGCTGAATATTTTAAACAATATCGGAATAAACTGCTTCATGGTAAATTGACTGTAAAACTACTCATGGTTTTATTTTTGACAGAATCACTGCTTTACTTGTTAGAGCCAAAAACAGTTCACAATGACAGCGGAAACAAGTATTTCTATGCATGGTCTTGTTTCTATTTCTGCTAATCTGCGTATATGAACTATAAGTAAAGCACCAGTGATAAATATACATAAATATGTGTGTAAACCATCATAATAACTTATAGACTATGCTTGTCTTTAACATGATTACAATATCGATGTTACAGTTTGGAAGAAAGACTAATCAGCTGTTCAGATACAAGGATAGATGCACATTTCCAGTAATTAATTAATAGGAATGCACACGTTATCAAGTCTGTCTCACAATTCATGTTAAAGAAGACATTAGGCTCATTCTTATCTGCATCTCTTTATTCTGTGACTCTGTTAAGAGTAGATTCACAGTTCAAAGAAATCTAAATTCATCTCATGCTGAGGGCCGACAGTTCATTCACTGTCAAACAAATCGTTTTAGCACCTGTTTATTAAGGCCCCCCCTTTTCTAAAAGCCCATTTTCTTCTGTTTGGCTGCCTTTGCTTTTGGCTGACAGCCATCAATTAAAGCAGAAACTTGTAGATTTGTAACACAGGTCTGAAAGGTTTGAATCTGTAAACCTACTTTACCTGCTTTGTTAATTTTACATTAGTTTGCCTCGCTGTTTGAAATTCACATTACATAAAAGGAAATGAGGAAAGGCATATAAGTGAAAACTTGTAGTTCGCAGTACTCACTACTTCAGTTCTTTGAGGAGGTTTTTGTGAATCTTCAAGCAGAAATCCTCGACTGCAGTCCGTTCGCAGGGCAGTACGACAGGAGACGTGTAATCAGGGAGCTGGCCTTTGGGTTTGGTGTAGCTGCGAATAAACACATCACCTCAGTCACATTTTCCAGTCTGAACAAACATTTCATTTTTGCACTGACCCCTTGTTGAGCAGCATGAATGAATCCCCGGCTGCCTTTCACCCTCATTCATAGAGCGTAAGAATAAAAATTTAAAACTCTTACATGCGCACAAGCTTTAGGTAGTCCCACATCTTCTCCAGCAGGTCGTCAAAGTTCCAGCGGTGGTGGGCAGAGATGGGAACACAGTGGGGCACCTTGTAGATGACGTCAAGCTCCTCAATGGAGATTTGGTCGATTTTGTTAAGCACATAAATGCATGGGATGTAGACTCTGTTGAGACAAGGGCAGAGACTGTAAGTGCCTGAAACTACACAGTATTCAGTGGCAAGCAATGTCTCTTTTTACCTGAATGAAAATTAAAATGTTTTCCAATTGGCTTCTATTACATTCACTGGTACAAACTGAATGCAGTCTTCCTTATTTAAGCAGACAACATAAAACACAGTATTTAATGTCATTAATGATTTTGGAAGGATCATTTTTTAATACGAGCTTTATTGAATTTCAGTGGGAGCTTTTATTTTGAAAGACGCGGTATTTTTTTTTACCGGTTCTAGCCAAAGTTAAAAATAAATGAATAAAAGCAATATCCTGTGTTTTAAGCTTTAAAAATGACTTGCCAATCATGCAATTTTAGTCCAAATAGATAAAAATGTGCCTGGTCTTGTACAAGTTATTAGCTTTTGCCAAGGTCATTACAACATTATTACTTTTTATTACGTTTATGGCCTGTGAATGATATCATTCATTGCTGAGTACAAAAGTAATAGGGATTTTAGCATATGTTTTACAGCTGTGGTTTTAAAAATGTTGGTCATTTGTTTATTTTATAAGAGGTTTACTCGGTCTTATGTAATATCAGTGTACATTGTGCTCTGTCCTTTCCTCCGAGGATTTTTCCTAGGAAGGCAAAAAGCATTTATGATTTGTTTCTCATTCATTTAACAATTCATAAAGATTATGCTGTCGACATGCCTTGCAGTAAAATTCTCTCTGTTCGCTAAATGACACAGTTAGACCCACTAATTATACCAGCTTCTACATTTACTCACATAAATGAGCTCAACCCTGTTTTAAGTCAGGTGAAAATGCAAGTGAAGCCGGAGACTGCCTCACATAACTGCATTTTTCAGCGTATATCTGCATTGGTGTAATAGAAATTAACATGGGATTCCAGCAGGCCACACCCACTGTGAATGACTAAGGGAGGCCCACTGTGGCACTTCAGCAGCTTACCGATTTCCCTCCACTACGTCAATGAGGTCATCAGCTGTGGAGTCACTGCGCAGAGTGATGTCGGCGTTGTGGATCTTGTATTCGGCCAGGATACTCTTAACGGTCTCGCCATCAAGCTCAGTTTGTGCACACTGTGAGAATAATAAAAAAAAAACATATATATTTTATACATTTCAACTCTACAGTTTAGAGTTTAGAGGCATAAAAAGGTATCCATAAGAAGCGTAATTTAGAGCCAGTGGTTAATATATGGACAGCTGCGATAGGCTCCAGCCCCCACCCTGCGACCCTTCACAGGACAAGCAGTTACAGACGATGAATGAATAAATGAATTAATGAATGAATGGTTAATATATGGTATTTTACAATTTTTTTTCACAAAACAGTAAAATGTCCATTTTCTCAACTAACCAAATCACATTCTTAAAATTTCTATAAAGTATTTATTACACTGTTATTACAGTAAAAGCCCTTAACATCACACGTCTGACTGTCTATCTTGTCATATCTTGTCAAGCACAGACAGTTGTATGTTAGTGGATGTTTAAGTATAGACTAAATCTTGACTGAATCTTTTCAGAATAATATTTCTCGTCCAGTGACTGATTTGATTTTGAGGTGAAAATCGGGCTCCCTCTATTTAAATTCTTGCAGCGCAGCGTGAGACATACCGTGGCAGTAAAGTTGATGCCTCCTTTGTCCTTTTTCTTGAAACCGATGTTGGGTGGTTGCTTGTTAAGTCGGATGCCGAAGCCCTCCAGCTCGTGTTCTATTAGCTTCTTATGAAGGAGAGGCTTCAACACATCTAGGACTATCAGGATTAGATTGCAGGTTCGAGCCACTATGAGACAGAGAGAGAGAGAGGTGAAGGAGGTTACAGCATTGCATGTAGAGTAGTATGAAGTATTCAACAGTATTTGTTAAAAGAATTCTTGGGGAAATTATACCAGCGTTGTTATTTGTATTATTTTAGTGTTAGGAATTACATCCTCACCTGCAATGACCTGCCTGCCTCTGCCCTTGCCATCCTTGGCCCCCTCAATGATTCCTGGCAAATCCAGGAGCTAATAAGGAAAGAATAATAATAAGCAACACACTAAAACCAAGTCACACTGCAAACATTTTTTCTGAACAAAGAAGAAATTCTTGTACCTGAATTTTGGCACCTTTATACCGAATGACTCCAGGTACTGTCGTAAGAGTGGTGAACTCATAGGCAGCCACCTCAGAGTACACACCTGCAAGGTTACTCAGCAGCGTGGACTTTCCTACCGAAGGAAAACCGACAAAGCCAATACGAGCGTCGCCGGTTTTTGCTACGTCGAAACCTAAAAGTCAGAGAAAAGACATCAGACTCAAAATGAAACCAAATATTCACTGCCACTCGTGTTTAAAATAAATTAATAATATAAATTAGTGCATTAAGTGGACAAAGTACAGTCATTTTACCTTCTCCTGGTCCACCACCACTGCCTCCTTTGGGTGTGATGAGTTCCCTCCTCAGTTTGGCAAGACGTGCTTTGAGCAGACCCAAGTGGTGAGCTGTGGCCTTGTTCCTCTGCGTCCTGGCCATCTATAATAAACAGTACACATGAGAAATTTCATGACAGTTCTGTCATGAACAGCATCAAGTAGACCATTTTTGCTTAAATTAAGACAGGCATAACAATAAATCAATTAAATAACTAGATTGTGATCTTCCTGTAAGAAACTGGCAGCTAGTTGAGGCCGAATGCTGGAATAGATCTGAGTCATATTCAACTTCAAAAAAGAATAAGAGGGCAAAAAGGCAGAAAGCTTGACGCAGCTTTAACAGTCGCATAGATCTAGTTACATTTCACCATTTAAAGTTTGCTGCACTGCTAATGCTTCACAATAAAGATGCTATTACCTTCATATTATACTTAACTAATTACAAAAATAAACAAAAAACACTTATACTTAATGTCAGCTACACTGTTCAGTAAATGCGATGGTAAAATGTATAGGAAGTGCTCTTACCCTCTATATTCAAGCCTTACGTGCCCTTGAGCAATCTATCTAAATAAAAAATACTTTCTCCCGCCTTACTATAAATAGTGATATGTATAGATAAATGTTTATCTATATGTATGCCTTGAATCGCATTGTATGATCAACTAAAATGTTCAGTTCATGAGCTCTGAAGGCATTTACTCTTGTAAACAATTGTGGGATGTAGGGACAGTGCAACAAATAGTTTTATCAAGTTCTTTTTTATTAACTTTGACATATACACCCAATTTTGGAATTACAGATTTGAATGTTAATGTGACACAAAAATGTAGAATGTTGATGCTGATTTGAAAAGTAATATTATTATTATAATTATTATAACAGTCCTGCTCTTAGTCCTAGCTTCATGAAGGTTATGGTATTCAGCATTTGTTTACAATAACAGACCTGCTGATTCAACTGTGTTTTTATTTTGGAGGCTGTGGCTTGTAGTACTTTTAAATTACATTGTGATGTACTTGCACGTGTTTCTATTATTTTGACAATCATATTATTTAGTGGGCTAGGCGAAATAACTGAAACCATTTAGTGTTAATTTAATACAGTTCATCAGCACCACAAACTACATCTATGCCATGGCTGTAGCTTAAAACCGGCTGTATTTCACATTAGCCTTTACGACAGGACAATATAAGAAAGCACATCATGTAAGAAAGTAGTTTCCTCCACACATCCAGTCTGTACGCGGTTGCTAGTTTGGTTGCCACATCGAACATGGAGTCCCTAGCAATCTATGCTACTAGCACAGGTAATACCGACAGTTATGTCTTCTTTTTTCATTCAAAACAGATATACACGTTAAATAAACCCGTGAATGAGCTTTTCAATACATAACCTAAACTGTCAACGTACTGCGGGGCAGAAATGTGAAGTGTAAAACGAGGCCCCGGCATCTGAGCTAGCGTTAGCAGCTAGGTTAGCTAAAACGTGACTGATTCATTGCGCTAGCCAGCTGTCTACTTTAACCTTACCTCATTTTCAATTTCTGCTATTTTGGCGAGAATACTCATGGTGGCAGTGATTCCGGGGTGCTATCCGCGTTACCGAGAAAAACAAAATTTATAAATGTCACATGGAAGTTGACAAAGTTAGGCGCTTTTAGCATACACGCCACACAAATGCGGCTGTGCGAGCTTCCGCGGGAAATCTCGCGATAGCTTAGGTTGTAACGCTGCACTGTGCCCGAGGTGTTGACTCGTTGGAAAAAAAGATTACGTACTGCAGAACCTGCCTGCAATAAAAACGTACTTAAGGGAGAGATTTAATATAGATGTATGCTTCATCTACAACGGAGATTTAACTCAGTGATGCAAAACAACAAAGTAAAATAATTCCAGCTCATTGTACTATATAGCCCTACTGCACTACATTTCAGAGGCATTTATTTGATAGTCACAATCACTGTTTACTTCACAATATGAACATCTTACATACAAAAATGATAATTTCATAAAATACAACATTTGGTTAAAGGTTAATTTGCTGTAACATGCATTTTCTGACTTGAATTCCCTTGCACATGAGTGGTAGTTACCTGGAAACCCTCATAATCAGGTTTCATATTGTTGTGAAGAGTCGCTCCTAAGAGATACCTATCTTATAAACTTTACCACTGGTTTTATTTAAATGCCCAAAAGGTCCAATGCTTAGATCCATCTAGTCCTTTCCCCTATTTTAAGAATCTACCACTGAACTTCATTCTTGTAGGCTGACTTAATGTGTATGTAAGCAGAATCGAGCAGTAAATCACTGCTTACAGGTAATAGTGGATCATGTAATGTTACATTTTAAGGTACAATGAGTACTTTTTTCCCCCCGCTGATAATTCTTCTGTGTATTTATTAAAGGCACAACTTATTATTAAAAAATGTAAGGCTGTTGCATAGGCACTTATGCTTGTGATGAGATTAGAATAAATATTCTAAGCACATTCAGAATAATGTGTGTGTATGCCAAATGGTCCAATATATAATAACGCATGTTAAGCCTTTTACAGCCTATGTTATAATCCCACTGTCAAGGGCACAATGCACCTTAGATATACCAAAATAATGGGTGACAAAGTGAGACAGGCTTCCAAACTAAATAAAACTTAAATTGCAGGATGATTTGGATTGATTCACTCATATTACAAAGTGTTTATGCAGGGGCACACACACACACAGTTGACGTATCCTAATAAATGCAAATTCCCACACAATAAAAAAAAAGGACGCAGACTTGTCAAATTGTATACTTTTAGTGTTTAATTGTTTATCCTTTAAGTCGCATACAGTATAATCTCTCATTGGTATCTATGCTGCTAAAGTTTGTGGACTGAACATCTGTTATCGTTTTGTTGACCTTCTGACCGATTTGTTGGTTTGTGGGTGAGCTGGTTGAACAAGGTCAGTGCTGCTGGCTTGATGAGTGACTACCAGATCTCCTCTGACCCATGCTGCGTTCTGTGAACTTTGAAAAAGGTTTCTTTTAACAACTACTGTCATACTATGCTGAGTATTCACATCTAAAAGGTATCCTCGCCACATCAGGGATTTTCACTGGAGAGAAACTCTATGAATGCCCCAACGGGGGGGATATTTGAATCAGAACATTTTAATTGAAGTCATTCTAAATCTAATAAATTCCAGTCACTAAAGGTAGATTTACCTGTCTGCTCTTCCAGCTCAACCAGCAGTGTCATCTAAAGCATTTGCTGTAAAAAATAAATGCAGTCTGAAGAATAATGCAAGTTTTAAATCACTCTTATGTTCAGGAAAGAACCTCATGGACAGCTTTATGTATCTAAACTCCAGTCCAACATATACACTAGATATGTCAAATCTGTCGCTTCACAGATCCTCGTTGTTGTTTGTTTAATTGTAAGAGGTGTGCTTGTCCTCATCAAAATATATAAAAATAGGCATTTTCTTTTTAAAAGGTAGATACGGTTTACAGTTGTTGTTCAGTGTTTGTGGTTGCCTGGCTGGGGTGACAGCAAGCATAAACAGCACAGGAAGGAAGGGCGGGAGGTGAGACATAGCAAGACAGGGGGTAATTACTGAATTCATCATCACCCAGTACATCTCTTTAGACCTCTACAAGTCTACGTCAGTGTGGGAAACAGAAAAGGGGCTTCGACTCGACTCATCAACACTAGCCACAACTTGAGAACTGACAATAATAAACCCATGCCCAAACATCTCAAATGTTCTTCTTTTAATGAGCAACGCATCTTTATATCATATTTCAGTCAGCATTGAAGTGCATTGATTAAAAAGTAAGTGCAAGTACAGATTTTGATGCATTCATTTTGACTAGAGGAGTAAATTATTTGCAACGTCGCCCCAAAAATAGTCATTCTACAGGGGCACTCTGCAAAAGAAAACCGCTATAGTTGATGCTGTTTCTAACCTAAAAGATATATATTTTTTATCCTCATTTCAAGCTTTTTAAGTTATCTCTGAGTGACAGTGTGTAGAAGCGATTTTCATCTGCCTTCTGGTCTCAGTTCACTCCAGTCCATCAAACACAGCATTTTTTATTCAATATCACTGACATGCTCCCTGACTGATTACTCAGTGGTTTCTCACTTTGCTTTGAGGAACACAGCAACTGAATCAAGCCAGCAGAAGCACAAAGTCTGTGAGAAGCACTATTTTAGTGCAATAGTTTCACACTTGGTAACCTTGCCATCTAAAACTGGCTACCTCTGCATAGAGATGGAGAAGAGTTCTTATCACAGCCCCATCGATAGGCCTTGTACTGAGGGAAGCGCCATTATTCGTAGTAGTCATGTCACCAGAGCAAGGATAACAACATCTTTTGAGGTAATAAAAAACAAATAACAGCATGATGTTATCCATTAAAATGCATTGTCCCCAGTATCTTGGATTCTGTCATCAGAATTTGGATAATACTTATTGAAACCATAAGGCTTTACGATAAATGCAACTTGGCCATATGATGGCAAAAGTCATCAGTGGAGGCATTCCCCTTGGACTCTAGCTGCTCTCGGAGGAGGTGGGTGGTGCTGTGGAGGACGACCTCCGTCGGGACACTGACTGTGAGCGCTCAGGGCTGTGTTTGTCATAAGGCTGGAGCTGCACCTCCAGGAAGTCCCTGTGCTGCTGGCTGATGACCTGGCTGATGAGTCCGGGCAGAGCTTGCAAATTACTCAGTAGAGTCTCCAGCTTTGTCTCCAGCAGGGCGATCCTCTTCTCCATGTCTTCTCCCCTCTCATTCAAGTCCGATATCATGTCGTACATGATGTTCTGAGTCTGGAACAGGAGAGATGAAACACACTTAATCCGACCTTTTTCCAAATCGGTGTCATCTTTCATGGACAGCCTGAAAATGCTGGATGTGTCCAATTTTTTTTTTTAACACAAAATGTGACGAGAGAGGAGACATAAAAGGGTGTGAGATTCACACTGAAAGACTCCCATTCCCAACACAACAAATTAAGGCTTGTGTGTAAATAACATTGACTGTCCGACAAATAATTTAATGGGTATAGTCACCTCGAGTCAATCTTGAAATAATACTCACATGCCCATAAGGACATGAGCTAATAAAGCTTTTTAGTACAAAGTTCCCTTTTTTGTACTACAGTATTTTTACTAAGCTAAAGAACGAGGACAGCAACACATACATTCATACATTTTTGAACTGAAAACACATTTTACTTACTGTTCAAATAGTACACTGAATAGAGACGTTAGTTTGTGGCTAAATAATTAGCATTAGTGAAGTGTACTTATGGGAATGTGAGGCATTAGTTCAAAGACCTAAGTTGGAAAAAAAACAGGAATCAATCCTGTAATGTCAGCAACTTACATAACATAAAATGCTAAAGTTACGAGTAAATGCTTTTATTGTGGTGTCATGCTATCCATCTGGTTGGCTTTCCTGTGCACTTAAAAAACAGAAAAGTAGAAAAGGTCAGATAAACGTCAGGTTCGGTTATTTTTACGCTGCAGCGCTAGAGCCGGCTCATTTTCTGTCAGAAACTGATCTAGAAGGGCAGGTTTCATACAAGCATGTTAGTCTATAACCTTGAGGAGACAAGAAAGGTGGCTGCTGACTTTGCATGACGCTTTCTCCTCTTTCTACGCATCAGCTGTCTGTTAACGGTCCTTAAAAATATACTGTAGCCGCTGTTTTGCTAAAATCCCAGAGGTTCCTCTGAAATAGTCAACAACAGACGGAAAAGTCCACGTCACATTTCAGATGAGGAGTGGGAGTGATGCTGCCAGAGGACGGCTTCTGAGTTATTATTCAGACTAATAATCCCTGGCAGCCTAGAGGCGATGTCATCCATCACTTACCTTATCCTCCTCTGATCTGAGGCGAGAATGATCGGATAGGTTGTTTATGTGAATCAGTGAGGACTAAAGAAGCCCTGACAGTGCTCAGTCTGACAGTCTGAGATGAAAATTTCACACTTGTGTTATTTATTCACGTGGATTAATCCTTAATTTCTTGTTATGTAAAGCCTTTTCATTGGATTACAAACAAAAAACATAATCACTATGTATGGAATTGTAATTTGTGTTATTTTAAGCAGCATATGATCTTCTTCCTCCCATAATCCTATAATAGAAGTTAACTGAAACCGGACACAGGCCGCGTGTAAACCTGAACTAACCCGAGGTTCATCTGTGAGTCATGGAATGAAACAAGAACGCATTAAATAGTGATGTCTTAAAATGCTTGGGAGCAGGAGAAGAGGTCCAGTAAACCACGAGAGAACAAATATTATAGACAGAAAGAGGCAACCGATGGAGCAAGAATACAGGTGGTTATTATAGATTGGCTTCAGACGTAAAATAAAACCCCAAATTGACGCGATCGACCCAATTCTGAACAGGATAATAAGACGAGAAGAGAGAGGAGGGTGGCAGAGATTGTCTCAAACAGCAGCTTGAGTGAGCAATTTTGCAATTTGCAGATGGAAAATGCTGCGAGAAAAAAAAACAATCTTCAACGAAATGCATCACTTACATCGTACTGAATGAAATAACAAAGCCTATAAGGGACTGCCGGGGAGGTAATGAATTAAGGGGATACACTGTGATCTGAGGAATTTCACTGTGCACTGCAGTGGTGATGCATCTTCCCAAGATGTGTTCAGCTCTATTTAGCTCCATCTTCCCACTGAGAGCAGTAAAGGGCCGAAGCTACACTGCCTTCTTGTGGCTGCAGACTCTTACAACAACAATCAAAGATCCGGCTCAGTGACCACAATCCACCTCGTCCAATGTCACATCCCAAGTCTCGCTGCTGTTTTACAGCATGAGGTGATTAGGCGACATTAAGTAATACCTTCCACGTCATGCTGGCCTGAATCCAGTTTGAATGGGATGTACTCTTGAATGTCAAAGCGCTCTGGCTTTTTTTTTTTCTCTCTGCCTTTATTTCTGCCTGAATCATCAGATCACAGTGTGTCTCCCTTCCCAGGTTACTGTTTCTGCTGTGTCAGGCTGGCGCACTGCCTGGTCTTTCCCTAAGGTTTGTCGACTTCTGTTTAGCGCATCTGGAGACAAACATCAGAGAATACATAAAGTGAAAAACTGCACTGGGCTTTTGCATACCCAAAGGAGTTTCCTGTTAGTCTCATTCAGTAATTTGCAGGAGAACATGGCCCCTGGATAGTAATTTGCACTGTAAGATGAATGGAAGTTATTATTTCACACCCAGATGAGTGCAGTCAACCAGAATCACCACAGTGATGTAACGCCTGTCTGTTTATTTGACACCTGTAGACTTTGATTATATTAGAAAGCTAGCATGCATTGAATTCAGACACACAAAAGAAAGAAACCTAATGCACAATGCAGCAGTAGACTGTTAGTCTAGCTTACCTTAGCAAGGTCCACTAGTGAGTTTGCTTGGTCATTCAGCTTGCGTTGCTCCATTTTAACACTTCTCAATCTGAACACAAGACCATTCAGAACCCAATAAATTAACGCTATAAGAATCGATCATTTGCTTTTTAAATTTGTGCACACACAAGGCATGGAGAACACTCCTAGGACATGCACAGGACGTGTGTAAGAGAATGCAAGGATTGAAGGGGTCAGTCTGTTTGGTTGAGCTGCATGCAAGTGGAAAGGAGACCACAGGAGGAGGGGAGAGCTGCCACTGAGGAGAATGAGAACAGCTCTGCGTCATCCTACTCAACCAGTGCGAACGACCATACGCTCATATCAGAGACGTTACAGCGTTTATCGCGTCCTGCATCTACCTGATTTTAAAATGCCAGAAAAGGCCCACTTTCGCTTCTTTTAAAGGTTCCTTCTGGTTAAACAAACTCTTCTCTCTGCGTTTATAAATTATTTAGTCTCTCAAAAAGCCAAACCTTAACCTTTAGATAGTAGCTACAGTATGTGGACAGTTCCCTTTTGAAACTTTACAGTATAAATGAAAAATAAAATAAAAATTGACACTTAAATATCAATCTTTCATGATTGATAAAACAGAAAGACAAATCATGCTTTTTATTTTTAAGGTAGAATATCCTACAGTACTGTCCGTTTTCTTATCATCCAGAAATCTTGCCTGCAAAGTCAGAAAATATAGCTTACCTACTTCATACAACATGCTTAAATAATTCACATCTCCTGTTTAATTAAGCGTCTAAGGCCTGTTTTCAGTCTTCTACTCGGGGGGGGAGCTGAAAAACAGCAACGGTGCAGTATTGTGTAGCGTCAGCCACATGTGGTTTCGAGATATTAAAGACCACCCCCCCTCCCACCGCCTGGATCACACGCGGCTGCTAAATTACAGCGAGCACAATAACGAGGTAGCATCATGATGGCAAGTTCGCCTACGTTTCGGATTTCGATCAAATGATGAGGAAAAAGTAGCATTAATGCAGCTCGAGCGTGGGGCGATTATTAGTTGGTGTGTGAATTAAATGAAAATCGAGGAGGGATTCATGGGGCCTTCGGGGAGTCCTGTTCTCATGCAACTGCAGGATCATTTTTCTGTGTTCCTGACCGTAGGCGAATGTGGAGCGAAGATGACGGCTTGAACCGACAGATGGTGCCAGAGGAGCCACTAAAGAGGAAACTACAGGCACGAAAGCATGTCCTGACGACTGAGGCCTTAGCACGCAGAGCTAAAGACTCTAAAGTACAGAATACAAGTGACAAATAGCTCTGTTGTACTTCAAGTAAATGGAACGAGAGGATAAAAACAAGGCGGCAGTCGCTCTAAACTCATGAAAGCTAATTCGGTGTTAAATGGTTTTGCAGTTGATGTAAGACCTGTTAGAATTATACATTTCACAGTTGGATGACCAGTAGCTGTCAGTTGGGGTCGAAGCGCAGGGCAGCTGGAGGTCAGGCCGAGGAAGCCGCCTGTTCACTCCACCTTTTATATTCTACGTCTCCTCTCCTCTGTCAATCACTCCTCGCGGGCAGTTCTCCTTTTGAATGGGCACTCTAAATCTGGTTGCTATTCATCAGGGGAATAGGACCACGCTAAGCTTTTCAGTACCCCCCTAAATCTGTTCAGGCAATCTCCGTTAGTGCGGCTCCGTATTTTTTGTTTTTTACCCTCCCAACTGGCTTTCTTTGTCAAGATCTCCGTTTACCTCAACCGTGGAAAGAAATGCAAAATTGTCTTGAGTTTAAAGGACAGGGGGAACATCCTGCAGCCTCTATTTTTTTTTTCTTAATTTATTTATATATTTTTTTTACTGTCCCTAGTGACAGATTTGCACTGTCCGTCACAGTCTCCGGCTCTCCAGCAGCACAAACGAGATTGCTCTGAGGCTTTACCCTGACCTTCCTCTCAGGTCACTCTCCTGATCCCTGAGCTAACAACCACTCACTGCCTCGCTTCTTGCTATGATTCCCTCTTCAACCTTGTGGATGGAAAGGGACAGCGTTCCCAGAGGGGACGCTCCGACCGGGCCGAGACACTTGATTTCACAGCTGTTCCGGCCTTTAACATTCTGCAAGACGCTCGCGTGCGCCGCGTCATGCCTGCAGCGTGGCGAAATGTGCCATCTGAATGACCTCAGCCGTGTCTCAACCCGCGTCTGCTGCTGACTAATTCTTCCTGCGTGACGGCTTGTTATTCTGCTGCAAAGCCTGCCATGGTAACACTGGATCAGCATCTCTGCTAATGTGTCATCCAACAGAGAAATGGAGGAAATGGCTGCAAATGCTGAAACGGACGTTAACAATGGTTCCACTCGCCGAAAGATGACCCTGAGCTCCGACCTGGGTGAGCGTGATCGCTCTGTTGTATAACATGACTTTTGGGGATTTTTAAGTTATACACTAGTGCCACTGCAGGTCTGAGTCTTGTAGAGCTCTAGCCGTCATCCTTCGGTACGTGAAAACACAGTTGGTTGGAGTTTAATCAGTGGCTTTCTGATTAAAGATCAAAGTCTCATCACATCCATGCAGAAATGGAAAGAAAAACACCCTCCATCACTGATAATTGAAATTCACTTAATCTGTGGGTGTGAATATAGAGTAACGTGCAGCATATGTCTATTCATTTCTAAAATGTGTTTGTAATAGTTATTCCGATGTGTCTGAATAAAAAGAAATGTTTTTTGTTTTTTTTCAAACTAATGAAAACCTTTGCAGGAGCTTAAGTAAAATCGTCCGCGTCCTGTACACTACTACAGCATGGTCGAGGCATGAATTTCACTTATCAAATGAGGGAGTGTAATTTTTTTTTTTTTAGTAACATTATCGGGTTCGAGGACAAGCTCTCGTTAGCATGCACACAACAGGTCTGTATAGATCTACGTGTGAGGCGAAGACTTACTTTCGAGCTCTATTGCATTGTGTCGACACAAACAGGAAAAAAAAAGGAAACATGAAGTAGACAAATGAATTATTACAACATCAGATAAACATATTCAGATGGCAAAATCTGTTGCTGCTGCAACCCTCGTCTCCTCTAGACTGTCACCTCACCTCTGAAGAGAAGGATTTGTCCTGAAAGCGGTGTGTCATTTCTCTGTATTCAGAGCTGTGCATGCTCCCCTCCCTCCCGCACAACCTTCCTGTTGACACCAGTGAACACTCACCAACACAGGCAGCGCCCCAAAGCCTCTATGGCTCCGTTTAAGAACAGTTTACACCTCACATTCTTTACTGTGACGGATGAGGACTTGTGAGGGGAAAACAATCACACTGTCTTGCCGTTTTGGACCAGAGGAAACAAGCATGACAACATCTGATGTGATGTTTACTATCATGACAAGGTCAAGGACGCCTATAGGCCTTTTACAACCCTTCACTTGTCAGGGAGCTTCCTGTTCTATATTAATCTCAATCCAGAGTCTGAGTATCACACCCTGCACGAAGGCTACATGCAGCACTTCAAGCTTTGCGGGATAATGCTTGTTCACAAACGAAACTAAATCTTTACGCGACAAAGGCTTGACGGGAGGATGCCGCCGCCATGCTGAGTAGTTGTCCTTGCAAACAAAGCTGGACGTGTCTTTTCCCCCATTGAATCTGGTTCTCTATAGATTTACCTCAGAGCTGTTTCCATTATTAGGCTGTCCTACAGAACAGGAGGTGGACATGAGACATTGTCATTGCTGCTGCAAATTGCCTGAATACAACAGCAAGGGCATAATAACTTAAAAAAAAAAAAAAAAAAAGCAGCAACGCTATAAAACTGCACAAATCTGGTCGCTGGTTGCAGCAGCAGCATGCATTTTGTGTATGTGCGTCTCCCTTCCTTGAAATTAAACAGCCTAATGCCTTTAAAATGGAAGTTGCACGCAGGAGACCACAGAGACCCGTATGCACGTAAATAAAACCCACAGAAAGCGAACAAATATACGAACAGAGGACATTTCACTTGAGCATAAAGCTACATACTAACACAATCACTGGCCACTCTGCTTATTTATTTAAATAAAGCCCCAAGCTAATTGTCAGTTGCTAAAAGAAGCCATGGAATAAATGTGTTGGTAAGCACTGTAGGATGAAGAAAAACAACAGCAAGGTGAGGCAAAAATCAATACTGTTTTGGAGTAAGATAGCACTTTGGGCTTCCTTGGGGACTCACTAAAAGACTAGCTGACAGGTAAGTGTCTGACCAGCCACTAGAGAACTAGAAACCCAAATGTGTCGGCCCTGAGGTCAGCTTGACACCTGACTCGCAGCGAAACAGACACGTAAGCATCTGACAGATACGAGGGATCAATATCATACTGCTGTGAATTCTGCAACTTCAGAATATTTCTAGGTAACGTGAGTTTTACACAGATAGAATATGTCTTTTTCATAATGCAGAGTACACTTCTTTTCTTTTCTTTTTTATCAATGAATTCCTCACCATCTGTCACATGCACAATCAGCAACTCAATGTCACATCTGTGAAGTCAGGTAGTAATGAAATCCGGGATTCTTCCGTAATACGAGCGCATAATTTTGCTACAGGTGTCAAACAATTCAGATTTCAGGTTGCACCGGTGAATCACATGAATATGCTGCTGGATAAAAAGGCGTTAGAGCAACGGAAACGGAGAGGTCGGGGGGTTGAGAGGGTGGCACCTACTGGTGAATGGCTTGGAGAAATTTCCTCTGGTGCTTCCTGACTCTGGCGTGGTCCATCTTCCTCACCAGTTTGGTGTTCTTGTAGATGAGCCACGTCTCCCTGAGAACATTCGCAGCTGTGTTTTTCACCTAAAGAGCAGCAACAAGACAATGTTATTATATCATTTATTTTAGGTATTCAGCGGAGACTGCAGAAAGGAGACGCATCACTGACAGAGTGTGGCGCTTACTCTTTTTGTTAGCTGGGTGTCCATCATAAAATTGTGGACGTGTTTTTCAGCTTTGGTTAATTCCAGTTTCTTCGCCACCACAGCCACCACCAAGGCAGTGCAGCCAGCGCCCTAGGACATAACAAGAACGGACAAAGGTGGTGATTCCAGTTACAGGTCAACATTTTTTAATTGATAGGTAGACGTCTGCTGTACTCACCATAATGCCAGTCAGGAGGCAGACTCCTTTCCCACAGTATGTGTGGGGGACCATATCCCCATATCCAATGGTAAGAAACGTGATTGAGATCAACCACATGGCTCCAAGAAAGTTGCTGGTTATGTCTTGGTTGTCATGGTACCTGAAATAAATAATACATGTAATAGATTGACCAGACTCCCTGCACCTGCATAAACCGACGCACTCCAGCTTCACCTTATGACTAATTCTTATTGAAAAAGTAACCCGCTGTAGCAGTAACATCAAATCTGTTGTCAAGGTTCTGCAGGGCTATGATTTAATGGCATGTGCAAATCTTGCAGAACTGTCTACTCTGTCTATTTTTACTCCTTATCTATGTTTCATGCTGAGCAGCACGGCATAGCGTGAGAAACGGATCCAGGCACCTCTCGCAAGCTCTCACTGTCCATGCAGCGATGATCCATAGCGAGATGGTGAAGACCAGCAGCACAGTGCCGGGACAGATGGTCATGAGGGTCTTCATCACAAAGCGTGTGTTAAAGTTAATCTTGTTGAGTGCACCGATACTCCGGGACGAGGCATCAGTGAAGAGCTTGCTGTGCAGCAGCATGACACGAGCGATGAGGTACAGCCGCAGGAACATGGGGATGGACAGGATGATGTCCACATCTGCATCCGTCTTGGATGGCACATAGGAGTAGGCCAAGCGTGCTGTCCAGGTGAAGGTGTAATTCCCTGGGATGGGGTGGATGGCGCACACCAGGATCTCCAGGCAGATGAAGAAGATGCGCTCATATGTCATGGCTATCCTCCAGTCATCAGCTGCGTTGTCCACCATAAATAGCTGCAGGGAAAGGGCACCGTGAGGACAGTGAAGGGCAAAAGACAGCTAACATTTTCATCACGTTGACATAGGAAGCTACAGGAAATCATTAAGCCCATTACAGAATAAGTCACAAATTGCCGCAAGTCACTAAATCCGCCACATTTGTTAAAGACCCTTGAACAGAAAAAACATTTGGAGGAGGTGTAGTTGAGTAAAATGAAACATAAATCACGAGGAAGATGCAGAAACGGCCCTCAGATGTACACAATGGCATCTGATGAAGGTCGAAAGACTGAAACACCTTGCATTCGTTTTTCTGAATACATATAAAGACAATATTTGTTTAGGAACCATTTGTAGTTAATGCTTTCTGCATGGTTAACGACGACAGCCTGAAAGGAATGCAACTCAAAAGTAGAGTTCATCAACACAGGATCATCTTCACTGAAGCAAAAATAGCCACAAACGCTTTTTGATATTATATGCTTTTCTTTGTGTTACACGTAAACAAAACGTCTTTTTCAAGTGTACGAGACATTTGAAAGTCATTGGGTCATTGTGCTCTAATGTGTAACATTACGATACAGTGATTAATAATCGCAGCTCTACTCCAAATAATTAAAGAAAAACCTAAAACTCAGACCCATTGTTAATCATGTGATCTCACTCCAGCACTAAACACTACCAGAAGATCCCCCCTATTAATTTTCTCGCTGCCTTCAGACTCCACTAATAATCTAAAAAGTGTTACACCAAGCGTTACATTAGCAGCAGGCAGAAAGCATTTTCATCTTCAAAGCATAATAATGATGAGAACATCTGCCGCCTCCACATTAGCATTAGGATCTGATCGCCTGGCCACCCTGACCAGAAGGTAGGCTGTTTCACCGGGGGCCTCTGCACGAGTGGATTTCAACCCTTCTCATCACTCTTCTCCACTCGTGTCCTCTGTCAGATTCATCAGCCTCCTCTCGCGGTCACTTCTGTTCCTAATGCTCCTGCTCCTCCCTCCTCTAGCTCGCCCCCTCTTTCAATCCAATCTACAGTTATGTTTAGTCAGAAGATTCACTGCTCGGTGTATTCACCCTGAACTAATGGCTGAGCCAGTGACTGCCACCACCAGTTCATTCACAGTGATCCCTGATCAAGCTTATGGTTGCAGATAGACTATCTCAATCGTTTTATATTTGCTGGTGTGGGTTGCAGATTTAAGACTATCAAACAGTATTAACTTCCCCTGCACTGGTTGAATAATTCCTCCCTCTTGACACATCGCACCGCTATTCCTGCACAGCTGCTCCTGTTCTACATCCACTCAATCACGTCAAGGTCCTCTGCCTGTACAAGCCGTCACGAGTGGAAGTAGATATTTCACAAAACGTTGTTGTCAGCAAATGCGAGCGAGGTTTCCAGGCGGCTGTTCTTACCACGAGAGCAGGCTCTTATCTAAAGGAAGGAGAAAAACTGCACCGTTACAATTTGTCGGAAACCTCCCTGATGTGCTCGGTAATGAATTATGGGATGCCCAGTGACTTCTGAGGCTTTGAAATGAAAACATGCACAGGCGGGACAATGTTTTTTTGCTTACAGCTTAGCATAACTGGAAACGGGATTGTGCACAGTACTGTCTTTCAGCCGAGCTCGGCGGCTAGTTAAGGGCCCGTGCAAAAATGTATCGTCCAGGAGAGGGTGTGAGCAAAAGGAGGAAGGTCACCTACTTTTTGGGGAAAGCATGGATGTCATTTTGGATTAACTGAGTATTTCAGACAGTGATGATCGTACATACAGGAAGAGACTTGTAGCAAAGTGGCGACTAGAGACTAGAGAAGCAATGATGACCTAATTCAGCAAGTTGTAGGCAAAACAACACTAATAAATAAAAAATCCAAGCATCAGAGATGTGAACAGGGTTGGTACCAACTCGAACTAAGCTCAACTTTGAGGCAACAACCTATGGGAGCGCCTGATATGGTTGATTGTCTTATGGCACAAGCAAAGAAGTCCTTGAACGTTTGCTGCAGGGAAACGTTCTCCACTGTCTACTACTACCTCCAAATTCACCGTGGTGATAGCGGGAAACCAGATGGCGGCATTTGACTGCATTTGTCTTTTCAAACAGAGAGCTGGGGGGGCAAAAGGAGCTGTCCGTACACTAGGGGCACTTTAGGGAATTACCAGAGCCTGGAACGCCCACCAGTGTCCAGCTGTCAGCTACAAAACGATGGGCGACGAGCAAATAGCTTTATTTAGGCGTATTAGAGCTCTGTAAATCAGCTGGTGTTCTCTGCAAACCCCTCTACATGGGACCCTTGCTGGATGCCGTGTTGTGTACTAGTTAGAAGGGGCATCATTTAATGGTTTAATCACCTGGTTTTCTTCTGCCAAAATGTCAGTGTTGAGAAACTTTATAGTTTTTAGGGATATTTTTTCACTAACCATCACTAGTTTTAACAGTGTTCTGTCTCATGAGATACTAAAAGGTCAATTTAAATGCCTTCTGTTCTCATTTGCTTATTCAGTCTTCATTCAGCTGGACCAAATGCACCATTTGTTCTTTTATTATAGTCGTGGCTATTGATAAATCTACTCCGGCTGTGAGATCTGGGCTGTGTAAAAATAACTGGTACCGTTAAGTTAGAAATTGGGGTGGAGTTGATATATTAGGGGCGTGCTTGTTGCGATTTTTCAAACATATATCAATACTCGTACGCAAATAACTTTCAAACGGTCCCTTTGCTCTAATATCCCGTGGCTGCCTTGCAGTCAAAGCAACAGTCTTTTTGTGTGACATGGAAAACGATCACACCATTAAGCACATCGCAACTCAAAAATTTGCCAGCTAGTCTAATTTGAGATTTCTCATTATAGAATAAAAAACTGTCCCACTCCTGAAGGGCTAATGGGATCAGTGACCCAGATTGTAAATTTAGCTCTGATGTGTTACATAAAATGGAATTGCTGAAATTTCTCCCATTGAAAAGAAAGGTCCCATTCAACGTGTTCGAGTCAAGGACAGAGAAAGCATGGAGGAAAATCAATAATGCTGTGCACTGCCATTATTCTCACAGACACACATGAATGGTCCACATGTTACTGTTTGACAGCCTCAAAGGCTCTCAGAGACGTCAGCCGATTCGCTTTAACGTACGAACTTCACTGAGGACGGCGCGCTCATTAAAGCTTCTGAGCCGATTGCATGTCAAACAGCTACTGTGGAAAGAAATAGCAACTGTCAACACGCTGGCGCATTACAAAAAAAAACAAAAAACTAAACACTGGGGAAGCTGCTGCTAACACATGTCCCCGAACAAATGGTACAACGGCCCCACAAAGCCTCCGCAGCTCATTTATATTTATTTAAAAGCTACAATCAAAGTTCCCCCCCAAACACTGAAAACACATGAATTAAAATTTCAGAGGCCATTGTTCATATCGAATGAGTGACACTGAGCTCCTTTAACAAACTGACATCTGCCAGAGAAGTGTGTAACTCTAACCACAGCTCGTCCTGTTTGGCTTTCCAACCGAGTGTAATGTAGACACGGAAACACAAGCTGTGACTCCACTCTGCTACGGTTTCTTACTTACAGAATTAGGCCTCTGAAAGCAGCGAAATCTATTGTTTGCACGCTGCACAAGCCGCAGGTTTATTTTACATTTTAGACAACAAACCGGTCCTGTCAGAAGCAGTTACAAAGTTTGTTACCTCAAAACAATGTAATTAAACATTTAGAAGCGGCCTGCATAAGGAAAGCCTACTTGTTGAGTAAAAGCAATTATGGTAATGGATGACCTGAAACACAATACTCAAGGGTCCTTTACCTCACAGCATGAAATATTCTGTGCTAACGGCAGAACCAGCGGTTATGACAGAGAGGTGGAGGGAACGACATCTGTGGCGGAAAAAACATTTAACTGGGTTTTAAATTAGGTTGGAGATTTAGAGAGTCAAGAATTAAACCAGACAGATGATGAGCCAGGAAGTTTTAAAGGAATTACAGGAGGTTGACAAACGATTTAAACGCTGCTAATAAAATTACTTAAAATTACTTTAATTGCAGTTAAAACACAAGCACTGAAAGGCACTCAGAGGTCTGGAAGAACTAATAGAGGTTCCAAGAGGCCAAACATCTCTATCCAAACTCAATTGCTGTTTTTCAGATCAAATTATTACAAACTTTTGTTTCATTACATTTTCAGAAATCAAGAAGTCTTGAAGTTAATACGACTAAAGATATGCCACGAGGAGATGACTAAATCACATTATTAAAATAAAGACCAATTAGAAAAGGAGGAATGGGAGTCTCACAACCAGGCCCGAAAAGAGTGTAAAGTGTAGTGGCTCAAAGAGTCTCCAAACCATAACTTGCAGGTGGCACAAGGATTGTGAAAGATTTGAGCTCCTTTTTTTTTTCCTGAGGTTTCTGCTTTCTATTAAATAAATCAGTGGCGATAGGGATTCTGTTTGAGGCGCTCACGGCTATTTTGATCTAAACAAGACTGAGAGCTTGGGGCTGTGCTTGCAGCTCTATAAGGCTGTAATTACCAAGATAATGACTAATATCAACATGCTAATGTGCTCACGCGGCCATTCATCATGTTCATCATCTTGGAATAGCATGTTAGCATGCTAATATTTGATGATTAGCCCTTAGCACAAAGCTAAATTTCGAGTTATACGTCATTTATGTAGCACCTTTATGGCAAAACAACTTTACAAGGTGTTTTTTTTTCCATAAAAACAGATATTAATAATCAACAAATACCACCTATTTGGAATAGGGCATTCAATAGGCCAAGTGATAAACGTCTTAAAGAGATTTCAAAGAGATCACTGATTATGTTTGAGGCTGAGGAAGGATCGGGGCATCACTGAAGCTGTTACAGTTCATCCACGGGGTAAGGTGAGGATTCATCCTCTGCAGACCATGAATGTCTGACCATGAATGTCTGCAAAACATGAAAGGGTACATGAAATACCCTTCAGTAGTTGTTGAGATCTGGACCAAAGTGCTGGGTAAAGCAGCTCACAGTTAAAATGCATTTCCTTATCTTATCTTGTCTTATCTTGTCCATGTATCCTAATGTATACGTGAGCTTGTGTGCTTGACTGTAGACGTCACAACGCCCTGACCTTCAAAAATCCTGTCTTCGCAGTGACAATTAAATACAAGAGAACACACATCTATCCGCTGCACTGTAAGAGACAGCAGAAGGAAGGACGAACCCAGGCATCGCTGGCCTCTCAGTCGCTCAGCTTGTTTTCCTGATGGACTTCAAATACAGTCTAATCACTAAGAGTGCATGCTCCCCTCTCATCACGGGAAGGGTTTATTCATGTCAGGTTGAGAGACAATAGAGCTGAATATGTCCCGATGATCATTCCCGGCATGCCGTTGTCCTACATCTGCACTGTAGAGTCTCCGAGGAGCTCACCTGCGATGCTGGCTGGGTTGGTTACTGGTTTCACTACTCTCAATATAACTAATGGGGTGCAGCTCAATATTTAATCTGTGTAATGTGGAGATGGGAACATATATCTTGTCACTGAGAATGAAATCGCTCAATCTCATTAGTGAATTAGGTTGAGAGGTTCAGTTCAATTAGACATTAATGCAATGCCTTATTTATGATATCAAAGCGAACCACTAAAAGGCCACTTTGCTGAGTAAATCTGAGGCGGTTGCTCATTCAATTTGGCTTTGTTGTTTGTGAGATAAGTGTCACATTTGCGTACACAATTCTTTTCTTCAAGCTAAAGTACAGTTAAACATCTCTGAGCCAAAATGGAATAAATATTCATTTTTTAAAGTGCTGTGGCGGCAACCAGGTCGCACACATTAATAAACCCAAACCGCCTGCATATTTTAAGTCACACACAAATAAAAAAAAATGTGGTAAATACCATCAATAAATAATATTTGGGAGACTGTATAAGTTCAGTGAAAACATTGAGGTCACCAGCCAGCGGCGGTTATCTGACTCCAGACTGGAGCCCCAGGTAGAGGACAGATTTCACTGTGAGAAATGCACATCATCTCCTGCAGTTACACCAGATCTCTGACACATACACAGCACCCAGGGGCCTCCTGACAAGCATAGCCAAGTTTGGCTTTGGCAAGATTTGCTGGCACCGTTTGGACGAGGTGCTGCTATTTTATCTTTTCTGCAGATTGTAAAATGTAATATTGTGCAACCGACTTTTATCAGAAAAAAGTACACATCAAAGGCAGAACACCCCCCAGAGCGTTTTGCATTAGTTTCATGAAACTCAGCAGAACTGTCATCGCAAGGTACAGTGACATAGCAATGGCCTTAACGCAAATGCCCCTCGGCAAATAGCCTTTGATGTGAGAAGAAGAGAAAACTTTCAAAATGTCAGCTTCTGTCTGTTTGGGAAAACACTGAACACATCAACCATTTCAGCAGCTAGTGCAAGAGGAGGCTTTGAGCTTGTAGCTCATATCTGACAATGACAAATCAAAGTTATGAAAGAGCTACAGACGCGAACCTTCCTGTTTCTACCTATGTTGCAGCCTGCCAACAAAATTGACTCACCTATGCTAAAAAGCTTAAAAATTTCTGGATGACTCGCCAACTACGGACAAAGGACATGTGTGAAACATACATGCCTTGGATTTCAAACCTTTTTCCTACTTGTAGTAACACTAAGAACATTTAGCACAACATGGACACGTTGTCTCTTTCTGTTAATGCACTTGGCTCAGCGGGTCACCCATCACTGCCAGTGCAGAACAGCAGATGTATCCCTAAACAATTCAAATGACAGCTGGCGTCCAGCTTCTATCCCGTCTGACCTGACCTTTAGAGTTTTCAGTCACTCCGAGGAAGCAAAACTTTGCGTTGTGATACCACATTAAAAAAAAAAATAAAATTGTAGGGCACGGTCCTCACCGAGTTTGACAAGTAAATCAGATTTAAGGGGCTAGAAATGGTGAGGAAACATTTCATCATCCTGACTTGTGCCTTCTTCATCTGACAGGCATCTGTGAGTACACATGGATGTGCATGCATAATCTATTTCACTGCAGTAGCAAAAATTCCCCACATGGACAAGTGCACTTCAGAAACGGCATATTGCAACATTGCAAACAAATTAGGCTCTCTTGGAGGCTCAGCGGAAATGAAAGAACATCACATTTTGCCACGTAGTTTAAAGGCAGAGAGCTGCTGCAGCGCTAACAAACGTGGCTCTAATTAGTCGGCGTGTCAGCATGTTAGCTTCGAATGTATGTGACCAAAACTTTTATTTCATTTAAGCGTGTATCTGAATTTAAGTAGTGAAAACACGTACAAGTTTCTCAAATTTGTCACGGTATATGATGCACACAATTGACGGTAAACACAGGACTGCAGTGAGTGTTAGTTTCTGTAAAGTTTTCATATAGTTTAATTATATACTTTGGTTTTTAATACTCAAGTAAATGATCTGAATACCTTTCCAGCACTGCCAATTTCACTTATTAGCTCCACTTTATTAGTCATGGGGCGCACTATAGAGCCTGCATAATATTGTTTAATGTCTTCTGAGACTGTGGAGGAACTTTACTGATAGAAATACTCAACAGGCATTGCACAGGTTTCTGCGTTTAGGCGTAATGTTTGCAGACTGTTAACAGCAGAAGTGGGGGCATGACGTCCTAAAGGCAAAGTGTTTGTCAGGCAGAATTGCTCCGCTAAGCAACAGAGCCGAAGCTGTTGACAAATCAATCAGTCTGTGAACAGAAAACTCATTGCCAACATTTCTGATAATTGATTAATCAAACCCTCTCTTGTTCCAGCTTCTCCCGTGTGATAAATTTGGTGCTTTTCTCCGTCGTACATCAGCGTCAACTGGATTTCTTCGTTTAGGGGTCAGATTGCTCATCGGGCAAAAAGGGTTTGAAGTTAGCAAATTTTCTTAGGATTCTTTTCCGTTACTTTAACTTATACTTATTTAACAAGCCCCAACACTTTCCTATTGGAGGTAATTAACACTAAAAGTGAGAATTTGTCACCACGAGTCTCCGAAGTCACCTGACTGTATAGGACATTTTAAGTAAAGCCTTCATTCAGTTATGGATTAACTTCTTAATTCTTGACTGCAATCCATTTGACTTGATCTATCTGAACATTTCCCAAGTTTATTTCCATTCAAGTGTTGGAAAAAAAAGAGGCAGATGATGAGACAGAAAACGCATTTCTGCAGGTCTGTGTCATTAGCAGGATAGAATTAGAATTGATTCATTTTTTTTTTTCTGTGTGTGTGTGTGCACGCATGTGTATGTGTCTATGTGTGCGTGTGTGCGTTTGCCAGCACATATGTCAGTCTGCAGGAACCAAGTAATGACAGACTAGCAACAACAGGAACAAAAGACCCTCAGGCAGGGAAGGAAAGGAGCAGCTGGCGTGGTGGAAGCTGAAGTATAAAACACTCTGAACTGGATTTAAATAGTGAGACGGAGTCACTTTCAAGAACTGGTTGATGGTTACTTCCAAAGGGGACTTGATGAATTAGAAGACAGGCCTTATAATCAACTCGTGCATTTAGAAAGAAGCGTTAGTGAGTAAGACTGCAGTGACGGGATAATGTTCTCTGATTCACGCAAGGGTTCTGGCTCCTGCTTCAGTCGTTGTGGTGAAAACTGAATTGCAGTAATCAACCATGAGGCAAACAATCGTCTTAATACATTTTTTCTAGGTCAGCAAAGGAGGAAATGTCTTCACCGTGAAGAGAGAGCTATCTAGGGTGTAGAAGTGTTTTGGATATCGGCTTGACACTCAGAGGAGTCTGGATCAAAGAGGTTTGAGCAGCCTTCCTGTGGGGTAAATATGCAGCTGCTGACAATTAAAGGACTGGAAAGGAGAACTGGTTTTTGGAGCTCAAATGAGCATTCGAGCTTTGCTGTGATCAAGTACACAATGCCGCTTGAGAGCCATTTCCAACACCATCATCACAACAGTGAGAAAACACGGTTATCTGCGGCCAAACGTGTAGCAAAGCAAACTGGAAGCACACTTGCATGGCTGAGGCGGCGCTAATTTAACGAAAACTGAGCCACTGTGTTTAAAGAATGCACCTTTCACATATGTACAAGCAAAGAGTGAGAAAGCTCTGTTTATGAATTTCACACAGTATCTGAGTTAAGCGTGCGGAGGCCAAATGAAGGGGAAGAATGACGCTTTCTAATTTATAAAGAGCTACTGTCTGCAGGGGAAATGAAAAAGCCTCTGTTGTGAGCTGAAATATGGTAATGATGGCGCTTTTTTGTCATCTCTTATAAAGAAACTTACACAATGAGAGATGCGAGCAGGGTGACACATTTTACTGATGGGCTATTTGAAGGACTTATACTCTCCTGGGACTATTAAAAATAGCAATGATGAATATTCTGCCACTTTTTTATGCAAACAATGAAAACCTAAGTGTAGGTATTTTATGTTTCATAAAAATGTGCTGACAATTGATTTAAATATAGCAAAAAAAAAAAGGAGTGCATGAAAACAGCTTGCTCAGCTTGTACAAAACAGATAAAGACATTTTTTTTTTAAATCAATCACGTCTCGTGTAAATGTAAGAAAACCCCATTAACATGATTAAACGCGGCGGCGGTTAAGATTTGAGAAAATGCCCGGCTTGTGTTTCCTTTCAACTTTTACAGTCAATTACATTAAAGAATGCCTCGGATACATGAGACCTCTCTGCCAACATGCCTTCACCCTGAAGAAAGTGGCACCATTAATTTTGCGCCTGCTCAACCAAGACACAAGTGCTGAAGCGCAAGAAGGACTGTAAGTAATGCAACAATGCTCCAAGGCAAGGTCATTAAAACGGCGCGTTGGAACCTCCCAGGAGAGGCTGACAATCATTCATCCACTGAGCCCCGAGAGGATTTCCTAAATCTTATCAAAATGTATAATGAACTGTTAATGTGGCTCCAGAAGATGATGATCCGGCTATACGGTCTCAACCCTTCATCATCATGCATCATGAGAATTTAACTCCACTGTGTAAAGTTCTTAAAGCCTTATGTGAATAAGCATTTAACCTCAATTGAGCACGCTTCATTAGCTTTTGGGATGTTGTAACTTTCAAATAATAATAATAATAAAAAAACAACTTGTGACATCCCATAAAGTGCAACATAAATTTAAATAAACGTGATACAAGACTTGCTCTTGCAGCATATTATTTGGTAAGATGTCAGTGTTCAACAACAGTTAAAGAATAGGAAAGGTGTTTCAGCCTTACCTGTATCTCTCTTGCATGGTATATGATAATCAGCCCCAGGAGTATGATTGTAGAAAGGCTTATCAGGCATTTTAGAGCTAATGAATAAAGGGATTCCTGCAAAAACAGCGAGAGCATAAAAGCCAAAGGAGACACAACATCAGGACACAAAATCACATTCTTCCGTGGTAAACTACATGGTGCGTGAAGATGCCACTGCAACAAATTCTGACATTGCAGTTTCCTCTTGTATTATTGGGGTTCCCCTTCATGGTTGGACAGCAAAGGGCCTTTTGGCCTGCATGTGGCAGGACAATGTGACTACATGGGACACTGTGCGGTGAGCCCAGACCTGTGTTTCTTTTAAAGTGTCTCGTTCCCCTTCACAGTTTTGTCAGAAGTTGTTGTAATGTAAAAAGACTCGCTCCGTCAGTATAATTTAACATGAAAGTCTAAATGGGACTCCAGGAGTTTGAGTAAATACGCACCTTTCCATAGGCTCCCCATGACAGTTCAGTCTCTATAACCATAACAACGATCCCAAACATCCCAAAGATTAAAGCATAGTCGCTGAGCCGCTTCCTCTTCTCAAACAAGGCCCTCCTGTGCCCCAGCTTTTCCCCAATGTTCTGGTTCTTCTTTTTCCCCGATTTGCCTCCGCTGTGGCCGCAGCCACCCCCTCCGTCTCCCGATGCGTAAGGCATCAGGGTGGTGGAATTGTTCTCCGGCTTGGATACTAAAGTGTCCGACGCATCTGCGGCTGAAATGGGCTGCAAGGGCTGAGACTCGGAATCAAACTCGTGTATGTTTCTGCGGGACGAGCTCAAGTTGCTCAGCGGCCGCATTACGCCGCCGTTGTATCTGCAGCTGCTCATGGCTATTTCATTGTAGGAGTTACTGTCTTTGTGGCTGCTTCCCAGGCTGCCCCGCTGCCGATCGCGGCAATGCTGCTGCTGCTGCTGCTGCTGCTGCTGCTGCTGCTGCTGCTGCTGATGGTGAGGATGATGATGTCTGGATGAACTACCATGACTAGAGGGTGTGAAGTCGCAGACGCTGTACTGGCAACCTTGCCTCGAAGACGTTTCCGAAGGTGTCCTTAAAGTTCCCACAGTGGTCGGCGACGTCCCGCGAAAGACGAGGCTTTTTCTGGCTTCACAGGTGCAGTTATTGCAGGTGCAGCATTGGTCGTGCTGCTTGCTGAGCCGATCCTCCCGCCCGCAGTAGTGCTGGTACTTACAGTGCTGGAGCTGCTGCTCTGGAAAGAAATCGTTCTGCAGCTGTAATGGGGTTTCCATGTCAGTGCTGCTGTTTAAAGCAGCAGTCAGGTACCACGGAGCCCCTGACAAAGGGCGTTATGGTCCTTACGGGAGGACAGAGCCGCTGCATGAACAGATCCATTTCGGCTCCGGTAGAATGTGAGAGGAGCCTCCGATTGGGCAGAGGGGACCAAAACAACTGGCTCGACGTCATGAAAAGGTTGCAACCATGGGACGTGAAGCCCTGCCTCGTTTCATCGTGATCAACTTAAACTATTGCCTTTTAAAACATGTTCTGCATGATCAACCTGCACTTTCACACCTTTAGACAGAGCACAACTTGCCCCTGGAAGCGCAGCCGCGGGGGAGTGAATTCAAACACACGGAAGGTGCATTTTCTCCCTTTACCGTTGTTAAATGTCACTTCAGTAATACAACTCTGCCCTGATGAGATACTGCCATTCTCACGGATCTAATTTAGCTTTTGCACAGAACACCCATCAGCCTGGCCTATTCATAAATCCCTGACTGATTCCCCATTTATTGACTTCATAGGAAACACACGTATCTCGCTGTCACCGCTGATTTACAAGGTGCTGGTTTCATTCAGCCCATTGGCCGGCCGACCATGTGACTGTGCAGGCCTGTAGCACCTACATGACAAGGGCCCGTGTCTGCAGCCACAGATTGATGTGATCGCTGGTGGCTCCGTTATTAATGGAGTAGAAGAGTTATATCACCCCGAGGAAATACAACCAACTGCCCGAGATTGAGCAGCTATGGAGGCATAAACCAAAAACCGAAACCCAATCATCCGCCCGTCCCAGCGTTGCAGCAGCAACAAATTTAGTCTTAGGGCTGTTAGGATATATTGGAGTTATGTTTTTGTTTTTGTGATGGGATTTTAGTCAGAGCCGCGCAGCTTGCTCTCATGTCCTCCTTTGCTTGAGCTGCAGTGGAGTCGTTAAGTTGTAAGGCGTCTCTCTATGTAAATAGACAACTGGAAATCATCGTTGGAACTATAAATCACAATAAAGACTCTAAACACGTGCAAACCTGTTCAGTGTGAGTTTAACGTGTATAAATCCTTTAACACTAATTCATGTCTGTGTGTATTGTTTTTGGATTATTCGAGTGTAGCTGCTCGTGGTGCTGAAAGTCAGCCTGTCATGAAGTAACTTTCAGCACCGTGGACAGCTCCACTCGCTCATTGATCACTAGCAGCCCTTCAATAAAACAATCCCTCTGCACAGGATCGCAATGCGCACTTACTCCTGATTGGCTGGAGCCGCGAGTCACGTGACGCCTCCCACCTTTCCGAGGCGGAAGCTTCCCTTTTTTTTCTCTGTGTGTACAGTCCAGTGAATGGGCACGGCTTTTATTAATTCAAGGCACATATCAGGCATACAGGATGGACACAGGATCCTATTCGGGCAATATTTGAGCCTTGTTGTTATTCAGTTGGACACAGTCAGCGGAAACAATGCTGGAGAGTTCATTAAAACTGAATGTTGATCTCTGTTACCTGGTAGCATACAAGCCTGTCATGCTCTATCTATCTATCTATCTATCTATCTATCTATCTATCTATCTATCTATCTATCTATCTATCTATCTATCTATCTATCTATCTATCTATCTATCTATCTATCTATCTATCTATCTATCTATCTATCTATCTATCTATATATCTATCTATCAGGCATAACATTATGACCACCTTCCTAATATTGTCTCCCTTGTGTCTCCAAAACAGTTGTGACTCATCAGAGAATGGACATGGGCCTTCTGAGGGTGTCCTGTGGTGTCTGGCAACAGAATGTTATTAGTGGGGGGCCTTTGGGTCCTATGAGGGGGAGGGGCCTCTGTGGATCATCCCATAGATACTTGATCAGTTTCATATCTAGTGAATTTGGAGGCCAGGTTAACACCTTCTGCTGTTTTTCACGTTTTTTTAGTTGTTCCTAAACCGTTTCTGTGTGTCTGTGTCAGGCTGCATCCTGCTGGGGATGACTGCTGCCATCAAGGGGTGTCATTGCTTTGGGGTGGGGGTGCCCGGTCTGGTTTAGGTGGGAGCTACATGTCTAAGTAACATCTGCATGAATGTCAGGTCCAAAGGTTTCCCATGCAGAACACTGAATTGTCACAATATATGAGCAAGTGATTCATTGTCTTTAATAAAAGCCAAATATAAAATACAAAAGCATAATATTTCAGTTTCTGAAACATGTTTTTGTCTACTGTCAGGACTTATGTGAAAATCTGCTGATGTTTTCATATACAAGTGAGGGCTGCAAATACTTTTAAGCAGCACTGTATGCACTGTATATATGTTATTTCAGTCAAATGCTGATTGAGTGCATTCGTTTTCACTATACCTAATGTTTTGGCAAGTGAGTGTGTATTAATAGTTCAAAAAGTGTAATCAAATTTGCATTGTGCACTGCTCTCTCATGTTCAGTTGAACTGGGTATTGCTCCCCCTAGTGGTGGAAATGACTGGACTCTGACAGTCCAGTGTACTTGAAAGGGAAGTAAGAAAAAAAAAAGGAGGGGGAAAAAAGGAAACGATGCTCACACATATTTCTGTGATGTGCTTGCTCTGAAAAGGCAAACAGCAAAAATGCTTGGAAAAAGTAATTTATAGTCTAGACATCCTCACATTAACTGCTGTAGAAGTTTAATCATTTAAATATGCTTATATTAAGCCTATAGAGAATTCATTGCATCAAGTTTACTAGTATTTCTGTATTTGAATATAAATGCATAAATATGAACATCTCGTGCATACTTTTACATCAACATTTGCTCTATACTGTTTGCCGACTCCTGTTGAATAATGCAGATGTATGCCAGCCTTTAGCCGCCTTCTCTTGATTATAAATTGCGTTTCTGTTCAGGCAGACTGTAAGTGGAATTCAGATCAAGTGTCGCTTTCATCTCTTTTTTTATTCTTTGCAACGCGTGCTGAAACGTCAAGGTTTCTGCTCATGAATAAAAAGTTTGCATCAGAGTTTTGAGCGCTGCCGCTTCTTTATGCACCGCTTTCCATTTTCCTTCCCATGTACTTTGAAAGAGAAACACAATGCCAGCGCACACAGTTACAGAGTCAGCACCACTTTACCCCCCAACTCCATATGTTTACCTACTGGACCGTGTTTTGATGGTATTGACAAGTAGGTGAAAATGTACAGGGAGGCAAGCAGCAGAGTGTGCCGTCTGCTTAGTCGACGGAAACAGCTACTCAGACATTTCCCAGTTTCCTTTGGGCAAAGGTCCATTAAAACAGAGAAAAGCAAGAACACACTTGATCTCTTATATTCTCACTCAGAGTTGTGACCGTGTATGAAAAACATGTCTTTGAGTTTTTGAACGTTTCACTTCAGAGATGTCTTTACATTATGTGTCATGTTTCCTGCATATCCATGTTTACTGGGAACAAGTGAAGCAATCAGATGTAGGCAATATAATCAATTCATATCATCATATTCAGTGTGACTTTCTCAGTAATAATCGGTCACTCAGCTCTTTCAAATTCCAGCTGTGCAAAATGTAAGAGTATAATTCATGACCCATAGTGTTCGGCCCTTTTGCAGCATATCTGAGACGTTCATCTGCTTTTAAACCACACAAAAGTTCATGCGCATTTCTATCAAAAAACTTCAAAGAGCTTTTATTGCTTTTATATTCCCATACTGAGAAAGCTAAGAAATGACTTTTGCTCTCTTATTGTCATGCACAGAGGTTTTTATTTTACTTCAGGGCTTCTTTGTAATAAGTTCAAGGCCCTTAAATGACTTCAACACCGCCGGTGAGACTCTGAAGAACAAAGCAGTGATTGAGATAAGGGATCTTAATGATGCAATGGGCACGACAACAAAGGATGCGGTTTGAAACTCGAGTCGGATGGCTCTCCATCTGAGCGAGACTGTGAATGATTCCAATTAAAAGTCTTTCAGTTTGTTCAGCTTCTTAGTATGTATCATTTGCACCAGTGAAACTGCTGAGATCAATATTCCTCACTGGTCCCCAGACAGCAGATATATCATCCTGTTTGATTTTGCTCTCCTCTCTTTTGAAACAGACAAATTTTCTGCGTGTACCAGTTGATCACCAGGTTGAAAGTATTCATTTGGACAGCATGACACTGGCAGTAAATGTCAAAACCTGCAGCAAAGACAGGTGTTTGATGGTAGTTTGTCTCTTGTAGGAATTTTTAAGTGATTTTAGAAATGATCAAGGCATCGCTGTCAGCTATCAATAGTCCAAACTAAGAGAAAATAAATCCTTATTTTCAGAGCATTGCCCATAAATTTGTGATGTTTACTTTAGCATTTGGATTTTTTAAACACACCTTAGTGCTGTTTGGATTTAGTGACTTCAGTGAAGCCACATTTTACATGGTCACATGGTTGTTTGTCGGTTTAAAAATGTCCGTGGACAAATTTTTACACCATTTACTGAAAACTAAATTATAAAAACAGATAAAAGCATCTGACTTTTCCTAAGATTGCACTGTGTTGCATGCGGTTCATGTCAAAGCAGAGAAAGTTAATGAAATCACGTGACTATTTGAGTGATCTTACACATAAATGTGGTTATTTGTTTCTGTTTGTACCAAATGTCTTCTACGATCCAAACTTTCCCACAAGTTTCACCAAAAATCAAATGTCACCCGCCTCCATTGTGCCGGGAATTAATTGAACATGATTTATTTAGCTGTGAGTTATATGGACACTGGATACCTGACTTGAGTGAGAAGCTCACCCTCAAGCAGCATTCTGCACCTGTTTTCACTCCAATTCCTCCTCTGATGTCCCTGATACCTGAATCCAGAGAGCTTTTAGGCGCGTCACACCTGACAGAAGAGCCATTTGTGTTGAGCTGGAGATTTACTGGCAATCTGGCTTAAGTGCCTCGCTCAAGGGCATGATGGCACGTTATACGACGTGGGATTTTGACTCTCAGGTTTCAAGTTTATTTCCATAAGAGCAATGATATACTGGCGGCGTGCTGATTCGTTTGTAAAAATATTTCATTTGTAATATGGGGAATGGGCAGCAGCCCTGCGCCGACAGAAACTCACGACTTAATTGGTCTCTCTGTCGTTTTACTTGATACTCCAGTGGGTTTTATGGTCGGTTGACTCAGAGGATGAATGTGAAATACAAAGGAAGAAGACTTCTTTCTGGCTGCAACTTAAAATATGACACCAATAGAAAGATATTACTGATTACTGCATGAAAGCGTATCCGAATGACAACATTAATACTTGAAAAACTTTTTTATTAAAGCTGTTTCAAGGTGTTTTCTGTTAGTGGAGATTAAAATTGACACTGATCCATTGTGTGTGTCTGAAAACCTGGCTCATTTGTCCGTTTGTACACTACTTATATACTTGGGCTCGTCCCAAAGTCTGACATCAGCTACATCTTTCACCTTTTGGTCCTGTTATCCACCAGATGACAAAATGAAACCTCACTTGTCATCTATAGTGAACAAGAAGTAAAAAAAAAAAGATAAAACTTTTTTTTGGGGGGGGGGTTTGCTTTTGAGCTAAAAGTTAATGTCGGCGTGTTGATATGCTCAAACTGGCAATGGCAAGCAAATATCCCTTGAATGTAACTTTCCACCTTAAACCATCTCATTTCAACATGTTAGCACTGTGGGACTGAGAGCAACATCATTAGCTTTACATGTATTTGACCAAAACTCAAGTGTTGGAATAAATGGAAATGTTGACCTCATGTTAATGGTGTTTGGCTGCCAGTTTGAGGAAAGCATGAATGACAATCCATCCAACAAAACAACAATAAGCAGCCTAGTGACGGGCATGTACGCGAAGAAGTCATCAATTATTTAAATGTTTGTATAACTTTTTTGTCCTATTCCATCCAGTAGACCACAGGTGTCAAACATATGGTCTAATCTGGTCTGCAGCATGAATTTGCAAAGTGCAAAAATGACACAGAAGACTGCAATTTTTTAAAAGAATAACTGCTATCCCTAATGTCCACTGTTTTAGAAAGAGAAGAGGACAGAACACAACACTGAGACACAGCACTAAAGAGCAGAGAGCAATGTGCTCAAACTGCACTAATTTTTCTTAAGATATTTAATTAATTCTCCAAATCTCCAAATTTACTTCTTTGCTCTAAAACAAATGGAAAAAGTCTGGAGTTGTCATTCCTTATGAGTTATTACTCTGTTGTGTTACTGGTCCGTCCTGCTACAGATCAAATTGGGCTGTATGTGGCTCGCAAGCTAAAATGTGTTTGACAGTATAGACACATGTCATGAGATCAAACCTTAAGCTGGAGTTAGACAAAAAGTCATGGGACTAAAAGCAGAAAGCTCTATCCTCTGAGGGATTTCGCTACAAACTTTCATGCCTATCCATTCAGCCTCCTTTCTTAGAGCCACTTGAGTAACGTGGCTCAAATATTTAGATGGCGATACAAACACTGTTACCCGATCAGGGAGACCTGACACCCCGACAGAAATCAATGAAGTTACACATTACAGCAATTGGTTTCAATTCAGCCACTGACAGAGACGAAGGTGCTTCTTATTGTAGAACAGTATATAAATCAGTCTGTGTGTCATAGTGAAGCAGTTTAGTTTTTAGTTACAGGACAAGTGAGGCGGTTAAGTTTAGGGCTGAAGACAGAGGCAAGCAGTCATTCATATGTATGCTTGATTTGATGACACCAGGCTGAGGAAAAAAATAAATAAAAATGCTAATATCTTGCTTCAGAAGCTCTTTCTTCTCAAAATACATACATTATTGATTTATCTATATCTTTAGCCACGTCTAGCATAACCCAACCCTAAGAGGTTATATACCACAATTGTGGTATATAACTGACTTCTTCATACCACACTTGGCCTTGAAAGTGCACCTAAAAGGAATAGATTGGTGAATTTTTACATACACTTCACATCTCTAAGCTAAAAATGAAGTGAGCAAGCTGTTAGCTTAGCTTAGCATGAAGGCTGGCAGCGAGGGAAACTGCTGGCTTCTAAAACTTCCAAGTGTCTGAAATTTACAAAAATAAATACTGAGAAAATCACACTGTTGGTCAGGCTTCTCATCAGTAATTTCCCAAAACTATTCCTCTCAGTCATACATTTCTGAAGATCCAGACAGACGTTTATGGTTATAATCCTTCTTGCAAATAAATACTCTGAGAGTGCTTTACTATTAGTCAAACATTTTCCTTGAGAAACTGTTCCATGTATCGTTGAGACTTACAAAGAGCATATCAGGGGAAAATGTTTCACTTCTGATTGTCCTGCCAAGCATAAATTCAATAGACACGCTGATAGAAAAGTCACGATTTGCTGCATTTGTGTGTCATTCATTTTGGCTGAAGTTACTGTATATTTGATAGGGCTTGATTCCTGTCAAACGTGGCACAGAGCTCCTGGAGAAATTCAGCACAAAAGAGAAGTTGTTAGAGCATTAGATGGTACAAGTCGCTCTGACCGGACTGCAGTTCACACTCAGATAATGAGAATATAGTGTGTGTGTGTGTGAACCTGAAAAGCTCCTTGTAAAGTGAACCTGTGAGCCATTCATTATTCATCGTGATCAAGCGTTGCCATGACTCTCCGTCTACTTGGGAGGACCTCACAAGTTTGGCACGACTCCTTGAGCGTCTGCTTCTGCTGCCAAGCGTTTCTCAGATGGCCTGAAACAAAGAGTCCAGACTCAGAGATACATAAAGTGCTTGTTAAGAGACATGAAGAGAATATCAACCGCGATGCTGCCACCTCATGGCAAATATGAAGTCAACGCAGGAGATGGAAGAAGAGGCAGTGGGATGATGATGTTGTTTAGCAAGTGTGACTCACAAATGTAAAGCTGTTTTTACTGGAAGACAAAAGTAATTTCATCAAATGTTGATGTAGAAAATACGGCTAGAATATTAACCACCAGTTATTTCCATATTATCACTATGACAAATCCAAGACTGACTTTCATTGCGTTTTTCTGATCTAAATATTTATAGACTGTGATAGATATGAATGTAATCACTGAACAAATAATAGGTTTGCATTCTCTGTGTATATAGGAACAACAACACATTAAAATAACAGCGCCCATCAAAATGCTAAGTGACATTTTTGAACATTTTACAGCTTCTCAGTTGTTCTCCCGTGATTCATCCGGCACAGGCATTAAGCTGGAGGTCACAAGAGACGACAAGAGAAGAGAAAACAAGACATCAGCTTGGATCAGCTCTTTGAAGTACATAGGTACAGCTCTCTATTTATATCACCTCTACCTGTACACGTTGTTATAGGACAAGTTGCAACCTCTGGGGCAAAAGGAAACAAAGGAAAAAAAAACATAAATCCAAAGTGAAAAAAAAAAGAAATAAACATAAACAGCCTGTTATAAAAACCGTATTGGTTTGTGATTTTGTAATTCATGAAAAGTGGGTGCATGTCATCACATGGCGCCTCAGCTCAGGAATGGAAATTTCTGTAAGGGATCAAGCAAAAGTCTAGTGAACCAAACAAAATTACATAATGGTTTAAATGAGGACCTTAAATACAGGCTGTATCAAACCAAATGAAACACAGAAGGGTAGAAAATAAACATAAACTAGGATTAAATAGTGTTCACACTGCAACCAACCAGAAACCATTGGACATGTCAAGCTTCACTGCACAGACAGATTGTCTATACCAGTCGATGAGTAAGATCTAACATTGTGATTTTTCATTATCTTGCATCTTAAACAAGACAAAAGACCGAGCAAAAAGTTACGTTATCATGTTTTCAAAAGAGAATCATGTTGACAAAAGATCGTATTTTTTTCTTTTTCTCTTTAATGTTCAACCCTCCAGTCCAGTTGGTGGCGTTAATGCGTCTTTAAACTGGTTTGCCAATCACCATTTAAAATGAAGAAGAAGAATAAGAAGCCACGCCCTCTGCTCACCCGGAAATCCGGAAATGCTAGAACAACCAGGTAACTGTTAAATGACTCAAAACAAAGAAATAAGAAATAATACAACAAAACTAACTTGCCAAAAAACTCATAATGTCAATGTGTGCACGCCATATAACACTGGTGGTTCAAGGCAAATAAAAACCTAAATGAAGGCTGAGTCTGTTACATAAGCTAACAAAATCAACATCATAGTTACAGGTGACTATCCTCTGTCTGTACCTAACCCCTGTCCCTGTGGTAAAGGAAAACAGCATGTTGTACGTGTACCACCAGCTTAGGAAGAAGTTATTTCTTGCAGAAGTTATATATTTTTGCTTTAAAATCACAGTTGCAGTGCCATAATGTGCCGGTGCCTCCAACTGCATTCACTGGTTTATGTAGAGTTTTGAAGAGAACACACAAATCTTTCACCTTCTCACAGGGGGCAGTCTAACAAACAGACTCACAGCTGCCAAAAATGACTCCTATCCACCAACAATAAAGCTCAGCTGGTTTGCAGTCGAACAGCTGGGCTTTGTGTAGATTGTTTTTACTGAACAGATCAGGCCCTCTAGGTGCTACAGTAGTGGGCGGCTAAAAGAACAACAATTCATCCCGGCAAAGGAGTACACGCTATGAAACCAAGGTCTAGTTACATCTTCTCACTTTCTTCCACAAACACAGTGACATACATCTCTTCATTTCTACGTATATTTCGCTGATTTCAGTGGATTCATTCGATTTGTTTTCTTTGTCAGTTGTTTCTCTGACTCTGGTACTTTTTTTGGACGTCTTCTTTCTAAGGAAGGAGCTGAAACTTAACTGACATTTGTATTTTTACTGCTCTCGTGAGATGAGGTCAACAATTAAACCCATTGGGGATCAGTCATCATTTTTAATGACTTTGTGGTGTACAGTTTTGTTTTGTGCGGCATCAGCCACTTTTATTACATTTACTTTTGCGTATAAATTGATCCAGACGATATGTAAAAATGGCTTCTGTTTAATGCAGCGTCAGCTTTTCCTCCTTTTGTCAGGCTGTAAATAGAGCCTCTCTGGCAGCTGCGAGGCCTTTCATCTCCTGCAGGAAACCGGCCTCTTGACAACTTTTTTAGAAGTTTCTCAGTGGTCTCTCTGAAGTGTGTTTTCATCTGAAGCTGTGCGACATCTGGTTGGCTAGCCTGCTTGACACAGAATGACACCACGGGAGGCTTATGTTTTTAGTTTTGGTCGCGTTGGAATCGGGTTTGGGTGTTAAACGATCACAAGAAGCAGTCTGGATAATGACAAATCTACCAAAGGCTCCTGGCTCATGTATCATAAACCCTTAAGCTGTAGGATATTTTTTTGACATTTACACCAGAAAATCATTCAGTGGGAAACGGCTCAACAACTAAATGCGGTAAAATGAACAACCTTTGGGACAATACAATAAGTAACCTTATCTTTATCACAAGGCCAGGGAAATATTTGAAAATCTCCAGCAGAGTGTGTGCTTATCAGACCTTTTCAGAACGGTGGAAACTAATTAACAGAAATCTCAACAGAAAGAAGCACAACAAACTAGATTTCGCAGTAGTTGCATCAGGCAACATAAAAAAAAAAATAAAAAAAAAATTACACTTGTTGTGTTCATGACAGATAAAACCTGATCGCATTGGCTGTTACTGACATTTTGGAAAGTACACTTCATCTTCTTGCTCTTAAATCTGTCCAAAGACTATTTTAAAACACACTCTGCACCAACATGCCCCATCTCATTTATTTAGATTTATATACAAATTGCAAAGACTATCTCCCTGGAGCTGGTGGCAGCAAGATTGCAAAATTGCTCTGTGTGCAAGCCAGAAACAGTCCAACATGTAATTTAAAAAAATATATGTATGCATAATGAGTGAGGTATTCAATAATTAATGAGTTTAAAAAGAAAATCAAAGTGGCTCTAGCTACAGGTCGATCCAGATCCCATACAGGACTCGTGTCATTTTGGCTCTTTGCTATTACTTTGCTTATTCCTTATTCAAAAGGTTAATGAGTGAAAGGCTGTTAGGGGCAGCGGGGACAGAATTTGAATGATGATTATGTTTAGCTTTTGGGCACATCTACTTCGCAGAGTGAGATCATCAGCAATTAAAAATGTCGGTCTCACAGGAAGCATTTTGGCAGCTTGAAATATTTCTAAATGAACGCTTTAATTTAAATAATCTTATTGAGAGGTTGAATGTTTCGGGTCACATTTATAATGATGTTTCGGTGTCACCCAGTGCAACTTTGCAGAGCTTTTAGATAGATTGCGAGATAATAAATAACTTTTATGTTTCTTAAAGTGGCCGGTCCAGAGCGTTTCACCGGCACTGAGCAAAATCCTTGAGCAAACATAAACCAAATCCACATCGCTCATCTGCTTGCACAAATAGGCAACTGGTTACCCACACACACTTGCTTAGTCACCCTCCGTTGCATCTCTTCTTTGGCCTGGATAGAAAGTTAATCATTTCAGCGCTGTGTTAAATGTGCGCTGCAGCCATGCGAATGATCTGAAAAGACGACAGACACAGACAGTATGACTCAGTACTTAGCGCTCCTGGTAGGTAACATTTAAAACTTTTTATTTTCACTTGAATGCCAAAGTTGAGAATATGGTCAAATGAAATAAAATGTGCTTTACGTAACCTCTGTAGCTTGCAGAATCTGCAGCATAAATAATTTCACATATGCACTGACATGGTGATAATGGGAAACTGATTTTGATTATCTGACATGATTGATTTTTTGAAGTTACCTCAGCTACAGAATATAATCACAGTATGAAAGTATCTGTACTATGCATGGGTATTACTTCTTTAAATATTGTTCTATATTGTACTCCTCTACATTATTTTCACAGCTTTGGTTAATTTTTGTCACAAAAGCGAAAATTTGTAAATTAGAAGTTTGTTTTTCTTTTTTCTCTCTTTCTTTCACATATTGTCATGTAAATTTACACTACTTTGCACATTAAAACTACTGGCTGGCAGCATTTTACTGTAAATGTACAGTACGCCTACAGTAATCAACTTTACAGTATTATACTGTAATAACTCCCTACAGTAAATTACAGTTTTTCAGTTTGCTGTTAAACTATTTTACTATTTTACTAGGTGGTTAGCACTGATGCCTCACAGCGAGAAGGTCCCGGGTTCGAATCCATGGGCTGACTGGGCCTTTCTGTGTAGAGCTTACATGTTGTGTCTGTGTGGGTTCTCTCCGGGTACTCTGGCTTCCTCCCATCGTCCAAAGGTTGATTGGTGATTCTAAATTGGCCGTAGGTGTGAATGTGAGTGTGAATGGTTGTCTGTCTCTGTGTTAGCCCTACGATGGACAGGCGACCTGTCCCGGATGTACCTCGCCTCTCGCCCGATGACAGCTGGGATAGGCTCCAGCAGACCCCCGCGACCCTTATCAGGAATAAGCGGCTACAGAAGATGATTGAATGAAAACTATTTTACAGACTATTATTGTTTTATACACTATACTTTGCATGAAATTACATACTGGTGTCCTTTACAGTTACTTTAGCATATTTCCGATGACATTCTTCTTATTATTTATATTAAATGATTTAGGTGACTACACAGACACATAAGATGGTGACATATACCAACATTTATTTAAGATGAAGCACATATTTTTTTGTTTACAGTTCATTGTTGCTTACATAATGCATTTTTTTTTTTTTTATCCGCAGCATTGTGTAGGAAAAATGGAAAAAAATGTAGTAGTTGTAGTAGTTGTAGTTGTATCAAATGCCATGGGGATGTAGGAATTGACAGCACAGGGCTTCTTCTGAGCAACTTTGCTTGTCTTTTTTTTTGGAATAATCCTGCCCCAATCTGGCCTTTGAATCTCTTTCTGGATCGATTGCCAGCCCATGCGTCTGAATGCACTTTCAATATTTAACTGAATACGCTGCAGCTTCTTTTTAATCATACGGGTAATAATGCACAAAGGGTAGGAGAAGACAAACCGCCAAATAGGTTGGCTCGGTTCCAGCAGCAGCTTAGATAAACGAGTAAAAAACAGAAGTAGTCAATGTGAAAGAATCGTAGCTGGTTTTAGGAAGTAACAAGCATTTGTACCTAGCTGCTCTGAAAACACCATAATCTAGCTAGATACTTACTAATGAACAGACACAGACACAACATAGATGATAATAAGAAACAAAAGAAATATGTGTCAAAATAATCAGATTTTCTTGTAAATTGTTGGATCTCAATGGATGATTGCCAATAGAAAGTCAGGTTGTGGCCCTCCAGTGTTGCTCCACATATCTTTCCACTGGCTTTTTTTCTGTTGATTCTCTCTTCACTCCCACAGAATTGTGCAGGAAACTGTCATTATTACCCAGAATACAATGTTTTCTACAGATTTACCTGTTTTTCTTGTACATACAATTGCACATGAAGCAGCTCGAACTAGGTCCTGCCGTCGCTGCAACAGCAACATGTTGCTTTCACACTGATGCTTCAGCGTTAATCATCCTTAAGTGGGATTTTACATGCAGGCCTTTTTAATGCAGTATTCTGCATCACTGTTTTTGTATTTAAATAAAGGATCTGAATATGACTTCAATTAATATTAATATAAAACTAAATGTCACCATGACTAACGACTTGTTTTTTTGTTTTTTTTTTTTTTACTTTCCTCCAGCTCGACTGCCCCGTTGTAATTGCTGCCATTTTTATCACTGGTATTGGTGGGACATTTCAGTATGGATACAGCGTATCAGTGATGACTTCTCCCTCTGCTGTAAGTAGAACCGCTCACATTAAGATCTTGGTTGAATGGAGGACGTTTAATATGTGATAAGAATAGTTTTGCATTATGGTTTTTCTGTGAAAATAAAAGACGCTGTGTAACTGACTGTGCTGTCGTTGCAGTTTATAAAGGAGCTGATGAACAAAACATGCGTGCATAGATACAACGTCTCCTTGGAGCAGTGGCAGGTCTCTCTCATATGGTCCTTCACCGTGTCCATTTTCTGCATCGGGGGGTTACTGGGTTCGCTGTTTGCAGGTTCACTGATCTCAAAATTTGGCAGGTTGGTGTGCATGAATGTAAAACCTCTGCCAATCTATTTATGTGTCACCTCATATTTAGTTTTTTTTACTAACGCAGAGGCTTCTGTATTTCCTGTCCCACAGAAAGCAGTGCCTTCTGTTGAACAATTTTGTGGCGATAGCCGGAGCTTTGTTGATGCTGTTGAGCCAAACAGCCATGTCTTTTGAGATGGTCATGGTGGGAAGATTGCTGTATGGCATCAATTCAGGTGAATCACGCTTATTTTCTCCATCACTACAAGCCTCCATGTATTAATCAGCTTCTTTTTATATTATTATTGAATATCCTGTGATTCCCCTGTGATTCTAGGACTCAGCCTTACAGCTCACACAATGTACCTCACTGAATGTGCACCCAAGAGGCTGAGAGGGATGGTGGGTGTCACCATCGCCACCTTCATCTCCACTGGGAAGTTTTGCGGTCAGCTGCTGGGGATCAGGTGAGGATGCTGTCATCGTACTGTATACACAGAGTGGAGTCAAGTAAAGGCCAGGGGCCGTGGCGGGTTCAAATGACAGCTCACACGTGGACCTAGATCTCTTAAAGACTCGCTGTGTTATGGATATAATCTGTAATCTAGTGTGGACTGATGATCCACATTTTGCATCCTGATGGTGGCACTATTCTAAAGCAGATGTTGCACTTGCAGTGAGTTACTTGGTACAGAAAAGGGGTGGCCATGGCTGCTTGGTTTCAACGGTTTCACTGCGTTGTTCCAGCTCCTCACCCTGCCCTTCCTGCCAGAGTCTCCCACCTTCCTGTTGTTGGACAGAGGAGACCGCGAGGCCTGTGAGAAAGGTGTGGGAACGACTTTTTATTACGCAAATATAATCAGTTTGGTAGTCTCAACGTTATTGTGATGGCTTTTTTAATGTACCCCTAGCTCTGCATAGGCTGTGGGGCAATAAAGATTACAGCAGGGAGGTAGAGGAGATGCTGCAGGAGAGAGCCAATGTGGAGAGCATCCGCAGCCACTCTGTGCTGGAGCTGGTTCAGAACCGAACGGTCCGCTGGCAGCTCCTCACCATCATTGTTACTTTTACTACACTACAGCTTTGTGGCATCAACGCTGTGAGTTATACGTCATGGACAGGGTGCATTTTAGATTAGACATTTCACCTCTTTGCTCAGATTATGTTCAGAACTGTCTTTATGAACAGAGAAGTCATGCCGTTTGTTGCCTCTCTATGTTTAAATGCTTCTCTCCAGGTATACTTTTATTCTTTTGATGTGTTTCGTGCGGCGGGAATCCCAGAACACAAATTACGTTATGCCGCCTTGGGAACAGGACTGTGTGAGCTGTGCACCTCTTTGACCTGTGTGAGTCAAATGTCCCTGCTATCCAATTATGTTTAATATCCATTTTAAATCCCACTAGCATCAGTGAGTTAATTATGTAAAAATTAATCTGCTCTCCTGCTAATGTTAACCATCTGCACACCTCTCCTCGTGTGTAATGGCAGCTCCCCCGTGTGGTTGTTTAATTCTGTGCAGTTACTGTTGCATGTGTTTGTCGTCGCAGTTCGTGATTATTGAGAGCACAGGGAAAAAAGTCCTGCTGTTCAGAGGCTACATAGGAATGTCTGCAACGCTGATTCTCCTCACCGTCACTCTATACCTGCAGGTGAGTCACACACCACACAGTCGTTGATGCACATTTCTGCACAATCTGTAGACCAGTTTAAATCCTGTCCTTTTCCTCAGGGTCAGGTCTCTTGGATGCCGTACTGCAGCATGGTCCTCATTTTCATTTTCATCTTCTTTTTTGCCAGTGGACCAGGTACAGTTCTCGCAACATCTTAGCTAAAATAATCAGTTTTAAGAAGATTTCAGTGATATCTCACTGCAACATCCCTCTTGTGTTCTTCCCCCTAAGCTGGAGCAACAGCCCCTCTGCCAGGGGAAATCTTTAATCAGTCATATAAATCAGCCGCATACACAATCGCCTGCACCCTCAACTGGGCAGGTCTGTTTACGCTGGGAATGGTGTTCCCTGTCTTAGTGGTAAGCCTGTTGTTGTCTCTGCATTGACTGCAGGTAAAACGATGAAAAGGTGTCAAGATGTGCCATTCACTCACACATTGCTCCCAAATGCTTTGTTTCCAGGAAAATCTGGATTACTTTTGCTTTCTGATATTTCTTTTCTTCTGCGCCGTCTGTGGGACGTACGTGAGGTTCAACGTCCCCGAGACCAAGAACAGGACGGTGCTGGAGATCACGGCAGAGTTTGAGAGGATGCACTGCAAATCTGCAGCGTCGAAGGGGAAAGGAGTCGCGGAGCAGAAACTCAACGGGATCCAAATAAACGAGACCAAACTCTGATTTAGATGTATTCACTAGATTCAGTTACATGTAGCTTGAAGAAGTGGCTGCATGTGAGTCGATATAAATAGTTTAAATGGGATCAAACTGGTCATTAGTAGCATGAGATTAAACAAAAGTGACTTGATGGTGACTTGTCCTGGGTTTTTTTTTGGCCACTTTATCTGGATTTTTGTGCGTTTGACCTTTTATGTTGTTGTTTTTTTTCAGTTATTAAACGTGGACATGTGCAGGCCTGTGCCCCTGTGGTTTAAACCAACTGTTGGCCCTGAGGTTATCAGTCGGGTCCAGGCTAAACTGATATGCGTCAGTACATCCAGTGTCCAGTGAGACAAATATAGAACTTTTTTTTTTTTTTTTTTTTTTTACTTCAGTGCATTATTTAAAAACTTAAAATTAGAAAATAAGAGCTGCCAAACTACAACAATCACTAATTAGAGGTGAAGCAGATTGCACTAAAAAACAGATTTCAGTCTTATCTGAATCACATAACAAGCACACTTTCTCTGCAGTTAAACCCGCCTGCCTCTATAACTTATTAATGCTTTAAAGTCTGATAACTTGCTTGCCAGTGTGCTAGTTAAAACAAATATATTGTAATATATCAGTCCTGCAGTAAAATGTATCTTCATGAAGGTTATGATATTTAGCATTTGTCTAAAATAGCAGAGAGCTGTGGATTCAACTGATAAGACTTATTTTTGATAACCTCAACTTTAGTCAGTGGTTTAGTGTTTAATTTAATACATTTAAGCAGCACAGCTAAGTACATCCTCCATAATATTCATAGAAGTGAATGATCACATTTCTTACACAGTTTAAACATAAACTCAACACTGTATGTGCAGGACTCTTACGTAAGGATGCATTATCTTTCACTAGTGTACCTAATGAAGTGGCAAGTGAGTATATGTTTCTCATTCATGTCTTTGTTTTCGTACTTTGACCACCTGTGCTGAGTGCACTGGTGAATCTAAAGCCAAATGATTCATAAATCATGAAATCAGAAATGTTTTGCTTTGCTGCGCATATATAGTTGAACTTCTCGGGTCACGGCAGGACTGACAGTCATCTGGGAACTCCCAGCTTTTACGCAGACGCGTAAATGTGCGGAGCCCTGATAAGACAATCTACACGCTCAAAGCCGAGCGTAATGCAGGAGGAATGCGTGTCAAACGCGGACGGAGAGGGGGTGAATGCGCATGTCCCGCGGCGATTTACATCACCGCCGAACGTGGAGGAGATCCAGTGCAGAAAACATACAAAAACACGCGAAGCCACGCCCACAAAATTGGGGGTAAATTTGGCGATTTAAAGACCCATGACCAATGACTGGCGGCTGAAGTGTTGACCCTAGAGGAGTTGGACATCATCTTCGACGATGGACGAAATGGAAACATTTTCCAGCGTCTCCTCTGATGACCTCGAGGTGAAGAGAGGCTTTGACCAAAAGTGAGTTTGATTTGGGTTAATGTTACACGCATGGAATAATTGTATTTACATGCCTTGATACAATAACAACTCCTGGTCTTTTGTTATTTTAGTTTTCTCTGAAGAAAGTTTTTCTTTTTCAATTTCCATTAGTTGCAGCATGAGCTCACAACTCGTTTCTGCTTAATTAATCGATTGCTGTGGGTGTATCAAACAATTTGAATGATAAATAATAGTCTGTAGCATCTATTTGTGTTCTCCCACAGGTGTCACAGTGCTCTCCGCTCCTTATCTGCTTCTACAGTCAGTGTGGACGCTTGTTTTAACATTTGAATAAGTTAGTTGGTGCTCACTGACAGTTTTCCTTTGCTGTGCTGACCTAAGGAGAGAGATCTTCGATGCTCAGCAGCAACACAAAACAAGAGCTCGTAGGTTAATTATTTACAGCAACTCTATATGTATGAACCCTTAAGGAGGGTTGGGACCAGGTCATCCAGAGTGGAGGTGATGCAGATACTGGCCTCACTTCATGGTCTGATAAAGAGGAGCACATGTGATCAGAGAACTACCAAAAAACAAGAGTCAAGGAGCAAACACAACAGCGTGGATTCTTTTATTTATACTAATTTGCATAGACTTGAGACAGTAGTGACGATGGCATAGTGTTGATGATAGCATCTGTTGCCTCCACCCTGCTCCACTCCCACTGAAGACGCTTGTAGTGTAGTGCAGGAAGCGTGACAAAAACTAAAATATAGGTCAAAATGGTTCCTGTCACAGAATAGAGTCAATAATGCTGCGACCGTGCCAAAAAAACAAAACAAAATCTTTAGCTTAAAACAATAAAAATGTACCTCTGAGCCGTTTGAACACAATCTCAGATCGGATGCCAATGAGCAGATAAACAGAGATGACGCGTTCAGCCTTAAGAGCCATGTAAGATCTCTAGTCATGTGTCAGCTGTGTTGTTGTGTTTCATCACAGGGTGTTCGTCAACAGAAGCCTGACCCTTGAAAACATCAAATGCTATGGCTTCGACATGGACTACACGCTGGCAGGTAAGTGAGAAAACTACAAGAGGAAGCACGTTGAGTGGATGCCATGTCTGTTTATGAATCTGAACTCTCTGTTATAGTGTTTTTCCACTGATGCGTGTGTTTGTTATTGTCTGCAGTGTATAAGTCTCCCGACTACGAGAGTCTGGGCTTTGAGCTGATAAGAGACAGAATGGTTTCCATCGGATACCCACACGAGCTCCTGCGCTACACATACGACCCCAGCTTCCCCACTCGGTTAGTGTCTGGTCTGCCTCTGCGTCTGAGGACTCACCAACTCGTCTGATGTCAAGCACTGATAACCTCGCTCCTCTCTCCCCAGCGGTTTGGTGATCGACACCACCTACGGGAACCTCCTGAAGGTGGACTCGAACGGGAATATTTTAGTCTGCACTAACGGCTTCCGCTTCCTCAGAGGGTAAAGTTAAAATCCAAGCACAGTACAAAGATTGCGCACACGTGCACATTTTATTTACATATTCATTTCTCTTATTTTTTTTTTATCATCACTTACGAACTCTTGAGCACAGAAAGAAAGAGATCAGACACACAAACAGGATGATAAGCCAGAAATATTACTATGATTTAAAATAATTAGTACAAATATATTCATGCTGGATGACATGATTTATATAAAACATAATAAGCTGAAATGTTATTATAGATTAGCTAGTTTCTTTCTACTTTTAGCAGCGTTATACTCTTTAAAACAGTTTAAAACGACCCCACCTTTTCCAGCTGCAACATTTATTCTGAAACTGGTAATCTTACACGAGCTAATACTTTCACTTTTGGCACATTAAGCCTATTTTAATGCTAGTGCATGTGTCTTATTGTTAAGTAAACATTTGAGTGTAAAATATTTACACTGAACAGACTTTTTCTGGCTGGTATTTCAGCTTTTACTCAAATAAAAAGTGAAAGCACTTCTTCTACCGGGTCTCCACCAAACGCTGGAAGATCTGAGAACAGTTCTCTTTACGTTCCTCCATGTTCGTATATTATCTAGTCTCTAATATCTGGACCTTAAATTGATCAACTGAGCCTATTACAAATAAATTATCATAATAAAAGCGGCAATAAGGAGAGATCTGAAATCCTAGACCGGAGTATGTTTAATTTTATCTACTTCTTCTTTGTACTCAATGACGTTTCAGAGAACATATTGTGTTTTGTTCATCCACTACATTTATTTGCTAAGAATAAACTGTACAGTAGATTAGCAAAAATAATTACGCGGAAAGTTCATTCATTTCAGCTTTTCTTTAAGCAAATAACTGAATGCTAAATGTACTTTTAACTTATATATTTTTTATTGCATATAATATTAATGTTGCTATGTTTAGTAAAGAATACTTCTACTTAAATTAAAATGTTGAGGTTTATTTTCTGTAGTTATTACACTGAGTGGATTTTTTATGCAGATTAATTTTTAATAAAAAAAATGTTATGTATTAAATTAAATTACAATTTCCTCATAAATTCCTAGTCATTTAACAAGAAAACTGTTTGTTTCAACGTACAGGTTACACTGAATCACATCTGTTTCAATAAATTGAAATACTTCATCTGTATTAATGACGAGAAACACAAACAGCGGTTACAGCAACACATACACGTGCACGCGTTGAATCTTTGAGCTTGTACGTTGTCATAAGACTTCCGACGGATGTTGTGAGTTCGTGTGTTTGGACTGGATGTAACACTGGCCTGTTGTATGTCTTTGTTCCACAGGGATGAGATCCACAGCTACTACCCCAACAAGTTCATCCAAAGAGACGACACTGACCGCTTTTACATTCTCAACACTCTCTTCAATCTCTCAGGTACAGAGATGAAAAATATAAAAATAAAAAATTGTATTCATATTCATGATTCATCAAATTAATCAGAAGTATAATATGTATTGTAACCCGCGCCCCCTGCAGAGACATATCTCTATGCCTGTCTGGTGGACTTCTTCACCAGATGCAGCAGATACACAAAGTGAGTTTGATGTGCTAATTTATTTTGCAAATTATTTTCTGGTGCCTAATTCATTAAAAATGAACTGCGTTTGTAAAGAAACTCTTCCTGCTTTCCGTTCTCTGTTAAACCTCTGTTAGCCAGGGGAAAGGATACCAGCACGGCGACTTGTTCATGTCCTTCAGGAGCATGTTCCAGGACGTCCGAGACGCAATGGACTTCATTCACGATACGGTGAGTCAACAAAACGTGTCCTGTTGCCACGTTTTTAAGCTAAAATGTGAGTCCACTTGTGTGCCAAATGATAACGTGTGTGTTGCACAGGGAACCCTGAAAGAACGAACCATCAAGAATTTGGAGAAATACATAATCAGAGATGTGAGTAAATTTAAATTAATATGCATCTAAATGTGTTTTGGTGTAAATACTCCTATAAATATAAATGTTTTCTTCACAGCCAAACATTCCCGTGCTGTTAAGCCGAATAAAACAGGTGGCCAAAATCTTCCTCGCTACCAACAGTGACTACAACTACACTGAGGTGAGCACTTGTGTTGTTCCATGCACCTAAAATATAGACATTAAAAACAACCACTTAATCTATTTTTCTTTTTGCCTTCCCTTCTTCACCTAGGCCATAATGAAATACCTGCTTACAAGTAATACTAAGGTAAGACAGCTTTCACTTTGAACTGTCATAAAAAAGAGAATCATGTGAATTTATTCCTAATATCCGTCGTTCCAGCCCGGAAACGCAAAAGTCTCCTGGCACACCTTCTTCGACCTCATCGTCGTGGACACCAGGAAGCCGCTGTTTTTTGCAGAGGGGACTGTGCTGAGACAAGTGGACACGGTATGGAAAACGAAGACGCTAAAGGTGCACAGATTTGTGTTAAGCACTGTCAGGTTTAGCTAACGTGTTTTTGACACAGAACACGGGAAAGCTTCGGATTGGGACGTACACCGGGAACCTCCAGCATGGAACAGTCTACTCCGGAGGTAAACAGACTCTGAAGGTTTAGAAGCTCCAGCATTTATAATCATTTACCATAATTAAGTAGACTATGCGTCCTCTTTAGAACGGTTTAAACAATTTGTACTATTAAAATGGCCCACCAGTCCCCTAGAGCAGAAGAAGCTACTCAGATGAGTGGTGAAACGTCTTCTCAAAAAACTCTACAAGCCCAGTTGCATTTTAAAATGCGCTTTGGATATACAATTAAAATGTGATCTCAAAAGAATTGATTATTGACACTAAATGCTGTTTTCATAGAACACATCCAGTTTGGACATTGGCTGGTTTCCACACAGCAAGTCAATTAGACTCTACATGCAATGGTACAGCTCCTGACTCCACAAGGCTTACTGTATAATAAGGGTTAAATTACATTAAAATGATAAGAATAAGTAAATATATGACCCCAGACCCCAACACAAATGCTAATGTCTGCTTCAATTTTTTGAGATGCAAGACTGGTGTCATGCTACCTGATATAAAAACATGTCTGAGTGACCTGTATCTTAAAATTTGGTGTCTAAATTTAAACTGACCTGAGTATTATTACTGGATTTTTAAATGATTTACAAGGAAATATGTAAATGAACAGATAAACGTGTAGGTTTTCTTTAATTTTCTGTTTTAAAATCTTTTTTTTTTTAAAGTGCACAATTGAAAACTCACCTTCTGACCTATCAAAAACATGTCAGTGCTGTGTTGGCATTTAAATTAAATATTTAGTACTTTTTGGGGTTTAGATCCTTATACAGATTCTAGTTATTATGGCCTCTCTTTGGCTCCATACGTACAGTACAAGTGCATGTATTGTTTCATAGCCTGTCTATGTTTAGTTTGTGTTTTTCCGTTTCAGGCTCCTCTGACATGGTCTCTGACCTGCTGGATGTCAAAGGCAAAGACATCCTCTACGTCGGCGATCACATCTTTGGCGACATCCTCAAGTCTAAGAAACGGCAAGGCTGGAAGACTTTTCTGGTCGTACCGGAGCTCACCAAGGAGCTGCAAGTATGGGAGGAGAAGAAATGTAAGGAGGAGGAGACGTGAAGTAGGAGACTGTTTATCGTTTTACCTTTTAATTGAGAGTTCCCAAAGTTTTGATGCGTTCTTTGTTTTTTTCAGATCTCTTTGAGGAGCTGAAACGCCTGAATGGCTTCTTAGCTGAATGTTACAAGTGAGTCTGTGCCTGTTTTGTGCACTCACTGGAATATATTTTAAATATATATATATATATATGGAATATAACCGACAGAAACATTTGGACTGATTACAGTTTACATAGTATTTGTGAACACTTTAACGTGTCAGGTTTCAAATATTTGTATAAACTGACCTTCATTTACACCTTAAATGATCAGATAATGTCCAGTCCCACTCTCACTAATTATTTTTATCTTATTTTCTGCTCCATTACTAAAACTATTATTGTAATTATTCAACAGCTGCTCTGAACGTTTAGCTGGGGTTCACACAGTTGTGCAAACATCAGGCAGAAAGAATACATCGCTCTCCTCCATCTGTCTGATATCTCCTTTAAACGCTGCAGGTTGTGTCTTACTCTTGCCACCAGGGGGAGCTGCAGCACCAACGTCACCCCACTTCCCCATGCTAAATTCATATCTACTTATTTAATACTATTTAATATTTTTAGTGATGGCGTTAGTTAAATCTGATTATTGATTAAACCATTATTTGGTTTAACTAACAATAACTGAACCACTTGTTTTTTTTTTAAAAAAAAGGTTTCTTGGAGTATTTAACAAATGGCTTATCAGTATTTTGCAGCTCCAAGACCGTCCAAGAGTGATTTGTTTTTAGCTTAGGAGGAGCATCTTTTAATTTTTTTCGATCGTTGTCTTCCTCAAGGCATCTGGACAGTGGCAGTCGAGAGTGTACCGAAATCGGAGCCATTCAGACAAGGATGAAGGTGAGCTTTTCCATATTGTCTCAACATTTAAAGATTTTTTTTTAGGGTTACACACCAGTGTAAAACGAATGCAGCAGATTCTTTAAATATTGCTGTTTTATCTAAGGCCACTAGTTATCAGTGTCTTTAGATTGCACATAAATGAACACACTGTCTGACATTTAAGTTTAGCAAGAGAGAATGGGACACATGTTGCCTGCTAAATGCTTTGCAATGACACTAAATGCATCACTTTGAGAAAGTATTATTGCAGCCGAAGCCAAACACTGAGTGTCTTCTGTGAGCTGAAACGTTGTTTGTTTGTGTTTGCAGGTGCTGACCTACAGGATGGACATGTCCTACGGCCAGATGGGCAGCCTCCTGCGCAGCGGCTCCAGACAGACGCTGTTTGCCAGCCAGCTGATACGTTACGCAGATCTATACTCCTCCACCTGCATGAACCTGCTGCACTACCCCTTCAATTACCTCTTCATGGCTCCTCCAGTCCTGGTCAGTCCTCTTGTTTGTTCAAGCGCCTACTCAGAAAAGGTGTATTCGACCTGTTAAAGTCAGTCTCTGTGGCTGTTCTCCTTCAGATGCCCCACGAGGCGGCTGCTCAACAGTCTGACGACCTTTCTCCAGCAAACCTGCCCATCAACCACACAATTGACAAAACCTAAGGTTGCATTTTATGTGATCAAATATTAAACATTTATTTTTTTCCTCTTAATTCCACTACAGGGATGAATTATTAACCGTTTTGTTTCTTGCAGTGCTGGAGAAAGATGAAGAAGATGAACATGGAGGAGAGCTTGCAACGCGCTCCTTCTTGTCAAGGGCAGTTCTCAGCGGTGAAGGTGACTGTTTGCAGCCGCGCAGCACGAAGCGTTTGTTGCAGCCATGATATGCATCCTTTAAGAGAAGCTTACTTATTGCTCCACCTGCTGGATGTGACTCGCTATGCCATATAACGTTTACCATACAAGGCTATTTCAAGCGTGTTGGCAGTTTAGGATTTAAGGTAAAGTCCGTCTCAGGGTTACTGTATATATATGAGTGAACGCGTGTCTTAGTCTGTTCTAGCGCTCTAGTGGTGCGTGTGCACTTTTAATCTGAGGTTTGTGGAATGGTTTTTCAAGAAGTGACTTTATTTATTTGTTGTTTGTGCATCTTCCGTTGGATTATTTCAATAAATTATTCATATTATTTGATTCTCTGCTGCTTTTACTGAGCTGTAAACGTGTAAACATGTGGGCGTGTGTGTGGAAGCTCGGCTAGTATGAAAGGACTGTGGTAGACTTATGGATTTTCATCGGGACTATTACTTTTCTATGAAGTGGATCCACGGCTAATTATTCACAACAGTGCGCCCTTTCCGATCCACATCTCTGTTGCTGGTAGAATCAAAAATCCTGGAGAATTTTAGAGAGCAGAAAAGCAGAAGGAGAAATACTGGTTAGGTTGCATGTTCTTGTTCTTCTTGCTGTCTTCTTGAACTGATCTTTTTAAGTGCTTCTTTTCTTCACTTAATGGGCTGGCTTGCACTCAGTCACATCCACAACAGACCTGAGAGCTGATCCTTGTGTTAAAAAGTATACTTTTAATTTATCAGACCTCTATTTGTCTTCATCTAACCTCTTGCCAACTGTTAAATAGGTGTAACAGCCAACCCATCATCTCAACTTCTGGTAGCCAGGTTGAACCGATGCGTGTTTGCACTGCGTCCCATAACAAACTAATCTTATTTCACACGTCTCAACGTGACAATGGATGCTAATATCAGGAGCATCCGGCTGAATCTTCATTCTTCAACAAAAGCATTAACATAATCAGATGCGATATCCATACAGCACACGGACAACATACACAAACTCTGGTTCAGGCAGAATTGCACTTAAACCATCAATGAGTCTCTCTCTGTCTCTGTCCGTTGGTTCCGTAGAAAATCAGTGCACATGCCGTGATCATAGATGTGAGCTTTTATTTTTTTTCCTCACAGAAAAAAGTCTGAAGTGTGCGTGGAGCATTTTTATGCACAAAGGGGCAGCTTGTTTATGGCTTTTCATATCAGCTACACTTCTCTCTGCAAGAAAACCTCATGGTAAATGCACAGCTAACATGTTATCAGTTTAGCGGGGTCAAAGTGCAAGGACGAAAACTGCTTAAAGTTCTGGTGAAGTTTAATCTAAAAATAATTATCTCACCAGTGAGAAAAGAAAGTGATGTTTGAGAGATGATAAGTACAGTTCATCCGAGCTGCTTCATGGAACGATTCATATTCTGTATTATTATCAGTTTATCATTTCCGGTCGGTGAAGGCTTCATATTCATAAAATGTAAACACCGTCTGCGTTGTTGTGGCCTTTCAGTAAAAGAAAAAAAAAAAAAAAGGCGTGAGAGTCAAATCCAAATTAGGAAACACTCACTGCATTTACCTCTTCCCTGTAAACACACACACACACACGTGTTTCCTACATGATGTCATTTCTGGTAACGCGGCTATTTCGGTTTATTTGGATTTCCCTCTCCATTGTCTGGCGGTCACCTGTATTTATTGGTGCAGTTGTTTTATTTTCTCACCTGCACAAATTCTCATCTTTCATCTCTCCTGGCTACGGTTTGAGGGGATTATTTAATCACTTCTCCGGCGTGTGTTTCATCTGGACGATCATCTGCCTTCTCCTTCTGCAACTGCAGTGGTCTTTATTCAAACTTTTGTTTTGTCACTATTTATTCAGTGTGTCTCTGAACGGTAAGAGTGAATGATCATGTCACAGTCACTGTTGCTTCTGCACTACAGCTCCTGTCCTTTGGATGGCATTAAACTGCCACTCTGCTGCAGGGAGGATTTTTTTTTTTTTTTTAGCTCATGTGGATTTAAAGGATGAGTCAAACAAACTGCTGCATACATGTTCGTGGAAATATATAAATGTTTGCACTGAGACTATATGTATATCCTAATATATCTCTAGACTAGAAGGCTAACTTTTATATTTTTAAAATTCCTGTGCTGCTGGTGGTATGAGGCCTCAAGTTAGGCAAGTCTTTGTTGTCAGAGTGCAGTGAATAGTGCCTCAAAAATCCTGAGAATGGCTGAGAGGAAAGAGCAAAGTGACGATAGAAATAAGAAATTTGCCCCGAGCCAAAGGCTAAAACCTTTCTTTCTCAGACTTTTTGTCTTTCCGTCAGATTGGCGCTAAACAGAGCAAAGACACTGGAGCACTTAACTTATACTCTGCATGGGAAAATACACACTAAACCACACTGAGATATATATAAAAGCCCGTAGTTCTCACACGGAGCGTGTATCTGAACGACAGAGGTGTGAAAGTATGTGCACGCTTTGGTGGTTCGGTGCTTCACCTGCATGTCAGTCTGGAGGAATATCTGTTTAAACACATCTGTGCTATGTTCAAAATACCTGATTACACCTTTCATAGGCGGAGGCAGTGCTGAAGATTCACACTAACGTGGTTTCAGTTTGGGTGTATCACCCAATCTGAGGAAGGATTTTTCCAAAGGATTTCAAAGAGTAAACACTAACCAAAGATAAATAAATAAATAAACACGTTAGAGAGACAGAGTAAGTTGCTGCTCAAACACAGATATATAGAAAAAGGAGTCAGCACATGTGCAGCTTCATTTAAATATTACTGAAGATGTGTTGTCTTCTTTAACCTTTCTTTGCACATTTTAGGTTTAAAAGCTGCTCTAAATGCTCTTTGAATTAAATCTTTCACCTTTCCAACTTACAATGTTCCTCTTAAACTTGATTCTTACAATTATTTAAATCCCAAAAAACAAAAGAAGCTACTTTAATACACTATACGAAACTCTCTTCACTGTCTTTATTCAAAGTTCTTCTTGTTTTATTTTAGCCATATCTTAAAAAGTTTACAACTAATCATTCTGTGCGCTGATGAGAAGATTTTTGCCCAGATTTTATGTGAGCATTTCTCTGTGAAACTTTGTACTTTTCTCTTAATTCATTTTAAACTTGTTTATGAGACATTTACCAAGTGAAATTAGTTCGCCGCTGGATCAAACTGATCTGAGGGCGTTAGAAATATCCACCCTGTGTTGACGTGACCTTTAAAGCGAGCGGACCACGTTGGGCCCGAGACTCAAACGCTACAGTGGGACATTTTTTTTTTTTTAATCAGGAACCTTCTGGTATTTTTCCGTCGCTTTTTATTTATTTATGGTCATTGATTTCTTTACAGCATCAGGTTTTTGCTCTTTAAAATGTGGGTTTGCCAAGAAAACAAAGAGGAAGAAATGTATTTAGTTGTTTTTATTAGGCAAAATGACAGAAAAACGTGACATCTGAAAGGTTTTATTGGCCGAAATAAATTGTTAGAAACACATCTCTCGCTTATTAATAATTATGTTAACTTGACATGTTTTCACACGAGTTTTCCTTTTGTTTCCAACATTTCTTTCTAGAGAAACATCTTACAGAGAGTTATTTTGTATCATTAACAGCCAGAATTAAAACACATGAACTTAAAAAAAATACATATGACATTTCTTTCTTGGAGTTTCGTGTGGAGTTTGTGCAGATAATGAAATGCAGATGTCATTATCTCATTCTCTGCGGTTTAATCTGCTCTGTGGATCCTCTGATTCACATTCACAGTGGCTCAAAAAAAGCGCCGCTGACATGTTGGGCTCCATTGCAGGATACTTGCTGCTCTATGCAGTCAGATAACTGCAGAAGCACCACCGTCCCCCATTCCACACATTCCAGGATTTCCCAGCAAGCATTGCAAGCAAGCCTAAACAAGTCACGTTCTTTACTCAGGGAGAATTTCACACAGTCAAGTGACTGAGGTCTTCTTTTGCTTTCCCTTCAGAGAGTGCAATCCCATAAATACACTTTTACACCCCAAGCCACTTCTTCCAACCTTTTCAAAACTATTTTTTTTTTAAGACACACAAACTTACTTCTTTCACCTGAAACGTTTTACTGCAGCGGGGCAATCTGTGCCCAAAAATGTGTTTCCTGTCTGTTTTTAATAAGGACTAGTGTCCTTCTGCGGCAGCTTGTAACAGCAACTGGACTGTGGTTAAACGTTTCCACCCAGAAAGGTCTGCTGACAGTCATCAAAACAAACAAACTCTCTTACTTAAGGGTTCAAACATGAGGCACACACAGGAGCAGTGACACCTAATCTCAACACGGAAAGAAAGAGAAGAAAGGGAAGGCCAAAAAACGCAAAGGGAGGGGAGGGGGTGGGGTGGAGGAGGGGGGCGGATGGGGGTGGGTGGCGGTGGTGGTGGTGGTTGAGAGGGCCCGGCTCCCTACATTCCTCCCAAACGTCCCCTCCCCCCATCGACCTGCTACCCCCGAGGATGCTCCAAACCACACATCGACCTCTCCCCTCCCTTCGCCTTTTCTTTTTCATCTGCTTATATTACTGTCATCAATACACTCTGGGCCAGTGTTTGGTGTGACAACAAAACACACACACAAAAAAAGAGAAAAACTCCACAGGAAGAAAAAAAAAACAAATTAAAAACAGGTGATTTTAGTTTTCTCCAAATTTACACCTGAATATTTAAAAAGAGTGTGTGGCTGCAGGAAAGAGCTGTTAGGATCTAATTCAGCTTTAATTTAAATTTGTGTTTTTCAGAGTTTAAATAATTGTCCTTGATGTGCTGTGATGTTAATAGAAAAAAAAAAGTAAAAGGAGCACACAAGTTTGACAAATATCTAATCCTTTAAAATGCCTTCTTTTCCAAAAAATAAAAAAAAACTACACGTACATTACTCTGACTCTGTCGTTTAAATTTAAACTTTGGCCATCGGGACTGATGTCAGCCCCGCAAATGTGTGTAAACTCTCTTCTGTAAATACAGTACTGGGTAAACAGTTTAGGGGAGCTTCTGCTCCACGCCACCACCTGCTATCAATCGTCAGTTCCTCTCCTACACAAGCTCCTCGCTTTCAGACGAGGCCCTTTTAGCTGCGGTTTAGCGAGGGCTGGGGCCAAATGCTATGACAATACTATTGCACTGCTAGAATGGATGGTACAGTAGTGCAACATTGTCAAAGCAGCTGACCTCAGCATGTGTCAGCACGTGGACGTGGGGACAGCCATTCCTCACTGCCAAGCTACATTTAAATAAGCGGCAGTGCTGTTGCTTCTGTCTGGATTTGTGATAAAGATGTTGAAATGCTCAGTTTTAAATGGTTTTGTTGGCGGTTAACTGATAGTAGCTTTTGGGTTTGGCTAAAATAAATCAATAACTGTGAGACAAATTGAGCTTTAAATTTCTTCCATGCTAAATGGTCAAAAACACCCAAATGTGACCACATTCAAATGATCTCCACGTGCAGGTTTAAGAGTTAAGGCAGTAAAGGGAGGTGTGGGTCTCTGTTTCATCAGCCAATGCCCTTTTAATATTGCACTGCTCATCCCAGTGTCCAGTAGTGCAACAGAAAAAGGGCAGTGGACAACAACATGTTACACCATCAGCCCCCACTGGCTCAACTGATCCACCCGGTTCTCCCTTAAAATTACACAAATAATCACTAACAAGCCGATTCTGGGCTTCTTTTTTTTTTTTTGACATTTTCCTGTCACATAAAACTGGATCACATGAAAACCCCACACAGACTTCCCCCTCAGCTGGCTTCAGTTTCCACAGAACAAACTCGTGCTTTTAATGTAAAAAAAAAAAAAAAAAAAAAAAAAGCGTTTGCCCTGTAATTATGCATCTGTGGGAGACAGAAGTTACAGATTAACAATACAAGTTTTCAATGGCGGAGTTAAATGAACTTCCTAAATTAAATAGCATTGGTTACTCTCACCCTGGGAGAATGGGAATTTCCCAGCATGTGGGCCCATACTATTCTCTCAAGTGAATGACATGCATTCTAATTTTGGTGGAGAAATGGGAGGTTGGAGACAAGAGGGGGACACACAGCCTACAGAGAGCCACAAGCTGATAAACACCAAACTATCAAACGCTCCTTTTTTTCCCCTTACATTCAACAATTATCTTCTCCTTTTTAGTCGACGACTAAAAATAAACATAATCGACGAAATTAGCGAACCGACTTATTGAAAAGATTAAAACTAGATTAATTTAAAAAGTTGTTTTGCCTCGTAACAGTCGGATTGGTTCAAATAAACTGTAACAACCCCACCCGGAATAAAAGCAAAATAGCTCCAGTAACTTTGCACAATTACTGCGTTGTTACACAACATACAGAATCCATAGCATGGCAGAAAGGAGGCAGGAAATCTCCAGAACAACATGAGGCTTTCTAATGCTTGATCCGTCTGGTAAATCCCATAAAACACATCAAGGTGTTCTTGTTCTTTTCTCTTTTTTTTTTTACCTGTTCTTGGAAGCTTTACATTTTGTCCGCCATACATCTCTGTGAGCGGCCTATACGCCTCCTTAACGCTGGATCTGCTCTGCAAGCCATTCCGGCCAGCTCGCAAGCCAACAGCACAATACTGACGACTTGTTAGATTGCACAACAGCATATAGGCTTGCACGCACAAACACACCTACACCGCCAGCGCCGTGAAAATGTCCCCCCTCGGAGACCCATTACGCTACGATAACAGCCCCCAGTAAGGCGCAGGACGCGTTTATCTGTCCACCAGGCGTTAAATCGTGTCCTGATCAAGTTTTGAAGCGAGCTTCCAGATGCGCAGCGCACGGGATCGACTCAACTCTCATTGCCGCTTTGCTCCCTCGGGTCGCGCAAATAAGACTCTCAATCCTCGCATCTCGACCTTTGCAACTTCCAAGTTTGCACTTAGCTCCTGACAATTTACGCAAAATCGGCTACAACTCAACAGTGGACAACCTCCCCCCTTCTTCTTCTTCTCCTCCTCCTCCTCCTCCTCCTCCTCCCCTTCCACAACCACCTCCTCCTCCAAATCATGAATAGTATCTGGCCAAGGGAGGGACAATCCGTTATAGGCAAAAAAAAAAAAAAAAGAGAGAGAGAGAGAGAGAGAGAAGGAAAAAAGTTGTCCGTAAAACAAAGAAAAGCAACCCTTTCCACAAACCACACTTCGCGGTCCGCTCCTTAGAGGATTCACGCCGCCATACCAACGCGCCGGGAGCGACCGCGGATCAAATCTGCGGAGCTCGGAGAACCGGTGGGGGGAAAAAATCGCAAGTCTTCCATGCACAAGCACACGGCCTCGCAGATCCGGACTCCATCTTTGACTACTTGACATTCAGAGCCTGCCGGAGCAAATTCCTCGTTTGCATGCCTCCCACTGATTGGCCTCTTCTTGCGCTAGTCTTTGCTATATGACGCGCCATTGGTTTGGTTTCGGCGTGTTCAACATTTCCAGCGGGCCCCGGATTGGCTGCGCGCGTGGAAGCGTCACACCGTACAACGAATACCTGATTTAATGTGTCCCATTCACAAATTTCTCATCATCCCCCCCGCACTGTATCAGGATTCTTGATCACTAATTACCGTATTTACTTTGTAGCGCGAAAAAAAAGAAGTGCGCGTCCAAAGAGGATTATATTTAGTCCGTAATTGGCCTCTGGAGGGGACTCTTATTAGTTCACGTATGGACTAGACGTGGGCAGCGAGGATCAGGCCTACAGCATTGAGCTAAAATTTAAATAATCGATTTAATATAATTATGAAACGGGAGAGATGACTTTTAATTCCGATTCGCGTTTCAGCGATTACCCGTTTACAAAAACAAAAAGCAATGAAACTGAACTAAGGCAGGCGTGAACTGGGTATGAAGGTTTCTCAAATGTCACAGATGGGGCAAGAATACGCAGAATGAGCACGTATGGAATAGTTTGTGGGGGGATCAATGGCTGGATCGGATCACACGGCGCTGGAGGCGGACCCAGTGGGCGCCTCGGCCCCTTGCGAAGCTTTGATTGACGCACAGAGAGGAGTAGCGGGCTGTGAAATTTGGCATTCCTGGCCAGAGGAGCTGAAATAATGGCATTATCCAGTGGGAGAGGGCCCACTTTTTACTCCCCGCACACCCACCCGACTCCAGCCCACTCAGAAGGGATCTGATTGTGCAGCCAGTCGGCAAAAAAAATGTTTGATGTAAGGCGGGGCATGATGGATCCGGTGAAGGTTTTGGAGCAGTGATGCCCCCTCTGCCTCTCCACAGGGAGGCCTTTTCCGGTGACTATCCTCAAACTGCACCGTGTGCTGTCAGGAGTTTGGGACATTCACCTTTGAAACTAAAAAAAAAACAAAAAACTTTTGGTCTCTGATCAAACCATTTGATCTGCTGCCAAAACTATTTATAGATATTTACTTTGTTAATTAATAACCTATTAAACAGAAAGAAAACACATTGCACTGTTTAACAGATATCATATGGACATTGATGGTGATTATTTATCTTAACAAAGAGGCAAAAACAGGGTGAAAAGTTCTCAAACGTCATATCAGATGAGGATGTGTGGTTATTCTGCAGCTTCTCTGATATTCATTTCAATTTCTACAACAATTTCAGAAAGCATTAGAATAAATGAAATGGTTTAATGTTAATACAGGAAATGTGTTTTAATAAGAAAACTAAACTAAATCATTTATCACAAGAACATTTTCCCCATTTCCCTGATAAAACATTAAAAACTGTTGAAGAAGTCACTGTAGAGTAATTCAGTGTAAACTACTTCAGCTGCTTTTCCCTTCACCCATCTTGTTTGTTAAAATCCTGTGTGGAAAAGAGACAGCAGGAAACCTTCCCAGTGTATAAAATGAGTTTTTAAAATGAAGAATTAATTTGTCAAACTGTTTGGTTGTTAAACTTTTTTCTTCTTATGGTTTTAAAACAGAATAAACTTCTTCAAACATGCTGGTTTATTTCTAGAAACGCAAAAGGAGTAAAGTGTGGGGGCGGTGGAAGGTAGTTTCCCCTCAGATTTGTGTATTTTAAATGTCCAAACGTAGCATTTTTAAATGAAACAACAACTAATAAAAATAATAGAAATAGTTTGGAAATCTTTAATTCACACATACCCAGTGGCTGGCTTCTGCCCAGCGCTTAAAATGTATTTAAGGATATGTTAAACTCTGAATTTAATATTTAATTGAAACTCAATTATTCACATTCTTCAAAAACAAAACACACTGATTTGGAATAACTGGAAATTAACAGATGGGATGGATGTGAATAATTGTTTGTGAGATGTGGATGAATTCAGAGAAAACTGACTGAAAAGACACAAAAACGGTTTTACATGATTCCTTCAAACATGTTTTTTTTAATTCTGATTTAAAAGCCACATTTTGCTGCTGAAGAATTTCTACATTTTTAAATCAAACATCAGCTCGTGAAGTAAATGCATTTAAATAAAAACATCTTGGAGGTAAAGCAGCAGGAGGGTCTGAACAGTAATTTACGTACAGTTCTTGAGATATCTGCCAGTTCATTAAATGAATTTTTTAGGACATTTCCACAAAATGAACAACTAGTGTTTTCCATTAAATCAAGCTAAAGTTTTTTAAAAAAATGTAAAAAAAAATCTCTAACAGTTTAGTTTTATCTTCTTTTTAAAAAAATACACTTTCTTGTCTGGCTGCCTTAAAGTGGTTTTAGAAATAGAGAATTATACAATCAAAAACTATTGAGATTTAATAGACTTATTAAACTGAGGTTAATTTACAGGAAATTAAAGGAGAAGCTGTGAAAGAAATAAGGAGACATGGAGCAGACTGAGCCTTGCAGAGAGTAGATGAGACAAAGAGAAAGGAGAGATGATGACAAAAAAATTAATAATAATCAAAATGTTTTTTTTTCTTCTCTTCTGAGCCGGAGGAGAAAGTGCCACAGACCACCACTCCCTCCTGAAAGGCCTGACTTTAAACTGCTGCCTGTGTGAGGTGTCATGGGGACTGAGAAAAGCCTTTTAAACATGGGAGTTATTGTTCCCTCTTTTTTTTTTCTTCCTCCCAACCTCCCATCCTCCGAAAATGTACCTCCTTTCTTCCTCTGCCCTTTAACCTCTCCCAACCCCCTATCCCTCCATCTCGCGTCTCCCTCCACATTTCCTCTCCCCCTCTCGTCGGCTGAAGACCAAACAACCTTGATGGATCGTCATTGATAATTTCCCACCAAAAAAAAAAAAAAAAGGTTAATGGAGAAGTTTTTTGATGGGTGGAAAGAGGGTTTTTTTCTGCTTCACCTTTTTTTCATGAAGTAGTAGTAGTAGTAGTAGCAGCAGCAGACCCCACCTCGAGCACCCTCTCCCTCTCCAAAGAGGGTTCCCCACCCCCTCCTCCCCCCTCCTGCCTCCCTCTTGAAACAGACTCTATGGACTGCATGCATGACATTCCAGCTGTGTGGGTGGCACAGCCTTTTTACAGCTTCTCCAACGGTACACAGGGCTCCTAAAGCACAACAGCAACCCATGATCCATCTTCACACACTCGTCTTCCTCTTTCCACGCTCTCGGGTTTTGCTCTCGGTTATTTCTACCTGAGAAATCTTGTAAGAAGAAAAGAGAAAAAAAAAAAATCAAATGACGACAGGATGTGTGAAACAATAAGTCACCAAACAACAATAATCTCCAGTTCTTGTGTTTGGAATCCAAACAGGCCATATTTAGCAGCTGAGAAAAAAAAAACATTCTTAGGATTGTTTCACCGCCTTGACACTTCACGGCTTTTTAAAAATACACAGGGTCTCTGAACATGTCTGCTGAAAACAACACATAAGGCTCTAAACAAACAGATTTTCACCGTCAGACACAGACAGTAGTGAATATGAAGCAATATTCAGCGTTGCATGATAAAAGAAATGTCATGTGTCTTTTAAGCGACGTCACCATTTAGGATAATAACCTGTAAATTTGTCTGGAAATGTCTTTTTATCAAACAAAACGACACGTTCAAGTACATCTCTAAGACATGTAAAATACAGATGTAGTCACAATGTAGATGTAGTTTTCTTTGTGTTTTTTTTTCAGCATTAAACTTTTTTCAAAGGTAACACTTCACTACTTCTCTACCTACAGAAATATGATAAAAAAAATAACCATTTAAAGGCACAAGGAGCTGATTCTGACACTAAACCCTATATATAACATTTATATGACGTATATAGTGTTTATGTAAGTGGTGAGAAACAGGAAAAACGCAGCTGTAAGGAGTGTAAATGAGTTTGAACACGTTGGAACAAAATGTCTCAAACTCCACTCTTGGCGCCTTCATGTGTGGAGGCTGTTGTTTTTTTTCTTTAAATACAATGAATGATAATATAGTAAAACATAAAACAAGTCCTCACAGAATATATGCAAAACCAAACATTTAAAACAGTTGTTGAAGCTGGTTGTGATTAAACGATTATGTTTTATAGACACTTCATGTTAAACGCTTAATGGAGCTTATAAATGCTAAATTAGGACAGTTAATGCAAAGTAAGCAAAATGCAATTAAAGTAGCATTTCTTTCTTATTACAAAACAACTGTGAGTTATGGAAATTGTCGACATTTTAACCGTTCTATTGTAAATCACTTTAGCATGTAATAACCTGCGATTTCACACTTGTGTCCTGGTCATGTAAGTCAATTTTATTCCTGTCACAAATCACAAATAATCTGTTCAGCAGACGACACCTCCGATTCTTTGGACCCTCTGCCGAGAAAAACAAAACCTTTGAATTTATAATATTAACTCATATTAATACAGCTGGTGTATTCCCTTCGAATGGGCTCATTTTGTAGATGCAGCGACCGGTGGACGGACCAAACAAACTCCACTTCCTCGAACCCACACGCTTCCTCAACACCCTCCATTAAATCAATTAGTCATGATCCCCACGGATCACTGCAGAGGTTTGTCGGAGCTCAAAAATCCGCTGGTGGGAGACATTGATTTTTAACCACCCAAAAATAAACAACAAACCTCATCCATAACTCACAGCTAGGGTTAGCTACGTCAAGCTTGTTTTCCCCCCTCTCCACGCCGGCCGAGTGCATTGAGCAGAGTCCAAAGGATGAAAAAACTCAACCCCATTAACTGAACTTCAGAAGAATTCCTCACTTTACATACGGAATGCACATTAGGTCAAAGGGCAAAGGGCCAGAGGGGAATCCACCCGCGCCCAGGCAGGCAGGCCTTATTTAAACAAGCCAGGAATGCCTGGTTTGGAAGAGAGGAGAAGAAGAAGAAGGGGAAGGAACCTCTCTGCCATTAAAACGAGCAGGGGCCACCGCCAATAAATACCAGCACTTTTTAAATTACCTGCGCTGGCTGACTTCATGTGCTACTGACTCTGAAATTTATTACGAGCCTCTCCCAGTTACATATTCACTGGTTAGAGTGGGAATATCTCTGTGCTGCTGGAATAGTAGCAGGTAAAAGAAGTATGTGTGTTTAAAAAGGGTCACGCAGGTAGGGCTGCAGGGAGTGAAGTCAGACTCTCACCTACATTTATACTATTTTTTGTCATCGTGTTAACTCTGAACTCTGATCCTAATAATATCTGATACTGACATTAAATATATATATATAATCTGTAGTGTATTGACTGGCTGCAGCTCTTACCTGGAGGCACACGCTTTTAGGATTCAGTTGAAATACTCAAATCTTTATTTTCTTACACACCTCTGCAGCGTGTAATCTAGGACGCTTGGCATCATTTGGCACGTTGGTGTATTTTGAATGAATCTGAATGATGTTTGGCTGCAGATGTGACCACTCACACCGGTGAGGCTTGGAGGGTTTAGATAAGGAGAAATGCAACTCTGTGGAGGGAAATATGCTAATCTTCTCTTTGCTTTATGTGCAGGTTTAAAAACGAATATCAGAAAATTTCTCCTCCTTTTAAGTTAAAACCAAAAAACGATTTGTGCATCAGCTGCAGGTTGATTGGGGTTGCCCCGCTTGCCCGCCTGTCTGTAATTTCAGGATCAATATGAAATAATGGTGCAAAAGCGCCTCTTGCTACAAAACCCTGCATTCCAGGCGAGCGCCATCCTCTCACTTTTAGGACCATCTCGCCAGAATTTCCTACAAATGACATGCTACAATCCCCATGGCCGTGGTGGAATTCTGTCCACTTCAGGGGCTTCCAAGCTGCACAGGAATCATCGGTCGATCCGGCCAATAGGTGCAGAGGGGCGGACCCTGCCTGCCTTGACCTCACCGACCTTCCCCAACTTCCCCCAACCGCCACCCACCCACCAACAAACCCACCACCCAGTGTCCTGCTCCTCATCCCCCAACCGTCCACCTCCCTCCATCCATCCATCCAGGGAGCCAGCCAGTCAGTCAGTGGGTCAGGCTGTTCATCTGTCTGGCAGTTGGGAGGTTTTTTTTTTTTTTCCAGAATGTCTTAAAGCAAAGAACGGAGATTAATATGAAATTAAGAGTCAAAATTTCATTTGATTTGAGCACTAAAAGGCAGATTGGACCTCGGTTGACCCTGGCCGCAAAATTAAGTTCGGTATTCATCACATCTTTTCATTAAACTGGACGTTCAAATTGCTCGGTGGGTGAAATCATTTCCCAGAGGAAAAAAAAGTGTCATTCCCTCTACTTTTATTCTTTTATTCTTTATACAAGCATTTATCGCACACTTTAAACCCACGGACCTGTTATCACTGAGCAGGCACGGCGGATCAGACAGACAAAATGCTTCACGTCTACTCCAGGTTCACACACAGAGAAAAGAAGTCAGCATTCATGGATATTATTCCCGCTCTGCAGCAGCCTTTCTCCAAACTCTTGACTCAGCGTCTTTGGCTTGTCATTGAGGCGGCCATTTTCCCATTAAGGCTCATGAGATCTCCCCACCGGTGCCCTGCAGGAACCAATTACCTCGCTTTGATGAGAGAGCACGCCTTTTATTTCAGTCAAACGCCCGATCAAGGGACGATTTCGGTTTTAAGTTATTCTGATTCTGCAACTTTTTTTATTATTATTATTTTATTTTTTACATCTAATAGAAGATTTGGAGTGAAAATATGAACATTGTGATTCGCCCGCACGTCAGTACTTTTAGCTGCAGAAGCACCGCGGAGATGATGATGCAGGAAAGTGAAAATGCACAAACAGAATTTAAATCGAGCCTTTCACAAATGTCTGACTTCTCTCTGGGAGTGTTTTCTGATTATTTTTGTACTCTGTTGCCATCTGCTGGACAAGATTGAGTTTGCACAGGTTTATGTAATTTTAAAGCATTGGCGGTTTTGGACTGTTGGTCTGACTAAACAAGACATTTGAAGACTGTCAACTGGCATTTTATCAGGTGAGACACATTTTCAGTGGCCTTCGATTGCACTACCTAGTCTTCATATTGTATTGTTAATATTATTTTGTTATGCTTTTTTTTTACCTTGTTTTGATGATTACATTTTTTTTTTGTCATACTTTAAAAGAGTATCTTACAAAGTGATTTGAGTTGAAGACAGTAATTGTGAGATTACTGATCGATTGTGAAATTAGTTTGGTTTTTTATTATTCATTACTCATTATTATTCCCACAGATTTTTCCATTTCAGCAGAAAAGTCAAATGACGAATGAGATTCTGGGCCAGAGCAGAAATGACCCAAATGCATCACATTTTGTCTATTATGTGGAGTTTAGACATTATGTTTCTTTGAACAAGTGAAATGTCACAATGCCCCTTTTTCACACGGTCTTACACAAATATAAATTAGATTTTTCTTTAAAAAGAGACTCGGTCTGGCGAAGTGAATGAAGATAATCAAAGCTTTTAGGAAACACACAAGATGCTGATGAATTCTGGTCTTACTGTGGTGGTCTTCTATTACAGGCTGCTGTTAAACAGTCAGTTCTCTGCTGGTCTGAGAAGCTCTTAAAAACACATTTTGCAGTTGAGCTATCAACTGATTTTTTTAACTTTTTAACTAATGACATATTCTTGACTTTCTAGTCGTTATCGTCACATTATATTTCAGTAACATTTCTGTGCTTGCATTGTCGCTGGTGATCTGCAGTACTCATTCATCTTCTGTAACCGCTTGTTCCTGTGAAGGGTCGCGGGGTCATCGGGCGAGAGGCGGGGTACAGCCTGGACAGGTCTCCAGTCTATCGCAGGGCTAACACAGAGAGACAGACAACCATTCACACTCACGGACGGTTTAGAATCACCAGTTAACTTAATGAGTCTTTGGACGGTGGGAGGAAACCGGGGTACCTGGGGAGAACCCACACAGACACAGGGAGAACATGCAAACTCCACACAGAAAGGCCCGTGGATCTGAACCCTTCTCAACCTTCTCGCTGTGAGGCATCAGTGCTATCCACCTCACCACTGTGCCACCTCTTCTACAGTACTCTGTCTCTTAATAATTCATTTTAAACATGACAGTGGATTTAATAGAGGAACCACATCTACAGCTTCACAAAATATGCTAAAAACCTTTGACCACAAGCACATGGCGTTCCTCTTGTGCATAAAGCATCAGCTATTTGCATCCTGGGAGGAGATGCAAATTATTGTTTGACAAACGGGCGATGTAAAGAAAGGCATACACGGCTGTTACAGTTAGAGTCATGTTTATTTACAGCAGAATCCTGAATGAGGAGGGAGAGAGAGGGGGAGGGCAGGGGGTTAAAAGGAGACAAAGTGTTCTTTGTTTTGTTTTTTTTGTGTTTTTTTTTAGATCAAGCGCTTCAGGATTCATGTTTCACTACACAGTTCTTAATTTATTTTATTCACCATTTTTCTATACAGAATCCATTCAGCCGTAATATCGACTCACCAACAGAGCTGGAGTCCTCTGCTGGGGGGGAGAAGAGGTGGAAAGGAAAGAAATAAAAAATAAAAACAAAACTAAAGCACTAAAAGAAAAGAAAATACAAACAAGGGGCTATAAAGAAAATTCTCTATAAAAAAAACGTTATCACCATGATCGTCATCAGTTATTTATTTATATATGCATATATATACACACACACATATATATATGTATATATGTGTGTGTGTGTATATGAATCTATATATTTCCTTGTCCATGAAGAGGTGACGGGGGTTTGTAGTTCCATGATGTCAGAGGTTAGACGACTGCACCGAGCAACATGCTGGACGTCCCGAACCTGACAGCATCCATCATCATCATCATCATCATCATAATAATAATATTCAGCCTGTGTGAACCAGTCAGAGCTGACCCATCGCAGTCTTTCTGACATTTGTCTCACCCGACGACACGAGCTCCTAGGTCCAGTGCCTCGGTGTCGGCCAGCAGAGCTCAAAACTGCAGCAGCCCTGTCGACGCAGTCTGAGAAATGATACACTGTACATTTAACATGCACGGCCAGATAGCATAAAAAAGTTTTTTCTTCTTCTTTTGTTTTAAAAAAAAAAATAATGAAAGAAATAGAGAGAGAGAAAGAAAAGCCAGCATCGTCCGTACATCTCTCAGACTTCCTGTCGCGCGCTCACTCACACATTTTCCAGTATACTTTACACATAAAACTGACGAGCACCACAAAACAGTGGAAAGACAAAAATAAAGACTGTCAGGTAACAAATGGTGACATTAAAAAAAAAAAAAAACATCCTGTGGGTTGTCTTGAGTTTGGAATTTTTGATTTGTGAAGGGGCGTGAATGGATCTTAACTCCCCTCTGTAGGTCCAAACTGAGTTTAAGATTTGATCGGGTAAACACACACTCGACCAGCCACCCTTTAACTGTGTCTTCACATCCCACCATCTCCAGGCTTTGAGCTCACAATAGTCAGGTCTTCATCGACTGAGGTGAAACGCTGACGTTTACTACGCTCGGATGAGATTTGTCTTGAAACTGATCATCATGCTCAGACGTTTAAAGACGCGTGACAGCTGAGATTAGTTGGTTTTTAGTGTTTCCATGGCCCCAAATACGTGTCAATTTAAGATGCGAGCGACAGAATTTCAGTAAAAAAAAAAAAAAATCAAACAGCATGAATACGATGTGCTTTCATTGTAAAAGTAACATAGCAAGCATACCTTAAAATTAATTCAACATTCATTTATTTGAAGGAAAAAAAATACTGTTTACATTTCCACCTGGTCAGTAGAAAGACTGATAGTTAGACACAAACAGTTTCCATTAGACCTGTCGTGCGTTTATGACGCACTTTGATCCAACACACTCAGCTCAATGCAAACCTGACTATTGTCTTTTTTTTTTTTTTTTTTTTTTAAACATGTTCATGATTTCAAATTAAAACCAAGTAAAACAACCGTTCACTCCTGTTCACACACACGCACACATACACACACACACACACGCTTTAACACTAGAGCAGGAAACTAACTTTGTCATTGTCCAGCAACCAATACAGATGCTTTTTGTTTTGTTTTTTGTTTTTGTTTTTTAAGAAAATCCATCAGTTCTGTTTAAATCGCAGGAGCCAACAGATTCAGAGGGCATCCTCCGAACGTCAGATGCCCCCAGTCGACTCGACTGGCAGCCCAAATTCATCAAAATTCAGCTGTTGGCTGGCGTCAGTTTCCCACCCTATTCAACATGCTCCCAAACACAAATACAAACTCAAGATACCGCAAATACATGTGTACACATATATACAAATAGAAGCGACCCCTCCAACGCTGGGGGCAGCTTAACAATTTATAATGCATCATTTCTGTATATGCCAAGAATAAAACTTTTCTAAATAAAATACATAGTTATCTGTGGGGGTGGGTGGGTGGTTGGGGGAATGAGGACAGCAGATGAACAGAGAGGAGGAGGGTGGGGCTCGCAGGGAGTGTCAGAAGAGGGCGGGAGCGCTAGGGAGAAGCCACCGTGGAGGGATGAAGGAACACGTGAAGAAAAGCGAGGATGGAAGAGGGAAGACTCTCCTCCTCGACCGCGTTGCTGCTCCTGGGCACTGTCCCGTGCCGCCGCAACACTCCACCTCTTCTCCATTTGTTTAAATCGTTCCATAATAATAATAATATTAATAGTAATGACCACAACAATGCTAAAAAAATATATATAAACCCCAGCCATGTCTCACAACCGTAAGTCCACAAAAAGAGGGGGGGGGGGGGGGGGGGGGGCCTGGCCCTTGAGTTCATCTGAGACAAAGAGAGATGCAGAGGAAATTAAAGACGCAGAGCAAAGAAGGAGAACGCAGAGAGGGAAGAGGCCTGACGAATGGGACGGGCCGTGTGAGGGAAGTGGCAAATGAGACCAACTATAGAAGAGGGGGGGGAAAGTTTAAAAAAACAAAAAAAAACAAGGGGAGGAGTTAAGGGGCAGAACAAAAACAGAACAGACAGGATGTGCTATAATGAAGAGGAAATAAACAGCAAAGAGGAAGCGGAGATGAAACAGGGAGGATGTAGGGACCAAAGATGAGTGGTGTTGGGGCGTTGTGATCCACACACTGGTGTCCTTCTGAGGGTTTTCACAGAAGATTGGTGGAAAGCATGAAGTGATGACAACATGGCCTCACTGTGAGTGCGCCCTCTCTCCTTCCCTCTAAGTAAGGGAAAAGATACGCAGTCTTCCCCGCGCTGGTTGTTCATCCCAGGGTGCATCATACCTCCAGGAAGCGAGAGGTGCTGGTCTTGGTGTGGAAAGGTTCGGACCACATGCGCCGCAAATCCCCCTGTGGATCACAAACATCGGAGTAGATCTGGATTTAGAATCCTGAATTAAATGTTCCCCCTGAAAGATACCGACAGGAAACGTCTGGTGCTCTGAAAACAAATCTTTTTCATTTATATTCCTGTTCAGAAAGTGTCTGAATACTTTATATATATGCTGCATGATTAAATATTTGAAATGACAAGTCATTTATTGCGTAAAACTGGGAGATAAAATACTATTTACAGGAAATGTGAAGGTATTACATAATTTCTGTCAATAATCCGATTTGCTGCATTATTAATACCAATACTTTAACATTTACACTTCCTCCTAACTAACGTTCTGCGTTTCCTCTTTACAAGCGTAGGCAACCTGGCACAACTACCACGTCTGAGCTTTTATCTCTTGCAAACAAAGGACTGTGCCGTCCTGTCCGTGTACCTTCAGGTAGGCCATAGTGAGCAGAGGCAGCAGGGTGAAGGGCACCAGGTAGAGCAGTGCAGGTTGAGCAGCACGATGGATCCTGGAGGCCACAGTGGCAGTCAGCAGACCTGAGGAAACACATCAACATGCTCAAAACACATGTGCAAAAGACAGGAAGCTTGAGTTAATGCTATAACGACGCTTAGAAGCATCACCGGTTTTGGAAAATACCAAAATAACTGTGCCTGAACATCTTTAAAATCATCAACACAAAAAAAACACTTGACCTTTTACATCCATCCGTGCATCGATTGATTGCTTACCCACAAAGTATCCGATGAGAGTGCAGTGGAAATAGGAGACGCGCTGCATGCGTCCGGACATATTACCCGGCCCCGGGACTTCCCCATTTGCTTGCTTCTTGTAGTTATCGTAGCGCAGGACAAAGCACAACAGCAGCCCCGGCATCACAATGTCTCCTATGCCTAGCATTGAGAAGTGACTTCCTGTGGAGCTGCATGAATGCAAAGAGCAGAAATAAGGTTGTTGGAATGCATGGACACCAGGATGATGGCTAGACAGCGAGGGTGCACCAACTCCCATGTGTATAGTTTGTGTCACACTGATGGTACATATGCAGCACTGTCGCTGTGCAGTGCCAGTTTCAACATGAGTGCATAAATCCCAGCTTTGGGCTCAGCCATGCCGCTACTAACATATTCATATCAACAACTAAGACTGGAACAAGCAATCTCACTCTTGATTAATCCTTTGTTTAATAAAAGTCCACCAAAAAAACCTGAAAAAACCTCGAAAGCACAAGATGTCATCCTCAAACAGTTCTTGCACGGCCAGGCGTGGAAGAAACCACTGCGCCGTGCACAGTTTGTATTAAAGTGAAACGGGACCATAAACCTGTTCCACCTCCTTAAGTGAAAGCCAACACTGGAATGGGAGTGGCTCCCATTTCAACTCCAAAACCACAGCTACGCCTCATTTCGGAGAGCAGGGAAATAAATGGAAATACAATGACAGAAGCTCCGGCTTATCAAGAAAGGCAAGGTGCATATTTGGCCGAGGTTCTTATCGCAAAACATAAACTAACACAAAACCATCAATCATGCACAATGCTAAAATAATATAACTTCAACAAGTCAAATCATTGTGTTACAAAGCAAATAATCCTCAGATTCTCACACGTCAGACATTAGTTTAATGTTTGCCAGAAAGTAGTACCTGATTGAAATAGTAGATAATAAACATGTAACATTTACAATGCTAGGTACAGCTGTTACTCAGTTAAAGGACGTCTAGGCCAAGCGAAAAACTAAAACTAAAAATCAGGAGATAACAAATTCGTCATGATTTATCCCTTAGGGACCTTAAGCACAAGTCAGACAACCTTTCCAGAGATAACAGCATTTGGCAGAGGTCGATCAGAAACAAATGTTGAATGAACTTGCACAGATCAAACGCATCACTGCCTACGACTTCCGGAATAAAGCGAGTATTACCTGGGAAACACCAGTTTTCCAGGTAAGGAGAGGCGGGGTACGTCACGGCCCATCCCCGGCCCCAAGTGGAGTTTCCTGGACAGAACGTCTATGGGATTTTCAGCAGGTTGGGTGGCAACTTTGACCATCACATTACTATTGAAGATGTAGGCTGAGAAAAACACCTGGAAAGAGAGAGGAGGCAACAGTCAGCACACTTCACCAGCACACAAATGAGTTGAATGTGTGTGTGTAACATTTGTCTATTGTTCGTCTACATCCAATTGACCGGTGCCTGAAAACGATGAAGAGACTTAAATGTTTCTAATTTCTGAGAAGAAAATCCTCATACTAGCTTGTGCTCCGGCAGATTGTCATTGTTCTTACTCCGCCCACTTTGCTTTAAGTGGTTAACCTTTCTTTGTTAGCTTTTATTTTTTTTCCCTGGTAGTTCTTTTTGAATTCCACAATGGCGATCAATGATGTCAATACTATCAACCAAGCTGCTCCCAAACATGGTGTTGTTGAATATAAAATCCATCACTTCCTCAGGAGTAGCAGGTACCTGCCCGAGGCCGTTAACAACGAATACAAAAGGCAGATATAAACTCATTATATCTCATTATTATTTTGTGCAAACTACTGACCCTGACTTGATTATACAAGCTCATATATCTCCTCATATATATACACAATCTGTTTGCTGTGTCTCAAGGCAGAGGATTGCGCTCCAGCTGTAATGCAGGTTAAGTTTGTAGTTCATACCCAGAACACATCGTAAATGAGCAGTCCTGACAGCAGCAGACACGACACCTTCAGACTGGGAAGTCGCACGAAGGCGATCATGGCGACACACAAGCCCATGGCTAAAGCTGTGGAGAGGGGAAAACACAAGACGTAAATTAATGTGTTCATATTCAAACTCAAATATCTGGAGTAAATACGCAATCAAAATATTGTAAATAGTAAATGCACGCACCGTTATTAACTTGCTTATATCTTAGATGCTGGACTTCCTCTTTATAGCAGTGTACAAATACAGCTACATATGTTCTTCTTGTGTTACTACAGACAGCGCTGCTGTACCAGCCTGAAAATAATGCTGCTGAAATCTTGCTATGACTCACACCTAGTTCCTTCTTTCTATTAGGATGCTGGAAACTGAACCTTGGACTGACTGCAGCTTTTATTGAAGATATAGAGTTTAATCTTTCTAAATAAACTAAAAATAAAAGCACTGCAGACACATAAGGTATCAACTATGTGAACTTCAGACTTCAGTTCAGACTTGACAAGTTTGAGTCTGAAGTACAGAGAAGTGACCCTCCAACGCGTCCTCGATGAAACAGGCTGGGAAAGAACACATCTAGGGTTTCGGACCGTACTTCAGGTCAGATGAGTGCATTGAATTAAAACCGACCTTAGACAACACGTACAGACAAGAACGCAAGAAAAACCCACCGTCCATGAGGAGCCAGTGTCCAGTCAGCACCCAGATGAGCACCAACATAACAGAGAGGGAGAAGGACAGGAGCTCAGCCAGGGTGAAGCGCCCGCAGCAACCAAACGAAATCCTGCAGTAAAAGAGAAAAAAAAAAAGGAGGTAAAGTCGCACTGAAGCATTCATGAGAAAATATAGGACATAAAAACGTTTACAGGGTGATACATGCAGTCTGGGCACACTCAAAGGACAACTCAGGTGAGAGAGAACTGATGGTTTGCTCAGGGAATGTGAAGATATTATTTATATGCTGCTAATAAATAATTGTTAGTTAGACACGGCTTGTTAAACCGATGTCCTTTAAACTAAACAGCTTCACTGCAGAAGTTCCTATTTTGGAGTTTTTGTTTGGTTGCCAAAGAGCTCCAGGCTCTTTACCACCACCCTCAGCGTCCTTACTTATTGATAACTTATTGATTTTACCACAATGCAATATACATCAAATGACAGAAAAACAGCTTGTAGTGCAACCTTTATTTGACAGGGCTCAGATAACACAATATAGCAAAAAACAAACACTGGACAAATAAAAGGGTTTGGGGAAGGTGGTGGGTTTATTATTGGCTCTATGATGTAGACAAAGGTTTACTGAAACCAGATAGGAGAGAGTGAATCTATAAGTAGAGGGGCGGTGGTCATGTTCAGGAGCTGAGTTCTGTCTTTGGTGATTCCTTGTACTTCCCTTAAATACAGAGGCTACGTTTCACTTTTAGATGTAACGTGTAAACAGTAACAGAAGAAAAGATAAATGTTCACAAGCTTGTTTAAATACATTTGGCTGTTATTTCTGGACATTCAAGCATTTATTTTTTTTTACTTGACACTGGCTAATGCTGCACAACTGAGACGATACTATGCATAAAAGACATTTATGAATATGTATTAAAAAGGCACAAAAAACCAGCATGGAGCAGCCTGAGCAACATTTACAGCCACAAAGAATCCACATGATTTCCTTACTTGTTCTGTGGGGAGCAGGGTCTGGTCAGATACTGGCACATTGGCAGCAAGAGGAATGCAAATGCAATTGTTGCAAGAACTGAGGAGAGGAACAAAGCACGGGACAGTGAGACCTGAAGCCTAATACACCTAGACTGCTTGTTCCACTCGTTTCTGTCTGTTCAATGAGGCAGCTAATGGTGTTCAGTTTCAATAATCAACTCGGTAAAAGAGGTCTTCCCCAGAGTGTGTGACTACAGAACAGAAACCCGTATAGTAATTATGCAGTTGTAGTGCTGCTGTGTCACGATGAGCGAGGAGGTAGTTACCTGCAGTGCAGATGGTGAAGACCACCTGTACCGAGTCAAAGAAGAAGAACATGACTAGCAGAGACACGGAGGCTCCTATGGGCAGAAACAGGGCCTGCGTGGAGTCTATAGTCTGAATGCCTGAAAGACAAATAAACACATAAAGTGTTCAAACTACACAAGACAAGAATAAACAGGCTTTAAAAACATGAGCACACGCAGAACAGATATTCAGTCACTGGGGATTACTTGTAAATCCAAGAAAACATTTATATTTCCGGCTCTTACTGTTGTTTGTGTTGCCGTTATTGAACCCCGTTGTCGTGGGGTTTCCGTCTTTATCCTTCTCCTGGTTCTCACAATCCATGTTTAATGACCTGCAGGGGGAGAGGAGGAGAGAAGATCGTGTGACCTGGCTATCAGCTAAAAGTAATTTCACAGTGAAATGAAAGCAGACGGTTCCTATGCATATGAGTGTTACAGGACAGGATACAGCCCTGTGTTTTCAAGAGGCATATTAGTGTAGTAGTTTGATCAGTTCAGGAAAAACATACAAAATACCCAAGTAACTTTGAAGAGAGAGTAGGAGGTGTGAAATGTGGCTCAAATCATAAAATCTAAAATACACTGCCTGGCCCAAATAAAAGAAAAAAAAAGGTTACCCACTCTAATATTTCATTGTTGGACCGCCTTTAGCTTAGATTACAACACGCATTCGCTGTGGCATTGTTTCGATAAGCTTCAGCAGTTTCCCAAGAGTGTTGCATTGATGATGGGAGAGTCTGACCACTGATGATGATCAATTATTGAAAAGGAGGCTCGTACCCATTCACTTAGTTAAAGGAGAACTAGCTTTTTTTTTTCTTCTTAACAACCTGGACCTTATTTCTGGCACAAAATACGATCGTTTACTCGTTTGTTCGTCAGATATTTACATTCTTGTATGTCCATATAGTGGGAGTGACTGGGGCACCAAAACACAGCCTCTAAATAACACATTATCTGTATCATCTCTGAGCGCCACACAGCTTGTTTTCCTGTAATTTACTGCTGCTATTTTTTTGCAACATGGCTGAGTATTTTCCGAATCTGAGATTGTGGACGACGACTTTGTTTATGATGGGCATCCTTACCGTTCCGAGTCAGACTATATGGACGAGAAGCTCATTGAAAGGAGGATGCAGAGGCAGAGGAATAGCACTAGCGTATTATAACAAAATACTGGTGAAATTAACAGTGGTGGACAGTAACAAAGTAAATTTACTTGAGTACTGTACTTAAGTACAGTTTTTGAGTATCTGTACTTTACTTGAGTATTATTTTTGGGGGATACTTTTACTTTTACTCCAATACATTTGAAGGACAAATATTGTACTTTTTACTCCACTACATTTCTGGGTTTGCTCTCGTTACTCACTACTTTTGAGCTTACATCAGCTGATTATTTTTTTATTTTATTTTTCAATATTCTGAGAAAATAAACTGATTCTGCTGAATTGCTGATTCTCTACGCCATGCCATACAATCCATACAATGCAGGAAGAAACTGGAAAAACACCTGGAGAAGCAACGGTGGCCTTACGTCAAAACCATGTTTGAGATTTTTCCCACAAAAAGTGATTTGTTACAGTTTAAATGTTTGTTGTGCTTACCGCGAACAAATGATATCACGGCCTAAAAGAACTCGTCGAATGAAAAAACATGTCGCGGTATGCAAAGTATTTATACGTTGCTAGCTTATGTTTGAAATGCTGAGAAAATTTAAAGTATTTATGGCTTGTAGAGAGGAGAGCGTCTGCACAAGAGAGTTGGGTGGAGTGGATTGTATAATGACAAAAGTTATTCTTTCCGTTCAGAATACTTTTTAACTTTTACTAGTATTTTTTAAGCAAATACTTAGTACTTTACTTAAGTAAATTTTTGACTAAGCTACTTTTACTTGTATTGGAGTAACATTTGACAAGGAGTATCTGTACTTTTACTCAAGTAGGGAAGGTGTGTACTCTGTCCACCTCTGGAAATTAATCATTTCGCAGCAGATAATGTGTTATTTAGAGGCTGTGTTTCGGGGCCCCAGTCACTCCCACTATACGGATATACTCAGATCTAAATATCTGATGAACGACACCAAATAACACCAAACTTATCTCGGTGTGTAAACAATAGAGATTTATGCTAGATATAAGGTTCAGGTTGTAATAAAACAGTAATTCCCCTTTAAATCCAGGTGGTGACTTCTTTTCTTTTCTTTTTTTTCTGGACCATGCAGTGTATTTCCATTTGACTTAAGCAATCTCAAACACAGGCCCAAATGTGTTGTGAAACGGCCACTAAAAAAATTATAATTTCTTCACTCCCAATACATGCTGCCATTTCCACATAAAATAAAAATGATAAAAATGTATAATGGCTGAAGTCATGACTGTGAACACTGGCTCATTTTCACAGTTTACGGGGACACCTGCTGTACACATATACCACAGCATTGTTAATGAGAGCAGTAACAATGATTTTCTTGTTTTGACACATCAAGAAACATAATTTTATTGTGAAAATGTTAAAAATAATGAAAATCGGCAATGTAGATCAACTCTAAAGTGGTTTTAAAATCCAGACCAATCTTTAAATCAGGCTGCCGAAGTAGACACTTTGCATATATTCTATCAACAATCACACTATGAGATCTGAAGATATAGTGTAACAAGCACTACAGGACAGTACTCAGATTATTATGCCAGTTCAGAGAGCATAACAGGAAGCAAACGGCTGTATAGTTAATGCTGCAACAATTTTAAATGTACTGATCCAGTGCTGTATGTGGTTGTGATGCTGGTGCTAAGACTGTTTGGCACTTGTTAGATGGAAGAAGTAGAAGAAGAAGAAGAAGAAGAAGAAGAAGAAGCTCTTATCTAACTTTGTTTTTTAGCAGATGTGTGTGTTCATGTCTGTCTATAGTTGTATGCTAACCAACATTAGCCTAGAGGGCCAGTATGTTCAGTGTTGCTTGGCAACATCAGCTGCTCTGTGTCTTTGTGGACATGTCTCTCTTATTGGTTATTGTTCAAATACAGATTGTAATAATCCAGATATTAAATCTTAAATATCAAACATGTTTGAAATGATTCCAGGCGGCTCTGACGGGTGTGTGAGCAGTTTGAGGGGGTTTAAGAGCAGATATGTAAACAACGCTACATTACAGATTAATGTGGGTCAAACCTCTGTGCTGAGATCTGTATCTGATTTCTCTGCCAGTTCTCTGGAGTGGTGAATAAACAGCATGTGGCACCAATGCTCCACTCAGATATCCCTAAACCATTACACCAGACATGGGTACTATGATGTGATCAGTAAAGTCCTAGCCAAAGATAAAATACAGAAACATGTTTTCATAATATTATACCCCTTTCTTGTCTTTCCCTTTCATGAGCAGTCCTGTGACTCTCCTCCCTCTCTCTGATGGCCCCGACTCCTCTGACTCTAGCTTTTGGGATTGGTTATAAACACTTTGGATTTCCGACATGGTAAAACCACAAATCCCGTGCTTTCATCTCCTCAGTGAATGTGTCGGTGAACAGACACATGATTTATTATCCATTTCTATTTAACTCTATCACATTTAGTTTTTAATTAATCACCGTGTTCTCAACCTCCAAGTGTAAAAACACCTTTTGAAGCTGAGCAACAGCCTCATACTAGAATGAAAGTAATACAACTTGATCTGATCAGCAACAACGATCCACTGATGACTATTAACGCTCTCCAACCAATCTTCTTCTGCGGCGTGCTATCTTAGCTGGCTTGTATCTTGGAGCAGGAATCATTAGCACTGTCCCTGCCTCTTCGCATTCAGATGGCAGATAAGTTTTAATCAATAGCCTGCATATTCATGCGGATACAGATTGTTCAAGAGATGTAGACTTGATTCTGCATTTTCATCAGATAAGAAAAACATAACCTGCCTCTAAATTCAGAGAGAAAATCAAACGCTATGAAGCCATCTACCTGTTAATGAGACTCCTCTGAAATACATGAGTTTTGTTAATACTCAAATGCAGCTAAATCGATCAAAACACCATTAGGACTGTGTCTTTTAAATAAATCAGACTTCTATTAAAATGAGAAAACTTGTTCCCAGAACAGGACATAATGTGTTTTATTATAAACTAGAATTTATGAAATTAAATTAAAGGCAGATAAAACATACTTTGCAAGTCATTGTCCATTATCTACTTCAGTTCAGTCATTTCTTGACACTCACCTGAAGCTGCCATAGACGATGAGGAGAATAGAGATGAGGAAGGTGGACACCTGGCTGGAGTCAACTAGGGAGTACGCCCTATAGAGGAAAGAGAGACGAGCACGTTTGAATTTATTTCTCAACATAAATCACAGTGAAATAAAAGGAAAAGTAAAGAAATTGTCTTATGTTTAGTCTAAACTCTTTCTAGAACATCTGTCTTCTGACTGACACAATAATTCAATGTTACAACCTGCATTGTTTGCTTTTCTGCTGCGTACGTCACTGGCCTATAAATAAACAGAACAGCGGGGAGAGTACACTACACCAATGATCATTTGAAAACACTTGGGAGCACAGAAGCTTGTCGGCTGACTGCGACTTCGGTGGCAGCCCTCCTGTGGTTTCCCACCACAAAAGTCAAGCTGAGGTGAATAAAAATGAGTATGGCTAAAAAAGAAAAAAAATGTTCGTTTTGCACGAAGCTTATAAAATGCACCCTAATGGGTTTTTAGCCAAACGACAAGAAAAGCTTCTGCAACATTTAACTGTGATGGTGTGATTCAACATTTTTAAACACATCTAAACGTCCACAGAGTGAGTCACACGAACAGAAACGGCAATGAAAACAAAGCTCTCAATAAAACTGACTGGGACTTCTCTTCAGATTTATTCAGCCGTCACATTTACTCAGTCGGTTGATGAAAAAGGAAATAAGAGCAACTTTTATTCACCCATCGTATGTGATACACTGTAGTGCACTGTGTAAATATCGCTTTCTTTATGAATAAATGTGGTTTCCTGCAGGACTCTACTCTATAATCAGTTCAGCTGCAAAGTGCACACCCATATAGACATACAAACCATGAGTGTCAATGCAGAACTGAATGTGGCTGGACGATTCTTTACATATTTTACATATTTTTACACCAACATGCAAAGCAGAAAAATCTGAGTCCGGTATTAAACCGTAATTTAGGTCAATTATTTCTGTCTTTGAGGCCATTTTATCACACACTTCCTTCTTCGAAGAATCCAGGCAACAATACTATAACCACCAACATAGACGGGTTGGGTGGAGCAAATTTCATTCCAGGAATCAAATTATGAAGTGCAGTTTGTCTGCAAAAGCAGCCGTAAACAACGTGCTGTGTATCGCGTATATGAGGGGAACTGGGTCGGCAGAGTTCAGTGTAACTACAGAACTATTATCATAATGTACGACCTTATACTATTATAGAATCATTCTTTTCATTCGTCGTCTAAGAAAATGTTTTTTCAAACGGAAAGCATTTTGAACGCATATTATAATCACCACGCAACACACGGATACCGAGAATTACATGCAAATGCTGCTGTGCTGCACGGAGCTAAACATGTTCTGTTCCTCTGAGATCACTGGGCCTCGTAGTAACAATCGAGGGAAACAATTCGATATTAAAATCAGAATTGCAAATTTTGTTGTGTTAAAAACAAAACAAAAAAAACACCACACAACTGGGCAAAAAAGTTATTGATTTTGAAAAATCAATGAGGCAAGTGAGACTCAAGAGTTTGAGACACCCTAGAAACTGAGAGGGGATGAGGGTGTGTTTTAATTATTTTTAGCTTAGCCTTAAATTTTAATTAGGTGGTGATTTAATTAAACGTCTAATAAATTAAGTAGTTGTGTAACACAGCAGACTTACACAAACACACACAATGGCAATTTCAACATGACCACTAAACCAACATTAAGAAATCATTGCAAGTATTTTCTACAACACTTGGCCCTCTGACCTACATCCTGCCTGCCCAATATGTCTATGTTTTTGAGTCTTCAGACAAAGTAACAAAGAGCTGATTCAAGGACAACACAGTGCCAGATTTCTGCTCAGGGGTTCCCGTTAAAAGTATCTACTCCTTTCACACTAAAGCTGACTGGAGTTTTTGATATGGTCAAGGGAAGATACACTGCTCTGTCTTGGTGGTTTTAAAGCTTCACTCATCCGCATCGGTTTTAGTTTGTTAATCAGATGAACACAATCTGATATTTTGGGGGCTATCTAATCCTAACATGTCATACACATTAAATCCTAGCAGTCAAGTATTAAGCAATCTTATATATTTTTTCCCCCAGACTAATGTATAATCACGCTTGTACGTTTGCTGAAAGATGCTGTGTCTAAGTGCCAAATTGTTCTCATATCAATGATCCGGGGGCTTCACATAGCCTAGACTTAACATATAATGCAGGCCTTCTTCTGGGGCAAAAGACAAGGCTGGCATTGTGACGCTGTTGCCCTTCTGTTGAGAAGTGCAGATTTGACCCTAACCCTGACCTGTCGGACTCCTGTCAAACTCTCAGGCCTTGGTTGAGGAATGCAAGCTGTGCAAAAAAACAACATCATCGTTGCTCTTCTGCAGCTGCTCCAAATAAACGACATCGACTTTAATTAAAAACCTTTGTGTCTGTTTCACTCTGACACAAAAACAAAACTGAAATTACATTATCAAAGAGGAACCACCGTCATCAGTCTACCGCTGCCATGGCTGCGTGACATTTAAGGTTACAAGCCACACATCAATAAATGTGAAACGTGAGAAAAAAAACAAAACATGCACTCAGCGGAGTTAAGATCAATAACAGTTTTTGTTGCTGGTAAAACAAAAACTAGTTGGCTCAACCTTTCAAAAGTAATCTACTCCAACACTAACAACAACTAAATCTTCATTGTAAAGCAGCATACGATGAATACTCTAATTATTATTCTACTCTAGTTATCCCGTATTTTACCCCAGTAAAAACAGATCTGAATTTCTAGTTTATTACTGAAATGGATCAGATATGTATCGATAAAGTATTCAAAAGCCATGGGCCATAGGCAACGTTTGTGTTGGGTAGAAATATCGAGCCCTGCAAATAAAACCACTAAGAACTGCTGGGTTACATACATACGTAGTTTTCTCCCAAATACAGATAAAACAGCCAAGCATCAAAAGACGCAGAGCTTCAGTTCATTTTTCATTCTCTTACACACATTTCATTGTTATGCTCAGGGAAAACCAGAAGAATGTTCTGCCTTGTTCGTTCATTCATTTATTCATTCATTCAGTCATTCAGTCGTACGGGAATGACAACAGGGTGTAAGGTGGGGAGAGGTAACATGTAGTTCATTGTGGAAACAGGACACCAGGACAATGCTGCAGCGTGTAGCTTTCCCCTGGTGTTGTTTGTCCAGCACAGGCCTCCACTTAATGACTGACAAACACACTCAGCAGGCTTCATCTTTTCAGATACGACAAGCTACAATGGGGCTCGGTGTACTTGACCTAAGATGTGGGCCAAAATAAAAGCTTAACAGTATGCCTGGTTCAAATATGATACCCTATTCAAGCAACAGCTTCTTCTTTGTAACCTAAATAGCTTACATGTCTTCCAGCAGTTTGACTTTCAAGCATTATTGCAATGATTAAGAAACTGACTTTGTTTCTTTCTCTCCCACACTGGAACTAATGATGTCACTGCTTCAATGTCAACACAGCAAGCAGCTAGACATCTAGTTTAATCTACCACAGACCTAATTCATATTCTGGTATCGAACGGGTTTGTCTGAATTCTGTGCACAGAAGCCTGTAGAACATGGGTGAGATAGATGAATGGAACATTTAAAAACAAAATACAATCCCGGACTGTTGAGGCCTGGATGGCAGCCCAAAGTGCCATAAGACGTCCTTGTTCACTGACAGACTAGGTTTTCAATAACACAATTCCAATACCGTCTCCCATCAAACCGATTGCATGCATGACTTGACCACTAAGGGCCAGGTCAACAGGCGGCAAGGAAGAGTTTTGCAAATTAGCATCAGTGAGTGTCGCATATGAGGCGTTTGAGCGTCCCAAACATATTTTTCACTCCTGACACACACACACAGATGCACCATTCAAAATGAAAAAAAACATGGCAGCCACTAGCATAAACATCAATCAAGTATAATTCATTTTCTCACCAATTTCTGTATCATTTACTTTCTCATACAATAGTTTCCAATTAGAAAGTTGACTTTAATCTTCCTCCACATCCATCTGTGTATATGACGCGTTACATCCATAAAAGCATGAAGGTAATTTGTAATCAACTGTGACCTTTCTGCTTCCATGATAATAAAAACAACCCACCTTTATTGCCACTCTGGTGTTTTTGTTACACCCTTGTTTGTCATTGTTCTTTTTGTTTGAATAAGAGTTGTAAAGCGTTGATCGTAGAAATGGACAAAAAAGACTGATGTAGAGAGCGTGGGAGGTGCTCGGCTGGGTTTATGCATCAGGGTACAATCTAACATGATGTTAACATAACAGTTTTTATGGGGGTGAAGAGAGATCCGTCCTAGTTGATCATAATCAAGACTGATATCAAAAGCCAATCCTTTTTATTTTTAAAGATCTTCTCATGAACACCATGAGCAACTCAGCTTGACAATTTGACCTGGGTTTGCCTTCTGTCCCCAAATTAAAACTAATTGGGCTTTTAAGTTGTGAAGGCTAATCTAAGGGGTGTTTCCATTAAGGAAACAAGGCAACAGGTGCTTTAGTAATCCGCCACATAAAAACAGGTCAGCGCTTGCTCTAAAGCAGAGAATTATGCAGCTTTAGTTGTGTCTTTGGAGTTGTAAAATGTATTGCAGAAGAGCAAAAATAGTCTCAAAAACTACAACGGCTTGTCAGAAGCAGGTAGACAGCAACTGTTCACAGGGTAAAATAGGATTATTTTAAATGTGCAGAAGTCAACATGCTCCACATCACCTACTTAGCAGATTGAGCGGATGATTAGTTGATTAGTCAGTGTCTTCAAATGCTAAGACTAAATTGGACTGCACTGTGAAAAGCCTTAATAGGATTTGGGGATTATATCTTAATAAGAAATTCATTCTACAAACATAATTCTGGACTTCTGCTCAGCACAGGCCTGCAGTGACTGCTGCAAATACTAACATACACATTTATTTCATTTGATAACTACATTAAAATATTACACAAACCACAGTGTACATAATATTATGAAAGGCAGCAGAGATGTGTTGCAGGCAGACTTAAACAGCAATCATGAGTTATCAGTAAAGAAACTGTCATGTTTTTATTTTAAGTAATTAATTTAATGATTAGTCAATGACATTAAATTAATTATGGCAATTCTGCTGAACAGTCAGGCATGTAAATCACTTATCAAGTTAAAATACCGGAAGACTATTGGTTTATATATGAGCAGAGATTTCCATGCATGAATGGTTGGACTATATCCATCCAAGTAGAGGTGTCCAAAAACTAGTTACACTGGAACTACCCTAGTATTTTCTTGAAAATGCTTGGCAACCAGTTGGACGAAGCATCTCTTAACCACCAGTAACCATATCAAGGTGAATCAGAGTTAGCTACCCCAGTTAGGGGAGCTAAGCATAAAGTAAGCGATTCTTAGCTCTTTATAAGTCATATATTACATACCATAGCTACCAAGGATCAGCCATAGCTGGAAGCCAGGCAAGTTGGTCACCGTGATTGCTAGCAAGTTAGACATAACATTAGATGTTGTCTGGGAGGCAGCAATGTTTAAAGAACAATGCAAATCAATACCACGTACTCTAGGCCTCCCCAGATTTAATCACAGGAAGTGTGCTACAAATTTTCAGTCACCCTCCCAAGTGATAAACAGGACAGAACCATTCTGACACGTGAAGAAACATGTGAAATGACTGATCAGTGTCTACCAAACCCACATACAAGCGTGGCACTCGGTATTTGACACCTGGCTGGATGAACAAGTAACAGGTCTACTCCAAACGCATCTGTGTAATTTCCAAATGTTTCCACTTCAGGAAGCAATACTTTCAATAATTTAATTTAAATGTGATGGTTAATAGTTCTGATTCGCACGGTGTGCACACTTGACAGCTGCAAAATGGAAAGGGAGGAAGAGAAACTCGAAGAAAGCCACCACAGATATCTTTCCAGGCTTGTCTGCGGATACCTGCTCAGTCAAATGGCATGAAAAAATTGTGTTACTTACTAATTTAATGGTTCTAGTATCAAAGTATTATATATAAATATATATATATATATATATCTTTTTTAATTTTAAAAAACAAAACAAAAAACTCTGGAACCGGTATAAGGTTATGTCACAATTCAGCATTTGCATTTCTGCTTTAAGATCTACTCTGAGGATGGATGGGGTAGCATTCAAAGATGTGATGTAATCTGGAGTTAGCCTAGCACTTCCTCTCTCAGCAGTGAGGCTGTGGGCAAAATGAAAAAACTGCTTAAACTGGCAGAAGACATGAGCGTTGTGTTCATTAAGGTTGACATCACCAGTGCTACTGGAAAAGCCTGATTCAAACGGAAATCTGTACTAATCCAAAAAATACAGCAGATCAATTGTTTTTATGCTGGCTTGAAAAGAAAAGAGAAACTACAGCCCTGATAGCGTAAAAGAAAACATGATAACAGAGGCATTGTCTGTGAGTTCAACAAATGAGCTGTGACCTCATCATCATATCTCTCAACTACACTACCCCAAATTCAGTGTTTTCAGCCTTTCCTTACACTCCAGCATGCAAACGGATGCAACACATCTTGTGACACCACTGTAAAATTGCAAACGATTATATATTGAGAAATACAGTAGAAGCCGGGAGTTTTACATCCTGATCAGCGGACCGCATGCTCCGCAGTGATAAAAGTTCTCATAGCTTGCGAGTTTGGCAGTACAGGAAATCAAATTTGAACATGCTGACGCTAAATTGCCAGCTTTACCCATTATTCATCTCCGAGGCACCTCTGTGACATTTAGGCTATTTCTGGTACAATAGATGGTCACTGTCCTTAATGTTTTTCTGCTTAGCTTGCACATATACATAAGCAACTACACAATTAAGCCCCACTAAGATTAATTTCTCTTGGGTAAGCTGAGCCAAATTAAAAACATTTGAAGAAATGTGCATGTTTGCTGTATAAAAACAGCAACACATATTTATTATTGCTTAAGACAAAGACTAGGAGTTATAACAAGTACAAAACTATTCTGAAGCCACTGGGAGGCGTTTCTCATTGTGCGGAGATAAGCTTGATGTGCAAAAGACTGAGACTTGTGAGTCACCATCTTCGTCTTTCATTAACACACACTTTGAATATCCTACCTGAATAGATATACTATATGAATATGGAAAAGTACACATTAATAGAAGGAACACATGCACACAAATGAGGTGAAGCAGAAGTCAATCAGATTGATATGACCACATCTGGATTGGTCGCGTTGGCATTTTGATCACAGCCTGGTGAAAATGTTATCAGTGAAGTGAGCTGATTGAAGAGTTAAAATGCCAACTTGATTATCTTTATCATAAATACTAATGTGGTTATTCTTGTTCCGTATATTTTTGGCACCTTATTGGCACAACAGATGACAATTAATGTCACTCTAAGGTTAGTTGGAACCATATCAATATATAAATCAACTTATTTCAACACAATTTCGTATTTTACACGTACAATGTTCATTTCTGGCGGCAGGCAGAGCGGCAATGACAGTAGCACACCATCAATACGAACACTAAGGTCATATGATGAGATATTTCTACATTACCCTAAATGCCCTTATGTTAGCTACTGTGAACACTGACAGATGTAGCGATTACCAAATAATGCCAGTAAACAGATGGCACCATTTTGTTGGCATGTTGTCAATGAAAGGTCTGACAATACAACTGAAACCTGCTCATCTGGAATTCTACATACAGATCTGGATGCCAGACTTTGAGACCGGTTTACGACTATAAACTAAAGACTTGGCTGCCAAACAATGCATTGGATGAAGATAAACAGAAACATGACAGCGAGAGAAAAAAAAAAAAACAGTAGATACAAATAAAGAATAAAGGCCAACATTTTATAACCAGTTGGGTCACCTTATCTGGTGCCTGAATTTTAGTAGTTACAGTATAAGACTGAAACACCTTGATGTAAGCATATAATAACCTAAAATGAAATAAAAAAATATAAAAATAATATCAGATCGAGGTTAACTTGGACAAATTAAGCTTCTTCCTCAAACCAGCACAGAGAAAAAAAACCAATCACCTCCTGATAGCAATCAACGCATTCTAGTTTCTATCTTCACTGTACATTCATAGCATGTCATCGTGCATGAGGCCGTCTCCTGTAAACGTTTTCCAGTGAACCTCTCACACACTATACAAAGTCTGAAAAAGATACATCATCACCATTATTCAAACATTTATTTATTAATGTTATGGTGAACTGAAAAAACAAAAAAAAACAAAACAAAAAAAACACACAGAAGATGGATTTTTCCATCCACTGCTGCCTGTTTGAATTCGCTGATAAAACCGCTGCCGTTTCCTAGATGCTGTGTATTGACAGCTGAAATGGATGCAACAAGAATTTGCACCCTGTGTGGGTCAAATATATATATATTTTTTTTTTAAAAGGGAAGGAAGGAAATAACACTTTAGTTATCAACATGCCAGATGAGCCTGATGAACAGTTACAAGACAACAAACTGTGTTGAGGATAAATCTTTGGCTGCATATTATGTCAAAGTACCACATTTACAGTGATTAGGCCTCTCCTGTAAGGAATTTCCTGAAACATGCAGCTTTGTGCCACAATGTTTATAAAACCTACAATGACACCACGCCACTCTGCTGGCAAAAGCGCCTGAAAAGTTACTGTCTTCAAAGATTTTCCAGTGACAGGAAAGGGCATGGTTGACTGGTCTCTGACTAATAAAAGACACTCAACAGATGTGAAAAAAACACATATAGCCTACAGCATTGACTGGTACCCCCCACAACCCCGAATCATTCAAGGAATCTTATCAGTCGTTGCAGATTCACGGGTTTAGACTTCTTAATAAATACGATGATTTACTAGAATGATTCAAAGTCTTGGCCTGTGTTGGTGGGACCAGAAAAGCATCATTTAGCCTACCTTAATTAGTAGGCCCTAACGATGTGGTCATTTTCATTCACAGGGACAACGCATTTCAGTGACCACATCATCTGTGAATGGCTTGTTTTAACCTGTACTTCACCAAGCAGTAATCCTCCGAAATAACGTAAACATCGCCCACGAACCCGCAAGCAAAACCCCCCGACTACTTGTGTGCCACAATACAGAAAACAGCTTTACTGAGACATTACTGTGCTGCTAGTTTAGCAGTCGTACGGTAGAACCTTTGTTATTGTGGCAGTGGGTCGACGACGAATGCTAACCAGCTAATCAGCTAATATGTGGGCACAGCTAGCGTCAACTAAGCGGCTTGACACCGTCATGTTTAATGTCCACAATTAAGTTTTTCTCAAAGACGGTGTCGATGTCGGTTGCCAAAGAATAAATTATCAATTGGCTTAACCCAGCGTGCCCATAAAGCCGTTTAGCAGGGTAGCTAGCTCTTTAGCATTCGCTCACAATAGCACCATTGGATTTGACGAAGCTGGATAGCACATCATCAGCTGGTGCTTCTGATTAGCCGCAGCTAGCGAACAAGCGAGCTAAAGTTAGCCTTTAGCCATATCTGAGATGCAGAAAAAAATGATTGAATGCGTGACATTTTGCTCTACAGACGCCGACAAATCCATCTGAAGGCGTCAATATTATGAGCTAAACATTCTCGTGAATTGACAGAGATGTAATTCATTGGTTTAATGACCTATTACAACCGGGTTTGGTAGCAGCAGCTAACGTTAGGTAGCTACTACTACTAGTCGGTAGCGCAACGCCTGTGCGCACTCACCAGGATGAGTAGCCTTGCTCCGCCATATCGCCGAAAACAGTGGGCTCCGCGACTGTGGCTAACACGGATTCAGGTCCCGGTGACAACCCGTTGGGACCTGGGAGAGGTTTTCTGCTTTTCCTTCACAATCCGACGTCCTAGCAGTCACTTTATAGTGACAACATGATGATACATCCCGGCGGCAGCTAGTAATCACTAGCTGAATATCTTGCAATTGAAATGAGAATGATGGTTTGCTATCGTTAGGTGGACAAGACAAAGCACCCCGAGAAAAAACACAGATGTTATTTTCGTCGGTTTCGCTAATGTCCTGCCGTCACCCCAGCCGAGAAGGCTCGGTCTCCAACGATGCTACACCCACTGTAAATCCATATTCAGCTCGGTGTATCCAGGATAAATTCAGAGATATTCCTCAAGTCTGCACCCCTAGCTGTTATGGAAGACGTTCAGCTTTGTTTTCTATGGCGAGAGTCCACGGGAGCGCGCAAAATCGCCCTGCTGTAGAGGTTTACAAGTAGGACGTGCACTGAAATGCTTTCACGCACTGAGAGCGCTCGCAATGGTTTCCCTTCAGCTGGCAGCATTGCAGCCTATCACATCCAGCTAAAGCCGCGAGCATTACGTCGACTGAAAAAATGTAATAATGTGTGATTGTAATTTAATTAATTGCCGATTTGTGTGATGCAATCACGAAGCCCTAGTTTAATTACAAAATACTGCGAAATGGAAAAAAAAAATAACATTATCAAACTAATTTTGATTAACTATTAAGACCTGAAAACGGATGCAAAAATAATGAAGATTTTAATGAAATAGTTTTGTTCTGGCCTTTATAATTAGGTATTATGTTATTGTTCCGCAAAGAAAGACTCACTTGATGATGAATATGCCCAGGGGTCTATCACTTAAATGGTTTTCAGAGTTATCTGGATATTTTTTTGATTAAAATCTCTATCAGGTCATTATAAAAACTGGGTCCATGCTATGGGGTCTGAATGCCGGTCAAGACACAGACAGAAACAACACACAGTAAGGTACAGTGAGAAAACATTATAGTATGTTACAGAACTACCAAGTCAAATAAAATGTACGAAATACATGTATTATTATTGATTCTTTTACATATATTATGATATAATTAAATATTGTGGCGCCACCTCTGGTTGATCAGTGCAATTATCACAATAACTCACCCACTGCTTGCTATTGATCATAATAAGTTGGGGGAAAATGACTTAATTACAATTATCAATCAGGATGTTCGAGAATATATAAAGATAAACAAGTGTTCCAGTGCTACTGTTAAATGGAGTAACAGTCTAATAATGACAATTTTTATGATGGCCCAGTTTTCTTGGATGCCATGACGCCCCCAAGTCAACACACAATGATTGCATGCCATTGGTGAGTATCTATGGCCATAGATTAGTTGGCACTAGCCAGACCCCTGTTGAGGTCTTTTCAGTCAATTGGTGTTGACATGAGTTCACTGGGTGATCGCTAGATTAGTGAACTAATGCACCAAAAGAAAAATAAATAGAACAGTTCTACATCTGCAGTCTCAGCTCATCGTGTTTCTTTTTTGTGGTCCAATCAGACTACTGCCACCTACAGGTGTGGCAGTAGTCTGATTCAGGCAGTCAAGCTGAATGGACCTGATACACTACTATATACACTGTGTGGCCAAAAAAAAAAATAGGTACAAGCCTCCTATTGGATAGTTACTGCATGGGTGATTATCTTTCAGCTGGCAAAAAGTTATTTAACCCCAACTGATGTAATGAGTAGTTTCCCATTTTTTAAAACAACCATATAGAGAGACACATGGTCATGGAAAAGATGTTAGTCTGTTTGAGAGGGGTCAAATCATTGGCATGCATCATGCAGAGAAATGATCCAACTACGAAAACTGGGCTCAGAACTGTCCAACGCATTATTAAAAACTGGAAGGATAGGGAACCATCGTCTTTGAGGAAGAAAAAAAATACTGAGTGATCGTGATCAGCGATCACTTAAACGTTTGGTTAAATCAAATAGAAGAAAAACAACAGTAGAACTCAGGGTTATGTTTAATAGTGAAAGAAAGAGCATTTCCACACATACAATGTGAAGGGAACTCAAGGGACTGGGACTGAACAGCTGTGTAGCCTTAAGAAGAGAGGCAGATGAAGTGATGCACCCATCATGCCTAGTGTCTACTGTACAAGCCTGTGGGGGCAGTGCTATGATCTGGGGTTGCTGCAGTTGCTCAGGTCTAGGTTCAACAAAATGATGTGTCCAAAAAATTAGGTCAGCTGACTACCTGAATATACTGAATGACCAGGTTATTCCATCCCTGATGGCACAGGCATATTCCAAGAGGACAATGCCAGGATTCATCGGGCTCACATTGTGAAAGAGTGGTTCAAGGAGCATGAGACATAATTTTCACACATGGATTGGCCACCACAGAGTCCAGACCCCACTGAGAATCTTTGGGATGTGCTGGAGAAGGCTCTCGGGTGAGACTCTTCCATCATTAGTACAAGATCTTGGTGTAAAATTAATGCAATACTGAATGGACATAAATCGTGACACTGCAGAAGTTTATCAAAACAATGACACAGTGAATGTGTGCTGTAATCATAGCTAAATGCATTCCAACAAAATATTACAGTGAGTGACATTTGTTTTGGCTAGGCAGCATATTTTTACAACTATTAAACAAACCTCATCCAACCACCAGTATCAGGTCAAACCCAGTTTGTGCAACAGTTTGTTTTTCTCTACAATCAGGTCTGCAGCCTCAGCGAGGCGTTAGCGTAGCTGTAGCCCCTTTGTCTTGCTCTGCTCAAGAGGTCTTATCAGCACAGCAGCGTAACTGAAAGACCACAGCATTACTCGAAGCAGGTTTTGTCAGATTTGAAAAAACACACAGGCTTTGCAACAGTTCATAGCAGCTAATATACTGATCAGATAAACTCAGAAGGAATGGTAATGGAAGCTTGTATAAACTGGGTAGCATAAATGCAACAAATGAATTCAAAGGCAATCTGCCCATTAGAAATTTGATGTCCTCAAATGAATATTTTGACCAGATGGTGGTAAGACAGGAAAGGTCAGGGGTCACAAAAACTCAGAGGATCCATTCCCTGGAGGGGTCAAGGAAACAGAAAGGAAATGTAGAGCTGATAGTTACACCAGAAAACCAGTTAGGTGACTTATATTTATCAAATTTTCTCCAGATGAATATCTGCAGCAAGCTGGACTGGTTGATTACATGGCAAAGTACAGGCCCACAGAGATCACTAGATAACTTCCACTTCAGACTAACCATGGAGATGCATTCAGAACTGCCAGATGGCTTTATCTTGGTTTCGATGAACAAATATACAAAATGGATATTTGGACAAAGTGAATGAACAGCACATATCCTTGAATACAAAGTGTGTAAATAGCAAATCTCGTGCATGCAGTGTTTCTGTTCAGTTTTGCATATTCAAAAAAAGTCAGTGACATGTGCTTAACTGTAATGGAGCCTCTACAGATTGGGTGTTAACAGTGATGTTAGTCAAAATAACACAGTTTACACTACAAACGGCAAACAAGGTGGGGGTCTGACCTGACAAGACAAATGAGAGCACAATACGCGCAGATGTAGCAATCTCCTCTATCAAAATGATGGGACAAGAAGAGGGTAACGTTCATGACGCTAAACATGTAGACATCAGCCAAAAAAAAAGGTGGCGGTTCTGCTGCGGCATTTTATTGATTGTATCTCTGCTGGCAGAAGCAACAGGATGAATGCAGAGGTTCTGTTGGGCGACGTTTCATCATTCAGCAGGACAACAATCCCAAACGTACGGTAACAGCAACCCAAGAGTGAAGAGGTGGAATGTCCTCAACTGGACGACTGAATCACCTGAGACCCCACAGCAATAAAACCTGAAGGAGAGTGCAGTTAATTCCTTGCAGCATCAGTATAGGACGTATGTTGATGTCTACGGGCCGAAGACTTCAGCCAGTCAGCAGATTATTTTCAGCGCTATATTGCATATTAACTGGCACGTTGTGTTAATAGGACCATAGCACTCACATACAGTAGCTGGGTCTAAATTCTTTTAAACCTTTTCACATTGCAGCTTAGATTTGACACTTTGACACATTATCCAATATTCTGTCTCAAACAGATTGAACCGAGCCTGAAGAACTGAGAAACTGCAGACTGCCCAAATAGTCTGGATTGTACATGTATTGATCAGAGGTGTTTTTTTTCCAGAGCGAATAACTGTGCTGGAGAATAGAAAACTTTCTTATTAGGGTTAAGCTGATGCCAGATAAGTGTCTTTTCTGTGGACGAAGACGCTACTGGGGTTTAGAGAGGGGTCAGTGAGACTGCCTCTCGACAAAGAGTATGGGGATTACCAAAATCTGCAAAGAGCTGCTTTTCTTACAGATTATTCGCAATCTGTTCTCTGTAACAGAACCACATATTCACGGAAGGAGACACAAAGCAGCAGCAACCAAAGGCCTTATTGGTTTACGGGCGACTGAGATTTGTTATCCTTCTACCTTGACAGCAATAAATGTGTAAGTAAAGCTATAGCAGTGCGGCATTGAAGTGTCATTCATTAAAGACAAGTTTGGGGAAAACAAAAGGCTACTTTTTGAACTTTTGGCATTTTCTGCCGTAGGGTTAGTTTATAAGCACTTCTCATGCCATCATATTAGCTGCAGGGGTTGGCTTTTTCCTATGAGGAGACAAAGACACAACACTACTTAAGTTGCACAGTTGCAACAGCAACAGTTGTTCAGATGCGACAAAGCCCCTACATGTTGCACAAAATAACCATGCTGTGGATTTCTTGTTGTGTAGCTGAAGTAGAACCATTGAAGAACAGTAGCATTACATCAACATACGCTCACGTCATAACTTTTGAAAACGACACCAGACAGGAAGTACTGATTGCAGGTTTGGCCATAAAAATGAACTGCATTTAATAGCTGTTAGTGGAGGCAGCAGGGGTAAATAAACAGAACATGTGGCCATGAATTACAAACCACTGAAGTGGTTACTCATCAGCTGATATAGTCGCAACCCAACACTGAAAATCCTGCAATAAGAAAAGTGGAAGTTCTTCATTCTTCTTAAGCAAGTGTGAATTGCTTTCAGCACTTTTAAATTACACGCTTCAACTCGATGGCATTCGTTTTAAAAACGCTGTTTACTAATCTCATGTTGATGGCGGCATACAGAAAACTGCTGCCTTTTAGCTGAAAAAATGTAGATAAGGGTATATTAGCTGCCTTGTTGTGCACAAAAGATAAGCAGAGGGGTGTGTCTGTGTTTAAGTAAATATCTGACCAACCTAAACATCAATCTGGAAGGGCTCTGAGCTGAGCACCCATATTAATGGTCGGTCGCTCACATCTGAATAGACCCATAGGAGCATCCTCTAAATTAGCTGTCTTTTTCTTTTTTTTCACTTCCATGAAATGTTTTCAAAAAACTAAATGATGAGGTTAAGTGAAATATCTGTGTTTGGAATAAAATAAATTGCATCTTTTGGTTATAAAAAATCTGATACGGTTGTGGAATAGTCATTGGCCTTGTTTAAAAGAAAGCTGACTATGTTCAGCATGTTAGGGAAGAAATATGTTGTCCGTGTTTCTTGACCCATCAAACCACCCTGACCTCCTCCTATGAGGGCCATTTTTGCAATAATTTTTGTGAGTGTGTGTGTGAAGTTGAAAAATGAAGCTGAAATGCGTCATAGCTGTGCCCAGCTTTGCTTTGTTCCTGTTTTGCCAATAGACGCATAGCCCACTTACGCAAATGTAGAAAAATGATGGTCATCATGCTTTGAGACATGGACATTTATTAGACTGCACAGAGAAAAAAAAACATCAAACACAGAATCCATGCGAAGCTGAAGACTTGGTTTTAGCGAGCTGTGAAATCACGAGTGAGTCATGACAACACTGATGCATTTCAAACAAAACTGATGTGGATTTAATGAACACTCACAGAGCTAAACTCTAAATGCTAAACAGCTGATAATTTTATAAGTACACTTGTTGGGATTGAGAATGCTTACTTGAGTTACTGTTTAGATGTTGACTTCTGGCATTACTTTCATTATTTTCTCTGCAGAGTTCAGAAATTCCGAGCCACCAAATGCACCATTCAGCGACTAGCTCTGCACTCATAGACAAATATGTCTATGTCTGTACCTGCATCGTCATATCACGTCCTTCCTGTCGTAATAACTATGGTCACTAGAGGTCACTGTAGGGAACTGACTTTTTCTGTTTTTCACCTTATTTATTTATTTATTTAAATATATATATATATATATATATATATTTTTTTTTTAATGTAATAATTTACTGACGCATTCTGTACTCGGTCTGATATTTATATATTTGTATATAAACTTTATCAAAATTCAATTTAATTAATCTCACACATATGCTTAAATGTCTTAATGTGGTATTGGATTTAAAACTACTTACTAATAGTCATATATTACATGTAATAGTGTCAGATATTCGAAATAATCATATTATGTTATATAATATAAATCTGCGGATAAAACAAATATAAATGGCTGTATTTTAAAAACTGACCACTAGATGTCAGCATTTACTTTGAGAACGAATTATTTGTCACATAAAGGAGAGTCATGCATGTTTAGATTCACTACAGGAGTTTCTTTTAATATATTTCCAGTTCCCAGTTTCAATTTAAACTTTGCTTTCACCATTATTCGGTGCCATATCGGAAGTAGGAAGGAGATGTACTTTTCTTTCTAACATTTTGATGAACAGAGCAAAGGGAAGAGTGATATTATTACCATATAATAAATGTAATCATAAATATATAATCATAAATACATTTCCGGCCGAAGAATGGAGTTCATCTCAACAGGTTAGTTACATATCACATATCAGATTTTGCACATCCTGTACACAGACCGGCCCCGCTAAATGCTTCATTTCTCTTGATTTAAAGCACCTGATTACTCTTCTGAACTGATTAAATGTGGAGGCTGAGTACACTGTCAGTATTGTTGTAGATCTGCTCCAACCTCCATGTCATGTGGTTGTAAGAAGAAACCTTTATGTACCAGCTCGTTCTGGAGGCTTGTATGCGCTTTGACATGTTCATAAGCAGACAACATATGAAAAGTGCGGAGAGAATGAATAACTAAAGAAATGCTGTTATAAGTTATCTACTTCACAGCGTGTATTTTTTCACGTAGACTCCTCTTCAAATATTAGGTCGAGCTGTGATCATTTCAGGCGTTTTCTCAGGGTTGGACATTTGAACTAAATTGTAGACGCAAAGCCAAAATAGCTTTGGCAAAGTACTCTTTTAGCATCCTTTTTTATTTCAGACTTTTTTTAGAAGCTCGCTACAAAGCTGACCTTTTAAGGAAGGCTAATTTCCCTGCGTGGTGCATTTGTGCCAGAAGATCACCAGGTGTTTTGTGACATGCCTCCCACTCTGCCAGGTATTATCCTTGGCTGTGGATCACAATAAACACCGATGACACAGCTTCCATGTTTGTTGTCAAGGTCACTACTAACAAAAGCAGAAGTGACTTTAATATCTCTGTACTGTACTGCACTGTTCCCAACCTCAAACAGCTGAACACCGGTTGCTGTTCTCTTTTCCCACAGTAAGTTTTGTTCATGCGGAAAAGCACAGGTGTAGCCACATTATGCAAATGTTTGTCTAATTTTTTTTTTTTTTTTTTTTTTTTTAAAGACAGACTTAATACCAGAGTGTTGCAGGCAGCTGACTGAGATGCCTCTCTTTCCCCTTCCTCTCAAGCAGAGTCAGGGAGGGAACGCCTGTTTGAAGCTCTCCCCTTGGGCTCCAGGGTTCTGTGGGATCCGGGTGTGCTGACACTGTTAGCACGCCTGATATGAGAGCCTGATCAAAGCTGGCTCATTCTGCCTGACCGATTTCCACAGGATTAAGGATTAGGGAGATGGGAAGCTGGGAGAAGCACAGAGACAATCTGGGAGTGACAAAAAGGAATAGTGAGGGTTATGGAGAGGGAAAGGGATGTTGAACTGTTGAAGGTGGCAGAAGGGTCAAAGGGCACTCGCAGAGGACATCTTGAGAAACAAGACGAAACCAAAAAAATGGCATTATTAGGATTTGTTTTTCTTCTACGACATAGTCTGGCAGGACATTGTGAAAGTTTGATCGTCTTCTGTTACAAACCTACTTCTCTCAGACGACTCAGCTGTGCTGCAGCTCATGAGGTGTTAAGTCTAATATGTGGCTGGAAGACAAACCCCGCTGTGCGTTAACAGTGAACTCCTGAAATCAATTTTAAAACTCACAGGCAGCCATTGTGACGCTGCTTAATAGGGGTGATTTTGTTCATCATTTGGCTAACAGCCTTGCTGCAGTTTTGCAGCCAGGGAAGGTACTTTCTCTTCGAAAGAGTGGATTATAGTCTGAATATGACAAAAAGCAGGAAGTGATAAGTCTTTTTTGTTGCCCCTAAATAATAAACAAAGTAGTATGAGAAGGTTTGACATTAAAGGAAGTACCTAAACCCTGTAGACATCTGTGTTGACGTCCTTCACAACAGAAATAAATACAAAAACTCTCTATAGTTAATTTCCCCATTCTTGATAACTGTGCAAAAGGAACATTTTTATATAATTTGCCCATTCGATGGATTTTAGACTTAATGTTATGCTTAAATAAGGGCGCAGCCGCTTTGATTGTCAGATGGGTGTCCTCACAGGGTGCTAGCACCACCTCCAGCAAAAATGGCAATGGACGGTGCCAGTACCATTGGACATTGAGCTTCAGAGCCACTCTTGAGAAAACCTGTGGCTGGTGTCAAAGAGGTTTTATCTATCTTTATATGAAGTCTATGGCTGTAGCTAAACAAGTAAAGCCCTTTTAGCCACATAACAGCAAAGCTAACAAAGACTTTCAGGGAAGTAAAGTAAGGTTTAAGTCAGTGAGCGTACTGGTATAGTGTTTTGAGAACCTTTCAAGAGGAAAACTGGTTTTTAAATCTCCCATTGTCAACAGAAGCTCATTCTGTTGTTACTTCACATTTCTATCGACCGACTATATCCTCATTCAGAACAAACACTGAACCCTTTCTGTGCGCCAAAACATCCTTGACGTGAATGTTTCTGTCACAACCAGATTAGTCTCCTCCTCTTCGTCAGGTAGGTCGTCACAGGTTTGACATTTGGAGGCAAAATGTCAGCAACAACTATTGAGCCTAAGTAGAAACACTGACCCAGCTGATGTCTTGTCTGAACAGGTGCTTTCTTTATACGTCGTCTTCTGTGAACCGGTGAAAACCCTGAAAGTCGGGTACCGATAAACATGACTGCTACAGAAAGGGACACTCCACTGTGGGTTTCTTTTTTTTTTTGAGGTTTTGCGGCAGATTTCCGTTTAACGTACCTGCGTGTTATTGCACCATTGTGTGTAGTTTCTGTTTCTCATTTTTCAGACAGTTCCCTTTACGCACTGGAACTGAGAGATCATACACTTCTGCAGCATTAAATGGCCCCTAAAGAGCGGCAGACTGGACGTTAAGGTTTAAGGTAATTGTTGATAAACTGAATGGACTAATAGGGATTAGGAGACACAGTGAAGGAGAAAGTGACAGGAGAAAGAATGGGGACAATACACCACCTGCCTGCCAGACCAGATTAAAAGGCCCAGATGAAAGGTCAGGGAGAGGCAAAGTTGTCCACCCCCACCAGATGTGCATTTGCTCTGGCCTGTAGCCGATTAATTATCTCACAGTTCATGACACCAGGGTTGGTGTCCACGCAATTGCATTACACTACACACCCTGAGCAACCTGATCTGGGGATTTTTCCCTGCCGGGTGGCGCGTGTTTGCGTTTATTATAATAAAGGAGTCTCTTTACACACCATCCGTAATGATAAAACCATCATGCTCCAGTGGCGCGGTCATTGTGTTTCTGCGTGGTCATGCAAAAGTGTTCTCTGTGGCTGCAGTCAAGTAAAACACATTAATTTTTTTTTTTTTGTCGTTGTTCCCAGAGATTGACTGGAAGAGGAAGAAACACACGGAAAGAACCACCCATTCACACCCAGTGGCACGCTGCCTCATTTGCTCAAGCCCCTATCAATTCTTGGTCATAGCCAATAGCAATAAAGGAAGTGGTCCCACTGTCACAGAAACAGTTGGCACGGAAACAGCACATTACACCATCGTCCAATCCCCCTCCCATTCCTTTGTCGTCATTTCTCCCCTCCCTTCCCCTCCTCTTCTGTCCGGTCCCCTCCTCCTCCTCCTCCTCCTCCTCCTCCTCCCTCTCTCCCTATCTTGTATGTTTTTCAGTCATCAATGAAATCACAACCAATCCTGCTGCTGGCCTGTCATCAAGCATATAATACCTCCAAGGAGCAGATCTGAATGCTGTAATGCCTCCATCCTAACAAACAGGGCGTCCTTAACGACCATTGTATGCTTTTATAAACTCTGATTGCTGTAGCTGAGCCATCAGACCTTGTTTTTTTATTCTCTCTCTCTCTGTGTCTCTGTTGCTCCCATGATTTAATCCTGACCATTTCCCCTTCTCTCTCTCTCTCTCTGTTTCTCTCTCTGTCCCTGCTGACTCCTCCCTCCATTTCTGCCCTGCACTCCCTCTCTCTGCCTCTCTGTCTCTGACACACTCAAGCACACGCACACATATATACACACCCTCCACCCCCATCGCTGCAGTGTCTCAACTGCCTTGGAGCAAACAAGAGAGGATATAGAACACAGACGTTAATAAGACAGAAAGAGCGGCGCTGAAAGAGAGAGAGAGAGAGATAGAGAGGTAGAAAGAGAGATAGAGGGATGTACGTGTGTGAGAGGTTGTGAATATGAGGAAGATATGAAGATGAAGCAGCAGGACTAAAGGTGGATTGCACAGAGCCTTTCTCTCCCTGCAAGGGCTTGTCTGCAGTATCCTTTGTAAATGGATGCTGGCTTGTGAACACGGTAAGCTTGACTATTTTCACACGGCTTCTCTTTTTTTCTTCTTCTTTTTTTTAAGGCAACAACTACAGACCATATTTCTGTATTCTGCGGAAGCCGACTGTGGTTTTCTGATGAAACAGGGGAGGTGATGTTGAGAGATGGCACCCAGGCAGGCAGGCAGCCTGTCCAGTCCCCTCCTCCACCCTGTTAGCTCTGTGCCAACGGACGCTGCTATCTTGTGCTTGCAATTTGACTCATCATCTCCCGAGAGCATCCTCGGTTCTTATAGAAAGCTTTTATCTGCTCAGTTCGTGTAATTACCCTATGTAGGACAAGTGGAGGATGCATCAGAGGTGTGGGAATGTCTCTGCGCCCTGTCCAGGCCCTGCCTGCGATAGAAACAGGGGGAATGAGGGAGTAAAACCGCCATCACACGCGATCAGGTGTTCAGCACTTACAACTGGCTTTTTACGAGACGTTGAATGTGAATGTGCAGTGGGAGGTGGACAAATCCCGTGGAGCTAGGCTCTGCGGGCGCTGGGATAAGCGGGGCAAATTGTGGCCCAGGAAGATTGTAGCATTTTGCCAGCGGAGCTTGCTGGCCGCCGTTGCTCTGGGTAAATTTGCATCAATTAATAATCTTGCACTGGGATTTGTTTGGTTCATTTGTGTCCAGCCGTTTGTGTCTCTTTATGAATATAAATCCCAACGCTGCGAAGGGGGAACGAGGCAGAGAGCAGAGCGTGTGCATCACTCAGCTGGCAAAAACAGGACCATTTGTGACATTTTCTGTCTCAACAACCTTTTATAACAAGAGTATTACTGTATTCTTTTTTCAATGGGGGTTGGGATTTGTTGTGTAGCATCGGGAGAGCATGTGTATTTGTGTATACTGTATGTGTGTTTTTGTTACATGCTAGGGAGAGAGAGAGAGAGAGAGAGAGAGAAAGAGAGAACCGGTGCGGGGAGGGGTTGAGGGGCTGGGGGGTTTAACAGTAGGGAGGCAGATGGGGCAGAGGGGCGGAGGTTGATGCAGCAGAGAGCAAGAGAGAGGGAAAGAAGGAAAGAGAGAAGATTTGGAACAGATTGGATGGATGAGTGGGGGGAAAAGGCCGTGATGATTTCACGGTGGTAGAAAGACAGCGCTTTTTCTGCGCATGTGGCACAGAAGGAATGCTGGATGTGTCTGAGATAGTTCCTCCACCAGCAGCAGCAGCAGCAGCAGCAGCAGTGGCAGAGCACACCAAGGCCCTGAGACATCCATGAATCAGGGCAAAGATGGTGGAAATTCCACCACGCCTTTCTTCCTTGAGTACCACTGAATCAGGAATATTAGATTGATGGCTCTGCTGAACCCCTCTGCAACACTGCCCTCCTGGGCTGTGCGTGTGTGTGTGGAAAAGCTGGATTGGAACATTGTCATACAGTGTAAGGGCTACAAATTGGGATGAGCCTCCTGGGCAAAGTTTAACTCACTGCGCTGATGAAAAGCATGCGTTACTCACTATTAGCTGAGACGTGCTGCTTCTAAATCACATGTATTTTTCAAGTAAGGAGATGACTGAAGTCATTGTAAAGTGAAGCTCACTGCTGTTGCAACCATAGCGGTTTCATTAACGGTGCGAGGGGTCTTAGTTGTGGTTTAAGATGCTTCCGGAAGCCAGCGGCAAGAAAAGGTGTTACATTGTTGCCATATAAGGGTTTTAAACCATAGCTGCCACAATCAGAAATGCATGCACGGCAATGTTTTGTGTGCAAACAATATTTTGCAGATGTACCTGATGGTTTTCCACCGGTGTTTTTCCCCTCCTAATTTATGCTAACCACCAGGAGACAAAACAAGGTGACATTCACTTAAAAAAAAATAAAAAATAGAGCCATAATCAGAACTCCAAGCTGCACTAATTCGTCTGTTCTCAAATCAGCTGTAAAAACATGTTTAAAAATGTCAGAGGTCACTAATGACCTTGGCTTTGAAAAGATGGATGACAAGGTCCGGCATGAAATATAAAGGTTAATCACATGCTTACATAATGAGCCTTCACCGGGTTTCAGACACAAACACACACACACAGAAAAATGTCATCCCTTATACAGGCCGTCTGAACGTAACGCTGGAAGAAACAGGATTGCTCCTGACTTGATTAAGTAGTTTTCTTGAGCCAAATGCACTCCCCTCAAGACACAAACCTCCTAAATCTGAGGAATACATGTCACATAAATTAAGAATAAATTCTTGTCCAACAGCATGCTAGAGCCAATTTTAGCTCTTTTTTTGGTTAAAAGGGTAATATGCGGCATGCCGCGGCTCTGCTGGCCTTTATGCATACAAAAATGAGAGCAATAGTGTGGCAAACCCTATGCTGAGTTGACCTCCTTCCACCTCTTTTGTTACTTGCTACATCCATTCCACAGAGTGACATAATAGCGGGGGACAGCAGGGACAGACTTGGTTTTAAAGCGGCAGTGGCTGTTGAGGTAGAAGCCCTTGCGACGAGGAGTCCAATGTCACCGCGCCGTGCACTTTTAGCCGCCTTTAACCTCGCACGTGAGCCCACCACCAACTTGGACAGTTAAACTCGACTCTATTACAGTTAAGCACCGAGGGGACCGAGTGCAGTTCCCTCAGCAGCCTGCTTAATAAAATGATTAATCCAAGGTGTCGTTTGGGTGCTGGAGAGGGAGCAGCAGAATTATCACATGGCATTAGTTTTAGTAGTTGTGAGAGTTAACATGAAAATTGATGGTTAACACCATGCAGACTTAATAAAATCACAGGAGGAAATATGTGTCCCTGAGGCCCGTGTGTCTCTGCTGCTTCGTCACTCTCAGACGGGGCTTTTGCTCCCGATACAGCTGGCTCAGCATTTGTTTTGGGTCTTTGATCCCAGCCAGGTACCGGGACAAAGTGTCAGCTCCACGCAAACAGCTGTAAGACAAGTCTTTGGCAGCCATCCCTCTTAGACAGGCGCCGACGCAGAGACGACTAATAAATGACTTAACAGTAAAGCGTCAGCGAGGAAGGCTGTCAGTCGAATCGAACTAAATCTTTGGGCGGGGCTCTGTGAATGAGCGAGGATTAGGTTATCTTTTGGTGTTACATAAAACAACATCAGCTCAATTCAGCCCCTCTCTCCCCACCCCACCCCACCACACCCCTCTCTCTCTCTCTTTGCCCTCCTTTCTAATCTTTGCTGGTAGTCACATACAGGGGCTTGTCTGTTTTCCTGAGGCCGGCGAGTAAGAGCGCCTTACTTCCAGCACTCAAATCTGAGTGATGAGAGGGCAGAGCAGAGGGGACTAACAGAGCAACTTTGTGTTCCATTGCACACACATAACAGCGGTCATATGACAACAAGGAGGTGGTGTGGAGGGAGGGGGACGATGAGGGAGCGCTGTGGCCTACTACCCACTGCTGAGGGATGTTGGTCTGTGCTGAAAGAAATGAAAGGCGTGTGAGTGCATACATGCATGGATGCACACGTATTTCCATGCGGTATGTGATCTGAGGTCTATTAGTTCCTGGAATAAGCACATGCAGGTCTGCTTTTCCTAGAAAATGCCTGAAAATGACATGAGGCTGGTGGTGTGACCTCTGCAGTCAACTCAAATCTTTCCTTCCTGTGTTTACCGTGAAGTTTTTACAATAAATATTATATCACTGTGTTTGTGGAGTAGGTAGCTCTGATTTCCTGTATTTTACACGCAGCATTAGTCCTTGTCCTCGTTTGAATAGGTGACATTTTCTCATATCTCATTCATCTCGTATCGCTTCCTTCCTCGCACATTAATCCAGTAAACACATACAGTCAGACTGTACCTGCAGTGCTATCTGTTGGGAGGTTGACAACACAGCCAAACAGAATATATTAGACTTAAATAACAGATTTTTTTTTTTTTTTTTTCTCCGTCATTTACCGGAAAGTCTCTGCAGGAGGACCAGCCCTGCTTCAACACTGAGGATATTTTACTCTCAGTAATTTAGTTTCGCTTCTCACTGTCCTTACAGCGTTCATTTTATGGAGCTCACCGGATGGGTTAATGGCAGTTAGATTCTTGCATCAGCTTTTCCTGTTCCATTTATCAAATCAGACAACTGCACATACTGTCAAGGGTTTGTAGACGGCTGAAAGTTACCCACAATTTCCTTCTGTTGCAGAAAGTTGACTAACATGAAGATAACGTTGCGAAAAAACACAGATTAGTACGTGCAGGGCATTAGCCACAGCTGTTCTGATGTAGTTCAGAGTAAGGGTAAGAGAAATTCTCGACATGAAAGTGCACGTCTGTACACCAGACGTAAATGTGAAACGCTATATCCCAAGGCTCACATGTGCCCTCACATTTGCTTGCACACCAGGGCATGCACATGAGACGCCAGCGTCCACCTTGTGCCATCTTATCCCCTCACATCAGACATCCTACCCATAGCTCAGCCTGTGCACAAGCGTGCCATTGTCATCGCTGGCTGGCCTTGTGACTCAGTGTGACCCGCTGGATTGGAGAAGGGGGAACACAGCCACTGAGAACGGGAACGTTAAACAGAGCATTATCACGAAAAAGCATCAAGCATACAGAGAGCTCACCCATCCCTCGCTGCTCCCCCCTCCCTCCCCCCATCTCCACCCTGTAAACAGCCCGCTGTTTTGGGGGAGCAGAGAGGAGAACACTGCCCGTCATTGTTTTCCATAATGAATGAGTACTGTCCTTGTTACGCCCCTGTAAAGGGGAATAATAAATGAAACACAGACACGATGTTGTTTCACTCAAGTCCAGTGTTATAATGGATATTTTCAGAAATTCACAATTTCATCAACATTACATTACCATCAAATCAGCAACTATCATAACAACTGTTATGTCTGAAGGTTTCTAAGTTATACAAATAAATCATGTTTTAAATCTGCTTCAGTTCAAATATAATGAAAAGTGTATAAGAAACAAAGTGTATCACATTCATCATTAAGTATCCTTATTACATGTGGAACATTGCACGTAACCAGAACAACTTCACCTCTGAAGCAACATCACCCGCGCTACACGAGGGGACTAGCAAAGAAGCTACAACAGGTGTAACACTCAAGGAAAACAAAACATATTAGCTCTCAAAGTTACTTCAAACACCAGTATTTCACTTCTGACTCATCTCTTGAAACACAGAAAACATAGAAAACACATCATGAAACCGATAGTGTTTACTTTTCTTACCTGTAAAGGGGAATAATAAATGAAACACAGACACGATGTTGTTTCACTCAAGTCCAGTGTTATAATGGATGAGCGAAAACGCGATCTTCCCCTCTACTACTTTAGCTCAGGCAAAAGCAATCGAACCCCGAACACTGAGAGTTTAGCTTTCAATACACAACAAAGAAGAAACATTCATCAGTTTCCCCAAAATAATATGCGAGATAAATTATGTTTTAAACACAAATTATCACAAATTAACAAACCATTAATATATTAACATAGCTCACTCTATACTCGTTTGGCTAGGAGACCAGAGTAGCAGATAACAAATCACTCGATCAGCAGATCACAGTGAATTTCACCTTTTTCTTTATACCTTTAACATTACTCGTGATGTGATTTTTAACCATGCACTTTCATGAACTAAAGTATTCTTTTGTTTACTGTTATACAGCATTTTAACATAAGTTTTCAGAATATTCATCATTCATTTTTTTACCATTACATACTCCCCCTCAACAAAGATGTCGTCCTCGACATGAAACGATGAAGGCAGGTGCATAGCAAACAACCACAGCATCCAACAGTTCATATGTAGACACTTGGTCCACCCAAAGTCCTCGAGTGTGTGCAATGTGTGATGTGTATGGCAGTTCATGCTGCTTCAACAGTTCATGATGAGTATGTGTGTAACACTCTGCTTCTTCAAGAGTCCATGAGTGTATGAGGTGTGTTTGTGAGTGTATGTCGGCATTCAGCTTCTGCAAAAGTCCATGTGAGTGCATATGTAAAACAGTCCATAGTATGCATATGGTTACGCATGCAAAGGCACAGGCTGGTATGTGGGGTATTGGACAAAATCTGGCCACATGGTCCCTGGTTGATGGCCTCTGTAGTGTTGCATAGGGTGGAACCTGTACATGGATCTGGCCGGCGGTCCCATGCTGCAGCAAACTGGATTACCAAACTCATTATAGGTAAACAACTTTGGTGGTCGTCGTTCTCTCCTTGGCCGCCCTTGTGCTTGTTCACTTTCACTTTGACTGTCACCTGGTGGGGGTGATGGAGGTGGCGGTACAGGGTTCTCTCCAAGAAGTTCCAGTTCCTCTGAAGCCTCACCCGTGTCCAGCAATTCAACTCCTCCTGGATCCTCCCTCAGCTGCATCAGTCTTTCCTGTTCCTCTCTTTCTTTGTGATGTACTCCTGTTGTTTCAGAGTCTGCTGTCTGGCCAACGTTTCCCTCTCTGTCACATGTCTGTGGGTGTGTATCTTGAGGAGGCTGCTGAGGGAGGTAATAGAACCAGTCGTCCTCTGAGTCCTCATCACTTTCATTCTCTTGCTGAGTCTTTTCATTTGTCTGTTTTAACATTTTCCTCTGTGATCTGGCGACTTTTAGGGGAACTTCCAAAGGCAGATGGTCACAAGGAAGCAAGAGATTGCGATGTAATATCCTGCTATCTCTCACTTTTCCGTGTTCTGGCACAACTTCATAAACTGGAGTATCCTTGTTTACGCGTCGAACAATCTTGTGGATAGTTTCTTCCCAATGACTGCGTAGCTTGCCAGTGCCTCCTCTTGGTGTCAAGTTTCTAACCAGAACGCGATCTCCTGGTTCCAGCTCTGATGTCCTTACTTTGCGATCATGGTTTCTTTTACCTCGTTCAGCTGACTTTCTTGCACTGTTTTTGGTTATTTCATAGGCTTCTTGCATCCCTTCTCGCCACTTTCGCATGTACTCTCTGTGGTCAGGCGTACCTGTTTCAGGTCTCAGGTGGAAGAGTATGTCGACAGGCAGTCTTGGAGTTCTTCCAAAAAGGAGATAAAAGGGAGAAAAGCCAGTGACTTCACATCTTGTACAGTTATATGAAAAAATCAACTTGTTCAATGAGTCCTTCCAGTTCGATTTCTCTTTTTCCGTCAGTGTTTTTAGCATCTGTATCAGTGTCCGGTTGAAGCGTTCAACTTGGCCATTTCCTTCGGGGTGGTATGGCGTTGTCCGTGAACCAAGCACTCCCGAGGTCTGTTTCAGTTGTGCGAGGAGCTGGTTTTGGAATTCACCCCCCTGGTCATGATGGATGCGTTGAGGGAATCCAAATTTCAATGCATAATCATTGAAAAGCTTGTCTGCTACTGTTTTCGCTGATTTGGAGGTTGTAGCGTAAGCTTGGGCAAATCTTGAGAAATGATCAATGATAACCAATACATACTCATACCCACCAGCACATTTGTCAAGGTGTAGGAAATCAATGGAGACCAATTCAAAGGGCTGGGTGGTGACAATGTTGGTCAGGGGTGCTCTAGGCTCTCGGCTGGGTTTCTTTTGCTTCAGACATGAGCAGCTTCGAGCCACATAGTGTTCAATGTCCTGTTGCATATAAGGCCAAAAGAAGCGTTCTCTTACCAGTGAGGTGGTTCTGTCAACTCCTTGGTGCCCCATATTATTATGCAGTTCTTTCAAAACAGTTGCTTTGTACTTTTCTGGCAGAACAAGCTGTGTTCGCGTGGCTGTTTTCCGGTACAGGATGCCATCATCATTTATGGTGAGTTTTTCCCATTCACGTAACAGTCTTTTACATTGTGCACTGAATGATTTTAACTGTTTGTTATCAGGTCTTTTATTTAACAGACGACACTCAATCACTGGGCCGATATTTTTATCTTCCTTCTGAGCTTGACAAATCTCTGCAGGCAAGAGAGGCTGATGTTCTGACTGTTTCATGTCTTTGCACTGAGCTGACAGAGCCATGGACCATGCTGGATTAGGACTTGGGTCCTCAACTGACTGTACCACTGCTTGTACTGAACGAGATGACAGTTCCTCAGTGCAGGTCTTCAACATGGTGTCGATGTCTACTGGCATCCTCGAGAGACTGTCAGCATCAACATTTTCTCTTCCTGACCGGTATCTTATGGTGAGGTGAAAATCTGCTAATTCAGCAACCCACCGGCATCCAGTTGCATTCAGCTTGGCTGTGGACAGAACATAAGTGAGCGGATTATTATCCGTGTACACAGTGCATGATGAGCCGATCAAATAGTCCCTAAATTTTTCACACACGGCCCATTTAAGGGCAAGGAACTCCAATTTTCCGGAATGTAGGTGGTAATTCTTCTCAGCTGCAGTGAGGGTTCGGGATGCGTATGCTATTACTCGCATTTTTTCCTCCTGTTCTTGATACAATACTGCCCCCAGGCCCAGGTTGGATGCATCAGTATGTAGGACAAACGGTTTACTGAAGTCAGGAAAGGCAAGTATCGGTGGCTCCACTAGATGATCCAAAAGTTCCTCTAGTAAGTGCTGATGCTCCTCTGTCCATACAATGGGCTGGCTAGAGGGTGCTCCATTGTTTTTCCTTTTCGTTTGTCTCGTTCTTGTTCCATGTTTATTACTGTTTTGTACATCAGCAGGGGTTCTCAAGAGGTCGTACAGAGGAGCAGCTATTTGAGAGAAGTTACGAATGTACTGGCGATAGTAACTGAGGAGACCCATGATGGCTCTTAATTCTCCCACAGTAGTTGGTTGCTTGTCTTTGAGGGCTCTGACAGCTATGGTGTCCGCAGGGTCGATTTTGCTGCCCTCTGATGAAACAACCCGCCCAAGATAGCGGACCTCTCGACGAAACATCTCACACTTGGCCGGCTTCAACTTTATGCCACACCCTGCCAAACGCCTCAGCACAGTCCTGACATTTTCAACATGACCTTCAAATGACTGACTGAACACAAGGATGTCATCAAGATATGGAATACAAATCTGATCTCGAATCCCCTCCAGGCACTCTTCCATGCATCGCTGGAAGGCAGCGGGTGCGTTCATCAAGCCAAAGGGAATTCGGATCCATTCATATAAGCCCCAGGGGGTCACGAAAGCAGTGAGGGGCTGACTCTCTTCCGCCATGAACCCCTGATGGTAGGCCTTCCCTTGGTCCAAGAGCGAAAACCATGAGTGACCACCCAGGCCGTCCATAATGTCTTGGACCCTGGGGATGGGCTGACGGTCTGGTACAGTCTTGTGATTTAACTGACGGTAATCTATACACAGGCGTAAAGTTCCATCTTTTTTTCGAACGCACACAACTGGGGATGCATAGGATGAGTTTGATTTGCGCACCCAACCTTGTGCGATGAGGTCATGTAAGTAACTCTTCATCTCTTGATAGAGTGGTTTTGGAACAGAGATGTAAGTTTTGGCCACAGGTTCAATGTCTTTCAGCGAGATGGAGAGCCGCAGATTCTCAATACAGCCAATGTCGTCATCCGACTTGGAGAAAGAGTCTGACTCTTCTCTTAACATTTGTTTAACTACTTCTCTTTCAGATGGGCTGAGATGATTCACATCGACGGGGGGATCCCATTCACCACAAGAGGTTTGTTCTTCCTTTACTTCCACCTTACTCACCATTACTGGAGGAGAGGTACATCGTTCGAAGATCATCGGTGGATAAACTGCATGAATCTGCTGCACTGTCCCAATAAGAGTTCTGCCGCTGAGCACCATATCATGGTCTGTTGGATTCTGCACATCCACAATTATGAATGGTTTTGCCCCTTTTTTAAGCATCACAACAGTATCAGTGAATTCAAGACCCTCTGGCCACTGTGGATTAACATTCGGCTCGAAAATCAGTGTTGTGTCATCTTGCAAGGGTGCTGTCTGAACACGGCAGTCTACCTTTACAGATGTGTGTTTGGGGACATGCACTCGTTCTCTGGTCGTCTTGACTACATATTCATGTGATCTCTGTTCTGCAGTAACTTGTTCTACAAAAACTTTAGCCTGATCCAGTTCAAAGCCAGGAAAAGCTGCTTGGACAGTTTTAATAAGCTGCTGTTGGTCAGTGGCGTTGTTCTGCTGAAGCTCAGTATCAACAATCAGTCCAATAACATTTGAGCCAATGATCGGTCGTGCAAGATTGGCACCTTTAGTAACCAGGGTGGGAACAGCGACCTCTGTTGTGGGTACTCCCTCTGCAGCCAATCTAAATGCCACCTCTATCCATCCTATGTATGGCATTTCTTCTCCATTAGCGGCGATGAGGTTTAAAGTGTCATTGGCATCAATAATGTCAGAAATGTCTCTCAGTATTGCATGTGGTAAGTGCTCTGTTTTCCAAAGTTCACTCACTACAGTCACTTGTGAACCAGAGTCCCATAAGGCTCTAACCGGTTGGTCTTGAATGTAGCAGTCAACAAGATATTTCCTTCCTACCAGGGGAGCAGTTTTAATTAGTTTTCTCTTTCGTGCTGTGGCTCGGATTGTATTACATGAGGTTTTGAAGCACTGATTTCTGTGGACGATCCAGTGTTCATGTTGACATGCTTTGGAGCAGTATAATACACCTTTACATGCTGCACATTGTCTCAGCCTCACCTTACTTCCATGCGCACCGCAGTGTGTACAATGTTGGGGCACTGTTGATGAAGTGGTCACTCCCGGCCCCGCGGGGGTGGCCCTTGCCCGTTTAAAGTGTCCCCTCTGAATTGTCCAGATCTGCTCATCCTGCAACCAGCTGCAAAGTGCTCATTACTGCCACATCTGAAGCAGTGAATACAGTCTTCAACATTTTCCTGCTCACAAGCATAACATCTCCTTCTACGGCGCGGTGCGGGTGTGGGGAGAGGGCGTTGACTGACATATCTTTGATTGGATGGAAGATAGCCGTGTCGAGCTGCAGGGGCTGGAGCAGACCAATGTCTCTGTGGTTGGTCATAGTGGACTGGTGGTGGCACTGGATCTGGGTGCTGTCTGGGTGGATAAGAAGGGTGCTGCATGGACTCTTTAATGGAAGCCACTTCAGCTTTGAGGTCCTTTAAGAGAGACATGTTAGCTTTCATTTCCTGCAGTTCTGAGAGAATGTCAGCTTGATTCTTACCATGACCTGGCTGGTTTGTTTTTTCTTTCTTTTCAGCAGGAGTATGGTCAGACTGAGCCGAGTGAACAGCTACAGATCGTTGTGGTGTTGTCATTTTCCTCTTGTCTTGCCTCTCACTTTCATGAGTACAGGCTGTATTCAGTTTTTCAAACAGGACTTCATCAGAAACATTGGCTTGTTCCAGATATGGCTGGAGATCTCGTTTGACATTATCATTCTGTAGGCCAGTCAGCACTGAGTGAAGAAACATGTTCTGTACTAGCACTGGATCATATCTTAGGCCTGACTCCGACTCTTGTGAGGCAAACAGAATCTTCTGCCTTAGATCTAGAGCACGGATGAGAAAATTTTGAGGCGTCTCCTTTATGCCCTGAACTTCAGATGACAGCTGTTTGTATAATTCTGTTGCGCTCTTCTCTTGAAAATGACATCGAAGTATCCTTCTAAGTGTTGGTAATTTGAGGTCACCTTTCCCCTCTAAGTAACTGCGTAGCTGCATTCCAGGAACAATGGCTCTTACGACAGCATCAACAATTTCAGTTTCAGAAAAGCCCTTGAGGAGGCCATGTTCAATTTGCCGCGCTAGACTGGAAAATGTAAGCCGGTCCTTCTGTCCAGGTTCTCCAATTTGGCCTAAGATTTTGAATTCCTTGTGCCAGAAGGAAGGTGCAAAGTGGTGAGCTGTGTTTTGTGTTACCTGTTCGGTATGGCCATTGTTGTTGGCGTCTGTTCTCTTCTCGTCGTCTCTTTTCTCCTTTGTAAGGGCTAACTGCAGCTGCAAAGCCTCGATTTCCTTTAATAGTTTTTTTTCCTCTTCATCTTGTTTTTTCTGCTGCTCCTTTGCTTGTCTTTCTACACTGGCATTAGATGCAGCCTGTAGCTCGTGGATTTTGTCTTGGAGATGGAGCAAATCAGCCATCCCTTGATCCTCAAGTTTCGCTAACTCTCCTCGCTGGATGTAGCTTGTAATTAGCGTGATGAGAGCCGTCCGTCCCTTCTCGCTAACTTGCTCAAGCTCTGCTCCGGTGATAAAGTATTCACACAGTTCCCTTAAACTTTCTCTTGACAGCACACACAGTTCTCTTATAACCCCGAGTTGCAATTTCTCTAACTCTGTAGACTCCATTCTCTTAGCAGGTGGGTATTAGCGACGGCGTGGTACCGACTAATCTCTGTAGCTGTAGCTTTCCTGGTATGTAACAATACCTCAGTTAGCATGCAGCCGAAGGTGGTCGACTCCTCGCTTGCTCCGAGCTCTGGGTTGTTGTTTTTTTTTTTTTTTTTTTTAGAAGGGATGTGTGACGGCTGGGGACACCTCTGCTCGATGCCTATCCGCGCTGCACACTATCCCAGCGGTGCCTCCAGAAAATGTTACGCCCCTGTAAAGGGGAATAATAAATGAAACACAGACACGATGTTGTTTCACTCAAGTCCAGTGTTATAATGGATATTTTCAGAAATTCACAATTTCATCAACATTACATTACCATCAAATCAGCAACTATCATAACAACTGTTATGTCTGAAGGTTTCTAAGTTATACAAATAAATCATGTTTTAAATCTGCTTCAGTTCAAATATAATGAAAAGTGTATAAGAAACAAAGTGTATCACATTCATCATTAAGTATCCTTATTACATGTGGAACATTGCACGTAACCAGAACAACTTCACCTCTGAAGCAACATCACCCGCGCTACACGAGGGGACTAGCAAAGAAGCTACAACAGGTGTAACACTCAAGGAAAACAAAACATATTAGCTCTCAAAGTTACTTCAAACACCAGTATTTCACTTCTGACTCATCTCTTGAAACACAGAAAACATAGAAAACACATCATGAAACCGATAGTGTTTACTTTTCTTACCTGTAAAGGGGAATAATAAATGAAACACAGACACGATGTTGTTTCACTCAAGTCCAGTGTTATAATGGATGAGCGAAAACGCGATCTTCCCCTCTACTACTTTAGCTCAGGCAAAAGCAATCGAACCCCGAACACTGAGAGTTTAGCTTTCAATACACAACAAAGAAGAAACATTCATCAGTTTCCCCAAAATAATATGCGAGATAAATTATGTTTTAAACACAAATTATCACAAATTAACAAACCATTAATATATTAACATAGCTCACTCTATACTCGTTTGGCTAGGAGACCAGAGTAGCAGATAACAAATCACTCGATCAGCAGATCACAGTGAATTTCACCTTTTTCTTTATACCTTTAACATTACTCGTGATGTGATTTTTAACCATGCACTTTCATGAACTAAAGTATTCTTTTGTTTACTGTTATACAGCATTTTAACATAAGTTTTCAGAATATTCATCATTCATTTTTTTACCATTACATCCTCACATGGGTACAGTATACAGGCATCCTTCTCTGAAGTCTGCACTCAGCACAGCACGTCAGAAAGCAATAACGCAATAATGCGTTGAGGAATAATGAAATGTTGAACAATCAAATGCGTCAAATGTAGAGAGTTCACAATAATACCGTCAATAAGTTTGATCATTCAGTTCATTTGATGATTTGAAGTAGCCATGATGAATAAATAGTTTAAAATCAATGTAAAAATTAAAGTAAATGTGGCATACTTTCTATTAGCTAGTAGTTTTTTGTCACATACGAGGTTTAGTGTTTTCAATTAGAGCTGTTCTGGGAGGTTTGACTTTGCACAGATGGTCTCCTGAAATGATTTTGAAGCACCTGTGGTGCCGTTGGAAACTCTGCCCCCAGGAGTCATCTTTTAGAGAAATCTCAGTTGCTGACAAGCTGAATGTGGCTAACTAGCCGTCCTTGTTTAGCCTGAAAGGCAAGGCCTAGCACACGTTCACTTTCCCCTATAATCCGATCCATCCTCAGCAACAGACAGCATATGCAAAGATGAGATTTGACGTTGACACATGGACTGCATTGCTGTGGGAAGCAGAAAGCTAATCCAGTTTGAATGGTAAATATAAAGTGGTGCAAACACATGAATGCATGAGTTCACTCGACCTATATGCAACCTGTATCTCATACGCTGCTGACGTGGAGCGAGGCGACCACAAAGATCTGACTCATCACACAGAAGCAGGCCTTTTAGGCTGGAATACTTCAGTTATTTCGTTCCGCTGAGATCTGCACAGATGCATGGAAACGCATGTGTAATCATTACGGGTGACGGGATGCTCAGTGTGTGTGAGTTTTTAATTTTTTTCCACAAGCGTCACATGACTTATCTACATCCATCTGTATTAGCGACTGGCATTGAGGTGACATTGATCAGCCACTCGGCCGCTCGAAGCATGAAATTGACCGCCTGCTTTTTGTCCCACATTCCACAATGTTGTATAGTTGCAGCATATGGTGCGTATGAAAGGCACCCAGGAACTTTTTAGTGCAATGCCCTGCAGATCATCAGCCCGTAATTTACTCATCAGAAATCTATCTCTGTAACACATCTACAGTGCACTTGCGATCTGCTTTATCTTGCTGCACTTCTGCTTTGTGTTTTTTCTGCTTGTCAGCCCGGTCTATCTCTGTTTCTGTTTTTCGTCTGACAGCACCTAGTCAGACAGTAAATACAGAACAGTAAAAAGAATATGAGCAGCCTTTTTTCATTATTATCATTATTATTTAGGGTTGAAGGATTTTGAGAGATTAAGATTATTATCGACTAAGTAGCCGGTTCTGCCTTATCAGAAAGTTATACTGCACACAAGCAGCGAGATGCAAGAATTTCTGGAAGCATTCCCAGACTGGTAACATCTACATGTCTCCTTCCTGCAGCTCTAGCAGAACTGACTTGAGACTCTACAGTGCTCTTGTGCAGTTTGGATAAACGGGAAGAAAACCGAAAAGCAATTATATGACAAACTAGGAAACACAAAAGATTGGTTATGCAACTGCTGTTGTCTGCCGTCTTCTGATTGCACCCTAAGATTACAGTTCAAGTAGCAACTTCAAACATTTTGAGTCCTGCTTGATTTGGCGGCTCTTTACTGATGGAAACAGCGGATGCAGTTTAATGCTACCGTTTACAGAAATCAGAGGGCAACATCACTAAGCCATTGTTGTTTAATGAATAAATACTTGGCTTGATTTTTATCATGCATGTGTGCGTGTGCTCCTTCTTGTTCCAGTACTCCCAACTCCATCAAAAAGTGACAGGTGTCTCATTTTGTCTGTACGTTTTTGATGAACTACAGCAGGAAGTGCTAAGCTAGCGGACAAACACATTTTGATGTTTGAACCTGCTGACATTCGTCCGATGATTAGCATTCTGCATTCCTATCCAGATATTTGTTTGGGAGAGCACATCAGCAGGAAAGTCGCCATTGACATGCAGTTTATCAAAAGTATAAACGCTGCAGTTCAGTGGGCCATAGGCTCAGTCTCCATTGCGTTGCCTCATTCAACAATAGAATAGCGACTTAACAGATATTCATTTAAATATATCTTTTTCAAGCGATAAGACTTCTTGGTTGTTTAGGATCATAGCAGCAGATACAGACATAATGTATCCTTGTTACTTTATTTTAGGAAAGAAACACTAATTCTGGCAATTTTTTTCTTTCCTTATCATTTAATCTACCACCAAACTGGTCAATAATGATCCACTCTCTAAGCTGCTCAATCGAATAATCGAATGCATAATCAAATAAAACTTGCAAAAAAATGATTTCTGTGGGTGTTGATTCAAATCTATGATCACTTCATAGATTGCGCTCTGTCTAGCTAATGTTAAGTTTTTTTCTCTTACTCACTCATTCTCTCGGCGTCTCAAGCCAGAGTAGCTAAAGGGGAGGTTGTGCTTTAAAGACTTGATCTGAGTCATGTGTAGCTCATCAACCACGTAGATGTTGTGAATGATTTCACACTGCAAGGACCGAAACCTCACGTCTTCAATTCAGACTCATTTTTTAACCAGAAAAATAAAGATAAAATCTAAGATTTTTACACAGAAATTAAGACCTGACACGCTGAGTTGATTAAGTCATGGGAGCATATAAGGTTAGAGCCCTTTATTGAGAGGACATTAGGAGCTAGAACATTGATTAAATATTTAAAAATCTCCAGTGAATACTCCTCAAGACTATAATTACTTTGTCGCTGACTGACCAGGCTGTAATATATAATGTCAGTATGATGGAATATACCCACATACAGAAATCAGTTGGTGGTTTATTTGCCGGTTGCACTATGGTGTAACCTAAGTCTGCTCTTGCCAAATGAGAGACGGTCTTCTGTTTGCTGTCTCAGCAGCTGAAGATTATATTCTGATAGCGTGTTTCACCTGTAAACAGTGTCGGGGCCAGAGTTTAAATTCTTCATCCCTTTCAAAGAAATGCCAACGCCCGTGGAAATTTATCCAAACACACAGCAGGTGCGCGGGATGCTCCGCTGTGGCTCGGCAACAGCAACACAGCTCCAAACAATCTAGAAAAACCTGCGCATGTCACCCCACCCTCGACCTATACCATGGAGGTCGGGGTGACTTTAACATCGCACACATCCACTTAAGGGCTTTTTTCAATCAACAATCATTGCGATTCTATTTAAGTCTTCAGCCTGCCTTTCCCTCGGCACATTTTAAATCACCGCACTGTGCGGAAAAAGTGCCAACAATCATGTTTATCTGAAAGAGGATTAGTTGGCGCCAGCATCCGTTTACCAGATTTTCTGTTATATATGGCTTCATCTGGGAATGGAAGCTTTCAATGGATTCATTTTTTTTCCCTTTCCCAGTCAAACCGACTCAATATTCTGTAAAACTGCCACCTCAATCCACGCCAGACTGCCTTATATAAGACTTTGCAGTGGTTGTCTACACTGTTGCAGACAACAGTAGCAGAGGAATGCGTGCCTATTGATCACGTAAGACTTTCTCGCGAAAACATTTTTTATTCACTGCCTCTGTGGCATCACATAAATTAATAACGTCTCTCCAGCAGAGCCTCTTGTCTCGCTCTGAGCCCCTCTCTGTTTGGCTGGGAATTTCACAGACCACAGTAACTTACAGGGATTTTCATGTAGATTTCGTGCAGATTTATACACAGTTTGCTTTACAACTAGAGAGTTTCACAACATTATAAAAACACAGACTGAAAAATCCCACCGCTGTAGACAACCACCACGGAGCTCATAAATATCCGCTGCGGCCCGAAGGTTTGATCACAGTTTCCCTCTGGCTGCTTAATCTTGACACAATAGCAGGACAGTACAGATCTAGGGATTAGCTACTGTTACACTCCTGGGGTCTCAGATATTGTTGTAAAAATCACTCTGCGTGATACCAGTAAGACACTGTATGTGGACAGTGACCAGACAGCCTCAAGCCTTTCAGTAACCTCATTTTGTCAGACAGCCAGAGGAAAGATAGTCAGAAGCAGGAAGCAAGCTTTCGGCGTCCAAAACAGCTGCATTTGGATGAGAAAGCATAAGCACTGCGCAGCTGATCGTCAGGCATGTGAGCAGCTCCTTTTTGTTTTCTATGTGCATGTACTTTATGTTCTGTTTGCTGGAGGGAATCTGGCTGCTCCCTTAAGTATCAGTCGGTAAGACAGAGATGACACTGCATTTTGTTATTAGCATTTGTGTGAAGGTGTGCAAGTTCTGTTGCGGAAAAAGAAATGTGGTTGTGGTGACACAAAGTGCGCAGTAGTCATTCTAATCCTTGTGCATAGATATGAATGGGGTTGTTTTTGCTCTGAAAAGATAAAAGATAAATAGTCATACGTGTGCCTTCCTCAGTGATCATTACGAGAGAGTGACGTCATATTTTTCAATCACTTTCTGAACGTGTCGCCTCAAAAGTCCTTGGCCCGCTCACGACGAACAGGCTTCATTGTTAGTTTTGAGGTAAACGGTTAAAAGTTGAATTGGTTCGTAAAAGGGAAATTCAGCTGGCTTGTGGACCAACTGTTATTTCTGACAGGCAGGTGTTCTTGTTCTTCCTTCCTCTAACACCTCATCTGATACCCACTGAAACGCAAACCCGCTGACCACAGCCACTGCCACCTGCACGTCTCATTCATTAACCATCGCAAGACGACTAAAAGCGCACCTGGGCCTTTCACCTTCCTTCTAACGTCACACGCACGTTTGCTTTTTATTCATTACTCTCTTCACTCTCCGCTCTGCTATTGGTGCAAGTGATTACTGTTTTAAAATTGCTGCACCTGAAAGTCCATTGTCACCATTTACAGTTAAAGCTCATCGCTCTACTTCGATTTCATTTACTAAAAGTTATGTTCCTGACTTGTGTCCATTTTTAAAATTGCTGACTGAAAACCACTTACAAATGCAAAAAACCATGTGTGCTACTTAAACCTGTGCTTATAGCAGGTTGTCCACAGACATGTAGGGGGAGCTGTAGAGTAGTGGTTAGAAGTGTCACCTGGGATGGGTTCACCTATCGCTGTGTCCATGGCTGAGGTGCCTTACCCCCACCTAAGGCCACCTAACCCCCTTATTAGATGCTGCAGACCACTGCTCCAACTTTACACACCACTATGTGAACGAATGGATGGATCAAACAGCAGGAGCATAATTTCCCCTCTGTGATCAATACAGTAAAAAATTATTATTATTCTGAAAGATTTTCCTGGATTCAATATGCTTGTATCTGAGCATTGACATTCACAGTGTAATGGATTAAAATCTCCAATCAATCTAATGTGACTGACCCTAATTTTAATAGCATTTCTTTTTTTCTTTTTCTTTTTTCTTTTTTGTGGGACCAAGTGCAGCAGGAAATCAGCAATGGTTACACAACAGAGTGACTACATACACACCGTGATAACATGTACTCCAATAAAGGCTGTGATTGTAATTATTTGCGGCGTGGTAAATTAATAATAGGAGCACCTGGGAGAGTAATGGAGGGAGAGCTGATGGGAGTGTGCAGCAGGAGCTGTGAGGGGTAGAGAGTGACCGGGCTCAACTCTCATGCTGGCTATCAAATTTCCTCAGCCCTCATGATGCATCGAGATCCTGGCCTGTCTGAGTAGCCCCCATGGCTCTGCATTCACTCATCACGCCGCAACTCACTGTCCTCGTCACACACACACACACACACACACACACACAAAAAAGAAAAGTGAAGTGACACGCTGATGAAAATCCTTTGAGTTAACAACTTGGACTATACAGTGAACCTTCCTGTGCAAATTGACAGTGCATGTGTGTTAAATCACAACAGATTAACTCTTAAGATTTCAAACCACATTCATGTTACCGTAGTTGCAAGTAAACTTGGCTGTAATATATGCTATGGGCCAAACAAACAAAGACATTAAGAGACGTCAATTATGTCAGCGTCACAGAGGCGTGGCCCACGTGCCAACCACAAAAAGACAGTGAACACATGCCACGTGCCGTTTGGCCTGTTGCAAAGGTACTTTCTAGGTACTTTGCAGGTAGATTTTCCAGTCATCTTGGAGAACTTGCCACAGTTCTTCTACTTGGAGCTGTCTCTGCGTCATCTGTTGTAGCGTAATCACGAACCGATGTTGAAATCAGAGATTATGTTTGAGGTTTGCAGCAGAATGACCTCTCTCCGAAGGTGACAGATAAGAATCTAAACATGATAAGTGACTAAAACATTTTTCTTATTTAAGAATCGATAAGAATTTCCGGCGGAGCGAGTAGAATAAAGACAAGGACGACGCAGCAGGCACCTTACAGCTCATTTTCTTTTTTGCTGTTGAGTGCATTTGGAGCTATTCCATCTTTAAAATAGACTGTAATTTGTATTATAAATAACGTATAAGCATGTTTTCATCCTGTACGCGCCTTCCTAATTAATTGTGTTAACATTTTCAAAGTTCCAGGCATTTCCTCCTGCTGTGTTATGCTCTAGTTATTAGGAAGAAAGTAAATGTTGAGTAAGTAAGAAACCGGCCATGTTCTGTTCTATGGAAAAAGCTTGCAGTATTATTCATAGGAATTTAATGTGACAATGACATACACTCATTTAGCACTACCAGCACATTACACAATACTACAGGAGTTATCAAGCAAGTGAAAATTGCACATATCATATAATGAAATGACTTCCCGCACAGTTTTAATGTATTTCGTGCTTTCTAAAATTCAGCGATGTGCATTAACCGGTTTGGCTGGGTATGCCATTTTGAGAGTAGTCAGGTGCCCGAAGCCAGGAAACAACGCTCTCCACTCTGTTTGTGTTGTGATGCTTTGTTATGCCTTTGTTCTGCTCTGTTTGTCCTCTCAGTCTTTTGAAGAGTGGACCTTTCTCCCTGAGCTCTGAGAAAGGCTCTCTCTTTCTCTGCTGCTCTCTGACAGGTCTGCATAGTATAGTTCCGCCCGCAAAACTAGGCCACAGTATGATTTCACATTTGTTACTCAGCCGGCAGCATATAGCCCGTTTCAGTGTGGGTCTATTCATCACAGGATATAATAGGAATCCACTACTCGGAATTAGTTTTTGCTTTAAACGTGGGTCTACAATCCAGCAGCTGAGCTTATTGGTATTCATTATGCGTTTTAATAAAGCAAAAATGATGCCTCACACTGACAAAACAAACAAGACACCGGTGAAATGAATACCCAGAAATATTTGTGTTCACTTTCTGATCTCGATGTAGATTTTGAAGGATAAAAACACAGATGTCTGGGAAAGCACGGGGGGCTTTACAGCAGTATGAAAGCATGAGAGGCACCTGCCGTCTTGAGCCTGCTATTTTCCACTGTGATAGTAAATAAGCATTTCGCCTGATGCCATTTTGCTGAACAGCAAAATACAGCAGACCGAAAACAGGGCAGTTTGCGGGTTGTAAGGCAAATAGCAGAAGCTGCTATTGGTTACAAGGAAACACATTCATCTTGTTTATATAGCACCGCTTTCCTTTGAAATGGCTTTTTTTTTCCTCTGCCTGTTTATATCCGTGTGTTTGACCTTGATTGTGTATATAATGACTGTGTGTGTGTGTGTGTGTGTCTGTGCGTGTAGTGTTAAATGGGTAGGCGTGGTTAGCTAAAATCTCCTTTGGCTCAGAGTCTATGGTAACACAGGACTGCAGATGGAGAGAGCTCGGCTGTGCACTGTTTTGGAAAAGAACTCAAGAGGATATGGATATAATGGTTGTGGTTGACTGGAAGGTATGGAGGTTAGTGACATCCTTCAGTGGACGTATTTCATTGGGTTAAAGGTTTAGTTGTGACAAATTTAAGATCTGTCAGAACTGTGGTCTGTCACCCACACCCTTTCAGTATCACATAGGAGGAGTACGTGTCAACCACTTTCTGTCAACAAACCCAACATTTGCACCGGGCAGCTTTGTAGAGATGAGAGAGGATCTGGGTGTTTTAGGTCTACTTCTCGTTCTAGTTCTCTTTTCTCTTTCATTGGTTACACCCCTTTTTATCAAGTATGGCATTTCACTTCCCTTCCCGTGACAAAGCCGGGCCAGCAGGTCTTATACACAAATGCGTCAGTACATCATGTCTGAGACCTTAGAGTCACTTTGACCTATTTGTTTTTGAAGACAACAGACGAAAAGAGAGGAGCCTTAATTAATGAGCTGTTCCTGCTGCATTTGACAAAATGTTGCAGTGTCCCTTCCGCATATGGGTTAATGACGGGGTAGAAAAGAAATGGATGAAAATGCATCTCTTTGTCTTAAACCTGTTATTCATTCCTCCTCTCTCTGTCTTGTGTGTTGGCAGACACGAAGGCCTTCGGTTTCCGGGGAGATTTCTCACCAAAGAAGAAGCAGAAAGGATTTTATCAAGAGGATCAAGCAAAACAGGCCAAATATCGAACTGAGGTGGACCGTTGCAGAAGCCAAACAAGGGCAACACACCACGAGAGCCATGTGGGAGGAGAGTGAGGGAGAGAGTTTGCTATTTGCATGTATCAAGTCCAAACACTTTATCTACTGACATATAGTGAACATTCCCTAGCCTTCCTGCAGAGCTTTTCCTTAGGTGGAGCACCTGCTATGAACCCCAGCTCCATTGGCTTCAGCAGGCAGTCCAACTTCAGTGCCAGGCGCTGTGTGGGCATCCCACAAGTCTGGGTTCTGCCCACACAGAACTCACAGACTGCCCCTGAACAAAAAGAATGAAATACTCCTGAGTCACTCCTCTGTGTGGTGGCTTTCCAGTCTAGTGTTAAATTGGTCTGTAGTAAAAAATTTGTCTGCCTCTTCCCCTGCAAGCTCGCAAAAACCCTCTCCAACGCTTCCACCGGATCCGATTCATTGTAATTTGCTTTCCCATCAAGCAGCAGCACGAGTTCCTTTGTGCTTACCTCGTGGTGGAGGACCATGGGATGCCGTCAGAGCTCGGAGGAGAAGGAAGCAGCGCGGCGCTCTCGGCGAATCGACCGCCACCTGCGCTCAGAGAGTCAGCGGCAGCGGCGTGAGATCAAGTTGTTGCTGCTGGGAACCAGCAACTCTGGCAAGAGCACCATTGTGAAACAGATGAAAATCATCCACAGTGGAGGCTTCAACCTAGAAGCCTGCAAGGAGTACAAGCCCCTAATCCTGTACAATGCCATCGACTCTCTCACCCGCATCATCCGTGCCCTCACCACCCTTAAGATTGACTTTCACAACCCTGACCGAGCCTATGATGCCGTGCAGCTCTTTGCCCTCACAGGGCCGGCCGAAAGCAAAGGGGAGATCACTCCAGAGTTGCAAGGGGTAATGAAACGTCTGTGGGCAGACTCAGGGGTCCAGGAGTGCTTTCAAAGGTCCAATGAGTACCACTTAGAGGACAACACTGCCTACTACCTGAATGACCTGGACCGCATCTCTGCAGCTGAGTACATCCCCACTGTGGAGGACATCCTGCGATCCCGTGACATGACCACTGGCATTGTAGAGAACAAGTTCACCTTCAAGGAGCTCACCTTCAAGATGGTAGATGTGGGTGGACAGCGTTCAGAGAGAAAGAAGTGGATTCATTGCTTCGAGGGCGTGACTGCAATCATTTTCTGTGTAGAGCTAAGTGGCTATGACCTGAAACTCTACGAGGACAACCAGACGGTAAGAAGATTCTGTTTTAAAGGGCCTCATATTTTCAGTCACAATGAACAAATGTGTATGCAGTTGGGCATTTTAACATGGTGGTCTATGGGGATTGATTCACATTTGGAGTCAGCCTCAAGTGGCCATTAGAGGAACTGCAATTTGTTGGGACTTCTAAATGGCTTCTTTTTTTCAGCCCTAAACATTAACTGCTTGGGTGAAACCCAAAGTAATGACTACATGCTGCAGTTCCTTAACAGCCCATTCAGCTTTGTTATATAAATATTTAGTTAAGACTTATCTAAATTAGAAGGTCCTTATCCAGGATTCTTTGGAGGCGAGCATGACGGGACTGACTTTGTAAAAAATGTGCATTCAGTTTGTCTTAATATAGCAACAATGAAAGCTATTTTGAATCCATCTAAATGAAGAGCTGGCGTTTGTTATCTACTCTCCATGGTTGTGGAATTTGAACAATTTCCTATGCATGGCTTATCCATCTGCTTATCTGAGTGTTTTGGAATAGTCAGGCTGTTAGTGCTTGTATAACTGCCTCAATGATAACGGAAGATCAACAATACATTTAATTTATTTATTTTTTTTGATCAAGCTCAACAATGTTTTATCCCGAAGCGGTTCCAGTATCCGCGTTCACCTTGATTTCTTACACTCAACTCTGGAAATAGCTCGAGCACAGAGGAAACTTTGCCACCACTGTAACCGAAATGGCCTGATAATTCATGGGTTACCTGGATAACACAGGGCAGGGCGTACTCTGTGTCAGGCCAGAACATGAAATCAATTAGTTTTATAGGTTAAAAATAAAGTCTGAGGAGAAAATGCAGTATGGTGTTAATTGGGTTCACAGCATAAAGTGTGAGGTTGTACCTGTGAGAATTAGCAGATTGTGCAGGCACTGTGTAGCAAAGGGAGTTAACTGGTGCTAGAAAAAAAAAACAAGTTTTATTATTCAAAGACAGGAGAGGAAGAAGAAAGCAATGTTCCTGAAGTATACATGAGCTCAGAAGCATACAGTATGTGACCTACCTCTTTCCACAGTGAAAGTTCATAGTAAAGATCTGGTAGCCAGTTCTTGGCAGTTTCCTTTGCATCTGTGTTTATTATGTATTTCAGATGAACCCCCCCCCCCCCCCGCTGTAAGAAGTTGCAAGGGTGTATATGATGAGCACACATCACGTTGCATGCCGTTATTCTTTATTTCAAAGAAAGGTGCTATGAACAGTTTCTCGCGCTCTTCCTGTAATTCCATAATTGAATATTCATGCCTTTTTATGAGATTAGAAGTGAGACATCAGGGCTTGTCCCAGCATGTGAGAGGTGTGGTACATCCTGAACAAGTTGTCAGTCTAGCACCTAGGCCTCTCTGCGTGGTGTGAAGTCGCAGTGATAATAATCACTGAGCCGCATCAACTGCAAATGTCAAAATTATTGACAAAGTATTACTTCCATTTCTTACTTCTTTCCTCACATGGAAAATGACAGTAGCTCGTGACAGCAGCTTGTTTGCGGCTTTCAGTGTAAGCCGTTCTAATTGTACCGTGAGACTGCAAACGAAAAGAATAAAACATGTTAATCACCTGCTGCGACTTAGTCAAATAACTTTTCAATGGTCATGTACTCACCTCTTTATACATAAGTCGCACGCATGGGAACTATTAGGGCTAACGACACCCGCTGGACTCCTGTCTGAATATTTTCAGACGATAGATCATGTTGAATCTGTGGTGCAGCTCGTCAGTGAGACAGAACCCTGTAACTGGTCAGTCAGCTTAGTGAAAGTAAGAAAATGGCAACGTCGGTTTGTGGTTTGACTGAATATCGACTACTGTCACCCGCTTATTTCTTCTTCTTCTATGCGGTGAGTTCAGCTGCAACTTTCTTTGCCCACACAGTTGGCCTTCATCGGCGGCCGTTTTTTGATGTTGACTTGGTGTGGCTGAGCCTTTGAGGTTAAACAAACTATTAAAAAATGACAACTGTTCCAAAGATCAGCAGATGCACACTAAATTATCCAATATGTATGACTTCCAACGCATCAGATCAAACAAGTTAAATTACCAAATGCTGAACAATTTAACACAATTAGCCAGAACTACAAATAGCAAACTATATTTTGAGTAATTTGCAGTTCCATTACTCTGTGGCCGGCCTTAACTGTGACTTTTATGTCCACTTTCTTTTTCCATTCATCCTCATTCATTATGTATAACCGCTTGTCCTCAAGAGGGTCGCGGGTGGCTGGAGCCTAACCCAGCTGTCACTGGGTGAGAAGCGGGGTACACCCTGGACAAGTCATGGGTCTATCACCGGGGTAACACAGAAATACAAACAACCACTGACACAAATACCTACAGTCAATTTAAAAGCACCAATTAACTTAACATGCATGTCTGTGAGACTGTGAGAGGAAACTGGAGTACCTGGAGAAAACTAACACAGGCACAGAGAGAACATGCTTTGCTACACACGCTACATACTATTTATATCCAACATGTAAAGAGGAACTCGCATAGCGAAGTGACACAAAATTCAATGCAGACCATGATGCCACACCCTAATAAGTCTACAGGATCATCAGGCTGCAGCAAAATGCAGCAGCAATTCAAAAACATAACAATTCAATTATGATACAGTACAAATATGCTTCATAACCAAACACTGAGCAGACACAAAGTAAATGTGAAACACTGCATGAGCACATTTCTGAGAAAATGACAGTTACATTTCCCATCCGTTTAGCCGGCCTGTACAAAAATGAGACGACTGTGCAGACTCAACCGATTGTTAGATAAGGAACAAAGACGTGGCCACATCCTGGCTTTAACCTTCTGCCAAATTTTGTAGAAAGAACACGAATTCACACCTTTAAAAGTGAAAAACAAAAACAATCAGAAGGTAAATGCAGTTTCTTGACGCAACATCTCTGAAAGTTTCGTTTCATTTGCAGTACAGCTGCATGAAAAGAAAAAAAGTATTAGTTGATCAACAACTCATGATTCAACTTTCAAGCAGACAAGAGGTGACTCATCAATTTTCTTTCAAGTGTAATTCTGACTCATTTATTTCTTAGTCTGCTACATGTTTAAATAGAGGCGCCATGAATAATAGGACAAGGATGATTAGTGACGCCGAATAGCACGGCAGAAGCTGATGTTTCTCAAAACATGTTTAACTGAGACATTCTTCCGTTTTCATGCACATGCAAATGTATGAAGACCACAAATTAATGCCAACATATGCAAAACAACGTTTCTGTGTATTTAAAGCGGAAAAGGTGTCATTTTATAATGATGGCTTGTTGAGTCTGATGATTTTGTGATCTCTGACACAAAGGCATGAAAAATTCAGGACGACCCCGGGTTCAGTTTCAATGCACCAACTCACACAAGACAGAAAATACACCATAATAATTACAGTACATTTACCCATCAACCCATTCCCTGATGCATTTTCCCTGTCCCATCCCTGTCTTCATAATGAATCGGTTACCATGGTTACTGTTGCTTAGCAACAGGCCAGTCAAATGCTCCTAATCCTGTGCTGTTGACAGTGAGCTGTGACTAGGGAGGGGAGGATGAGAAAGGGAAAGGAGTGAGGATGGGGATTTTGCTGTACAATAAACAGCAGTGCAGCTCAGAATAGATGAGGTGCATGTGCATGCATGTGTCGTACGCCTGTGTGAGTGCAGGCGCTTGAATATGCAGTGCAGGTTCACATGCAACAGCTAAGGCTTAAAAACTGCAGCGAATTCAGCGCGTCTGCGAGGTGATGATGAAAAGTGGGGATGTGAGGTTAACAGCTGGTTGGGCTTGCGTTAGGCAAACTCCGGCGCAGGCACTGATTGCAGTGCTAGCTCCCTATCTGTTGTTTCTGTTTTATTAATCTCCCAAACATGAATTAATTACCTGTCACATGAACAAAGACCAGGAATTAATCAATGGCGTTTCATGTTTTTACATCAAAGTTTGTCGCATGCGAGCTTCCTTTCAAGCCGCAGCAGCGTCCGTCTAGAGGATGAACTGATCTGAATGTAAAACAACATCTTTCGTTTTATTCTCACTGGCTATTATTTAGAATCACACACAGGCTTCCAGGCATGTGTCGTGTGTTTCAGACAATACTGAGGACTATTCTCTTAAACATGAAAAGAGGTGAACAAAATGTCCCTCTTTCTCGTAGCTGGATTTCCTCACATTTCCTGAAAATGTGTTGCTGTTTGGAACAAGAGCTTTCCAGAATACGCAATGAGATTTTCATCCACAAAGTAGGAAAAAAAAAAAAGACATGCCATGCATTCCTGCTGAAACATGGGGGTCCACCACCCAGGTTACAGGTATCACCCAAACTAGCGAAAATCTGATTCCACAACAAGAATAATTATACGTGCAACTAATGTGTTTGTTTGCTTGTTGTCAAGTCAAAACCCAGCAGTGTGGCTGCAACCCAGTGAAGACATTAGTAATTAAACAGAGAGGGGGAAAGCAGAAAGGGAGCAGTCTGAATAATGCAGTTCTCAGACAGGTACAGCAGCAGAAAAAAATCTCAGCAGATAATTGCAAAGCGCCCTTTCTTGTAAGCCAGTGACATTTAAAATGAACCTTAATGAATAACAAAGGGGTGGCTGCACGCTTATATGACTTGTATTTATGAGAAACAAAGCAATGACACTGTGATGAACTTCCTCATTAATTCTTAAGCTTAATTAAGGCTTGAGCCTCTCTCGAGTACTCTGACAGGAGGAGGTGAGGGGGAAAGCTGTGCGTGTGCATGTGAGTGTGAACATAGCTGTGCACCAGTGGGTGTCTGAGGCGACGGTCGGGGGTCTGCATGCTTTAATACTCCTGGGTGCCACTCCCCCACCTTTTCCCAATCCCCATTTACGACTGCTTACTGTACAAGTCCTGCAGCGACCGAGTGAGGCGACTCGAGACCCTCGGCTCGGCTGGCTGTCTGCCGTCATACTCTCATGGCGGCTGGGCTCTTCTCTTTTCACACCCTGCAAAGAAGGGGAGCGAGGTCAAACAGCCTGACACGAAGCTGTGTAGCTTGCGACGTTTGGACACATCATACTTACGCAGAAAAGAGATCTTTGTGTCTCAATCCGATTAGGTAACAGAGAGAACGAGAACAGAAAGGAAGACGCTTGAGAGCCAATTTCAGAGCAGAACAGATGCAGCTATATTGAACAATTTCCCCCTTTTCTCCATCTCCCTCTGCTGTCTTGTTTTAATTGTTCAAACAACTTATTCTTTTAAACATTACTCAGTGCCTAGTTCTGAACACAGACCGTTTTTCCTTCAAGGATGCATTTACTCTGGGCTACTTGGACAAAATTGACACTCCAAAAAATTGCGTGTTTTCCAATATACTGTATATTTAGGCACTATTTTTTCAGCAAAACATTTGAACACATAGGCGCACCTTGTGTGGAAAGACCTAATATATTATTAAACAAATGTGGGAGCTGGGAGGAAGCTGGGGGGCAGCTTGTGGATAGTGGATAGGGAAGCTCTGAACCGTAGGACCAGTGGTTTCACACATCCATGTGTAAAGTGCCCTTGAGTGAGGCCCCAAACGGCTCCCTGGGTGCTGCACAGGTGCCTGCCTACTGCTCCAAGCGTTCTCCTCCTGCGTATGAACGGATGAGTTAAACGCAGAGAACAAATTCCCCACCGTTGCAGCATTAGATTTTTTGGACGGTCTGCCGGAGAGAAACTCTGCGTTCTCAAACATGCAACCTTTTCATCATTATCCAAAAATATGCGCTTACACCACCGAATACCCAGGCTTGGCTTTGGATCTGCACAGCGATTGCCTAATCCTTGGCTATCTCTCTCTCGTTCTCTTTTTTTTTTTTTCACTCACTGTGCAGATCTTGTGATTTGCTCAGAGCATCATGTTGTCTCTGTAACCTTTTAAACAGCAGCCCTCCATCTGACAACCTCCCAGTCACAAGCTACTGGCCTCTTGCCACATGCCAGCAGCTGCCATGAACAGATCAACTTTCTATTTCGTTGTTTTCTCTTATACGTTCAACATCACATGAGCGCAAACTTTAAGGAAGTTCACGGGGGCTTACATGTACACGCACAAACACACAGACTTTCTTTGTACCTAAACCGGCACGCATTACCATTCTGCGAAAGGAATGTGGATAATCAACATGGATATTTGTAATATTTCTAATAATATAATAATAATAATAATTCCACGTGATGTATAATCAAAATTAGTGGCACAACACTGTCTCTGTTTTTAGTGCAAAGCTTTGCTGCTCCTCTCCGTTCGCCCTTTACTGTAACTTAAGACCAGCTCGTCCATAGGACACAGCTGGGCCTCAGCTATTTCTACAACATACATTTTTACCTGGCTTAAGGGAAAATGAATGTGACACAGTAAGGACCATAAATGATAATTCTCCCACATTTGGAAGAAGAAATGTTTTTGTTTTAAGTTAACAGTGAAAAATTAAGCATTTCAGTTAATCATAAACGCGCTGAGGCATGTGCCAAGTAGAAGGATTCATTGTTGCTCTCATTATCCCTCCGTAAGCTCAGTCTCACACTTGTGTTATGACAAGCTATATAAGGTTATAGCAGTCTGTCCTCACAGCCTGTGTGTCAGCGGTTTTCCATCTTTCCACTCTAGCGTTCATATATAACAATCAGCGTGAGTTGTTTCAATACAAATAAGATCACATCGTCCGTGACGTCTGATCATATCACAGTGTTGGACTTGGAGAAAGTGTTCGGCGGTTAAAGGGGTAAGCAGCAGCTTCAGAGGAGAATGTGAGAGTTCAAACGCAGGTCTTCTTCAGCCTGACTCTCAAGCCTCTGTTGACATAACAGAGAAGCCAGTCCAGTGGACATCTGTGACGTGTGCTGGGCGATTTTTGACTTCCTCTTATCACATCTCCATTTTCCTCCTGAAATGTTGCCGTGACCTTCCACGGTCCAATTTCCTTACTTGTGCCAAATCACATGAGTCTCCCTCCCCCCACGTGAAAGGGACTGGATAACGTGATAAATTGAGTTGTTGCTTTTCCTTTTTGTGAAATCATTTTCTCATGATATGTTCTTCTTTTTTTTTGCTTCCTCCCCCTTCCCGTCCCAACCCAGAGCCGCATGGCCGAGAGCTTGCGTCTGTTCGACTCCATCTGCAACAACAACTGGTTCACCAACACGTCGCTCATCCTCTTCCTCAACAAGAAGGACCTGTTGGCCGAGAAGATAAAACGCATTCCTCTGACAGTGTGCTTCCCCGACTACAAAGGTCAAAACACCTACGAGGAGGCGGCCGTCTATGTGCAACGGCAGTTTGAGGACCTCAACCGCAACAAGGAGACCAAGGAGATCTATTCGCACTTCACCTGTGCCACTGACACCAGCAACATCCAGTTTGTGTTCGACGCTGTCACGGACGTGATCATCCAGAACAATCTCAAGTACATTGGGCTATGCTAGGACCTGACGCTGGGCGGGGTGGGGGGGCCCGCCAACAGGCTGGATAAACAAAGGCATGTCTGTCTGCCTGACGGTTTATCCCTTTGAAGAGGTGCAACAGAGGACTGGAGAAGAAATGAGGTGGTAAGATGGGCAGGGATGGACGATACTGTAGATTCATCTGTTTTGATTGAAACGGCGGAGCTGATGGGCCACGGTCAAGATGGGATTCTTACCCTTACGTGTTTGCACTGAATACGAGTATGCAGAGACACCCAAACCCACACACAAACACACACCCTTATTGTTTGCTCACACACGAGATCTTTGGGTCAACAGCCACGCACTTGTTTGACAAGGCAACACTGGAAATTTTAGACAGCTACCCCTACCAGCCTGCCAAACCTGACACTGAGTAGTAGGTCTGTACTGGCAGTTTTACAGCCTTTGTCTTCTTTATTTTATTTTGCCTGAGTAAATTAATGCTGCTTTAAAACAATAATTTTGACAGAATCAATGCTCTGTTTTGGATTTTCACCCATATATAATAGTAAAGCGTGAGTGCACCTGATGAGATGTAGAGAGAGACAGAGCTTGTTTTTCTGGGAGTTTAAAAAAAAAAAAAGAAAAAAAAAAAAGAAGAAGTCAGTAGACATGATGTCACAGGGTTTTTTGCCTAAAACAGGAAACTGCCACAGCCTAAAGTTGAAGTGAAATACCTTTTCTACACACTGTTTCCGTTCTTTCCCCTGGTCGACCCTCTAACGTTGTTCTTTCCCCCTCTTTCTTTATCTTTTTGTGCTTTAAAAAAAAAAAAAGAAAAAAAGAACATGTCTCTCAAACCTGCCTTTTACAGCAGGTCACTGACCTATAATACCAGGAGTATGTTACACATGGCAGAGTCAAAAGTATTTATGATCATTCCAGTTTCCAGCAAGAGACAACAAAAAACAGTGCCAAGATCAGTTTGTAAATAAAACCACATCCCATCCATTACGTTAACTTTTTTGTTCTGTTTTGTTTTTATGGACAAATACGTTAAGACATGCATGATTTTGTTACTTTGGGACACTAATATATTTTATTTGGGATTATGTTTTCCTCTTTGCCTAGGTTTGAAATAATATATTCCCAAAAATATATATAAAAGTCAAACACTGTGTACGATTGTACAGTTGTCAGAGAGGAATCTATTGAAAAGAGTTATATCGACATAATAATGATGATCATAATGTTATGATGGCGACGAAAAAGATGATGACGCTGAAAAGGAAAACCTCGGTACAAAGTTAGCATGAGAGGAGAGAGTGGATCAAAAGGAGAACAAGACTGTAGAAGAACATGACAAACAAAGACGCAAAACCTTGAAAGTTCAATCTTCCTTGCATTATCTAAGTGGAAATTGTTAAACAGTCAGTCAGTATGATGTGTAAATATACTGTAAGGTACACTCTTTGTCCAAACAAATGAAAATGAAGGTTGAGTTGGGATGCTGTGAGCGTGACAAGGAGAGAGTGAGAGACAAAGGAGGGAAATCCACTCCTCCTCTTACCCTTTCTTTTCAGTTCAGAGAACAGCTCAACCAAGGGCTTCAGGCTTGACTTTACGGGATGTCCACTTCAACAACAGAAATAAAAAAAACACAAAAAAGCGATATGGTGAAAAAAAAAAAAAAAAGAAGTATAAAAAGGACAATAACTATGAATAAAACAACTTATGCAAATTTTTACGGTGTAGTAAATGTGTTTTTGGGTGGTGATTGTGTCAACAGTGCTTTAAATGTGGGGAGCGTTCACTCTACTGGCCCTCCAGCTTTTCTTATTCTGTCTTGCATCGAATGTTTGCAACCTGGAAGAGAACGTCCTGTCCTTGCTTCCATCCTTGGTGGCCAAAATCGTGACATGAAAAGTGTTTGTCCTCTCCATGCAATGTAGCCACTGAGGCAGGAAGAATTCGGACATAAAGTATGCAATTAAATTACTCCTGAATGAACGTGGCCTATGCGTGATGGGGTGACGGCGTACAGTGGAATAGAGAGTCCGCTTTGTGTATAAACTCCAGCTGACCCAACGAGCCTCACGGTTTCTTTGCTCAATTTTTTGTTAGAAAATTTGAAACAAGAAATGTTATTATTAAACATTATATCACTATACTCAGTCCTATAAGGTGTCGTATGGTGTGAATATTCATTCAAGTTATTAACATAGCTTTCAGTAAATCACACATACATATTAAGCCTGAAGTCCCCTGTGGCTGATGGCTTCTAACTTTTTTTCACTCGTATTTTGCCTCTTATCTCTTGCTCACTTTATCTTAATTAGCATCCATGTGTGGCAGCGGGAAAAAAAAAAAAAACAACCATCGTCAAGTCACGAGGTTATTTTTCTGTGGATTGATTTAAGCAACAGTGGGAATTTGTTTGAGGGACGGGCATAAATAAAATTCAGAGAAGGGCAAGTTTTGCTGAAATCATGCCTTATGACTGTCATGTGGTAGGAGCCGGTGCCAACGATAAAAATGACTGAGTTACAGAGTGGGAGGATAGCTGCTAACAAAAAAAGAGAAAAAAATCAAAGGAGGTATAGAAATGTTCTGTATTTACTCATCTAAATGAATCAGTGGGGAAGTTTAATATGAATTTTAGGCTTGGACTATTCATCTGGGAGGAAGTTTGGTCACAAGGCAATGCCGAGCAACTGAATGTGAAGTAACACAGGCTAGAAATTTGACACCTAGGAACAATGTCACAGATGGGGTTGGTGATAGTGTAGGGAAATTAACACATTAAATAACACCAACACATAGGGGAGGAGTAGAAAAGTTACAAGATACATAAATCTAACAATTGTACAGATTAAATAAGTTGTCTGAAAATCAATGTGTATTTCTTCTTTTTAGTGGTTGGACTGGCCATCACTTTATTCACAGAAGGGACATGAAGACAAAAAAATGGTGCTCTCTTCATTTTGGTCAGTTTACCAGTTTACATCCCAGTCCATTGGACACCATTGAAATATCAATGGAGAGACGGAATGGCCCTAAGCTTCAATCAGCGCTTGCCAGGCCTTTCTATTTGAGGCCAATCTCAACATAAAACTCAATAAACTCCTTCCATGCTTGATGATTCCATGGTGTCCAATTGGCCTGGAAGAAAACTGAATAAAATGTTTTATTGGGAGTTAGATTTTTTTTATGCTAATATGTATGTCAAATGATGCAGAGCTTGTGTTGCATGATACCTAAGCAGATGTGCACAGTTTGCTAAAGGTAAGGTAAGGTAAGAATAACCAGAAGAACCCGTTTCCTCTTATCATAACACGAGGCAGGTTGATGTTTCGGGGCCCTGATCGGAAAATACTTGTGTCGTTCTGGAAAACATAAACAAGGCTTTGTCCAGTATTGTAAGCCTCAGATTTGTCATCAGTACTGAGACATCTGATATGTAACGAGGAACAGGTATTGGGGAAATATCCAAAAAAACGCAGCTAGTTCATAAACGACCGGAGGCACAAACGAAAATCCTTGGCCATATCATGACAGTTCTGACGAATAAATATCTATAATCCCTGGCAGGTTTAACGGCCCTGTTTATTAATAGGCCTCCTGCATCATTCAGACATTTTTAAAAGAAACTACATGAGAGAAAGCCATGAAAGTCCTTGGAAACTGGCATCTTCTGACCCTTTTCATGTTGTTGACCAGCACCTACTTCCCTCTTCAGTCCCCTTAATAGAAATCCTTCTAATTGTGTTTCTTAACACCATCACCACTATGTTTGTCTTGTGATTCCTCTGCTCAGTCCTATCCTCACCTAACCTCTCTTTACTTCCTCCACCTGACTTCTTCATGTGTCCTCAGTGACCCCTACATTCATCCTTGCCCTCTTATTCCCACAGGGCCTTTTCCCCTTTCCCCTATTGTGTCTATCTGCACCCACCTGCTCCTTGGCTGCAAACTGCAGAGTGAATCAAATGGACAGCCCCATGGGCAGCTGCAGGAAAATTCCACAAGTCTGGCTTTCTAAGAGAGTTTAAGTATCTCATTTCCTCTTTTATTTGCCTCTATTTGCTGCAGATCCACCATTTACCACCTTAAATCCAGTCTTCTGCTGCTAGCCCACAGAGTCTATCCTCTCCTCTCGACTCAGCGTTGCTCAACAAACTCCTCCCTCCTCTGTTCGCTCCGCAGAGAGAGTGATGACAGCCGAGGCTCATCCTCCAGGCCAACCTTTGGTCACTGTCTCCTCTTCCGACCCCTCTAACATGAGATTAATGTCTCACCCTCATCCAGCACTAAATGAAGTCCTTAAAAAAAAAGACGTGAGGAGACTTAACTTCTGGCCTCTTGAACCCTGTGCTGGACCACTGCTGCTGATCTGCTCTACTTCCTGATGAATCTCATCAACTCCTCCCTGACATCTGGCCGTTAACCATCTGTCTTTGAGTCAGTTACAACCACTTTCCTCCTGACAAAACCTTCTCTTGACCCATGTGGCATCTATTATAGACCCCTGTTAAGCCTTTATCCAACAGTCCCTGCTATTGTTGGGTATAATTTTATCAATCTGGAAACTGGACATGTACTCAGTGCAGCCATTGTAGGTCTCATGAAAGTCTGGGAAACAAATTATTGCCAAATATTGAATCATGTGAAATAATGACATTTTCTCAGTGTAAGTGTGTCAAGAGGGTGCGGTTTTTTTTCACACAGGAAGTGCTAGAAACCTGTGCCAAATGTGAGAAGAAAGAAAATTTATATATTCATAAACACTGTCATAAAAGTTTTGTGAATGGCATTAGCCCAAGATGATTAAATATTTAACTATTTCATGTTTTAACATGTTGCAGAAGATACCTAAAGACTTAGGGTGTAGAAGCCTTGCAGATGGTTCTTTGACAATGTACAAAGGAGCGGTGGTTATTTGTAAATGCTGTCAGCAGCGTGCTAATGTGGTGACAGTAATATATTAGCATGCTGATGGTAAACAGGTATAACATATACCATGGTGGGTAAGGTTTTGACCTTACTATGTAAAGTGACATGAAACACATGCAATGTGATGATTTGGTGCTATACGAATAAATTAAATTGAACTGAGTATTTTAGAGTTACTCTTTGTTTTTAGGTACATATGTGAATGTTGTCATCCCAGAAATAATCTTCATGCAGACATACAGTAATTTATCTCTGTCCACAACGAAGGGAAGAGTGGAGACCTGTTGTCAGGCCTCTTGTTGTTGATTCGCTAGCTTTCTACTTGTGCCATCCAAGTATTGACTATGAACAGAACCCTCTGCAGCCTTCCTATACTGGTCTAGTTGACATCAACCACATGTTCCCATGAATTTAGTTCCGCTGTAAAGATCCAGCTATTTCCATAAGGATATCTGAATACAACTTTCCAACCATTTTCTTGCGATCAGATTTGCTTAACATGCGAATAGCTGATTAATGTTATGGAATAAAACCAATAAATGGCACCATCCATCCATCCATCCATCCATTTTCTTCTGCTTATCCAAAGTAAGGTGATGGTTGCAACTGCCGGAGCAAGGTATGCCAGATGTCCCACCCCTTTAGCAACACCATACCCATTCCCAGACCAGATGAGATATGGACTGGACACTGAGTTTTCCAGTACATGCCAGATGAACACTTCGATGGCTCAACTGTAACCTTAATCTGGATGAGCACCTCACTTGATCTCTGAAGCTTCACCCATCGGTCGCTTGTATCTGCAATGCAATCCTTTCCCTCACTACCCATGGTCTATGATCATAAGTGAAGGTTGGGCTGCATTCTACTGGTAAGTTAAAAGAAAGACAATGAATGAAAATCATTTGAGGAGGATTCGGTAAACCAGCCTCTTTCGGGTCAACCGCGGTCACCGACACCCAACGCTGGATTGCCTTTCTGAGCGCCAAGAATCCTTTAATCTTACAGTGGATCAGCAACCGCATTCTGAGTACCGCCATTTCACTGGCCGAATGAGCTTGAAGCATTGCAACAAACACACGCAACATACCGCAGATAGATACGAAACAAACCAAGACCATATTTACACACCACAGAACCCACTGGCACTCCAATAAATACTAGCACCACCAAATGTCAGTATGTTGAGAACGTATTGAGAAATTGACAATAAAGAAATCTTCAACATCAGTGACCTGTGCATGTAATGAAAGTCCCACCTCAATTCAGACAGGCCAGGACTTTTAGTTAACAGGGGACATGGACAACATGATAAATCATTCTTAAATGAGTCTACTGGTTCTTGGATGTTATAAGACAATGCCATTATCATTTTTGTGGCTAGATATGGTCATAGGCCTTCCTAGGTCTCACTACATCTCTGCAGTTTATATCTTATCATCATTTGTAAATCCTAAACTAAGAAAAGGTCCGTCTTTGCGCTGTGCTTTTATCAAACTAGCCCTATATTGAGCTGCAGTGCTTATCCACCTCTAGAAACAATGTCTTGTCCATTCCCTAAACGGTAGCTTCCCCTAATTGCCATAATTTGTGACTAGGCTCAAGCAATTACTTTATCCTCTAACACATTTTATGTGTTTGGATGTGGCCTGAATGGACTGTGGGCATTATTAGGGTGATTACAAATATACTCTCTAACTCCACCTGTTTGTACTGTTATTTCAGACAAACACACACATAGTATTTCTCTTATTTAGACAACACAAGGCTCTGTGCATCCACTGCTCTGTGAGTCACTTATTTATAACCTTGATTTGCTACAAAACCCCTAGTAAACTGTTTCCATGACTGACTGACGCATCGATGTGCATACAATCACATCACCAGCCTGCCCTTGTAATTCTACTGCAGCACAGGGAAGCTGTCGAGGAAAAGTGGTAAGAACTATGGCACTCTTTTAACTGTTGCCTTTATAGAAATTATGCAGAGCATCGAGATAAAGACTTGTTCAGCTAGAGTTGTTTTCTCTTATTGTATTTATATATTACTTTAATCGGGTAACCAAAATTGCACACAAAAAGGAACACCAGTAACAGTTTATTCTAAAGTTCTTGCACTTTTCCAAGTGTATATATGACAGACATTTAAATTTAAATGAGGAACAATCAAAAGGTCCACATGTTTGTATTTCTATCCAATCAAACTAGAATTGTTCTAAATTATTATTAATATTAGCCAATCATCCCATGCCAAAACAAGCAGTAAGCAAGTATATTTCTAACTCAGCCCTACTCATCCCCACCGAATGAATAAAAATATAGAAATACATTGGCTCACGTTAAAAAAGGCTGGGCACAGACGTCTCTAGGAAATTTTTCATTATGATTTAAATTATTGTTATTTGTGGATAAATAAACCTTTTTATGCTAATATCCCACAATAAAGTTCATAATTAAAACAGCACATACAGTTTTGATACTCTGCATCAGGCCTTTTTCTGACTGGGATTTGTGGAATATGCTGATATTATGGTTTTAGACACAACAGATGATAAATTAGGCTAGCTATGGCTAACATCTAGCCATAACTAGTCCCATTTTTAGCCATATCTAAATAGATTTTATATGGTAATGCTAAATTAGTTTTCTGTTGTTCCTTTCACGATATTTATCCCAGATGAAAAAATAAAATCCATTAAATTGATGGCATAGTTTAAAGTAAAATGAAATGCTAAAACATTAGATTGTGGTCATCACTCAGACCAAGTATTGGTATAAATAACATGATATTTTGCCTTTATATGTCCAAGCAATGCACTGGATTTAAATGTCTATTATTATTATTATTACACATGCAAATATCAGATTGCCAATCCAATCTTCCACTCCACAATGGGTGCAAGACACAACTGCTGCATGTACCGTAAATGACAATATTAATGAAGCATTCAGTTTCAACAGCCATGTAAACAGCTTAGTAGGGGCGGCTTCTATTTTAGGAATACGACAAATATGTAATTTGTGCATGAACCATAAACGACGGCATTCTTGCTCGTATAATACAAAGGGCATAAGCCACATCAGTCATTGGATGCACAAACTGGTTTACAGGATTAACTGCCTAGGATACATATTTTGTGAGAATTGTCGAGAAATTTCCAAACCGATTCTTTAAAGAGGAAGACATACAGGATATAAGATAATCCAATATTTATCCCACATTTAACCTCACACAAGTTCCTTGTCACTTCTAATCAGTGAAAAAAAAGTGAAGGTTTAACAAAGTTGGTTGCTTCTCCGCTTCTCCTTTTCTAAAACATTATCGAATGGTTTTGTCAAGGATAAGATATGCACGAGCAGGCTGTTGTTTGAAGAGTAGATTTTTTTGTCATTAATATTTCATTTTACCCCTCAAAGCAGACGATGAGAACAAATCTTGTCCACAGTTTCCACTGAACAGGGTGACAAGAGTAAACAACATTCTGTACCTGGAATAATTAATTATTTCCTTTTTGATAACATAACTGCATTTCATACATTAAATCTTAATTATCATCAAGAACGCAGCTGCGACTGTTGCCCCATTCATTTTCTATTTATCTGTATTTCCATGGTGACCCTCCATTTCATAACCCCACTTAAAGGCATGATTCATTTCTAGTGTAAGTCCTTTGGTTGTCATATGTTCCATTACTTCACAAAGATCACAAAGATACGATTTCAGAGAAGCAATCCACCTATAATTAATAGGCTTACTGGCTTCCAAATTCTGGGCAGTCTGCCCTCCTGTCATACTTTATTACACCGGTCTAAAAATGCCTCTAATGCTTTATCACTAACATGATCTAACCTAAACCTTTTGATCATTCGCCTCAATTTATCCACTTCTAATAATAATAATAAAAAATGCCTTTCTTCCAAACTCACACTCAAAACATTATAAACTATTTCTCCCTGAAAGCTCCCATCCATGCTTTTGTCTGTCCACGCATGAATATGGAAAAATAAAATCGTTATATATTTATCTTAAAATGCCGCTTTATCAGGCCTTCATAGCTACATTCTCTGCCGTTAGCATAAAGGTGAACATCCAAAGTCCAAAATCCACCTAATTACAAATTTGAGGGACCTTACTGTACTTAGGTATTTCTATTTTGTGCTCCGTCTGCCTACAAATCCATCTATCCCCTCTCAAACTGCTTATCCTGTTCAGGATTAAATGGAGCTACAGTCTTATAAGGGAAAAGGTGGGGTACACGCTTACTAAGCGTCTTAATTTCTGCAGTTTATACCAGTCTACTACTACTCACAGTCCCACTGTTATTGTCCAGGGTCTGTCTAAATACAGCTGCATGTGTGCTCTAAGCGTCAGCACCTGAACAAATGCACAGCCAAAGTAAATATGCTTGTATTCTTGGCCAGAAAGGTAGATTAGATTTGCTAGACTTGTGGAAAATAAAACGATGAGTTTGTAGTTGGTTTATCCAATTTTAAAACAGAAAAGTCTATATGTGTGTGAAACTCGAAACTGACATAAGTAGGCCTAGATTTAAATATTAGGCCTGCAGTAGCCAGAGCAGCCAGCAGACCTACTACAGGCTACATCCACGCTATAACTTTTTTTAATAAAATGCATACATTTTACGGCTGGCATCCAAGCATCCACACTACAAAAACGTAAACGCCTAAAACTTGGAAGCACTGCTGACACTAAGTCTACTATTTGACTACTTTTCTCCTCAGTTGCTGCGTCTCCCTGATTTTGTGTTTTGGTAACAATTATTTTTGCAACATGGACCTTATTTCTGCCATAAAATACAATCGTTTACTTACTACTTTGGATTACCATGACCTGAATGACTGAGAACCTTCACAGACACATTTACTCACCCATATAACTTTGGTGTTATATATCCATATAGTGGGAGTGATCTGAAACTGGATGCACAGATTAAATCAGTGGTTAAGTCCAGTTTCTTCCAACTGAGACAACTGGCCAAAGTAAGGTCATTTCTTTCTTTCCACCACTTTGAGATTTTAATCCATGCTTTTATCACAACTCGTTTAGACTACTGCAATGCACTTTATGTTGGGCTTAGCCAGACGTCACTGTCGCGGCTACAGCTCATTCAAAACGCTGCTGCTAGACTTTTAACTGGTACCAAAAAGTATAATCACATTACTCCAATTTTAGCAGAAATTCATTGGCTCCCTGTCCGTTTCCAGATTGATTTTAAAATTCTTTTATTTGTATTCAAATGTATTCACGGACTCGCTCCTCAATATCTGTCCGAACTGCTCCAGCCGTACACTCCCTCACGCTCTCTTAGGTCGGCAGAGCAGTCATTGTAGGTTGTCCCAAAGACAAAAAGGAAGATGAGAGGTGACCGTGCCTTTGCAGTTGCTGGCCCCAAACTGTGGAACAATTTGCCTTTGGACATTAGACAGGCCGACTGTCTTCCTCATTTTAAATCCTCTCTTAAAACACATTTTTTCTCTCTGGCTTTTAACCTCAGCATGAGATGTTTGTTCTAATTGTTAACATGGTTTGATTGGTTTTATGATTTAAATCTTGTTTTTAATTTTTCTTTGTGTTTTTATATTCATATGTCTGTGTACAGCACTTTGGCCAACCTCGCTGTTTTTAAAAGTGCTTTATAAATAAAGATTGATTGATTGATTGATTGAGTGACTGGGACACCTAAACGTAGCTTCAGCCGTGTAGCAAAAAACTAGCAGTAGCAAATTACAGGTGCTCAGAGATGACATCATCCATGTCAGAGGTTAGTAGGTCAATCTACAGGCCCCAGGTGATGATAACAGGTAACTCCGGACTCAACGGGGACTAACAAAATATTGGTGAAATGAACGAGATAAACAGCAGATAATGTGCTATTTAGGCTGCATTTCGGTGCCCCAGTTACTCCCACTATATGGATATACGCGGATGTAAACATCTGACAAATGACTCCAAATAACACTAAAGTTATATGGGTGAGTAAACGATTGTATTTTATGCCAGAAATAAGGTCCAGCGTGTAAAAAACAGTAGTGCCCCTTTAAGTGACACACTGCATTTATTGATACATGGCAGGCCCAAGACACACCTAAGGTGCATGCTGAAAGGATTAAATATCTCATCTGTCCTGGGGTCCACCTGGAGGGAACATACATAAACAGGGAGAGGTCAGAGGAAAAACATTTTCTGCACTGTAACGCAGTAATACCTTGCTCTGATATAAAGCAAGATAGATTACTTTTTCTTTACATGTAGATTTCAACGATTGTTCAAGTGAGATTTCATATTTTTTATCTGTTTATTGTTTCATATCATATTATTTCCTTTTGTTGTGCTGGTTCATTATTTTTATTTTTTTTCAGACTAAATAGTCTCAAATGGTGATGTCTGTGTCCTTACTGTCCCTGTTCATTATATAACTGGCAGGCTTCAGGTGTCTGTCATTACAACAAACAAACACATTCTTTAGTTTTCTTTTGGGCTTTCAGGGAAAAAAAATAAAAATGCACTGTTTTATTATAATCCAGGGATCAGCACTGATTGATTGACTGTGCCATGAAGCAACGCGTTATTGTTTATATTATTGATCCGGACTCTGCATATTGTGTTGCATATTGGATGGGTTCAGTTCATTATCGACATCTTACAATGTGACAATAAGATTTATCTTTAGGCAAAAGAGATGCACATTGATAGAGGAAACTAAAAAGCATGGCTTAGAGTCTGAATGAAGATAAAAGGTTATCAGGTACAACAAACCAAAGTTACTACAAATGGATATATGTTTTTTTATGCTGCATGTAAAACTGGTATGCAGAACACCTGAAATTAAAGGGTCCTGGCTCCTGAATACTAACATCATCAAAAAGGTGAAAAATAATAATTAGCAGTTATCTGTGATGTATATTCAGTTCAGCAGAGCAGGTGCCAATATTAAGACTGAAGTATAGATTTTATGGGCCAGTGTTATCTTGTTTTTATGCTCTGTGATTTTAGTTTATTCCCATCACAGTGATGCACCCTTTGTGCTAAGCTGTACTACTCTGCCACCTTGTGGATAATATAATAATATAATATAATATAATAAAATATAATATAGTATAATATAATATAATATAATATAATATAATATAATATAATATAATATAATATAATATGAGATCAGTTTCATCTCTTCCTTGTCAGATCTTCTTTTCCTGTTATAACAACTTTGCTGTCATCAAACCATGTTTAATCTCTGATCAGTTATATCTGTGTTTGACAATTCAACATGTCAGTCAGTCAGTCATTTTCTATACCCGTTTAGTCCTGTTAGGGGTCACGGGGGTCTGCTGGAGCCTATCCCAGCTGTCATCGGGCGAGAGGCAGGGGTACACCCTGGACAGGTCGCCAGTCCATCGCAGGGCCAACATTCACACTCACATGCACACCTACGGATTTACAATTCAGAATCACCAATTAACCTAATGAGCATGTCTTTGGATGGTGGGAGGAAGCCGGAGAACCCGGAGAGAACCCACGCAGACACAGGGAGAACATGCACACTCCACACAGAAAGGCCCATGGATTCGAACCGGTGACCTTCTTGCTGTGAGGCACCACCTCACCACTGTGCCGCCCTCAACATGTCTGGTCTCGCATTTTGTTTTTGTGCATGCTTCCGTATCATACTCCCTTCCTCCATTCCCCACTCATCTCACCACTGATGTGAGTGGTTGGTCGATGACAAAGGAGCTGAGACTCAATAAATGTCGTCGGTGGCTGCAGAAAGTCATTAAAGCTAAGTTAGTCTAGATCGGATGGAGGGGACACTGTGGTTTTGAATTACATGGGACCCTCATCTGTAATGACTGCCTAGGGGCCTGAGTTCAAGTTCCAGGTGATCACCCTGAAGTGCTCCTTTCACCCATATCTACATACTCTGCATGACATCAACAGCTCCCTGGGTGAACATTTTAGTTCTCGTCATGACTCTGTTCATAAAGGCCCTCTGTTGAAGCGTATGTAAGTGTGCCCAGATATGGAGTTCTGATTATCACTGCATATCAGTTTTGTTGCCCTACAAGTGAACTCTTGCGTATTGACTGCATATTGATATGTACTTGCCACCATAAAAATCGTTCTTTTATATTAGCACGTGAACCGCAAGGTCGACTTTCAGTTCCTCGACTCGATGCTTTTCTGTGTGGCATGTTAGTAATGTAATGCCTTGTTTACTTATTTTTTTCAAATTTGTATTGTGTTTTTTTGGTAACTCTTCCCTGTCAAAGTCGTTTTCTGTATATATATTTCAAATTCTGTGCTACTGTGACAAGGAAATTTCCCGTACGTACGGATTAATAAACATCAAACAACAAACGTCTTATGTCCTGTGTCTTATGTCTTAACATTGTGTCATTATAATAATAATTAAGATGTACTAATGGGTGTCATGGATATACAAAAAAACAATCAGATCTACAATAGCACCACCCGGCATTTTTATTACTTTTAAATAGTTTATTTATCATACACAAACAAAACAGAATCAAGGTGTGTATGTTCGATAATGATGTTATCGGTTAATTTTATAGTGACCATTCACTAGAATTTCACTGGAAGCCAGACGATATCTAATAAAATAAAATATTGCACTTTATTTGTTTTCTGATTAACTCAAAACTACCTCACTGTTGCATCACAGTGGCTCAAATACTGTCATCCTCCAGAAAAAAAGAAAGAAACTAGCATAGTGATATACACACCATCTCAATACAAGGACTACTACTGGTGCTATAGTCGACATGGTATAGGTATCTTAAAACAGCATTGAGGCTTTGTGCTTTCATATAGCTTGTTCTGAAACGCCTTCTGGCTAAGGTATCCATGTGATGGTAATGGGACACTCTTGACATTCAACATTTGTGCATTAGATAATGCAGCTCACACGCAACGAACAAGATAGACAAACAAGTAAACTTGAATGTAATGAAAATGGCGATGATGTAAATTTGTGAACACTGGTGCTGAGGTCACAAGATAAATCCTTCACATATTTCTGTCAGGCCAGGCCTGCGGGTTTGCTTCCCTGGTTCAATCAGCAGGGCCTCTGCAGATTCCTGAATCATACACATAGTAGACACGGAGAGTTCATGAGACACAAGAGCGTCTGTCTTTTCCACAGAACACTCCATCTTTTATTATTAAACATAGCTACTGTATTGTGTTACACTATATATACTGTATATTAGCACTCCTACAAGAGATACATTTCTTGCCTTATCATTGTAATAGCCCCAAACCACAGAGAAAATCTGTCTGTGGCTGTTGGAAGGCCTCTTCTTGGGTTTAAAATAAGGACTGAACTCGGCGAGTGTGACCGAGCCTTAATCCCCAAAGAGCATGGCCTCATTCCAGAGATTGATTCTTATTCAAGTGAATATTGATTGTCCCCATTTAGAGATTTCAAGCAGCCATTTGTAACAGACAGTCTGATAATTCCCCCATCCCTTTCCTTATGTCTGTTCCTCTCTGTGGAGTCTTTTTTCAGTAGGACGCTCTGTTAGTAAAGCTGCAAATTTTCCTGCTTTTTCCTGCATTGTCACAAATTGTCAAAAAAAATAAAAACTTTACTTACCCGACCCTAAGTGTAGATAATCTATTTTGTGGCGCAAAAATATTAAAAACAAACTGTGACCTTCATTTGTCTCCAGCTTCTTTGTTCACGTGAATGAATATTATAGCTTCATAGCATTAAAAATAATTAGTGTCACATTTTTTTTTTTATGAAAATATTTTATTTAATGGTGTCTAACAACAACAAATCACATGGAATCCACTTTGGCCAAGGTCTGCGGAGAGAGGCATGAATACTTTATCCTGTGTAAGTATGGAAGTATTTTTGCCAGATTTAAGGTTTAGCTAAAGTCTATTTGTGCGCTAACAAATTAACTTTGGAAGGTGCTGATGATGAAACTTGAGTTTTAAAGTTAGAAGAGACAGAAAATGTGGCTAAATTACCTTTAGCGACAGCTTACAGCTAACTATAATCCCTTGATGTTAGCCATATCTTTATGGTTTTTATATGACATTGCTAAATCAGTTTTAGCACTCTTCATATCAATGTCACAATTATAATGCCAGGAGTCGGGACGCAGTTTCTGAAGAAAGGTTGAAGGTGTGCTGATATTGTTCCAAGGGACATTAGTGTGTCCAGCACAGTTATGCAATTGTAAGACTTACCTAATGGAATAAACTTCAACCTTCAATACAGAAATAATTACTTACTGAGTCCATATTAGATGGCAGAAGTGTTGTGGATGATAACTGCTCAAGGCCTTTCAATTACAACACTTAGTTACACAATTAATGTCTCATAATGACAGGTTATAATTGATATTTTATGTTATAGACGTGAAAATATGCAGGCGTTATAAGGCCACAACTACATTACTGGTAAACCTTAGTGGTGGTTTTTAGTGTTTAACCAGAAAACGCTCAAACCTGTAACAATGCATTTTGTTTCAGGAAATGCATGTCTCTTGGAGCCCTGCTCAGTGGACATTGGCCTTTTTTTATTGTTACACCGTGTGCTATGAAGCTTATAAAACTTTAATCTGCACGTAAGCAATTGCAGCTTAAATACTGATTGTTCCCCTCCTGTTATTACTTGATGTTGATTGTATTAGGCACACACGTGCAATAATATACAACCTTCAATAAAGACATAACCACTTACTAAGTCGCAATTAGATGGAGGCATGTTTTCTTCCTTTACATAATGCCAATTCCCACTTTATGCAAGCAGTCGGCATGACCTAAAAGTGCCTCTGGCCGTCCACACCTGCAGCATATGCGGCTCTTCTTGCTTAAACAGAGTTAAAGGTCCTGCACATCCAGACAAGCTGATTAGACCTTTAGTCTGGCTGAAACTATGAAAAGGCTTTGACCCTACTATATGGAATGTTAGAAGGTATGCAACATAAGACTGAGGAATGAAGCGTTGTGACCTTAGAGCCTCATGCAGTAGTTACATTGTCCTACAGAGACACCTACTGGCTGCTAAGAAAGCCTCCTTTGTACTGATGCAAACCATAACGGGCAAAAACTTCTGCAAATTCAAATTGTATCGCATATCGTTTTAGGGTTGGAGGTTAGCGCAAAACATCAGAAGCAGCAATTTTTGTAATATTTATTTAGGGATTGTCCAATACCAGAATGATTTTGAGACTTTTAGTACGCTCAGATGACACGCCATCACTTCTTTCTCATACTGTATATAGACTGCCATTTTGATTGGAACACTGTGCTTTATGGAGCGCCAGCAGTGACAAAGACAGTAGAAATTATGAGGTTTTTCAGATCTTGGGAAAAAATAAAAAATGTACTTATGTGTCAGTATGGTACCATGTTTAGCATCATGGCTCAAAATTTCATCAATTACCGTTCACGCAAAATTAGATTCTGAAAAAGTGAAAAACATTACAGTAATTAAAGTAGTCTATTTCATTTAGAGTATGTGCCTGCAGAATATAAGCTAAGCATCAACATCCCTACCACAAAAATATTGTCCAATATACACTGCCTGGCCAAAAAAAAGTCGCCACCAAAAAGAAAAAACGGCCACGCACTAATATTTCATTGGACCACCTTTAGCCTAGATCACAGCACGCATTCATTGTGTTTCGATAAGCTTCTGCAATGTCACAAGATTTATTTCCATCCAGTGCGGTTTTCACCAAGATCTTGTATTGATGATGGGAGAGTCTGACCACTGTGCAAAGCCTTCTCCAGCACATCCCAAAGATTCTCAGTGGGTGAAGGTCTGGAATCTGTGGTGGCCAATCCATGTGTGAAAATAATGTCTCATGCTCCCTGAACCACTCTTTCACAATCTGAGGCTGATGAACCCTGGCATTGTCATCTCGGAAGAAGCCCGTGCCATCAGGGAAGAGTAGTCATTCAGTATATTCAGGTAGTCAGTTCACCTCATTATTTGGTCACATAATGTTGCTGAACCTAGACCTGAGCAACTGCAGCAACCCCAGATCATAGCACTGCCCCCACAGGCTTGTACAGTAGACACTAGGCATGATGGGTGCATCACTTCATTTGCCCCACTTTCTTTCAGGTTTTTAATAATATATTGGACAGTTCTTAACTCAATTGTAGTACTTTCTAAAATCTCCTTAGATATTTTCTCTGCTTGATGCATGCCAATGATTTGACCCTTCTCAAACAAATGAACATCTTTTCCACGACCACAGGATGTGTCTTTCGACATGGTTAAAAAATGAGAAGCTGCTCATTGCATCAGTTGAGGTTTAATAACTTGTTTCCAGCTGAAAGATAATCACCCATACAGTAATTATCCAATAGGAAGCTTGTTCCTATTTGTTTAGTTAAATCCAGGTGCTGCCTTACAAAGCAGGAATCTACAAATGTTTTAATTCATGGAATAAAAATTAGTGACTGTCAAATCCCTATGAAATTACTTTAAATTTTCTTTAAAAAAAAATATTATTTTTTTTCTCTTTACAATAATCTCCATGTAACCCATGTACTGAGGGTTATTCTTCCTGCCTTTGCCTTAATAAGACATCACCCCACTTTGATGATTTTTTTAACTTACCTTTTCCAATAATAATTAACACCTGTGTATTATGGCCAAGGTTCACTGAGGGTGGAGTGGAGTTGGGGTCAAGCTCTTATTATTTGTCCTCGCCACACGGTAAACAAGAAATCATTTCCTTGTTGGTAGCAATTCAAACATTTAAAAATGACATATTACTTTTTGTCACTGATATGTGTAAAAAGACTGTACTTGGCTATTATTACTGACTAGAATTATTAAACTGAACTCAATTGGACTGAAATACACTGAAAAACACTGCATTGCATAGATCATCTGATGCCCCTTTGTTTTAAAGTAACACCTGTGCCTTTACTTCTGGCATTTCCTTGTCGATTGATGATTAACAACACTATTTGCTAAAAAGTTACACATTCTAACACATAGAGTTTCACAGCAACATGTGACACCTTCATGTTTCAGCTTTATCTATGCTTGTACGTCCACTTTGAGTCTAATACAATATCAGGTCATCATAATCATTTATTACATAAACACACTCACACATACAATACTTTCCTCCCCCTTATTTCCCTCACTATCTCCTCCTCCCTCTTGGACATCTATGCACACACACATGCACGCGCACGCACACTAGAGCTTATAAACATTAGCGCAGGAGCAAGTGCTTCAGTCAAAGAGAAGCAACTCCAGCAGTACTCCTTCTTTGGCGCTCTCTCACCCAGCAACATGTCTGCAGATTATTTTGGATTCTCTTACGTTAAGAGAAGTGCCCAGAATACCACGGACTATGTGGCCCTCAACAATCCGGCAGATATCTCCGTTATTGTGATTTACTTTTTGGTTGTGTTGGCTGTTGGAGTATGGGTAGGTGGTCCAGTCCATCATCTTTGATTTAAGAAATTTAAAATACTCCTGTCTGTATTCAGTCAGAAACAGAAGGTAATGATTTATAGGGTTTCACAGAAAATTACGCATCCTCCGTTAAGTTTTAACTTACAGTAGCAAAGCAGATGGGTTGTGCAATCCATGCAACTCACTCAGCAAACTGGTTCATAACTGTTTTGCAGCAGATCTGAGACTATTTACATGTATAATCTATTATTAAACTAAAATAGATTCATTTGTGAGCATTAACAATATTGTGATAACTTTAAGTTGTTTGCAATGATTCTGTTGTTTTCATCCATTATACTGACATATGCTAAAGCAACAGTGTGTCAAACCAAATGTTATACAAATGCAGTGATTAACAAACAGTGGGAGCTGAAATACTGTAGTGTGTCACTGTTTTCTCTGAAACCTGTCCATGTCCTGTTGCAGGCTATGGTCCGCACCAACCGATCCACTGTGGGTGGCTTCTTCCTCGCAGGGAGGAGTATGGTGTGGTGGCCGGTGGGTATTACTCAAAGTTAAAGAGTCATTCTTATATGTACAGAGATTAACATACTCTCACAGTCGCCTTTCTGCAGTATGTCTACAGATACTTATTTAGTACACTGTGTGCATTCATTAAAAAGTTAATTATCAGGTATCTCAGTCTGAATTTTTTCTTAGTATGAGGAGCCCAACAAAAGAGAGACAGTGCACATCCCTGACTGAATTAACCATACTGTCTACAGATCGGCGCATCGCTCTTTGCCAGCAACATCGGCAGTGGCCACTTCGTAGGAATCGCTGGTACTGCTGCAGCCTCAGGAATAGCTATTGGTGCATTTGAATGGAATGTGAGTAAATGTGTCAGCGCCAGTTATGCTATTATCACTTCTTACACAAATGTATGTCTAACATGTGACACAGATGGTGCATTATCAGTTATCTCTGGCTGGTGAGTGGTTAGTCAATAGAATACCACGAGATTATCACCGTGCAGAGGATCTTTATTTGAGCAAATATGGCACTGGTTATTTATTCTGTGTTTCCGTCGTGTCCGTTTGTGTGTTTCAGGCTCTCGTTGTGGTCGTCATTCTGGGATGGCTCTTTGTGCCCATCTACATTAAAGCCGGGGTAAACAAACCACACAGGTCACATGTTGGCTTAGAAACTCTAAATACATATTTTCTTCTAAACATCCATTCATAATTATTGTTTCATTTATTGTTTGAGGAATAAAAATAGAAACTAAAAGTTGTGGGTATGTCTAGGTGGTCACCATGCCTGAGTACCTGAAGAAGCGGTTTGGAGGACAGCGTATCCGCATCTATCTCTCTGTACTCTCCCTCTTCCTGTATGTTTTCACCAAGATTTCAGTAAGTCAATGAGACACTGGAGTAAACATTTTCATTCCTACATTCATTAGATATGATTTATTAAAGTGATGCTTTGTGTTCCTCTCCAATCAGGCAGACATGTTTTCCGGCGCCATTTTCATCAACCAGGCTCTTGGGTTGAACATCTACCTTGCTGTTATCTTGCTGCTTATGATTACTGCACTGTACACCGTCACAGGTCTGTACACAGGATGAATTAACTTCCTTTTTGACTAAACTCACAAAGATCCTGCTCGTAAACTAAAGCCAGAACTCTTATCTACATGAATAACACCATGACTGGGGGTAAAGTCTCTTTAAGGCCATTTGAGGAGACGTACACATACATAACTCCTCTCTTTCCTCATATCTAGTCTATCTGTGTTATTGTGCTTAATTACCCCTGGACTAAGATAAGCATGAGCTGGCCTTCTGTTGATGATCTATAATAATGCATCCACACCTGGATGTTTTTTATATAAAGAGTTTTTACACAACACCATGACAACATGAATTTATACTCTCCATTAAGTTTGATGTAAGTTATAGGGGACAAAATGTTCAGGTTTTGAGTTAAACCTTTGCTCATTGGTAACATCACATATTGCATTTCAGGTGGTTTGGCTGCAGTGATCTACACAGACACTTTGCAGACCATCATCATGGTTGTTGGATCGTTCATTCTCATGGGCTTTGGTAATAAGATATTATCATTTTTATTATTTTTGCTTTTTTATGAGCTAATATGGCAGTTCATGTTTGTAATGGTATACATAATGTGCTCACATCCTCAGCTTTCAATGAAGTAGGCGGCTATGAGAGTTTCCAGAATAAATACATGACATCCATCCCCAGTATCACGGCTAACATCAGTGCTGAGTGCTACGAACCTCGGGCAGACTCCTTCCACCTTTTTAGGGATCCAATTACAGGAGACCTGCCATGGCCTGGCCTGATCTTTGGACTCACCATTCAGGCCACCTGGTACTGGTGCACTGATCAGGTCAGTAAAGCAAAAGGGCAGTGCTATAGAGTATTTGTGAGACTACTACTTATACTTCATTCAGACTGAGTGGCAGCTTTTACTAACCACGGCAACAATCCATAGTCATAAAACTCATTCAGTTGATTCCCACACATTTGTACACACACTTATGCGTCTTTATCTCATCTGTTTTTGCCAGGCTCGCTCAGGCGGTTTGCGACCGCCTGCTGTAGTTAGATAGGCCTGCTTTTAGTGAAAACCTTAATGTAATGTAGAGACTGAGAGTGAATCTCGGCACCAGTTCAAATGTTGAGAAAGTTGTGTGAAATCCTTCATGACAATTTTCCATCCACTTAATCTACCTGCATGCTCCATGTTTTCTGGATTAAAATCTTTCAAAAATATTGGTATATAGTGAAGAAGAGTTTACAAGTAAGGTAATTCAAGAACCGCTTAACCTCAGTGCAACCGTCTGTTGAATTCAACTCTTACACCTGGTGCAGTAGTGAGCTGTGTACCCTGTGCCATAGCCTGATGTCCACCATTCCAGAAATGTGACTACACATTGGGGAAACACATGCCATAACAGCTGTGATTGGTCCAAAATCCATTTCTTAGTTCACATTTATTAGTGGCGGACAAGCACAGAAAATTCACATTGCTCAGGCAGACCAACCAAAAATGTGAGAGTAGCCACTTGACATAGCAGTTTATGTTCAGCACACTGCGTTTGCTTCAATAGACGTTCTGGTTTGTCAATACTTTTGGGATTACGAACAGAAACAAGAGAGGTTCTGGTATCAAAATCTTTCCTGTCGCTCATGCATACTCATATTGAGGGATCTGTTTTAGTGATCATAAATGATGCACAAGTGCTTAAGGTACTGTACTATTGTATCTGAGTAAACGTCTTTAGTCGCTTACCTCCACTGCATGGTCCTTTTTCCAACTGTAGGTGATTGTGCAGCGTTGCCTCTCTGCCAAGAATCTGTCTCACGTAAAAGCAGGATGCATCCTGTGTGGCTACCTGAAACTTTTGCCAATGTTCCTCATGGTTTTCCCCGGGATGATCAGCAGGATCCTCTATTCCGGTGAGTGTGTTGTAGCTTTTGAATTAGTTCTGATCTGTGTTGATAAAAAAAAGGATTAGTAGTTCAAGATTTTTTGTAGTTTGTTTGATTACATTTTCCTTTAACACACTGCTAATTGTATAAACTTTATTCTAGATGTGGTGGCATGTGTGGATCCAGAGTTATGTCAAGAATACTGTGGCGCCAGTGTGGGCTGCACAAACATCGCTTATCCCAAACTGGTGGTGGATCTCATGCCGAATGGTACGTGACTTAAGGCCTTTGTCTCGTGATCCGTGGAACCAGTTTACAACCCCTTCCTTTAAATTTTCTTCTTTTCCTTTTGTTAATCTGTTTCTATTCCTTTATTTTAGGTTTGCGAGGTCTTATGCTCTCTGTGATGTTGGCTTCTCTGATGAGCTCCCTCACATCCATCTTCAACAGTGCCAGTACTCTCTTCACCATGGACATCTACACTAAGATCCGCCGCAGAGCCACTGAGAAGGAACTCATGATTGCTGGCAGGTAGAAAAAACAACAACACACATTTGTGCTTGTGTCTGACATGATTATTGTTCAAATTCTTGACCGGTTCTGTGTGTGTGTGTTTCAATTGTCTATAGAGTATTTATTTTGGCCCTGATTGGTGTGAGCATTGCATGGATCCCTGTGGTGCAGTCGGCCCAGAGTGGTCAGCTCTTTGACTACATCCAGTCAATCACCAGCTACCTCACTCCACCCGTTGCAGCTGTCTTCATGCTTGCGTTGTTTTGCAAACGTGTCAATGAGCCTGTGAGTTTCCTCTTTAATTCAGTGCTTTAGATTTTTGTGGTATTGATTTGTTCTCACTTTCAGTAAGAAACATGTACTATATTTCTAACTATTGAACTATTCATTTAAATATAACCTTTATTTATGCAAGCATTAATATAAGTGTTTCTGTCTAAACTGATGTTTTTCCTATGTCTTTCTTTCCTCAGGGTGCATTTTATGGTCTCATAATTGGACTGGCTATTGGACTGTCCAGGATGATTGCTGAATTCGCTTATGGGACTGGCAGCTGTGTTAACCCCAGTAACTGTCCCACTATTATCTGTGGAGTTCACTACCTCTACTTCTCCATCATCCTGTTTTTCACCTCCTGCATCCTCATATTGGCAATCTCTCTGGCGACCAAACCCATTGACGACAAGCATGTACGTGACTGAGCTGAGGCATAAGGCTAGATAAATCATGCATTTGTCTACTGAGTGGAAGACACACCTATACCTATACATATCTAACACAACTGTATGCAAATGTTTAGGCAGTTTAGGAGTGGAAAGAAGTTAATACAACCCCTGCAGCAAGCAGCAAGTTAATGAACTCTTACTTTTTTATTTCATTAATTATTTGTCAATTATTTAAGTGAAGAAGTTTGGACTTTTTTTTTTTTACTTTAGTCTCCTGAAAACTGCACGTTATTCCCATGTAGAATTTGCTTTGAAGTTGAATTCATTAGTCCAATTGATTAACACTGCAATGCTTTATTTGAAAGTTGTGTTGATTTCCAGTTAACCTTAAGTACCATTTCCTAACGACAATTCAAAAAGCCCATTAAGACCTTTCTATAGCCTTTACGTGCATTGCAGAAATTGATTAGCTTCACTTGAAACACTAATCCCCTTCTGACAAAAGTCCTTGGTTGCAGCATGCTACAACAAAGATTGTGAGTGTATTTATTAGTTCTGAGACTACATGTTGTAACATTGCCAGAAACCCTGTGTGATTGCTGCTATAGTTGTAGTTACTTGTGTACCTTGCCCTTTGGTACTCAAACTTTTTAACATGACTGCAAATAATTAATTTCAACCCATGTGTTGTGTTGTTTCATTAGTTGTATCGACTGTGCTGGGGCCTGAGAAACCGTACAGAGGAGAGGGTGGACCTGGAACAGGATGATTGGAATGATAACCAAGAGCCAGACAAAATGGACATTGATGGTAATGAGCTGACATACGACGTATATAGAGTAAAGAGATATCCAGACGTCTACACAGATTTTCTTCATAGACTGTGTCCATTTTGTTACAGAACCTGAGGAGGAACCTGGCTTCTGCAAGAAGGCACTGATGTGCTTCTGCGGACTGGAGAGTAAAAAGGCAGTCAAGCTGACTCCAGAAGAAGAAGCAGAGATGCAGAAGAAGCTCACAGATACCACAGAGGTGCCTCTCTGGAGGAACGTGGTCAATGCCAACGCCATCATCCTTCTGTGTGTGGCTGTTTTCTGCCATGGCTATTTCGCATAGAAAAATTCTGCGGACTTCAACAGTTCTAAGATGCTCAAATTCACACTTCAGTGACAGGATTATTTATGGATATAATTTGTGGACAAAACAAACCAGCTAGTAGTCATCACCACCCTCACATAGGATGCTAACCTTTCTACTCTATATCATTACTACAGTATGTATTTTAGTATGGCTGCATGAAGTAATGCAGGGCAGAGAATAGCTTTTGCATTTGACTTTTCTGTGAACCCTTCCTGGTACCGGGAAAGGTGAAGTAAACCATTACAACATACTGTAACGTATTAACACTTATTACACTGAAATCATGTTAAAATAGTGTATAAATATTCAATTGTCTGTATGTTACCCATTGTTCTGACCCTCTTTGTACATGTAGATCTTGAGATAACTGGAAGTTTTCATTCTTTTCTTTACAGTGGTTTTTATGACTACAGTGTATTCAGATTGGGTATGTAAATAAGTACAGTTCATGAATGGAGCTGCAGGTTGACTCATGCGTGTCTTTACCTGAGAAGAGCACACTCATTCGGTTTATGATAGGGGAAAATTTATTATTTAATTGGTGTCCCTTGTTCACAAAGACTCGATAAAATTATCAGTAGCTTGTACATTTTGATATGAATACTAAATTTCATTGCCTGGTTACATGTAATATATAACCAATTAAGGACAAGACAATTTAAAATCCCTCATAATTACTGTGTGCTACCTCATTGTATTTAAGCTATTTCCTTGAATTGTGTACTCAAAGTCCACAAGTGGTGTCACTTCTTAAATCTATGCACCTTATTGTGTGTTGTTTTAAGTGTTAATGAATAAAAACATCTCAGGGAAGAACGGTTGTGAATTACTCATTTCCTTGCTTTATCCCACTTTAATTCACTGGTAGAATCTGTCATTAAGTTTACTTCTTAACCTGTGTCTACGTAAGATAGTAAAAGTTGAACGACAACACCCATAAACACTTTTCAATTTACCGTCAAGGCTTGTGAGTCACTCCCATAAAAACACGGTTATTATCTCAGTCTTATCACCACCTCTGTGGTTAATGTATACCGACCGCTGTTGAATGATTTGTGGTTTCTTCCTTGGACCTGCATATTTTTTATTTCTTTTATCGCAGCTTATATCTCTACCAGCTGCAAATTACTTTATCGCTGTCTGGATCATTTGTCTGGCAGTGAATCTGTTGACTAAGAGTGAAGGAAGAATGAAAAATCGTTTCATTTGTATCTTGGCTCACAAGTATGAAAAGACATTTTTGTTTCTGTCCTAGCTCATTCAACTAGAATCCTAAAGCTGTCAGCCATCTATATCCACTGTGATGAGTAATGAAGAGACCAGACATATTCCAAATTCTGTGAAAACTGCAAACAAAAGACTGAATTGTAATGTGCAACCTAGTATGACATAACAGTGGATCATTGTTTGAAGACAAAGAACTTTAAAGCATTGACATATGACATTTTTTAAACACTTCCCCAGAGGGTTGAGCATGTTGTGAACATCTGAATACTTAAAATTGAGTTTAGACTGCCGAGTGCCAACCTGAACTGAATCTAAAAATTAAACCTAACATGAGATGTAGCTCCTCAAGTGACCAATTGCTTAGATAACTTGAAGGCATAATTAAAGGCATGGTCACTTTAAGTAACAGGTGGATTTCAAGGTGCTAGCTTCACCCTCACTCCGCTTTCTTGCCCAGTTTTATATCCAGCTGACTGGAACAAGCTGAATATGGCTCCTTCAACACTCCCTTTCCAAAAGTCCAGGAACCTACAGTAGCCATCACTTCAGTGTAAAAATGCAGAAGGTCATGGATGTTGACCTTTTCTTTATGTAAATGTGAATAGATATGAAGGATTCCTTCTAAGCCAACAAAAACATCATTTAAAGTAAATGGTGATTATACACTACAGAATTGTGACTATTTCATTACATTTCTGTCATATCCCGAAATCTTACACACTGGATGATCAGTCTGATAGTTTCAAAGGTTGATGATTGCATTTTAGGACTTTACGAGATGGAGTGATAATTGCAGACATGTTCTGAACGTTCCGTCCAAGAGATCCGAACAGTTTCAGTTGTATAATAATTATCTTCATTGTCTTTGTTTAATAGGCTACAGTAAGATTTTCTTGCAACTGCAGCAGAAAAGTTCTCCACCATACACAGGTCAGTGTAAGGAGCTGGAACATGCACCAGAAACTGTAAGCTGCCTGAAATTTGTGTTGAGCATTTTGCATGCATTTTGTTTCATGGGGCCCTGCTCAGTGGACATTGGCCATTTGTTTTAACATTACACCGAGTGCTATAAAACTTATAAAACCTGAATCTGCACATATGAAATATCAACACAAATACTGATTATTACAATCATGCCATGATATTTTTCTTGATGATGATCTTTTTAGGCACACACATGCAATAATATACAGCCTTCAATAAAGAAATAACCATGTGCTAAGTCACAATTAGCATTGTTGGAAGCATTGTTTTCGATGATTATTGCACAACACCATTGAATAACAGGACTTACGTAATTACTGTTTTATAATTACAGAGCTTATGATTAACAGTATTTTACATTTTGTGCATGCAAAAAGATGCAATTATTGTATGGCCATAGTGTATTTACTTGTGTATACTTCCTACAACTATAGTAGTGTAACTTCAATATGTATATATATAGACAGAGAGAGAGAGAGAGATTTTGGTAATCATTAATTCTGCTGCATTTATGTTTAGTCTTTTCCAATTATTGTATTTTTGATATATTTTATTGCCTCTTTGCAAATACCACGGCCCTCATTATGAAAGCAGTTAGGATGACCGAAGGTGTGCCTCTAGTCATCCACACCAACAGTAGTTTCAGTGTGTTTCATGTCTTGCTTCTTGCAAAAGGTCCTGCACATCCACACAGGCTAATTAGAACTTTAGTCAGGCTGAAACTTTAGTCGGGTGTGTTAGATGTTACGTAACAGAAGACTGGGGGCTTTTTTTTTAACTTTTGCCTGATATTCATGTAAGCTTGGAGGCTCATACAGTAGGTACATTGTCCTACAGAGACACCTACTGGCTGCTAAAAGAGCTTTCTTTGTACTTATGCAAACCATACTGGATAAAAACGTCACTAAATGCAAATTTTATCTCACAGCATATCACTTTAGGGTTGGAAATTGGCGTAAAGTATCAGAATCAACCATTTTTATAACATTTAGGGAAGAATACTGATTTATTTTGGTCTACCTGTGGATACTCAGAGAACACTCCATCACTTCTTTCTCATACTGTATACAGACCAGCATGTTGATTAGAACACTGTTAGATTTACGCAGTGGTAGTCTGTCATTGAAAGCAAAACTTTCGCTGCTGGTCTAAATGTGATCAAAATCATTGAATTATATTATTTTCTCATTAATCTTGTTAAATTATTCCCCAAAGCCTATGTTTCTATATTTATGGCTTGTCAGTCCTACAGTATATCTGGCAGTGTAACTTTTTCACTCACATTTCAGCCATGTGGTTCTTTAAACTAATCTCATTCAAGTTCATATTCATAGGCCTTATCTACAGCCAGCGGTAGTGTCAGCATTTTCACGTCCTCTGATTGCCATAGCCAGCCAAAAATTATATTTACCAGTTCATTTGCTGACACGCACAAGTATTTGGTGACACACCCACTCAAACCAATGTTGTTCAGCACCATGACGTAGATGTTGGTGACCATAGGCCCATTAAGCAGTATACATACTGTATGAATCATGTGAAACCTGCTGCTATTAGGAATTAAAAAATTGCAGTTTACAGTAGTGCCAAACTGACATTATTTTCCCGGGGATGCGATGCCCCCTACTACACTTCTGCCAGACTCTCTCATGTTTTCTTTAATTAATAGTATGCTTTGCTCTTCCTCCACAACTTACAAGAAAATGTTGGATTATACTGTACTTATTTATAACTACTTATAACTCCCATGAGACCTAAGTGGTAGTTGCCATTATGCCATATCCTGTGACTATAGCATCAAATAACTAACTAAAACCAAACTTATCCAACAAAGCGACACTTGAACATGCATCTGTATTATATCAACCACCTAAAATGACAGAAGGCATCCCTGAAAGAAAAATGATTTGACATGTATTTCAGTGTTTTAGTTTGGCCCAAATCCCATCCACTAACACAGAGGAGGTGGAGCTTATGACATACACTGCAGCCAGTCACCAGGAGGAGCTGCAATTGCTTTGAATTCACTGACCATCTTTATACTGTTTATGAGTTCCAAAAGCTCCAGAAGTTCCAAAATTCAAATCAGATCTGATTCTGGTGACCTATTAAGTGATTCTCATTGGTTAAGTGTCAAACATTTTCTTTAAATGAAGAAATGTTTGATCTTGGGTAGTGGCAGACAATGTTAGGACCATTGAGGTATGTGTGCATTATCTGCCTGACTGGTGCTGCGCTTCCTCCCTGCCATGCTGGGGTTGCTGTGTTCTTGTTGTGTTCTTCAGTGTCCTGTTTGCGTGGACAGTGATTGGAGGAAAGCTGATCGAGCGTATTTTAAAAAGGCCTTTGTGAAGAAGTCAGCTGCTCTCCTTCTTTTAATGTAAACCACTCCATGTTCTGAGCATATTGAACTTATGGGTTTCATGTATCCACTGCACTCCTGCCTAGTAAGGATGAGAAGCAAGTTCTGTTTCTACCATTTTTCTCCTGTTTTTGGTTAGGGAGCCAGAGTCAGAGTCTTCTATATTTTACTTTGGATTAGTTTCATAGGTAAGGTAGAACATCTGCTTAGTTGTTCTGTTTGTTGTTTTGGCTATGCTCACCATGAAGATGGATTATAATGGCAAATAAAGATTATTTTGAACTGCAAGGAAAAAAGGGGAGTCATCTTTTATGTATACTGGTTTCCCCTAACTGTACACGCAAAATTAAGTTCTGAAAAAGTGGTGACATAACATTACAGAGCCTTTTATTTGTCCTTACCACACAATAAATCTCACCATCACTGAGATGTGTTATCAGTGGCTGTACTTGGTTACTCTGTTTTAAAGCATTTCCTTGTCGATTGATGATTAACAACACTATAAAAGGTTACACTTTCTAACACCTTCATTTTCACAGCAACATGTGACACCTTCATGTTTCAGCTTTATCTTTGCTTGTAATCCACTTTCAACCAAATACAATATCAGGTCATCAATATCATTTCTTTATACAATTTTTTTCCCTCCCTTTCCCACACTCCACATCTCCTTCTCCCTCTTGCACATCAATGCACACGTGCGTGCAAGCACATGCACATGCACATGCACTACAGGTTATAAAGGTTAGTACTGGAGCAAGTGCTTCAGTCAAAGAAAAGCAACTCCAGCAGTACTCCTTCTTTGGTGCTCTCCCTCTCAGCAACATGTCTGCAGAATATTTTGGATTCTCTTACGTAAAGAGAACTGCAAGTAATGGCACGTCTACCGTGGCCCTGAACAATCCGGCAGATATCTCAGTTGTTGTGATTTACTTTTTGGTTGTTTTGGCTGTTGGAGTATGGGTAAGTGGTCCAGTCCTTCAGGTTTTACTTTGATCTAAGAAATTTAAAATAATCCTGGTTATATTTAATGAGAAATTAAATGTAATGATTTATGTTAGCACATAAAATTACGCATCTTACTTTCAGCATTTTTAACACTACAGTATAAAAGCATAATTGTTTTATAGCTGATCGCTGACTTTGTACATGTGGTGAAAGTAAAATTTGAAGTCGAGTTGAGGTCAAGTAGTCGCTGGTGATGTCAGAAAATAAAAACATAGTAGAAAATTATGCTTAGCAAAAAATGAAATCTATATTCTTGACCTGAATACATATTGTAGAGTCTCACACAAAAGAAGCTACGGATGCTTCTGCTATGCAGGTCTCGCTAGGCAAACTCTCAGCTCTGTAACTTCTGTAACCGCTGTCTCTCGCATGGTGCATTCACTGACATCAAGGACAAAAAAAAAAAAAAAGCACACTCTACAACCACAGCAACGTCAACTAATAAGAACACAACAGAAACTGAATATAAACACACAAGCTCATCAATATTGTGCACTGCAGATATGATCAGTCTATAATATAAAGTGGCACTGTCAGTAGCATTTAATAGTACTTCATAGTGGGTTGTAAGAAAGGATATTGTAGCTGGGAGAGTATTTGGACAGTTCCCCTGCTAATTAGCCGATGGCTTTTCAGATGAGTGTGCATTGCAGTAGTACTTTTGTTATATCTCAGGACTGACATATTTTGCATGTCAAGGTAGAAAGGGCTTCATCTTTAGTGAAGGATTTCCACACACTTGATGAACCACTGCTAGTCTTACAACAACCAACTGGGCTCCTCACCTGTCTTCTCGGAGGCATCCATGTTGTTACTGTCATGTGATCAGCGATTAGTCAAGACTGATGCTTAAAGCGTCATGGTCACTTGTTGACCAGCCTATAGAATTCTTTCTGTCAAGTACAGCATACATTAAACTAAAAAAGAAAGTTTTCTTTTTCTCTCTCTGAAACCTGTCCTTGTCCTGTTGCAGTCTATGGTCCGCACCAACCGATCCACTGTGGGTGGCTTCTTCCTTGCAGGGAGGAGTATGGTGTGGTGGCCGGTGGGTATTACTCAAAGTAAAAGAGTCATTCTTATATGTACAGAGATGAACATACTTTCTGCAAAGATGACTGTTCCTTGAAATGTTAATCAGCAGGTATCTCAGTCTGAAGCTTCTCTTAGTACGAGAAGCCCAACAAAAGGAGACAATGCACATCCCTGACTGAATTAACCATACTTTCTACAGATCGGCGCATCGCTCTTTGCCAGTGACATCGGCAGTGGCCACATTGTAGGAATTGCTGGTACTGCTGCAGCCACAGGAATAGCCATTGGTTCATTTGAATGGAATGTGAGTAAATGTGTCTGTACCAGTTATACTATTGTCACTTCTTACACAAATGTATGTCTAACCTGTGACACAGTTGCTGCATTATCCGTTATCTCTGACTGGTGAGTGGTGAGTCAATAGAAAACCACGTGCAGAGGATGTTTATTTGAGCAAATATGGCACTTATTATTTATTCTGTGCTTCCAACTTGTCTGTTTGTGTGTTTCAGGCTCTTGTTGTAGTCGTCTTTCTGGGATGGCTCTTTGTGCCCATCTACATTAAAGCCGGGGTAAACAAACCACACAGGTCACATGTTGGCTTAGAAACTCTAAATACATATTTTCTTCTAAACATCCATTCATAATTATTGTTTCATTTATTGTTTGGGGAATAAAAATAGAAACTAAAATAAAAGAAAACTAAAAGTTGTGGGTATGTCTAGGTGGTCACCATGCCTGAGTACCTGAAGAAGCGGTTTGGAGGACAGCGTATCCGCATCTATCTCTCTGTACTCTCCCTCTTCCTGTATGTTTTCACCAAGATTTCAGTAAGTCAGGGAGACACTGGATTAAACATTTCTATTCCTACATCCACTAGGTATGATTTATTAAAGTGATGCTTTGTGTTCCTTTCCAATCAGGCAGACATGCTTTCCGGCGCCATTTTCATCAACCAGGCTCTTGGGTTGAACATCTACCTTGCTGTTATCTTGCTACTTCTGATTACTGCAGTGTACACCGTCACAGGTCTGTACAAAGGATGAATTAACTTCCTTTTTGACTAAACTCACAGAGATCCTGCTCGTAAACTAAAGTCAGAACTCTTATCACCATGACTGGGGTTAAGGTATCTTCAAGGCCATTTGAGGAGACGTACACACATATCACTTCTCATTCCTCATATCTAGTTGATCTGTGGTGTGTTGTTGTGGTTAATTACCCCTGCATGAAGATAAGGCCTTCTGTTGATGATCTATAATAATGCATCCACCCTTCCATGTTTTTTTTTTCTTTCTTTACATAAAGAATTCTTACACAACACCACCATGATAATCTGATTTTATTCTCTCCAGTAAGTTTGATGTAAGTTATAGGGGACAAAATGTTCAGGTTTTGAGTTAAACCTTTGCTCATTGGTAACATCACATATTGCATTTCAGGTGGTTTGGCTGCAGTGATCTACACAGACACTTTGCAGACCATCATCATGGTTGTTGGATCGTTCATTCTCATGGGCTTTGGTAATAAGATATTATCATTTTTATCATTTTGCTTTTTTATGAGCTAATATGGCAGTTCATGTTTGTAATGGTATACATCATGTGCTCACATCCTCAGCTTTCAATGAAGTGGGTGGCTATGAAAGTTTCCAGAGTAAATACATGACATCCGTCCCCAGTATCACGGCTAACATCAGTGCTCACTGCTACGAACCTCGGGCAGACTCCTTCCACCTTTTTAGGGATCCAATTACAGGAGACCTACCATGGCCTGGGATGGTCTTTGGACTCACCGTTCAGGCCACCTGGTACTGGTGCACTGATCAGGTCAGTAATGCAAAAGGATACCGCTGTAGAGTATTTGTGAGACTACTACTGATACTTCATTCAGACTGAGTGGCAGCTTTTACTGACCACGGCAACAATCCATAGTCATAAAACTCATTCAGTTGATTTCTACGCATTTATACAAACAATTATGCATCTTTATCTAATCTGTTTTTGCCAGGCTCGTTCAGGCGGTTTGAGATCGCCTACTGGATGTAGATAGGCCTGCTTTTAGTGAAACCTTAATGTAGGGACTAAGCCTGGATCTCAGTGCAGAGCAAGACACCAATTCATATGCTAAGAAGATAATTGGCATCTCTGAACTACACTGCGTGCACAATTCTTAGGCAAGTTGCGCTTTTGATGATTAGTTTTATTATCCTTGGTCAATCCAAAATGTTAATTAACCTCAAACCCAAATATTTAAGGAAGTGAAAGTGGGGTTTTTGCTTTTGTACGAGAATATCTGTGTGTGCACAATTATTAGGGCATCCAGTGCTCTCTTTGAGAATTATTCTCTGACGGAGTTTATTATTATCAAACATTCTATCGAACGTATTTTCTATTGATATCGACCACCTGTCTATCGCGATATACGTATATTATTATCGTTTTATCACCCAGCCCTATCATCTAGTATGGTTAAATCCAATGGGCATTCAAGTATATTCTGCTGGGAGTTGGAAAATATACACAACAATGACTATATGGTCAAAATACTCACCTGCCTAATGACTGTGCACGCAGTGTATTAAGCATACATTTTGAGTTGAACTGAAAATACAGAACGCAGTTTGAAATCCTTTATGATAACTGTCAATCCAACTAGCCATCTAATCTACTTTCAATGGTACATTAAGGTGATTACATGTTCCATGTTCCCTTGATTAAAATCTTTCAAAGATATTAAAATCTATGACTTAAGGTAGCTTTATGGTCACACATCACTACTACGTAGGCCTGCACACTATCAGAAAAACTTACAATAACATATTTGAATATTACAATGACGACATATAAACAAATGTTCAAGTTTACAGTTTCAGTGTGTTTCTATTTTAGGTTTTGCAACGTTAACAAACTCCAGAGTAGTCAACAAACACTGAACCAAAAAATTTAAAAGGATTATTTAAACAAGCCCCTGTTACACCTGTTACTGGGAAAAGAAAACCTGCATCTGACTTCATCTGACACCAGCTTAGTTGCAAAGCATGACAGCACTTCCAATGAAGCCAGTGATTATCGAGGGCCACAACTTCCTGCTCCACGTGCTATTGTTTTGAGACCAACTTGTAACATGGTCCTTTTCCCAACTGTAGGTGATTGTACAGCGTTGCCTCTCTGCCAAGAACCTATCTCACGTGAAAGCAGGTTGTATCCTGTGTGGCTACCTGAAACTTCTGCCAATGTTCCTCATGGTTTTCCCCGGGATGATCAGCAGGATCCTCTATCCCGGTGAGTGTGTTGTATCTCTTGAATTACTTGTCTCTTGGTTTTGAAAAATGATCAGTAGTTAAAAATACTAGCTTGTACTACAAACACTGTGGGTGATTACATTTTTTTTTTCTAAAAGAGAACACTGGATGCCCATTTCCACAAGTTAATATGATTTGATGGAATCTCTGTTACACGTTTTGGTCAAAAAATTTCAATGGTTGTGTTACACAGGCCTCTATTCACCTGGTCAAAAACAACACTTTTCACATCGAGCCTTTTTGGTGCATAATGAGCTCCATTAACTTCACCCCACTCCTCTGGGAGATACGTCCACAAAAGACCCGGATGGATATGGGTAGTGTTGCCTGACAACCATTCAGCGTATCGGTAGAGTAGGGGAACGCGGCGCTATGAAGCTACGTCAATCCATCTATTTGTACCGGAGATGAACCCAGAACAACAGGAGTCTCCCAAAAAGGTTCGTCAATAAAGGTTTGAACAACAAGTTTTTGAATGTTTGGTAAAGTTAATGCTACTTTGAGCCGCTATTCGCTAGCCTGTCATTTAGCGAACAACGGGTAACTCAAGGATGAAATAAACATGATGTTTACTTGTTTATTGACAGCTACGCTATGTGTCTCTGGTACAGTTACAGTCACAATAAGCAGATTTTCCGGTGAATGTACGCTACGTAACGAGACTTCACTATGCGGTTCTAGATAAAAATTTTACTGTAGCACTGACATTAGCTCACAGCTAATAATGTAATGCGGGAGCAGTAATGGGTCTAGAAGGGGTTGAAAGACACCTCCGAAAGCATTGTTTACCATCATTTATTATTTGACCTCTGCAATCCATGTCTTAATTATGATTATAAATTATATAAATAAATTATATAAATGTTCTTTTGGGGAACCCTCCTATACAAGCCCCTTGAGGGTTTTGGGGTTTCCCTGGCATGCCTTTATGCTCTTACCTTAATTAATTTTGTATTGTTAATGTATTGTTTGTATTGTTGTTGTGTTTTTATTGTATTTTGTGTGCCAAATTAAATGAATGAAATAAATGAATGAGAACATTTAAGTGCTGTATTGTCAACAAAATCATCTGTTACAGGTGTCTTTGGGGTAACTGTGCCAAAAGGCTTGCTGAACCAGAGAATATATGCTGCACTGAGATAGCACAGGTACAGTTATTCGTCCACTGAGATGAGTTTTTTTGATTGTTTGTTTTGTTTTGTTTTTTACAAACCATCACTTACCTTTTTGTTTTTCCTGAATTACTAGAAGACTAGCTGCAAAATCCATCAGAATGTCATCTAGATCATCTTGATCTGGTCATAAGGTGTGGAGATCTTAAGCACCTCATCCACATATGGAGTCCTGAAGACCTTATCAAAGATAAAGGCCTGCAGGCTGTTGATATAGTTGTAAAAAAGATATTGTAATTATTTGTATTGTCTATTTGTATTATTTTCATTTTTTTACCAGGGTCATTTAAAGAAAACATTTCTTTCCATAGTTTATTTTGAATTTTAAATAAAAGCTTGTGAAACTCACAAAGGGTTGGATCTGCTTTCACTGACTCTTCTGTGCATTCTCCCTTTTAGTACGTAAGTTCACTGGTTGTCCAATGTTCTCATCAGATTACGCCAACTAGAAACTTTGGAGGAAAAATAAACACAACAAGCTTAAACAAAAGTAAAATATGTATTTTCAAATATTACAAAAGGAAACACATCTTACACTGCGGTCATGTGAGACGTTCTTATTTTCAAGCAATCATTAAACCCTTTCTTTCATAGTTTTCTTCAAAATTATACAGTAAAATGACTTGAAATGTTATACAGAAATAGAGAGGTGTATTGCAAATACATATCAAGTCAGTAACTGTGGTAACCTATGAGAAAATTTTTAAAGTCTTTACCAGAATCCACCAAATCAAATTTTTTGTTTGTTTGTTAGTTTGTTTTTGGCTACGACTGCATTTGGCCGGTCTTATCACCTGTACCTGAGTCCACAAGTTCACACGTGACTGGCTTTCTGCTGACACATAACAGTAGTGTCAAACGGTGTGAGGTGTGTTATATTTGAAAATAAAAAGACACAAGCCACAAGCATTAGAGCACTGAATGCTAAAATATGTTAATGACCACAACGGGCTAAATCGGTTAGCCTGCTGTTGATTATACAGAGCTGACATTAATTACTTAAATATAAATTACAACACCACTAGAGCTAGTTTTCAGGTTTCCTAACACAAGTCGCGTACATACTAACATACAGACACACTGAAAGTGTCCGTTAGCCAAATAACAGACGGAAATGTTTAGCACGGTGTTAGCATGTTAATTTAGCCCTTAGATTAACTCAACCCTTCCGGCCGCTATGTAGTTAGCCCCGTCTCGTTTTATTCAGGGTCCTATTTAAACTGCCGAAAACAGCATACATACAACATACAAATAACTGTAGGAAATTATATTGTGGGCTGTAACGCCCAAATTGTCTTATGAAAAATCATAGTACACTGACTGAAAGCTAATTACCTAATGTAAGAGCGTTAGCTGCTCCAGTTATAAGATGCCACCTCCTCAGATGGTGTTTGCTAGAGTTAACCGAAAGAAACACAAAATCAGAATTATATCAAATAATATTTATATCTGTGTGACGCACCGGTGGCTGGGCTCCATGTCCTTGTAGCGCAATTTTGATGAGATGAGTCACACTCACGCCGATATTTCGAGGATCTGGGGTAAAGTGATCGCAACACACCGGAAAGTTTTGCCCACTCCGGAACTCTTAAAAATCTAATCCAGCCATTTTGCTCTCGTTTAATCTTAGGTGCAAAAATACCTGTAGAATTAAGCCCTATTCGTATGATACTAGTTTTACCTGGCAATTTGTAATAATAGCGGAGGTCATCTGTGATTTTAATTCCATGCGAATCGGTATTCTTATGTAAAGTAAAAATTACACCATAAATCGCCTACTTCTCTAGGACCTAGACTTTTTTTCTGTCTCTTGTCATTTAAGAATAATAAAAGAGATGGATGTCTGATCCATTTCCCCGTTTGGATGGATGAAATGTTTAAATCATGATTTGCTTGCAAGCATTAAGGTGTTCAAAAGGTGGGGCGGGTTTAAATACTGTTTGTAATTTCTTCACCTCTCATCATGTTTTTTTTTTAATATTTTTATTATCAATTAGAATTTGCAAAGTAACTAAAGCTGACAGTGGAATGAAGCGGACAGTCGCAAGATAGTAAATTAGAGTAAAACACATTGTTTTGTGCTTATTCCCATGCGAATGCGCCAGATGAAACCCAGTGGGGTCGTTTCTGAATCTAATGACGTTGGCATGTAAAGCTAATCCCCTGCATATGGTTTAAATCTTTATAGCCGAGGACAGATACCGTTATTGATACCCTGACAAGACAGAGCAATCTATTTACGTCACAAGTGGCTCAAACTGAGATCACTTACAACAAACTGACTGCTTGGCTTATTATCAGCTTTTCTAAGCTAGCTGACATGCCATATAACGTACTAACTGTAGAAAACCTCAAAGAGTGAGATTTTCTTTTAACACTCTGCTAATTGTATAAACTTTATTCTAGATGTGGTGGCATGTGTGGAGCCAGAGTTATGTCAACAATACTGTGGTGCCAGTGTGGGCTGCACCAACATTGCTTATCCCAAACTGGTGTTGGAACTCATGCCAGATGGTAGGTGACTTAAGGCTTTTGTTTCATGATCTGTGAATACAATTTACAGCCTCTTCCTTTAAGTTTTCTCCCTTTCCTCTTATTAATCTGTCATTCTTTTATTTTAGGTTTGCGAGGTCTTATGCTCGCTGTGATGTTGGCTTCTCTGATGAGCTCCCTTACATCCATCTTCAACAGTGCCAGTACTCTCTTCACCATGGACATCTACACTAAGTTCCGCCACCATGCCAGTGAGAAGGAACTCATGATTGCTGGCAGGTAAAAATAAATAAATAAATAATAAATTGCGGTTGTCTCTGACATGATTGTTGTTTAAATTTTTGACTGGTTCTCTGTGTGTTTCACCTGTCTATAGAGCATTTATTTTGCTCCTGATTGGTGTGAGCATTGCATGGATCCCTATGGTGCAGTCGGCCCAGAGTGGTCAGCTCTTTAACTACATCCAGTCAATCACCAGCTACCTCACTCCACCCGTTGCAGCTGTCTTCATACTTGCCATCTTTTGCAAACGTGTCAATGAGTCTGTGAGTTCCCTCTTTAATTCAGTGCTTTAAGGGGTTAACAACCCTCTGCATTTGTTCACAGCTTAGTCTGCTTGATGCTGCATACTCATTTAGGTACATGTCATTAAAAACAGAACTTTGACAAAATATACTTTCTTGATTAGTCTTTTGAAGGAACAGTTACTAATACCCTTATATCTGAATAGTTATAGATTGACTCTGACTGAAGGCTGATAAAAAAAAAAAAAAAGCATATGCTGACCTAAAAAGTTCACTAACATTTGGTGTTGTTTGTATAAACTGTACAAAAAACAGAGTTTAATAACAGTTTGCCATTTTATCTTGTTACTGTGTGTGTAAATGTGTTGCACACACATACACTCCTGACGTTCTTAGAGTGGTTTCTTCACAGATACAATAGAGATTTACTGTACAGACATTAGAGTGATTTGTTCTCACTTTCAGCGAGGAACATGTACTGTATTCCAAACTGTTGAACTATTCCTTTAAATATAACCTTTATTCCCACTGCAAGCATTAATATAAGCGTTTCTGTCTAAACTTACGTTTTTCTTATGTCTTCCTTTCCTCAGGGCGCATTTTATGGTCTCCTAATTGGACTGTGTATCGGACTGTGCAGGATGATTCCTGAGTTTGTTTATGGGACTGGCAGCTGTGTTAACCCCAGTAACTGTCCCACCATCATATGTGGAGTTCACTACCTCTACTTCTCCATCATCCTGTTCGTTGCCTCTTCCATCGCCATACTGGGAATCTCTGTCGTGACCAAACCCATTGATGACAAGCATGTACGTGACTGAGCTGAGAAAGAGTGGAAGACACACATATATCTACATTATACAAGTGTATGCTACAACAAAGATCATGAGAGTGTTTATTAGTTTTGAGACTACATGTTGTAACATTGCCAGAAACCCTGTGTGATTGCTGCCATAGTTGTAGTTACTTGTGTACCTTGCCCTATGGTATTTTCACATGACTGTAAATAATTGATTTCAACCCATGTGTTGTGTTGTTTCATTAGTTGTATCGACTGTGCTGGAGCCTGAGAAACCGTACAGAGGAGAGGGTGGACCTGGAACAGGATGATTGGAATGATAACCAAGAGCCAGACAAAATGGACATTGATGGTAATGAGCTGACATACGATGTATATAGAGTAAAGAGACATTTAGACGTCTACACAGATTTTCTTCATAGACTGTGTCCATTTTGTTACAGAACCTGAGGAGGAACCTGGCTTCTGCAAGAAGGCACTGATGTGCTTCTGCGGACTGGAGAGTAAAAAGGCAGTCAAGCTGACTCCAGAGGAAGAAGCAGAGCTCCAGAAGAAGCTCACAGATACCACAGAGGTGCCTCTCTGGAGGAACGTGGTCAATGCCAACGGCATCATCCTTCTGTGTGTGGCCATTTTCTGCCATGGCTATTTCGCATAGAAACATTGTGCGGACTTCAACAGCTCTAAGATGCTGAAATTTACATTTCAGTAACAGGATTATTTATAAATACAATTTGTGGACAAAACAAACCAGCTAGTAGCCATCACCGCCAGGATGCTAACCTTTCTACTCTATATCATTACTACAGTATGTATTTTAGTATGGCTGCATGAAGTAATGCAGGGCAGAGAATAGCTTTTGCATTTGACTCTTCTATGAACCTTTCGTGGTACCTGGAAAGTTGAAGTAAACCATTACAACATACTGTAACGTATTAACACTTATTACACTGAAATCATGTTAAAATAGTGTGTAAATATTAACATGTCTGTATGTTACCCATTGTTCTGACCCTCTTTGTACATGTAGATCTTGAAATAACTAAGCTTTCATTTTTTCTTTACAGTGGGTTTGTGACTACAAATGTATTCAGATTGGGTATGTAAATAAGTACAGTTCATGAATGGAGCTGCGGGTGGACTTGAGAAGAGCACACTCATTTGGTTTATGATAGTGGAAATGTATTATTTAATTGGTGTCCCTTGTTCACAAAGACCCGATAAAATTATCAGTAGCTTATTTTGATATGAATGCTGAATTCATTTCAGCCACAGCAACTGATCTCCTCTTACTTGGCAATTTTAAATACATCTTTGTTGGCTCATGAGTTCATACGTGAGCGTTTTAATCCAGGATACTGCCTTGAGGCATTAAGAAAGGTGTGATTAATAGAATGCCAGCAGGTCACTTGTCATATATAACCAATGAAGGACAAGAGATTTTAAAATCCTTCATAATTACTGTGTGCTACCTCATTGTATTTAAGTTAATTGTATTTCCTCGAAATGTGTGCTCTAAATCTGGTCACCTTACTGTTTGTTGTTTAAGGGTTGGTGAATAAATACATCTCAAGGAAGAGGCTGTCTGACTTGACTCCATGCCTCTTGTGGCACTGATGTTGTTTTTGTTAATAATGCTTTATCACACTTTAATTTACTGGTAGAACCTGCCATTAATTAAGTTTACTTAACCTGTGTCTACTTGAGGACTAGAAGTTGAAAGAAAATACTCATGATCACTTTTCAATTTACCATCAAGGCTTGTGAGTCACTCCCATCAAAACACAGTTATTATCTTGGTCTTATCACCACCTCTGTTAATGTACACCGACTGCTGTCGAATGATTCGTGATTTCTGACTTGGACCTGCACATTTTGTTTTCATGCGGTTTTATTTCTTTTATCCCAGCGTATATCTCTACCAGCCGCAAATTACTTTATAGCTGTCCAGATCAGTTGTCTGGCAGTCAATCTGCTGATCCATGTGGAGATCAAGAATAACGAAAGAGTTAGAGATCAGCTCACGTGTGTCTTGTCTCACGCACAAGATGAGACATTTTTGTTTCAGTGCTAGAATCCAAGAAAGCTGTGACAGCCATCTTTATCCACTGTGATAAGTAACAAAGAGCAGACATATTCTGAATTCATTGAAAACTGTGAACAAAAGACTGAATTGTAATGTGCAATCTAGTATGACATAACAGTGGAGCATTGTTTGAAGACAAAGAACTTTAAAGTGTTGACATGACATCTTTCCCATATACCCCAGAATATAATGTCCACAGAATCTCTATGAACAGCCATAAGAAACGTACAGAAAGTATGTTAGCAGAATGTCCATTGAAAACAGGAAATAAGATTTGAGCATGTTGTGAATACCTGAATACTTAAAGTGAATTTACAGATACCGTTTAATCGAAAATTTAAACCCAGCACGAAGGTTCAGTTACTCAAGTGACCAGTTGAGGCTGCCTCCAAAATGTCAACCACCATAGACCCCTTTGTTAAAATGTCCAACTTTATAGCAGAAATAAGCATGTTTACAGTCTGGTAAAAAAGTGTTTTGGTCACTATAGAAATTCACCTACTCAATATTGTCTTATGAATATACAATGATATATTTATTATTATTTATATCCAGCTAATGACTGCAACAAGCTGAATATGGCTCCTTCAACACTCCCTTTCCAAAAGTCCAGGGGAACCTACAGTAGCCATCACTTCAGTGTAAAAATGCAGAAGGTCATGGATGTTGACCTTTTCTTTGTGTAAATGTGATTAGATATGAAGGATTCCTTCTAAGCCGACAAAAACATCATTTATAGTAAAGGGTGATTACTACAGAATAACAGAATTGTGAATACTACATTGGATTTCTGTGATATCAGTAAATCTTACAAGCTGGATGATCAGTCTGATAGTTTCAAAGGTTGATAATTGCATTTTAGGACTTTACGAGATGGAGTGATAATTGCGGACGTGTTTTGAACTTTCTGTCCAAGAGATCTGAACAGTTTCGGCTGTATAATAATTACCTTCCTTGTCTTTGTTTAATAGGCCATAGTAACATAGCAACTTCAGCAGAAAAGTTCTCCACCACACACAGTGTGTGGAGCTGTGGTGTTAGCTCCATCTACTGTCTATGTTAAAACTGTTGTGTGATAAAACATGCACCACTCACTGTAAGCTGTCTGAAATTGTGTTGAGTGGTACCACCACACAGTTACTAATCCTGCAGGGACTTTCGTATAATTTCACTAGTGGGTCAAAGTGCCAGTGACTATTGTTTTAACCTCATTTGATCATCCTCTTTAGATAATGACCATACTTATATTCATTTAATTGAAAACCTTCAAAACTGGGATTTGAATGCACAGTACCTGATTTGGTTATTTATATACTCTGTAATCTACTCACACGCTTTGGTGAAGTGTGCGCCTAAAGATCCATCAGGCAGGTACAAAATCATAGTGATTATGAATTAGAGCATTACTCTGTCCAAATACAAGCATAATCACTGCAAAATGTAAAAAAAAGAAAAGAAACGAAGACAGATGGCCGAGACACAGGGGCCTCCTACTGGCACAGGAGCCTCACTACACGTGACAAGATTACTCGACAGGTTGATGCACAACTTTTAAAGCTTTAAACCCTTTCTCTTCTGCCATCACGCCTAGATGTCCCACAATAATAGTCACTAGTGTGGCATGTGGTGTTTGCCGAAATGGTGTAGCGCTGACCTTATTTCCAGTTTTCTTCAGCCTGTTCTTCAGCTGACAACTAGGCAGCTGTGATATAATACATTACCAGGTATTGTTGAAAGAAATATGTCTTACATGCTGTTACTGCTCTAGCACTACAATTCCATGCTGTGGATTGTCAGCTCTAAACGCCTCTTCACTTCTAAAGACTGCAGCGTGACATTTGTTTAAAAGGAAAACCACACACACAAACACACACAACCCAAAGACTCTGACTTACCCATAAACCTCATTTTATGACCAGCTGCAAATTGGCCTTAAACTTCCTGCACTCACATTTCAAATGTCTAGCTACAGTGAAAGAGTGCATATTGATTTGGGCCTATTCTTAAACATCGACAGTCTGTCAAACTGGAAATGTTTTTTGTATCGCCAAGACATGTCTTTTTGTCGTGCTAAAGCACTCAAAAAATATTTATATCACAGATTAAGTAACTGGTTGTAAATGTCAGAAAAAGGGGAATAACAGTAGCAAGTGCAGTGTTAAAGAACCCAAGGTGCTATATTTAAAAATAATGTACATTTTGAAACTGAAAAAACGGATAACAGGTTGTTTTCTCAATTTCTCCACCTAAAAGAAAAATCAAAAGACTGCTTTTCATGTGAGTCCGTTATGTTAATAGCTGGTTTGTAGGACAACTGGCTTTGAAGCTGTATATCAGTTTGCTGCAAAGACACCGATTCCCTGTCTGCGATTGGTGGGCAGGTGCAAATCTCCTGATGATATACTCGCTACAGTTATTCCACACACCCCCCAGAAACAAGCAAATCTCGCTCTTGATTGGGTCTTTAAATTATGTCGTCAACAGTTCTGATAACTTTCTGTCATTTGAGCTGTCAATGTAGAAATGTTTGGTAGACTGCTTTTTTCAAAAGTGAACTGCTGTTGCTCGCTGAAAATGCTAGTAAATAAATCTATTTTGTGAGATTTTATTTGTATGTTATGCATGCTAAATGTGGGTGGTGGGGGTGGTGGCAGGCTCACAGGCATTTCTTTTTCTAGCTGCTACAAGTGCGTGAGAGTAGGGGGTACATGGCTGGAGGTCAAGGTCAAGGTCTGAAGGGGTACCGGCTTTGAAAAGTTTGGTAACCACTGGTCTATTAAATACAGATTAAAGCTAGCTAACTGTTAGCTTATAATAGTTATTATTTGCTCTCACTTAAAGCTTGAACAACCTCTCTTTGCAAGTTTGTACTGTATTTCGCTTATGGAAATGGAAACGTTTTATCAACCTATCGTCTTCCTGCCAGGAGGTATATTTACCTGCCACTATTAGCTATCTTAACTTGGGCCTTGATTTGCATGGAGCTCTGTAGACGTCCTGTCCTCACCATGAAGCCACTGAGTTCACACATTCTCTTCAGCACTGAATAAAACCTGATGATTCATTGCCTATAATTAACACAACATACTGTAGAATTGAGTTGAGTAACATTTTCCAGTTTCCAGCCCACAGAGCCGAATATGCTTCAAACTGATGGAACGAAAACGAACACACGGAAACTAATGCTAGAATCTTTAAATATTCAATTATGTAACAATAGTTGTTGTTTTAAATTTGCATCTGTGGATGACTAATTGGTGTTGTGTATTTAGTAGTGCAATATTATTTTGGGACTTTACAAGATGGTGTGTATCATATAATTATCAGCCACTGCACTTCATTTACCCATGTAACTTTTCAGCAATTCATACGTGCATAGAGTAATTCTGTTTCCTACATGTCACTGCTGATGGTGATATCTCCCTCTGCACATGCGTCTGAGGAAAAATATAGGAAAATAAAGCAATTTGTCCTTCTGTTGATAAAGAAGACTTACTAGCAGTTGAAACCTGCATGTCATCCAGAGTCTAGAGGTTACACAACCCCATTAACACATTACTTCCCCAGTGCAGCATTTACACACAGTATGCAAGCTGCTTTTTGTCACAGAGATGGTGAACTACAATATGTCTATCTCAGTCTTCAGTGGCAGCTGTCTGATTATGAAAAAGCAGTATTACAATCATTTTCAATTGCAAAGTATTGTAGTACATGTGGATTGGTCACTTGGTTGTGTTAAGAATGCCAATGGCATTAGGGATAAAAGATGTTTTGAAAAACCCTTGGCCAGGGGGGCTCTATAGCACCTCCGAGATTTCAAAAGTTCAAAATACCCCAATCAGCCAAAACATTATGACAGGAGAACCAAATAACATTGGCCATCTTGTGACAACAATGTTCTGCTGGGAAACTTTTGGACCTTGCATTCATGTAGATGTTACTCAGACATGTACCACCCACGTATAGCAGACCACACACCCCTACCCCATAGCAATGAGACTCCTTGATGGCAGCAGCCATCTCCAGCAGGATGAAGCCTGACACAGACACACACACACAAGGTGTTGACCCGGTCTACAAATTCACTAGATGCCAAACTGATCAGGTATCTGTGGGATCCAAAAAAAATAAAACTTACCTCAAGGTGTGTCTTTGCATTACAGTTGGAGTGTTCAGCTTTCGAAGTCTTTAGTTTGCTTCAAAATAATATTGTAGTCTGATGCATTTCTGAAAAATTTCTGCATTTCTTTTTTTTATTATTAGATTATTAGATAATACAGCATTTTTGTTCTGACTGGGTTATTATACTGATAATAAGAGTGTCCACATGAACACACCAAATGTGGCTCTCATCCAAATACTTCTGTGGAGTTCAGCATCATAGAAACTAATACTCAGCATTAACTCCTGAGATTCCAGCAAACAGGAGTTATTTGATGTTCATACTTTCAGTTGTGCTCCACAGCCCCTCGTTACATTATGCATCCAAGCCCACGTTATGTGAGCATATCCCTCTTACACTGATTTGAAATTCATGTTCATGATCTCAGGATTATTTACTGGTCAGCATTAGGGCTTGAGCAGAAAGGAAACTTACTAAAAACCCTTGTTATGCAACATCACTGCATTTCCTGATCTGTGTAGGGAGCTTAGGATGGTGCTGCCGTCAAGTTTCTGAGAAAATTTAGCATCTTTTTTTTTTTTTTCGAAGAGTAAAAGCAGGAATGAATGCAAATGTCTTCTCTCTGCTGCTTTAAGGCCGATGGCCATCTATAGCTGCAATCATGAATGGGATACTGTAAATGTGGTGTGATGAAAATGATTTGTTTTTGCAAAGCTTCCATTTGGCTGTTTGACACAAAGTCAATTACTGAGTGAATTTGTGTTGTTGTTTTTTTTGCCCATATCAGATGTGCTGCTCTCTGGTCATTAGATCTCTTCAACGAGAGCTTCCTGTATTTCCTTTCTGTGCTCAGCTGGTGTGTGATGTTAAATATGATTCATAGCTTCTGGTGGCTTCATATCTAAGATGTCTGCGTGCGTCTGTGTGTAAATGTGCCTCTGTGTGTTTAGATAGGGGCGGGGGGAAGTTGTAAATGTTTCTCATTGGCTGAAATATTTTCTCTGGCAGCGAGAAAACGTGATCCTGCCTGCAGAGGCACTGCAGTGTGTGCTGCAGAGAGAGAGAGTGAACGAGAGAAAAAGAGGCAGTGTGTGTGTGTGGGGAGAGAGAGAGAGAGAGAGAGAGAGAGAGAGAGGAGGGGGTGGGCTGGCAAAATAAGCCACATGCATAAGGAGGGTGCCAGAAGCAGAGACACTGAGAGAGAGAGAAGGCTTGTGTGTTTGTGAGTGTGTGCATGCATGAATGTGTGAAAACACTGCGCATGTGTAACTGTGAGGTGCACCGAGTGAAGCAGACGGAGGAGGAGAAAGAGCGGTAATGAACGGCAGCTGAGCCAGGAGGAGAGATAACAGAAGAGGAAAGGGAGAGAAGGAGAAAAGAGATTTACCTGAGGACCAGAAGAAAGAAGCAGGGAGGAAGGAAAGAAGGAAAGAAAGAGATGTGGCCCAGAAGTTTAGGTCACTGAACAGAACAGACTGAATAATTGGAGAAAAGAGAGAAAACAAGGGGGATGGAGAAAGAGATAACAAGAGGAGACGCTCTGCCACAGCTTGGAGGAGAGGGATCTGAACTGGGAGAGTGAAGGACAAAGGTACCAGAGGGGAGAGGAGTGGAAGAACAAGGGATGCGGAGCACGGTGAAAGCAGCCAGAGACGTGATGTATCCACCTTGCAACAGCTTCCTCCATCTTATGTCTCCTCCATCTTTTCCTCTCCTTCACTGCTGCCCAATGTGCATCCCTCTAGAGTAAAAACGGACAGAAGAGAGCGTCATCCCTCTAATGAGACATACACAGGACACAGAGACAGAGCAGCTTGGTTTATCTTCATCGAGATATCTCGGCAAAACCTGGAACAGGAGCGGGGGGAACTGAAAAGGGCTGGAACGAGACAAGTGCGCAAGCAGGCAGGTGAGAATCAGACATGGCTTTGGCATCGGTTTCATGATGGAGACGCTGATGTTTTTTCAGCGTGTTGATCTTCAGATTATGCGTTCATATGAGCTGTATGTTTCCAGCCTGCGAGGTGTGGCTCATCTGTGTTGCGTGCATTCGTGTTTATGTCTATTTACACAAAGCTTAAAGGGGCAGAGGTATTCTTTGCCTTTTAGCGCTGTTACGTTAAGCTGGGATTTGCGTGGTCGTTGCATCATGGTCGTCCATTTTGCAGACGCTCACACACAGATGTATGAATGGACACAAACATGTGCGCGAAAAAGATACACACACCTGCACACCTACCTCTTTATCTACGCAGACCATAAGCAGAAGCTGGAAACTATGAATAGACCCTGATCATGTTTGGGTGTAGACGGTATCTTGAGGGTTTCCTGTCTCCAGCAGTCTTGACATTTGACAGACCTGTGCAAAGACAGACAGCCGGGGCAGGAGGGGGAGGTATGGGGGGGGTAATAAGGACAAAAAAAAGGAACAGCCTGTTCTGTAGTTGTCAGCAACACTAAGGCATCTCCATATTGGCCATGCATTGGCGCTGCAGTGAGAGTGCTCAGTACACCATGCTGCGATTGCATAACTGCTGCTCCCAAACGCACCCCTCCCACATGAGATCAGCACGCTAAACCTCCGCTCCATCACACACACAGTCCAAATAGTCCTTCTATCTCCCATATTAGCCCCTCTCCAACAACGGCATTCACCTTAAACCTGTGCTGAGGCAGCCTCCTCAAAAGAAAAAAAAAAATCAATGGCCTTAATCAATCAAGCGGCTGCTGTTATTGAAGAGCGGTGGGCTCTTCTTGCTGAGCTTTCCCCTCATAAATCTACAGTGAGGTCCGCGTCAGGAAGAGCGATGTCGGTTATTGCTTTTATTTCTCTGCCCCGTGTGCACCTCTGCCATGTTGCTGCGAGAGCTACACAGACGAGAACAAAGAGCACTTGGCTGTAATGAAATGCGAGGCAAAATGGCCGATGTCTGCCGTGAATGACAGCGGGCTGAATTATTGAAAACAACACCTTGCCACACACGCACGCCGAGAGCCCTTTCTGCCCGTGCAAAAACACAAACATCGTCTGCAGTCATACAGCTGACTGGGGATATGACAGATGGAGAGATGCACACATCATATGTGCATCTAAATCCTGAAGCAAAACACACAGATGTATTTGAATATTAGGATCTAGATGAATGTAGCTACCGTTCTATACAAGGAAATGTACTGCTTTACTCAAACACAATATAAATGCAAAACAAATATCTTTGCATTTATAGTTGTACAAATCATGGCAGTAACAGTTCCAGTTGCTCTCATCTCCATCTATATTAATGTATAATACCCGACAGCAGAAGCAAATCCTCCTACATTTACATGTTACTGAATCTCATGCTCTGCAGAGAAAAGCTGCAGCCAGCAAACGCACAGCAAATCTAGGGGGATTTGTCCTCAGACCACGCTAAGGTCATAACATGTTATGCAATCAAAACACAACAGAATAATAATAATTCCCCACAGGTCTGAGCAGAACTGTGTCAGTGCTTTGTACCAGCCGAGGTCTGAAATCTCAACATAGCTGGCATACCTGACATGCTGCTGGTATGTGGCATAGAGGCGCAGAGAGCCGGACCCTCTGTTTATCCCGGGCCAACATATGGACAGATAGGCGGATGGATGGATGGATTGGTGGATGGATGGAGGTAGATTTTGCTGAGAAAAACATGAAGCAGACAGACAGGGGAAGATGGACGAATCCGCACCGTCGATGACTCATTCAGAACATGGTGCCCTTCTCCTGCACTCTGATCCGCACAGGTGGAATCTATCCAGAGATCATGAGCACCGGGGCAAAGCTTTGTGTACGAAATACAAGAAGAATATCCTCGTGTGTGTTTTTCCTCTTTGTATTTGCGTGTCAGTTTAATCACAACAGAGTAGAAGCATTTAAAGTCATTCACTTTAGCGGCTCATATCAGCAACTTATCAGTTTGTTTGTGTGTTCACAGGAATGTAAGGGGTGTTGGCCTGTGAGTGATGGGGAGTCGTCTGAGAGTCAGAATGTTCTAGGATGTGTGTGTGTCTAAGGGTGAATGCAGTTGTGTGTGTGTGTGTATTTAACGGTATGTGGAATTTGCTGCTGAGGCAGACTCCTCTGACAACCCTGTGGTCAGCTCTCCTCTTCCTCCTCACGCTCTCGACGATGAGGTCAAATGCCTCTCATGATTTCATTAGCGTAATAATTCGGCTGCATGAGCGGCATCCGGCGCTGCGCACACACGGACACTCACGCCCACACAATGTCAAGACTGTGGAGAGCTGCAGCAGTTTATGCTGTGTTAATATGGTGGCTGGATCGAAGAAGAGCTCCTTACATAACAGGATAGGGCTCCGTCGATTAGGAGGAGGGTGAGTCAACACCGGCCCGTCAGGAGGCAGCCTGCATCAGTTATCAGCTCTTTTCATAGCCCTGTCGCCAAATTAGAGGGTAATTTTAGCCGCTACGTGTCCCCCAGGCTCCAAGGCTCCTCATGCAGCCTAGATGCTTTATCAACTTGACCCTTTCCATTATGAGACATTTATTTTTACGAGACATCTGATCTGATCAGTCGTTATTCGAGCACTGATTGATAAAAACAGATCTTTTTTTATTTCCATGCTGGTTCAACCGCCTTTGTCGGGACAAGGACAAGGACCCGACTCAAAGATTATTGGCTCAAAGACTCAAAGATTATTGGCAAAACAAAAGAAAGATTAATTCCAGAGGCGTTCTGATTGCTGGGCAGGAATAGTACAGGAAATGGTCGATTTGGCTGTGTGCAGACCGATGACTCATAACTTCACCCACTTGAACTTTTTGTACCTTGTGTATCTCCGCTTGTGTGCTTTGGCTTTTTGACACCATCATGTTGTTCATATCGCTTGTGGGGTTTTTTTTTCTTTGAAATGTGTGAACAAATTGGGCATATAGTGTGTATTTGTGTGTACTTATAGCACCTGTTTTCCTTGAATTTCCCCTTGAGGGATAAATGAATATCTTGAAACTGGAATTTTGATTTTAAAGGGGAATTACCGTTGTTTTACAACCTGGACCTTATTTCTGGCATAAAATACGATTGTTTACTCACTCATATAGCTCTGATGTCATTTGGAGTCGTTTGAACGATATTTAGCCGCAGCGAAGCGTCGCGTATATCCATATAGTGGGGCTGAATGGGGCACCGAAACGCAGGATCTAAATAACGCATTTGCTGCGAAAGTCGTTCATTTCCCCAGTATTTTGCTATGATATGCTAGTGCTAGCCCCGCTGAGTCCGGAGTCACCTGTTATCTATTTGCAGACGTACAGATCGTGTTTTATGCCAGAAAAAAGGTCCAGGTGGTAAAAAATGGTAATCACTCACACAGTTTCTAAAATAACCTCCAGCATGCAGTATGTTTGGTATTTTTGTACTGTTAAATGTAATTTCGTGCCCCATTTAATATTGATCTGTGGCTAATTCAAATAAATAAATAAACTGGTATAGTTTTCATTAGATTCAACATTCAGGCATAAAACAAAGATAAGCCTGGACCTAACTAGGATGCAGTGTAATTTAAATCAGTAAATATCTGACCAGTGAATAAATAAATAAACTAAAAAGCTGACCATGCCTCAGCAAGAACATGAATCACTTTATGCGCCGATGACAGATATATTATAGTTTGATATCTAGTAATGATTGTGACCATATTGTGTTTAGTTTTGTTATTATTAGTACGATTTTCTGTTGTTATTTAGTGAAGTTATGATTCTTATCATATGAACACATGAAACAATGTCTCCTAAAAATCTAAAATCAGTGTTATTTTGACGACTTACTCCCAGGCTTATCAAGTGTGTATGAATGACTACTGTGCGCGCAAGAGGGCTAGAAAGAAACAGAGGCTATTTCTGGAGAAGTGTTGCAGCACTTCAGCGCTGGTCGGACACATTTGGTGAGATCGTGAGAGATGCTGGCAAACAGCTCTTTTTTGTCTGAGGGCTGAGTGCTGTCAAGTATGTCGACAGATTCGCGGAGAAAGGATAAACGGGAGAAACAAATGCTCTGCGCGCTCGCCCGATATGGCTCGCTAAATCACGTGAAAAGGCTCAAGCACTTCCGCCTGTTAGGTGCGCCTTTGTGATTCAGTGTGAATCTTCAGCAGAGGTTGGGGGCAGGAAACCACTGAGAAGTGAACAGATAAACAAACCATAAATAGAAACCAGGACCTGTGCTCCCTCTGCTGTATCGTTTTTTTTTTTTTTATCCCCTCTCCCTTTCTTCATCGCCATGTAGGTCACCTCCTCCTCTGCTCAGTTTTTTTTTCTCTCCCTCCTCTAATGAATCATCACGGATGACAGCCGTGAATGAACGATGTGTCATCCTCCCTCTTCTGCTATTTGGCAGCTATTGTTTTGGTCAAGCTGAACATTTTTATCCACACACTTGTTCTCTTTCAAAAAACCCACTCACAGTATGACACAAGGCCTCCGTGCCGAGTGTAACCTGTTCCCACGCATGCTAGAGACGAACCGACGCAGCTCAGCAGATGACAGAGTCTGAACAGGAAGCAGGAAGAATTATGAGAGCAGGGCCACAAGCATGTCACAACTACCTGCTCTGACCGCAAAGTGTGGCAAGATCAGGCTTTTATTTATTCACACTCACTGTTTACTGCAGTCGGCTCGCAGTTCACCTGCAGCTTCTAGTTACACACTATGACTCCTTAAATGTGCACGGTTTCTTTTACAGACTCACAGTTAAGCATAAAACCAGATTAGAAATTGTATTAAATTTAATTCAATAAACGTGTTGGATGTCAGATCAAGATGTTGTGGTGTGGCGTCGCAGGGTGTTACTTAACCCCAGTATTTCCACAGTTCTTGCTTCACTGGAAGTGTCTATTTTTCTAATGCAATCAAATGCCCTGTCATTCCATTGTTATTACTGTCGGGTGACATTGACAGAAATGTGTGAATTAAACTATGTTCTTTATGAATGTATATGGTTACTCTGTGACAGTAACAGAACAAAACGTAAAACTTTTTAATGCCAGTTAAAGATTTCGGTTACTTTTGGGTTAATTTATTACAACGTTTGGGTTATGGCTCGGGTAGTTGGGTATTTTATTACTCTATGCCTTTAGAAAACAGTCACTACAGGTTGACTTTATCATTATTTCATCGACCAGACAATTTGTTCAATTTAAGGTGGACCATTCCTGACAACAGACACAGGGAGAACACGCTCACAGAAAGGTCCCAGGTGGCCGAACCCAGAACCTTCTTGCTGCGGTGCATCGGTGCTAACCACCACACCACTGTGCCGCCCAAGGCTAATAATATTTAATCTCAATAATCAAGCAAACACGCTCCTCCCTTTAGTTCTGCAGAAGTGCAACCCACAACTTTGTGGACGTGCATCAGACGCAGTTACACATCACGACATTTTGAAAGGTCTTTAAACGTTCAAAGTGATTTTCACTTTCATTTTAATGTTCTTATGAGCATAAAATAAGAAAGCGATAGTTGATTAATTAAGGTGGTTTCAGCCATTTCTTAGAAAAGCAGTTGATATTTGACCGTAAGAGCCGTGCACACAGAGGCTCGCCCTGCAAAATGCATGGACATGCAATGCCAAAGCAACCAGAAATTAGGAACCAAATTAGGAAGCAAGTAATGCAAGATGGCTGTTGTAGGTAGTGGGTGGCTAATTGAGACTTCCTACTCAGACCTTGAGATCTTGCACACCAGCTCTAGAAATTGCAACAGGCCCATGAAGGGATATGTCTGCAAAATCTGACAAAAGGCATATTGGATCGGAATAACTCCAAATGAAACGAATTAACTTCATCTGTATTTGTTCACTCCCTCTCCGCCTGTGATGCGCACACGTGTTACACCCAAGCACACTGCAAATCAGGATAATCTTCAGACTGATTGTGTTCAGTCAAAAGAAAGGCGTGCTCCCTGTGCTGTGCCCCAGAGTGATAATTATCTCAGCCTTTAAAGCGATACACCTGGGCCGAGGCCAGGGCGCAACAGGAAATGGGACGAAATGTATTTTCCCTGGGTAATCTATCTTGGCATCCTCCACCATCAGATAAGATACACAGAAACTGATCTTCATGCAGGCAAAGAGTGACGAGTGAATTCCAATCAGTCAACACTGAAACATTTTGAAGCAGCTGCTGATTATTTTTATAACAAGTTATAAAATCTCTATTGTCTCATGTGCAAGACACTTAAAAGAAACACCGCCTAGTGTGTGTATTTTACTACAAATAACACAAAAATCTTTTGTCTTCTTGCTTTTCACAGGTAGATGAAAGACCACAGGAATCTTGACGCACGCAACAGGTCCAAGCCTCCGAAAAGCGGAGACAAGCACAGAGACATTCTTCCGACTGTTATCACTGTTTCTGCTTGGTCAGGAGGACTGCCTGAAAAAAACCTTCACTCTCACCACTGAGGAATTTAAGAGCTTTGGACTTTGAAGGAACCATTTCAGCAACTTTCAGGAGCATTACAGGGCAGCTCCCAAAAAAAAAAAAAAAAGAAGAAAGACCACCTCCCTCTTTCTTATCAGCAAGCTACTGAAAGGGTCACACAGGGTCACCTGACCGAATCGAGCATAGAGAAAGACTGAAAGTTATTCTTTCTTTCTCACACCCTCAGCCAAAAAACAGGAAGTTGAGCTCAGGCGTTTGAGTGAGAAACACATGTAATGCTTCATTTGAAGGGAAGGGTTTCCTTTTAGCAAGGTACTGGATATAATTTCAGACAATACCTCCTTCTGAATCGCCTGTAATCAACTCCCTCACTCTGTGAATGCAGTGAACCTGTACTGTATGTATATATGTGAGCATCTGTGTGCATATGAGATTATTTATCTGTGTTATCAGTGAGTGAGAACATATCTTTGTGCTGAAGTTGTCGTTGTGTGTGAGGATATCTTTTAGCAAATCCATAGCCATCAGAGACAGCACAGGAACATCAGCAGAAGCAACAAAACAAACAAAAGTACCTTTAAATAGTCAACACTGGTCAGATACTGTAAGCTGGACTTAATCTTCTGTATATATTAGCCGTGAGAGACTAAGCACAGCATATCCGTGGTGCTCTGGCTGAGCTCCTCTTTCTGTCTCCCCCTCATAAAGACTCAGGTTGACAGAAGTGCACACCAGGGGGGATCTCTGAGGGAAACATGGAGGCCACCATCCGTCCCCATGTCCCTTCTAATGGCTGACTTCACACAAGAAGGCTAATCTTTTTACCCTCGAGCAGAACCAGGCAGGGGTGTCCAGCGCTGATCAGAGCCACAGCCCCTCTCTCTTCCACCTCCAGCAACGTGCGAATGTCCTGCCTCAGGCGTCAGCCCGTCACCATCCCCATGGACACCGTCAAGATCATCCAGTCGGAGAAGTTTCCCAGAGAGTGCCCTGTGCCCGTCACGCAGCCGCGCTACGCCCCACCCCCCAGAGTGGCGTGGGATGGCGGAGGTGAAGGCGAGATCATCGTCAACCAGGCGTGCAGCGACCTGACACTTGACGTGACTATGTCTCCCAGGCCGATGGTGTCGCCCCCGGCCCCCATAATGCGCAGGGAGCAGAGCTTCCTCGCTCAGCGCAAAACCAGTGCCAACGAAATCTGCTACCACCAGTTCCATTACAAGATGGAAGACGTCATAGTCAACCAGTACGTGCTGCGCTCCTCCTCCACCTCCTCCTCCACTTCTTCCTCCTCCTCATCGGGACCCGTCATGCCTTGCGAGCCCCTGGACTGCCCCACCTGCGGTCACACCTACAACTTTGCCGGGAAGCGCCCGCGCATCCTCTCCTGCCTGCACTCGGTGTGTGAGGAATGCCTGCAGATCCTCTACGAGTCCTGTCCCAAGTACAAGTTCATCTCCTGCCCCACGTGCCGGCGCGAGACGGTGCTGTTCACTGACTATGGCCTGGCTGCTCTGGCCATCAACACCAGCATCCTAAGCCGCCTGCCCTCTGACCCCAACGGGCCCGTGCAGTGGGGCGGGGACGCCGACCGCAGCTGCTACCAGACTGTGCGTCAGTACTGCCAGTCGGCCTGCACCTGCCAGATCGCCAACCCCTTGTCATCCTGTGGCATCATGTAGACAAGGGGGGGGGGGGGGGGCAGGCATGACTCAACGCTGCTGCCCCCTACCATCACCACCACTCTTTCCATCTATAAGCTCTACCCTCTCTGCCAGTACCCTTTCTCTCACACATACAGTAAATAAAGCCCTCCATAGATGTTATCTCTATATATTTAATAGCACAGATGGATGCTGTGTGGGACTAATGGATGCTGGTGGTTCGATAAATAGTAAATAAATGTATTTTATGTATGGACTGGAATCCTATTCACCCTCTCTCGTTTGGTTGGACGTGTTTGTCAATGACATCTCTTTACATTGGAATGCCAGGGGAGGTCTATCCCCCCCCAACCTAGGTGAATAAAGATTAAATAAATGAGAAACGCACCTCCGTGTGGCCTGCACTTGTTATCTGAGTGATTTTAGCTGCAAGAAGCTTTCGTTTTCTTATAAATACGCTAAAAAAGCTGCAGTCATTAATAAAGCTGTAGTGGAGAGGGCTTAAAAGGAATTACTTAAGTATTTGTTTTTCTGCAGACTTTTAAGAAAAACACTTTTATTTTAATCTTTTGCTGAGAATAGTATAAAAATATTCCTAATTTGTGCTGTGCCGAGGTCATTTTTAAAGATTAGACTTTAAAATGAATTCACTTAAAATCTGAAATTTGTCAGGGCAATCAGGGCAGTAACAGTTTACGAAGAAATATATGACAGATATTCTGTGATCCGTGGTCCTAAAATGTGAAAATCTACTGCTTTTCTTTCTTTATGCATCTGTTGAAATGTTGATCGATCAAAAGTATTGATTTAGATCTGGAAAAATGTGGTGGGCATTCTTTTCTGACGTTAAATGTAATAAGCTTTTAGAAAAAATGATGAAGACGATTTGTTGCATCCACAATTGGGACATATTGCCTCTAGGGTGTAAATATATTTTTGTATTAAGCAGACATGTCATAAGATAAATAAGTCAAATGTCATAAGAAGTCATATTTTCATGAGTGGGCGGCAGTGTTTATTGTACTGAAGCGTTTGCCTGGTGCGTTGCAGAATTACACAAAGGACAAAGCTGATAAAAAATTCAGAGAGGAGCTGAATATACACTTGATCATTTGACAAAGTAGGCTGCGGCCTAACCTCTAATCTGCAGGGTAAAATAGCCATGAACTGATATAAATTGCACGTTATGACAGATTAATGAGCTATACATTTAGATCACAGTTTTATACAAAATGTCTCCATTTGTCAGTATAAATTAAAGAAAAAAAGAAGCTGTAATAAATAAATGTGTCAGATTGCTGCATCACTGTCTGAGTAGGAAGTCATTTTGAAAGCGGTGCTCGTACTTTAAAAGAAAAGCTTTCTCCTCTTCAGAAACCAAAATGTCGAAGCATCGAGGCAGACACTGCGGTGCCTTCACGTAGACGCGCTCTTCCCTCTCCTCTTGAACAGCTGGCTCAACCGTCGCCGGGTTGAGTTTTTCTCAGATGGCTGCGTCTGTTGGCTTTACAGATAAAAAATTCATCAGGCACAGATAAAAACGAGCCGTTGTGGAAAAACTGGAGGCGGCGTGCAAGCTAAGGCTCACGAAGGGGAAAAAAAGAAAATGGACAAAATGTTCAAGAGGAACAGATGCAAGGGCTGAAAATGAACCCTCACTGAAACCTCTACTGAGCATTAGATCTGGACCAGTGCATCCAGTGTGGCTGGCTGCCATGTTAGAGCAGCACACACATTTCCTCAGAGTACCATCACATGAGATTAATAACACAGCCCCCTTAGAGGTTACAGCTATAAATATTATGTCTCACCTCTTTGTATCTGACATAAAAGACACGTCCCTTCTCAGAGATGAAAGTTTTGACTTCCAGTTCCTTTTAGTTTTATTTGTGTCCTCCTCTTCCAGCCTCTGCAACTGAAAGATAATGAAATAAGAAAGAACTTATAAATTCACAGAACACATGCCATTATGCTATTCACTATTAACCTGGTAACTGTGGTTGTGTTTATTACTTTACTGTACTTTAAGTCTAACTTATATATACTACGTGATGCATTTGAAGGCAATGTACCTGTTTTTCATGGTCTTCCTCTTCCTTCTCCAGGAGGTCGAATGTACTCATATGCTGCCCTCTACAGTCTGTATTCAACTTCCCTGCGCCACAAACATACACATTAAACTTAAAACAGGTTATTTACTTCCAGATAAGAACAACTGTACAAAATATTGCCCAGAAATTAAAATCGGGAAGGAAATAGTTGGGAGAGGACTCACTCAAATGCAGCGTTGACAGATTTGTCTCTGAGGCCGATTTCCGACGTAAATGCCCTGGTTTCCATCGCTGGGGTTTGCAGTATGTGTGCTCTGTATTTTCTGTATTTTCAAGCGGTAGACAAGGAGCGAAGTCCTCCTCGGCAATTATAGAGTCATTGTAGGTATTGGAAGCCTAAAAGGAAATAAAGACACATGATGGACACTGTCAAGCTGTAATTTCTATGAATCTGGAGGGTAGGAGGAGACATCTTGTCATCAGCCCGTGCCACGGTGGTTAAACTTTGGAAGCCGTGACAAACTCTTAGCTGCATTCCAAAGATGTCAAACATGAGTGTCTTAATATGACTCACCTGCACATCTTGGTGTTTGCAGAGGGCATCTGTCTCCATCTGTGACTCTTGCCTCTGCATTTGTTGTCTGGCGATTCCTTCCAACATCTGACATACTGCCTCCAAGTAGCTGAGCCCAGGACTTAGTTCTTTGCTCTCCTTTACAAAGCTCTGCAAAGATAAATAAGCAAGGAAAATCTTATCGGTAAAAATGCTTTGCTTCTGCTCTGCATTATTAAAAACACATCAGAACTCACAAAAAACATCGCTACACACGCGTGGTTCAGTTTAGATGGTCCAGACTACAATGTGTCTGCAACTGCTGGACAGATTATCAAGAATTCTTTTAAGGGCATTCATGGATTCCTGACAATTCAATTGCACCTTCATATTGACGTACAGTATATAGGCCGCGACACACCAAACCAAAGTCAAAGAACTACCAGCGACAAAGACTGATTGTGATGTCACCTTTGCCATGTAGGTATCGTGCCTGCACAAGAAGAAATAACTCTCGACACCAGAAGTGAAACTGAACTTGTAAGCTTTTGGTTACGATATGGACGAGACTGTAACGTCGGCCACCACTGTCACTGTTGGTGTCTCAGAGCCGTCAAGCTAAACATATAAGGGAGTTAATGTAGGGGTAGCTTAAAGTCATTTTTTTCCCCAGACATACTATGAAATTGCAAGGAAAACACTACACAACACAATGACATCATGTGAACTCAGACTTTACCGACAATGTGGACCACTACTGGGTCTTTTAGCACCAGGACACACTGAAAGAATGTTTAATTCAGGATGTTTAATCTGAAAAATGATCAGCTCGTCTACCCGTCACTTCCGTCTGTGACTGTTTTCCACACTTTACTTTGTCACTGTTTTCATACGCGATGGATAAAGCCATCAAGCAAGACCCAGCCAAAATGTCGACTTTAAACTTGACGTGTCGACTTTAAAGTCGACATGTCGAGTTTAATCTCGTCATGGTAAAAATATTTTTTTTCTTCATGTGTGGCCCTAATACTCCGTCGTACAACAAAAAGACAGCTGCATTTAAAAGAAAAAAACAAAAGTCCTACTTGAACTACGGGTGATTCACATGCTCCAAACCCACTTCAACAAGACCACGAAACCTTCAAAACTGCTGCACCGCATAGAGATGAAGCACCCTGCACTAAAAGAAGCCTTTGGAGTAAAATAGTATTTCTGTTTGTCAATATTAAACACATTCTCTGTTTTTATTTTCACGATTATTATATAAAACTGTCTTGGTTAAAACTGGTCCGTGGTGCAGAAAAGGTTGGAGGCCGCTGCTCTAGATGATTGTGATGCCGCGGCCCATGCTCTTGACTTTGTCGTTTGCTTGCTTTCGTCACATATGTTTCTCTTTTCTGGCACTAGCTCGCTAAGATGAGCAGCCGGTCAAAGTTATCTCTCTCATGACGTGTAGCCAATCTGACCGGAAGGACAGTACAAGACAAAACCAGAACCACAGACACACTTTGACTGCCCACAGCTACAGCATTTAATATCCTAATTTATAACTGCATCGCTAATTGTCACATGTTAGCATGCTAAGTTAAGGTAGTAAACAAAGTTAACCACTGGATAAATCAAAACATTAGCTTGGTAGCATGCTAACATTAGCATATAGAACAGATATTATGTGAACATGTTGAATGTATTAAGTTGTTGTTTCATGAACCTTCAGATGAAATTTAAAAAGAAGAATGACCGTCTCATCCAGAAAATCCAGATATTCAAAGCATCATCAGAAGCAGTGCTTGTGTAATTATGTTTACTTGGCGGTACATGTTAGATTCCTCAAAGACTTTTAACCCTTGCCAAGCATATACAAGGAAATAGATACTGTATACACGCCCAGTTAATAAGATCAACACAGAGAAGTAATTATATGTAAATGGTACGCTAAGTCCAATTGTATCGACTTCTCTCTGTGCTGTCAGCATGAACTGATTTTCACTTTCATGTGAAGAAGAATGTATTTTGTTAGTCGTTCAACGCACGAAATCAAATTCCAGATCAAGACTAATTGTTTTTTTCCTGCTGTCTTGAAAAAACACATGTTTGCAATATTTATCAAAATCCCCACAGACTGCTCAGCTTCCTCCACATGTCTCTATCACCCATTCCGCTCATGCTTGTCACCTGGGCAGACTGGTTTCTGATCGCTCGCGCCAAAGACTGACACGTAACAAGCCGTGAACTTGAAAGAGATGAGTAATGACATGCCTGTCCCAGTTTAAATTGGAGAGCGACTTTGTGAATGGGTGTCGCAACTCTTTAAGTTATCAGACGAGGCCTTGTTAAACTTCTGGGTTTCCTTTACAAGCTGTGCAAGACCATACATGTAAATGTGTGACAAAGAACACAAACAGAAACTGGGCAAGTTTTTGAGTTTCTCCTACACAAATCCTGAATTCCCACAGATTGAGACACAGTTACGAGAATCTCACCTCCGATATCTGATTGTCACAGCTCTCAGACAGGGGCCGTCTGTATATTTCGGACATATGCCTGATGGGAACAGATGGGTTGACTGTCCGCCTTAGGACAAAATTATCTGACCTTCGACCTCTAACTAACTCTGATGCGTGCCGTTTGGGCAGAAAAGATGCTCGAGGCCGTCGTCTGAGCACCTCTTCCACAGTTGGGGGCTTCGGCTTCTCCTTCAGAAGTTGAGAGTCAGTCCTTTGAAGTGATTCTTCTGCTGTGTGCAAGGCAGAAGATCCTTGCTCAGCTCTGCTTGGGCTGATGTGAGGAGATGAAGAAGAGGAAGGCACAGGAGAGGAGAGGACAGGGGACTGTGATGTTGATGCCAGACTGAGTCCTTCACCCTGTGGTGTAAACAAGTCCATTTCTGTATTATCTGTCGAGACTGAGCGGGAGGTAGCAGGAATAGACATGTCACAGCTGGCTGTCTCCACTCCAGAGTCCACAGACTCTGACCGCAGGTTAGTTTCCATGTCAGAGGAAGGTGTAAGAGGCTCTTTGGCATTATTTCCAAGCAAGTCAGGGCATGCAGCTTCTTCAGTTACCCAAGTCTCCATGAGGTTCCCAAAGCTCCTGTATAGATTCATGTCAAAAAAGGGGTCTCCTCTGTCCCGCACACCTCGCCTGTTGGGCTGCAAAAGGAAAATGAACAAGACACCGGTGTAGACAACCTACGCATTCACTGGCTGAGGTGAGCTGGTGATGTAGACTTCAAAACATTCCCTCTGGCCCGCCTCTGTTCCCTCGCCACGCCTCTCCACATCACAGGACAGAGCTGCATGTTGATACCCGCTCCTTCCTGTCACCAAATACTGGGAAAAAGGTGACTGAACTGCAGCACTATTTGAAATGTCTTCGTTTGCCCCCATACAAAAACACAACAAGAACAAGCCGTGGCACGGCCACATCGACGTAACCTGGGAACTTAGCGCCTTAGTGCTGAGAATGAAACAAAACTTGACTGACAAGGTAGGTGTAAACAAAGAAATTAAAGATGGAAGAAGAAAAAAACAAAAACTGTTTTAGACCTGCCAGTAACCTGTTTCCCGCAAGTTTAGAGGGAAACTAAAATCTCTGCCATGACCTACTTGCCTTAACAGAAAAGAGAGATAATATGCTGAAATTCCACAGAGGATATTCAGAGTTATGGTATGTGTGTGTGTGTGTGTGTGTGTGTGTGTGTGAAAAGCGGAAATGGAAGAAAAAAGCTGAAACAGTAGACGGTGTTTCGTCACTCTAACAGATTTATCTGAGGCTGCAGGAATGTGTAGAATGGACTCCTGTGTGCTGACATGGTCTGCATTCTCCAGGTGAACGGTGACGGCAGCAGGTCATCTGATCATTGTTAATCCAGGTAACACTAAACAAGAACACGCTATTTAAAGTCAGCCCTCACTAACACCATCCTGATGAGTGTCATTAATTAATTATTCTTTCAATACTTACGTTATTATATCCTCATTTGGATTATTTTTATACCACACCATAAACACTTAGATAAATAAATATCATTTAATTAAAGAAACATTTAATATATAGTTTGGTATTATTATGTTATTATTATTATTATGCCCAATTCTTTGTTGTGTAAGTTCATATTTTTCTGTGTGTGAACTCGTGAATGCATAAATAAATGGTTCAATTAATATTCCTCTTGTTCCCTGTGGTCAACTTTTATTTTATACGTGTCTTCATTTTACAAAGCCTTTTCACCTTTTCATATGAGGCGTGTCTGAATAAATAAATAAATTAAATAATAAATAAATATGTCTGCTTATTCCAGAAGAAGACTTATATTATATGGCTTAAAAGTATATTAACAATTAAATTAATATATTTTAATTTTTGATAACTGAATGAATGACTAAATATTCTTGCTGTTTTCATTAGAAAACAACTATTAAACAGACTAAGTTTTTAATGCTAACATTTTTGCCTGTTTATGTGTTTATTCATTTCTTTCGTTGTGTATGCTAAACTGTCCTTTTTGTGTATTTGGATGAATGAATTAAGGAATAAATAAATAAACAAATAAATAATGTTTCTGTATTGTTATATATATGTATATATATCGCAGATATTTTTTATAGTATCTTTTAATGTTTTTGACCATTATGTGTTGCTGCATGCTGAGGACACAATTTTGTGGCATTTGCGTGAAAATAAATGAATGAATGAATATGGAGTTTTCAGATCATTTCAAAGAATGAAAAACAAGTAAATAAAACTTTTTGAGGAGAATGTGAAGGGTCCAGGACTCACGGTAGTATCTCTCTATATAGTTATTTATTTAGTTTATCATCTCTAAAGTATAAAATCGTTGCAGCTTTAAGTGGTCCTTTCATGCAGAGTCGCTAGGGGTCGTTGTTGTGCACTTTTCAAGAAAATATGTGTTTCCCGTTGGTGTTTTTATTCTCGACATAATGTTCGTTTATTCGTATTAATATATATAAACATATATTATTTGGAAATATGATAAAGGTTTTATTTAATATACAACATTATCAGCATCATTTGAACGTTCAGATGTGTGGAGCTGATCCAGATGGTCGTAGTGCGTACAAACATAAAAATGGGACCACACACGCTCAAAACAGTTCTACACTTATATAACTGAATATAATATTAGTACTCTATTTGACACTGCATAGAAATATATACGTATCTTTATATATATATGCTCAGTTCTTGCACCGTTTAAATTCCCCACAAATTGTAAATTCCCATATTGCACTTCCCGCTACTACATCAAACAATCGCCTTCTTCGCAGGTAAAGTTTCTGTGCGCAGGTCAGCCGCATGACACTGAGCTCCTTCAGTTTGTTTGAGGCTGATTCCCTGTAGCAACCAGTAAACAGTCCTGTCTGGAGGCAGAGCTGCTTCAACGGGACCGATATGGAGCAATATGAGCCGAAATACAGCCAATTCCTGCTGACACCGGATCCATATTACATACCGGGGTAAGATAGAAATATTCCTTTTTAGATTTACTTGTTAAATTGTCTACCTGAACATAAAAAGCAAACTGAACTCACTTATAATCATCTCTATGAAATCATCTTTTCTCTCTCAAAAGGTGTCAGTCAAATCTGTTAAAATAACAATTATTAATCATTTCTTATTACGTGCTCAAACACCGGCTCCATAGATGCTTGACTTTTTCTTAAGGTATTCAGGCCACTGCCCACAGCTGAAGTTCAGTATAGCCAAGACCTATGGGAAGCTCACAGGTGAGCTGTTGACCAGTCCTGAGGTGAAACACTCCAACCGCCTGGTCCTCCACACGGGTCACGTCCCCTCCACAGACACACCCAGGAGCTCCACTGACAGTAACTTGAAGAGGATGATACCTGGATACACAGGCAGGTATCACGCTCCTACAGAAAGGTCAACAAAGTAACTTAACGCTCTAGATTGACTTATTTTGTTTGATCGGAGAATGTCAGGCAGCATTTAAATGCGTGTGAACTGACTAAATGATGTGGATCAGCAGTGTGTAGCTATCATTAAAACCAGGCAGCATGCCTTTAAATGTATATGTGAGTTTTCACTGCAACAAGAGACCAAACAATCTGTGTCGCAGCTGTTAAATTATTAAGTACAAGCCACCAGTTCAAATGGATCAGGGTTGAAAGTGAACACAGCAAACAGCTGCATAGAAGGAAGTACTGTAAGTAATAACGGGGATATGGATTGGATATGAGGTGGCTAGACGATAAAATATGCAACGTTTTAACTACCTTTGTAGCTGTGATGATATAAAAGTTAAAGTGTTTGTTCTCAGACCTTGAACACACATGCAAGCACACATTTAAAGAGTATTTAAAGGGACTCAAACAGTAAAATTAAAGAACCACTTCAGTGGTTTCTGGGTTTATTACATGCACTGTATCTGTGTTTTCTGTTTCATCTGTGTATTCAGCAATAAAAGGTCCTGTTTATTTAAAACATTCATCCTAGATGTACTGCAGTGGAGACTAATAAGTGAAAACTACAGTATCTTCATGGCTAGACACCGTCTGAAATCTGAACATTTCATTTTGCTCCTTTATGTTCAAGGCTTCATTCCAAAGCGTCACAACTACTTTGCCTGCAGCTACTCTGAAACATGCCATAAAGCTCTGAGTGACTTTTACCATGAGGGGCAAATGAGGCTCCAGCGGCAATCAACGGACCTGCCAGTTATTGTCAGCCACAGGAATCAACAGACTAACGTACAGTAACCTCTCTCTGTCTCTGTCTCTCTCACACGGTCGACGTGACACCTCTGAATAAGTTCATTCTTGTTTAATTATCTAGCTTCAGTGTAACATAGGCAACCTTTAAAAAAGAAAGGCTGTGAGTAATCTAAACACCAGATTCACTAATTATATCTGAAACTTACATTAAGAATTATTTAAAGACAATTACCTCAGCAGCTCACAGACTGTTGTCTTTTGGCAGGATTTGCATGTTCATTTGTATTTATTAAATATTCTTGTATAGAATCGCACTTTTCATAAAGTTTGTTTTAAGCCTTATGAACACATGTGATTGTTTTTGACCCCACATGTTTTACTGGTTCATCGTTTGACTCAGAGACCGAAACCACCTCTGACCCCGATCACTGACAAAGTGATCATCTACAAGACCATAAAGTCGTTCACACCCACTGGGAAACCATATTTCATGGATGATGATAACCCACAAAAGTACTTCATACCAGGTACACTCATAAGAGATGTTAACTTTACACTTTATGCTTATTGCATTCTGCAGCAGAACTTAAACACACACCACCGATTGTTATTGTCACTTTGGAGGCAGCTGTGATCTCTTATAATCAGGCTTTAAGACACTTGGGAGACACAGGTAGAGCTGAGGGGAAGTGAAGCGTAGACCTCATCAACCAATCCATGATTAATGTAAAAGTACAGATTATTTAGCTGCTGCACAGATGCCTCTATCTCCTAGAATATCCTAGAATACTATGGGCTGAAATATTGAGTTATAAAGCTGTATTGGTTGGTATTCTTGGGGACAATCGCCTACACACCCAAATGTGCGTTAGGAGTACAATTGTCCTCCAGATCTAGACTTCAGCCTTACAAATTCTTACTCTTCTTGTTTGTATCTTGGAGCTAGTGAACAGCTAATGATATTCTCTAGGTTTGTCACGTTGTGAAGACTCCTTCATACAGAGGGGGAGCTACTACAATAATACGTCTTTTTGCAGGATTTGCAGGTCACGTGCCAAAATCTCGCTTCTTGTTCGGCAAAGTTTACCCCGCCATCACCAACGAGGCACTGATCGAGTTTGGGAAGCAGCACAGCTACTTTAAGTCCAAAGACGTCCCAAGCAGAAAGAACAGTTCTACACCTTCCATGCCCACTATCTATCCATCCAGGACTTAATGTTTGCAATACAGTGACATGATCACTACCAGCAAAATCTAAGCACTTACCAGGAAGGCTTCACATTTCTATTGAAAAAAATAAAATAAAAAATTATATTGTGACAGAAAGCCAAAGACATGTCAGGTCTTTATTGACAGAGGTTGATTGTCACTGGGCATTGGAGGAAGCATTCAGAGGAGAATGAGAACTAAAACTAGGCGGATCATTTTCACAGACTTCACATCATTGCAGTATATCAAAAAATTCCACACGACGACACAATTTCCGTCACTTTCTTTCCTCCACCTCTCCACCAGTCTGGTGAGCTACTACCTGACACACAGTTAATAAATACCTGAAACAGCCACAAGATGGCTTATTTTTGTGCAACCCGACCAACTGCACTGGAAGACATGGCGCTGTATAAACCAGACAATTTCACACATTTTAAATCCCCATGCCAGAAAATGTCCAACTGTAATCCTATAAAAAAACATCCAAGAGAAAGTTTCAGGATCCAGACAGGAACACCTGCTGTATGCGTATTAAGTCATGCACCTACAGGAAAATCCATGCCGAAGAAAAAAGTTACTGGGTATAAAAACATCACAGATAATCTACCACAAGAGGCTGGTTTGTGCGTGGCATATTTGGCACTGATAAAAGTGTATTGCTTTTTTTTTTTAATTTTAAATTTTTACCTGTCAATGAAGAGAACAGTACAGCTATGTAGGGACCAACGGTGACATATAGATAGAAACAGTCTGAACCAGATCAATATTCACGTTTTATGACGGGTGTCCACTTCTAGGAAATACACCTAATCATGGTGATTCAAGCGTTAAAAGGCAAACAGGAGAATTGGCCCATATTCATCAAGCTGGCTTTACTTTATCCTTAAATCTCATCTCACAACTAATGAGCACAAAGTACACTGACAAAACAACAGCTTAGGGACATTTCAAGATCAGATGCACCAGCTGTTTGAAAGTTCAGACTAAGCCTTGTTATAATCTGCACAGAGGTTTTACTAAGTGGACATTTACACATCACTAAATCAAGCTACACCACCCAAACTAGCTCAAATGAGGTATTTGTATTTACATCTAGTAGTGCTAAGGTTATACTCCCAAGCTAACAATGCTAACGTTAGCTTCTACGTAACCTGTAAGAGATAATATGAAATGTGGTTGTCATATTTGACCTGATTCAAAATATTGTTTAATACTGATTGAAAACTGGAATATTTAAAATGACATTTAATATAAGTAATCAAATACTTTCCTGTTTTTTAATATAATTTAAAATTATAAAACATTAGCTACAGAGCTAGTTTTATCGCATATGCTTCTGAGCATAGTAAGATATAATACATTATTTTTAACATATCTCTGAATGTAAGTGTATATAAACAAGTTGTTAATACACGTACACAATGTTAGTAAGCTAGTTATAGCTTTAGTTTTATGCTACAGTTTGTGATGCTAAACCACTTCCTGTTCACACAGCTAATTCACTTTGTGACAGTCATAAACTGTGGTAGTTTTTATAACATATTTAGTGATGACAGTTAATAAGAATTCAGAATTAACCCACAGTAGCTTAGTTAAACTTAAACAGCTGGCACAACTCAAAGCTCGATGAATATGGGCCATTACCAAAGCTGTTAATGTTGTATTTTGTGCTTTTTTATCAGTTGAGCTGTCTATTTATATGCATGCAGTTAAGACTTTTGTTATTTCAGTAAATAGTCCCCACTCATGTCCTTCCCCCACAGAGGGTTTAGTTTTCAGCAGCCTTTCTCAGCTCCAGGTAACTTCATTGACCTGATGGACTGAGCCAACAGTCCAAGCTGGGATCTGTCCAAGTGTAGCCACTGTGATGGTCTGTTGTACCTGTGAGACAAATTATGTGTGAGTGATACTGTTTATGAGTAGAATGATGCATTGTCAGCCTTTCAGTCTGTCTATTTCATAATCTCACACACAAAATAAACAACTCAGGACTGAACAGAAATAGATCACTGTGAAAACAGACAAGCCAACTTGTTTTCATTGCAAACTAGTTCTTACCGTCTGGGTTGTGCTCCAGTTTGACATTGAGCAATTGTCTCTGCTCTGGTTGAAGTATCAGCTGCTCCAAACAGTTTGGCCCAGCGCAGTCCTGCTGCCTGGACAGTGGTTGGTGTATTTGGGGTCGCACGGTGTCCCTCTGCTCTCCTCTCTGGTTGCTTGCTGTCCATACTAATTTGAGACCAAGTATCTGCATTATTTTGGCTACAGTCCTCCCCTTCAACTACACCATCCACAGGCTCATACTCCTTAGGCCACCACTCGGGAATAGGAGCCAACAGTGGACTCCTGTTGACCTGCGTATCATCTGCATAACTTGAATTATGAGAACTGAAAGAGTTTTCATGATGCAGACCTATCTGCTGAGAATTATTAGTTTGCTGACTGCTACAGCTTCTGTCTACCTTTTTGTCGACTTGAAGTTTTGGCCAGCTGGTTGCTAGAAAGGCAGAGCATGGCTGAGGTGGAGAAACTCCCAGCTCATCTGAACACAGATGTCTGTCACGTAACAGTCGGGGCTCCAGGAGCAAATTGAGGTCAAAGGGCATCACAGAGAGCGGCTGCAGTAGAAGAAGGAGCTCCTGAAACAAGGGCTGGCACCGACCCAGCGACATGGACAGGAAGCCCCAAGAATGGTAGTATGTTGTTACCACATCTGTGGAGACACAGTAATAAGTGTGAACACACGAATATTCAAATGGAATAATATAATGTGTAGATGATATGGGTTTTAGCTTTGACAATACAGTCTACTTAATCAGTGATCAGGTCGGTATGCAAGTGTTAACATGCTGATTCTGACCTTTAAGACAGTAGTAAAAGTAGTAATATTCGTGGTGCACTTTTTCAGGCCAGAAGCACACAGAGTTGTTCTCCTGCATCCTGCATGAGTTTTTGTCAAGCTACCCTTAGGGGATTAGCACACTAACGTTTCCCAGTTAATACTACGCACAACACCAAGGTACAATAGTGGACTGGAGGTTTCTGACAAGACTACATTTTGATTTGAAAAAGTCTAATGCGTTTATTAATCTGGGCGACACCTGAGCTATGCCTCCCTAGAGACCACTCACCTTTTTGACTCAGAAGGTGACTGAGCCAGAATTCCAAAGACCTCAAGCTGTACGAGGAGAAAGAACCAACAAAACAAGGTTTCACGTGAAGCAGTTTCATTCGGGTTCTTCTTAATGTGCTTTGTAACATCAAAGGTGACGCTGGTACTCACTTAAGCAGGCCCATGATGAAGGCTCTCAGTCTCATGCAGTGGCTGGTGAGCTGGGGACACTGTCTGATTTTGGAGACGAGGCTGTGAAGGACCCTGGTGGAGGGACCTGTGGCGGAATTAGACAGTCACCATTAACATCAAACACTTCCTTTACACTTTATTAGTAAATTATTATTTTGCATACCGATCTTCGTAGAGATTTCCACTACGCTCCAGGAGTGGTTGCGGCGCTGCCCGATTATAAAATCCAGGTTGTGATCCCGGAGACCGTCCTCCAAAATATTCTGAATCGTCGGACACAAGTGCTCCAGCACCAGACCGGCAATTGTGGGACTGTAAGAGCTGTTACCCAGGCGCATCTGTGCCAGGAGGAAAGCAGTGTTATACAATACATTTTCTTGGTGACACAAGTATTTTAAACCCTTTCCTAGAAGGTGAGTAATGTCGGTGTGGCACTTTTCCACTGGACACACAACATTTCTGGTGCTTGGATGTATGTGTACCTTTTCTTCAGGGTCTCTGCTGCTGCCAAAATGAGCCATGATCAAATCCACTGCCCTGCTCACAGACCTCAGCAAACCTGGAGGCATTGATGAACAGATTGGACAAGGTGACGCTGCAGCAGATACAAAATCTTATACACAGGGAACATTACACTGAAAGACTCTCCATGTCATTTCTGTGTATTTAACTGATGTTAAAAGTGCTTTTTTATATAACATGTTATATTTATAACTTTTTTTCTTATAATCAATACTTTAAAAAGCAAGACTGCAACGCATAGAAATAGGAGAGAATGTTTTCAGGTTTCATTATCATATTGCAACGGCGCAAATATAAACTGGAGCCGAAGATGAAAGAGTCACTTTTCTATTTCAGCAGACTTGCTTTTCCCTGCCTCTCTTTCTTCATCTCTCGCTGGCTAGCCTCTGCAAATGTCACGGTAAATTCTTTATGCATGTTGATGCTGCCTGCAGTGCTGCGCCACACCGGCTCCCCGCCGCCGCTCCTAAACGCCTCCATCTATGATTATCCGTCTCAAAAGGCTCACATTTATGAAACGAGATTGACACCAAGAGGCCCGCATGGCAGTAATAAAGCAAAATGATTAGGTGTGATATAAATCACTGCTTCTACTGCATCATTCCTTCTCGGGTCCTCTCTTAGAGCTTGCAGTCGCTCACACATAGGCTACAGAGCAGAAGGCTCAGCCAATCCTGTGCAGGGAGAGTTAAAAATAGGTCATGTTTGAGAGGAAGCCCCTTCAGGGTATTGAAGGCACTGCTGCAGCACAGTGAGTTTTATTGCTGCTCTCAACAGCTCATCACTGGCTAGACAATCCAAACAAGGATGAATCCAGTCATTACTACTACTGGGTAACTTTTACTATGTACAGATTCCAATTTATAGGCTTAACTTAACGTCGTTTAAAGGAAGAGATGCCGTGTGTCAGTCATAAGTTGACCCTCACCTCTCCTCTGAAGATGGCTGATAGACATGGACTCATAAGATGTATCAGGCGAAAGGCAGAACTCTGTGGGCGGCCTGTCACTCAGGATCAACGATTCGCTGTGATGACTCTGCCTCGAACTGAGCCCTGCAGAGGCCTGCATTTGCTGTGGATGCAGGCCTGAAGTGGCCGAACAGAGGAGAGAACTCAAAGAGGAGAGAGGAGCCACTGAGGAGAGGGCTGCTGTAATGCTGCTGTGAAAAAAGCCAGGGTGGGCTGCAGGTGCAGCTCCAGACTGTGGCAAGTTTTGCTGCGGTGGTGAGATCGATGGGGCAGACAAGGACGCCTGCAGGTTTGGGTGATGGGCATCAGCGGTCAGGGGTAAAGTGGGTGGTGTGTGAGACAATACTGAATAGTAGGAGTCGCTGGTGAGAGACTGGTTGGGACTTTTGGGCTCAAGGCTGTCATGGCTCTGCTCAGAGGTGAGCTTGATCAGGTCTTGGTATGTGGGAATTTTAACAAGCTTCGATCGATTTGGAGCCGAGATCAGATTTAAAAAAGTTTTGCCTGAGTATGGGCTTGTTTTATCTTGCACCTGGACCATTCCAGGCTTTAGGCTGCTCTTTGATGTACATGGACTTTTGCTGGACCGGCTCCATTCCTGTCTGCGGCTGAAGCACTCAGGGCTCGGCGTGCAAGTAGAGCAGGTTTCAGAGCTGGAAGGAGCCTCCAGGAAGATGGGGCAGTGGCTGCTCATTGGTGAAGGCTGAAGTTTAGAATAACACTGGTTGCTTTTCTCCTTGAACTTGGAGCCTGGCTGGGAGCTACCAGACTTGGTGCTGCTTTTTTGATTCATGTACTGCTCCAGAAGACAGCCCAGGTGCTGGGCCTGAGACTGAGGTTTCCCTGTGGGGATCAGAACAAAGGGCTGGATGGGCAGCGAGGTCGGCCTCTGGGCCTTACTGTAGCGCACCACTTCTTTTTCCAATGAACAGGCTCCTGACAAGAGGAGGAGAAAAACAGAAACCGTTATTGCCTTATAATAAAACTAAATCTGATCTTCACCTTTCATTTGAAATTTGTCGTGCTTTTTCCATTCATGAACCCAAACAACAATAAAAAAAAAAATGAAATCTACTTTACCCGTTGCCTTACCCATCCCAGCAGCATCAGTATTTTTGTGCTCCTGCTCCTGAATCACAGATGGCTGTGTCGACGCAGCTCTTGTGTCTTGGCATTTGCTGCTATGTGGGCTACACTGGCTGGAGCAGAGCGAACAAGGCGTGTGGGAGACGTTTTGGATGCCGTCTGCATGTTCCTTCCTGCAGGGGCCTTTGTCAGTGGAGGTGGTGGCAACCTGGTAATCATAGGTCTGAAAGAGAGAACAATGAAACTCAGAGCTGCTCCGAGCAGGGGAGAAGCCCTTTTCCTTTAGTTGATCCTCTTTGTCCTAAAGGGGAGAAAAAATGCAGGAGAGAATGGCTTAGATTTACACTACTAAAATATATATTTACAGAATACTTCTTCTTAATAAGTTAAATATTACTCAAACTTTTATCAGTTTCTTAGAAGCCATCAAGCCTCACTCTATATTCAGTTGTGTGGTTTTCTGTTCTAATCTCTTTTCAGTAGTAGCGAGGACTCATTTTACCTTCTTGACTTCACTGTGTTCTTCTTTCCTATGATGAAACAAAGGAGGGAAGGGGCTGTTTCTGTTCTGACCCTCAGGGCAGCTGGTGAGGCTGGACCAAGCTGGGCTGGGTGACTGGGAGGAGAGGTCACAGGTCACAAGCTTGTAGTACTTCTGATTGGTTCCCACGGCCAGTGTGGCCTGGGCCTGAAGGCAGGCCGTCAGGTCCGATACCTCTAGAGAGGAGAGACCCGGGGGTAGTGGTTCTAAGGAGTAAAGATTGCAGTTAGAATCGAGGCCCCGAGGAGACCAGCGGGACGCAGAGAGCGTCATGTCAACCTCTTCTTTTGGGGGAGAGTAAAGTGCCATGCCATCATGCTGGACGGCCTCAGTCTGACTTTGGGGAACAGGTTGTAGGTTGAGGAATACAGATCCCTCAGATAACTGAGAGGGGTGAATCGCAGGACTGCTGAGATCTTGAGGCGTGGCAGGATTGTTGCTCCTGTTGTAGATAGTGCAAAAGTTAACTAAGACGCCATCCGAACTGTTACAGGAAGAGTCACTGACATACTCCGTGTGGCTGTTGGACAGCACTTCTGGGGAACATTTGTGTTGGCTGTGGAGGCAGCAGGACATGTTATCCTTCAGTCTGTCTGAGTCCTGCTCTAAAGCTGTCACCACGACGCCAGATCTGATCTTATGAAAGCACTGGCACTCAGGCTGCAGCGAGTCCATCTGGTTAGGCTGGTTAGAGAGCCACTCTTGGTCACTCTGAGTATCCAGCATTGTCCCTTCATTGCTCCATTCACTATCCAGGTCCCCGTGGGACATTGTATAATTTGTGGCAGCATTACTCAGAGGCCAGTTGGAATTGCCATGCAACACAAAAGATGAGTCCTCATGATATCTGTGTAGATTATCTCCATCACTGTCCTCATCCTCCTCTAGCTCTGCATTGGAAATGAACGAGTTGTGTGACCGTACGTTGCCTCTAGCTGCAGAACTTTGCTTCTTCAGATGGGAACTCGTCTCTTCTGGCGACGAGTTGGAGTCGTACCTCCCGCTGCTGTCGCTGGTCCCCTCCTCCTCCCCTCGGTCCTCGGCGAGACTACTGTAGCTGCTGGAAAAATGTCTGCGGCCGCCGGTGAAGGCGTGCTCTCGGTCGAGCGAGTCTTTCTCTGGAAGGGACACGGCCCGGGTCAGGCCTACTGGGCAGAGCCGGCTGGTCCTCTTGGCCGAGCTGCAGAGGGCCTGGACGGGAAGTTGCCAAGTGGGAAGCTGCACCACAGGGAAGTGGCAGGCTATCATGGTGTCCCCTGAGAGACTGGAGGTTCCAATCATACTGCTGCATGAGAAGCCTGGACCTTAGAAGCTTTCTTCGTGTTCCTTAAATTAAAGCCCAAAAGAGTGAGATGTAACAAAATTACTTGAAGGTACAAGAGAGGATGAAATGTACACAAAATACATTAAACATCAGGTTTCTACACTCAGCATATCAGGTGTTTTACAGTATGTGGATCTGCCTCTCAGAGATTTTTGTAGTTCAGGCCTCTTCACATAATCTGATTGTGGAGTTATAACTGTGTGTGTAGGTGTCAAGATCGTCCCGTGGAAGTTCTAGCTGTGGATCCTAGACATTCATTTCCTCAGAGAACTAATTAGACATTTTAGTGGTTTGCAAAAATCCCTCTTTAATCTGCAGTAAAAACATCTCTGCCAGCACAGAATACGATAAAAACAGCACAGCACTGGTCCTCCAGTCTAAGTCCTACGTTCTTGGCCCTCAGCGCAGCCTACACCCCATAATTCAGTCAGCCATTATGAAACTCCTCCTCTCTCCGTCTGGGCCAACCACAGGCTCCCACAGTCACTCAGCTGCTCTGTAACTAGGGCAGCTGCACTGCAGAGATGCTCCGCTGGCACCGCTAACAGTAAATACACTTTCACATCAGTTTAGTTAATTCAAAGTGTTTCAGCAAATTCACAGCCCGTGCTCCTGACTGGAGTCAGAATGAATTAAATAAGAAACACACAGGCATAAATCATAATGGTCATGTCCTCAATTATCAGACGTTAAACACTAATGATAAAAATGTGCAAATGTCACATAAATATTTAAATGCTGGAGAGTGCTAATGATGTTCGGTTATACAAAAGAAATAGTCGTTTCGGTTATGTGAATTTAAACTAAATGACATATTGTCTTTTTACTTTGATTGTGTTTTGTCCATCCAACAGACATCAGTGCCAGACTGTGATAACCGACCTGAGCATAACAACGTACATGTTGCAGGTCATTCTTTTTATCATCACATTAGATGGATGGATGGATGGATGGATGGATGGATGGATGGATGGATGGATGGATGGATGGATGGATAGATGGATGGATAGATGGATAGATGGATAGATAGATGGATAGATAGATGATAGATGGATAGATAGATGGATAGATAGATGGATAGATAGATGGATAGATAGATGGATAGATGGATAGATAGATAGATAGATGGATAGATGGATAGATAGATAGATGGATGGATAGATGGATAGATAGATGGATGGATGGATGGATGGATACTTTATTTATCCCGAAGGATCTGGGCTGTAGAAGCAAACACAGTAATAACCTTACATTATTAAGTCCATATCTTATAAATTGGGTTAATCTATATTTATGGAACACTGCACACATACACACACAAAGAAATAAGGAAATAAAGAGGAAAATTAGATTTTCCAACCAATTCAAGCTTCATTTTTAGTATTTAAATATATTAAACAAGCCTCTCAGACTTGAATTTCTTTTAAAACTGGTAGATTTCTGAACAACTGAACAAGCTGCTTGTAATCACTTCAAAAGAAAGGGTCACATTGTTCTCATCTCCATTAACTCAGCAGTTTAGGTGTTCTAGTCTAGATTATATATGGGATTATCATTGATAACTTCTCTACAGTTCAAAAACATAATATTGTGTCGATACAGTACCACAGGCCTATATTTTATCAGCTTTGTCTAATTTCAGCGGCATTTGTTTTCAGATTATTTTTGTATTTATATGTGTAATTCGCTAAATTAGGCATTTCTATACATATAATTTCTGCTACACTATTCACAGCATCACAGACATTATCATGGCTGTGGCTCAGGTGTACGTGGGCAGAGCAGGAAGGCTCTTTTAGGGATCGCTTCTTCCCAAGTCATTGCCTCTGGTCCCTGTGCGAGTGTGTAGGTGTGACTTCAAAGATAAATCACACTAGACAGAACCACGTCCCCAGTCAATTATGTAAAGCATCATTTTCACCTTAACTGTCCGCTAGTGCGTCCTGTAAGTAGACAGCTGTCACTGAACCGCTTTAAATCAAAGTGTTGACATTTGAACATCAGTGACACATAATGCCAGGACCTTGAGTTGTCCTGTCCCCACTAACTTTCAGTAGTTTAATACCACTGGAAAAGTAGGCCAGTATGACGGACCGGTTGTCTGCAGAGGACTGACAATTTCTCTGCAAAGCGGGAGTGACACAGAGAAATCTATGGCAAAGAGCTCTCTCTACGGCGTACTGGAGCACACAGAGATGATTAACTGAACCGTTTCTCTGGGAATGTCTGTCAGGTCAAGTCAGCCATGTAACGTGAAGGAGACTAGCGAGGAGTCCCAGGCCCAGTCTGGAGATGGTAAACAGACTCAGATCAGGACGCTGCTTGTTAGGAGTGATGTGCCTCTGTAATGCTGCAGCATCATCATCATCATTGGTCTGTACTGTTTTTATAGGAGGCTAAGTTTCAGAGGTCATGTCTGACCTACATCTTACCTTATAAGGCCAGGTATGTGTGAGTTGGTGTTGGTTTTAATAATGAAAACAAATATCCAGAGTGATTCACTAGGACAACACGAGAAAGTGTGCACACATGCATTAAAGAACAAACATGACATAAGTAGCACACATCAGGCATGAGTAAAGCACAGAAGCATTTGCAGAATAACAATCTACCTACTTGAAAACAGTCATCGATCAAAGGGAATAACCATCCTCTTCTTGCAGGTGACTTTGTTTTGCAGGTGCCTCATAAGTACGTTATAGGTGTAGGTCCGACATCATGCAAAACATTCTTTATAAAAAATATATGTTAAAATAGCATGCAAGTGCTCGACGCAACTTAAACATCAAAACTGCATCTTACAGCTAACGTTTTCGGAACAATTTCCGGATATGTCCGATTAAACTCTGTGATTTATCCCGGAATTTTCTAACTATGTAGCTGGGTAATACGAAACCAGCCCGACATTGAGTCCCGGACACACACATACAGCAGTCTCCACGCCGCCGCTCCAGCACCGCTCAGGCTGGCTGACATGTTGCGTCACGGCGGCTTCGACCAATCAGGGGAGAGAGAGGTCCCTGCAATTCAAAGTATCCAAGACACCTGGTAGGAAAAGAGTTAAAGACCTATAAATACATTATTTATTTATTTTTAGGGATGATAAAAATAAACATCACATCCTACAAACCTGTCACACCCCAGTGCCCGAAATAATCCGAGAAATATGACATGTTAAATCACGTTTAAACTTTAGAGCAAAAGCACAATAATTAACTGTGCTAATTTAACGTTGAGACCACACTATTATTAGTATTTCTAATTTCTATCTTAGTAATTTTATTTCAGTTTACTAATGTAAAAAATATTATGTCATTCTTTGTAATTATAAAAATGCCTAAACAATTCAAATTATGTTATAAATGATTTAACGCATGCCGTTTTCATCTCATTGAACTGGCTCAGCGCGCCCTCTAGTGGCGGAAACGAGCATTCAGTGTACAGCCACTGATGCGTTTAAAACATCTGTTTAATTGGGTATCACGTGATTGCCATGAATTTTGGTGAAGTTCACATTAAAGCCACAATCCATATGGTGGTAATGTAGGACGTAGCTGTGGAATAAGGACGTCCTTGCAGGCCCTTACTGTCTAGATTTGTCCTCAGCTTGTGGTAAATGGATGGAAGGTTCTGGGTGTCCTCTGCACCATGGATGTCTTTCAGATGGATGCCCCAGGACAATGTTAACCTTGCGATAAATGTGACCACTTGTGACTTCTGAATGATTCAGGAGATGCCACACTATCCAGCCGCTTTGACCTACCGTACAGTCAACTGTGAAAATATAGTTGTGGACGTACGCCGATCAGCAATAACATGGTCAAGAGAATAACACTGATAATCTTGTTATCCTGGTACCGCTCTGTGAACATTTTGTCCTCAAAGCTGATGTTTTAGAAGCAAAACTGTGTGTGTGTTTAAGTGACTGGTCTGTGATCAAAAGTGGTCCAAGGAAGAAAAAGAGGTCAAACAGCAACAAGGTAAGAGCTTAATGATGTATGTGGGGAATGAAGGCTGGTCAATGTAGTACAACCTGTCAGACGAGCTACTCTAGCTCAAATTGTTGATAAACCTCAGATCTGATAAAAGACGTCAGAGGACACTGTACGTCACAGATTGTTTTCGTGGGATTGTTTAAACACCGAACATTCAGGATGCCCAAGCTATCCATTGTCCACTGTCAATACAATTGGCGCGTGAGCATCAGAACTAGGCCGCAGAAAAATGGACGAAGGTGACCTGGTTTTGTTTTGCATCACATAAATGGCCGGGAGCATCGCTTGGCTGGAGAACACATGTACCAGGACACAAGCAACCGCTCCTTGCTGTTGCCATGGTGTTGTGCTTGGTGTGCAACAATGTTCAGGTGGTTCACATAGACCAGGTTTTGCATTACATCACAAGACACCATCAGTGTTAGTCACGGCAGGTGGTTTTATCATTGTGGTTGATCAATGTATTTCCCAGCATGGCGTCACATGAGGAAGGCCTCTCCCTGTCTGACACCGAAACGTGTTTTAGGGCTGGGATGAGCCACAGACATGATAAAAGGCCAGTCACCTTTTAACTAAGTCATAGAAGAGATTAGAGCAGCTTTAACATGTGTGGTCTTTAAACCGCACCCTAAGAAAATAGTTAAAAATGATTAAGAAAATCCCCACAAGTCCCAACGCCGCTCTGCTATTTTCATGATGAAAGAATGACACTGCAACACTGACTAGTTTCTTTTCATTGTTCACACAGATTATTTGAATTTAATCATTTTTTAATTTAATTTAATTTTACTTTGGCTTTTGTTGGAAAAGTGGAGGTAGATGGGATAAAGTTTGTCCCCTGGGCGGCAGGATTTTCTCTCTCACCAAAGCACCTGTATATATATATATATATATACACACGCTACCGCAGGTCCTTCATTCCAGCTACCATCAGGCTGTACAACACCAGCCTGAGTCAATAAAAACTGTATTTCTTTGCACAAGTTAATCTGCTCTTTTGCATGAACCACTACCTCACCAACTCATGTTTTTTTCCCCCAATGTTTAAGCAACTATTTATTTGTAAAGTTTATTCCACCACAACCACACTGTATTTACAGAATGTCTTTATATTTCTACTTTCTTCTCTATATATTTTTCCTTTTTTTCAGAGAATTGTTATCTTTTGTATATTTTTTTGTATATTTTTTTTGCTGAATTCCGTGCTACAAGGAATTTCCCATACGTGGGATGAATAAACCCGTATCTGCAAAATAAAACTGAATACAATAAGTTGTCAAAAACAAATTTTCTCATTTTTAACAATGAACAATGTAGTTGTTTTTCCAAGTTCACTGAAAGAGTATCCAGTACTGTGAGGAATAATTTAATGTGTTCGTGTTTTACAGTAAAAAAAAAAATGTATAGTACATTTAATATTTACATTGTTTACAATATGTACAAATAAATAAATATGAATAACATGAACCAATAAACTCAGAGCGCCTCACAAACTTTGCATGAATATTTATATTGAGTTCAGATTATACAGCCTGTCTGGTCATGTGTCAGAGTTTACAGCTTTGTTTTGCTACAGTGCCAGATCTGATGAATTAGCGTAAGGCACAGAGTCTCCAGGACACCCTAGATAACACATCTTCGACTCAAGCTAGAATATCAAAGCGGGAATTTCAGGCAGGGCTGATTTAGAGGCAGGTAGATTTGGTCCATAAGGTAGATGTTTGTTTTGCAGGCGGCCAATCTGACCGAGTTGTGTTTTTTGTGTCTCTTCTTTATGAGATGTTCCAGAAGGAGCAAACATTTTTCCTGTAAAGATAAGATTTATTGCCGTGTCATTACTCTGACTTTGTGCATGCCTTGCAAAATACACGTGGATGCTGCACAGCACAGAGATATTATCGCATACAGTGTGTAAAATCTATATAAAAACCTGTTTTGTTTACTGTCCTATCAGTTTTATATTGCTGGGAAATCATTTGAGGAAAAACACATTTACAACTTAATTGCCTTTAAAGTAGCAAATGAATTGTATTCCAAGTATTATTTCCTAAAAATCGGGTTTTAGGCTTAAACATGACTGGAAAGCTCTGCTATACCTGCAGTATTTAGTGCCACACTCAGAGTGATCCCTGCAGCTGGTGCCAACAGGTTTCATACTGTTCCAGCGCCACAGCAGAGACCGTTTTGTCCGCTGGATCAAACCATTCTCGTCGTTGTTTATAGGCAGTGAATTAACCTGCAAAGGTAGAGACAAGATACTTTAACACCACAAAATATCAAAACCACACGAGCGACTAACTAAACATTCCTGTACAGGACATTTAATTCACATAAACATTTACTTGCCTGGGTGAAGCATATCAGAGACAGGACAACCGAAAGAACGATTATTTTTTCCTGAAGAGTATTCATCCTTTCACAGATGGAGCTCAAGGGCAACGCTGTTCGGTGACGGGTTTGGTTGTGTGTCGCCTGCTACTTGTATTAGAGGTTTTAATTGGGCTGGGAGGAGTCATCCTATGACTGGTTCACTAATTTGCTGCTTTAATGACGAAGGCTGAGCTGTTTGGCAGATGGAGCGGCAAATCTCTTGCACAGTGGTATTTATCAGTTTTTATATTGAGACCTGAAGTCAAAGTTTATCTGCGGAGAACCAAAGTACACTTTAACCTGTAAATTGAGGACAATTCCACGTCGGAGGTTATCTTACGGTAACGGTAGCCTATGTGTGCCATGTTCCAACCGTTTACTTCCCCCTTGTTGTCTGCTGGGTTGAATGAAATCAGGTGAAGTCAATGTGAATACAGTGTTAAAAATGTAGTGTTTTTATGACTTACGCAATATGTTTTTCTGTTTACCAGTATAAATAAATATTTTAAATTAATCCCTCGTGGTATCTTACACTTCCTGTATTTTTTGCAGACTGGTCATCCTGCACCAGGGGGCGTGTCCTAACTTTGTAGTTAATGAAACACCTTGAATTTTCTTCCAACCCCCTTGGGTAATGGGGCGGCTTGCCTACCTCTCTTTTTACAGACATATTGGAAGAACCTTGCACTCCCCTGACGGTGGGGACTTTAAAGTAAATAATTAAAAAATGTAGGGATATGTACTGGTTAGCTTAGCTTATAATAAACATGGAAGCAGAGGGAAACAGCTAACCTGGCTTTGATAAAAGTGGAAAAGAAAATCTAGTACAGATCATCATCTTTAAACCATACATGGTGTTTACTAGCTAGCTGCTTCCTGACCTTATGCTAAGATAAAGTGCGGAGTATCCTCAAGTCAAGTGAGACAGTAAATAAGCACACTTTAATTACACCTTAAGTCCTAAAAACCAATAAGCAAAACGTGAGCCGTCTCTCACATGAAGTGGACCTTTTATATTTCAAGCAGAATGTCTGATAAATTATTTAACACAGCTTTACTTCCACAATAAACCAGCGGCATCAACATAAAAGTTAACATTGTAACAGTCTTAAAGTACTAAACAAACAGCAGTTATGCTACTCGACAAAACAGCTCTTCCTCATTACTTGATTAAAGTATAACTTGACGGAGAAGTTTGTTTACTTGTGAAAAACTTAACTATACAACTTAGGTGTAAAATATTAAAAAGATAACGTGAAAAAACTGGGTGAGGAGTTAGAAGGAAGTTACTATTTACCATAGCTTGCTCTTCATACAATCCTTAAGCTAGTAGGCTACATTAGCCACTGCTAGCATACATGCTATGCAGTCGCACTGTTTGTAACAAATGCGCCAAAAAATGTTGGATGAGCTTTCTTAATTTTATTATAAAGAAGGGGTCAAATGTAATCTGTCTTTAAAAATGTGCCCAAAACAGGTTTGGGATAAGGTGTTTAAACACCGACAAACAAATAAAAAAAAATTGTACCACATGCCCTGAATTTCGCCACAAAATGAGTCAGTTTTATTGGTGACCTCTGTCCAACACAGAAAGAGCAAGGTAAGTAATGATTCAGCACTTGATCAAACTATGGATGACCTGCAAACACACCTTCACAACACCAAAGCAAATTTATTAAAGCAGACGAGACAATGTGCAAACAGTTAGAGATATGACCTATAGAGATTATGTAAACAGTGATTACATGTAGAGTTCTGATCCGACTATAGAGTAGTAGTGTAAACAAGATCACTTACACACAAAACGAACATATTGCCCATGGATAGTGGTTACATAGATTGCAACATTGCACATTATAAAGCCATTCTGAGTAGTGCTGGACAGAAGATAGATAAACACCCATAGCCCAAGAGAAAAACTATGGTTTTACCTCCTAGCCTTCATTTTTTTTGCAAAATATGATCATAAAAGTTAGACAAACAGGTTAAAAAGTCAAACACAATTATCTTTTTTCCTTAATACTTATTAGTAGTGTCACTGAAATTGCACATACATTGATTTTAGAGCTATATGTAGAAATTATATATAATTTAAATTTTGTGACAAGTACCAGAATTAAGGGAAAGAAAATACCCTGGTGGGCTTCAAACCATCTAGACATCACAACTGGCATAAAGCTGTCCCTTTATCCTGCTACCTGTTGAGGAATACTGCTTGGCTCCTGTTCCATATTACAAACATGCACCCATACCATAGGCGTATTGGGAGTGCCTACAAAAACACCGTTTTAAAATGAAGCTGATCCTCATCACACTTCATGCACCAAGACGCTGAGGCAAAAGTCCTAACTAAAATCTTCAACTGAGATACTCTCAGCATTATTTTACATTAAAAAAAGCTCTTTAGGCAAATATTGTTATTTACATTAAAAAAATTAAACATTCTGTCAGCTGTCACTTTGCGCAGCTCAACTTTTGTCACTTCACTTGAGTTTGTTCTTCTTAAAGCAAACTCGAAGTGACATTTATCTTTCAGTGGTTGCACTCTCAAGCGCACTCAGTAACCCTGAAACCCTGCAGTTACACACAAATATGGCTATGGTCGAATAAGAGCATAGTGTTATTCCGCTTATATTCCTGGAGGTTTGATTTGGTCAGACTAAGCGGACTCTTCAAGACAAATTTGATTTGGCAAGTATTCAGTTATGGTTATCTCAATTCAAACCTCGGTTTTGTTTGAAATTAAAACCAAACCATTAAACCCCAACCTAGTAAACAACACAGAGACAGCACACCGTCCTCTTCACTCTGTTTCCTAAAACAAATAAAATATAAAACTATTAAAAAGCTGATTCTGGTGATCAGTGGAAGCTGTTACTTGGGGATTTATGGTGGAAATTTTAGATCCATTGAAACGTTACGCTGCAAACACAGCAGTCTTCCTCCTTTCACATCCTCTTGGGCACTATGACGAGAGCAGCGGTTGTCGTTCAGCAGCAGTGCTCTGAAAGACAAATATTTAACACATTTAATGCTGAGCAATTTACATATGTTTTTGTGATGAGAAACAGCTGCTTTAAAAAATATCTTATATTGTTGTTTAATCAAAAAGAAATGTAAAATATTGTCAAATCTAATTTCCATACATTAAGATTTTGCACTTTTCTGTGTTTGTATTATTTGATTTAAATGAAAATCTAGGAGCCTGGAAGGATGAATAGATTCACTGACAGAAAAATAAGACGAACAGTTAACCTCTGATTGGTTTTAGGACTGTCCAAAAGGCGTGCAGAGGTGTTTTTATTCCTTCCTTAGGCCCAACAATGAAATCTTATTGACGTGTACCAGACTCCATTTTGCTATAAAAGACCTTTTATACATGTTTCAACAGTTCACAGACAAAAGGATGACGTCTCTAATGACGTCACAACCCTCACCTCAGGGAGTTTCTGTCGACACATCAAGAACATGAAGATTACTCCCAGAAGAACGCCAAGGCCAATCAGCATGAAGGGAATGTTCTCCACGACATTTTTGTCCATAACGATCATCTGCACCTTCTTGGCTGAGGCGTCGTCAATGAGGGCGCTCTGGCAAGACGATGAAGGACCAGGGAAATGTAAGAAAACAGTTAACAAGGAATACATGCTAGCTTGTCTTTGGGCAAAACGGTGGCTTGGAAGCTTTTACACTAGAATTTCCTTTGGATCTCCGTCTCTGTTAGGGTATCGAAGGATCATTTGAAAAGACGAGTGTAGCTGCTTTGCCTTCATCTCCAAACAGTTATTCAAGACGGAACGGACCTGAACACTTACATACATAAACACCAACTAGCCTAATTTTCAAAGTACAGAATCTAGCAGTGGTACGTTTAGGACAGACAGGCGTACCGAGTGTGAACAAGATAAATAAAAGTTATTATTGCACATAATAATAAGTCACTGTCATTGCACATCATATGAAGTTATGCACTTGTTTGTGTTGCACACTGTGTTGTGTTTGCATGTATAAAGTTATTACAAGTTTGCACATATGAAATTATTGCACAGAGACAAATAAGGTGTGTGCGTGTTTGTACCTCATTGAGATAAACCACAGGGAAGACCACCGTTCTCACGTTTCCTGTTTGACTGAAGGAAAAAAATATAAATATAAAACAATGTTTGTGTGCAGTCACAATCGATCTAGTCATATCTGAGGTAGTGACAACTTTCATTACCTCACAGAAACTGAAATAAAATAATGGCGGCTACATTAAAGTGTTATGCCTTAGCTTTAGAGTATGTCACAAAACAAAAAACTGCGCCCTGTTGACACCAAACGGCCAAACTGCACAAATGAGCCAACACTTGGATGACTGAAAGTTTCCATTTAAACCGAGGTGGAGCTGTCTTGTCACAAACTCAGCGTAAGTCTTGGAGATGAGCAAAAAATCAGTTGCATAATAAAGTAAAATCCCTTGCTTCGGACAGCATCGCTTAGCAAATTAAGGAAGTGGGCAAACATGCTTCCTTATCAACAGGTGACTTAAACTTCCACCATAGGATCCAAATCCAGAAACTGAACTGAACTGAACGCGCTGGTAGTAGAAAAAAAAAGAAGCTCAGAATCCAAAGCACATTATCTCATCTGTCAAACGTGGTGTTGCTTCTGTCACGTCTCGGGTGTGTTTGTTATAAACTGGAACTAGACGTATTCATTCATCATTTTACTGCCGTCAGTGTGAGCGCAGGTGTCCACAAAACCAGCACAATAATGATCAACACCAGACTGAAGGCGGAGGGACCCCATAACAACAACTGAAAATGATTTTTGTTATTTTATTTCAATGCCGTGTCGATGCATAACAAGCGCGCATGGCTGTCCAAAAGTCCACTCATAAAGATGATGGTGGCATAATTGCAGCAGTTATCTCACTGGCAAGCCTTCGCAAAAAATGGCTAGTCATATAGATATTGAAGCTAAAGCTGAATCCAATACAGGGACGGTGAGATTTATGAAACACAAAGTACTTGATTCAACCGTTGAATAACACGAGGCTGATGGTTAAAATGAGCTGCTTACCTGAAGCTGGCCATTTTCTCCAAATAGACATTAACCTGGAGACGCTTCGCTGCTTGCAGGACGATTCCCGTTAGCTGCAAAACAGAATTAAACTTTGTTAGGAACGAACCGCACACCCTGCTACTCCTGATTCATGAACACCTGTGCCTTGTCCAGAATTATTTTATTATTTTCAAGATCTTTATAGCGCAAATAGATTCTCAATCATCCAGGTCATGATATACCCAAAACAAAGGAACCTGGACTTTTCTTGAAGTCTTCTTTGAGATATTTTAGCACTCATCCAACTGCATTTTCCAGTTCTGAATCTGAGCAAACTGGAAATAGAACCGAAGAAGCCACCTGGATATAGGTTTCTTTGGTTTAGCTTTGTTTTAGATGCCAAATATTATGTTAGGATTCATTACATAATACTATCAAGGAGGCATTTAAGGGGTCCAAAATTCATTCTGCAGCATGACAACAACCTCAGATGAACAGCTAGACAACCCTACAGCCTCTATCTCAACATTATCTCGATAGTTTCTTTTGTGTGACACGATGCGACTGAAAAATCACAGTAACAGGAATGCTACAGGCATTCACCTTTGTTGCAGGTAAAAATATCCCTGAAGGGGAAAGTGAAGGTGGTTGTGTTGAGGGCATCGCGACCCAGCAGTCACAGCAGACATTACAGGACTTTGATCAGTCTCAATGTATCACGCAGTGGCACCGTAATGATTACAGTATAGGACGGAGGATAAACAGGGAAAACAGTAGCTTGTTTACTGATTCCTTTTGAACTAACGATCCCGCCGCCTCAAATCTGGGCGTAGATGTATGCGTGACTTAGTATGTCATAGTTTTATGCTGGGTTTTTATCTTTAATGATCACGCATGACAGTTAATTTCTCAGTTTGATCACCTGAGAGCGAGGCTTCAGTTCACTAGAGAATTTATATAATTGTGGACTTAAAAAATACAAAAGCTTAGAGAACAATTCAAAAAAGACAACGTTTATCTCACAATGAAGTCATTTATAATTACACAGTTTGTATCTTTGTGCTTCCTCGCAGCAATTAAAGTAGATAAATTGATTAAATGTTATGGATTAAAAGCAATTTGTTATCTATTAGAAGATACTCTTTGACAGGTGGACTGTTACGAAATCATTTACAGTACCTTCTCTTTGCTTTTGTCTCGGGGTCTCACAAAACACTAGAAACGATTTTCATTCAGTTCGTGTCCCTTTATCAAGGATTTACTACAGTCCTAACCAAGTTATTACAGTATTAGTCAAGATAAGAGCTGTCAGGTCTTATCTTTTGTGACAGCTCCGTACCATGTACTGCTGCTTTAATCTTTAACCACTGCTTCCAACAGAAGCTCTGACCCACGGTTAACCTGTGGCTAACATTCACAGAGCTGAGAGAGTGCTCACCATCTAGTGGTAGTTTAATACCAGACGCAGTCAAATAAAGGCCCGCCCCCAAGTACATCGTAGGCGACGGCGCCCGTCTTATAACGCGCCATCCTAAAAAAGCATAATGTACACTTCTGCTGTCTTATTTTATGAACTTAAACTTGCCATTTCCAACGCTTTGCTGTTCTGGGTTACTCATCTTAAGTATTACTGTCCCATTTTATTTTAAAAGAGGGTTTTTTACTGACAATAAAAGCCCTCTGTCCACTGAATCATCAAAGGGCTGTTACTTTGAAAAGGTTACAGAGCTTGTTGAGTTTTTATTAACAGTGTAACGCAGCAGCTTTAACAGGACAAATGACAGGAGATCTGCAATATAATTAACTAAAGTTATAATTACCAAAAAGAGGGAAGTAGAAATAAAGGAGTTCCTCTAGCCTTCTTCAAACAGAGATCTGTCACCTTCTGTAGCTGAGGTAAAGGCCCCTGATAGTGTTTGAGGAAATATGACTAGTTGTAATACCTACCGGATGGATATCAATGGTCGTCTGGTGCTGCTCCTTGTCAGGTTTCATGCCAAACACATCTCGAACAAACTTTTCATCTGCCTGGTAGAAGTGCGGTGAAGACATGATGATGGGAGCTCCTGAACACACAAAAGATTCAACGACATTAAACCAAACCGATTCAGAAAAAGAGCCAAGACTGGATTACCCTCACATTAAATCAGCTCTACAGAGAACATCTGCTTGCGTGGCACAATGTAACATGGCCTTATTTGTTTCATTCAGACCGGCTGCTCGAGGCATTTCCCACCTTGTTTACATCCACTGACACTCAGCACACCGGAGCCCAGGCAATTACCATCAGGCACGCAAAAGCCTGCATTATCTGGGTTGACAGTTGCGTTGGCAAACACCTCGGCGGGGGGAACGAATCGATACCCAGGGATCCCCTTCACTGTCACGTCGCTGTCATACAGAGCGTACAGGGACCTTTGAAACAGAGTCACATGGTGGTTAACTTTTGGCGGCAGAAACGCGTTTGTTGTAAGCTGATTTACTGGAAAGCACAAAATGTTTCAAAGGCTGAGTCGACGGCCTCAAAAACCTTGGCTGTGCTTTCAAAACCCCAGCCAGCATTTGGCTGACCTGTATGTGAATGCACATGGATCGACAAAGAGGGCTAATATTTGTGGTTTTAGGCAGCGCTAAATGGGTAAATACCTAAAGAGTTAACAGTGGCCTTATTCAAGAGGCCAACACTGACCAGCAATGCAGCCAGCCAGGCTAAAGCGGAAGCCTTAATCAAACATCCAGACCTGGATAACGCTGAGGAGCATTTCACTAGTTAACTCAAGCAAGGAGCATGACACCAGAAATTGTGAAGCACACTAATAGAAGCACTCTCTCACTCCACTCACCTGCAAAGGTCAGAGGAGAACATGTAGAGCATCTCATGCTTGGTGATGACTGGGTGGAAAAAGGCGCCGTTGGTTCCGTTGATCATGTTGCACTCCTCAGATGTCCACCAACTCAGTGAACTACACGTGTATAGAGAAAACTTTAAATTAATGCTTTCATACGCATCATGTGCACTGTGGGATGTGCAGGTTTCATCTATTGACCAGCATCTAACCACTTCCTCATTTTTTCTTGGCAGGCTAAAAAACTGGTACCCAATTTAACAGGCTTCCAGTAGATGTACAGCAATCCTCTGGAAATGTGTGTACGTCTCAAAACTACTTCTTACAGCACAGTGTTAGATAAGACAAAAGAAACTCAAACAGTTTGAACCATTTAGGTTTAAAAGAAAGCCACAGATGACAGAAAGGCATGGATAACTGAGGACAGCCTTGTGACTGATCTGTACCGACTGTTACCTCAGATAAGAAGTTGGATAAGCTAATTACTGAATCTAAACACTTTAGTCTTTACATAGATATGGTCCTGTCAGCCGTGATACAACAATGGCGAGTAAAATGTGCAGGAAGCTTTCATTTTTCTTACCAGAGTGTTATCAAACAGATGCAACTAGCCTTGATCACGATCCATTGTGGCACTGATACAATCACTTGTTATGCTCATACCTAAAGTGCACGTGATCAGTGATTCTCAGCGATTGGATTTAAGGAGGGATAGATCATTGGAATGATTTGAAAAAAGTGACCTTTCATTGTTCCACGTGTCCACTCTAGCGAAGTCCTTGTAGTTCTGTTCACCAGTGAAGAACACATATTGTCCATCGTTTGAACCATTGTTCTGTGAAGAAAATAAGGAATCGCATCAATGCAGGAATACAAGAAACACCCTAAATGTCCTGAGTATTCACAAACGCATGCGCTGTATTAATAAGTCTACACAGAGTATACAATAAATACTTAAATGAGACCTTATAGAAGAGTCCGAAAACCTCATCCAGGTCGGGTTGGAACTTTTTCAAGTCTGCAAGGAGGCGATCGTGATATCCCCACAGAAGCTCTCCAACTGTGCGGGTGGTGAAGAGGCCTTCGTTAAGGGATTTCATGAGGGAGGAGATAATATTAGGTAAAATCAGGTGGTCCTTAAATCTCTCCATCACCGTCTGCCAAGAGAAAGAAGGAGAGGGATGCCAGGTAAAAGAATCAATCATTTATCTAAGTAATACATAAAAACCTCATCAAGTTTACTTAAACTTCAATCAGATACTTTTAAACTCAGCTATCACGAATTCCCAGCATTTAATCCCAGTAAACATTCCCTGTCCAAGGTCAGTCTGGATGACGAATTTAAAAATGTGTAATATATAAAAAGATTTATTTCAACTTTTCTCTTCTATCATATTACCATGAGGGAAGAAGTTTGCCTTCTGTTAGATTAGTTTGTGGTGGAATTTCCTTTAAGTAACTGTTGTAACTGAGTCAGGTTTGTGGGCCTCATACACAGTTTTGCCTTTTTCAGTTCTGGCCACGAATTTTCAGGTGGACTGAGGCCAGGGCTTTGTGATGGCCACTCCAATCCCTTCTTTGTCCTTTGACATTTGCCACAACTTTGGAAGTATGCCAAAGTATGTCCATTTGAAAGACCTACTTGCTTTAACATCTTGGCTGAAGTTTCTTAAATATATCCACATAACCTTCCTCCCTCATGATTTTATCTCTCGTCTGAAATTCACCAGTCTCGTCCTACTATAATCAATATCTATTACTTTGATAATAAACATTTTATAGCCGTTTTCTCCAGTGATGTACTTTGATATCACAAAAACGCAGCTTCTTTGCTATGCTGCTGTTTGATAAAAGGAATAATTAATGCATTAATGAGTAATACTCACCACAGCAGGGATGTTAACCGTCCTGATTAGGTCACTTTCTGGACCTCGGGACATGTTGCGCTCAAAAATGTAGGTTTTAGGGTTTACGGCTGCTACTTTAGTGCCATTATCCAGGAACTCCACCTGCTCCATAGGTCGGTACTCTCTAGTAGAAAAATATATCAGTCAGTTTAAGTTATTCTGACACGCCACAAAGCTGTTCTCCAATTTCTATGTTCAGTATTCGATATAATATTACATTTTATGAGATTCAACAGCTTCTTGTATTAGTGTAAAGAATTTGGGTCAACAAAGATAAGAAAACAATCAGCTGTGTGTGAAGACAAATACCAAAGCTGATGAACTGAACTTTAGCATGGACTGAGTGAGTAAGTGGATCACAAGGTTGGGTCAGTAATGCTGAGTGGACACAATAAAAGCTGTTTTTGGCAGAAAGAGAAGGATGTCTAAATATTTGCAATCATGCAATCCTTACATCTCAGCTGTGTTTGCTTTTGCTGAGAGTGGACAAACACAGGGATGCACTAATATGTTTATTACTCAACTTTAAGAAAAGAAAAAAGTTAGGGGAGAAACACGTGGTTTACAGTAGAAGCTGAAAAATCTGAATTTAAGGAAACAGACAACATAAGTGGAGGTGACTCTGCTTTTATAAACCTAAACCTTGTATGATTATTTTTGTAACTCAACTTGAATAACCCCCCCCCCCCCCCCCAAAAAAAAAAACAGTCTGTGGTCAGGGCCTTTAAGGACAGCATCTTCATAAGATTTATTATCATCCTCAATATGTCCTAAGATTGCTGCCCTCTGGTCTAAACTGCTCTTCATGTTTGCTCTTTTTACACTTCTTTGTCTCCATCCATGCCCGTTGAAGGGACAAGGTTCTGCCTCCAGTATCACATACATTTGTTGAATATCATACAAAGGCCTAAGGCTGACTCACCAAAACTGTTCATTCATTCTCTTAATGCCTTTCTTTGTGTTTAGACGAATATGACAATCAGCTTCTCGGCAAGCCAACCCTGACAGTTGACACATTTTGTTGCCATTATTTGTGCGATCTGTCATTTGTACATTCAGGAAATGCATGAAGAAACCAAAGCTCCTATTCCTGTTTCACCTGTATGTATATGGCCCAATCTCCACCACAGCCGGCCTATCACCCATCAGCACCTCCTGGGGATTTGTGAGATTGAAGAAGTAAAACTGCATGTAGATTTGTGCCGGTGGATTCTCCCAAGCCTCAAATGTATCTGTGCCGTTTTTTAAAACCACTTCCTAAAAGGGACAAAGGGCAGTGGGTTAAAAATGTGACTTAACCCAAATAGCTGATAATAAACTATCACATCACATGACAGACCGCGGTGCTGCACACGCATGCTGCAATAGGTAAAATGACATTTACTTAAGATTAGAGAAAGCTGGTGATATCAAAGCACAATTATTCTTGCGGAAACAGTTGTGCAATATCATAAGATATGCAGTATTGACAGATGTGAATCACATTAAAATAGGTTTAAAACATTATTTGGGGGCATGCTGTGTCAGGCGTTTTATTTTTAAGTTAACATGACATAGCAAAAAATGATCAACAAAAAACAACACACTTTTAAAACATTTAAGCTTAAAAACTGACATGATAACAACAGAAAAAACAATAATAACGATAATAATAACAGAACCTCTAGAATTAGATATTTATTAAAACTGGGTAAACGCAAATACCAATAGATACCACGAGTCACGCTAAATCCTTTATAATCCTTTGTAAATAAGATAAATTCAGCAACATCTTCATAATGAAACTTAATGGCTGTTAAAAACAGACAGGCTGGATGTTGTTGTTTTGTCCAGATAAGCTAAGTATGCTAACATTAGCCGCCACTAAAACGTTAGCTTATCTGACGTTAGAGCTTATAAATAGCCCAAATGAGATGCTTACCTTTTTAACCACCGCCTGTAGAGCATGTGGAAACACGTTGGACAAAACCAGAGAAATGCCAACGATCAATAGTAGAATTGAAAAGGCTCCGGTGCCGTAAATGCAACATGATTTCAGTAGCATGATGACAATGCAACAGACTGACAGCAGTGAGGGGCTGTGGACTGTTTATGTTTTGATGACCCAGGAACTTGCTCGACGAAGCAAAGACTCACATCCGGAATGAAATAATTCACTGTCACCACTTCCGCTTTCTAGTACAGTCGACATCCTGAAGCTGATGATGTCTCTCCATCGCTTTTAAAATACCATTTGATCCATGCTTTAGCTGCATACCTTTTTAAATACGATGGTGCTTTTATAAGTAGAAAAAAAATATGCTCTTTACTCATTAGTCGGTCGTTGAAGTCAAAAGGCAAGGCGAGTGTCCATCTTGAAGTTTACCACTCTTTGTCACGTAAACGCAAAGCTGTTCGCAAAAACTCACGACATTTTGTGGACCTTATAGCTGCCTGTTCATCATCGATATTAGTCGTTGAGACTACATTTCTTTCAATTACACTTAGTCCAAGGAGACTTATCTTGCATTTGTGCAGTAAACGCCGAGAATAAGAAAAACTAGTGCAGTAAAGTGAATGTGCAGTAACTCGAATATGGTGAATAAATTAAAAAAACTATAGTTGTTGCAGTTTAATCGGCAGTGTCCATTAATGTGAAGCTCCAGAGATATACCATGAGTTGTAAACTAAAAAATATGCTTAATATTTATTTCACAACAATTGCAGCATTTTAAATACTTAAAAGTTTAAAATGGGACTGAAAACCTTCATGGACAATTTAATGCAAGTCAGCAGTTTCAATTCTAGCAAGCTATGCGTTTGTCTTGACATTTTTATTTATTTATTTGTTTGTTTGTTTGTTTTTTCTGTGTAGGGCCAAGTAGACAAAAGGGGTCCCAAAGTCTCTATATTCATTTAGAGACAGATGGATTGTGGTCATTTTGTTGTTTCCAATCTGTTTACGACATCTCGTATACATACATTATGTCAGCCTACTAACTGCAATATAACAGGTATTGTCACATAGTTTTCTGCCTCAAGTACATGTGTCTCCCTATTTCATCTGGGTTATGCTTGAGTTTTCGTCCTGTTAAAATTTGGCCAAATAGCTAATGTTTGTGTTAATTCAGGGTTAAAAGAGTCTGCTTGAAATGTGGAAACAGGACACAAACCTAAAACGTGTCACTTATTCTATCACATATTCAAATAACCATCATTTTATTGTGGAAACGATCTAAAGCAATATACACTTTTGCATTCATGACCTGCTGCTGAATATTAAACTTGACAGAGTAACTATGCAGTAAACAGCTTCTCCGCTAGATGTCACTGTCCAGACATTTACTGCCTACATTCTTTGTTGCCAATAAAGTGGAATTATAGTGCTGGTTGAGTCACAACTTAATATAAAAGGGACCACGCCTTGGCCAAGCAGCCTAACCTACAGAAGGAGCAGCCGTCTGTGTCACTCTGTCTCATTTTGCTTTGAGTGATTGCGTGGGCAGAAATGGTCAAAATGACCTTATTTAAAAGATGCTGCTCCACAGTCTCATTTTAATGATACATGCTGAATGGAGTGAAGTAAGTTATTAGTTTTTTATAAGTTATTAGTTTGTTATAAGTTAGATACAATTCACTGGAAAACTGGAAAATGTGATTCTGCGTCTTGAATCGATCATTATGGTGTGACTCAGACAGTGAGGTACCCTATGCTACATTATCTCATCTTACCAAATGTTATCAGCATTACAACTTCACAACTCAGACATGTTCTTGCCTGCATTGATAGGTTTCATGGTAGTGCGGTTGCAACACTGGCCCATAACATCAGCATGACTTGTTTGACTAGCTGAGTTTCTCAACTTAATTTTAAGATACAAAACTAATTTGTACTTTAAGGCCAGGTAGCACACGATGGGAAGTGCTTCACACCTTAAACAAATACTTCAGTAATATTTCCTGTTGATTTGGAGGAGTTTTGTCTTAGTTGCATTGTGGGTAATATATTTGTGAATACTAATGGAAAGGACAAAAATCTCAATGTTAACTGAACTGATGTTGTCCTTCAAAGTCCATCAGCTTTATGTGGGATTTTGGATATGAAACACGCTCCAATCCAGTACAAGAGCTGTTGTATGTACTACCGGTGTTGAAGATGGCATTATTGTTGTTAGTTTTGTCAACAGATGGGGTAAAACCATGGAAAGATGTACTTCAGTTCAACACTAGAGTTATAACTGTTTTGTATCTTTCATTTTATTTCCATTTAAGTTACAATCAGTTAGTTTTCAGTGTGAGTTTCATCAGAATTTATTGTTCACTTGTTGGTTGGTAAACTACATGGCCTATTTTCCCCTAAAATTACATACAGAAGGATTTACAATCATCCAGACTAGTTACTATGGGGGAGTTTGAAGGACTGAGACAGTAGCACGCTCAGTCAGAGTGACTTTTGCTAGAATTATACTGTAATATTTTTAAGATTATACATGTTTTGTCTTCGGTCTTTACAGTATTTTGTATATGAACTTTATCTTCGCTTATTTATATTGTATGAGAGTTTTCTGCTGTTTGTATTGTTTGTAGTTATTACAATAACAATGTCAATGCTTGCTACTCACTTGGTCATCCCAATGATCTCAGTGAGACCTTTACCTGATTGTTTAAATGACAAAAAATGTTGTCCAGATTTATAACAGTGGTCTTCCTTCTCATATGCGTTGCTTTGACATATTTGACTAAAACAAAATACACTAACTGTTACAGCTTATGTTAAAGACAAAAGTGTCTGTGTTATTTAGCCCAGCCCACTGACTAAGATGTGGTTGTCAAAACAACATGTGTTGCTACAATACAATACAATTTAATAGTATTACAAATGACAGCCTACAAAATGAAAACACAGTTGAATCAACAGCTCTCTCAGGTATTTTAAACAGATGCTGAACACAGATTTAGCACAGAACTGTTACACTAAAATGCATTTGTTTTCACTAGTGTACCTAATGAACTGGCAAATGTAAATATATAAAGTTCACACCTAGTTTTAGTTTTTTATTAACTATGATAACCTTGTTATTAAACTCCACTGCAAAATGTTAAAATCTAATTATTGTTAGTGACCAACACCATCAGAGTAGCATTTAGATGTGAATACCAAAAGTGAAATTGAATTTGAATTTATGGCTTAATGAGAAGCTAACGTCTAGCTAGCAATGTGTTTTGGTAGGGGTTATGGCCGGGAGTGAAGTGGTCTGGTGATAAATATTCTGAAATAATTACAAAAGGTATTACAAAAGGTAAAGGTAAGTATTAAATAGGATTCAAATACTCAAGAATAAGTAAAAAGAAGTCTGCTATAGATGCTAGCTCAAACAATGAGTGGCCACTGCACAATTTGGACAGATATCAACACTTTTATGGCACAATTAAGTGATCGAGCTCTGCTGTGTGTCCTCTGCTAGGAGTCGGCTTGAACAAAGGCGCACCACAACTGAAAGTTATAATGTCCTCAACATTTATGGCTTAACCACAAGCTAAGCACTGGCTTAGCAGTATATTTTGATAAGGGAGTCAAGGGAGTCAAGTTAAGTGGTCTGGTGAACTGTAACCTGAGACAATTACGTAACAGTAAATATCAAACAGGACGCAAATACTGGAATAAAAAGTAGTCTGTTATAGCTGCTAGCTCAAACAATGAGTGGACACTGCCAAATTTACACTGTTCCACAGGTATTCAGGGTAAAGATACTGAGCATGAAATAAAGTGATAAGAGTGCTGCTGTGTCTATGTTGTACCAAGAGTAGACTTGGTTAGAGAGGTTATATATATGTAAAAAAGAAATGTTTAACTAAACTACATCCTTGTGTATTTTATTTTGTGGGGAGTATCCCTTTAACCTGAACATGAATGGGGCTCAGCGGAGAACAGAGGAGGGCTCGCTCACCGCGGTCACGAGAGCTCTGGCGGAGTGACGTCACTTTCCTGAACCGGGCAGCAGCCGTTGAGCGTTGAGACCAGAGAGAGGAGCAGGAGTCCACGAACGGACCAACTTTTAATGTATGCGGGTCCCGGAGAGCCGCCGTAAGTGCTTTCTCCCCTCTTTATGCATCCCCCTGGTCGACTTCGCTTGGCTCCTTCCTCACTTGTTCGGTAGCTCGTCTGTTTTTTTTTTTTTTGGCTCAAGAAGAAGAAGAAGAACAAGAGCGGGGTTTTTTTTTTTAGTCCTCCTCCTGAGTTCCAAAACACAACCGGGTAAGTTGGTCCACTCATTTTATATCTTGTAAGTTGTTTTGGTTGGAATTATGTTTGTCGTTTTATTTATTTTTTTAAAGTATGAGTCTCACAACTTACTGTTTTGAGCCTTAGTGGTGAACTGAATAAGCACAGCTCCCAGCGGCGCAGCTACAGAGCGTATCAATCTGATTGTGTTTGTTGTACAATGATGCACGTCGCCTGCATTTGAGCTGAAGCTTCACCTAAATTTTGTTCACATATTCACTGGCTTCATGCAAAACTGCCCGAGGAGCAATATGCAAATGTGCAAAGGTTTTGTACTTGATACAGCCAAGTATGAACTACACGGTGCAGCAATTCCTGCAACAGTAAGTTTGACAATGGATGCAGTCGTAAATTTTTACTCCCCTTAAGGGTAGACAACACATTTTTATGGTATTTCTTTTTGCAAACGAGTTCCCGACAAGCATGAGGTTATACATACACTTAAAACTCAAGATCTGATGAACACTTTCTAACAGAAGTCCTTAAATAGCCTCAAAAACTGAGGGCAGCTAAAATTAAGTTTGTTCAGCAAGAACTCAAACAAGTCCAGTTGCCTTTGTGTTAGCGTTGTATTTTGGATGACTATTTCCCACTTTTTTTTTGTCTGGAAAGCCTTTATGAAAACACACACTTTACAATGTTATTCTTTCAGACCAGATTGCCAGTGATCATTACACAGAGTCTCAAATTGCTTACGTGGTGCTCTCATTTAAAACACAAGTAAAGACACAGAGGCCCTGGTAAAAATAACGAAATAAGTAAGAAGCCTAACTTTGGCTGGAATGCTCCAAAGGATATTTTGCGGTTAAATCATCTACAAGGTCATTTCAGGTATGAGAGACTGGAAATTGCTTGGGGCGGATAGGGTTCAAAAATACAGTCTCCAGACATCCCTAAGGGTTCTGTGGTGATTTATAGCATCCTTGTAGGAAATAATAAAGAACCAGAACCAGTTATAACAACGGGCTTGAATTAGAATTGCTTGCAACCCAGAAATACTCATTAATTCAAGATTGAAGTGGAATAAAGTTCAAGTATTGAACAGTTACTGTTTTAGTAGAAGTCTGCTTAATGAGGCTTTAATAAACACCGTATTCTTAGGAGTATTAATTAGGAAAGTGGTGATTTACTGAGGCTCCACACTATTGCCACCGTAAATCCCTGCAGATGCACTCAATGATTACAAGTCATACTGAGTGGAACTTGTGTGGACATAACATTACAAAATACTTCTTAAGTCAAGCAGTTCAGTCTTGAGAAACACTAAATCACATTTGAAATGGGAGCTAACAGTGCAGAGGCTAAATTTAAACGTGTGTGTGTGTTTTTTTTCTTTCTTCACAGTCTCAACTGAGCGATTGATTGAGTGACTGCATGGCTCAGACTGAACATGAAGAGCCTCAAAGCCAAGTTTAGGAAAACCGATGTAAGTAGTGTAACATGTGTTCACGACTATGTAGATTGCGTGTTCAAGCTGCCATGTGTGGACATGTGTATGTCTGCGCGGATGAGTCGCTGTCTGTGCATGGAGGGCTTGAGCAGTTGTGAATGATTTCTGGCTTCACTTTGGCGTCAGCAGCACCCGGTAGCTTGTTATATTTGCTCAGGAAAAACATAAATACGTTTGAAAAATAAAATAAATACCATTTACTGAAAACAGATAAAGTATGGCATGCCTGTTTTCACAAGCATGGCGGCTCTTAATGTGTGTGTCATGAGAATTTGAGGACCGGGATAACAGATCAAAACATAACAAAACTATTATTTATGTTGTTAACAATATGACAGGAACTTTCATAAAGACAGACGGTAACAGAAACTAAACATTTCATACCGAATCACTTGCTCCAGATGAGGATTCAATCCCACTGACTGTGAATCAGTCTTTAGGGAGTCATTTCTCCATATTGTTTCACAGTCATTCATTTGGTCACAGTCTGAGATGCTCTACACTCACAGGAAGTGAGGCGTCTCCACAGCGTCTGACTCATCTGTTGTCACGGTGACCCTAATGACACGGAGCCAACCGGCAGACAGGAAAAGTCTGGAGGGTTTTCATGATGAATGAGTTTTAGGGAGGGCGTGTGAAAAGTCAGAAGTAGAGAAGTTGGCGTTTGGGGTGCAGAACGCAGAGTAAATGAGACACTTGGCTTATGCAGACAGTTTCCATGAGATTAAGAGTGTGCGGTGGGGCAGGATGGTGAGCTCTGGTTAAATGGTATGTTTGCTGTGTGAGAAAGAGGGAGAATTATAGGCGCCATTATTCAATTACACCCAAAACATACCATAAAGGGGTCTGCTAAGAAGGGTAAATGAAATACTTAGAGACCCACCTCTAGGACATCTTGGAAAACATTAAAACATGCTCTTATAACTATAATAATAGCACATTATGAACCTACTGCCTTTTACATGCCCCTGCTGCCTAATATTGGTAAATTATTACAAATTCTGTGAGCTATGTGGAGGAGTACAATAGTGCCCATTGTTCTGGAAAATGTTGAATCCAGCGCTGGGCTGCGAGGTCAAATAGCTCCTCCTTAGTGAGTAAAACGGACGGTGTCTTGTCTCACCTTTACCGGGTGTTTTCCAGTCAGAATCATTAATATAGACTCACTTGCCATTACATTAGGTACACTAGTGAACACAAATGCATTCTAATATAAAAGTGCTGCACTAGATCTCATCTTCATAAAGGTTATGATATTCAGCATTTGTTTTAAATAACTGATATGGATGTTGCTTTAACTGTGTTTTAATTTGGGAGGCTGTAGTAGTACTATTACTGTATTTATTATGTTGACAACTCCATTTCAGTCAGATGTCTGGGTAAATTACGGAAACTCTTTAGTGTTTCACTAAGTACAGTTTACCAGCACCACAAACTACATCCTCCAAAATATTCATACAGGTGAATGGCCGCACTGTGTCAACACAAACAGGCATTGAGTCTGTTACAGGGAGATAACATGGGAAGTCAGTGCAGGACTCATATCAGATGTGTTTGTTTTCATTAGTGTACCTAACGTTTTGACAAGTGAGAACACAGGACCAGTTTAAAACAGTTTGATTTGCTTTGGGAACGAAACGCTCATCCTCACTGAAATAGCCAGTCGTAGGCGGCATGAGAGAAGACAGGGAAGAGCAGTGGATGTGAATGTTGCTTAGAAACACAACTGATGCCATTTGCCGTCATGCATTCCTTTGCAGACCTCCCACCCACATACAGTACATTGTCGCTCTTTGATCGCCTGGGTACTTGTTCTGTTTGTCTCCTGTTTTATATAACAAGCCCCCATTTTCATACCTGTATGTTGATATAATACAGTAGTTTGGAACAGAAAAATAATCTCACCATTTTATTTACTGGTCATTAACAAACAAGACAGCATTTCTGTCTTGCATTCTGTACAATTATATGATCAAAGGACGTTATTGTTTGGCTTTGGAGTATTACGTAATTTAACATTTCTGACTCCAAAAGCATCCTTATTTCTGCATATTTTGGGTTTCATGCAAAGCCCTGCATATCATCCAAGTCAATACAACAGCCTCAGTGTATATATGGCACGCATGTTTCCATTGATTATACTGGTCTATATTCAGAAAACATTGTTTCTGCTTTGTTGCATCCTGGAAAAGTCCAGCATATGTAGCCAACTGTATTCTGAACATAGACTTCCAGTTAAATGCACAGTCAGTTTTGTGCAATGGAGAACTTGGAGAAACATCGATAGCATTGTAGCCCACACTTAAAATGAACGGTCATGATGCAGGTATGCAGTAAAATGAAGAGTTTCACAGGCAGACGTGTTTATCCTAGCCAATAGTCATTCCACAGCTTTTTATAGAAACCCTGAACAACCGTAATAGAAAGAAAATATCTCTTTGGTTCTATTTTAGGGAGTGTGTGTCAGTGACAGATTACCCAGGAATGTTTCTCCCCAAAAACCAGCCTTGCATTTTTTCAACAAAATAACAGAAACTTCGTGCTTTTGTAAAAACCTTTTTTTTTTTTTTTTAAAGACATTCCCAGATAATTTGCAATGGAATCTGTGGTTCAGTGTGAAGTCTTTACTAAATGCTTCTCTTTAAGTATCCTTGTCCAGCATAATGAACTGAATGCATCAGTCAAACAAAGCTTTGCTGAAACACCTCAAAAACACGACTACGACACGAATACGCCTAAATAAGGCAGACATGTGAAAAGACCTGGGAGGTGGTTGCATTAGCTTAGCAGTGGTGTTCATGACTCACAGTGAGCAGCCAGCATTTTGTGTGCTCAACTTTTCATGTCCAGTGCTACCGTCACATGCTATTGTGTTTACCGTGTTCACAAGTAAAGTCCACATCCGCAGTCTGCAGCAGTGTTCTTATGACTTACGGCTGATGCTACCGCTTGAACGCTAAGCTTTTGGTGTACACGTCTTCCCATGCTGTAACCACATCATTTTAAAGCAGCAGTAATCATGAGCTCACAGGTTCCAATGCCAGAACCCTGAAAACGCTAGACAGCACTCAGAAATACTAGCTAGTACGCCTGTGCCTGTGAAAAGTTGTTCAAGAGAACATTTTCCCATCACAGCAAACACGTAATCACATTAATTCATTTCACGTGCTTAAATCCATGTGGCTTACACAGGGATCATTATAACGAAGCTCAGTGCAGACACACAGTTGAATTTTGAATTGTATTTCACATCATGAGAAATATTTCGCACTGAGCTGCAGACAGTGTGCAACACACAGCATGCAGAACCTTCTATTTAAAGCAGCCATAAATGATATCTTGACTTTGAACAATCATTAGGCAGGAGATAAGTGATGTGCACTACGCCTGATTGGCCTTTATGCCACTCTGATAAACTCATCCTGTGTACCTGTAAATATGTTTTATGCAGCTTTATGGTTACAGACTATTTTAGGCCAAGAGGCTTATTTATCACTTTGGCTTATTCTATAATTCATCTTGTAAAGTGCACAAAGACAAAAGTCCTGATTGCCCAAGACACATATTTGCATCTGTATTGTGTTGTTTCTTTTTATCCTTGCAGGAGATTACTGGCTCAGTAGGTGCAAATGTCACGATGAAATAAATCAAACATTACTGGCACATAAAGCTGTGTTTGAATGAGAGGCCATATCCCATCATTACTTGAGTCAACATTCGTTGGTCTCCACCATGGCTCTACTAAATTGATGTCATCTCCTCTATTAACAAAAACAGATTTTCTTCTTCCCACACAATGTGTGGTAAATGCTTTTTTTCATTAACTTTAACTACTTTTTCTGACCTGGCAGCATGTTTGATTATTGAGAAATACATCTGAATGTAGAAAGATGGAGCAAGCTAGCTTAAAGCTGCACAGCCAGGCACACTCAGCAGAATGTGTCACCAGGTTAAGTAGATCAGCTTTCTCCAATGTTGCGCTGTGAAAGCTCTGTGAGGCTAAGTAGTGTGAAAACGCCGCCTACGCCTAAAGTGCTCATGAATTTCCAAGTTTAATATCAAACAGCGTTAATGCTGCACAAGAGACTAACTGAGAAGACAACTGAATGTGTTATATCTTCATGGATTACAACGGCAGCAGTTACTTTCTGCTTTGGTACCATCATTGCTGTGTTTTGTGCATACCAGTGCAAAATAGGGAGCAGCACCAGTGTTGCTTTATAACAGTCTGTGAGCATGTGTCTAGTTATGCGAGGTTTAAGTGAATCAGAGGAAATCTTGCAAGTGTTTATGTGTCCATGTATGTTTGCATGTCTGTCTGGTAGACTCTGTGTCTGCATTGGAGTATATCTTTTAGATATATTATTGACATTTTGGGATTTGTTTGTGGATCATTTCTGCTATGACTTTTAAGGCAAACAAACAGAATAATGAGGGAGTTCCCGTGTGTATGTGTGGGGTTGAAGAACAGTGTTTGAGGCAAGCAGACAGCATAATCTCTGGGAATGGGTTTGGCCAACAGCCACACCAAGACTTAGAGGCTTTCTGCTTCTGCCATGTCTGAACAGTCAGCTGTCAGAAATGACCTATGACCTGCAAGAATTATTGTAACGTTTATTTTTAAAAAAAAGAAAGAAAAGAAGCCTTGATTAAATCTGAAATTAAATATCAATTTATTTTGTTTCTTTAATCCCACAACCTTTGGTAACATAAAGTGATAAATGTGAGTGATGATGAGGCTTTCAGCTTATTAATAGCCATTTATACCCATTTCTAAACATTAGGTAAACTAGTGAAAACGAATGCATCCTAATAAAACTGCCCTGCACTAGATCTTAGCTTCAACGTTATAATGTTAAGTTTATGTGGAAAGGTGGTAATTCAACTGCATGATCATTTACCCCTAAAATGGGGTTGTCAAAATAATGTGTTGGTACAGGACTGTTTTATTAAAACACATTCATTTTCACTAGTGTCCCTAATGTACAACATTTTTTATTAGGTTTAAATGAAATAACATAAAGATGTAGCTTAGTTCAGTTGCAATACCAAAATACTGCTTTTCTTAAACTGTAATTTGTGAGATATAAACACGGTTTTCTACAAACTTGTGTTTTTGTTTAACAAAAGGAGGATAAATCTCCAGTTTATACACAGGCATCTGTAAGAGCCCAAAAATATAGTTAAAAACTGGCCAAACTCTGATTACATGGAATTTGACTAGAAAATCAGAACAAACATTCAGTTCCAGCTTCCAGTACTTGGTGCTATGAGCACATTTAGGTCTTAGAAAAACAGATACGTGTAATTAGCTTGAGAAATCTTAATTGAGTCTTATGTAGTGAGCGTCGACCCTTTGAGACCACATTAACAGCTCCATGCCTGCTGTTTGAGCAGAGCTTCTCTAAATGACTTAATTAGCTTTGATTATTATCTTACTCTCAGCCCGTTACTACCATCCCCCAGGCGCATTATTTCCAAGCTGCGCTGCTGCAATCACACACACACACACTGAATCAGTGAATGTTATTGTCTGTGTACTCCATTGTTGACAGTAGTATCGAATGCTCACCCGACCCATCATACTGTCACACTGCTTAAAACTTCTCCCCCAGCTGCTAGATTAATCGGGATTACTCAAGGCTTACACACACACACACACACACGCATTCACACGCATGCATTCACATCCGTGAGTGTGGATCCACAACAGACGGACACACACACACACACCCTCCTCTTATCATCCCACCGTCTCTGTGTCTAATTGATGTGTGGATTATTCTGTCTCCTTTCACTCCACATCTGTTTCATAGCTTCTATTCATGTGGGCTACATGGGACTGGAGACTAAACTGCACATTTACCGTTTGCTGTATTTTTGGCAGCTTTGAAATGTATGAAGTCTGAATTGAGCTTCACCAATATGGGAGGAATGGAGCCCCTCTTATCAGGAGTTACGAAATGTGTCTGGTGTGTTAACTGGAGCAGAACTGCAAAGAAAAATCACATGATAAACATTTTTAAAAAATGCTTTGTGCAATGTGCGGTTAAATAAACCACAATATGACCCAGCATTCAAGGAAAATATAGCCCATTAGAGAAAAATGTTTGCGCCCTGCTTTTTCCAAAAAAAGAGAAAACATAATACATTTGCAAAAAATGTCATTATACTGCTGAAGTCCTACAATTATAAAAAGGTTTCTTTTTAACAGGACCACAGCCTGAAGTATCCCCTCTTGGCTGTGTTTGATTTGGCCCAGTCCGACTTGGTTTGGCCTGTAATGGTTTGCTCTGGAGGGGTGCAGGGAAAGGGTATTAGTACTGGGAGTGACAGTAAAACCTCAGAGACAGCCTGGCATTAATCTGGGAGACGAGGTGGAGGAAGGGGGTGTGTGGCTGTTTATGTGTTGTCAGTTGTCGGCAGGAAATAGAAGAGCAGAGATAACTATGAGTAGCTTCACACTCACTACAAACAGTTTAAGACTGAATATTAACTTAATACTGATGCAAAGACGTGTGTTGGGTTTGTAAAACTTTAACTTTAAAGTTTAATCACGACAGTCAGGATCCTTAATGATCCGGCTGCCAACCAGGACTTGAGCTGCTTAATCGGTTATTTGATGTAATGAAAGAAAGTCATCTATCTTTCCATCTAGACAATGTTGTTTTAGCTTAGGGGGCTTTCATGCTTATGCTTGCTTTCAGACTTTCATGCTGTTTCATGGTTCATGTACCTGTGCTCTGTATATAAAATGCATGTTTAACTTGTTTGTCTATATGCTGAGACCCCTGAGGGAGAAGATGCCCTCTGGAGGCATACAGCAACCTGTTCACACAACACTTACAAGAGTTAAACTGCTTAGCTACATAAGTGTAATGTTATTATTATCAAATAATTATTCTAACATATTTTCTCATCTTCACTCAGTTGATCTGTCTCAGTGCACCATCCCAAATTAACCAACCTGATGGGTAAATGCTCCTGGTTTTGGGAACAACCTAGGTGTGAAAGCACTGTCTCATGAAAGTAAATAGTAGAGTCTTGTCAATGTATTTTCTTGCTTACAGCAGCTTATCATGCATGTCATGTCCAGCCCATCTATGCGGTTACTTTAGTCACCATGGTTTTAATTGCACTAGCGCTGGCTCTCATTATGCTAAAGTTTCACTCTTTTTTTTCCATAATTATGCAGACAAATGTTAAAAACAAATTACAGACCGGACTAGTTAAATGAATCGACAGAAAGTCCGGGGGAAATAGCTTAGGGTCTGTTTAAATAAGGATCCAATTAAAGCGGGAACTGCCCATGGGATCTCTTTATCCCTTATCGCCTGTGAACATGGACTATGGACACACAGCCAGGAAACCTGCTCGTCGGCAAATGTAAAAATACACAGAGTATGCTGAGAGAAGGCGGGTATGATCCTGGTGCCTGCATGTGTTTGCATGCTCATTTATGTGTGGGTGTGTGTTTGTGTTGGGGCTAGTTTGCTGTCTGATGAGGATTTGAAGAAACAGTATTTCACACCTCTGTGTGGAAATTACAGTACACGTGAAACGTCATATATGTGACAGTTTGTGGAGATTTATTTATTAGTGGGTTCTTTAGAAAACTATATGCGGTGAGCATTACTCGCCAAACTGACACAAGTTGACCTTGCTCTGCACATGCAGATGAAGTAATGGTGCAGGACATAACTAATCACTGATAAAATATAGAGAGTCAGATAAGGTGAGTGAGGGGAGTTCAGTTGAAAGGTTGAGGAGAAGGGGGATGAGTTTTAAGTAATAATGATAGAAGAGAGACACTGATGAAAAAATAACAAGGAAGAACTGGATAAAAGATGAGAAGATGAACAGATAACAATAAAGGAGGAGAGAGTGCAGATGACTGGGAAGTAAGTGTGCAAGAGAGGAACCCTGTTTGAGTGCTAAGAGCAGTCAAAGCTCCCCGCCCCCAGCTTGGTTCAGACGGGTTGTTTAGTTTGGCCTACTCTGAACAACTGGAACAATATTCATGCTAGGAGATGGATGGAGGGAGGGTTAGACTCAGTTCACCTGAAGAAAAAAAAAAAATCTCCATTATAAGAGACTTTTGGCATTGTGGTACTTGATTTGCGACTTACTTCTGAGAACTGTTTTCACTTGCAAATGTTTATGTTTTTAGTTTTGTCTAATGATTTAATGTTTATGGATACAACTTTAGGGAACCAGTTTCCTGTTAGATGTCTGTTGTTCATGAGGCTATGTATGTCATGTTTTTTGTTTTTTTTTAGTTTGACTACATTACTTTGAATTTTGGTACAGTCTATGTGTGTTTGAACTGCCTTTCCTGTCTTGATGCTGTGTACCACCCCCTTGCTCCTCTGACTTTATGAGCATCCCTTGAGCGTAATGAGACTGGTTGCTTTCCAGCTCCAACAGTGTTTATTTATAGGGCAGGAAAAGCTATTTGTGACAGGAGGAAGTGTTGCACGAGAGCTATTTTTTACTGGAGGTCTTCTTGCACCCAAAAAGGTCCCTTGCCGGACATCTGCACCCGTCCTTCAGTTCGAACATAGTCTACAAATACATTTAAAGGATTAAACCGTGTTTTTAAAGCACTCTAGCTGAAAGATAATCTACTTGCTGGAGGTCTTTAATGCACTTGGGGCATTACAGTCTAGTGCATATATAATGTCTAAAAGTCTTTTCACATTTAGCTAATGTTAGTATTCACAACATATGTGACTGAGTGCTCATCAGAGTCATGGTGGTCCCATAGTACTCCTGTAACTACACAAGTTGTTTATGAGAGGAACACTGTAAAGTGAAGTGAAGCTGTAAAGTAAAAGGTAAACTAATTAGAGGTCAACTAATTACAGTTGGTAGTTATTCAATGGTGAAGTCAAGAGAAGGAGCAGATGGTGTACTTTGTTTAATGGAAACACTGAGAAACAATATGATCTCATCCTATCTTTCATTTATTAGTCAAAAAGCATGAAGTAATAGTGCAGTTCTGGAAATACTGTGAAGGGTTAAGAATGAGCATAGTGCCATACTTGGCATGACGTCTTTTTAGGAACACTTCTCCCTTACTTAGATTTTATAGGAGTGTTAAATGTGCTATAAATACTGAATGACTGTTGGGTTTAGTAACACAAATGAAGGAAGACTAAAAATAACCTAAGCAAGGACAAAATGCTGCTTAATAATTTCTTATCGCATCCAAGACATAAATATTCTCCTTGGCAGTCTCGGTTCTTGGCAAAGTTGGCGCAAAAAAACTCCCTTGGCAGCCATTGGTGGTTAAAGCAGTGCCAGTTTAACTTGGTTCTCATTGGTGTATTCAAAGGGAAACGTCTCAAGTCTGTGAGCAGGTCTTGGGGAGCACTAGGGCATATGTGAAAGATTGAAAAATTGTTACAAGAGATTTTAAAAATAATAATAATAATAATAATGATGATCAGTAGGTGTTATGGTAGAAAGAATTGCTCTTGCTTGCCATGAGTAACCAGATCATCATATCTGCTTGATTCTCTGTAGGCTAAACACAGCCTTGGGAGCTTCTGGTTACCACATGTGTACTGCTAACATGAACTGGAAGTCACAACGAAACGAACTGCCAGGGAATGATTTTTGTTAAGAAGATGACGAGACTAACGGTTAGCAAGATGGTGACTGTGTAATTAAATGTAGGAAATGCAAAGGTGTAATGAAAGCATGAGAGTGCTGGGAATGGGTTGTTTCCTCAGACACATTCTTACAAAGAAAGGTCATTATGACTAAATTACAGCATGTTTACTTGCTATCTAGTCTCAATTTCAGAAAATGCAAACACCTCAAAAGACCTCTGACCTTTCCTGATATTTTCCAAATCACAAGAGAGGACAGTTGTGAAATTGTGGTTACTAGTCATATCTACAAACATGCTTGGTTTATATATTAACATCAAAATTAAGTCCTGAGAAGACTCATATACACTATATTACCAAAAGTATTCGCTCACCCATTCAAATGATCAGAATCAGGTGTTCTAATCACTTGGCCTGGCCCCAGGCGTATAAATTCAAGCACTCAGGCATGCAGACTGTGAAACAAGACATTTGTGAAAGAATGGGCCGCTCTCAGGAGCTCAGTGAATTCCAGCGTGGAACTGTCATGGGATGCCACTTGTGCAACAAATCCAGTCGTGAAATTTCCTCGCTCCTAAATATTCCACAGTCAACTGTCAGCTCTATTATAACAAAATGGAAGCGTTTGGGAACAACAGCAACTCAGCCACGAAGTGGTAGGCCACGTAAAGTGACGGAGAGGGGTCAGCGGATGCTGAAGCGCATAGTGCAAAGAGGTCGCCGACTTTCTGCACAGTCAATTGCTACAGAGCTACAAACTTCATGTGACCTTCAGATTAGCCCAAGTACAGTACGCAGAGAGCTTCATGGAATGGGTTTCCATGGCCGAGCAGCTGCAGCCAAGCCACACATCACCAAGTGCAATGCAAGGCGTCGGATGCAATGGTGTAAAGCACGCCGCCACTGGCCTCTAGAGCAGTGGAGACGCGTTCTCTGGAGTGATGAATCACGCTTTTCCATCTGGCAATCTGATGGACGAGTCTGGGTTTGGAGGTTGCCAGGAGAACGGTACATTTCAGATTGCATTGTGCCAACTGTGAAATTTGGTGGAGGAGGAATTATGGTATGGGGTTGTTTTTCAGGAGCTGGGCTTGGCCCCTTAGTTCCAGTGAAAGGAACATTGAATGCTTCAGGATACCAAAACATTTTGGACAATTCCATGCTCCCAACCTTGTGGGAACAGTTTGGAGCGGGCCCCTTCCTCTTCCAACATGACTGTGCACCAGTGCACAAAGCAAGGTCCATAAAGACGTGGATGACAGAGTCTGGTGTGGATGAACTTGACTGGCCTGCACAGAGTCCTGACCTGAACCCGATAGAACACCTTTGGGATGAATTAGAGCGGAGACTGAGAGCCAGGCCTTCTCGATGTTGTAAACACACAAAGAATCTACCATACAACTAAATCACAATATACAGTACTCAACTCACTCACATTCACTTCTATCTTTCTGAAAACGTCATGTCACAACAATAGACTGTAAGAAAAGTGGACATCATGACAGCTCCTCAAAAGTGAAGCCAAAGCAAGTAAAGCTTAAGCTCCACCTTTCCCATGTTAGTGGATAGGACTTAGGCCAAACTAAAACAGTAACATACTAACAATAAACTAACAATTTTTATGTTTTTGCTTTTTAATTCAAAGTCTGACCCAGTTGTTAGTAGCTGAATTGCATTGTGGGTAGTGACTCCAGGTCTTCACGATGCATGTGTGTGATTAGTGCTGCATTGAATTTAAAACATTTTTGAATCTGACAATGCTGTAAGAGGGCAAAGCTGGTACTCTTTAATTACTCTGTTGTAAAAGTGAAACTCTCATAATGTAAATTTGTCTCATTATCTAAACATGCAGCCCACATCAGGCAATATTGTGAAATACATGGCAGCATCTTTCATTTTAAGAGCAACCATCTGGTCTTTGTTTAACAGTTCTGTATACTAACTCTTTTAGTCCTGGTTTCAGAGTCTAGTAAACCATTGTGGTGTGTGTGTGCGTGCACGTGTGTGTGCTGCAGAGGGCAGTAAGCGGTCTCAGCTGTGGCCCGAGAGAAAGGATGTATTGTTTGAGGATATTTGAGCATCTGCTTTGTTGCAGATAAGGGGTTTGAAGTTAACAGTGACTGCTGATCAAAGGGCAGAGATATTGTAGATGTGTCAATCTCTGTCTTCTGTTTCTTTTCCTTTCATTTTGTACATTGTTCACTCGTCCATCCTCTCCTCTGCTTCCTGTCTGTACTGCTCTCCTCTGTCTCTTAGCTACTCCTAACAAAGAATATTCTTTGAACTTGTCTCAATGTTATTCCCCTCTGGAGTCAAATCTGGTTGTGTTCATGTCCATCCTCCCATCTAGCCTACTTTCCTTTTGCATTTATTTAGCTTTATCTCTCATCTCTGCATGTAATCCCATAGACAACATAATTCCTATTCAGACAAAAGACAAATCTGCTTGAGTTGACTTCCTTTTTAACGTTTTGGTAAGACAATCTTTCTGTTGAACATCTATATTTATCTATTTCACTCATGTTCTTTCGTCACAACAAACTTTTTTTTTCTTGCCTGGCCAACATTTTAGCCTCGTTCTGGCAGTCTCTCCAACACTTCAGCCCAGAGCACGATTTCCTGAATATTACAGCCCAGATCACCATGAAATTAGTTTGGGTATTTTTTTTCATCCCCACAGTATTATTAGCATGGATTTTGGTGCCACCGTCAGGTCAAATTTCCCTTCAATCCATGACAAGGCATCTGGAAAAGTAATTCCTGAACTTCCATGAAATTTGCCATAGATACGCAGTAGACTAGGGGGAGACCTGGGAAAATGTTTTTTTATTTTTCCAGTGTACAGATCACGGAGGACTTTTTGTGTCTTTGCTTATCAGGTCAAATTTAATGTGGAACTAAACCAGTTTCATTGAAAAATCCGGCAGAGTTTCCCTCTTAAGGTTTTTAGGGCTTCCAGGCATAGTGAAAGTAAACAGGAGCACGTAGAAAATCAAAGAAGAACAAACACATTTTGATGTGCAGATCAACAAAAATGTTATTTTGCCATTTTCGGAGGGAAGTACTAAAGCTTTTCTAAAGTAAATGTTTATCTGTGCAACTTCAGCTGCTCTTAGCAGTTAAACTTTCTAAACACGCAGAATATGATGTAGGATTTACTATTTCCTGATCTTAGTTTGTTTTTCTGTTTGAGGGTTCAGAGAAACAGGCATGTTCATACATCAGTTATTAGGGTGCTGGATGTCTGTACGGTTGTTATTTATTGGTAGTAAAGACTGAATACTAGAAGTAGCAGTTCTAAAATTTGTTTCCAAGACTTAACTGTGAGTCCAGTCAAGAAGAGGGGATAGAAGGAAAGAGGTTAAGGAAGAACGAGTGTCTAAAATGTAAAGCAGAGTTTATACCTCTGCGGGACATGGACGACGTAACCTACGCCAGTGTGAGCCATTTTACTTGTGGGCTCATCAGTCTGGCTCACGCTATATAAACATCATCCAAATGCTAATCGGTGCTGTGTCCTTTTTGAAAGTTGAGTTAATTTTTGTTTCTACTTCCTGCTTCACTTTCAACAATGGCAAACCTCCTTAGTTAACCTTTTCTCAATGTGTTCCAACTTTACTGATCCAAAACAATCAATTCAAAAATTGCAACGATGGAGAAGCAGCTGGAAATACTAAAGCTGAAATATGCTACTACCAAGCGGACCGATCACAGCTTTGAACTCTGCGTTGCAGCAGCGTGTAGTTACATTTCTGAGGAGGTGCACATCAGTTACGGTGCTAGGCTCCGTTGGTGGTCTGCTCTGTCTTGTCGCCGTAGCCTCTGCGTCAACTTAGTGCAAAAATATAAACCGCCTATAACTTAAAAGCAATCCACAAGATATAATGTAAGTCGCAAAATGTCAGATTTATAACACCCTCTCAACACATATATCAGTTAATTAATTTCTTTTAACTCTTCATTTCTTTCACATGGTGGCTCCTTGCTCTCTTGTCCTTGTAGCCAGCCTCAGGCCTGGACAAACAGGAAACACTTAGTGTTATCAGCTCACTCTTTGTGTGTCTTAATGAGTGTCAGGCTAAAGACAGAGAAAGAACACACACCCTGATCTCACTGTAAACACACGTACTTACTGCAGCCAAAGAAACAGAAAGAGCAGGAGAACTTGAAGGGGAGGCAGGGGGACAAGAAAGAGCTGGAGGAAACTCAGCTGAAAACAGCACTTCCTGGTGATACAAACAGAACCCCAGTGGTCTTACTGGTTTAAAATCTCAGGATCTGTGACCCATGACCTCTGTGTTGGCAAAGCCTGCAGTACTCACTACCTGTAGATATGGTCCAAATGTATTCCTGGTTAAAGTGTTGTGCAAACGATTTTACTGTGAAATGCAGTTGTTGCCCTGCTTGAACCTTACAGAATGAGGAGTATGGTTGCAACTAAACTTTTATTCTTTAATAACAGTTCAATTATTATTTTTCTTTGATTTGATTAGTCATGGTGTATAAAATCTATGGAGATCTTGTAACTCTAAGAGTCCAGAACTCAGTTATTCGGTTTATAATCACATAACGCAAAGGAAAACCACAAAGCCTTTATTTTCTGTCAACTTATTGATTTAGCGTAGTTGAGAGGACCAAGACTGGCCTGTTATTATACACAATATTTTATATTATGATAAATAATTCAATCTGTGCATTTGTTGGAACTGGTATTCTTGATTTAATCTAAATAACATTTTCCTGTATTCCTGTATTTTTTTTTTTTGTGGTAGAAAACCTTTAAATATATTTCGAGTCTTGCCGCCTTTTGTTGGCTCTGTGGTCTGCGCTGATGTAGCACCGTCTCTGCAGGCGCATGATTATTTCATCAGCCTCCCCGCGATTACACTAGTTTTGTATGCGGCTGAAACTGGAGCAGTGCATTCCGCTCCACTTAAACCTGTCCAGCACAATGTAGTCGAATGCTATCGGTATCATGCTGCTCTGTCACGACTGCCCTTCACTTTGTGTTCAGCCTGTTAAAATCACAGAGGTCATTAGGCTTGATCATACTATAGAGTACATCAGTGTTTTTCCCTCAAACTCTTTCCGTTAGTGCTCGTAGAGGGTATTTATTTTGGCAGGGCTCCAGTCTAGTTATTCCCCTGCATGCTCATAAGCATTCACTGTTGACAGCATTTGGACAGGATGTTTTTTACGTTTATATAAATTTGAAGAGTCAGAGTAAGAATGATCCACAAACCAAAACTTACCGCCTGGTGTTTAATCAGTTATTTCCCTTTTGGTTCTTGGTGCTATGGAGCGAGACCAATGTGATGCTTCAGTGTACAAAGAGGAAGTCCTGCTCAATATGAGTCAAACAAAATTAATCATGAACACAGGGGTTGTGCATGTTGATGGAGTTGTTTTTCAGTCTTCCAAACCTTATGTATATATCTGTTTGATATAGAAAGGGGGGTGTTGACCCTGTTGACACTGTAGTCAAAGTGGTGGTTCGGATGAGGTGATTAGAGTGAAACCTATGTCAACCAGGCAGCTGTTAGAGAAAGAAATACTGTAGTGGACCTTCATGCCCTTTTCTTTACCCTAAATGTTCTGCAGCTTCTTGAAACAAACAACAAGCGACAGCATGAACAAATCTCTACTGAAGCGCGCGTACAGAGAACCGGTAGTGTGGTGTTATTAGTGGTCTACTAGTAACAGTGAAAAATTCTGAACCAAGAAACTATGCTCTGATTTTCATGGAGCGTCCTCTGACACTAACTTTGATCTCTCCTTACGTCTGTAGATCCATTTCCATTCTTATACTGCAAAAATGTTTTTTTCTCTATATCAGAACTGTGACACACTCTTGAGCATGTCTGAATATTATGTTATTGTATACCAGGTGTTAACATTTGCTGCTTGAATGAAACCTGGATGCTGAGATGGCCAGATTCATGGGGGTAATACATCATAGTCTGCTCCTGCTGGATGCTAGTGTGAAGAAAAAGTGAAGCACAATGCAGCAAGAAATGTAAAAATGATATAAAATAGGATTTTAACATGGACTAAGGATGAATGCAGCTACTCATCAATAGCAAGCACTACATGAATCATTGGGCTTCACACATCCAGGTTTTGATGAGAGGAAAATTAAGAGATCAGATTATTACTGTACAAATTCATGCAGCATCAAGGGAGCTTCTAATTTTTTAAGCATATTATAATTTTTTTTAAAGGCTTAAAGGTAAAGAGAATTAAGTGGTAACAGCCACCATCCTTAAGATCTGACGGCTTCTGTTATTCTGTCGGCATCTGTAGGGCCGGGTTTGTTGTGCTGCTGTTTCCGGATCACAGAGGCACTCAATTACAGCAGTAGGTTCTGCCCTTCCTGATATCCACACAACAAGATAAGAAGAGTGCTGCCCGCTGTTAAACAAGAACTGCCTCTGTTTCATTTAAACGTGCTGAACAAAGTAAACAAATTCCTGATGCTGCTTTTACGTTCTGTTTGAACGGTTTGCTGTGTTCACATGCATACGCAGTACATTTATGTCCTGTAGTAGTGTGTACTTGAACAATCTGTGAAGTGGAACTTCTGTAAGTTTAGTATTTGATTGCTTTAGCGCTCTGCCCACTGATTAAACAACTCATGAAAAGCATGAGACTTTCCATACTGAGAGACAAATCCAGCCCAGCTCTGGAAAAAAACTAAACAAAAACCCCCCCAAGAAATCCTAACCACTACACCATATGGGATGTGTCTTTTGTAACTCCAGCTATCTCCTACTATGTTATGTTTCACTGCACACTAACCATAGTGACAGACTCTCACACTTCCTCTGCAGTTGCTACGTAAAAGAGTTTCTGTACTCCTTTTTCCTGACAAGTTTGAGTTTTATTTCATAAAAGTAGTTACAGGTGAGGCTGCCGACAAATGCTATAAAATCTAAAAGTCAGTCTTCTGATCGAAATGGAAGAAAAATTGTGCACATAATGAATCCAAGTGATGCATGACCATGTATGTGTGTTGCAGATCTGACTGCATGATATGCTGTAAGAATAAAAGGTGTCTGGGAGTCCTCAAAGCACTGCACTCTCAACTACATTTAATGAATAGTTTGCCATCTTGTCCTAATTGTGCAGTTTTATTGTGCGTTGCTACTTGTAATTTAACATAACTTGTTGAAATTTTAGCACTGTGCATGCATGCAGTATGGATACTTTCCTGATCGCCTCGGTGAAGTATTTTTGGAGCACCTTGTAGATTTTCTGTATCTTTTCACATGAATCTATCAGTGTTCAGCTGTAAGCTCTTCTAACCAGTTTGTTTCTTGCACTATGAGAGGACTTTCTCGCCTTACACCACCTTACACTCTTGCTGTGTTGCTTTGAAGCCTGGATCACAAGGACTCACATATATTGCGTGTGTGTGTGGGCATTGGTTTTCAGCTGGATAAGAATCTATTTTCTAGATCTCTCTGTGCGGAAAGCAAGAACACTATTCTCAGTCGTCTCAGTCTTTTAAGACACCAACAATGAAGTGTTTTTCACTTCCCCACCGATCCATGTTAATGACCCCGTGGCTCATGCTGCAGAGGTCTTCCTAGCTGTCAGTGACAGAGTGGATTTTTATAGCCCTGCATGTTTCTACCAGCTGTGCAAAATGTATTGCAGTGGTTGCATTTGGGTGTTTGCCACCCAGGCTATGTACACCCTGTATAGCTATGCTGGCTTAAAAATAGGATGCAATTTGCCACCACTCTGAATGTTTATGGAGTCAAAGAGTTCACCTTATCACGTGTAGGTCACTAGGCTATCAGGTCAAATCTAATACTGTACTGCATCCTAATATGAACAGGTGTTTGCAGGGAGAGCTGACTAATGACCTTGTGTTGCCAACATGTTGGGGGTGGGGTGGGCGGTCGGTTTAGTTCTTTCCCTCACTCAGATTAAGGAAACATTTACAGCCTTTTCCTTGAACCAACACTTTTTAGTTTGTCTTAAACACTGTAAATTCTCTTGGAAATCATGTACCATATGTTTTTGGCCAGTTCACAGAGTTGGTCTGCTCTTTAGGCTTTCTGTTCAGTGTCTTGTACCATCAGACTGCTGTGTAGCAAGATAGTCTAAGTATGAGATCATCCTCAACGCTTTCCAATTGCTGACTTCTCTCTATCTGAACAGCCTGTCAGTGATGCAAATGTAAGGCCATTTGGTTTGTTTATGAGTGTGTCAGTGAGCATGTTGATGCTGTGTGTGTGCGTGTCTGTGCGTGTGTGTGTGTGTGTACCAAGGCAGATCCAAAAACACTCTTAGAACTCTCCCTCTTAGAAACATTACTCACATTTTGACTGCAAAGTAACATTTGTTCATGTGCCTTATTTTGCATCTAATGACACCATTACATGCAAAATTTATTATGAGATCAAAGGTAAATGCAATGCATCATATTTTCATAGACTTCAGATTTATGAATAAAAAGCTTGTGAAATGCCCCTCCCCATTCCAACCTACTTCCAATATTATCTTTTGATATATATCTTCCTCGTTTTGTTCTTCTCCCTCATCCTCCCTCCTTATCTCTTTTCCAAACAAATCCAACAGGTCAACGAGTGGAACAAAAATGACGAACGCCTGCTTGCTGCAGTGGAGCATGGCGAGGTGGAGAAAGTGGCTCAGCTCCTCGCCAAGAAAGGTGCCAATGCCGTAAAGTTGGACAGCGAGGGCAAATCAGCGTAAGCATACTTAACATTAACTACTAAAGATAAGATCACTGAATAATCTCTGCATGAATCCCAGAAGACTACCAGACTCAATTTACCCATGAGGGCCATAGAGTCACAACAAAGCTTCTCCAGATAAATTACTACCGTACTTACAAGGCAGCAAAACTAAAAGCCAAAGCAGAATATGATATGGACATGATCACAGTTTAGTCCCATGTGGACAGAAGTGGAAGAAAAGAGCAACATATATTTAAGTAACAAAAGCTTGTGAGATTGAATGTTTTGGTGGTTAGACAATGAGAGGTGACATCATGGAAGAGAGGCTCAGTTGAAGATAGTAGGGATAGGATGTGGGGAAACAGAGGAAAAGAGTTGAATGTTGAAGAGAGAAAGCTGAAATGGAGCAGCAAAAATGGCTCCAATTGATGAAACTTGTTAACAGATCCTCCCTGCTGGACCTTCATCAAAGCTCACTCATGTCTGACAAGCTTGTACATAATAAACATGTGTACAATATTGGTGTTTTTTTCAGCGTTCCTCTCAGTATAAAGGATTACACATACCTCTGCAGTGTATGCTCTAATTCTTAACTTTGGTGCTTACGAAACTACTTTCATGCTCCACAGCACAGTGTTAAAAATGAATGGCCAATCTAAAAATACAGCTGTTTTTCCTCCGCTCTTGACATTTTGCTGCCATTCTCTCAGTTCTGTGCCATGGCATTCAGGGTTTTGAGAGCCAGAGGCGGCTGTGGTGCTCCTTGTAAGCCTCACCGGTTGAGATTGTTGATAACACAGAGGCTCAGTGTTAATATTTGACCTCTTTCTTTCTCTGAAACACAACACCCGCTGACCTGAATGTGTTCAGTAGCACACACAAGAGCCAGGAAGATCAAAACATGTATGCAGATTCTCACACACCGAAACAAACACCGGGACTTTAGTAGTAATAGTTCACATCCTTGACCTTTTCTCTCAGTGAACACAAACACATGCAGATGTACACTCACAGCCTTTGTAAATCATCATGAATGTGATAGTTTGGGATCACAATGCTCCAATCTTTGGGATCACAATGCTCCAAAAGGACGTACAAAGGAGCAGTCTACAGTATCTCTATGGTGATAAAACCTGATTGAAAGGCATGTGGGCATAGTTGTGTGTAATCTATGCTGGGTGGGCATGTGTTGTTGTTTTTTTTTCCATTCTGCTCACTGAGCTGGAAAGGGGTTGCATTTATCTCCTGCAGCATACATATGCACAAACAATTCAGACAAGAGCTTTTTCATTTGCACACAGGGTGATAATGACCTATTACATTCCTGCATGCAAGGCAGTGCTTTACCTTTTATAGTCCAAATAATGTTTGGTGGATTCATCTGACTGGTTTAAAATCTGAGAGCAGTTAGTATACTGCTCTGTTTGAGGGTTCCTGGCTCCAGCAATGACACTCCTTGATAATAAAAAACACATAAAAGAACAGCACAAGGTGTTGACCTGGCCTCCAACTTCACATATCCCAAACTGATCAAGTATCTATGATATGATCCACAGAGGCCCCTCCCCTCAGCCCATATGACCCAAAGGCCTCCACTAATGAACATGTTGAGTTACTGTGTGTATGACAATGAACACTTTGAATCTTGAAGCTACAGCCAGCAGCCTATTAGCTTAGCTTAGCATAAAGACTGACCCCGTTTAGACTTGCTTTTAAAATGTGTTTTTCGTGATCTGAACACGATGTGATGGCTGAGACACGAAGCTGGTCACACTCGTGTCTATTATGCATCCATTTTTTCAGATTTTGTTATTACCTACATAATTTCTGAAGTTCAAGGGCTCCAAACACAGATACTAGGGGACTCTGTTACATATGGGGATGCACTAATATGCAGGTACAGGCTATGCCACCATATATCTTTATCTTTTTGAGTGCTGCTGATGTAATGTCGCCAAAATGGCCACCACCCCTTGGACTGATGATGTATTTTTCTGTCGTGTCCTCATCAGGAACGTCATTAAACTACAGCAGTATTGTGGTCAAAGGCGTCTTAGATCACCTTGACAAGTGGTGTGAATGTGTCTTGGTGGTTGTTGTCAAGTCGTCCAGTTGTGACACTAACACTTAAGTGTAAACAGGACGGAGGGAAATGACTGGTATGGCTCCTTCCAAAGGTTATACAGTCTGCCTTTAATTAACACCAGGAAGTAAACGGTGACTATTGGAAGTCACTGAGACGGCCATCAATTAATCCTTTGTAAAAATACAAACACAAATATTGTCGCACTTTATTTTTTGTGAGGATTAAAAAAATTGAAGTAGAGGTTTTATATTCAGCAGAGAGTGTAATCTAAGGCAAGAGAGCAAATAACCGCAAATCTTTTATTCTAATGTCAGTTTGACAGTGAAGTTTCAATTTTTATTGTAAGGGACAAATTTGTTAAATTGTTTAAAAATTGTGACGTATATGACACTAACAATTAATAAATGTACTGTGTTTTCTAATTTGTTCTTTGGATTTGTGTTTAGTCTTCATGTAGCAGCTGCTCGTGGTCTCACAGACTGTCTGTCTCTCATCTTGGCTCATGGAGCTGACCTGTCAATCACTGACGCTGCTGGTATGTACTGTTGGTACAGGACACATGAGAAGTGTTTGAACTCTTCTGTATTTCTTTGTGAATGTGAACTTCTCTGTAAACACTGTGAACAGAAACATATACTGCTTGTTTGTCACTAAAATCTATAATTTAATGAAGGTCTTTACTTTATGTTCAGGTTTTAGTCCGTTACACCTGGCTGCCAAAAACAATCATATCGAATGCTGCAGAAAGCTCATTCAGGTAAGATTTAATCATGCAGGGGGATTTGATACGTTTTTAATAAGCTATACTACCAACGCACACTAAATGGACTGAACTAAACATTTTAGCTCCAGTGCTATGTTTTCAACAGAAAGTGCTAGAAATATGAAAGTAAAAGTGTGTCTTCTTGGTTGCATTACTGTTAACTTGTGAGAACAGGAGAATGAAACCTATAGTCTGGTACTGGCAGAAACAGGACTGTCTCACTGCTTCATTTCTTCTGTCTGCTGATTGTGTGAGGAGATCAGCAGATCATAGCGGGACCCACGCTCTTCCTGCTCTGATCTGCTGACTGAACTCATGACAGGCTGCCTGGTCAAACATCCAGAGACGCACTTTGTTAGTTGTTGTCTGTTAGCTACTTCTTTTCTTTTTTTTTGGAAAAATCACCATCAATATTAAAAGCTGCTTTTTTAAAGCATTTGTAGCTGGTTGTTACCATTTGTAAACTATGCAGCATACAGAACAAGAGCATGTAAATGCAATAAGCCAGCACTTACTTAATGCTGCAGATGTTTGTATCTCATGCATTTAGGTCTCAGTCTAAAGGTACGCACGCCAAACCAACATCAAAGATCTACCGGCAAAACAGTTTTTCTACTAATATTATGACAAATACTTAAAACCACAATTATTTCAGGGAAATGTAGGAATTTACTAGATTTAATGTCACAGACAGCTGATCTTGGGACTGTTGCACTTAATAAAAGGATGTGTTCTCTTTCACAATCCTGCAGTGTAAATGTCCTATTGATGCTGTAGACAGCTCAGGAAAGACCGCTCTCCATCATGCTGGTAAGTGTCTCTTAATTATGTAAAAGGGCTCAGAATATATTCCAAGATTAAGTTTAAGCTCTAAATGTATTCGGATACAATCCTCCATATTTGGAAATGACTGATTTCAGCCCAGTTAGTCTCAATCAAACACGCTTTCCTTCACTGTCTGATTTTTGTTTTATTTAATCCTCAGCTGCCAGCGGCAACATCCAGATTGTCCAACTGCTGTGTGAACAGAAAAGTCCCGTCAACCTGAAAGATGCAGTATGTGCTTTCATTCTTACTTCCACGCTATCCTCCTCAGACTTATTTTTCCTGGCATGACAGACAGAGGGTCTGAAACAGAGTCAAGACCACAAAAATGCTCCATTAAGTCTTGTTCTCATCACTTTCTGCTGTCATACTTCCAGAGAGGAATTTCACTGTACACAGCAGACAAGATTTACTTGTCTGTTGAATATCTGCTGGCAGATATCTCATTCTACTGATTTTAGTTTTGGCTGCATCTCTTGCTAAATGAACTGCAGTTATTTGTCACAATGGTTACAGTATGAAGGATCTTCATTAACTGACATTTCCTCTCCTCTTTGAAGATTGATCAGTGCTGTGTGTGTGTGAGGTAGAAGGTCAATGTGCTGTGGGAACTCTGTTCTCAGGCTGCTGCAGACATGTGGTCTCCATTGCCGTTACACACCATGCCTGTGGTTTTTACCCAGCCGGAGTGTGCGAGCATGAAATTGTGTGTGTTGAAGAAAAATGAGAGAAAAGAAATTAAGATTTTGCCCATTTATGTCCTTTTTGTTATTGTGATGCCAGAGCTGGGCTTTAGATCAACACCTAAATGTCTCCTGACCTACATATAAGTATATTGTTTCTAATGAACATTAAAGTTAAATGTTCTGTCTTTTGGCTGTTAGGACTTTAAGGTTTAAAACCAGGTGCAGTCACAGCAGACATGAACATTTAGTTTCCTGTGACATTTTCATGTTGTCTTCAGATAATTCATTCATCTCAGTCCAAAAATTATTAACCCAAATAATTACTTGTCTGGCCTTTTGGGAAACTGTAAGCAGCACAATGATATACTTCACTACTTTTTTACATTTACATAGTTTAACATTTACTGTGAATGTAAGAAAAGGTTGAGAAAGTCCGATGTCGCTTTCATATAACAGCTTTTACTTTTCCGACCATAATCATCTGCAAATGTGTAAGTGAGGTCTGAGCAGCTCTGTCTCCGGTTAGTGGACATATAGGCTTGCCAACCTCAAAGTGGTCTGGAACATATTGCTGTGTCTGACGTGTTTCTACGCATGCCAGCTTGTTAGCCTCCAGCGTGTACATCATGGCTGTAACATATATCTGTACCTGCTCTATATTTGACTTAAATAAACACAATTTCTGGACAGAAATAGAGAAACATCTGCCAGGTCGAACGAATATCGGACAAAGAATGTTTATAGATAATCAAGTAAATGTAAACTTTGATTCTGCTTAGAGGCAGAGTCAGGGATATGGACTATGAAATATTTCTGAGCAACTGCAAAAAGGCTTTTAGTTGATAGAAATCAGAGACGCATTAATGAGTTGAAAACTCTTGGAAGACTGTGAAATATGCAGTGAAGGAATGTAACTACACCACAGTGAAATGCTGCCCTGCTATTATTCTACGTAAAACAGCCGACTGTCCAATACTATAACTGAATTGTCCATTAGTATATAGTTGGCACCACCTTTTCTTTTTTTTACTATGGATATTTAACATACTTAACCCTCGTGCTACCTTTGGGGTCTCTGGGACCCCAAGTGAATGGACAGACAGATAGAGAGCATGCAAGAGGGTAGCACGAGGGTTAAGTAACATTTAGAAGTACAGGACTTTCACTTATTTGGTAGCCATACATCTGAAGTTGGTTTATTTGTGTTTGTGAACGATTTTGCATTGTGGAAAATACACTTTGACTGTAAGCCCTAACCCTATGGCATGTCTATCTCATATTTAAGTATGAGTCAGTTACAAGCCGATACAGTGGACATCTATATACTTTAGTTTGGGGACAACAACCACTTCAATCACCTATCCTGTCATTTTCCAAGAGTAAGAGGAGGCATGAAAAAAAACTTTCTAAAGTTGTCGCTGCTGGACATATGAATTATTGGTTCACAAGACTGAAACACAAGCACAGAGTTCATCTGTGTCTGAGTAAGAAAAGGAGAACTGAGAGCAACTGAGAAGTCATCTGGTTTTCTTAGGACCAGTCTTATGTAACAGAATGAATCAAATCAGCAGGAAATGATATATTTATTTTCATAATAGATTAGTGGCATTTCCACCAGTATCCAACAGCAACAAAAAGCAGGTAAAACAACAACCAACAGCTCACTAGATGCTGCTTAGCTTTAAGATCCAGCTGTTCATGTCGTAGATGCTGAATCTAACAGACATTAGGGCATAGGATTTAAGGTCAGATGTGCGTCAAATGTGTGCAGTATTAACAATATTATACTATAAATAAAGCATTAAGCTTAAAACAGAGGCATCTTTATATGTATCTGTCAGTCTGACAGTCAGGCCTCTCACATTTTAACACTTGGTCATGATGAATACTACTTGCTCACCGCACTTCAGCTCTGCTCAGACTTTACACTGCTGTCCACATTAGAGCTTCAAACAGGGTGACAGCAAGTCGTAAACATAAGTAACACATGCTAGAAATAAGTATTAATACACCTGCAGACATGCATACTGGATCTATTACCCAGAGAAGGTTGAAATAATCCTTGTCTCTTCCAGAGAAGTAGAGGAACAGACTGAGCAGAGCAGGGCTGGTAAAGTCTTCAGCTGAGCTCGGAGGAACCCAGAACATAGTTTTGTTCTCTGTGGTGCGTGGAGGCAGCAGCCTTGTAATAGAAAACACACAGCTATGCTGTTTCTTTTACTTTTTCCAGTTGGACGGGGCTTCAGAGTTTTTTTTTTATTTAACTTCATGTTTCACTGTTAATGTAAATGGCCTGTATAATGTCTGTTCATACAGTTTAATAATGAGCTCTTTATCTAAACTATGGCTTTACGCTTAAGTCGCAATTATTATTTCCTAACTTAATCTTGGCCCAGATGACACGGCTGGATGGAGCCTTCTCGTCTGGACACCGCCCTCCACAATTTTAGCCAATCAGCTGTTTAGGTTGGTCATGGGAGGCTAGGGTTAGGTTAAGGGTCATATTTGGGGTTAGGATCTATCAACCCTGGTTAAAAATGTGGTGTGTCTTATGAAATACTGTTCCAATAAACTCTAGAGACTATTCATTTAGAACAGTTCCTGTATATAATTTTGAGGGATTTTCCCTTGCTCGTATGTCTGTCCTCTTAAAACATACAGCTCTGTAGAAAGCTAAACAGTGTTGCCCTTTCTGTTTATCTGCTGGAAAATTCACTGACAGCAGGAGACATTCACTCAATTTTCACATGGATCTGAGATATCTCTCACCACACAAAGAGTTGCCATACTCTAAGTCCCATGTACTGATGTCATGAGTAATATAGGTGTGTGTGTGTGTCCATATAAATCTGTTTTCATAGTGTGTGTTTGTTCTACAGGACGGCCTCACAGCTTTGCTGCTGTCAGCCAAACACAGTCACCCTGAGGTCTGCAGCACTTTGCTGGACTGCAGTGCTGAAATCAACACTCCAGATAACAGTGGCAGGTAAAAACACAGTCAACCCAGAAAATTCACAAATGACATGCTGGACACATTCTTGAATATTAGTTATATGTTGCGTTGGCGTTCAGACTATGTTTATGCGTATGTACCTGGCTCCTCCGTTTTGTAGGACGGCCTTGATGCTTGCAGTCGAGTCCAGCGCAGTGTCAGTCGTTGAAGTGTTGGTTCAGCGAGGAGCAGACCTGTCAGCTGTAGATTCAGAAGGCCACGATGTCATACATTACGTCAAGATGTCAGGAAGCTCTGAAGCAAAAACTGCTCTCATGGTGGCTCTGAACCAACATCCCGTCTCTGGTGAGAATGAAAAACACAGAACACACGTGAGACACACGTAGACTTGTTTTATCTGTTTATTATTTCACCCCTTCTTTAAACCATGTCTGTCTATATCTGACCTCAGTCCAACCCTAACAAAGCATCTAAACAATTAATAGTCGATACTCGTTGCCTCTCATACAAAGGTATGGTCTCCGTGAGGTGTGAGAGTTGGAGCCATGGTTTTGAGACAAAGGCAACACTGCCCTCTGCAGCAGAGCTCCTGCTACTTCTGTTTAACATATACTGAAATTAATATTTAAAGAGAAGTTTGAAATGATTACAACATTATCTTTAACATGTTTTTTACGTTTGGTTCCTGTTTCCTTCACCAGATGCCAAATCTCCTCGAAGTCCTCAGGTGAGAAAATAAATCTCCTTTTCCTCTCCTTTCACAAACTCAAAAACAAAACAATCAATTATAAATTCAAGCGTAAATATACAATTAATAATCTTAACATAGCATTTTTTATAATACTAGAAAATGATGCTGCAAGAGCAAAAAATTCAGACTAAAAGTAAAATGTTATTACTTCTTGGCATTAGCTTCTCCAATCATGTCATTTTTTTTTAAAAAAAGAAATCTTTTAGTTTTTGAAAACTCAATACTTACTGTAGCCATCACTGATCGACTCTCCTTTTACTAACCAGCACTGAATCCCTCCTTTCCATTTCTCTTTCTCTCTGCCTCTTCCGCTGGCTCCTCAGCATGATCAAGTAGCTAAGCTAAGTGATGAACGGATCACAACTCCCAAAAAAAGAAAAGCACCTCCACCTCCCATTAGCCCACTGCAGGTAAATGCATGTCTCTCTGTTGGCTTGTATCAGTGTGCCACTCTATATTAATATGAATGCATGTCTGCAGTGTATTCATCAAGTAAGTACAGTTTGTGTGTTTATATATATCATCTGTTCTGTCAGTGTTATCTCAACAGAAATCAGGACATGGCACCAACAGTGTTGGCCAGTTTTGAATTTTGTTTAGAGGGTAAAAATAGAGTTGGGTGGGGATTGCTGTAGGATTTACATTTTTTATGATAGGCTACACTAGTGTAAGCCATCTAGGTTGTCATAGCATTAAACAAATCTTGGTTTGATATTTTGGTGGCGTTTGAAGAACTTTTGAGCCGGGAATCATCAGCTGGTTATCAATGTGTGCCATTCACGTACGGTTTTAATTTACCTACCTGTGTGTCTTTTGTTTTTCATTTTTTAAGATATAAAACTGTTCTTAGTGCAAACATCTAGGCCAGTACTAACTCTGCACAAACAAGCTACTCACGATACAGACACAGAGATATTATGAGGAAAATAAATTCAAACACTATCAACTTAATTCTTCTTCAGAGCTCTGGACCCTCCTCTCCTTCAGTCATGACATCTGCTGGGACTCCTGCTTCCAACAAAAGTGACACTCCCAAGAGATTCAACTACAAGGTAACAGGAAAAACCTCATAACTAAATAAAACTACATTATCTAGTATTTACCATATATCATGTATCAGTTAGAATTCTCTCCTTCAGCCTTCATACGCTGTTCCCTCTCTCACCTGTTTTTCCTCTTCCCACCACCCCTCGTTCCTTTCTCCTCCCCTCGTTTTAAAGGAGGATGAGATTAGAGGAACAGCACTGAGAGAGGAGTTGGAGAAGCTCCATGTGGAGAGAAACATGTTGCTGGAGACGATCGAAGACCTGAAGCAGACGATGGAAACAGTGGCGGGTCCTGAGCTGGAAACAAAGGTGACAGTGACGCTGTGGTGACTCATTTATATTACGTAGGAACAGATTTTAAACCAGGTGTGTTGACTAAACGTACAGACTGAATTCCTTTCATCCAGTTGAAAAAGAAAACAGACACCTAAATGGTGAGATTTCTAAACTCCTGATTTATCTGAAACTCTTTTCCTATGTTTAATAAGTTTCCAAAAAGTCATTCTAGTTGTTTTTTACTCAAATATTTTCAGCTTAGTGCTATACTCTGACAACAGCTGAACTTTTTCACCTTCAGCATTCTTGGAGGTCTAACCAACGCTTTAGACGTGTCAAGACTTGTGTTGTTTTTCAGCAGGTAGCTAGTGGTCCTTAACATTATCTTTATGCCTCTGTGTGGCATGTGAACATATGTGTGTGTGTGTCTTCAGGCAGAGCACAACTTTACAGCATCTGCAGCTCTGGTTTCTGCCCTGCAATCCAAGATCACAGCTCTGACTTTGGAGAATCAGCAACTTGCAAGTAAACTAAAGGTACGTAGCCCAATCATTCACACTGAACGTACTCAAAGTAATGGCAACCAAGTAAATGCTGCACCTTCTTCAAACGAGAGGCAAAATATGTAAAGCAAAATTTACAAATGACCAACGTCCATGTGCTGAAGGAAATCGCACAAATAATAAAATAATGATCCATGAAACAGAGCTTTAAAGTCAATGGTTGTCTGTTATAATTTGATAAATTAAAATGTGGTGCAGCTAGTGACTGGATGCACTGTAGATCTGCCAAATAGTTTTCTGTTACGAAAGGATTTATTGACAATAAAATGTCTTAAAACAGTGAGAAAATAAAGAGATATTGATTTAGACTGTTTGTTGCATCTGTGATGTCATGTAACTAGAAGTGTCTCTCCTAATGTTACACCTTATAACCTTTCACCCACAGAAGTATCCGTCCCACCAAGGAAATGAGGACCTGAAGGAGGACAGCCGTCCAAACAGCATGACTTCCAACTCCTCCTTCCACTCCACCCAAGATGAGTTTGATCCACAAGTCCCTTCCCCCGTCCAAATAGAAGGGGAAGACCGTCCAGGAGTCGCTTCTGTCAGACTGGAGGAACAGGAGGACAGTGAAGGAGGAGCAAGCAAAGAGGAGATCAGGCTGTTGAGGCAGGCGCTAGAGAGCGTTCAAATAAAACTTCTTGAAACCAGGAAAGAAAACCGCTCGCTGCAGGCCCAGCTGAAACCAGAGCGAGGCAGAGAAAGAGAGGAGGATGAAAACGTGAGAGAGCAAGAGCTGGTGGAGAGTCTAGCAGAGTTGCAGGCCAAGCTGACAGACACTCAGGAGAGATACCACCAAGCTATGGAAGAAGTGGAGAATCTGAGAGCACAGATGGGAAGAGGAGAAGGTGAACAGATGGATAAAGAAGAGGTCCAGAGACGAACGTCCTCCATGCTTGAACATGAAGTAAAGCAGCTGAAGGCCCAGCTGGTCCAGTCGGGAGCTGAGCAAGATAAAGCAGATCAACAAATCAGACACCTGCAAGAGGAGCTGAGGAGGATGGAGGAGGAGAGACGGATCATCAAGGAGAAAGAACAGAGGACCGCACAGATTGAAGAGCTGTACAAGGAGGCACAAGAGGAAGTCAGGATGCTGCAGGTAAATATAGGATCCTTCTTTTCTTTGAACGTGTGAATGTCTGACGAGGGGAAGATCTATCATGCCATTCATTCCTTCTTTCTTGTCTTTTAGGAGGCTCTAAGAGGCACAGTGCCTGTTGAGGCTGCAGCCAAAGACTTTGAAGAGATGAAGGCCGAGCTCAACGAGGTAATTGCCGGGCTGCAGCGCCGCTTACTGGAACTCTCACACTCCTACAGCGAAACCAAGAGCCAGCTGAGTGCCGCTCAGAAACATCTGGCTGAGGCTCAAACTGAGAGCAGTGCAGCCTCATCCCCATCCTCAGAACAGCAACAAGTCCAGCTGCTGAGCAGTAAGGTGGAGGAGCTGCAGACGCTGTTGGCCGAGGCTGAGAAGAAACACTCAGCCACCCAAGAGGAGATTTCACTACTGAGACAGGAGGCAGAGGCTCAGGCACAGAGCTCCGTGGCCCTCGCTGACCACATGCAGGTTATGTCCTCTCTGGGAAATGCCATCAAAGAGCTGGAAAGTGAGACAGAGGCCCTGAGAGAGCAGCTACGCCAAAAGACCATGCAGGTGGAGGCGCTTCAGAACAGGTGAGGAGAGAATGAAAGATTTCACATGTAGGTCAAACGTCTTTTCACTGTTTTTATTTTCACAACATTACTTTTACTAGATTACTTTTCCATGTTAGCAGAGACGGTTTGAATTAGTAAAATGTAAAAACAAACCTTGGATAACTATGACAATGAGACCCAGCCTGCTGCTGTAAACAAACTAATTTGCCAGCTTGAATAAAATGTTCTTGTCTGCTGTAATAAAAAATACTTCAGCTTCAGTTTCCATAATGTCCTTGTGTCTCTTCCACAAACAGACCGACAACAGAAAAAGACATCACCTCGGATGACTCCGTGTCCCGTCTGGAGCACGACACCATGAAGGAGCAGCTGGAGGGTGAGGTGAGCCATCTGACGCAGCTCCTCCAGGGGGCCCTCAGGAAGCAGGATGAGATGGCTCTGGAGGCTGCTGAGGCATGGCAGAAGGTAGGAGGACAGAGGAGGAAAACACAATTGTGTTATGTAATATGTGTATATTTTATTTACTTATTGACCTTCGTCCATCCACCAGGCACGGGACAACGGAGCAGAACGGGAGGCCCTGCAGGAGCTGGTGATGTCGAGGGAGAAGGAGAACCAGACGCTGACGTCCAGACTGGAGGAGTCCCAGGACGCTGTGTGTCAACTCAAACAGCTGGTGGAGAATCACGTTGCCTCTGAGAGAGAGAAGAACAAGAGGGTCAGAAATAAAATATTATCGTTCACTTCACTAGTGTCATGTTTTTAAATGACTTTTTTACATTCTCATCAAACTGTTTTATTTTGCATTTTCCCTTTCAGATAGATGACCTGTCTCGGGAGGTAGGGAAACTAAAGGAGGCGTTGAACAGCCTATCACAGCTCTCCTACAGCTCATGTTCCCCCTCCAAGAGACAGCAGCAAAACCAGCAGCTGGAGACGATGCAGCAACAAATCAAACAGCTGCAGTACCAGCTAGCTGTAAGATCACTTCAGATGCTAACCCTGCTACCTTTGATATTTATCACAGGGATACAGGGACTTCATATTTACAGCATGTTGTCTTCACAGGAGTCAAAGAAGCAGCACAATGAAATAGTGTCCGTCTATAGGATGCACCTGCTCTACGCTGTTCAGGTAAATGTTAACTTTTAATGGATCATTATAAAATAGATTATTTTATGTCTTTATCTTGGGTATCAGGTTTTTTAGTCGACTGGGATTCATTGTTAGTGTGTAATTGATGTGATTTGTATAATATTTAACCAACCCTGCTCTGTGTGGCTTAAAGGGTCAGATGGACGAGGATGTGCAGAAAGCCTTGAAGCAGATTCTGATGATGTGCAAGATGCCAAGCCAAGCCAAGGAGGCCTGCTGAGACTTCCCCAACAACAACAACACACAAAAAGATGGTTTGGTTACAAGAAAGCCCAACACATGGTGCCTCTGGATGAACCTTGAGTATTTGTTTATCAAGAATTGGTTTACAATCACATTTTCATTACTTTTCCTAATGTCATGTCGACCTGTTAAGATACAGTGTGTATACCTTGTATTAATAAGCAATCTGTTGAGCTGTGTCAAGTTGAAAAGAAGTTCAAAGGTCACCTGGATCCACTTCTAACTACCTTCCTAACTAAAGCAAGTATCAACCGTAAAGCCCATAGAGATGAACTGCTCCCTTTGACCTGCGCTGCAATGTTTGTTGGGAACTCGTCCATAACGTAACAACTGGAGGTTGGATTAAATCACAAACACAATCACAACAAGAGCAAATAATCCAGATACAGATGGCATCATCACACCAGGTGTAAATGAGGCACAAAGGTCATCACTGGCTATGATTACACAGACGACTTTTTTTTTTCCTTTCGTTTCATTTCCTGCTTCATCATTTCAAACACTTGTTTAAAACTCATTGTGTTTCTGCCCATCCTGGAAACTTGTCATGTCAGCTAATGTTTATGTTTGTTTTTAAGAACGGATTTATTCTAACCAGAGAGGAACAATCATATCAAGGGTTTACAGAGTTACTTGGCACTTATAGACAAGGTATGCACTGTGCTAAGAGAACGCGCCAGCTTGGCAGAAATTGGAAACATTACTAATCCTTCACCAGTTTTCAGTGTTGTTATTTCCTCCGCTGTACACACACTCACTTGTTTTTCCACATTTGTTTGACTAAGTATCCAGTGTTTCTCTGGGAATGGTCCCTTACATTGAGATTCATTGTCTAACCTAGCAACAGTAACATAGGAAATTGGGAACTGACAAAGGGTTGGATCAATCTGATTGGTGATCAGCAGACCAATCAGAAGACCAACGAAAACACAAGTCAGTTCAGGCTGAGGTGGTTACAGGAGGATTTTTTACTTGAGACTGTACCATTATTCTGATCATTAGAGGAACACTCATGTAAACGAAGCCAGTGCTAAGATAGAAGATGTTCTAGTGAAACCTCTGCCCAGCATACAGACATAAATATATATATATCAGCTACAGACCAGCCAGCATCCATTCAGATGACTCTCTTCATCTTGTGCGTACCAGCCAAATGTATGATCTCAAAATGAGCACATTAACAACACTACACCGAAACTGTGCAGTAACTTTAACTCACACGCAGCCGCAAAAAGACTCTGTTACAGCGTGCACGTAGAGAAATAAAAGGCTCGGTTTCTGTTTATAGTATCCGTTTTATGATACGACAGTGTTAGTATTATTTGAAGTCCTCTCTAAATGTTTCATCCGTGTGACATTTTCCTGATACAATCTAAATTATATGTGCCCTCTGAACAACGCATGTGCTGTACCCCAGCCCGAAAAATAAACGTTCCTTTTTGGCCGTTCTTCTTTAAAGAAAAAGCAAAAGTAAAAACGGTTTCTATGGATATTTTACCATTTGGCAAAAATGTGTGAAAATATATCTGACTGAACTGTATTGCCATGTTTTTTAAGTTACTGTATGTTAATGAAGAGCTGTGTGTTTGTGGGAGTTTTGTGTGAATGAGAAGCTTTTTCCTCGAGTATAACGACGCACTATTTTGCTCTAGTGACACATCAATTAGTTGATTTTCCTGTTATTATTCATATTTTACATATAAGTGGTTGTTTAATGTAGTAAAACAACAAAACAGTACGGCCTCAATGTCTTTGTCCGTCTTACATTGGTTTAATTTTCATATAATTTCCTACAGTCTGATCATTTTTTTTTTTTTTGTACCACTTCTTGTGAAATACTTTGGCTGAAATCAAAAGTTTTACATAATAAGAGTGGTCTCGTGCCTGTAATCAGACAGTATTCTCTCTGGCTCTACCGTTAATGTCACCATCTTATTAATTTATTTCAATTTTTACATTTATTAGGAATGTTTTTTTTCCAGAATCTCTCATCTGTTCTTTGTAGGTACAAAAATACATTTATGTTGAACTTGCCTTGGAGAGACTTCTGAACTGTTGTCACACCACACTCCTTTGCCTTAGCACTGTACCTAGAGCCATATGCCCGTAGAGATCACCTTTCTACTGAACAACGTTGGAGATGGTTCAGAATACAACAACTAACACTGTTTAACTGGAGTCAGATTATTTGAACCTGTATCTGAGTGACTCACCCTCATTCTCACTGAGGAGCGTTGTTTTTTTGTGTTTTGTTTTTTTTACACCTGACTGACACTTGTTGGACCCTGAGTAGAGTCTTTGCACGTCTTCTTTATGTGTTGTAGTAAACAACATCCCTCTTCTTCTTCCTAGGCCTTGACTGAAATGTTTTTGTACCAAGAAAGGGAAAACGAAGAAACAGCTTTTCTGTTGGTTGTTTCAGTTTTGTAGTGACAAGAAAAATAAAATGCTTGATTCCCAACTGTATTTGTCCACATTATTACATTTTCCAGATACTGTACCACCATCTGTCCAACTGACATGATCATAGCTAAAAGGTGATGTTATCCTGTTTGGTTTATTATTGTGTCTTGCATAAAGCTTTAGTTTTATCAAGTGTCTGCAAGCTCTGAGCTGACCATGATTATGTAAATCAACAAAACGACACTGATGCCTCCAAAAAGTAGTAGTGTTTTCACTTGAGAATTAAATATTTGCCCCATTTTTCTGAACTGAATAAAAGACGAGGAATGTCATAATTTTCCAAAGATGGTCTCTCCGTCTGAACATCTTAATCCTGACTAAATAAAAGCCCCTTCTTACGTTATCTAAAGTTTATTCCAGTGTCTCACACTCAGAACAAAATGAACCTACACTAAAGAAAAACACTGGGACATTGTTTGCTTTGAGGAATCAAACTCTCAAATAGCTTCTCTTGAGGTTTTTGAAGACTTTAGTTAATTCAGAAAAACCAAACACGCAGCTTTCATCTGTTTTCTACCTAAATATTTTCTTCATCTGCCAACTTCAATATCCTGAGGAAAAATACCAGCTCTCAACTACTAGTCTTTCTGGACAAATGAGTAGCAACACACGATTCAGATGGAGACAGTAACAACAAACGGGCACGTCTGTCAGCACTGACAGAATCTGCCAAGTTTCTTTGTTCATCATGGAGTCAGACTTGTGACTGGACTGGGGATACATGGCCACCAGATGGCATCCTTTGCCAACGTTGGGTTTCTTTTCTCTCTATGCGGTGGTCCCCACTCACATGTTGTACACATGTGAAATAATTACAAGAAAAAGTTAAATAAATGACCGGAGAAATATACACAAGGGGATATATTTTGGACGCTTTATCACTCTAGACTTACAACATTCACGACAAGTTGCACTGAAGCTGTTTCAGTAGCTCATTGTGACTCAACATTAGATAAATTAAAAATCTTTCTGCACATGCATTTCCTTGACAGCCTTCCAAAATCGGGCAGGGTTCACGCTTCGGAGATTAAAATACTCTGCGAATAAAAAAACATCAGATGAATTTGTTTTCCTGTTGGGTTAGGCACACCATCCTACATGTCAACACTCTGTCCTCCCTCAATGTCCACTCAGCTCCGGCTCTCAGAAGTCCTGCCAGCCCGACTCAGAGTAATTTATCTGCCGTTCTGTTTCCTCTAACCGGTGGCACAACCACTTCGTTTCCTGCCCTGGCCCTGTGTTCTGCCCGCTGGGCAAACACACACGTGTGCACGGAAGAAAACACACATACACACCTCTGCCTTCACCCAACGACTTCCTGTCAATCTTGCTTTCCCACACGGCCTGCCCTTGGCCTCGGGGTTTAGTGGAGAGAGATCTAGGGCTGTGATCCTAATCCAGTTAGGGCCTGTATTTGTCAAGCATCCTGGGATGCAGTAAAATATCAAAGTCTGGAGAATGTGAGTGGCAGGATGAAATCCGCTCGGCCACACTGGAATGTTTAATGTGATCGGATTTGACGAGGGCGGTCAAACACGGGACCTTTCTTTTTTCTTTTTGTTGTAATTAATCATGAATTGACGTTCCACTGTCATTCTTCAGGAAAACCATCTGCATGTTTGATGAACTGTACAGTTGAGTATCCACACGGATCACTCAGCGGGTTAACAGAACATCCATCTGTTATATTTCATATAATTTGCTGGCAAAAAGACTTCCCCTGATATTATCTATATACACACACACAACTGCTGTTTCAAAATGTCTTCCATGAAAGTAAACAGAACATTTTTATGTTTAAAAAACATTTATTTATTGGAAACCTGCAGCTTAAGTGAAAATAATCAATAGTGACTGGCCTACTTCAAAGCAAAGCTGTCTGTAAGTATTCAAAAGTAGAGTACCCAAAATTAAAAAGGAGGCATTGTAATAAAAGCTACAATAAAAGTAACATGGTAAAGTTTAGGGCGTTAATCTGAAATAATGCCAACAAATAGTAAATTATGAGGGGCCCCAGGAGTGAACCCTGGGGAACACCAAAGCATAAATCAGGTATACTGTGGCTGGATACTCCATGAAAAGGAACACACAGCTTGCAGCACAGGAATCCAAAAAGTATTTGAAGTGATATCCAAAAATTAAATGCTAATTACATACAATAATTAAAAAAAAAAGAGTTTAACAGACAGTTTAGACGACGCAGAAGAGTCATACCAGAAGGTCAAAGCACGGGAGAGGAAGACTGTGGCTGAAGCAGAACATTTGGGGAGGAAATGAGAGGAGGCTGAGGCCAAGAGAAAACTCACAGAGAAGCAGGAGCAGCAGAACAGGAGAGAGGGACAAGTGTATATGTTGAATCACTGGAAGGATGACTAATCCGCCACCGAGAAACTCTTCTGAAGTAGCATACAAACTTAAATCAGCTGCCAAGAGCTTGGAAGGAGCAGGTTGAGGAGAGGAAGCTGCTGATGAAGAGGTCAGCGTTTTAGTCTCGTTTTCTGGACAATCGCGTCTCTCTGGTGATTTAAAAACGGTACCAGGAAAGTAGTACAGTCTCAGCTGCCACCTCGCTACTGTTAGAACATTTTTTAAACGTTCCATCCGTGTCTTTGCTCACTATTTGTTTAGGCAGTGTATTCCCGACTAATCAGGGTTTGTGTGCTCAGTAAATATTATTGAATGGCTTCTTGCTAACGTGCGTCACAGGCGGTGTGCTTGCTCTCAGCGAGCTTGCCTCTGATATCTGCTGAAGTATTAGTACTTGAATCTGCCAATAGTGCGTATGTGTTTCTCTTGTTGTGTTAATTAGGAGTTTCCGAATATTTTTGGCTGGTAACAAAGACATCTGGTGTGGAATTCCTTTAGGTATCTGTGGCTGGTTTCTAGACGGATTTATCGACATACATTGTTGCGTTTGTTAACAGGTGCGAGACAGAACCGACTGCACCAACCCAAACCGGAAACCGGCGAAGCTCGGAGGTTCTTCTGCCTGCTGTCAGCTGAAACGCTGCAGCTGATCAAGCTGTGGTTAGTTGTACCCACAGTAAAATGTTCTATCAAAAAGACCAAACATCGCTCCGCTGACTGTGGTTCGCTTTTCCCAGCCGCCATGGGAACTATACAGATTGTCATCTGTACATGAAAAGACTTGTACACAGCAACACATGTGTCACTGCACTGAATGTTTGTGATTTTACAAGGCTTCAAACATTTTCTTCTAGTTAATGTGTGTGTAAGGTTGCACAGCACGTCAGCACCGTATCACAATAACAATAGCCAATAGTAGTGGTAGAAATAAAAGATCCTATTGAGTAGATTTTTTGGTACTTTTGGCTGAATTTGTAAAAAAACCAGATTTTTTCTGAACGTCTATTCCAACACAAACATTTTGATTGAAGTCACAAGTTGATCAGCAAGCTTTATGTTTGAAATAAAATCCAATTCCTTTTTTGAGCTGCTATCATTTTGTGATTGGTCTTTGTCACCTGAACTTGTTCATTTAATCAAGGAATATGAATATGTCAGCTGCAAAACAGAAAATAGTGAAACTTTGAACATCGTGGAAGGAATACAGATAATAGCGCGTCCCCATAACGTCCTACAACAGCTACAGATATGTGCCACTCACTATTAGAATAATGGAGGGGCTGTGAGTGACTGTGAGTCAGGTCACAGCTGGAGAACACTGTACTGTAGAGGCTGTCAGAGCGGCATACTAATGTTTATGGTTTAAAATAAGATTTTAACAACCACATAATGGTGCGGTGCTTAATTGTCCGCTTGTTTCAGCATCAACATTAAAACTAGAAAGGAGAAGTAAATAACATTGCCCATTTTATGACAATACAATGTTCTGCTGGGAAACTTTTGGACCTGGCATTCATGTGGATACTACTAAGACATTTACCACCCACCTAGACCAGATCCCTAATCATGTATCTGTGGGATGTACTGGAACAAGCCTGATTCACAGAGGCCCCCCACTAACAAAATTTTCTTGGCAGACACCACAGGACGCCCTCAGAGGACCCATGTCCATTCTCTGATGAGTAACAACTGCTTTGGAGACACAAGAGAGACCATTATTAGGCAGGTGGTCATAATGTTATGCCTGAATCCATAACCACACAGGTGATTTAATTTAAATTTGGCAAAGACTAGGAAACAAGGTAACGTACAGAGCTGAACTGGCGGCTCCTCACAGGTAGAATAACTGACTCCACTGTGGCCGTCGTCTCTTTGCCGTGAGGAGATTGCTTCACACCAGTTTCCACTACGACACTCAGTCCTGCTCGGTACACTCGCCGTCTCCACAAACAATACTTATGTGACTCTACGTCTCCCACCGATGATTTGTTTGTTGATAATCTGATGAGTTCAGTTAAAATCATTCAGTAATTGTGACATTTAGTTGTGCCTCTCAGCAACGCTAGGGACAATTGGCATTTGGCATCCAGGCTCCTATAAACCGTTAAAGGTATGTCAGTAATCTCGTTCATGGTCACGACCTCCAAGTCGTGTTGTCATCAGAGTGATTGTCACTGACCCGCGGAGGAACACTTTAGAGGAACACTGAGACCACAGAGGTGATTACAAACCCATTCTGATTGGAGGTTTGATTTCTTAACTCACCTATCTGTTTTTCCACCTCCTCTCCTTCGCTTCCTTCAGCTTCACGTCTCATTTGCCGGCGTTTGTAATGTGCCAATATTCTCTAATACGACCGCATTTTTCATTGTCAAATAATTATCTGATGTGTGCAACATGTTGTTGCTGTGTTCAGCCACCAAGCCATCAAATGTTCTCAGTTTGTCTAATGCAGGCTGGCCTTGAAATAAGACCCTGCAGTAGACGAATGGAGGGGCGTAGGAGACGCATGCAGCTTAATTGCTGCAAGATGTAACCTCGCTTGCAGCCTACTGTGGCCCACAAACACACTCACACACATTCATGCGTGAGAAAGCGCGCACATAGACACAGACACACCAACACGCGCACGCGTAGTATGCAAAGTAAAGAAAACACAAACTGCTCTAAGTGTGGTACTAAATTACAGCATGCTCCGGGGTTTCGCCTGATACATTTTTGTGTTTGTTTTCTGGTGAAAAACAAGATTTTAATTCGACAACAACGCTGTCCTTTGATGGAGAACATTCAAAAGTATTTCTCTGTGAAGCAAACCAAATGGAATCAAACCAAATAAAACCGATGCAAAAACTTCGAGCTATTTCCTTAAGGCCTCGACATCCTTTGAAGCAAAGTTTAATGGATAAAAGATGATGTTAATGCAAAGATGATGTTAATGCAAAGATGCTTCGGCATTACTGGAAAGAAATGATGACGGGGATGAGAGGGGAAGACGACGGAACGGAGACCTGATTTGATCTTTAGTATGAGAAGCGCAGTGAGCTCCACTAAACCGCACCATCACAATATAAAATTTCCGGGTCTGCTGAATTCATATACTCACATGTGAACATTTCAGAAAAGATAAAAGACTGTGACCGGCTCAACGGTCCATAGAGAATCAATTGAGAAAGTTGGAAAAGCGGCATGTTGGAACATTTCCTTTGAGCCAACTAATATTTTACACCACTGCAAACGACTGACGCTCCAGGTGGTACGCCAGGATTACATCACAGATTACAGCTTCGGCTCTCTAGTTTCTCACACTGGATGAAAACAGAATTGGGTCCTTTGAAAAAAAGACGGGGGCCTGCTGGCGATACGCAGCGATGATGGCGCATGTGATTGGTTAAATGGCGTGGTATTCCCCTACGACCGCCGCACCATCCCTGGGCATGCTGGTTGATATTCCCTGACATCATAGCGCAGACTGCGGCGGTTGCCCAGGTCACCGAGATACAGTTACACTCATGACTCTGACGACCGCAACACAGCAAACCACAGAGAGGCTCAGCTGCAACATCCTGCACTGAACGAGTGGAAGCAGAGCGAACGATCATAAAAGCCACGGTCATCTCAGTTTAAATAGCTGTGTGTCTGTCAGCAGCGATTTAAAATAAAAGCCACAGGATGTATCATCAGTTTTATAGCAAATATAAGGAGTTTGTGCATGCATGATCGTCAGATATTGATAATATTCTGCCTATTATCAATGTGCTGAATCACAGATCCAACATGTTGCTCGCCTCGGTAATAGATGTGGGATAGTTGGACGAGATCCCCGATCTGAAAGAGCTTTGGCTGCAGATCCAAACCCTAGAGATGTTTATTCCTGCATCTGATTTAGCGAAGAATGATTGCAGCAATACGGTCTGGAGGTGGGGTAATAACAGTGGGTAGGACGAGGCCTTTGATCTGCCTGTTTTCTTGTTTATGTTTTACATTAAAGCATCTTGCAAATATGTTAATAGGGCCGCTGACTAACTTGTGTCCCAGGGCCTCTGCGCTTTAAAACCCAAACCAATCATTCAAGACAACATAATTACATGATCATTTGTATGTTGTTAAAAATATGTGCAAGTAAACATGAAAAAAGAAAAAGAAAAAAGAAACGTTTTGTGCAGCGTGTTGATATTAAATCATGCGAAAGTGGTTAGGATACCAACTTATTATTGTGCCAGCAGGAGAATGACTATTTGAGGCTGAAGCTATCTTTCCCATGGGTCCTTTTTTATCCCTAACAGACATTTTGAATTTCAATGCATCACTTAAGTGTATAACTGTGCACTGAAATAGCGGAGACCCTGTGATTTAATTACCTTGCCCTGTGCCGCCGTTCCCACTCTCGGCCAGGCTTCCCAGTTCCAGTCCCTCTCATTCGCTCCGGCCTCCCCACATCAGGTTCTGATGAGCCTAACTGGAAACACGTGCTCCACGCTGGCTCCCCCGACAGATGGGACAATATCATATTATTAATGACAGAAAGAGAGAGATGGAGGGAGAGAGAGGAGGAAAACCCTCCCTCCTCAAAGGCCTGCTGGTCTTAAATAGCTCAACACTGAGCTGCCGACGCTTCTGAGGAAGTTTCTATAGAAAAGCAGCACGCCAGTGTTTGCACATGGACGATCCTCTGCATCTAACTCAACAGTCAGCAGGCTTAGCCCCTTGTCACTCCTCTTAAAGCTGCTGAACTCTGAACCTTGATGCACATTTAACTGGTGAGAAGATGAAAACTTTATACCTAAACGCATGCAACCTTGAGTGTACGGTTGGCCTGGGGCTGCTCTGTTTTTAGTGCATTTTAGCCAGAATGCAAAGCAATCCTATTAATTAGTCGAGAGCACAGCACTGAGAAATGACACTGGACTGTGCAGCGCAACCACGCCTTTTAAATTCATCATGTGACGCCTATTGAGAAGCTAAAGTTAAACATATTTTTCCGGGCATCAAAACAGAAATGATTCATTTCATTATCTGAATTTGATCTATTCCATTTCCACTTGGAAAGTCTAGCAGAGCCGTAAGATCAAGATTACTTTATCCCTTTCATGTGTGCAGAGAACCAACAGGAAGTGAGTCGGCTGGGTCAGCGGAAGTCTTGGACGCGACCGCTGTCACCTGGGTTGAGTGGAGAAGGAAGCTTATGCAAAAGCTCTACGGGCTCATGGTGGGGGATCATTTTCATATGTGATCTCTGAACGAAGCATCCCATTCGTAATGAACGTGGTAGCTTAGTCGAACAGAAGATTTTCTATCTGAAGATTGAACATTAGTTGTATCATAGTCAAAGTCTAGGTTCGTGAAAGCAGGACCTGGATGTAACAGAAAACATTAGTATTCAACCTAATAAATCCCAAATGGGAAAAAGTGTTCTTTCAGATGTAGTCATTTTGGTTTTGAACAGTTCACCTTGTTTTGTTTTTCTTCTCATCTCTCTCTCTCTCTTGTCATTAGGCAATGCACTGTGCAAACAAACACACAAGTAAAGTAAAGATGCAGGGTTTCCCATACAATGCTAACACTACGGTGGCCTGCCAGGCTCTAACTTACTCCGCTCCTACTCCACCATGGTCTCATAAGGAACCAGAAAAGGGTTTTCATGTTTCAACAACAACAACAACAACAACAACACTGTGCTTGCATTATTTTTCCTATTGTTCCTGAAAGCAAGAGATTTGTTGAAAATGTGGAGGAAACGACTCCAGATGTACCGTTGTAACTAGCTAAACTTTACAGCGCTATACAAGCCAAGTTAAATTAAAAAGTCAACTGTCTACTATAAATTAGATTCATCCACCGATACTTTATTTAAACTTACATACATGTCCACAGAACACGTATCAACAGCCTTATGTTTAGTATTCCTACATGAACTGATGAAATATACAGACTGCTGCTATTTGTCGTTAATCCAATTTGCGTATTATTAAAGACAGACAAAAAAAAAACGCATGCTCATATTTTGTGTCATATATTGCATAAATAATTGGGCTATCATCATAATTAGGGGCTTTCATTGAGAACCTACCTCTACACCCACAAAAAACAAAAAGGCCAGGGTCTCATGAAATGTTGTGGGATGCCTTAGAAAGTAATGCAGTGCCTCATATGCTTGCACAATACCGTGCATCACTTCAGCGCCGTGATCTTAGGATTACGAAGGGAAGCATCCTTGTACTACAGGCTGAGTCACAAAGGCCAGATTCACCTGCACTGAATTACTCAAGGAGCCTAAGGCTACATATACAGCCAGTACAGGAAACACCGAGTATGTACAGATCGCGGCGGCATGGGGGCAAAGCTCAGGAGAATGGACACGACCTCCTTCCTTTCAAGAAGCTAAGCGGAGCTCTTGTGGCTGAAAAGGAGCAAATCTCTGCAAGTTTTGTGGACGGCGGACGTAGGAGAGAGCATCCTGCTGTAGCAGAATATTTGATTTGTGATGAGGTTTGCGCGTCCACACACATTTTTGTGTTCTGGTGAACTTAACTGCACCAAAAGCACATGCGGAGCGACAATTAGGTGGTCTACTGCCTTAATGGCTTCTTTTACCCCCAGTCACCACTGATTCACTCTGAATCAAAGCACCGGAAACAACATTAACACTGAGTCAAACCACCAGAAACCACCTCTGCCTCGTTCTCACAAACACACACTTACAGTACCGCAGCATATACACAGGAAGGGGTCTCCGAGTTTGCAGGCAAGTGACAAAGAATTTACAGGCGTGTTGTAAGGACCTGTAGATCTAAGTGGGTGTGTGTGTGACAGAGTGTGTGAGAGAGAAAGAAAGAAAAAAGATCTGACACTTGTCTATGAGTGCCTTATTAAAAAGGTGAGAAGTGAGTGCAGTGTCTGGAGGAGGGGGTTAATTGTGCTCTTAAAAGAGGACTTCAAAGGGAGGCTGGTGTCAGGGCTGAGGGGCATGGGAGCGAGAAAGGATGAAGAGGAAGAGGAGGAGGAGGAGGAGAAGGAGGAGAAAAAAAAGATACTGTAACTGATGTAAGGGGGTTAAAGGAATAGGCCAGGAAAGGACAGGAGGCAGAGGAAGACTAAACACTTTGAGAAGAGTCGACTTCAAAATATGTTTTTGTTAATGTTTTGTTAAATGTTTGAAGCATTTTTAATGTGTATATATGCTAAAAAATAAGAACAAGAACAGCAAGAAGCACCTAGTCTGATCTTATGACCAAGATTATACATTTAAGTTTTAATAAGGCCTTTTTTTTAAAAACGATCCTGTTTTAGAAATAAATTCTCCGCTCATACTAACACAACTGAGATTGCATGACATGACCACTGATGAACAGCACACTGGACAGCGTTGGTTGCCTAGTTGTAGAAAATACTACGGAGGAAAAAGCAAACAGTAATGGAAAAAGATTTAGTCGCTTGGACCAAAAGCCAGGTGGAACCGACGATGCTGCCAGAGGTTTTTCGGAGGTTTTTCTTGCACCAGTTGAAACTTTTTGGACGGCCCTTCAGATGACAAAATCTGAAGGCCATCAGTGTACACAAATATTTTCACAGAATGAATAAACTAACTCACCAGCTTGATTCGGGAGAGACTCTTTCTAGCTAGTCCTAGATTTTCTGGTGGCTCTTTTTGAATGAGGATGAGGATTTTTCTCTCACGCAGGCGCAGAGGCTTTTGTGCCATCTAGCCATTGGCTGTAGTCTGCACAGTGCTGCCCAGAGACCGGCGCCGACGCCTTCTTTGACGGTACTTTTTTTTAATGTCTGTTTAGTGTGACCAGGCCTTAAAAAGCAAATTTAAAATCCAAACTTTTTATCAATAGAAAAGTGAAGAACTGACGTTTTCAGAGTATGTCTGACAGAGAATGAGATTTGTTTCTATTTGCTATACGTTATAAAAGAAAATGCTACTCAACCGCTCATTTATCTCTTTGACAGCAACAGATCCTCTCATGAGCTTTGAGTCCTCATGCTCTCTGACCTCCTGATTGGTTCTGTTAGATGTTAGCTTAATGTAGCATAGATGATTGGACATTATCATTGTTCTAATTAGAGCCTCTGACAGGCAGCTGTAAAGCAGATGGTGGATTGCAGCTCTCAGACTAAACACTCCACAGCCAGAGGAGACGGATTCACATTCTCTGATATCAGCGCTGCAGGCGGAAAACCTCGCAACTAAACTTACTGTACTTACAAGCTCCTCGTTTGTTTGTTTTTGGGTTTGTTTGTTTTTTTACCATAATTCCAATGATTCATTTTTTTCCTGTTTAAGATTTTACACATGCAATGTAGCAACAGCTAATAAAATCTATCACAAACTAAGGTACAACCAGTCTAAAAAAGTATGCAGTCTCTCTACTTGGATCAGCAATAGAAATCAAAATAGATCAAAATAGAAATGTTTCAATAATGTATGTTTATGAAGAAGGGATGTCTTGATTGGTATAGGGACATCAGCATCAGCGGTGATTCAGGCATTTAAAAAAAATATCAAATCAGATCAGAATCAGGCTTCACACAGGCCGGATCATTTATAGTTATCAATTTAAGATCTGCCATCTATCAAAACCATGTCCGTGCAGCATCACAGCGTCTTCATCCTCCTTTGTTTTAACAGCCAGTGTCAAAGCTGCCAAAAAATGATCAAATAACAACTTAAAAGAACGGTATCGGATGGGGAGACTTCGATCGAGGCATCCTATTATAAATACACAGTCATTATAAACACGTTTTCTTACTCTTTAGCTCTGCAATAGCGTTCTGCAAAAACAAGATGTAATGTAACCATTACATTTCCCAGTAACACACCCAACAGTTACAGAGCAATATTTTTAGCTATTAGAAGAACATTAACTCATCATTTGGCTCTCTCATCTTTGGTCTCTAACAAATCCTAAATACCTTTCTAAATTCTCCTCCGTGTTTACAACCCTGTCATTAATTTTCTGTCTGTCTACTGTTTGTTGATAGGCAAGCAGTATGCAGTCTATCTTTAGATCTTTTTTAACCGAAAACAGACGCCTAATGCATTTGGAAACTACGCTGATGAGAGCAGAGAGGGAGAAACAAAACGGTTAAGTTATGGGCCAGAAAACCGACACACAGTGAGCTGTATGGGGACTAAAAGAAATGCGCAGAGCTGAGGGGAACTGCAGTGACATTTCTCAAATTTCATCAGTATGTGGAGTGGTAATTTTTAATAGAAAAATAATGATTGGTAAGTTTTGCTGACGACACTTTTTTAGCTTTACTAAAATAAAAATTTGGATGCAGGACTTTTGACCTTTGTGGCGTCATTTCCATGTGACCAAAGTCCATGAATAACTGTGAAATCACCTGAATAAAATCCTGCAAGGAAGAAACATGGGTTCAAATGACTTCATTCAAGCCGTTTGAACCACTGCTCAGATCCGTTTGTATTTTTCCCGTGATTCATGGCTCATCCATGTTATTTCTCCTGACACTGATTAGTCTCCTCTTGGACAAATGCTTTCGCAGCAGTTGTGTTTTTACCCAACCACAGCACCAACAATTAAAAACGTAATTTGTAGCCGGTTCAACTTGGCCCGTGTCACTTTCGTTCCTTTTCTCATCTTTTTTGAATAAGTATTCCAGTTTACATGTTACCAGGTAGGCCATCAAATATCTAAAGACGCTCCTGGAGCACCGACCGCATAGTTAAGGTAATTACAGCTTGTATGAATTCAAAATGTTCTGTGTTTTCATGACACCTGCGCTGAGGGCACTTCACCACCTAAGTGATGTTATTTTAATTCTCCATACGCACACAGCTGGCTCTGAAACTAAAGCAATGCCCATGTTTACATGACTTTATAATGTTGGCCTCCGAGGTACTCCCTCCCAGCACCCGTCTGACAATAATTACAATGATTCATTTACTTTTATTATAGAACAGACATCTCTCTTTGTGTGTGTCTTGGCCTGGGGAGGCCTAAGTGTCACTAAATGACAGGTCTTTAATTCCAAGAACAAACAAACGACACCACGTACATGTGTTCTGGTTTACTGTAATGAGGGAGACACCAGCACGAAAATAATGTTGTCATCGTACAAAGGATTACTGAGGCACAGATATCAGATTCTCTGTCTTATCCCCCTCTTGTTGTAAAAAGTAATCATCATTACTGTAAGTCTGGTAATCCAATCTGTTGATACTTTGATCCGCTGATGTCGGTGAGGCAATGAATCTACATGTGCGTTCAGTAATGAATCAGATCTAGAGTATCTGGCCCTTAGATTCACTTCTCATCAGAGCCTTCCAGCAGTTTAACCATGTGTTTCTGATCACTTAAATTAATCACCGTTTATCTGGCTAAGGTTAATTTCTCAGTGGGAAAAAGACAACACGCTTCAGATTCGTTTTTTTTTTTTTTTCGTCCACACTGCGCTCTCTGTCTCTGTCACCTGCTGGAGCTCTGCTTGTCAAATGTTCCTTCGCAGAGAGGGGTTGAATTACAAACCAAACTTGGTCTGCGAGCAGCAGTCAGGTAACAGGCCAAAAGAGCATGAGAGCGGCAGGCACACATGTACTAAGTGGTGTTATCGTTGCTCTGTACGTGCCTGTGTAAATCTTATTTCTGTGTGTGTGTGTGGAGCCCTGCGAGTGTATGCAACCAGAAACAACAGGCGGCGTGAGTAATGCCTTAGCCTTTGGATGTCTCTCATAAGAGGCGACGTCAGAGCCGGTTAGTAAATGATTAATCAGCGATGTTATTTGGGCTAATGCTGTCTGATAGCATTTTTTCCTGGAAGCTCTGGAATTTGTCTTCACAGCTGGACTTTTACAAGATCTCCCTGCTCTGTGAAGGGAGTGACAAATGAAGAAATGCTCGAGCGCCACGGTGTTGCAACACTTGGACACCAGGAATAAGCTGATACTTAATCTATCATAAAACGGAGTTTAATCTCAGATCTCGAAACTCTGCACAGCACCGGAGAGTAGCCACCATTAATCAGAATGATAAAACAGTAACAAGAGAAACAAACTGAAAGTATAACGTTTTGACAGAGCTTGGATTTTCTACCTAACCGACAAAGAACTAATCCCGTCTGGAGGGTATCCTATAATGTATCCTAGTGGTGATGTATTTGTTGCATTTGCCCTCCCTCTCTATTTTTCTCTCTCCATCTTTCTTAGATAACAACTTCACCACTTCTCTTTATCTCCCAGACAAATTGTTGTCCTGACATCGGAGGTTGTTTCATATATCATAGCCCACCCACCCATCTCAATACTCCCCCTTTTAACGCACGGTGCCCTGAGAGCTGACATCCCTAAAAGCTTTAGCTCATTGATTAGTTTGCAGCCAGCAGCCTTCAACATTTTTTTTTTCTCTTCTCTGTTCTTTACTACACTTCAGGAGGATTCCTGCAGTACTCAAAGGTAAGATCTAAAAAAAATAAAATAATAAAGACTTGTGTGTGTGATTTAAAAAGAACAATCTGAACTAAGGGCGTTTGAGTGGCCAGAGATGGTAAAGTAAAACTGCTGTTACTTGGTGAAAAGTACTTCACTGAGTACAAAAATATCTACAGAAAAAGCAGGAGATAGTCTTCCTCAGGTAAAAACGTGAACACACAGGAAATGTCTCAACATCTCCTAATTACATAATCTATTATTTACACAGCAGGGCAATATTCACGGCAATCTGTATCTCTCAAATGTGATCAAAACACTTGTAATACATACATTATATAAATTAAGTACTGATAACAAGACAGCTGTTGATATTATGTACTTTTGTTTGTTGTCACTGGTCTTTTATAACTGAAGAAACCACTTGTTTTAGTGGTGAAAAGTCTTCAGGAACTCAAACTACTCCGGTGGCTTTTGTCTAAATGACATGAAGGAATGTATCTTGGTTTACAGGCCATTACTGGGGCAAAAAAAGCAACATCACTAAATGAGAATTGTATATCCTCTGAACTCTTTTTTACCACCAACATCAAGAGGACTCCTCTCGATTTCACGCTCTTGGCTGGCTATGCTAGATGTGTGGGACAGACGTATATAACGTCAGGCGTATTGACAGATTTACCACCAAGAGGATCACTGCATCTGTCGGGTTAACGCTGGAACAAATGCTGGGAAGTACAGTTTCTGAGTGATTTCTAATTATTCAACACCAACTGGTGAAACTAGATTACAGTTTTCAGCAACAAGAAAGAAATGAGAAGAAAAAGGAAGGTTAGCTAGCTGTAGGTTACCTTTACTACAAAATGGTATAACTATAACATACAGATTTCAGATGGCTAAACCAAACTGTTTATTAATTTTAATAAAAATATGTATGTAAGGCTTTACAGCTGATATGAAATTCACTTTAGCCTTCTCTAAAAACAGTAGCTTTTAAAAGTAACATTTTTGTGAAGAAGCTGAATTATATTACATCTTTCTCAAAAATGACTGCAGGTTGGGACACCTAATATATCAATGAACATCTGTCCCTGAGCTACAGGTGGTTGTCAGGTGGTGTACCGCTCCATCCCCAGCTCGTCTGTTCTACATATTATTAGGTAATCTTTAGACATTGAACCCTGTATTACTCCTTTGTATTTACCAAGAGGAAGCTGGATTTGTGATTTCCATGTAATAAAATCATCTGGAGACACTGAATGTGAAAAGGATAAGCCTAGTCTCAATAACAGCTGACCTTTAGGCTGTGTAGAGACATGGGTGAGCATGTCTGTTTGTCAGTTTTAAGCAACAGAAAAATAAAATTCAAAATCAAGTCATGCTGTGTAATTTGTTCTAATATATATCCATATAACATTTTTCAGTTCCCACTGTTCCCCATTTACAGCTAATGGACATGAGTCTATTAGCGCTAATTATTACAGACCCTACAGAGCTGTGTCTTTGGTATCAACATATTATTTTGTGGAGTTTTCTCGACTGACGTTGGGATATCTTTTGGGAGGACAGCTTCACAACATTCAGTGACAGGAAGGATGTCGAAGGATGAAGATTGGCCCTCAGGCAAGATTCAATAACAAACCTTTTAGCCTTTTTGCTGAGCATCACAGCAAACAAAAACAAACACCTTAAATGATGGTGTGTTGTTGCATCTAAGAACACAACTGACAGGTTAGATCAAACATATGGCCCGGGGGCCAAAACCGGCCCGCAAGAGGGTCTAATCTGGCCCAGTGAATTTGCGAATTGTAAAATGTATATTAAAGACATTAACTGCAATTTTTTCAACAAAAGTAATTGGAGCCTTTTCTGTTTCATCTTCTCCCCATGAATGCCCCATTTACCAATGTCACACTTAGGTTCACGACAAACCTTCTCACCATCTGGGATTGTAAACAGTTAAGTTATGCTATTAATAAATTTCTCATGTGTGTTACGTGAATAAATCCAATCAGAAGCACAGCTGTCCGTCATCTTCGAGAGGTGAAAGAAGTCTGAAATGTGAGAACTCTTGTTATGGATGAAGTTTCAGTGGACCGTTTTCCAGGTCCCTACTGTGTCAGCACATGTCTTGTGTCGGTGCAGTGGACCGGTCAATGTCAGGTACAAGATTACACCATAACTAGACACGATACAGTGAGGTTTCAAATCAGCAACCCACGGGACAGGGTACCGTAATCTGCGTCAGTGAAAGGCTGAGTAGTCATTGAATCACGTGTGTTTGTTTTAGGCTCAAGGGGAAAACGATTACAGTTCCAGTAATTTTATTCCTTAGATTACGTTGTTGCCTCTTGACAAGCAAATGTTATCCATCAATGTTTATTATTCAGCTACCCATCGTATAAAAGACTAAGAGCTAATAAAATCAGTTAACAGTAAACATATTTCCCTTCTAGAAGTAAAAGATCACGCATGGGAAATAAAATCTAATGTCTGTTCAAATAATTAATTTCCACTGTGTTCTGTGTTCCCTGTTTAGATGAATGAAAACCAGAGAAGAAGACAGCTCACGAACAGAAAGAAAAAGATCAAAAAGGAGTGAGGGAATGATGTTTCTACATGTGTGTAATATAGCTCTGGTTCAGAAAGAAGAATTAGGTGTTGAGAGGAAGAACACAGCTGCATTAAAGACGTAGGTAGATTGGGAAAGCTTGTGAAGACTGAATCCAACACTAAGACCTCGCTCTGCGGAGCTTCTTCTGTTCAAAGACTTGTTGGTTTTTCATTCAAGTCATTCAATAAATTATATTAAATATTTATTTCATCATATCAACAGGTCATTGGGAAAATAAACCTGCATTAAAACATCTTGGACCAAAAGTTCAAACATTTTGGGGACACACTTCTTCTCGTATCATGTGAAACAGCAAAGTTGGACTGTTGAATATTTCTTTCTACAGGTCAGAAGTTGTAAATAAAGCACTCCTGAGATGATGCAACTTCAAGCATAAGGGTGGTATTAGAAGTGAAAATGTGGTAATTGTAAAACCTGGAAGGCCCAACCTTTTGGCAGTGACGGTAATTACATAAACACTGTTACGTGTGCGTATGACGTAAATCTTCAGTTCTCCAGTCTTTTCTCTTCTTTCAGCGCTCCACAAAGTAGATAACAGCCGCTGACATTAATCTGAGTGTATCCCAGGCACAAATCCATTCCTTTTAGACTGTATTTCTTCCTCATTTTATCTGAAGTATCTGAAACTTTATTCCTAAAACCTTTATATAATAATCCTAGTTGCCGTACTCCACCTCAGTCGCCATGGTTAATCGCCTCTTCAGCTCTGGCTAAACAAGTCTGGCTGACGCGAAATGCATTGATACTTTTGAACACACACCGTTTGAACTAATTTGGCAAGAGCCTGCATGTAATGTGAAGTCACGTTTATATAAAAGTCCTGCACAATAATGAGGCACGTGGCCAAGCCAGGCTGCTACAGTTAAGACCCACCAAACATTCACCTCCACCTGACTTCACACAACTTCCCTCCTCAGGTGAATGCTCATAAGGACAAATGTCTTGAAGGTAGGAAGACTGTAAGTTTGGTTAAACTCTATTTCTTATTTAAGGAAGCAGCTGACATTAGTTTCTATTTAGTTTAGTTTTTTTTTTTTTTGCTCCAATAACAATCACATCAAAAAGAACCCAAGTGACTGAAATCTATCCAGTAAGTCTGTTCTTTTTTTATACTGTTAGTGCAAACTTAATGCAGAATTCAATAACAAAACTAAAGCAAACACTTACCCATGCACATGCAAGCACTTTTATGCACTTTGTACGTGTTTCTCACAGCTTGCTCATGCATTTACAGGAAACACTGCCTTCCCTAGAGGCCGGCTATAAGTGTGAAAATGCAAAGTCTCTAGGCAGCAGGATTACAAGGGTTCCTGTTGAGTCAGCTGAGCTGCTGGAAAATTACACAACAGAGTAGAAAATGAAGGAAACCACTTCTGCAGAGTGTGTTGAGTGAATATAAGACCTGTCCATAACAGCAGCAGGTGGTTAATGGTGACACAGTTTAACTTTGTAGCTGGCTCAGCTGGCTCAGTCACTCAGTCGCATGACTAAAAAATATGTGAAGCCAATGCTGGCCTGTTGGTCTACTGACGATATGCCTTACTTACAGCAGATGCTGGACAGATCACATCAAAGATACACCGCTGACTGCATCCAGCCTGTGTTGCTTTATTGTTATCTTGCCACATCTTAACAGAATGTGTTGAGCTGATGTAGGGGACTAAGGAAACGGTATGCTATTTCCTCCATTATCTGCTTGAGGCTGATTTTTAAGGGTCTAGAGTATATGTTGTAGTCGCCTGCTTACTTCTCAGTCCAGGTCAATCCACAGAGAAAAGAGGAAAGGGGGGAATCTGATTATTGTGGCAACTGCTGTAGTCTAAAAAGTAAACGCTTGAAGGTCCTCTGCTATTTCAACTGTAATTTCTACATAGCTGTAAAAAGTGATGACTCACAGTGATATGACATGCAATCACGTTTTGTGTACGAGAGGAAAACTATTAAAAACTGCAGATTACTAAATGAAAAAAAATGCATGGATGAATGAATACAAGGACTTAGTTTTGACAGCACTTAAGGAACAAACAGAGGAAAACAGGAAAGAACCTGAACTCAGGAAGTTACACAATAAGTAATGTGGCCTATTACTTTCAAATAGGATTCATACGACATGTATCCAACACACAAATACATAAATACAAGCTCCACAACACTGCACCGTTTCTCCTTCTGGATGATCGCAACTTGTCTTGTCACCCGTCAGAATCGCAGACACAACCGACAAACCTAACCACTAAACAAACAAATGCAACACAACATGTTTGTCTGTCGTGCAGAAGGTTCACGACCTGTACTGCAGCGATTCTTGTTAATCCTTTTCTATTCTATAAGGCATTAATCATCTCTTTGGGAAACATGTGGACTGAGTCGGGTCTGCATCCAAAACATCAAAGATCTCATTGTGTTGTTGCCTCCATATGAGGGAGTTGGCCTTGGCACAGCAGACACGTTTTTTTTTTTTCCTTTTTCTTTTCTACAAACTGCAAAAGACTCTTGCCGACTGAGTGTGTGTGTGAAGGAGAAAGGCGGACAGACGGACAGACAATCCAGCCACCACAGTGTCAAATATGTTTTGTTGCCTCCATATGAGTAACTTGGCCAAAGTTGATACTTATAGTGACGATAGGGAAATTAACATGCCAGTTGCACTGGCCACCATATGAAAAGCCCCTTTGATATTCACACATAGCTTCAAACACTGTATGTCACTGTCATATCTGGAAGAGAACATCCAGATCTGAAATAGCTTAGGGTATGGTATTATTAAAGGAATACTCTTTTGTACCATTTCCTCAGGTCAGAATAGACTATTCCTCACAGACAACAGATGTGGTCCAGTTAGAGTCTAACCTAGAGACAATAACTTTTCATAACTATGTATGGCGTTGACAGCTTGATAGATGTAGTCACACATTTAAGTAAGTAAAGTGTGTATTTGTTGGAGATTTTCAGCAGTGTATATAGTATAATGACAAAATAAACTACACACTAGGGCTGAATTAAGAAAGATTTTCCACTTCAAATTTACTAGACTACTCTAGTGTAAGCAACCAGGGTGGTCACAGTACTAATCAAAATACCGATCTAATATTTTGGATGGTTTTGTGTGCATTTTGGCGGTTTTTTAACAGCTTTTAGGTTGGAAAACCATCCGTTGTATCTGGCACCACTGCGTGAGGGAGATCCAAAACATGAAAGAAGCTCCAGCCATGAGAGCACTCGTGCTGATTGGATCTCTAGCTCTGAAAGCTGATTGAATGTAAAAAGTATGACAACGGGGAAAAAGAACTGGACAAAAGCAAAGCCATATGCAGGATGTGCCAATTAGAGGCAAACTATTGTGGAAATACCACAAATGGTTAAAAATATTATGGCTCTACGGCACAAAGGAATGCTATACAACTAAATTTAGACAGAAAAGGGGCTAAGAAGGATAACTTCATTCTAAGTTTTGGTATTTTTGTGAGTTTAATTGACAATAAAAAAAGGCCTGTATTTGATGTATTGTATGTGTAGTGTTCACTACACTGTATATCTCAATAAGCAATGGTATCCAACATTTATGTTCTGTGTTACACTTTAAAACAAAGCCTAATACTAATTATACTAACTGTGGAAAATCCATATTACTTTCCAAAGTATTTTTCCTACTTTTCTAACTTCAATCGTCAATCGTCTCTGGACCCTTCAGATTTATTTCGGGGCTCTGTTGGTGCTCTTGAAATAGGGTATTGTGGGATTCACCTGCAGCCAAAGCATGTGAGGGACAACACCAATCTGTGAGTCAAGACATCAGCAGCTAGACAAGGGGAAGCCCAGCCGCACTCCCTCCTCATTAGAAGCAACAGACCACTGTGATGATGAAGCGTGATGACTCCTTTTATGTGAGACCAAGTCTCATGTCTAATGGCCCTATCATTACTGGAGAGTGTAAACAGGAGAAAATACTACATACAGACATGGAATTAGTCCTGGAGTAAGTGTTTGTTGTGGTTTTAAAAACCGCAGGTTCATATGTGTGTTTTCTGTGTGTGCTGCTTCTTCTGATGCTGTAGATGCATTTGTTGTCGTGAGCCTCAGTGTGGAATCAAAGCAACTTTGAGCACATGACCACAGGTGTTCACATTAGCTTTGAAAAAACTTGCAAGACAGTTAATTAAGACAAACGGTAACCTATGTGATCTGTTAGCCGTGAGTGAGGGACAATACAGTACATATGTTAATGTGAATGTCTAAACATAGCATGTGTCTGCCAAAGAAAGGCAAATGTTATTTTGACTGTAGGGTTTTTGTGCAACACTATGCAACATGCTACAGTAGTTCTATGATCAAATAATCACAATTTCTATGTTTAAGCATTTTCCATATACATTGTGCACAATATTTGCATATATTTTGTGGGTATTGTGAACCGTATTAAGTGCACTTCTCAAAAATGATAAAAAAAATCTTAATGATTCATCCTGCAGGTACAACTGAGAGGTTGTCTGGAGTCTACAAATGGCCAATTTTGGAAATGTCTTGACATATCTTTGATAAACACGTTTAAAATTTGACTAGGACTGATGTGAGGCTTAATGCCATGGTCCCGTAGCGTTTTCCAGGTTCCAGCCACAGTAATCTACAGGCATCTCTTTGAAAAAACACATTAAGGCAGAAATGAAAGCTTTCGATTGTAGTCTATTCAAACATTCAGTGTATCCTTCTTTCGTCTTGGATCAGGAGCCACGGAGTAACGCTGATCAGTTGCTCCTTGGTACATTGCTCCAGCAACGCTTCAGAGGGAGATTGAATGAATTCTCATACACTGTTATCCATTACCAACAAAATCTAGCAACCAACAAAATTGGGGTAAACTTTACAAAAAAGAAAAGCCTGAGAATCTAGTATGAACCAACTGCCTAAACCCAACCCTCGTGTTAAGACACACGCTTTTATTCGTTTATATTTATTCACTGTAATCCGACGGCACTGGAAGGCAACTGCATACAAACGGCGAACCCCAGGAAACCTTGGATGTGATCCCGAGCCAAATGCTCTAAACACTTTCTCCGTCCCACCAACAACCCTTTACAACAGACTCCCTGAAAGAATCTGCTGCTACACCTCAACGGAGTGAGGTTTTCAGTTTAGCCTGTTTACCTCAAAATAAGAGCATGTTCGCTCTGAATAATGTTCTCTCAGCGTCAAGTTACTAATCATGTGTCACACTCCACTAACAGATACTATCACATAATAAATACAAATACTATCACAGCCCAAGTGGACGAACACCCATTTTGTCACGACCCAATCAGTAGCAGTTAAAATGACATAAAATGCTTGGATGGACCAACCAAATGAAAATTATGAATTCACTTCAGATATTAAATGCCACACAAGAATGTAATAAACTTATGCTATGCGGTACACTTTTAGCAACTTTTATATGAATGAACAGAAGGAAAACAACTCCGGGCTTGGAGTTGTCTCTGTGCCTGGGAAAATAGAGAGTACGTCTTTAAAAACCCTCTATACACAAAAGAAAACTGTAAAACAATCTTGCTTGATTGATCTTGAAAGTGGAGTGCTCACTACACAGACAAGTACTTTACATGTTAATTCAAGTGCATTTCAAGTTCTTCAAAGTACTTTCAAAACATCTTCAGCTTAACATTTTTTTTTTTGTTCTTGTCTTAACCTACTAAGGAATGTCTTCATCTTCTCTGTATGGACTCTTTTTGCTTTGGTTTGTTCGCGTGTCTAGACAGAATGCATTTCGCAGGGCTTTGAATTGGCTCTCTATTGTCTGCCTGTGTACCTGGGGATGGCTGGATGGCTTCACCACATCACAGGGTTTTGTCTGCCCCAGTTTGTTCTCTCATCAGAGACCAGACAGAATTGCCTTTCAACTGCTGTCACATCTCTCCATACTCACTAATGTGTTATATAGGCGAGGTGGGTCGTCTCCACCTGCCATACATTCTTATACGTAGAGGATAAAGCTACAGGTACACTGGCCACCTGCTGACTGAGCGTGTGCAGAGAGGAGGGTTGTTGGTGGCTCATGTAAACCTGACACCTGAAATCCTACCTTGGCACATGGAACAAGACAGGTGTCTGGTTCCAACTATGGCCAAAGTAATGGACGAGAGAGGTGGAGGGGTGTGTGTGTGTTACACCCTGGTGTGGGAGGTTACAAAATCCTCTGTAACACTAGGAAGGAGCTGATGAACTTCCCATGTCTCACTCTTTCCTCTGACGTCTCACCCTCATCTGACCTTTACACAAAGGTGTGTTTATGCGTCAGTCAGGGTTGAGGGTTGGAGATGCGTGCATTTTTTTTTTTCAAAGCGTCAAGGTCACAAGAGCACTGAAAGCCTTTTTTTAAAAATAAAACACTGTGTTGTCTAAAGTGGGAGATTCCTCTGTGTTTGAAAGGTCTGGGAGCATTTTGGGCAAATAACACTTGAACACACAAACACACACACACCTGGCCTCCATTTTACCTCCTGCCTGACGCAATCCTGCACGTCATGGCAGTCACTCAGATGTGTCCCCTACTGAGGAATTCTGGCTACTTGGAGCATGGTGGCCGAGATTGTACCTAGGGAAATCTCAGCTTTCACAGAACAGGATGTATTTATGTGCCAAAACAGAGAAAAAGATCTAATGCTGATCACAGGATGCTGACAAGCTCACAGTTTAAGCTGGATTGGCCTTCTTTAGACATGGAAACTCATTAAGGCACAGCATGGGGCAGCCACACCGCTAACGCTAACCAGCGGATGACGGTCTTCCCCCCTGTTCTCGGTGCCTAAACTGCGGTCTTATCTGAATCTCTGGGGTTTGGATTTGACTCCCATCTAACTGTATCAGGAAGATCTTTTATTTTAAAGGATTTATAGGAGTTAGCAATGCTTCATTAGTAGGTGAGGGAAAGTACTTTGTGTGTGGTGCAGTGGAAAAATAAAGTATAAACTGATGGTTGAACTGATGATGGCTGCTCACAGCACATTTCAGCACAATTAAAACTTACGACAGTGTAAAAAACCCAAATAAACGCTGATATGTAACTGGTATAATGCTCACCAGAGTTAGCGTGCCAAAATGAGCAAATTAAACAATAAACTTAATTTAAACTGAAATCAAAACGACACGTCTGAACAAAATGTTTTAGTAGTCAAAAAATGACATTACCAAAGCTGTAAATACATATGTAAGAAAACTACACCTCGTCCGTCTTGTCCCACCTTCTACTCAACTAGCATTTGATTGGGTCTGGCACTCGTCTCGCCTTTTAACGATAACCACTGATTGGTCACAGGCCTTACTCTGCTTTCAACTTCTTGGCTTGTGGAATAAACAAGAAAGCCATGAGAGTCATCAATCATCACAGACAATTACATCTCTCTTCCTCAGGCTCCTCTTCTCCCCCTCCTGACTCGTCTTGTATACCTTTCCTTTAACTACATCCTTGTCTGGACTGTGACAGATGTGCCAGTTCATGCTGAATATCGCTGTTCATTACTCTTATGAAAAACGTGCTCACTGAAGTCCGCTTCTTAGAGTCCCTCATATGTTGTCGATAAAACCTGGAAGGAATGATTCATATTAATTTTATTCCCCCAAATTAGGAGACTAAAAACAAAGTAATTTGTTTATGTTATTCCTGTAATGTTCAACTGATCATCTCCTCCATTTTTTCGCCTTTAATTCTTTCTGAAAGCTGGATGGATGCGGCTATAATGATTAATTTATCCGTCCACTCGCTTTCTCTGAAACCAGAACTAATCCACCTGTTGCATTATTCACCCGGAACCAACACTCCCAGTCCCCGCATCAATATTTCAGTGAAGACCATGCACCTCCACTGGGCCCTGGTCAAACAGGTTTACAGGTAGACAGGTGAACGGATCTAGCCAACACAACATTTTATGATATATAACAAAGTATGTTATGATATTCAACTACAAAGACATTTAAGTGTCAATTAGAAGTAATACTATAGGCCCTGCTGTAGTCTCAAGTGCAACTTTTTGGTCCAGACACATTTGAAGTGAGGAAACCGGAGTCCTTTGATGGTGTGGATTACTGTATTACAGAAACCTCCTTCATGTTCTGCATCGCCATTTTCCTCAGCCTCCAAAATGTCAGCTCAGTCTCATCTTTTCCATGGGGAAGTGGAACTTACATATTTCCATTCACGTTTTGAGCGCATGTAACAGCGCCTGTATAAACGAAGCCTCAGATCACCGGGTTCATTTCATCGACTAAGGTGGCTTAAAGGCCAGCCAAGAGACAAACAACTGCATCCCCAGCTAAGCTTATGCTTCGTGAGCATCAGAATTCCAGTAACGGTTGAGTTAAACATTCCTGTCTTTTAGTCTCCTGCATGGGCCGCACAGTAATGACTTCCATGTAGTTAGCATTATTAAAACATGGAAGTTATTTCAGCTCGTAGATGAAGACGAAGTAGAAGGAGCTGTCAGCGGTGCACTGGGCAACATTTCAAACTTTGGGTTTACATTTCAAAATGTAAACTTAATCCTAGACCCGGCACCAGCTGATACAGGGAATCATAGTTTGTAATCTAAGCAGATAGGTGACAAATTAAGTATGAAACTAGGTGCAGACGTATCTCATGAGATTTTATGACGTCAGGCGAACACTGCGCTCTTTGCTTAAGCGTCTTTTTGCTATAAAAAACAGGAGCAGTTTCATCTATTTAAAGTCTCTGACTGCCTTGTTTCCTCTGACAATAATTCTTTATCCTAAACCACATTAAACGTTAATGATGATGTTAGTTTATACTGACCTCACCCAGCCAACACACAAAAGAAGCAACAAATACTTCCGATTGAGGAGTTCCACAGTCATTAATAAAATCAACACCGGCTGCACACACTTCCTATGGGCTCTGTGAAGTTAATATTTCTGAGCGGTGTTTGTTTGACTGTATGGCTCATTATGGCACCGATGCTGCTGGTGTATGGATATATCTGTGAGGCAGATGTCAGAGGGTTTGTCTGTTTCACAGATGTGATGTTTGGTGTCTAAGAAGCAAAATATGGCCACACTTTCCTTCATATGTATAATTAGCACTGTTATGACTTCATACTGAGTCATAGGTTTTCAGCATGGCATTCATGTTTTGTACTAAACCGCTCCTTTAGTTGTTTGTAACTGCTTAGTCACCCACGTAAAAGGCTTCGTTTAAGAGTCACCTGAAGAAATTGTTTCGGCCCTCCAAGTGGACACCCCCGCAAGAAACTACTCAAGAGTGACTCATTCGAATAATTTAATTTCTAAACAATAAAAGATTCCAGTAAATGACAGTAAATGACAGAAACCAGATCAGCCGGCCATGTGTGACAATCTGACATTAACGAAAAAGAAATTATTAGCTGAAGACAGCGCTGCCTTGTGTGTTATTTGTAGCTTTAGGAAAGTCTTGTTCATGATTCAAAACTCTTTTTTTTTCTCCAAAATTAGCATGAGGAGACCATCGGAAATACTGCGGTGTCTCAACCATAAAACACCCTTAAAGCAAAGCTCTGGTCTTATTGTTCCATGTCACCATCTCAGAACATCTTTGTTTATGCGATCTGGAGGTCGTGTCTTTTTGCTCAGGAGTCTGGCAACCTTCTGAAGAGGTGTTTATTCATGTTTCTCTTATTGCTGCTGTTGACACGCTGATCCGTGTTCATTTCCATTTTAAGAGTATGTAGTGCATTCCAGATGGATGACAAAAAATAATGCACTCCACGGGCGAAAAAACAGAGCTTTAAAAGGACTGAATGCGGATTCGCTTAAAATGGTGACATTCTTTGCAATCAAAGTGCTCGGGATTATTAAGATTGTCACTGATGGTTTGCATTCACAAGATTCAGCAGCTTGGCCGTAACTGTAGTTTATCTGTATGTTAGCTTATCGTAAGGCCTCCTTTTTTGCCTGTAAGTGCTTTAATGTGTCTGTAATTAAAGTTAACTGCCAGGGCCATTTTTGCCGAGCTGGTTTGAAGACCATAATGTGTTCAAAGCCACCAGCTCAACCGCAATGAAACAATTAGAATCACTGAGCCAAACTGCTGGTCCCTAATGGCTTTCTCCTCCTAGGCATGAGCAATCAAGACTTATCCAAGGCATGACCAGCAGAGCCAGAGGGGGACCAGTGTCAACTCATCTGAGCTCGAGTCCGCGATGCCGCCGTCACTTACTGATCTAAAATCTGCGGCGCTCTTGAGGAATAAAGAAGATCGCGGGCATTTGCTTTGGGTGCTGACCCTGGATCACCACTACCACTCAGCAGGACTTTGAAGTGTGGCCTCAGATTGCAACGCTGGTTTAAGCCGAAACCACGAGACAATGAGACTGACTCATTTCTATCCTAAGGGGCAGGGTAAAAAAAATAAATAAAAGATTTAGAGAAATATGCCCACATCTAAATGAAGCTATGTATTCATCTTTAACAAGGCGGCACTTTAAAATTTTGACCTAAAAATAGGAAACCGCTTATGACAACGTAAATTCATTTTTGTAGTTTTTTTTTTTTTTTTTTTAAATTGGTATCACATTATCTACAAATCTAAAATGAACTGTACTTAGTCAAAAAAACACATTTTTGAAAACAAGTGTTGCTTAGGTAAACAACACTTGAATGATCTATTCCAGAGAGGGAAGCCCCCACAGCTTTCCTCAGAAGATCAGAAAAAAAAAGAAAGCCCGATGTGTGGCGCTTCACTGAATCCAACAAATTGTTTTCTGGTGTGACGAAACATTTTTTCCCCTCATGGACAACTGACTTCCAACATCTGAGTCTTGTTAGGACCTACACAGAACAACAAGTCTGCAGGGCAACGCAATGAAGAGATCAGTCAGAAATTGATCAGTGACTGATTATAAGTTCAATAGTAATTTGTGCTTACCATGACCACGGAGCGATGATTACACAGTCTGAAAACCTCAATGCAATGAAAGAAGGGTCAGTGACATCCTCTGTTGTGTGTGTGTTGTCAATCTACACCCCAAATTCAAGCCACGGAGCCACTGACCAGATGTTTTTTCTCCTCATTGCTCTATAGTTTGACAATTTTCCTGTCTCGTTTTCTCACTCGCTGATTTTTTTCCTGGAGAATTTCCCCCTCCGTTTGCTTCACAATGGCCAGTTCATTCAGTTACAGCAGCAGGTTTAGTTCAGTGTTTATGAATTTTGATTTGTTCTTTTTTGCATTTTAAAGTGTAATGTGATGCATTTAAATTGTTTGGTTTGACAGTTTAACTTATAATTATATAAAACAAATTACTTTTATTACTTGGCACACTGCTGGGATTTGTTCATTTAATTTGTTTTTTTGGTTTTTTTTGTGTCTGCACTCCAGTTACAATCCTCACAGATTCTCCTACAGATACAGAAAGTGGGCAAGACACCAAGCAGAACACATCCTACATTTTACTGTAAGACAAAGATTCTCAATTACAGCATTAGCATGTTGGAGGGCCACGCTGTAAAGTGCTGTCCGCGGTGCTGAATGTTGCCAACAGGACATGTTAATGGTTAATGATATGAACATACTGTGTGTAGAGTGCATATAAACTACTGTGATAAGCGACTAGCAGTTTTAAATTATCTTTCCAAACTAATTAAATTGTGTATCTGTAGGTTTTGGACTGCCGTGCGGTTTGCTGACAAACAAGCACCCTGAAGATGTCTTTTTGAGCTTTAAAAATGTAAAAACATTTTTTCTTCACCAAACTGTCAATTATTCCAGAGAAGACCAGATTGGCTTATGACAGCTTATAATTAGTTGCAGTTCTATTTTTCAGACAATGACATATTTAGCCTAGAGAAAAGGCAAAACCACTTTGTTGAGCACACGCAGTATTTTGTATCTCCTGGCCTATTACATAAGAGTAAGAACAATGATTGATCATCACTCTACTACAGCGTTTTGTACAGTGGTTGGTTTTCACCAAAACAAACCGTCAAATCAATCTTTAACATCTGCAAAGTCGGGCCCTCAGCGGGAACTAGAAATAAAGCTGACATGAATGACAGATTGTTGGCAGGAACCAACATCTGTCTATTCTCAGTCAGAGTTACCCCCGCAGAGGCAAATACTAGCTGACTAAGTGCACCGTTTTTGTCTTTTTTTTCTAGATGGTTATTTCTATCCGCAAATACAATGGTTTGGAAATGTACTGATGCACAAACCAAATGGGTAGAAGCAAAATAATAACTCAAACCTGTCTGCAGTTTACCATGGAAGCGGAGAGAGGAGATATGGCTGTTGTCTGACAATGTGAAAAGGAAATTAAACAATACTGAAACCAGACAGTGGACCTAGATTCTTTAAAGGTGAAACACGGCAACACACGTAAGGTACCACCTTCATCCAAAACACAAAGAGATGTTTATCTGAAGGCCAAACTCTAAATGATCAAGGTAAAGTAATCCCTGGATAGTACTTGTCAAAACAGCTCGGGGTAAAGGGGACTCGGCTCAAAACGTCTTGGTGGATTTTCAAATAAGAAAAAGAAACAGTTTAACATTTCCAGGCAATTGTGTGTCATGGAGGGACAACAGTTTTTTTTTATGTTGTCTAAACACTACATGAAAAGAACCAGAGTAGAAGATCTAATTTGTTTTTCACATATTTGGCTTTGTCATTTGGCTATAACTTATGACGGTTTCATAAACTGTCCAAAGTTAGATTTGTCAGGAAATTTTCATTTCAATCATTATATTGCTGATCCTTTGTTTCAAATGTAGCATTAAAGAAATGTATGAAAAGGTATTAATTTAGTTCCATAAGTACAGAACTCATCTAGTATTGAAATATTTTTGTGACCAATACCCAGGATGATGGACACAACATTGCTGTAAAAGGAGAAAGGAAGAGATGAAGAGAGACTTTTCTTTCCATCTTTCTGACCTGCTCTGCTCAACTGCTGGGGTTTGGTCTGGAAATGGGAGGAGACAGAGGTGGGGGAGAGGGAGGGAAAGAGAAAACGGGGTGGGACACACCACTGCATCCCACACCCCACTCTCCCGCGTGCGCACACACACACACACACATTTACATGTGCAGACACACACGCACGCTCACATAAACGCACACAGTTCTTCAAAGCCAAGTGGTTTTAATAGACGTCCAATTACACTAAGAGATGACATCTGGGGAACTGCAGGAGATAAATAAGGTGAAAGGAAAGACAAGATTCAGTCACCTCAGAGAAACTCCAGATAACCAGGGAGAGCACTGCTGATAGAGATAGGAGAGAGGGAGAGGCAAAGGAAAGAGGGAGGGGGCCAAAGGAGAGAGAGCCACACACGGGAGGAAAGAGGAGAGGCAACGCACTGCTCCAGCATTCAGACTCTGAGAGGCAAGGACAGAGGACAGACAGGGAGCTCAGCTCACTGACAGACGCACAACGAAAGAGGGGAAAAAGACGGGAGCTCGCGGGCTCAGTTACACACTCAAGTAACTTCAAACCAGCTCAGACAAAACAAGAACAACAAAGAGAGAAGAGAAGAAGAAAGTCGGGATTCTGTGACTATTTTTTTTGTGTGTTCTGCCTCGCGTGGATTTCTCTGGACATTTAATCAGAAGCAGCGTTAATCCATTTTTGGCTTCCTGTTTTTTTATTTATTCACTTTGTACTAAGCACTTTGACATCTTTTATTTAACCTCCTAACTGCATTCCTGTTATCCTCATCCCTGGACTGGAGGAGATAAACTGGGACACGTGCGTGTGTGGAGTGGGTTTTAGTAGCTTATATGAATGAACTGATAACGTGTGCTTGGATGTGAGACTGTGGGTGTACATTTAAACTTTAGGATTTTAAGCGTGTGTTTGTGGGAGCAACCGGGAGCAAAGCGCGGCAGTCTCGGGAGGAGAGGGAGGAGGAGGTGAGAGGTCCTCGAGGAGAGCCCCCCGTAGGTCTCGTTGTGAGGTGATCTGAGTTATGGATGTTGATGCATTCCTGTGGCGCTTCTGAGGAATAAACAGCACCAGGAACTACAGCAGAGTCAGCCACAGGACGGCGGGCTCCGCCATCACCACTTCCATTAATATTGCTGATAACTCTCAATCTGCTACCAAAAGTCCTGCTCGGCCCGTCTGCAGCCATACTGTCTTCTCCCCAGGTTTTAACGCCTACAGTCCGGGTGAGGTTGTGGGTTCCCAGACAAAGGAGGGTTAGCCGGTCGGTCAGGGGGGGTTTCTCCCACTCTTGTTCCCTCTCCCTGCACCCAGCTCAGCATGCACCAGCCCCTGAGCACCTCCATAGCTCTCCCAGCTCCACTACCATGTGTAGATGGACAGTGACACAAGGTGCACCGGTCGCCTGGTTCTCCTCCTGCCCCCGCCGCAGAGCTCCTTCATTCCTCCTTTCCTTCACGTTGTTACTCCTGCTTCTCCTGCTCGGACCTTCCTCGTCCTCACCACTGTCTGCTTCATCCATAGACTCAGAAAAGAAGCAGAATGCACCAGGAGAGACTTCTCCTCACTTCTCCATCTCAGATCCGTCACCTTCCTCATCACCCACGCCGCTTCACGCATCCTCTGCGAGGTTGCCACGGGCGACCAATGTGTCATCGTCGTCGTCCGCGACGGTTGTCGGCCGTCACGTGCGGAGCAGCTACAAACATCTACAAGGAGATGTGCGCAAGAGGAAACTGTTCTCCTACCATAAATTCTTCCTTCGCATCGATGGGGAAGGGAAGGTTAACGGCACCAAAAGCGAAGACGATCCATACAGTAAGTCTGACCCCCTTTTATCTATCAATATGTTCTTCCATTCTTTCCATTATAAACCACATTTAACCTCAGAAGTAGGAACTTGAGAGAACTACAAATCGTTACTTATGTGGCCTTGGCAGTATCAAAAGAATCAGCTGTAACACAGTTTTCTTTCTTTTGGCTGAGACATTTAGCAGTAAAATGTGATCCAAGAGCAGCAAAAGGCCCCACTATCTCTCAGTGAAGATGCAATGGTAGAAGACGCACGTGTTATCTCTCACTCCATCTTGTGTGTTTATCTACGAAGACTGATGTTTCTTTTCTGGGCAACCGTGCAAATTAAGACAGGTGACTGGGCAAAAGAGCAAATAAAAGAGCTGCGCGTTCCCAGTCTTTTCACCATATGTAGAGGCAGGCATATTTGCCTGACTACAAAGAGTTTGGAAAGGCAAGCATGACACAAGAAGAGCAGAAGAGGAGAAAAAAACAAAACAAGTAAGGCAGGCAGTTAAAAAAGAGAAATGATGCACTGGAACCAATTAGAAATTGCCCAGAGAAAGTTCTTCCTCTTTGAGGAAATATCTAAAACACAGCTATTACCAAAACCCTGCGGACAGAGACAAGTACGCTCCTTCCTTACTGCTATTGTGTTGCTACTCTAATAGCAGTGGGCATATGCTAAGTATGAGGTTATACTGACTCAAACGTAAAGTAATAACCATGCAATTCCTGCTCCTTTTGCTGGTGCATTATGCAGGCTGAGCAGTATGATTTTAACCTTTATTTATCCTAAGAAGGGTCACTGAGCACACATGCTCGTTTGTCAGCGCCACTCAGCCTCATGTTCACACAGTTACACTCACTTTTTTAGTGAGTCTTAGCTCTTATTTGTTCACTGCTAGGCACCGAGTATCTGTGCTGGTACTTTTAAAGCACTTTTAAGTACCACAGCTGTGGTTTGTGATAAAGGAAAGTGTTTGATTGACTTAATCACAGCAGAATCCAATGCAAGTTGTAGTGCAATAAAATATCACTTAAGATGATTATGGCAAGTCGAGCTGTACTTCAGTGACTATATAGCCTGCAAATCTCAACAAACATGTAGATATAAATGCTTTTAAGAATTTAAAGGCTCATCAGAATCAGTTATGACTGATCCAGAACAGAAAATCAGCTGTTATCATTCTGTAGTCCACATCTTTATCTTCCAGTTAAACACATCTGGAAGTTCTCCAAGACTGCCACAGTCTTCTGGCTTGTGAGCGGCACAGAATAACTGCACTGCCTAAGGCCACATTGACAGTAGTTGTTGAGAGAGAGCAGAACATTACTTCCACATTTACCTGCCCAGAGTTTCCCTGCTTGTTCACTGAATTAGATGGGTGACGTCTGAAGCGCAAGCTAATTACTTATAAAACAGGCTCTCGCTGCACAATGTCTGCTGTATCTTTTTGATTCTGTCACAGCTTGACAGGATTGTGTGTCTGGGAATGTGATCTTTGTAAATAGGTCTTCAACACTCACACACCTTCATACACATGTCATAGGTTTGCATGCATCTGTCTGTGGTGCAGTACAAGTCTCTCCTGCTGAGCATGCACACACACACACACACACACACACACACACACACACACGCTAGAGCACAGAGAGGCCAGTCTTGCACATGGCCTCCATATGGCAAAGCCCACTTTTATTAGGGCCAGGGCCAGTGTGAATATGTGTGTGTGTGGGTGTGTGTGTGCGTGTGTGTGTCACTCAGACACCAAGGCTCTGCCAGACATGGCTGAAGGAATTTCAATTAGCGTCTCTTCCTCCCTCCCCTTGCCTCTAACACACATATGCACATGTACACACACACACACACACACACACATGCACAGAAAAAGCTCAACCATTAGGGTGCAACGTGTCACTAACTATAATGGCATCGGGTCGTGGCATTAGAGGCACAATCCATCATTTTCAACACCTCTTGCCACTTGATTATGTTGGGAAATAGGTGAGAACTTTCCAGAGGGGGAAAAGAAATCTAAGTGTGACGACGTGGCTGTGTTGGCCATGCTGAGTGTTGGCAGCATATTAAGTAAGCATGAAGCTATATCTACCTGAGAGCAAGTGCAGATGTTGAACGTGTTTCAGATTAAGAGATGATGGGCGAGTGATTTAGCTGTGATGAAATGATGATTAAATAATGTGTGCCTGCACATCATCAAGCCATACTGCACGTCCACATGCTTGTTCACGTATAGCATGCATGTAGAGCGTTGTATATTCTTACCGTAATGCACAACCTCTGCTCGGAAATAAGCAAAGAACAAATTGTTCCCTTCAAACAAAACTAAACAGAACATAATTAAATTCTAGTCCTCTAACTGTGAACATGGATGTGGTTTTTGACATACAAGACCCGTTTTTTATTTAGCATGACTGCTCCTCATCACGAGTGGATTTCCAGTGCGCATATCAAACTTTTGAGCACACTTTGTTTATTTTTACATTTCTGATTATAACATTGTTCATACATATAGCGTGATAGTTATAGAGTCGATAGAACCAAAACAACCGCTTCAAAGCTACACGCAGACTTTTTGGACAAATTAGTTCTTTGATGCATGTTTCTGGCCCAAGCTCATTAGAAACACATGGCTCTTTTGAGATAATTCAAAGACAACTTGCAGGGTTTCTCTTGCATGTAACATACTATATCATAATATCATATAATAAATAACACAGTGCACTGAAGTTTGAGCTAACTCAGGTGTATATGTTGACCCAAGACCTTATTTGTCAAAAAGTGGGTCTTTACGAAAGCATTACATAGAAAACTAGCAGGGGAACTGCAGTGTTTATCATGCTCTAGTAGTCTGGTAATGTTCAGGAGGTCAGATTCCAAATGAGTGTCATTAGACAATGTCAGAGGTGATGAAGAAGTTTTAGCTCCAGCTCCGGGGTCGAGTCTCTCTTCCACTGCCGAGCATTTCTAATCATCTTGTCAAACTTGAGGTTGGTACATCCCTCAAGTTCTGAGGCCTGTATTGTTAATTTATGCTCACTAGTGCATGTCTGTTTGTCTATTTGCGAGCGTGTGCTCAAAGCCCATCTATCCATCTCACCTCATAAGGCCTTCAAAATGAGGCGCTCCGGTCTCGGTTTGGAAATCTTGCGCGGCTGCCATGTGATTAGCATTGATCCTGCCAACTGACCATAAGCAACAAAAGTGTCCTTGTTTTCTTCCCGCCATGTTGACCACATCTTGTCACATCTTGGTTACAAACAAATCAATATAGCAATGAAACAAATGGACATGTGTTTGCAGTTGGACCGCAGACTTGTGCTCATCTGTAGCTCCATTACCATTGAATGGTGCCAACACGACTACAGTCGGAGCTTTGATTCTCACTGTGGCCACCCGGATTGTGAAAGCTACCACACACACTTACTAACATTAATCAGACATTGATCAGCGACATGGATGACGCTAACAAACCACAATTCATGGAGAGTCTAATACACTGAACATTATTCTGATTTAGAGCAGGTTTTCCATGTCCAGGCTAATTACACAGGCCTGCCCCTCTGGTTTGACCTCTACCTATTGACCCAAGTCAGGAAGCTTTGTTAGTGGAAAGGTCAGCGCTACACAAAGGGCATCGCTTTTGGCTCTTCTGATGCTGTTGTTAGTGTTGTGTAGCTGAGGGCTGCAACTTGAACACATTCACAAGTTTGCGAGACTAATTTGCAATGAGTGATGTGTGTGTCGACAAAAATGTGGGTTTAGAAGACAAAAAAAAAAAAAAAAACGATGCTGTAATGACGTTCCAGCCTCCCAGTACAAATCAACATCTTTCAAGACGATTTCAGGAGTCCAGACAAATAAGCCAGACCGTGCACAATAATTGAAGGAAATCACAACCAGTTCTTGAAAATTCCTGTTCATATTATTTACTGAACAGGCAGATTTTTCACTACTTTTGGGACAATTAGACTCAGAATTGAGTGAAACTGAATTTTTGCACTTACACAAAAAAGCAAAAAGTATCAATAAATACCTCTTTCATTCACTTTCTCTTTCAGCAAATGCAGACAGATTGTGACTTTCTTTAAAACTATAACAGTCTCTTATCTTCGTCCCCTGTCTCATAAACCTCCAGTGACTCAGCAACGCTGTCACAAAACAAATGTGCAGCAAGCGCTCCTGCATTTTTTAATCATCATCTTGAAATGAGTCCCAGGTTTTTCCTTTTCTGTTTTTGGATGTCTTTATTTTGTCGATAGTCTCCCTGTTTCGCTGCTTGATGAGCAAGTTTAGGTTTCTCGTGGGAAAAGGTAACAGTGTGGCCCATAAAAGAGAGTTATGAGGAGGTGCTGGATGCAGTGGAGGTTAGTGTCAGCGTTGCTTTTCATTTAAAGTTACTCTGACATCTTCATGGACTCCTCTCTCCAGCAGCAATAAATAAAAGGGGCGTGCAAACGTCACTGCAGGAGCTTGTTCAGGAAATACTGAATCGAGCGCTCTTAAAGCTAAGCGTTTACCATCAACAATTACATTCAGCTGTACTCGAATGTACACGATAAACATATACTGCCTACACACTTCTATACTTTTACTCCCTACCATTGACCTTCCCTCTGACTTCACTAACCTTAACGTTGCTCATGGGAGAAACAAACAGGACATTATTAAGAGAGCTAATGCTTGGTTGTAAACTAAAATAATGGAAGACCATTCAAGGTAATGAGTGATGATAGATTTGTCAAAACTGTTCACTTATTCAAACTGTCAGATCCTGAAGGAAACAATCTCCATGTATAAACAAGCAAGATGGATGAAATAATTCTGGTCCCTGTGTTATGTCGCTCAAATGCTGCAGGAGTCTGGATCAAAGTCAGTTCTGTATCATGACAGATTTAACTGTAAGCTGTTAATGCCCCGTAGAAACATTACATTATACTTATTGGCTCACATAACAGCAATGTTACTGTGACTGATAGATGGCTTTGACTTGTACCTTGTTAAATTATTAAGTGGTTAATGGTATTAAATCAAAGCACTGATAATTTTGGCACCTAACAAAGGAGTCGTTACACAATAAAATCTCTGGCCTGTATTATTACAAGAGGTGCAGATGTTTAGTGTCATTCATGAATGGTGTAAATGTTATTGTGAATAACTATAGTTATAAAACGATAGTTCTTGTATGTAAAACAACATCAGTTTCTGAAACGTTTGGCTCCCATAGCTGCCACTGATCTCTACTGACCTTTTCCACTGACCAAAAGTTGAACTATTTAGGCAATTTAAAATGTGTTGCAATTTTAAAAATCACATCATGTAGCTGTAATAAAAAAAAACGGAGCGACTACTATTTTACTGTCTATCTCTGCAATCTACAAGGGTCTCCTTCTGGCCAACGCACAGTTCAGTGTGAAAGTCAAGATGTGCAAGTGACCTTTAACCTCATTACTACTCACACAGGGTCATTTTTGGAGCATGTGTGTGGATGTTTCAAAAAAGGCTGACTCACACGCCTCTGCATTTAATAAAAGCCTCCCATCAAGATATCTGTAAGGATATTTCTTCAGTTTTAAAGAGCTGTTTTTCCACCGAGTGTTGTTGCCAAGCGTCACTGAAGACAATGACAGGATCTGTCTCATTTTTCCATCACTGTTTACATACTTCCTGTCATCGGCGCTTGATATTTTCCCCATAAATTCACTCCCTTGTCGATTAATGTGTCAGCTACAACGAGACTGAAATAAGAGCCAGATTTCTGCAGGCAGACCGAGGCAGCGCTGCCACAAACTCAACCAGTCAGGCACCACCTTAAACAAAAGTCTTTCAGCTGCAAATCATGTTTCTGTAAGATCTTCTGATGCTTTGGTGCGTTTTAGCTCTCTGTAGAGAAAAACAAAATGCTAACACGAAGACTTGGTAACTGTCCACAAAGACTCTTAAGTTTGACATCCCTGCGTTGATGGACGGCCCCTTTCATTGCGTATGTTATGTGGAGGATTCCTTTAGAGTGCAAGCATAGATGGAAAGACATAGACAAGAGCAGGAGGTTAGTTCGAAGTAATTCAAACATGTTGCCCATTCAGCACAGCTCATTTCGATGATGTCCTAACAGCAGCCCAACAGTCTAAATAACAAATTACTGCAAAGTTCACGTTGGAATAAACAGTGATGGGAACTTGTTAGCATCATTTACAAAACGGGAGATTGCACTATTCGGCACGTCAGCAACACACTCATCTCAGTAGATCTTTAACCAAAACTAGTACTTATTTCACTAGACACAAATAGATCAGAGGAAATTTTTCAAGGGAAGCTAAAATCAACCCAAAATGTAGAGTCAGATGAGAAAAATACAGTTCAGGCCAGTCTAGAAGCTTTTTAGGCTTTGTCCTTCTTGTCACTGTACTTTAAGCAGCCCATTAAAATCCTCATACTGGGGTTAACAGTATAGTAGATACAAAATGATTAGCCATCTGATTTAGTTGATTAATGAACTTATGGTATAAGTCATAAGAATGATATCCATGCCACTCATGATCTTGAATGGTCTAAATCAAAGCTCTGACACAAATATTAAATTGTTTGCTTCCAGCTCCTAAAATGTTCTTTTCTATGTCACACTGAGCTTTGGAAATTTGGTTTTCTTTTTTCCATTCTTTAACATCAAGCAAATAAAGTGCATTAAATTACACTTTACGTTTTTTCTCTGTGATTTTCAACTATGCTGAAAAATGCAGCCGAAGCTTAATACTGAAAGTGTCATTTCGGTGTTAGGCCGGTGCCTGTGAACAGGCTGAATTAATGGCCAGTAAAGCAGTGGGAGGTGAAGAAAAGCATCTGTGACAGATAACATCCAGGGCTGCTGCCATATAGAGACCACGTGCTTTAGGAAAAGCCCCCCAACCAAATACACACACCTCATGTTCCTGCTCTCCTCCATGCTCACCCCTAACCCTGCTACACACACACACACACAACATGAAATGGAGTCATCAAAGGTAGAGCAGAGAGCTACGAGTCGAGTCCACAGAGGCATCTGGACAGTCTGGCTGTTTGAACAGAGCAGTAAGGAATGCCAGATAATTACTCTATGTGCGCGTGTTCAACATTAACGAATGTGCAGGGAGACACAAAGAAAGTGAAAGCGGCGAAACCGAGAGAGAATGTGACAAACTAAATAATGTTTGTGCATGTCCGTGCATAATATTTGTGGTGTAAAATAACAAGATTTCTAAAGCTGAAAGTCCATCGGTGACAAGTCAAGCCACAACAGTTGGGCAACATCGCTCTGGCAGCTGAACTGTAAATGAAAAATGTGTGAAATGCAGACAACCGTCGCAGCGCTTTGCCCGAAAACATAACTCCTGTGAAATGTTTTGACAGAAACTCACAGCTTGGGCACTTTATCGGGTTACAAAGAAAACAATGTTAAAGAAATCACAGTTTCTCAGGTGGTTAGATTTAATCTATTTCTCCTCTCAATCAAAATCACCATAAACATCGCTGCGAATTTCTTCTGGTTTCCTCACAGCTGCTCTTGGACGTGTGTGACATAACTTGCCGTGATCTCAAATTCCTTGGGTAGGAATGATGAGCCGCACCAACGAAAGTTAACGCTATCTGTCTGCCGGTATTTTCAAGAGAGCGATTTCACTCAGAATGATCTGGGTTTCTTTTCGTGTTGAAATCACAAACAGGTTCGACAGTGCACAGTTATGCCGAGTGTTCCTGTCAGGAGAGGAAATAAAACCATTATGGGAGCAACAATAAGCTAAATAATACAGTGAGTCCAGGTTAAACAGAATATTCACACTGATGAAAACAACACGCACAGCGGCCAAACCCCATTATCTCTTTAATTCAACTTGTAACCAAGAAGTTGATTCTCCACAAAACTAATGTTGACTAAAATAAATAAATAAAATCAGTTCACCAAACTTGTATTTGTAGAAAAGTTTTGTCCATACTGACAACCAGAACCAGTCCTCCGTTTTCTCAAGCGCATCTGCCAGGCGGGCTTTGATGTGGCCACTTAGCACAGGATGATACTGTTGTCAACCACGTCAGTCTAAACCAATAAAATACATAAAAACAGCCGTTTCTACTCCAACCAAACATCTTCACCAGCTCTCGACAAGCAATGTTCCCAGTCGAGAGATGTTTGTTCTTTCTCAGACTTCATAAAGAGCAGGAAATATTCAACTTGACTCGAAATGCAAATTGTTTAATCCTTTTAAAAACTGTGTGTGGCCTCAATCCTGTAGCCACTAAATGTACTGTATGCCCTAATAGATCAGAGTAGTTTCATATTTTTTAATTCATATCTGATTTAAGCGCTTTGGTGGTCCTTTTTTTTTCTTCTTTGAATTCCTCTATTCTATTGTATCTTTTTTTCCCTTCCCTTTTGAGTCTTTGGTGGTTACATGGATGTAAACTCTCATGTCACAGTGAATACAAGACATCGTCTGTCACTCTGCTGCTTGCCTCGAAGAGAAAAAGGATCTTAGTGTTTTGTCCGAAACTCGTGGAAATCTGTTATTAAATCTTAAAAAGTTGTTGTTTTTGCATTATCATTTTTTGGTTGTTGTTGTATGTTTTTGTTTCGCGGACGTTAAATTTATATATGACATCCAAAAACAGCGAGACAATTAGTGCCTGCAGGAAAAACACAGGGAATGCAGGGGTTCGTCCAAATATCCGAGTATTGGACGTAGAATAAAAGAACCCAAACCAGTTCCATTCCTCTCACAATGGGGAGTTCATGACACAAACTAGTCCACAAGTGACAATATTTCACAATACAGAGCGAGACCTCTCCAGGCTGTGGGCCCGCAGCAGACCCACTCACAGCTGGTCACCGTGTCGAGGTCACAAAGTGAACAACCGCAGTATAATCTTCAAAAAAGCCCCTGGATAAACAGTGGAAACATTTTCACAACCTCCCTTAACCTTTAGGTTCAGTTGGAGTCTCCCTGACCATGTTTCCAAAGGGGCCAGACAGGGGTCGATGGGAGGTCTGCGCAAGTGTGTGTCCGTGTGTGTGCGTTTTAATATACGTATATGACTGAGCTGATCTTCCTGAGCAACGATTGTGTTGCTAAAGTCATAATCTACACAACAGTCTCTGACCAGGAAACAAACGCTCGTCGCCACAGACTGAGGTGTACATTATTGTGTTTTCTAAATAGTTTTCCACCACTTAGTTTGAAGTTTGACTGGTGCTCTTCTGAGTCCATCGTTTCACTTTCTTCTTCCGTCGTGGTTTTGTGGCAGTTTACTGGACAATTAGCACAAATTGCTGTTCAAATTCAAATACTTGGTTAATGATGATGGACGGAAATATCCATGAAATGTGTGCTGGATCAAGCTGAAAACTGGAAACGTGGATTTGACATGACAAGCATAAACTCAACCAACACCAAAAATCACAATCAGCTGATACTATTACCATAAAAATCAAACACTACAGCTTTGACCAGGACACAGTGGAGGTAGAAAGATTTGGCTAGAAAAGCCATCAAACATCGTAATGGTCTTTACGAAGTGGTTAATGAACAGTTTCTTTCTTGTTTAAAGGCCAGGTTTTGTTTATTTGAACTTCTCCGTCAGTGTTACGGCTTGGGTTTGACTGGCAAAGACCATTTTGGCTTGCTGTCATGAAATTCATAGTGTTGCCCTGTTGCACACAGGTGTTTGCCCTTGGTAGTTCCTTAAAAAATGTTGATAGCGGCAAATGTCCATGCCGTTTAAATTAAGTAAACCCTGTGCTATTTGTGCTTTCAGCGTTGGATCATAAAACTTAATAACATAAATTCATAGTAAAGATGTCGGGCTCAGATCCAGGTGGCATGGGGAGGGGAAAAAATGAGAAAGGAGAAATATACATAAACAACCTCAAGACACAAATAAGACAAGGTGTTGAATTAGAGAGTAGAATAATCTAATAAAGGTTTGAAGGTAAGAACTAGAAGAATCTGAAGCTTACTGTGGAGCGTTCATCGCAAAAACCTAACGTGTGTGTCTGTTACACAAGCTCAGGTCCTGTTTTTTCTCCCTTTCCTTGCCATAAACCGTGCTGCTGCAATCCAAGCCTTTTGTTGCAGCCAGGCTTTTTAACTCGCAAAGGGGCTGCTTCTGGTAACTGGTAAAGGGGCCATAAAAAAGCCCTGTGCTTTTGGTTTTTGACAAAACCACATCAAACAGGAGGAGGGAAAACGGCTTGAACAGGTGGACCGGCCTTTAGCGCAGATTTTTTTTTATTTTTTTTTTATGTCTCACAGCTTAGAAATGTCAGCTGTGGAGCAGCGAGATGGAACATTTTGAACCTGATAGATCAGTGTTGTGTTGCGGTACATGTCTGTGTGAGTAATGGACTTAACATAGCATGCCAGCATGATGCACCAGGAGCGACGAGAAATCTTGTTTAAGTTTGGAAGTTTTAGGATGCCTTATTGACCAAAATGAGAGTACTGCGGAGATAGATAAATGCTTCAGCCAAGTACAAACAAGTGCAAACAGACACATGGCCAAAAACAATAAAAAGAAGCAACATAAACATGCACACAAGAGAAGACTGTCACTGCAGAACATCAAGTAAATTTTTATGTACTTCTTTGCCTCCAAATGGAAAACAGTCTCTGCTGCTGTTATTTCCAAAGTAATAGCATTTAAGAAACACTTGGAGACGACAGTAACACATACCGTGGTTTTCAAGTAATACACACGTAAATGCAGACAGACAAAAGCTCTTAAAATGTCATCTTCTTCATTCGGGCTATGAGAGAATCACACCAGGGCTGCAGGACGTTGCAAATCTCGAAAGAGAAGGGAGGAGAGCAGGGAAAGCAGACGGAGGTAAAAAGACAAATATCATTCATATAAGAGGACAAATTGAGGGGTTATGCTTGTCCTATTAGTGGCAAGTCAAATTTGTGAAACAGACCTCTGACATAGGCCGCCTCTGTCTCTTACTCTGTCCTTCTAACTATTCCTGCAAAAGGGCTTCACTTTCTACCGGCCCCTTGAGCTAATCCTCTCCAACCCCTGATAGTTTTATGGCTTGGTGTAACTGACTTAAGGATGAGAGAAGAAAAGGCCGGCGACCACAGCTTAAACCAGTAATTGGTTCAGGCTTGAAAAACGATACGGACGCCTTGACCTCTTGCCAGCCTGGCAGCCAGAAAGCCTCTCTCCGTTCTGTCCGTGTGCCTGCCTGTGCTCCCCTGGTCAGAAAAACAAACACAGAACGCAGAAATGTTTTTTTCCTGGCTTACACCTTGGTCCCAGGGCATGCAGCCCACAAGCAAACCAGCAAGTGAGCAGGGGGCAAGAGGCCGGCCTGAGGTCTGTCACATGGTGAAGAAAAAAAAGAGGTACACGAGACTGGGCTTCACTTGTGAGGAAGAAATGAAGATAATTCGAGTTTTTCTCATTTTTCATCATCTATAACATTATAGTACCCTCAGTGAGAAATTTAAATCCAAACATTTAACATTTCAGGCTAATATTACTTCTGCATTATGACAACTACAGTCTGTTAGTCAGCGTCAAAGCAATTTAATTGAGTCATCTCCTCATTACAGTCAGCAAAAAGTAAGAACATTTGTTGGTTATTGTGGGAAAAAGACATTTCTGCTTGTGGAGTCATAAGCAAATCAAAGAGGTCTGAAAAACTCTCAAGGGACCTCATTTTTGTTCTATAAATAGTCTCTGCAGGATCTAATATCAGCTAAATAAAATGTAACACTATCTGAGGAAGCGAAACCATACAAAGGTTTGATATATTTGTCTCTCTGTCCCCACAGTTATTCTGGAGATCAAATCAGTGGACGTGGGAGTGGTGGCCATCAGGGGCCTCAGCAGTAACCACTACCTGGCAATCAGCAAGAAAGGAGATCTATACGGAGCGGTGAGTAACACTTTGTCTTTCTCAGTGACCTGTCCCTTTTTATTTAACGTATCTGACCTAAATTCCACGGGTAATTGTGTCAAAACAAGTGAACAAAGACTATTTTTCCGTTTAAAGTAGGCGACTCTTTGGGTTTGAAGTTTCTTGGAGGCTTTATAAAACAATGGACAGGGCTGCAAGATGCACTATTCCAGGAAAAGGAACCATAGCTGATCAATGGGAGCTCTCCTCTCTGCTACCTACCGCTCCTCTCCGCTCCATTCACAAACAGGGAACACAATCCTTCAGTTTCTCTATTCTGCTCCACTCCCTCTGGGGAGAACAGCCCTCGTTTCATCTGTTTTCTCTCACTCTCTCCCTCCTTTTCTTCATCTCACTCTCTCCCTCCCTTTTCCCCTTCTTTTCCTTACTTTGAAAGACCCAATTTTGAGCATGTCTCTCTGGAGTCACGCCGCAGATGAAATGACACACGGTGGACGAGGAAGAAAAAGAGGCATTTTGTTGCATGGCCTGAAACTGAATTCCCATGACGTCTTCTGCTCGGCGCAACACAAGCCATAGTAGCGCGGTGGAGAAGGGCTGAGGCTCAATTACACTTGATGGGTTTACACAGTGACTTCTTTATCCACTAGTAATCAATTGAAATCATTGTTTCATTATGACGCCAGATTAAGACGGAAGTTATGATTGCCTCTAACTTTTACCATTTGGACCAGGGACTTTATCAACAATGAGGGAAAGAATACAAGATCGCACCATTCATTTAGTGAAATGGTACTAGAATTATTATTGCTCTCAATTAACCCAATTACATTTTACGTACTACTACTACTACTACCACATAAAATATGTCTTCACCTTAAAGTTGAATGATTTACGCTATGTGGTTTTACAAAAGACCTGCTCTTATAATTTGACTTTTTGAACAGCTCCACATCCTCACAACATTACCAGTACCTGGACCCCACATATACACACACATATGTTTGGGTTGCACCAAGCAGCACTGTAAGTTAAAAAAGCTGCACAGTGTTCATAAAATATTCTCATTTTGCTTTGGGAACATTCAGTTTTACTCCTGGAACCAATTTGAACAGCTGTGGCCAGATACAGAGAGAGAGAGAGAGAGAGAGGCGACACACACACACACACACAGATACTACGCATATGTGTGTTTGTGCGTGGGGCATGTACATTTTTTCTTTCACGAATATCAACTGCATCCTGTTAACTGGCTGTTTAAGTGACGTTCGCCCTAAGCACAAGGGCAGCTTCCAGTAAACTGACAAATGTTTCTTTCTCAGATCATTTTCTCTTCATTTACCAGTGGGTGGTCACCGCGGTAAAGCAAGCCACAAACATAGTGTCACGATGCTCTTTGGTGGCTACGAGCTTAAACCTTTAAAATGTCACATGTTATGCTAACCCCTCTGCCCATTCACCGCCCCCCCAGCCCACTGACACACAAACAGCGCTGAAAACAATTCTCATTTTATGTGCGCTTTTTACAATTGGGCTTGATTACACTGGGGACTGCTCTTAAGCAACGGATGACCATTTGTTGATCCACAAGTATCAGCCTGTTATTGCTCTGCTCTGACAAGACCCTTAAGACTAACTTAAACTTTAGCTGGCATGAACATAACAAAAAAAGCTATAAAAGAACAACAATGAAAGTCTGAGCTTAGGAATTAGTTGTGTTAACTTTGTAAAGGGGCAAAAAGAAATTGAGCATGAGAATCTAACCGTTCCCATGCAGCAAATTATAGCTTAACATTAATGGAAAGGTTACCATGTCTATACATCTATATGTGCAGAAAGAAAACTGCTTACGACTTATAAATACACTGGAAAGCAGTGCTGCAGTACTAGCCATTACAATCTACTCTTGGAGTCTTCACTTCAATTCACGTCTGAAAAACAACAGATGCTGAACCAACATGGAGTCAGTGAACATCAACCAACAATCAGACTAAACTTGGTGTAAAATACAACCGGGCTTGTTTTTGTATATATTTTTTTCAAATTCGTTATTGTTTTTTGTGTATATTCCTGTCAGATTCCGCGCTACTGTGACAAGGAAATTTCCCATACGTAGGATAAATAAACGTCTCGTGTCTTATGTAATAGTCCAAATACTGGCGCTGTGGTCTCTTTGTTTTGAGGTCGGAAAGCCGGCGGATCTTGATTGTTTAGATGCTCATGCACAGCGTCGGTGCTGCGGCGGTACACAGTCCTATTTTTCTAAAGTGTGCATTTTATTAGGCCTTTGTTTAAATAGTTCCCACACTTCTGACAAATAGGATCAGGCTTTTTCAGCACTCCTGGCAGAGAGAGACACTATCACTGCAGAGGAACGTAAACATTGTCAAGCGTCAAAGCTTTTCACACAAATTGATGTGCTGTTGCAGCCCTGGATGAAAATTATTTGAAGAAAACTAATTTATTCAGTTTAAAACCAGACAAAGACAAACAATCATTGGGAAGGTAGAATTAGAAGATGTTTGGCTTTTTTGCACGAAAAGTGACTCTTTCTGAATTGTTATGGAATAATTCTCTAAGAACTAATCAACAAAGCAGCTATTTACTTCAGCCACATGTACATTCATTGTGTCACAGCCTCAAGTAGAGGTAGTCTCATCAGAGTAGAAACCCCAGCACAGACATTAAATGTGATCTTTAATCTTTTGCATGCTGTACAGTGTACTCAGTTTATTTTTCCATTCATCACATATGACACTCTATATTCTCCTCCACAGGACAAGTTTGGTCCAGACTGCCGTCTAATTGAACGCATCGAGGAGAACAAGTACAACACCTACGCTTCAGCTGAATGGCGCAACAAGAAGAGGCACATGTTTGTTGGACTGAACACCAACGGGAAGCCTATGAAGGGAAGGAAGACGCGGAGGAAAAACACAGCCACTCACTTCCTGCCCCTTGTGGTCCAACCACGATGACTTGACATATCAGCCAAGGGAGAGCTCTGCAGACTGCAGGGTGCTGGACATTTTTGGAGTTACAGCGATGGGGCTACATTGGACAGATCTGAGTCTGATCTGTATGATGCACTGAGGAGGAAAAGGAAGGAAACCTATAGACATTTGATATCTGATGGAAAAAGACATTTCTATTTTTAAAGAAAGAAATAAGATATATCGGTATACAATGTATATATTATTTTCAGTTTTAAGTTATAAAGTACACTGGCACAGTAAAAATATGGAAAGAAATGACTTCTGTGCCAAAATGTGATTTAGTAACTCACATTTCTAGATTTGTGTACATGTGAAGTGCGTGATTGGGAGGAACCAAAATGATCAAGGACAGCAGACGTAAGAAAACAGAGGAGAGTAGATAAAGTATTAGTAGAACCGTGACTGATAGAGGAAGAGGAGACAAGAAAAGCAGCAAAGGAAAAGGTTGCAGAGAGCTGAGAAAGCACCGACACAGCGACAAGTCTAACACTATCATGTTTTTTTTTTCCTTTGAATTTATTTATTTTGTGTAATATTTAACAAAAAATGAACAAAAACACAAAAAAGACAAGTTTTTGTCTTTTTTTTACATTTATGCTTCTCTTTTTGAATATTAATCATTTAAGCCTGAATAAATATAAAGAATATATTTGTCTTTAACTTGTTGAGTTTGATTTTTTTTTTAATATATTCACAGTTCACTTATTGATTACTCTTTTTCCACAGCAAAGACATTATAGAAACTAATAAAAAAATAAAAAAATAAATAAAACATTCAAGGATATTATTCAGTGAACTTAACCAGGGGATATATATATATATTAACCCTCCAAGAGCTGGAAACTGAACGATAGGAGATGAAGTGACAAGTTCTGTGCAAATAATGATATCAGGTTACATTAAAACATACAGTATCTTAAGTCATTTCACTTATGATTATTTAACTCCATTTAATGACAGATGAAATGTTGGGTTTCAATGTAGCATGCACTTAAATCCCTATCCTATACCCTAGCTTTCTTCTGGATATTTCGTTCAATGTCTATATTGATCATTGAGGGTTATGTTCAACTTCTGATGAAGGCATTTGACAATATAATCTTAAACAGCACAAACAAGCCTTTTCTATTGCTTTGAACCCAATCTAATCTAGATCTTCATTGGTAGATTGACTCATTCAGTGATGAATACTGTGCCTGATTAACAGCGTCAGAGCTAATAAATGTGTCACGAGTTAATATTATCACAAGTGACGTTTCACATATGAGTAAGACCACGTTTTGGAAACTTGAAAACATCTTAATCATCCTTCTAAGCAATCGCGGGTGTGACAAGTTGAGTCAGCAAGCAGAGTTCTTTAAAAACCAAGGCGGGAATCGGGAATCTGTAAGAAATTAGGCATTTGAAAGAAGCCCAGCAGACGACCTGGCTGATTAGTTCAGAGGTTTTCATTTCTCTCTGCAAAAAAAAAACCTCTCGCTTACAAGTACACATGGCAAACATGGCTTCCTGGAGGATAAACACCGTCTTTTATGTGATAGCAACAAAGACAAAACAGGCTTTAGAAATGGCTGACACATGAATGCACACACACACACCCACACACACACACTTAGCGGGTTAAAGACGTGTGTGCATCAGTGTGGTCTAGCAGCTGGGGAAAAGCCTCCTCCTTGACCTTACGTGTCTGAAACCTGTTGCTGTACCCCCCGAGACAGAAAGACACATGGAGAAGGGCATATGGTATAACGTAAATATCACTCCATTGTTTATCACCTGATTCTAATTAACTATGATGTCATGTTTTCTTTATTCTTCTTTTGGTTTCTCTCGCTTCTTTTTTTTTTCTTCTTAAACTCATTCTCGTGTTGTTGCTGTCCGGGTCCTCGCCTTTTTATTTTTCCACTGTAAACTTCAGTCAGGTCTCGGTAAAGTTTCGAAAGATTCCAGCGCTTAATGGGATCAAACACGGAGCAAGGTTATCACACAAACACACAGTCTCCCTCTGCCCTGGACCAGCACTGCAGCCGCTGTAATGTGGTCATTGCATCCGTCACTTTCAACTCCCTGCCATCTGTTTCTTTCTGTGTGTGTGTAAGTTAATTTCCGAGTATGATGGAATCCACCAGAGTCAGGTCCATCCCGCTGTGTTTATTACAAAAAGGTTCTCGATCCTCTTATTGTGCTCAGGAATCCTCAGTGTCTAACACTCGTGTCAAAACGCGAGTAAGTATGATGCATCAGTGGGAGATTCAGATTTCCTTTCATCCTCCCAGGGCATCTATTCCTTTGTTTATATGATTACTTGGGTGTTCTGTAAACGACATATCAAGTACAATTACTTTGAAATGTGTTCAAGACACTGATACCCCCCCCTCTTTCCCCCTCCCTCATAAAGTTCAAGGGCTGGCATTCCTAGCCCAAGATGTCTTTATTATTCGGTGATACAACTTCAGAGATGTAAAACATCCCATTTAAATCTGCATTAAGACACGGAAATCTGGACTGAAACTTTGATATCTGAGACAAATTCATCCACTTTTTCATTGAGAGAACCCCGAATCAAGCCTGCGCATATAACATGTGTAGACGTCTTGGAATAGCTTGATGTATTTTTATTGCAACTTTAACATGACTTAATGCGCTCTTGCCTTTACCCATAATGGATAACAAGGCCAGACTTTAAAAGCAGGGCACTTATTCAAGACAGATGTTTCACACTGATTATCAACCTCAATGATATCTGAGTTGGTGTGTTCACCGGCACCACGCCACGCATCGCTTCTCCCGTTTCTGCAGTGTGCCTAACGTGCGTCTAAAAACTGTTTGCAGTGTCCTTTTTTTAATGTTGTGCTTGGGTATGTTTGATTAGTGCTTGGTTTGTTGAGGCATGCGGCGAGGCTCAGTATGCGGTTTCTGTTTTGACTACATCAGGATCTATCGGACCTGTGTCGGACCTCAAATGAAACGTACACCATTGGCTTCACACGTTCACAGCTCCTCTGTTTGCTCAGAGAGTCTTGTGGCTGTGCTACCTGACCGCAGCAGCAGCTGTGAATATTTTACATCCTGGTGAGAGGGGGAGAGAGAGCTGGAGAGACAGAGGAGGGGATAGAGGGAACCAGAGGTAGCGAGCCCTGAATCGGAGAAAGACGTGCGGGTTTGGAGGAAAGGTGAATAACTGAAAGAACCACAGTCCTGGGGACGTTTACAGCCGTCAAGGGGGGGAGAGCGCGAGAAAGAAAGGCAGGAGGGGAGATGTTTGCTGAGAGGGCAGCGGTTTGAACGGGATGCCAAAGGGTGAAAGGAGGGGGAGAGTGGGTGAGAGGAAGAAGGGGTGATGGGGCCGATTAAAGGAGTTGCCAGAAAATTTGGGGCTGGCAGTCGGGGGTAGGGGTGGGGGGTGGGGTGGGGGGTGACTTGAAGGGATATTTGCAGAAGTAAAGAGGGCTGGGGGGGTGAGGGGGCTTGGGAGCAATCATTGGAAGCAGACCAAGGGAGTTCCTGGAACCCAGAAGGTGAACCTGGAGTTCTCCTCTCATGTTCAGCTCATTTTACTTAATTTCTTTTTTTCATAATTTAGTCCTTCAAAGAGCAACTACTCTGTCTTCCCTATCGATGCTGACACACCATGCTTTTCCCATGACATTAACACGGAATTAATCAATATTTTTGACGCCAATTAAATCTTAATCGATTCAAATTAATATGTGGGATATGAAATGGCCTGCTTATACTGACAGACGAACAAAAACTAAAACAAAATCTGTCTCTCTGCTCTCACACTTCTTGAAACAAGCAAACACTTTAACAGCTTTGATCAACCCACACTCTCCAGCAACAAACAGGTAAACAAAGTTACCAAGTAAGTGCTGAATTAAAACGGCAGCAGGACACCGGCAGATACTAGCAGCGATTGTTGGAGAATTTTAGTGATTTGTAGCAATGATAGACAAAAAAAAAAAAAGGTGACCTGATGGAGCAGGTGCCACGATGAAATATCTCAAACTTCGAACAATTAATTGACGTGACGCAAATACAAAGTTCTCCAAATTTACCGCAAGGAAACACCCAGCCCATAACTTTGGTTTAAACTTACAAATTCACCATGTCGACAGCGGACTCGGAAAGTCAAGTGAACCCAGATGGAGTGGCTTCGTTGGCAGCAGGTTGGTTTTTCTTCCAAATAAAGAAACGTCATAGCAAGAAGAGCTAGTTCTTGGTGATCCATAATGTACAGCTTCTATCCTTTATTTTACAAAATTAAATAAATTAGGTGGGGAAACGATGTGAATGCTCCGTGTTCAAGCAAACATATGGAATGGGACATATACAAAACGGTTACCTAGGTAACAAGAGCCTGCAACGTTCACTAGCGATCAAGTGATGGTTTTTGAGTTGTGCTCACCATCTTACGTTCATTTTTAAACACGATTTATGCAATGCATGTGCATGTTATAGCAACACAGACCACACCAGCCGTGTCACGATTATGTGAAGTACACAGAAAAACTGAACATATGATAAAAGAAATATGGATTTATTTGAATCAATGTCAAAGTTAAGTTTAAGTCGCACACATTAGTTAAAGGTTCTTTATATATAAATGAATCTTTAGTTGTTGAAATTCACTTTCTGTTCTTTCTTATTTAGAGTGGCACGAACAGAAACACGTTGAAAGTTTGCCACAGCAATAAGTCTAATTCCATCTTATTTGTAAATGTGTTTTTACACGCAATGTCACATCAAGTAGTTCACCCCCTGCCTGCCTCTTGAAACAAACACACACACAGTGGTGCGTTTTCGGTTTTCCTCTCTGTTCTGGTTCACAGCCTCAGCTCTAGCTCCATCTTAACATCTCCTGAGGGCTTCAAGTTTCCTGCAACAGGTGGCTCAAACATTTGACTTGGCTTGCACTGAGGTGAGGCCTCTGTTTATCGATTCGGAAAGAGTGAGGAGAGCCGGGAGAAGGAGGGAAAGACAGAAATAAAAAGGTGGGGGGAAAAAGATAAATTGAGCGCGTGTCAGCAGGAGCAAGAAACATTCAGGGAAAATCATCCTGACAGAGGAGTCCTAAATGTGAGTCACTGTGTGTTTCAACGTAATGCATTTGCTACACGGAGATAAAAAACAAGAATGTAAACATTTCGTATTAATATTTTAGTCAAGGCTGTGATAAACTTATAAAGCATTTTCCAGAGCTGGAGCCAGGATGAAAGCAAATTATTCTCATTTTCTCTCATCTTCTCATCCACCTTATTTAATCTTTTTAATCTTTCTTATTTCTTTTAATCCTCTGCTCTGCTTTAACTCTTCTCTTTTCCTCACCTTTACGCCTCCACCCCCTACTCTCCAGAGGAATATGCCTGCAGTCTAAATGAAAATATATTTGTTGTTTTTGTTGGCCTTCTCTCCTCAAACTCCACTGGCGCGATTTAGCCTTAGACCCAGGGTCGCTGGAAGCGGCTATGGCAGCAGAAAGCCTCTATTAGTCCTTGATCACTGGCTGCCTGACAGCAGAGTCAACACGCAGGGCATTAGGGCCTGACATGGGATCAAATAAAGACTAATTTATTGGCTGCTTGTATACAGTAAAACCACATTAACCATTGCCTTCCCAAGTTTTAGTTTTTAATAATTAAATTTGTTGTAATTAATAAAGGACAAGAGATGAAGTTATTCCTACCACAGCAAAATGAATTCTTGTCGTTTCATTTCCATTCATTCACCTTGTATTAAAATTAGAGATTCATTCAGTCATCATCATGATGCTTCAATTTTAAGACCAACTGCCTGCCAACTATTCCTTTTCCATCGAAGGCATGTGCTGATTCAAAAGAGGTTTGGTTAAATGTCATGTTTACATTGCAGAGCAAAGATTCTGGTCTGCAGCATTTAAAGCTGTTATGACAGAGAACACTGATAACATCTGCTATTGATTTGTGTTGATTCACATGTAGACAATGGTTGGATTAAAAGCACAATATCACCCTCACTTTGTTTTTCACTGCACAGACCTCCAAACTTGATAGGGAGGTGTTTGTAGGAAGGATTAAATCCATTTACACATCAAAATACCAGACACTCACACAGTGATAATAGAAAGCTTATACAAGGTCATTGTATTTGTAATACTGTCTCTGTTCTTCATCATGTACCACATGGACCAAGTACCAAGGTATCAAACAAAAGTGCACCCTGTGGTTTCAAGAGATATATTTTCCGACCCATAAACTTGTTACCGCCACCAAGGAGACTGATATACTTGGGCACAGCATACGTATACACTGATCATCCACAACATTAAAACCACTGAGTGGTAACAGGAGTCAGTGATAAACCTGTTACAATGCGTGCCGATTCGTTTAACATTTTCCACCCTCCTGTTTTACACTGTCGAAGACCAAGCACACCACTCAACATGATAACAGCAGCAGTCTCATCCAGCAGAACAATGCACAGTAACGTTACAATCAGATCCCGATAGCCCAATCCAATCCAAACAATTTTTGGGTTAATCCATAGAAAACAATTAGTCTCTATTAGGTAAATGGCTGTATATTATAAACATATGTTCTCTAGTAGTATGAAGTGCAGCATGCAGTATGTAAAAAATACCGGTTTTATATGGAAACAATTACCTGGCAGCTGACAACAATAAAAAAACAGCATATTAGGAATCACATCATGTGCAGATGGTGACTGATATATAGGTACTAACTAATGTAATAGTTTCACATTGCAACAACATATTATTATTTGCCACAGGTCATCATTTGTACAAAAATGTCTTTTTTTATGTACTACCATTTGCTTGTCTCCCCTGCAGTGCACTGACTTTTTAAAGTGTTTTTCATTTTGTCTGAAATTATTAAGCTTTTAAATGACTGCAATGCATTATGGGATGCAGTACATCACCAAAATAACTCATGTGGAGATCTTGGAAATTTGGTCAGCATTGCATGAAATGTACAAGTTTGTCTCCTTCTGCTATTTGCAGAATAAGCATTATGTTTTTAAGGCCTTCCAAAAAGTTCCAGATTTACATAATACTTGGTTAAAATGTAACGCCATAGCCAAAAGCCTTTATTGGTGATTGCTTCATTCATCAAGTACTTGGTTTTATTTAAAACTCTCTAAACAATGTTGAGGCCAGAATGCTTCTACAGGTGCGTGAGAGACAGCTGAATGGTGTCTTCCCAATGCCACACCTTTACCATGTTGGAACTGGTAAGGGCTGCAACAAATGTTTTAACTCTCCAATAATCCCCCATTTCATGCAGAAACCGGACATGAATAAAACTAAAATTCTCAGGTTATCCCAGAGTACAATACTATTGACATCTTATGAGAGGCCATCTGAAAATATACTTAATTAACCTATAATTATTATAGATCTATCTTAGTTCACATAAAATACTATAATCCTTTAAAGAAATCCTCCATCTTAAAGGATTCATTCACATATCAAACACAAAGCCATGATGCTGCTCTGTTGGTCAAAAAAATGAGCTGGAATAAACATTTGTTTTGGATAATCCAAAGCTCTGATATTTAAGCCCTTTATGTATTCTCCAAAGACTGTATTTCACTTTGCACTCATTGTCTAACATACAGTATACAGCTGTGAGAACTGCAGCCACCCATAATCTTCCTCTGGTCACACGGCTGGTGGCATAAGGGGTCTGTGGCTAGGGTTGGTGTGCCGTATGTGGTAAGGATCAAGTAAAGTAAGAACAGACTGAATGTGCGCAACATGAGGTAAGGTGGCAAAATAAGTGAGTGGGACTTTTTTTTGTGGTGGTGTGGGGAGATTGCTGTGGTACAGGCCTAGAGGAGGGTTGTGGCAGGAGTGAGCTATTTTACAGGGTTCAGCGTGTGTGTTTTGGATCTTGTTAATCCTACACTTTTCCTGAGTAGCTGTGTAAAATACAAAGGAGGACTGCGCATTTACAGAAAGAGAAATGTGCTCTGTTTTAAATATACTACACTGGAAGCTGTCTTCAGGCCATCTTTTTTTCATTTCAAAATTTGCATGCATAAACTCAGACATTCAGTCCTTTTGTTTCCTTTCCGTGAGTTTGAAATTTGCCCCACTCTACATCCTCCCTTCCCCAGTAACCGGATCGAACACTTTGGTCATTTTGTTCTCTACCACAATGATTTTCTTTCCGTCTTTGAATAGTCGGTGGTCGTTAATTTGCAATAAAATGCGTCTCTGAAAGTACAAATATCTACCGGCACCCAGTGTACTTTACTTTGCTAATAATGTACTTGAGAGCCATTACTCACTAAGGCTCATGAGAGTGGGAGTAAAGTGATTTCTTTCTTTTTTTAGTTTGTTCTCATTTATTGCCACTTTAGGTAAGCTCGCTCTGGCTCTTGCTACAACTGAGCTCATTCTCAAGACTCCTCAACTACTTCATTACACGCAAGCCAAGAAAATCAAGAAATGAAAAAAGGAGATTCAAATACAGAGTTTTACAGTCTGTCATGCAACATTAAAATCGCTGCTGGGAATCCCTCTGTCCCGATTTGGCTCGATGGTTTATATCAGGTGGGGTTAAATTTGCAGTAAATAATGGTCCGATATTATAGAGCATTACACTGTGTGGTCACGAGCAATATGATGTGACTGTGTACCACCATACGGGGAGGTTAGATGTCATGGAGGAGTCTAATGTTTTGAGAGAAAAGAAAAATATACTGAATTTTAATTGTCATATATCTATGACAGGCTTTTCATCAAAACAGCAAATCATCTTCTCTTAGTTTGGACTAACTGTTGCCTATTAACTAACACTGATTTATATTTGATTTTGGAGTGGTATCCAGCGATCAAAGCACCTTTCATTTATTTTAATTCTTTGAAACTCTTTAAAGTTCAGATGTTTCCAGATGAGACTTTATAGAAAGTTGGATCAGACTGTTTTGACATAACCTGCTTGGGATTGGATAACTTGCAGTGACCATAATGATATGATCTGTTGCAATACAAACCACCACTGTGAGACCAAAAGGACGGGGTTAAGCCTCAAGTCAACTCGGAAACCCACTAAGCTCACGTGGTGAGACAATTTTACCGTTTTCTTCCCCTCCTCACTTGCTTCGTCTCTGCTTTAAAAAAAAAAAAAACCCTGCTTCATTTTGTCCAAGCATGCTCCTGCTGGGCCTCACAAAAGGGGTAATCATGAAGATGAGTCCTGTGATGGTTTGGTTGTGGTGTCTGAATGCACACATGTGCGTACATGTATGATGTGGCCTCAGCAGCACCGAGCTCACAGGATCCTTGATGAGGTTTTCAGTGATGCAGTTAGCCTTTCAGCACAGTAGATGATGTCCCATTGATGTCATAGTCTGCGTGTGCTCCGTGCCAGCAGGGTTTTCCTGACCATACAAAAGATGCAGCGAAGCGACTAAGTATTTTTTGAGGAACGCCTACAGTCAAATGAATGGCCGTTACAACCACTGGCTCCAACAAGCTAGTCGATAAAGGAAGTCTATTTATTGTAGAAATAAAGAAACCAAAGCTACATAGATATTCACATGCCGGATTACATAAGCTAGCAAAACTAGTTGATTTTTCATAGATATTCCTTGACTGAACTAATATTAGTACATGTCTATGAAGGTTCTCAGTGATCCAGGTCATGGTATATCCAAAAATGTCGACAAAAAATTGAGTTGTAGAGTTTCTCAAGACATTTCGCAACTTATCCAAGTTGCTTTTGTTACTTTTAGTAAGTAAGAGGTGGAGGGGTTGGGGTTTAAATAGGAACATCTGTGGGTGTAACCCATCAGAAACTCGACTTGACGAGTGTCAGTTGACGACCAGACACTTTCCAGACTAGTGTCTGACAACGGCTAGATGTTTTCCTGTTTTACATTAATACAGTTATTAACATGGCTAAACATAACCTGCGTTCACTCGTTTTCTGATAAAAACAGATGAATTATGATCATAACTTACACTTAGATGGCTAGAGGCTAGCGTCTAAATAAACACCAACCACAAACTTTTAGGACTTGTCCTGTTCAAATACAAAATTAAATATTATTGGAGCAGTTTTAGTGTAATGTCATATAGTTTAGAGTAACTCTCTGATTCAAACATCCCTAATATTTCCAGGTTTAACATCACTATAGAACATGACAGGCTCCTCTTGTTATTAGTCTTCCAAGGTGTAAAATAAGATACTCATTAAATTGCAAGCATGTTATTTTGTGAAGTATAAGTCCTGCAAGCCTCATTTCACAATGATAATTTCACATAACAGAAGAATTTACAATAACTTACGACCCCCACCACCTCCTGGAACCACAACCGCCCTCTGAAAAACCCTGGCTAGTGCATTATTGCTGGACCAAGCTCCATTATAATACAGGTTCAAGATGGTTAGTAGAATACAGGCACTTGCAAGGCCTTTAATAAGAGTCCAAATCTGTAATTTATGATGGGAGTGTGTTTCGCTATTGAGGCATCCCAAACTAGATTTGTTAACACTGACATGACAATCAAATCGCAGTCTACTAATCAAAAGCAGCCAAATCAAGTTACATGATGAATTATAAACACAACACAGCCATTCTCATGTAGGTGAGCCTTACACTGTTTTGCAATTCTGTATTTTGCTCCAATTTAGATTTTTGTGCTCAGCAGTGTAATCCAGTTACACTGAAACAACACAAGAAAATCATAATATATAGGTGTACTAACAAATAATAACAGCAGTACTGGCAAGGTGAGGATGTCTCAATGGTGAGAGCACCCCGACTGTACATATTACAATAAAACAGTAAAAAAACAAATCTTGTGGCAAATGTGAAACACATGTTGGCTCCATATGAAAGCAATAAACAGCTTCTGGCCCTATGTCCCCAATTCCAGCCGTCACACAGGGCGAGCGTAGATAATAGCAACAATGACTGTCCAAAACACATTTATTGCATTTAATTATTACGTATGGAGCTTTCAAGCCCCCAAGGTTATGTGAGATGTAATAATTCACTGCTAATCACACAGTTTGAAATCCTAATCAAAGTCACGTGTGAAGGTTTTAGTGTAATCTTAGAAGTAGTCATACTGCCATGCTGCAGAAATTAATTATAATGGAATTCTTTGATATTAGATTATTTTTTTGTTTGCAAGTTTAGTCATGCCATGTTGTCACCAACATAAAGTTTACATTATGATGTCAAATAAAAATATTTTCCGTCGTAAACTGTTTTTACTTGATCATAACCGCTTTCCTGTTTTACCACAAATTATTTTTCATCAAAGCAGATGCAGGTAATTTCACTACACAGCTAGTGTGCTTGCTGATAATGATAATGACAGTGATAATAAACAGATAGTGGCTGGCTAGCCTTTCCCTTCAGGACACCAAAATTCACACATAGAGACCCAAATTATTACGGCCACAGCTTTAACAAATAAAATGAAAGACAAACAATTCCAAATGACATTCTTGCTTGTATTTTTCTAGACACTGTGGACAATAGCACCAGAATTTAACTTCAAAAGCAAAGCTTAAAACAAAAGGAAAATCCGTTCCCGAAATGATCTGCCTTTATTAAGCTGTCAAAAATGATGGCCGGCTAATAGGAACCGCAGGTCGCTGGAGGCTTTGCGGCCTCAGTCCAATGCAGTCAGCCTTGCAGTCTTTTTCCCATGGAGAAAACAGTGGTTATGGCAGAACAAGAATAGGATGGCCAACCACAGTGTCACTCACAGGACTGTGCCCAGACTCAATAAGCGCCTCTGCTACGTGCACATCTAAATATGTGTGCATGCACGCATTTTGCCTCTAATCTGACATCTAAAGCTGCAGCGGGACAACCAACATCCCCACTGTTTGATCATTATAGTGTAAATACCGTGTAAGGACAGTGGCGGTTTAGACTGGCATTCTTGTCTGTCCCCCCAGGTGACCTACAGATTCAGACGCGATAGCTCGTAGACCTGCAGTGACTCCGATGGCGTCAAAGTCTTTTTAGTTTGCAGCTGCTGAAATTGGCTGGGAGTGTTATTTTGCTAGAATTAGTTAACCTTTTTTCAATAAGGTGCGTGTGCGTGTCCCGTGAAGGATGTCAGACTATTTCATAAAGGGCTCCTAAACGCTGGGCTGCTGCTGGCTGTTTGTTTAGAGAGAAAACAAGCCGAATGAGACAGAGGAAAGAGACTCTTCAATTTCCTTATCTCTGATTCTCTCTGGTAACTGTCCAATATCCTTGGTGTGTGTGTGTGTGTGTGCGTGTGCGTGTACTCCATCTTCTCCTGCGGAGTTCAGTCTGTGCAACCTGCGTTCACAAGCAGACCTTTTTGCTTTGCTTTCCACAGTAACAACCTCCATATGGCAGCCGTTTTGATGTGGGGATTTTTCTTGCATGAAATGGACCAGATAAAAATGATGATGGCTTGACTCTACGTCACATACACACGTACACACAAAAACACACATCGTTAATGAGACAGTTACAGCCACACAAACATTGGCAAGTATACAATAAACTACAAAACGAAAAAAAAAGACATGCACAATTAAGCTCACACACAGCAAATATACAATCACACACTAATTTAAGATGCGTAGCAGATGCAAGGTTGATCAACCAATTACTGTATCCCACTATAATGTTTAAAATGACTAATTCTGTCTTTTTTGTATTTAATCTATATCTAACAGAAAGTGTTAGTAATCCTGGGCAGGAAGACGTGGCCAATACAACTGAAATGCAAATACTGGTTCAGAAGTGTCAATAATAAAAAGAGGACAGAGAGAAACTAACACTGTGGAAGTAGTTGGTGACTTTCATGAATAAAAAGTAGAAATTACATTGACTTACTGAAGCTAGTGGAACCGAGACAAGTCAAAACATGACTTTGACTATACACTATATAAAACACATCTTTCCAATTTTGGTTTTCGTTTGAGTGACACTCAAACACAAAGTGCAGTGTGTAGGATCCTGTGGGATCTAGAGGCGAATTTCCCTCTAGACCCAACCTTCGCTTTACCCATCCCCATCTGAGCATGGATGACAAAAAAATAGGCCCCCAAACATGGCATCGCAACACGGTGGGGGCCGTAGAGGAAAACCTGCTTTTGCAGTAGAGATGAAGACCTTATTCTTTCTTCTTAGATCTTAGATCCTACATTCTGGGCTATTTATACGCAGCTAATCTCCCTCGGAGCAAGGAGATGTGCGTTTCCTACTTCGTCTGACCTTCTTGCCATATTTTCAGCCAGCTCCCCCTCCTCTATACTGTTTTCCTCACTTTCTGGTCTTGCTCATCATGCTCTGCCTGCAGCTGCCCTCACCCTGACATCTGACTGGCTCTCTCCCCTTCGTTCTGTCTCCTGTTGTTTTACTAGCAGAGCTCTCCCAGCCAGATGTACTCTATATTCAGAGTTTATCTTACCTTGGCTTTAAAACTCTGCTGCTCTACATGATTAAAAAGAGTCAAGGACTGAGAGCAGACTTCAAACGTGGAGGACGAGGCACCTCAGGGAGAGAAGGACACAGGGAAGGAGGGACAGACTGAGTACTTAATGATGATGATGTTTATTTTCACGTGTATATTTGCTTCCTGCGCTGATGCTACTTGCTATCACTGTCGAGGGCAAATGAAAATATATTTTAACATTTACGGTATATCTTCGTGCTTTTATTGTATGAATCATATCACTTGTATTGTCTTGTTAGAATACATATTATCATAAGTATCTAGTAAAAGCACTGCTCCTGATATCATTCCTAAAATCCTCTCTGTGTGTTTCTTGATGCTTTGCAACAACCTGTTATGAATTATAAATCCTATGGCTACATACATTACTGCTGCTGCTGTATGAAGTATTAATAGCTTCAGGGTTGGCATCCAGCTAGAAACAGCTGTCCAGCTGCAAACTTTGCACCATGATCCCCCGTGAACGCTTTACATTTTAGGAATGAAACCCTCAGAAGACAACTTCATGCTCCACTCTTACATTACACAGTATCCTCAAGGTTAACATAATACAATGCACAGAGGCCGAAACACTTGTCATAACTTGATAATAAATAGAAACACATAAGGTACCTGGATGCCACTGTAATGTACACCTGAATGTTGCTGCCTATTTTATATCAACACAAACTGTACTGAATGTCATCAGTTAAATTGATTTTTACAGGTATTCAAACAAATCACTCCTGCATTGATTATTTCACTGCAGTGATCTACAAACAGAAGAGCAAGTTGCAGGATTTAGTTATTTACGTTGTGGGAGGTACCCTCCGGGAGGCTTCCACCCCTTTGTATTGTATGTGGCCACAAACCTTGAGGTGTCTTCGACCTATAATCGAACAAAGCTGGGAGAATGAAAAGTCCAACCACTGCTGCCACACTCAAATTCCCCATAGGGTTATGATGTGGTCTTGTTCTTAATTCCTGTTTGAACACAAGCTAAAAGCTGTTCAGGCAAAATAGTAGAAAACTGGAGAAGATGGGAGTAACTGATGAATCCAGCACTGACAGTTTCAACTTTGTTTATGTGCTCCAGCATGATTGCTCTACACACCGCCGTGTAGCCATGTGGATCTAGTGTGGAAACGTAATCCTTGTCTTCTGATCAAGGTTGATGCATTGCCAAACATGCATGTGACTGAGAGTTACTGGGACACCCATTTGTTTTGCAAACTAAAGCTCAGACATTAGTGTTATCAGAATATGAATTTGTCATAAGCCCATTTAAAAGTTGCTCCTTGGGAACATGTTATATTTCAGAGAGTTACGTTGCTTTTGCAACACAAGTAATAAATACCTTGCTTCATCTCCAGTTGTAGAACATGCAGCTGTGTGTATGGTATAAAGTTATGTTTTACAACACATCCATCCTCCTGAAAAGATGAGGGCCAGGGGCCTAATTACAGATCAGCTGAAACTTTGAAACCCAAATCCCCTCTAGTGAAGAACACACATATTTACATATACACAAGTACACACAGACACACAGAAATCAGCTAAATCTAATAAGTAAACAGGGACGTCTGTTGGCTGAATATGACAGCGGTAATATGCAGATGTAGAAAACCATATGGTGGATGTAATATATATTTGTGAACATATTCACCCCAGGTATCCATTGGCGTATGTTTACATGAAACCTGGTAATCTGATAACCAGCTAATTTCTCACTGTAACTAAAAAGAGGGTCTGACAGCTAGTCTTTACCAAAATGGAAGGAGATACATTTAGCATCCAAATGTATGGGATAAATAAATGGGGAATTGAGTCTATGAAGTCGTATCTGACAGTATTGACTTTTAAATTACATGAGTTTAGGATGTGAAAATTCAAGGACTTGACCATAAACAGGTCCTTGATGAGCTGTTGAGTGCAAAATGTTTATGAATTGTATTTAATTAAATGGCTCTAGCCCTAGATCCTGAGTGGTCATGAGAGGAAAAATATCTGATAACATGGGCACAACTCTGAACTTGAAAAGAGGAGGAAACACGCTAAGCTTTTCCAGGGTTAGCAAGTTTTATATTACTGAAATGTTATATTTTGTATGGCACACAGTTATTTTGTTATTCATCCTGTTTATCAATCACTTCATCTATAAAATGTCATAAAATTCAAAACAATCCAAAACCCCAACATATTGGGTATAAAATGCTACAAAACGTCTTATTGGAGGAGCTGTATTATTGCTGTGTTCTTAAGTTGGTGTTTTGCTAAATAGTTCTTTAGGAATGTTCGACTGCTGTGGTGCAATGTGGGTGAGCCATGGAGGCTGACCATAAGAGACTACTTGTGCTCAGGTCATACTGGATCTGTTATTGTTTGTTATTTAGTTTTGTCTCTCTTGGGTTTGAGTACAACTTTTCAAGGAGTAAACAACTTTTAAGATGTTTCTGTTATGTGTTTGTTGCATTGCTTCAGCACTTATGTAGTTAAAACCTGCTATATGCAATCTAAAAATATGCAAGCAGTGATGTCAACTTCCGCAGACACTATTCTGCGTAAATTGTTGCATGCAACAGGTTTATTTGCATTAATATGGTTACCTCATTATCCCTAGTTTAAACAGTCAATGACAAGTGAGTCTCATGAGCATCTCACACTGTCTGTACTAAATGCTCCCGAGGTCACCAGCAGCTATACATTTCCTCAATTTCCCGGTATTGACGTACTCTGACGTGGTAGAGACAGATGCAACGCGTGGAAAACGACAATCACCAGCATGCAACTCATCTTACAGAACTCAGTCCAGAGTTTTGGACCAACCTGCTCATCAAAGACAGAGGGGGAATTACCCCGGCCTGGTGAACACACACACATCCACACACACAGGCAAAGACAGACACAGGTCTAATGAGTCCCAGCTGTGTATGGTTGCGTGATACTGCAAGACAACAATTAATGTGGAGAAGAGGCAGGACATGTTGACCCACTAAACAGAGAGAGACAGTAGAGTAATAAGGCATGAGAGGGAGATGCAAAGATGGAGGGAAGGTGACAGAAGACAGAAGAAGGGCAAAAAAGTGAAATTAACTTAAAGACGCAGACCTGTAGAATTATTTACTACAGGAGAAATCAACAACCATGCGCAAGTGATAAAACACTACACTAAATACTTCATTGTACACACATTTAACAGTTAATATAAAACATTACAGAGTGACTACATCCCAAAGCAGCTGAAGCATGTAAGTCAATGTCAGCTTAATCACTCTTGACAACCTCCATACTGAAGAGAAAAGCCACTCTAAACAGAATTACCATGTGTTATTGTGAAGGTCTGACGCAGCCCGGACAGTCATTATGAACACAAAGGTCTCACTAGCTTGAAGCCAGAGAAATTAAGAAAGAACTTAAGGCTGGATGTTTCCGTGTTTGAACTTTATTTTGCATCCTTTAGTTCATTGTAGTGTTGACAACTCCTGACCATAGAATGTGCCCATATGGTCTTAAAAAGAATCCCTCAGCACAGTCAATGCCTGCGAAGTCAGTTTTTCATTATCTGTCAAAGGAGCAAATGTTGACTTTAACTTACAAACTTGACTTTACATTACACACAGAAGGTTTGTGTGTTTAACCTCTGTCTGTAAGCTCCGAGTGAAGAAAAGCTACAGTACATTGTTCACAAGTCAGAGAAAATATATCTTTTTTTTCCTTTTACATTGTATTACTTGTCCATATTCCATTTATGTGTGCAGAAAAATTTGATTTTTATGAAGCCCTGAACAAGTAATAACCAAGTAAAGTATAGCCCACAGCTAAATCCTGTAGTTCTGCTTTGTCAGAAACATGAAACCACAATAACACCAAATACTCTGTGTGTGTGTGTGTGACTGCTTGTGTCCCAAAGCCCGATGTCATTCCTTATACCTCTTATACCTCTATCTGGCAGTCTGTTCGTAAGAACGTAATCTGGGCTCATTTCCAAACCAGGCTTGGAAAAATAAAAAATAATTAATTTCCATGTGTCTGCGGGACTGCAGAAATATGTCAGGGTAAACACATTATTCTCATTTAGAAGACTGTTGATGTTTAACTGGCAAACAACTTAATAAAGGGAAAGTTGAGACTGAAAGAGTGGGGGTGATGAATATTGACTTGGGGCCAGTGTACGCAGCCATTTGGTAAAAACAGACAGTTCAGCGCTGCCACATCTTTCGGTTTAAAGAAAGGCATTAATACTTTCTAAAGCATTCCTTTATTCCACACCATTGTTTCTTATCTAAACAATTCAGAATTCAGATGAAAGCTGTACTGTGGAAACTGAATAAAGACATTAGTTAATGTCAAGTGGCAACCTTTAAAAGTTCATTGAATAATCACTTGAAGTTGGGTTTGACCATGACCACCATGATAAAATGTCCAACTTTACAACAGAAATAAACAGGAAATGGTCTTGGTCTCTATATCTGATTAAACACTTAATGTATAGCATTGAATGTTTGAATTACTCATAACTAAGGGACTGTCCACTTTCTAGGACAAGTATGAGATATCTCAGGTTGCTGGAGATCTACTTGTCACCTGCCAACCTCAGCTCCAGTCAGACACATCCAAGATGGCGGCGGCCGGTAGCACCCACATGGAGGATCTTTATATACAGTCAGTGGGTCAAGCTAATCTATGCTGTCAAACAACATAACAACCTGCTACCTACATGATTCACGTGACTTTTAATGCTTACCGTGACATCACTGGAGGCCGCTTTTCACCCACCGTCTTCAAGTTCTCAACAGTCTGTTTAAAAGTTGAGATCTTCGACATGCTGTCCTGTCTTTAAAACAGCAGCAGATTCACTGCTCTTTTATATAATCAAATATCTGGTCAAGCTCTAAAATTAAAGCTTATTAATTCTGTAGAAGGGTAATTAAAGCCCTCAAGCAAGCACTAGTAATAGCAGAAAATGTTTAAATGTAGTGCTGCACCTGTCAGCAGGTAAAGGCTTAGCTGGCTGAGATGAACACTTGACTGGTTTTCACTGTAGACTCTGTAAAACCAACACACAAACAATGCAATAATCACCTCCCCACAAACATTTTAAGAGGTGGATTCAACCACACAACAGCCACAGCAGCTGGTCAAAGCTGGTATAAAACATACACACAATAATCAAACACACACACACACACAACCATGTTTTCAGATCTGGCCACCCAACAGTCATCTAGCTAATAAAGCTTTTGGGTCTCAGCCCAGAATGGTGCTGGGTATGAGGGGCTGTACAGGGTAAACAGAGCTTTAAAAACAATAACAAGTCACTTGTGAAAGATTCAGGGTTTGCCACGGCTCTGTGGACTAATAAACTCTACATTATCAGGTGATTTTATTGGGGCCTCAGGGGAAATGTTTAGAGGTGTTTTGCTTTGTGAATACGACAGACAGCTTGAGGTCATTGAACCATGAAAGATGGCAAAGACACAGATGCAAAACCCTCACAGACACACTCTGTACAGTATTGCCCACAGTTGTTTTTTTGTTTTTTGTTTTTTTTCGCAAAAAATGTTCAGCTGGACTTTATGTCCCGACGCAGCTCGTTGTAATTATGGACAATCAGTACAGGTGACAATACTAAATTTGAAACACAGGGCCCTTGTCTTGGTCCCCCAACACACGGAGAGGATGTTCACGTAGCCTAACTGAAAACCACACTGCAGAATTCATGTCATGCTACTTCTGTTGCCTGAGTGAGGGGCTAGTAGGTGACTTCAGATTTGTTGTTGTGGAAATGTTCATGCTTGATCTGCTTGTGAAGAGCTGCTGGCTCCTTGGGCTGTAATCTCCAAATTCCATTCAAATTCTCACTGATCGGACAATCACAGACTGTCAACACAAATTAAAGCACTGAGCTCCAAACTAAAACCATATGAAATAACTCATCAGTGGGGCTGTATTTTGTTAAAGCTAATGGTAAAAAGGTGACAAAATCACAACTGAACAACCAACACAAATTATCTCATTTCTAATCCCACCCATCCGTAATTAGTAACTGCTTATCTTGAAGATGGTTGTGGGGCGATGGAGTAAATCTCAGGGTTACACCTACATTATATACTGCCTGGATAAAAAACAAGTTGCCACCAGGATTTTACTTAGTAAACAGATACGAGCCTCCTGTTGGATAATTACTGCATGGGTGATTAATTCAGCTGGCAACAAGTTATTTAACCCCATCTGATGAAATGAGTCTGTTTGAGAAGGGTCAAATCACTGGCATGCATCAAGCAGAGAAAACAACTAAGGAGATTGTGGATACTACTAAAATAATTGGGTTAAGAACTGTCCAACACATTATTAAAAACTGGAAAGATAGTGGGGAACCAGCGCATCAGGGTAAGAAGAGGCAGATTCCTAGTCTACTGTACAAGCCTGTGGAGGCAGTGCTATGATCTCGGGTTGCTGCAGTTGGTCAGGTCTATGTTCAGCAACATTATGTGTCCAAAGAATAAGGTCAGCTACTTGAATATCCTGAATGAGAAGGTTATTTCATCAGTGTAATGGTTCAGGTTCATTTTCACACATGGATTGGCCAACGCAGAGTCCAGACCTTCACCCCATTAAAAATCTTTGGGATGTGCTGGAGAAGGCTTTGCACAGTGGTCAGACTCTCCCATCCTCAATACATTATCCTCGTGAAAAATGAACACTGGATGGAAATAAATTGTGTGATATTGCAGAAGTTTATCGAAACAATGCCACAGTGAATGCGTGCTGTAATCAAAGCTAAAGGCAGTCCAACAAAATATTAGAGTAACTGACCATTTTTTTGGTGGCTACTTTTTTGGGGGGTCATGCAGTGTACAACACAGGAATCAACGGAAAATCTATAATTACCACTAGACATAATATGTATGGACATTGGGAGGAGAGAAAATCAGGCTAATTCAGGGTAATAAAAAGGTTAGGTGCACCAAGCTAGCCTAGAGAAAACTTGTGACTTATTTTTTCACTTGGTTGTTGATTAGGTATGAATTCATTTTCATTTATTTCATTTCAGTGCCCTACTAGCTTTGACCATCTTGTGTACAATAGGACAATATCATTTGTGCAACAGGACACCTTAGAGATCAACAGGACAGCTTTTATCAACACATTCACACAATCCTTTGAAGACGAAGCAGAATTCATTCAACTCGTTACAGGGTGAATACTTTATTTCGATAACATTAATATCGAAGTTCAAATCCCGAAAGTGGCAACATAAACAGACTTGTTCTGTTCCACTGAAGTTCAGGTCACTCCCCCACACCACGCTCTCCGCAGACCAGAGGAGAGATGAAATAATGTTCACACTGACAAAGAAAAAACACAATCTCCATCCAAAGAATGAGCTGGGTAAACAGGCGAGTGGCGCAGCTAGTGAGGTGGAAAACTATTCCTCGCACAAGGAATCAGCACAAAAGGCGAGAATACTGGAAGATACAGCCACAAAATCCTGGCCCTTAAAACCACACAAAAAACAATAATTGTTGATCTTTGGAGGCAAGAAAAAATATCAGCCGCCAATGCTTTTTAATGCAGTGTAGTAAAATTAGAATGTCTGTCTAGAAATATCTGCTGTCTTTTTCCTAATCCGAGACACCAGTGCCAAAATTAATACAGCTCTTAGAACACGGAGGCAATGTTATTTCATCTGGATATTGAGTATCTTTGTGTGTGTGTGTTTGCATGTGTAACATTACATCTACGGACAGCCGAAACGACCCCGGAAAGCCAAGTTTAAAAACCACACACACACAATGGAATCTGTGCTATGTTTGTTTTGTTTTGTTTAATTCCAGACCCCCAGTATGAGGGCTGACAGAACAGTGAAACAGGAGCTGAACAAGGGCCAGACACCGCTAGGAATGAGACCAAAAAGTACTCACTCACACCTTCCTAAGCCTTCGCAGAGGTGTACATCATCTGTCATATTCAGAAATCTCTTGAAACCATCTCTCAGCAGAGCTTTCTTCAACACAAGGTTAAACCAAGGCTGAGTCTACACAGAGGGAGGTCCTTTCAGGGTCTTCTCATGGTACTTTGTACTTGGGTACTTACAGTAAAAGTGATACCACTGACAAGAGACAAAAATGTGCTTTTTTCCAATTAATGTTACTTCATTTTGTATGGTTTTCACTAGGGCTGGGCGATATATCGAAGATACTCGATATATCGCGGCTTGTAGTCTGTGCGATGTAGAAAATGACTATATTGTGAAACTTGAGAATACGTTGTCACGCATTTGCTTTTAGCCGCAGGCATTTAACTCCTGGCTTCTCACACTCTTTCTCGTCTTTCCTTCTCGCAGAGAGACAAAACAAGCGCACCTAGTACGCAACTGAGTCTGGTCTCTTCTATTTCCAGATCAACACTGTACGACAAAAACAGTCAAAAACAGAAGGAGATAACGTGTTGTTAACGTTGACTTAGTTGTGATATCCCCTCCATATTTTTATATCATGTATCGTGACATGGCCTAAAAATATTGCGGTATTAATAAAAGGCCATAGCCCTAGTTTTCACTTAACTTTGGTTAAGCATGGTACAATAGTGTGAATATTTCTTATATCTTATATTCAGTGTGACATTCTCTTTTTTTTTTTTAAATCTGCTTCGGACACGGACAAAGTCCTATTTTTTCTTAATTCTAAGATCATTTGTATAATATAAACACATGCAAAACACTTAACAGGTCTACTGTCCCATACACATAATCTCTACAGCAGGACTGAGCAATAAAATCAGTATCAATGGATTAATGACTTCTGTCATATTTTGGATCTCCCTAAAACGTGAAGTAATCTCGTTGCGTGGTCTCACAAGATTTGTCATGAGAGTCCTGAGCAAAATTTCTATAAAAAGATGCATGATGTGCCGTGTATTTTATGGACTGATATCGGATCTTACAAATCAACATCTGTTTGAATTGCAAAACCCAGCCAAAGAGCTGAGTAAAGTGCACCTGGACACCTGGAACAACAAGTGTACCTCTGTGTGATTCTGATGTCAGCTTCCAGCCTCCAGTAAAGCTATCTGCCTTAGTTTTTAGAGTCACATTGTATGACAACAGAGCACATGGAAGGAATGAAATTACAGATGAGTTAGCATTTAACAACAGAAAAGCTACTGCATTTTAAGAATGTTCAAGGTTCAAGTCAATGGGCCGAGAGGGCCTTTCTGTGCGGACTTGTTCTCCTTGTGTCTGTCTGCATGGGTTCTCTCTGGGTACTCCTGCTTCCTGCCACCGTCCAAAGAACATGCTCATTAAGTTAACTGGTGATTCTAATTTGCCCAGTGGTGTGCATGTGAGTGTGAATGGATGTCTGTCTAGTTGTCTGAACTCTGCCTCTTGCCCGATGTTCACAGGACAAGCGGTTACAGAAGACGAATGAATGAATGGTTGCAAATCAACTTTTTATGCTGGAAAATGCAGCAATGCTTTACATTTTCATTGTCAGCTTTCTCCACTCATTAAAGGGATATTTCTGCTTCATAACAAAAAGCACATGCAAGCAACTGATATTATTTCAGACAAGAACCCTCAGGGTTTCTTCGGGCAAATACCTTGTATAAAGCGCTGCACAAACAATGCCGACTTTGATTTCACGTGAGCGTCATGAACACTGGTCACAGATGGGAGAGAGAAATCATCTGTGCTCCTCCACATCGAAACAGACAGGCGAGTAATTTTAGACTGCGGGAGAACAAATTGGCCCCTTTCACCCACTCAAGTCAATCAGGAGAGTAAGGGGAACTAGAAAAAGAGACAAACAGAAAGCAACAGAGAGAGGGTAAAGACTAGGAAAACAGGAGAGAGAGTGTAAGAGATCAAAAGCAAAGACTGTGTTAAAGAGAAAATGAGAGAAAATGTTTAATCAAACTGTAAAAGAAAACAAATGAGGGGATAAAACTATTATGTCTTCACATTTTCCCACTGGTGGTCCATGTTTCCACCGTTCTCAAATCTCTGATTTAATTGCCTGGGTAGGAGTGAGATCAGAGCAACGGTTCAGCAGTAGGCTTCTATCAGAGGTGAGTAACGGTTACAAATAAGAAATTAAAGAGATGAGAAAATAAGAACGAGAAAGACGCATACGTGAGAACACACAGACTTGGAACACAAGGAGGAAGACTGAGTGCGAAATGCACAACAGAAAGAGAGGGACGGAGAGGAAAAGCAGAAACAAGTGGAGCTGGTGGTCCATTTCCTTGTCTTCAGCTATATTTAATTACCTAAGTAGGAGTAAGTTCAGTAGATCAGTGGTAGGAGTAGCAGGCCTTCATCAAAGCAGCAGTCAGTGCTTATTAGAATATTATTACAGAACAGCAGCAGTCAGCCAGTGGGCTGATTACTGACTGGGTCCAATGGGAGGCCTCATTTGAGAGGAATGTATGGAGGCTGAAATGGAGAACAGGGATAAACACAGAAATACCATTTATAGACTAGGTGTTTTAATATGCCTTTATAAAAACTATGTGTCTGCAGGAGAGAGACTAAATGACTGGCTGTTCTTTTTCATTACAGACTGTCTTTTAAACGGCTTTCATTGATCTCCTGAACCCTCACAAAAGATCCCGTGAAAAATGCATTTAATCAGAAAACATAACCAACACTTTCCAGTAACAGCAATCTGTGACTTAAAATTGCAGAGATAATCAGAGATGTTGTCACCGTTTGTGGAATAGCTGATGGATGATTTCCTGTACGTTTGTTCAACTTCACGAGGAGAACTTTATAATAGCTCTCCATACTGGTTTAGAATAAACAACATTCACACAACAAAACAAATTAGCACTACAAATACAATGAGTCTAATCTAGAATAAATGTGTGAAACCAAAGACAGAAAAAACAAATCCTGGTGTGTGCAGACTAAATCTTTTGTAATTCATTCATCATGGATTTTTATGATAACAATACAGAAGAATAAATAAAGACATGGAGTAAATTAACCTGTGAAGTACAACATACATATAGACGTCGGATTAATTTTGATTTATACAGTCTTTTGGAGTATAGATTACATAAATTAAAAAAAGTCATGGACAAGCAACATATTTTACTATCAAGCCAAAACATAAACTAGGTGAACAAATACAGACCCAATCTAGAGATACCAATTCTATGATGAAACACAAGTAGAACAGCATGCTGGGTAATTGGCATTACCAACAGGAATTCAGATCCCATCTCCTCCACCAATCAGGACAAATACTGAACTCAGTTTGATTGGTTGGTTGAATGGATGAAATTAGGCAAAGCAATGGCTGATATTTATCCTCAGATTTGATATGGCTGGTGGTTAGGGTACTCTATTACACACATGCACGCAAATACACACGAGTGGTATGCCTCGACAACATACGTAGACCAACACAATACATCTCTCACACAGAAACATACACACACCTAGTGTGGTCCAACCAACGACCACCGTGACTGAACGAGGCACAAACACAAACCACAGGCATTCAGTCATTCCTGACTGAGAAAATATTCATGCAAATCCTTGATTTGGTGGAATGCATAACACGTGTGAGTGCAAATTTAATACACAGGGGCAGTATGAATGTCAATTTATTTTGACGTATTAATACTGTACACAAGAATTACTGTTTTTTTAAGAAAAATATATAAAAGACTGAGTCAAAACTGCTCAGATTTAAGATGAGTGAGAAATCTAAAACAACAACACTGGGACCAAGCCCAGACACAGAGAAAGCTACTTACAGCTATCACTTTTATAGCGATCAACATGTTATATAGAGCAAAAAGGTTGGGGCAGAAGCCCACCCATACATATCTTGTTTAAATAATTTGCTTATTGTAATCCACATAACGCCAGTGGTCCATTCTGTGTTTATTTTCCGTTGTTTCAAAGATGGGAAAAACTAGTGTGTTACTATTGTTTGAATATCTCTTTTACCTTCTTCCCATGATACTTCATGAAACCAGTCGTCTTCCAGTTTGCTACCTGGGGCTGAGCTGCATGTACAATAAAACCATAGAAGGAACATCGCCCAGTGAAAAATATAGTCTACACAAAGTTTATGACAAACTGCCAAAAACAAGCCAAAGAGATGCAGCAGCAGATTGGTGTTCCTCAGGGTAACTTGTGTGGTCCACTGAAGAAATGAGAAACAGTCATGGCTGCTAGGAATGGAGATGAAAAACAAATGCACACAGTGAATGCACCTGTAGTAGAAGCTGCTCTTGTGGTATGTATTGCCATCACACAATGAGCCTGACTTTGGTGAGACAATCTCATTATTCTACAGCCATATGAATCAGTCACAATATTATAATGACCTGGCTAATACTATTTAGGTCCCCTTTTGCTGCCAAAACCACCCTGACCCGTCAAGGCAGGGATTCCACTAAACCTGTGAAGGTGCGCTGTGGCACCACGATACCCATCCTTCAACACAAGGCACAAAGACGCTCGGCTGGATTGCACTTTGGAAGTCAAGTCAACACCTTGAACTTGTTTTGCTCCTCAAAACATTCCCCAACAATTTTTGCTCCGTAGCAAGTCACATTATTCTGCTGAAACAGACCAGTGCCAACGGAAACACCATTTCCATCAAAGGGTGTATATGGTGCATAATGCTTAGGTGGGTGGTACATGTCAACTTACATCCACATGATGGGCAAGACACAAAGTCTCCCAGCAGAATACTGACCAAAGCATCCAAAGCATATATTCCCCAGTTACACGCACCCAACCATCTACATGATGTAAAAGAAATGGGGACACATCAGAAGAACAGGCCACCTTCTTCCACTGCTCCATGTTCCAGCTCTTATGCTTATTATGTGCTCATTTTAAGCAAATCTTTCCTACTGATTTAAAAGTGCCGTGATAATGAGATAATAAGTGTTATTCATTTCAAAATATAAGCGTACTGGATGATGATGAGAAATAAATGACGGGTTCGAATCCATTTTTGTGAGTTTGCATGTTCTCCCTGTGTCTGTGTGGGCTCTCTCCCCTCTACTCCTGCTTCCTCCCACTGTCCAAAGACATGCTTGTAAGCCCTGTGATAGACTGGCATCCTGTCCATCATGTACCCCGTCCCTCACCCGATGACAGCTGTGATAGGCTCCAGCCCCCCAGCCCCCCTCCACAGGACAAGCAGTGACAGAAGACAAATGAAGGAATGAACAAACAAACGATTGAACAATCATCTGTTTATAGTTATAAATTTTATCATAAGTGGTTTCCACTGTATTCCAAAGTGACAAACGCAACACTACTCCTACTTTTTTCTCCTGCTGTAGACTTTTTGGAAAGGCAAGTTTTCTTTGCTCAGTTAAGTCAAACAACTCCCTTGCCGAGTTGGATATCCACTATTTGACATGCCTGTGCTAATATGACCTGGATCACAAATTTAAGTCCAATCCCTGCCAAAAATCACAATGGTGTCAGCTGAAGCGGTGTGGATGAATGCTGGAGAATTATGTCTGGGATTTTACTTTGGGCCGCTTATATCACTTCTGAAGTCCTGGGTTCAACTTTGGTCAAATGACACAATGATGCAGGGATTAAAGCTTGAATCAATGTAGCCCGTCCTATGAACTGAAATGATTGCTTTACTTGTCTTCTGCTCTTTGCAATTCCTTTTATGTTTCACACAAACTGCAACAACATTCATTCAAAAGTGAGGTGGCACAGTGTGTATGTGTGTAAAGGCATAGAGCGAGTCAAGGCTGGCCTAATTGGAGGCTGTTTGTATGTCTGGGAGAACGCATAAATGATGGAGGTAAGAGGAAAATGAAAGAAAAGGGAGGGAGCAGGTGGCCTCCTTCATCTGGATCACAGCTGTACGCAGCATGACTCACACACTCCTACCCACCTTGACCAAAAGATACACACAAACACACACATGTCTCAACACACAAACGTGTATGGGGACATTCATGTTCAAAGGCAAAACTTTGAATCTACAATCCTAGAAACCCTTGGGACATCCCCAATCCGACCACAACAACTTCCGTGTCAACCACTAGTGTATGCTTTGATGCTGAAGACAACTTTATTAAATTAAATAAATATATTAGTACCTTTGTGTCATTCTTTTACAGCAGCAGAAATCTCTAAATTAGCATTACCAAAAATGCTTCTCCACATTCAATTTAGCCTAAATGGTTATACAAGATCTGGCTATTGTTTTGGTGTATGATTATCCTTAACTGTCAGAGAAATGTTCAACTTGTGCCAAGGACTATTTTTGATCCTAAGGCAGGCTGATCTCCATCTTGACAACTGTGTGGAAAAACAGTCATAAATAAATAAATAAAGTCACAAAGAATCACAGCGCGTAAAATATTTAATTCAGGTCTAGTCAACGCGCTTCCATTTTTCTGTATGGGTCGTTTTCCTTCATTCAGTTTTTTCAGTGAGGCTTAACAGGCAGCTCTGTTCTCTTCTCTTTCTGTGGTTCACTTATGGGCTACAGGTTATTTTGTTGTGTGCGTGTGTGTGTGTGTCCACATGTGGAGGGGACATGGCGGTGCTTGCCCTTCAGGGCGTAGTTAAGGTCCTTTGGAGCTTGAGCTTTTTTTCCCTCTCATTTCACTTTGATTCCTGGAACACTTAACGTTGCGCATGCATGAACACACACACACTCACAAACACACAAAGGCTTAACTAGACATGGACGCTTTACTCACAACAAGTTGGGCAACAGCTCAAACGCTGTCTCCAATTAAACCAGCAAGTGACACTCACCCTCACCCCCTCATCTCCTATGAATCACTTCTACGCTGTGAATCTTGCTTTGAATTTAATCAAGAAGGCATACAAGAACTCTTAATTTTATGGTAAAATAAATGATGCAGTGCAGTTTTCTTTGACGGGAACTTAAGCTGATGATTTCTAAGACTTGCCAGAAGAGTGTGTTTATTTTGAACTGAAGAACAGATTTTGGTTTGTTTAAACCAGAATAATATGCCTCAAGGTTAAACATGTATTACTAAAATTGATCCAAATAGTTGGAAAACACTGCATGTAGTGAAAGGGACTGGTGGGATTTAATTATTGTAGTTTGAACAGATGACGCTCATAGCTACTGAAGTACTCATCGTACAACTGTTACAACTTCCAGTAAGAGTCAGTATAATTATAATAATAATCCTTTTTTGTATAGCACTTTTCAAATCAGCATTACAAAAAGCTTCACAAAAACATTAAAAAATGAGTTTGCGATTTAAAAACAGGCACATTAAAAGAAACACACAACACCATACAGTTAAGAACATAATTAAAACTCACATAAAACTCAAGTCAGACCAAGAAAGGCTCTCAGATAAAGTATGTTTTAAGTAGCAATTTAAAAGAGTTCACAGTCAGCTGACCTGATTTCCTCAGGCAGATCATACCAAAGCCATGGAGCCCTGACCGCAAACGTCCTGTCATCTTTTGTTTTCAGTCAGGCCATTGGAACAGACACAAGACCTCTGCCCGAGGATCTTAAGGTACGTGTTGGCCTGTATGGTGCTAAAAGGTCAGCAATATAGTCTGGGGCACAGCCATGAGGAGCTTTAAAAGTGATCAATAAGACCTTAAAAATCGATTCTAAACATACTGGGAGCCAATGGAAATCTGCTAAAAATTGAGTGATATGATCCATCTTCCAGGTTTTGGTTAAAAGCCTGGCCGCTGAGTATTAGACTGTCTGAAGTCATCAAATTGATTTAGTGCTCAGACAGGTAAAAAGGATGTTTCAGTTATCCAGATGTGATGACATTAAAGCATGTAAAATAGTCTCTCTAGTAAAACCAAGTTTAAACTGTCTTGGTAATAAATATTTTTCAGTCTTTTTGAATAACAGAAGCAAACAATTATTCCATTTATTGTTAAAATCTTTAGAAATAGCCTGGGGGCAGGTTTCTCTTAATGGACTGCAGAAATATTCACTTTCAACCATAAAGGCCTTCACTGGATTGACTGACACGGCAGATCAAAACTCAGATTAGCCTATAGACCTCCGGTAGCTGACGTTACCCTGCACCAGCAATCACAACACTGCCATATTGGCAGGAAAGCACACTTTTCGAGTAACTATTCAGATGACAGCTGTGAGCAACTAACTAACTTTTAGTTGTACCAGTTAAATCTAAAAATGGTTGACAGCTGTTGTGCTCCAGGATGCCAGAATAGTCGGGGACCAGCAAAGGGGACATCATTTTATAGGATTCCCAAAGATCCCACAAAATGGCAGATGTGGATTACTGTAACAAAACGAGCAAGAAGCACAAGAAAACAGAGCGGTGGGATCCTTTGTGAAACGGATTTCACTGGTGTAGCGATCACTTTATGCCAGGTATGCCAAGTGTTGTTTATTTAGCATGTTTTTAACACGATGTCCAACAGATTTCTTTCCATAAGGGCAAGTCTATAACTCATAATGAGAAAGAAATTTGGAATTAAACATGTTTCCGGCTTAAACCGACTTTGTCTGCTTTGGACCCGCGGTTAACAGGGTGCGCTATTATGTTTACCACGGTCACAGGGGGGCAAAGACAGTCAGTGAGCCAGGTAACGAGAGAAAGAACCATTGAGCCAATACAGTACGAGAGCTCTTTAAGTCATGGAGTCATTTGGCTGACTTTTCTGGTATAGTAGGCTGGTTACTTTGATACAGTAAACGTCCGTGTAACTGCACCTTTACTGCCGTGTTGGCTGTTTTCAAAAAAGATGCTGGTTATTTTGTTGAGCAGTCGGGTTATTGGACTTTTGCTGCCGTGTTACAGGCAAGTACTTTTAAAAACGAATTAAATTTAGCCATTTAACGTTGTTGCCTTGTCAAGCGTTGTAAGCTTTGTTTTTGTTATACTGTACTACTACGGTACTATGACTGCAGGAAGTGCACTAGGAGAGCACCGATTGTTTGATTGATTGTTTTAATTGTTTGTTTGATTGATTGATTGTTTGATTGATTGATTGATTGTTTGACTGACTGAAATATTTATTGTGTTTCTCAAATGTAAATAAATGGGACGCTTTGCGTTTCCAAAAAGTCATTTCTGTCCCGTCAATCCCCCCTCGAAGAAACCCTTACGGTAATTAGGCATTAAAACACCAGCGGCTTATAGTCGGGTGCGGCTTATATATGGATCAATCTGTATTTTCCCCCAAAATTTAGCTGGTGCGGCTTATATTCAGGTGCGCCTTGTAGTCCGGAAATTACGGTACTTGTTATTGTAATTGTGTTATTGTCATGAACCTCCTCAGAAAAATGATTCAATGTATACTTTCAGTGACTCGGAGTAGGACGAAGGAATGAGGTAGTTATAGATAGTTGGAGATCAGGAACACTGAACACTGGATGTTTCAATGCTTGAAAAAAGCACATCTGGGGCATGATAAGGGTCCGTGATGTATAATATGCCAAGATTGCCTTGTAGTGGTCAATTTCTATCTGTTTAAAGTGTGCCGTAAACTCTGAGCGCCTGAAAACAGCACTGGCGCCATTCATTTATCCTCAGAGATTTCTGGCCAATATGACGGTTCCAACAAAAAAAGTCACGTGACACCAGGAACACTATACTCCAAAACTGTGCTTTCATACCTAACCTCTTGGTTAAAACAAACAAATAAATGTATCCACTTGGTATGGTTCATTTGGACGGGAGAGAAAGGTCAGAGAAAGGTGACAACTTTACACAGTGGTGGACCAAGCAATCAACATGCTTTGCTCATGTTGACTCAGTCTTTTTACAACCAGGCTCCAATACACAATATACCCAAGTGTTTTTGTGAACTGCTTATGAAACAATCCTATAAGAAAAATTAGTACATGAATTTTAGTTACTTACTAGACAGACAAAAGTAATAAAAACTGCAACTTATTTTGTGGTTGTAACCTCTTTGGATTCCACCAATCCCTTAAGTCAATTAAAAAGATGTGTGGCACATTGCTGTGGGTGGAAGGGGGAAGGTGTAGCAGATGCAGCTGTCTCTATTTGGACTGGATGGGAGGCATGGTGTCAGACTTCAAAAACTCAGAGTTGGGATATTGGTTGTGGCAAACATCCTTATTCCTCGATGTCTGTAAGCAACATGTAAGTTAATACAAGGTCTTCAGAAATGTGCTAAATAAACATATGCATTGGATTTTCAGTGTAAAGTAGGGCAGAGAGGGCTCCAGACATCCTCTGAAGATTCCTTTCCCTTTCCTTGCAGTGTTATGTCTTCTTTTTTATGGTCTTACTTTCTACATTCTTCATGGCTTGTTGAGATTCCATGTCTTGGATTGTGGTCTCTCTTTGCCATGATGGTTATTTGACTGAACCTTGGCACTGCTCATATTCTGAATTCTTAGCATGCCCTTTTCATGGTTAGAGCAATGGAAAATGATTGCATTTTCCATTGTTACAGAGAACCAAAGAATGCTTGTTTTGAACTTAGTTTGGCACTAGATCTAATCAGATATACTTGTGTGCTTCATTTTTGAGAAAGAGGAGGATTTCAATGTATTTTAATTTATTAATTCTAATTTGTAAAATAATAAAAACAGCATGACCACAGAGTGTAAGACAAAGCTGTATGGCAGCATACAAAAAGAATGCATGTGTATAACTATATAATAGAGACTTGGCAGTCAAATACTGTATCTAGGCCTGGATATAGTTAAGTTATATAAAGTGACATAGAGTAACATAAACAGGCCAGAACAGATACAGCACAATAAAGAACGCATGGATTCAGAACAGAGGTGCACTATCCTATAAAATGTCGTGCATATTAGTTTTGGATTCAAGAGACTGGCATGAATAGGCAGTTTTTTCCTCTTGTTTTAAAGGGAAAACCTTTTTTCTCTTCTTCTACTGCTGCTTGCAGCAACATAATGACTCCATCCTAAATACCATAAAGCTTAGTTTTTGTTTTGAGATGTTAATCTGGATGTCTACTTAGACTTAAATTGTAATAAACTCCAGGAAAATTGATTGTATAGATAAGGTGACTTAGAAAAAGGACAAAGACGAGTGTAATTACTTAGCCTGCCGTAGTCAGACTCAGTTCTTATCAGAATTTGAGTCCAGTCATTTCAACGTTGTTCAGATGACACGTATGACTATGTCACTATTACTGCTGTTATTCTTCTGCCCATCACTGCATAAAGTCCACCCAAATGATTTGCTCGGTAGATCTTTGCCAGGCAAACAGAATTCCGAATGTAGACTGAAATGCTGACATTATGTGGGTGGGAGTGGCTTCAAGGCTACCATTTACTTTACTAAATATAACATATATCCCAAACTTACATATTGGCCGCTACAGTTTAAATCAAAACTGGACCATGAAAATGTAAGCATTGAAAATGTAAGATAGTCAACATAAAACCAACACTAGACTAGTTCTGAATGGAGAAGAGGAAGAGAGCAAAGATGTGTCTTTGATAGTCCAAACTGTTTCATCAGTTACTGAAGTAGTTGAGGAAGAGTTTAACATCAAGGCGCAGGACATTCTACCTGCCATTAATCAAAGCCTTTGAAGCTAAATTTTGGTGAACTGCGAGAGGACTGATCTCATTGCAGCAAAGTTTTTATTTTATTTTACTTTCAGTACGTATACTCCAGCAAGATAGGATGTATAGAGTCCAACATGTTGCACACTCACTCACACACACGCACACAGACAGAAAAAGATAATCAGGCTCTCAGTTGGGTTTTTAAAGAATTCACGTTGAAACCCAACTCCAGTACATCTAAACATTTTTCAAATGCTGGTTCCAGAAAAATAACACTGAAACCAGGATTGTGCAAAGAAAAAAGAAACACATTTAACTTGAAAGTAGTGAAGAAACCATTCGTTTGTGTTCAGCCCTGACCTTCTCCTGTTAATATAGACCATTGTAATCATTATCATCTGAAAGTGCAAACATTGCCGCATCTCCAGCACTTTAATCAACACAAATGACATTTTGCATTGTTCTAGATACTGTGCACTTAGTTTATTAAGACTTGACATTAAGCTGTGTGTTAGAAAACAGCAGTGGCGTCCTTTGCGTTGCTAGTCACTTCTGAGAATAGTAATGGTAATCTGCTTGAAATCAGCGTTACAGACAGTTTTATCAATATTGATATAATCTCAAACTAAACAGCGCTGGAATGGAAAGTTTCCCCCGTTCCAGCCTCTTTCTATCGCTTCATTTCTTCCTTTCCACTCATCAAAATGAAACTGGCGAATACTCAGAAATACTTTGACTGAATTTGTTCCATTTACTTTTGTTTATGATGTCAGGTCATTTTAATAAAATAGTTGTTGGATGTGTCTTTTCTATAGTGCTTATGCTACACATACATACCCGGCTGAATACCAAAATTTACTCTCCAGTATGTTGTTGTCGCTACCACCTGCGTTTCCTTATCACAACTTTCTCCCTGGTTATGTCACTCCTCTCCCCTCCACATTTCCCACTTCCCTTTCCATTTATCTACCCTCTGTCCTTTACCACATTTCCATCCTTCCCTCTTCCCCCTCCGATATCTCTCCCACCCATCCTTTTCTCCATCACTCCCACAGACCCATCAGTGCTTTTCTGAGTCCAGGCTTGTATATCCATTAGTCACTGTTATCTTTATGTCAACAGTTCTTCTCAAATATTTACAATAGTCCCTGGTGGGGAGACATTCAGCCAGGGGTGGGATGATTCACCCTTTGTTAACACAATCACCCAAAAGTAACTCTGTACCACTCAGAAAAACATGCGCAAGTAATGAGCCCGAAAGTGTCCCAAAACATATTTTGTTCATTAAAGCACTCGATTCGTTTAAGAACAGGTTTTTATAAGATCAATTAAAGGTGCAAGCAAAATGATGGGAATTGGTGTGAATGTGAATGAGCATATATGATTAAAACTACTGGAAAAATAGTCTATTAGACATTTTCTATAATATTCATTGCTAGAAAAACTATTCTGAAGACAAAAAACTGTGTGAGAGACTATAGTGGGTGGAGGTGTGGCGCTTGGGGCTAGGGTCTACCCCACAAGGGGAGGGAGACTGTAATATGCTGTATAAACCTCTGTGAAGTTGGCACAGTAGCAGTAACATGACCAACTCAGACACAACTAAAAATCCCTAGAATAGACCGCACAAAGATTTAACAGTAGAGACATGAGCCGTAAACAATTCACATTCCCTTACCAGACTAAACACTAATTACGGATAACTTCTGCTGTAAGTTTCAGTGTTTTACTGGTAATATTAAAAAAAACAAAAAAACAATATAAACATGAGTTTGGGCTAGTGGATACTTCACATTACTTAGACTCCCTTTCCCTCTCCCTGGGTGCAAGCTCACCATTTCACTGTAAGGATATGTGGCTAGTGGGTAGAGATGCAACAGGGCGAAACACAACACACCAAATTAGATTATGGTGGCCTGCTGACAATGGCCCTACCCTAGATAATCAATGGGAAACACTGATAATAAGTCATGAAATAAATCTGAAGTTTTATTTGTGAGGTGAATGCAGTGTTTAGTGTTATATTAGTACTAGAGTAGTATTAGAGTATACTAGTATTGTATTTTATTGGACAATTTACAAACTATGCATATAAAAAAGGCGAGGGTATGGTTCCACTCGTTAGCTGAGAATAATGGGTAATAATGAGAAGCAGGTGAACAGATCTGATTTTAAGAGTAATAAGCCAAAGTGATGGGAATCAATTAGCAGACCATCAAATTCAAGACTGAACAATATTTTTTCCCCCCCAAATTCATTCTCCATAAACCAAGCGAGCTCACTGTATCTACCCACAATGCATCAGTAAGACATTCTTTTTAAACCACACTTGAGGCAGCAGCAGTAGCTGCAGCAAGAAAACAAAACTAAACATACCGTTGAAATATATACCAGCAGTAGCAGATAGGCCACCCCAGATTATCCACAAACGTGATGCACGTGGGCATGCTTACATCTGGGGACACGCACTGACAAGGTCCACAAAAGCCATTAAAATAGCCAGATATTGTAAATCTACATGTAAATGCACACACTCCGCTCAAGCAAATGTAAGCTTGCACTTATACATTTACACACAGATGCAAACACACATATGGGCAACAAAAAAAAAAGAGAAAGTGTTTCTACGTGAGTCACTAGTAAACTCTGATGGATAAACAAGATGTTGGACGCAGCGAGTTTATTTAACATTTCTGTCTGTCTCCTTCACTTTGTGGTGTCTCTCTTGGCTCGTCTTTAACCGTGACCTCCTGCTGTATTTGTTTTAGAGGTGGGACTCAATAAAGCTGTTCAAAGATACACACACTGTATGGATTCACTCACACACGCACACTGTCCATGCACAAACAAAAACACAGACATTGCTTTATTGTCAGATCTCAGGCATAAAATCTATGGTCTGCAGAAATATTTTCCTCTGAAACAATAAATCTGTCTTGTAAGTTTTTCTGAATCTAAAACTTAAGTTTAGAGGGACAAGCATTTGTTGGAAAACCTAGAAAAAATATTATGTTAAAAATATGGTAAAAATAAAATGTTATTCACCAAGAAATATGAAAACGTCATGATAAGAAATCATAAAATCTACCACAGATGACTGCTAAGGACATGCACATGTTGCTTTTGGAGTTGTTCTGGTTCTGGTCATGCATAATTAAAGAGATTAGTACAACATTAAAGAACTGAATTTGTAACAATCTAAGTCAGTTCCTGAGGTCAAATTAAAGCTGCCACACTGCTGCTATTAGACAAGTTTTCCCATAGAGAGACTCAGTGCCAAGTGAAAAGGAAATTACAACCGCTCTATGGTTATATGGCAGCCTAAGAGTGTAAACAAGCACTACTTAATTTATACAAAATTCCATTGATGTGTTTTAAGAAGCAAAATAAGATCGAAAATGGAAACATGATTACACACGCAAAAGAAACTCCCAGATTAGGCAAAACCTTAAAACTGTGGGTGGATGCTCTATAAATCAGACTTGTTTGTCCTGCGCATCCCACAGATGCTCAACTGGATTAAAATCTGGGGAATTTGGAGGCCGAGTCAACACCTCAAACTCGTTGTTTTGCTCTTCAAACCATTCTTTAACTATTTATGCTTTGTGGCAGGGCGCATTATCCTGCTGATAAAGGCCGCAACCATTAGAGAATATCGTTCCCATGAAAGGGTGAACATGGTCTGCAACAATGCTTAGGCAGGTGTTAAGTGTTGAGTAACATCCACATGGATAGTCCAAAGCATCACACTGCCTCTGCCAGCTAACCTTCTTCCCATAGTGCATGTGTTCTGTGACTATAAAGCCCCATACACCACAAACTATGATGCGCTGTATATTCTGACACCTTTTTATCAGAACAAGCATTAGCTTCTGCAACAATTTGAGCTACAATAGTTCATCTTCACTCCCCACGTGCATCAATGAGCCTGTTGCCGCTTCACCACTGTTCCTTCCCTGGACCACATTTGATAGATATTGACCACTGCAGAACAGGAACACCCTACAAGAGATGCATATTGGAGGTGCTCCGACCCAGTCCATTTGGCCCTTGCTAAACTGTGTTCACTTACTGCCTATTATATCCCGCCCACTCAGCGATGCCACAATGGAAAGATAATCAGTGTCATTCACTTCACCCATCAGTTATCATTATATTGTGGGGTATACTAGTTATTTCACTTTGACCTATTTATGGCATTAAATTAAATAAACTAGGTATGCAAGCATGATACAGGGGCATTTTTGCTTAAGGTGCACAAATGTGGCCCCATGAGCATGGGGTGGACACATGTGACCCTCCGTACATGCTCATAATTGCTAAAAACTGAGCAGAATCAAGTTGTCAGAGAGAAAAAGGTTAATCAACCACAATGCCCTTAATGCAAGTAGATAATGCATGACCAAAATCCAAATAACAGTGGCATTTATGATCCACTGAGTTTACAATGTCTATAAAAAAACATAGACCCAATTAATACATTTGTGTTAATGCTAAGGTCAGTGCTAGCAACTACCACAATGTCACTGAGCTAACGAGTTACAAGTCATGTGAGTGAAACTAAGCAGTAAATGGCACTCGCATCATGTGCACGCGCCAGTTTTGTATGTGCAAGCCTATAAGTTAATTACTAGGTCTACTTGAACAAATGGCACCATAACCTATGTAAACATACATCATGCAGATATTATTATGCAAAAAGTTCTAACAAACTGGAATAAGGTGCCATATAACAACGCTTTTATGTCTCCAGCTGCTAACACTTAACATTAAAAAACTGGTTGCAATGCGAGTAGAAAAAATGATTGGTGCCAAGTGGAACGATAGATAGACGTTCTGTAAACAAGAACAGTTTTTATTACATCAAATAAAGTACCTGGATGAGAGCACAGAAACAGATGAAGACGGATTAAAGCGAAAAGTCAGTATTTTTTATTACTGGCATCAAGAAGTCATCAGTTCAGTTCTGATGATGATGTACATTCCTGGGTAGTCTTTCAGCCCATGCTGCGCTGGTAGTAAACCTTATACCGCCATACACTAAAGAGTAATCAAGGAACACCCATACTTTGGCGTACACCACCCACCCACACACACGCCCAACGTACTCAATCTCCCTGCTTGATGCTTGCATGTGCGGGCCAGGGTGTGAGGGGTAACGTTTCAAAACACACCGCCACTTCTGCTAAAAAACAAACTTTAAGAACCCTTGAACTTCCAGAACTAATGTGAGCAGATGATGGAAAAATTGTCTGGCAGCAAATATGAAACATCAGTCTCTTCTATTAGTTATTAGACTTTATTGATAGTCCTAACTATTACTAATAGCTGACTGCATTTTGTGAACCACAACACAAACTTAAAATATTAACTCCAAACCCTTTAGAAAGGCTTGGAGTTGAAACATTGTTCATCATATTTTAGCTCTGTCTCTTAGCAGTAGCACATGTCGATATATTTTTGGGTGACCGTAGTATTTATAGATCCAAAACGTTCTGCAGGAGTCGTCACCTGTTTTGTGACTTCAGAGATCTGTTGGCCAGTTAAACCACTGTACATCCTTACTGATAGTTGGGAAGTTACTTCACTATCCTGTATCCAATCCTGTGTCTGCATATCTTTTGTTTATGACATGTATTTGTATTACTTCCTATATACACTGTGGGTAGCTTACCCGACGACTGCATTTAAATGCAAGCTTCACTTTTCCATCTGGTTCAGAGGATTCAATAACCATTTATGGTCAAAAAGCCATTTATCCAGAAAAAGGACGCACAGAAATGGTTTCAAGTATTGTCTTAGGAACACAACTTAGTGGTCTCAGGGTATACTCTATGAACACGAAAAGACAGTTTGGAAGATTCCTTGATGTGGTATAAATTTTTAGTTAGGCACCAAGTCAAACCAGATGATTCCAGACATCTGTATATGGTGAAGTGCTTTTACATGCTTCAGGTTTTCTCCACAGATATCAAATTAAGACCAGGTTGACTCATCTTAAAGCTAGAACGCCTGTGGTTTTCCCTGGACCTGGAAGCTTAGTGATTTTAATCTAGCTGATCAAATAGAGTTGAGTTGTATCGAGCAGAAATGGGTTAGAAATCAGTTAGGTTGAGCAAATATTTAATAACAGGTTGATAAATCATTTTATCATATGTTAGGCACCATGAGTAAGCGTTGCTGTATTAATGTTGCTGACGTTTAACACCTTGATCATGTTTAAAATTTTTGTTCACCACGCTAGAATGCTATCATTTAACGCAACATACAGTTTAGTCTAATGAGAAAATCCAAATCCAAATTTTGACTTGATTAAGCTAAAGTTAAAGGAGACAGCGAATATCCATCCATGAGGTGTCCATTCATTTTATTCAAAACCAATGTGAAATCATGGAGGCACTTGGTAATTTAAATGCAAGACGATCACCAGCGTTGTTTGTATTCACTCCGTAAAGGGACTAGATCTGATTGTGGCATGTGTAGGGGCCAGTTAATTGAAAATACTGGCGCTCACCCAACAGCAGCAAATGAAAAGCAGTTTCATTAACAAAATCTATCAGGGCATTTTCATATCATTAACACAGACAGATGTACAAGCTCTTTGAGAACACAGTCTTCTCTGTCTATGGTCACATAAAACAAACCAGGCCATCAAACTAGAGACATCAAGAATCGGCACGCACACTTGTTTTCTATTTGCACCTGTTGCACTGAATTAAAACTGTGATAAAACACAACAAAGGCAAACAAACAAACACTAAAGAGCACTGGGACCAGATCTAAGAACCAAATTATGGGATAACTGTAATAAGGCATGATAAAATAAACAAACTGTTCTTCATGCCTTTATGCAGCGTAGCACTACACTGCTCCTTCTCATCATGTTGACTCCCAACAGCTTAGTAACATCTCATACTGATGCCATAACTCTCACACACCAATCCTAATACACAAATGCATTCGCACGATCAGGAAATAACACACTTTCAAACATTTTCACATGCATGGACACACACAGGCAGGTCATGGACCCTTATTAATATTTCCTATTCTGGAGTGTTCTTTTGGCAGACTGAGCTGTGCTGCTGCAGTGTGTGGCCTGGCTGCTCAGAAAAAGCTCTCTAAATTAAGTTTTATTGCCATTCCAGGAGGTGACTCATTGGACTGTCACACTAATGAGGGGTTCCCCTTCTTCTATCCCATTTTTCTCCCTCTCCGTTTATTTCTGTATGCTTGGTGTTTCTGTCTTTGAGCCTTCCCCTCTCTTAGTCATCATCATCCCCATCATGCCTTATTTCTGTACCACTCAGTGTAATGTGATCACAATTGGTCGTTTGTTCAAATTTGCGACAGGTCTATGTTTACTTTTTCTTGTCAAGTGACATTTCAGTCATGTAAGAATGACATGGAAGTACCGAAACATTATACTGCCACAAAACCTCTTAAGGGAAAGCAGGATGGATAGCTGGGTATACAAAATGTCTGCAGTGATATTATACAAATGAAGAACATCTATGTAGAGTTAATCCGTATGAGAGAATAGAGAGGCAAGCAATTGTAGGTGCGTATGTAGGTCTTCAAGTCATTTTTCAAGGTAGGGACACCATACCAAAATCAAAGTACCACAGGCAGCAAAGACAGACTCTGACGTCACTACACATCTCCTGTGTGTGGGCCAAAAATTTGCACTTGCACACCGCATAAACTACAGCCAACAACCAGCTGGCCCATATGTTCTACATCTGCGTGATAGGAAATTTTTATCCTGGAAACCTAGAGAGCTACTATTAGCTGTGACGATGGGAAGAATTACAAACAGTTGCACCGAGATGGTCCCTCTTGAATCATGCTGCTCAGATCAGAATATCCGCATTAATTCATCTAGATGATCACACAAACATGGTTCCTGAACACACCATTGTCTGATGTTGTAAATGATGTGGACAGGTGTCGGTCTGTTTCATTAGCCAGTTACTGATGTTCAAGTTAACCTTACTGGGTTTCTAGGTGGGTGGGTACGAGAGGAGAAACCACAGCGAGGAAATGTTATGTGTGCTTCCAGAAGTACCTTTGTGATGTTGTGTTTTCTTTGCAACCAATTTGCAACTGGTCATTAGTAGGGAATTACTAATGCACGGGAGGCTGAGCACACATGGGCAGCATAACAGTATATTAAGTTAACGTGTCTCTCTGCACCATTTCTAACTGCTGATATACACACATCCAAGTTTTAATGTTTTAGTAGACCTGTCACCTGTTCAGCTTCCATGCAAAGAGTAACTGAGATCACTTGGGATCAAATTGAAAAGAACTGAACTAAAATTAGTTTAACACCCTCTATCTGGAGAGTGTAGACACTGATATCATACCCAACATTGATCTGCTGAAGGTTTCACTACAGGAGACTCTCACTCTGCTGGAAGTTGCTGGGGCTAAGTTTCACAAAGTCATACATCTTTATAAACAATCTTTGGTTGAGTGCAGACATTAGACTTGTGTCAAAGTGTCTTACAGGATGGCACAGAGAAACACACAAGAACAGAAGTGGAATTTACCATTAATTTAAGTGATGGAATCAACTTCAGTTAGCAACAATTTACATGGCCTTCTCGCGCTGGCAGGCACAAATGATTTCTCACAGTCACACGGTATAAATTTTACTTGTGAACAAAGTAGTCCCACACATGCACACTCCCTATGATTTGCCTTCTCTTTTCCAATGAAATGTGAGGAGCAGAGAAACAAATACCGTACATATTGTATACACGTCGGATAAATCAATAAACAGTAATGTAAGAGATGGACTGACTTTCATTCAGTGCTAATAACAATTGAGAAATCATCAGCAAGGCACAGCATCTCTCATATACAAGTGATTGATTATTAAATTTGTTTCTCATCTAACCTTTATTATTTTACTCTGCTTATAATCTGTTCAGTGTGTAAAAGCTCGTCATATATTATGCTTGTCTGCTTAGTTGGCAGGGTATTGACTGCTCTGTGTTGTTACGGCCTGTATGCAGAAAGTCTGAACTGTCAAAGCAAATGTATTTCCACACAAAATAAAGAGCACTTTTCTGTTACCACCCTGTAGTGTGATAATTAATGGGGCAATGGCACATCAAATGAAGACTGCAACTCCAGTTCAAGAGCTGTGCTGAGGAGGAGATGTGCCAAGTCTTTTAGTGTATTGCATTTGTCAGTCTGTATGTGGATAAATACAGCCATCAAAGCTAAATCTTCTTCTTTGTTGCTGCTGTTGTCTATTTCTATCTCACTACAAGTTCATGCCCAAATTCATGTTATGAGTCTTAAAGGTACCATTAAATTATCCTTTAGCTCCCATTAGCTTCTTGGCTTTAATTAGATATTTACAAAGAGTGATGGTGTGTTACAGAGCCGCACTGCCAAGATAAAATCTCCTGGAGTTCATATTCGCATATTTGCTGTCAGCAAGTTCCACCATTCTCACTTAACACAATAAATACCAGATGGTAATTATGTTTTTGCTGATTAATATATGTGGAGACATAGGTAGAATGGAAACAAAAGAGACCTGAATAAATGAAAGCTCTTGCCAACACGCTGATCAATGTTTTGCTAAAACAATTAACTCCTACATGTGATTACCTGGAAATAAATCAGTGCAATACACGGTATGTGTGTGAGCAAATATAAAAAGAAGTAAAAGATCACTGATGTGTTTTGGAAACACACTTTTCTGTCTATCGCATTTTTTTATCCTTCTTCTCTAGTGGCACGGAATACCTATTGTCCATCCCTCACATATGGACATGAAACACCCATAACCACAAGTTCTTTTCTAAGCTTTGAAAACACCTGACTGATATGACTAGAGTGGTGATGTGGGTATCACAAGAGTTGCAAAATGCCACCACCATCATCAACATCACCTACCCACACTATGATACCGCAGATGTCACTCAGACACTTATTCAGCCTCTTCCAACGCTCATTCCTTCACTTATGTTGACCTGTCCTGATTCATATTTGTGTATCTACTATGCCTTGTGGCAGAACTTTTTATTACAGGAACAAAAACTTTACTGTCAAAGTAAAAACTGATTTCTACAAGGTAATGTCAAGTTATTAAAATATAACATAAATTCACCATTGGTTGAAATAACAGTATTGTGTCAATGTGGATAGGTCTCAATCAGGCTTTGACATCTGGACACTGAAATTTTACTCCATGGTCAGGTCTCCAGTCTATCACAGGGCCAACACATAGAGACAGACAACCACTCACACTCACATGCACACCTACGGCCAATTCAGAATCACCACTTTAACCTAATGAGCATGTCTTTGGAAGGTGAGAGGAAGCCGGAGTACCCGGAGAGAACCCACACAGACACAGGGAGAACATGCAAACTCCACACAGAAAGGCCCAGTCTGCCAAACATCGCATCTAGTCTGATGGTCTAAAAGCTCAGTTTTCTTCCAGTGTCCAAATGCTTTTGGGCAACCTCTAGACAAGATTTTACCACTCTCCCATAAAGCTTTGAAAGCTGAAAAAAAAGAAAGATATATGCAGAGTCTCTCGTAACTTAGCCCAAACACTACTCTCCTTGCACAGTCACTAAATTTGTGAGGACTTCCTCCTGTAGGCAGATGTACACGTCATGTTCTTACCAGTTTGTTAAATTTTAACTTTAACTTATAGGGTACGTTCAAAATTGTTATTTAAAGGGTCAGATAAATGAGAGGCTGTTCCTGGCTAACACACACGAGCATGATCCTGGCTAACACACAGGTTTCATCAGATACCCACTCAGACAGTGTGATCAAACACTTCATGCAAGCCACTGATCGCTGAATGGGCCACCATACAGCTGGGGAGCGTTCAAAGGCACTCAGGTAGGTAGGCAAGTGAGGTATGCTGGCTGCTGCATTTGCCCATCATCCAACTACACAAACAGCACACACACGCACACATTCAGGTCGCCTCACACAAGTGGCACATTCCTTCTGTGACAGAGGAGTGACTAAATAGGAGGCTCAGGTGTTTCTGCCTTTGTAGTTTTACAGACACCAAGACAGACACAGAAAGTGAGTGAGACAGAAAGAGAAAGGGAGGGAAAAGGAATGATGTTTTCCTTTTTCTGCCTTCACTGTGAAACCCCATCCTGCTTTCATTCCCTCTTTCATTGTGTCAGTCCCTCTTTTGTGTGCATTGCCGTCGAGGCCCTCTTGACACTGAAGAGGTTATCCAGCCGATACCCGACTCCCATTGAAGATGTTCAAACACACACACACTTTGCACACATCTACTAGTCTAGTTTTTATGCACATAAGCCGCTGTCTCTCAATTTCTTCCTTTCTTCTTTGTTACGAGTCTTTCAGACACCTCTTTGCCTCCCCAACACAGATTCACAGGTCACGCCACAGAAAGATACCACAGAAGAAGTGTCAGAAAACACTTACATCATCGTCAAGAGCGGGGAAGAAAAGTGGGAGTACAGAGGGAGATATCCCTTCTCTTGTTTTCTCCCACCTGCAACCATATTGTCCCACATTCTTGTCTCTTGTTTTCATCATTATTTGGTTTATCCCCTGGAGTATATGTACCAGGCACAGGACACCACATCGGATCAGATCCAGAGAGATTTACACTTCAGACCTTAGTTTGGCTGGGTGACTCACAGAAAGCTCTAAAGTTCCCCTTCAGATGACAGATCCAAATGGGCCTAATGTCATTAGTCAAGATAAGGCGGCATGTGTGTTACGGTGCTGGCTGGAGTATGATATACTGTGGGGCAGGGCTCTAAAATTTCCAAAACCGCATGGCGTGATTAAAGTGTTAATTTTCCACAGGCAAACTGACATTATCTAAGAAGAAAAAAAGTCTGATGGTATCAAATGAAGAACAAGATCAGCTTGAAGCCTCTAAATTAACAAATTGTTGGTGGATTTCATACTGTTGGCTGATGATCTGGCTGCGCAACCACACATACAGTTTTGGTATGGATGTTAAATACAGTATATGGTCAGCAATCGCTTTTAAGCACCAATCAATTGGACATCAATCTCATAAGATGACTTAATGTTTATTTAGTCACTTCCCTGTTTTGTGAAAGATGGAAATTAGTGCAACAAGAATCTGCATTATATAGCTGAAGTCCAACTGCAAGATCTTTGCGCATACTTTGATTTGCACTTCCCAGGTTATTTATTTGTGGAGAAATCTTAAGTAGGAAGACCATTAAATACACTTACACACACCAAAAATGGCAATAGTAGTGTGTGTGGCGTACAAATTCAGAACTCATTTTAATATTATTATAGAGGTTTTCAAAGAAACCCTTAAAAGTTTGTTCCAAAATAAGTTTGAGAATAATTTACACACAGGTAGCAGTCATTGAAATGTAATTTCACATTTTTTTTCTTCAATCAAATGAAAGATAATACTAGTAATAATAAGTTATTGTTTCAGTTTGGCTCTAACATTGCAAACCATATGAGAATGAGGTGCCGTAATACACATAATATTGTTCACAGGCATGATTGATTGATGAATGTCTCGAACAAGTAGCATTTTAAGATAATTACACTTTAACCTTTGGTGTCTACATCTGCCTCACAGATAGTACATCTGCCTCAGACCTGATTTTATTAGTAATGTCGCATGCCTCAGATGGTAGCCAAACCACAATACATCAAAGATGCAGGGACATCCATGAGAACATCAAGAGGCTGTCACGCATTGTTTTCATTATTACCCTGTAGCAGTAGTAATAGTAGTGGTTAAAAAGGTAGTGATACTGGTTGTAGTTAGCAGTGGTGGTCTTAACAATCCATCTTGTTGTTGTTGGTTCCCAGAAGACTTTCTAAAGATTCAACCTGTACAAAAAAATAAAAAATAAAAAAAACAGTCTCCAGAGAGCATTGCCCTGGACTGCCTTGTTGCAAATGTAAAAGCCTTTTATCATGAAGTCTGTACACTAAACCTGTAGGATTAGGCTTAATCCACAGCCAGACCATAAAAGGCTTTAACGTAAACATTAAGTGAATTAAGTGAGCTGGAAAAAAAAAACTTTCTGTGCAACATAAAGTAATTTGTTGCAACAACAGATGTGTTTTACCGGTCACCACTGGAACAGCTCTACTGTGCACACATCTGTCTGCATAAGCAGGTATAAATCTCAGTAAAGTGGTTGTACTATGGTGTCATGTCAGATAATCCGGGACGAATAAACAGTTCAGCAGACCAATGAGCATTTCAGAAATGAACACATGATAACCCAAGAGAATCTCCCTATACTGTATACGCATATATGCACAAATGTGTCCTGTAACTTTTTACAGATTTGGGTTATTCACAGATTATCTGTTTATTTTTAAAACGAAGCCTGGAATATTTAAAAACGTGGAAATATTTTTTTAACTGCTCACATGGTAATCTTCAAGATATAAACATTGAGTTAAAGGCTATGAACACATTTACCTTTTATTTTAGATTGTTTTAGAGAAACCTTCCTTTCACAGCAAGTGTGAGATTAAACAGAATTGCAGACAAATGACAGATGCACAGCACAGCAACAGAGTAGAAAACAACAACAATGAAAGCCTGACATGCTGTTGACAGTTTTGATACAATAATCATAGAAGTGTCAGGAGGGAAGTATTTGGAAAAATAAGTAAAATTTATGCTCTATCAAGATGAACAATCTGTTGCAGTGACAACTTTTGAGCAAAACAGATAAATATCATACTGAGAGACACCACAGACGCATAGCAGACATACTTTCGAGGATTTCCACCCTAGGATTTGTGTCTGACAGCCACAACAAGGCTACTTCAGCTGCAGAGTATTTTAGGTGATTCCCCCTTGATTTGCATAGACTGGGTTTCCTGACCATTGAGTGTAAATACAGTTTGTTTCTTTTTGCCTTTCTTTTTTGCCCCTACAACTCTCAACTGGCCACAAGAGAATAACAAACTGAAGCTAAGCGGTCTGGGAAGATGTTTCAATAAACAATTTGTTGCTCTGAACTTTGTGATGCCTTTGCTTTAATGGCACGTAGGTAGAAACATACAGATGCACACACACACACACACACACACACACACACGGACAAACCACTCTAAATGATACGCACCTTACTTCAAAGAATATCCCATCCCCGCACTTCTTGCCACTATATTAACCACCCCTCACCTCTTTTCACTCCCACCTTACTCCCCCTTTCTCTCATCTTTCCATCCCAGCCTCTCAACAATTTACATCCAGAGGTTGAGAAGCAGCTGGACAATAAAAGCAGCTTAAAAGGACACACTCCCACTATGTTTATGTTAGCCAGTCCTGAGCAGCAATCAAACTGAAGAGTAAAGGGGCCAGTTATTTTGGTCACTGGCCAGGTTTGTGTGTCTACATCTATCTCTGGCTTTTGCAGTCAAAATTACTTTAGAACAGTCTGGACCAGACATTGTGTATGTTTGTGTGTGTGTGTCCATGGGACGATGAATCCAAGAGGCCTGGTCTGGGGGGCTTTTAAAACACTGCTCAATAGTTTCTCCAAACAAGCTGTTAGTACGATCAGATTAGACACTGGACAAGAGAAGGAACATGCCCGAGATCAAGGATGAAAGAGATTCCTTTGGTCCATCTTACCACGGCTGATGATAAACTATCTATCATCTACCTGCAGATGTAACAAGGCTGGAGATGCAGTGACAGACTGGGATAGTGCAACCTTTAGTGGACATATAGTGGTTTACATCAGCTGACAGTGAAAATGAAAAATTAGAAAGATCTTGCAGAATTTGTTTTGTTTTTATCCAATTTTATTTGGCAGTGAAAGCAGTGTATGGTATAAGTAACTGTATTTTTTCCCTGTTGCATTTACTTTCTACATATTCTATGTTTTATTTCCTGTGTCTGTTCCATGAGGGCCAGGGAGCCTGGCCCTACGGGAGGCCCCCCCACCTCCATCACCACAAGGAGGAAGGTAAACACCTACAGGTTTCTGGGTTTGCAACACAACATGAGGCTGAACTGGTCAGACAGTACGGAGGCCCTCTACAGGAAAAGACAGAGCCGGGTTGGATCTTTAACTAGGCCATTACAGGTATTCAACCAGCTTGTAGAGGGCAACGTCAACATCAGCTATGCAACCCTCTGTTATATTTGTCACCTTAGCAAATAGTGCACTTCATAACACTACGACCAGTGGCAGGAGAAGTAAATAACATTGACCATTCAATGAGAATTCAGTGTTCTGTTTTTCACCTGACATCCATGTAGATGTTACTTACCACCCACCTAGACCAGGCCAGACCCCCACCCCCATAGCAATGACAATCCTTGCTGCAAGAAGCCATGCCCAGGAGGAGGCAGCCTGACACAGACACAAAAACGTTTTAGAAACAACTAAAAGAACATGAAAACCCACACAAGGTGTTGACCTGGCCTCCAAATTTACTTGATCCCAAACTGATCAAATGTCTGTGGGATGCACTGGAACAAGACTGATCCAGGGAGGGCCCTCAGGACTGAAATGAATGAGCCTGTGCCATGGGGTAACTAGCACATATGTGTCTGATGTGGGACTTGAGTGAAAATGTTTTAATTACATTGCCTGTGGAGCGTTCAGTCTGTATACTGCACGTCTATGTTTCATGTCAGTGCTGTGAAGACTGACAATTTGTTGGAAACCATGTTATACAGATTTGCAGGAGAGGTTTCATGTTGTTGTACAGCCACACCCTCTGCTTGGTTTTTTTTGACACACACACTCACACACATCATTTCCAAATCTCTTCAATCGCACAGAGTTTCATCTACATGCCTTTCAGCAAGGATTATGTCATGGACACAAGGGAATGCATCTGTTATACACACACAAACAGCTAACTAGCGCCTGTGGGTGTGGAGCAGCAGACAGCTTTGAGGTTTGCACTCAACACAAATGCACTGCAGAGACTCAAGCCTGTCTCCATAGCATTTAAAATGTGCTTCTTCAACTGATTATGAGATAAGATATTGAGATATCAGTAACACATTGTTTGCACATGGTTTTAGGGAACTTTAGTTTTAATTATACTTCTGCGTTGGCACCGTTGCATAATGTGCACCTCCACAGGAAGAAATGTCAGCACACACTGCATCGACGCAAACAACAGCAACTGGAACAAAATGCACTTCCTCGTCCACCCCTGAGTCAGCTCAGTGGAGCTACCTTCAATATTATCTGCTCAGTTCAAATTTGCCATTTCCTGAACAACACAGTCGGAGAAGAATTACACTTTGGCGTAATCATTTCAGAGTGAAATAGACAGAGCAGCATCCTAAAACGTAAGTAAAAGCTCACAGCGTAGGTCACATGAAAATGTGCGTCTTCAACTTAGAGAAGTTACTATTGTTATAGCACTTAAGGGCATCATAAAATATAGCCAGTTACTGTTAAGCCAGTATACTCATAATATTCATGGCCTGGAGCTGACAGGTTTTAAATTGCAAGCAACATACAAAACAAACAGCAGATTACTAATAGGACATTGATATGACCTTACATTTTGGTAATGGTGTGTGGGAGCTGCATGGACCACACAGTAGCAAAACAAACGAGCTGAACACACACACACAAAAAAAAAAAATCACTTCTTCAAGGCTGACTGTTAACAAGAAAAGTTTGGGCTCATGTTAGTGTGTGTGACAAAAGTTCAAATGAAGCAAACTGGGAAATGCAAAAGGAGAGTGGATAGCAAGCAGTTTTGTTCAGCCATGAACTCAGTAAAACTAACATGCTACTAAAACAAGGAAAACAGCAATATGGAGACAAAGAGAACCTAAAAAAAATCATCATAAAACCTCAAAGCGCACACCAAACAACCAAAGTCAGTTAAACCACTGCAAATAAAACTAATTTCGGTAGCAGGTAGGTAACATCAGTAACAGAGCTTCCTACCTTAGCTTGGAGCAGGGTCATCCTTTCAGGAGAGTGACAGCAGGTGGAACAAAAACAGCAAAGTAAACTCCTTTCAGGCTGTAATTGGCATTTCATGTCCGACCTTGACACCATAAATACTCACTAAAATGTGGCGTGTTGACACAGCCGTCATGAAACGTATTTTAAAAATGAAGAAAAAAAACGGACGTTAAATCCATAAGACTATTTTATGTAGTCTACGCAAATTGCGCGCGCTACCTTAGCTGTTTAACGTGCTAGGTGACGTAATACGCAATTTGAGTGGGCGGAGCAACGGCGGTTTAAACTAACCGCCATTTTCGAGCGGGTAGGTAAGGTCATGGGTAAGGTAGCAGAAGAAGAAGAAGAACCTGTGGTTTTGTTTGTTTGTTAGCAACACCCATTTTTTTATTTTCCCTTTTACCCAAAACTAAAAGCATTATAAAATTTTAAAAACTAAATTAAAAAAAAGCATCTCAACAACATTTGACACAGTATAACAATTTAAATAACAAAACCATCAGCCTCTTCCCTGAATGTTGCTAAATTTTATGAAGTAACACACTGGTCTGGTGCCATGACAAGGGCCTCGACAGTTGAAAAATTTGCTAGGAAACATTTTATGACCTACACTACTAGCCTACTTATCAATAAATACAACGTTTATGATGGGATCAGTGGCACCGTTAAGATATGGAATTAACATGTGTCCTGCTTGATCCGAACGCAACCAATTATTCGATTGTCTTTTTATTCTGAATGAATGGCGCAAAAGTCAGTTTACAAGATGACATCGGTAGGCGGTCAGTCGTTGAGGCCATCGTGTCCGAAATGTGGTCACAAGCTTCCAAATGTAGTTGAGTGATGGGATCTCAAGTGCTACTTGTTCTTGTGGTCCTTGTGGCACCGATCACAAGGACCACGTCCAAGTTATGTTCACACCCATTGTCTAAGCTGGCCACTTGTGTTTGGATCATCACGTTAATCACAGGTCTGAACAGGGCCATCTCTAAAAAAGGATTGAAATCACAAATAAATGTAGCCATAGTTCCCCTGCTGGGTTAATCCAAGAGACACTCTGTGTGAGTCCCTAGATTTTTACATTATCACATTTCTACTCTTACTTTGTACATGCACGCTCACCAGCCTTATCAACCATGGGATCTGCTTTATAATCACTGAACAGAATCAAAAGGATTCCCTCATGAAAACACCCTCCTGTCACAAATAATTAAATACCCTCCACTTTAAATCGCATGCAAGTCCAGGAAAAACAAACTGTGTTGTGTTTTATTTTTTTCAGGGAGGACAGACTATCCCCGCTGAGAGGGAAGATGAAGGCTTATTGTGTCTGGAACATGCTGGCTGTCCTTTAGCGCTCTGAGTAAATACTGGCAGCTCGACAATAGGCCGACTCAAGCTGAGGAGGCTGTCACCTCAGAACTTATCAGCTCATGTATCTTCATGCTCTCTCTCGCACACACATTAACAAATATACACGACTTTTGTCAAGATCTGAAGACCTCTGATTATAGATTAAATATAGATAAAAAGAAGTGACCAGAAGGGCAAACTGAACGGAGACAGATGAAGACACAACTTCACATTCAGAAAGTCGGGGAGAAGATGCACGCAAATACAAGTGACCACACTTGTACAGTAGACGTAATTCCCTAACAGTAATTCTTCAGCCTTTTCTTTTATCACTATCGCAGGATCTCGCCTCTGATGTCGGGAGTGACAGTTCTCCTCAGATCTCCTCAAGCCTGAGAGCAGATAAGAGCCTGTCTGAGTGCTACTTGTTACAAGATGAAGCCACCCTCATCACACACACATGCAATCCCCATGAGCCTAATCTACTCTATCTCTGCAGACACCACTCCCCTCCTAAGCACCTCCAGCTCGCCGTCCGCCTGTGAATAGCAATCAAGTGGCGCTTGTAGGTGAAAATATTACACAAACTGATATTTACATTTCATTGTCACAACCCTCATCTCATACTCATGCGATCCCATTCTGTAACAGAAGGACACTTTAGGGTTGTAGAGGTGGTGTCCTCTCCCCGCTATCCCTCACCGAGGCTGAGCTGTTGTGTACATCTTTCGTTTGAATAGAAGAAATGCTTGTTGCATGACACCGCTTACAGGAATAAAATCCCCACCCGAAAGCGTTTAAGCAACTGATTGTCTTTGAAAATCTTCTTGAACCCTTGAGTGCATAATTTCCATTTAAGCAGCATTTACTTGTCTTGTTTTAGTGTTGGGTAAATGTCCACCTTTTCTAACCAGTGAAGCTGCAACTTTAAGCCTCCACTTGCTTTGGGAACTTTCCAACTGTGTTAAAGCTAAAATTATTTTGCGTTAAGTGTGCACTTTATTTTGCCTACCCTCTATAAAGCAGCACTGAAGAGAAGTGTGGGTTAAAACTCCTTCCACTCATCCAGTTAATTGCTGCAAATATTTGCGTTTTCAACTTTCGCCGCACGAAATTGGGCCGGTAACACTAACCTCAAAGCTGCGGTTGACCTCAAGGAAAACCGTGCACATCGGCAATGTTTACCATTTAGGGAGTTCAATTGCACCTTTCACCTTTAGGAGTGTGTTGGGGGAAGAAATGACACGTTCAGGCAACATCTTGTGTAAATACAGGTTTATTAGGGATGAAAATGTTCCATGATAAACAGAAGAGGGGAAGGAAAACCAAACTCACAGTACATTTCATCATTTCATCTCAAAACTTCAAAATTCCATTGTTGCTCCGCTCACATAACGACGCCTCTTTACAAAAATACTCTCCTTAAGAAGAAAAAAAAGGGCACAACAGGGGCGTGTTAATATTGTTATGATTTTCCATCTCCCTTAAATTTGAGCCATACCTCGAAAAAAATGACAACAAGCTACAAATAGTTAGCAGGCATCTGAATTTTATAGTCCCTAAAGACTGCGTGGTGTAAATTGAAGCTCATGAGCACATCTGCAGAAAAACACAAGCGTAAACTTGGCAAACTGAGGTCTGATGGTTAAAAATGCAACACAAAACAGAAGGCTGTTGGTCCTGGTTTTTGGGTACACAAAGAGCTGAGCAGCTGAATTGAGATGTGTGGCTGGAAACTGACAGATCCTGTGGTAGATTCGGAAGTTCCTATGGAAAGATATTGGTCGTTTTACGGAGAGGTAGGATAGTTGTCATGGTCAACGTATCAGGTCCCAGAATGAAACTATAATAACTCTTTTTTTACAGTACTTTTATAGATTACAAAGTGAAGACTGCTGACTTGTCACCTCATGAACTATTGTTCCTCAGACTCATATATATATTCTTCATCTACTGTATCATAACTGTAAAAACTCAACGTGAAGTGATAAATAAATTGCAGCAGGTCAACCTCAGAAACATCACAAGTCTATGGACCCATTCTGTCTGAGCGGTTTAAGGCCAGGTATTGGAGTGGAAGTGGTTACTGTTTTTTGAATTAATCTTTCTTGATCTAATCAAGGGATTAAACAGCAGCCAAACCATCTATAATTGTGTCGTAGAATCTGTCCAGATTGAGTTTAAAAGGCGAAGGTTTGGCACAGGTTTGTAAGTGGCAAATGTTGGGATTCATCAAAAAAAAAAAGAAAAAAGGAAGGAAGTGCTCATTTAACTAACAATTCATACATTCTGATATATGGCGACGCTTTCATTGAAATAACTGCATTGTTGTTTAGACTCTTTACAGACAGTGATCCTTCATTTCCCTGCGGAGCAATGATGAGGACACACATAGGAGTGGACGAAAAGGAGTGGATAAGAGGAAAACTCCTTCTTTACCATTAAGGCCAAAAGCTAACATCACATGTACTGTAATATCAGAACCACACAGGACAAAGGAACACACCGGGGTTCAAAAACATCTTTACATCCTTTCAGTTATTGCAGCTATGAGTGTCTCTGTGCAGGAGCAGGACAGTCTTTACTAGCATTATAGCACAGCTGTGGTCTAGCAACTGGAATTCCTTTCGAATTATTGCATTACATGCATAATAGAAGATGTTTGAATGGATATTTTAAAGCTGTTTTTGGACCCAAGTGTGATTCCTGCACCTAATGGGGGTCACACCAAGTGAAAAGAAAAAAAGGCAAGGAGCACAACTGGACAATTATAAGACCGGGTACAAAACTGTCTCTGTATAAAACAGGAACTGAGAAAACTTTACAAAAATTTGCTGTTGTTTTTACTTTCTACAGAAGAAAACGTGAGGAAGCAGACCTATTAGAGGGAACACCAATCAACGAAAAACCAAACTATAGAGAAAAAAGGGAGGAAACTTTACAGTGTGGAGAAATGTTAGTGCTCAGGTCTCTTATATCACTTTTTTTCCTGGTGGTTCACTATTACAAATTTTTATCTAAGATTTTCTCATCGACTATTTCCTAAAACATCCTAACAGTAAAATTTTATCTAACACTTAAATGCATCTACACCTCTGATTGTTGTACATTAATATAAAACGAACACTCAGTCTGTAGCTGGAGCACTCATCAAGTAGATGGAGATCAGATTAATGATCTAGAAATAAAAGAAGTGTCAAACAGAAACAAATCTGTATCTACATTAACTTTCTTTTATCTATAGATCAATAACTAACAGGTTCGCAAAAAACAAAACAAAAACAAAAACTTTTTACCGCAGTAATCATCTTTGCTCATTTGACCAAGAGCAATTGGACAAAGACGATGTGAACTTTTTGGGAAAACCTTCTTCCTCCCAGTCTCCGCATGTGCTCTTGGTTCAGGTTGTCTATCTGAGGCCGCACCGCGTTACTGGCTCTGGGTCTCGCGGACCTTGGCTTGCAGGGCATCGCAAGTCTTCTTGGCGTCGCCTAGCAACATGGCGGTGTTGGGTTTGTAGAAGATGGGGTTGTCTACAGCTGCGTAGCCCACGCCCAGGGAGCGTTTCATCACAATCACCTAGACAGGAGGAGGCAGACAGACTCTGATTAGCTTCAGATTGGACAATTTAGAGATGACAACACCGAAGATTTTAAGAAGAATTCTGGGGGACTTTTCTTGAGTTTCAACAACCGATGGGCACTTATAAACGACTGAGTGTGTGTGGTTAAGGAGAATGTCCTCTTTGATTTCCCCTGGGGAAAGTGTGGAGAAACTAGCGGGAGCACATTATAAACCCCAGACCTGTGAGCGGTGCCAGTGGGATGCTCTGAATGTTGTCATTCCACACCGACACAGTCACCGCTAATGGGATCAGGATGGGAGCGCACCTGGAACTGTAACAATCTTGCGTCTCTGCGAGTCCGAGCGTATGGATGTATGTGCGTGCCTGAGTCAGTGTGGGTCGGCGTTTCATTAGGTCTGTGTGTATCTATGTGTTGAGAGGCCAGCTGTTGCAAAAATCTTCCATTCCTCTTCATCTTTTTGGGCTTCGGGACAGATCTTATTATCACACATGCATGCACCAGATGTCCTACCTGCTTAGCCTTCCAGACCTCCAGCACGGGCATACCAGCGATGATAGAATTGGGGTCTTCTTGGGAGGCCGAGTTCACCGTGTCATTGGCACCGATCACGAGGACCAGGTCGGTCTCTGAAAGGACGCGGAACAAATTCAAATTTAAAACATGCATCTTTATCGTTTCATGTCAACATTTCTACATTTCTATCTTCTTTTTCTGTACTTATTCTGCATTTTTTCTTCTTTTGTCTTCAACCAAGATTAAAAAAAAAATATTTTTACACATATAGGTTATTATCGATTATTTCTACGGGTGAAAGGACTGGCTCTTACCAGGGAAGTCCTCGTTAATCTCTTCCATCTCCAGGACAATGTCGTATGGGACACCGGCCTCAGCCAGCAGCACATTGAGCTGACCAGGCATACGTCCTGCTACTGGGTGAATACCAAACCTGTGGGAACAAAAGGCTGTTTTTTTAGAAGACTTACATGCGGTGCTGCCTTCACAGACCTTGACCATTAACTTTTAACCTGCCTTATATCAGGGAGACAGACATGGGGGAGTGAGGAGATTTCAGAGAAAGACAAATATAGATTCAAATTAAACCACATCAGGTGGATTAAATGGAGCTTTTGCCTAAATGGAGTTGAAAGACAGTTGTGATTGTAGTCTGGTTCCACACACTCTCTACCGTGTGCTATTTGAGCGTGCACGCATGTGTGTGACAGTGCACGCATAGCTTTTAAACTCAATTAGCCATGTCATGTAATCAGTGTAGGAAATTAACATCAGCCACTGGATTCTGGTGGCTGGCTCTCGCTTTCTTTCTCATCACCATGTGATCGGCCACCGCTTGGAGATTTATTTTCTATTTGTTCGGTAGGTTTGTGCGGATACACAGTGCAGATGTCCCCGCGCTTCTGGGACGTATTAGCGATCGCGGCGTTTGATTGAAAAAGTCAGTTTCTGCTTTGTGAGTAATTCCATACAGTCTACATGCATTTTAGGACCGTGGTAGAGAAGAGACAGAAGTGAAGTGAAAGTGTTTCGCGTTGCAAGACTTTATACAGCAGAGTCCACGGGAGAGGAATACAACTGAGACGAGAGGACGGGGTGACAGCGGATTAGGCAGGCAGGTATGATGAGAAGGAAGATAAATCAAGAGACTGTGTATGAATACTGAACAGGGAAAAGGAGAAAACAAGGGAGAACAAGCAAGAAATCAGGGCAAAGGAGGTTTTTCCCCTTTTTCTCTGACCACCCACTTTCCTCTAATCAAGTACAAATGCTCTAAGCAGCAGCAGCTGCAACAGCCAGGATCAAACGACAGAGGCAGGACAATTACACAAGCTTCCGCTGTACCTTGTCCTTCCCCTCCTCTCTTTTGTGTTTCCCTCTTTTTACTCCCTCTTCACACACACACACAAACACACACACACACAGGTTTGTTCCAGTCTGGCCTTTGGCATCTGTCTTCTTGTCATCCAGGCCAAAACATCAAATTCCTTCTGCCCTTTGTGGTACCACTAAGATAGTGTATTCTATAAATGTAACGTGCCCTGTCTATATCCATCTACGCCGAGCAGGCATAACATTATGACCACGTTCTTAATATTGTGGAGGTCTCTCTTGTGTCTCCAAAACAGTTGTGACGCATCAGAGAATGGACATGGGTCTTCTGAGGGTGTCCTGTGGTGTCTGGCAACAGGATGTTGTTAGTGGGGGCCTTGCTCCAGTGCATCCCACAGATACTTGATCAGTTTGGGATCTCATGACTTTGGAGGCCAGGTGCTGTTTTTCCTGCGTTTTTGATTTGTTCCTAAACAGTTTTTGTGTGTGTGCATCCTGCTGGGGATGGCTGCTGCCACACAAAAGCAAGCTCTAAAAGTTTCCCAGCAGAACATTGAACTGTCACAAGATGGTCAGTGTTATTTACTTTTCCTGTCATAATGTTGTGGCTGATCTGTTGGTGTTATAAGCTACTTATTTTCACATTAATCAATCAAAACAAACTACAGGAATGAATCTCGTACGAGTTAGCTTCATCATCACTTTACCTGACTGATTTGCCGGCATCTTTAAGCATCTTCACCAACTCAGCGATGGGGTACTGGGCCTTTGCAGCACAGAGTCCATAACCTGGAATGGATTCAAAACAGGAACTGGTTAGAATGAGCTTATCACACAGTTTAAGTGTCCTAGATAAATTCTGAAGGTGAAATGCATTATATATTGGGTTAGCTAATGTTAATGGCACTGGGCACACTTACAATAGCTTTTAGACAGACTGTATGTATGTTGAAGGAATTAAACGTAGAATGAGAGATACAGCAAACACAAACAACATTATTAAACATTACTGACGTCAGATTTTGTGGCATGTCCAGATTGAATGTTTTTTGGCTATCCAGAAAAATCATCAAACAAACAACGAAAAACAAAAAACCAAATGGGGTATGATAACAAACAACAAAACACGTGAAATCTGATGAAAAACAAAAACACACAAAGTATGCTAACAAACACACAACAAAAACAACCATCTTCAAACCGCATTTGGAGGCGATTTGAAATGTTATTCTAATCAGACTGCGGCAGATGCGTCTCTGTCCGGATGCTCGAGAGTCTTTTGCGTCACTCGCCACGCAGAACGACGGCATCACGTCCAGAGAGACGGAGGTGCTGAAAAGGACTCATGTGCTCAGCAGCGATCAGTGCACAAGCACATACAAGAAGAATACTTGCAGCTTTAATACTGCTTATTGATTATTGTCTGAGGACCTTTAGAGTCCAAGGTCAGACATAAAGTAATCTAGTCTATAAACTGATTGTAAAGGACTTCAGATGACCAAAAACATAGCTCAAGTGTTTAGTAAATCCTTTTCACATTTAGAATATACCTAGAATCATGTTTTAGTGCGAGTGTGCCACTGGATTCCACATACAGCGTGTGTTTCCATTGACTGCTTTCATGTTTAATAATGCCGGGGTACGGTATTTGATTTTTATCACACCATCTCTCTCACACACAAACACATGTCAAACGGTCCAGTGGTGTTTACGAGCCTTGTCACAACAACCAGTCAGAAACCGTCTGGTTACAGCGCAGCAATCAAAATGACAACTCAGCTCAAGAAAAAGGGGAAAAATAAAAACTACGAGAAAACACGGTTGACCGCCTGCTGTCCTGCTCAGCAATTTAATGGTCCTCACTTGATTCCCACTCCAGCACAGTCCTTTTATTTATTGTGCTTCCGATATTCTCTCTGGGGTTTCTCGTATAAGAAAAACAAGTGGACCCAGAGCAGGAGGAGATGGGCCAGATGAAGCCAGGGAAACACTTCTGTTTATCAGGCCGGGTCTAAACCGTTTCCACAGATGCCAATCAGGCAAAGTGACTGTGACGGCTCCAATTAGGAAGAATGGTCAAAATGGAAACAAGGCGAGTGACTTAAAGTCGGCTCTGAGAAAGTCCGAAGTCGCCTGGTATTCTATCAGGGCAGACAAAAGGATTAGGCTTGGCTGGGTATGTGTATATAACTGATGTTAGTAACAAAATATTACTCCAGGTCTCCCTTGTGCTTCAAAAACAGTTGTGACTCATCAGAGAATGGACATGGGCCTTCTGAGGGTGTCCTGTGGTGTCTGCTAGTGAGGGCCTATGGATCCTTAACTGTTTTTGTGTGTCTGTGTCAGGCTGGATCCTGCTGGGGATGACTGCTGCCATCAAGGAGTGTCATTGCTATGGGGTGGGGGTGTCTGGTCTGGTCTAGGTGGGTGGTACATGTCTAAGTAACATCCACATGAATGTCAGGTCCAAAGGTTTCCCAGCAGAACATTGTATTGTCACAAATGGTCAGTGTTATTTACTTCTCCTGTCAGTGGTTTTAATGTTGTGGCTGATCAGTGTATATGAGACAAATACAGTCATTTTGTATGCATTTTAATGGTATTTTGAAGTTACAACTATTTCCTGGTTCGTGGTAAAAACTGTATATTCATCCTGCACTCGGGGGCGAGTACTATTTTTATATCCAACAGTGGGCGGTGCCATTGGAGTTGACCTATCAGTAGGGTCTTCATCAGAAGGAGGTAGCCTCCCTAGCTCTCCCTTTTTACAAAAATAAAGTTGCTGAAACAAATATATATACATCTACTGACCCTGACAACTGCCAGAATTATCACAGACAGACTGTGGTGTATTCATTTGTCAGTGTGAACATGTCTTTAAAAAGAAACTGGACCTCAGAGCTACCACCAGAGCTACCACCCTTTGTCCACTCAGAGCATCAAAGCTTTCCGAAGTTACTGCTGTCTAACTACTTCAACAGGTTCTGTAATAATTTGTTTCCACTTATTCCAAGCATCACATTTCCACTGATGTGTGGTGTTCTGAAATCTTTTCGAGAAATGTCTGGTATTTTTTTATTGGTCTTGTCTTGGTTTTGCTTGTGGGCCATGTCGGGGAAAAGGCCAAAAAATAAAAACCTAATTTTTCATTTCCGTTCTTCCATTTTTTTCTCACTCCTTCCAGTTCAATTTTTACAGGCCTGTTTTTAGTTTTAGCTGTCACACAGCTTCCTCTGTGTCTTCCATTATTCTCCGAAAAGAAAGAACAAAAAGACGGTTTAACCTACGCTGGAAGCCGCTGCATGGATCGCTGCATTTCACATGACCACTTTAATTTTGCCATTCTTGTAAATTGCAGCGGTTTCCTCTGAAGATTTCGTTTTTGTATATAGACACTCAGAGCGGTGACTGGAATCGCCAATTTGCAGGCTGGATGCCTTTAGTCTGTGTTTACATGTACCCACGTGAGTAAAACAAATCTTTGGGACCGTGGCTGATTCACAGTCTGACAAGAGGACCGAGATGTCACTGGGCCACACCATGATGGATTTAGAACAGCAGCTCCAAGGGCAAACATAATAGTCCAAGTGGGAGGTTCACACACGTATCTAGTCAAATATTGAAAACATGTGAAACAAAGAAAACCATGTAGCTGGAACAAAGGTTGGACCCCACACTTTAACCCCAGTGAAGGAACTACAAGTCACTTTGGTTATGAAGCTTTGGAGTTGTCAACAAAAGCCCAGCGTACCCTCATTCCATCTAATTTCCCCTTGACCTTGCATATATACGCGGCACTGTAGAATGTCTATTTACGAGGGACCGACGACCACACAGAAACCCAAGAGTGTGGTTGTATGTTACGCTCCGCCATGACTTGTCAATTAGCCTAGAAAAATGGTGATGTAACATGGGTCAAGAAAAGGTTAAATAAACAGAACACACACTTGGCTAATGCTTAAAAAAAAAAGCCTGGCAAAATCAAAGTACCATGTTTTTCCACTCGAGTACAAGACCTCTGTGTGTATGTGTGCTTGTTGTTAGTGTGTGTTTTACCTGGAGTGATGATTATGTTCTGGGCCTCTTTAATCATTTCGACAGTCTGATCCACGTTGACCTCTGTGTGCGTCCCTGTGATCTCCATGGGCTTTCCTGTACCGGTGGAAGACGTGCCGTAGCCTCCCAGGATCACGTTAGCCAGCGAACGATTCATGGCCTGGGAAGATTCAAGATTCAAGTCGTGTTTATTGTCACTTTCACAATACGTTAATGACAACATACAGTGTGACATACTGTTTCTCCTATTCCATGCTGACACAATCAATAACTACTATGACTGAAACTACTGCTGCATTACTCCATCTAGTCAACTAAACAGAAGATACACAGATCTACAAGTGAAACTTTTAACTGCTATTGATGTAGATAACTGTACACTGTTATTGATAATTACATGTACACAGAATAATTGTAAGTCTAAGAGCTGTATACAATGAATGAATGAATACAAGAATTCAACTTGAGTGCAGATCATTGTTGTCATATATACAGACCGAGTATTATTTTCACTAGAACGGGTACTGATGACAGCGCTAAAGAGATCAGACTGCCACAGATGCATGAAGTGCAAAATATCATAACTATATTTACATAAAAACATAGTTTGTATTTACTTTTTTGTGATTACACCTTCACCTATTGTTATCGCTTCTCTCTGTGCACAAAACATGTGAATCTGCAGAAAGAGAATCTCACAAATTTCATCTATGGCACACATTCGAAATTATATTCAGAACTGCGACGCCATACTGAGCCTATAATGGTAAAGTTAGAGTCCCTCCTGGTGGACAGGAGCGGAACAAATACACTCTATAGAGAGTGTTCATCTACTGAACACATCAAGTGCACCGTATCAGTATCAGTGCGCTCTACTCACCACACACATAATGTAGGACAGAATGGCTCCAGAAGACCCGATGAGAGCTCCCACGATGGTCAGCAGGTTGTTGTTGAGCAGGAAGCCCTCGGCACACAGCGCCCAGCCTGAGTAACTGTTCAGCACGGTGATGACCACTGGCATGTCAGCGCCGCCGATGGCTGCCGTTAAGGTCACACCCTGAAAGAAAGAAAGAAAGAAAGAAAGAAAGAAAGAAAGAAAGAAAGAAAGAAAGAAAGAAAGAAAGAAAGAAAGAAAGAAAGAAAGAAATGTGACTTGACATCCACTGGTGTAATCATATTTGTTGATTAAAATAGACATAAAATCATTGCAAGGCATTTCAAATATTCTTTTGATAGCAGCTGAAACGAGCCAGCTTAATGAAGGACTGTCTCAATCTCACTTGGACGTCTCAAATGAATCCTCCTCCAAGGGAGAGAAAACAGATTTTTTCTTAAAGATGTATTTTTCACAATCAAATACACTTCTGCTCTGTCCGTACTGTTTTTGAGCCAACTGTAGTTACCAAAGCAGCGGTAAGATCCAGAAGTGCGTGCTTAAATTTCTCCACACGGCGCAGATTGCCCTCACTGACCTGCTGCGGGTTTAGTTGTGCAAGTGAAGGAGCACATGTATGTACAGTAGATAATGCATTACACTGATTAGAGCTCAGAGATACAAAAGACACAGAAACGATATTCATCCATCTATCGTCTCTAGGGGGAGCGCTGATATTTTCCCCCTTGAGCTCAGTCCAGTCGCTGATTTTTTTCAAGCGATACATGAAGCAAGTAAAAACGCTGAATTTGCAACACATCACTATGTACAAGCGTGTCTGCTCTGCTTGGGTTCACTTGATTTTTAGCACTTTTTAGCACTTGGGTTCACTTGATTTTTAGCACTTTTTAGAAGCTGAAAATACAAAACCTCCGACACCTATTAAGGCTTCAACATCGCTAGATTTAAATTAAACACAGAAAAGATTACTTTCCTCGTTTTTCCTTCTGATCACACAGGGGAAACTAACTGGCCACGAACAGTCGCTGAATTTACACGGACCCTGGTATTCTGCTAATAATCAGAATAATCAGATTAAGATGGTTGGAAGTTTGTCAGGAAAACATTAACAAATAATAATCATAGAAATAATGTATTTATTTTCAGCCAGAGAGACAATTGGATAAAGCTTTTCTGTGTATGCTTGCCCCACATGGGGTAAACACCAGGTGATGTTATGAGCGTAAAGATAACAAAGATGGAATCGATGTAAGCAGCCCGGTTGGAAACACAGGTCAGTCCATCTCAGACATCTTTTTCAAATTCAGCATTGTCAATAAAGTTTCCTTCCGTCGGATTCGGTGCTCCACAGCCTTTTCGTGCATATGTATGCATATTATTGGGTAAATTATATTCAGAATCAGTGTAAACAATGTAAATCTGTTTCCTCAGTGTGTAATATAATGAATAATTTAGGTTCTTATTCTGAGTTGCTGAATGCTGTTAAATAATTGCACATATTTTACATTGCTAAGTTGAGAATATCTTCAACACGCTTCTGACGGTGTAGGTATGGTGTATTTGTGTGAAAACAATAAGATTTTCAAAAGTTAAACGTGACTTAACAATGGTGGAGACCATATAATAACCTTAACACAAGCAGGAGCCTGGCAGTTTTACAAAGTCAAGCCTATTTGCCACGATGACTGCCAGCTCTCTGCTCCACTCTGAATTTTTGGGCAGCTACAGTTTCCCTGACATTTATTAGTAAATCCTTTCTGTTTTCTCTTTTCTCTCTTATTATTTCCTAGTCCGTCTCTAGCATTATATTTTCTGACTCTTTTATGCCCTTTTCCGTCCTTCCTGGAGTTTACTGGAGTTTTTAACAACATTCTTACATGTTCAGCCTGTCAGCACGTCAGAACATTTCAAACTGGAGTATTCCGAGTGCAGATTTTTCTCTTTAAGAGCCTCGCGAGTGCAATAACAGAAATACGCACGGCATACCATGACAGCGGAGAGAGCAGACACTGATCCGAGACAGGTGAGGCCCGTGGTGTAACTTGGATCCAGCATGTAGGGAATCATTCCACCGACGCTGGCTGCCATAAGGCTGGCATTCAGAGCATGACGACCGGGGAGCATCAGGGGAGCGCTGTTCAAAACACCTGCACGGGGAGAGGAGGGAGGAGGGAGGAGGGGTGGAAGGGAAGATAAGTGAAAATGTTCAGCCGTGAACTCGGAGACATTAAAAAAACCAGAGCTTCCATGAGGCATTTAACGTTTTTATTTCTCCTCCAGCAACCCACCACTTGAGACTTGTCATTAACTGAATGTCGTGTTCATGCATAATTTGTCCCCATGAAGCGCTTGCAGTCAACATGGAAATTACAGTGTGGCTGCCAGGACTGGTGCCAGGACATGAACTTAATGAACTGTTATTTTTCTTTCCCCCTCACAGCAGGCAGCAGTGACATGAAGCCTCGGGCCTTCTTTAGTTGATAAATACAGTGTGAGGAAAATGATCAGATGTATGAAATGAAACCCATCAAGAGGGAGGTTCACTCACATTGATACTTTGAATTTATTGCTCCAAAATATCAAAGTGTATTGAGCATATCTGAGCAGATGGCTTATGCTTAGCATAAAGACTCAACGTAGGATGAAACTGCTAGCCTGGCTCTTTATGCTAAGATAAGCTTGAGAGACAAGGAAGCCATGGAAGAAAACTGATTTCATACTGGGAAAGAAAGAGCACCCATTTAAACAGCTGGAAAGCCTTGGTTTGTAAAGATGTTGAAAACTTCGACTTGTCACTTTAGATTTTATATTTTTTAACAGGTCACTTTATATTTTTAAACATATTTTATATCTGTATAAAACATTTTATTCCTAGTCACTTTCTATTTTTTTATATAGTTTTTGTATTGTATGTTTAATGTATGTTACTGCTACTGGATGCTTGAATTTCCCCTGGGATTAATAAAGTATCTATCTATCTATCTATCTATCTATCTATCTATCTATCTATCTATCTATCTATCTATCTATCTATCTATCTATCTATCTAAAATCTGCATAGGCTTAGGAAGTAGAATTTCGCTGATGGTTCAACCATGGAGCCCGACTGTTCATTTTATGGACTTTTCAGGACATATTGAGCATACGCCACCGTGCTTTTCTCACCTTGCAGCTTGCCGTACGCCACCAGAGAGCCACTGAAAGTGATTCCGCCGATGTAGGTGCCGAGGTAAGCGACTATCTTGGTGAGGTTGGCCGCGGGGTCTGTGGCGAAGTGGGGGTACTCAATCATGTATTCAGCCACGCAGGTGAGCACAGCAGCCATTCCAACCAAGCTGTGGAAAGCAGCCACTAGCTGAGGCAAGTCTGTGATTTGGATCCTCTTGGCAATGGCCAGACCTAGAGAGAGGGGGGGGGGGGGGGAGAGGGATAACAAATAAATAAAGTGTAGTGGCCCCGAAAGTCCCAGACACTAATAACATGCAAATCACTTGCACTTGCACTTGCACACACACACACACACTCAGAGGACTGCTGGGAAATGGCCCCGTGCGAGGAGCCAGGTGTTGCTGATGAGGCCTGCTCAGGGAAATTCCATGTTTGTGAGTTGGTCTACACCGTGTGAGCACGTGTGCTGCAGGAAGCCTTTCAACATTGCAGAATCTGGAAAAGAACGTTACAGTCTGTGCGGATGATTTAGTCAGGGTTTCAGTTTTGTTACTGGAACAATTAGCATTTAAATGATCCAACTGTCTTGAAAAAGCATGAGTAATACATGACATTGGCCGTTCTGACGGACCTCCTGCGTCTTGCGGGGAGTTAGTCATGTTGTGTTTGATGCACACGCACAGATTCGGCTCTCAGCGCACCTGTTGCTGAAGGTACATGCAGACACACGCCAACAATGGAAACCAATAGCAAGAATTTCATAGAGTCAAGAGACTTCCCCTCGGTTACAACACAATGCCTTCTCGATCAGTGTAAGCACACTCACCAGCAGTGCCACCTACAGCCATGGCTGCGCTCATCTGCGCCAGGAGCTCCGGATTCGGTTTGAGGGCACCCAGAGTGGCAACGATCCCCCCTGCGACTCCCATCATGCCCAAAGCATTACCAAGGCGAGCTGTGCTCTGGTTGGAAAGGCCAGCCAGGGCACCAACGCAGCACAGACCTGAGCCCAAGTATATCATCTGGTGAGAGAAAGAGGCAGAGAATGGAAAAAAAAAAAATGGGTTGCGGACAAGGATTGAGGGATCACAGGACGAGGAAAAAAGGCAAAATGAATTTAACTTGGAAGGTGCTGCACACCATCTGGCCAAACAAAGAATACATTTGCAGGAGTGGAGGACTTTTATTTATAGTCATGAACTGTTTTGGACCAATTTTGAGGAGCAGCTTCAGTGGGAAACCACAAACGCACTCTTGCACTAAACACATGGCATAAACATCCTCTCACACCTGTTCGATGTTGTATCCAGATTGCAGAGCGGCAGCATAGCCTCCGACGAAGACGCCACCAGGGAGCAGATAGAGGTAGTTGTACTCTGGAGGATCGGTGGGACGTTTGAACATGTCCAACATCTTCTGAGTGACCAGGAAACCACCTTGGTAGAAAGAAAAAGAATACACCTGTACTTACAGAAGCATAAAACCAGGATACAGCAATACACATGAAAAAAACTTGATAATAATAAAGTGCAAAATGGCTAAACACAAAAAAGCAAGATGTATAGAGAGGGGGAGTCAAAGTACCTGAAATATGCATTTTTAGACAACAGGTGTTTTAATGCTAATAGCTTAAAACTTTAGCCAAGGCCAATAACCAGTGTCAGGAATTTAATGAGTGTACTTTATGTCAGTGTAAATATTTCAAGTAGAAAACCTCAGAAGTGTCAAACAGGGAACAGACAGTGTCTCACTGCTTTACAAGAGAAGATCATATTACTATGTGCATGTCTCCCTTTTTCCCTCTGGCCTGATGGCGGCCACGTGCACACACATGCACCAATACATACGAGGGTGAATCAGAGGTTAGCCGCTGCTTTTTCCAGTACATGTAACTTTAGTCGTAGAATGCCCTATTTAAAACGTGTAATAATAATATGGCTACTATTATTGCAGACCAGTCAAGTCAATATATTTATATGGAGGAGCGTTCATGTATTTAAAAAAAAAAAATTAAAAATCGCAGAGCCAAGATTTTTTTTTTCAACACTATATATAGAGAGCTTGCAAGAAAAAAAGCAACACGGTTCAAACATTTTTAAAATGAGTACGTTTACAGCCATGTAGCCGTGCTTACATGATCTGATCATTAATACTAACACACTGTTGTAGGTATAGCAGGTACATATTAATCTAAAGTGCTAAACAGCTCTCGTGAGATCATGCAACAGTTCACCTTGCCAGGCTTCAATCTGTGCCTGTGGGTGATCCACACAGCAGACAAGTCGCCGTCCTGTGAGGAACTGCTGGTAGCTACGAGCTTTAGAAGCTAACCAGATTCTCAATATGCTGTGACTCCCCTTTGGCTCTCTTTGAAGGCTTGTGATAGATGTTAATAGACGGCGGTTCTACCAATCAAACGTATATGATTGGAGCAATTACAAGAATTCACTGAGAAACACAGTGAACGCTCACATTGTGGCCATGAGAAACTCATCATATTTAGGCATTTTCTATGTATACCCAAATTGAAGATGAAAAAAACAAACAAATAAAAAATCAGGGTCTAACTTTTTTACTGCTTCGTCCCTTTCTATGTTATGTTTTTTTTCTGTTCCCACGGGTTTATGGGTAATGTGGTAAACTGCTCAGTAGTGTGCGTGTAGAGCTGAACACAAAGAGAACATTAAAAATAAAAATAAAACAACGGGTAGGTATGTTTCTAAAGGCTGTGGGATTGTAGCATGCTTTTGTCAATGGGAGAGTTAAGGGGGGGAAAAAGTACTTTGACCAGAAACGCCACAGAGCCTGGAGGGCTCATGATTCGTGGCAGCCTTGACTTAAACTTCAAACCATATGATGTCCTTCATCCCTCGCACACACACACACACAATACTAAGAGACTTCTTTGCATTTTAACAAATAGGCTGAACATTATGCCAGTCTAATAATCATTTCCTCCAACAAAGTCTCTCCTCACGTCTAGCTGTGAGCTAATAAGAGAAATTAAAACTAATTCGCGGCTCAGCCCTGGAGGAACACTCTGTTTCCCAGGACTATTAGAGAGTGATGAGTATTATAATGACTCCGGGAACACTTTGTCATTATAATGGAAATTATTAAGGGTAATAGCAGGAATGGATGTGTGTGGTCTTAGCAAGAGCCACTGACTCTGGTGGGAGCAGGTGTGTAAAGAGGGCAGCTGCAAAACTTGGTTCAAAACGATGTTATTGTACAATCGATATAAAACACTTCAATCTTCGGTCTAAGTTGATATTTCTTTGGCTCGAGTTTGCTGTAACTGGCAGGGATCGCCGTGAGGTGTCTGCGTTCATGTGACTCACCGGCAATGTTGACCGAAGAGATGAAGGCGGCGAGCACAGCCAGTGTCTCAGCAGCAGAACTTGGGGTGTAGCCGCCTCCCATCAGGGACAGACCACCCACAGCTGTCAGACCTGCACGACACAGATAATTCATTATTCATTAGGTGACTTTTTTTCTTTTTTTTTTTTACCTTTTTTAATACATGACACAGGGCTTTGAAATAGTTCATGTTACAAATACAAAATCTCCACATTAATTCAGTCATTAATCCAGACATTTTGCCCGAAATAGCATTTGCTTCCCAGTTTGGAAAAATAAATTGTAAGATGCAGTGATAAAAAGAGAAGGAAAAAGAGAGTGAGTGTGTGTTTTCACCAAAAGAGGCTCAGGAAACCTTGATAACATCAGTTCTGTAATGATTTACAGGCAGTAGGATGCAATACACAGCAGTGTGGGAGCCTGCAGTCACACAGACTTGTGACTGTGTGCAATTTAGGTTGACTAACAGGTAAAGAGTGTGTGTGTGTGTGTGTGTGTGTGTGTGTGTGTGTGTATGCCTGCATGCATGTTTGTGCTTGAAGTCAACAGTGATCGACTGGACAGGAAAACGTGAAATGTGACCTTCTCTAACATAAGTCAGCAATATAAGCACAGGTTTATGAGCTCTATACAAAGTTTCAAATGCTGCCAAACATCATTTCGCAACTTCGATTAAGTCAATAGAAGTTAATTTACCATGTGCACCGTTACAAAACAGGCGGCTACAGCAGGAAACATGCAATATTTCTGTATTATGAAAGAAGACCCTAGAGGAACAACACATTTTCCAAACATTTGTAGTTTAGTTTTTACCACAACAAACCCCTGAAAGTGTGTCAGGATGCGACAAGAGACCTTGAAATATTAGGAAGTTGTAGCGATGATAGGTGAAAAAACCTTAGACGACATGAAGCAGACCGGCAGACCAAAGGGAGCAACTGATACCATCGTTTAGATGGCAATTACAGACTTCCCACAGCATTCACTGCAAGGAAAACTATCAATGACTTTGGATCCTTACACCAAATTTCCCGCAATGATGACTGAATGAATGAATGATCCTAATTATTTCAAACATCTTTATTCAAGTGTCCTAGATGTTAGATAATGACATGCAACAAAGCTTGTGCTCTAAATACCTATCCCAGACTCCTTTAGTTCATTGTCAGCAACTTAAATATTTTGGTCACCTGTTGCCCCACTTCCTACATTTGACCTGGCATTTTTTGTTTGTTTGTTTGCTTTTGTTTTACGTGCAGCTAATGTCCTCAAGTCATGTTGCCGTTAGAAGCCTTTGACTGAAGACTCTCCACAATGCCGGCCATCTAAGGGTTTAAAAACCAAAAGCAACAGGACATGTTCGATTACCCTGAACACGTTTCATCATCACCTCATCTAAATCACCTGTTCAGGTCTAGGCAGACTGGTGGAAGTACCAGATTATTAACAAATTATGGTTATTTTAGCCCAGTGTCGCCAGTGGAAATAGGGTGAATAATATGTAATTATTGCCCATCATGTGAGTTGTTAATTTCCCCAGGATTGAGGGTCAAACACCCACCAATCTGTTTAGAACTGAAGAAGTCTGAAATGTTGTCAGGATAAACCAGTCTGTCTGCTTGCGTTTTGTTGTGTACTAAAATAATCCTGTAAGTCTTATACAACTGTTTTTAAAGGTTTTGCATTAAAGTATTAGTACTTCTTGTGCTAGTGTGCAGTCAGTCCACCTCTGATCACTGAATACGGTGGTTAGTCAATGGATGTCAAGGCTTTATCTGCTTGTTCGCTCGACCAAAGAACTCTTTCATTCAACCAGGTGATAATGGCTGTGAGCTCATGTACACAAAAAGGCATCAGACTTTCTTTTTAGCTCTGACTATGAAATGCTAACACATTATTTTTGCACATTAAATGCTACAAAATAAGCCAACAGAATAAAGGGTTCACAAGAGGTAATTGTTTATAAAAAAATAAATAAAATAACACATAAAACAGAGTCTGTACTGTAGCCAAACAGAAAGTCAGACCTGGTCACTGACAATGGAATATGCTACAGCCAAGAATTTGGATTTCTGAAGAAGAAAGCGGTAGAGTTACACTCTTTAGGTGGAGATCAAAAGCATGTGTCTCTCCCACAACGAACAGATTAGCCAGAAAGAAAGCTAATAGCCATTAGTGGACACAAGCAAACACCAACACATCCACAGATGTATATAGTGGGTGGGCTAATGGCCTGTAGGTGCCCCTCTGAGACAAACACAAGCTGTCAGGCTACAGGCAGTGAGGTGTGGCAGTGAATCAGTGCTCTCAAGTAGATTAAAGCATTTTATTAAGATGAGCTTCATGGGCCTTCGGATATGAAACCAGTACCTGATCCAGTACCCCCACCCCCTCGGTCTAGAGTCACGGCTGTTTGTAACACTATAATCTCGACGAAGAATATAACCGTCTCTCATTCAAACCCTAAATTCCAATATGATTCCCTAATGTCTGTGAGTGATTGTGTGCGTCTTTACGATGCCTGGCACAACAACAACAGAATTCTGCTGGCCTCGCCGTTTCCATAACCGCAGTCAGTCAGTGACAGAAAGAAAAAAAAAAAGGTGACGAGGCCACACCAAATATGAAGGGGAAAATACCTGGACAGGGAGGAAAGGGAGAGAAAAGAGGAGAGGGAGGACAGATGGAGGGCAGACAGAGAGGTGGATGGAAAGAAAAAAGAAAACATTTATATAAACGAAGCTTTGCAAACATTCAGTGATTGGCCTTGTGAACTTGCGGCCTTTAGAGTGCCTACATTAATGATGGCTTTGGAGAAACTTCACACAGTCGCAGATTGTAAATTCCAAAAGGCAGAAAATAAAAGGCCACAGACCCAGAGAAAGACAGCGTGAAAGTGGGAACACGTGAATAGGGTATAGGTGTTACTAATAAAGCTTTAAAGAAAGTGAAAACTGTCTCTTAGTTGTTACACTGCTGGGCTCCAGCACCGAGCTCTGATGTCCGGCTGTGTGCGCGACTAAACGAGCAAAGGACTTCCCTGACCCTCAAAGATCACCGACGGTGTGTTACTTCCTACCCCAGTGTGGGGCTTTAGACTGATCAAAGCTGTGAGAACACACACATACATTTAGCTCTGTAACCTCTTAACCCCTCTGTGTTAAGCAGCAGCTTACAATAAGGCTACAATCTTAAACATTTTTATTTGGACTGAATGGCAAAACAGGCTACTGGGGCCTGCTGGTCTCACAAAGATCATTATCTTATTTTATTTCTTATTTATTTACAGTGAGTATCTGACTTGTGTTTTTTGTTACAGGCAAACAGTCACATGTTAGCATCTATGGGGACAATGAAGCTCATCGGCTACATTTACATAGACAATATTTGTTGAACCCTTTTAAAATTATTCTGATGCCAAGTTAAAGTTCACATGATATGATCAGATAATATACATGTATTTACATCATCACATCAGAGCGGTTCTGCCTGATGTGGAGCGCTGCAACTTTATTGACCACACTGAATGTATTCAATAGATGTGACCCACATTTTCACAGCTTCATTTGCCGTTTGACCACTTAGGAACATGCACAGAAGGATGTGAATTTCAATGATAGAGAACACAGAGTTTATCAGGCATGGTTAATAGGTGCCAGTACTTTCCTACTGAACACATTATCAAAGGTTTCCTCTTAATCCGACCTGAAGATTCCTCCTGATCGGACCAGAGAGGACTAGTCTGTTCTAACCGAGTACCTGTGTCCATCTAAACACACAAACCTAACTGGTAATTTGTTATTTATCAATATTGAACTAATCCAAATTGACCCAGGGAGGGAAAAGTGGAACCTGTAATAAATGATCATGATTTAAATAACTGGGCATTTCAGTTTGCTGAGAGGTGATTTTTGAATTTTGCCCGTATGTGTCCAAGAGGAGGGTGCACAATCATGCAGAGACAACTAACCTGAGATGGCGTTGGTGACAGACATGAGAGGAGAGTGCAGAGCAGGGGTGACTCCCCACACTGTGTGGTATCCCACGATGCCAGCCAGACCAAAGGTGGTGACCATCTGGGTGAAGGCAGCGTTTGGAGCAGACAGACCCAGACTCAGCAAGGTGGCAACACCTGGCACAGAGAAAGACAAGGTTGGAGAAATCAAAGTTAGAACTACTCTAAGAGTGGGAAAAGCAGTAATTTGAACCAAAATAACATTTCACATTAGGGGCAAGACCTAATATGGTCAGGTAACATTTATGTTAATTCTGAGCAGAAGAAAAGTTATTTCCTCTCTCCTAACAAGCCGTATGGGTTGTATAAATTGGTGTTGCAAATTTCCCTAACTCTAAGCACATTTAGTTGCCTGTAAGATGTGGTAGGTGTTTGGCCACCCATGTTGTCCTAATTTCCTTTTCCTTCAGACAGGTACAGCCAAAGAGCAGCTCGTCTGGTTTTATTTGTGGCAAACCAAATTTTCTTTTACAGACTGCACACAGAAGAATTTCTCTGCCTATGTGAGTCAATCTAAAATTATTAAAATGGCTTTATTGCATGCCAGGCTAATAAGCACTAAGCAGCTTGTTGCTTAAAAATAAATAAATAAATCGGCAGGTAACGTCAGTAGTGTGTTGGTGTTAAGTAGGAAACTACCCAAGCACCTAAACAATGTGTGAACCACATTAACTACATGTGGTGCACTTACACAGAGCACTGTGTAGCTCCATGGGAACCCCTCACTACAGCGCTACTTCAAACAAACACTCAGCATGACACTGTTTTTACAATGCACACTTCCTGACACTAACAGGGTGCCTGTGTGTGTGTGTGTGTGTTTGTAATATGCCTCTGTCACTTCACGCCTCCTGTGCACATTCCTGCAGCAACCTAAAAAGCTGGTTATTGACCCAACATTCACCTTATAGCGGACCTTGATCTCCCTTAAAATTCAATGGTGGCAATTGACATCAATAAAAGAGCAAGGTGTGCAAATGAGCACTTAATTCTGATTTTGCATTTTTGCTCTAAACTTAATGAGACAATCAGGTTCATCTACAACAGCTAACCTCCAGTGTACACGCCAGCAGTGGTGAGGGTGGTCCTGAAGGGGGAGACTTGTGCAGCCTTCTCTTTCGCCAGTTCCTGGACAGACTTGGGTTTAGGAGGAGCTGCGGTGGGCAAGTTGTTGGGCTGAGGAGCGGGGAACAGGTTCTTTCCATTCTGGAGGTGACAATAAATTGGCAAGAGATTAGTACGAATGAGGAAAGAGTTACAAATGTGGTATAATACATAAAACATAATACATTCAAATAATACCTGATGGTCTACAATGAACTCAGTTGCACTTGCAAATCTAGGAAACATTAGACTACAATGTCAAGACGAAGAAAGTGAATGATTAGTTAATCATGTACAGTAACTAATATCTGATTGCAGCATCATTCATAAGTCTGTGATCAGATGTGGGTCAAATAACTATCCGAAATGTGATTACAGACTGATTAGAGTAAAAATAATCCACCCAAAATATAACGATGATATATCGCTAAGGACTGATGTAAACAATATGGGTCCACCTGAGTGGAGAAATATGCAGTGGTCATGGTTTGCCTTGAAAGCGCAGTAATGATAGTGATTCTATCTATCTATCTATCTATCTATCTATCTATCTATCTATCTATCCATCCATCCATCCGCCCTGATGACAATGCAACAATGCATCTGATAATTATATTTATTTAGCTTGACATATGAGTAAGCGCTGATAAGATTCATTAACCAGGATACTAAGTGGTCATTTTACAGTTGAAAAAGTCTGTTATCACTTAAATCAACTAAGTCAACATCAATACACAAGTGATAAGGGTTATATAAGTGCTATAGATATTCACAGACTAATTTATTTTTAATAAATTAATTTGGATTATATAATTATGCGCAATTACAGATATTCCAAAATCATGCCAAATCAAACAAACCGAACACAATTAAAATTATAGCTGGATTACATTAGGTTGAAAAAAATTCCATTATTAGTACAGAAGAGTAGCTTCTACCAGTTTATAATAATTTATAGTTATTTTTATTCTGCAACTGTTTCACTGCCAACTTCATTCACTTTAGGTCTTTTTAGGTTTTTCTTTTTATTATTATGTGAGAAAGAGAGAGAAACGTGAACGTATTGAGAAATTGAGAATAAAAGAAATCTTGAATCTTGAACTTGAAGTTTGTAGACTATATCCAAAAAAGTTTCAAAAAAGGCAACAGGACTTATAGATTTTTTTGAAGAAGACGTTTCACCACTCATCCGAGTAGCTTCTTCAGTTCTTCAGTTGAACTGAAACGTCTTCTCCAAAAAAATCTACAAGTCCAGTTGCCTTTTTTGAAACTTTTTTGGATTACCATGACCTGGATGACTGAGAACCTCCACAGACATTTTGTAGACCATAAACAATACATTTTGCATGCATGTCCAATAGTTTTTAAGGTATACTGAGGGAACTTTGCTCCATTTGCAACCACAAAGGCAACCCAATCACGAGCAGAATATGTCCTTAGGGTGACATCTAGTGACTGTAGCATGGACCTACAACATTTTAAATGGTCTTCTAATGACCACAGGTTCCTTGTCAGCAGCAAGCTCTATCTCTAAAGCTAAGATTTGGTTTTACAGTAACTTTAGATGCATGTTTTTTTCGTCTCTGAGATGTCATACCTGCATGACAACAGATCCTCTGACCACGTGATCCATGGTCCCGTAGTCGAACACATCCTTCACATCAAGATAGAAGTTATCCTTGTCGGGGCTGATTGCCCGTATCAGCTTGGTGATGTTGTTGGAGTACAGAGTACTGGACTGTGTTGGTAGACGGCTGGGCAAGTCTGTGTAACCGATATGGGTGACTCCCTAAAAACAAGAAAACCAGAGACAAGAGTGGTTTATATAAAAACAACCCACACAATAAACCAAAATAACTTGGGTTTGAACTGTATGCGTATACCTTGTGTACGGACAGCTCTCCAGGTACTGTGGTCTCAATGTTTCCACCAGCCTCAGCAGCCAGGTCTACTACCACTGACCCGTCTTTCATGCTTTCTACCATTGGTTTAGTGATCAGGATGGGTGCCCGCTTACCTGCAATGTTAAAACAGAAAGACAGACGTGAAGGTGTCATTGGTGAGGTCAAAACCAAATCTGAATCTCTGGCTGGATATGGGTTAGGTTTCAAATATGATCAAACATGGCTTTTTGTAAATTATGTTCTGGTTATTTTCCAAGATGAATCCTCATTTGCAGTATTTGTAAAGTGTCCATCTCACGGCTGTCTGATATATTCCAGACAGAAGGACAGAAATATGTTTACATAGCCTTAGCTTTGAATGAAGTAGCCTTCACTTTATGGATTCACGGCCTGTACGTGAGCTGTGTACTCTGGAGCATACCTGGAATAAGAGCGGTGGTGATGACGATGTCCACCTCCTGACACTGCTTGGCAAACAGCTTCATCTCCGCCTCTATGAACTCCTTTGACATTTCCTTGGCATAGCCTCCCTGGCCTTCTCCTGACTCCTTAATGTCTACCTCCAGGGGTTCCGCACCCAGAGATTTGAACTGCTCCAAAGCTGCAGCTCTGAAACATTTGATTACATTTGAAAATATTAGTCAATAAATAGATCACTTGACCGGAAGAAATGGCAGATATTTTTCATTGTGTTTCACACTGTAGCCATCTGTCCTATTTAATTAATACTGAATGCATTAGCTGGTGAACAGAACATACCTGGTATCAAAGCCTCTGACAATAGCGCCCATGGCCCTGGCAGTACCAGCGGCTGCCAACCCAGCGACACCTCCTCCGATGATCAGAACCTATTCAAGCACACAGAAAAATAGTAAGGGATGGCCAATACAGCTGTGTACTATGTTTAAATTTAATGCACACGTTCACTGAATAAACATTCATTCCAAACTAGAGGAAATATTAAATCCAAAAACACACACCAAGTACTTACCTTTGCTGGTGGTACTTTGCCAGCTGCAGTGATTTGACCAGTGAAAAACCTCCCAAAGCTGTTAGCTGCCAGCACAACTGCCTTGTACCTGGAATGACATGTGGCAAATGATTGAGGCAAAAATGATACTAAAAATTATGGTTAAAATTAAGTTATAGTATTAAAGTATTAAGTTATGGAAGATATTCAAATAAAAGTTATATTAACTCAAAATGACTGTTAATAAGACAAGTAACATAGTATTACTATGTTATGTTACATTAATTTGCACATATAAGAAACATGTAATTCATGGAGAAGTAAATAAATAACGCTCATCGTCTGCATTTCTGCACAAGTGGGGAACTATGGAGCTTTGAGAAGATAAATAAAGGTGTGAATACAACATCAGTAGGTCATTTAAGTGGACTCAGTAAACACTGTGTGCATACCCTGCGATGTTTGCCATGGAGCTCAGTGCATCAAAACCCTGAGCGATGGTGACTCTGGGCACTTGGTCCATAGCCACGACAGTGGCTTTCTTCTGAGACAGCATGTCCATCAACTCAGGGTTCTGGGCTGGGTAGACAAAGCTGACAAGAGTGGCTGCGTCCTTCATCATCTCCGCCTCATGGACACCCAAAGCAGGGTTAAAAACGGGACCACGAACCTGGAAGAATTTAGTTTGGATTAATCTAAGCATGACCTGAATTCTGGGAGGACATGTCAGTGGCTCTCTCAGTGTATTTTTGGATTCAACAGTCTCTTTGCAGCTCTCCAGGATATTAAAGCTACTCTAAAGTGGAACATTAGTATCCCCACTAAATGTTTTATCTTTTCTATGGCACATAAAATCCTGTGTTCCCACAGAAGTCTTTATTTAACAGGAAAATCAAAACATCCTTGTGCTTTTCAGCTTCCACATTCCATTATTGCAGACTGAAGACATACTTGACAGTATGTTTGCTGCTGCCTAGCAGTTTCCAGGTCTACCATTCTTGGACCCAAAATTTCTGTCCCTATCAATCATTTACGTTTAATTGTCTTGGCTTAAGAACACCTTCTTTTCCACATTCCCATGCTGTCATTCATCCTCTTCCACCCACAAATCAGGTGCCAAAATCTGCCACCTTAAAAGCACTGACTTGTCCACGTTGCTCCTTCCTTTTCCTTCCATTATCCTTCATTACCTCTTCTTAACCAATCCTTCAGACAACGAGACATTTCTGACACATTCAACTGCTTGCAAGATTTCATCCGACCACTTAATGAGCCTGGTCCTTCTCCATTTCCTTCCCTTGTCCTCACTTTAAACCTTACCTTGACCAGCACATCAGATGCCAGGACATCTTTGAGGTCTTTAATCGTCGCTCCGGCCTGGGTGTAATGTTCATCGGGGAACTTGGACGGCTCTCCAGCGCCGGACTCGACGACGACATTGAAGCCCTGTTTGATGAGAGCCTGGACACCGGCGGGAGACAGCGCCACGCGGCGTTCATTCTGGAAGATTTCTTTGGGAACGCCAACTGTGAGTTGTTTGTATGGAATGCCTGGAGAGAGAAAGGTAACTGACAGTTAATGTTGTGTTTAATTGGTTTATTTACATTTCACACTTCACTGATGATAGATTGCGCTGAAATTCATGCTAAGGTAATGATCACCTTTAAAAGTAATACGTTAATGACAAAGTGTTTTTTCTTTTAAATATTCTCAGTCATACTTTCATATTTTTATACTACCTTATACTAACACTTTTATGATATGCATATGATTTGCACTTAGAAATACAAATATTAGGCAACAGGAAATGAGGAAATGATGTTTCATAGCTGTATTTTTATACAGCGATCTTGTTCATTTAATTCCTCATTGCAGTGAATGAATAGCTCCTTGAACAGCTTTAAAGTGTGTGTACCATAAATACTGTACTGTATGTCCCATGCCCTTTGTAGACAGCCTGACAAGGTCTCTGTCCTGTTACACAACAACAGTCTATAGTCGTATAGTGTGCTAACGGGCTAACATATGAAAATTAGCACTAAACATAAACCAGAGAACTACAAGTAGAAAAGGACACCAATGGAACAACACAGCGGGGATTAAGCCACAGTAACATGCTACACAATATATTTGATATGCAAAAGAGAGAGACTAAACTGTCTTAAAATAATTACAGTGGTTCAAAGTTTTCTTTTCAGTACTCAGTTTCGTGTCTAGTGTTAAAGTGACTGGCAGGTCACATGCTGAGTTGGCTCCTATGGAAAATTCCACTGCACTCATTCCCACTGTCTCATCTATACATAAACTCAAGTGCCTGCTGCCCTTCCTCTATCCTGCCACTATGACCCGTGACCAACATTGTTCCGCTAAAAGCTAGTTCAACACTAGTTCAAAAGTTCAACACAATTCATCCCAAAAAAAAAAGAGTGCAAGCTGTCCACAAGTCTTTAAACCTGTCTTTGTCTTTAAACAAATAAAAAATACATATTTGCATCTAAAAGTCTCCTTATAATCTCATGGAAGAGATAAGACTATGATATCCTTTAAACCACAACATCTTGATGAAATATAAGTGACACTTTCAATAAACGTGACAGTTAGCTGGGCCTAATTCCAAACTTGATATTTTTCCACATCAGAGCCACAAAAGCCCTGATTTTCCGAGAAGAAACGCTCAGTTTAGTTGAGGAGCCTGGGATGTTTGGATGGAATGAAGGGAAATTAAAGGTTGGGGCCCTGTAATACCTAAAATAGTTTTTTTTCCCAGTAAAGTGTGTCTGGATGAGCCTGTGCTTTTGTCACATTTCCTGCTATTCCATAGTACAGTTAAGGTCACAAACCAATCTGACATAAAAACAACGACCTGGCAGCAAAGGCCAACTGTGATGTGACTACAACCATTGACAAGCTAATGCATACATTCTGTGCTTTCACAAATGACTCTCTGACCTAACAGGTGGCAGCACTCTGAATCTATCATTTATAAAAGGAAACCAGTAAAGCTAGGACAAGCCAGGAAGAGGTACAAACTGTTAAACAGAGCTTAGTCTACAGTATATTCATTCTAAATAATAATGTTATTGTGGAACTATTCACATATTTGAATGTGAGCCAGAGTCTGCAGCCAATTCAAAATGCCCAATCAGCAGAAAAGCAGTAGCAAGGGGTCTGGATAGAAATGGAAATGTGGGACTGGTCTAAGCACTGATGCTCCCCAACGACCACGTAAAAATAAAAACTCCATGTCACATCAGTCTGAACAGCCTTCATCAGATAGCACCTGCTAACTAAGAAGCACAAGTTCTTCAAACACCTGCAGCGATGCCTGCAGGTTTACAGATGCCAATGATCTTTCATAAAGCACATTGTCATCTTTTCCACTTCATAGCCAACAAATCAAATCTCACGTCAACACGTGGTCTCGATCTATACTATATGCCTGTAGGCCGCCTGGATGTCAAAGCATTATCACATGTACACACAGCTTGCATGGTGTGTGGTGCCCCTCCTCTACAAGATTGTAAGCCGACACTTGTGTGTCCAGAATAGACGCTGCCAGCTGTTACTAGAGCTGGCTGAACTGCAGGAATGTCAACCTCTGTCACCATGAACCAGAAAGAGACAGACGGACATCAGGGGCACAACTGTGAAAACCTGCATGCACAGACATAAAGCTCCTATACCCGGCCAGAACTGGCTGCACAGTACACACACACATACACCTTCACCTAGTCACTGGATCCATGTTTTAGAGCAAGGAAAATGAACAAAGAACAATGCCTGAGGGTGGCAGTATCCTTTATGTAACCTTGGAGCTGAAAGTACATGCAGGTGGCAACACTGACCTCAAACCTACAAAAAGAAACCTGACTTTGAGTAGAAATTATTCTCTAGGATTACAGGGAGTCTTCTGTTTGGCTGCCTTTATCTCTGTTTTGCCTAAACAGTGGTTTAACAAAACTGTACCTGACTGTAAACATAAGAATAAGAAGAGAATGAATGAATGTATTTATATTTAAAATACAGCTACAGATTTGTTTTACAAGTTGCCAAACCAACAAGGGGCAATGAGGGCTTCCAGTGAACAGCCCTCTGAAAGCTTTACCATCATGTTAAAGCACCTGATGCACAAGAACATGAGAATCCACACAGAAGCTACATCTGGTGCTGCTTTCAGGTGGCTATCAGTGGTTAAACTTCTACCATTGAATCAGAACAGATGTTGGGAACAGCTCCTTCAAATAAAAAACACAATCTTTCTCCTGAGCATTTTCACAAAAATGCAATCCTTTTATCCCAATAAGTAATTGTTTGCTACAATATTATTCGTGCCAGGAAGTCTGTTGATGGTGTGAATGACATCTTGACACAAGGGCAGCTTGTCAACATTACAACTGTATACTTTTAATGCTTGGTGTACATATAAAACCCATGTTGTTATTGGTATTTTGTAGCAGTAAAGATCATGTGACCCTCATTAATAGCTATAGCAAGCAATTACATTCAAGTTACAATGCAACAAAGATGAGTTGCACAGTACTGAAAGTTGAATCCATTCAAATGAGAAAAACTCACCATTTGAGTGCACTGCAAATTATATTGTGCTGCTAGTCTCTTACCTGGACTGGCACACCGCCAGAGAGCTTGATGGGTCCTAAAAAAACGCACGCATGAGGATTTGATAGCACTGCTGCTCTGCAGCTTCACTGAGGAGACGCCGCTGAACACAGGGGCCGAGCAGCTGGTCACCACAACACGCAGGAGGCTCGCCATGGTGCATGCACACACCTGACACTCGCACTGCAGGAGGAGCTCAACAGGACAGACAGCGGCCCTCCTGGGGAGGAGACATGACAGACGGGTAGCAACAGGCCGAGAGGGGAGGGGGTTTACATTAGAGGTCAGAAGTTAACAGGGTGAAAGTGTGCAAAAGTGAGAATGCCAATTCTATTCACCAAGAATCCACAAGTGACTGCTCACATGTGACAGAAAATTCCCTACCTTGTTCTCTTGTAGAATAACCTATAATAATATATAACCATTGTTTATGCAACAAGTCACACTGACTTTCAACAAGCATTTGTACCTAAATCCAACATACACTGTGCCCTTGGAGCCACATCATGGACCTATCCTGTGCTTGTGCTACCATACAGACATGTGTACTTTTTTTTTTCAGTTTTTGATTTTGGAAGGACAAAAAGCTGCTTCTGTACATAACGAAACCACAAGCCACCACGTTAAACCGCAAGCCACTGAATACAAAACAGCATGTTTACTTTCAAAGCAGATAGTGGAACTGGGATAAACTGGAGTAGGTGACTGGTGTATTAGGGTTTAAACTAGAATTGTCTGGCTATAAACTCCACTAGGTCACTCTGTGCTCGCTGAATAATGACAAGTCCTAGAGACAAGGTCAAAAACATACATCAATGTGTGAGCCAGTTAAAACAGAAAAATAAACACCAGCTCTCTGATTTCTGATCTTTTTTGTCCATAATTTTAAATAATGAACCTATAATTCCACTTATTAAATATAAAAGTAAAAATATTATTATAGGAAATAACTGTGTTATAAACTGAACATAAAAATATTAGAAACACGTGTCTTTAGTGCTATAAGCGCAGCCTCCACAATGAAAACTAACAGTTTTTTTGGAACTGGCAACATGAATGATCTCTTTTAAAATTATTTTAAAGTGTGTAAAATTAAGTGGGAAAGTAAACAACCAAACTCCGAAAATAAGCTCAATGTATGGGCAATATAACTTAATCAGGTGGTTATTTAATGTCAGACTTTAATGAATTAAAAAATGAAACTACCACGTCATCAATGCGTTCCAGAAATATGAATGAGTCAGTTTCAGTTAACGTTTTGCTAACGGTTAGCAAATACTCTCCCGTGTATATTACTCGTCATATTGCCAACGTTTGCTGCTTTGTGCTGAACATATCTATGAAAAACAGCGTAAACGCTCATAAAGCTGCGGTTAACACCGTTAACCTTTATTACACAGCCAGTAAACAATAACAAATATTTACATCCATCAACGGCTTCTCAACCGCCTCTCAACTGACTGTCAATACTGATGGATTGAATGTATTTTTAGGAGGACGGTTGTTGCTTAATATTTCTGCAAGAGCCAAGACATTATTATTGTGACCCAAGCGGTTACCACGTCTCTCTTTTTGTCTCCCCTCGCAGCTAAATGTAGCCGGAGGAGGAGGAGGATGAGGAGGGTAGTTGAAGCTAACAGGAGCTAGCTGGCGCGCTAGCCGGGAACAAAGTCACATCCGTTTGGTGGATGTAGGCGGCGTGTGAGTCAAAATCTCCCCTCTGCACACTCACAGAAACGCAAATCGAAACAAATGCACGGTGGAGAATGACACTAGACAAATAAAGGAGTGATTGCTCCACTGACCTTTGCGGACAGTCCGGGCTCTGTGCAGCACCAGCGAACTTTCTGTCGACCCGGAAGGCGTCTGCTGAAGAGACATCGGCATAGAGATATTATTGGATCATAAGAGATGCATCAGAGGATATCCGACATTTGATTCATTGCCACTGATGCCTCATTAAAAGCAAACAAACAAAACATTAAATATATTGTGTATACGTGTTTTGGTTGCAACTACCTCTGATTTTTGACAATAAAATATGTCCAAATTTTATATTGACACACGGATCTAGTCAAAGAGTTTAGTGTTTTTATTAAATGCAAGTGTATGAGTAGATTTCCGAGTGCATTAAGACAAATACAAATCAAATGATACGTTAACTGACCGATAAAAAAAATGAATCTATTAAACAGAAAGTATCCCAAAAGTGATACCGAGGATGTAACACCGCGGAAGTCCACTGAGGGGCGCTATATTACAGTTTTATATCAGAATTGTATCTTTGCAACGCATGAAAAATGTTGTATTTCTTTCTTTCTTTTGTCCTTTCCTTCTTTCTTTCTTTCTTTATGCTTTCTTTCTTGAAAAATCGGGCAAAATCGTACCCAGTTTGTTGCACAACACTGTATGTCCATCATAGCAGCAGTACGTAGTTAGTAGTTACTGTCAATGTTATGTTTGTATACTAATGAAATGCGTTGTTGCATTGCCTGGTTTTCATTAGGCTTTAACATTGTCTACTATGTTAGACATACTATGCAGCACTAAAATCACACACACAAGCACAACACAGTAATTATGTCACAAAAATAGAGGGTAAACATTCATTCATTTTGGAAACAGATGTTATATAAATGGTTATAATTAAAAAATGTTAAATTACAGCATAATAATGCTATAATTGATCAACTGATAATGGTGTATTTTTTTATTTTATAATACAGCACCACTCTGATCACTGAGGAGCCAAAACCTTGTTAAGCTTGACGTGTTCATTTTGTTAATTTTTGTTCCTTCTTGTTAGGGTGTGATGCTTCTTGTAATTTTTACAACATAAGTGTCCTTTCCTGTTACAGAGTGACTACAGTGTAATGCTTCATGTGTGCTGAATGCACATGTGCTTTGTATTCCTTCCTGTTACTATTTGATACCGTTTGGTTTCAGTGAACACATGGGCCTCATTTCTGTGTCTAGTGGAGATAAACTACAGCCTATGAAATCCAGGCTTTTCAGGTATTTAGTAATATGAATGTTGGCATGTGTTTTAGTGGAAGAGGGGTTTTGAGTTTATTGATGATGATCTTGACCGCACTCCATGGAAATATTACACCATGATGAAAATGTGAGTTTTTGGGATATCTAAACTGATGTGTGTGTATGCAATATGCATAGGGATATTATAAACAAGAACCCCTTTATAGTGATTTTGTTTACAAAATGCAACCCTGCACCCTTGCACCCTTACCAGCAGTGGCAGTTATTCAAACATATGGTGCATGTGAAGATTAGAGCTGATGTGAAATATGTTTGCATCTGTTTTTGTGCTAATGGAGAATAAAAAACACAGATTTGCAAACATCCTACAGTGCTGACACCGTCTCAGTTATTCTGTCTTTATTTTTAGCTTCTATTCACCACGTATTAACACATTCATTCACCTACATCGTAGAATATGTACTTTATACAGTATATAAAAAAAAAAACATTTTGGTCCCGCAGAGATCATCTGTTTCTCTTTATCAGGCTCAAAGAGTGGAATGCATTGTTGCTACGCCTGGTTCTCATTGTAGCGGTTCACCCTACAGACATGTAGGTCTTTAACGGCATTGTTATTATTTCCCGTTTTTACATATATATATGGAATTTCATCTTCTTCATTGGTCACATTTACTTCACTTTGAGGTGAAGAACAAAGTGGAAGATTAAAGTGAGTACCCATACCTCATGCTACGGCAGTGTTGCAATATGTGCTTTTAGGTTATTAGCAGTCCCGTTTTGTTGTTGTTTGTGTTTGTCAGGTCTGAGATTTGCCATGTGGTTCCTTTAAAAGTTACAGCCAAAATGAGGATCTTTTGCAATGCAGTGAAGTGGTTGAAGGTGGGATGATCACTTTTTTCCTGGCAGAAATCCCAAAGGGTTAACTCGCCTGTGGGCACGTTGGCCTGAGATTCACAACTTTGAACTGGTGTGAACCTTTCTGGACTGCCGCATCTATTATCTGCTGTGGGTTATTTATGGCTGCCACCATTTCCCTTCATTTAAAAAGCTTCAACCCCGCTGAACAAATGGCTTTGGGCTAGGCCGCTTTTACTACCTTTAAACTCCCACCTTTCCACCCTCATTCTCTCAGCACTCACTTTTTTTTCACCTCTTTGTTTTACCAGGCATAAAGCATGCTGCAGCGGTTTGTGATTAATAATTCACCCACATGACAGAGTCTGATTGATACTGACATATGTTTAAATCAACACTGGCAAATAATCACTTGTCTCCTGACATAATAATGTGTGTAGTTGAAAATGAGCAGATACTCGCAGGTATAATGTCTGTTCAATGACCCCACTCTAGGGAGGTCATATGTCAGGAACAACTCCCCTGAGGCTGGCCTCTTGATCAAAGACAGTCTAGGGCCACAGTGAGTGTGTTGTGCATATGTGTGTGTGCACAAGACAAAAAGAGAAGAGAGAGAGAAAGAGAGCAAGACAGGGAGAGGGACTTCTCTGCAATGAAAATGCTTTGAAGTTGCAGAAAATTCCAGGGATTTCCTGTTAACGAGCCTGGGGTATAATATGAACCAGGAGTGTGTGTGTGTGTCTGTGTGCAAGACGAGGAACGTCTCCCCAGTCAGTTTCTCTGCTGGTGAGAAGGGTTAACATCTCTGCAGACTCAACTTTTAGCGTTCAGATTCCAGGTTTTGTCCACCTGTTGTTTTTGTCTGGGAACAGAATGCTGCAGCCTTTGGTGGGGTTCTGAGTTTGGATTCAAAGCATGGAAACTTTTCAGCTGGACATTTTGTGAGCATTTTAAAACACTTACATCCTCCTTGTCTGTTTCGGATGCCTAACACCTCCAAAAAACAAGACTACACATGTGTATTTTTGCTCCAGATGAGGATTTATGAGCTGTAAGCAGTTCCAGCTGATCACCACACCAGTTTATCAGCTAGTGAGGATGCTCCATTTTTATACACCAAGCCGAGTGTTGCTGTGTGCTGCTCTGTGGAGCCTCAGCTACCCAAGTTTGCTTTCCGCCTGGCCGGGCATTAGTGGAAGCAAGCCAAAGGATCAGTTGGACCCAAACGTCAGGGACTGGGGAGACTATTCCGACCTCCCTCCGGGAATCGAGCATGGACTGGGGCTGGAAGAAGACAGCGAACATGGAGACCACAGAGGAGTTGGAGAGTCATCGTCAAGCTTGGCTCCAGAGCTGGATTTCTTGGCTGAGTTTGCAGGCAAGAAATTTAACTGACCAACAGATGTAGTTGTTTCTTAGCCACTTGTAGTTCTTACAATCATTCTCACCCTACAGGGAAAAAGAGGCTGTGGGTGATAACAGCTACATCACACAATGACCACTACCTTCGTTTGATGGAGAAACAACTTGAAGACATGGAGCAGGTACAGTGCTTCTGATACACGCAACATCAGTTTAGATTTATTTTTCCCATCGCTGTTTCTTGTGATTTAAGGACATATTCTCCTCCTCTTGTCTCTACCAGAAAGTGCTGAACTGCCAACTAGCAGAAAGAGACACCTTCATCATAACCATCATCCAGAACGCCATGATGGAAGGTCGGATCCAGAAAACAACTTTTCAAGGAGATGCCACGGTAGAGAGCCTGGACCCTGACACAGTTACCAAACTGCTGCACTACCTGGAGCTCACCAGCCAAGTACGCAGTATGAGTCATTTCAGTCGCTTGACGAAGTTTCACTCTGTTTGAGTTATTTTTAACTGATATGCTTTCTTTTCGACTGTGCTAATTTTAGGATCAAGTGTTCACTATGCTAGTCATGAAGAAGAACCTTCGGGTCAGTGAGCGCTTCCCTTATCCGGTCCGCGTGGAGGCCATTTTGGAGCTCATCGATCAGTTTCCCATGAGAAAGCTGGAGAAGATGACCAGAAAAGGATCGAAATTGAGGTTCCGTCATAGCACTGTTTCTTTTGACTCTTTCTCTCCAGTCTAAAATCAATCTAAATTAACACTGAGGTTTACTTTTTGGGGGGAAGAATGACCAAAATTTTCAAGAAGAATTTAATTTAGTCACACCTTGATGTTAGTAAAAAACATATCTGGCCCACCACTGGATGCATGATGAACATATAGCCTTAAATGCTATTGCTCATGGTAGTGTCACTAAGTGGACACTCTTGACAGCAAAACAAGAAATGGACCCAGAAGACAAAATTCCTATCTAGCTCATCAGAAACCAGACAAATATTATTACAGCAAACCTCACTCGACAGTAACTCTGATACAGAAAGAAAAGAAAAGTTAGGTTAGCTAAACACAGTCTTATAGTAAAGCCTCCTTGACTCTTAATCTTGTTATTTACAAAATGCAAGTAGCATAAATTTGTCTTTACAGGCCTTCACTGGATGTGGATAAGGATACAACTTGTTATGTACGGGTAATGCACGTGTACATGTTCCTGCATAAACTTCTAACATGTTAGGCTTTCATATTGGCTGCCCCAAGCAGGAGACCAAAAAACAAGTGAGGGTTAAAGTTAAAAAGCACCATGCAGAGGCCGATGCTGCCTTCAAACGCGACGACATGGAAAGCCATGCACGCTGCATGTCATTTTCAGAGGAAGTCGGCGAATGAAGCGACAAACTGACTCCCACACTGACTCTGTGGATATGTGACGAGCGTGACACGCTGCATATAATTTCAGCTACTTTCGACCAGTCACGGTTTCATGTTTGTTTCACCAGTTCATTTTTAAAAGGGTGATGTCAACGAGCGACTCACCGACGCTTCAGCTTTTGTTGCTCGTAGTGCAAACATAGCATAACAGTTTGGCAAGCAAATGTATGGGTTACTTAATGCAGGAAATACAAAGGCATGGTGAAAGCTTGCGGCCGCTTGGAATATAAACATTTCCCTCACACATATTACAACATTATGTAGAAAAGTCTCTACGACTAAACATTTAGGGGACCTTTCACAAGGACATCTGTCAACTCCATTCATAACAAATTGATTTTTTAAAAAGGTCAGCTTGATTTGAAAATGTGACTTTTGCAGGAGCTTTTCTACAATGACGTTAATGTGTGTCATCCAAGTGATTGTTTACAATGCATTTAAGGTTTTTCTGCGTCACGTTTTACTGCAGGTGTAAAATCACAAAAAAGAAGGTTGTGGTGAAACGAAAAAAGATAAAGAAGAAGATTGTGCTGAGCCCTCACAGACGAGGAAATGTGACATCTGTGGTGACATTACGAAGAAAACCTCCTCTGGACAAACAAAATGCCCTGAAGAGTAAGATTCGGGATATACTGAACGGAAACTCAAGGTTTGTGATCCGTAAGCCTACTGCGGCTGGCACAAAGTCCTCGAAAAGTGATGATCGGGCCACCTCTAAGCTACAGGAACAAGAAAAAGTGCCCAACCCGCCATCTGTTACTTGGAAGAATGAGGAAGTGAAGAAAGACAGGTGCGTTCTTTTATATGTTTGATTATGCCTGTGAGGGTTTTGATTTGTGTCCACATCGATTGTGTCATGCTTCTCATCGAAGTTGTTGGTTCAAATTGTATTTTACAGGCCTGAAGCTGTGGACGAAGGAAAGAAAAGACACGGGGGGAAAAAGAATGACGATAAAACACAGCTAAATGTAAAGGATGACACGCAGGAAAAACAGAGCTCTAAGAAAAAGGGCAAAGGAAAAAAAGGAAAGAAAGGAAAAGGGAGAGGCAAAAAGTCCAACAGAGAGGCAAGCGAGAAAGATAAAGAAGCTCTGAAGAACTTTCTGGACAGTTTAAAGGGAACAAGAAGGTTGATGGTGAGAATATTTCTCTACGCTTCTCTGGTTTCTTTTTCTTTGTCGCTAATCTGGCGGTATGACGGCTTCCACAACACATATGCAAGAAGAAAAAAAAAACACTGCACCAACCAGTGCCCCTGTGTTTGCATTATCCTCCTACTAGCTGATCTCAACGCCCAGCAAAGATGCAACGCTGTACATTCAGCAGAATGAGGAGAACGAGAGGCAACACTGTGAGCTCGCCATCAGGAAGATCACCGTGGCAACTATTGTGGGCGAAGGAAGTGAGGCAACGCTGACGATGCAGCACCACCAGCTAGGTAGGGAGTACAAAGTCTGCGTTTGACTGAGCATTTGCATGTAAATAAAAAAATAGTTTAGGTCCTCTTTACGGGAGCCAATGGAAGGTCTAGTTTCAGGAAGTTAAATTTCCAGAGAGCATTCATTCCTTGCTCCAGGATGTAAGTCTCGGATTCTGTGACGACAGTGGTATGTTTATTTGTTTATTTGTTTATTTAAAAAGGATCCCCATTAGCTCACGCCAAGGCTGGTCTTCCTGGGGTCCAGTCAGTAATATTTAATAAAGCACAACAGGCATTACAATCTCAAGTAATTACAAAATATATAAAAATTAATAACCAAAACAAAACAGTATACAGATATGTGTCACATAACCCAACCACATGCACGTAGGATGATGATATAATTAAGGTATTGATATCAAATACATTCTTTAATTTTCACAAACCTCACCTGGGAGACTGTTCCAAAACGCAATTAACTTATAAAATACTGACAACTTCATAGAGTCAGACTTAAGTTGTGGTAGAGTAATCAGTCCACTATTCGCCCCACGAGTGTTATCAGAATGAGTGTTTGATCAGTAAATTATATTATTATAAAAAAATAAAAAAATAGGAGTCTGGGTATTAACTATTCTATGCAAGTTCATTTGTACATTAGTAGATAGTCTATCCTTGACTCTCCACCAGTTGAGACGTTCATGCATTTCTGCAAGACTAGTTCTTGTGTTATGGCCCTGGTATTTTGTCTATTCCCTCCACATTCATTCATTCATTCATTCATTCATTCATTCATTGCATGTCTGTTTCAGAGTCGGAGCCTCCACTCAGCGACCTCTCTGAACGGTTCTCAGACTCAGGCCTGATCTCTCTGTTGAGATCAGAGCTCGGCCTGTCATCCTCTGACCTCTTCTCAATGACCGTCACAGATTACGACATCAAGCCCGGTGTAAGAAGATGGAGTCAGTGGAGCTCAGTGAGCTCTGCTGTTGTGGGTTTTCGATACACGTGCATGCTCTTGTTTCAACACGTGAACCCGCCACGTCTTTCTCTGTTTTGCTCAATCTGCTCTTATATTTCATCCAGAGAGTCTTCGAAGCTCCTCCGTCAAGCCTGGCTTTGTTTGAATACGTTGACAAGTTTCCCTCAAGGCAACCAGAAAAGGAGAAAGAAAGGAAGGGTCCCCCGGCCTGCTCCAAAGACAAGCAACAGCCTGTAGTTGAAAATTCACTGCTCAGGTAGAGTAATTCAATAAATTCACCAGATATTACACAGAAAAGCTGTGGCCTCTTCAGAAACCCATTACTACATAACAAGCTCTTCTGCCTTAAAATGCCCTAATGTTGTAAATGAGTAAAATTACACATTAGTATCTCATTAAATGCGTATTAATAAGCTTTACCAATTATTTACTGGGTCTAGGTTCATGTCTAAGAGGAGACTGCTGCTCATCTCTGCTCCCACTGAGGACGACTACTCTTTCCAGCAGCAGCTCTCTGCACTCAACGGACAAGAGTGTCACCTGGGTAAGTAACACAACACGCTGCGTGCTTTGACATTTTAAGTGGATGCACTTTGAGAAAGTTATAGCAGAGTCAGGTTTCTTGACGGTAACTGTACAGTAAGAAACATACTTTCTAATATTTAGACACAGCTAGACATGAGATATCAGTCTGTCAACAAGAAATATATATATTTTTTTATTAATTCAGTGAGCTGAATGATGTTGTTTTTACGCTCTTAATGTTAAAAATATGGCTTCTTGGGTCTTTCCTCAGGTATTCGCCACTTTGCCATGTTAAAACTGATTGGAACGGGAGAAAAAGCATCAGGAACTGTTGAGCTATTCCCCTTAAACGGTAAGCTACAGTTATATACGGCTGTCCATTGTCCCACTACACCAGTGATCCTCACTATTTTTTTGGCACAAGAGCCACATTGGCAGTGCAAAATCAAAAGGCGAGCCACTTTTACGACAACATACTAAGTCACCTTTGTGCATTTCTACATATAAAACCGACTTCCCACAAAAAATAAATAACACGGCCAATACATTTTCATTTAAGACCAGATTTACTTTAATGAGCTCGTTTCTGTCTCTTTTTTATTAAAAAACGGTCCATTTTGTGTTTTACGCTAGCTAGCGGAGCTTACGTCGCCTGCCTGCAAACGTGCGTTGCGCGCTTTCCGTGATTCGCGCTTTCCATGATTCAGCTACGTGAAATGTATTACAATTTATCGCCACGAGATGGCAGTTAAGTAGCATAGCCGGTAAATAGTGGATTGCAATTAAAGGCTACTGATACTGTAAGCTACCATGCGAGCTGCCAATTATAGCTTGACGAGCCGCGCAATGAGTAACTGTGCACTACACCATGGATAATGGATTCAGAGATGTCTAATAAAATAAAAAATATATAAAAAATGATTAGAGTTTAAGGTTGAACTGTTGTTATATTTAGTCTCAGCATTGCAAAATATAGAAAAAAAATAAGTCGTCCCTTTTGTTTTTGCTTTTCGCTGCATTGAGTAACTTTAGCTTTCACTCTGTCTTCCTACCTCCAGGTCGTAGTCAGAGTGAGGTGGAGTCATTATCCCGGGACACGGTCAACAATCTCAAAGAACAACTGAAGATCAGTAAGGACTATTTCAGCATGCTGTTTGTGGGGAAGGATGGCGACGTCAAGGCGTGGTACCCATCACCCATGTGGTCCCTGGATAACATCTACGACCTGGTGGACTCCATGGAGCTTCGTCTCCAGGAGGAGAAGCTGCAGAAGAGGCTGGGTATCCACTGCCCGGCGGAGGACAGAGGCGGCGGAGGAGGAGGCGGCGAGACTGGACACTATCACGGATATGATGAAGACAGGGCAGAGGACACATACCGGTATCACCAATCAGAGGAATAATGAGAGAAAAGGAGTACGAAGATGCTGCAGAGTGAATAAGATCAACCAAACAGGATCTGACTATTGAAAATTAACTCAAACCCGCATCTTCTGGACTCACAGGAATCAATTTAAAAAGCCTAAATATATAATCATGATCCATCTGTCAGATATAAAGCTAGATATTTTACAAATGAATAAAAGCACATTTCAAAAGTTGGGCCGAGAACAATGGCATTGTTTCATTCTAGAAAATCTTAATTAAAGCATATGTGCAGCCTTTCAACTGCTCTTCAGAAAGGCTGGTGGTCTTTTATTATTTGCAGCAGTAAAACAGGACGAACCATCGCTCAAGGCCAAGCACGCTGAGCTTTTTGGCAGCACTTCTGTCCAGTTATTTTCTAACACATTCACTGTGTCAAGTACACACACCGAAAGTTCCTCTGTTGAAACGATGTTGAAACTGAAACTTTAGTTGAAGGAAATAAATGTTATTTTCTCTCACTCAATCCAAACATCTGTTTTTGAACAGCTACAGTGTTCAGGCAGCAAAGAATCACTCTAAACCAAGGCTGTGAGTGCTGAACTCCTTTGCAGCAGCTCCAAAAAATTTGAGTTTGACTTGTCTACGGAGCATTTTTGTTGTAAAAAATAAACGTTGTGGCCAAGAACTATATCTGATAGCTAATGTTTACTTAAAAGCTAACAGGGATTGTTTGATTTGGCACAGCACTTGTCACCAGATAAGAACCTCTGTAAACAGCCAGTACATCGTCCACTGATTTCTTATGGACTCATGCACATTTTTTTCACACTAGCAGTTTCACACTTCCTTGAGCCATACTTGAGTACGTTAAAAACCACACACGTCACACATGCATTAGTGTTAGTTTCTGCTAGTGCAGCAGCACGTTAAGCACGAAAAACGATAAAGATCTACCGATGTAAGTTCAGATAGTGTGAAAGATACTTTTTAAATTATACTTGTAGCAGATGCACCATAACTGCAGGTCTGAAAATACTCAGACATTTTAATAACAATCCGCTTTTAGTCATTTGTCATTTGTAGCTTAGAGTAAAATCACTTTCATAGTGTTTCAAACCCCCCTCCCCCCAAAAAACAGCTTAGCTTAGTGTCAAGGCTGCAAATATCATTACATAGTGGCATACCAAAGACTTGTGCATCACACTCTGGCAGTAAAAAAGTGCTTTGTGGAATGTGACAAAATGCAATTGAAAGCACAACCTGGAGCATTAAGTCCCAGCAGGAAGAGAAAGGACAGACGCACAAAGATAACGTAGAGAACTGCCTCAACAAGGTCTAAAAGGAGTTCATCTACTTTACAGCAACCTTTAAATGCACAAAATAACGACAAAAGGTGAAGTATGAGTAAAACTATATAAGAACAAGAAGTGGGAAGCTGCAGTAAAACGGAAGCTAACTGACACTGTCTCAGATTTGCATGTTGGCATATAGTACCTCCCACATTTCACATAAATGGCAGCCGGGCACATTGGAGTCGTCAGATGACGGATATCGGATCCTTCCACCTGGTACAACCTGGGAGAGTCTGCACGACACGACCTGTTCTGACCTGCTTTGAGTATATGAGGGATGAGCGGTTATTCAAGGTCAATTCTTAAAAAATATGAGATTGGTAACAAGCCATTTGAAGTGTTTCAACCAGTACAGAGAAAAAATATATATGCACAACAATTTGATCAGCCTGGCACATCTTAGCAGGCCAAAATTAAACTATTACTCCAGACAGAAATTCCCCGACTAAAACTTTTTGGGGCGGGAGAAACTTGGGCTTCCTTACTACCAGACACAGTTAAAACTTTGTTGACAGGAGCCGTGCTAACATTTGTGTACATGTGCACCGTCTGTGAAACGTAGTGACTGACCACCACTGAAGCTTTTCTAGATCCTAACCTGACGTCCAGTGCTACTATTAGATCAGTACGATCTTTTTACGCCAAGACAATAAGAAGTAGTCTGAGAGTAATTTCTAACTGTACAAGCCTATGAGAACACAAAGAGACTAATTCATTCTTCATCCTGGTAACCTGGTCAATGGTGTCTGCATCACATACATCTGCCTACAGCACATCACAACAAACTACAAACACTGACCTGCTCCGTCATTCATTCATTTATTTTCAGAAACCGCATTTCCCTTACGAGCATGTTTTTGGACGATGGGAGGAAGCAGGAGCACCCGGAGAGAACCCACGCAGACACAGGGTGGACATGCAAATTCCACACAGGAGTGGTGATAAATACATGCAAAAGTAATCCCTTTGGAATCAGCCTTAACTATATTTCGAGTAACTTACAAAATACAGTATAACTCAACAGGCTAAACTTAGATGGTGAACTGGATGATCACTGTGAGTCATTGGGATTCAAAGCTTTTTCATTGTCAGCATGTTACTGTATCATACTAATATTAGCATTTAGCTCAGTGGCATGAAGTTCATACTAACACATTATTGGTTGTTGGTTGGTGGCTGCTGTCAGGTCTCGTCATTGTTTATGAGAACCACTTTATCTTATTTATGTGGTGTTCAGAGTGGTCGCTAAGGAACAATTCTCACACCCACTGGTGTGTGAGTGAACAGTGGTTGTTAGGCACGGAGGGAAACTGCAGGGAGTTCGCCAGGGATAGGCAAATCCACCTGATCAAAACACACAGATAAGGAAGACTGTGACACTCACATTCACACAAAAACACTCACACTAGTAAGAGAGGAAGTAGTCAGTTGTAGACAGATGCTTATGTCACTGACCAAACTGGAGCATACATACCCCCACAGACAAGCACGCAGACTCACACCCTCAATGCTCTGCCACAGTCTTTGTAATTCTGTCAGTACCTTTCTCTCTTCGACAGCGGCAGAAACTCACACAGAGACGCAGAGCAAACTCTCTCCACCAACTAGTCAGACGCAGCACAGGCGCCTGGGATTGTTGTCGTCAACATGGTGAGTACACCTTAATAAGTAACGCAAAGTAAACAGTGAAACTGTTTCAAGTTCTCACCTCCTTTGTGGTAGAATTGGGCTGTGTAGGGTTGGAAGCTGCAGATTTTACTTTTTAAAAGGGTGACTCTGTAACACCATCCTCAAAAGCTCATTAATTCAGATAAAAATGCGTTTGTTAGAGGCGGTAACTCCACGTATTACAGAGGAAAAGATGTCAAATTGTACTCATGCATTCAGCACAACGAAGACTACATAGTCATCATAGCGAGTCACGTGCCTTCACTTATCAGTCAGTATTGTTGAAGAGCCGTGACATCGTTATTTTATGTAACTTTGTGCTCGATGTTTAAGGCATTTTTGTCAAGTTTCTTCAAACATGTTGTGTGAAAACCATTCTAATTATGGTTGTCAGTTCAGGGTTTTGTGTAGAAGTAGATTGAGCAAGGCGGCTCCGGCCAGCATTTTCATCACACTGGAAATAGAAATCATGGTTCCTCTTTGTTTTGAGCGATAGATATCATTTCTCAGCAGATCACTGGGCTTAAGTAATACTTGTGGCATAAGAATCGCAAAGACAAGCCTATTAAAATTTATATTTGCTCCCAAAAGCGAAAGCAGCTGAACGTTGCAAAAGGGGAAAATAGTTATACAGCACATCTAAACTATACCACTAAAAACAGTAAACTGTGCCTTTAAGGAGGTTGTTTTTTTAACACAGTTTTGTCCATATGGTTTTAAAGCTAGTATTTATTAACGTGGTTTCGCTAAGTACCATGCTAATGATATGGCTACAGTTATTCTAAGCGGCATTTCCAGTATGCGACAAAGTTTTGACAAATTTGCAAGTGAAGCGAAGACATATTTAAAGAAGTGGCAAGTGCAACCGTCTGGTGCACAACACATTGAGCAATTTATAGTTTACTGTGGTTGAGAAACAGAAGTATTTTTGAGGGAAATTTCCTCAGTTTCTTTTCCTCTGTTTTTTTTTGGGTTTTTTTGTTCAACCACATCAGTCCTGATGCCAACACATTTCGTTGTGCCACAGCTGTACGATGTTACTGGCGCCACTGAAGTGACACTGGAGCCAAACGTTGGGGGCAGCCAACACAAAATCTCTGTTCACTGAGAAGATCGTCATCTTTAATGCTTTAATCTTTAAAGTTGAAATTAATATTAGTATTTAATATTAATATTCAACTAAAACCACAATATTTCCCTTTCCCTTTCCAGAAAGTGCTCCGGCATTAAAACTAAATGCCAATTGCGTTTCTTCTAAACAAATGAAATAATCACTAAACACGTGTTTGTGGTAGAACCAAGGGTTGGTAGAATATAACAGCTTCATAACTTAATATTCAACTTTTGCATACAGATGTCTAAACCCACCATAATATAATGGAACATAAGAATAACAGAATTTGCAGTAATTCACATTATAGTGTTTTCTTTAACATGATAGTTAAGTAATAACATAATTATGATTCAGTATAACATATACTTTGAGCTTCATGATTCTTGGCCTTCCCGTTTAGCTTTACTCAGTACTTTGTACTTTCCATCGCCTGGTTTTCCCTCACCTTTACGGCTCTACAGGTGGAAAACCATTAGCTGTGTGTCCTCATGCTCTTATCTCCACTTCCTGGTACAGCGTCTGACTCCGGTCAAACCAGCCTTGTTAAAAAAAAAAAAAGGTGCGGCTGCTACTTCGTCTGTCCACTGTGACACTTTGTGAAACATCTACATGACGATACTGGACCAAATCTGCTATTTTCACTATCATTTCGGAAGTAACTACTGACACGGCTTGGTCATTCAACTCATCTTTCTATAGACGCCCCGTTTGATGGTTTAGTAGAAAACCATCAAACTCTTCTTCAACCCTGACCATAATGCGTCAGGTTTACTTGCACTGACTCTTTCACACGAGGTATAAAATAGGCAAATGCATTTATGACCAGGTCAAGCCAGGAAGTTGGCATAGGCTGTGGTGTCAAGTCAAAACTTATTTATATAGCTCTTATCTGCTATGAAAACTTGCTGGTCAACACTTCATCAGTAGTAGAACTGCTCTATCTCTGTACGTCTGCTTATAATAAAAAACATTCAGTAAAATTTAATGTTTACTATCCATTTATCCATTTAAACCTGTTTAACCTTTTTAAAGAGGCTTTTGAATTAGAGATACATTATACTTTACATTATATAATTATACTTTCCATTACTTTTTACTTTTCAAATGTTGGAAAATCCAGAGCAAGAATAATTCAGCGAGACTTACGTGTATGTTTAAATATAAAGCTAAAGTTCAAATGTATTCAGTTTAAAGTGGTGAGAGTATCACTTAATACTTCCCTGTATCACTCACTCTGTATTTAGTTTATCGTTTTATTTGTATAGTACAAGATTTGGGGCATGAAATTACGCCCATAACGCGTGATGGTTGTCATAAAATGATCTGGCCTGACCACATTTTCACTGCACTCTGGGATTAAAGGACAACAAGTGCCGCAGAGTGAATAAGATCGACCAACCCTCGGGCTTCAGGGTTGTGATAATGCTTTATAGCGCATTTGTGTTTATGAGCGTGAGTGTTTGAGACCTCGAGAAACAAGAAAAAACAAACCGACCGCTTAAATGAGTGATCAAAGAGGAAATGCTGATCAGACGAGCAGTTTCAAATTAAGAGACGAAAATGCCTTAAGAGGAAATAAAGTATTGCAACTTTCTGTTCCTTTTGAACTCTTATTACATCGTATGTGTGCATTGGTGCATCTTGTGGTATTTCATTCCCCCTTTCTTTTTTTATTTGTTGAGCTGAGTTTCTCTTTCATCGTGTCAGTCTGATCATGGATTCTTACTCTGTCCTCTTCTATTCTTTTCAGGATAACAAGGCAGATGTGAAGTCCATCATGGCTCGCTTCCAAGCGAGCGGGTCAAGCACAGATGAGACTTCCTCCACGCCGGGTGTACGCCCCAAACCATCCCTGCAGCCCACCCTCTCAGGCCCGGCCATACAGAAGAAACCTGTCTTGGAGAGCCTCTCGAGCGGTACTCCTCTAAAACCATCCTTCCTGAAAAACACAGCATCCACAAAAAGTGACACAGACTCACATGAACCCAACAAAGCCAAAGCCCTGGCTAACAGGTTCGCCAACATGCAGGATGACAGCAATACCACCAACAAACCTCCCCTTTTTAACAAACAGCAGCCACCCTTGAAATCACCTCATTCACAGTCAACTGAGAATAAATTTCCTGCACAGAAGCCTCCGTTCAACAAACCCTCCCTCAACTCCACCCTGTCTGAATCCAAAATTGGCTTTCCTAAACCCTACTCGGCACCCACCTCCAAGCCCAGCTGGGTGAAAGAAGACAGCGGTGGGGGCACAGCATCTAACACCAGCTCCACAGCACCTAAAGCACCTCATTTTCAACCGAAACCAAGCAGCAGCATTGTAAAACTACGACAGCAGAATGACGACGGACCGTCGGCGGGGGCGAACACGGACACTGCAAGCAAACCTTCACCTCTGCCAAACTCTGCATTTAAGACGCCCTCCAACTTCAGGAATGCTCAGAATATGTTCAAGGAGAAGGACAAGACTGAGCAGACTGAAAGTGGCGGCGACAACAAACCGGCCCTAAGTGTTAGTAACTCCGCTCCTCCTCCTCCGAAACCTCCAGCCAGTAAAAAACCTAGCATAAAGAAGCCAACAAAGCCCTCTCTTCAGGGAAGCAGCGTTAATGGTGATGCTACTTCAGGCCCAAAGCGTAACCCCCTCCCCAACAGTTTAGCTTTGGGTCCTCCTCCTGCCAAACCTAACCGGCCTCCCAAAGTGAACCTGGAGAACTTTAAAAGGCCTGCTGAGGCCTCTGGTGATGGTAAGTTGGGACCTTACACCATAGAAACTACTGCTGACAAGGTCAGCGGGTGTGTTCAGCCAACAGTATGTTCAAAGTGTAGTCACAGGCTCCACCAAAATGGCTTTGGCTTCACACGGTCACAGAGATGTGTGACCACAGTTTTGTGGCTTTAGGGGAACACACAAAAGGTATTTCTTTTACATTTGCCAGCTGTAGAACTGTATTGCGTTAAAGGGCATTCTGGTTTAGTCTATAACCTTATGTCGCTCGCTCTTTTAGATACACCAGAGGTTCCTGTATTGGTGTAGCTAGATGGGTTCTGGTTAAAATTACTATAATTAATAATTCAAATCTATTTTTTTATTAAGTGGGTAGACTTATCTTTTAACTGGTTAATCAGCTGAAGACAACTCAGTGAACTGCACCACAAGTCAAATTTAGAGACACTAAATCCAGTTCGTCAGCCCATCCGCCATCATGAATTTAGAAGCAACTGCCAATGTTTCAAAGCTTTGTGCGTACATCCAAAGCAAACATCCACGCCAAGACTTTCTGCTGTGTGTGCTGGTCATTGTGTATAGTCCGAGCTGAGATGCGAGGACGGAGCTGGAGCTGAGGAAGAACGTGTAGAGTGGGATCGTTTCTCAAGCGGTTTATAGTTACTAAACAGGAGTTTCTAGTCTTGGCTTGACAAACACGACACTGCTTGCTGAAAGCGTACGGCATGCCTGTGTGGCAAACCCCACGCTAACATGATTGGTCAACACTCTTCAGACTAGTAACACCAACCAGAAAGTTTCCAGTACCAAACGCCTGTCCCTCCCTGCTTATTACAGCGCTGTATGTTTATGGAGATTACCTGAGCACTAATATTTTTTATGACTACAGGGGTCATAGACAGTTTTGAGGTAAAGAGACCGATTTCTCTTTCAAAAACATATTGCTGGCTCTGTTAGGAAGAATCAGAAGCACAAAATACAGAATATAGATATATATATTACATATGTCTGTGGTCCCTTGCAATTAATATGCAACAAATACAGTAAAAGCAAAGGTCCCCGTCCTGTCAGCAGGATTAAATGACTTAGGCCTGTAAATATTTTGGAAGTCTCGTGACTGGGTGCTCCTCTGTCCTCTGATGTCTCAAGTTCATTTCCTCTCTAATCTCTTGTAGCCCTACTTTGTAGGCATTTCAGAGATGTGAAAGGGGACTTGTTTCACAAGTCTGTGTGGTTTTTACTCTGGCAGTGTTTGGCCTGCAGTTGTTGTGTACACTTTCGGTTACATGATCAAAAGGCTTCTGTCTGTGCTAGATGATAAGTTATCCATTTTCCATTAAGGCTCCATTTTCAGTGTCTTAGTGAATGAATTTGAATTGTGACCATTCTGTCCAAACTTACTGTAAGTTACACAAAGTTAAAAGACCTTAGATAAGAGACCAAATTCACGGAAACACACTTGGTTCCTCTATTTGTTCGTGACCAAGTTCCCTGTCCAGTTTCTCCTTTCTCCTCCCCCTTCGCTCTCCGCTCTTTCAGCTCAGTTGGTTTCACCACATGGGGAAGTAAGTTCAACAAACAGCGACCGCTCTCAAATGAGAGGCTCTGCTCAGAAACACACACACCTGGTCTATATGTATGTGCAGGTGATGCACAGCTGCTGGCTAAAAACACGGCAGCCTAATTTTCTTCTCTCTGAATGAGTATTGCCTACTTTATTGATATTTTTAGGTCATTTCTTGCCATTTCTCTCTTTTTTTCATAGGCCTGCGGTTCTGCTGTTACTTTGCCTTTTCACTCTGTTGCTAGGATCCCTCATACAGTGAAATTATACACACTTTCACAGTACTTCATCCCAGTTTCAAAATATGAAAGACTGTTTGAAGTTAAACAGACTACCTGTTCACTGTTGTATTGTTTGCTGACTTGTGATTTATTTTTGCAAGGGTCACAAAAATAACATCTCCACTCTGGGAACTGAAAGTCATCAGTTCATCTACCTATCTATACACGCCTCCACATATTTCCACTATTTCACACATTTGGTTTTTGTCATAGGTCTGAGCTTCAAGAAACCCAGCACAACAACTGCTCTGTCCTCACATCTCAGTAACCACAGCAATCACGTGGCCCCGGCTCCACCCCCTCCTGCTGCGCTGCCCAGCCTGCCTCCGCGACACCCTGGAACCATGTCAGTCACACCCACTCATGCACACATGAAAAACACACAGCTGAGTGATGTTTATAGTGAATCGTGTTTGGATGAAGTTAACCATCTTTTGAATACTGTGCTCTCCAGGAACCAGCAGGATGAGGTATATGATGACGTTGATGAATTCAATAGCGCCCCTCCACCGCTACCACCGTCTGCAGGTTCAGTACTGTGCACTAATTGAAGACATAAAAAAACTACCAACTGACAACACGCTTATGGTTTTAGCACCACAGGAAAATAGACGATGTCATGTTGAACTTTTTACCATATTTACACACTAGGAGACGCACATATGCACATGTATATTCTGCTTGTGCATAACAGAAAAAAACAATTGGTCAGATGTTCAAGATAAGACTATGCAACTCTCTGAGTTGCAGGAAACATTAAAAACAGTCTGGCCTGTAGTAGTTAGTCCTACTACTCATGATCGTGGTCGTGGTAAATATTTCAATGTGATCCATTTCCTTTGTAATATTATCACTTTATCACTTTCTTTCCTTTCACTTTCTTCTTTTGCAGGTCACCCGAGTCAGAGGGCAAAGGTGAGATACACTGAACTAATTTTACTTCCATAAATTAGCATGTCAGATAGACAGATACTTCAGCAGCAGAAGAGTGCAGACACCGCAGCAGCAAAGAATGAAACCCTACAGCAACAGACCCATTAGACTTAGATAAACTTTATTCACCCACAAGGGAAATTGCTTGGTCACAGTAGCTGCACATAAAAAACACTCTTACTCTCTATTACTACTGTGCGAAGGCCAGTAACAATGGATTAGTGTGGACACATTACACATTAAACTGTGTGGATACAACACATGCTATATTAATCATATGTCAGAGTGAGGGATGAGCTCAGGTGCCTTGCATGGCTGTAAAATTCCTTGTTTATGAACATATGCATGTACAAATAAAAGGAATTGCACATGGCAGAACACATTAAGAGGGATGTTTGATGTTTCACTTGCAAAGAAATAGCAGCCAATCAAGCAGAAGTTACGAATGTGATGTATCTACAAGCTACAATAAAAAAATGGAAGTAGGAAATGCAGTCACTTGCCAAACATACATAAGTGAAAACTAATGCATTAACAGCCCTGCAGTAAAGCTAAGCTTTATGACTGTTGTAATGTTCAAAAGGAGGTCATTCAACAGCATGATCATTTTGGAGTTTTGAAGTGCATTTGAATTAAACACAAAAGTGTTTCTGTTGTTGCCAAAATAACACAAACTACTGGTACATCATTGTTATTCAGCAGGACTACAAACTGCATTAGTGAACCTAATGAAGGGGTGGTGAATATACACCATAGTCCATACATGCAGTACATCATGGAAAGACGCAAGGTGAATTAATGCCAGTTGTTACTGTTGTTTTCATTTGTGTCTTCTCTGCTCAGGAGGAAAATAACAGTGACGACGACGGAGAGATGTATGAGGATCTTGATGAACGATGGTATGAGACTATCACACGTTAAACATTGAGCTTTCACCTCTTTATCGCTCACTAATGCTGATTTTTAGTAAAAAATTAATTTGATTTTTTTTGGGGAGGGAGGGATATGCCAGGTACTGGTACTGGAGTACTGGTTTCAAGCCCAGTTCAGTTGTTCGTGTGTTACCAATGTTACCAACACCACTCTCTGGTGGCTGTTTTACAACACTACAAGAAGTCGCTCATTCTCACCCTGTTATACTTATTAAAATAAAGAAACAGATACACAAGGCTTGCAATACAGTAATATGTTTTCTGTTTTCATTCAGCTATTTCAGCATTTGTCACCTGCCACCTTTATACATTACATTTTACAATTTAAGCTGTATATAGCATGTCTACCCATTACTAACTCCTCTGTGCTCTCGGTCTCAAAAGGGAAGCGGCTGAACAAAAGCAAGAGAAGAAGAAAGAGAAAGATGAGAAAGAGGAGAAAAAACGACTGGAGGCCGAGAAGAAGGAGCAGAAGGAACGTGAGAAGAAGGAACAAGACGCCAGAAAGAAATTCAAAGTGAGTGGACAGGACTAGAGGCCTCTGATAGATGCAGAGTTTTCATCGTTGTTATTATTTTACTACTATTCACATTCATTCCTGCTTGTGTGTGTTAGCTGACCGGACCCCTGGAGGTCATTCACCAAGGAAAGGCTCGTTCAGACTGTAAAGCCAGCAAGACTGACCTTGCTCTGAAGCAGGGAGACGGCCTGGACATCATCCGTGTCCAGGGAAACCCAGAGGGGAAATGGTTGGGAAGGACGCAGGATGGTTCAAGTACGTTCACAATGTATCCCTCAGTGTGGTTTGTCATCTTTCACCAGTCCGCCTTTATGTCATATGTGTTCAGTCCCACCTGTAAGTACATCATAAAACTGTGATTTTACTTCACCTGCGAAGATTTAGTTGACTGTTAACTATTAGACAGTAAAGGGACAATAAATCACCCGAATGTTTCATTTTGCTTTCACAGTTGGCTACGTGAAGACCACCATGGTGGAAATTGACTTTAACACGCTGAAAAATCGTCAGACTCATCAGGCTCAGTCTAATGAGCCCGAGGTCTACGATGACATTGATGTGGCCTCTCCAGATACCAGGTAACAAGAATGTAAAATAATACGCCATGCCTGTGAGAATGGATAAAGTAAAATGGGAGAAGACATGTTTTCTCACTGAAAACCACCTTAAAAAAACAACATGAAAAGTAAACTTTGTGTTACTAAACTAATTCACTGGTATTATTCACTGCACTAAACGCTGCAGTGCTGGTGGACCTCATGGACGCTGGAGTAGGCAATGTGATAGGGTTTTATTCCAGCTTGACTCAAAATATTAAAGATATAGTTTGATATTATGGAAAATTCAACATTCTGAATTAATTCAGTTGGTCAACTGGGACCGCCGTGCTATCGTAGATGAGTTTGGCATTTGGCAGTCACCATATTTATAAAAGGCAGGAGCTGGGGATGAGCGATGGGTGGCTTCAACACATACAAACCAGGCACATTCAAAAAATGTGCCCATCTTAATATCAACTTTTACACCCATTTTATAAAACATACTATCTGTGTCTGTCAGCAGCAGAATTTTAAGTTAAGTTCCGTACTGAGCCACACTGGGATTAGCTGAGCACACATTGTACCGATAGTACTGATCAGTCTGCAAAGAATTAAGCTGTAATGCCTTTCTGAACCTGGCAGCTTCGTGGAGCACTTCTCTAATCAGAAATCAAAGTTAACTGTGCTTATATCTCACATTTATCTCTCTTTACAGTGGCAACAAAGGACCGGGAGGTACTATTACAATTTTACAGCCATAATATCACATTCTTTGCACTCTGATTACAAAAATTGATTACGGCCGATAACATTGTGCTTTGTTCACTACAGTTGTCCTACCCCCGCTACCAGGAGACGGAGAAATATATGACGATGTTGTTGATCCAAACCTGGAAGTCAGGTGGGAATTTATTTAGTTATTTTTATTATTATTTTTACAAGGAATGAGTAACTGTAGAATTTGCGTTTTGGGCAAAATATACTTGAACTCTTTTACACCAAAACAAACACTAAATGAGGAAAGATACTCAGGAAAGAGTCCAAATGAAATGCAGGTCTTTTCATCCTTGGTTGGCTTTCTAGTCCACCTGAAACCAGGTCTTCTTCTGTGAAGCCCCGTAGCTTCCTGCGGATGTTTGACCGAAACAGACGTCCTGCCAGCACTAAAGAGTAAAATACACTCAGTAGTAAGACTGATCACAGACCTTCTGTCCCCTGTCGTTAACCCCTAATCTCTCAGCCGTCAGTCCGCGGGATGACGCTGCCTTTGAACGTTGATTTTCTCCCCTGATCACTTCTGTCTGAATAACACTGAATACGTATATTAATTAGCCGTTTGATTATTGTATTCTGAGAGGCTCAAATCCAACAGAGGTGTTTAATATAAATGTGTATGTTTGATTATTATGATTTCACTAATCACAAGTGATTTGCATGTGTGTGACTGATGGATGACTTAACTGGAAAATCAAGGCATTAACTGCTAACACCTTCAAAAGCATGTTTTAACAAGATTATTGATTGAAAAAAGTTGTTATTTATGAATAGTGCTATTACTTTGGGCTGCTATATCCAACTGACAAACTTTTAATTGATAAAAATGATGTACTTTTTAATTATTTATTTTCTGTTGTACCAGAGTGCCTCCACCCAGCCAGTTTACAGCAGATGGGACCTCAGGTACAGCTCACTGTGGTGATATTACTTTGTTCTGATCTACCGCTTGTGTTTCCTCTTACAAAGAATGTGACATTTGCGGCATTTACTAGCATAATGTCATGTAGCCTGTGGCCACGGTGGCTGGTGGTGTTTAGCAAATTACACTTTAAATAACACGTGTAATTTAAGTCAAGTTTGCAATTAAAATAAACTTCACTGAACAAGCTGTAGCTGTAACATCTGTCCTGTAATATATATGTAGTAAAGGATTTTAATAAAGTTATTTTGCAGACCATTTAGACGTCACAGACTGTAGACCTTTTTTTTTATATGTATATATAAAATTACATCGCTTTACTTCGCTTATTCTGTTTGGGATTTACATGACATTTTGTCGTAACTTTGGACTTTTGAACATTCAAAGGCATTCTTAAGCTTTTTGTTTTTTTATCAAAATTTGCCCAAAAACATTATGGAAGCATTAAATTTTACCATTAAAAATGCAGATGCCCGTCACATCCTCATTTTATATATATTTACAAACAAACTTGATCTGATAATTTTTTTCTTGTGTTAATACAGATCATCCAGGGCCGATTGACGAGGAGATATATGACGATGTTGACTCTCAAAACGCGCCTCCCCTGCCACCACTGAGCAGGTACGACCACGGTCTTCAAGAAGAATGAACTTCTTCTAATTCCCAACCACTTCCTTCCTTCTCTTACTTGTGTTTATTTCTCATTGAAGCCTGCCAGTCATGAAGGGCAAAGGCAAGGCTGAAGAAATGGACCCAAAGAAGCAGAAGAAGTTTGAAAAAGAGGAGAAGGAATTCAGGAAAAAGTTTAAGGTTTGTCAATATATAACTTACAGTTTCAGTCCTCTACCTGCTCAGATATACTTCCATGAACAGCTTTATAGAATTTAAAGTTGAAAATTTTCTTACAGTATGAGGGGGAGATACAAGTGCTATACCAAGTGACCATCGTTCCCACACTTACTAATAAGAAGTGGAGTGGGAAAGAGCTGCCGATAAAAGCAGGGGAGAAACTTGACGTCATTGTTAAGCCTGTGGATAACAAACTGGTCTGTCGGAATGAGGACGGCAAGTGTGAGTATCTGTTTACTCAAGGTTACAAAGCCCTAGATTATTATTATTAAAAAAAAACAAAAAACTTTTCATTCTGCAAAATCTGCATCTGAACACTAAAATCCGTGTTTTACAGTTGGTTACGTTTCGACCAGCCACATTGTTACAGAGTACGTACAACAAACACTCACACACACACACACATGTTAAGAGAGCAACTAACCAATGTGCACTCTGTACTGACTGTCTGTTTTTTGTTTACAGCGATGGAGATATCTACGATGACATTGGAGATGGTATGTTGAGTTCATTATTATTTAACTGATGAATCATTTTCTGCAGTCTGACTTTATAGAAAATGAATCTCCTCACAATGGTATTATATTTTCTTTTCAGACTGCATTTACGACAATGACTGAGATACACCCTGCACTGGCCTTACTGTCTTATACCGATATTGCTAATTTTCTTGTCTTGTTATTTATTATTGATGATGTACACTGAGAGCTGCCTGTCGTTAGCCTGATAATCGACTGAACTGCCGTTTCATTTTCACCTCACTATTTATTATATAATATCTGATTTGGATATGTGGGTGGAAGGAAGGCTAGTGTAAGTCATTGTGAACAACGTGCCACTGTCTTTCTCAGAACCGAAGCAAAGTCAAACTATTTATGTTGCCTGCAGCACATTAGCAAAGTGGGAAACATTTGTTGAAACAGCAGTATTTGAATATTTCTGTTTATGTTTTCTTCATTTATTTTTTCTCTTTGGCTCTGTCTTTATTTAAATATGCACTCCTCTATGTTTTAGCAAGATCGTAAGAATAGCTGCAGTTCTTAAATTAATAAACGTCACCTGCAATTTTGTTTTGAATTGATGTCTACAACATAATGCTTTATGTACATTACATTGCAACCTGTGAGGCCAATTGAAATTGTAATAGCTTGTAAGGTATGTTTCAACACTTTTAGTGCCAAATTGCTTTTCACACATTGTTTATACTACTATGAAGACAAATTTCTCTACATTTCATTTTTGTCCTGTTGCTAACTTAAGATGATACCTGCTATAAGAGAATAAAGACACTGCCTCTGTTTCATAAAAAGATACTTTGGTTAGGTTTATCTCACACCAATATGCACTGATGTGTGAAACCTGAAAACCAGAGTGTTGTAAGTGCAAATAAATAACGTGTGAAGGCTGAAAAGACCCATCACGATGGTCCCCTCAGAGCAGTGTCTGATCCAGAAATAAGTCAGTGACATTTAGTGGTTGATAGTAGGAACTACTACAGCAACGTTGACCAGCACTTTGGAATTTAAATTTGAATGTCTACACTTGCCAGTTCATTGGATACACTAGTGAACACTAATGTTTATTAATATAACAGTCCTGCACTAAACACAACTCATAATAACTCTTACAATGCTGCCTGTGTTGAAACAGCATCAGAAGAGCGGCAATCCAACTGTATGAGCATTTTGAAGGATTTAGTTTGTGGTGCTGTTAAACTCAGTTGACTTAAACACTAAAGTGTTTCTGTTATTTAGCCGGGCGCTAAAATGGGGTTGTCAAAATAATAGGAACATGTGTTGGTACAAGAGAATACAGTTCAACAGTACTAGTAGTACTTTGAGAGCTCTCTCAGCTATTTTAATCAAGTGCTGAATATCATAACCTTCGCAAAACTAAGGTTTAGTTCAGGACTGTAATATTAGAATAAGTTTATTTTCACAAGTGTACCTAATGAAGTGGCAAGTGACTATCTAGTCTGCTGAAATTAATTGATCCATATTACTATAGAGCACAATGAATAACAGTGATCACACTTACCCAAGATTTAGACTATTCTTACAGACATAGTTGTATACAAAATATTGACATAATTATGTTTTGTGCTCCCATGTCAGAAACACTGTAAGTCTGACCTATTAGCTTTCCTGATTAAATTATTTGCAGACTTTCGTCTCAGTGCAACACAGTAGATATTTTACAGGTGGTTTAATTTTTGTGCCAAAGCTAAATGTGTTTTGCTAAGCTAACTAAGATACTTTAAATCATTTAAAGTTTAAATTATTTTTTATTTGTGTATTTATTTTGCTATGAACGTCGTTACCTTGTCAGCCGGTGAGTCTATGGCTGGTCTATGGGTGAGTCTACTCTGAAATGTTCGGGCCAGCCCGTTGTTTTTATGTTTTTAGTAAAACAGAAAAGAAAAAAATAAAGGAAAAACTATCTCAGTGACAAAATATATGTCTTTATAAGTCAACGTTATCTCGCGTTAGCTTTGTTAGCATTTAACCGTTATGAATTTAAATCCGCCTTTAACTTTCTTCTTCTTCTAAAAAAAAAGTACAACTAAAAAAACAAAAAACAATTTCCGCCAAAACCGGAAGTAACCGCCTCGCTTCACCATGGTTCCGCCAGTCGCAGTGTCTCCGCTCATCAAGGTAATAACAAATAATATTTTAGCCTAAAGATTGTTGCTGTGATTTGAACTGGATAATTTATTATTATTGGAAAAAAAAAAATATTTCACAGTACGTGAACATCTGCGAACTGCTCTGTAATGATGGTTGTGTTAGTAGCATGCTAGCTACTGTTTGCTAGCAATGACATTGAGAGGCTGTACAGGTGAACGTTTCTCTACTAGAACAGCTATAAACCTGCATCTTTCTCGTCTGTCTGATACAAATGACGTTGCCCGTTATTGTTATGTTTAGCTGCAGAGAGTCATATCTGTTAACAGATTATAGTCAATGTTATCCAGTTAAGCTGAAAGGTCAGAGAAAAAGATGGACTTCGCTCATGTCTCGGCTGCTTTGGTGTAGTTTGTGTTGTCATATATGATTATCCCTTAGTTTGCTGAGCGGTATTTGAAAAATTAGTACAGTTAAATACAGAACTGCGGGAATACACACCATGAATAATGTCTCCCTCTCAACTAGTAGTGTTTAAGAGTGACAGTCACGCAGTGGAAGAGCGATGCGAGAGAAACAAAATTATCGTGCTGACATGTCTCATGTCATACACCGTTTGGTGATTAATCACAAATGATTCGCTGTCTAACTGCTTGATTCACTTTTATTTCAGACGGCCAGGTGGTCCGCTCTGCTGCTCGGCATGCTCTATGGCAAACAGCGGTTTGGTAAGTGCGCATGCGCTAGTGAGAGAGAGGGAGTTTCTGACAGCGTTACAGTCCTATGAATTTCATGAGGTATTTTATATCACTTTAAAGGTAAACACATGCGTCTCAAGTCATGGAAGAAATTTTGAATCTTCCTGGCTCCCCTTCATGGTTTGAATACAATTAAAGCACTGTCAGTGATACTAATAACACATTCCAACTGTGGCAATACCTCAAGAGAAAGCATCTTATTATAATAGGGATGCACTTTTGCCAGATTAATATATGTAACAGGTTAGTAGTTATCAAGGTGCTCCTCCTTACAAACCCACAAGGGATCAGTGTGGGCTGCTCAAAACATCCTTTTCATTATTTGTCAAATGGACCATTAATTAAGTTAGTTAAAATCCATTTATTGATTGTGTAATATTATTTTGTTTGCAAAACTGTTTAAAACATAAAGTACTGATTAGAAAATGTGACTCACAAGCTGATGATGTTGAACGGATAAAATAAAACATTCAAGTCTTTTTGCATTTATCCGAAGAATTTGCCCTGATATCACCAAAGAAATAAAAATATTCAAGAAGAATATAGTCCACCTAGACTGAATTTGTGTGATACAAATATACTGTGAATCATTCACACCATGCTGTCATGCACAAGTAATCTGCCTTTAAGATGTCTCATGATGCTGGACTCCCTCTTTGTCTTTGTGATGCTCTACAATAATATGTATACACTATTGACTGACTCTGTTGTTTTTCTTGTTAAGAGCACCTGAAGCCCATTGCGGAGGAGGAGAGGAGGGTTGAGGAAGCAGAGAAGAAGGCCAGAGAGGAGCAGGAGCGGATCTACAAACAGCTGTCTGAAGGTAACACAGGAACGCACACAAGCTTTGTTCCTGTTTCTGTCTGTCTGTCACACAAACCTCTTACACTGCCACATTGTGTTTATTAAATGTTTACATTTTCCCCCTGTTGTTCTCTCTCTGCAGGCAATTCCGACACCATCCTCAAATGAGTATCTGGACCTGTGTTAAATTCCAAACCTAATAAAAATATTTTTAATGTAAGAATGTCATCTTGTCTTGTTTGTATTTTGTAATTTCTTACACTGAAATAAGAAATAATGTAAGAGCTTTTAAACCAGATCATTTTAAATTGTAGCATGAAATGCAAATAAAGGCCACGCTGTACCACACAATTTGTGACTAGAACAGGTGTGTGTGTGCCTGTCCTTCAGTGGGAGATGAGCCTGAGAAAAGAGCATGGTTGTAATCCCGGCCTTGTTTAGCAGCAATCCCAGGATTGGGGTCAGGGACCAGTAGTAGAAAGTGCAGTGTGGACAGAAGTGTTCCCTCAATACTCTTTGTGTGTTGTGTAATACTGTAACCTTTATTAAGAACTCCACGCTGCATGAGAACACATGCTATTACATTTATAATTGTGATGGACATGTGTCAGGGTTAAAGGTAAGTTTCAGCGTCAGTATTTCGCAGGCATTGAATTCACACAGTTGCCTCATAAAAATACATTTGCTTTATTTGGATCATCTTTGTACACATGTAGCACATGAAGAGGCAAGCTTTACAATGCTGGAAATTAAGTCTATTTTAAAAATGTTATGGCCGTATCCACCTCAAGTCAATATTAATTTATTACCTATTATTATACTTTGATATACACACAGCTTATTAGAATAATATAACATTTGTATTTGAGGCAAGCATGATAAACTCAGAATTCAGTTGACAAGGGAAATAAGAAATTTGCCAGTGCTTGCAAATATTACTAATAAGTAGAAATAAGCATCTACGTTTCAACTAGAAAAATATTTTTTATATTTACAGGAAGGGAGGCAGTATGTACAAGTCATTACACAAAGCTTCTTTATGCTGTATTAAACAGCCTTTATTGCCTTCAAGGCTTATATTTTTGGGGTTGTAATTATTATAGCAGCTTGATGACTCAATGGTTAGTGCTGGTGCCTCACAGCACAGCAGTCTGTAGTTTTAGGTCTTGGACCCTATGGTTATTTTGTGAGGTTTGCATGTTCTTCATGTGTTTCCTCCCTCATCAAACACATGGTTGGTCATTAGTATAATACCTGGTGCTGATTGATCCCCAGTATGGTTAGGGTGTTCTCGTAGTCGGCATGGGTCCAATGCAAAGATTAGTTTTCAAATGGGGATTCATTTGGTGTAATTCACGCTTTACAGCCGTATGAGTGAACTTCCTTGGTCGAAATCCATCTCTCCGATCATAATATAAACAAGCACGGTAGATTTAAGATTCAAACAACAGAATGAACTGAATGCATCAGTTCTATCTGGAATCACCTGAACCACTCTTATTTCATTTGTGTTACTATAAAACTTATCCTCAGCTACATATATACGGTGTAAAGGCATCATGAATAAGCATCTATAGACCTGTTTGCATCTCTATTGCACTGCTTTAATATTTATGATTAACTATAGAATCGCTGAACGTCTACCTTTGGCTCTCTGCAGTCAAGGTAAACAAACTCTCAATTGTAAATAGTGAGTGACTGGAAGGAGTGAACATCACATTAACTTAAAGAATAAAGGTTTGTTTCTATCCGTTATCTATATTTCTGTGACAACAAAACAAATGTTACAATAATGCACAATATACATTCTGTACAGCCTAAGTAATTACAGAAAACCTTGTGTCTGCTCGTAAATAATACACATTGTACAGGGGTATCATTGACTGCAAGGATGTATAAACAAGTTGTGCCCTGCAGTGCTTGCTGCAGGTGTGGTCTGTAGGTTTGATGGTTCACAACAAATATGCACATACACTGTAGTTGCCATTAATTCTCATATTAGGGAAACTATTTTGAAGATAAAAGAAATCTGAAAAGCAGCAATCACCTCTCAATTCATTTAAGTACGATGATTTTGAAGATAGCGAGGAGCAGGTGGTCGACACGACATGTTTCTGTTGAAGTGGTGATGTCCTGCATAGTTCTTTTTGTTTTTTGGCTCACCTTGTTAGTGTCCCATGAAGGTAAAACATTGCTCTTCTTGGTGAGGATCTCTCCTTGTTCGGGTTTTTCTTTTTTGATGAAACTGTTTTTTCCTGAAGATATTCTACGGGGCTGTGCATCCATGGGTCTGTCTTCCAGTTTTAATGACATGGTTTCCTTGGCGGTGTGACCGTCAGTCCATCCTGAGCGTCTGTGTGCAGCCCCCATGGCGTACACAATACTTTTAGCACACGGAGCAGGTCTTGGAGCCCGACCCTCCACCACCGGCATTGTTTGCAGCTGCTGAACGGATACACATTAAACGTGACTATATTTGTCAAATAGGGATTCTTAAAGTAAATGGTTTTTGGCTAATTTAAGCTTTAATACAATTTAAAATGACAAACAATCACAGTGACCTTTAATAAACATTCCAAGAATTAATTGTAGAACAGTGATTATTATATTTTAAAGGATCACTGCACCTTTACTGGCTGTAGCTGCCTCCTTTGCAGCCTTTTCTTCCTCCATAGCTTTGAGTTTAGCCTCGTACTCTTCTTTTTTAGCATTCCACTCCTTCCTGTTATTTATGATGCCGTCCAGCATTGGCTGGATTTGTGGGTGGAAGCGAGAAAACTCCTGAAAGGGTGACAGTGGAACAGTTCATGTGAAGGCGCTTGTACACACCTAATGATCTGCTGGCTTTTATCTTTTTAGACTAACTGTGAGCATTTTGTATAGGAGCAGCAAAACATGATTGGCGTCAACTGCAAAGTGCAATGTAGTGTATAGTGTTATGGATTAAAAATAAATATTAAACATTACCTTGTAGACAAACGTGCAGACAAAGTCAATGAAACCACACTGTAGCTTTGGAAGTTCTGCAGCTTTGTTCCTGTCCATCATGGGCTGTCGGGAGGGGCAGAAGTTTGTAATACTCAGAACGGTCATTTGGATATCAGTGTTAGCCAGATCCTACAGTAGCTGGGACGTCTGGCTTCTTATACTGCTGCTTACTCACTACTTTTACAATACAGCTCAGCGTTTTTGATTAGCACTTCAGGAGATGGAGTGAAAGCAGCATCTTGAATTTCACCCAAGCAACAGTGACCTGGATCCCACATGCCACATGTTTCAGGAAGATTTGTTGTGAGCCATTCTGCCGGTATGTGTGTTTTTCATGCAACTCACAATGGGTTGTTGTTCAAGTACTGTCCTCTCCAGGTCACCCTGCTCCCAAAACTCTGCTGCCACAGACAAGGCAACCTGAAAGACAAACACCCACAGTTATCACTTCAAAAACAGTTGCTCTAATGTTATCAGAATGCAATTTATTTCAGTGAACTTGTGAACATCAGCTAAAGTCCTTGATTAAATCCTTGATTTATCAATTGCCGTGCTTCTCACCTTGCTCTGTACTTCCCATGGCTTAGTGATAGCGGACAAGTCACACGCAGTCATCATCATCGCCCTGAAAAGGAAAAATATTTAGAGGATCAGAGGAATGTACGGTAACTTGAGAACATTGTACATGTCATTGGTACTCACATGACGATCTCTTTTCTGGTTGTTTCTAGTGACATGAAGTCGACCCACTTCTTTTCATCCTCATACGTATGTGAAAGGTCCACGATCTTTTGGAACATGGTTCTCTTCCTGGCAAGGTACGAGGAGAAGGGACACCTTACTATTTTTCCCTTTCATGTATTTTTACAGTATAAGGGAATGCGTTTAGAGTATGTGCTGACTTGAAATAAAGAGCCAGATCAGTGGCGATGATGGCGATGTCCATGAGATGAATCACGTGTTCCACTTGTCGTCTGTTAAGGTTCTGGTAGATGTTCAGTGACTGCAGATGAGATCAGGGGAAGAGAGGTGGTCATGATTACTGAGTGGATGGGGGAGGGGAATAATAGTAAAAGTATTCATGCGTTTTTCTTTCTCACTTCATCAGCCAAGAGGAACTTTCCAAACTCTAGATGGTGTCGTTCCAGGATGGAGGAGCCATGTAATTTGGCCAGAGGGTTCCCGGATCTGTTGGAGTAAATAACAGTCCTTAGATACCAGCAGCATCAAATGTAGGTATGAGGACACATGCATGTATGAGGTACTATTGCACTATTGGACACGAGTGCTTGCTGACTGTTGCCCATAACAAAAATGGGCAGGATATTCCTCATGAATGATGCCGATGGTCATTGTCACCATGCAGAAATTAATGGAAGCTAACAGCTATATGGCTAACGGCATTGTCGCCCTTTTTTAACAACCTTAAACCAGGTTGATGTGTTGTGTGTGCATACAAGCATATAATGGTAATATTTAGCATTAAGAGACACAGCAGTAGTGTGGTGGTACTGGAGGCACTGATTAACCCATACACACTAGCATGTTGTAAAGTATAGGAAGATTGTTTTTCTTTTCTAATATAAGAAATCAAAAAGATCCTGAAAGTACTTACTTGACCTGGTACAAGTTGTTTGTCCCTCTGTGATCAATATCGTGCAGGAATCCTGCAGTTATCATGGCCATGACCTCCAAGTCAGTGTAGTAGCGCTTCAGCAACCCTGTCTGAGCACACAAAGACACACACAGAATGGTTATAACACAGACAGAGCACAGTATCCATACCTTGGTAGACTAAAACTGTAAACAGACACTGATATACACCAGTATAGGATTACCGTTAATAGTGTGAACATGGTCTGCCCCACGTTAAAGCCATGACGCCAGTTGTGGTAGGTGATTTTTCTGTAGCCTTTACTGACTGAGTACATGAAACGAACCAGCACCTAAAAGCAACCCAGAGAATATATGAATTACATAAACTGTAGTAAGATCACAACCAGCTGGTTGTCCACAGTTAGAAGATAAAATATGTTATGCGTTTACTTTACCTCTTGAGGGACCTGGAACTTCTTGACCACGCCGACCTCGTAGTACATCTGGATCCCGCACTTCACCAGGTCCATCTCTGTGCATTTAAAATCCGAAAAGTGGAACTCGTAGATCTCAAACTTCTTAATCAGCGGAGGTAGGTCTTTTTTCTAAGAAGGAAACGGAACAAAAGCAGGGTGTAATTTTTCAATTTCTCATGACTCATAAGTATGTGAATGTGAAGGCCAATTTGCCTTCTTTTCTAGATGCTAAATGCTATTTGGGGACAAATTAAATGTGTTGGAGACATAAGGGTGTAGATTTGAGCATTACCAGGATAGCTAGCAGCTCCTCCTCTTCACAGTCTCTGGGTTCGGCCTGATAGACATCTCTAGTGTTCTGGGAGAGATTAGAAAAGCCAGTTATAAATGATGTGCTCCAACTGAACAAACAGCAAGTACAGAAGTGATAAGAGGCTGGTAAATGACAATGTTAGGTAGATACAGAACGGAAAATATGAATTAAAAAGCTTTTGTGTTTTAGATGCTGGACTCCCACTGTCCTGTCTGTTAATGAGAACAGTAATATTTCACTTTTATTTCACCCTGTGAGTCCCATTAAGGTTGGAAACCTCCGTTTCCTGAATATTATAGTGTTTATGGTTGATTAACAACGAACAGTAGACCAGTACTGACCAGGATATTCTGAATCTCGTCATCCCGACACTTGACATGGTAGAGCACCATGTCCTGCGCAATGTCTTTGCGGTTTTCAAGCTTGTTCATCTTGTCGTACGTGTCAGTGTTCAAAACTGACCATCCCAGGAACTGAGTCAAAGCCTGAGAGACGGGGCAATCAGAAGCAGATTAGGATGAACGTTACACATACAGACGTTATTGCGGACCAGGTACCTCATGCATACAAATGATGATGTTGATGTTACCTCCATGAGCTGCTCATCCTGATCGTCAAAAGGCTTTCCATCTTTCCTGTTGTAAAACGTGGCCACACCGACTATCTCTTCTTTTTTGTTGACGATTGGCAGCGATAGAACATTTTTTATGGTCCAGCCGCTGTTGTCCAGCGGTTCTTTCTGCAAAATTCAAACACCAAGAAAACGTTTGTCTTCCTCTAAGGGGAACAAAAGTGTAGCCAGTGGCGTCTCTTACCTGAAACTGGAACGTTTCGTCAGCTGCTGCGTTCATAATGTTACAAATCTAAGGAGCAGAAGGAGGACACACTGATCAGTTTGTGCAGACACATTCATCTTCAGTACTGACAGCTTGGAGTAATGATTTAAGAAAGGAAACTCACGAAACCACTCTCGGCAACATAAGTAGGGAGGCCACTACTCAAGGCCCAGTGGTCTGCAGGTGGACCCCTGTATGGCAGACAGACAGAAGTCATTGGTTATCATTGGGCTACAGATGATCTGCTCTTATAAAATAAAAAAAAGTACACATAAATTGGCCTAAATAATACAATTCTCCAACTTCTGAAAAACAAATAATACTAGGCTGAATGTTAATACATGACCACATTTTTATTTTTACTTACGGTATTACTTTGATGTCTTCTTTTCCATGTAATATATAATCAATCACCTTGTAGAAAATAACTTCCTACAAAAACAATAAAATTTGAAGTTTAGAGAGAGAACCTGAACCAGAAGAACCAGAAAGCTACAACCAATCAAAGTGATGATAGATCAACGAAATGGACTAATTTACCCTGCCATCAGGGGTTACAGGGCCAGAGTAAGGTGCCTGCTCTCCCATCAACACTGGCCAGATGTCAAAGAACTCCTGGAAGGAGACAGAGGAATAATGTTTAACCTCATGGTAATATATGCACAGCATTGCAGGCAACAGGCACAGAAAGACACGTTACCTTTTCCTTCGTCATGTCTAGCAAGCCAACGGAGTAGCGGTCACAGTTGAGGTAGGCTCGGACTGTGTACAAGGCTTTGTGAAACTGTCGCTCAATGTCTGTCAGCTCCTCAAACACCTTGTTGGCAGACCACAGCAGCAGCTAGGAAACACATGACACATACGCAACGGAGCAGCGATGTGAAAAGAGCGCACAAATTATGCAGAATGAAAAAAGGCAAACTTGGACCAGGCTGAAGCGAGTACCTGTCCTTTACGTGTCTCACAGTTGTGCAGGTAACTCAGGTGGAAGATCTTCAAGTTCAAAGAGGCAATCTTCAGATACTTTAAAAAAAGCTGAATGGACGAACAAGGCAAAGAAAAATATGTCACAACAAAACTTCACACTTCAAGAAAGATTGAAACAAATATATGTTAAAGTGTGATTATATGAGATAGAAGAGGATCTAAATATTCTTTAAACTCCACTCTACTCTTCCTCGTGTTTCTGCACACATTGTGTTTGTCTTCTATGGCATCTACACTAAAATGCCAATATTCTGGCTAAATGTTTACAATATAGTAAAACATGAAAAGCCGTATGCAGACAGCTTATCTTTATAATTACTTTCAACACATTCTCTTCTAAACTATGCCCTATTGTTATGTTACTGGAAATATCTTCATTACTGCTCTTATTTAGAAAATGTACATTAGATTCTTTTGTTATATCCGTCTTAATGTTACACCACTGGCCTCAAGGTTCATTCACCTCAGGCTTACTTCCATTTTGAAGAGTTGTTTATCCCTAATTAGGATGAGACCATCATAAATGACGGATTAATGACCTGATGTATATTGAACACACTGTGGTCCACCTCTTAAAGTCTTTAATGACCCACCAGTATGCTCGGAGGAAATTCCCTCTCCCTCTAAAAGAGGTAGATAGTTTTTGACTCAAAGGCAGTAACAGATTATTTGATTGTGCTCACATCTTCATCCTCATCAGTGAAATGAGGTCCCGTGGTCTTGTTTATCGCCATGATCACTCCAACCATGTCTTTGCCGTTGAGGATGGGAGTTGCCAAAACGTTCCTGGTCTGATATTCTGTGAGTTCGTCCACGAAGGAGCTGAAGTGCTGGTTCTAAAAGTCAGAAAAGAGGCCTTTAGTACATACAGAAATATATTTGTAAAAAGTGGATGTATAAGATTATAAATAAATAAGATGTGGGTAATTCTAAGCCTTTACAACCAAAACAACAACCACCATTTTAGTCACAGATCTCATAGCTGTATTTTAACCATCTGTTGCATAATTTTATTGGTTGTATAATCAAACTACAGAGGAAACAGTTATGTATGCATATTCAGCTGGATATATTAAAGAACTTTACGCAAATTTCTCATTTCATTAAAATCCTAATAGAATACAAATGCATGCTATGGATGCCATGTATCTAAGTAAACTGGTTTTGATCTGTTTTAGATTCCTGCTGACTAAATGCCAGAGGCGTCTAATCCACAGCTCGAGCAGAGGCTGATGGGATCTGAAAATAAATGGATTATGTCTGACAAGGGGATTTACACCCTCCCTTAGTGAAGTATAGATATGTGTGTGTGTGTGTGTGATGGACACTCGTTGCGACAAACAGGCTGTGGTCAGGATGTATGAAAGCACTTTTTAATGTGTGCTTCATGGAAAAATGCAGATTTATTAAGGGCGTGCAATCAAAAGTAAACGAAGTTCAGTTTTATGTAGAAATAAAATAAAAATGATTGTGGTTTTATTTCAGAAGCAGGAGAGTAGATAAAGTCGATTTGAAATGTTGATTAATTTTGTTCCTTGTGCTACCACTATTTTTTTTTTTGAAGAGAAAATCCCAAACAATTAGTTTTTAGTTTATATGAAATGTAAATGCCCTATTTGACAGGGACAGTGCACATTAATGAACATCTATCCAGCCAGCAATAGACGTAAATATACCAGATTATAGCAACAATGCTAATTTGCATCCACAGTCCCTAGGCAGGTAACACAACAACATGATAAGACATGGGACAGGATAATAGATCACAATAAGAGCACATCACAAAATAGTACACTGCTAAGAAAATAAAAGTTAAAAATTATGAGAATTTAACTGTCAGAGATCTTTCCAACGTCACTATTATTTGACTGTAACTCTCTATTCTATTGTGAAAACACCCTCCGCAATGAAGTGAACTTTACAAGGCTTCCCTGGGCTGGTTGTCTTGGTCATATAAGATCAGCATCATGTTATTTTAAGCCTTGACCTACATCTGTTATCAGCACAGATATTTCTAAAAATCCTTCCAGGCGTCTTGATCTCTTCCTGTCTTGTACACATAATTATTTATGACTAATAAACTTAATCACCAGTTAAAGCCCCCGTGTGTGTGACTCAGGTATCTCCTGGTGGTGATATCATGAATCACACTCTGACAGACAGATGGAGCTTCATTATCCTAAAGCTAGGAAGTAGTGTTCACTAACTAATTAATGAACTAATCTCCTCCCTTACCTGTGTGACATCTTTAACATTAACGGTCTTCTTGGTCAGGGCCACGTGGCCCACTATTCCCATGTCCAGTGGGTAGACGATCTCAGAGTCTGGCGGCACCACGCAGTCATCCAGCTCTGCCTCATTGTTGACGTTGAAGAGCCTCGTGGCGAGCTCTCCAATGCCGTTCCGCTGCCGGTACATGAACAGGCTGCAGCGGTCGGCGTGGATGAGCGCGCTGAGTCTCTTCAGGATCTTGAAGACCACCTTTTCCATGTTAATGTTCTCTTGCATGTCTTTGATCAGGTCATACATGATTTTGCTCTCTTCAACCTTAAAAACGTAGACAAGAAAACCAATTTAAGAGAATTATCTTGACAGAGACTCAATCAGAAACCACCGTAACCACTGCTCAAAGTTTTTTTTTTCCATTAAGGAAGTAATTCAAAAGTAATTTACCTGACTGAGCTCCTGAAACTGGCCAAAGTCAATCTGTTTCTCAGGGAGTCCTGATATCTTCGATATGGAGGACGGATTCAGCTTCTTGGCAAAGTACTGTTTAGCAAAGTCAGGGTTCCCTTTAAGGAACTTTTCCACGTCTTCCTTTTGCACACCCATGGTTCCTTCTCCCTCCTCTTCTCCCAAATGTCCCGGTCTTCTCCCTCTTCAGCTCAGTGATGGAGCTCCCGCTGGGTCCAACGCTGCTCTAAAAGAGCCACCTCCAACTTCTCCAACTAGAAACGAAATGAGCAAAACATTTCTCACACGGCCACTACCGTTTTTCCACTGTATGCCTTGAAGCAAGAAAGAAATCTTACCCAGGTGTTATACGGAAAGGGGGAGAACAGAAGTGGACACATTCAATTGCAGGTAAAAAAAAATAATAATCCCCCGCTGTTAGTGGGATGAGCGGACTGAGTGAGGGAGAAGGCAGAGGGCTGAATCCAATCCTTCTGTCATCAGCAGATAGTGCTGAAGGTTAGAGGGATCTGCCTATGCTAAACTCATCAGCTGATCATGTAGTAACAGATATGTGGGACAAATGATCCAGCCTCCAGTATGCTTCAGTACATTCAGTGCATGCAATACACAGATCAGAGTATAAATAACACAGAAATATGTGATCACTTTACACTTAAAGTAAGCTTTAAATAAACTAAATGGGGTAGAAATGTTGCACACTGAACCAGAAGGATACATCAGGTTATAGGTTCTCCTGCAAAATTTGTGCAGTGATTAACTTCAGTAACAAATAACAATATAACATTCACAGTTTATATAGATTGTACAGGATACACTGCACATGCATCCATAGCCTTTGCCTATAATATTTGTATTATGTTATCCATAGTTTTCATGGTTCGTCTACAGTATTTAAGCTTTTTAAGCCTTTACTAAACAAGGCCTCCCCTATTACAAGCCCTAGTTAGTTAGGACACTCGCTGATTATCTCAGCACCCAAACTCTCTGTCTTTGTCCAGGTGCAGTCTTTTAACGTATTCAAGCTGCGGCGACACAGAATGGAAATCATCTGCACTTTTGGAGGATAATTAATCCTTTCATTCAGAGCAGGGAGGACCTGTCTGGTCTATAATAAGGTTCCATAAACACCTTAAACAAAAGGTCAAACGGATAATCTGCTTCCATTATAATAGATTACGGCAGGTCCATTGTGTGTCAGTGAGACATAGAGTGAGTGATGGAAAAATGGCGTGTAAATGGTGTTGCATTATCTGTATTTATCATCTGAATAGAAATCAGACTGCGGTAGTTGTTACCTTGCTACGGTACACACTCAGTACTGTGAAATCTGTTCTGCAACCATGCTAACAAGAGTCTTCAGCTGTGCTATCTGCTTCTCTAGGCCACCACTGGGCACAATTGAGCTTTGAACTAAATGCTAATATGAACATGCTAACATGCACGTTGATAATGATAGAACAAGCTAATGCTAAGTAGTATCCTCTTCTCCTTCTTGCCACCTGTTAGCATTTATTCATTAGCAACACAAAGCAGCGACAGTTGAAGGTGGGAATGCCATCAGTTTTGCAGGTATTATGCTGTATTTATTAACTACTGAATAAATGATTATTATTATTTTTTACCTTATGCTGGTTCTAGACATTTCATGGCAGTCCACCTAATATGGTATAACTTATATATTTAATATATTTAATTTACCACTCTTTCATTCTTTTCATCACAACCGATGTGTGATTTTACGGTTATTTTTTTATTTTGACATACTATTAATACTATAATTACTATATGTAAAACCACACTAAAAACATGAAGTGGGAAAAACACAGACATGATGCATAACAATACATTTTTTTCAAACGTTTATGCACAGCGTCTGCTGGAGCCTATCCCAGCTGTCATCGAGCAAGAGGCAGGGGTCGCCAGTCCATAGCAGGGCCAACATTCACACTCACATGCACACCTACGGCCAATTTAGAATCACCAATTAACCAAACGAGCATGTCTTTGGATGGTGGGAGGAAGCCGGAGTACCCGGAGAGAACCCACGCAGACACAGGGAGAACATGCAAACTCCACACAGAAGTCGAGTGGATTCGAACCGGTGAGGCATCAGTGCTAACCACCTCTCCACTGTGCCGCCCATTTTTATTTTTGCACAATTTACACAATTTAAAAAGTGGCATAGTTGAAGTTGGCACTTTTCTCCTCAGTGAGACTGCGTCTTGCTGCTACGTCGTCTTAAACTGGTCATGTGATGCTCGACTCCAGAGGGTTAAATGAAGATCTCTTCAGGAACAATATGAGGAGAGAATGAACAACAAGAGCCACCATATCGTCATGTGACTGTTTGTAAGACAGACAGACAGACAGACAGACAGACAGACAGACAGACAGACAGACAGATAGATAGATAGATAGATAGATAGATAGATAGATAACGTATGTATACAATTACAATATTAGAGAATATACACCGATCAGGCATAACATTATAACCTAAAATTGTGTAGGTCTTCCTCCAAAGGTTGTGACTCACCACATCATCATCCTCATCACTGCGGATCATCCCACAGATACTTGATCAGTTTGGGATCTAGGTCAACACCTTGTGCTGTTTGTGCTGTCATGTTTCTAAACCGTTTTTGTGTGTGTGCCTGTATCAGGCTGCATCCTGCTGGGGATGGTTGCTGCCATCAAGGAGTGTCATTGCTATGGGGTGGGGGTGCCTGGTCTGGTCTAGGTGGGACACTGTATTGCCACAATATTATAATATTTATTTTTTTAATGTGGCTGATTGGTGCAAGTGTGGATGTTTTGAGAATGTGTGTACAGATATAACTGCAACTTCAATAAGGGACATTTTTTGTGCTTTTTATTTGGTTTGTATCATTTACTTCTGTCAGTGGTTTGAATGTTGTGGCTGATCGGTGTATATAGATCTGAAAATGTAGGGTAACATAAAATTTATATGCATTGTGCACAGAATATACGAATATAGATAAGCTTGAAATGTGAGCCTATACTTTGTTTTTGCAAGATCAGGTACTATTATAAATAAATAAAGTTGTCTATCTATCTACTACTACTACTTACACTACTTCTTCTTAGTTGCAATACTGGCATGAACCATGAGATGGCAGCAGACGCACATGTCATACGCCTGTGTCCCCATGTGCCCTTGTGTAAAGTACTTCTGGTCTGTTGGTGACTTATTTTGGTCTGTGTGCACTGAATAATAATGTTAATCAAAATGTGTGTGTGTGTTCCAAAATGTGATTTCCTGGTCATTCATCGTTTCAGTACGCATAGCTGATATTAAACTCAAAATGACAAAAGACCCCAGTTGGACACAGACCAAGAGGTTCCAATGGATGGTCAGCAGCTTTAGTCATAGCAACAGTACCAAACAATGTTAAAAATATGTGCAATAGAGGAAGTTCTGTTTGTTACCAAGACACTGGCACTCAATAGGAGCGGCTTGTCCGGTGAAAGGTAAGCTGTGCTGTCATGCGCCTCGTGCCGTCACCCTGGACAGGTCGCCAGTCTATCACAAGGCTAACACAGAGAGACAGACAAGCATTTCCACTCACATGCATACTTAACTGTTGATTTAGAATCACTAATTAACCTAATGAGCATGTCTTTGGATGGTGGGAGGAAGCCGGAGTACCCGAAAACAACGTGTGCAGACATTTACATATAGTCAGATATTCTTAAATCTTTTTATAGCCTAAGACCTGAATAAACAGTTGTTGAACAAACATAGGCCACAACCTAGAATGCAAAGCAAGTGACCTCATATTTGATTAATAGAAGTAGAAGAGGGGCATTTTGTCAGCTTTCACTTTAGCCTCCTAATTAAACAAAATATAAAATTAATGTTTTTTGGGGTTTTTTTTTGCACATAGATGTTTATTTGTGATTTAAATAGGTGTCTAGTATGTCTATTCTTATCAGTCATCTATTTCAGTCCATCCAAGCAGGATTATAGTACTGAGCAGAACCCTAGTAGATCAGCTGACTTGATAGATGTGCCTGTCTGTGTCCTCAGTGATGAGACAGTTTACTGTGTGGGCTCAGTCTGACTAGCAAAACAGCCAAACAAGAGGAAAACAACTCATTACATGTTATGTTTTGTCAGCAGTAATCTGAAGTGACCAGTGAGAGTTCACAAACGTATGCCCGTGGGCACGGACATATTGTTCTGTTTTTGCTAATAATAAAATCCCCGTTTGGAATACTTAATCATCTAATTATCTAACTGTATTATTTGGATGTGTTGACAGGGGATGTTCTTAAAGGATTACATCTCGATTGCTCAACCAAAAGTAGACAACATAACTACTGTAGAGAGTCCAAATCTATTTACTCTCTCAACTTCCGGGTACCAGTTAATGTGAAGAAATGCAGCCTTATCCTTTTTACATTTCGCTGTTATTCAGCTTTGTCCAAATATAGTTCTGTGACTTTGAATCAAATTTGTTCATAGTCGGTTATTTCCTGATGCAGGAGTTTTAAAACACCTCTCACTCAGTGGAAGAATGGTTTTATGTAAATGCTTTCATCAAAACTGTGTGAGAAAAAAATGGCTTGTCTAAATTTAAAGAAACTCCACCAGTCCCGGTCTGGGATTGTATCTTATAAAAGCCCAACCGTTATTTAAAGGCTACTCAGAGTACCACATTCACTGACTAGTACTCCTATGACGAGCATGTATGAAACATTTCTTATGCTTAGCTTCTTTTGCCTGCAACTTCGTAGAGTGACAGTTTTTAGAATAGTTCAATAAAATGCATTATTATAAATCTATGATGTATTCTTTTGATTAGAAAGGGGTGAAAATGTTTAGTTTTGCTGAGGTTCTTGAATATCTCTGAGATCTGGTAATAAGGATTAAGTGACTAAGTGGAATTCAAGATTATCTAAAGTCTAAAGAATCTACTAAGAGTCTAAGATTGTTCATTTCTGCTTTGCAGCTGCTACTCACTTAATTTGGGGCCTGTGGGTTAAGAAGACATTAAGGATCATGTCTGAAATCATTTTAAGTTTGTTGCTGATGTTTAGCTGTTTGTCAAAAAATGCCATGTCAGGAACTGTATACCTGAATTTGACTTGTTTTTAAGTCTAGTTTCACAGAACACATTGGTGCCATTTGTACCAGTTTGGGACTTTTCCATAAATGTGTATTTGTTACTGGCTTTTGTACCGAGGTCTCTCTTGAAAAATAGGTTTTATATATACTTTTTTTTTTAGGTTTGTCTGTAAAAAATGTCTGCACTTCAAGCTGCTATAAGAAAAAGATTATTGATTTAAAACAAATACACTTGGTTCACCTAAGACAATGTGGCATCTACGTGTTTGAATCAATTTAAAAAATCATTCTTGTTTTATCTTCAGTGTTTTAAATTTAAAGTTAAATAATGCAGACATTAATACATTTTACACCATGCATTAGACATGTGTAAATGTTCCCCTGGTTGGTTAAGTAAATTCAGACAAAACTACAGCTTTTTTTAAAAAATAACTTACATCAGCCAGTTTAATAAAAAGCCTACCAATACTTTTATAGTTTGCATGTTGCTCACATTTTTATCACAGCTCCTTTCTCAGATCTGCAGTGCATGTGCTTGCACTTCCTCACCGTTACATAAAGGTCTAATTGTTTTTATAGTAAGTCTTGGGCAGGTTTGAACACTCAAGCCAGATTACGGTAAGGATTTCAACCCAACAGGATTACCTCTAGATTTAAGCACCTTATTTAGTCCCAAGCAATGAAAATCAGCCATAAGCTCGTCTGTGGTGCTTGTATATAAAGGCAGCTGCAGACACAAGACACTATCTGGTGGATAACCACGAACAGAACTTGAATTTTAATCAACTCTTGCTACTTTGACCCAAAACAGGTAAGATGCGGACATTTTAAATGTTACAGGACAGTTAGTGTTCTCTGGATTTCTTCTGCAGTAATGATCAGAAAGCTTGTGATCATCATGCTGTATGTTGGTATCAAAGATTGTTGTCTGTGTGAGATTTTTCTGGAGTGTATTTTGAGACTGAACATTTACCACAGAAGTGTTTCATTGCCATGTATACTGATGGTACATTTATGATATCAGTACGAGTTGATAGACTAAGTTTAGTTTCAAATTCATGAATCTATTTGAGCCTCTAATCAGAATCCTAGCAGGAATAATACCACAGGTCCTTTGGTCGTCGGACCGTTAAAACACTGACATATATTTATTTTCATTGTAGAATGGGATCCTCTAAGCTGGCCCTGCTGCTGGTCTTCGTGTCCTGCGTGGAGCGCTGCCTGTCTGCTGACTGTGTGGTTGACCGCTTCTCAGTCAAGGAGGACTTCGACCCCAAAAGGGTACGTGAATTAATAACACGCAAATAGCACGCATATTAAAAGAAGAAAGGGTCTGACACTCTTTCCCCTTTCCTTTTCATTGCAGTACGCAGGAAAGTGGTACGCGCTGCAGAAGAAAGACCCAGAGGGCTTGTTCCTGCAGGACAACATCTCAGCTGAGTACACCATTGACGATGATGGCTCCATGACTGCCTCCTCCAAGGGACGCGTCACCCTGTTCGGGTGAGTTGGAAAGCCATTTAGAGTTTCTGGAGATACTGGCTTGAACCAAAGCAAGACCATCTGGTGTCACCTTTCTTTTAACACCCCCTGATTAGAAGAAAGGGTCAGGTTAAACACAACGCCCTTCTTGACTCTCTAAGACCTCGGGTGGTGAGGGGAGCTCAAATATTCAAAGGTTGAGAAAGGTACTCAAGTTGTGTTCATGGTCCACCTAAAGTTTTAAGGCATACTTTGGGGACTAGCATCTGAGCAGCATTAGCTACAAGCTGGGTTTTCCCTGGATTATGAGGGATTAGGAGGAAATGTAAATTGGAGAGGAGAGCTTTTACACAGGAATGTGGGTTTGGAGCACAACAGCTGATTTTAGTGCTTATGGAATAGACTGAAAACCATCTTGGTGTGTAAAATGCACACACTACTGCACACTGAAGACTTTCTGAGGCTCAAAAATTAGGAGTAGTAGGAAACAGGCTCGCATTTTCAAAAGATTTTTTGCATCCTCACTTCACAGTTTCTGGGTTGTGTGCGCCGACATGGCCGCTCAGTACTCCGTCCCCGACCCCACCACCCCTGGCAAGATGTTCATGAACTACCAGGGACTGGCCAGCTACCTGTCCAGTGGAGGTCAGTTCTACGCGCACAATTCCACATTTCCTCGCATCCTTCCCTCATCCCCTCGTTCCTCCTCACACTCTGCCTTTTTTTTTCTAACCAAGGCGACAACTACTGGGTGATCGACACCGACTATGACAACTACGCCATCACCTACGCCTGCCGCACCGTGAAAGAAGACGGCAGCTGCGAGGACGGCTACGCCCTCGTGTTCTCCAGGAACCCCCGCGGCCTGCCTCCCGCCATCCAGCGCGTCGTCCGTCAGAAACAGGAAGACATCTGCATGGCTGGACAGTTCCAGCCCGTCCTCCAGTCTGGAGCCTGCTAAGCAGAAAAGAGAGGGGAGAGCAGGAGTCCACCATCTGGCTGCAGTCTAGGTGGTTTGACAGCAAGAAGAGGGAGAATGAAAGAGTGCACGTGTATGTGAGAAGAGGTATAAATGTGAGAGTGATCAATGCAGAGAAATGACAAGAGTGGCAGGAGATGTACAAAAAAAAAGAGGCAGCGAGAAAACATCTTCATCTGTTTCTCTTTTTCACCTATTTCCTCCTGTTTCATTCATTTGTATCCACTGTATGTCAGATGAAAATGTCACTGTTTTTGGGTGCAGACAAGTATCTGAGTGAATGTGAAAGGTAAAATAAAAAAAATATTTTTCTAAACAAAAAATCTGTGAAAATGTCTTATTTGCTCTGGTCAGAAGTTCGAACACAACAAACAAACAAAAATACATTTGTCAGCAGTTTGGGGCTTATAAATACGGGACAAATGTGCTGCACGCTGGAGGTGGTTAAGGACTTCTGAGCCCAAGAAAATGCAGCCAAACCAAACACAATACGCTTAGAGCAGGAATGGAGGTGGTCTGATGTTTAGAGGTCTTAGTCCTGTTACACTAACTCAACACTTGAGCCACTTGAGAGATCGCCGGGGTCAAGGATCAAATTAGAAGTTTTCTGAGTTTGCAGCACAGAGATTAGTGTGCAGAATGCTGTTCCATTACTGAATACTATCAGGAAAGGAGAAACAAAAACAGGTTGTCCAGTTTATTGTTATTTGAGTTTAACAGCAAAAGACTGAGAAAGAGTGACAGAAATACAGTTTTCTCTGTAACAGCCTTTGTTAAATTGCTTAGCATGAAGTATTGATTCACTGATTCATTCATTTTCTGTAACTGCTTGTCTTCTGGAGGGTCACGGCAGGGCTGGAGCCTATCCCAGCTTTCACTGGGGTACACCCTGGATAGGTCGCCAGTTTATCACAGGCCTAGCACTCACATGCACACCTACGGCCAATTTGGAATCACTGAACAAGCAAGTCTTTGGATGGAGGGAGGAAGCTGGAGTACCCGGAGAAAACCCATACAGACACAGGGAGAACGTGTAGACTTGAAGTATTGGTCAGTCTCTGAAATGATTTCTTTTCTGGTTTGTTAGAGCAGCTCAAAAGTAGGAATTTGTGCAGCAGAGGATCAGCGGGGGATCACGGATAATGTCTGAGAGTAATGACCCTGGTTGGCGGGACAGTGCGAGCTTGTCTGTTTATAAACTGGCTTAACTCTGATAGGATCAGTTGTTGTTTGGAATTTGTGATTCTGTAGAATAATAGAAAGAAAAAACTGCAGTGATTCATACTTCTACTTTATGATGTGACAATTTATTTTCAATGCAAGGTCGTGCTTTTATTTCATACTCAACACGAGTAATTCATGCCGAAAGATTCATACACACAGTCAAACTCACTTAATAATAAATATATAGTCACACCTTCGCTGCAGGCCCAGGATGTTTTGTATGAACACAAGCCAAAGGTAACATGAGGAATGGATTATCAGCATGGAAGTCTAATATCATATGTTGGGGTTATGATGTTAGTTATAGTTGTCCATACATCAGACAAATGCTTAGACATGATAAGAAATGCTGGTTGAATTTGTTCTCTCTATCATTCAAGTAGCTTTCCTCTAATTCAGTCACATTGTGGATATAAACAACCAGCTCCACACAGCACATTTAACTTTATTGTTGAACTCATTACCTAAGATAAACCTGAGCATTTGCAGTGTTTGTTAAAGTTCATAACCATAGTATCTGCCCACCAGAGGGCAGTCAAACCATAGATAGATAAACTATGTATATGTTCTGTCTGTAACCAAATCGATTTATACTTTTGCCATTTGCAGATAATTCCAAAGCTTTGTTCAGTCCATGTGTCTTCTTCCTGTTATTCTGGTTGTTGTTGATTTGAGTTTCTTCTCTCCAAAGATTGCTCTGTCCTTTTTTAGCTTCAGATTTTTAGCACAGGCAAAGCAGAGTATCTTAAGGCTTGTGAATGGTTTTCACCTTGTGAGGGGGTCCTCTCTATTCCCTCTTATGAAGTCTTCTCTTTAGACTTGAGTAATGACATGACTACCCACCGTAGAGAGTTCTTAACCTGGCTGGGACATCTTTCCCATCATCCAGTTCCTAAAAAGTCCTCCAATTTGGATGTAAATAACTTCAAATTACAGATGACAGTCTACATTTTAAGTCCATATTCAACAGATAACTGTAACTATGTGTTCAAACCTTACGTATATGATTTGCTTTAACTAACTAACTGTTTGCTTTAAGACATGTTAGAAGATCAGATAAATCTTAGCTGAAATAATTTTATCATTTCCTTGCCCAGAATTCAAGAGGTCCTGACATGTTGTTAATCATACACAAGAGAGTCTACGGTATAGGATCAGGGGTTGGATTTTGGTTATCATCATACAACACTTTCCAATAGAGGGGCATGGCTCTTGAGTGTACAAAGCATTGTATTGTAATTTTCTGAATCTACAGATTCAGATATAAGACGTCAGTCAGTTACAAGGCGTAACTTATAGATGTTAAAGTATTTAAAATAATATTTGCTGCTGATTCACGTGGCTCCGGTTAGTTCCTGTCTCTGTTTTTTGTCTTCACGTGGATGTCTTCAGTTACGTTGTTGAACATCTGACTTGTTCCTTTGACTCATCAGACTTTCTGTCTGTGGTTTTACAACTCTGCCGGGGGTCTTGACAAATTTGTCTGACTGTTCTGCAAACAAGCCCTTGTCACAATTGTGGGGGAAGTGCAAGAATGCGCACATGAGGATACCTCGAGGCTAAGGAGTCACAATTAGTGTCCAGACTAACTGTGATCTATTCAATCCTAAAAAAACTCCCTATGTAGAAATTATGTAGAGTTGTTTGTGCAAATGGTCTGTACCATAAAATATCTGATAATGCTTTGTCATATGATTGTGGATGATTAATGGTAGAAGCTATTAAAGGTACAGTGCAGAACATTTGTCTCCCCCTTCTGGAAGTGAGAGTAATTACACAAACTGTTGAAGCATGTGCCTACAGGCCACAGTTTCTTGTCTACTTTCAACTCTCTCCAACGCAAAAAATAAACAAAAAACACACCAGTGCTAAAATGTGTTTGACATTAATCGCTTTCTTTTTTGGACTGTGATCCTCCCTAACTTTAAGTTTCTTTTTATCTTGAGTAAAAATTTCTTGACGCTTTCCAGATTTTCCCACCACACTCCTAGTGGCTGTAGATTACTCCAACTCCAACTTTATTTTTGCGTGCTCTTCTTCACGTCTTGACATAAAATAAACAACACCACCAGAAAAACTGTAATGCAAAATGTGAAGAACTTTACGTATAGGATGTTCCTTTAGTAATCATTCTCATTTTGATTTCCTCTGCTTTTCATGTGGATTTCTGGAGCATGCTGACCCCACTCTAAAGGTTGTGACCTCAAATTATAGGGTTGACAGAGGCCACAGAAGGGCTGTTATGTCAGAGCAGACAAAAATGTGGACTCAGCTAGGATGATGGCCTTATTAAAGGATTATTGGAGCAGAGGAAAAAAATATCCCCAAAATCCCTCACAAAGCTTAAACAACAAACCTGCTGCTAATCCTGGGGGTTGTTAAAAAGCAAACACAGATAACATGTTTTATATAAAGCAGAGGGAACAACCTCAGACATACAACCTGTCACTCAATAATTTTATTTTACAACTCTGTCTCAGTGTAGTCATCTGTCTTATATGCACCTTATTATTAGAAGAGTTGCCTCAGAAGATTCTTTGATGAAAGACGTGGAGGTTGTGACAGAGACATTACTTCATACCTAACCTCAACAACAACAGATGTGTCAATCCACATAATAACTGAGAGGACGTCTGACAAACTGAACGAATCACAAAGCAGCTTTTTTACCCCTTATAATTTCTGTTGGTATCATTTTCTTTCTGTGTTTTATAGCTCAGAACATTTTCTCAAGATTAGTTATTTCTGTATTTTTTAAGGATATGAGTGATCGTTTTATTTTGGTTTGGCTCCATAGACAGAAATGCCACTCTGTTTATTCATGACCTTCTCTACAACTATTTTTACACAAGTAAGCAGCTACAGAAAATGAATGAATGAATGTATGTGCACCTGATTGTAAACACACTGCATTTGTATTAACTAAATTATTTAATACAAAACAGAGATTTCTGTCTGTGAACACAACAATGTAATGAATAAATTAATTTGTGGTTTTGTGGTGTCATAATGAATGCAAAGTAGCCTACTATAGAGGTGCTGTCACGATCTGAGTTGCGAGGAAGGTCCCAAACGCAGGACACAAACACGAGGAAGCTAAACTGTTGAAAAAAACAAAAACATAAAAAAAACACTGCAGTTGAGGGGCAGGGTAATCCAAGAACCAAAACCAGTACAAGAATGGAAATCACAAGGGGTAACACAGAAACATAAGGATACGACAACAAGCTGGTAGCAATGCAGCTGCAGCTTCACACTGCAGACAACTTGGACTGTATATGTACACACACAGGCAAAGGCTTTAACGGGATACAGGTGAAACTAATGAGGGCAGAGCACACAAGGAGTCGCCATTAAAGCAATCAAAGAAGCAAACACACAGGAAGTAAAGCAAGACAACACACATCAAGGATGAAGCTTACAAAGTAAAAACAGGAAACACAAGAAAACCCAAATGGGTGACAGAAAACATTCAAAAGAAGATGACAGGTCCTGCTCTCTCCTGCTCCCCACCTGAAATCCACCCCCTGTCCCTGTCCATATATTCAGCTACATCTGTGACTGAGATCTTCTAGCCAGGAGGCAGGAGGCTGCCTACTCGTCAGAAAGTTGGAGGGCGACCATTTTAACCCACAAAGTGAAATCACATCAAGCTGACGGGAGTGTGAGTATTGCAGGGAGATACAAAAGCACAACTTTTCAAATTAAAACTGGGTCAGACGCGTCTCTGTCTCAAAGGACCCTAAAATATGGAGCAGTGTGGCATCATCACTAGCATCATCGGCGAAAACATGAATGAAACATGCTGTGGATTAATCAGATCTTTTTATTCAGAGGACAAACAAAAAAAAAACGCAAAGACAGTTAAATGATATTAGTGTAAAAGAGACATGTATTACAGTGGCTCTAAGTAAACTTGACCACACTAGGAAATAAATATATTGCCTAACTACACCACCTTTTATTAATAAAACAGTATGACGATATATAGCAGTGGTTAGCCACGTCCTCTCACACACATATCTACGAAACAAATAAAACAAAATACAAATGTAGCAACAGCAAAACAAGGCTTTTTTTGTGTGTAGTTTCACTTATACTACAAAATAGAAAAAAAAATCACAGATAAGCCAAAGTCAGAAAACTTGTGTTTTACTTGTAAATGTGAATGAAGGTGATTCTCTATCTCCACAATTCTGACTGAATTTTCTCTTTCACACATTTTGTTTTGCAAAACACTGTCATTTTCTTCTACGCATTTTTTTTTTCTTTCTTAAACTCCACTTCCTATTTCTACTTTCTATTTCTTTGTCTCCTCAATCTGCTCCACCTCGCTGGACTCGTCCACCACCTTGCCGTTGACCATCGTCTGAGTCACCACCTTCACAATCTTCCTGGTGCGAACATCAGGCTCCTCTGCACAGGACAGACGTGAGATCAGAAAGCGGAATTAAGGGATGTGAACTTTAGATTAATTCAGATGACATACTGTTGCCCGGGGTTAGAGTGAAGAAGAAAAATATGGGCGAGGTGGGTAATTCTTACTAAAACATTTGGTTTGTGAAAACAGATTCAGCTTTACCTAAAAAGACATCATTCATTCTGAGTTGTCTTGTCTTTTCAATGCTGTGAGACAAAGGATTTGTTAATCCGGAAGACGAATTGCCGTGAGTCTGTCAAATTAGGACATGGTTACGACACCAGGATAGTTGTTTTGACACCCACATTAGTTGCTATAGGAGCTGAGCTGTTAGTGGTGCTAGCATTGTTTTGGAAAACTATAATTAGTCCGGAGGCCACGGGTGTGTTGAAAAATATATGTCTGTCTGTCTGTCTGTCTGTCTGTCTCACTACACTGGTGTACGCAATTCACAACTAAATCCTAATGAGGTGTTGCTATTAGGCAAAGCCAAGGACTCACTTTTTGGTGGAGGAGGAACTTCTTTGACCCTGATGGACAGAAAAGAGGAAACTGTTAGAAATATGTTTGAATAGCGTAAATATCATAGATCTAAGTACATGCTGGTTAGCTCAGTATAAAGAATGTAAGCAAGGGAAAACAGCTGTATTGAGCTTCTTTAAGGTAAGAAAATCACAACTTTAATTATTATTGCATCATATTTTGTTGAAATTGAACATATAAATTGAATAAGTTGTGTTTTTTGCATGGATTATTTTCTTCATGTTAAGTCAGCTGGTTCCCACTGCTTGAAGTCTTTAAGGCAGAGGATCAGCCTCTAGATCAGGTTGATATCAGAGTGGCATTGGTTTTAACGTAAAAGAGTAGACGAGCGTACGTGCACCAGACCAGTTGGCGAAGAGCGGGGAATCTTTTCAGGTGCAAACCTTGAAAGAAAATCCTGGCTGGCTTCTCATTTCTCGTCCGTAACAACACCAACGCCTGTGCTAAAATCTGAGATCAACTACATCCCAACAATGGCAGCTGGCAGGGGCAAGAGGCACCGGGGGGTAAGATGATCATACAGGGATTTGTAATGAAGCCAACGCTGTAGCCACATAATCTAAACTTTTGAAGAGTAATCTGAAAGAGAGCGTGTCTTGGTAATAATCCACAGGAAAACAACATGCACAATCATGCTAAGCACGGTAGGTGAAAGTTAAACCAGGAAGTCAATTCTATAATTTGACTGTGTTATCTTCCAGATTAGTTTGGCTAACCAGGATGATGGTTTTAAAAAGTGTTTTATTGTCTCACAGCTTGTGTTTCTCTAGCCAACACCATGAGACTATAATAACCGCTTATTTCTCTTTAACCCCTGCATTAAAACTTTGTTATTATTGCGCAAAACTCACGTCTCCTCTCCCTCCAGCAGGCGCCTGTAGGTGGCAATCTCCATTTCCAGGTTCTGCTTGATGCGGAGGAGCTGCTCGTAGTCGGTCTTGGTGCGCTGCATGTCCAGCCTGAGCTGGGAGAGGTCATCCTCCAGCTGGCTCAGGGTGGCCTGCAGCCGCTCCATCTCGCCAGAATACTTCAGACCTGTCTCATCCAGGTTACCTTCCAGAGCAGCTATCTGAGGATGGAAAGGGAGGACAATTCCAAAGTTGATAGATTTAGGCCTAACATGACCATTGATATTGCTCATGTGAGATCATAAGAAGTTACAGGGAAAACGTGGGTTTATATAGTCATCACAATTGCAGTGATAATTAACAACCAGGAGGTGTTTGCTGGTGGAAATCAAACCTCAAGAATTTCTGCTGATTCTGAAATCGTCGCCAAATCCACAAACACCCATGACCTGACAAGGCCTTGGCACCCACAGCAAATATCGGCTGCTCAGACACAATTACCAGTCTCACCACTGAAAGGCACCCACCACACTATTTAGCAACTGAATCCTGTGTGTTCTTGCATGACCTAGGGAACATGTTTACTATCAACACAGGATTATAAGAAAGAAAAACAAGAATAGATTTTCCCCAGATGATGTGTTACAGTGGTAAAATACAAAGAAACAGATCTCATGGATACTGAACCCAAACATTTGCAAGGATTTTCTTTGTTGTTCTTTGAGAAATTCCCTTTGAAACCAGTCTTTATTTAAGTCAACGTCACGATTAATTGTGGCTTTGTGAAAAGTTAATACTCCAGACCATACTTTTAGAACCATGGATGCGCTGTTGGCACTGCTTGTGTGCATTAGATTGTGTTTGCACAACTTCAAATGTAGAAATCTGACTTTGGAGATCCCAAACATGCCAGACTTCTGCCTCCAGGGAAAGAAATAGCACCACAACATCACACCTTCCCTTTGTGTGTGGCACCAATTTTACAAACAAACCTAAGAGCATGTTGGTTTACCATTTCATCCGACTTCTATGCCTCAGGTGTAGCAGCTCACCTGTTTGTGCAGACTCTCCAGCTCCACCTCCAGGGTCTGCAGGAAGCGCTGCCTCTCGGTCAGCTCTCCCTGGGATCCCCTCAGAGCCTCGTTGCTCTCCTTCACCTCATTCTGCACTGTCTCCAGCTGGATATGATGCAAAGAAGAATACTTTATTGAGACTTCGCTCAGAGAACTTGACGTAAACTGCAAATTCAACAAGAGGCCAGAGGACATCTGACTAAAACAACCTTCTTGCGGTACCACTGCTCCGCCTGCTCCTTGTTCTTTTTGACAATCCCCTCGTACTGGGAACGCAGCTCCAACAAAATGGACCCCAGCTCGGGCCCGCTGCCAGAGTCCACCTCCACATTCACCTCATCCCTGGCAATGCGGGACTTCATCTGCTCAAGTTCCTGCAGGAGATAAGCATAAAGTTTATTTCCTATTAAATATAATTAGGATTGCATTCCGTTTCATGGAGCACCGGAACAAACTTGACTACAGGTTGTGCAGCGTTTAACATCAGTGTAAACAGGCGACATATGGAGCTGCTTTGTGAATCCTACACCGCAGGGTGGCAGAGAGGATGTTTTCATTATTTAGACGACTGGCATCAATACTTGATGGGGCAGGGCTCGCCTTACACCTGGCCTTTCAACTCGCAACCGTGCACTCCTGCTCATGCACGGTTCAGGGATCTCTTTCACTCTCTCTTCTCAGACAGTGCATCATCACATGCAGTTATGAGAGCTATTCATGCTTTTTTCCAGTCTTTGATGAACAATAATGCTCAGTTATATATATATTTTATCCTGAGCATTGCAATCAATTGATTGAGAAGGCAAAGTGTGAGAGAATGCAACGTGATCCAGCGTCCGAGCTAACCCCAAGAGATGCCGCTCGTCTATTTCAGTGTTGGGAAATGTCCACGTATTCAGCATAAAGGGCTGACACAGATTCTAGAGATGAGAACAGACAAAGAGGCATCTATGGTCTACAGTGAGCCGGGTTAAGAAGAACCGTGACACCATTTTCCACACAGATTATTTAAATAATCATAGAGTGGTCAAATAAGAGAAATAGGCAAATGTCAAACAAGGATACCCGAGAACTATGAGAGTGATGAGTGTGCATGATGTGTTCCAGGCAACTGTAACTGACTAATAAACTCAATAAAATAGGCATAAAGCTACATTTTTTTGTGTCGCATTATTCTTGGTAAGTGTAAGAGGCATCTAGTGGGGCGAGGGGGAGGTAAGTTTATCTTCATATCCTCTGAGGACGCCACGGATCAGCTGATTGGACAAAGAGCAGGTTCGAGCAACCAGACCTACCTGCTCCTTTTGTCTATAGTAACAAGAGGACTGCACGTCTCTGTGCTCGCTCTGCCTCAATCGTCTTATTCCTGCCTACTTTGGCTCTGAAAAAGTTCACCAAATGAGGTCAGGCTGATATCGAACAACTTGCTGTTTGTGAGGGAAGGCTGGGGGGAAAGAGAGACGACCGGAATGAAAACGAGACGGAAGCAAATGCCAAGTACTTGGTGAGAAAAATAAAAAGAAAGAAAGAAAGAGTTCCCGGTTGCACAGATGTGGACGCAGAAGAGAAGGAAAGGGATACTAACATGTAAGGAGAGATGAAAACAGACGTACCTCCTCGTGGTTTTTCTTGAGGAAGTAAAGCTCTTCTTTCAGGCTGTCAAGATCTCCCCTCAGAGAGGCGATGATCTGCTCGTGGTCGGTCTTGGCCTTTTTCAGGGCGACGCAGTCTCGCTCCACAGACTGACACATCACCAGCTCAGTCTCCCACCTAGTAGATGAAACAGAAACAGGCTTATAAGGTAGACTTTAAACATAAAGAAGAGAAATGTGGCACTTTTCTTTGAATATTTTTACTCAGTTCTTAAATGACAGAAGAAAAAGTTAAAAACTAATGGCAGCAGCTTCCAATAATGAGCAAAATTTGCATTTATTATTTCAGAATTACAAAAGTTAAGACTCTGAGTTGATCAAATTATACACTAAAAAGTGCCAAATGTTTCTTAACCACATATTAAGAGTTGTCATGCCAAGCAACCAGATAGATGAATTAAGTTGTAACTACGGCATGAATGTGAGATAAGAGCTTTGTCGCAAGAAAGGCCGCAGTTGTTCATCTCCTCTGTGTAATGATTAATTAACTCACTTGATTCTGAAGTCATCAGCAGCCAGTTTAGCGTTATCGATCTCCAACATGAGACGGGCGTTTTCCAAGGTCTTCTTCCTCACCTGACAAATATTAACGTGGGTTAATGGCGGCAGACATTCTCTCATCGTGTTGGTGCATCTGACGTAACACATCCTTCTGTGTGTTTTTTATGCATGAGATCTGATCTGAGAACACTGATTAGTGTTTAAATCTAAGTCCCGCATAATAAAGCACACAGGTTTCATTAAAGTGTGACTATCCCTAGTTTAAAAGTAACACCTAAACAATCATTAACTTTCTGCCTTGGCTTCATTTAGCACAGGTTAGCACAGGTGAAGATTCAGCATGAATCTAGTGATGCAGCTGAATTAAAAGCTGGCATTTGCATGAATGTTTTGTCTATGTAAAGTAATCCAAGTCATTCCTAATCTTGGCCTTCGTTGACTGCCGCCTCAGAAGTAGGCATTAAAAGTGGATCTGTCTATATAAGGCATGTCTGGTCACTTCATGCTCACCTCCTGTTCAACAGCATGAGCTTGGGCCATCATGGAGTCGAGGTCATGACCTTTGGGAATGCGGTCGAGCATCAGCTGCTTGATTTTCATCTCCAGGTCGGCATTGGAGCGCTCCAAAGACCGCACCTGAAAGAGAAGGGGTTTAAAGATTAAAGTGTTTCAGCTTACTGCTCGTTGTATCATTTGCCAGGCCGTTTAACTGAACGGTGCAGCACCGTGCCATGCGTCACACCTTGTCCAGGTAGTTTGCCAGTCGGCTGTTGAGGCTCTGCATGGCTTCCTTCTCGTTGGCGCTGTTGCCGTGCAGCCCGTTGAGTTTAAGGCTGATAGGCCCGTTGAGGTCCTGTCCGATAGAAGCCGAGCGGGTCAGCGGGCTGGCTGCCGAGAAAGAGACGGAAGCGCGGGAGCGAGCACGGCCGGTGTCCATGAGGGAACGGCTGGAAAAGGACGGCTGGCGGTTCATGGAGTAACTTCTCATCGAGATACTGGAGGCCATGACGGCTGGCTGTGAAGGCAAAGAGGGACATTACTTTGACATCCATCACTGTGAAGAGAAATTGTATGGGCGTTCAAGTTAGAAGGAGACATCATGATGAAAATACACAACTTCAAAAGTCGGACTGTTTGACCTATTGCAGTCATTTAAAGCTAATGTTACCTGAGATCTGGTTGTAGAAAAGGCTCTTCTGAGGCCCTTAGGGAAATGTGCTTTATTCTAGCATTTGGTCAGACTTTAATGGAAATACAAGTAGGGTCTTATGTTCAAGACCGCTGATCGCCCACTGAAGATGATGAAAGGAGTCTTTCACTGAGTGTGTGTACGGCTGCCTAGTGGCTATTCAAAGCAGCCATCTGCATGGAGGAGATGGACGACTTTATGGTCTTAGCCACTTCAGCCTGTCATTCTCTGCTCTGTGCAAATACATTTTCAATTCGAGACGACGGAAATCTAAATGTAAATGACTGCACCTCAACCATGGGCCCAGTAAGAGCCTCTCACTGAGACTAAGAACACTCACATGGAGTCTTTTGCTATGATAATAAGATGCATTTTATACTCAAGAAGAAACTAACGCAGGATTTATAGAAACAGAAACAAACTGACAAGATAACAGGGTCAAAATATTTAGCTTATCATTCCAGATAAATCTGGTTGAATACAAATTAAATAGCTATTTCTGTTTGTATGTTGCTCCCGTGCAGAGGGCATTTTATTTTATGTAAATACTCGTATCTCTATTTCCTTTCCTCTTTTTCCTCATTTAATATGAAGTTTAGCAGCATTACTTCCTGGACTTCAAGCAAGACTAGTTGTTGTTTGGATGTTAAACACGGTGCAGCACAAGGTGGCTCTTGTGTGTGTGTGCCTGTGCGTGCGTGTGTGTGTTTTGGGTTTCAGTGTGGCAGATTAGCGGTCAAGGGAACCTTTCTGTCTCCCGGTCACTTGATCCTCGCAACACCGTTCCCACAACACTACAAAAGGACCCAGCAGGAGACAGACGGTCCTTGTTTCAGATGAAAGATACAGAGCTTGGGAAAATGATCTAGAAAATATTCAGACTGAATTCCAGTCACACAAGGAGACATTGTGTTCAGCAGGAAGTGGACTCTCATTTCATTTTTAGCTCATCTCACTATCAGCTGATGAACAGCTGAATGACGTTTTAATGTAAGTGAACATTAAAGTGAATAAAATCATACGCTTGATGAAATTTGACACATTATCTACCAGTTATATTTCTGATTCATGTCAGGGCATCTTTCATGTCACAGTCCCAACTTAATGAATGAAACTTAATGAAAGAACCGAGCAGAAATATTATTATTTATACAGGTCAATGTTCAGAAATCTTTTTTTTTTTGTTAATATAATTTAAAAATATTCTTCTTACCAATAATTTCTTCAGGTGGAGTCAGGGTGGGATCCAGAGGAATGCAGGAGGCTCTGACCTGCTGATGCTACAGGTGTGCTTATATAACATGAGCAGGAAGTGGGAGGGGCTAGCTCCCAACAGGCCTTGGGAAAGGTAGCGTGTGATGGGACTAACACACTCATCCATTTCATTTGTGCTGCTGAGGTGCAATACGACTCTTTGCTGACACACTCAATGTTCACTTTGTGCCATTTCCTGTGGGAAGGCACCTGGAGAACCAGCCAGGAACCTCGACTGAGCCATTTAAGTTTGTTTGTCAAACAGGCTTAAGTTTAACTTTAATTAACAATTTTACCTTGAACAGCTGAAATACATGCACATAAAAAAATAATTTATGTGAAAATCTTAAAACAGCACCCTTCTCTCCCTCCATCTATTAACTACACTTCTAAATACGTCCAATAGTTTCAACATCACCTGTGTGTAAGTTGCATACTGATCCACATCCGTTACCAAACCCGATTTAAGGTGGATTTAGATAAACTCAACGTGCATTGAATCTGCAAAGTGAAGGTTAAGCGGCCAAGTCACTTCACAATGAAGAAAACACATTCCTGAGCAGAAAGGGGGACCGGTGACATATCACCTTACAAAGCAAAGGGGTCGATCATGGAGCATGAGTGGGATTCATTCTCAGTTTTATTTCCGCTCATATGGTCAGTATTCACTCACCAGCTTGTCACTGGTGCCCCATACCTGCTGTAAACTGGAAGTTAGATAATATGACCTGTTGGCTAATGAAAGCATTAACAAGGATCCAAAACATTTGCACTGTAAAACTGTTATTGCACTGTAAAACTGTCTAAACCAAAATAAAGATATTATCTGTCATCACCCCTTTAACGTTAAACATTATTTTCAGCATAAACATATTGACTAGTGTAGCTTTACATATAACAACCCCTCAAGGCTCAGCAACTGTCTTATCAGTCCTCATCTCTCTATAGTAGCATTACTGATCACAATAAAGCGTGCCGTCTCATATATCTAGCCTATTAAATGTCTAATTATCTGTCCCTGTGAGCATCTAAGCCAGTGGACACCCACCTGCAGCCCCCTAGAGCCCTCCTGCCCCGCAGTCACTCACCTCACCCTGTAACCCAACCCTCCGTCTGCCTCTACCTGCCACAGATAAAATATTCAACACTCGGAGAAAGAAAACCTGGTGGCTGAGGCACTTTAACGTGCTTAGTTCAAGCGTGGTCACTATCCACCGTATTTCACTCATAATTTCACATAGGCACGTGCAAACTCACTTTTATGCTCACGCCGTTATATTCCTGCAGAGGCAGAGAGCTGAGAGAGCAGGTCTGATACTGTAGCTCCGCACATCTGCACTGCACCTGTGAACTTTGACCATGCAAAGTCTGATAGGGACATGGAAGAGCTAGTGATAAAAAAAAAAAAAATAGAGCGGCTCAAACATGGTATTACCAAATTATCATATTCAAATGGAAGTGAGCTTGGCATTGCAAATGTCTCTATTTGCATTAGATTCACAAACATTCATCTTTTTTTTGTTCCTGCAAGTTGTATTTCAGCAAAAAGGGAACAAACAAATCAGGCAGAAGAAAACACGCCTCTGGAGCATAGTGGTAAGACTAATTTTTTCCTGCAACACATCAGCCTAATAAGGGCAAACATATAATTAATTTGACTGCTGCTATCGTAAATAAGTAATTTGCTTAAATGCACGTCTCGCTACTTAAAATAAATAATTTATTTACAATATACTACTTATTTACATCTTCTTCAGACCATGTCACAGGATGCTTTACATGTAAAATATAAAAATAAAAAGTTCTGAATCAGCACAGCAGACATGGGTAGCAATTAGATTTAAGACATGATGATTCAGGATGTGATATAATAAAGGAATTGAATGATTTTATGTAATAAGATGATGTGTTTAGAGAAAAACAGGACATTAAAGTGGACAAAAGTTAAAGAGAGACGTTTGAATGGTTGAATACTGAAGCCATATTCTGTCTCCATTGGTCAGATATGTTGTCACTGCTGTCCTGCACACTCTCACCAGCTCATCACTGATCTTCAGCTGTAATCTACCTCCACTGTGTGGGGACGGCCGGTAAATACAAGCTGTGTTTAATTGCTCTCAGTCTAGCACCAGTACTTTCCAAAAGAGGGCAGCAGCAAGCCATACTAACACCGTGCTTGTGTTATGCGTGGCTTATTATTGCAACTGACAAATGTACTTTTCATATGGTAATAGAAAAATGTCACTTTGAATGATCTCTGTGATTGACTAAGACTCAAAGCAAAAAGAAATGTTCTCCTTAAACCTCTTATCGTGTTCCACTGACTCTTATTTTAAATATACTCAAACCCAAGTCTCTGTGTTTTTTATTTCTTCACCTCCTCCCCAAGTTTATATTCACTCTCACATCTTTTGTATCTGAGAAAAATAAACTGTTTGAATAGTTTTGCACAGCGCGGATTAGCGAACTCTAAAAATGAACGGCAAACAACGCACAGTTAGATACACAACACACGATGTGAGACTGATTGTGGTCAAGCCCAAAACCTAAACCAGCTCCTCCGCTTACTTTCCCTTTCTCACTCTCCAACTCTTCCTCCTCTCTTTCCCTCTCGGGCCAGTCAGCGTGGATCAGAGTTTGGTTGTTAAATAAATAAACAGGCGATTAGACTGGCAGGACGTCAGGATACTGCTCATGACCCCACTTGACCTCTCGCGACCCCTGTCACAAGCCATCATGTGACCGCGCCGGCAGAACCCACGGCACAAAGGAAGCGCCACGGCATTGTCACATTCATATTATTGCTATAATAGTACACAATAAAATGCACAGACCTAAATTGTGTGGTTCCTTCTCATGCTGAGCATAAAAATATAATTTTAAGAAATATATTGTATTGTTATTTGATGGTATATATGATGTGAGGTTCATTGTACTCACAGTATTAACAAATACACAAATGTTGCAGCTAGCACTAATTCAAAGTCATTTAAAACACCAAACCTACTATGGAAAGTTAGTATGGACATTCAAAAGTTTCTTTTTGGTACGTAGATTAGGTGGAGACCTTCAATGACTTCAGCACTGAGACGTGAATCATCCGTGCAGCTTCGGCCATGAACATGACTGACGCGTCTCAATAGTCGTTTTGCTCCTGAAGTGATTGCTTCCTGTTGCAACTCTGCTGCTGGCTCACCAGCAGTCAGGCTGGTTGGCCTGCAGACAAACAAACACAGACGGATTCAGCCACATGTGACCGAGCAGCCAAAGCCGACTGAGTCCATTCTGCAGGTTTTCACGATGTGTTTAGACGTCATCAGCAGCATTCATACGCTAATCATTCTGTCAGAGTTTGGCAAGCCAAAAACTATTTCAGCTAGCTTTTTTTTCCCCCCCAGAAAACACAGAGTGGCATTTCTCAAACTGATAAAAACTGAAATGATAGGCAGGTAGAAATAATTCAAGTACGACGTTCAGTCACTTATTTGGGAGTTGATCCGAGGGAAGTGGTGTGCAGATTTGTCAAGTAATCGAATGCGTTCTTCTTAGCTTAGAAACACCTTTTAATAATTTAGTCACTGGACTACTAATAACAGACTCCATTAATCTTTCTTCAGTAAACACAAGTCGTCAAATAGTCTACACATACTGTACACAGAACATCTTGTCTTATTTCTGTGTACTCAGGCTGGTCTCATGGAGTTATTTTTTAATAAATTAAAACGGAAAAATCTCAGTTTCACCAAGTTGTCACTGGGCCGAGATGACACAGTAAATGTTTTACCCTAAATGTGCTCAAAGGAGTTTAGGGTTTTTATTTGCAGTGCAATGCGTTCGACTGCCAACTGCGGACACTGCGAGCGGTTATTAGCTGGCAAGGGTTTGAGCTGCTAAACGTCCGGTTAGTGGACAGGCCTCTCTACCACCTGAGCCGCACGGAGGAGAAGAACAACAGATGGCGTCTGGTGTGTGTGGATAAACCCTAGTGCGGAAATTGAATGTTTTAAAGCTTCTTCAAGACTCTTCAAGTCATTTGTTGTTAGGTCTCGACTGGTTGCGTGATGAATGAAATTACATGTGGAAAACCACTATTAATATGAAAGTCCAGTCATGTAGTGTGAAATTTGTAATGACTTGGAAAAATTCTAGTTACATAATTTTGGATGAAACACCGGACTCTCACACGTGTAAAATGTTTGAACTGAACGTTGTTGTGCAGTTGTTCGAGGTGGTTTTGTTATATCACTCCTTGTCTAAATGAGTCACAACAGGAAAAGGTGATGTGTGTGAACTATTGAGGTGCCTTAGAGTTTGATAGAATAACACAAAAAGCTGTGTGCTGTCTACCCTCGCTAACCTTTTTCTAGCAAGTAATGTGATCATATAAAATCTTCCTGTAATGCAAACAAGCCTGCTGTTAATTTTTTCCAGCTCACTGTTCCTGCTCCTCATCCCCTGCCTTGTTTCTCACAGTTCCCCATCAAAAGTTTAAATCTAAGGTAACCAATGTGAAGTGGATTCGTTATTCCACCAATTTAAGGAACCCAAAGCACCGCTCCGGTCCAGACTCTGATTGATGTAATTTGGGCCCCGAGTCAGTGTTTGATGGGCGGACTTCAGTCCACCAGCCATTCCCCGATAAGAAGATAAGGATCTGCAGTGGAGAAATTACGCAAAGATAACAACATATGTGAGCAACTCTGGAGGTCAGCACCTGCACTCGCTCTTTCTTTTCTTTTCCTTTAACTATCCTTTTTTTTTCCCTTCACCCACCCTCCCTCCTTTGCCTAAGTGCAGGTTGCTTTTGTGTGACGGAAACACGTCAGACCACTCAGTATGTGTGTGTAGATGGTTATCAGAATGGTTGGTAATATTTAAGATATTAATCTATATGCATAGCTGGTGACTGTATGAAAAGTTGAAAGGGAAAGACGTCTGTTTGTGTGTGTCTCTGTGTGAGTGGGTGTGTGTGTTAACTCTTACTTAAGAGGGAAACTTGGCCAAGAACACGGTCTTATCCTGCACATGACCTGGGGAAGTAGCAACAGAAGGAGGCAGGGCAGCGCCTTTGGGAGCAGTGTTGTGGTACGGCCGCGATTTTGTTGACAGCTCAACCGCTGTGCGCGCTACGTGAGTTTAGTGCTTTGCTCAGTGGCAACCTGGCAGCTGTGCGTTTTCCAACAAACTGATCATGCCAAGGCAACCTACAAAAATGGGAAAATGCCGCCACTCCAGACTCTTTGGGGCCCCCGAAACTACCTAACACACTGTGCATCTGCTGGTTTTGTTAACTTGATTAATTGGTTTGTTTTGGATTTGTTTATTTTATTATTTTTATGTATAATATCAAATGCATTTTGTGGCGCTGTCTTTGAGGGATCACGTTTCACATTCTAGAAAACTTCTTTTCTCCATTAGCCTCTTACTATGATTGATGGGGTCCTATGGACATGAAATTTCCTCCCCAAGTTGGAGCAGTGTTTCTTATTATACATGAGACATTTTTGCATCTCTGTTTTTGTCATTGCTTTTTTTTTTTTTTCTTTCTTTCTTTATTGGCACAAGGAAAAGGGCAGAGACTTGGAAAAGGGAGATGTCACATATTGCTGCGCACCACTCAGGATTTGGCAATATTTGAATCAAAATGTGATGACAGTTGCGGGGTTGTTTTGTAATGTTGCCAGGGGTCTGAGATGAGTCTGACAAATCCACGCCTACACAGTCCCGATGAAGCAGATTAGCTGGGTTTCTGTAATAATAGAAACCCAGCCCAATAATAAACTCTTTTAAACACGTTTTCTTTTTTTTTTTAAGCTAAACCTTAATTATTAAGTCATAAATAAGGAAAGATTATAGAGAAATCCTACAGACATGACAGCAAGTATTCAAGTGCGTTGAGGCTTTTATTTTTTAGAATTTCTAAATAGTATATAATATATGTAAGAGGGACAATGTACACATACAGTAGATGCTTTTTTTTTTTTGGACATGTTGTACTACAGTTAGTGTTAGGCTAATGCTGATAGTACCAGGATCTGTGATGACATGCAGAAGCTGTCTGTTGTGTGCACTATACCCGATGTTTTACAGAGACATTGCACAATGGATGATAACTGGGTGAAGAGGCACAACAGCACATATTTGTCACTATGTCCACGTGCTGTGTGTTGACCATGTGATAATCTGTGAGAGCAGCTTAAGGAAACTAGAAACTTTTTGTCCGTTTTTGAAAATTTTAGTCCAAAAAGAAAGTTTTTCTAATTTAAAATCTTTTTTTTTTTCCCCCAAAAGTGTTAAACATGCACACTCATGGCTGTAAACCAGACACGACACACAAGACAATAATGACACAGCTCTGTTATCCATCGCTAATGCGATCATTGGATGTTTGTTTTGAGGGAGAGAGCTCAAAATCCGATGTTGCTCAGCTTTCCTTCATTTGGTCCCATTAACTGCTGGCAGCGCTCTTGTTTTTCCGTTGTTGTTGAAAGAAGCCCTTTCATATTCATATGCCATGTTCTGAAGTCTGCGCTCTGAGTGTGTGTTTCCTCAGGAATGATTTCAGAAAATAGTCTGTCCCGTTCCAGAGTTGACGGCTAAACACTGAGCTGAGATAATAGCTGCAGCGTGAAAACAGGCGAAATAGTTTGTTTTAACACAGCCTGTAATGAAAAAAAAAAAAAATGGTGCTTTGATATAATCCTTACAAAGACAAATTAATCATATTTAAACAAAACTAATATGCGGTTGTATCTGATACTCTTGCTGATTCAGTTCATTCAGGTTTGTAAGTGGCCGAGTATGGAAAGCCTGATGCGCACGTTAAAAACTTAAGTATTTTTCAAGATGAAGACAGAAACCAAACCTGCGTGCTGTGAACTTTAAGTGCGGTTAATTGGGTAATGTACAAGCAGAAATTAATATTTGAATTAAGACCATTTTGTAATGAATGACATGTTTTGTCACTTCATTTTGAATGTGACATATTAGCAATTAGCCTATACCTGTGCCTGATTACAATAAATACTCCTTACATAGTTAAAGGGCTACTAGATATTACTGTGTCAATTTTGACAACAGCAAAGGAAGGAGTATTTCTTCAGCACTGACGAAGCGACACGATATATTTCAGTGCTTCTTGCTTGAAGTAAGTTGTTGATCAATATGCCCAGCGGGTGCGATGAATATGCACGAGGCGTCCGCCGTGGCGGCCCGGTAATTGCCGGTCGTCAGGGGTGGCAGGCATGGTAATTTGCATCTTGGGGATCCTGCAATCAGCGTTCTATTCATTACCGCGCCAGCCGCTTCATCTGCTGGCCACTCAGAGCTGCCAATCTCCCCTCGGCAGCCAAAGCATTTGAAAAAAAACAGAATGGAAAAGTTTCAATTATAAGCCGAGGCTGCGGGTAGTGGTGTAACAAGTCCTAAACCCTATATTTAGGCTGTTTTATGCAGGTGATTGACTGTTATTGCATTGTGAAAAGAGGAGTGGAGGAAAAGCTCAATGAAACAACGATAATCTCCCTTATTTTAGATCACCTTTATCTCTGGGTGACTGTCTGTATTCACCGGGGAAGAGGACGGCGGCTACGACATCTTTGCCCGTCTCAAGTGGGCCTTCAGTGCTTCCATCGAAACAGAGGGGGGGGAAGGGTTACATGAAAGAAAGCTTATTATACCTCTGTAAGTGAACACTGGCACTCAAGGCCATTGTCTCATGACAATTACACGCAGTGGGCAGGCTATAGGCTAACACGAGATGCACAGGGAATCTATCATTTTCTCCGCAACAATAATGCAGTGATTGCAATATGGCCGCATATATCACATTAAGGAAGAGGAGTTGGCTGATATATGAGCGCAGCACACCTGACACCTTTCTCTTCTCACAGCTGTAACCTCATAAATAAATCTGACAGCTAGTGCGTGGACGTACTTCTCACTTTTATATCCTGTATCCTGTTGTTTTTTATTTTTCTCAGTGCTCACTTTTGAAAAGAGGATGCACGACGCATGACGCTTCATCCTGATGACTTGTGAGTCCAGAGGGATGTGTCATTCGGTGCGTGTTTCTTCCAGCGCTGCAGCAGGAAGGGAGTTCCTTGTGGCATACACAGAGTGCATGCACGCATGTGTGTGTGTGTGTGTGTGTGTGTGTGTGTGTTTGCAGCAGCACTGTGAATCTTCTATTGTTTTACAGTGACACAGTTGCTGTTTCCTGCATCATAAATCTACGGACTCACACACAAACACGCGCACGGCCACATTGAAGTAATTTACACACGAAAACGCACTTCTTAATCACTCATAAAACCCACATGCACTGATCTAAAAACTCATAAAAGTTCATTTGCTACAGTAGCTAATAATACACTTTCACATTCACAACAAAACTGCAACACACACACACACACACACACACACCTTACACTCCTTTGCCCTGCCATTGTCTTGCAGAGGAAGCCTGCGAGTGAAGGAGGAGGTGGGATCCCGTCCTCAGCTGGAGGAGAGCGCGGGGCAGAGGGCAGTGATGGAGAGAAAACATCAGGATGGAAAGACGAGGCCAAGCGGAGGTGAAGAAGGAAGAGGAAGAGGAAAAAGTAGAGGAGGTGTTATTAAAGGTGTCACTGCTGCAAATTCAGATCTATGCCGACAGGCCCGTACTGCTGTGCATTAAGAAGCTCGACTCTCAAGTGAGCGGGCTTCACATGCAACCCACCACTGCTACTCCAGCTCCTGAGGAAGCCTTTGGTTAAATAAGAAATACATCAAATCTTAAATAAAGCAAATTAAGGTTATTTGAGCAAAAACCTGCACAGATGGAGCTCGTGGTCTTGCTTATTTATTTGGAGATCATAACACACTAATTAAAAAATTACTCGAATGTCAATCTATATATCATATAGCTCAATAATTTCTCCCTACGTACTGTGCAGACGCACACACATCAAGCGTGTAAGACTCTGATGGCATTATAATAGTGTCTGCTAACTGGCATGAAATACGTCCCCTGGCTCCGAGCCATTCAACTGATTAAAGCCGCCACATCAGTCTTGGTGCGTGTGCACGCGTGTGTGTGTGTGCAAGCGTGTGTGTGATTGATACATTATTTACATAAAGCCATAAAGGGCTAACAGTTGCCAGGCTAGTTATGTGCAGCCCGAAAAGAAAGAGGCGTGATATAATTCAGTGGATATTGGATTTTATAGCAGGTTTTAAATGCATTTTGGGTGAAGAACAAAGTCGTGTTCACACCTCAAAGCCCAATAATCAAACTTCTCAACTCTGAATCTCTTAGACATCGACACTCTGATCAACTTTGGTGAATCTATCTGTGAATTTGGCTCAAATCTTGACTTTTATCCCGAAGTTTATTTGTTCGTGTTTCAGTTAATCCCACTATTTTTTGTGAAAAATGTCAATTTCTCTTGTATTAACTTCTTCCTCTAGCTTCATTAGCTGATATTTATTTTTTGTGTATTCTTACTAATATGCAAAATGTTGTCATGCAAATACAGTACAGTATGATCAGCACGATAAAGATACCATCATTATATCACTAGACAGCCTGATGCACAAGGTTGTAGCATTTGTTTGTAATGAGGAACAATCTTAGTTGTGATTTCAGTAAAATGTGTAGACTGTTATCCCACACCTGGGATCAAACGTCTTTTTGAGAACAAACCATGAGAGCTTGTGTTTTACCAAAACCTGTAAAGACAAACCCCAGACACACACATATATAAAAAATAAGTAGTATATGTATGTAACCTGGTCATAAGGACACAGATTCTTTCCACTCGTTCATATCAGCGCCCCTTTGTTATCTTTGCACCCCCGCCTCTGACCTGTGTCACTGTAGCTATTTCTTTATTCACTGAAACAACTTAATTGATTTGACATGCCTCTGTCAAATTATTATATAGCGCCTCTCCCATTTCTGCTTCGCTGCATATCTTTGCCATGCACTGGCAACTGGACTCTGCGCGCACACACACACACAGAGAGCAACTCCCTCTCTCCTAATGACTGAAATAACACTATTACTCTTGCCGTCATCATGTCAAAATGCCTTTCAGTGTCAGTCTGTCTCACCCAGCGTGGATGACCAGACCTACAGCTGTCAAAGTTCCCGCAAAGAAAATAATAAAGCTGGTAGTGAAAAGACTCCTCCAGACACGCGGAGAGGACGAGGGGAGCAGCTAAAACGTAAGGTGAATTCCAGGTGAAGTAAAAAAGCTGGGAATTTACGCTGGGAAGGCTCCTTGTCCGGTCTAGAACAACAAACCCTTTTTTATTTGTTGAGAGGTGTGAGCGGTATGCCAGCACCGTCGCGCCTCCCTGGACGTGAAAGGAAAGAAAGCCAGCGGAGCCCTCTGAAACCTCACGGCTCTGCCCACAGAGGCACCTTGACACGCACCTGTCAGAGACGTCAATATTTGTGTGCACGTGCATGAGAGAGAGAGAGAAAGAGAGAGACGGAGGGGAAGACAGAAAAGAAGTGAGTAGAGAGTGCAGGGCAGCTCTGTGGGTGGCAAAGGAGAGGGATCACTGGATCTGACAGGAGCTATTTGACTAATCCAAAACAACAGCTGTAAGGTAGGGATGAGGGGAGGAGGGATGGAGGGGAAGGGTCAGGGAGGGAAGAGGGCTGTCAGTTGAGCAGGATTTGGGGAGAAAGGGAAGTGGAATATGAAAATGAATTCCGCATGTACACCCGGCGGGGGGAAGATAACCTAAAAGGCTGCAAACTGGAAAAGAAAATGTTGGACGCGATAAAAAGAAAAGTGGACGGTGAGGTGATGTAAGACGTGCAGAAATGTGACTAGACGGGAGAAAGACAAAGGGGCGAGACGGAACGAGGGAGACAGGCAGAAACGGCTTCCTCGAACTTAACACGGTAACCCCGGGTTGGGTCCATTAGCCCTCACGCAGGGGTTGTATCAGAACGCACCGCAGCACAGGTGAGAATGATTACACACATACACAACACATCCCCGCGCATACGCTCGCCTTCATTACACATCTGGTTGAATTTTGTGAAGGCAAGCTGCGGTTGGGTGGTCCCCTCTCCTCTGACACGTCTGTCCTGTTAACACGGCGGGCCACGGGGGAGTCCGTGGCCCTCCAGCGCCGCATCTTAAAGGTCAAGTGCACACGATTTAGCGGCATCAAGTGGTGAAGTTGTAGACTGCAGCCAGCTGAGTAGCACTCTCTGTGCAAACGTGCAGGAGAACTTCTGGTAATTTTTAATTCCAGGTATGCGAAAGGCTTGCTCTAGGTTCATTCGTTCAAGGCGACTGTGGATGAAGACAATTTCCCGATTTATAGAGCAATCCATAGCGTGACCAGCGTCGGCCCTAGAACTGATATCGTGGAGTGGGGGGAAGCCTGATACCTGCACACAGCTACAAAGCTAATGCTACACAGGTAAGTGGCAGTAGATGCGCATTTACGTTTTATTTTAAAGTTCACTTCAGCACTAAATGCATTTTTGATGATGACAATAATGACAGCAAGGCTTTAAGTGGGATACATTGCCCCTGTTGCGCCCCAGAGTCGGAGACGCTGAGTGTGACCCATAAGATTGCCAAATAGTAGTTTTGAAGCTCAGCGTGGTGGCAGTGGTCGGCGCCATCTTGCTGGAGATGGAAAATCCTGTTAGGACTCCCACATGTCACTCAAAATAGCCATGCTCTTAATTATACATAACTTTTACTTTTAATACAATTCCCTCCTTCTAAAAATTTACAGGCTGAAACCATTGTTTGAACCAGACTGCTGTAAAATTACCGTTTTCACTTCCACGGTGGTTTTCAGTTCTGGAGTCTGATGGAGATGTGCAGCTTAGCTTTTTTTTGGATAAATATTCTGGTTATATGGTTTAAAATGTTTAGCATATTATCTTTCCTATTATGTTAACAAAGTTAAATGAAACAAACCTGCAGCCGGCAGCCTGTAGCTTAATGAATGCAAAGGTCCCAAAATCCCTCCACGTTGAATCGGCATACAAAAACAATAATAAAAGAGTCCATCTGCCACGATCCAAGAAAGAACCCCACACCCCCAAAACCATTCATAAAACCACAACTGTATACACAATTGTATTGTAAGTGAGGTTTTGAGGAGCTGGCAGGTTGATTTTGTTACCTGTGGAAAGAGCCAACTTTTCTGCTTCTTCCCATTTCAAAGGTTTATGCTCAGCTGGTGTTGTGGTGTTCAGCACACACTCTTGGTTGTAATGTTTTCTAACTCCCAGTAAGTAAATGAGCATGTTTCCCCAAAACAGTATAAATATAGAATAGTTCTTAAAGATTAAAATGATAGATTTTGATGCTGCCTTAAAGGTATGTATACATTCTCATTTCTCATATAGATTAATGTCACACGTTTGTATAACATTATGTTGAAGTGAATGTGAAAGTAGATGGAAACAAACTGGATTAACTGTGCAAACCTTTAAATGATATGGAGCCTCTAATATGATTATTGATTGGATATTGGATACTGAATATCACTATCCAACATTAGATCAGTCATTTAAATGTTTTAGTTTTACCTCAAATGCGAAAAACATACACAAGCTTTAACTGGAATCCAGACCGCTCGACATACAGAGACAGAGGTCTGCGATCTGTAGATCTGGGGTCAATTTAACCCGCTGAGGTTACATCGGTTCTGCTCAGGGACTTGGCTGTAAAGCTCGGTTCCTGTGGCTTCACAAACCAAACCAACAACAGAGCTCTTTCCCTCTCGGAGCTTTTCTGGATGTCTGGCTTGTCTCATCTCACCACTCAGTGTCTTCCCCATCTCATTCCAGAAACCATGAGAGCAAAAATGGCCTTCTTCTGCTTCTTCTACTCTGCTTCCACCGCTGTGGTATCGCTGAAATATCTGAGGGTTTTCAGTGAGGTATGCTGAAGCATCATTTTGATGGGATCAGGCCTTGTTTGGTCATGAATGTGGCTTTGGGCAGCGAGACATGAATGAAGGGGAATGAAAACTGACAGAGTTAAACACTTGAAGGTGAAGGGCTGATGCAGTGGACGGCTCTGGCCAGATCAGTGCCGCCAGCTATCCAAGCTGTACTGTTTGCTTTGGTGAACTCTGAGAAATGCACTACTGTCTGCGGGTCAGTAATCTGATACACAAAGAAGAAACGCGCACATGCCGTTCACACACGGTAAACAAACTGCTTCTGTTTTGGACATCGCTTTAATAGTTTGATTTTTAACACACACATCAATTCACTTCTTTGCTTTTATGCAACAAACATGAAGCAGTGCCATTATTTTAATGGCAAAAATGATAAAATTATTTTAAAACTCCCAAGCATGAACTCCCATTAAATCTGGAGGTCTAGACACGGACTTTTCTTTAAAGTCACTTTGGGAACTTTAAACACGCCTTCATGTCTGATTGGGTCTCAGTTCCTTAGTAACTTATACAGCGCCCATCGTGCATGCGTGTGTGTGTGTGTGTGTGCGTGTGTGCTTATGACTGTATCATGGACCTAAGTAGCAACAGATGCTGCGCTGACCTCAGAGACTTCCTGGAAACGCAAATTTGTCAAAATGAAGCAGGAAAAAGAGAGAGCAGCAGTTTAGGTAAATGTAACATATAGGGGGACACACACGCACACACACACACCCGCACACACACATGCTCGCTTCCATGCAGACATACACACATATACATGTGACTTCACTTCACTGGACACACACCAAGCATAGGGTCATGTTACATGGGATGCACACTATGAATAATTGCAAATACACACACAGGATTAAAAAAAAAAACTGAAATAAACATGAACTATCTGGGGGATACCACACACACAACACACTATTTCTCTCTCCCACGTATAAACTCAATTTTGAAACCATTTACATAGAGTTAGTATTATTTTTTTTCCCACAAAATATTTACTGATTAGCTTGGTGCTATGATAACTCTTTGACTGTATTAACTACTATTAGCTGAAGAACCAATACTGTTCTTTGCTAAATATTAAAGAAACCACAACGGAAATGACAAAATATCTGATCATCCAGTCTCCATGGTTACTTTGGGCCAAAATAATTCTTGAATAAATAAAAAAAAGTACCTTCGTCTTGTGTCATGTTCAGGAAAAAAATAAACAATAAATCCCAGCGGCTGACATGTTATCTACAGCAGATAGAAACCATAAGCTAAGCTGCTAAGTTTAGTTTCTGATAAGGGACAATTTCCTGCCGATATAATGACAGAGCATTTGGAACATGGCTTGTAAAACAAATCATGTTCTGACTTTGGCTTCGTTCCAGGGGGCAGTTTTGCACTCGCCGGCCTTCGAGCGATAATGCCGAGCGATTTGATGTGTGATTTACAGCCGCAAAGCCGGGGTGCCCTCTCATCCATCTCTCCTTTTCTTTCCGCAGCACCGGAAGCAATCACGCTATCTTGGTGACGAACAAGCGGTCTGACCGCATGATATCACCTCTTCAGGAGAACAAGAGGGAACGCGTGCCAGTTGCTCTCACATGCGATCAATTATTTTAGGTTGAAGACGGGATGGGGGGAAATTTTCAGCCATTAGCCCTTTAGTGCAGGGATCATACTGAGGGTAATAGTGACTAAACACTGAATAAACACATTTGGCTAATAGGTCATTCAAACCTGAAGCGGAGAAGGTTGGGCCTGTTGATTGGCTAGAAGGTTGTTTTAAGTACCTCCATTAGCAACACGTGCACGAACACTCATTCTGAAGTGCTTAAGCGCATTCACGGGAACAGACAAAACAACACTTTACAGCGCAACACATTTTAGTGTTGTTTCTTTGTCGCGGCGGTCACATGGAATTACGGCGACTCCTGTAAAACCCCCGTTTCAGAGGAAACAACCTATGCAAATGTGACTCGCAATTAGCAAGTCGGCTTTAATAGCATTTAAGGAAACAGTTTGACACTTTGGCAGCCATTTTTCTGCCTAATATTCCAGCTTGTTAGTCAAAGTTTTAAAAAAAAACATGCGGCCTCGTAAGAGGACACGTACTCCTATGTGTCAGTCTGTCAGTTTAATTTATTCCACACAGTTGGAGTTACATTGGGGTACGTTATGTTGCGTAAGTCACGCAATGTATGCTTTAGTATTTATACACAGGTTAATTCTCACCCATTCGTAATAAAATTAAGAAATATTCTCAGCAAAATGTATTTTAAACAGATTTGAGAACTAAAGAAATGTGAAAGAAAAGTGAAAATTAGCTCAAAATGACGCCACCACACCACTCCACCGTGGGTCACTGCACCAATATGTCCACATTTGAACCTAGCGGGTCAACAAGAAGCTACTTTTAACTCCAGCTGTCAAACGGAGAAAAAATAATCCCCTGTGAAATGCAAATGAGCACGTGAGACGCAGTGGCGTGTACTGAAATTGAAATTTTCAAGTACGGTCGCTGTACTTCAAAAATGTACTTAAGCAGAGTACTTGAGTAAATGTACCCATTTAAATTCACTGATGCACTCACCAAAGAGTATCAGATAAGTCATGTGTATTGTTTGGTCAGATTATGAATGACTCAAAGGCACGTTGGGGTGTATTTGCTAATGTATAGCCTTGATTTTTTTTTATATTTTTTTACCTTTTTTAGCATAACGTCTCATAAAAGATTAACACTGTGAACTTAAATTACCTTTCTGCCCCTGCAAAGTTATATCATTGTGTTGTCAGTTCTTCTTTATCATTATGTACACACAGGCACACATACAGAGCTTTAGGCAATGCATGGAACAGGGTGAAACTTAACTACTCACCTAATTAACATAGGCTGAAGGTTTCCCCTCTAATTCCTGCACCCTTAACCTCAACACAGGAGCAACCAGAAACCTTGACCTCAATCTCACTGCAGCGCCATTCCATTGCGGTATTTTTTTCTATTTGTAATGCTTCTGTGAAGTGACCAGTTGAGGAATTTATCTTCTCATTTTCAACCGGCAATGGACTTTCCGTACCAGTGTGATTCATTTTTTCTTTTGTGGGTGTCAGAAAGTTATGTAGTACCACGCATTTCATTCTCTCTCTTTCTTCCCATCACCCCCTCTGTTTTTCCCCGCCCTCTGTCTTCCCCTCCTTCTGTTTATTCTTCTGGTGGTGTAGCAGGCCCCAGAGCCCAGAGGCAAGTCATGTTCTCAGGGAAACGGCAACTCTCCACAGAGCCAATATCAAAATAGTTTAAAATGTGAATTGTCTTGATAGTTCCCAGTGAGCGCAGAGCGGAGCCAAACACTTCCAGATCCCCATGCCAGCAGAATGTAAACAGAGCCGGGGGCCGGGAGCGACCAAGTGAACCTGTTGTGTTCTCGCCACACCGCAGAGCTTGGGACGGTCTGCTCGGTGTGGTTGGCCGGGACCAAGGTTTTTCATTGTTTTCCCTTGTTAAAAGTTGTTTTCGCACAAGAAGTCAAGGGTGTGCAGGTGGTGACTCTGGATGGGGAAATATTTTGTCAGAGCCAGAACGCTGAGATGAACCAGACATCAGCAGATATCTCATCTGTTATAAGTTCATGTCTACAGTTAACATCGGTGAGAACACAAGGTTGTATTTCCCTCTGAGAGACGCAGCTAAAAATGGCTTCGATCTTACATCTGAAAAACTCCTATGCCCCCACCTTAAACATGATCACTTGACTTGAGTTACCTGATCATCTGGACAGGACAAAGTCTGTGACTGAGTCTGAGAATTCATTGTGTGATATCAAAAACTCTATATGTGACATATTTTAGATGTGTTTCTCTAATTAGTCATTCATTATCTGTTTATACAATGTTCCATACATAGAAGACGTGTTATAAACCATTTATTAAGTGTGCTGCCCTTAACTGCTCAAACTAAATAATTGCATTTACTTAAGAGTACTGTGATTATTAATACAACGGTAATAGAGGAGATTTAATTATAAAACGACTTCCTCCAAATTGGTATAACTAATTTTTTATCTTTCATTACTCTTTGGGTAATATCTGCTAGTTAACAGTTAGCAGGGTTAAACCGAAAAAATAATGCAAAGCTTGCTGGATACATCTGGACTGACAAGGTAGGGAAACACAAAACAAACGGAAAATGGTCAAACCGCTTTCATTTAATAAATCTAAAATGGAAATGTGTAAAATCTCAATTCTACCTCGCACTAAAAGTCTCAAAACTTGCTGACGGTATTAATCCTGCGTGTTGACGTGTGTGTGTGCATTATACTGCGCCTTTTTGATGTGTTTTGCGGCTTCCATTGATGTAAAATGTAATATTTCAGCGTGTTTTTGTTAGCACGCCTGCCGAGAGAACAAATCTTGCACAATGCTTGATTTGCACCTTAATTTGTTTGCCCATGTTGGTGCTGGAATTCAGCGTGTGTTTGTCAGGAAGTCCAAGATGCCAGCTTGTTACACAATGTAATGTATGAAGCAGATTATATTGACATCATCATTACGGTGGTGTGTGTTTGAAGTGGGCGATGGAGTTTTGCTTTTGTGTTGCTCTATTACTTGTATGTATTGAATTAGAGGATGTTTATTTTTTCTGGAAAATGTGACGTTTTCACTTCTTTACTTTGGAGTTTTATAACTATGTATTGAGCGCACTGTGTTTTTAAAAAAAATGTATCCCTTCATCCTTGCAAAATTTTGCTCTCTAAGTCACCTAAATCTTTAAATTGAAGAGCACAAATGCCTCGCCGGGCCGCATTTATAATGTTTGACTCCCAGCATGACTAAATGTGGATTAAATTGGAAAAGAAAAAAACTGAAAATAAAAAAATGTTCACGTCTGCTCGCTGGGTTTGTGGGCTTTGCCTGAATAAGCACTGGAACTTTCCAGCATTTCTTTTCCTCCTTATTTATTTTTTTGTCTGTGTTGTTTTCTCAGTATTGCAATGCATCACTTGACATTACCCAAGCAAGTTTGAGCTGCAGCGCATCAGCTGAAAGCAATTTGGTCCGGAGCGCAGCTGCCAGGCGGATAAGACTTTCCTTCTTTCGTTTACTTTGAAATGTTCCTTTTTTTTCAACATCCAAAATACACAAGGCAGCCAAATTGCTGACATGTGTGAGAGGGGCAGCGAGACTCCTGCATTCTTTCATGCCCCACTATGCAAAACTCCACATTGTTTATTTAAAGAACACTGAACACTTTAGCACTATTAAGAAACATGTCATATAGTAAACTAAAGGTTTCCTCTCAGGAAAAATCCCTGTCAGTTTATTTTCCTTTTGCATAAAGTTATTTTAGTTTTGACTCACAAACTGCCTGCATTCACAATTAAGCAACAGTGTTGTGAGTCAGCTTGTGTAGCGCGGGATGCTAACGGCCTAGGTAAACCTGGAAGTGGTATAATTATTTATGTGTTGAGGCGTGGACGGGGGAGATAGAGGGACTGGGCTGTGTCTTTCTCGCTGGTTAAACGCTGCAAAGAGGAGAGTGTGAGAAAAGCTTTCTTTTATTTTTAGCTACGTTCCGTCTCCCTCAGCTCGGATAACTTTAAACTCCACTAATCAGATAATTACGCATTCAAAACACATTGTGATTAATTGTCTCCAAATTATGCTTGGCCTCAGTGGGGATGATGTTTCCAGGAAAAAAAACCGAAACAAAATGTGAATCAAAATGGTCTCAACACCTACGTCAATGAAGTTAGCTCGCCCCGTGGCTTATTATAGACTGCAGACAATTACAGTGCAGAAAGAGTCTGCTTTAAAGTGAATAAAAATTGAAGATGACAAGTGAGGACTGTGCTCTGACACACCATGATCTGAGTGGAAAACAGAGAGCAAGACAGAGGGGGGATGTCGGGCCTGAGAGACACAGAGAGGGAAGAAAGGGCAAAACCTGACATGTAAACTGGGGGCGACAGCCAGAAGACGGCCTGTGCGTCAGTTTAGGGAAGGTGGTGCGTGGGAGGAGGGCGTGGAGCGAGGGAAAGAGGCTTCTAGAGAGAGAGAGAGAGAGAGACGAGAGGACGCATTGTGAGTGATAGCCCACCAGGGCCTCGGAGCGACCCGGCGCTGGGAACAGCTAACTTACCTTGACATGCGTAGGAAACCCAAAACTTTCTGAGCCCAGCGTCAGATAGGAACCACCCAGAGGAGCCCTGTCACAATTGTGTAGCCCGAGCCGCTGCGCGTCCTTTTTAACTAGCTCTGTTTAGATGAACACACGGCGGAGGAATGCTGCAGTATACCTTGCAGAAACCACAAGCACAACAGAATTAAGGGGACGTCAACTTCCCAGGGAATTCCGTGGGAATAAGACGACTCTGGCTACCAGAAAGATTATAACTGATGGATGGAGTTCAGCGTGTGCGTGTGCGTGCAGCTCCGTGTGCGTGAGCGCGCGCACTGTATCATTAACAGTAAAAGTGCCTTTGATGCAGCAATACTGACAGCCAATAAGAGCTGACAAAGTGCCTCTGAGGTGGTTTTCAGTCATGCTTGTGGGCATTGCTGACATCAATTATGGCTGGATATTAAAGGAAAGTGATGGGCTCTGGTAACAAGGAGCAACGATCTTATCATCATCCATCCTACTTTATCAGACACTTAACAGTGAATGATTTTAACATCTAAAGCAACAACCCGGGCATCTGCAACGTGTCTGTGCATCAAACATTCGTCACTCAACAGATTTCAGGTTGGAGTTGTCTACTGGATGAGTCATGACCTACTAAGGATCTGGAACTGACACTGCTGCAGTAATTGATTATTTGGCCAGTTCACCGGTAAGACTTGCTACCTAAAAACACAAAAATAATCAAATGCCATGTCGCAGTCTTAAATACCTAAGATCACACTTTACCTCAGGCGTACAACAGACCAAACAAGGCAGAAAAGCACAATTACAGAACAACTTTCCCTTAATCAACACTAACAAGTCACAGATTGTGTACTCACTGTAAATAGATTTTAAAGGAGCAGTTTGTGCTCCTTTTTATAATTTGTGTTACTTCCCATATGGAGCAATCCCATTGTTATTGGGATTGCTACTGGATCCTATTAATACCACTGAGAGTGGTCAAGCCACTTACATGCCGTGTCATGCAATGATGCATTACACATTTGCATTTATATTCGAACTTAAAGCACACTTAAATTTGTATTAAAAAAAAGTGTAAAACCGGACGCGCCGCAATAGCACACAGCTGCTGCTTCAGATCCTAGCGCTGCGTGATGCAGGCGGTCGGGAGAGAGGACATCGTGAGTGACGTGCGAGGAATTGGAAGCTCGACAGAGAGGATCCAGAGACATCACTGACAAAAGGTTAAGATCACAGAGTGAAAAGTACTCACGCTAAGAAATGCTACTTCTTCCTTTTGTGTTAGACTGAGGGCAGACTGGATGAGTCAGTGACTCACTGTACCGCCCAGTGGTAGAAAGTGGTATGACAAGACAGTCCATGCTGCTTCTAACCATGCTAACATCTGTGACAAAACTCATAGAGATGTCTGTGGCATTACTCTTACATCTTTATATTCTGATTATGTTGATCAATTCAATTTCAAACTTTGTTGAAACTGCTCCTTCATAGTAACAACACACATAAACGACTTGTTCCCGTCGTTTTCATAAAGGATTTTCTGACGTCACGCCTGGAAAAGCACAGGTGAAATTAGTCGTGGCCGAGTTTCAGTCTTCTCGCATCGGATCCATGTCACTCGAATACAGTGCAGCCACATAAATATTATTAGTACCACCTGTGATTTATCTTCTTTGGCAAGTCGAAGCGTGCCGTGGACAAAGGACTACACCCTAACTTTTGTATGGCATGGTTTAAGTTTACATAAAATTTTAATCATTTAACTATGGGAAATGTTTCACAGCACATTTGTCATTGCGCTTAAGTCCAGACAAAAGAAATATATTAGTTACTGTAACCTCATGAATAATATTTTTGTCTCTCCACAGCAAGACAAATGAAGATATAAACAATCAATCATACAATGAATGAGTACAGGGTGGATAAACGTCGGGATAGAAACGGATCTGTTGTCCTGAGAGATACTGAAACAAAGACGGAGGAGAGGAGAGGAGAGGAGAGGAGAGGAGAGAAGAGAGGAGAGGAGAGGAGAGGAAAAAGGATTGGATGTTGGCACGCAGGGAGAGGCAGTCTGCGGTAGACTTGTAAATAGCCGGAGGGACAGAGGGATGGAGGAATGGAGCTATCAGCAGAGAAGTGATGAAGGTCTGGGATCAGGCCAAGATAAACACAAGCCAGCCCAGAAGGAGCTGTGGCAACACACACACACACGCACACACACACTTTTATGAACTTTACAGTACATGTACAAAATGCACAAACATCCAAACACATAAGGCTGCAAGCACTTAATATCCATCATGCACCTACGTACACACAAACACACACGCGCGTGCACACACACACACCTGGAGAAAAATAAACAGTGTTATGTATGGGGCTGCTCGACCGCAGCTTCTTGAGTGTTAAGCTGTGTGACAACAGGCTGCGCTGTCATTTTGACATCTCATTTCATCACATACTTCACATTAGTCCATTTGCTCAGATACCACAGAATAAACACGAAGAGAAAAGAAATGGCTGGAGTTTTATTTTTAAACATGTGGAATAAACAGACCCGAGAGTCGGCATAGCCCTCAGAAAATCCCTCTTACCTCCTGGCACGGTCATTTAAAATTCGACTCTATCCCTTAGAGAGAACGAGAGAGAGAGAAAAAAAATGTGTCCTTTGTAATTATCATCAATTCTCAAAGACAAAAATGTCAGCTGTGTGGCTGTAGATTTAATCATAACGTGTAAATGGTGGGAAGATTTTTTTTTTCTGTGTGTGTGTGCTTGCATGTGCCTTTTTCCCGCCGTGTTTATTTGTGTCGGCGTGCTCTACTGTGCGTGCGCTGGGTGTGTGACTGAGCTTCATTAGTGTGCCGTGAAGCGATGGCTCTCCTGCTCTGTCTTGTCTTCAAGCGACTAACACCTTGAGCGAGGCCTTAAAGTTTGCTAAATGTTATCTTAAGCGTGGCATTCAGAGGCAAAACTGCAGCGTGAAAGAGCGGCTGCGGAGCGTGTCGGGCTGGAATGCAAAACACAAGACATGGTCATCACTCTGTCACCACACAGATTTAGTCGGTGAGGACCCATGCTCTGTGCATGTGTCTGTGTGTTTCATTTTTTAAGTATTTTGTTACATTTTCTACAAGCAAAGCCCTTAATCTCAATTCCTTTCTTCCTTAAATCAAGGATACTGTTAGAGAGAATCATCCTCAACAAATAAAGTTTGAAGTAGGTGTTATTTAATGGATATTTTTAAAATAACTAAGGATCAAATGTGTAATGTGACATTGTGACAAATATCTGTAGTTCCCCTTTATGGGATTTTTCAGCTCATTGTTCAAATTTTCTGGCCTGCAACTGTTTTGGTTCTCTGACTTCGCTCATACTTCTTGGCTGCACCGAGCAGGAGTTATTAACAAATTGTTCTTAAAATAACAAAACTAAAAGAAACACAGCAGACCTCATGCCCAGCTGCAAATGGCAGACAAGGTTAGCAGCAAGCTAGCAGATGTAAAGTAGCGGGGGTAAAACGAGCAGAAGGAATGCATCAAGATGGCGTTCATTGGACGTTTGATGAAAGACCAGATTGTTCCATTTATTTCTTTCACTATCCACGACATCTTATGCCGTTTTGCACCTGGTCACATAAGAGTGCATTAGCATGGCATACGCTGACATCCCATGGAAGCTGATATACCTTTGGACGTGTAAAGGGTTTCCAGTTCCTTTTGATAAACAATCAAATAAAACATAAAATGTACCTTTTGTTGTCGTTCTCTTTGTTTAAATCAACAAAAGAACAAATTCAGATGTGGTCAGAACCTCCTTAGAGAGCAACAAGCGGAAAACTTTCAGTCTTGAAATACGTGGTTTCATAATGCCAAGAGCTTTCTGTAGATGCCCGTGAGTCAGACAAGGGCTTTAAAATGGTCTCCAAATGATGTGCAATAAATCATCCCGCTGTAAAAATCATCTGTAAGTGGTGTAGATTTAAAAACAAGCGCCAATTTTACTGACTGCTCCACCAAATTCAGACAAAGGTAACTCTTCAAACTAATGGTGTTCTTCTGCTGCTAAGTTGGCATGCCTGTTTGGCCACACTAATGCGTTTGGCGCAGACCCAAGACACCTTTTCAGGAGAAGAACCTCTTACCAACTGTGAAGCACTGTGATGGAAATGTTTGGTGTTGACTTAATGCCTTGGGGACTGGGAAACTTGCAGTTTCACTGACTCATCAAGGAATTCTGCGTCATATCAGAAAGTGCTCAAAGGTAACGTGAAGTGGCAGGATTATGATCTTAAGATGACTAGCAAGTTTACCAGGGAACGGCCCAAAAGGAAGAAATCAAGCGTTGTGCCCGTTTGACGTTAGGGCATGGGCAAGAAAATCATCAAATCATCAAAACTCTTGCTGCTGGAGGCCCTTCGGACGCAAGAGTTGTCACAAAAATTAATATGTTAATGCCAGAGATGTGTATGCAAAAAGGCTAAAGGGGTTCTCACGGTGTTGTCTTTGGATGGTGGGAGGAAGCCGAGTACCCGGAAAGAACTCACACAGAGACAGGGAGAACATGCAAACTCCACAGAGATAGGTCCAATCGGCCTAGCTTAGAACCTAGAACCTTCTTTCTGTGAGGTATCAGTGCTAACCGCCACGCCAGCGTATAATAAATCCAAATTTTTACACCTATATATCATTCAGATCCAGGGATTTCAGCGTCCTAAAAGAAGCTGTTTCTGCTAGGAGGACGAGGAATATTCAATCTACTAAAAGTTTAAAAATAATGCCTGCTGTGTAAGTGAGCCCATGTGCATAAGCTACATGTGAGCGTTTCCTCACAGCTCTCGGATTAGCAATATCCATGAGTGGTGCCTGTGGATGCAGTGGCGGTACTTTTGCGACGTTGCGGGTGTGTGTTTTATGCCGCAACCCGCATGCCAGTTCAAAGCCTCCTCGTGGAGCATGAGGGGGATGAGAGGACACATGAAAGCGGCACTCAGCGACATGCGCTGTCCAAAAGATCACAGAGCCAAACAGCAAGGAGGGCGCACCAACATAAAATCAACAAATCAAACACGCCCACATTTTAGAGTTTGCTCAGTGAAGTGCGGCCACATGGTAGGGGCTCTTGATGGTATGGACGCAGCAGATGTCTCAAAGGAGAAAAGTACAGCCGGTGACATGAAAGTAGAGTGTTTAATAATTAAATGTTAATTCTTAAGAAGATTTCTGTTAGCAATTGCAACAAATGCCTAGAGAAACAGACACTGGAGCACAGATGAACACTGACATTCCCAAATTTGTTTAATCCCACGTTGAACTCCATCCTCGTCGGGCACAGACGGCTTGCTGCTGCGGCTCATCCCCACTTCAAACATTAATTTTATTATGTTAAACGCGAACCTGAACAATGGGAATACTGACGGTCGTGTGTTATGAACAAGCCGGGTTGTTTGAGTATTTTAGCGCACCGGGCTCCCAGGCGGGCTGTAGCTTCATGAAAGACCAGTATTGTATTTCTTTCCTGTGCCAAGGCCCGTTTCCTGTGGCGGTGCTGTGTCAAACAACGATGACCCTCTGCTTCCTGCAAGTCGCATGGAGACAGGTCTGCCACGAGCCCTGGGGCCTCACCGCTGGCCACCGAACAACCTCCTTGCCCCCCCACCCCTTCAGTCTGTCTGTCAGTCTGTTTTCAAGTAATTACCCACCTTGCCCTCTCTGGATCCCTCTTATTCTTGTGCAAACGCATGCTCCCCTTAATGCTTACTTATGTTTTCCGCCACTTATTTCTCCACCTCTATCTCTTGCGCCTCCTGTTTTCTTACCCGCCACCTCCTGTGTGTCTCTCACCCTCTTCTCCTTCATGCTTCCCTTTGTCCACACCTCCTTTCCTCTTTGCATCCCTTCTTCCCTCCTCTCTTTGTCCCGCTGTCCAGGTCAGAAGAGGGTCTGTCAGACGTTTCCTGTGCAAGCCGCGGTACCAGACCACACCTTGTGAGGGGATTTCTGCAGCCGCCATCTGTGACGCCCTATAGAAACATGTACGGCGATGTCTGGATATTCAGATACACAGTGCTTCTGTGGACCATGAACACATACAGTGCATGCCTGTTTTTGGTAAAAGTTGTGACTGCACCATGAACTGTCTGTAACACAAGAAAGAAACCTGTGGGAAAAATGTTGAGAACATGCATCGCATCAATACTCACATCTAAAATAAGCAAAAACAAGACAGGCTCAAAGTGTATTTTTACATATTCTGACTAAAATCAAAGTGACTGTCAGACGCTAGCTGTCAACCTCCTTTAAGTCCCTGCTTTTTTTTTTTTTTTTTTCAAATCATACGCAAAAACCCTTGGGCCACATTCTTTCTTCGAGTATGAGAAAGTTGTCAACTCTTGCATTATTGGTCCCCATAGTAATCAACCACATGGTGTGGGTCAGACTCAACTCTTCTGATCTTTAAATGGAGCAAATGAAACCATAACTACTACTAGAATAGATTTTCAACAGCTGATAAAAAAAAAACCTAAAAAAAAAAAAACCTGAACGTTGTAGACCAACTGTGATGTTGGACAACATCCCGGTGATACGTGAGCGCACGTGTGTGTATTGGCACAGCCCTCCATGTTCCACAGGCCACAGGGTCTTTGAATTAGCTCCTTCCATTCAAGGTCACGAATACGTGTGTGCATACGCACGTGCCGACGGCAACAGCACACTTTACTGTGCATCTCTGAAAATGACTCCCCTGGTCTTCTTCCAGTCCAGGTCAGAGGCAGGAAGCGGACCAAGAGAAAAGGAGGAAGCAGAAGCAGTCCTCTCTCTGGCTGCAGGTAGTGACCCTGAACCTTGACCTCCAACCTCAGCCTGCATCAGTCTGACAAAACACAGATGTACGACTATGGCTCTAAATGCTATGTGTTTAAAACTTTTAATCCTGTCATGCTGCAGTCTTTCGTGAATAAAAAAACACAGGAAATTCAAGTATTATAATTTATCTCTTTATTATCTGACAACAACAATAACACATTGTTTTGATCAGTTGTTACATTTACAGAAGTAGCCAAAAAGCTGTATGGATACATGGTGTTCACAATTATCCATCCATCTTTATCAAACAGTTTGACAATGTTGGAGGTGTCGCTGCTGAAAATACCGTTAGGGCATGAACCCTGTCCAAATACAGCCCTCTGACCTCACATCGGAGTCCTTTAGGTATCATGGATGTATGAATGATCACTAAACGTCTAGCTGTTTTTGGACAGAGCTCATGGTTTTGGAGGGTGACTGTTTTATCAGGAGCTGTCTCACGAGCTCCAGAAGAATAACCTGCTGCCATGTTTGGAAGGCTCCAGTTTGCCCTCGATGACTGGATTGGGCTCAGGACGTGGTCTAGATTGGTAGGGGTTCTCTGGAAATGGCCGCGCCGTAGCCACTTTGGTCACCTGTTAAAAGAAACGGATCACGACGTATCACTGCTATGCAAAGATGTTAGGGTACAAATGTAGTTGTGTAGAAAAGGTTTTCTTGAAATAATTCACAAATGTGAACTTTTGGCTTTTGGACTTTTGGTCAGATGAAACAAACACATAATTCTTAATGCAGCCCTAGTATAAACCCATGCATATCTTCTGGCTGTTCCAGCCCTTCCCTCATCTCTTTCCCCTCCACCCTCTCCCCCCTTTTGTCCCCTCTTTACCCTTTTAGTTTGGCTACTTTAGTCTTCCTCCGATCCTGCTGTTCTCCTGCCTTTCTCCCAAGTCTGGATGTAGTCCAGACAAATTAGGCCACTCACTTATCAACTTAATAAGCTTTCTGAACAAATTTTAGTTTACTATCATCATTCAAAATTCATCTAAAACCCAACTAGTGTAAAAAGAAACCTGGACACTTTTCAGGTTAACGTGAGGTCATGTCACTGCTCAGGTGTTTTGATTCCACAAACAGTAGCTCTGTCTGACCAGTGCAAAATGGCCAGAAAGTTGATTACAGTGTTACACAGATTCCTGGGTTTGTGCAAGTGCGTTTTTAAAAACTACATAAATAAAATGTCCAAAAACCAACTGTTATGATCCGATTTTGGTCCTGTTTTGATTGCTGATACCTAATTACAGCTTACCAGAGTTATGCCAGAGTTAAAAGTAGTTTAATGGAAAGAAAAACCAAAGCAGCACAACGTTCATGATTTTCTGCTCAGAACTGCAGCTGAATGAGGCCACTACGCAGATGCAATCAGAGCCTCTTGCTAACAGCCCACAATCAGCAAGAATAGAGCCCATCAAGCAGGCTGCTTACATTTTAAATGCACAGTCAATCCCTCACAAGTCTCACCTTCGACAGCTCTCCCAATTCAGGCCTCGTCCATCCGAGTTTATCAAGTACGCAGTTGTCGAAGGTATGCTGCTGCTTACGGCAGCGGCGCAGTTCTTCCAAACCAGAAAAATCCAGGCAGGTCCAGTACTCGGTGAAGGACTCGGCACAGTTCCCCTTGATTTGCCTAGAAGGCAGAGTGCAGAAAGACATATGAATCAAAGTCAAATATGCAAGTGTGGGATTAAAATATGCCAGAACACACATCTGGAACTCTTCAATACAAAATAATATACACTGCACAAAAAGAATGAAGGGAACACATCAATAGGAAAATAAATCACGCTTGATATCTATACTGATATGGACTGGACCAGGGGATCACTGACCCACCAGCAAACCTGTCATGCTGAACGATGTTACAGGCAGCATAAGGTTCTCCACAGCTTCTCCAGCCCTTTCACATCTGTTGCATGTGCTCAGGGTGAACCTGCTCTCATTTGTGAAAAGCACACCTGCAAATTCTGGTGTTCAGTGGCAAATGCCAATCAAGCTCCACGGTGCAGAGCAGTGAGCACAGGGACCACTAGAAGACGTCAAGCCCTCAGGCCAACCTCCTGAAGTCTATTTCTGATTGTTTGTTTGCTTGGTCTTTAAACAAAGAAGCAGATATCGGACCTGCTGATAGGTTGAGAACCTTCTACGGCCATGTCCAGCTCCCCTGGAGTAACTGCCTGTCTCCTGGAGTTTGCTCCATGCTCTTGAGACTGCGCTGGGAGACACAGTGAACCTTATAGCTATGGCACATATTGATGTCCCATCTTGGAGGAGTTGAACTGCCTGTGCAACCTCTGTAGGGTCCAGGTATGGCCTGAATGTTACCAGTAATGACACTGACCCTAGCCAAATGAAAAACTAGGAAAAAACAGCCAGAAAAGATGAAGAGGGAAAAAGGTCAGTGTCCTCCATTTGTAAATCCATTTCTGTTTTAGGGGGCATCTCATTGTTGCCCCTCTAGTGCACCTGTTGCTGATTTCACCAAACACCAACGCAGCTGAAACTGATTCACAGCCCCCTCTGCTACTTTACTGACCAGATCAATATCCCAGAAGTTTGAGTGACTTGATGCTTTGGCAAGTATATTTAAAAAGATATGACTCAGGAATGAAAACTGAGGTAATATTAAAATAATTTATAAGGTAAGAGTTAAAGATTCAGTATTGGGTCATAGCTTAAGAAACTTTCAATAAATTCTGGCCACTTGGATGAAGACTAGACAGTTTCCACTCATAGATATGTATGGGACAGGTACAGAAACTGTGTGAACACTCTAAAAGGTAGGCAGCGGCCAGAACTACCCAAGAATCAGACCAGACCTCTGGTGCAATTACAACCTTTTCTCAAATCTGCCCTTATTATAATAATTGCAGGTACTTCTCTAGAGGTCATGTGTTTGTTTAGGGAACCAAAACCACACAAAAGCACCTTAGTTACTGCAGAGGGTCTCAGGACATAAGGAAAGCTCACCCTAAAACATTCAGTAAACACAGACACAGCACTTAAAGTGAAAAACGCCAGACCACTTCAGCAAAGTTTCATGGACACAAAAGGCTTCACGTATGACAAAAGTGTTCCCAGAATAATTTTTTTTTAGTCAACATGAATCAGTTGCATGGCAACAAAAGTTTGGCCAGGTTGATCAGTGCACCAAACATGAACTAAAAGAGATGCAGTTTACTGTCCCCCTCATAAGTAAGACGTTTAGTCTACTGCATGTGTTCTTAAATACCTCGCAGACGAATTCAGTCCAACTTTAAATTTTCTCCATTCATACCTCAGATTATTCAACACATGCATTTGTGGAAATGCATGGAGATAACTGCATAATAAACATCTTCCCTGTGTTTAGACCAGAATCATCCAATTACTTCTTCACCTCCAGCCCAGATTGTGCACAGAAACTTAATTATCACCACCACTTTGTAGTTTACTCTTGCAAACTTAGTTTTAAATTACAAATTCTACAATAAGTTAGGGTTAAATAACAACATTCTCGACCGCAAACTTATGAACCAAAGTTTTATATGGACTCTCCAAACTCGCTGCTGGCTCCAGAATTTAACCACATCTTCAATCACCCTCTGACCACAAGAACATGATTCAGTTTTGCAGACTGATTCTTTTTTTTGGCATTTATGCTTCAAAAATGTAATTATTCAGCCTAATCAGTATTATATTTTATGTCACATATCATGACAACTGATCTTTTTCATACTCAAAGGAATGGCACAAGGGAAAGATTACATGCTTTAAAATGAGAAAGTACATTGCACACTGCTCAGTTACATCCATCCAAAGAGCTTAGTAATGCATTATATACTTTGCATTATATATATATATATATATATCATTCATGTTTCTGCATGATCTTCTGTTTCAGACATTGTGTTGTTCACAAAAGGCGTACTTGGTGCCAAGAATATGAAAAAGTGACCAACCTGAAAAAGTTTAGTGCACACTCATTGACTTTTCTCCCTTCATCTAGACATTTCCTGGGGTCCTTCTCCTCCCAGCGGCAGAGCATGAACTCCTTGTTGGGTTTGTCACACTGGAAGCCATAATGGTGGGCAGCAGCCTTCAGTACTGCAGATGACACTTTTACCTGGACAGATGGGGAGAGAGAAAGAGAGAGACAGATTGGAAACAATTACTATAAAAATACTAATTATTAAACAGATACACCAGGAAATAACCATTTCACTTTGCGTGCAGTTTATGTTTTCTTGTCATGACTCTTGTTTATATGTCACATAACAAATGTTATACTTGCGTGAATAACAAAAGTATTCATGCAAGTAGTACAGAGAAACAATCAGTGTGTTGTGATGTATAACTGGGAACACTGAGAAAATGCAAGGCTATCTCCTACTCTACCTACAGATATTACAATTTACTGTAGATAATTCACATTATATTTACCATATTTACTTGTACACAGATATTGCATGTTCGTATCTAGTGTATACAAACGCCACAGGTTCTGCACGTAAAAATACAGATTCGTTTACACACATTAATGAAGGACATTTCTGTTATTCTTCACAGCACATGTATTTATTCATATTCCTGTATTTTTTTGGTGTTTCCCTAATCTACTCCTGCTGTGACTTCTGCTGGTAGAGCTCATCTTATCACACACATTCTAACATGCCATTTGGCCCCACAAGCTGTGTCTTGTTTACTTAACTTGTATAACTTCTGTACTTTAAAATAATGACAAATGGCTTATGAGGCAGCAGTGAGTCCTGTGCTATCTTCTGGAAGCCAACAATTATTATTATTATTATTCACTGCAATATCTTCAGGTGTGTTGTCATGTGCATTTATTGTCCTTTCACTGCAAAAATTATGGAAACGTTTTACAAAATAGATTTCTTACTGACATCCCTAATCATAATAAGTAACTGTTGATGTTAACCGTTGTTATAGACTTATTTAAAAGAAAATGAAACATTTTGTTAAGTCTATGGAAAAAGAACAACGATCTTAACTACAATGCAGCATAATAACGCAAAAATCGAACTGGGGACGTAAAATCCTTTGCATTACACTGTACATCTAAGAATATAAACCAGACAACTACATCTAAGCTGAACTTGGATCTGCATTTCCTTTATTGGACAGTTGTTGTCTCCATGTTTGTGCTGGACACAGGCTGTTGACACCTGATTTCCAAGGACAAGTTCATTGTGCCAAATAACGCCGCTAACATAACCCGGCCAGAGTTGTGTTTAAACTGTTTGCCCTCACAGAGGTAAACAGAGGAGGTAACGTGAACAGAGTTTGATATAGACCTTGTAACTATTAAAGGTAACGTTGTTCCGTTATTGCTATAATAATAAAACAAAATGATTCACCAGCTTAACGTACGAGCAGAAATATAATATCTGCAAATATATTATCAATGCTGTTTATATAAATAACCTTCACGAATGTGAGCGCAAGTAAAGTCAATGACCAAAGTTAACATTAATATACAGCAACTAGCCGGTTAGCTTGTTAGCTAGCTAGCATGTCCTATCTTTGGTATGTTTTACATTCAAGCTAAACAATAACCGCTGCTTACCTCGTCCACTTTCAGCTCCTCCAATGTGGGGATTTCTGGAGTTCCGGGCATGGCTGCGTGTCCGCAGAACAAAACAAACGCAGAAAATCAAACACCCCTGGCAAAAAACATTCAAGGTCCTCGTCTGGTTCCAGGACGAGCGACGAGGCCGCGAAGAAGAAGGTCAGTTTACTGCGCCTGCTGCTTCTGTCACCAGGCGCGTACTGATGACGCGACGGAGAGCCTGAGCTACCCGGGAGCTGCAGGCGCATGCGCAGTTAAGGACCAGTGATAATAATAACAAGTGGAATAACTTTTTATTTGTTTTGTCATTTTTTGTTTAATATTATTATGAGGATAATGTGGTAATGTTTTGTTGTCTTTTATAGCAAACCGTTGGAGAAGTAGTCTTTTCATTTTGGTAGACTGGTGCTGAGTTGCTATGGTAACTGTACACTGGCCGTTTTGTTGTGCTGAATAGGAATTAAATTTCTCGGTGTTTTAAAGCTTAATACTTTACATACGAACACGGGCGCTAATAAGTCATTATATTAATGGAGTTTATCGGAAGCAGTTACAAAGGGGCTACAGAAAATGGCAGGTAGGCTAAATGAACTCGGGTTACCTTAAAAGTAACAGGTTGTACGCAACGAAATTAATCAAATGGTTTTTATAGATTGTTAGCTATGTATCAGGGCAAAATATGACCAAGGACTGACCATGTCTCATTTCTCTCAGGATGGAAGGAGAAGGAGAGTACACCTTTCCTACAAACACAAAGTATGTGGGAGAGATGAAAGACGGGATGTTCCATGGTAGGGGAGTACTGCACTTTCCAAATGGAAGTAAATATGAGGCCACCTGGGAAAACGGCATTGCAAAGCAGGTGAGGAGTTGTGTGTGTGTCTCTGAATGCATGTTAGAAGATACGCATCCACATGCTTTACTCTGTGTGTTTCGTATTGGTTCTAGCTGATATTACATCTGGTCCCTTTTAGCAATCACTCACAGTTATTGTCATAGTAATTAGGCTTCTCTCATTTTTCCTGTAGAAATGTTATTCTCTTCTGCTCCGGTGCATTCTTTTGCAGACTTTGCCACAATATGGATTGCTCCAATTATTATCATCAATGCAGCGGTGGTTCATTTGAAATGATAGCAGCTCTGAACCATGACTAACTTCAGCCCAGATTATTACCCTGCACCTGCACAATAGCACCAGTGCCAAACTGTAACCTACCTCTATTCAAAACATACTCAAAGCTTCCAATAAAGCATGAAATGTAAACTCTGGCAGCTTATAGCCCATTCTTAAACTTGCAACTCTTTCTCCAAACAGTGCTTCTGAGCTCGTCCATTGAGAATCTTAATTTCTAGTCATATATTTTTTCTGTTTTTTTCTCCTTTTGCTTTCTCCTTTTGCAACAATGTACATACTTTCCACCCTCTGTGATAACTACCAAACATTTTAACGTTTTATGAGCCTGAAAGATTGATGACATATTAATGAATGAGATACCCTAATTTCTTTTATTAAACTCTTTGCTGTGCAATTCTCCCTGCAACATCTGTAATTAAACTTTATCTAAATAAAAAGGGAACAACTCAATCATAATATTCTAAGTGAAACGTAAACCTCCAGACATTTTGACACATACACGTGAAGTTAACAACAATAATCAAGACTGCAGTCCATCTGGGTTCCAGGACTCACTGTTAGTTAGACCTTTACTAAGAATAAGATGCATGTATTGAAATCTTCTCTTCTCTTCTCTTCTCTTCTCTTCTCTTCTCTTCTCTTCTCTTCTCTTCTCTTCTCTTCTCTGCTATTGTAGGCATGCCTCAAAAACCCATTCCATAATTAATGCTATTTAGTTGTCAGCAAAGCATGCTGTTGACACTGCAGTGAACAATGTTATTGTTTCAAATCCAGTGCACAAAGTTACTGAACCCAGTACAGCATGTTTATATGAAAAATACATTTTCCTTCTCAATAACTGTTTGTCAGTCAACCCACCCAGAGACACGTTTTTCTGCTTTCCCCTTGTGATGCACGTCTGTGCCGGCTGCTTTGGTTTTATCTGCTGAGGTTTTCAGATAGCCATCTCTGAGAGTTTTGCCTCAACCCAAAGACAATGGAGGGAAATTTAAATTCTTTTGCGGTGCTTAAAAGCAGAAAACTGGCATTTAAAAACCTCAGAAGCGACTTATCTTTCTAGAAACCATGACTGGGGTTTGCAGGATAGCCCTCAGACCTCACATCCAACCGTTTCTGCTGGAACTACTTTGTATCAAAGGAATACTCCCAATGAAAACTGTCAACAGTGAGGTCTATGCATTATCTTGAGCAAAGGAGCCATTGTTTCTGCTCTTAGTGTATTTTTTTTTTTCATCGATTTGTTGAGCAGAAAATTACATTTCTATTTATATCACACATTTCTGGCTCAAAGAATGATAACTGTCTACATAACCAGAAATCAAGGGAGGAAAAGAGAGTGATGAGACTGAACAATGAGGATGATTGTTTGTCATTGTGCTTCCTCATAAGGGGTCATTCACCTTTGCTGATGGTCTGCAGTACCAGGAGAAGAACTGGGACTACTGTGACGGTTATGACAGGCGCTTCTACAGCGAAAGGTGCAACGGGCTCCGACCTGCAGGTTGGAATTTATTTATTTGCTTGTATATTTGCTGGTTTGATGCATGCCAGTTTCTTCTCTATGCCACTCCAAGACAAGTGCATGTCCCAGTGAGGAATAAAAGTTTTAGTCTAGAAATGTTTCCTCAACCTAATACTGATGGTGGTAGGTTGAAAAGTGTCATTCATTGCAAAACAACCATTTTGTTCATTCAGGAGAATCTCAGATAACAGATCTACATCCTCCAAGAGCCATTCCCGATGGATGTTATGACTGTGGAGATGGTTTCTATGACCCCACTACCAGAGTTGTCACTTCTTACAATGACAGGTTCCTCAGGAATGCAGGTGAGACAGAAAATATGCTGTTTCTATCATGGTTGTAGCCCCCTTACACCGAAGATAGTCCTTACCTGCTGAAGTCCACAGTCTGTGATTAAGGATTAAATTCATTGTGATGAAGGTCCTCTTCATCACTTGGACTGATTACCATAACATCACACTGATGATGAACCTCCCTCTGTAGTTTACCTACACGCATTTTCACATCAAACTCAAAATCTAGCCTTTTTTCACTGCTTATGTTTAGTTTATGGACATTTTTTACACTGACTCGATGCCAAATTGGCTCCATCTCGAGCGTTGAGTAACATCCAGGCATGACGGTGTGTTGGGCCAAGGTAAATTAGAGAGATGAAAGGAGCAAACACAAATTTCCATTTCAAATTATGTACACAAAGTTTTATGACAAGTGAAGCACTTTCCAGTGATGGATTGCTATATGTTAAATATATTTAGCTTGAAAAGTTGTTTCTATAATTGAACATATCTAGAAACAATGTTAATTCCACTAATCGTGTTGCTGTTGATTTAACTTGTGTTTGCAACCCAGTCCTCCTTTAGTCTGCTTTTATGCATGTCAGAAGAAATGTAAAAATGTACATTTTGCACCTACAGTTAAGCTAAGGCTGTTGAAGTGCTTGGAGTTCTTTGGCTTTATTTTGAAAAGCGAAACATGCCCAAGTTGGTTGAAACTGTTGGATGATTCAAGGAAGTAAGCTATTTGTCAGGAAGACATCTTGCCATACAGGATAAGGGCTCTATATCATTTCACTTTTAAACAATTTAACCTTTCTGTGAACAGTCCACATCAAATGGACAAAAAGAATGATTTAGTTGACATATGTGGACGTTAAAGAAAAGTTGAAGAAAGGCTTTGATGAGTTTTCGATGTTTTCAAGTGTTTGATGAACAGGTAGGAGTCTAGAATGATGTTGGAGAAGCTGAGGTGAAAAATAATGTTAAGATAAGATAATCCTTCATTCATCCCACAGTGGATGTGAGCAGGATATACTCAGTGTAAGGAGTGGACGGGGTCGAAGAGGGTTGCACTGATACGACGCTAAAATGACAACTGAGGAGAAATGGGAACCGTTTAAAAAATGGCTCCAGCAAAGTGACAGACATAGGTTTAACAAGGAACAAGCAGGAGGCAAAATAATATAAATAAATAGTTTAAGCATGAGTTTGAACCTATGGAGTGATGTTAAATGGATTATCCCTGTTTTATCAGATTAAAGATTACGTCTGCGTGTCATCTGATAAGCACGCTGCTTCTACAGACTCTACCTCTAATTTCCAAAGCTTTTTCTTTTGTTATTTGTTAAAAGTGGAAAATCAAAGACACATTTTTCCACTGAATGAGTGCCCAGTTTGGAACTCACTGATTTGTGAAGTGAATGCAGTCTGTCAGGTGTCCAGATTGCATTCCCGAATTCTGACATCCTCGGTTCGTCATGTCTCCCAGCCATGACTTTTCATCCCTAGACAATGTTAGACAGTCCTAGCATCATAGTTGTAGGCCAACACTTATGGTCCAGACTGAAATATCTCAACGGTTACTGAATGGATTACCATGAAACATTGTACAGGCGTTCATGATCTCCAAAGGATGATCTCCACTGAATTTCCAGAGCTGTCTTGTAGTGTTGGTTTTGATTTCTGAACACTTTTCTGCTTTTCTTTCATTGTTAACTTTGTCAAACTCCTGCTGCAAGGTCTGAATGCTAATCTGGTAATTCCCAAATCTGTTTCACCTTATATGTGAATTTATCAACTGTTCTATACCATACACATGCAAACACATGATTCCTGGCAGACGTTAAGGTATGACTCAATGTATTTTTGGGGCATATTTGTATTCATATGGACTCCTTGCAACATAACATAGATCAGTACCACAAGCACACATACCTCATTTACATATGTGTTGAGACAGAAGGAAACAGAGTAGAAGATCCACATCCTCACCAGATGTCATCGGCATGTGGAAGAAGAAGAAAAAAATAAATTCTTTTTTCATATCGCAAGTTGTTCATCATCATTAGAATTCTGGTATTGATCAGTGGAACGATGGAGAAGAAGAGATACGGGGGAAAAGAACAAAAGAGAAGGAGAAGGAAGAAGGATATTTTTTGGAAGTTGAGATGAGACTTTCCAACAAGACTCCGACTCTCTGTTTTCAATTAGATAAATATGGAGTCATACGGTATCTGTTTAATTGATGTGTGCCTCTTGTTTTTTCTGTTTCTTTTTTTTTTTTTTGGCAGTGTGCGGTGCATGTGTGCAGAGGGATGTGGCACCGCTTTATATTACAAACGTGCATGCACTCCCTTTTGTCTTGGTATACAAGTCTTGAGAAGAATGCTCCTGTATCCTGTATGGATTTATTTTTTAACCCTGGGAGGTGAAGGCATATTTGTCAGAGTGGGTGTGAAGACTGAATTTATTGCCTTGTGGCTTCCGCCCAGGATGAGGACTGCAAGGATGATGGGACGCAGGGAAGACCCACCCTCCCAGTGGGGACCTTTGCTGCGGCAAGAAAACGGAAGGAGCTCCCTGTGTAGCTGTGGACGTAGGACAAGGGAAAACTAAGTCACTGAAGACAAAGACTCATATTTACAAAAGCTTATGTTTTACCCTCAGGAGACACATGTTGTTGCTGGGAAATATCAGGCTAAACTTTGGCCAAAACTGACCTTTTGCAAAGTCCTGCCCTGCTTAGTTACTGTTGCTAACTTGGACAAACAGTCTATCTTGGAAGAGCGCCAAGTAGCAAAACAATAGGATCTGTTGCTAATATTCCCCAGGAGGTTATAGATTATTTTTGGAGTTGAAGCAATTTCTTCATCAACTGCTGCATGTATGGAGGGATTTGTCAGGAATACTGGTACATGATGTAGTAATGATAGGGGAAATGGAAAGTGGTGGAGGCAAAACTCCTCCCGAGGGTTTAGGAGTAAGTTATTATATCCAAATACACTCTGTGTGTCCACACTCATTTTCAACAGCAATCCTGTATGAAGCAATAATTTTGTAACTTACTGGGAGTGGCTGTATATCAGGTGGAGAAGGAGGTCGGCAATTAATAAAACATGTTGCAATATCCTCAAGTATGAAACTGGACCCCAAAGTGTTTCACAAATATGAGTCACTCTGAATGAAGGTTTGACATAATGGGATAACTGACGCTCCTTATGGCGTTTTGGAGAGCACAACCATGACATTTTGTGTGACTGAAAGTGGACCCCTCAGCCATTCCTGCAAAAACACATCACAAATGTCGCATTACTTATTGATTTTGGGAATCTTAAGTATTTGCAAGGATTTAAGAAGACGCAACTCGGTGTTGGCGCAAACAACTTTGCAAGCCAAGGGAGTTACACATGAGCCCACTGGGTCAGCTTTGTTTGTTGTGTGCTATTCTGCAAGTAACAGCCCTTAGTCATGTGACTTTCCACAGATGTTCTTAGAACTGTGTTGGATGAGTGCATTTGTTTTAGCTGTATGACTTGCATGACTGAGATCTGCACAAAAAAATCTTTGTGAATTTAAGAGAAGAAGAAAAAAACCAAAACAAAAAAGGGAAACTTTCCAGTAACATTAGGACTTGAGAAGTGAGGTCATCATTGTCTGAACCAACATTTCAATGACTGGTGCAGCGCCCTGCTGCTGGACTTTTTTTGCAGTGCAGACAATAGGATGAGGCCAGCTAGAAAAAAAAGGGAGCTTGGAAAGAGCAGTCGAGCAGGATCAATAGGAGTCAGACAGGTCACTTAAATACAAAGCCATCTCCTGAAACACACACAAGACGGAAGGACAGGAATGTGTGTATGTGACTGAGCAGTGTGTGTGTCAGTGATGAGTGACTGCAAATGGTTAAACACACAAATTCAGGGATCGCAGAATTTGTTTCTGGCTGATGTTCCTCCATACCTTCTTCATGTGCATCAAACAACCAGTGACTCTTAAAAACAAAAGAAATATACAACATATCAGTGTGTGGTGCACTGATATGTTGTACTGCTTGATCCAATTTGTCATCCTGTTTTAATTTTAAAAATGATTTGTGCAGCCGATTATGATATTTGGATGTTATTTGTCATTCTCAATAAATACTATCAGAAACAAAAATACACTTGGACTCGTTGGAGCCAGACTCAGATTTGATTCCAGCTCCAAAATTAACTGAATTAAGATTTCTTCGTTAATGATGAAGGGACGCTGGGGATCCCACGTGATATAAACACAAATAACCAAACTGTATTTCAAGGTCAAATAATTCCCATTGAAACGTCTCTCTTGCTCTCTCTTTTTTTAAGAAATCTATTTGTTTCCAACTCACTACACCGCAAGCAGCCCGTCTAAATTAAAACCAAAAGACTACAACATGAGGAAATGATTACTGGCGAATCTGAAATGCAAATCACACAATCAGCAAGCTAAATAAGAATAATAATAAAATGCAAACAGCCTCAAGAAGCTGTATTTATCTGCTTTCTAGAGACATATAAAAATCTTTTAATTTGCTGATTAAGTTTGTTGCTTAAGTTTTGAGGTGTATAAGCATGGCTCTCTGAAACTCTAATTAAAAAATAATGAGGGAAAAGATGCACAGGCCACATCTGCACAATCAAATCTCCACCACTGACTGATTGAATGTGTTGTTACAAACAAACATACACAGTCAGTCTTTGGAGCTGTGTTCTCCCTTGGTTGACATACAGCTCCAGAAGGGGCCGTGTGTTGCCTTTATTATTTGTAACGCTTGCTTTCCTGTTTCTGGAGAGACCGCTTCCATTTGAAACTCTGCACAGACAGAACTCCGCACTGAAAACATTCCTCTGCCAAGGAAAACACCTCTGGTGACCGAACCGCGGCCCCTCCCTTTGTCCCCGACCAGTCGAGGTGTTTCACAGACAGATAAAATCAGCCGGGCTGCTGGAGAGTGCAACATATCCTCTCGCTGGCTTCGCTGAGACAAAATATCACCACAAAACAGGATTCATGTGTTAATCCTCCGAGCCGCTGCAGACAGATTGATCGTCTTAAAGATCAGTATCTCTCTGTCAAAGCTAGAAACAAGCACATCTGCGTTGTCAAGACATAAAATACACAAGTTGTTTGACTATTTGTTTGAGTGTTCACATTTAGTTTGATTTCATTTTAATGTTCTCACTCAAAAACCACAAACATACTGACCCTGAGTACAAGTCTGCTAAGTTTAGCCCCTGGCCACTGTCAGTGGAGCAGCTTCAGAGTCCTGTCGTGTCTCTCTAAGTTTTTCTGAATATTGCAAAAATTCCCTTTCTGTTTCACCAACAAAATCCAGCAGATCTCTCATGCAAATCACAACAAGAAAACAGACTTTTGCTTTTGCTAATTGTGTGCACGTCTTTGTGTATGTGCGTTAAATCGCTGCCATTAGGCTGGAAGGAAACACTTTTCCCTCTGAGTGTATTTTAAGGATTAAGATAAACAGACCTTAACAAGGTGCCATTATCGCTTCCACACACTCTCTCTCCTGTGTACGTTGCACAAAGGCCGTCCATGCAGGTTGTTGGTCCAGATGGAAATCAACCAGAAAATTGTTTGTATTCTGTACTTTAATGAAGACTAGGCTAAACTTTTTCAGAAATTTCCCTCTGAATTTGCTTGAAATTATGAAGAGAACTTTGTGATTTTATTTTATTTTTTCGGTATTTATTAGTCCATCTGCAATATCCCAATCCTATCTATATGTTAATTCTAATGACAGACAAAAGTCTAAAATGGCCTGCAGGAAATACACCAGCCACCTGTGCCCTCAGATAACTTAAGGTACCAATTACATGTGACTTAAATTCTGAGATAAACGCTGCTATAGAATCTGAAGAGGGCAGAATTACAGCAAATGTGAAAATGTCCCAATCTAATTATCATTAAGGCAGGTTGTGGATTGTGGTTAATTGAGGTCAGTCTCATGGCAACACACTGATATATGTATGGGCTCCAGCAATTACCTTTTCCCACTAACAAATGTGTCACAAAGACTTGGAAATGTCTGTCATGGCAGCTGTCCTCGTGTCCGATGTGTTCAATTGACCTCCCGATCAGAGCAGGTAGAGAAGGAGAGGCAGACGGAGGAACAGAGGAGGAGGGGGTGTTGTGTAGCTACTTGAAGTGGCTGTTAGCGGTGACGCCCATCGCTGGCAATTACACACAATCAGTCCGAGAGCTGCAGACCTGCTCCTCCGTACAATGGAGCCCCGCGCGCAGTGGAACCTGGGGGTGAGGCCCGCGAGCCGCTCAAGTGCGTGCAGCTGCGCGCGCTCCAGAGAAAGCTCACTTCCCCTGCAATTAGCTACTCATTTCAGTTTTAACAACGAAAAACTGGTTTATTATCAGCTCCTCTGGCAGTCGTTGGGGTTTTTTCTTAAAAATTGGCGTCCATTTTTGGGGGTTATTATTTATTGGTGTCTGAAGTGGCTCTGAGAAGTTATTTTCCGCTAATTGTCCAGCTTATCTTGCTTTGACAAATTTACCCAAGACTTGAATGGCACTTCACTGTTGCAGCCTCACGCAGCAAAATGACCTGCGGTCTAACTACGCAGGTTATTAAACGTTTAACTTAAACGCTTTAAGTGAATTCAACCAAATGAGGAGGCCTTCTAGCTGTGCACCATTTTATTCTTCACACTGCAGTTGATATTTTTTTGTATTCCTATTTGAGTTTAGGTCAAATGACTAGACCTGCAATGTACTTTCAATCTAAAAAATTCTTAAATACTTTCCAATGAAATCTTTCAGATGACTCTGAACATGAGTGGATTGTGCGGACCTGTCGGAAGGCTTGGGACGAGGTTGTTGGTGTTGATCCTGAAAAATCTGTCACAACAAGTTCGGAAAAGAGCAACTGAGAAAACACTGTATTAAATCTCGCTTTTTTAGCATTTTATTTACAGGCATTTTAAATCTACAAGAAAAATCTTGATGACTTTGTCTTGTCTTTGGGTTTGTATAAAACACAGTGAGTGATAAGCAAAAGAAGTTTAAAGATCTATGTGTTTTCATGCTATTTATTTCATTTTTATTCCTCCTTGCTGTATAAGTTGTAATAGCTGCCTTTCAGTGCATTTGCCTTCATTTCCATAATACTGTGCGTGTTTCAGAGAGATAGAGTGATGGAAAAAAGGGGAATGGGTTTGTGAATTTACAATCAAATAAAGTTTTCAGTTTCGATTATACAAAAAAAAAACTGTTTCAGGTCTATGTCTACCACCCAGAGGCCTCAGTGCTACAGCTGAATAGGCAATCAGTTTCCAACTGGGTCAAAAGTCTAATATATGCTGTCCAAACAAGCCTGGTATTTTTTGTTTAACATTATCAGACACTAGTTTCCCAATCCCTGTGAGTAAATTGAATTGGCTCCAATAAATCCTCCAGTTTATTCAACACAAATGCACTACTGCTGTGTTCAGTGGGTTTGTTTGATGTCGTTTCTATCCTCTATCTGAAGTCTTATTCTCTCATGTGCATGTTCCTGCATACGTAAATGTATGTATGAATCAAAATAAATCATCAAAGCTGCTGTTAAAGATAAAACACCAGCAGAATCCCAGACGAGCCCACCTTTTTGGGGGAGCTGTGGGGTAGTGGTTAGAGGTGTATCTATGGCTGCGTCGCCTTGAGCAAGCACCTAACCCCCAAATACACACTACTGTGTGAATGAATACATGGGTTAAACAGCAGGAACATAATTTCCCCTGGTGTATCGATGCATTATTATTATTATTTTAAATTGTTATTATTTATTCATAGTGCTAATCTGCAGGTAGCACTGGTCTGTGAGGATCATGTACTCTTTTACACATATAAACCCTTTTTAGAGGCCATATGTATGCTCCTCTATCATTTAAATAACTTTATATTTCAAAATAATAAATAAAATGAATAATGCATAAAATAATTTAACAGCAGCTTTGCACAAAGGGAAGATTTCCCATGATGCACTCCTCCTCTTTCATGCCAAACATACATACATGCAATTAACTACAGAATTAAGTGGAAAGACTAAAGGACTAATTATGTACCTAACTATAAGAACAGGAAGTCACACTAAAACTGTATATGTATGTAATGTATAATTTAAAAAGAAGCCCATTAAATACTGCTTTGCATTTATTTACTCATTTACTATTTTTACTTGAAGCCTTTAAATGTTCTTTCCATTTGAGCCTAATTCAGTCTAAATGCTTTTCTGTGCTTTGTGCCGCACAAGCACAAGCAAAAGCAAAAGTATTAATGCATCCCCGAGAAATGATCCAAAACCACAGAAATATCACATTCTATTTTATTGCATTTTTTTACACAAAACAATTATGATGCACAGTCTATCAAATAAACTTTTTTGTTTCATTTCATGTTTTTTAACAAAACAAAAACCATTTCAGAGGGGGAAAAAAAGTGCTTTACAGGGATTTACCATCTCAATAAATACAAGGACATTGAGGTCTTGTTGGATCCTGTTCTTCACACAATGGCCATGGTACTAAAATACAGATGCACACTCTCTACCCCTGCCAATACACACACATACACACGCGCACACACAGAAACACACACACACATACATACATCTTACTATTTACAGACTCAGTGAGTTTTTATATTGTCCATATTGTACCAACGCTCCATTTCCCTCCTTGTGGAACACACAGAGGATGAACAAGCAACCGTATAAATTATAAATTAACACACCTGTTTGGAAATATGAAAAATATGTCGCTTGATTTAGCAGGAATGGGTTTGACTAGTACGCTCATCTCAGACAGTTTTGTGACGGCTTCTAATTCTAAAGCTGCAATTTAGTCGCTAACAGTCAAAATGCAGAACGGAACCTGTGATTTTCTGAAATCGCGCACAGGATTTATTACAGGTCATTTGTCCTAATCATTGTTTAGTGGTGAAAAAGCTGTTCTATTTAATAATGGAAATTATAAGGCACGTTATATTATCATTCTGTAACAATAATTACATTTCTAGCCTTATTTAAGTGGAAGATTTGCCAAAAAAAATCAGATTTTTTTGAGACGTCACAAAGTCAAAAATGCCATTCCAAAAGAAAATATTCCAACAATTGAAGTATTTTGTGTACATTTAGGTTTCCTTCATGGTTGCTCCGAGAGAAACTTGGGAGGAGTCTTACCTCTAATGTGGTCTACTGTGTGTGCCAGGACCTTTGGCCACAATGACAGTTCCCCTTTAAATTTATCTTCAGTACTCTGACGGCACTCCAGAAGCTTCAGTCCTGTGTCAGTCCTTGGTTAGTTTTATCCCTTTAAAGCTTCATGTTAGAGGAGTGGAAGATGCTGTACATAAGAAGCAGAATGGATCCTTTAGGTGGTATAAAATTGAATCTGTGAGTTCCTGACACTGATAAAGGCTTCACAATCATTTTTGACAGACTGGCTTGCAGGTGGGATATTACTGTCCTCAGAGACAAAGGAACATAACGACCGATGCATCGTAGTTTTTTCTCTTTCTTCCGTTTCTTTTTCTGTTCCCGGGTGGGCAGGGCTCAGGGCTATGAGATTTGTCCTTTCTCTGAGCTGTCTCCTGCGTGACCCGCGAGTCAGGTCTGCAGACGTCACCGGCGGGAGATCAAGGGTTGGGATCTGGAGGTTAGGGGTCGCGAGGGTCGTGGTGGAGAACTAGCGGCTGAGGGGGAGCTGGGGCATGGACATGGCCTGATGAGGGAGACTCTGAGAGGTCAGGACGGAGAAGGGATGACCTGGAGAACAAACGAGACGCATATTTTAAAATGAGCCAGAGAGAGAGAAGAAAAGAAGCTGCAACACAAAATGAAATCGCCACTCACTGTCGATGTAGCCGTGAAGGGCCACCATGCGCGCTCGCTCGGGACTGCCAAAGGGGGAGTAATGCAGGTCATCGGGCAGCGACGAAGGCATCCTGGACTGAGGATGACCTTGGGGAGCCCCGCTGTGCTGGGGCGTGTGCTTTTTATGTCTTGCTCTGCAGTTTTGAAACCACACCTATGAAGATGCAATGTAACCAGACATCATGTCTTGAAACAGAATGTGTTGATTTATTTCAAAGAGTATGCTGTCAAAGACATCAAACGATAATATATCAAATTTCACTGCCAATATACTGTATTTATCTATTTCAATAAACACAGCTTATGACGTCTGACTCTACTCACCTGTATTACTCTTCTGCTCAAACCCGTCATGTCGGCTAATTTCTGTAGCGTCTGGGCGTCTGGATTGTTGTCCTGAGCGAACTGAGCCTGCATGATCTTTACATTGAGAGAACATATTAGCATAAGCTCTGCTGCTGATGATATTATTAAAAAGTGTATTTGGGTTTGAATCAGTCACTCAATGTTTCTCACCTGTAGCTGCTCTGCAGTGAAAGACGTTCTCGCCCTTTTGGCCGGTTTGGGTTGACTGTCTTGTTCCGTTGGAACTGCTCCTTCTAATGTGATGCCGTTGCCTAAAAAGAACAAAGATATGAGAGAAGTAAGTCAGATGGAGTTGCACTATAATGCAAGCAAATGTCAAGAGGCATATTCAAAGCACAGCACTGTGACTGTATAGGAAATCTGTTTCCACATAATCTCTTTCTCTGAGCTCTTGTGTTGATTTACTAATCCTGTGTGTATCAAACCGCTGACAAATCCACATTTAACAGATATCAAACATCTAAATATGAATATCAGTTACATGAATTTATTTAAGTTATTCAAGGATTATTTCTGGTGGTGCTCACAAAACAATATGAAACATATCGAAATGCACAAGTTTGATTTAATGCTGGTTTGGACTGAGTGACTCTAACATCTGGACGGCGTCCTTCGTTTCCCTACTCACCGCTCTCAGCCGCTCGTTTAAGGTTCTCCACCATAGTGTCGTAATGGATCCTGCACAAGACCTTCTCCTCCACCAGACCGAACTCCTCTCCCGTGGACAGCTGCCTCTTACACGAGTAGCACGCAAAACATGCCAAGTGATACGCGTTCCCCCTGGCGCGGCGCACCCAGTCACTGGCGTATATCTGCCGCCCACAGCGGGCACACTTAGTACCAAACCTACTGTGAGGGAGAGAAGAAGAGAACAACAGAGGCAGGGGAGGACGAGAAGTCGGAGAGAAACAGAGTTAAGAACGAGGCGCATTTCAAAGAGAACTTTGCAGCAGTAGCTTTTAAATCTTATATGATCAGTTTAAAGCAGACACCAAACACAGATATTAAATCATGTACACTGGCATCTCTTTCTTTGAGAAAATTTGGAGTGAGGTGAGGTTAAAAGTGAGTGTTTTCGAACATGAAGTTCTGGCAAAACTCAAAAGGCTTTAAGGAAGAAACCTTGGAGGAGGATATGGCTTTCAGAAAAGAGTGCGGCTGCAAGCTGAGCCTTGAGCGCAAACAAACCAACACCTGCAATTTCCTGGTTGATGCATGAAGGCCCTGACATATGCACACACACACACACACACACATAGGCCAGGGTGGGTTTACACACAGTGGAAGATGAGGATGCATGACATCATCCCAGATCGACCGGTGTAACTGATAGCAACGGTGAGGTTGGCGGGGTATAAACCCAAACCACCTGACTCACTGCTCTGGGTGGGCGGACGGACGGGGGGCGTTTGAGGCGGACAGAAAGAGAGGATATGAGATAAACAGCCAGGAAGTTATAGATGGAGCGAACGTTAAATTGTCAGGTTAAGCTTTGAGACAATCCTTCAAAGAAAATATTTTTTTATTAGCTAATATTAACGAAACTGGAGTAAATAATGTGTTTTATGGAGACTATTTTTGTTGCAAACAGATTTTATATTTTATTAAGTTTAATAGGTCAGTGGATTTAAAAATTAGTTTTTTTCATATCTTTGGGCAACCATGGAACCGCAGATATGAACCGCATCAGGGTTAGGAAGTACAGATGATACTTGTTAGAAGGATGAATTTGGACGCATTTATTACTGTATTTGATGAAAATAAGAAAAAAAGACTTATTCTTTAAGATGTGGTGCATGCGGAACAGCTGGCATATTGTGGAATATCCAAATAAAATCAAAGCAACTGAAACATCATATAAAAGTCCTGTTTTACACAAGAATGAGAAGAGATTAAGCTCTTTGTTTCAGGAGTACATTATTTATGGGCGTCAATGGGTATAAAGTGCTTTAGGTTTGAGGTGGGTATGGTTGGGTTGGGAGACATTGTTGGGGTCAGCAGCTGCTGGCCAAGGAGTCGAGATTTGTAAGCAGTCTGAAAGACAGCGCGGCCTCAAGGATAAACACGGGCACAACATGTCGAGCTCTGCGCTCAGATTTTAGTTTAGCTAAAATTAGAAATGTTTTCAGGGAAGAAGGTATAGCAATGGCTCCTTCGGCCATGGTTTTACTAATACGTGTTGCTTTTTCTTTCTCGCTCTGCCTCGGCGGAGGTAAGGCCAGTATCACACGCATATTCAAGGAGAGGTCGGTAGAACTCAAGAGGGGAGGGAGCGGGATAAGAATAGATATCGAGAGAGGAGTAGTGCCGAGTGAAATGGCAAAGTAGAGAGCGTCAATGGCAAAGAGAGGGAGAGAGAGAGAGAGAGAGCAGGAGGAGGACGGGGTGCAGGAGAGCACGAGGGTTGCCAAGTGAGTGGGTTTGGCAGCGTATCAGTGCACTCAAGTCCACTCTATCTAGGATGAAAGCCTACTATAACCCTGACATCTCACATGCTCGTAGCCCTCCTTGTGCGTACGAGCTTGTTTGCCAGAAGTTTAATTTTTATTCATGCAGTGTGGAAGAGAATATTTATAGGTCATGGACTGTCGGCCCTTCCTCATTTTTGTTCTCATGAGATTTTTTTACCAGGCATGGTTAAAATATTAAAAAATAAACCAGGATTAAATACCACAACAACAGGTGACCTTGATATTAAATGTGGCGGTGTGGTTCCCACTAAAAATATGTAGTTGTCACAGATATGTTGAGCTTAGCCAAACAGCGTCTTTTAAGCCAATAAAGCCATTCCGGGGACTAATCGACTCCATCGTTTCATTTCAGATTGTTATGGAGAATTCCAGGCTGTTTCTACTGTAAAGAGGAAAACATTGCGGAACGTTGTGGCTAATCTGGCACGACAGCTTGTCAGTTTCGTGCTCCGAGACAGAACCCAGAAAAGCTGCAAATCATGCCTCCTTTCAAACCCCCGTCCTCTTCTATCTCCATCCCCTCCCTCTGCACTTTTTGTGTGTGTGTGTGTATCTCGTTTTCCCGTCGTACCTAAAACCTGATGTTTATTTTGGAGCGACGTCAATCCTCACAGCCACTATATCACCGCAACCCCCTCTCCATTTTCCCCCCAGACCTCTCCTATTTGCTCCCCTACTTTACTTCTTTTTTTATATATATATAGTAATTCACCTGCTGCTGAAAGAGGGGCTCGAGGAGGTACACGTTTTTCGGATTATTTCTGATGTGCTGCGAGAATACACTAATCTCTATTAGATTTGTCCTGTGAGAGATGTGCGGTTTGTAGGCGCGAGGTTCATGTTAGGCCTAATCTGAAATGGAAAAGGAGGGGAAGTGATCCATGTACTTCACAGACGCCTCCTATTTATTGCAATATTATCGGGCTTTTTGCAGATTAACCCTGCAAAAAGGAATCCTTGACATTTATATTCTGTGCTATTTGAGACTGCAGCAACTGTGAATGCAGCTTTGTAATAGCCAGTCTGATTTTCAGCATGAATGATCGTCAGGGCTTTCTCTGGTTTTATTTAAACTCCTAGCAGAGTGTGACAGATGTCTTATTATGATTTTAATTCATTTGGTTCTTTCTTGCCTTTGTTGCTATGGAGACCTAATCAGCTACCCAGAGGTGGGTGGTTGATGAATAATTATTTTTGCAGAAATTTTTAAAAGGAAGCATGTACGCTTCCACGTGTGCACACACAGGACCCACGAAGTTCCCTGCACATGTGGACTCTGGTTACAGTGTCAGTATCCCAGAGTGCCCCTGATTAGTGCAGCAATGCAACTTCCTGTGTGGCCTGCAGCTCACGGACGTGGATGAGGTTTCTACGGAGCGAGGCGAGGGAGGGCTGTAGAGAGGCGAAGGGGGTAAAGGGGAGGAGGCTGATAAAGAAATGGATTGCGTGTGTGTGCGGGTGAGAGACAGAGAGAGAGAGAGTGAGTGAGAGAGAAAGAGAGCAAGCCCCCGAGGCCTGACATGGGTTTGAGAGCCACAGCGGGGGCTCTGTCCTGCGCCCCCCTACGCTGACACACCTCCCCACCCCACCGCTGCACACACATACACAAGTATACGGAGGGAAACCCACTCTGATTTCCTGCTATTACGCCCCATTAAAGCAGCTGTCAGTCCAAAGCCAGATGAGAGGCTGACACAGATGAGGAAATATCTCCAGAGGTTTGAAACCAGCCCAGAGGATCTGGACTCGCAGTGGTGTTTAGCCTAGTTTAAATCTGGCCTAAACCCAGATTACAGTTTATATTTACAGGCCCCAGCCCCGCAGCAAAGCTTCACTATACCTGCAACTGATTTAAAATCATTCCTCTCTCTCAGAGTGACTTATGAGGAGATCAAATCTAAACATACAAATACTGTTATGCAAATGAGGATTTTTGCGCTTCGATTGTAACCATATTAAGAAAAGGATGCTATTCTCCATGTGCAACAGTTTGCCCCTCAGTGTATTAAGAATCAATTTAACTTTGCTTGTCTGTGGAGCTGCTCCACACACAGCAGACAATGAACAGTTAATCCACTCATGAGAATGAAACAAAACATTTTTTTGCGAATGGAACGTGATGGAGATTCAGACAAGGATCTAAGTATATGGTTATACTGCATTACAAAAGCAGACAGCAGTAACTGCATAACTAGAACTTTACATAATTTTATCTACCAGTAAAATATGTTCTCAGTTGTGCATTCAAACAAAATAAATTAAGCAATATATTTATATACATAAAAAGGAGCCTCATTATACAGTGCACAGCCTTTTATAGTGAAAGTAAACAGTACTCTTGAGCTCAAATGTTTAGTCAACAGAGAGAAAATTGGCAGCAGTCTTGATGAATTGTTTAAGTCTTAAAGAAAAAAAGACAGAAGTTCCTGGTACGGACTTCTCAAATGTAATATATTTGCTCGTCTCCCACTTTTCTATGATAGTAAATTCCACCCCTTTAAGTAGTGATCAAACGACAAAGGGCTTTGGAAAATGCTAACTCCTGCTTCGAGGAATAATGACGTTCCCGACACAAAAAACATTATAGTCATAATTAGAGAAAATAACTGTCAAGTTCAGACATTTTCTCTGATTTAATGGGACGCGAAAAAAATTCTGAAGCAACTCAAGATTGTAAATTAAAACTGTTTCGATTTAAACTTACACAGCTACATCTGTTCTATTCATGGACAGTTTTGGAGGCCTTATTCTCTAACACATTCAACACCTACTCTGTGTCTCCATGTCTCCCAGGCCAGAGTGCAGTGTTGAGGGTGAGAGAGGTGAATTTGCAGCATTTAACAGGAGACGGGTCAGGTAAAATATTATTAAGGTTCTGCAGAGCAAACACAAAAGTCTCCATTTTGTGAAAAAAAAAAGAGAGAGACATAGGAAAATGATTGGCAGCTGCTAGACGTGCAAAAATAAACAGAGATCCAGTGCATGCGTGTCTGTGTGTCTGTGAGTGGGTGTGTTGTAAAAGGAAGATTATGTATATGTGTGATTTTGCATTCCTGCTAATGCCCACGTAAATGTCATCTTCATAATTTCATTTCACATGATAGGTGTGTCCGCAGTGAAGAGTGTACGTCTTAGCGTGTGTGTTTTTAGTTTGGATAGGAGTCACATTCAGACCAGAAACATGCTGACCAGGCACTCGGGGCAGTCTAATTGCTGGCCTGGAGGCCTGAGGCTCTGGGGTGGAGGACAGCTAATTGCTGGTGATTATAAACCTCAGAGTGGTGGCTTGGTGTCAGGTTTTGATCAGACAAACACCGAAGCTCACTCACAGCTTCATGCACTCAAGTACATGCACAGACACACACGCTGTTAAGCATAAATGGGCACGTGTATCCATACGATATGCTGCAGGCTACTGAACAGGATTTGACTATGCTGTTGCTGGTGTGAACCCCATTTAACCTCAGATACCACACACACACTTTTCTCTCTCTCTCTCTCTCACACACACCTTTTAAGAATAACACAGGCACATACATGGTCTAGAAAGTCTGAGTGAAAACACCACCAAGTCTTTTCAGTTTGCATGAAAATAAAATTAAAATGTGATAATTACAATAAGATACAACACATATTTGTGTCTGAAATAACAGATACATTAAGACAGTATTATTATTGCTATCCTTTCAGATATTTACCATTGTTATTATTAGATTTGATTCCATGGGAATAAATAACAATAATATTTTATTTTGGATGCATTATACATTAGTTTTTCATGCGTTTTTTTTTTTTTTTTGTCTGTAGGGACTGACTAAACTCAGACTACTACATCCTCAAATTGACATTTCCGGTGATTTCCGTTTATTTCACGTGTCCATCTGACGTGATAAAAAATTTTTTTAAAAACGGTCGCGCGCGCCTCCTTCCACGTGACGCATTAACTGTGTTGCAAGTTACACTCGTGTAAAATTAGCTCCCCGACTTATTTAGCGAATATTTTTATTTATTTATTTTTGAAAAAATGTAAATGAATAGCAAGACATCCAGCTTCACGGGAAATTTATAAGTAAAAAAAAATACGCCTTTTAAAATATGACGTGATAAGAGGAACAAAATGGTGAGAAAATGATTCTCATCGAAACAGAACCTCGCACAAACTCCATAACATTTTAAGCTTTTGGGGGTAATTTATCCAGACTACAGTGGTCTAGATCCTTTTTTTCTTTCCTTGTTGTCTTTTCGATAGCCATAACAAAACTGTGGATCTTTCAGCTCATCGTTGTGGGTAGAGAAGGCTTTTATTTTGTTACACACTTTCAGTTTTTTGAAAGGGCCTTTCAAGAATACATGAGGCAACCCACATCTATTTCAAAGGACAAGCAGTGTGTGCGTGTGCGAGTGAGTAAGAGAGAGGGAGAGAGGGAGAGAGGACGTGGTGTTTTGAAAACACGGCCATAAACTTACCCTACCTGAAATAATCCATTTTACAGAAGATCTCCTTGTTTTTGATGTAGCAGCTGCTGTGCTGACGTAGTGACGTCCTGCACACTGAACACTCCAGACAGCGCACGTGCCAGATCAAGTTGTTCACCTGCAAACAGACACCGACCGTGTCAAACACACGTACACTCAATGATGATAACAAAACCACGTTATAAGCACATACAGCGTCTGTTTTTCTCTGTGGATGGCGCCTGCGCAGTTTGGTTCTTATGAGCTAATTTGGAGTTTTTAAAAATTGCCCTTTACTATTTTATTTATATTGCCCTAACAGGCCTAGTACTACGAACATATGACTACCTTGACATTTCAATAAAATTATTAGTAATATTTGAATTAGACCATATTATAATGACTCTAAAGCAACGTCTTCATATCGGAGTCTGACTGGGATGTTTTCATATTTCCAGCTAGTGTTTTCCTTCACGGCCACACTCTCCGTAATATTTGTAAACATAATGTTTTTGTTGGAAAAAAAATGTTTGTTGCTAATTTAACATGTGATTACGAGAATATTGTAGTTATTTATTTATTATGTTAGCTGATTAAAATATTGAATGTGCATTTATTTTATTTTTTTCGCTAATATTTTCTGACACTGAACTCAATATTTTCGTTCAACATCGATTATAATCTTTTGGAGAAAAAACAATCCCTGTCAGGCGTGGAAAACAAGTGACCTGAATCTGCACTGACAACTGGTGAAATGGTTGAAATTCGTTCAAGATTTTTATTTTTTTTTCCAGATACCAAAGGACACCAAAGCCATCTCGTTGTTTATTTAGATGCCCGTTTAATATGTTTCTAAATATTTTCCCAAACCACGTAATCCACACAAAACGAACAGAAGTGAACGAAATACGGTATAACCAATTAAAACAACCAGAAAGCATTTGTGTTGATATGAAAACTATATATTAACTTATGCAGTTTTAAATAATATACGTGTCACGTTAAAAACGTAATTCAAATCGTCATTGAGTTGTTGTTTTAGCCAGAATGCCAATGCTAAATATTTATTTATTTATTTTTAAAAAAGAATAAAAGGGTAATCATTTTCGTAACAGGAATCTAAAATTAAAGAAGAAATAAAGTTGCGATGCACAGACTGTTTTAATTAAATTTATATTATCTAATTTATCTTCACAGTTTAGAAAAAAAACAAGCATTTTTTTTTTGTCAGTTGTGTAAAAAAGAAGTACATATTAATTAAATGTATAATCCTACATGATATCTCGCAGTTTTGGGGAACAAAAATGTCATCAAATGTATTAGGCCTATTAAGCATCGAAACTTTAAATATTTCTGTCTTAAATTGCTGTTGTGCATAAATTAAACGGGCTATCTGAGTAAATAACTGATAGTATTTCTTATCGTGCACTGTTACACGGTTTCCTTTCTGTTATCATTTCGTCCAAAGTCTACGCAAAGGGATCCTGACCTAGAGCCGCGTACAGTCAGATAATGGAATAATGATCTTCACACTTCCTGACAAACACACACGTTTGCGCGCGAGTAAAGACTGTTTTGATTTGGAGCACGCGAGCGCACGCGACAAGATAGGGCGTACTGACAGTGAGGCTGTAAAGCCGCTACAACCAAAACATCCCTGTTGTGTCTGCCGTGTCAAACGCACGTTTTTTTTTTATCTCGTTTCCTAAAATGTTACAGCGGAGATAACATCGGTCAGCTTCAGACGCAGGTCGCATTGTATCTAAGGGTTTCCTTTATTTTGTTATTGTTCGCGGCGCAGCTGCAAAATAATCAGCCAAAAGTTGCCAACAAAAAAAAAGGGAACGACAGTTATATATGAATTAGAAAAGACAGGCCTATTGTTTAGGTGTGTTTCGTGAAAGCGTTGGATGACATTATTGCCATAGAAATGCCTTCTTCCACAGTTGTATTTGTGTCAAATATTTCTTTAAAGATATATTTAAGTTGCTTTTTTTTATTCCAGTGCACCAGGCCTGTAATGATAAGACCAGAGTCAACATGACAGCATTATTCGTTCGTTTCTGCTGGTCTTAGTAGTAATCTATTTCTGTCCATGTATAGCCTCACGCTAGAGTAAAAAAAAAAAAAAAAGTGTAAACAAACAAACAAAAAGACAAACAAACTAATGCAACGCAACCCGGAAAAGAATAGCCTCTAACCAAACGGCCAGTCGCAGTGTGATTTAATCTGTGGGGTATGGTGGGCTTCTCACCTTGAGCAGGTATCTGTCCAGGATCTCCAGACCGCAGCTGGCGCACATGTTCTTCCCGGTGGAGGGCACCGAGCTGGTGGTGGAGGTCGGCGAGCACACGGAGGGGGTGGACGGTGTGCTGGGCGACGAGCGAGTGTCCTCCCGCTCCATGTTGGACCGCTGGGATTCTCCGTCCGAGTGCGACTGCAAGAAGAAGACATCAGCACAGCTCAGTAACACGCAGACGCATCCCCATCACAGAGTGCACAAGTCGCCATTTTTACGATGCTGCCAAGGCTACTGCAACACGCGCGTAATTCACACGCGTAACATTTATTTCCAACTTCGTTTTCACGTGCCATGGGTGCTCCCGTGCCAACTACTGGCGTGCTGGATGATCATTGAATTGTATATATAAAAAAAGCATAAACAGGCAATAAAGCTCTCACCATTGGGGTGTGTTTAGAGTCCACACTGCAGCGCGAGCCTCCCGGTGTACTCTGACGCTCGGTAGAGATCACCTACAAAACAACGTTCAGTAAACGGCAGCTCTTCATCACTTCTCCCGTCTCATCCTCAGCTGAGAAATCCTCAGGAGACATTTGCAGACAGCTCTTCAGGGCTACTCCTATATAAACTAGTCCTGACAATAAACCCCGGTTAAAACTGCTCAAAGGGCCCCCGCGACAAAAGGCACATTTTAATGAAGCTATTTAAATTTGGATTGATTTTTTCCCTGCCCTTAACCCGCGTCTCTCAGAATAATAGTATTTTCTTCGCAATCCAGGACACGGGAGTGGAGGGGGGTTGAAAAAAAACTACCTGTAATTACAAATAGCTTGAAACGCAGTGGATAAGAGGGACCCGGAGTGTCAATTTCAACTGTCAATCAGAAGAAGGCAACGGGTCACCCAAAGAATTGCAAATTTGATTTTTAATGGCTGTAATTAAAATCTAATTCTCTTCAGGCGAATTGGCAGAGCTCGAGAGGCTCGCGGACCGCAAATCACGCTATTCATAACAGAGAGGCGCGTGCCTCTTCACAGCGACTCGCGCGTGCAGCTGATCTCAGTACACAAGCCGTGATTCTTGTGACATCACAGAGGGACAAAACAAATCTCAGGCAGGACGCTGCGAATAAAACTGCACGTTTACCCCAGCAGATCAGCTCAAGACGAACACAATCTAAATAATTTCACGCTGTATTATTGCATCATTCATAACGCATATTAAAAGTTGGACTTCATCACGATTCAGTTTAAATCAAATAAGAAAAAAAAGGCCCAAACAATCCAATCTGAAGCTTTTACGCACAAAGTTGAAGCTCAGTCGTTCCCAAAGTGTTAGTACCTGTTTCGTGGGAATTCCTTCGGACAGAATCTTATTTCCCTCTGAAAGAGGGGACAAAACTTCATTTTTCCAGTACATGAACCCCTGCAGTCTCACGGCGTACAGTGTCTCCAAACTCGGTGCCCGGAATCAGGGAAAGAGTCGGCGATGTGCGTCAGAACTTGTAACATCCGTACCATGCATGGACTCGGGAGTGACTGGCGCACAGATTAGATTTTAATTCAAAAACGAAAAAAAAAAGTTTCTCTCTCTTTAAATCGCTACAGTGCGCGACGATACCAGGCAAGGGTTATGAAGCTTTGCAGAGACGAGGCGCTGCTCGCTGCTCCTCGTAGAACCTTATTTTGGAACAGAAAGATTTCTTCCTCCTCTCCTCCTCTCTCCACTTTTGAGCAGGAGTCTGACTACAGGAAGTTAATCAGATTGAGGGGTTGGCAGCTTTTAACTCCAAGTCGTCAAGGCTGCAGAGGCGACCAGAGCGCAACAAGCTGAGAACCAGAGTGTCTCTGCAGAGCTGTAGTGAAAGTTTGCTGCGACTCTCCTGGCCTGCCTTATAGTTAAAGAAGGGGGAGGGTGAAGGAAAGAGTTTCATATGCGTGAGAAGGGTGGACGCAGTTTGGAACCGTTATGACAGAAACTTACTCAAGCTCTGCTGGTGCATGTTTGATATCTCAGACACTTACAGCGGCAGCCAGAGAATAAACACCCAATGTAAATTATAGTTGTTTATCTAATTGCCATTTATTTGCTACTGGAACTATACAGCTGGTGCAGACCGTATAGGCGGTAACGCACCAAATAACGTATATATGGGGATAAATTACAGTGTGAATTGCGGTATTCAAACAACAAAGATGCTTCCAAATAAAAAAAAATCAATGAGAATTTTTTTCAAATTGCATAGTGTAAAATACAGTTTTCGTTAATTAATGCATTGTAAGTGAAATCAGCAAAATACGCGGAAGCGCAGGGATTATTGATGCTTTACAGATTTTTTAATTATAACTTAATATTTTATAATTACATGTAAACATAAATTTAAGGTGAGTACGCCTTACATCCCGCACAATAGAAATTTCAGGTAAGAAAAGATGAACATACATAACGTAGGGCCTACTATTTGTTTCTTGTAAGGATATTTTAATCCAGACTAGAGTTTTAGACATCAAAAACGTTAACGTCGAAAGAGTAAATTGTGCACATAGTATAAAAGCTGATGCAGATGAGGTTTAAAGAAAACCCAAGCAGTCTTTCACGAAGGGGAAGGCTGATAATTACAGGATATGTTTGTGGTTTGGATCCAACGTGTCAGTCATGAAGCTACGCGCAAGTGTTTCACAATTATCCGCAGATCCAAAGTTCAGAAACCATCCCATCAAAGCAAACCGAGAAAATTAAGAATTTTCTCCTTCATTCCCGAGAAGTTACTTTCACCAACCGTAGATTTTTCAACGAACAGGCCTTTTATTGAAAACAGATAAATACACACACCTTTGAAAAGAAATCTGCTCCAAATGCACACTTCAGAAATATTCTACAATCGGCTGAATGATCTGGGACAACAAACAAACAAATAACGGGCTGGAAAATGTTAAGAGGTAGGATTTGGTTCATCGGTGCGCAAAAAAAAGAAGAAATTGTACTGTTCCGTCTGCAGATCTCCATCGCTCCTGCAATGTCGTGTTTTCCACTTAAATCTGAAAAAAATAAAAAATAAAAAATACTTCTGTGCTTTGGTTTGCGCATGAATTCTTCTCCAAGCAAACAAATCCATGGTATAATGTCGCCAACATATCTCGTCCTTTGGGTTTTTTTTTTGTTTGTTTGTTTTTGTTTTTTATAAAACGGAAGGTCACACCTGCAGGAAAGAACAGATCGGCTCATGTGAAAGCGCACAGAAATACGAAAGAAGCTTTAAATGTGCCCGCGTTAAACCCGTATACAAAAGGTCTGTAAAACCGTAGTTATTTACAGGGACTTCCGGTAGACTCCACAAAAATAATACGATTTTTTTTTTCTTTACGTATTAACCCAAAATAATAATAATAATAATAATAATAAGTGATATTGCAGGATCCATCTTTGGATCCATGGTGGTCAATGGCGGATCTGCCTTTATTGAATCAGCACATTTATAATAAATCAATAGGTAAGGCTGTCAACCACGATGGTTAAATGCATGGCTTAAGGGTTAAATTAATGGTTTAAATGGTTAAATTAATCAAAATGACCGATTTTCCTTTTTAACAGCAACATAGCTATATAATGTCAATGTCATAAAAAAAAACAATGGAGATGTGATGACACACTTTTAATTGAAAAAATAAACTGAAGGGACTGTGGGTTGCTGAAATACCAAAAACCTACACACTACACAAAAGTCAGTAAAAAGAGTCATATAAAAACTGGACTCAAGAAAAACAAAAAAACAAAAAAAAAAAGGAACCACACACACAAACACTGCAAGTATGGCTGGGTGGCTTATTACTTGAACTCTGTGAATACAAATTCTTAAATAAAAAGCCAGGCCCTTAATAAACAACACAATTCTTAATTAAATAATCTGCTGTAAGCACATTAACAATTCTCTTTCTTGCAGGGACTGCACACAGTCTTTATGATTTGCCAGCAAAAGTGACCAATCAGATTGATGAAGGATCCAACCTGCACAGTAGTCAGGTTTGGTCAGAAAGCCAACTTAATAATAACTGATGAGAATTTTTTTAAAAAACGCTGTCGGTATTTGTCCATAATCCCTGTGGTTACCCCCAAAACAGTTGTTCACCTGGTTCAGCTGTGAAATCTTTCCTTCCCATTTAGGATTGTCTGTATAGAATCTAGATTGGAGACCATATGTGTGGAGGTGGGCGGCTGAGGTTTAGATAATGGGGGGGGGTGAAGGGGTTCTCCAGAATAAGTGGGAGGATGGGTCATCTCCTAAACTTGCGGAAGGGCCTGCTCTGATTATTGTGGTGTGATTTAGAGTAGGGCTCCCAGCGTTTCCTCTCTGGCGGTTTGTTGTAAACGTAGGCCGACGGGCCCGAGTAGCTGTCGTCGTCTGGATTCTCCTCCATCATCTGGAGCTTGGCCTCGATGGCGCGGATTTTAGCACTCGTGCTGGAGAGAGGGAGGGAGGGTGTGGAGATGTTAGCAACCAAGAAGAGTGCGGGTGAGGCGAGGAAAAATACTGGTGTTGCTACCGAGAGCGAGCGACAAACAGTGATGGACAGATTGCGGCCCTGGTAAAGGGGGAGAAAAAGGAGGATGTATTAACACTATTCGCGGCTGGAGGGATGGATGGAAGCTGAAGCACAAGCAAGAGATCACCAGCTGTGCTGCTTGTATTTACATGGCGAATATGGAGGAGCGAGCGAGATAAGATTGTGTGAAAAATGACAGGGCTCGTGAGAGGAGGAAGGAATGAGTGAGTGTGTGAGAAGTATCTAAAAAACAGGAGAGAGATGGAGCAGAGGCGGCATCCGAGGAAGAACTGTGTCCATTTCCTCTCTTGTGCTGTGTGGAGAGGGATTGTGAAGTTTACACTAGAATCAAAGTGGGCAGCCTTTCCTTGAAGAACATGATAGCTTGCTACGCACACTGGGGCTGTCTCGTAGGAACATTTACAGTCTTCACTATTCTGCTTATATCTTGTGTACTTACAGTGTGTGTCCATTTGAACACAAACACAAAGCACAGTGACACTCAGCTTTTACTGTGGTTTGTGGCAACGCTAAAAATACCACCAGCTATCTAACCTAGAACGTATTTAACCATTTATGGAAACCCCGGTTAATTAAGGTTTCAGTAAGCTCAACAAGGCCTTGTTTGTTCAATGAGACCATAACTGCAGGCGATCCGACTATCTGTCGGGGCCGGACGCCGCGTCTTCCACACTAAAGCTGGACATGGTGCTCTGCTAGCTAACCGCCTGAGAACAAACAAACTAAATAATGCAATGCTAGAGGAACTTATTTTATACAAATGTCTCTCCTCCATAGTTAAAGCTAAACTAGCAGCAATCAGTTCTCTATTTAGCATCATCATTATTTGTTTAACCTACCACTCTCCTGCTTTTTTTGTCCTCTTCCTCTTCTTCTTTTCACTCCCAGGGAGATAACGTCTTCTCATTTTGAACTGAACGCCATTGTCAATTGAGATGTAATGGTGTTGAGTGTGCAGAGCTGTGTCAGGTCTTAGCACACTGCTACTGCTGTAGTTTAAAGTTTCCCTGCTATATACTGGCAAGGAAAATCTGAATGTTTTCTAAATCAAGTGTTTTGTCAGTGAGCATTTTTTTTTTTTTTTTTTTTTTAAATCATCTTTAAAACGTTTATCAGCCAACAGCAGTTAAAGTTATGGGGCAAGTTAATGGCAGCAAGAAGGGTGCGTACTGGATTCAGTGGGAGGATGTTGTTCAGAAAAAATAAGTGTTTCATCATGAAAAGGGAAAAATGCTATTGACACCAAGAAAGTCTAAAGCGTGCGAACCTTCTGGCTTAGTGTGGACAAAAGTACAGAACAAAAGGGCAATTCTGATCTTGGCGTGGACAAGCCCTGAGAAAAAAACAAACAAAAAGACACAACTACGGGAATGAATGATGGTGCTGTGTGTGTGTGTGCGTTTGATGCCAACCTGAGGTGGTTGTTTGCTATGGGCCCTTCCTCCGCTGAACCGCTGCACGACGGCTCCAGGCTCGGGGGCATCGTCTTGTCATTACGGAAACCTTCAAACCTCTGTAAACAGTACAGGTGGCCAAAAAAAAACGGATGACCCACATAAACAGTGATGGAAACGAGGATGGACAGACAGATGGAGAGAGACAAACAAAAGGAGTGAAATAGCATGTTGAGCAAGAAATACAGACACGCGGACAGTCTGAAAATACTCAAGATAAGAAGAAGCAGACAGTCGGTGGGATATGCACTAAAAGTAGAATGTGTCCTGTTCAGACCTAGCACCTTGTGTTTAGATATAACTCAGAGATAGCTCATATCTGGCATCAGTTTAAAACTAAAAACCTTCTAGTCACTAAAAAAAAGATTGAATTTTTTTAATTTTAATAAACTACGATGCCAACTGAGTGCTAAATTTGAGCAGGACTGCATGAAAAGTGGAGAAAAAGAAGCAGACGCTGAGTATAAGAAGGAATTTAGAAGCCATCAGACCTCCTAATAACTACTGACAGCAGTTCTCTAGAGAGTCAACTCGAGCTTTCTCCTACAGATATGAACATTAGAAAAGTGCAGCGCTGATCCTGCTTGCGTCTGGTCAAACAGACAGTAACCGAGCAGGACTGTGTGTCCAGCTCATAATCACACCCTAAGGGGCGCCGAGAGGATAAAGTGGGACCAGCTGACGAGACCAACAACCTACGTCTGCACTCATTCCTTTCAAAACCACCTTCCAAACATCTCCACCAGCCAACACAGAATTCTTCAAACCTGTGGAGAAAGACAAACAAAAAAAGAAAAGACAAAACAAAAAGCATGATGGGTATGATAATCTCATTCAGTTTGGTGATGCAGCTTCCATTTACTTAGAAATCACTGGGAAAGTTTGCAGAAACTGGACCGGGATCAAGTTGAGTTACGTGACGTTACACGAATGCACACACACACACATTCTTCCATACTGTCCCAGGAAATAAATGACATGTATGGCCAAGAATAAGAGTACAACAATGACCATTCTAACCAGCCAGGACCCTTCCCTTCCACCTATTCCTAAAGACACGTGGCTGGAATGTTTAGAGATCTGCACGGAGCCAATAAATCTTTAATGTGTAAACAACCTTAAACTGTATGTTATGGGAAGGTTAGGCCAAAATGTTTCAAGTTAATTGCTTAAACCTCTGTTATAATGATCTTCCAACAATGATTTATTATTATACAGCAGAAGGGCCTGCATTATAAATGAATAATGTTAGCTGCATGTCCCAGTTATTTCAATACAAAAGGCAGACAGAACTTCATTAAGGACCACATTAAACAGGAAGGTAGTGGACAAATAACACAACGATAAGAATAAAGCTGCAAATTATTGTGACGTGCAGCGCAGATACGCTTCAGTGCGAGATCTAGAAGGTGCAATAAAGTCCAGAGAGTACCAGGGGCAGCAGGAGCGTTGGAGGGACTTGTGGAGTGGCTTTCTCATACTTGATTTGTGCTCCCGGTTCTCCTGGCAAAGCTTTTAAGAGATTAATTGGTAGATTTGGAAATCTTTGGATTTTTTGGAGGGAAAACTTTAATAAATGTTCATCAGAGCGATTTCCTTTATTTCAAAGCTATGTAATAAAGTCAAGATGTAAGTCTGGAAATCCAACTAAGAACTTCAACGCCGCCTGTCCGTGACTCACTTATCCCAACACGTCACCTTATGCCGGGTTGGAATCAGTGTAGACAGGCCTGACCTGAGCTGGCTTCATTGGTGGAAGACCAATCAAACCTTACTGTCGAGAGATTGCACTGTAGAAAGTGACGGTATCAGGGGCACACACACGTAATCTTATGAAAACACATTCGCTCTTGTGTAGCGCTGCACCAAAAATCAGATAATCTACTATACTGGGGTGGTGGATCTTCTGTAACTGAACCCACGCCGTGGCTATGGATGACAGTTTTGGGCACATAACGCATGTCTTAGAATCTGGTTTAATGATGTGGCACCTCTTGGAAAAAGCTTTTGCGGTGACGGGTGGTCTTGATCAGTGTGAAGTCGTACCATACAGTAAAGGTTTGACTTATAACCACCACAGACGTCTGGTGCCAATCTTTGATAAACCTCTTTCACTTGCAAGCTTATGTTTGCCAGGGAATTGGGTGGAGATGCAGCCACTGGTGAGGGTGTAGGTGATAAAGAATCCTAGACTGGTCCAAAGCATCCAAAGCAATGAAGTAGGATTACTCGGGCAAAAAGGCCAGTTTAGAAAAATGGGGTTGGTCTCGTCCAGATTGCTTTTATATTCCGATACTCCAGAGCAATTGCTGCATTTCCATGGACACGTGTAATCTGCTAATAATCTGAATAATGAACCTGATCAGAGGACATTCAGACTCCAGTGTAACCACCTTAATCGGAACAGACTGGTTTGATCAGAATCAAACTGAGAGGGGTGGCGTAACCCACTCATAATCTGTTGAACAGAAAAAAACACTTGATTCATTTCTCTCTGGAAAACATATAGTTATATTCTGATTAATGCTTCGGGCATCTTACTGCCTCAGTCTTGAAGGAGTAAGTATAAGTGTAAGTACAGCTACTGTTGGCATGTCTGCCGACCACTTCGCTCTGATCTGTAGCGTCTGTGAATACCCGCTGCTAAAAGCCTCGGAAATAAAGTCTAATAACCTTTGGAAAACTGGCTGAAAATTTTGGAAACCAAAATCTAAACTTGCTCTGCTTAGACGCATTTTCATTTTTCATTTTCCTCTGCAGACAGGTAGACACATAAATCCACGAACGCGGACAAACATGTTCTCCTAGCCTGTGATTCAAGGCTATTTTCGTCAGTGCTTGCGCTCACGCTGATGGACAGAAAATGCTATTCGCTGAACCGAACCGGCATTTACCTCAAACTAGCAGCATATTGCATCAAAGAAAAAAAACTGAAATTCTTTCACTGTACATGTGAACTGGGAGTAGTTTAGTAGTTTGTGCATTTGAGTCATCCAAAGGCACAGACAGACTGGTATTAATGAACAGCATTTTGCCTGAAACAGCATCAATAAAGTGAGCTTCTATTTTTGGTTTTCATGCTGGACTGAGCCCAGATATAATGAATCTGTGAGCAGATTTATCTTACAACATGTTGTCTAAGAGGCGGCAGCATTGACCCCGACCTCCCTCCACCACGTCTTTGTGTGTATGTGTGTGTGTAGGGCGTGATTCGTCTCTATACAGGATATCCCTTCACCCTTCGCCAGTAGGCTGTCTATTGTTAAGAGACAGGCATAGGTTGTGCTGGATTCCCAGTGCTCTCTGCAAACTGGCTACTGCAGTAGTAGTGTTGAAATAAAAACCAATGACAGCAGATGGTTTTTATCTTCTTGCCGTAGCCATGGCTGAATCTCACAAACGTCGGTCACCTCAAGAGTTACTGGTTATTGCTCTAAACCTTTCACCTTTTCAGACGCCCACTCACCAGACACTTTATTAGGCACAAATTAGTGTATTCTAATGATGATGATGATGTCAACACAGCATAAAAAATGAGGGAATTCAACTGGATGATGATTTTAGAGGATGTAGTTTGTTCGTAGTGCTGCTAAACTAGAATTAAACACAAAAATGTTTCTGTGATTTAGCCTAGACCACTCATTAAGACGGGGTTTTCAACATAACAGAAACGTGTCTGAACAACAAAATACAGTTTAATAGTTTTATATAGATATATGTACTGTTATATTAGAATGAATTTGTTTTTTCCACTAGTGTCCCTAATTAATTGACCAGTGTTTAGTCTGTAAATCTATGTATAAGGCTGCATTTCCATTTTCCGTTTTCATAAATAAGTGCGTTGTGCTGTGCTTGTGACTGGTTTTGAAACTTACCCTCACCTGTGCGTGCGCCCAGCGCACCACCAGCTTTTTGGACAAAGCTAGCTTCCCGTTTAAACACTGGATCGCCCTCTCTGCCTCCTGCAGAGAGACAGACACACAAACACCCAAAGAGAGGAACCAGCTCTTTACAATTATGATTAAAAATCATCCTCAATGATTGCACCAGTCATTAAATCATTAGCCCTCACGACAGAGAGATGTCAGAGACAATAATGGATGATGATGCCAGTCCTAACTTGGGTTGTCTCTGCTGTGCATTGGAGAGGAAGTGTGAGAAAATATAGTTTTGTCTAATCAATTTTTCCAAGTGGCTTTGATGCTAAATTATATTAGCAAAGTTCTTTATCCGAGCGTGTCTGCGTGTAAGTGTGTGTGTGTGTATAAGATAAACACACACTTCCTCTGTATAATCCTTTTGGGAGGGCTTCATATCCCACTGATAGACACTAGCTGTGAAACTAGATGCTTATCACGATCCCCAGGCTCACTCCAAAACAAATACTGCCTGCTGAACCTGTGAAGCTGAGCAAGTCCTTTTTTTAGAAATACGGTCCGCTTCAGCAAGACACACAAAGAGGTGTAGCCTGCTTGAGGATGTCTCATAGAGTTTGTTGAACAATTTGAATCTAAGGAATATTATTACACTCAATAAAGGGATTTCCTTTGATAAAAATATTGTATTAGTAATATAGTAAGTAATCTTAGTAATGTAATAGTCAGTCAGTCATTTTCTATACCCTTTTGGTCCTGTTGGGGGTCACGGGGGTCTGCTGGAGCCTATGCCAGCTGTCATCGGGCGAGAGGCAGGGGTACACCCTGGACAGGTCGCCAGTCCATCGCAGGGCCAACATTCACACTCACATGCACACCTACGGGCAATTTAGAATCACCAATTAACCTAATGAGCATGTCTTTGGATGGTGGGAGGAAGCCGGAGAACCCGGAGAGAACCCACGCAGACACAGGGAGAACATGCAAACTCCACACAGAAAGGCCAGCCGGCCCATGGATTCGAACCGGTGACCTTCTTGCTGTGAGGCATCAGTGCTAACCACCTCGCCACTGTGCCGCCCAGTAATGTAATAGTAGATATGAAATTATTTTCGCCTTTCAGGCTCTGAACACATCCAGCTGTACTGGATTTTTATTAATTTAATGAATATGATCATTCAAATCTACATAATGTGGCAAAATCAAAAGCAGCTTGTACGTACCTCTCTGGTGCTGAAGTTGACGAAGCAGTAGCCTCGTGGCTGCCCTTCCAAAGGTCCGGATTTATGAAACAGGAAGTCAAACTGTTTCACATTGCCAAACTTCTCCAACAACTTCACCAGGTGATACCTGTCGAGAGAGGAATCATGATTGACCACAAGAAAAAAGGCTTTTTAAAATGTTTCAGTGACTGTAAGATTCTGTAAAAAGGTCCCACATCAGACCTAAACCTTCGCTTTCCCCTGATATTTAATTGCCTCCATGTGAAACCGTCACATGGACCAGCTCCACGTCATATTTACCACCATACAGTCTGTGAATCTGTCAAGTAGGGCTAATGAGAATGACAGCTTTCTCTCCCCGACACCTTTTTAGCAGCGGGCCAGCTGGTGTGGCAGGCCGGTGACAGTAAATCTCTTATTGAGACAATGCTTAGGATACAGTAGCGGGACAATGAGGGAATAAAACAGAGGAAGCCTCAAATCCCCCCTGAGCTCTTAGTCCTGCACAAACAACCTCCAACGGCTGTGCGGAGCTGTGAAAGAACGTGTAGATCTGTGGTCATCGAAGAGATATGCGGCACGTCGGAGGCTGTAGGCGTTTGTGTGTCCACCACTGGCCACGGGAAAACATATTTCTTCTGACGGAACAGAAAAGAGCAAAGAGTTCAGGGTCACTTGTGGACTGTATTCACTGCTATACTGGTCTAAATACCCGAGGGACAACTGAGCAGCAGGTGCTTTTACATTTAATTCAACTGAAAATATTTAAAGCTGATTTGGTCGGGTCCGATATATTCAGATATTAAAAAATTAAAAGAATAAAATGAATCATCAGAATTGTTGCAGATTTATTTTTTATCAGTTGTTTCACTGATGTAATCTAGTAATCTAGTAATCATGCAACCGCTGGGAGTCCCTCTACTGGTCAAAGTGACACCACCTGTAAAGTACCTCCTTAAGTTACTGAGTACAGGTTTAAACAAGGCTTTCTTTCAGTTTTTTTTTTGTATGTAGTAGCATTTGATGTGTTTTGCATTACCAAAGACACATCGATCAGCCACAACATTAAAACCACTGGCAGGAGAAGAAAATAACATTGACCATCTTGTGACAATACAATGTACCTAGACATGTAGCACCCACCTCGACCAGACCCGACACCCCCACCCCATAGCAATGACACTCCTTGATGGCAGCAGCCATCCCCAGCAGGATGCAGCCTGACACAGACACATGAACAACTCAAAAAACATGAAAAACAGCGCAAGGTGTTGACCTGGCCTCCAAATTCACAAGCTCCTAAACTGGTCAAGTATCTGTGGGATGCACCGGAACAAGCCCGATCCACAGAGGACCCTCCCCTCAACCCAACAGCACGGCCTTATCCTGAATGTAGCATTTTCTGATCAAGACATTATGATAAGAATTATTCTTTAAACGTGTACACAGAACATTCTGGATATTCAGTCTTTTTTCATTGCATGGTCAGCTCTGTGCATATACACGAACCAACTAGCCAACAGTTTCTATGGCTTAGGTAGAGTTGCATACCTGAATGAAGGTTTGAAGGAGAAACATGGCAACTTTTGCACTTTGTGGCAAACATGCATATCAAAAGGTTTCTGAATATGTGCAAATATTACAATTCAAGCCTTTTTTAGTAGGTGGTTGAAGGATACGGTGATCAGAGTATGGACACTTCATGCCGACGGGAATGTGAAAAAATGCGTGCACGGTGCCAGGACCCTGAACCTGAAGCAGCCATTCATTGCGTTACTTCTACCCGTGCTTTGCGTAGCACGATATGTCAAATCGCCTGCAATGAAAAGAGCTCTACCAAACCATAAAGAGCAACAACCACAATCAAAAACCGAAAATGCATCAACAAATAACATCAACAAACGCCTTCCTGTGCTTGGGTGTGTGACTGTCCAGGCCTGAGACTGACCCTGGGTGTTTTGAGTAACCGTTCAAGAAGAGGACTTAATGCTTCAGCTTTTTATTGTTTAGACGCAATTATGTGTGTGAATGGGACTCGCTGTGGAATACTGAGGGTTTAAGCTGCAGGCTGCACTAATGTCTTCCACCTTTCTACGACTCCCTGGAGGGGCTTTAGGCTAACGTGAATTTCTGCTTTTCCCAGACAACACCCTGCGAGTCTCTTGTGTGAAAGTGGCTCATCCTGCACTGGTTCCACAAACACAGAAAAGACTAAAGTGCATCACACTATTCAAAAACACTGTTCTCCAGTCACAAATATTTCACATTTCTTCTCCGTGCACCAGTGAGTTGAGGAATCAGTGGAATCAGGAAATGAGAAGCACTCCAGCCAGCGCGTCCACTCGCATGTTATCTTTTGATACTGCTTCATAAGTACACTTGAGAATATGTCTATTTTTGAGGACTAAATGGCAGACACTCCAAGAACATTTTTGGCTAGCGAGCCGAACCACAATGGGCTGCACCTCTTGGGGGCTGTAAAAACTACCGGAGGAAGAGGAGGAGGAGAGGGGGAGGAAAGGGAGGGAGAGGTGGGCAAAGGGAGAGTAAAGTTCAGAGAGGGGATGTTGACAGCAAGGTGAAAGGTGTAGGAAGAGGAGGACGAGTCAAAAGAAGAGAGGAGGCGAGGAGCCAGGTAAGAAAGGGACAAGAGCGAGGAAGCAGAGAAGGGGAAGGAAGGGGATGTGGGGACATGGATATGAGGCAAGTTCAGAAAAAGATAAAATGAGAGGTTTAGTCCAGAAAGTCAGAGGGGAAAAAGAATTAGAGAGGAGGGGGTGCCAAGTTTTGACTTTCTGGCAACGCAGCAATCTGCACTTTATTCATTTTTCAGAGCTGTAGCATGAGCAAGAAGATGGTGAGCATCAAGTTCTTTAATGCAATTCGTGACAACTTCCAGATACACAACTTTACATGTAACACAAGGTCCTGAGAGGGAACAACAAAGAAGAAGGTGATGGATTAGTACTAAGCAGGCGAAAGAACAAAAACATGAATAAGTGGTGAAAGCTCCGGTTACACCTGCCGTGGTTCTGCTCCGAGTTTCCTCGAGGAAAAGAATCAAACAGGAGAGCACGTATGGGGCGTTCATCTCAGCTGCTCTTTTTACTGAGCATTTAAAAGGGTGGCCGCAAGAAAATCCCAGTTGTCTCTGTCATAACACAGCTGCTACTTTCACAGAATGAGCAGGCAAGAAATTTTCATTTTTTTTCTTCTTCTCATTTTTTGTATAAATCTCCTGCATCTCCAGGTCTGAGCACATCATAGCAAGATAGAAGCCATGCGCAAAGCTTTCATCCTTCTCCAAGGGACAGAGAGCTTGTCATCAGTCATAACTACACAAAAGCCAAAGTTCTTCCGTCTGACAGCACGTTACACAAATAAGAGGACGGCCGTCTAACATCATCACATATTAATCAGTCAAATGGAACAGAGGAGAAATGGACGTCTCCAAACCACCCCTCCCAAAGTCTACATTGCTATAAAGTAATAAAACATTACAAAAATAATCAAATGAAGCAACTGTGCTTCAAACAAAGAGAAAATATGAAGAAAATACAGCTCAAAGATATCAACAACTGAGAACAATTGACCGTTAATAAAAATGGACAAACTCTCTGTGACGTCACCCAGTTTTGAAGCACACCACATTGAGCTCTGGCAGCGCTCGACTCTGTGTAACTTGAGGCCAATTTCAAAACTACTTTAAGCCCTGATTTATGTACAAATTCAGCCCTGTGCCGGTGTCATGAATGAAATTAGGTTGGGCACTGTTTTCAGTTTTGGGCATTTGGAGATTTGAGTTCTATTGGGAGTTATTGCTCCTGTAGCCGGCCTCAAGTGGTCCATCCAGGAACTGCACGTTTGTGCTAGCTTCAATTTTTGACCCAAGAAGCTCCCTCAAAACCAACCGTTAAAATCTAGTCTACCCTCTTGTGGATTAAAATGTTATGTATTTAATTAGAAGTCATACAGTAACGCAGCCTATTTAATATTCCTGCACTAAACCCCCGTTCCATGACAGTCACTATGCATGTTTATGTTGAAACAGCATCAGAAAGGTATTAATTCACCTGTATGATTATTTTAGAGGATGTTATTTGTGGTGCTGCATAGACTTAAACACTAAAGTGTTTCTGTTATTTAGACCTAGCCCACTGACTAAAATGGGATTGTCAAAACAATAGAAACGTGTCGGCACAACACAATACAATTCAGCAGCGCTACAAGCCACAGTATCCAAAATGAAAACACAGTTGAATCAACAGCTCTCTCAGTTAGTTTAAACAAATACTGAATAGAATAATCATCATGAAGACTGTTATATTAGCATGCATTATTCTCATGCATGTAGTGAAGTAGCAAGTGATTGTAAACCTCTTGTGTGATAAACAGAGTTATATTCTTTATTCGTGTTAAATCCTTGTGGTGAGCAGTGATTTGGGTTCGTATAATTAGCACCTTGCATCTAAAGTCTACATTCCTCCTCTGCACTGAGTTTGGCTTACCAGGACAAACAGAGTGAGCACAGCGTACGCTATCCCGGAGCTAATTAATCTTCCCAATCAGCAACAGAGGCCATGGGCATTTCTCTTGTTTTCCCTCCATACTACGAAGCAGTGGGCTATTTAAGGAGAAGGAGAGCAGAGCAGGGAAAAGGGAAGGAAACGCCTGTCTAGACGCCCACCAGAGCTGTGCACTATACATTCTCCAGCAGCCCCCACAGGCACACAAACACACCACTCACCCCGGAAAACTACCTTCTCTCCATCACAGCGTACGCAGGGATGTTCTCAGCATTCAGAAATTCAAAGGCACACACATCCCTGCACACGAATGCAACCAAAATAGACGTTTGCACCAAAGTATAATGACGTGTCCGGTGGGACAGACTAATAATGTATGTGATACGAAGCCTGCACCGCTACCGGCTGCCACCCAAACACTGACTGTGTATTTAAACATGCTCACACACACACAGACACACACAGACACACACAATCTGCTCCAGGTTGACACAGAGAGAGTAAACAGGGCAGGTGAGTGAGGAATGATGGCTGCTCTTTAGCAGAGCAGGTCGCCGCGCCTCACTGCCTCTCTTTCACACACCAAGCCCTGTCTGCTCAGTCTCAGCCTGTGACACACACACACTCTACGCACACAGTTAATCAATCATATATGCACACACAATACGTTGCCTTTCTATGAGGTAAAGCCAGGCAAGTTTGTAATATGGACTAAATTACAGCAAGCTCAAATCAAACACCGACTGCTGCTAGAATCAACAACAAATGCTGCTCTTCATTCAGGTGGCTAGTTTACATGTTTACGTCTGGGGATTTTTGGGTGAAAAGCAGTATTTGGTTTTTATTCCAATAACTTTCAATGTGTAGATTATACTGTGGGTAGTGACTATACCGTCTCTAATGTGGCAAGACCCATAAATGTTATTTAAATAAAATGAATAATTAAGAAAAGTCATTATAAAGAGAGTTGGATCCCTTTCCAGGTGTGTGGAGAACATGGCAGAAATCTGTAGAGGATGTACTCACTCTGTAATCTTGGGATCGATGTTTCCTATCCACAAGCGATTGCCATCATGGGCCATGCTCTCTGAAATAATAGAGGCATTTTCCACCGTCTCGGCTGCAGACGACATGTGTACTCTGTAAGAGGCAGGAAGGAGAGACAGGTTTACAAAAACAATAAGGTAGGTAAGTTAACATCTGTGGTAGTGGATATTTAGTACTCAATTACTTTATGAGGACAAATAAACTCATCATTAAGGATGGTGAATGCCATTACACATCTCAGACAAGTACGTCGTTAATCGAAAGACACCGATTTTGCGTTACAGGGACTTAGCTTATATGATTAATCAGAAAGCAGGGCTGGAGTGATCAGAAAGGATGGGGGCCGACTCTTTGACATACTGTAGGTTCATCCATTTACAGATTTTATAAAACAGGAAGTGCTCTGGATGGGGGCTAGTAGCTTGCAATTAGTTCTATTATCATCTGCAGCAGCATCAGGTGCTGCTCCTTGACAACCAAAATGTGAAAAAGGTTATATAGGCGTATAAATCAAACACACACATCAGAGTACGGAACATCAAAACATTTGAGAATCAAAATGTTAATATATGTATGCTCTGATTTTTCATTTACAGCTTGCTTACTCTAAATATAGGAAATTTAAACAGAATTAGGTAATTAAGTCTAATGGGATGCTGTTTTTCATAGTGCCGTGTAATCATGTTTCCTGTAAAACCTCGAAAATGAACAACTCTTATGTTTACATCAAGGAAACGCTGACTTGCTACAACGTTAGCTTGGCTAACTGCGGGCGGGTCGTCTTATTATTCTCGCATTGTTACGGTAAATTATTTAAGAAGTATCAGACTGCGAATATTTACAGTACATTCCGTGTACTCGATTTTAATTAAAACCTAAGTTGACGAATAATTTTTTTAAACGAGCAATGTGTTATAGCACTTAGCTAGGTTAGCTTAGATAGAATCTATTTACCTTGTTGTTATGTCAATCTTCTTCTTCACTGGCGACTTCCTCGGCTTAATCTGCTCCTGGTCCCACTTTCGGGATGATCCAGATACGTCAGAACGTAATACCAATCATTTCATACAATGATTTCCCTCATATATCGCTGACTTTGCTAGTTAGCTCGACGGGTAACAGTCGCCTTGCTACCGTCTGACAACAAAGGCGCAGGATGATGTTGTGGTTTGTTTAACTGTATGCGGAGAGCGATGGAAGCGCTCGGTTTAATGTTTGGCATCTCGCCGTTGGCTTTTCTTCTTTTTACGTTTAAGTCAGTAACCCCGCTCAACCGGTGTAACCCGTGTACCGTTTCAAACACACAGCTACGCGGCGGCCAAGGAATGCGGGCGCGCAATGATGACGACATAGCTGCCGTGAGTCTTTTTCCTGATATGTTTCTCCTGTAGTGTAAAGACTTTGTACGAAGTAAGTATGCCGTTTGCTGAAATGAACAGTGTGTTGGTGCGTCGTTGATGAAATTAACTGCAGTACAGTGTTGGGCAACTACGTTTAAATGCATTTTAATTTCCAGCAATGAAGTGTCGCGTGTTTCATCACGACCTTCACACAGCTTCAGTTACATACAGGACATGCTGGATTAAAAACTATGAAAACACTAATGACGATAACAAAGGGCTATTCCACACGTTAAATTGTTATATTAATAAGTCATATTTAGTTTTAATGGATATTACTTTTTCATTTATTATGTTGAATTTCCAGATAAATGTCCTGTTAAATAGTACACTATGCTTATCGTTTCACCTCAAATGTTTAATGATTAGCTATTTGACAGAAGGAACGATCTAGAAAAAAATGTCAAATAGTTGCTCTTTCAGCTTAAAATATATAAGGATATTTTAAGTACTACTACTATGGCTGTAATTGGGTTTTGAGTCATACTTTAGGAAGTTGAAAAAATATATAGTTCACAGTTTCTTTAAATGTTGAACAGCTAAGAAATTAAACCAAAAATAAAATGAGCAAAATAATTAGTTAACTCCCTCCCCCAGTGTTTACGTTTGAACCGTTTGTTTGAGAAGGCAGAGCCACGCTCAGTGTTATCAGATACTCCACAGTGTTATTTTCTGCCCCTCTGTAAAGCATATGGAGAGTACATGCGGGCTCACCAGCTGGCTTCAGCCACTGGAAGACGCAGAGATGTGTCTGCAGCTGCTGCTGTGTGTGAAATCTGCAGGATATGAGACTACAGTATCCCACTGAACACCTGTGCTTCGCCTTTTCTGCTTGAATTGCTGTCAAAAGAGATCTGTCACCGTCCCACATCTCGGCCCGGTCTGCTCGGCCACAGTGTGGCCTGTCGTATCAGCTTGACAGGAAACCTGCCAGCCGTGGATGCCTGTTATGGGTTTGTATTAGAGCTGGTGGTTCACGGTCTAGCCTAAATATTGCCACTGGAAAATGTTTGGAGTTTGGTTAATATTTGGAGTGAGAGCAGGACTGGCACCAAAGCTTAGTGGCACAGTTGTAGCCACAATATGTGGTTTTGATGCTTTTGAGGAAATTTACAATCTGCAGTTAAACACAAGTTACAAACAGTGTGTTATTGAAAGCTCATTATGAGATAATCTTTGGAGCATCTGGGGAAAAAATGTAAATGCAATAATATTTTCATAAAATTAAAAGATTTCCTGTTTTGCTATTGACTTAATCAAAGGTTATTTTAAAATATTGGTTTGTGAGTTTGGACTCATAACTTTTGTTAAAATATTACTGGAATTCATTTGAGCTAGAAATTTCTCTTTTCAGGCTTTCAGAAACATCTGGATACCTTTTGCCGCTCTGAAGTAGTTTAAGATGTGTGCAGTTCTGTTTCAGATTCCTAGCTTTACCTTCAGTCTTGACTTCTCCAATGTATTTTCAAACTACAGGAGATATGTGGATCTGCAGTCAATTCATTGTTACCTCAGAAATTGTCAAAACTCATTACATGTCATGGGACATTTAATCAGATCCTCTTGCTTGAGCTGAGGGACAGCTTTTTAGCTACTTCTTGTCCAATTTTTAATTTGTATCTTGTTGGCTTCAATCTTAAAATCAAAGCTTAATCTGTTTAGAAAAACTTTTTTTGTGGCTTTTCCAATGTTGTGTTTCTCCTCATAGATAACAGTTACAAATACACACCAAACAATGGAGCCAGGCAGCAGTGCACCGCAGGCTGTTCACAGCCACTGAGTGTGAAAGATGGGGCTTTAGTGTGTGTTTGTATCTGGGCTTAAATATCTTGTGTGGCTTGTGTGTATACACCGAGGGTCAGTGATACAGTTCACAGTCAAGAGGCAGTGTGCGGGGTGGGCTGTGATTCGTCCACAGAAAGCTCAGGGCTGGTGTCATATTGTCGTGTTTGTGAATGGGAGGTTCCCCTTCAGGAATGCCCAAACAATTGTGCGTAGGCTGCGTGCAGAATTAGTTTCATATATATGTATATTTGTCAGTGAAAGAGGAAGAGAAAGGAAATGTTGGTGACCGAATGAGTGGAGCTGCTCATTGTGTAGCCTCCACAGAAGCAGTGATGTGTAATCATGGGATTCTCAAGAAGCATGTTTTCCCCTCTGTACCTTGTATAGTCCAAAATTTGCCCAGGCTGTGAAGTAAGTGAAGAGTTTAACTAATTAGGTTAATTGGATTAAAACAAAATGAATACACTACCGTTTTGATTTGTTGATTTGAGAGGATTTATTGTGGATTCACATGATCCTGAGACGTCTCAAAATGGGAGAAATGTTCTTTAAACTTCTGGGTGTTGATGTGTTTTGTTGTTGGAGTGTGGAAACAATATGGAAGCTACAAACCAAGTATACTGTATTTTATTGTTCGTCTCGATCAAAGTGTTGCTGCCAGTAAATAACCTTTCTAAAAAATCTAGGTCACTCGACATGGACATGAACAGTTACAACCCAATACCTTATAACAAATTTTATGTATGCAAAAACAATTTGCACCATTAATAACAAAGTTCCTCGCCATCAAACATTTACTTTAGTCCGCTGTATTTCCCCCTGTCTGTCCAAAACTTTCCAAATGGTTGTTCCAAAATGACGGGGTACACTTAAATGTTCCCACTTGAAACTTAACTTTTCCCGATTATTCCGACAACACATGAATGCACTACACTGTCTTTCTCTGGCTTATGTGATGTAAACTATGTATTTTCATCCTTTGTACTTCATGAAAGTTTGACAGGTATTTTCCACCATATTATAAACAAAAAACAGTAACTGTTAAATCAAAAAAAATAATCTCCAGGGTAGTTATTGTTAATAAAAGGCCTACTATAGATCTGTGTGTAATTGAAATGGACATCACACCCACACACATATTGACTCCAGAATCCCTCAGTTCATTAGGTAGACGAGTGAAAACGAACAGTCCTGCACTAAACCTTAACTTCATGAAGGTTATGGCATTCGGCATTTGTTTAAAATAAGTGAGGGCTGGACTAAATAACAGAAACGCACTGAATTAAACGTGTTTAATGCAATCCACATCCCCCAGAATGATCATGCACTTGAATCACCACCTTTCTGATGCTGTTTCAACGTAAACTAAATATGTTACGACAGCTGTGTGAAGGGAGGTTCACTAGATTTCACAAGTGTACCTAATGTTTTGGCAAATTAAAATATGTCGGCTATATTATATATTTATATATATAATGTATTTTATTTATTTATTTATTTTTATTTAACATATGGTCATCATGTTTCCTGAAAATAGATTATGGTTCTGTGATAAGTTAGAAGAAGATGAAGGCCTACCTCCTGCTGGCTGATATGAGTTATTACCTCATTTCCATGAGAATAGATTTATGAATGATTTTTCCCTCTATTAAATCTTAATAATAACAATAATCAAAACTCAGCGACTGTATATGTGTGTACTTAACACTCTAATTTACACTCTGACGTTTCCCTTTCAGTCTTGAAGTCTATCGCAGCCATGGCGCTGAATCAGCTGACCCTGCTGCGGCCGCTTGTGCGTCACTCCCTGTTGCGACAAGTCAAGTCTCCCCTCACGGTCGCCCCCTGTGTCAGTGTTAGGCCACTCTTGTGCCCAAACACCACCCAGTACCCCTCCCCTGCTGCTGCATGCACCAGGCTGTATGCCACCAAGAAGGCAAAAGGTCAGTGAGGAGATTACTCTGGAGTTCACATGTGTTCGACCTCTGTGATTCTGTTGGCTCAAGCGTGAGTTTCTAGATTATAAGTCATTGTCTGAGATATGAGTATCTACTCTCTTCTTCTTTCCCACTCTTCATCTGCCAAGAAAAGGCAAAGAGCCAGTCAGCCAAGGTGAATATTAATTCCGGTCTGGTAGAAGACATCATCAATCTGCGTGAAGTCAAGGAGGAGATGACCGCTGTTCTCAATGTCCTCATGGATGAGTTTGCACGCAACCTCAGCATCCGAACCTCGCCAGGTACTCGACTTATCTCTCTTTCCTTTCCTCCTTAGACTGCCTCCCTCTCTCTCTTTTTTTCTGGCCCGTGCCTCCTCACATCACTCTCCTCGTGTTTCTCATGTTACAGTTTTAAGTTGAGTACACTACAGTTACCAGTGAGGCAAAACACACTTGACTATCAGGTTCAAAGCAAATTTCTACACCCAGCATCGCACAGCCAAGCCTGGAAGTATTTGGACACTTACACATTAAGTGCCATTTGAGTAGGTTAATGTCAATATTGAAGGAACTACATGTGAGATAAAGCCTTCGAACTGCAAGGACTTGGATAGGGAGTCCAGTTTTCGACCAACCTGAGGAGGATTAAAGAATTGGCCGTGCCATTTTAAATGATAATAATAAAAAAAAAAAAGCAGAAATCTATTTAAAAGTTGTGGATAGTTGGAAATAAATGTCTTATCATGGGTCTGAGATCATATAGATTTGGTGAACGCACGCAGACTGAAGACAGGCTGCATTATAGGAACAGGAAGGTAGTGAAGCATCACCAGCAACAAAACATGTTCATGTCCATGTATCAAAGACCTAACTGCTGCAGATTTTCATCACCTTATTAAACATTTTTAAACATGGTAAGTGCACCTGTTAAAGTTCCTTTGAACTACTAAAATATCTCCCAGGCAGTTCTCTTTAATTTGATGCACTCCTACTCAAATTATAATATAGATTTGACATTTCAATGTTGTGTTCATTATTTTATTTCAAGCAAAGACTCCAAATTAACCCTGGCGTGAATTCAGCACTGACTCAGTTATTGAGAGTGACCAGTGATCTTACCATGTGCTGTAGCCTTGTGGTGTTTTTCAGCACATCACAAGTAAATCTTTACTTTAGGATGAAAGTCTTTCTGCATTTGCATCTACCTGACAAAGGGCCCAGGGGCTTAACTTGAGGACATACCTTGACCCCGGTTTGGCTTTTGCTTCCCCAACTACATCCAGGTCATGACCCTTTGTCTCTGGGTTCTAACAAATGGGAGCGCGGCTCGTGGAGTCAGAGGTGGGGAGCATAATAGAAGCTCCCGGGGGAGGAGGCGGCCGCCTGAATCAGACTTCAGGCTGAAATCATCTTGAGTTTGTTTCACTTTTTTTTTCGCCCTCAGATATAAGTGTACTCTGCTTTCTGTTTAGTAGTTTAACTCTGATACAAAATAAATGCGGAAATACAATTTCAAACATTAGTTTTAAGATTTCAAATCTTTTAGTTTGGTTTTCTTCATTCATTAATCAACAATTTTTTTGCCGTGAGTCATTTTCTGTGTTCCGCCCCTCCCGCCGCTACTTAAACTTTTTGTTTTTCCAACAATTGTCAGCTTTAGATTTTGGCCTCAGTTCACAGGACATTTTTCAATCTCCGTCTCATACTGTTGAATTAAAATTTTTGCACCGACCCAAAAGGGAGGCATTTGTTCACGGGGCGTTAATCTTAAGACCTCCCTAATTCTTTTCCTCCATACCTCTAGCTCTCAGCTTTGTCTCTTTCATCATTTGTGCTCCCATCCCTCCATTCTGTCATCCTTCCTGTCTTCTCCCTCAATCTGTCCATCCCTCACTACTCTCCTCCCGTCCGTCCATCCCCCTCTCTTCTGTCCAGCTGCATAGTAATCCAGGGAGGCAGCAGGACTTAGAGCTGACAGCAAAGATGAGATGGTGGAATGGAATGACGTCAGTCGTCCGAATGTGTGTGTTTGTTCCATGAACCTCTCATCTGGCTCTTATTAAACTTATGAGAGTGTGCGCGGGTATGGCTCTACGTACTGGTGTGTGCGCATGAGTTTGTTTGTGAGCGCCAAACGTACAACAGAAGGTCAGACAGATAGATGTAAAGACAGGGGGGCAATGCCTTGTCTACCATGTTGTGGTAAGCCGCAGATTGGTAATCAGTCTTGGGAACGAGGTCTGTTTCCATGAAATCATTGTTAAAGGTGTAGTTCAACATTTGGGGATTATGTCCTCAGTCACATGCTTGTGGATGGAGCCAGCAGACGGATAGCCTAGCTTAGCGAGAAGTCCGGAAACTGGGAAATAACTAGCCACTGCATTTTCAAAGGTTAGAAAATATGGCTACCACCAATTATTGATTTAAAAATGTTCATTTTATAGTTTGTTGCACTTTGCCTTTTTTCTAGCGAGAACCATGGAGGATCCGGTCACAGTACGATACCTGCTCTAACCACAAGATCACCACAACACCCAGATATAATTTATAAATGGAAACATTTTTATTGTTTTTATTTCAGCTAAAACTACAGAAACTACAACATTTTAGACAAATTTGATGATATTTACCAAACACAGCCTCCTTTTCTGCCCGCCTCTCAACCCTCCTCGTACCCCCACCCTCGCCATCCATCTTTGTAGTTAAAGAAATGACTGTCTGTCTGTCTGCCCTTCTAAAGTACTTGCAGATGTTTCGTTGCTCATTGTCAAGGCCCAGCTAACAAAGACAGACAGGCGCGGGGTTACAGATATGGGCACAAGCGGTCTACATATACACAGTGGGGAAAAATGGATGCGCACATTCAAAAGACGGAGGCGGTGTAATTGGCACGGAGGTAGACAGTATGTCAGTGTTTCTGCCGGTATCCACGTCGTAGCATCAGCCCTTTATTCTGAACTGCGTCTGAATCTAATCTCTGATTGTTTTTTGTTTTGTTTTTTTTTGCTCCTCAAAATCACATGATAAATTGATCTTATAGAGAAAATTACACCACTGGCTCACCTCCCCTTCACCTCACTTTTCCGCACACACACACACCACCAGCTCAGCCCCCACCGGGTAAGAAGGGAGGGAGTGATGTAAGGCAGAGGTGGAGAACAAGGAAACAACTGCGTCTGAGGTTAGCCAGATGGAGGAGAGGGTGAGGGGCGGATGGATGGAGCGGAGGGAGGGAGGGAGGGAGGGAGGAACAGGAGAGGGGAAGAAAGGGAGGGACAGAAGTCAGCTTGTGTTGGCAAGCTTACCTTTGTTTCTTTCACTGTTGACAGTTGGGGAGACAATAGATCATGGAAACTTACATACTCGTGCTGTTTGTGGCTTCTGCTGCGCATTCCTCTAGTCTGTCTATTTGTTTGTCTGTCTGAGAGATTAAAAGATTGATTATGTGATTTTATTTCTTTCATATCTGCGTGAAAATGGTGTTATCAGATTGGAAAGGCTGCCATGTTTCCTCGAGGCCCGTACCAGCATTAATACTTAAAATATGAGAATGTAATATCACCACTTTTTAGCGAGATTAAACGCTGATGTGTAGATTATTGATTTCTTAATATTGTCTGACACAATAGGCTGTAAAATGAATACATGTTGGCTACTTTGCACATGACGAGGACAGAGTATCTGTAAACAAAGTAAGTGATCACGCCCATTGATCTGTATCTGTGTAGGAGCTCTGGATCATATCATGGTGGCGACTCAAGATGGGAAGTTCCCTCTCAACCAGCTGGGTCAGATCTCCATGAAGTCACCTCAGCTCATTTTGGTGAACATGAGCAGCTTCCCCGATGTAAGACGATCACACACACACACACACAGACTACAGTTACCTCCTACTGGTATCTGTTTGTCTCATAAAGACATGCAAGCAGTAACTAAGCTTTGTAAAAATAATCTACAGACAGATAGATGGTCCTCACTGACAGAAAAGCGAGCCAGACCACAACTCGAATCCAACATCCCTCTGTGTAAATGAAACACGACCTGCCTCTCTCTGTCCAACTGTGTCTCACGTTCAAATTGATTGATCACTCAGGCAACCCTTTGTTCTGAAGGATCGCGACCAAAACTCTCTGTGTATGTGCGTGCTGCGATGCGGTTACGTCTGCGTGTGAGTTGTCACAGAAAAGGAAATGACCTCATTTTACCCCTGGGTTAGGAAGGAATGGATTATTTTTTCTTGTTTTTCCTGCTTCTTTTCTCTCCCTCGTTTCCTTCGTAGATTTTGTCCGCGGGGGCAACTCACATTTTTAGCTGCCAGACTTTCAGGTGGTCTGGAAAATCTAAATGCGCTTTTTTTTTTTTTTTTTTTTTGCAATTAACACGACATTATGCAATCATATATCCAGCTTGAGTAATAACTGATACAGTTCTGACCATTTCTGCTCTCTCCTGAGTCTCTTTGATCTCATTAATAATTGGACTTATGTACTCGGCTCATTGATGTCACATGTTCCTCATATCTGCTTTACTTCCTTCCAGCAACTGTTGGCAAAGTTCAAATGTTTGATTTTTCTCAGTTATATTGCTTATTATTATAACAAACTACAAAGGCCCTACAAAATAATGCGAAAAAGCAAGACTCGAATGCAGAATTACTTGTATGACACTTTTCTACAAGCCACTTCACTAATATTTCTCATTTATTCATTCACACAAACACACCACTACTACTATGCTACTATGTGTGCTACTGGCCTCCTATCGGCAGCAACTTGGGTGTCAGTGTTTTGCCCCAGACATTCGGAGGAGCCAGGCCAACCGTGCATGTATTTGATGGTGCGTTCCACCATTTGAGCCACAGCTGCTCCTGATGTGCTTTGCAGAGGATGCTGGCACGGACAATAAAATGCCAATAATTTACTGGTTACTATCAGATTGGATAGGCTGCCATGTTTCCTAGAGGCCCGTACCATGTGACAACATATAGTAAGCTCACACATCAACCCATTTGCTCACACAAGCATACACACACATATTCATTCATTTACCTTCTGTAACCGCTTGTTCCTGTGAAGTAGGAATGTGCGATATTTTATCGTTTACGATATATCTTCAAAAACATTCCCCACGGTAAGAATATGTCATCCCGTGATAAAAACGCTAAATTTCCATTGATGACGTATATATGTGCGCCACACGCTCGCAGCCCAACACGTGTGGAATATTGAGAAATTGACAACGGCCGAAGGCGGAGCAGATACGCCGGGGAACGAGGAGCTCGTTCCTGGAGGAGGCTCCACCTACATTATCTGGAACGGGTTTGGTTTTAAAAGTCTGATACGGAGCAGCAATTTACAACATGCAAGGTTGGCAAACAAATAGTGCATACAAAGGACAGTAATGCCAGTAAAACACAGCTCAAACCAGAATATGAAGAAAATTAATGCGCAAGAAGCAGCGTTGACTTCATCCAAAGCCTCCGGTAAAAAAACAAAAACAACTCAGACGAAACCTGCATAATGCACTACATCAAAATTCAAAAGGATTACGCTAAAATGGTGTTTATTTATCGTCATTTCTTTTATCGTTACTGTGATAAATAGCAGGAATTATCGGGATACATTTTTTAGGCCATATCGCCCATCTCTACTGTGAAGGGTCCCAGGCTCTGCTCAAGCCTATCCCAGCTGTCATCGGGCGAGAGACGGGGTACACCCTGGACAGGTCGCCAGTCTATCACAGAGCTAACACAGAGAGACAGTTTAATGAGCATGTCTTTGGATGGCGGGAGGAAGCCAGAGTACCCAGAGAGAACCCACGCAGACACAGGGAGAACATGCAAACCAAACAGAAAGGCCCCGTTGGCCCATGGATTCAAACCCGGGACCTTCTTGATGTGAGGCATCAGTGCTAACCACCACGTCACACACATATTCAGTCAGTCAGTGCTGCCATGTACAATCCATCCCTTAAAATAACAACAATAATACATTTTATTTGTAGGCATCTTTAAAAGCTCTCAAGGTCGTTTTACAAAAATAAATAAAATTCAAAGTAGTTTCCAAAGTGCCAAACCGAAAGCGTGTTCAGATTAACTGTCCAGGCTCTGGAGCTTTGGAGCTAATTAGGAGCAAATATTCAGGACTTCAGCTGGGATTAGGAGAACGATATTGCTCTGCGATGTTTAAACAGCTTCATGGTGGCAGCTGAACGGCAGACATTAGCTAAGCTAGGCTCTCTAGCTGGAATTCAAACTGAATATTTGGCACGCTGCCTTTGTCTGGTCATCGTTCAGTATTCCCACACAGCTCAGATCTTCATGACAGAAGTCAGACATCCGAGCTGAGATGGTTTATGTTTCCACAGTCCAATTAAAAAAAGTTTAAACACAGTACAAGAATGTGCAGAGAAAACGTATCTTGCTTTGTTGAATGCCGACATTTACCAAAAAACAACAACCGAATACCTACGAACAAATATCCAAATATTTGGGTCCAGCTGTAGATGTTTATTTCCCCAAAAGTAGTTGAAGAATTCAAAAGCATTCACGGCACAGATGACATCCAAAGGCTTTTTGTTCAGATCAGACCACCTGTCCCACAAGAAAACTGTTTTATTTTATTTTTCCAATATCTTCCTGCACCTTTTATTTCCTGCACCGTTCACCTGAGCCCTGTGGTTTCCTCCATTTGTTCTCAGCGCACGCAAATATAAACCAACATGCAAATCCAAGTATTTATCAACGCTAAATCTGGACATCCAGTTTTCAGCCTGAAACCAGCTAAATGTTTCTCCGGTGAGTCTTTTTTCCTTTCCAGAAACTCTAACCACAGACCACACACACTCTGACAGACACATTCATGCACACACACGCTACCCTGTCATGTCCTGCGTTGCCCGTGTCCCACACAGAGGTGAGTACCCAGAGCTAATAGGCTTATAATGACGCCTATCCATTACCAGGCGCTGCAGAGGCCCTACCATTGTTTTCCATTCATTCATTAAGAGCAGCCTGGGAAGACACATTGGAACTAACAACAACTTACCAGCGTGCTTAGATCCGGAGGCAATTTGGTGTGTGTGTGTCTTTTAGAACGGGAGTGCGTGTGTACGTCCACGTTTAAGCATCCCACCACGGACTCTCACACACATTCCTCTTCACCCGCCTCTTTTCTTTGAACCGGGCCGTGAGCGTTTGATGTGAAACTTCAGTGTAATTTCTCTTCCTCCCCAGCATATTAACCAGAACCTGCACGGCCTTTCCAGAGAAATTCCTTTCGGTTTTTTCGTAACCACCGGAGTAGTCGTTCGGAGAGGAAACGGTGATGAATTTGATGCTGAGAACAATCAAACATAGGTATGGGATGAATCTATCACCCCACGCTCAAAGAGAGCAACTAGAGGCCTGCTTTCCGGATGAGTTTTAACAAAGGAAAAGAAACCTCATGAATTAATTTAATGCACACAAATAAATTCCTTTAATCTTGCTGCCATTTCTTTACCCAGTGGAAAACAGCAGAAGGGGCTGTCGAGAAAGTGGAGCGGTGGGTTAAAAGAGGAGGAAATCATGCAGCCCCACTTTTTTTTTTCTTGAATTGCACATTTGCACACATCGTAAAGCTCTACAAAGTCAATTCTCATGTGGCTGAGGGCCGTTTTCTCCAAGAATTTTATTGTACATGGTCTTTACATTTGTCACGTGTGAACGCTCTTTTATTATGTACCACAGAGTTTCAGTCAAACAGTTCTGCTGTGTCATGCATGCTGCCACTTTTAAGCAAAATGCACAAAGCTATGAGATTTATTAACTGATGTTATTCATCTTTGTGTGACTGTGGACCAGCAGTTCTCAGAGCCGCTTATCGCCGTCTTTATCTGATCCCGTGTTATCAGCGTCGAGCACAGCTGCATCTCCAGCCAGTCTCTACAATAACTCTGGCTCGTCCGCTCACTAAACGCATAATACTCTTCTTTTCATCTCCCTCCGATTATCTTCTTACTTTGTAACGATGACAGATGGTGAAATATTAGTTCTTCCAGGACAATTTTTTTTTGACCTGCTGCTGGAAAGAAGGAGGTTTTCTGAGTGTTATAATTTGTAGAGATGTTTTTGACACACAGATTTAGAGTAGGCAGCGGTTACCCAAATTGTGTTGCCAAGCTGCACATGTCTAGAAGTAAGAACAATTTGTAGTTATGTAGATATGTCAGGGTAGATCTTGTGAGTGTAGAAACGGTGTTGCCATTGTAAATTTGTGATCGTAAATGTATTAATAAATCCCAACAATGCTGACGTTTGCATTAACCAACTAAAGAGAGCTGTAGGTAATATTTACTGTCTTTACTGGTTTCTATGATAGAGATCGGTTCAGTCTAATCCACGCAGATTAGTCCAGCCATGTTAATGATTTAAAAACGCAAGTAAATACTTAAAGAATCAGTCTCAGCAGTGCTTTTAAAAACATCTTCTACTGAATTAATTTTGTGTTGTAAAGTTGCAGAAGACATTTATTCTGTTATGTTCACAGCTATGCTACATGATGGGCTGCATGTCAAAAAAAATAATTTGATTGATGTGAATGTAAACATTTCATTTTATTAAGCGATGGTTTAAATTGGGTTGAAGCAATCCTGTTCATATGAACGTACTAGCCAGTGTGTATCAGTTAAACTCAGTTAGAAATTTCACCCCACCTATGAGCAGTAATAAACAGGCCTCACGAAACCGCAGTACATGCAGCCTGTTAAAGAGAATTATGTTTGAATCTATCACATTTATATAATTACCGTTTCTTCACAGACAAACTTGCTAATGAGGATTTGATAAGAATTTTAACACACATGCACATGTGTTTCTGTCCGCGTATCATACACGAGCAGACTCTCCTGCGGGGTCGCCAGGGGGTCAGCACCCTGCCCTGCAACCTCTCAGTCCTGTCCCACAGGGCCGAGCGCTGACAGTGGCCCAAGGCACTTCCACACTGCATGGGCTTCCCCTGACACACACACACACACTACATACACAACACCTTAATGGTTGCCAGCTGGAGCTAAGCCACTACCTGCAGTTGTATCGCCGCTCAAACCATACTTGTGTATGTGTGTGTCTTCCCCCAGGCCACAGCAGCAGCCACCCGTGCCCTGAGAGATTGTAGCATGAACCTAAACCCCGAGGTGGACGGGACCATGATCAAGGTGCCCGTTCCCAAGTGAGTTTCTCTCTGATACACAAACACGCCTAAGGCATGAAAGGCTTTCCTCCGTTTAGCACTTTCCATCTTTTGTTTTCACTTTTATTTTAACGCTTTTTTACACGTTTCTATGAAGTGATTGGTCAGTCATTTACTCAACTTTAAATCAAGTTTTGTTATTTTTGTTTTATCTTTTATGTGCTACTCAACCAATTCTAAGAAGTCAGCAAACAATTATCAATAAATCAACAAAATAATCAACCCATTATGTAAATTACCGCAGCTAAATGTAAATGTAAATCTCGAGCATGGTTTTGTGTTTCACCCCATTAATAAATCCACTAGTCTCCTTTGCTAGTTTCTGTAACTGACAGGTTTATTGACTTTTGCTTGTAGATGTATAGAGACCCACGGTGTGTTGATGTGAGGGCTGGGTCAGTCTCTCTCTCTATTCTGACGAGACCTCTCTCGCTCTCCTTCTCTTTTTCCCTCGGCCAAATCAAACAAGCTCGCACGAAACAATCCGTCACTCACTCACTCACTAAACCACTCTGTGTGTATATAAAGTATGTTTTTATACATATACACATGTGCATGTGAGTCTGCATGCATGAGTGACAACCAGTGTTTATGTGCATGTATGATCGTGCGCGTCTGTGTGTGTGTGTCTGTGTGCGTGTGTGTCTGTGTCTGTGTGCGTGCACGTGGAGCAGCAGGTGTTAGTCTGGCAGAGGAGGGACACAAGAGTCAGAATGCTTTCCCCCTGCAATCAGTCTCGGCACGCTCCAAGCCTCCATTTGCATTTCCAAAGAGAAGGCGCTCCTTGATTGGCCCTGGAATCGGTAATTAGGCCGTATTGTTTGCAGTAAATAGACGCTGCACTTGGATTGTTTGCAAATACTCCCAGAGGCAAAAACAACGAGAGGAAAAAAAAGCCAATTAAGGACAAAAAAGGGAGAGTGAAATGGGAAGTAGGACTTTCTGAGTGATTAACAAATGCGAAGTGAATGCAAAGTTGGTGGGTTGACGGATGTTTCAGCTCTGGTCTGAGTCCTCGGGAAGTGATTGTTGTTGTGATGGTTGCTGCGAGCTAAAGGGATTAGATTCCCTGCTTACAAGCACTTAGCATCCCCATTTGCACAAGTGAGGACATTGGTTTTCCTAATTTTGTTTCTGCATATTATTGTCTGACGGCTTGTGAATGTCCATGAAATGTTGTTTTCTGTCATGATAGTGATGATATCACTGTGCGTAGTGAAGAACTAATTATTTACTAGCGTTTACTTGAAAGCATAGGCATGTTTCAAGCTAATATAAGCTAGTATTATCCACCATCATACCTTAAAAGTGTGCACAGAAACAAAAACGACATAGGTGACGCTTCCTTGGGATACTCCACACCACCTGTCAACCGCTGGTTCCTCCTTTCCCCGCAGAGTGACACGGGAACACAGGGAGAACCTCACCAAGCTCGCCAAACAGTTCAGCAACAAAGCTAAAGACTCGGTGAGGAGAGTGCGCTCCAGTGCTGTCACGCAGGTCAAAAAGGCAAAGGAGGGAAACTCTGAGGACACGATACGACTCATCGAAAAGCAGGTACAAAGCTGGAAGGGCGGAGAGTTTTGTTTGTCGTGTAAAATTAAAGCTAAAAGAATCCCTTGTTGCACCGAGAGTTAAAAGTGCGCCCAAATGTGTATTTCAAATGAACATTTTTCCATCTTTCCCTCTGTCTCTGTAGATTCAGCAGATGGCGGACAGCATTGCAGCAGACATTGACAAACAGCTCGCTGCTAAAACCAAGGAGTTGTTAGGCTGATCTCTGTGATCAGAGGAAACGTCCGTATTTGTATTTGTTACTGTACAATATATGTTTTATTGGGTTTCTTCTGCTGGGCCCGTCTACATAGCTGGCAAAGACTGTGTGATATCTGTGTTTGGCTGCGTAAGTGCATAAACAGAAATTGGCACGGTAACAACGGCAACGACAGACTGCGCGTCACCTCCCGCCTCCCTTGTTACTCTTTCTGTCTTCAAACAAACACCGAGCAAGGGACGAATAGGCTTTTAATGGGATTTGTGGGCCTCCTCCTAATCAAACCCCTTGCCACAGGGGCTGTCTGTTTATATAAAGCAAGCGCACCCGTCCCAATGTAAACTGGCTGCGGGTTTGTCTTGGTGGCAAGAGCGAGAGAGAGTTTGTTCCAGAGACGTAGGAGTCGACTGAACAGATACCAACTGCGTGTTGCCAAACATTTGTTTCACATTGATTCCAAGTCTGTTAAAAAACGCACACACACACACACAACACACACACACACACAAAAAAAACGCCTTTAATTTCTGTCTAGGATTGATAATATGGCTACTCTCTTTTAAACACAATAAAGTCAAGAAAGCAACATTATTGATGGACTTCATTAAAGAAACACTGCTTTGTACCATGTGCGTCATCTTGTTCTCTCTTGTTTTCTTTTCTTTTTCTCCACTTTTGGTTTTGAAGTCGCCCCCTCCTCCATTAGTTAGAGTGATAATGGACTTTTCCTGTGGACGGACCTCTCGGGCCTGGCTGCTGGCACCGCGATTGTCCATTAGGAAAACACGCTTTTAATGTTGCGCTCTTGGCCGTCTTTGTCTTTAAATAGCTGTGCTTTTAAAGCCACAGACAGGAATTGTAGTTCAAGTAGGTGTTGAAATGAATTCAATAACCAGAAAGGTTTGAATGAGAAGCCAACGGAGTGACACACACATTCTTTCATCTGTCTTCTGTTTACACCAGCTAGAGGCTTTCCGTGCCATTATGTGGTCGGTGTCATCATCTTTATCATGATTTGTTTTGCTCCTTCCGCTACTGGTCACAGGCAGCCCACAAGTCAGACAGACTTTATTTTAAGTTTGCCCACACACACTTGGTCTTACAGCCACACAGTCAATTTGATGATTACAGCGCAGCAACTTTGCAACTACAAATTAAATTTCTTTTTTTTTTTTTATCAAAATGCCTTCTGACTTCTTGAAAACGAAACGATGAGCAGTGACAAATCAGATTTCATGGTGGTTTTTAGGATCCGAGGTGCTAGCTGGTGCTCTGTTCCTGGCTTTGCAGAGTTTGCCCTGGCACTCTGTCTTCCTCGATGGCTTTGCTTTAATGGCCTAAACAGACCAGAGCCATTGGATAAACAAGAGTTTAGCCGAGGAGTGGCTGGGCCGGACCAGAGGAGGGGCGGGGTGGAAATGGCAGGTTTTTGTGGTGATTCTCGGTCCATATGTCAGCAATTTGAGGGCATTGTGTACCTTGGCCTAAAACAGAGGCTTCATGATCGATGGAGGGGTGAAAATCTCCCAAGTCCCTGGCGCAGAACACAGGCAAGCACAAGGAAATTGCTTTCAGCTGATAGCTTCATTTTGGTTGACATTTATCAAGTGAATTACCCCTGTTCCTTTCAAATGTTTACTACTACTAGCACCGCCTTTTGACGCACGTGTGTGTGCATGCGTGTGTGCGAGGCTGCAATTTTCTGTGCGAGCGATACAGGTTTGTCTTTGTGGTAGTTTTGGTGTGTCCTTTGGCGATTCCTCACAAAAATATACAAGTCTAAATTAGTTCGGTAAACGTTTGACTTGATAGCCGAGGCTTTTATCTACTGTTGGCGCGCCAGGGAAAGGATAACCAGATTTACGCGCTTTAAAGACACCGCTTTAAGTCACCTCGGAATATTTTTAAAGCGAGACTAGAAAGCATAGGTCGGATTCTTGGAAGTTACCTTCTGTCCAGTGTAGACTTTTAGGAACATTGCAGGCAAAATTAACTCCATTATTCCCACAGAAGCTGAAGAGTGTAATTTTTACACATTGGCTGCAAATGCAACTTTAATAAATGTTAAGAAAAGCACAAGTAAAGAAGAGAAGCAGGTTTATTTATGCAGCAAAATCTACTGTAAGCTCCTGGTCATATGACAACAAAAGAGACTAAATGAAAGCTAAACTAATTTAATTAAATAAACAGGGGTTTTAGTTGTAAAATTCACACTGCAAAGCACAAAACACAGCAGGAAGTGTTTAGAGACGGCACTGAATATTACTGCTATGCACATAAAAGTGACAAAAAGACGCTACGAGGCACACTTCTATTTTACGTAAGAGCAAGTAAACGCCGTTAAACGCCACTGAAACACACCTATACTCTGTGAATCAATATTCACTTGAGTTTCTCCTCATCTCACTATCAGTCCTCGTCTCTTTCTTTATTCCGACCCATATCTCCACTTTCTGTGCAGTGAGCCCGTGCTGCATTATTCATATCCTTGGAAAGAATCTTGTGACAGTGGCCTATATTGTATAGCCACTGAATGTGTGAAAGGAGAGGGGGAATGTGTACGTATATCTATATTTATGGTTCCACTTCCTTCTGTGCTGCCTGTGATTATAACCCCCCCGAGTCTCGCTTCCTCCTGCAAACCGCTGAGGACTTGGACGACGACAGAGCTGACCACTTCACCGTTCACGGAAAGTGACTTGATCCTACATTCACGCCCTTCTTCACCCCCCCCCTCCTCTATCTCTCGTTCCCTCTCCCTCTCCCTCTCTCTCTCTCTGTGTCTCTCTCGTCCTCTCGCTTCTCATCACCTCTGGAGTGCGAAGAGCGCCAGAGTGTGAGAAGCCACCCTGAAGATCTCATCAAGGATCCAATCAGCGCATGAATGCAAAATGCACTCTCCTCTTGCGATGTGATGATGGAGGGAAAAAAACACATCCAGAGAGCCCGTTCGGAGCGAGAATCTCTGCATATGCAAATTGAAACTTAAAATTTAAACAGATTTAAGAGTATCTCCGACCATTTCAGGGGTGTAGTAACAGACTCGGAGGGAAAAGAATACGTGCAGATTAGCCCATTAATATTTATAGATGTAATTGTTGAGCTGTGCGGCGTGAGGCCTGGCCGTGCCTGGTGTAATGTAGACCATGCAGAGGCCTGATCCAGGTGGGCACTCTGCTGACTGCTAACAGGGAAATGGGTCGGCCATTTTAGGAGGAAGCTGGATATCCTAATAATCAGGTAAGCTAATACCGGGCAGTGAGAGTGTTTCCTTCCGGAGCTGTTGGCACGTCAGTCATTCACAGAATTGCTCCTGTCTGGTTTGCCGGCCATTTTAACTCACTGGAACGTGCGCCAACCCACACCCCCATGCATTTAGAGAAGACCACACGGGCCCCTTCGGATAGCCTCTGCACTGACGAGGAGGCTCCCATTGTAGGGACCAACCAGACGTTCCAACACACACACACACGTACGCGCACACACACCTCCTGCTTCGCAACTCTGAACAAAGCTTCCCTCAGTCTAAAGTGGTTAAACTGTCATTTCAAATCGTCTGGACATCGTGATTACCGGCATGGGAGGAATTATATATTTAGCTTTATGTCCGTCGCCATTTCCTCCCCCCGCCCTGATCTGAAGTGACTAGCCAGTAGTGCCCTCGATATTACTATCTCTGAGGAGTTTAAACCTTCCCCCAGGAGACAAGAGTAATCAAGGGCTGCCAGCAGGAGAGCGGGAGAAAGAGGGAGAGGGAGGGAGGTGGGTAAGAGGTGTGGGGTGGGTCGGTGTTGGAGACCTGTAGTGGTGAGACAGTGGAAAGAATGACAATGGACGCAATTTCCAGATCTATCTTTAAACCTACGTGACTGGAAGTCAGCATGTCTACACAGAATATATCTTTTTGTTGTTTATAACTATTCATTTTGTGCGTAGATGCTTCTCTGCAACCAAATGCCGATTAGGGCAGATTTAGTATATTTGCTACGACAGGTGAATTTTACCTTTATGTTGTTTTTCTTGCAAAACTTTTGTGAAGTATCTCCTCATCGAGGGCAAGAGTCACATTTTCTTGCATTAAAACAAAAGTATTTTTAACAAATCTGCACGTTTTAAAACTAATATAATCTGGATTAAAACCAAATTTCACATGCACTAGAAAATTTATTACAGACGTCTTTGCAGTGCCGTGCCAGATTTAAATGATATTGATTCCAGTGTATGCTACCGTGCAGAAAAAAAAACATACACAACAAATAATGAGTTGCAGCAGCTGTTGAATGCAAGCAAAGGTGTGCACATGCATAGGTTGATCTATACTGTTCTTCACAAATTGGACTTTTTACTTCTTCTTTTTCTGCAGTGCTCTGCTAAGAAATATTTGTACCTTAGTGTATGCACACACTTCCAGGATCTCATCCCTCCTGGAGCGACTCGTGCATCCTCGATAACGTCACCCCTCAGTCATAAATAAAAGTGACCGCTCGGAAAGCAGATGAACGCAGCCAACGAACTGGACAGGAAGCCTGTTAATCTGCAATCCAATCCAGCCCTGGTCTGGTGAAACCCGGCTCAGCTTGGCTAACCGAAGGCCCGCGAGGAAGGAAGCGAAGGACTCAGGAAGCAGTGTTCAGAGCTTTCACCAGTCATATCCATCACGGGGCACGGTGATAGAAGCATGTGTGTGCGTGCACGTGTGTGTGCATGTGTGTGTGTGTGTGTCCCTGTTTCACCAGTCATATCCATCACAGGGCTCTGTCTCCAGGCCTGGCCAAGAGAACTGGAGGGTCATTAGAGGGGCTGGGCTGCAGCGCTGCACTTTAACTAAACATCTTTTCCATAAAATAAATGCTTCCAGGTTACCGTGGGTCTCGGAGAACCCAGGTCGCCTCGCTTTTGCTGCCACTCATCTGATCCCAATTACCAGACAGACTGGGTCAATGCCAGCAAGAGAGTATATGAACATAGACTGGCGTTGTTGGACTTCAGTGAGGATCGCAACGCAACCAAAGCGTGGCATCTTTTGGGCTTAAACACATCGATATCCCACATTACCTTCCTTCATCTTAGTCACTGAGCGGCCCTCTAAAAAAAATAATCAGTCAGTACATGGTTATACACATGTCTATAACCGGTATGGTTTTTGCGCTTCCATTTTATGTTCCTGTTATGCTTTTGAGAGGCCTTTTATGTGTGAGTATGTTTAGGGTTTTAGCTGTTGTGGGGATCAAAGCTGTGACCTATCTGCAATTTGAATCTAACCACAAAGTCACCCTGCCATCCATCTAAGTGCCAACTTGATAGAAGTTTGACATTTAAGATCTACAGGCCTGTTTTCACTGTTTCCACACATATAAATGGTTACTGTATTTTTGCACTTTGCATTATTAACTGAATCTCAAAATATGCTTCCGTTTTCATCGTAGGTTTACAGACCAGTTAAGGGGTGGTTTATTTAACATTTCAAAATACTTCACAGAAGTCAAACTCATTTGGATTTTACATTTTTATATTATTCGTTCGGTTTTCCCAGCTCACCGTCTTGGGTTATTGCCTTCTATCACGTCAGGACATTTTCTGCAGTGAGTTCTTTTCCAAAATGTAATTATAACATGTCATATCACATCCAAAAGTTCAATTTGAACTCATAGCATGTTTTATGCACATTTACAGCACAGCCTTTCATTGCATGTCTTAAAAATTGTTCTGGCGCATCACATTTATTAGAATTTGTCATCTCATGTTAGGTTTCGTTTCTTTAACTCTCTCATACACACAGGTCTACAAAACCAGGGAAACAAAACCTTTTGTTTGCTTTATTTGCATATTGCAAATAAATTGATTGTGCTGGATCAACTCATCTTAACTCGTAAACCGCGTCCCATGGTTGTGGCCGCATTACAACACAGGACATAATAGTAGCAGTAAAAAAATGATAGTTTACACATTCGTGTTTAAGCCTGCGCTTTCATTACGTTTGCTCCAGTTGCATTAAACGTATGAGGGTAACCTGATCTCGGAACAGAGGAAGAGAGGCTCACGGTGATGTATATGTGCATGTGTGTAAGCAGCGCGCATTAACATCCATGCATTATTGAATAATTGTTTCCTGATGCTCCCCCTCCACCTTAGAATATTAATTACCAAATGATGAAGCCTCCGAGAGGTTGACACTGAAGGAGGAAATGGGGGCCGCGCATGTAGGAGATCATACTTTTTGATGGGGAGGGGGGTTAACTCATTTCAGTGTGTGTGTGTGGTTTGTTGGGGGCCAGGATGGGGGTGATGGGATAAAGCATCAGGAGTTTTGTTTCAGAGGAAAGCATTTTTCTTGGATTGAATTGATGATGAGAGTTTTTGGGGACAGCTGCACGGAACCATTGATGTTAAGAGTATTTTTGGCAGAGGACCACTTATCAATAGATCCATCTCATCTTCAAAGAAAATTATCCCCAAGCAGAAGAAAAAAAATATGAAGAATATGGTAAAAACGTTTTTGTGCGACCCCTGGCCAGGCCACTCCTGTAGAGGAGATTTTTAATCTCAAAGGAAAGGACCTTGTTTCCTCATTGAATTTAATTTCTTATTTTAGTATTAAATATTCAGAACCAGCCATAGGCCTTCTGATTAGGTATTAATGTTTTTGCAGATAAGGCTGGATAAGAAGCACCACTGACTGCTCTAACAGAACAGATTAACAGATGCCTCTTAACAACCTTTTCTCTTTTGTTAAATGTTGGCAAATATATTTTTTTAATGTGTGTTTTTTCATCTAAATTCCTTTCTTGTGACCTTTTCGAAAAATGATCCACGCAATTGAACTTAATTGTATGGATTTGTTACCAGGAATCATCACAAATCCTTCCCAGAGCTCGCTCTGCGCCTGCATGGAAAGGAGGATGGCACCATCTAGTGAAACTACCATGCAGGCAAGGAGGAAACCACTGTTTCAGTGCCTGAACTATGGAAAGAGAAACAATACACAATTGACTGTGTATCTGTTCAGCTGATAAATGTCTAATATCAGGACAGGCTTAAAACAATGCTTCAGCCCACACTCAGTGCTCAATAACACTCAATTATATCTGCATAAGGCCGGCCAGAAGCTAGCAGGAGCCTATCCCAGCTGTCATCGGGAAAGAGGCTGGGTACACCCTGCACAAGTTGCCAGTCTATCTTAGAGTTAAGACAGAGAAACAGACAACCTTTCAAACTCACATGCACACCTATGAACCAGTGAACCTAACGAGCATGTCTTTGGATGGTGGGAGCCGGAGTACCCGGAGAGAACCCACGCAGACACAGGGAGAACATGCAGAAATGCCCCAGTTCATGTGACATCAGTGCCAACCGCCACGCCACTGTGCACTGCCCCATATTCAAGAATATATACTATATATATGCATGAATATAAAATTATAGGGTAAATTTATAACCAGCTAAAAAAAGTAGAGCTGGAATGGATAACTGTAAGCAGTGAACACTTGGCAGGGCTACAGATCAGAAACATGCAGCTCCAGGGCAGAGTAATCTACAGATATCTTATCCAAAACACTGCCACAGATAAGAATAAGAATACAAAAACCTTTATTTGTCCCACAATGGGGAAATTGCAGTTTGCAATAGCATGAAGAAATGACAGAGATAGAACAGATAATAGACATATTGCACTGGTGTTGCTATACACTGCCTGGCCAAAAAAAATAAAAAATTAAAAAATTGCCACCTTGATTTGACTAGGCAAACCAGTACAAGCCTCCTACTGGATAATTACTGCATTGCAAGAGCCTGGAAGGTGGAGCTACAGTCTCATCACAGATGCAGCACACCTGAGGAAGCTGCAGTGGCAGGCCATAAAGCAGGCCTTGAAAAACTTTGTTCTCTCACCTGGCCGGCCATCTGACTGCTCTTTTGCGTGTATTTAGTGTTGCATTCTCATACATTACACCATTCACTCACACACACCAACATAGCATGGACACTGATGCAGACAGACATATCACTACCTACCTGTTTTGCTTTGTTAAAGTCATACAGTTATCTAGTTAGCAAAGAGTTGCTTCTTATTTCTTAAACAAACACGTCAAAAGACACATCCAGTGGTTGTGGAAAAGACGTAAGTCTGTTTGAGAAGGGTCAAATCACTGGCATGCATCAAGCAGAGAAAACATCTAAGGAGATTGTTGAATCTACCAAAACTGGGTAAAACTGTCCAACGCATTATTAAAAACTAGTAGTGGGGAACCAGTGCATCGGGGTAAGAAGAGAGGCAGATGAAGTGATGCACCCATCATGCCTAGTGTCTACTGTACAAGCCTGTGGGGGCAGTGCTGTGATCTGGGGTTGCTGCAGTTGATCAGGTCTAGGTTCAGCAACATTATGTGACCAAATAATGAGGTCAGCTGACTACCTGGATATACTGAATGACCAGGTTATTCCATCAGTGGATGTTTTCTTCCCTGATGGCACGGATATATTCCAAGATGACAATGCCAGGATTCATTGGGCTCATATTATGAAAGAGTGGTTCAGGGAGCATGAGACATAATTTTCATGGATTAGCCACCACAGAGTCCAGATCTGAACCCTACTGAAAATGTTTGGGATGTGCTGGAGAAGGCTTTGCACAGTGGTCAGAGTCTCCCATCATCAATGCAAGATCTTGGTGAAAAATTAACACAGCACTGGATGGAAATAAATCTTGTGACACTGCAGAAGTTTATCAAAACAATGCTACAGCGAACGCATGCTGTCTCCAAAGCTAAAGGCGGTCCAAGGAAATATTTGAATGTGGGACCTTCTTTTTAGGTGGCGACTTTTTCTTTTTTCAGTGTCTGCCTGTAATGCGAAATTTAAAAACTGAAATCTGGGATTGTTTTTTCCTGATACATACAGCCTGTGCTGGAGTAGTGGCTGTAAACTGCTATTATGCTCTTCCAGTGAACTGTGATACAATGTTTACTGGATAGCCATTTTATGACAGACAGATACACACGTATTTCCTCGGAAAGCCTGGATTATTGTTCGAAATAGTTCATGTTAGCAAGCCAGATTTTCTTTGGCGGTGAGGCTGACTAATAAATCATGCGTTCCCGAATTTGTTGTGCAGGGAAGAAAAACGATGCGGCAGCAAATCTACAGTATTCTGTGAACAAGAATAAGGAGGAAGTGGTGCGAAAATTACTGACAGGAAACGGCTGATAAAGGCAAATCATTTACATTCAGTAACACAGCAGTAAAACCTGATTGTAAGCAACACTGGTAGGTTGCTAAGTTGTTTAGTCATATATTATTTGTCTCTCCATGGGTTTTCCCTTTGATTAGTATAACAATACCAACAACAGCAGTCCAGAGATATCACATGATCTTTTAAATTCAGTTTTCATTGCAGTTGCAAAGTTGAATCAGACATATTATTACTGAATGCAATTGCATTTCTGCAGATGACTTCTGATGCTCCACTGGAGTGGCCTACTTGCTCGCTTCATCGGTTTGCTGATCACAAGTTTAGCGATGGTTTTTGTTCCGATCTACGCATGGTCTCGGTCTTAATCATCGTGATCTCTGGAGTTCTCTTTGGACTGCGCTGTTTGGGTGTTGTCCTCAGTGTGAATTTTGAGATATTATGCATGCCTTTCTTCCTCTCTAAACTCTGTCCTGTTCCTGCACAAAAGAACCCAAATCCAGTTAAAGACCCAGGTCAAGGGTAATGAAAGTAACCAGGATGCATCTGACTATGACTTATCTGAGCAAGCAAGGAAAAAGCAGAAACTGGCTGCATGCCAGAGTTCTAAAGACCTGCAAATTAAAGCCAATAACATGAAGCCACAGCTTGGTGTCTAAATATGTTTTGAATCTACAATGAGAGTTTTTTGCATGACCTTTTTCTAACTGCTTTGTCATTTTGTTATCTAATGCAATAAACCTACATTTGGTTTTGTCACCACTGACTACAGTAAATGCTCTATTTGGCAGGCCATCTCTTCAAGCTTTCACTTCTCTATTACATGTCATATCGTGCAAGGGAAACAACAACAGGTTGTTTGCTGACTGCATGACTTCTTAGCTTAACCCACCTGCAGTGCAAGAAAACAGAAAGCTGATGACCAGTGCAGCATAAAAGGCCTGAAGCAAATAAAGGCCAAATAAAGCAGTTGCTGGGTGAATGCCACTCAGAATAACTCAGTTTCAATTAATTCGGTTAGATGTATGATTCAACAACTTACAGAGAATGAAGAACATTCACAAATAAAAAAAAAGCCTTTACTGGAATCTTTAATGTCTGTTGCCAGTAATACTGATAAGAGTCACTTCCTCTAACTAACATAACAGAGAAGTTTTTGCTGCTTTGCTTGCAGTCTCGCTTTTCAGCCCAAGCCTAACCTTTCTCTTTTTCATGCGCTGAACCGAAACAGAAACCATCACATTAATAAAGTGCTTGATTTATCGCATCCCTTGGAAACAGAGAGCATGAAGCACATTTGAAGTCTCTCAAAGGTTTCGTGAAAGAGAAACCACCGTGTTAATAAAGTGCTTTAACTGTCACAAACACTGGAAACTGAGAGTTTGAGCTGCTATAGCAATCACTTTCAGACGTTCCATGAATGGTGCAAAGGTGGTTTTTATAATTGGTGACTTTACACAGTTTTCTAGTCGTGACATGATGTTACAAGACGTGAAGTGAATTATTGCATGCAATATTTTAATTAACCTATGAAGTAGAGAATATAAATATTTATATCCTTATATCGCCACAAATATTGAATACATGTACAACAAAACAACACGTACAACAAAAAAACAAGTAACAAATAGAAAAATATGTTTGTTAAAAATGTTACAAGTACTTCAGTTCATTGCTCCCAAACTTGTGTAACTTCATGAATTTCCACTTGACATCTGGAGTTTCAGCAAACCCTCCGTACCGAATGTTTGCTTGAGCATGGGGCAGTGTCCTGGGCAGGCTGTGACCAGCACCCTGCAACCTTTTTCTTCATTTAGAAAACTCCTTAAGGACTCATCAAAAAGGCGGTTCCCTTCTCTGTACCCATCCAACAGCAGCATAGCCCTGCTGGATGTGGCTAGCAAAGTCCTTAGCTTTTCTGATGATATCTTTTCAGTGAGGGAGAGCTGAGTTGTAATCTCTTGAAACAAGTCGCCCTTCACTGTGCTGCAGTTGACATATAAGAGAAGAGGGAGGGCGCTGAGATCAAGGAAGTCAGTCAGTGACCCATCAGTCCAAGATGAGATGAGGATGTTGGCTACAGTTGTCTTCCCACTTCCTTGAAGTCCCTCAAGAAAAAGTTTCTCACCAGCTTCTGGGAGTAAATCGTGGAGACTCACAGGGTGGCCCTCACTGAAAAGAAGGGAGCAATAATTATGATTGTGAACAATAGAGGTCCATACAAAACCCTCTGTGTATGCCCCTAATAGAAACTAAGAGTTAACAAACTCTGACAAAAGACATTTTTGATAGTATGATAAAATATGTTTGAATCCAGTAAGACCAAGCCAAACAGTATGTTACTTGTGACCTTAAGTTGTCAACCTGATCTAACACCATCTCATTTTGGTGTACGTTGTGGACATTTCAAGATTAACTTTGGTTCCTTTATGTCTGGGGTTTGGATTTCTGGATGCATATTGTGTGATTATGGAAATAAATCCTGTATTTACTAATAATGCATCCTTAAGGGACCACATAGAATGAGAGCATGATCGGGCCCAGTATTGAGCCCTGTGGAACACCATGCAATTCTCAAAAATACTGTACTTGTGTTTGGAGTCACGCATAAAAAGCTTTGGACTACAAGGTAGCAAGCATTTGGAGAGAATAATAGTGAACACAGATGCATGTGTGATGTAGTTTTCTTTCAAGAATGGAGCGATTTGTGTAAAATAAGGACCTGTGTAGCATTTAGAAGCATTGAGAAGTGAAGGTACAGACTGCAACCAATAGCATCCTATCCAAGCAAGTACAGTGGCCAACATGTCAAGACAAAAATATAAAGGTCCCTTGCTATAGCCAATATTTGGCTCGTCTGTTCTGGGCTACTATGAGACACAGCAGCCTCTATGATGAAGGACTTGTCCTAAGAGAAAAGTGTGAATATACTCCATTTCTGCAAATGGATTTTCCTAAACTCTAGTAAGTAAAAATAATCTGTCAGGGCAAATGAGGAGTTTGTCTGAATAAAACTGAATTTTAGCAAAATGTTTTATGACAAAAGAAAAAAAAATGGGGATGACTGAAGGCTTTTGAAGTACTCTGGAAACAATTGTCAATAAATGGAACATTGCTTGTTCCATTTACAGACAACGAGACCATCAAAGAGTTTAATGTTCTTTCAATAAGATTGGAAATATGTATTTATGACTCACTGGTTTAGCAGCCTGTGCGGCAGCTCCTCCACACTGAAGGCATCACAGTGACGCCTCGCCTCTGTGTCGAGAACGATTTCGGAATAATAGGCTTTCAGACATGACTGCAGATTTTCCTCCACGTGACCTGCATACATAAAAACATTCATTCAGTCATTTGTTGAGAAGCGGCGAAATAATCATTATCGTTTCGATTTTTTGTTTTCTTTTTTGTTCATAGATTGATATATGTTGTTTAGATTGTTTATGTGAGTGTTTTAGGATTATTAAGATTATTTTGCCGTGTTTTTTTAATCACAGCACACAGGTTGATGTGTGGATCATACATCAACTGAAAGAGTCACTTACCTTCATTAATAATCTTTACTTCGCTCTCGTTTTCTTTCTCTATTTGCAGACCTGATGAAAAGGAAGAGCAATGTGAGAAATCAAGCACAAATGACATTTACAGAAGAAGTGACCAGACAGATTTACAGACATTATTTAGTGAATTTAGCTTCAGTTATTTCATAGTGTTTACTCTGTTTTAGAAATGCATCAGCTACCATCAGCAGAAAGCTGCTGAACCTTTTTTGTCCAAAGAGTTTGAACATAAAGTTTTAGACAATGTTTAGTGCCTTACAATCAAAGAGTGATGACTGAGACAGTGCAATAGTTAAAAAACAAGACTCACAGGTTGAAGGAGACAAGGGCCTGAGCCGATCATTAACCAGAAGGTTCCTGGTGCTTTGAGTGTTGCCAGGCCTTGATCCTGTCGTGAAACATTCATTTTAATTGTCAAAAGCGTGTTGATACAGCATCTGAATGAATACATGGATGGATGGGGCCATTATAGATGGTTTGTTTGGCACCATACACAGACTTAAAATAAATCATTCAGTAAAATTACATTAAAATTGGACACAATGATCTTCATTATATGACATGATGGGTTCTGGTATTGTGAGCGACTCCTTGGTGTAACTACTACTGCGCCAGACTCTGAATACATCCATACAACTTTATATACTTGAGGGGTTTTATAGGTAATTTGTGGGGGTTGCCACCTCTATGGTCAAGTGTGAAATGCCCTTAAGGCACCAAAGCCCCAAACTGCTCCCAGGGCTCACTACTCTGTGTATGAATGGATCAGTGGTGTACATACATGGCTAATAAAAGTGAATCAGATTTAGATATTACTGAACACATGACACTCCTTTACAAATGGCTCTATGTTCTTTATATTATATACTCTTAGAAACGCGTGACATTTCACAGCTGTACTTACAAGTACACGTGTTTCTGATAACACTTTAAACTCTCACGCAATCACTTCCGGTACCGTAACTACTTATCATCTTCACACATTCACATACAGTGAAATATATAACTCTACCAAAGAAATGACAGAGGCGCTTGTTTGGACAATAACACAAATAAGCACATGCTGAAAAACCACCCATGCATTTACAAATAGCCACAAATTCCCCTAGTACCCAAAGTAAAACTAACCTGGGTGTTTCCACAAAGAGACTGGTCGAGTGACACATTTTACTTCCAAAAAAGCTAAGTCATGCTGACATGAAAACATGAACACCAAGTCACATGCTGAGAGTACGTGAATTTCCATCAAAATCCAGAAGACACGCATCATGCTACTAAATCAAACATGTAAATAGTTTAAAAAAACAAAAAAAACACTTCACGAATACTTCCTCTTTCATGGCCAATGTGACTTAACATGTGTCACAGTCTCTGTGGGAAGTCACAAGACAACAAATCCATCTGGGCATTACAAGTAAACAATAATTGCCTTTGGGACAGGAAGGATATGCTGAGTAATGATTTCAGGATTCCTTTGTGTGTTTGAGGTGACAAAGTTTATTTTTATTTTTAAAGTAGGACGTTCCCCTGTAGTTCTCTTAAATGGACTGTGACACTTAAAAATAAACCTATGAGTAATAAAGAAGGACTAACCCTGCAGCCATATAACTGGATTTTCTTCTATTTCCTGCACGTACTCCTCCCCATACTGTGAACAAAGTCTTTTAATCAGAGTGCAGATTAAATGCAGCACTGATGGATGTTTAAATATTTAATCTTGATAACGCGGCTCTCTTGTCAACTGTGCATTACGGCTCCATGTACATGTCCATGAGACTCCATTTGTTACTTGCACAGCTGCCATTTATCACTTTAATATGTCATCATGGCTGCATGTTGCATTATTTTACCAGATGTGCATGGTTTCATATCTCATGTCTCTCATGTATTGATGCCAGACAAAAAAAATTTAACTGGAAGTAGATGTTACTTCATGGGAGTTTTTTGATTTTCTTAATTTTTGTCTGCATACTCAAAAGAATCGGAAAGTTGTTTACCTTTTCGTCGTCGGCAAGTGAGCACTGCGACAGCAGTGACAAGTATGATGATACCCAAAAACATTCCAACAATGAAAGCATCATTGTTAGGAGGGACAGGTATTTCATCTGCGAAGAGAGTTAAACACAGCAGTTACCATCTGCTTATTTAGAAGTCACACAATGTCTAGACAAATGTTTGCAGATGCTGCAATAAGTTTAGCCACTATGGAAAGAACCAAACATACCAAAGCGCAACAAACTTCCTCTTAACGGTTAAAACCATTAAAATGGCCCATGGTTGTGTAATAGTTTTTGGTCAAATGGGCAAGCAGCGTGTCTTCTTTTACTTTTACTTTTTCTCAAATTTACAGTGACTATTATCGAATAGTATAAGCTGATTTGATTCAATTTCAGGTATGAAGCTGGAACCCAGAAACACACCTTTAAGTGTATCAAGTCCAAAGCTACTACATGATACTTCACACACACATCATGAACGACATGACACACACACAAAGACGTGGCATATTTCCACACAAGACGAAAGCTTCTTACAGCAACACCTACATACGTGCTGAATTGTTAAACACCACCTACACCTGTACTGAAAAACTGTGGGCAAGTGTTGATAACTGTGTCTGATGTTCTCTCACAGTGCTTTGATACAAAAAGGAAAATGTGTGCATAACAGGAAGAAGAGATCAAATGTGATCTACGCCGGAGATGGTTATTACGTTTCCTGTCATAATTTTGGAAAATCTAAGTCACCTCACTTAACCTTTCACTCTGAAACACATTATAATTTCAAATTAACACAGTTCTGGGGGAGGTAAAAATGTGGCGGCATAAATGCAGAGAGGCACACTCATTTTTAACGGATCTTTTATCTGTTTTGTAAGTTTTTGTGAACGTGGTCGTGGCTATAACATATGGAAGCGAGGTGTGGTGAGTGATGACACACACTGAAGTTCCCCTGGCTGGACTTAACAAAGGGGAAGTTGCAGTTCATCTTCACTCTAGCTGAATATTTGGGGTATTATCTTGGAAATAAAAACTTACCAGGAATACGAAATGTTCCATAACCGCCATCTCCTGTAAAGTTACACGTGTAGCTGTGTTTGTGGGATGAGTTGACTTTTAACTGACTGGTGATCTTAAAAAGCTGGTTCGGTGTTGTTACAGTAGTGGTGCTGGCATTGTGATTAGGCATGTGTCCGCCGCTCCACACAACAGATGTCTGAGGATATCCCTCGGACTGGCAGGTTATCAGAACCATATCTCTTTCTGCTGCCTTCTCAATTCGTTTAGTCACCGTTTTATAACGTGCTGGGGAGAAGCAAATAGAAAGAATTAGGACAACTGTGATATGAGTTCAACATAAAAAACAAAAATCATGTAACGTTTAAAGGATCTTAAAAGCTGGCTTGTGTAAGTTCTTATCTGTAACGCTGCAATGACCAGATGTGGACAAAAGTCAGCATCAAAATGTATTTTAGCCATCTAAAACAAGGCTCACCTAAAAAAATCCTGAGTTTGAATGTTCTCTATATTTAACTGCTGTGTTACCTTTACAGCCCTTTCTGATGGGGCCCTCAGACCGTTAAATCGATCTACTGTATGCTCTCATCAAAGCCACCAGACTCGAGTTTATTTGTGTTGTTGCGTGACTTTGGTTAGCTAATAAGTTAGTTCAGATATGAATTAACGTGTCAAGACACCGAAGTCACATACCAGCAACCCCCATGTTCTGTGAGGTAGATTACAGTGTTTTTAATAACTGTGTTGTGTCCCACAGGGCTCAATTCTAGGCCCAGTCATTTTCTCATCTTATATGTTCCCTTTAGGACACATATTGTTAAACGCAACCTTCAGTTCCACTCTACACTCTCTGTTGCAGACCCCATCCAAAACAGCTCAATGTATCATCACATCTTCATGCCGATACTCTTGGCTGCTTGCTGCAAACTGGGGACCTGTCAAACACCATCACCCATGGGAAATATGTGCTGAGAGTGGATCGATATCTAATGCAACCCCACTTCAAACAAACCACAGTGTCCCCTCAAATTAGTCAGACCCATTTTTTTACAGACTTGAGTAAAACTGGTCTTAGTTTCATTTTCAAAATGAATCATACTCTAACTGCCCAGAAATGACCATGCACTGTGGCTGTTGAGCAAGACCATTCCCAGAACAAAGCCTGTGGAATCTTCAGCAAAGAAAAAAATCACCACAGTCACACTCTCACAGTTCTTACCTACAACAGACAAAGATATGCTTTTATAGTCAGCTCCTTCACTCGTTTGAACCAAACACTGGTAGGTTCCAGAGTCATTGATTCGGAGATTGGACATCTGCAAAGTGACAAAAGAATACTCAGTATCACCGTGGTCAAATGAAATGTTTAAACTACAGTTTTAAATCTAACGTGTAGCGAGAGTCCCTCACTTTCTCAAGAAAAATGACAACACATTCCTCAGTAGGTAACCTGTTCTATGACATCATACTGAATAGGAATTATTAAAATGAGTAATAATCGAAATCTTTACACAGAGGTAATATCTCGCCACCTCTCAGTTCAGGTATGTACTATTTTAGGACACACTTCTCCTTTTCGTCCCGTCTTGTCTCTGGGTATCCCCAGAGCACTCTCACGTGTCTTATTACAATGCAGTGAGTGCCAGTGTTAGGTGGCCGAAGAACAGAGTGCTATTAGATAAGCAAGAAATCCAGTAAAAGTGCCACTGCGCCACACTCAATACTTCCAGGTGAAATGTGACGCTCATAGCAGTATTTCCCAAAAGGAAGAAAAATGGACTAACGGTAACGGGTCATTAAAATAACCACAGGAAATCATTCTTTATCACATCTTGTTTTCTAACAGAGCTCTTGTGAGTTAAATACTTGTCTCCAGTTTTAATAGTTATTAGCAACTTTCAACTGCCAGTAAAAGAGGAGTGTTTTCGCACCATTGCAACATCCCACTGTGTGTGTTGACCTACTGAACCCGAGCCAGTCATGAGAGTTTGTTAACTGACTGCCTGACTCAGACTGGGAACCAAATAGGAAGCAAGCTGAAAGCATTTGGCGGTAAAGTGAACAACGGACCGATTAGAAGAACAGTGCTGCTGAAGCAGAAATAACAAAAAGAAGCTACTCCACCAAACGAATGATTATGAACCATCACTAACCTGTATCTTAGCCCAGCCGTCCTTCAGCTCCTCCATCAGAAGCCTCACCCGGCCCTGAAACCTCTGGGATACGGAGGTCTCTTTTCCATTTTCTATCTTGATCACTTCCTCAGGTGAGTTAGATGTGATCAAGTGCCAGCTCACCTTCAGGTCAGAGTGCAAAGTCGATACAGGATGGAACCTGCAGCCCATCTCGACATTTCCTTCCAACTCTGAACGGTAATTGGGATACTCTGCCTCTACTGTGAACAAGACTGCAGGGGAAATAAAAAGACAAAGACATTTCCACTAAAGCCGTGACAAGTTTACTTTTACTTGTGATTTTATTCACAAATCTACAACCCACCTGAGAGAGTTGGCTGAAACATCACCGACAAAACTATAACAAGGACCCAGTCCATTGAGACCTAAGAAAGACAGAAACAACAGATGCTGAAATATTTGGGCCATGACTTCATGTGAACGAAGAAGCCTTGTGGTCATAAAAAAAACATCATCGCTTGTTGATAAGACATACACTTACTGTTCCCATTCTAACTATGACTTAGCTCTGCTGCAAAGCAAATAAGCATACTTCCTGTAACTTTGTTTTTAAATAGAAAAGTACACAAGGAAGCTACTGCTAGAATTTTGACCTTTGTATACGCCCTTGTCTCCTCACAAACACAAAAAACATCTGTTGTCACATTTGCACGTACAGTTGTATCTAATTCTATTTGGAGATGTTCACTGTGTGAACTGTTGCTGGCTTGCACAACATTACTCATGCTGTTTTCCCCCTCAGTTAAATTGTATCTGCAGTTCTGCAGAAAGTCATTAAATGTGGGTGAGCTGTCTATCTGTAGGGCTTTGTCATCTTCTTGGAAACAGTGAAGCACGATTGAATTCAGAGTGCGCAGAGTATTGAATACATTTATAAGGGGAGAGGGAAGGGAAGGTTTAATGTGCAAGTTCAGTGAAGACAGCTGTGGTAAATAAGCAAAACGAGCGAAACACTCGATAAACAAGCTGAAGATAAACAAGTATGATACAATTAATATTTAAATCTAAAATATAAGCATATTCAGTTTTACAAGAACTGAATGTATATGAAGAGACACGCCTCTACTATCAGCGCTATTATTATTATTATTATTATTGCTGTGTAGTAGTATGAATTCAGTTTTAGCAGTGCTTACCTTCAGGTCATATAACAGTAGTTTCCAGTGTTTCTTTCTTCCTTCAAATGACTATCTAGTCCCTCCGTGTCTTCTTTATAAACTTGAAGGCGGACCTTAGCAGAGGCAGTGAGGAATATCCCTCATAAAAGTTTTTTTCACACTCTCAGCCTCCGATTCTTCTACCAGTTCTCTCGCAACTTAACCACACGGCGACGAGCTTAATATTAACTGCGAGTCACTCTCTTCGTCTCTTATCAGGGGCTGAGAGTTCCCCCAAAACCGACTTGTGACTTCACAATTTGGAGCCGAGAGGAAATAGCGTCACATTCATGGAAAGCAGAGACATATATCAGCGCATTTCACGGGCGTTTTGAGGGCACGGAAGTGCTCTGTTTACTGGAAGGATAGAAACACACTTCTCCACAAAGTTAAACAATAACTCCAGCTGCGCCAAATCTGTGCCAAAGACTTCCCGACCACACAACGTGCAGTTGACGGCTACTTCCAAAAAAAAAAAAAATCAGCTGAGTCAGCTGTTGTTTCCTCTCGGTTTCCTTGAAAAACACTTATCCTCATTAAGGCAATTACTCAATGCGCATTTCCTCACTATTTACTGTAGATGACAAACCAGCAGATCTCATAGGCTATTTAATAGAACACACACACACACAAAGGAAATGTCACTGGTTTTAAGTTCAACTCTAAAATGACTCATGTGCAGTTCAAAGTTTAGTCTCTGTTTGTTTGAGTCTGAGGTCATTTGACACGTTTCACGAATTCACGCACATTTTCTATGCGAAATACGAATTAAATCTCAAATCATGTACTCATTGCATTGGAGTATGCAAATGCAGACGATGAAAAAAGTAAGGCACAAGTTGTTACAAAACCTGACACAGTAAATATACTTGGTGACAATGCCGCTGCACTACTTGGCTACAACAACAAAATAAAAAGATGAAGTAAGAAGAATATGAGGGAACCAAACATGTGACAGAGGTAACAAAAGAGCAACCCATTGTCAGCAGATGGAGGTGAAGGTTGGTGCTTGTCATCCATTCTGGTAAAAACCATAACTTGAAGCTGAGTCATACTGTGTGTTAACAAAGTTGAGGATTTAGCTCCACGATAGCACCACTGTACCACATTAGCTATAAGTTAAGGAATAAACAGAAACTAAATGTGCTTTGGTGTGCTCGAAGGTACTGATTTCATTTGAATTCTGTTATGTCACAACTTGCCTTTTTCCCTCTCTTTGCTAATACACATTGCACCACAAGTACAGTGGAATTTACCGTCTGTGTCATTAAATAAATCTTCTTCTTAAAAGTACCACACAAAAGAAAAACAATAGCCCGGAGAATCACGTTCAGGCATGTCAACAAGTCACTTTGGAAAGCAGGGTTTGCCTACTATCACCATCTCCAAGTGAAATTCCCAAGCACGCATGAAAAGGACTTCCAGTCATCTCACTGATGATAGCAGGAGGAAGCTATCCCATCCCGCTGTAGTATGACAGAGTGAAACCTTTTGTGGGCTTTCCGTCACTTCAGTAACTGTACACGTCCTGTACACGTTCAGACACAGTTAGAGCCTGGGAACCTGGCAGTGATACAGATCTGATTTTGTGATTTGATCTTGTCACTCCCACTGTGACATCTAGAAACCCCTTGGAAAATCTGAAGTGAAGCATGTAAACTATCAGTCCTCTCAGACCTTCCTGGATAGACAATGCCTTCCATTTCAGACTTCATTTGTGTAAAGTCCAAATTGTAATGTGGCTTTCACACAATGTCAGCATTACTCCTGCTGCAGAGGTGGAGCCACTATGTTTAAAATTACAAAGAGCAACTCAGCTTTTATGTTACAAACAGGAACAGAAAAAAATACTGCTACTTAAAAGAATTAAGGTAACAGGCAACCGTTTGAATTATTGAAGTACAACCCGTTCATTAGAGGCTTAGTAAAGGTGAACCAACTTAATTAAGTTATTGATTAAGTTATTCTAACATGTTTATGTTACTTTCAGTAATTTAATTAACTTATTCATCTTCTGTAGCCGCTTATTCCTGTGAATGATCACGGGGTCTGCTGGAGCTGGGCCACATGTGAACACATTACCTCACAGACCGACCACAGTTTGTGAGAAACAGGAACTGTGTGTCTGACCTGCTCACCAGTAGCACGGGTGCCCCCCAGGGGACTGTTCTGGCCCCCTTTCTTTTCACCCTCTACACAGCAGACTTCAGACACAACACCGACAGCTGTGTACTACAGAAGTTCTCCGACGACTCTGCGATTGTTGGCCTTATCAGAGGTGACGACGATGCAGAGTACAGAGGACTGACGGAGAACTTTGTGGAATGGTGTCAACGAAACCACCTCCTGATCAACGCGGGGAAGACCAAGGAGATGGTGGTGGATTTCCGTAGACGCCGTTCTGCCCTCCCCTCACCAGTGAACATCCAGGGAATGGACATTGAGCAAGTGGACTCTTATAAGTACCTGGGTGTTCACCTCAACACAAAACTGGACTGGACTCACCACACCAACGCACTCTACAAGAAGGGACAGAGCAGGCTCTACCTTCTGAGGAGACTGAGGTCTTTTGGAGTGAAAGGGGCACTCCTGAAGACCTTCTATGACTCTGTAGTGGCATCAGCCGTCCTGTACGGAGTGGTCTGCTGGAACAGTGGCATCACAGAGAGGGACAGGAAGAAGCTGGATAAGATCATCAGGAAGTCCAGCTCTGTCCTGGGCTGCCCCTTGGACTCGGTGGGGGAGGTGGGTGACAGGAGAGTTCTGGCTAAACTGTCATCCATGCTGGACAATGAGTCCCACCCCCTGCATGGAGACCTGACAGGACTGAGGAGCAGCTTTAGTGACAGACTCCTTCACCCTCGATGCGTGAAGGAAAGATACAGAAGGTCTTTCCTTCCTGCTGCTGTCAGGCTTCACAATAAACAGTCTTGATAATATGTGCAATATTACAATTACATGTGCAATAGTACTACACCATAACTGTAATAACATTTCTTACAATCCGTGCAATATTACAATTCAATCTGTGCAATATTTCCACAATTTATACACTATTTATCTTTTATAGTTATCCTCTTTGCTCTGGCTTTTCTTGCTGCTTTTGCTATTTTTTGCTATTTTGCTCTAAGCTGTTGTGAACTGCAATTTCCCCATTGCGGGACAAATAAAGGGTTTTCTTATTGCTTTTACTGTCAGATTCATGGGCTTTCGATTCAAGTGACGACCTCGACTAGATGCTTCAAATTAATATTTAAAATGACAAAAAAGTAGCTTGTATTATGAAGAGAAAAGTGCTATTATGGATGATGGACGACAAAAGAATTGCATTCTCTTCTGTAGCTGCTTGTTCCTGTGAATGATCGTGGGGTCTGCTGGAGCCTATCCCAGCTATCATCAGGCCAGAGGCGGGGTACACCCTGGACAGGTCAGCAGTCCATCACAGGGCTAACACAGAGAGACAGGAAACCATTCACACTCACATTCACACCTACGGCCAATTTCAAATCACAAGTTAAACTAAGCAGCATGTCTTTGGACAGTGGGAGGAAGCTGGAGTACCCAGAGTAAACCCACGAAGGCACAGGGAGAACATGTAAACTCCACACAGAAAGGCCCGGTCGGCCCATGGATTCAAACCCGGGGCCTTCTCGCTGTGAGGCATCAGTGCTAACCACCTCTCCACTTAAATCACATCTTATTTAATATATAATTTAATTTACAAAAGCAATGTTAAGTTCAAATATTCAGAGTTTAATACATCATTTTTTGTTGCATTGCTATTGGACATGTTTTCAGACCACCCGGCTCAAGGCATATTGAAAATAGAAAAACATCTTGGAAGTGTTTTTCTGTTCTGTTGGGTAGGTTGGTTGCATTTCTGGCCCCATTAGCAGGGCACAGATTTCTCACTTTGTTTCCGCAGACTCCTCCTGTAAATAAGAATAAAAGAAATCATTCATATGAAACTTTATTTCAGGCCACCTGTCAAATATAAGTCCAGCAGTCACTTGCTGCAGAGACAAAAGCTGGAAATAACATACAAATCATTATTAACTGACATAACAGAATAGGATTTCCTGTTTGGAATGACCTACATTACATTTATCTCTAGCAGGCAGCATGTACTGTTGCTATCTAAACATTCACTAAATTAGGTCAGAGTAAAAGTTTTGCAAAAGTCTGCTGCCAGTTAACACCTTGATTTTATGACTGCATTTACAATACTACAAAGTGTTATGAGAAACTGCTAAGCCAGCTTAAGGCAAAGCCTATTTAAAGTTTAACGTTGTGTTAAAACTTGTTCTTAAGCGTGTGCCGAGTCCAGTTCAGCCAGTGCTTCAGGCAAATCTGCTCATATTCCCTCTTTTTAAAGGATGCATTGTAGATATACTGGTTCCTCTGACCTAGATCTTGCTTGTTGTTACATGAAGGAGGAAATGCAACCTCTTAAACAACTTACTAAAACATGTACAGGTCACAAACAAAACTTTTATGCTGAAAATGCTCTTACATTTAAGTTTTCTTTACTAACCCCATGAATCTTCTCTTCGAGTGTGTTACACAAATGCTAGGATGCTGTTACATGTATTTGTTATGTATGTGCCCCATGACCTGTTTTTATTAAAGCTGACCTTGTATCTAAGAAGTTGGAAATTCAGCTGTTATCTGTACAGGAAGGTGGATGATGGTCAGAAGTCCCCGCTGATGTTGTGATGAACTTACAGAAATAGATAGCTTGGCTTGGCATGAGTCACTGCACTTGTGAAGCTATCACGTCACATGAGTCCGGTGCATCTTACTTAGACTAATTGAGTCAGGAGAAGCTGCTCATGATGATAAGTCTCGTAAAAAAATACTGAGGTATTATCTTACCGGGAGGTTGGTCTGCGCAAAGTCCATTCATTCATTTATTCCCAGCACCAACAATGAGATTCAGGTGCATTCGAGTGTTTCAGTCCACTACATTTCTGTGTATAGGCTTTCTGAGGTTACTTTACAAAATAATATATATATTAATATATAATAATGCTTCTGACGCTGTTTCACCATAAACTGAATAACAGCATTATAACAGCCATGAAGAGGGATTTAGTGCAGGACTGTTAAACTTGAATGCATCAATTTTAAATAATGTACCTAGTGTACAGGTACAGGTGTGAGTGCATTGAGCCACATTGAGATCAGACCACATGGTTCAACGCGATCACACATTTAGATGTGGTCTGGGCCACATGTGAACACGTTGTTTTTACTGTCGGATTTGTGGGCTTTCAATTCAAGTGACGACCTCGTAGACTAGATGCTTCAAATAATATTTAAAATGAGAAAAAAGTAGCTTGTATTATGAAGAGGGAAGTGCTATTATGGATGATGGACCAGAGAGAATTGCAAAAGCACTGTAAATGTTATCTATTTATAAGCGGGAAGACCTTTTGAACATGTGTTGAATTCACGTGGCACATCACATTATCGCTGACTTTGTAGTGTTTCTGCATTTTTTCAAAGGAAAACATGACTCACAGAACAGGGTGCAACATCATATTTGCTAAAAAACATGAAATTGTTACAGTGTTTCCACTTTTTCACAAAGTTTTATCACGATAAGAAAACCTACTGCGATATCCATCAGTCCTACAACTGTCTGTCCACGCTACTACATGTAAACCTCATAATTACCTGTGGATACGTAGATATATAAAAATAGAAGTTCTGATGTTTTCACATCAGAAAAGGAAAGAAAAACTTGGATCACATGAAAGGATTGTCATTCTGTTCAGGGGGAATACTTAGTATTTCTTATTAACTGTATCTTCTCTGTTGGCCTTTTCTATAGCTTGATAAGCAAGTGAAACAGATACTCTTTTTTCTAAACTACAAAGACATCTCTTTTGCCTTAGTTCAACAATCAAACAGGTCCCATTCTCAGTCTCACAAACTGACTATAGGATGTTCCTAATCTTATGTCATGATGAAAACAGTAACATATAGTCTTCTGTTTTCATTTAAAGTAATCAAACTGGCTTTCCTGTACGTTCAGACACAGTTAGAGCCTGGGAACCTGGCAGTGATACAGATCTGATTTTGTGATTTGATCTTGTCACTTCCACTGTGACATCTAGAAACCCCTTGGAAAATCTGAAGTGAATCATGTAAACTATAGGTCCACTCAGACCTTCCTGGATAGACAATGCCTTCCATTTCTGACTTCTGACTGTGTAAAGTCCAAATTGTAATGTGCCTTTCACACAATGTCAGCATTACTCCTTCTACAGAGGTAGAGCCACTATGTTTAAAATTACAAACAGCAACTCAGCTGTAATGTTAGAAACAGGAACAGAAAAAAATAAAATAATACTACTACTTAAAAGAATTATAGTAAGAATTTGCATGGATCCTTAAGTAATTCCAAGTCATTTACTGAAGTACAACCCATTCATCAGAGGCTTAGTAAAGGTGAACCATTTAATTTTCTAAATTTATTGTATCATCTTTATGTTTCTTTCAGTAATTTAAATCAGATCTTATTAAGTAAATAATTTTCGCACAGCAAACATTCAGAGTTTACTACATCATTTCATTTTTTTACATTGCCGTTGGACATGTTTTCAGACCACCCAGCTCAAGGATTATTATTATATTCTCTGCTGGAGCCTATCCCAGCCGTCATCTGGCGAGAGGCGGGGTACACCCTGGACAGGTCGGCAGTCTATCGCAGGGCCAAACTGACAAATATATCTCAGACATTCAAAAACAACACAATACAAATTTGAAAAATATATACAAAAAATAACACTGAAAAATATATATAGAGAAAAAAAATAGTGGTGGAAGAAACTTCACAAATAAATAAAATTGCCAAAAAACTTAAAATAAATAAAATTGCGAAAAATTTTAAAAAACAACAACATATGGTGAGGTGGTGGTTAGTACAAAAATAAGGCAGTGCAAAAAAAAACTGATTTATTTGTGCAAAAAGACAACGTGAAGTCTAACATGTGGGTTATTGTTGACTCAGGCTGGTGTTGTACAGCCTGATTTTTTGTTATTATTTTTTTTTAATATATATTTGTTTGTCCATACATGTCTAATAAAGAATCCTATCATTTCTAAATTCAAATATCCAAGCGTCTGGATTAGACTCAGACTTTCACAAAGCACCAACAGAGGGAGCCAGATCTCAACTAACTCTCACCAGTCCAGGACCTCTTTAAAGTCTCCTTTGTAGAGACACTAACATATTGGCACACAACAGATACAGTTCAATAAATACGTAGATAAAATACATTTTGAGTTCCTTGTGGTGTGACGAATTTGATTTATGGTGAATATCAATTCCAAACACATTTTAGTTTGAAGGTACAACCGGAAGTACATATATTTACTTCCGGTATATGTCAGCGTGGTCCTCGTAGTTTTTCTTAAGATATTGACATACCCTTGAGTCCTCTTCAGCCTATAAACAGTGCCCGTTTAGTTTACAGTCTTCCAAGTGTATTAGGTATGTATGCTGGCTTTCATTTCCAGTTTGCCACTGAAGGCTAAAACAAGAACTTTCACAAGAAGCATGAAAGACAGTTTAATTTAAGCTAGCAACGTTAGCACACATCACAAAGTTAACAGTAAAAGCTAAGAGACGTCACGTCACGTCGTTTCACGAAAGCAGAATTTGCACATTGTTTGCATTTAGTTAAATGACCAGTAGCGCAATTAAATAAAGCTCGAGTAAAAGCTGAGACTTGTAAGACGTTTGCATTGAAGCACACTGGCAAGGTCACTAGAAGTGTTGGAGTAAATACAGTTTTAATGGCGTTTGATTCGTGCCAGTCAGTATTGTCATCTCCTGTGTTGAGTACATCTTATCTATCGCTCAGTCACTGCATCTTCTCATCCGCAGACACAACGACATCATGGGGTTTTTAATGTCCAAGTCCATGGATGAAAACTTAAAAAAGCAGCAAGAATTCATGCTTCACAACTCACGGCTGCAGGTGAGTGCAGGTCCATTCACACACTCACATGCTGGAAAAAAAAAAAAAGTATGCAACACTGAGATCTCACCATTTGGAGACTTGGCCTGGACTACACCCGAATGCATTTTGTTCACACATTCATGGACCTCCAGTTCAACTGATTTCCTCTGCATTAGTTCTACCTCCTTTCCTTTTGTGCTGTATTTGAATGGGGGCACTTAAAATGATCACATAACAAAGATGTGACTGGTACCCCTAGCCTGCACCTGAAGGCACACAGGCACTATTATGAATGATCAACCACCGAAAAAGAGAACAAAATCTTGACATTGTTCATGTTACATACCGACCAGGCATAACATTATGACCATTATGATATCCTAATATTGTGTAGGTCTCTTGTTCCTTCAAAACAGTTGTGACTCATCGGAGAATGGACATGCGCCTTCTGAGGGTGTCCTGTGGTGTCTGGCAACAGGATGTTGTTAGTGGGGGCCTACGGGTTGAAATGAGGGGTCTCCGTGGATCAGGCTTGCTCCAGTGCAGGCCAGGTTAACACCTAATGCTGTTTTTCATGTTTTTTTTAGTTTGATCCTGCTGAGGATGGCTAAAGCCATTAAGGAGTGTCATTGCTATGGGGTGGGGGTGCCTGGTCTGGTCTAGGTGGGGGGTACATGTCTAAGAAACATCCACATGGATGGCAGGTCCAAAAGTTTTACCAGCAGAACATTGTACTGTCACAAGACGACCAATGTTATTTACTTCTCTTGTCAGTGGTTTTAATGTTGTGGCTACAATAGTTAACGCTGAGTTACAATAGTTCTATCTTTTCACAAAGTTTTAACACAGTAAGACAAAAAAGCAACTGCTGTATTCATACATATGAGTCCTACAGTTGTCCCTCTCTAAATGAAAGTGTCTAAAAGCACTAATTACTTTTGGCTAAGGTGTCCTTTATATTTATTATGTTTACATATCATTAAGTTGAATCTGTATTGCATAATTTATTTATAAGATATAAATGATCATATACAGAGATAGACAGACAGACAGAAATGCCTGTAATCTGTAACAAAATACATTTGAGTAGATGGACAGTTGAAATTCTCTGTACATGAATCAAACATTGTTTAGAAGAACATATAATTCCCAGTTTCACTGTTGCAGCAGTTGTGCAGTCATGTTTTTAGTTTTAATTATTATTCAGGTGTCTTTCATTGACTTACCAGTTATCATGGAGCTATGTAATATTCAAGGGTAATCGGGTAAATGCACTAATGAACATAGCACAAATACACTCTGAAACCTCTCATCAGGGCATTCGCACAAGTCTGCACTGTCTGACATTTACTTTTTCTTTCCCGGATCCCGCTGCATCAAAGCCAGAGATACGAGCTCCAGTTCAAATGTTAGCATTTCCATTTAGAGGACACAGGTTTTATTGAGCTCATTATTTGTATTTATTTATTTATTTTTTTCATTTAAACAATAGCTTTTTTTGCTCCCTTTTTTGAAGGCAATTTCCTTGTGATTTATTTTCGCCTGCGAGCTGCCGAGCAGCAGGTGGGAGGTGTGACTGTCATAACCCCAATGACATTATCCGACTTACACCGAAAAGGTTTGTTGTGTGGTGTGCCCCTTATTTTTTTTCTGCTGTTCTCCCAGCTGGAAATGTGGTAGATGATGACTAATATTGTTCAGTGATGGCAAAGGGTTGGCAATTGAGTTTCGGAGCGCCTTCGTTCGGGTCGTGAGGATGACTCATGTGACAATATTAGACCCTTGTTTATGCATTGCTGTAGTGGCTCTGCATTGTTTAATTTGCTTAACTTACTACAGATAGTTTCATATTTATTATTCAGACTCCAAATCTAATTAGTAACACATTTTTGATCATCTGTCTGCTTAAAACACGTTGAAAGTTGAAACACAGTCGCTTATATTTTATTGTGCTTTTCAAGAACATCTTTGGGATCGCTAAGGGCTAATGATATAACATCTGTCTTTTAAAGGAAATAATTTAACTGCTTTTCGTGTCAGCATTCAAATTGTATTTTGACATGACCAAATGTGTTAAATTGACCCCAGCAATTTTAGAATATCTATACGAAGCTACACAATTGCCTGCCCCTGCATTAAGATGTCAAAAATGACCGCTTGTCATTGTCACGTCAGTCATAGCTAATTGATCCTCGATCATTGGCCATTGTGTTCGAATTGTGGCCTCCGAATTAAGCATTACTTGAGAATTCAGTGGGCATGGGCATGACTGTGTGACGCATGTCTGTCGGACAAATAGCAGCTCTGAAATGACGCAAGTATCGTCTTTGTTCGCTTCATATTGAAGAATGGGTATTGGTTGTTAATAACAGGGTTGTGCTTTTGATTCAGTCAGTGAGCCTGAGTGGGTTTGAGTTGAAGGGAGGTGAGCCAAGACCACCGCTCTGTGTTTTATTTATCCATTTTATTTAACTTAAATTACTTTCTCAACATGATTTCATGAGCCCTTTTTGCAAAAAACATGAATTTACAGCTTCTGAAACACAAAAAAAATATGAGTACACTCTCTCATCTTTACAAAGTCAGCATCTTCTGATAATAAATTTAGCTGCGAGATCAAGGGACCCCAACCCTACCCCACAGCATTTCAGTTTTATTTATACCGTACAAGTATCAATCTAAAGAAGCTTAACAGGAACCCAACCTTGAAACCCCCAGAGATAGAGAGAGCAGTGAGGCAAGGATTTGAAACATTTAGCCCTTGAGCAGAGTCCAGTTCATGTCCTATTCCACCAGAACTATCAACGTGGTGTGTGTAGAGGTGGTTCAGACCTGCAAGTATTTGGATCTACAGCTGGATCACAAACTAGACTGGTCGGCTAACGTAGACTCAGTCTATAAAAAGAGGTCATAGCCGTCTCTATTTCCTCAGGAGGCTAGGATCTTAACATCTGCCAGAAGCTGCTGGACATGTTCAACCAGACTATTGTTGCCAGTCCCCTCATCTATACTATGGTGTGCTGGAGAGGCATCCCTAAGAAGAAGGACACCTCACAGCTGGACAAACCGAGGTTCTCTGTGGTAGGGACAGAGCTGGAATACATGACATCAGTGGCAGATGCAAGGACCTTGAACAAAATCCAGTCCATTATGAATAAATGTCCACCACCCTCTACACCATTGCTTTCCAAATTTTTTTGGCCGCGCACCCCCTTCTAATGTCTAATGTCAGTGTCTAATCTATTTACAGTATATGATACAAACAAGATTTGTGATACTAATGGATGTCAGAGGGATGGACTGACAATGCAGCCAGCAAAAAAAGCTGTGGTGTTACTGAAACTATTAGCGCTAAGGCGTCTGTGGTCAGAAAAACTCCCTGCTAACAGGAAGAAGCAGAACTCAGTAGTGGGGGACCCCTCTGCTTGAGGCCGGCTGGGAATAGACAGAAAAAAAGGGAGGTGGGACACCAGAGGATGAGAAATAGTAATCTTCCGATCACTATTAATATGTTCTGGTTAACGGCAGTGTTTAATAAGAGAGTAGTAATTTCATTTCAGCACAGGAAGATGAAATTATGAAATGACAAAGGCATGACTAACTGTCTCTTTTGAGAAACAATGAGGTGTGTTTACTGTTAATCAGTGAGATTAAAAAAAAAAACAAGTCTGAATCAGAGCTGAGGTAAACAACAGGGACAGCCAATCTTCCCCGCGCAGGTCCAAATGACTTCAGTAATGGTTTCAGGAAAAGTAGCGAACAAGTTAAAGTCATCTCCCACTTGAAATGAGTGTGACCAGTGTTTCTTCTCTTGGAAGTTTTACCTTCACTGTTTGAAGATAGAAATAGTTTTCTGAACATGAAAAGTCTCTTCGAGCCTGCCAAAAACCTGAATTGAGGTGTAAACAATTTTTGTGACTGCGCGACTGGTTTGGAAGCTGGTGTAACTGCAATTTACATAAAAGATGCTATATATGAACAATATATGATACATGAATAATTAGACGGATCATTCGCTTTTCTGAGTTTATTCCACAATATGAGTAGATATTTATATATGTATCTGGTAAGTACGATCACTTATAGAAAAGCCAACTTCCACTTCAACTGAAGCACTCATACTAATGGCCTCTTGGTCTCCCCTTTGAAATGAGGCAGAGTTCATAGTTGAATCAAAGACTACAAGCAGCACCACACTTGAAGCAAAACTGAGCTTTTGTTTCTGCCCAGTAACAATGAGTTGCAGATCCTGTGAGCAAAGTTTAGGTTTCTTCCACTTATATCAAACGTTGGGATGGATTTTCTTTCCCTGAACAAATCCCCTGGAAATTATTTTACTTGCAGTTTTATTATTTATTTCAAAGCTCTCTCTTTTTTTTTTTATTGGCCTAAAAAAGCGTTTGATGTCTTGGCACTATGAAACCACAGGACCCAGATTTAAGAGACAGCTTCCTCTTCCTCTAATCCGGCCCCCTCAACTAAAACCCTTGGTTTTATTTTATACATTTTTTAAAGTATGTTGTTCTTACTTTTTTCCATGTCACAAATCAGTTTTGAAAGGGTGTTCAAATGATCACGTCGTTTGATGCTGTCTGTTTTCCAGGTATTGTCCCGCTTTGAGTAAGCTTGCAACCGTCGTACAGTAAATGTCAATGAATTTCCCGCTTGGCTTCGTCTTGGTTTTGCTCTCACTCTGTCACCTTCAGAGTGAGCTTGCTGTGGCTCATTTCTTCCTTTCACTTTTTCTTCACTGTTTTTTTTTTTCCAGTCACTGTCTCAGAAGTTATTGTGTAATCTGCTGCTGCATGTCCAGTTTTGCCTCAAAATCTTTTGGTCGTCTATTGTGAAGGTGCCAGTTCTGAAGTACACTTGTACTATTAGACAGAAATAATGCTGATCGATTTCTTCGGGTCCATAGCTCCAGTTATCAGTCATGGGTTCATCACAATCACATGGAAAGAGACCTTTACTTGAAAACAAACATGATGACTAACAACTGAGTCCCCAAAGTGTTTTTGATGCATCGGGTTTAACGTCTGCATAAAAGACTGGCTACAAACCTCAGCACTTTTTTTGGTACCAAATGAAATGTAGATGAAGACTATTAATGATTGCTCAGTAAGTAATGATGGAAAAGCCACTAAACCAACCAATTGTGAATCTGCACAGTTTACAGAGTTTGAGATAGAAACTATTTCAAGGGGAACTACTGTTTTTTACATACTGGACTTTATTTCTGGTATAAAATATACATGTTCACCCATATAACTTGGTTATTTTGAGTCGTATACTTTGGTGTATATCCATATAGTGGGAGTGAATGGGCCACTGCAACACAGCCTCTAAATAACACATTATCTGCCACGAAACTTGTTCATTTCACCAATATTTTTTTCATGGCATGCCAGAGTTACCTGTTCTCTATTTGTGGATGTGCAGCGGTTTGTTATTCTTTGGCCAGCTGTTCCTCTCTGCCGCATCCTCCTTTCAACGAGCTTCTCATGTCTATACTCAAAATGGTAAGGCTGTCCATCATAAACAAAGTCGTCATCCACAACCTCAGAATTGGAAAAATATTCAGCCATGTTGCAAAAATGCAGCAAATTACAGGTAAACAAGCTGCACGTGGTGCACGCGTCGCTCAGAGATGACGCGTCAGAGGTTAGTAGGTCAATCTACAGATCCTGGATGATGATAACAGGTAACTCAACGGGGAATAGCGCTGGCGTATCATTACAAAATATTGGTGAAATGAACGAGTTTCGTGTCAGATAATGTGTTATTTAGAGGCTGCGTTCCGGTGCCCCAGTCACTCCCACTGTATGGATATACGCAGATCTAATTATTGTCCGAATGTCAAAAAAACAACAGCAGAGTTACATGGGTGAGTAAACAATTGTATTTTGTGCCAGAAATGAACTCCAGGTTATATAAAAAAAACAGTAGTTCCCCTTTAATGTAATTTAATTAAAAAAAAATTATACAGTCATAAAAATACTTCACAGTTTAAGTTTATTTGCTGGAATAAGACCTGAAACACCACGTATCTCTGGTCCACTTCCTGATTTAGCATTTTTTTTTTTTTAAGATGAGGTAAGGGATGATCTCTATTTATGTCACCACCTTTATGTGGCTACACATTTCTCGCTCCTGTGTGGTGCCTCTGTGAATGAACGGGTTATTTCCCTTTTCTTTATCTGAAAAAGTTCTCATCGAAAGCATGACTCCTTGTTATTGACTCATTAATAACTCCGGGCCCGTATTTAGTTTCCATTTCAGTTTTGTCTTAATTGTAATGAGGCATACTTGACTTCACTATTAGCTAATTTAACTCAGTGGACGCATCAGGAATTAATACGGAATTATAGGAAATAATAGCGTTGATTGCAGAAGTCTTTTTTTGTAATTTCCATTACTTTTTTATATTGGTCAACTAAGAGTCTCTGTCTGTGCAGTGTGAGGTTTTCATATACAGTACACAGGATGAAAGATTACAGTTTCATCCCATGGCTTCAAAGCGTCCACAGCTTCCTCCATCCTAGATTGTGTTGTACTTGTTGACAGCAGTGGATTCCAAAAGTTAGTTTCATGCAAAAGCGTCAACAGTTCAACAGAAACTTCTCAGACACACAGTTTATGGTGGTGGTGATGTCTGATACACGATGAGAACTTAACTCAGGACTGATCTGCTTCTCTGGTGAGTCAGGTTCCTCACCCTGCATCCCATCGACCCTACAAAGCAGAAGTGTTGTGATGTTTGTTTCAAATAATGAGGGAGACTTGGAGGGGGGAGGGGCTCCAACCCAACTCTGATATGAGGCACATGGAACTTGTCACATAGCAACAGGTCTCGGGTGTCAGTTTGATAACTTTCATTGAAAAAGAATTACAGCTTCTTGCTCTGTCGCCCCTAGTGGGAACACAGCCTTACTTCACTTCCAGGTAATCCAGAAATGCATCATCAAACCTGCCAACCAGACACCACCCTCATGGGATTGTTTTTCTCACTGCTGACGGCTACAAATCTAAACATATAACCCGTCCCAGACTTTTTCTCAATACTACGCTCTGATTTCCTTCTCCACAGTCGGTCTAACTGTGCACGTACAATCAGATTAGAATAGATGTAAGGTTGATTGTGCTTCGTTAATGCTAGTGGCTTTAACCTTTTATTAAAAGCTAGTAGGTCAGCTAATTACCCCACTTGATATCCTATACATGGTCTCAACAGGAGAACAAAGTACGTCACATGTTTACCGCCTATAGTGTTTGATTAGTACAGTTTAAATGCTCTCATATATGAAGCACAGTGTGTAATAAGTGCTAGCTTAAAATACCTCTACAATAGTAATTGTGTGTTGCGTATATATATGCTTACAAATTATACAAAGTAAATTAATAAATGCGGGAGGTCAAGCAGAGCTATATATGTATAAATACTGCAAACCGGGGTATGTGACGAAAATGCTATTGTGACAAAGTGGTGCATTATTCATGTGAAATTATTCCTGATCACGCTTTTATTTCAGAAATATGAATCGCTGAGGGCCACTATTACTCCAGCCGTTTAACCAATGAGAACATTTCTGCGATGCCTGGTTGCCGCCATGGAGACCATTTCTCACGCCCACAGTCGGGCTCCGAGGGAGGGCTGGCTTATCACGCTCGCCCCTTATTCTTCCTGTGTGACAAGTTAAATACATTTCATGCTGGGAGTTGGTCAACATGTTGCCAACTCCCAGCATGAAATGTTGTCGAAGTGACTGACAGACAGACAGACAGACAGTCGGCTTTTAGTAGCTCTGTTTGTTTAAGTCAGCCTGGGTATATTACACCGTGCTGTGTTCAGGGATTACAGTTTATTACAGTTTTGCCTTGGATCTTAGAAGCATGCTAAGTGATATTACTTTGCTTGCAAACCAGTATTAAATGTACATCTATTCACAGGAACAACTCATTTTATCCCAAAACCTAGAAGAGACAAGTCTCACAATTTGATTAGCTCTGTTAACGCTGATATACACAGATGTTTGGTGAATATGTGCATGAAGTCAAACCAACGCTCTGTCTCTCTGACACGTTGTAATTTCTGTCATCCACTTATGTCATCAGCTCAGCTGAATGGCCCTTTCTTTTGACCTTTGCATCATTGCTGAGTTAATGTCACTTTCCTGCTCAGCGGAAATAAAGGCTCATCTTTGACACATTCACTTTTGGAGAATAAAGCCTATTTAAATGAGAATGTCACTCAGTCACACTCTGCAGCGATTGTTATTTGGGGTGCGTGGATTTGCGTGCGTGAAGATATGAATGTGTGCGTGTGTCGAACAGGAAGCGGCAGACAAAGGATTCGTCTGGCGGAGGTTCATCAGCATGGAAGCAGTGTTGGTGAATGTGGATGGGCTGTCTCTGTTCCCTTTGACCCCCACCTCTGTCTCTCAGAGGGTCTCACTGCTTTGATACCTTTGCCTTCCAGTTTATAGCGTGATTAGTCTGACAAATATAGAAAACTACCTATGCTGGATTATTTTTTTCATCCACGAGGTTTACAAATGAATCTACAATGACTTATCAGTCGGGCTTTTAGTATTTTTAATATTTGCTTGTTAATTAGTGCGTTTGAAATTATTTTTTAAGTGTTTCTTGTTATAAAGTTGAGTAAATTGAAGCAATAGGCAGCGCACAAATTTAATTTTAAAAATCTGTGCCTGATGATGCTCTTCGTGTTCTTTCTCCTGTGTGTGCGTAGATGGAGCGTCAGATCCTGATGCAGAACCAGATGAGAGAACGTCAGATGGCCATGCAGATCGCCTGGTCCAGGGAGTTTCTGAACTACTTTGGGACTTTCTTTACCTTGGCTGCAACAGGACTCACTGTGGGGTGAGATTTATAGCTGAGGTCAATCCAGAGCTGTTTGTCTCTCTCTTACGCACACACACGCACACACGCACACACACAGTGATAATGCACCTGTATGTGTGATCCTTCACAGTTTGGCTTCTAAATGAATCACACTTCCAGTCATCCAGTGGCCTTTACTGATGCAGCTCTGTCTATGACATTTTCTAAGTGTTAGACACAGTAGTCAACTCCAGTTCACGTTACAGTCAAACGGAAAAAAAAAACTCAAACGGCCAACCGATGGTGACATGAGTACATTTAAATGGCTTTTATTCATATTTTCTTCTCTGGGTCTGACTCAAATATAAAAAAATAAAAAATGCTTTTTCATGCAAATCCAAGATTCATTTCTTCCCACATCTTATTTAAACTTTTTTGTCTTTGTCTTTTTTCTCCAGTGCCATTAAAAGAAAGAGACCAGCCCTGTTGGCTCCCATCATTCCACTCGGCTTCATATTGGCCTACCAGGTGGACAGCGCCTACGGGACGCTCATTTATCGTATGAGAGGTAAGGCTACACAGCTCCGGCTACACAGCTCCGGCCACCAGCGAGGTGCCACTACATTTTAACCAAGTACAACTTAGTGTTCAATACTTATTATCAGACTATTCTTAACTTACATATATGAAGAAATCCCAACACTGACTCATCCGTCCCTCTATTCATTTGGCAGTTTTTTAGAAAAGCAAAGTACTTAGCTGATTTCAGCCGCCTCCTGCAGCTGAATGAGAATAAGTATGTACTTAGCCTTCCGACAAGCACGTTGACGAGGTTTTCAGGATAATTAATTAGTAACCTCAGCTATGGACTCATTAACAGAAAAGCTGTTCTGAGGAGGTAAAACTGAGTCATGCCCTAATTAATGTTAATAAATATACACTTAAATGGGTCTCGCTACTGATTTCCTTAAGTGATTTGATTTGATCCTATATCAATTCATTTAGAGACATAAACTGGTTTTGGTTGTTACGAAAATGTTCCAAAAAAAACTAATGTTGTCATTGGTTCCAGAGATTTCTGATGTTTCTACAATATTTTTGCCTACGGCTTCGAGTTTGTGCAGCTCTTCTCTGCCGTCATCATTTTTAAATCCAATCAGCTTCAGTCACGTTGCCACGTTTCGGATCGCCCTCACGACAGCTAACGTCGGGTGATTCATGCTGTGAAACTTTGTCCTCGTGAGACCGCATGGAGATTTCTAACGAGAGGATGCAGCAGATGGCGTGCATTTTAAAATATCTATCCGAGGGTTCTGCAGATCCGTGTTGGATCTTTCAAGTTAAGATCGATTAGGATCGGAAAATCATTTTTTTAAACCCAGCCCTGCTCTTTGATATGTGAAACCACTGAAGATAAGATGCTATGTATGACATGAGAAAAACATATCAGATATTGTCAGGGATCAAATTTGAACAGTGACCAGTTTCACCCAGAATCAGTCATGACAGAAAACGTACCGGCTAAGTTGAAAGGATGACTTTGGTGCATTGGGAACTGCAACACAGTGGACAGATGTGAGGATATAACTGGTTCTCACTCTCTGGGTTTTGTGGTACAGTAGAGTGAGAGTGACATTACCAGGACCGACTAGGGTTCATCCAACCGTCTAATGTGGTTTGGACATTTGGCCTCAGAGTTTCGTTTTTTGTTTTTTTTTCTCCTTAAGCTTTGACTTTATTCTTTCATATTTATGAGCATTTGTTTTATTTGGAGATATTACAACAAATTTAATCCCACGACCATTACAGAAAACCTCAGTTTTCCTCAGTAAAAGTACAACTTTAATCTTGAAAACGGTTACCGAATGTCAGTTTATACACCACCAGGCACTGATGCCTTTTAAGGGGGGTTTGTGGTTTTAAGAAAACCCCTTAATGAACCCACACAACTTTCCCATTTTCATAATAACACATTTCGTTTGCTTGCTTCTCATTACCATCCGACAGTTTTGATTTTCTCTTTTGTTGCGTAAGATGAATATATTGTATTTTCACTAGGTGCGATTTTTCCTTTGAATTAATCCACTGTATATTTAAACCTATACTGTAATAAAGCTCCCCTCAAAATTATTGTTTGTTCTCTGCCATTAGTTGCGGCCCCAGGGAGGCAGAAACCCAGTGATTACGCGTCCACATTCCTTCATTGTTCAATCAGTTTATTTGAATTTAAAAACAACAACTGCATGTATCGCTCAGTAACATGCGGTTCCAGCAATTCCAGTTTGACACATTACAGCACATTGTTTTTTTCTTTTTTTTCATCATACCTTTAGGGGAGGCTGAGAATATCATGGCGTCTGAACGTGACCGCCTGGACTTGCCTGCTGGGGTTCCAACCTTCGATAGCATAGAGAAGGCCCGTAGGGCTAGAAGCGGCCTGGCCTTCATCTTGGAGAAATGATGATGCAGTAGTTGTGATAACGGGTAAAATCCGAATCGTCCAGTGGGTGCATTCACATCTCCTGTTTGTACCTAGTTATTGAAAACAACAGTCATTTGCCTTTTTTTGTGTTAATTTAATTTTCTTTTCTTTTTTTATCACAGTCCATGGGTTTGCACTAATTCTATATCATGGATCTGGATTTAGATTCTTAGCTATACTGATCAGTGTAATAATATGGTTTTGTGGTCAATACAACAGGTGCATTAGCTGTAAAACATTTAAAGTATATAATAAAATAATAAATAATAATAAGCGATCGCTGTAAATGCTCGTTGATCGTGCTCCTAATTAAAGCTGCATAAAGTGTTTTTAGGCCAGTAGAGGGCAGTAACACTCCTGAATAACAGAGCCCTGATAAAGGATCAGTGTACCCGGCTCATATGGCTAATGTGTTAACAAAGAACCACATGACCTTTCCTTAAAGACTGAGAACCATCCACAATCTGGTAAATTAACTTAAGTGGAAATGTTTTTCTCTCATTCAAAATGCCTGCTATGTGGGTGTATGATTCGAAAATAGAAGGTAGACTGAGGTCGGGGCTTTTCTGATGCAGAAAAAGATTGCTGTTCAACTACCATCATTGTGGCAATGCTTTGTATCCAGAGGCCACAGTTTAGCAGGTCACCCACTGGATTGCTTGGAAATGCTAATCCATAATGAAAGGATAAACTTACTAGATATTACTAAATATCAATGTTGTTCTTTTCAGACTTAAAATTCCGAATAGAGAAATTACAACCTGTTAATTTACCGTCCACATGTGCCAATTTTGAAAACTACAAAAATGACCATTTTTACCTTATATCTAATGATCAGGCTTCGCAGTTTCTTAAAGGTCCATCATTTTAAATCTGCTAGCTGACAACATTTGCAAAGCAGTAAATCACAATTAACAGCAGCACGTCTCTTTATCATTGCTGCATAATCTTTGCATTGTCGCCACCTACTGGCCAGGAGTGGACCTGATTGTTGTGATGTTTAATTTGCCCAATAGTCTCAGATCTTTAAACCCACGGTGGAAACTCAGACAACCAACGGACAGAAGGAAACTTTAGGTCTTTGAAAAACACTTCCTGAGACCAGAAGTGGATTCTTAGTTGGAAATAAACCAAAGCAGCTAAGGAGGGATCAGAATCATGAAGCATTTTTCCTGACAGCTAAAGATTATTATTCCTTCAAACTGCATTGCTAAAACATTTTCAAATGAACAAAAAGAGAGTAATTTATTGGAAAGAGTGAAGTGTAAAATGCTAGAGATCTTTATACCAAAGTTATTGTAGCCTTTATTTTTATTGTCACAATAGTTTTCACTGAATGTAAAATATCGCAGGGTGCTGATATTTATGCAGTCTGTGCTTTTGCCATGATTTTAATTTGTGTTTGACGTCTCAAAGCTATATTTTGTAAATTCAATAATAAAAAAAAAAGATTGCAAAGACACTATCTTTTCCGATAGTCTTTTGTGACAACACTAAAGCTAATAACCTGTAAAACAGACATTTAGTCTTGGTGTTAATAGAAGCCTAAAGCCCTTACCAGCTTAATCTCTTCCTGGAAAAATGAACAAGATGTCGTACATGCTTTTTGTGCATTTCCAAAATCATCGCTGTGGCTGTTTTCTTGTCTTCCAACTGCAGCAGTCTGTGAGTAATGTGTGCATTCTCACACTTAATAATATTATAATATTACAACATGAAAGAAATAACTCCAAGTACGTCATTGTCATCAATCTAAATGACGCGTGTGTGGTTGTTTCTTTGTGTGGGTCTGGGGAGGGAGGCATGGAGGGTGAGAGGGAGGGAGGGAGGGAAGGAGAGAGGTAGGGTTGGGGGTGAATACACAGGCTGATGTGTGAACTAGTGACTGGGACTATATAAGGCCGTGTCCACTGGCTAAGAGAGAACCAGAAGAGGACAAGTTCATAAAGACAAGGGCTCTGAGAGACGACTGCCGCCTGAAAACCAAGGATTGAGACCCCCATCAGATCTGAGGTGGAACTCATCTCACCCACCTGTGCAGCTCCAACCAGCCGCCTCGTTCAGTTAGTTTCAGGGCGAGTGGGGGGAGAAAGGAAACGGAGAAAACAAAAATGCTCTGGAGACTGAGCCTTGCCGTGGCCGTGGTGTGCGTCGGTGGCATCTGCAACTGCGTGAAGGCTGACGTGATGAGCAGGCTGATCGTACCCAGGGACTACGGGGTGAAACTGTGCGGGAGAGAGTTTATCAGAGCGGTCATTTTCACCTGCGGCGGCTCCCGGTGGAAACGGTCCACAGAGGGGGATCTAGGTGAGTTAACACTGCTGCACTTAACACTAATTGCCTCACTTGTGCACACTAATTGGACTACTGTGGATCAGAAAGTAGCACATCTGTAAAGTCTTTAAGCAGAAATTGATTTGTTGAGTAAGACCAACTGGCTATTAAATGTTCTTACATTTTTACAAATGAGACTTTAGATTGATATGCTTTTAAGGATTAATTATCAGTTTTATGTTGTCAGTTCTTCAAAAGGGCATCTTTTATTAGCCATGCTGAAGTGCAGTAAGTTTTTCAGGTAATTAAATAAATCCTTTTTGGTTCATTTTTCTCTCTCCAGACTCTTTCCCGTGGAGTTCCTTCAGTGACGTTTCAGCAGAAGACAACCAGCTCACCTTGCAACGCGGCGCAGAGCTCGCAGATGACCACTCCCCTTTCTACAGTGCCTCATCTTACTCCCTGGCAGACCTCCTGGCCCTTTACGGCGCCTTAGGCAACAGGCAGCCGCTGGACGTCCCAGCCCAGATCAGGCAGTCGCAGCCGTCCAAGTTTTTAGGTGAGCAAGAAGGGAACCCGGCTTCGGCCGACTGGCCCATGCCGAGCAAGAAGAAGAGGAACTTTTCTCTGGGCGTGGCTGGGATGTGCTGCAACCAGGGCTGCACCAAGAACGATATTGGACGCTTGTGCTGAGGCAAAGGGGGAGGGGGGCTGGGGGGTGGGGAGGGGAAGGAGAAGGGATGAGTCATGGCAGAGGGGTTGTGACATGATGTGCATCAATGGACAGTGGTAAATTTACACAGAAGAATGCAGTTAGCCGTTTCCACTCGTGTCTTATTGCACTTAATATCCAAACAACAGTATGAACCCCATCATCATGCCTCTGTTATGTTTTCTTCATCCTCCTCACTGATGTGTCATTTTGTTTCTCATGCTCTGGGTGTACTGTACATCGCCCTGTCTGCATCCTTGAGAATAAATTTTAAATACTGTGTTAAAAACTGTGTGAAATGTTGAGCAGCATCGTATATTGTCTCGAGCAATAAACAGCATCCGTATTGTGGCCTGCAGACTTATCTGACTCAAGTGCTAACGCCGGACGATGTCACACATTAGCGTGATTAAGGCTGCTGTGAACTTATTGCTCGTTATCGATCGTTTTCTGTCGATACCCTGAGGATAAGACAGCAAAGCCTTTTTTTTCTTTTCTCTTTTACACCAAAATGAAACTAACACTTGACCCGCAAATAAAACCACGCGATAAGATCCTTACGGTATCATCTCAATGCAGCAAGAACTAACACATTCAGATGTATAATAGCTGTATGTATGAGTATACACTACAATACATGTTGTGATCTTTAAATCATCAAAATAACAAACTAAAATTGATATGAATGAAGAAAAAAGTGTTCAGTGTGTTTGGGCATCGTATCTTTTTTTATGAAAGTCTTTGAACATTTCACAAGGTTACACAAACATACCATAAAAATATTCTGAATGAACAAGATATGATTTGTCGCTGCAGGGGTCACAGCAAATCAGCAAAGCGACCAAAAACAGAAATACTCAGGATGACCATGTCGATATAAATAGTGTCCATAATGAGGTTCAAGCATGTGCGCACGCAGACACACGCAGGTCTTTGCAGTGAGCCGTTGTTGAGGATGTGACTTTTTGTGGTCCGGAAACTGGACACAGGAAATTAAACTTTTTAAGTTTAGTTTAAGCTGGAAAATTGGAAAGAAAGGTGCTGTTGCACAACAAAAATGACCAAACACCCTCCTCACACTCTTCAAACTTTGGTACAAGAAGTTTCACACATTCAAATAAAAAACATGAAAAAAAATCCCTTGTAACCACTGATATATTTGTGGCTGGTAATGTAATGCACGTAGACACATTCAACATATTAACAAGCTCTTCAATGGCAGTAAAAGCAAGTTAAAATAATGACAAGAGCAGGAGTCAAATACATTTTGTTTTTAAATAAAGCCACGGTTGATGACGAGCTCCTGCAGGAAATAAAAGCACCTTTCATCAAAAATAAACTTTTGCTTCACATTATCTACAGTACGGCACTGTATCCTTCAACACTTCATACTGTATTCATAAAACATTTACCCGTTGATGATTAAATACAAAGAAAGTCTCATTTTCAGAGAGTGAGTCCATGATGTGATGCTACTGAACACCCAGTTCTCAGAGAGATTAATGAGGAGTTGTCTCCGATACGTTTCCACGTTGCATAAAATGTAAACAAACAAAAAAGGCAGCCGGTGTTAACTCCCATCTCAGTTCTGTTGAATCGTAGCAAATAATCACTTGTTTGTGTTGCTCCACCAGCTCACAGGACAGCTCTCGGTGTGGGATGCATCTCTGTAAAATACTGTAAAAAGTCTTTTAACAGCAGAAGTCTGACTCACGATGGTCCCCTTGCAACAGAAGTGCAGCTGGTGCTTTACACCTATGCACTGTCCTTTATTAGTCTTAGAAAGTCAACAAAAGCTCTTTGTGGGCGTCGGCAGGGGAAAACCTGCTCGCTTCCAGTCATTCATGAAAGTACAAACACACACGAGCGGGTGCAGCGGTGCAGTTCAGCGTAATATGGCTCAGTGTTGAGAAAAAAGTCTGGTGGCCATTGAGAATCCATTGGCTGCTTTGGTGTAAAAAAAAAAAAAAAAAAAAAAACTCTGGTTATTTTACAACAGTAGCTGCTGCTGCTGCTGCTGCTTGTTGTTACATTCTTGGTACAAGTAGTGAGTCTTTGAAGGCTTTAAGTCATCCCGGTCATGGCGTATAAAACAAAGGGACTTGGACTTGTTGAGGTTTTCGAGCCATTATGCTGTTATCTGTGGGAGGTGCTGGCTTAAAACACATCACTAGAGTCTATTAACAACCCGACACACGTGTGTAATTGGAATGATATCCACATTAACGCTCTGTTGCCTGTTATTCAATTTATAAAACATGTACAAATAAACTTCAGAACATCAGTAATATATATGTTCTTATATGTTCTCAGAGGCATTCAAAATAATCTTGTTTGGTGCTGGAGTCTGAAGTAGTGTAGTCGTTAAATAGATGATTTGTACTTCACATGGCCGTTGAAACAGAAGAACCAGAGAGCGCCAGGCGCTTCATTGTTCTGTACAGGTCTGTGAGGACTCGCCCAGGTTGACACCTAAAGGTCAAAGGTTGATGGATCAATGCCGCTCATCCATCCGTGACGTCTCGTACGCTCTCCACTCTCTGGATTAATGTCTTGAAAGTAGGACGTAATTTCGGATCGCCGCTCCAGCACTCCATCATAATCTTGTAAATCTGAGGAGGCACAAGAACGAGATTCTTTTCACGCAAAGTAGAAAATAAAACAGGTTGAATGGAGGGTGAATGGGTGCTGTGTTGGTCAGAAGACCACTCTGGTTCAGATACTTCTGTAGCTGCTGGATCGAATGCCTTGATGCTGGCACTGGTAACTTGGTAGTGGTATTCATGGTGGATAAATCCAGCTAACTTGAGTAATGTCTTGACTTTTCTGCTAGTATTACTAAGAGGTTCCCATTTGCTGTTTTGTCAGTTTCTGTTAGAAGGATTACCAAAACCTTCAGGAGCGTTTCTGAACCTCAGTCCCAGACTCAAACCTGTATGTCTGCGTCAGTCAGATGAATGTTGGTTGTTCCTAGCCACTGCTAGGTCTACGTCTAGACACCACAGAGGCAGAACAGTTAAGCAGGCTAATGAGTAACTAGGTTAATGTAGGAAATACAGACTGAAAGGGTGAGGCAGCTGGGAATGTCAACATTTTCCTCAAATTTCCACTTAGCAAGGTTGTGACGAACCACAAGAGGGCGCCGTTCATATGGACTCCACTTATTACACAGTAAACAGCACAACATTTAAAGGCAGACGCTGAGCATAACATTATGACCACCTTCCTAATATTGTGTAGGTCTCCCTTGTGTCTCCAAAACAGTTGTGACTCAATAGAGAATGGACATGGGCCTTCTGAGGGTGTCTTGTGGTGTCTGGCAACAGGATGTTAGTGGAGGCCTTTGGGTCCTATGGAAATGAGGGGAGGAGCCTCTGTGGAGAATCCTACAGATACTTGATCAGTTTGGGATCTAGTGAATTTGGAGGCCAGGTCAACACCTTGTGCTGTTCTTCATGTTTTTTTTTTAGTTGTTCCTAAACCATTTTTGTGTCTGTTTCAGTGTCAGGCTGCATCCTGCTGGGGATGGCTGCTGCCATCAAGGAGTGTCATTGCTATGGGGTGGGGGTGCCTGGTCTGGTCTAGGTGGGTGCTACATGTCTAAGTAACATCCACATGAATTTCAGGTCCAAAAGTTTCCCAGCAGAGCATTGATTTGTCACAAGATGATCAAAGTTATTTACTCCACATGTCAGTAGTTTTAATGTTGTGGATGATTGGTGTGGGTGAACCTGTTGAACCTCTAAGCTCTGACTTGGTAAACTTTACATTTGACTTGTGACTTTGCATGAACTTTGCACCAAGCTTTTGGGATTATATATAAAGTTACTCACCTCCTTTGGACACTTATCAGGAGCAGGTAGCCTGTATCCATCCCTCAACAAGTCAATCAAATGATAGACGATCATCTGGCCCTGCTTTTCATTCCCCATCTTGTCCATAAACACCTACAACAGAAATATGAACGTTTGATTTGTTATGAATACATCAACAAAGCAAGGTCCTCAACCGACTCATTCTTTTGGCATCACTACTTAATAATTACACTGGTCAATGTTCTCTAGCTGCTCGGACAGAAATAAAGAGCAGAGACAAAAGACATAAACGTGGTCAAACTTAAAACAGCAGTTGAGAATATGAGAGGAGGGGGAGTACCGCTGGTGGGCTGCAGTTCTTGTCACTGTAAGTGAAGAGTTCGTAGAGGACAACACCGAAACTCCAAACGTCGGATGCCACAGAGAACCTACTCTCCGTCAGCGACTCTGGAGCGTACCTGGAAAAGATCATAACACATTATATTAAAAAAAGACACATCATACTTCTGCTGTGTTTCATTTCTGCTGGTAATTATTCATTTGTGCGCCTCACCAGAAGATGGGGCTTTCTCCAGGCTCTCTGACAGTGTAGTACTCTTTGTCCTGTGGCAGCACCTTGGTCAGGCCAAAGTCACCAATCTTAACCCTCATCTCACTCTCTACCAGAATGTTTCTGGTGGCCAGGTCTCTGTGAATGTAGCGCTTAATGCCAAGGTAGTCCATCCCCTGGAAGAAATCAATGCGTCACTACTACTGCTATGAATAATAATAATAATAATAATAAAAACACTGATTATCTGCATTGGATCCATTCACGTTACCTTGCAAATCTGTGATGCATAGTGCAGCAGCTTTTTGGAATCAAAGCGGTCCTTGTGTTTGGTGAGATAATCCCTCAAGCTGCCAAAAGGGAGATACTCCATGATCAACCGGAGGTTCCTTCGTCCTGCAGGAAGAAAGACGTTAGGTGTGAGTCTAAACGCAGGCCTCGCCCAGGGGCACATCTGAGGAAACACAGATTTATTTGTTTCGTGGACATGGCCGCTAACGCCCTAGGCAGGAAATGTGTGGGAAACATTATTGTGCATTACAAAATCTTCTCGGGTGGTGATATCAAATCAAGGGACAGATGTGGGCCGAAAAACCAGCACGGGAAAGTTTATTGTGTCACTGGCAACATTTCTCTTTTTGAAAAAATGTAGGCAAGAAATTTTTGACAAATAAATACAAATATGTTTTATGGCAACATAATGCTGTTTTATTATACCTCTGCAGCCCAATGTTGGTTTGGTCATATTTTATTTTTATTTGTATTTAATATTTACTATTTCTTCATATTTTCCCTGTACAAAAATACGTGTGCATATATTACGTATATAACAAATTACATATCCAGATATTGGCTCCTAGAGATTCTACCTGAAAAGCTCCCAAGGTATAATTTGTGTAACAGAGACGGAGCATCCATAAGGACATGCGGTAGGGTAAATAATCGACCCCTCATTGTGACTTCCTGACCATTTCATACCTGCACTGTAGCACACTCCTTTGTATTTGACAATGTTTTCATGCTGAAGGGATCTGAGGATGTCGATTTCTCGCTCAAAGTCCCTCAGGTGCTCAGCTGTGCTGTGCTGGAGCTTCTTCACAGCCACCACCTCTCCTGTGCTGTCCTGCAGGGGGTCGTACCTGCACATCTCCACGCTGCCAAAGTTCCCCTGGAGTGTGTGATCAGAGGGATGTGGACATAAAAAAGCCGCAAGCAAACAAACTTACTGTTATTGAATGGTTACCTATACAATAACAAAATAACAAAAAAATCTTAAGAACAGAATAGATAACTAAATAAAAAACTGTCAGAGAAAGCAGACTGTGTCATGTTATCAGGATGTGATAATAACTTACTGTTAACACATACTGTCTAGTTAATATTGCAAGTACTGACAAACTAAATACTCTGAGGGAGACAAAAGGCCGTGCGATTAGTTCGATTCGTAAAACATAAATGTGCGTGTCTCACTTTGCCCAACTGCTTGAGGAAGATGAGATGCCTCTCCTCAAACTGGGCCGACTCCTGGCACTCGGAGGCCCACGGGAAGCCAAAGCCTCGCGTCCTGTTGGGCACCATGTCGCTCTCCACCAGCAGCTCATAGTCTGTAACAAAGATGCAATGTCGTCTTCTGCTAAGTCTGGATCAAATCCTAGACGGCAGATGTATATGTAGATGTCTTCCTACCTGGTGTGAAGAGACTGTTGAGATCCCTGATAATTGCTCTGAAGGAGGGTCTGTGTGAAGGCTCATAGTCCATGCAGCTGTTTATCAGATTGGCAAGCTCTGTCCATTTGGGAGCCGGCAGCTGGTGTCTGTCCTCATAGAACAAGTTCTTCTGCATGGGAAAAGAACAAAATTAAACCTTGAATGATTTCAGTTTAGGCTGGATAATGATTGTAAGGCCTGATATTTTAGGAAACATCATTATTTTCATTATATATACTCACTGTGCACTCATTGTGCTAAGCAGTTAATTTAGCACAATGAGGGAAAACTTCTAGTTAAAAAGTAGAAATCTAAGCTACTAATGGACATGTGACATTTATGTTCTCTCCTTTATTTTTTCCTGGGCAGTAGTAAGATGCTGAACTCTTCCTTTAATACCAATCATTCTCAATAATTACACAACAATGCTACATAATCAATATTCAGTTGTGACCTTTGAGCAGTCCAGTGTGCTGAGTGGTTTGTCTCCTCCACTGCAGATCTCCCAAAGGGTGGTGCCAAAGCCCCACTTGTCTGTAGCCAAACTCAGATTTTGGGGGTTTTCAATGCACTCAGGGGGCACCCACGGGATACGCTCCACCAGGACTAGAGCATGGACACGTGGAGAAATAGGAATTAGAAATTCACAGCTCAGACGGTGAAAGGCAAGGCAGTAGTTATGTTCCCCTTTGCATCACACAGGTGTGAGGTAAAAGCCCCTCAGGACAGGACATGAAACCATTTTTCTCACCTTCTCTGGGCAACACAGTGATGCTTATACCAGGGTCACTGAGCTTGATAAAGGGCAGACTTCCCGCCTTCCGATCCTCCTCTCTGATCAAAAGAACATTCTTGGCACACACGTTTCCATGAGTGAGGTTCTTATCCTCCTGTGTGCAGATGCGACAAGGACAGAATAGATTACCGTGTCACAAAATAAAAGGAAATCCAGTCTCGGTTACAGACTGGATCAGTTTTTATTAACGTTTAACTTGGAAAATTCCTTGAAAATTCCATGGGAGGATATGCGTCAGGAGTCTACAGCGTGAGAAAGCTGTGTGTCTTACCAGGTAGTGCATCGCCCAGGCCAGCTGCTTGGCCACTTCTAGCTTCCAGGTGATGTTGACGCAACTTTTGTTCTTTTTCAGATAGGTGTCAAGTGACCCAAATTTGCCGTATTCCTGCACCATCATGTCTGAGAGGGAGACAAGAAGGGAAGTTACTTATTTATTTACTACCGATCGTGACAAAAGTCTTCTCCACCAAACTCCTTCTACTGAATTCATTTAATCAGGTTGTGGCTTACTGTAGCACTTAGGGAGCAGACGGAAGTCACAACGTTTTCCCACCCCATGAGTCACTTTATTATGGGTACCCATCTTGTTAAGAATTTAAAGTCCCAAGGGAGAAATCAGCTTGCTTTGGTTTCTTGTGAAATGCTAAAGGCATCCACACACACTGCTCTGATGTGTGTGGTGGCATAATGATCAAGTCTACAGTGGTCCTTTACTGACTTGTTCATCCCAGGGGGCTTAATTCAGCCCAAACGGAAGGTAAAACACATAGCAGGTCAACAGATCAGAAACCTCCTGCCCTCTCTGTTTGATTGCCACATCTGCCTGATGCACTGACACAGTCTGACGTTGTTTTGCCTTAGGTCACAGCTCTCTTTGTTTTGATCCCTTATGGATATTCAACAAAAGTTTGGCCTTAAACTGACTGTATTACAGGGTGCTGGTGAGTAAAAACCTAATTTCTTCATTTGTTATCATTGCAGAGTTTTAAGTGTTTGTACTGGACACTTACTCTCATCTCTACAAACACACACGCCATAGTTGAGAAGTAAATGCTTGTGGGAGAGCTGGCTCATCATGCTGGCTGCTTCAAAGAATGACTGAGAAGAAGCAAATGAGAGAAGATGATTTTGAGTCAGTTAACTTGTTTATTTAATCAGATATCCTTTCCCACTGACTTAATTCTTCAGTCAGCAAGCCAACCTCTGAAAAGTTGCGATGGGTCTTGTCCAGAATCTTGATAACGACGTCTATCTGGTGTACTTCTCCGTAGTCTCCCAGCTCCTTTCTCACACCGCAAAAGATCTTGGTGAACGTTCCTTGGCCCAGACTGTCATTCTGAAACATTGTTTTGTTTATTGTTAACAAAAATACATGGGAAAGCACGAAGAGTGCATTTTCTAAACTGACCCCGATCAACATCCCATACTAACTGAGTCAAGATGTACCCCCAATTAATTAAAGCAAAGGCATAATGTCTCTGTCTAATAATAGTATTAAACAGTAAGGTTTTAGAACCTGAAGTCGTGTTTCTCTGACCTTAAAGATGAGTAACTGAATAATCAAACTCATTTTCAACATATGCAGTCTGGACTAAATGCTACATTACGTACTGTCTGAGCTGTGACTCAGACCAGCAGATTTGACCACATGGCTTTCATTTAATGAAGATTTAGCAAAACTAAATTATGATCAGGCTCTCTGTCTCTAGAGTATAGAGCCTCTAATGTTTCAGCAGATAAATATGTGCACATTAAGATTAAGATTGTATCTCAAGGGTGGTGTACCAAAGCTTTTAGCAAAGTTCAAAACAGGAAGCTTAAAAAAAAGTGTTAAACCAGCTATACAGTGGGCAAAAAACTATATAGTTATACATAAACAAAAACACCATGTACTGAGCTCTCTGATTAGTCAAAAGTCTTGTGACAGACCTGCCGTGGAAAACGGCAAATAACAAAACGACAAAATATGTTGTGATGGAAGTGGCTGTGACGCAAGCAGCGGCTATGTACAACACACTCGAGGGACTGCTATTGATGCTGAACTACAGTAGGCGGATCAATTTAGAGTCTTTTTGTTAACTGTAGGCACCTCACTGACCCTGCAAGAGTCCTTCTTGCTTCCACTGATTAAAAATGCAGACGTCCTACTGAGAGGCTTCCAGTGGCCGGGGTTAAATTACAATAGGTCTGCTTCTCATTTTATAGTTTAGCTTTTTAGTGTACTGTGTAATTACAAATAGTGCTGGACGCATTTACACTTCTACTTCTTAACACATCTTTGCACTAATGCAACCTGCTACCGTGGATGTTTGTGGGCTGACAAAAACTACTAAAGGAAAGAATTCATAGAGGGTTATCTTACAATGACAAGGTCCTCTTTTCGGATTTTGTGGAAGACCATCTGGCTGATGGTCTGTTTTTGAAGACAGGGAGAAAGAGGAACATCTGCCCCTTGATTATTTCTGCACACCAGCAGATTGGATTTATCTGTACAAAGGTGAAGACGGACAGAGATTAGAATCAATCAACATCACATTTTGACATTACATGTGATTACAGTGGGGTTATTCATTTTCAGTGTGTGACACTGTTGAATAATGCAATTGAGCAAATTGATTGGTTAGTTTTCTTGGCCCTTTAACAGAAACAGATTTGACTTTTGGAAATCTAATGAAGGTGTTATTGAATCACTGGTTTGTAAGTAACTCTATTAAATTCCAACATAGATACGTATAATGGTACAATGGCCATGTTTTGCTGTGGGCCAGCAGCAATAATTCTGCTGTTGTATGAAATAGTACTGATGAAACATATATTATTGATATATTTCTGTCAGCGATTAAACATTTCTCCAGAAATTCTCACATGCTGCTTCTCATTTGCTGTCGATGCTGTTTACAACTAAAAGGGTGACAACAGAGCTAAACTGTACCTAAAAAAAACTCAGACAGCACGTGTTTAAGATTAAAAGTGTGTGAATGAACAGTGTTGTAACTACTGCATTCCCCAGTTGTACTGTTGTCTAATTAAATCCAGCCTATCAATACACATGTTGTAGCATGGCGTCTTCACTGTAGCTGAAGCAGTTGTGCATTTGAGTGCACAAATAAAATGCAGTCTAGTGTCTCTGATTATGTTCCTAATCTTTTTATTTGTTACTTGTGGCTCATTTTAACATTTACAAATCTTGTCCTCGTTCATAAATCACGAAAAGGCTGTTGTAACCTATATTACATATGAACAACTGAGAAACAGACTCAACACTGTGGGAAGATCTTTATTGTGCCTCAGAGCAGACCCTCTTATCTTTACAATTGAGAGAATTTAAACACTGACCTCTGGGGCTGGGTGGGCAGCACCTGGCCAGCTGAAATGTGTACCCATCAGTGCGAAGTGCCTCCTTTTGGTAGCAATGCAGGAGCTCCTTGAGTGAACCAAAGCTCCTTTTGGCACCACTCAGGATGTACTCCCCTGACTCCGTTCTTGAGATCTGACAGTGCTTATAGTCCACCATAGCGTCATTCTGAAAATTAAAAGAAAAATCATGTCAAATCACTGTCCTGTGACACACAGGAGTTAAACCATACCACCCTTCAAATGTGTCACTTTCATTTACTTTAAACATCTCTCATTCCTACCTATTGTGCAAAAATGTCTTAATTGTAAAACAGTCAAACGTTAATGCTTTCATGCTTCATCTTTTTTGTGTGGAAATCAAACCTTATTGCTCCCTCTAGTGGCTGAAAATATGGTCAACAGTTTCATTACAGCGATGCAGCAGGTATTGTGACTTGTGGAAGTCTGGCAGTCTGCTTGGGTATACGTGATCACATGCAGAAGAAGCGATTGTGTAATGCTACTGATGTGAAGTGCGTGTGAACAAACCTGTCAATGTGTGAAGTTGCATGTGAGAAACACAACAGTACCAGTACTTACCCCCACCACAAAGGACATGAAGTATTTGTCATAGTCCTTGGGGCTGCACCGAAGGATGTACAGGCCCTGGTGGTTACCAGAGCGACGTAGCTTACTAATTGTAAACTCCATCCTGTGATCAAAGAGACAGAATGTGTCTTTGTGTTCCACAGCAAGAATGTGAATGATCTACTGTTGTGGGTGCATGATTCACTTCTTTGATCTGCTGTATTTGTGCATTCGTATGTTACTCACGACACAGGTCCGTGGCAGTAGCTCTGGATGTACTCAAGAAGTCTTGGTGGAGCCACCTCTTTGCACAGATAGTGATGGGCATCGGCGACCAGTCTGTAATATCCATCCACTAATGATACAAATGACTGGGCCTCTGAGAGCGAGTGAAACTCCAGTTCCTTCATGGTTGGATGAGTTGGAGAAACAATGCAGAGGAATCAATGTAAACAATAATCCTGCTACTCATTTATTCAGGCAGCTTAAAGTTTCAAATCCATAGACTTTAGACGTGTTCAAGTAAAAAGTTAAAACCAAACTGCGGATGTGACAGTAAACTATTCCACTTTTTGTCTTTGACTACTTTATTCAGATTCTTTTCTAAAAGGTTAATATCCTAAAGTGAGACGTGGTACACAGACAGTGGTAAAGATAAAGCAAAGTTATTATTTTTTTGTTACAGTCATAATAGTAGTAATAGTGGTAAAACAGTAGAAGTGTGTACCATACCATGATATGATTGTCCTGCTTGGTGAGGCTAACTATGCGAGTCTCTGCAGAGCCTTCCTTATTGCCCTGTTTGATGCTGATGTCAATCACTTCTGGGAAATCACAGTACGTCTGTAGCTCCTGAAGACACAAAGACACCACAAAATGGTCGTTTGCATTTGTATTAGAGCAAGAGGCACGGACTCATGCAGCCCCACAGCATCACACTGTGGCTGGTTGGTGATTTACAAATACATTGCCATGGCAACCTAAACCCATCTCCCGGTCCTCACCTCCTCTGATCTGTCCTCCTCCTTCCCTTTTGACCACTGGATGCCTTTGTTACCCATGACAACGATGGTAACCTCTCGCGATGAGAGGTCGGTGACTTGGAAGCGCTCAGAGTAGAGAGAGGGCAGCAGCATCTCCAGGTTCATCAGGTATTTGAGCTTGAGATTGCACACCGTGGCCTTGCATTCGCTAAACTGCTGGATGAACCTCTTGAAGCGATAGCGGATTCTCTTCCTAGTCAAGATGTTGTATTCCTGGATGCGGCTTTGCATGCATCTGGGCAGGAAGCGCTTGTAGCTAAAGGCAAAGAGGAGGTCAGGAGTTAGGTGGAGAGGCAGTTAGCAATAACAAAAAGAGGAGGGGGATGAAAAGACGGTTCAATGAATGCGAGTACTGTTTTCAATTCGAGATAACCACTTACAAGTAAGCATGAGTTAGATGAAAGAGAAATACAATAACAAATATGCGCAGGATGGATAAGCATAGAGAGATTAAATATTCAAGATGTGTTTTTAAACTGAAACATTATTTCACACAGAGATAATTCATTTAGCTGCATGGACACGCATAATGAAACTATCTTAATGCTCAATGTGAAGCCTGTCACACTGCTCTGAAATCATTATTCATAAGCTGTAGCACATACACACCAGAATACAAGCTCTTCTGTGTTAAGACTAACCAGATCAGATGGCAGACCTTTGATAAACCCTGTCTGGTATTCACTACTACTGGTCATAATGGCCAGTTTCTGAACTTCATATCCACATTGGATTTGACATTATAAATATGTATGTGGTCATTATTGAGTGTATTCTACCTGGTATCATTGTAGATGTCCACCGGAGACTGGCCACTCTCTTTGGCGAGCCTCATCATGTCCAGCACGGCCATGCCCAGACACTCCTCCTGGGCTTCATGGTTCACTGGTATTTGAACCCAGCCATTCAGAAAGTCGTTACGCCACTGGTGAAGGAAAAGAAACACAGGATGAGAAAAAAAAACTAATCAAATGATTTGAGGAGAGAGGGGGGGGGATAAACACATAAATGAATGTCTTAGTAATGGAGAGCTTGGACTAGAGGATTTATTCCCAGATTCAGCCCTCCCAGCAATCGGAGGAGAAATACAGGCATGACCACGCTTGTTACCGCGGTTCAGTTCAGGTTATTCACTAATGTGAGGTGTAAGTAGTCTAACCTGGACTGACCAATCGTTATTTAAAATCTGGATAATTACCTCAGCACTTTCACAACATCCAATGAGGAAAACAAGACTACAAGAACCTAGAGCAGCTAATCATGTTACCATCAAACACACACGTCCTTGAGGCTAACATTGGCTAGCATACTGCCGCTGAGAAATGTTAAAACTGACACACAGTCCTTGCTGAAAAACAGACACCCCGTGCTGATCACCTAACCTCAACCCTTCTCTCATCTGTGCTCGTTTAGCTGTTTGCTTTTAAGTTATTTTGTTTGTGAGCTTTTGCATCACAGTATCCGTTTTGTTTACATCCACTTCAAGTTAGGTTTACACAAGCTCATTTAAGATGGTGCACTCAGTGCTCTCTGATCAGGCCCGATTATCTGAATAATATCACGTTTGGGTTGTAAAAGTTCGAAATTAGAGAGAAGAGTATCTGTGAAAGTGTGTGATGAAACCTGATTTTCCACCTCCTGCAGCTTAAAGAGCCACTTGTTTGATTCACTGAACAGGCTTTCACTATGAAGAATCAGTAGAACCATAAATTTAAGTGTGAGTTATCAAAGAAAAACAAATGCATTGAATATTGTTTTGGATTTGGTTGCATATATTTATCAACCAAGTGATCAGTAATGGGGCAGTTTAGTATTGTCTCTTTTTTCTACTATGCTCTCATTAGCATTTGTGTATAGTTACTGTTGTGAGTGAGTCATTAATACTGTCATTGTAATGTGCTTTCAATGTGAAACTCCTACTATCACTCAGTATTTTTTTTATAAACCCATAAGCGGATGACTTGCAGGGGAGTGTGCACATGTTAAAATTTCTGTAGGTCAAAGTGTTGCCATATGTGGAACAGTGGGTACTGTAAAGACAAAGCTGAGCACAGCAGCATCTAGGAGATTGTGCACAAGCATATGGAGAAGAAAAAACTATTTCAAATCGACAAACACACACACAAAAACGAGAATGTGCATGCAAAGGCTTTATGAAACACACACCAAGCCCTGATACACACTTGTTCCCCATTTGTACTCTCTAAAACACTCTTACTACCCCACTTCCTGTTTTCTAAGCACATACAAAAGAATGGGCTGACACGACAGACAAGCTGGCAGTCAGTCAGAGACACAGGAGAAAAAAAGCAGTAAGTAATTATCTCCTCCCTGCAGTTCTGCTTATCATACTAAAAAACAAAGTAGGACAAAGAACAAAAGGTTGGCAGGTTAAGGAGGATGGCATGCTCTGGTGTCCACGCAGTTTAAGGAAATAAATTAAAATGTTCCACACTAAGAATGCAGCTAATTTAAGAAAAACACAAGCATACTGTACACGACCAAAGTTTCCATACATGCAAGACATTAAGACTAACCTGAGAAAATTGGTATGCCATGACACAATCATCCATGACAGGGCTTTCCATTCCTTTGGACGAGCCGTAACGATGGGCACATGATGAACTGCTGTGTTCATACCAGCCAGGAAAATAGTATCTGAACAGATGAAGATGACACCGAACATCAAATGAGAAAAGATATTCAAGCACAAAACAAACTGAGGATGTAAAGAGAAAAAAGAAGATAACAAAATTCTACCTGATTCTGAACAGCAGGTTCTCACTGGCTGAGTGCTGCAGTTTAAAGACGTGATTAGGAGGGAACCATACTCTGTCACTTTCCCTCATTAGGCCAAACAAATTGAAGTACACTGGACAAATCCCTGGAAAGGTAATGAAAACAAAGATGTATTTTTTAACAGTCAAGACTCACTCAAGACATTTGAATATTTACTATACAGGGACTCACTATAGATACTCTTACTCTGGCACTAAAAGGCATTCAAACACGATGTACATAGATAGGCACTGTTTTCCATTCACTGTGTACCCAGCCATGTGCAGTGTGGTGCATTCAGATCAATGGTATATTCATTATTATTTAAGTCTGTATTAAAATATTACTTTTCACAACTTTCCAGAGCCAGTTCCACAAAACAGCTGGCCAATATTTGGACATTCACAAAGTCATATATATACAGTATGTTACACCCCCACACACAGCTTGTGTTGTGATATCAATGTAGACAGCTTTGACAAAGACCAAAACCAATGCCTCAGTAGTGCATTTTAGTAGAGTTAGCATTAGCTAATAAGCTTCCCCACACACAGTCGGCCATTCACCTGTTTGCTGATGATGACACTCTTCTTTATACTTAATTTGATGACACCAGGGAAATTAAATTTAGTTTGACTGTTGATTTCAGCAATTGCTCATGTTGTCTCCCAAAGACTACAGACATGAGTACAGTTTTTTATCAGTTGTGCCAAGAGGGACTGCAACAATTGCTCATGTTGTCTCCTAAAGATTTCAGACATGAGTACAATGTTTTATGAGTCGTGCCTGTTGAAACTAGCAGACAGAAAATGTCTTTACGCAGCAGGAAGCACTCAAATGAGTGAAGCAATAGCATGAGGACAGGAGTGCTGCTAAAGAGGAAGTGTAGTCAGTCGCAAGGGGAAGTCAAGCCAAAGTACTAACAAGGTCAGTGTATATGTATAGGCAAGAACTACCTTGCATAATGTTTAGAACAGGCCTAATTAACCGAACGCACTGCAGATGAAAACATTGTATTTTAACATTTTAAGTTGTTCATAAGCTGTACCACATACACACCAGGTGCATACAGGTGTTTTTATTCAAAGGCCATACAGTGTAAGAGAACACCTAACAGTATTCGAATATAAAAATCTAAATGTATTAAAGATGACTGCTGGGGACGTGAATATGGTGCCAATGTGACATCCTGACCACTTGCATGAGCAGATTTTATCCTAGCACCAATCCACATAAATAGATGTCAAGAACAACAAAGAGACTATGGGGGTGACAGAAAGCAGAATAAACAAAGAAGCAGAGAGTAGAGAAGGGAACGAAGAACATGAGAAAAGCAACGGCACACATAAACATGGACAAAGAGAAGAGAAGACACATTTCTTGTTAGATAAAGAGAGAATGGTGGTGCAGAAGAGTGTGGCAGAATGAGATAGAGTTAGAAACTGATACAAAAACAAGGCTAGACAACTTCCTGATTTGAGTCTAGAAACAAAAGACAAGGAACAAGGCTGAACGTGCCGGTTTCACAGAGTATACAGTGGATTGAAACAAACAGCAGATGAACGAATGATGAATCTCATGTACAAGGAAATACACACAGAAGATAAGGTTGGATGCACATCTAGATGTGGCTCAAAGAATATTTCAAACATGTTGCAAACTAAATTATATAACAAGTTGTCTGCGTAAGATGTGGCCACCAAAAGCTGTCAGAACAACTTCAGTGGCATACTTTTAGAAGTTTATGAGTTCTGCTGGAGTGGAAAGTAAGCTTCAAACAAGCCTTTTCCACATTGTTCAGCCTAATATAGTTGATAATAGACCAACTGCTTATCCTCACTCATTTTTGGCCAAGTATGGTCCTCTAGCCAACTCCAGCAGATTTGAACTTCAGAGTGGGTTTGCTCAGTTGTCTGATATAAACGCTAATGCATTGTGTTTGGAAATTGACCAGTTTATGACAAGACTGGTCAATAATTATTTGTCAGGCAAATCAGACATGTGATATCTCTCTTTCCTGAGCGCAGTACCTGACAATGTGCCTTTTATTTCAAAGATCAATGTATATAATTGAAGAATAACATTAAACTTAATAATTAATGAAACAACTCCGTGAGAGTTACAAAGTTTTTCATCGAAGCGTCTCATTTTCTCTTCTATATTTCACAAATACAAAAGCGTAACTCTACAGCTTTACAGTATCATGGGAACCATCAACGACGTGGTGACAAAGACAGTTGCAACATCTGAACAGTGAACTCTTCAAGACGTTCTGAACATGATGGTGTGAAATGTATTGTTCAAATTTTATATGTCAAATCAGCAGCCAGTTATAGCAAATATATGTTTCACACCTGCCGTCTTTATTTTTTCCATTTGTATTTAATGGATGTTTTTTTTTAGTGACACATGAAGCTCTTATTTAGCTGCTGGCAGGTCACAGCTCAATGCTCAACAAATACACTTTATGTCACTCAAAATGCAACTCAGTTGTGTGCAAGCACAAGAACTGAAATCCTCTCACAACTCACCACATGTTTTCGCTGCAGTGATGCACAGTTCCTCCGCTACGTAATCTCCAGGTGGAAACGTGAGCACACTTTCTGAACGGCTGGTCCCACCCCTTCCTCTATCCTTCCCCAGGTAGTGAAGGTGGATTCTCAAACACGAGACATCCGTGTCCAGCTTGGGGTCGAGTCCGGTGGCTGAGTCGTGGTCAGAAAGGTCCCCAGTGTAATGTGCTGTTGGACTGGAGGTGGGCGGGTCCATATCTGTCAGCAGAATACAGGCCATGTGTTCCTTAGAAAAAACATTTACCTGTCAGGGGAGAAAGAGACAGATAAGTCAAAAAAGAAGTCTTAAGTTAACTGACAAACACATTGCTTACTGAATCATAATACAAATGATCCTGTATTTTGCCTGGCTACACCAAACTAACAAGTTGCAAGAGCCTTGATAAAAATAAAATAACTAATTTCATTAGAGATATAATCACAAAAACTGGAAATACAAACCACTGGTGACAAAGACAAGAGATCTTGACTTCTAAATGAAAGCGATACAGGGTAAAACAGAGACAGCACTTCAAATGTGTTACAGCTGATAGGGAGAGGTCAGCAATTGTTTGTGTTTTCAAGGGAAGGTAAGGGTGAGTAAAGTGAGTAAAAAACAGTGTTTGGTCAAAGGAAGCAGAGGATTTCATTTCTTGCAGAAAAAAAGGAACATTTCACATTTACATGAGCAAAATATCAAGAGTGAAACTGGATAGAGCAGCTACTTTATTCCTGTTTTCTACACTTACAGTGGCTTGCAAAAGTATTCATAACCCTTGAACTTTTCTACGTCATGATCAAACATAAATATATTTTATTGGAATCTTATGTGAAAGACCAACAAGAAGTGGCTCACATTTGTGAAGTACAATGAAAAGTTTTCACTTACAAAAACTAAAAAGTGTGGGGTGCAAATGTATTCAGCTCCCCTTTCTCTTGAGGGCTGCCAATTGCCCTCAGAAGTTGCCTGATGATTGATCGAATGTTGACCTAATGACTAAAAAGAGACCACCTGTGGGTAATCTAATCTCAGTACAAATACAACTGTTCTGTGGCGGCCTCAGAGGTTTGCTAAGAAAATATTGGGGAGCAAAGAGCATCATGAAGTCCAAGGAACACACTAGACAGGTCAGGGATAAAGTTGTGGAGAAGTTTAAAGCAGGTTTTGGCTATAAAAAGATTTCCCAAGCTTTAAACTTCTCACAGAGCACTGTTCAGTCCATCATCTGGAAACATAAAGCGTACGGCACAACTGCAAACCCACATGGATCTCGTGCGCTTGTCAGATGATACAAAAATTAAACTTTCTGGCCTGAATGTAAAGCGCCATGTGTTGGTGGAAAACTGCACATCACACTATCCCCACTGTCAAACATGGTGGTGGCAGCATCATGCTCTGGGGGTGCTTCTCTTCAGCAGGGACAGGGAAGATGGTCAGAGCTGATGGGAAGACGGATGGAACCAAATACAAGGCAATCTGCTGACAAAACGTCTTGGAGTCTGCAAAAGGCTTGAGACCGGGGTCGATTTTCACCAACATAAAGCCAGGGCTATAATGGATTGGGTTATTACAAAACATATTCATGTGTTGGCCCAGTCAAAGTCCAGACCGAAATCCAATCGAGAATCTGTAGCAAGTTCTGAAAACTGTTCACAGACTGCTGTTCATCTAATCTGACTGAGCTTGAGGTGGTGTTTTGCAAAGAAGAATGGGCAAAAAGTGTCTAGATGTGCAAAATACTAACAGCTATAATTGCAGGAAAAAGTGGTTCCACAAAATTGAGTCAGGGGGGCTGAATTCTTTTGCATACTGCACTGCAAAACAACAAAGACGTTTTGTATTTGTGGAAAAAAAATTATATCATTTTCTTTGTACTTCACAAACGTGTGCCACTTTGTGTTGGTGTTTCACATGAAATTCCAATAAAATCTATTTATGTTTGTCGTTGTAACGGGACAAAATGTAGAAAAGTTCAGGGGGTATGAATACTTTTGCAAGCCAGCATAGCATCACAACCGCACAACCCTTGCGCATTTTTGGAGACCACCACCATTTGGAATGGCTTAATGCAGATGCCTTCGGGTTTTTTTTCTCTCTTTCAGATAAATTAAAGGATTATGATAGTTTATAGCCATAAACTGTTAGCTGACAGAAGATTGTTTATCAGCACACAAAATTATATATGTCAGGCCATGGAGCTTAGAAAGTTGATTTCTCACAGAAGTTCTAGCCTCCAAACTATGTTTTGGTGAAATCAACAGCATTTGGTACTTTTCTCTGATCCAAACTATAATATATTAATAACCCAGGCACCACATACATGTAGTTAATATGTATTATATAGAAATGATTAACCCCTCTAAGCCTGTAAATCCCTGCCCCATTGTTCAAAGACTGCCATCCATGGAACACTGGCTGAAGAGGCCATCTCGTACCACTATCACAAAGATGGATGTAGCATTTGTTGTAAGTCATTTGAGTTTCATCTGATCTGGTGATGTTGCAGAAGAGCAGTTGTTGAGAAAGAGCACTTTTTGAGAAAGTTCAATAACATCAGTGTCAGTATTTGTTCTAAGGCTCTCACTCTGACCATATTTCTTGCAAGTATCTCGTATAAAGAGAGCCCAAGAAAGTTCATTTTGGCATGCAGTTTATTTATTTATTTATTTTTCCAGTTTCAGCTACACTGACTGACACATAATTTGGTTCTGATAGCCACAGTGAAATATCCTCCATGTTCCAAGACATCTGGAGAACACATACAGTACATTCCAGATTAAAATAGAAACGGACATAACCTTCATCTCCCCGTGCTCCCTGCCAAAAAAACAACATAAATTAATAACACGGACTTGTTCTGCTGCAGTTTAGATCAGATTTTCTCTAAGCTCTCCTCTGTAACTGACACAGCTGGGTTGTCCAACCTCAAGTTAATCTTTCAGTGGTTCAGAATGGTCTTGTCAAGTCAGGTCACATCTGGACAAGTTTGGACCTATGATAACGCAGGGCCCAGAAACAATAAAAGAACCTTACTCAAGGTGTATCATTCATATGAGACTACTGAGTTAATGCTACCTTAGCTGTCCAGGCCTAAAGAATAGATTAAACTCATGTATATAATTATTTCATATGAATAGGCAACATAGAGAATGTGTGGGAGAGAGGTTATTTTCAAATGTATTTATTCCTAGAATGGAACAGATATCAGTACTCAGTAAGCGTATTAAGTATCTTTTTAAGAAAAAACTTGGTTGTGACTATCCACACAAAAATGACCTTGTGTCGTGTAGCAACGTGAGTGGTTATTGTTTTGACTGAAATGACAGTGACGCAGAATAACAAATCCAACACAGTGGAAAGTTCACAGCATCTCACTCTTTAACTCTCCTTTGGTGTAGCAACAGCTAAAACGGATGTATAACAGCTGATAAAAGCCAAAAACCACAAAGAGGAAATGCTATAATAGAAACACAAACATCACATAAACAAAAATCCACAATTACAACTTGGAGATAAATAACAACAACAATATATTGTACATAAGACAAAATATCCTTCCTTAAAAGGAAAAAAAGAAAGAATTTCTTACATTGGTTTCAAGTAAATAATAAGAAAAATAAAAAAAGCAATGGTTGGTTACTGATAGGTTAGCGTTACAATGCCACCAACTACATACTCACTCTCACCTTACCCATCTAAGCATGTACAAAAAGCAGTTCCTACAGCGCTCTCAACAAATATATGTATGGTCCTCTTTAGAGCCAGTAATTAGTTTGACCATCATGGGCATCAACATACAAACATGCTGGACTCCATGGAAGATGATCTAGTCCCTATGTAGATAAAAAACATTCATTCCACACAATATATTATACACTAATAAAACTGAATTATGAATATTAGATTATATTCCTACAAATATGCCACTTATATCAACTACTTAAATACATGAAATCAAGACGTAACTCTTTGCTCAGAACAAATTCAAGTTTATACTATATTTATATTTCTCATATTAACTTTCTAAGTTAAATCAAACGCTCAAATACAATATATTAAAGAATGCATCAGAACACAGCTCTGTCACCATTTTGTCAGTGTGTTTACACAGCCAGACTGTTTATCATGAAGCAGACAGGCAGAGAGTTACACCAGTTTCTTGCTGTGTCTTATCTGGGCGTTGGTGGTAGTTGGAGTCCGGACTATCAGCTCAGCCATATTGCCTTTTAGGACTGCTCTCTTCCACTTCTAATGCTACATCCGCAATAGACACAGGATTGGTCTTGTTTTGATCGAGTCATATGGTCAGCAACTAAAATAACTAAAAACAATCCATTTTGGCAAAAAAAAAAAAAATATATATATATATATAAAACTTGATTGTACAGTTAAAGGTTATGTTTTACCATACCATGTTATGATGCTGTTTGTTCAAGATCACATTCTTAGGTAGAGGGCGACTGAAGTGCCTACCAGCAAGGGACAAGAACTTGCTTTTTATTTCGATTTGTAGTCAGAGCAGTTACCAATCTTGTTCCGAATTCTTTGTTTACAATAAGGTAAAGGGCACAGGACACTGTCATATCCTGTTCAGCAAGCACGTTAACATCACCGTTAACACGAGCTAACCGTCTTGTTTTCCACTGTTAATTGTGTACAACCTGTCGTCTCTCATCTCCAACTCAGTTCTTACATAACAAACACTTTTAACAATAACAGCTATGTAAAACAGTGTCTCACTGTCCATATAGCTGCTATCTACTTCACAAATACTCCAGAACTTCACAAACAATGGCCAGGAAACTAAGCTATGATAAAATACCAAGTAGATTTCCAAAGTTTTCTTAAAAACAGAACTTACTCACACACTTTGTCTGGTACATAAAAATCTGTTTTTCAGAATTTTTTGATGATCAGATATGTTGGACAGATATGTCCAAAGCAATAAAATTTTACTACAGGTTGTTTTTCTTCATCCTTGTGTTTTCGTAAATTTAAGGTTATAACAAATATAATGTTTGATTTAATCTTATGATAATGTCTTGTACAGATACCTTTACCAAAAAAAAAAAGTATAATGCTGTCTTGAATATGCTGAGTTAAAAAGTGAACATGAGCCTACTATAGTATTTCTTCAGCCAAATTAACTAAACTAACACTTCACTGTTGCTCTGCACTACCACTGGATTACTGTGATACTGGAGAACTGAGAAATACTCTGAACCGCTCTCACTCCTGCACCAAGGGCTAAATTGAAATTGATAAATCATATAATTGCAGACAAGAGTTTGGGATGAATCAACAGGCAATCACTAAACCAAAAAGCTTTTAGGACAAAGCTGCAAACGAACTGAGAACTGAAGACAGAGAGTTCTAACCACAGATTTTTCTCGAGTCACAGTTTAGATGCTGAGTCAGGGGAAGGAGACTGACACGAGTTGGTCGGGGTTGCCCTTGTGTGGTCGCTCTGTCCTGCTGTGAGGCTGCAGTGGAACTATGTCATTAGTGTTTGGTGAGGCCTGGCGCAGAAAAGGTGGGAAATGCTAGCCAGTGGAAAATCCCTATAATAAAAGGAGACTACTGTGGAAGCTATGACAGGAAGGAAGGCGCTACAGGTTTCCAAGGCTAAGATGGATGGAAGAGCACATAAAACTGGTGCAGCCCTATGACTGAGTAATTGCTGCTCACTGATGGAACCAGCATTAAGATATTTGACTGTGGCGCTAAAGAATTTGCTTGGTTTTTGCCATCCTGACCCACAAAAACATCAACCTTGTTTCTGGCAACGCTGAGAAAATATTTTGAAACAAACTGTATGTGTGACGCAAGTACCTTTCCTAAAAGCTAGCCGCATGAAACTGACACTGCAACAAGAGTTTGTTGTTGTTGTTGTTGCCAGATCACAAAAGTTTCACACAATCAAGTTACCAACTAGGCTAAAGTTAGCCTTGAATCAGAGGTATCTCTGTTACAATATGTAGCTGTGAATCTAGGGATGAGTTCCACCCAAGTCAACATCTACACCACAGAGCTATTTGTAAAGATATTGTTTAATAGAGTTTATTTATTTTGTTACAACCAAGTTTTTTTTAGTTCCTTTGGTATTATTTATTTAGCACAACAAAGATGGCTTTACTGTTATGTATAAAATAAAATTTGGCACGGCGAAGTGACAATCAACAAGTTTCATTAATCAAAACATAACCGAAGCAATGACCAATAAGAGCTTCACATACATTTGACTGACACAAGCACAGTTATGATTCCTACCACCAATTCACCATGTTGATAGTGGATTGTCAGGTGACCATGGTGGAAACAGCAACAGGAAGAAGAGCTAGTTATTTAGTTTTTTAACTTGGAAACACCTGTAAAAGCATTTGTAAACCACAATGTCTGGCCAACTGTCAGCTACAAAGCAATTGTTAATATTTGCCAATGAAATTTCAAGTCAGAAAGCCAAGCCAATTCAAATAAACTACATTAAAAAATAAATAAAATCTTGATGTAACTCTGTGCGCAGAACAAGTTTATTTTATTTTACAAGTTTATAACTAAGGGCAGAAACTGAGGCATGTGGACAGATAATCCTCAGAGCTGTTGGTGCTGCCACAGACTCCTCAAGGGCCTTGTAAATGTCAATACTCAATACTTAACATCACTACAGCACATACAGAGAAACCCAAGTATCCCACATCACATAATTATGACAAACCTGGCTTTGTCCTGAGCTTCACTAGTTCAAAACATGACCAGACCTCTCCCCAGTCCGAGCCTCCCAAAAGCGAGGGGAAATCCCCTCAAAAACACTCAACTAAAAGGGGAAAACAGAAGAAGAAACCCTAGATACCTACTTTTTCCACTGTATGAAATGTGCACAGTAGAGTGTGGTGCTCTATCAGTCTCCTCAGTGGCATCAGCCACCTCACAACCAAAAACAGCTGTGCTTATCACAATGTGTCGACAGTTTGAGAGGAAAATCCAGGCTGACTTATCAGTAGAAAAATACTGCTTGGAGGTTTGGAGCAGCACACATGAAATGTAGCCAGAGACAGGTGGTTGCTTTTTACAAATAAGATGCTCTCATTCAACTGCTATGGGGTCTCTAATTTAACCTCTCACCTCTTTTATAGGTCCTCTTCTTGCTTAAGTGAGCGGTTTCTTTTGCTGACGCTGCTATGTGCCAAACAGAGTCTGCTGGTTGCACATTTGTTAATGAAATAATTTATGATACTGCGGAGTCACTTGCATTGGACTGACTGGAGGCTTCAAATGAGCTCTACAATTTAAAGATCCTGTCAAACAGTGACAGCTTGGGGAGTTTTTCATCGTACGAATCGTGACTCTGATAACTAGTACATACTCATACCCAGTCATGCTGTGTAGTAAGTAAGTAACCACACACCAGTATACTGAAGTAAAATATGCTATCTGTTGCGAAAACCCCTGTTTGTTCTCAGGGAAAATATATCTTATATCTATGGGATACAATCTCTAGAGATGCAAAAAAAGAGCAAGCAAACACTATGTGAACCAAGTTGTGTGTAAAGTTTACGCTGTCCTTGAAGAGACTGATTAACCCAATTCCAGTATACTGATGTAACCCTGTATTCTCTAATGTTTACACTTCCCCAGAAATGTCTGTAAAACATAGCCAGGCAAATCTTTGTGTATTTATGATTTGAACACATAGACACAGCAGTTCATTGTCACGAGACATGTGTCTGCACACAAGTCTGTATGTTGATGTACCCTCTATTCTGTAGAGACAATGTGACGCTTTGTTACAACTCTTGGGTAAAGGGAATTTCAAGCAGTTTTATATTAACAGAAACATCTTATCAAGTTGAAGTGACTGTTTGTCTGTTGGAAGTTTTCTGCACTTTGAAAGAACCTCACATAATTTTAACAGTGACTAAATGTTATGGTCTGGGGATTTTTTTTAAAACAAAAAACAAAAAACAAAATTCAAGGCAGTTTAGCACAAACATGTCATTTAACCAGGGCTGATCATATTCTTCAGTCATGCCTTTATATCTTAAAAATATATTTCACATTACATCATGATGGAAACATACAGGACAGAGAACAGATTATTATAAAGAGGCATTTCCTTTCACTGCTGCACATGGTATGTGTGCACATGCAGATGCTTGTGTTTACTCAGAGCTGGCACTGGCTATGCTGACAGAACAGAGTTGCTGTGTTTCGAAGCTATAAAACACCATGATGGCAAAGACTTTTTAAAAGGCGTCAGTTCCTAACAACAAAAAAAATGCTACCGCTTCAAATACTGCAAATGACAGTAAATCACTAGCTATGAAATGCGATGGCATGGATTTTCAGTCACGTGTGACAAAGTCAGCTAAGCTGCCTCAAACAACATTCTCCAAAAGATAAATGAATCATGGCTCCAGAAAACACAGGTCTACTAACATTTCATTTTACCCTAAACCACACCACAGCGTGGGATGTTTTCTTTCTCTTGTGTTCAGATCCAGCCACAAGTGTCTCTGTGAAGTGTTTCTGGCACTCATCAGATTGTAACTAACACTACTTTAACTATTTCAAAACATGGAAAAACCAGTTGCTCTTTCTTTGCTGTTACTAGGCGTTCCATTTTAAACAATATTTCTTTTCTCCACTGCAGTGGCTGCTAGTACAACTCTTTGTACGTGACCTGAATGTTACACATGATCCCCGAGGCAATACTAATGTACTTTCCCCATAACATCGCTGCGCCACTGATGATATACTTCCAGTAAAGACCTAAATAAAATGCTAATTTGGTTGGTGCATTGATAAATGAATCAACACTGCCTACATACAAATGCAACATTAGATTGTTTTTAAAAAAAAAGAAAAAAGAAAAACAGGATTTTTGTTTCTTTAGAAAATGAAAACAACATAAATGCATAACAGGACTCTATTTATATCATGTAAAACATCAAAATAGATACTAAGCATAGCCTTGTTTGATAACTGTTAGTATAGTATTTTACTCATGCAGACCAGCCCTTTACACAGTATCCAGTCAGAATTAGAATCCATATTAGTATTATTTGTCAGAGATGATTAAAAACTTCAAACAACTTCCTCTCAAGAACAAGAAAACATCGCCACTAGTATCTAACCTTAACTTGAAACCTGACTGTTCTAAGAAACTAAGATGACTTTAATCTACTGTAGCATCCATTGAAAGTGTTTAAGAGCGCTTCTGATGCAAAGATTATTAAAAATCTTAATAACCTCATAAAACAGCTCCAGTTATTACCATGTGCTCTGGACCTCAACACTTGCATTGATTCAAATCGAAGGTGACTTTAACTACACTGGAGCCTGGAAGCCTCGCATAATTCCCTTAGCAACCCTTTTTGCAAAATAAAGTTGGTCTGGTGTCACTCTGTCAGGACTGATCATGATCCAGCCAAGCTCTGCAAGGCCAGGCAAACTGGCAGTGGTGTGTTAAGCTTGGAGTGTGACTGTAACACGCTTTAAAAGAAACACATAACCATTTGGATTAATGCTACCTTCAAATGGTATTATAGAAAAGAAAGTGTGAACGGTCCGCTTCTGTGGCATTTACAAACTCAGGACTGCATATTTTTGGAGAGGCCTGTGTTAAGAGTTGTAATGTGTTCGCTGACGTTTCCAGAAAATGCGTAAGTGTGTGGCAAGTTAATACGTTTTGTATTATAACTGTGGAAAATGTTGATGTTCCCAACAACCTCATTTTTAATCACACCTTTACATTTCCTACATTGGTTTACAGTCCTGCAACTGAGAAGCATTTCTACCTGTGCATTCTATTCATGCCACTAAAACGCAAGGAGGCAACTCGTCAGCTGTGCTGAGTTTCACTCCGTACTTCACACAGCGGGAACTGAGCAGCTCATGTTGGAGCTGAAGTTAATAAATGTGGCACAGTCAGTTTCAATGAAATCACTGCAGATCAGGACACAGAGAAGACATCTCATAGGACAGTGTGTTGGAGGCCGAACAAGGGAGACCTTTCTATGCTTGTCCAGCTGCTGAGTCCAATGTACTTCGGACCAGCCCCAATCAATATGAAGCATAGTTACATTTCTGTGGAGGCTATGCCATAGGCTATGACACAGTGACATACAGCATAGAGATGATACACGACTATAAACTAACCTTAAAAGTTGCCTAGCAGCAGCTCTCTCATGGCTTGTAAGCCATGATGATACAACCTGGAAGCCAAACATTTCGTGTAAACGATGTTGAAACCTTCCTAACCACAAGCTCATGAGTTCCGCTTCAAGGCCACACTGGACCCAGACCAATAAAAAAAAGCAGGTCGACCAACATCGGTTTTTCATCAGTGTTGCACAGGTGACAGCACAATATTATTGTCCAAAAATAATATTCAACAATGAGCCATTTTTAAAAAAAAAAAACAGTTCATGCAAACAAAAGTAAAATCTTTAAAATCAAATTGAAAATAAATTAATTGGATCTTTATCAAAACAAACTGCTCATATTATGTGTTTATACTGATTAAATAGGTCACATACTGTAGGCATACTGATGGCAGATTACAAAAACACAACATTGTTAAGAAATATCAACAAACCCATTTATTTGCTGTTACAATAGCATGCATTAGCTTGTGTTGGGATAGCAAACATTAGCTTAATTAAGCTACCTGAGTGTAAATATGAACCTATGCAGAAATATCACACCTGTAAGCAGATTTTTCATCTTAGTCGAAGAGGTAACTTGTGGTTTCTATTTTTTTCCCCCCTTTTCTTTTTTTCTTTTGAAGTCCGAGATATGTGTTCAACTTTAACACAGGTAAAGTTTTTACGCAGTTCCTCAAACGTACAGTTCAGCTGTCAGAGACCACAAGTAAGCTAATTTAGCCTGAGCTGCCCTTTCTAATTAAGATAACTGTATGTGGTGTCATCTCAGGACTCGACAATGACTAGTTGTATCATACACACACGTACACACACACACAACTTACTGTGCTTGTTCTGAGGTGTTGCGGCTGTTTGAGTTCCCCAAAGTCGACACAGGTCTATGTCTGGGTCTGTAGTCCGGGACAGGGTCGACTTGGACGTCATTAGCGAGCGAAGCTACGGACCTAACGGCTCACGTAAACGGCTTGTCAACAGAAGTACCGTCGCCTCGTTATTTTTCCCATGTTGTCCGTCCCGTTACATCTTCTCCCGAACTATTTGCTCGTCACACCCCGCAACTTTTCACGTTTCCTTATTTCTGCTCGACATGCTCGCCTTTAGGTCAGAAACTACTCGTCTCCTTCTGCTACCTTAATTCTCCCGGAGTTGCCTCCCGTTATGAGCTGCACTGTGCGCGCTGGTGATGATGATGATGATGATGATGAGGGCGGAGCAGGATGCCTCCAAACGGTTTAGGCTGGTTTCTGCAGCGCTGACAGACTTCTTCCGTGTTTGACGCGGAAGTATTCTCTTACTTGAGCGACATTTTTTATTTTTTTTCTTGACATCCTGGTGAAATGGAACTAAGTACCTTTACTTAAGCACTGTATCCCAACACAGTTTTAAGGTCCTTGACTAATTCCATCACTGCTCCGTTAAACTTCTACTGTAACATTTTCCTCAAATAAATTTCTTGACATCAACTTCGCACGTACAGCAATGAGATCTCTCTTTTTTTTTAATAGTCCTGGCTCCCTTCTTTTTTTCCCTCCACACTGCTGACTTCAGGCACCTCTCAACCAGCTGACATCTGCAGATCTTGTTTGATGACTCATTCAGGACTTTGTGGATCTAGTGCCCAGGAAACCCAGGAAAATGACTTCCACAGACACAAACATACGCCACACACACACCCGTGAACATCCAGGGGCTGAATATGAAGATAGTGGACATGGCCTTATGAGGGTGTCCTGTGGTGTCTGGCAACAGAATTTCGGACTCTGTGGATCAGGCTTGTTCCAGTGCATTCCACAGATACTTGATGAGTTTGAGACCTAGGGAATTTGGAGGAGTTGTTCCTTTGTGTGTGTGTGTGTGTGTGTGTGTGTGTGTGTGTGTGTGTGTGTGTGTGTGTGTGTGTGTGTGTGTGTGTGTGTGTGTGTGTGTGTGTGTGTCTGAGTCAGGCTGCATCCTGCTGGGAATGGTTGCTGTCATCAAGGAGTGTCACTGCTATGTGGTGGGGCTGTCTGCCTGGTCTGGTCTAGGTGGGCTGTACATGGTCTAAGTAACATTCACATGAATGTCAGGTTCAAATGTTTACCAACAGTGGTTTTTACTTCCTCCGTCAGTGGTTTTAATGTTGTGGCGAATCGATCTATGTACCTGGGTGCCCATCTGAATAAAAAAACAGACAGGACTGAACACGCTAGTGCGCTCTATAAGAAAGGCCAGAGCAGATTCTACCTGCTACGGGCAATTAGGTCCTTCAAAGTGCAGGGAGCATTCCTGGGGACTTTTTCTGACTCTTTGGTGGCATCAGCCATCTTCTATGGAGTGGTCTGCTGGAGTGGGAGCACCTCTGCGGCAGACAAAAAGAGAGCGAACAGACTAGTGAAGAAGGCCATCTCTTGAGCATGTGGAAGTGATGCGGGATCGGAAAACCAGTCCCAAGCCCTTTGTGGTCACCTCATGAGTAAACCATGAGGTGGCAAGAAAAAGTCCAGTTTAACAGGAATACACCTTGAGCAGAGCCGGAGGAGACCCATCTGCTTGAGACCAACCAGATAGAGAGGTAGGCCAGAAGAGAGCAGCTGAAGCAAGCAGGTGAATTCATTCATGCATCTGTATGCAGCAAATATACATGTTACAGATACATGATGCCAGTTGATGCTTGGTACGAGGAAGACTGATAATAAATTTTAAAAAAAAGAATGAAATAAGCCAGCAGTGAAATTATTTTGTTCAAAGGCTTAGTGGGCGTACGTAGCGCTTATAAATGTACTGGTACAAGAATAAATACGAGCTCACATGCACAAAACTATGTCAGCGACAACAGCTGTGACAAATGTAGCTCCTAATGAAGTACTTTTACCAGAGTGCTGCCAAGTTCTCACAACGCCAGTACATGACAAGACATGCTGATTACATCCGCCAGTTAGACCACGAGACGTCCCTTAAAATACAGAGGAAGTCGTGACAAACTTAAAAAAGATTGCAACATTACTACTGTTTTGAAAGTGACAGCAAACTGTACACACAGTCAATAGATACGCGTAAAGGCCTGTCTGTGTTTCAGCCCATCTCGCCATTCATTTGTAATCCCGAAATGTGAAGCGACTGCACAAACAGGCAATCTATTTGATTCTTGGGGCAATGTCCCGCATTAGTCCATTTATTTTCCTATAATTGTGTGCACATACCATTTAATAATAGAATTTGGCATTGCACACAGAGAGCAACTCCCCATTTTGTCATGCAAATTCAATGCAAACTTAATCCGAGTGTGGATAGTGAGCTGCACTTCAGCCTGCCTGATTCAAAAAAAGAGAGCACTCATGGAACTAGAAGCGGCAGAGGTCTTTGGCTGTCCACATGTTGAAGTGGGCAGTACCAACGTACCAAACACCTGGCAGAGAGAGCTGCACCTTGCACAAGGGCCCGTCGCCATCGGGATGAATCGACCTGTAAATTGCTTGAAAAATCCCTGCTCAGTCCAGTATGAGTCTGCAAATTAAGCACATACTCTGCAACCACTCCCTGAAGTTGCTCATGTTTTTTCGTGTCTGATAAATGATGTGTTTTGGAAAGGGTGTTGTTGCTCTGCTGCACTAAATCTCAGGCGCAATGGCAAGAGAACAAACCAGGTCATGCAGATGATCGGAGAACAAAAGGTTACACTTGCATCATAGGGCTATGGATTTAGGACAGAGACAGATTTGACAAAACAGAAAGAAATAAAGTAATAATGTTAGTCCTGTTTTAACCCCACTTTCAAAACAAGAGAATATAAATATTTACTCTGTGATTTGTAACTTGATGAATGGCTGAAAACTGGTGATATTGCTGATTATACAGAGTCATCCTTTGGCAGGATAACTACAAGAACTGCACTTACAAAAATAGATGGATGTCTGGCCGGCAGACATCATGCTTCCATTTGCTTGTCATCTGTGAAAACACTTCAGAAAAACAAGGTCAAAATCAAAATCCTCCTATGTTGGATGAAACCACAAGAAATCTGCTTCTATTTCTCCTAATAGGATTCATGAAGGCCGAAAACCACTTCAGTCAATTGAAACAATGTCACTAATGCCTAAAAATAGTTATTCACAAATACTGCACAGTATTGTCTTCACGCAAAGGATGTTGCAGCTGCATGGCTGTTTTTAGTTTTAAAAATCAACCCTAAGTTCACTGAGCCTACTTCAGCGGCCTATTAGACGTTAAAAAAAAATCGATTGTTAAATTTAATGAAACGCCTTTTTACCACAAAAGTTAAAAGGCTGCATCTGTGTAGTGTTTTCTACTTTAACAGACAAATACATGTTATAATTTACCTCACTTAATTAAAACATCAACTCACCTTATTGCACTGCAGATGTATCAGGCATAACATTATGACTAATAGGAGAAGTGCCCATTTTGTGACATTACAATGTTCTGCTGGGAAACGCCTGGCATTCATGCAGATGTTACTTAGACATGTACCACCCACCTAGACCAGACTGGGCACCGCTACCCCATAGCAATGACACTCCTTGATGGCAGCAGCCATCCCCAGTAGGATGCAGCCTCTCAGACACTCACACAAAAACAGTTTAGGAACGACTAACAAAACATGAAAAACAGCACAAGGTGTTGACCTGACCTTCAAATTCCCTAGATCCCAAATTGATCAGGTATCTATGGGATGATCTACAGAACCCAAAGTCTTTCTGTTAGCAGACACCACCCTAAAACGGCCCATGTCCATTCCCTGATAAGCCAGCACCGTTTTGAAGGCACAAGGGAGACCTACACAATACTATGAAGGTGGTCATAATGTTATGCCTGATCGATGTATGTAGTAGATAAATAGTTGACAGGTCATGCAAACTGAAATGGTACACAAAGTCAAACGAAACAGTCTCTTATTTCCAGATGTGCCCACACACAGGATGAAGAATCTAGACTGTGCATGATCACCACCATGTGGCTGGTTTTTGGCATAGCACCATTTTATTTCTCTTTTTCTGGTGAACTTAACATCCTCCTCATTTGGTCTCAGGGCCGCTCGCAGCTTGAGCAACAACCCGGGTCAACTAAAGGCACTGAAGGGGTTAATTAGTTCACACAGGCAGTGCTGCTCATGCATTTCAGGTCCTCAGCGGAAAGCCAATTGAAGTCAGGATGGCTATTGCTTCACAGCTGAAAGATGCAGCTCGTCCTCCTGCATGTATAGACGCAGTGTCGTCGCTATCAACGGTAGAGCTGTTAGGGGGATTTGGACGAGTACAGAACCTCTGATTAACCAAGTTAATTGTGTTTCTTGAACCAAGGAAAGCAGCAGTTCCAACCACTGGATCCATTATGACGGGATGAGCCTGCATTGCGAGGTGGGGTTGAGTCTTTTCGGTTGTGTGTGTTGTCTCTCTAGCATTTACTGCATGTTTAGTTTAGATACTAAATGTAAGACCTGATCCACCTCATCGTGAGGCTGCTATGTGGGTGTTGTGATTTGGCTGTAAATCACTGATGTAGGCCTAATGCTGCACCAGGAGAGCCAACACATTAATCAAATCCTTTAGAAAATGGATTCTGATTAATGCTCAGATTCCTACTGTATACTGTAAAAGGCATGCAGCTGAAGATAACAGATATGTGATCTAACTGTTCTTCTGAATCCAGACAGACCATCATGCCAAGCTCCTCTGACGTTCTACGGTTTAGTTTACCAACCTATGGGGACGCCATCCTCAGCAAAATGAATGTTCTGAGAGAAGAGCATCGATTCTGTGATATCACGCTCATCCTCGGGGGTCCACAGCGCCCCGCCGGCCAGCCCCTCCGTTTCCACGGTCACAGAGTGGTGTTCGCAGCGTCCTCAGACTTCCTACGTGACCAGTTTCTGCTCCACGAAGGCCGCGCAGAGCTGAGTGTGGGTGTTGTTTCCAGTGCGATGGTTGCTAAGGCGCTGCTCGTGTCCTGCTACACCGGACATCTAGAGGTGCGGCATAAACAACGAATGTTTCTCTGATATATTTCCAGTTTAAACACGTTCATATCAAGTTTTTCAAATTAAACCCAATGAAAAAGAGTTTGGGAATGAAATTATAAACAATAAGGAATAGATAGGGAACAACAAAGGATGAGATGTTGTGAAAAAGCTGCTTAAAGTGTTGAACTGGGTGAATCTTGTATAGTTTTTCTTTGTTTTAACTGGTTTATCTATTGCTGCTAAGCAGGTCCCTCTGACAGAGCTGGTGAGCTACCTGACTGCAGCCAGTGCACTCCAGATGAGCCCAGTGGTGGAGAAGTGCACCCAGGCAGTCTCCCAGTACCTGAGTCCCACTCTGGATTTCTTGAAACTGAAGAGCCTCTCAGAAGAGAAAGAAATCCAGCAGCCAGACAGCAGCTTGCCAAGTTCCACTTTTAAAAATCTAACGGAAAAGGATGCAGCCCAGCCCAGCTCTAGCGTCCAGGAAACCACAGAAACGGGAGCGGGAGCGGTCACAATGCAGTCCAAGTTGAGGGTCAGCCAAGATCCCGATGTAGACAGAGAAGCACTGGGGGACATCAGACAAGAGAAGAATCTTGTGAAAGCTACTGTAGATATATCTGAAGAATCAGCATGTTGTCTTGACATGGATTCAGAGGAAGGTGGAGACGGTCAACCCTTTCCCACAAACGACCGTTTGTTTCATGTTCAAGGCGCAGTGGGGGCTCTGAAGTGTAAGCTGCACCCTCCCGCCGTTATCCAAGACCTCATTTCCTCCACGGTCTCCACAATCAGAAAGAGTAAAGAATTAATGGACTCCCAGAACCAACATGAACAAGAGCCAACAGAGGAGGAAAACACGTACACACCGACAGCTCAGCTGCAACAAGATGAAAACCTCCCGTGCTCGAATAATTTTTCCCTCTCAGGAGCACACGTCCCAAAGACTCATATTACTGCACTTGGCTCCGACTGCACCGTGGTCCAGAGGCCGTACCTGTGCAGGAGATGTGACAAAGTCTTTCAGCATCTAGAGAGCTACGTAGGCCACCTGAAGGAACACAGGCGGTACTTCTGTTTGGTCTGCGGCAAAGGCTTTTCCCAGAGGAGCAACCTGACTCACCACATCCACGTGCACACCGGTGTGAAACCATTCAGGTGCCCGCTGTGCCACAAGACGTTTGCACAGAAGGCCACACTGCAAGACCACCTCAACCTGCACACTGGGGGAAGACCCATCAGATTTAACCACGATACCGTGCATCGTGCAGATAATTCAGGCCTCAGGCGCCACCTGAAGGAGAGCCATGGTAAGAGTGGCCTGCAGAATGTGCAGATCTAGCATGGACCTTACTTCAGGGAAACAAAGACATTTTAATATTGTTGCTAAGATTTTCTTTTGAATAGTTAAACAAATACTGATGCACTCTTCCCATCGTGCAGATTGAGAAGTAAGCAGTGGATATGTTTGTATTTTAACATCTGCTCTATATGGGTGAATTAAGTGCTGCAAGTGTTATTGCCTTGTATGTGTCTCATCGAGGGCTGAGATGGAAATTGTTTCCAACAATTTTGGCAGCGCTTCAACAATTGTGATGGGTACAGACGGCAAGCTGCGTGTCCCTGTTCCCTGCACAACCAGGGACTGTTCTGCTTTAAGAAGCTGAGCTAACTTAGGTGTGCGAGCAAAAAGATTTAGCAAAGGTTTAAAAGGAGTGCTGTAACTGTCGATAAAGAAATAAAAAGTTTTAAAAAGGCAATTTCTTGAGAAAGATCATTTACCACACGCTGGATAGACGGAGGGTGTTCACGGACAAGCGCCGCTTCACCGACTGACCCCTCTGCAACTGTGTGCAGCCAACTGAGCATGCAAGTGAGTGGGCTCTCCCTCATGGCTGAGAGGATTTCCGTGGTCTCTCGTTCCATTCCTTCCTTTCGCACGTTATCCTTTCGACCCAGAAATGTCATCGTTGCTCATCTTTCTCAATGGAACACTAGCCTGTGGGCATCTGAGACGCCACTGGCTCTAGGTGCAGACGATCACTGAAGGAGTGCTTTGTATTTGACACAGAAGTTCAGGCTGATGTGTTTGTGTGTGTGTGTGACAAAGGAAGAATGCACAGAGATAAAGAGATATAGATGAAGTGGCTCTACTTCCACTAGCATTAAAAAGAAATGCACAAATGAATGCATACGCTTCCTCAAAGCTATTTGCATACAATGCATAAACACACGCAACTTTCTTATCTGAGAACAAAATAAGAAGTTCAAGGATGCTCTAATTTCAGATCCTCAGGAAATTCCATTCATCCAGGATTGCCTCTTCCTGTCAAAGTAGGTCAAAATACATACATGTGCATTCAGACACAGCTTCATATGTAAACACACATACACGGACTCAGAACATGTGGCTCTGGGGGCGCCTCCATTATGGATGAGAAGTCCAAGAGGTGTGCAGTGTGACAAGGATGTAGGCAGCAGGGAAGATGGAGGTTGAAGAACTAGACAGAGGGATTGGGATGGAGAGAGTGACGAAGAAATGGATTATTTGTTGGTCTTGCATTTTAACCTTAGTAGGTATACAGAACAAGTGCATGACTGTGACTGTATTTAGGAGTAGGTTAAGTTTGGGAAGATGTTAAGATTTAGCATGGCGGTGAGATGGCATCACTTGCTCTTCTTTCATCTAAACTCGCTGCAATGTCGCAAGTTGTGAAGCTCACTGTGTGTGACTTCCACATTAGCTCCACGAAGAAGCTCGAACAACAGATTGAAGCTTTTCTTTTAAAACTATCAGAACAGCAACTGTGCAAAAGCAGGCCCAAGTGCCATGCTGGAGCCTTTATGGTAGCAAGTTCGCGTGCTCACATTTGCTAAATAACAATAGTATCCACAAGACACAGTTAAGATGGGAAATGATGGTTTCTGACGACACAGTCCATCTTCTGAATATAATCTGGATCAAGTTTTATTTCGACTTATTTACCAGCCGTCTGCAAATGTAACTAATTAGTGGCACTTAGAAAAAAGTTGGAGCTCATCAAAGTTGCAGTTGGATTTATCCGTTGGGGACCATAAATGTCTGATTATGAAAGTTTATGACATCCAGTTGTTGTTGGTGAAGTAGGAACATGATGGTTTGCTCACTCTGAAATCTCAAGTAAGTATTTGGTTTAAGGGTGCCATTTAGAAAACACTTTTGCATTACTGCTCACAGCTGTCAAGCCCACCCACCCCCACGCACACACATTTTTATTATAAGCAGCCACATTCACACACAAGGGGGGAGGTCTGTGACAGACGGGCAAAAAGAGTCACGAGGGAGAGATGAACTAAATGCTGAGCTGTTTTCTCTGGCGCTATGATGGCCACTTACAGTTTGTTACAGGGGGCCACTGCTGGTGATCAGTCGGAAGTGAAAAGGAGGTTTTATGTGACGATGGAAGTAGGGAATGAAAAGTGAATATTTAAGCGGTTTACTTAAACTGTAATAATACATCCACATATAGGAACTCACTATGGTTCTGTGGAATGTGAGTTATTAAACATGTGCACGTAGCGATGTCAGTGAACTGTGGAGGGGTGCTTCAGGGTGCAACAGCTGACCCCCACGCAGGCTCCATGTCCCCCTATCGTGCTACACATCGTGCATACAACAAGTCAGAAATGTGTTACGGTCTACAGCCTATACCAAACAAAGCGCAAAGACTATTTACTTACTCCTTCAGCTTGTGTATATTTAAAGATTATAACATGTTTGCAGCTCAATCTGTGATTAAGCACAGATTTAAGTGTACAATACGTACCAGAGTCAGTGTGAATCATGGCTCTTCTATAGTAAACAGCAGATCACTGAGGGCAAATCTGAGCCACTGTTATTTAGGCCTATGTGGCAAATGTGTATTCAAAATACAACTGATATCCTAAACAAAGTCTATAACGGCGTACAAGATAAAGCTGTATCCAACTAATAGGATTAAAGTCTTGACAGTTAGTCACTGCCATATCCATAGCCCATCCTTTTGTTGACCATATGCTCTCTGCAGTGGGAGCTAAACTGGGATATATTTCACCTCAAAGACACCTGAAGTCTTCAAAATGCTACACCGAGTAATGCAACGTTAATGATTTTTGTAATTAAACTAACATTCAACAGCTTTTCCACAATATGTATTTGCATTTAGGATGGTGAAGAGCAAATAGATTAGACAATGATAAGTGCAAATATGCTTTTTCTTCCGCTGCTCCACTTCCCTGAACTGGGCTGTAAAAAAATAAAAAAAAATAAAACAAAAAAAAAGCACGCGGGAACTGCGTTTGTTTGTATGTGAGTGAACTTCCTCCTGACAGGCGCACTTGTCGAAGCGCATCCTCCGCCGCTCTGCCTCTCGCTCTGTTCCTTTAAAACCAGACAGCCCACGCCTCGAAAAGCGGCTTGTTCCGGCTTGCCCCTTTACATCTTTTTATCCTTGCTCACTACATTAAAATAGTGCCCCTCGCGTCGCTCCTCCGACAATCACACACCGGCGGATCCGGTTGAACCGCTGAACGCCGTCATCAAAACCTCGGCCGGAGGATGCGGGATGCGTAGCCGTGCGGCGGCTCTCTGCCTGCGCAGCCCGCTGAGGCGCAGTTCAGGCACCATCACCGGCGGAGCGATACCACCATCTCCTCTCAGCCTCGGTTTATCAAGCCGAGGGTGTGTGGCACACTGTACCTGAGCGAACGTGTCTGTCACGTACTGTTGGAAGGAGGAGGGGGTAGAGGATCAAAACTGGACCAAGCCACCTGTCTCTTATGCTCTGAAATGCAGCCCCGTATCACCCCCGCGTCAGGAATCATCAACCTGCTGCTGTTGTTTTGCGACTGATGAAGATTTTTTTATTATTATTATTTTGATGCGTTGTGGATGATGTTTATCCTGCTGCTCTGGTGTAGTGCGTGAGGTAAGTGACTTACCCAGAGGTGCGCGCTACTTTCTCTTGGTGCTCGGGTTGAGATTTACCTTTAATTCTTTTAACATTTTATAGCTGTTTGCTTTACCCCTTAGTGGGAAGTGAAAGACCACATAAAAGCGTCATATCTCACAAATGATATCATTGCACCCGGAGCCATTCGACTACCAGCTCACCATCAATTTCTGCAACTGGTGCTGACTTGAATATTATAAGGAGGCAGGTTGCGCTCGAAATCAAGCTCGCAATCAGCTGAGATTGAAAACCACGGCTGTCTTGAAAGAGTTAAGGCGCTCGCAGTATTCTGTAAAGCAACATGAAACTGTAGATGCTGATGTAATGGTGGGGACCTGCTCGTGTTTGCTCTCAGTCGCGGAGACCGGAATGTGACATTTACGCAGCAACATCACTGTTGCTCGCAGAGTGACTCCTGAGCCACAGCAGACCAGTTTCCAAGTTCAGGTGCTGCATGTCACCTCGAAATGCAGCACTGTCATCATAAAGTTGCAGCAGCCAGCCACCATGTTGGAGGTTCACTCTGTGACCTGCTGATCTGCAGCAGCCAGCAACCCGATCTTCTAACGTTATTATCCAAGGGGGCAACAAACTAATGGAATATTGCGTAACAGTTATTCCACTCCTGTTGCTGCTTCTTGCAGGCGTGATAAAGCAGGCCTGTGCTACAGTATGTGTGTATTAAACAGCAGCTTGAGAGCTGTGTGGTTGCCCTGCCTCCCATCCAGACACTACCCCCACACACTGTGATGACAGGCGTAATGAATAAATAATCACACAAACCCACATACCCCCACTGTACGCTCAAACAAAAAACAAGTGAGCAGACACAGTGAAACAACTGTAGTAATCCTGTTATAAATAATGGAACATTTTCCAAATATCACGGGGAAACTGCTTCAGCAGCATTATAGCCTAGTGCTGCTGCTGGTTCAAATGAATGTATAGTGTGTGTTTTCTGCACTGCGTTAGTGTTTTGGTTTGTTTTGTTGCTGTTCCTAGAGCGCTGTAAATTGGATTTCGTGCGCCTGTTGTGAGTCTTTCAAACGATTAACAGCCAGCACCGTTTGTCAGTGTTAAAGTTTAACTTTCTCTTCATCATTTACCTGCTTGCTGGCATTGTTTTCCACTTCACAGCAGAGAGCCTTCACTTCCTAAACCACTCAACGAGAACCTTTCTGCTCGCACAGATGCGACCTGGATTGGATTTTCAGACACGGGCGCTCAGGATCCGTTTAACTCATTTAGCTCGCCTGACTGTAGACTTTAAAAATGACGCCTTATGCATTAAAGTATTTCAGGTTTTTCTTTCTCAGCAGTGTGGTGGGCGTGAAAGTTTCAGTCTTGCTGTGCTTTGCCCACCACGTCATTACCTGGTTGATGTCTCACGGTGAAGTTCTGGTTGTGTTGTAGAGGGGGGATCTGCGTGGGACATGCTAGACATGCTTAAAAAACAAGGGCATTAGCACATTTAGGGGCTTCATACTAGTGTGCACGCACTGCACGTGTTTCTCGGAATGAATCAAGTTTTTGTGAGCTTTCTCGATTTCGTGATGTCACGTGCGGTTACAGTATATGCATATTACTGCATGCACACGCTACATGGGACGTTCTAATTCTGGGGACGCTCACTGACAGTGAGAGGGGGCTGCAGTCATCGTATTACTGTACATTCCTCTGCTTCGGGTTCAGCTCATGCTCTGCGCCGGGGTTCAGTGCTCACGGATCCTTTCATGATGTCTTCCTGTGCGCGTTTGTGTATGTGCGCAATTGTGGCAGAAAGGTTTTCGGGGTCACAGAGTCACAAGTCCACGCAGTGACGCAGGTCTCTTAACGGTGCCACTGGCTGGTGCTGAGCTCTTCTTTGTGGTTTCTCTGCCTTTATTTGAAAGTCAAGGTTAGTAGGAAACATGACATGAGAGAGGAGCGATGACGTGCGACTAAATGAGGAGGCCTCAAACGAGTAGCTTTCTGAGCCAGTTGTTTACTGTTTGGCTTTATAGCGCAAATGTTCTGGTTGGTTTTGACACAACACAGACCCATTAATCACCTTTTTACTCACAGCATTGTACAGCTGTCCCTGATGTGTCTTCCTTCACATGCAGGGGTAGAAGTAATCGTGCCACCTCGCTCCACTAAAGCTGGAGTTTCACAGTGAAGTTCATGTCACAACACTGTCAGAAGCTACTGGCTGCAAGGATAACCAGCGTGAGCGTCAGACACACACGTTAGGCGCGAGGACCCCGACACAGCCATCCATTGTCACTGCATGCCTACCCTTGGCTCTTGCTCCAGCCTGGATCATACTGGCACTGGCACACGACAGCAGTCTGCTTCCTGAGTCCCTGTCTCTATGAGAAAGCACTATGAAGCTAACAAGCTACTTGCTAGCGGTTGAAAATGGCTTCAAAAACTAGAAACGTACTGTAGCTTTCATTCGCAGCTGAGTGAAGACATCAAACCTTTACCTGACACTTAAACTCAAACTGAGCCTGAGCCGAAGTCCTCATTTATTAGTGACCGTAAAAAAAAGTGAGAGTGGGCCAAACGTCAGTCTGCTGTAAACACAATCTTACCTTTAAGTTCTGAATAACACCCTGTCAAAACAATCTTTTTCTGTCCGTCTCTCTCTCTCTCTCTCTGAGACATGCCAAAGGAAACTCCAGATGCCCTCCCCCACAGGGAGGGGGGGCCGAGCGAGGACCCGCTGCTGTCCTGAGCCAGATGATAGCTCGCCAACTGTTGGCTGTAAAGACACAATGTACTCCTCATCCTCCGCTCAGTAGAGTGGGTGGCTCAGCAGGCCCCAGCAACAAGCAACTGCTCGGGCCTTCTTTCAACAATTTCAGCAGCCTTATTTGCGTGTTGCTCTTGAAATTGCTGCTCTCCGTGCGTCAGCATCTTTCCCGATGCTGTTTAAAACATCACATCCTTCTTTATTTTTTTTAATTTATTCATTTTTTTCCCTCCATGCGTGCACCGTAGGCGTGAACCAGGTCATGAGTTTCCTCGTAGAGGGGACCATGATGAGGAAGTTGTGGTCTGCTGTAACAATCCACACCCACTTCTCCCTGTCACAAGACCAGAGGCATTCATGACTGTGGGGGCTTTGGCTGTTACCGTACATGTGACACACAATTGCCTACACGCATACATGAGTGGTGATCCATTCATGCAAGTAATGAAAGTCTTGTGTGCATCCTGATATTTTGTAGTTCCCTTGTGATGTGAACTACTCATGCATATTAATCTAATCAGTGGTGTGACAGTGGCAGGTTTTCAGGGTTCTTGGAGCCGGTCAGGCACATTCTGTAAAGTCAGGGTGCAGCAGTTGCTCACAACAGGAACAGGTGGCTGTCAACGTGACTACAGCCAGAGATTCGCGGTTAACAGTTGCCCCTGGAGTTTTCACCAGTCCCTAATCTCTCTCTCTCTCTCTCTCTCTCTCTCTCTCTCTCTCTCTCTCTCTCACACACACACACACACACGCGCGCACACACACACCCGCAGACACAAGGAGGGAGGGGAGAGTTTTATCCACCTCGCGCGCCAAGGTAAAAACTCCCCCACCTTCTTCGTCTCCAAAACCCCCTCTGAACCATCACATGAGCGTTACCTCACTCTTCCTCGGATGAGGGTTCAGCAGCCTGTGGGCAACAAAAGCAAGTAATTTATATTTGGGCTCCTCGCGGAAGGAAATATGACGCGTGAGGACAGAGGCGAGCTGTCCACGCGGCCGAGGAGCCAGCGCAGGCAGGGCGAGGAGCGCGCAGTTCGAAAGGTGCGTAAAGCTGCACTCACACCTGGCACGCCGCCACTTACCGTATATTATAATAGTGGACGTTAACGTGCAGCTTGCGTTGAGGTTTTGGGTCTATTTGCTGTTTAAGGCGGAGTAAATCACGTGCGTAATGCGCGCTCTTCCTCTTTCTGTTTCTATTCGACTGCCTATGAGGTATTTTTTTTTAATTAAAAGTTTACTTTCAAGCTAAAATGTTTAAAATAAGATTTCTTATGTTTACAGACTCGTTGTTGTTATTTTAACTCATTGGTGAGTATTTCTTTGTGTGTAATCCTCTTGTGTACATGTGGTCCTCTCATCGCTGCACAACCGTATTTTCTGGCTTCGTGTTAACTCTACTGTATCTCCAAACGAAAATCTGAGTATTTTTTTTCTTATGGCACCTGCTTTGTGAGAGCGCCAGCTGTTATTGTAGTGAGCAGTGGAAACAGATGTTGCCAGACATTGGCAGCAACAGGTGCGCACGATCTGCACGCAGTGTCCAAAACATTTTGCATAATGGAGTCAAGGGGTAGTTTTTTATTTTTTTTATTTAAATAAATAATGTCTACCTTTCGGCTACTGGGATGAAACATCAAATAGCACACAAAAGAGGTCATTTACACTGTTAGATAAGGAGTGGCACACTTCCTGGTACGCTTTGCTGCCAAAGAAAATGAAGACAACAAGTGGAGTACTTGTTCAAACAATCGAAGTAATGCAGGGATTAACACATCTTGCTATAGTGTATCAGTGGCGTTCGTACTGGCCCTATAAGGCCAATCAAATTTAATGAAAGTTGTTGGTTCTGGCAGTGGCTTCATCAATACCTCGCCAATTTACAAAATATATTTTCCTCAACAGCACTGCTTGTCTTCAGTCATAAAAAAAACAAGTACGTAAAAGTTAATTTATGAGGATTTCAGACAAAATCAGGACAGAAGTGACCTACAACGGTGTCTACGTCTTACCAAAAATGCATTTATGAATTTATGTTCTGTGCTTTTTGGCGAGCTAACCACACAAATCTCCTCTCATTGGACGTTTATTTTGTAATATATAGCACCTTGTTCTGCTCAGTATTTCTTGTGCTGATGTGTTTCTGTATTTGGCAAAATTTGAAGAACAAGCAATAAGCTATCAAAGCAACAACAGGGAGCTGAATGTCATGGTGTTAAAATCATGTTTTGCCTGTCTGCGTTCTTCTAAGTTGCTGGAAGGATAAATAATTTAAGTTCCTGCAGAGAAAACGACTTGCTAAACATTCGGCAAAGGTGATTATGGTTTGTTCCTTGCATAAGCATCTATCTTATACATCCATGCATTTCATCTCAGTCTGCAGGGTTGTACTCAGGTCAGTAGAGCCTTAGAAACTCTCCATTTGGGAACGCTTGGGAACGCTTGGCTTGGACGCCAAGCTCTCCATGAAACAGGATACTGGTATCATTCAGCTCTATTTGTCTCAACCTGTGCTGCTGCCTGTGTTTGGCAGTTGTTGGCACAGTTGTCTGATTCACTCTTACAGTGTTACTGTGATTCAGCATGAGCTCAGCCCTGTTATGTTTGTAATAACACGAGTGAAATACGGACCTGGACTTGAAACGGGAGTTGCCGTTAAACACGATTTTTCTTTGGCAGCCGCTTCTTTTAACAGGTGGAGGCTCTTTTATTGCTTCCTTTAGGTCAAATAAATCCATGACTTCGGCGCCAACCAAGGCCGAAGACTCCCTCTGTACTTTGCTAAATACTCACTGCGCTTGATAGAGTTCAAAGGGTTGTGCGATAAACTCTGCTCCTTTATCTGCTCGATAACGCGCATATCACTTTCGTATCTAACATAGCTCTGCAGAAGTACTTGTGTGAAGAACATTTATGAATGTAGATCACAACTGATGATAGGTGATAGCGAAACTGCTGCTGACGTTGTATAGCTTCGATCTCAAGGGACAAATGTGGACTGTATTAATTACCAGAATACACATGCGCAAAACACATATATATTTAAGGAAACTACTATAATTAGCTGTGAGCATGGAGACATGTGGCTGTGTATTGATTTTCAATATTTTAAACCACTATTACTTCTCCTCTTGAGAAGTATTTGTTATATTTACACAATAGCGGCATGTTGTGAAGACCTTACAGTTATAACCTTTGACATTTACAATCAATAAATGCCTTTAAAGGCCTTATGTTATCTGCAATTGCGTTATATGTTAAATGTATAGTTGCTGCTCATGAATGTTGAACAGGTGCAGTTAAAGTGAAGTGTTACCTAAATGACTAACTCATCATTATATCCTGTCCCTTGTAGTCACCGTTGGCACTGGCGAGCAGGCGCTGTCGTCGAGGCCCGTTGACATGCATTCCCCCTGAGCTCGGCGGCGCCTCCCTCAGCGGCGTGGTGGCAGGATGCCAGTGCAGGCGGCCCAGTGGACAGAGTTCCTGTCCTGCCCCATCTGCTACAATGAGTTCGACAGCAGCGGCCACCAGCCCATCAGCCTGGGATGCTCCCACACGGTGTGCAAGACCTGCCTCCACAAACTCCACCGCAAGGCCTGCCCCTTTGATCAGACGCCGATCAGCACCGACATCGACCTGCTGCCGGTCAACTGCGCCCTGCTGCAGCTGGTCGGAGCCCAGGTGAGGGAGGGTGGGAGAAGCAAAGGCGATCGCGAGAGTTTTTTTTTTTTTTTTTAGAGAGAGAGAGAGAGAGAGAGAGACTTCAGCGTTTGTCCTCTTCATGTGTGTCTGTATCCTCCGTGTTAGGTGCCAGATGTTCAGCCGGTGAGCCTGAGCAGTGCAGCGGAGGTTGAGCACTATGAGATGTGCAGGGTGTGTGTAGAAGAGCTGGCTCTCTACCTAAAACCTATCAGCGGTGCCAAAGGTAAGCTATTTGTGTGCATCTGTGTTTGCAGCGAGATTTTGACGCCGCATTCGGACATTTGTTGAGGAGAATTAAGCTCTTCATATCCAACATGCGGGGGCTGCAGTTAAGCTTCCTGTGCAGCTTGGCATTCATGCTTCTCACACTTCTCATGGCACTGGGAGCTTCGGATTTATGGTAATGCAGGAAAAATAAGAAAGATTGCTCAAACTGACAAGCGGCTTTCAATTCGGGTTCTGTAATTTTTGACTAACAGCATCATATATCCACCTTAAGCACATACAGCTGGCTGTGACAGACTCAGGCATGCTGTTGAAGGATGAAGTTCTTTTGTTTCATTGGGTTTTATCAGAAATCGCTTCTGCTGAGAAATGTTCAAGAGCTCAACCCCAAAAACTTCCTACAGGTGTGGCGACCCTGAGCCCGAGCGTGCTCAGCCGGCCCATGCAGAGGAAGCTGGTGACCCTGGTGAACTGCCAGCTGGTGGAGGAGGAGGGGCGCGTGCGGGCGGTGCGGGCAGGCCGCTCTCTGGGGGAGCGCACGGTGACTGAGCTCATCCTGCAGCACCAGAACCCCCAGCAACTCTCCGCCAACCTCTGGGCAGCGGTGAGGGCGCGCGGCTGCCAGTTTCTGGGGCCCGGTGAGTGTGCAAAAGCTACGGCAAACAGATATCTGAACGGCAGCATTTGAATCTCGGTTGTTTTCACGCATTGGTTAATCTAGAACACTGATATGCTTTCACTAGCGTGTTGGAGGTACGCAGTTAAATTCTGTCGCCTAAAATGTTTTAGGAAACTTTAAAACCCTTTGAGTTGACTCGAGTCCAGAAGTAGCCTGTTTATATTGTCTCATCAAACTCACTGCCGCTGCTGGCAACCGGTGTCCTGTGATGATTACTCATAGGGCAGATTCTGACTGAGAACATGTTTCTCATCATGATAACAGAAGGAGTTCATTTAAAAGTCTGAGGACACCTGGTACTAAGAGCTGCTATGCATGATAGATAGACCTACGTGTTGCTTAGTCTTTATTTACTTTATACTATGAAATATGTTTTGTTTGCTGTATTCCACCTTTGACTCATGGTATTTTTCATCAACGGTGTCTCTGATTCTCTCCCCACTCCCTCTCCACGTTCCTCCTCACTGTTATTCCCACTATCCCAACCTCTCCCTCTAACTCCCCCTCATCAGCTATGCAAGAAGATGCACTGAAGCTGGTTTTGCTGGCTCTGGAGGACGGTTCAGCTCTGTCCAGGAAGGTGCTGGTCCTGTTCGTCGTCCAGAAGCTGGAGGCTCGGTTCCCCCAGGCTTCCAAAACCAGCATAGGCCACGTGGTGCAGCTGCTCTACAGGGCCTCCTGCTTCAAGGTACAACCATGCGAGTAGATGTGAGCAAGCCGTGGTATCAAGCGCTCCGTTTCAGTTAATATGAAACAAATCACCTCCCTTTGAACTGAGTCTACTTCCAACTTCACAAAAGAACCTCCATTTGGTGCCGTCCCAAGAACCAAAGGCATAATAAATTACCTCATTAATGAAGGGTATTTAAATAGATCCTCATTTGCCACCACAGATTCCTTTACTGCTGAGATAGTGCTCCTTATCAATGCCTTTTTATATACTGTCCGTTGTAAAGGTGCTTTACAAAACTGACCACAACTACATGAAAGCAAGGTTTTTGTTAAAAAGAAATGAATCGCCTGATTGATCTTTGGAAGCCCTCGTTTTAACTGCGCATCCAGCTCCATCTCATCTTATGTAATATCACGCCCCAAAATCTGACACAACTAATTTCCTGAAAGCCTATATCTGTCACAAGGATAAGGGCTTCTGTAGATATATTCTGTTCCCGTGTATTTCTGTGCATGTTATCTGATGACAGACATCGCTGGCAGGGCAGAAATGCCAGCTATCCGCTCGTGACGTAACGGCAGTCTATATTTGCCCCCACTGCCCCGCCTTGCAGGACGGAGACAAACAACTCAGAGATACAGAGACAGATATACGAACGCCCAGGGGAGGGAAAAAAAGAAAAAGACAAAAACCCAACTAGGTTGTTTCAGAGGATGGACAGCAGCGATGAAATCTGATTTTGTAAATGATAAGGGGAGTGTGTTGGTGTCTTGTGATGATTACTCATAGGGCAGATTCTGAGAAGGGGAGATTTCCTCTTGTGTGATCTGTATTTGAGTTTCTAAGTCTGAAGACACTGATGCAAAGGTCAGAATAGTCTGTTGAACTGACATGGAAAATGCAAATATGACTCAAAATTAGCATTAAAATTAGATTGTTTCTACAAAATTACCTATTTTTAAATTTCAGAAACACATGATCTCATTGTGCGTTCAAAAATACAAACATAATGGCTAGTGAATCATGACATATATAAAAAGAAGAATTAAATAATATAATTTTTTATGCCAGCAGAGACACCAGAATGAATTGATTGGTCAGTGCTTTGGGTCTTCTGGTGTAGCCATCGGATATCTGGATAAAGATACACATATCCTGACACAGGCTGCCCTGTGGTGTGCAATAGTCATTGTTTACAGTCTGTCTAGTAACCTGAGACATAAGAATGAGTTGGGAGACAATGTCTTTGACCAGTTTGTACTCAGTTAACAGTTTAAAGGTATTATTATTATTAGCTTAGCAAGGTATTTGCTAAGCTAACACTGCGCGTGTTAGCTTGCGGTTTGGCAAGACGTTCTGTGTCTTTTGTTCTCACCACGGACTGTTTTCTTTGCATTAAACCAATGCCTGCTCAGACACGATTGGTCAATACTACTTTGACTGCAAACCCAGATAGCTTCTGGTACCAAGATCTGGTCCCTTGCCAACAGGTTCTGCTTATTCACATGCAGATTTCCAGGCATTGTTCTCTGTTCATAAATTCTCTTCTCACTTTCCCATGAATTACATGGTCCGTCCTCGCCACCAGGTGACTAAGCGTGACGAGGACTCATCCCTGATGCAGCTGAAGGAGGAGTTCCGCACGTACGAGGCTCTGAGGAGGGAGCACGACGCTCAGATCGTCCACATCGCGATGGAGGCGGGCCTGCGCATCTCACCCGAGCAGTGGTCTTCTCTGCTGTATGGAGACCTGGTCCACAAGTCCCACATGCAGTCCATCATAGACAAGGTTCACTTCAATCTTCTGGGAAAAAAAAAGTAAAGAATAAATACATCGATTAGTTTTTCTTTTCTGTTTTTTTTTTACTCTCCTTTGGTTTATTTTAGTTGCAGTCTCCAGAGTCGTTTGCAAAGAGTGTTCAAGAGCTCACCATTGTTCTTCAGAGGACTGGAGATCCTGCTAACCTCACAAGCCTTAGACCACACCTTGAGCTGCTTGCCAACATTGACCATAACCCAGGTACTTCATTTAACAGTGTTAATCTGAGCAGCATCTGCCACCTGTAGGAAGCATCTGCCACTAGCTTTTTCTTAAGCAAGGTGCAACTGAAACTTTCCGATCAGCCTCAGCTATACTCTGTTTATCAGCGAGTACTTTACGCCAACACACTAAGCTAAGATGGTGAAAATGGAAAACATTCGTATCGAATTTCTCTAAACTCCTAAAATCTTGTTATTGTATCTTATTCTGCCTTTATTTTTGTTTTTTTAAGTAATGATAAAAATGCACATGCCCCAATATGGATATTAAGTCATCACAGAACGTCTAGGTTTGACCCTAAATGGGCTTTTTACAATGTTGTACATTTTGAGATCATCTAACGATAAGAATCTGAACTAAACAGGCAGTTTGTTGTCGATCTGTGCGCAGATGCCCCCTCACCATCCTGGGAGGAGCTGGAAAGTGTGATGCTGGCTGTAAAGTTGGTGGTTCATGGGCTGGTGGAATTCATACAGAATTTCAGCAAGAAGAGCCACGAAACTCCACAGGTACTCTGACGCGCTACATAGGAAGAAATTAGACCTGATTTAATCAGATAACCGACAAAGGTGCATGAGAAGGGTTGGGCTGTTTACTTGTGAGAACTTGTTAAAACCGCGCTTCTGCAGCATACTTTGTTCCTCCTGTCTGTGGCATCGAAGAAAGCTGAAAGGTCATGAAACGCTCTCTAACCGCTAACAGCGTAGCAGTAATGGTTGTGTGCTCAGCTAAATGACCCTGAATTATTTAACTGGTACAACAGCGTTAAAGCAACTGTTAACAATTGTCAGTTTATGCAGTGGGGACTGAACTCGGTCTCTAACTACACACTGTGTTGTTTCAGCTGGGGAAATGTGCAAATAATGTGAGCAGTTAAATAGTACAGTACTGTATAGTCAGTATGCATTGTGTTTGTGTGTTCTGCAGCCTCAGGCCAACAGCAAGTACAAGACCAGCATGTGCCGAGATCTTCGTCAGCAGGGAGGCTGTCCCAGAGGAACCAACTGTACATTTGCACACACTCAAGATGAGCTGGAGAAGTAAGTGGTCACTCACATTACCTCCTTTTTTGTTTTTTTTACTGATCCACGATTAATAATACTGATGTTCCTTTATTCTTCACATAGTGGATTTAATTATATATACAGTATACATGGTTAGACAGAAATCTGCCTGTGCAGTCATTGGACTTATCTTCTGTTTTATAACTGCAAACTGGCGCTCATAACGCCATGACACCAAGCCAACGGTCGGCTGTTGGCCGGCTGTTGTTGAGCGTCCATGGCCTGAGTTTTGGCCGTGTGTGCTGCATCGTTGCCACTAATTGGGCCCCTGTCGGCGACTTTTCAGCCAATTCAGCATGTCGGATCAGCAGTTAAACGAGTTGGTTGAAGCGATCTCCCCGACTGGCTGTTCAGCTCGGAGAACCAGTACACAAAAGGAGAAATGAAAGTGACCATAGTAAAATAAAAAAAACGTGCACACATCTGCACACACCGTCTAATCCCAGTAACAAGATCATCTCAAACGAATAAACTCAAGATCAGCTGGACACCATGATTGAGGAAAGCCAGTTCTGTGTCCTAGAGATGTGAAGTTAACGAATGAAGTGAATTTATTGACCGGCACTTTATCAAGATCAAACGATGAGAACGACTCTTTTTGCTACACCATGAAGTGAATTGGAAAGCTGGCACAAAGGGAGGAGTGCTGCAGAGTCCAAGTGCTGTATTTATTTAATATGCAAATACCACATGATATCGTCCGAGTTTTCCACATAGCCTTCACGTGAGAGCCTCAGTAAGCAGCGGCCTCAAGAATAACAAGAGCCCAATTCATTCAAGGGAGTTGCTGGTGACTCAAAAAGACAAAGTGAGTCACTTTTGTGATGACCAAAACTGTAAAGCAAAGTGTAATATTTGCCAGAATCAATAATTAAAACTCAGATATTTCTAAGTTTGAATGATTCTGATCCAAATGTTACCCCATCATTCCTCACAGTGATTATTTCCCCGATAAAATGAGTCAACCCCAGGCCGGCTTCTTAAAAAGAAATATAACATAGCATAATGTAACATATAAAATTGAGCCAACCTTTTGAATGGCTCTTTGAAAGGAATAGATCCACAAGATCTGACTCCCTTCAAAGAGCCATAAATCCCATCTCTGGTATAACCCATCGTAGCTCTTCCTTGTTTCGTAGCCTCTGCGTCACATAGTTCTTCAAGTTTTCCCTTTTGAGTGACAAATACAGACTGCTGCCACCTGCTGGTATGAAAAGTAAAATATGTTTACGTTAGTTCACGTGAACTTGCAGATTTTTCTCTTCATTTCCAGTTGTTATTTGATGTTGGTTTGGAGAGTCTGTCCCTTGAACGTGAATAAAAGTATACAAGAACAAATGCTCATCATCATTTAAAAACTTTTTCAAGCCCTAACCTCCATCCTCATGCTTGCACAGCTTTTTGATAAGGTTTAATCGGCTGTTTGGTCTTCCTTCAGATTTAGACTGAAGAACAAGAAGAGCAGCAGTGTGGGTCGTGCCTTCCCTTTAGCCCCGGGCGTTATGAATAAAACCTTCACCATGGAGGGCAGCATCGCCGCCGATGTGTCTGCAGGAGTGGGACAGGGACTCAAAGGCGCAGGGGAGAACACGGCCTCTATGACAGAGGGAGTTCCCGGCCTGACTCACCCTCAGCTGATCTCCAGGGGGGCTGAGATGATGGATGAAATGATGTCGCCGAACGGAACCGCTGGGGCTAATGGCTGTGGCAGGTTATCTGGCGCCAACAGAAGCTCATCTGGTTCGACTGAACAGTAAGATTATTGCTTGGACGTCTTTTATTATGTATTTAAGCATGTGATCAATCGTTTCAATATTTTTTATTGCCACTGCATTCAACAGGAAGCCCATCTCTCCTCCCAGGACTCCAGTGAGCCACTCCTCAGCGCCTTCTCCTTTGACCACAGTTGGGCGGGCTGATGGTGGTGCCCCCATACCCAAACATGGTCAGTTCATCCTGCGTGCACCGCATCCTTCTCAGGCGTCAGAGCTTTACTACCAGGAGCCTCATTCTGCATACGACACGGCCCACTATCCACCAACCTGTGAGTCAAAAAAAAAAAGTTTGAACCAGAAATAACACTTTCTGGACACTGTACTGTTGTTGTTGTTGTCAAGAGAAATTGCGAATGCTCTTCTCCTTTTCTTTTCCCCTCCCACTCTCCAGCAGGTTCCTACTACCCGTCAACTCTTCATCCTCCTCACAAACCTTGTATGGCTCGATTCCTCCGATCCTCCAACGTCCCCGAATCCTCTCTGCCACCTTCCATGGGCCCCCCGCCATCTTCTTACCCAAACGACCCACAAACGCCACACCCACCTTCTTCCTCCTCGTCGGGTTACCCACCACACCCGCCCAGAGATCGAATGGGACCTCCTGCCTTCCACCCCCATCCGGGGCAGGCTCAGTACGGACCCTTGGCCCCTGCTCACGGTGTTTACGCTCCGCTCTATGACAGCAGGAGAGTATGGAGGCCCCAGGTGAGTCTTCTCCTCATTGTTATGTGACTGTTAATAATTTGAAGCATTCTGCAACTTTCTCCACAATGATGATGATGCCTGTTGCAGCTGTACCATAGAGAGGACGCCAGGAGTAACTCACTGCCTCCAGAGGTGCTGCATTCCTCTGTCTACCAGCCTCCACTCAGGGAGAGATTCAACTCTCTAGACAGCAACTATTGCTCTGGAGCGGAGCACCGTGCAGGGCTACACAGGGTAGGTGAAATAACACTCGCCTCTGATTGGCTGGGGCAGATTTAATTTCTTTTAACGATGTGCATCAGAGGATATTTATTCCACTATATCTTCCAACCATCCTTAAAACAAATACCGGTTTGAATTATTGATAAGTGGGCATATTGTAAGAAAGATAATTGAGTTTGCATTGCAGTAATTAAACGGTTCTCTCAATTAAGGGCGATATAAATCTATTTTCTTACTGAGTGGCTCTAATAAGTGTAATTTTACATCTCTTGCATGCATATCCAATGATACCATCTATATTTATTTGTTGTGGTCTGCCTTAGACTGAGGAAATGTAATGATGCACTCTTCACAGCAACAAATTTCCTTCCTCTGTTTCTCTTTTTCCACCCACATATCATCTCACCTCTACCTTCCCTGCCAGTCACAGAGCTGCAGAACGTGGCTTCAGCCTCCACTGTAGTCCTCCCACTTCTCACCCAGATATGTCTCTGGCTCTCCCACTCACTTCTCTCCCTCTCCCGTCGTCACATGGCAGTACCAGCAGCACTGCTGCAGCTCCACGGTGTATTTTATTTACCGTGCTGTGTAGGGCGACATGAGCTGTGATGGTCTGTCGTACATTTATGGAAATAACTGGTCAAATGTGAGAGGGTGAAATGATAAAATCAGCCTTTGAAACATTCATTTGTAATGCACAGCAAGACTAAAGATAAATATTTCTATGAACATGGGATCACTGCTGCACAATACACAGATCAGGCACAGTATTATGACCACTAACAGGAGTCAGTGCATAACATTGACCATCTGGGAAACTTTTGAATATGGCATTCATGTGGATGTTACTTAGACATGTACCACCCACCTAGACCAGACCAGGCACCCCCACCCCATAGCAATGACCCTCTTGATGGCAGCAGCCATCCCCAGCATGACACACGTAATACTCCTCCATCGGTATATACAGCATATTATACAGTATATGATCAAACAGAATAAGCTCTTACATTATGTGAAAAGTTAATGCCAAACGGCACTTTCTAATTCACTCTTAACAAAATGTGCAGGGTTTGCTAGTTGCTTCTCTGCATGCTCCCATGTATAGACGTATACTGCTAAAATGCAACTAGGTAAACATCTGAAAACCCAAACTTTGCCCTGAGGTTTGTGGATGTTTGAGGTTTGTTTTTTTCCTGTACTGGCTACACACCTAATGTCAACAGTTAAACAATAACTTGAAATTTTATTGTCTTTACAATGTTAATGAAACTATCTGTTCTAGTTTCTCTTTCTTATGTTTCCTCTCTTGTCTCGTCTCCCTCTCCAGGACTATGGACGTGTTCCTCTGGGCTACGAGGATCTGTTCAGGAGGAAGCAGGAGCAGTGGGCACATCACCACCACCATCACAGCGCCAACAGGCCCTCCCAGTCTTCCCCCATCTTCACCATCGACTTTGGAACGGAGGTAGAAAGAAAACAAAAGAGACGGCACACATGCAGAGCTATGTCAGGGCATTCACAGGCATGAGAATTAGAATTGCTCTGCTGCCGTGACCAGTTTATTAATGCTGTCTCTGCAGCTGGCTGAAACTAGCAGTAGTAATTTGCTTACTGGTTTTAAAATATGTTGTATTTAATTCCTATCCCAAAAGCTCATACTTCAGCGCTGTCCAATGCTATTTAAGTGGGAGATAGTTGCTTAGCAACTGTGGAGGAAGATATCATAGCAATGCACAATTGTGGTGTGTGGGTGTGTTTGTGAGAGAGAGAGAGAGAGAGAGAGAGAGAGAGAGAGAGAGAGAAAGAGAGAGAGAGAGAAGGAAAGAAAGGGAGCATAAGAGAAAGCGAGAGCAGAGACTTTACCAAACTCAGTGACTCAGTCATTCAGCTGAGTAAAGCTTTGTTCATATGCGCACCAGTTATATTTGTGAGCACATCTACTGTTAAATGGGGAACCTGTTAAATGTGTTTGTTTGCTAGTCTCAGTTTAATTTTAAAGCCTCTGCACAAGTGACATAAGTAAACAAGACCATGGACAATAGGGCCATTTCTATGTAGCATCCGGTGCCTGACACAGAGATCGAGTGTCGACATGATAAGGCGGTTATGGCAGTTGGTGCATAAATTCAGATTAGCGAGAAACGCAGACGTGCAGCTGTACACACTCTTCACTTTGGAGTCTGCGTTTACCTGAAGCTGGGCTCAGGCTACAGGAGTTTTAAAATCTTAACCCCAAATCAGGTTGCATTATCCTCTGGTTACCTCTAAAAGTAATTTAAAAATCCACAATTTTTTCTGCAATGCAGACCGGTGTGTTGCACAAAAGGTAGTACGTTTTCCCATTTTCAAATGTCTCTCCCCTTCAGCATGTGGAAAGCAGTGGAGGTCAGTGTGTGGGGTGCAGGTTTCGAGGTGAGGAAAGTTTAACGCACTACTCTCCGTGGTCCTGTGGTACCATCGGCCCCTGCCTGAGCCCCTTCGAGCCTGAAACGCGCACGCACACCTCTGCTCACTCCTGCTCAGAGCACTCGGTAAGCCTCTTCACACGGACACACACAGGGAGGCGCTAACACTACACTTTTGGCTGTGTGTAGATATGTGATGTCTTTCTGCTCTTGCAGGAGCTGGACAGTAGCGAAGGTGGTGGTGTTAGTGGTGGTGGTGGTGGCGTCGGGAAGCGATGGCTGCACTCACTGGATCACTACCGACGCTTGAAAGATGAGGACCCGATCATTCCCTTTAGCGAGGGGCCCATTATCTCCAAGTGGGGTGCCATTTCCAGGGCGTCTCGCACAGGCTACCACACCACTGACCCTGTTCAAGCCACAGCCTGCCAGGGCAGCGCCAGCACCACACCCATCAACTTTAAAGGTAAGGGAGGTAATGAAAGACGGGGGTGGGAAATAACAGGAAGTTCATGGACAAAGACCATCCCTTAATTGATGCAAAGACGTTTATTAGATTATTGACAGATCATGAAGGAAATGGATGGAGGGATAAGAATGGTCAAGGGGATGCAATGACAAGAGTCAAAGGTGATGGATGAGATTGATCAATGGGGCGAGTGGGGTGGGATGAAAAGGGTTGGAGGAGATGGGATGAAAAGAGTTGGCGGCATTGGATGAAAAATGTTAGAGTTGGGGTTTTCAACATTTTCCAGGCTAAGGACCCCCAAACTGATGGAGAGATGGAGTAGGGACCCCCTACTAACCCCCCTACTTATGTATATGTCTATTTAAAGACATTTAAATTTAGGAAGAAAAAAAATGCAACCACTCTGCAGTACCTCCGCAGAGCCCCTAGGGATTGCGGACCCCCTGTTGAAGACCTCTGGGTTAGAGGGAATGGATTGAAAAGTGTCGAGAGGATCCAGTGTCGAGGGGTTGAAGGAAAGACATGAAGGAGACGTGTATAGGTGGATGATGATAGAGAAATCCAGGGAGTTAGACTCGGAGTGGGGGGCACATCTCAGGAAGGTCTGGACCCTTGTCCCCCTGATTCCTGTAATGAGAGATGGAAGAAGAGCAAAAGAAAAGAGGGATGGGGCATGTAGAGGCTGATAACTGAGACAAACAGAGAGAGATTGTTAGGGCAGACTTTTATAGTCTTGTTCCTGGACTTAAGTTATAATAACTTAATTAAAGGAATTAACGGATGGAACAGGGCTGGTACGTGGATAGAGTGAAAAACACAAAGATGTGGCATAAAATAAGTGGTAAAATAAGTTTGTTTTTTCCTTTTTATATGATGAGACTTTGGAATGACCTGCCTGAGGAGATCACGTCAGTACTATCTCTTAAATCCCTCAAATGTACAGTCTATCTCTAAGTGTTGGCCTCTGGCACATTGTCTTTTGACTTTGAACACAATGATAGTGTCACTTTCATCTGTAAATCCTTTACATGTCCTTTATCTGTGTGGACTCTGTTTGATATAGCAATGAGTGTAGAATTTTTTAATTTATATCATTAATGTTATTCTGGCTTTGATTTTTTTTTCTCCTCCATTTTCTTTGTTTTCTTACAGATTACAACCCCCACTTGGATCACGGCGACTACAGATGGAGCTCCAGGGGATCAGACTCTTCCAGCCACTCCAGTTTCCTGGAGAGGTACAGCACTCTCATCCAGATTCAGTATTTAAAGAAATAATAATAAAAAGCTGTTATGCAGCTGTAATGTCCTGTGGGATAGATATTAGTATATGAAGAACATGTATAAGAACCTGTATAAACTATACTGCATAGAATATAGGAAATATTTTATTGTCATCTTTCTACAGACGTCATTTTGAAAAATGTCACACTGCTCTCTAAAAATTGGATAAAAAGTCAACAGTTTTTTGCGTTCTTGCCCCCTTTTAGTGAGCAACTTTGTGCAACAGAGCTGCACGGCCGCCGCACTTCATTAAGCAGCGGAGAGAAGATTGTGTCTGAGCTGCACGCCCGTCAGACAGCCTTTGGCCAGGATCGGGACCGGGCCGAGAGCGAACCGGACCCGAGCCGAGACATCGAGCTTGAACTCTGTGCTCTGGACATGGAGGATTCAGACCACCAAGATGTCAAGTCTCAGGTTGGTGTGAATGTCTACAGGCCAGACTGGACTGATGGATCATTGATGGAAATGGAAATGGAAAATCTTTTAATCACCTGTTGTTGTCGCCTTTGCCTCGCAGGAGTCTTTAGATCTGGCCACCCCACAGTCTCAGGATGCCTCCCACCTCCTCCCACCTCCCTGCTCATCTCCCCTCCTCTCGTCCCCCGTGGAGGAGCACCCCCAAACAGACAGTCTTTCCGCAGAAAAGATGGATGCTCACCTGTTGAAAAAGATGGCCTTCAGGTGAATTACCGTGTTAACCGCCGAGGTTCGTGAGGAGCAAATGATCTCCGTGCTGTCTTCATATATTCTTTTCTTCCTTCCCTCCTTTCTTCCATCCTTCTTCTCTTTCTGTTTGCCAGGAGGTCTCTGTCTCCGGGAGGGCTGGTCTCAGGCGGCCTGGGCATCGGGAAGCTGGTGCTGCGGACTGGACCTCCTCGACCGGGCAATTCTTCCACTCGGGCTTGTCCTGAAACACCTAGCACAGAGATGCTGATCAATGGAAGCTAAGGGGCCACGAAATCAGACACTGACAGCTGCACCATGCCCGAGCTGAGTCACTTGCCCCACAGCCACGTCATGGTTAAAGGGAATGCCGTTTAGGGCATAGCATTTACTTCCAGCCTTTCTATACAGTATGTCAATCATATGCCTAAATAAAACTCGGCAGTTATAGGTCCGTGCCACGCCACACTGCAAGGGGCAAGAGAAAACACACTGTAAGTGGTGATTTCACCAGTGCATAGCTCTGCAGAGAATTTAGTGCTGTAACTGTCGATGGCTTGTAAGGCCAACTTTCTCTTAGAGTAGATACTTCTTTGCAGTTTCTCGGTCACAATCACATGGAGGATTGGAGAGTTCCCAGTGTCTTCACAATCTCAACTGTCACTTAAAATGGATTAGATTTGTTACCGGGTATCGACAGCCTATTGGTAACAAAAACATATGCAGATATTCTTCAGTTATGCCATTTTCTTGCAGCTAACTTCAGGATTTCTTTCTCTTAATACTTTTGTTTACTTTTAATCTTTGTTACATCCGTACGTTGCATCAATTGACAGCCAGATCTGAGATCCTTCATTTCCCAGTAATGATTTTAGGCACCTGAGAAACTAAGCAAGAGTCACATACAATTTATTTATTTCTGCCCCACACATGTTACTCGGTAGTTTACTGTGTCTGATTGCTTTCTAACCTGTGCCTTGTTTCCCTTTAAAGCAAACACTGATTCATTAACAAAGACCACTTGGCTATTTAAAATGTACATAAACAACAAAGTGGGACTTATACCGTCTCAACACTTTAGAGTACATATATCTCTGAGCACATTGACATGTCATTTTTCCAAGTATTGGAGTAAGATCAAGAGAGAGACGTTAACTGAGAATGCTGACACCAAAAAAAATATGGTAGAGTTAAAGAACCGTAGAGGTCTACAACACGTTCACAAGTGAAGCAAACCTCTGTTTTATTCAGTCATATGATGTTTTAAACATTGACCTCTGATGCGCATTGACTCTCATGTGGTCTCAGAACACAATCACACAGTCGTAAACTGAATTTATAAGTGATAGCTGATCACTGGAGGTCTACAATCTACGATAGAAACCTCTAACGGCCTTTGTTCTGCATGCGTAAAGTACTGAGAGCTTTTTCATGGAGCAGAGTGTGGTAGATTTAGTAGCAGAAGAACTACTAATTAATCTTAAAAATCTGTTTTCTCATCTTTGTGGGCCTGTAGAGGTACATAAAAGCAAACCTGCTGATTGTAAGCTGCAAACCGTCTCACAGTACAGTGTGCACAAATACTGTCAATGACTGCAATCATCTTTTTTTTTCTCTGACAGACTTTTTCTATGAATTCACTTACTGAACACTGGAAATCACGTCTTTGTGGTCCCGTTGCTTTCCAGTCCAGTCACATTTATGCGCCATTGTATGCGAACAATATTCCCGTGCTGTGTATAATGTTTAAAGGTGAAGCCTACAAAAAAAAAGAGGGACTCCGCTTCATGTGTTTGTTCATGCTGCGCCTTTGTTTAAAAAAGTTTTTGTTCTGTTTTATTTTAAGCATCGCTAACTTCTGTGAAGTTGTCCGTGGGGGTATTTTGTATCAGCGTCTTTGTTGCTCTTGTTTGTTAGATTTCACATCGCATCAGTAGAACCGACGCTGTCGTCTCATGTGTGCCTGTGCTGGCTGAGCGTCAGATGTGCTGCGATCCTGCCAAAGTCTGCTTCACTGTAGTTTTGTTCAGTGTGGGTGGTTTTCATACAGCCCTGCCGTGCCTCACTCCTTTAGATAAACATGGCTTTAATAAGTAGGATGAGAACATGAGCCTATCTAAGGCTTTGCTCAGACCCGAGGCAAATTCACATTTGTTCCCAAATCTGACCTTTTAGGATGGACTGATCAGATCTAGATATGGGCAACCTGTTGCTGAGGTACCTACCTGCCTTTACTGAATATTCTCCTCAAAGTACCATCAGACATTTGTTCTCCGTGTTGTCTTCAGTGTGGATTCTACTTTTAATTTCTGCCGCTCTAGATTTGAAGTTTCTGTTATATTAAAACATCAGTGTCTTTTCTCTCATCCATAAATTCTATTTTATACGATGCTGCATCAAGTTTTTAATTTATTTTTAACCAAAAGGAAACGGTGACTCAGTGACCATTTTCTCTCTTCCACCAAACTGCTCAGAGAAAGCAGGCAGAGGCATGAAAGAACTGGACTGGACAATTGATCGTGACTCAGTGTGGTAACGCTCTTTCGAGAAATGTTTTGTAGGGTTCATTTTCCACAACTGAAAGGCAAGGGGCCGACGCGGGGATTTCCTAAAGCTGCTCCCGGTTGCTAAATTAGCTCAGCTACCTACTGTCACTCTGCATCTGTTTACAACTTCACCTTTCGAAGTCGTGTGACGTTAAGTGCCGTGTTGTGTACAGTACAATCAAACCCCTTTTCCCACAGCGTTTCGTATTCGTCACATGCAAACCATGTGAGGAATACCAATACTTCTCTTGTAGTTCTGCTTTGCTCCATTAGAGGAGGCTAGATCCTTGTCTGTGTGAATTGCTCAGGGAAGACTTAATTTGCTCAGCTGCTGCTTCGGCTTTTTTTATTCTCATTACTTTGAATGATCAGTGAAAGTATTACGTTGGGTTTCACTCGGAGATAACTGCCCCTCTCTCCCAGATGTGTAAATGGTTTAAAGTGTTAAACACACTGATTATATAATTTGCCAATGTTTACTTTGCAAGTGTTTTCTTTTGCCTCTCAGTATCAGTACTGGCTCTGCCATTTGTGTGCTCACGAAAGGGCTGGGCACTACTGTGTGTAAAAAAAACAAACAAACAAAAAAAACGGTATTGTGAGTATTGATCTAATGTCAAAGTGATACTGCTGTAGTGGCTAATTGCACTGCACTAGTTCCCACCCTCCCCATCACTGCCAATGGGTGCCGGAGTACGTCCCTCAACCACTTTCCTTCACCCCCACCACCTTTGTCCTCCCTGCATCCCGCGTCATGCATGCAATATAGTTCCCTCTTGTGATGGCGGAGGAGTAATGACGATTCTGTAGTTGTGATACAACACACCCAGCGCTGTAAGAGTTCTGCACATGCCCACTGTGTGGCCACGTCAAGTGCTGAAGTCTGCTTGCAGCATTTTTATTGCTTGCTCATGAAAATGAATTATTGTTTAACAGAGCTTATATTGTCATTATTATTGTTAACCACATTTGGTTGTTGTCGTGGTATATATTTTTTTCCTCCTCGGTATCTTCTGCTTCTTTGTTTTGAATTTGAAGAGTTTGCTGGAATTTTTTTATTAGACAAGGAAGTGTCTCAATATTCTATATTGTATGGAGAAAAAAAAAGCCTGTTCGTTGATTGTGAAACATGATGAACTGATGTTTTCTGACTATTCATGTCTGTATTAGACATTTTATTTGCGAATCTATTGTTCGATTGAAATGTAAATGAACTATAATGAGATGGTACGCATCCGTCATTGTATACAGTCTGGCACCATCATTAGATGGACTTACAGTATAGACGCTCATTTATACGACCTGTGCTGATCAGATATATTTAAATGTTTAAATCATTGGGGCAGTTGTGTAATGTTTCAGAATGAGGAAAATACACTCCTTGAGAGACAGCATATTTAAAATGTCCCCAAGATGAATAATACTGTTACGTATTCCATTTATTTCCTTGGAAATATCACATTGTGAAAGGTTTCCCTTTTACTTACTGTACGGTAATGCAGGACTGGAGTTAAGTCTAACCTATGGTGATGATGATTTATGTGCTATTCATAATTGATAAAAAAACTGTTTGAGTTTTGTTTCACTGACTGACTGATTCTTCTGTGCATTTTCTAGCTTGTTTAACTGTTTGACACTGACCTACGGAGAGCTCGGCCGAGCAGCATACTGCTTCTGTGTTGCACTGAGAGATGGTAGTTAAGAAAAAGGAGGATTTCGGCACATGAAATTGCATGCTATAATAAACCAACAACAGTAGTGTCTATTTGTGATTCTTGTCGTGATTTGTAAATGTCTTCTTATGACATTACACAATCAAACTGACCCAATCTAATATGGATCTCCATGTTATTTCTTTTTCAAGACACAGAGTAGAAGGACTTACTGTATCTCTCCATGTAGCGTTGTTGCAGTGTAATCTCATTAGGCAAACAAAGACTGTAGCAACGCTCAAGGGGGCGCTAAAAATCACTCTGAATGTATCCGGGTTGAGATGGAACAAGGAAGTCTTTCTTACTGTAAACTGTATATCTGAACTCTGTTAACACATGGGGACTTGGTTTATGTTAAAGTGGGAGAGGGTACATTATGCTCTATGTCACCTGAAACAACGAGCCCTGACAGGCTGGACAGGAAGGGCCAGCATGGTCACAACACAATGGGAACAGTGGGTGTGTTTCTCACAGCTGACTACTGCAGTTTGGTGGCCAATTGAAGGAAATAGATGGGAGATTGATAGGAAAAGAGAGAAAGATCTGTTCTAATCAGATGAGTGATATCCCTACTAATCTATTGCTAAACTGACAGTTTGAACTCCTGAAACAAAGGAAGTTTTGTCTGCGTGTATTAGTTACATTTCAAGAAAATAAAAAAAAATTTATTATCTAATTCGAGCAAGTATTTATCATGTAGGCAAGCTAAGGTATACTTATAGTCTAGGACAAAATTGTAGGTACAACAGTTTTGTTTTGAAGGAGTACTGCCTTATAACTGTACAATCCCAGTTAACTGATGGCGTTTCGAGATCAAAACCATATATCTGTGGACAAAACCAGTCTTTAAAAACGAAACAACAAATACCTGCTTGGGTCTGATCTGGTTAAATCTCAAGCAATAGACAGGCCGTTAACAGCTGCACACCATGACTATTAAATTGTGCATTTCTAATACACTTCAGTGGTAAGTATTTAGACCCAACACTTAAAAGACTTGCATCTGACTTGAAACTTTTCACAGAAGAGTGGTGTCACGACCATGAAGAGCTACAAACTGCTCCGGGCCATGCTGTTAATGTAGTAAGGCCAACGCCTCCCCTTCCCTCTCCACAGAGCAGAGGAGCACTGACAGGCGCATGCGCAGTGCAGTTGTCAGCGGGTTGGTTGGGCTTGTGTTTACAGCTCGGCTGGATGCTGTTGGCTGCTGATGTTAGGGAAAGTGCAATGTTGTACCAACCGCCACTGAAATAAACCAACTGTGGGAATAAAGGTAAGCTGTTTTGCTCTTGCACACGCGTTTATTGTCAAAGTTAAATGCGACTGTCTCGGCAGTTATGAGGGAAAATAGCGGTTTGTTGGTTGGAACTGCCATGGTAGCATGGCTAGCAGGCGTTAGCTAACCAGCCATAATACTGTAATGGCCTATATCACGTCTGTTTCCATCGCGGGCCAGTCAGCGGGTTTATTCGCCAAAATTATGGGGAACACTTTAACGATGCAGTTTGAATTAATTCCGTTATGGCGACGGAATAGTTTGGCTGAATGTTTATTGTGTGTATAACGTTTTACTCGGGCTATTAAGTCGATGACTGCTGTAGCTACCTTAGCTAACGTCGTGCAGGTTGGTGAGGGCTATGCGGGGCATTAAGTTAACATTAGAGCTAGCCAGGCTCGCCCAACGTTATCGGGCAGAAATATGTTTGTTATTTGTTCAGTTATCTGTTAAAACGCGGACAGGTTAAAACGCCTACTGAGGTTTTAAAACAGGCTGCATTGACAGGTATCAGGTGGTATTCAGATTAAGTGGTGTACTCGGTAGCCCAGAGAGCCAATTACTGTTAAACGTCCAACAAACATAATGTAGAAGTAGCTTTGACTTCTGTACATGTCCTGTCTACATTGCTTTGTTTTGATTATATTCGCCGTTAATGTTGACAGTTGGAATACCAGTTGGAAATGCTCTGTGCCATGCACTCACATGCCAAAACATTAGGTACACCGGTGAAAATGAATGCAGTACAGTCAAGTGTACCAGTCATGCCCCAAGTCCATCTTCATGACTTTTATAATGTTAAGTTTATGTTGCAACTGTGTAAGAAAGGTGGTAATTTAACAGCATGGTCATTTTGTAGGATGCAGTTTGTGATACCGTTAAACTGTATTGAATTGATCAGTGTTTCTGTTATTTAGCCTAGCCCTCTGACTAATATGGGGTTGTCAAAATACTAGGAATGTGTGGCAGAGCAACACAATGCAGTTCAGTAGTACTACAAGCCACGGTATCCAAAATGAAAACACAGTTGAATCAACAGCTCTCTAAGATATTTCAAACAAATGCTGAATAACATAGCCTTCATGAAGCTAATGTTTAGTGCAGGTCTGTTTTTAGAAGGCATGTGTTTTCACTATGTACCTAATTAACTGATGAATGACTGCACATACTGGTGGCATGGCTTTATTTTTAAAGTAATATACTCTAGCGTGTTTGTTTAGCGTCCTGTTTCCTCAGTAATGCCATGGAGACGCACATGTACATAAAACTTGACTATATGAGTGAGTAACTTTATAAGAACATTTCCGGATTGATAATGGTGATTATAATTTGCTTTAGTACCTTTTAGTGCTAAAGATCTGAGTGCCATGCAAATGTTTAAAGGTGTAATTGAACGTACTTGAATTATTTGTGAGTGTTTCGCTATGCTAATGGAGGAATCAGCAAGGAATGCTTCTAAAAATCTCTCTTGTGGTTTTGATGGGTTTTTGACATTCAAGATTGGAGCTTTAGCTGAATCATCTATATTTCTGTATGTTCATTGACCGCCATTACAGCACACATCAGTCCCTCAGCGGATCTATAACAAAAATAAATGCTCTAATGGGTTGACACTCTTGTTTGAGTCGACACTTGTGAATAGGAACTGTGTGCTGTCACATGGCCGGCACATCGAATACTTAAAACGGAATTCGCTGATCTTCTTTCAGCAAATCCAAAGGATGTGTCACACAGCAGTCTTCCTAAAAATCCAACTGTTCAGCAAGTGTTTTAGTGTTTCCCGGCCCTGTCAGATCGTTAATAACTTGCGCAAGTCGTGTCAAACTGATGTGTTGTGCAATAGTATTCCATATTTCTCTCAGCCATGAATAAGATTGTAAAAACCAGTAGCTCTTGCCTCTTGTGAGCTTGTTACCGCCATTGAACGACATGTATGGTAACTGTGAGCCTTCACTGCCGCAGTTCATGTTCAGTCAGCTGTTTTTTCCTCTCCTGTTTCCTGAACTTCAGGTAATACAACGCCTCATTGCAGATAATGGAGGTGACACATGCGCACATGCATAAAAAAACACACAAGCCAGATTTGTGTAAATGCAAATATTTGCTGTGTTGACAACAATCAGAAACTATGCATGGATAGGGGAAAGGTCATTGCTTTTGCAGCTGTACTTATTCAAAAGGGATATATGAGTTAACTTTTGGGAACATTTAAGCTGAAGCCAATGCCGTGCTATTGCTAATGCGCATTTGGAAAGTTGCTGGTGCAAGTACTTTTATCAGACATACCATTTAGTAATAACTGCCTAAACCCTTGGTTCTTCTCTTAAGTGTCACGAATGGTGGGAACAAGTTTAACTTTTCATATGAATATGAAAAAGAGAATAGATGTCAAAGTAAACTGTCAAACTCTGTCTGTAACTATCTTTGGACTCTGAAATCCCAACAACACCCATCATGTGCACCTGTCATTTGGTTAACTGATGGAGACTGGGCGGCGAGCGTGCCAAATGTTGTGGATTAGTGTTTCATTGCAGTTGCTGTGGATGAGATGAAAGGAGAGTGTGGGGCTGGGAGAAAGAAATAATATTTCATAGATTAGAGGGGAGTTTTAAAGTACACAGCAACTTGAACTTGTATACGTTCACTGAATTAGCATATTGACTCTGCTGTTAAATTAGCTCTTTCAAACTACAGGGTCAGCTTTCAGTTTATTTAAATGTGGTTTGGTATTATACAGAAGACATAATTATTTGGAAGCAGCTTTAAGGAATTCTCCTCACAGTGGTAAAAGGTGTCTGTGGAACTTTAAGGTCAAATTATTGGACCTGACTTAGTGAAGAACAAGACTTGACACTGACACTGGCTGATTCATGCATTTATCAAGTGCAAAGTTATTGCGTTTAAAATCAAAGCTTTTATTAACTGACCTTTTTTGGTGTGTGATTCTGCAGATTTGTTCTTTTCAAACACACCTCATCTTTAATAATATCTGATTCATACAGTTATTATTCCAGTGTTTTGCTTTTATATTTTATACGTTATTCTGCAGAATCATCCGTCTCTCTTCTCCTCTAACAGTCAGTTAGCAGGTCAGTTTGTTGATATCAAAGATATCCTTCTTATCTTTAGCATTTAGCTTTCATACATGTACATTAGAAAACCGTGTTAAGAAGATAGGACAAACTGGGTACCCAGATGTAACTTCCTAAAGACTGCTTGTATCAGGTGAACAAAGCTGAGGCAATCTGTTTGTGGTTAAGAATTTTCCTTTTTGAGAGAGAATGAATTATTATTCAAATGTTCATTCATTTACCTCCCAGAGGGGTAGACCATCAGTGTTACAAATCAGTGTTCTCTTATTATTTATATTACCATTTGAATTTTTTTGACGGACCTGATGGTCTTTTGGTTTTAAAATTGCATAATTTGACAGACCAGTGATATTTCAGTCCTAAATTTGAATACCTCCAGTCTAACTATAGCAAAGACACTTGTATATTTATGATTGTACTGTAACATGCACTGCCCATAAATGCATACTCTGTGTTTTCAGTTCCTCACCTTGTGTTCCTTCTACTTTATCCCAACCCACAGTATTGTACAGCTGCGTTCGACAAATGTCAGTGTCTGAGAACGTTTCCTGGCAACCAAAGTTTCTTCTACATTCAGCGTGAAACTCATTTTATTTGAAAACATGATAGTGTGAAGTGCATGTTTTTGGCTGTAGCGCTTATAGAACAGTTAATGATAGTGGACTTGCAAACGTGTTACCGTTTTTTAAAAAGAAATGTGTTATGACATTGATGACGGACAGGGCAGATATTAAGTTTACACTGTTTGTGCAGGGAAGACATCAGCCTGACATCTGTAGATAGCTTGTGTATTCTACCAGGCAGGGACAGACGGAATAAATTACAATCTGCACACTGCTCAAGCCACTTCCACGCCTCCATACCTTGTAGCTAGAGATAACATCTCTGCAACAAAGGCAAACCGAAAGCACATATCAGTATGTAGATCTTTTTCTTTATCTTTCCGCTACCTTTTACAGCCGGATATTTTACACCACTTTCAACTGTACTATTTACAGCAGTAGTCCTCTCTATTTTTCCTTATGGCTTGTAGTCTGTAGTACTGTTTAACATTTTCAGTGTGTGATCTGGAATTGGCACTCTTGACTTCATTCATTTCCTGTTTTCATCTTGTATAGCTTGTAGCACTCTCTGACCACTTGCAGTTTTTGTTTTGATTTTCAGCTGCTGCATGCTTGCACCCAGAGACAGTTCACAAACAAGATGGTGTGCTCAAGAGTCATTTCCTCTATCAGTGTGTGACGTGGGTTCGGCCACTGCCCCGTCTCTCTGTTATGTTAGTGGTAGGTCCTGAGTCCATCATTCCAGTGTGAATGTGTGTGCAGATTCTGACAGATTCTAGGACCCATTAATCACCAAACTCACTAGAGTATCAGAGTATCAATCACTTGTAAACATGTAACTAATGCATACACATATACGTAATATTTAGCACGGTGAAACCTTTGCTGACAAAAGGGTCAAATACAAGATTGATCCTGAGACTTCATATTCAAATATACAAGCACTATTACTTATCACCACTGACTAAATGCCTCTCCCCTACAACTGTTGCATACCCTTTAGTACACACAGGTGTCAGGTTTCTTTTATTAGCAACACCTCTGCTTTTTAAACTAGATAAACCACAGCTAAATAAATTTGTGTGAATATAGCCACTACATGGCTGCGGCTCAGAGTTTGTTGTAGCCAGTGTTTCATCTCAGAAGTTAAGGCCAGGACTGTGTGATCGAGTTGTTCTTCTTCTCAGCCATGTGACATTGTTTTGTTGTTCAGTACGAAGCCGTGGTTTCATTACTGGATAGCCGAATAGGAGTGTCTTCTCAGTTTTAGATCTGAATGGAGGGCATTATTAGTTGCTCACACAGTGCAAATAAAATATAAATCAGGAACTGCACTGCATGGGTGTGTTTCTTTGACCTGTAGAGCCCACAGTTGTTTTGTTAGTCTTCCGCTTTGAATCGTACGACTTGACTCACCTTGGAGTAGTTCAGCTTTTCGTCTCAGTCCTTCCCTCATCCTCTCTGCCTCTTCTTTTCATTCCGCTGTCTCTGCCTGGCTAAAGTCACTGCTGTGAGGCGAGCTTGAAAGGGACTGCGTAGCAAGCCTGAATGCTCTCTGGCTGTGTCTTGCTCTCCCTTGTGAGGTGCACGCAGGGCCCAGCTGGCAGCCCAGAACAGCCCGTTCAGCTAGCTTTGGTTTGCAAATTGTGTGCATTTTTACACATGGATTGATATGCTTGTTTCAGATTCAGATGCCATACTGTTGTTTTTAATTGTGAGAAACGGTTAAGAGAGGCCTCATGCTCCTAAAATTAAACTGTAAGCTGCGAGTAAGTGGGAACTATTGCAGCTCGCATCCAGGCTACACTAGCTAACTGCTATTATCACTCGGTGTGTTAATATGAATTGGTAAAACTGAGCACTGCTACGCCAGGCAACTGAATCCAGAAAGATATAATTTAGTAGCTGCCTGATGGCAAGTTATTTCTAAATATGCACATATTCATTTACTTTTAAAGAGTTAGTGCCATTCATATGAATATACGAACTAATGCTAGCTGGAAGTGCACAATGATGGACAGCTTGTATCACAAAGATACAGCTTTACTGCGGAAATGATGAAGATGACACCGTGAATGGTAGTAGGGTATAGAGTACACAGCAGTAGAGAAAGTGTACATTAGTTAGATATTCCAGGAAGGAAAAGGGAATAAGAATACTGCAGCTCCTGTCGAATAAGACAAAGCAAAACAATTAAATTGGACATAGTTGATTTATTAATGATCTTAGAAATGACCTGCCGTTTAAGACATTTCAGTACCTCTGAAGCATTTAGATACTTCATTAATAGTATCTTGACTGTCTGGCAGTGGATTCTTCGTCTTCTTGGAAGTGCACTGAAAAGGTTGATAACCAACAGTGTAACTTGGCAGGAGCCTCCAGAGATCTGTAGCAGAGGTTAAGAAGGAAAGCAGGGTGACAAGGCAACCATTATACGTCTGCTGGAGCTGCCAGCTAGCTGCCAGAGACAGAGCATTAGGATTGTGTGTGCGCATCTGTGTGAGGACTTTCATACTGTTCACTGTTCATAATGCAGCTGCATGTGTGTTTCTGTGTGAGGTTTTTGATGGTATTTTGTTTTTCTCTTTTTATACCTGAATGTGTGGACAGTGTCGATTCAAAATATTTGATGGGGGATCTTTGGTCTTAGCAGTGAAAAACATGAACATGTTAGTGAAGCTAACTCGTGGGTTCTCCTGTATGAAACCTCAAGCCCTGGTAAATTTACATGGCTCTCTGGTAAAACAGTTGACTTTGTGGTTACAAAGCAGTGATGTGTGTTGAACCAGATACAAACTCAACACAAAATCTGAGGGACAGTTAAACTGCTGGTACTCTAATCACACAGCGGCTGTGCTAAAAATAGAAAGCATTTGCCTTTGAGCCAAAAGATGTGTAAACATCTGCAAAGTCTCACCAAGATTAAAAGCCTGAAAAGATCTGAAGACATGGCAGGTCAGTGCAGATGGCTTTCTATGACTGGTAATAAGCCATATGCTTTTTTTCCCCGTAGTTTTCTAATATTATGTAGGTGTCTCTTGTGCCTAAACAGTTGTGACTCATCAGAGAATGGACATGGGCCTTCTGTGGGTGTCCTGTGGTGTCTTGCAAAATAATTTTGTTTTTAGGGGCCCTTTGGGTCATATGGGTTTAGGGGAGTAGCCTCTGTGGCCTCCCACAGCATTTGGAGGCCACTTCAACACCTTGTGCTGTTTTTTTGAGTTGTTCCTGAACTGTTTTTGTGTGTGTGTCTGTGTCAGGCTGCATCCTGCTGGGGGTGGCTGCTGCCAGTGTCATAGTTATAGGGTGGGGGTGCCTGGTCTGGTATAAGTGAGGGGGTACATGTCTAAGTAACATCCACATGATTGGCAGGTCCAAAGGTTTTCCAAAATGGTCAGTGTTATTTACTTCACCTGTCAGTGGTAATATATGAGACATACAGTTTACTGTACATGTATGTGAAATGGTTTGGTTACTATGGCAGCATTGTGAGTGTGAGTGAAAAGTGGTAAACAGTGCCTTCGTTACAGTTCCTCCTTACACAGTGAATGAAAAATAGCTTCTACTTATTTGTCATTATGCATGCAATTTATAAAATTGTGTGTACGTTTCCATATGTCACTTTATTTTTTTTCCCCCATTAGTCTATGAATTGCTGATCACACAGGCTGTCATCTGAGATTCTTCAGAACATATGGCTGGGGTCCTTCTTTACAATAACTCATTGGAACAAAGATGATAATGACTAAAATGCTAAACAACAACATATTTTTTATAGGTTTTCATCAATTGAAGTGCAGATGAACTGAGAATCTGTCTGTTCAGAAGGAAGCGATTGCCACTCACAGCTTTCTGTAGAAATGCTTGTCCACACATTCAGCAAAATTACAGTACAAAGGATTCGGTCAGAAATGGTCATTCACGCCACTTCAGACCCAGTGCTGCACGTATTTGAGTCCTCAGCAAAGCTCCCACCAACTTTGAAGTACATTACTTGAATAGTACGATGCATGTATACAGAGACTGCATGCTTTAGATTGACCGGATATATATATATATTTTTTTACTTGATCTCAGACTTCATTGTTCTCTGTAACCCTGCGTTTTAACTTCAGTTTGTAATGCGACTAAAAAAACACACACCAGGGTTTTTGGGATAAGTAACAGTCACTGATTTCCTCAGCTTGCTTTGAAAAGATAAAGAGGGCAAGCGTATACTATGAGTTTGTGTTTGGCAGCCTATTAATAACAAGTCATATCAGCACAAGACATCGTAAAACTTTGTAGTTGCAGATAGCCATTAGTATTGATGCTTATTCTCGGTCAGTACGACAATGTTATCTTGAGTGGTGCACATCATTAACTGCTTTGACCTTTTCTCCTTTAACTTCTCCATTGTGAATGGAAAGGGTGGAGTGAAAGGGAAGAAACAGCAAAGGAAACCTTTGGCAAAATGGAGTAGGGCACAGGCAGAGCAGAAGAGAGGGGTGCAATAAGGACTGAGGAAAATAGAAGACTGCAGGGGGAGAGAGGAGGATAAAATATCAGCAAAAGAGAGGAAGGGAATGATGTGAGACAGAGTAGAAGGAATGAGTGATGAGACGAAACAGGCAGAAATAATTTGTCATGGTCTTTTTGAACGTCTGCCAGGACCTTCTGTTGCGCCTTTCTTCCTGTGTTACACACAATGGCATCTGCTTTCACTAGTTACCCCATACCAGTAAAATGTAAAAATGGAGCTCTACCTACGTTCCTTGTATAAGCCTAAAACCAACTTCTATCTTGATTCTAACTTAAGATAAGTTTAGGTATAAACTTACTAGTGGTGGCTACAAAGTGTAATTTGTTGTTGTGCGGACAGACCAGAATAAAAGAGAGCGTGTGTTTAATGTACATGTCTGATTCAGTGGTGTTGAACTTTGTAATGCATACATGGATTAGATGGATGGTTATAGCAAGCTGTTACTTAATTCACTTTCACTTGCGTCACCATGGCTTTGCATTGTTTCAAGCTATTTTGCAAAGATCTACAAAACTGCTCCAAATGACCCACAGATCATTTTTCTCTAATCTTCCCAGTTTCATTGCTTTCACTTGTCCCAAGCTTCTTCACTTAACCCTCCTTTTACACCCTCAAGTTTCTCTTTAAATCCACCCTGGGTTTTGTACAGCTGTCACAGTTTCTTTTTGGTGTTAAATAAAACTGAAAGTGACTAATCATGAGTTTCACTTTTTTTTTTTTTTTTTTTTTAGAACTATAGCCAAGCCACCTGCCTTATAAGATGCTTTTCATAGAATTCATCACATCATGACTGTTTTCTGCTTCTTTATTTATTTATTTATTTATTTTCTTTTTCTAGGTGATTTTGCTCATCATCTCCCACCACTTCCGCCTCCCGTCTTCCATTCATGAGCAGCGTGGCTGAATTTAACAGCGACAGCCATGGATGACAAGGGCTCGGTGGGGAAGATTAGCGTGTCCTCGGACTCAGTGTCCACTCTCAACAGTGAGGACTTTGTCCTCGTGTCCCGGCTGGGGGACGACACACCCTCCTCCACTAATAATGGTAGTGATGACGAAAAGACAGGACTGAAGGTAAGGATGGTTGGGTGTAGGCGCGGACAGAAGTACAAGACAGAGAGGTGGGAATTCATGGACTTAGAGTTTAGGTGTGGAGTACTGTGCTTTAGGACCCACTTTGGCATCTATCCTGGATGCATCTCGTCAGAGCTGACCATAATTTAGCTCCGATCACATGAGAATTACAGCAACTATAAAGTTATAACTATTTTAAAACACCTGTTATACAGGCCAAACAGCTGCAAGCTAAACGCTTTCACTTCAGCACTCATAAGAACTGATTAAGGGTCTTGTCTCAGGACTCATGTTATTATTTATTATTGATTTATTCATATTTATCTGTTCATTAGCAGTATAATCCATTAAAAATTGCTGATCAAAGGTCAGCATTTATATTTCTTTGCTAACATGTCATGTTTTTCACTCACTTATCAACTCATCTTCTGAAACATAAAGCTATTTTCAGGCCACATTTATTATTCTCACACGTTTAACCATAAAACTAACCATTTCTTGTTTTGCCTTTTCATTCTCTCTCTATAGTTTTCTCATACTTGGTCTTAGACTGATTTGTTTTGTCTGTGTGTCTTTTTATTCTCTACTTACAATAAGGAAGTGTTTGATGTGTGCACATTCACATCAGTTCAAAACGCTGTAAAGGTTTGTGTTAGTTACGTAGTTAAGGGAAGTGCAGAAGGAGGATATTAACCTTACTTCCACGGATCAAATAACCTGTTTTATATGTTTTTTTTTATGTGAGCTGAAAATTGATGAAATCAAGAAAGCATCTTCCAGTCGGCCGCTTTTATTAGAAAGCATTGTGTGCTATCAATGGCTGACACACAGTATGTGGTTCAGGCAGCACTCACTCAGTAAGATATTAGTTTACCAACAGTGTGGTGATGCAGTCTGAACCTTGCTTTGCTATTGTCAGGGGAAGTAGTAGTGTTCTGTGACTAGGGCGTGGCTCTGCTCAAAGAGGTTGAAAAGTTTCGAGGAAACAAATGTGGCAGCCACCATCCTGTGCTCATCCCTAAGGGGTTCAGGTTACCTCTCCTCTCCTCTCCTCTCCTCTCCTCTCCTCTCCTCTCCTCTCCTCTCCTCTCCTCTCCTCTCCTCTCCTCTCCTCTCCTCTCCTGCATCCTTCAGTTTACTGGTTATCACATTCCCTTTATTAAATCAACTTAAGTAGCTGGCTCCCATGCTCATACAATGTCCATTAGTTTATGTTGTTGCTGTACCTGTGTGTCTCTGTGTAGTCATATGAGCTTGATGCTCCAAAGCAACCAGAAGGTGGCGCCACTAGAGCATGGATCTTGATTGAATAGACAGAAAGACGTCATACTTCTGCTTTCTGTGTTCAGAGTCTGTTACAGGATCAGTTAGGATAGTTTGACTATGACTGAGGTCAAACTTGAGGTTTTCTGCTTCCTAGCTGCCGCTGTCTGGCTTCTATGAGTTGAATGAAAGTCACTGTTCTCAGTTTGTATCTAGCGGTGAAATCACTCCATCCACTGACACGCGGTCATCCTGATTTCATGTTTTGGTTTTTGCCCACACACTCTTGTGCATATTTCCCTCCCAGTCAGCCCATCCAGTCAGGAGAGGAGTCAGTGTGTCTAAACTTGTTGTTTGTTATGCAGGTGATTTCTGAGGAAGAGGTCAGCTTTAAGGTCAGTCTCTCCTCTCCCTTTCTTTCCTTTGCTTCTTTTCTCTCTCTATCTTTCTCCTGCTTGTTTAAATATATTTATTCTACCTTTCTGTGATGTGAGTCAGTGGTGATTCTGTCTGTGATGATTTGTGCTTCCTGTACTTTAGACGTGTAATGATGGATGGCCCTAGCTTTGTAATACTGGTTTCGATGATAGGAATTCTTCTATATAAACTGTAGACCATCATTTCCTGATAAAAAGCTAGGGAGATAATAAGTGTCACTGCAGCTGCATTGTGACAAACCAGCTGTATCAGCTTAAATACAGATGAACCAAGTGTTTTTTCTTATGCCGGTCATAGTACTGTCCTGCAAAACATAACTGTTTGTCTACAAGCATTGGACAAATAACCTTATACCTCTAAGGCATAAATTTTACTCCAAATGTTCAGCCCTGAAATATTTATGTATGCCATGAAGACATTCGACGTATAAATCGGACGCTGGTCCTTTGTGGCTCGGTACAGAAGTGCCTTCATAAGTCTATCTCAGTTTCTTGCTGCTGCCACCGCAGGCAGGGAAATAGGGTTGTGTGGATTTTTATGGCTTGTCAAACCTTGAACTTGCACTTAGGTTTTTTTTTTTTAATTTGATAGTTTCGGAACTATAAAGTCAGTGTTGGCATGACTATTCTGCATCTTCTGTCTGGACATGGGTGTTTTCTTTCACTCCTTAAACTGACTTACTAATCACTAATATTGGTGAAATCTTAAGCACACTGCAATCACTCCAGCTCAATAATGAGATCACTGTCACAGGCAGAGCCACTGTGCAGTTCTACTTTTTAGAAAGTGAGTGATCTCTACAATCTGAGACAATGGCAGTTCAGTGAATACAAGATTATGGATTATCTTAAATTTGATGTGTTGTGATGATTACTACAATGATCTTTTTCTGTGAATAATCCTTTTCTGTTTTATTATGTGTTTGGGTCTCAATTTGTTACTTTCTGTGCCTCCCTTTGTGGCTGTGTGCACGCTTGTTTCCATGCATGTTACTACACCTACGCTGCGCGTGTGTGTCAGATTGTGGGGAATGGAAGTGAACAGCAGCTCCAGAGGGAGTTAGAAGATGTCCTCATGGACCCATCGGTAGCTGACACTGGGCTTGGATCAGAAGCGGGAATGGACAGCCTTGGTGGGGGCGACCATGGCCCTCCCCTTACCACAGCATCACCTGTACCGCCAGGCTGTGATCCTCTGACTGCACCACCACCCAAACTGGAGATGGTGCTTCCTGTTCAGACGGCCCAGGAGAGTGAGCTGAATGAGAGGTCGTATAGGGGTGAGACAGAATGTGTTTAATCCTCTGGACTATTGCCATTTTCTTTAAATTGTATTTTTCTCTCTCTATCTATTACATTTGATAATTTATATAACTGTTCATATATCCACCTCTTGCCCAACCAGCGTTGTCAGGTCAACTTATCTCAGGAGAGGACGTACAGACATGACATGATAGTTATAAAACGGCCTCTTTCTTTCCTCTCCCGTCCCTTTTTTATTTCAACTTTGTAGGAGATGAATCATCATCTGAAGGCAGTCCTGGCAGTCCCATTCCAGACGAAGACAGCGTCGTCTTCAGCCAGCTGACATATCTAGGATGTGCCTCGGTCAATGCTCCGCGGAGTGAAGTGGAGGCCCTCCGTATGATGAGTATACTCAGAGGGCAGTGCCAAGTCCCCCTGGATGTCACACTGTCTGTGCCAGGAGTGTCTGAAGGCACCGTCAGGTAAAAAGAACATATGAAGAATTAGTTATATTAGTTTTAACATTTCACGATACAGTATGTGTGGTGTACATACTTAAACATTCAGTGCTGGCATGTCACACATACAGTACAATACATGCAGTTGTTCAGTAGTGACTTTTAAGACATTAAACAGCAACATTTTTAACGGATATTTTAACAGGTTGTTGGATCCCAACAACAGTACCGAGATTGCCAACTACCCCATCTATAAGATCCTGTTCTGTGTACGAGGCCATGATGGCACACCAGAGAGTGACTGCTTTGCCTTCACTGAGAGCCACTACAACGCCGAGATCTTCAGGATCCACGTGTTTCGCTGCCAAATCCAAGAGGCGGTGAGCATTTAATGATTAAGTAATTGTCGATGTTGAACCAGTAAAAATGTATAAGCGCCACTTTCTCCCATGCCAAGATCATAAAGACTTAACACACTGTACAACACACGCACATAAACGCAGGAATGCTCATGAAAATGAGCATTATTTATTATTATAGCCCATTCTGACAGTCCTGCCAACATAGGCAGCAACACATATAGCCATGTTGATCTAGGTTTAGTATCTATTCCTACTGATTCCAGGCACAGAGAGCAGCATACATTAATGTCCTTTTCCCATTTCAGTACTGACTTTAGGGGTAGATAGAAATAATTCCTGGGAGCACAGAGTGTGACTGTAAGGCTGTTGAACCTTAGATAAGCTGTACATTCAATTTTATAAAACATATATAACATATAAAATCCCCTATCCAGAAATAAATCCAGTTAAAAGACAACATTACTGCTGTTCTCTTAGTAAACCAAAGGGGGAGCAAAAGCTCATGTTATAACTCCTAACTCTTTTTTTCCCTACTTTTGCTGTCTCATCCCCTCATGTACATATACATATGTACACACATAGCCAGCAGTATTCTGGTGACCTTGTCTTAAACTGTAGATCACTCTGCATCCTGTCCTTTAGGGTTCAGTGTCAGTGTGGAAGCTTAGTCAGTGGTCCCCAAGGGGTTATGTCATGCACCGCAGGCTCTGCTGCAATCCACATGTACACCACACACACAAGCCCCAAAGCCGACATACAGGAGACACATACATGTAAAAGAGAGAAAAAGGAATCCACTCTTGAAACTTGGTTAAAATTCAGCTTCAGTGCTCAGTGACCTGATTTCTCTCCTTCAGTGTCACTAACAGCACACAGACTGACGCTACTTTACTATCCAGTATCACACCCACCCATACTCACACTAAAATACGTAATTTCACACATATGTAATCCCAAAACTAGTTCACTCGTTTACTTGGAAGCCAGACATCTATCTGACTCCCTCTTCCTTCTCTTCTTCCTCACAGTCTTGTTCCCAGCCTTGTCTTCCTTCCAATCCCCCAGCAACAAACCAATCTATTCTGTCTTCACTTTTTTTTCGCCTCTCATTCGCACTATTACGCTATTGTGAGTCAGCCCATTGGCTGCCTGTTCCTTCAGGAAAAAGCTGCTCTAGTCACATGCCTCACATCAGCCTCAGCTCCACAGTAAACAACTCCTTAAATCGCTGTATTGAATCATTAAGATGTTTTATATGAAAATTAAGTTTTTGGCACTGAAGTCGATTTAAAAATAATTTTATGCTTCCATACCCAAATAAAATTCCACTGTCTGTTCCCAAGCAACCGTACATCAGGTATTTACATTAGTGTTTTAGTTTTTCTTTAGTCAGAATGTCACAAAATAATACAATTTGGAAAGCGTTATAAGAAAATGTACATAGCATGTTCTTAAACTTATGAAGGTAAGTACATTTGTGTGCGTTTTTGTGTAGTTAATACATAAAGCAAACCACCTTCTCAGTCCTTCTTTGCCTCCTTTGTGCCAGACTTCCCAGTCAGGCCCTAAGGCTAGTTTGTAACAATTCCCAGTCTCCTGATGTTGTTGGTGATGCAGAGCCCTGCTGAGTCTCTTACCAAATACCTCCTTTTGTTGACCATAAACTTGCTGCTCCTTTCCAGAGATGTATAGCTACTGCTGTATAATTCACATCAGTTCAGCTTCAGTAGATTTGTTTACATTCATGATTTAGGCTCCTGACAGACTAAATTACGTTTAGTGAGAAACACAAATTGGGTCCTGAAAGCGATTTAGTGGTTTTGGCCATGGCGTTGGTTAAATATGTCTAAAAGCTTCATGTCAGTGCACACATAAAGATCATGGTGCCAAGGAAGAAAAAATAAAAATAGCCTGGATGGGAACAAATACAATGTAACAGGATGTTTAACACTTTCCAGATCTTTTAAGGCTGAGTTCACATTCAAAATGTATTATTTTATTAATGCCATTCGAAATCCAGTCTTTAAAAGATTTAAGCATTTCCTCTATAATAGATTTGACATATTGATGACTTCACGATTTTGCAAACACTGAACAGAATCAAAGCATTTGAACCATTTTAACACAAGCAGACAAGAGAATATGAAGATGTTTCCAGTAAAAGTATTTATTGTAGTTTTACAGCTTCTTTTGTGAAATGAAGGTGATAATCGCTCAATATAATTTTAGCATCTGGTTCTTCATGTTGCACAAAAAGAAAACTGTTCGATTTGGATACACTGAAAGCTGGCCAGGTTTGACTCCAGCATTGATTTGAACAGCTCAGAACAACACATCCATTGTGTTAAATGTTCCATCAATACAGGGGGTGACCCCCCATCTATCTTTACTCATACCCCATCTCTTACATCCAATCCACTGTTATTTCTCAATAAATACACCCCCTGCAGTCCGCTAACGTCCTTCTACTGTACCAGGAATATAACAAAGGCTCTGTGTAGTGGCGGTTAGAAGCTGCTTTATACTCCTGTCTTGAGAAAAACGAAAAGCATTATTTATTGATAACAGCAGTTTCCCCGCATCTCATAGCCATCAACCCCAAAGTTCTGCTGTTTACCAGAATTAGGAATTATCCAAAAACACTGTGCTGCAGGCCTTTAGTTAGGGGAGAGCTCTGTTTATTATCACACACACATGTCTGTTTAGTAATAATCGGAATATAAAAGACTTTTTCTCTGCTAAATGCAAAGCCCACTAATTTAAAGTCTCGTTAGTGGAAAAGGTACATTTAGAGAATGTAAATAAATGATTACCACCCAGTTTTTCCACGCTTGGCAGTCTTTAGCCGCCCCCCCTTCCCCAACTCAGCTCTTCTTTGAGGTTGGAGATGTAGCAGACCTCTGCAGTTTCTGGAAGCAGTGAGTTGTCTTTGCTTTATGTTAATAGGAGCAATGCCTCCACATTCACAATCAAGGGAGAATATAAATCACTGTGTTGATTAAAACTCTAAATAGTTAATATGCTCGAGAGTCTGCAGTCAGTGGAGTAGTGGGTCATTAGGTAAGTTTTTTGGGGCCTTTTATCCAAAAAAAAAAAGTGTCCAATTAATATTAATAACCTAGTGATTGGTTGGTGCAGGCATTTTTGCTTTCAGACTTCGTAGTCTTTAAAGTCCTGTGCAGCACATACAGTTGTATTTAGCCTTTTGAAACTTTGCTGTTTTGTATTTGATTTCCACTCTGTGTAATGAATCACACATAACCAAACTGGGTGTGAGACATGGTGACATACAGTAGAACATAGACATTGTGAAAGCCAGTGTTTGTGTGGTGCTCATAGGAGAAGTGTCCTACTCAACAACGTTACTGATAAGAGGAGAGAAAGGACAAGCGCCCTTGTTCACTTTCAGAATTATCTGATCTGACAAATAACTTGGCTCAGAAACATTCTGGAATCTGGAAACTTAAAGTCGTTAGTAAGCTTCTTGAAATTAACTTAAATTTTCTGTAACTTTTTTTGAGGACAGCGACTCATGTAAAACAATGTACTGCAAGTCTCATGACAGCCAACACACGTTTAGTCTCTCCCCTTGTTTGCGTTTAAGTGCAGTTAATCACTACCGTTTGGATTGGATTTAGATTCGAGTGCTCGACTCTGGAGCTTTATGTTTTTTGTTATTCTTTCATGTAGACGTTCTCTGTACAGTCTGTTGTTTATACAACATTGTGTTTAGTTAAACTGTCTGTTTCTGTGAAACTCTGTCTGGATATTATATCGTGTATAGATCTCTGCCAGTTATTGTAGTTCAGTATAAAGGTTTGTGAAGTTGATTGTGTTTTCTTTTCCCCTACAGGTGAGTAGGATACTGTACAGCTTTGCCACGGCCTTTCGGCGGTCAGCTAAGAAGGCAGTTCTGTCATCTCAGCAGCCTGCCCCGCTCACCCCTGACAGTGACTTGTTTACCTTCACTGTCAGCCTGGAGATCAAGGAGGATGATGGCAAGGGTACTTTCAGGTGAGACTCTTAAGCATTTAAGCATCTGAAATTTGGATTGTTGGAGCATAAAACCATGACGTAAGTTGCTTGTGCAGTTCTGTATCTGTATGTTAAATTCAGAATAAACGTAATATTGTGCTTAAGCAGATATATTGTTAAGTCATCAGACACAGACACAAGCTTTATAAATAAACAGAGCCATTAATACAGTAGACAGTGTATAGTAGAGCATAGTAAGAGGTTTTAACCAGCGTGGATGTTTTAACATTTCATTGCATTTATAAATAGAATCATGGTCAATATAATTTGGCTTTTTGACAAGAAGTTACAAAACAAAATAGTTTTACCAGATTAGTGCTAGTACTCTCACAATTAGTGAAATTAAGATCATCAGAATGCAGTCAGTGTTTCTCAAGTGACTATAGCATAAAGACACCCTTGTCCAAATGTCACTGGTTAATCGGTATTCCTGGCTACGATTACACCATGAAGACAAATAACACTCCAAGCAACTCTGAGAAAGGGGGATTGAAAAGTACATGTCTGGAGATGGATACGAAAACATTTCTAAGAACATATATCCTGGAGTTAAGTTAAGTCAATCATCAAGAAACAGAGGGAACATGGCACACGTGTAAATCTGCCTAAAGCAGACGGTCCTCACAAACTCAGTGAAGGAGTTGTGTATGAAGGGGATTAGTGAGGCAGGCCTCATATAGGACTGCTCTGAATGTGTTAAAAGCTTCGGCAGCTGAGATTGGAGAAAGTCTGCTCACAGTAACGCTTTTACAGGTTCTTTATGGTAGAGTCGCAAAGAGAAATATGATCTTTAGGGAAAGCTCATGTAAGTCTGGAGTCGACTGAATATAAGCTCAGTTTGAAGCTTCCAAGTAAACACTATGTTTGGCAGACTCCGCACACACGTACGTGAAGCATGGTGGTGGCAGTGTCATGCTGTGTGCATGCATGTTTCTTGTCAGTATGTCCTGGACGGCGTGTAAAGGTAGATGTTAAATATTGATGAATACTGATTTAAACTTACATTAATTAATACCACACGGAGAAACAAGAACTCAACAGAAAGCCCCTGTGCTTGCTCCATTTAACTTATCTTCCTTGACCCCTGTAACTTTGTTTTCCCATTATACTGAGTCACATCCGTGTGTTGTCACAAACAGCCCGATATACCCAGCTTATTTGAAAAACAACACAAAACAAACAAATATTTCCCTGAGATTATTTTTAGCCCGCACACATTTCCTCCTCATTAGCTTTTGGCTGATTATTTTTGGTGTTCTGGCTTCCAAGCAAACAGCACACATTCCAGTTTCTTTTTGTGCGTGCTACCAATCTTTCTTTGTCTAAATACGACACAGTGTTCTGTGTAAACTATGTTAAGATATATGTTACGATAATGTATATTATCTGTAAAATAAAAACAAAACTGAGTAGGCTCGCACAGTAGTCAGAGGGTTTATTTACAGCTTAAACATCCTGTCTGTTTAGTCTGTTTCACTAAGGTCCATGTGGTACATCAAGACCCTACTCTCAGGCATGTTTTTAAGATGTGACCACTGCCTGGAATTTACAGCACGTTCAAAATGTTTGCAAACTTTACTCAGCTCACTCAAAGTAATGGTTTCTTTGATATTTCCTCCGGAATTTATGTCAGCGATGGTTTGGAGAATGTTGATTACTGTTTCTGTCTAAAACCAGAATTTTTATTTTGATTAAAAAGGTCTGTTTCTAAACTTGAGGGATCTTCTTAATTAGTTTCTTTTTCAATCCGATCAGCTGATTGACTAAGTTTTGTCTCTTCCCCTGTTTTGACATAATTAAATCAGCCACATTTATTTTCGGCTTGCACAAGAGTTTTTAATGTAATAAGTGTTGTTTATTGGTGTTAATTTTCATATATATTCTGTTTTTAAATAATGTTCCTCTCCTTTGCATGCAGTGCTGTAGCAAAAGACAAGGACAAGCAGAGCTTCAAGCTGCGTGCGGGACTGGACAAGAAAATTGTCATTTATGTTCAGCAGACCTCCAATAAGGAGCTGGCTATTGAGAGGTACAGTACCACACTAACATTCACACATTCATGCACACAGAGCACATCTTCAGATGGTCCTGCTTAACGCATACATTTTGACAGCGTCGCTAAATGTTTTTGTCTGTTTTAGTTTCGTGCATTATTTAGATAAGTGAGAATTTATTTGCTATTTTTAAGTTGCTTCCAGTTAAATGTGAGGATTATGCAGGCGGTGTTGCTTTCTGGAGATTTATTCTGAAATAAACTACCAAGACATCAGATGGATCTCTATAAACATAATGGAAGCATCTAGAAACATGCAGTGTTATTGTAAACACCAAAGGGACAAGAATGTATGAGTCCTGGTAAGATAAAATATCTTAAAGAGTAGTTTGTGGATCTGTCAGTCTGACAGAGACCCGTCCATTTGCTAGAGTAGACATGTGTCTGTTCAGAAACAGACATATATAAGAAATGAATCACACAGCTGTAACTGATAAACACACACCGGTGGACATCCTTACATCCGTGTATCGGCCCTTGTCAGGATTTAAGTATCCTGGGACAGTTTTAAAGTGGTGATTGAGGCGAGTCTGTCTCCGAGGCTCCTCATTTTCCACGGTTTAATAAATCTGTTGAAATTTAAACATTCCATGGCCTTTTTGCAGATTTCCATTTTCATGCTGCTTTGTTATTGTTTCATGAGCCCAGAGAAGGTGAGGTTTGAAGTGCTGTGTTTAATATTCTCCATGCTCTGGTCTGTGTTAAAGGATCAGTTCAGGAAGCTATTTGCAGTAGCATATGTGAGGTTTAACAAATGGTCCTACTCTATAGAGAGAGATTTATTGTTCTCTGTCTGGTTCCCGCTCTTACTCTCATTTCACCCCCCTATATTCTTATGTAATCTTTTTCATGCCACATTTCTATTTCTCTATCACCCTTGTGTGTATGTCTTCTCCAGGTGTTTTGGACTCCTGCTCAGCCCAGGGAAAAATGTGAAGAACAGTGACATGCACCTGCTGGACCTGGTGGGTGACTGCTTCCTTGTGCATGTGTTGTTGTGTGTTTGCGTGTGTTTGCTAACTTCCCCCAACTTGTGCCTTCTCAGGAGTCAATGGGAAAGAGCTCAGACGGGAAGTCTTACATCATTACGGGAAGTTGGAACCCCAACACGCCTCAGTTCCAGGCTGTGAATGAGGAAACGCCCAAAGGTAAGAGCCAAAAAGCTGTCCAAGATTTACATAAGACAGAATGCTTTTCAACGGCTATTATTTCCTTCGTTTATATTTATTGGCTAGTCTGTTGTTTATTCGCTCATATTTTAACACTGATGTTTGACAGAAGTGTTACAATCACTTTCCACTAGTTGCATAAGTCCTGGCATATGGAAACTGTCCTTAGTAATAATTCGGCATGATTAATAGTTTTGTTAGTTTTAGATGAAGACTGGAAGTTAATCACTAATCAGAGATGTTGTTGTAATTGGTTTCTTTTTTGCCTCCCCTAGATAAATTCATGTACATGACGACAGCAGTGGACCTGGTGATAACAGAGGTGGAGGAGCCGGTCCGTTTCCTGCTGGAGACCAGGGTCAGAGTGTGCTCCCCAAATGACAGGCTGTTCTGGCCCTTCAGCAAGCGTAGCTACACTGAGACATTCTACCTTAAACTACGACAGGTTTGTCAAATCAGTTTTTATAATGAAAACAAGTCATCACCTCTGTGACCTGATGTCAGCTGTGACCTGCAATGATGCAAGAACGATTTATTGTTATTATACTACGTTGTTATTCCAGCTGTCCGTGTAAACATCTGTTGAAAATTATTATTAATCATTATATACTTTCTTTTTGAGTGGGATACAACTTTTTATTTACAAAAATTACAGAAAAAATGGGAAACAGATTTAAAAAGTGTGCTGTACTCTAGTATCTCTAGCTGCATTTCTGGTTTTTGCAATTAGTGGATCCATAAGAAGACGATAAAAACGATCACATGCAGTGCACAACAACAAACACCTCCCTACACCTCCTCAAATATCGTTTTCCTGATGTCTTCCCTTATCAGATGGAGCGCAAAGAACGTAAGAGTCCTGCCTCTGACACACTTTATGAGGTGGTGAGTTTGGAAAGCGAGACTGAGAGAGAGAAAAGGAAGACCACAGCTAGTCCCAACATCCTGCCCTCTGGGGCTGGTACCATGGCTCCGTCCCCACCTGAGGATGATGAAGAAGAAGGTGACTGGATGCACTTTTTTTTCTGTTTAATGTTTAATTTTATAAAAGTCACAGAATACATTTTCATTTAAATATAATTTCATCATATCAGACGAATAAATGGAGCAATAAATTAGAGTTTGTTTTCATCTGAACCGCTGTGTCCTTGGACAGGACTGACCTCATTCAGAGGCAGGCACTAACAGCACAACAACAACTAGAGAGTAATTACAAAGTAATACTGCCCAGCAGCATGGAAATAAACAAGGTTAGCCTGCGTACAGCCCAGCTGAATTACACTGCACATATTTAGTGCTTTTAGCATTTCATGTATCAGCCACTGATACTGTACTTGGCCTAAAAATTCAGACTCTGTCCTGTGGGCAGAACCACAGATAATAGTTTATATATCAACTCGTGGCACGCACGAGTCACATTCAGACACAGTGTTACAGAACTGTTCGTACTATATGGTCACGAAGTACCATCAGTGGTATGTGTGTGTTTTTGTGTGACTGTGAGTCGAAGCAGAGAGCATAACTGTGGTACTTTTTGTATATTATGTCGTTTTAATCTTCTGTTTACTGGCTTTTTGGTTTAACAAAACATTGTTGTGAATAACTTGCAAAATAGACACTATACCAGATACTTAGTTAATATAGCACTATTTCATTTTTACCAAGAAAACGTGTATATATACTTTAATGTAACTTTATTATGACAGCATTATGCTGTACACAGCTTAGCGCAGCTCAGATTGGAAGCTTAAATAAATACATAAATTTGGGCACCATGTGGTGGGTATGTACACTCTAAAACAAAGCGCTTGGTTGGACAAGACATAATTCTACTTAAAATATTAGATGTACTGATGTTTTATTTTGATTTTGTTCACGTGTTCCCAGATAATGATGAGCCCTTACTCAGTGGGTCCGGCGATGTTTCAAAGGAGTGTGCAGAGAAGATCCTGGAGACCTGGGGAGACTTGTTATCCAAGTGGTAAGGATTTTGTTACCTCGTTAACTTTGTCCTTCCGCTTCTGTCACTGCTGTAGTGAAAGCACACAGATGGACTCTGTGTGTCTGTGTGAAGGAAAGAGCAGCAGGCAGCAGTTGTTGATAAGCAGCTTATTACGATAGCTTCCTTCTCCCAATAAAGCATTTGTTTTTAATCAGAAGCTTGTGACGAACTGAACAGAAACTGCCTGCACTTTAATTAGCTGTAAGTTAAGCCCCCCTCTTGCACACGCTGCACAGCATTCCTCCTCGCTGTTCTCAAGGGGAACAGTAAAATGGGATACATTAATGTATGTTTATGTACACTCACTTGCCAGTTTATTAGGTATACTAGAAAAAACGAATGCGTTCTAAAAGTCCTGCAGTAAATATTAGCTTCATGAACATTATGGTATTCAGTCTTTGTTTAAAATAACTGAGAGAGCTGTTGATTCAACTGTGTTTTCATTTTTGAGGCTGTGGTTTGCAGCACAATTGACTTCTACTGTGTTGTACTGACACATATTCCTGTAATTTAGGCAACCTAATTTTATTCAATGGGTTAAATAACAGATTAAATTAAAAATGTTTATCTCATATCAAGAAGGTGTGTTTAATGAAATATCAGTTCTGCTGTTTAATTCAATCCAGTTATCAGTACCGCAAAGTGCACCATCCAAAATGATCCTACAGTTGAATTACCACTTTTTTCACACAATTATTAACAGTCATGAAGCTAAGATCTGGTGCAGGATTGTTCTATTTGGGTGCATTTGTTTCCACTATTCCCTAATTCCCTAGTAGAATGGGGCAGTTATAGTGGCCTTTGAGAATGCTGACACGTCAATTGAAGCAATTCATATTTTCAGAATATTTTGCTTCAATTCTCTGGTAAAAAAAAAAAAAAAAAGGAATCATGAGACTAGCTTGTCATAACACTGGGCTTTCTGTGTGTGGTGAGTTGGTGTTGGTGAGTTAGCGTGGGCGAGTGAGTGTGTGTTGTTGCGTAGTGGGATGCCAAACTCAGGGAGCACAGAGAGGCAAATCACAGAAAGCCTTTTACAATCTTATGCCCCGAGGACCAGACCTGGCATTACTTCCATCACATGCACACTCACATACGTACACAGTTTCCCTTCTTAGTCTCAGCAGAAAATGCCATGTATTGCATAACCTGATGCTCAGAACAAATGAACAAAACAAACCCAGAAAACAGAGCGGGATAAAATTTAGAAAGGGGGGGAAGTGAGAGAATCGTCAGGGATTTGGGGACTTTTGTCGGCTCCAGTCAGGCAGTAGTTAGTAGGTAGGTACAGCTGTGCCTCCAAGTTTGGCTTCTTCTCTCTGTGCCTCTAATTCTTTCTCTCACTATTGGTCTTATTTTAACACTGTGTGTATGTGACTCTCTAACATGGAGTGTTTTCCCAACAGATTTAACATTTAAATGTGAACAACAAGGCAGGAAGGAAAACATTAAAATGGCTTTCTGTGTATTGTTCCTGTTGTTTTCTATTATATGGTCGGGGCAAGATAAAGCACAGCTATGGGGGAAAATGAGAGACAGAATTTCAGGGATAAGTTAGGAATTGTGGATTTTCTGTACAATAGTAACTGATCAGCCACAACATTAAAACAATGACAAGTGAAGTAAATAACATTGACCATCATGTGACAATACAATGCTCTCCTGGAAAACTCTGGGTCCTGGCGTTTGTGCGGATGTTACTTAGACATGTACCACCCACCTAGACCAGACCAGGCACCCCCACCCCATAGCAATAACACTCTTTAATGGCAGCTGTCATCCCCAGCAGGATGCAGCCTGAAACAGACACAGGCACAAAAACTGTTTAGGACCTGGCCTCCAAATTCACCAGATCCCAAACTGATCAAATATCTGTGGGATGATCCATAGAGGCCCCCACTAACAACATTCTGTTGCCAGACCGCACAAGACAGCCTCAGAAGCCCCATGTCCATTCTCTGATGAGTCAGGACTTGTTTTGGAGGCACAAGGGAGACCTACACAATGTTAGGAAGATGGTCATAATGTTGTGCCTGATCGGTGTAGCTCATATTTTTCATACTGAAAGATTGACATTAATGGATTTTATGCCTTGTGGGAGGCGGGAATGAAATATTTGCATGTAAATTATTATCTTTTCTGCTATTAGGTTATGTAACTTCTCCGTATTCTTGAAAACATGACCCAGAAAACCATTATTAGACGCAATAATAGTCCATTGAAAACACTAATTTGAACAGATAGTTTTGCACTATGCAATTTGATGCATGTGATGAGGGAGTCAGTGGAATGCCATACTTTAAAGATTGCAACATTTAGCAGTTATAATTAAATCAATTATTTGCTTCTCCTCTCCTCCCCTCTCCTTCCCTCCCCTCCCCCAGGCATTTGAACTTATCGGTGCGGCCCAGGCAGCTGCCAGCCTTGGTGCGGAGCGGCATTCCTGAGGCACTCCGTGGGGAGGTTTGGCAGCTCCTGGCAGGCTGCCACAACAATGACCACCAGGTAGAAGAGTACCGCACTCTCATTACAAAGGTAAGACCCCACAAAGTATTGCTGATGATAAGGACACACTGCTCCTTTTGATGTTGTGGTGATTCAAAGGTGACCCAGACACGAGACCCATCAGCTTGTTGTCCACGTCCCCCGTCGATGGTTTCTAAATCATTGCCCGAGCTTAAGCAATTATTAAGGAAGGCCTTTCCCTCTAACACTTTTATCCTTTCTCTTGTTACCGTCGGTTATATTTTGAGCTGGAACACATTTAATTTGTTGTTCATTTTTAGTTTGAGCTCGCAAGATCACATGTGTTATTGTTACTGTCCTAAGCAACAGTCCTGGTGATTTTTTTTGATTTTTTTTAACGCTTTTCTCAGTATCCATCAATGGTCTTGTTTCATAAGTTGCTTTCTCATGTGCTTCAAACTTGTGCTATTAACCACTGTGTCCCTGTAGATCAAAGCCGCTGATAACTGAGTTATGCAAGTGAAAGATGTACTGTGTACACCTATTAGTATACGGTTGTGTCTGTAGCTCTTTAACAATAATCAAGCTGATTAGAGCAGCGAAGTATCTACACTGTGTAACTACTATTTATGAATGAAAATGTGAAAGCAAGGAATCATATTTCAGGAGTTTATCTTTTGTTTTTTAGCTGTAAGCAAGGGACATTTCAAAAGTTAGAAAACATTATCAGGTTTTTATTATTCATTTTTATTTAAAATTGTTCTAATTGTGGCATTTTTAACATAGACAGTGTTTTAAGTTGTCAGTGAATCACAGGGCCGTTGTGTTGGTATGCATGCGTGGACTTGTGCAGGATGATCAGTGGTGACTTAACCATGCTGTACGTGGTTAGCAGTCTTGTGTGCCGAGAACAGTGTGTTAGTTTTTGAATTATTATTTTATTTATTTTTTCCCGGCCACAGCTCTGTCCGTTGTTCTTATGTAAAGGCAACATCCCTGGGCAGCAAGCTGGGTCCCAGGTGGTGACAAGATGTTAGCCTCGCTCTTTCCTCCTCTTTGCTTTCCTCTCATGTTCTCATTTTCTTCACTCGCTGTTTCTTTCTTTTCTTCCCTTCTGATCTCCTGCCACTTCCCGTAAACATTTTCTTTTCTCTTGCTATCTTCTACCTGTCTGCCACTTACTATTGATTACTGGGGGTCAACTCAAACAGATGTTTTGCACCAAAATACCACAGGAGCCTTGTTGTTTTGCTGTTAACACAAATGGTATGAATGGAATCTCATCTTTTGCTTTGACCACAGTAACACTGCATTGCAATGCCACTATACTGATAGCCACTGGACAGAAAGTTGGATAGGAATTTACTGCAGAGATCAAAGTTCACACAAATGTTTTCGTTATTTGCATAGTTTAAAAACAAATCTTGAAATCCATTGCATAATCGTACTCGGCATATCACATTTATAAGATGGGACAGTCAAGTTGCTTTTGTTACTGGATCCACTTAGACCACATCTTCTCATTACTAATTCAATCTTTCCCCTGTCAACTCATGTTTTAAATTTTGTACATACCATACTCATGTGCCAGCTCCTAATTCGCTTTCAGCATTCAGCCTGTGGTTGTGTGTGGCTCTTCATGCTTTATTGCACTGCATGCACATCATGTCCTAGCTGGGTCCATCTTTTGTTCCCGGCCCTCATCCGAACTTGGTGTCCATCCGCATACGTGAATGCAGTGCATTGATGGAAGTGGAAACAGGGCGGTAGGTCTTAGACATTTAACCTATTCCTGTTCTGTGAAGCCCTAATGAACTCTTTAATCACTGCTGCCAAGTACTGTGAGAACCCCCGAATGCCAGTTAATTAACACGCCACCGGGAACTAACAGACTCATTGAGCTGGTAAAGCCACAGCCCACATTTTGCATTAGATGCATAAACTATGGTCAGTCACTGAGGAAATGTTTAATTCAGGTAAGCGTATAACTCATTTTGGTATCATTCCATATGACTGTAGTCAGGAGGACGGTGCAAAAGACAATGTGACATATTGGCAGAAAATGCTGTGCTGCTGTATGGAGGGGCTGTAACATTAAGGTCATATTACAGCATCAAAATCCATAAGTTTTTATCTGCAAAGTTTTCCATTTACCAGTAAAATCTTCATAAAATGAACTAAGACCGTATGTCGACATATTTCTATTTTATTCAACTCTAACTTGCCAGTTCATTAGGTACACGAGTGAAAACAAATCCATTCTAATATTTTGGAGACCAACTAATAAACGGGCAAGTGATTAAATAAGCTACAGTCTTATGGTAATATTTGGTAATATGGGTGTATGTTATCCTTCTCTACATTAGGTTTCCAGAGATTTTGAGAGTTAGTTGCAGTAGTTACTGCACAAGCTGATCGGGTAGCTAAACAGGCGATGATTTAGTATCATAGTGTTTTGAAATGATGACGAGGAAAAGGGACGGATTTTCACACTAGTCAGTGTAACAGCAGTATGTGCAAAGTTGTCATTTAAATTGTTCTATCTTGTTTACTTGAGGCAAATCTGCTAACAGCATCGACAGTAACCTATGTTGAAATGTCGTGATGACTTGTGTTGATGCAGTGTTGAACATCTGTTTCTAATTTTGCCGTGATTTTTGAAGTTCTAGTTAGTTCGCATGTGGTTCACAGTGGTTGTGTAATATTGTGTTACTACGTTGTATTAATTTACCTAAATGAGACGACACAGGATTAGAACTCTCCCCTGAGATGTACAGTATGTCTACACACTCTCACATTTATCTGCATATTTGTCTGCATCGTGTGGACGCAAACCGCTTACATAAATGCAGGTCTTGTCTCCCGACCCCCTTCAGCAGACTCCTGTGGAGAGCAAATCAAGCTCTCGTAACTACCTGTCTGCCTGAATGTCACTGTCTGACCTACATAATGACCTGTCTGCTCTGTCTGTCTGTCTGTCTGTCTTTATAATCATTTGTGTTAGTGTACGTGTGACTCTCTCTGACTTCTACCTAGACCTGTTTGTGCTCGTGTCAACTCGTGTGTCTCCCTGCTTCTCTCTGTCTGCACGCTCATTTCGTGTTTCATCACTGTCCATTTGCCTTTTTCTCTTTCCTCCGGTTGTCTCATCATCCCGGCATATCTGCTTCTGCCTTTTTCCGTGCGACTCTTTACTCGACTCTCTCTGTCCGATAAGTTTATTTGTGCATTGCTGTTCTGACTCATGCTAGATTCATTCTGTATGACTTCAAAGGCAATTTTCCACATTAAATTGTGGCGGTAGTATATGCTAGATCTTTCAGACAGTCAGATGAAAGAGTCACTTATGCAGTTGAGTGAAAAGAGGCGTAATATTTGTGACGATATAACAACTCTTACCGCCCTTGAGTAGTGTTTTTATTAGTTTGTGGACCACCCCTAGGCTCATGTCACAGAGACAAACACGATTAATGCACACACGCACATATAAATCAAAACTTATTAGTTGCCCAGTTCCTTAATATTTCCATTCCTTTCAGGCTAAAATCTCTAATAGGACATCATCTGACCACTTATTTTGGTGTTTTTACTATGTCACGTTGGTATAAAAGTCAGCACCGAGTGACTGGAACTATTTGAATTATTGGTTTAATGAACTACCAGCCAGGGGGTGGCTGATGGAGGGTAATGATCAGATTTAATTCAACTAACTTCCATATTCTCTTAATGGTGATTAGCTTAACATGTTCATTCTGTTAAACTAGCTATGGCACTGTAAATAAAGAGCAATCAGTGTTTTAACTAGTTAACTGGATTTGGAAACATCTGATTATCAGCAATAGCTCTATGTCATTATTAATTACTATTAATGTTTTACCGCAGCATAAAAGCAGACATGCTTTACCGTCATTCAGTGCTGCTGTGTTGTTGCCAGGTGTTTGTCAGCTACTGGACACCTGTCCTTGTGTGCAGTCGCAAAACAAGGAAGCATAATTTAGACAGCTAACGGGGCTGAGTTGCGCTCATCTTGGCAACCGAGGGACAGGACGTCACCCTCTTTGTTTTTCCCAATTTTTACGGCTCTTTTCTTCTTGCATCATTTCTTTTGCTATCTTCTATTTGCCTCTTTCCTCCACGTCTTCCTCTCCTCATTTTTGAAAAGCCCTGTGCCTCTTTTTGACTTCCTTCCTCATCCTTTTCTCCCCTCCTCTCTTTCTTCGAGTCGTACTGTCATCTATTTTTAGCTCCTCGTGTGTTGGGCAGAGGAGGTGCGTGAAAGCATGGGAGTGTGTCTGGTTTGCGGGAGAGAAAGGTGCAGGCTGGTGTGTGTGTGTGCGTGTGCGTCTGAGACTGTGTGGGTATGTTTGGGTCTCCATCACGCTACACCAAATTGCCCTGCACGAGGCAAACTCTGCCGTCTTCAGAAAGTCATTAGGAATAAGACACAGACAGTGGTGCACTAAATCTGACACTAATTACTACCCACGGAAGTTGCTACTTTTAGCTCAGCTGCCGAGTGATTCTTTTTAATCAACACATCTTGTGATCTAAAAATAACAAATAATTACTCCAAGGCTGATGGCAACTTATTAGGACTAACCCGTGCAATAAAAATATAGCTGATGATATTGCTCCGAGTGAGATTAAAACATATCTGGTGAGGTAGTGCTACCTGTGTAGAGCTGATTCTGTCATGTTATATAATAACATCTTGAAGATGTTTGAGGTTTGCTTGCACTGTGCTTACTAGTAGTACATAGACTCTTGGTCTTTCCTAGACAAACGCTTCTTTTTTTTTATCTGAAAGGACCCTCGAGGAACATATACCATTAGTTTAATAAGACATTACACAAGTACCATTGTTGCATAATGTTTAGACTGTAAAGGGCAGTAATAGCATTTAGTAGTTCGAGGTACAATTATGCAAACACGCTGAAATTGTATAAACACTATTTTATCAGTTGTTTTTGCCAAGATTCATGAAAAGTTTTTCAATGTGGCTTTCATATATTAAACTCAATTTGTCATCCATGCCTTTTACCTTAACAAGTCAGTGACTGCAATCGAACATTACTGAACATCACCTAATCGCTAACATTAGTAAGTCTCTTTTGTTATTATTACTCATGTCATTTTTGAGACTAAATTAAACTGGCACTCGCATATGTTGTAATAAAAAATATTTAACCTGCTCAAACTGCAAAACATTCTAGTGAAAACATATCAAGTAAATTCTTGGTAATCAGTCGAAAGAAGTTTAAAAGTGCATATTTTGAGATAATAATTCAGCTACCGGAGCACTCAGTCTGAATGTACTAAGTCTCCCAAAAGACTCGTAAGACAAATTATTTATACACCAAAGTCTGTATTTAGGAATAATCAACTTTGACCTCTATGAATGTTGTAAATGTTTGTGGAAGATTCTTGAAAGGTTGGTTTCTGTGCTGCTCCTGCTTTCTTTAAGTCCCACCGCACATTTTCATTGGCATTCAAATCATGGAAGTAAGATGGCCATTTAAGGAGAATGATTCTGAACCAAGTTTTTGTTGAATTGGGAGTTGGCTCAGGATCATTGTCTTACTAGATGGTTACGTTATTACCAAGCTTCAGTTTACACACGGAGGGGGGGTCCACACCCTTCTTTACTGTGGACTGGAACTTCAAAGAGTTTGTGATTAAGTCATGTAGTCAAGTTTCCCATCTATGCGGCACCTTCTTGTCTGATCCCTTCTTACAGCTGGTCCATGAGTCTTAATAATTTCGGTTTCTTAACACTTTATGAAACAGACATCCAGAATATTCCTATCTATATATTTAACTTTGCTTTTTGGTTCTTTTTTGGTCAAGTATGAAGCGTGTTGAGGTCCTTTCTGTTTTTGTTTTGCGTCCTACTTGGTGTCAGTACTAATCCTTTATCTGGCATCATTTAATCTCTTTCCATTTTTAGCTCTTCCTTCTCCCACACTGGAGTTTCACACTTTTCTATAAAAAGAACTTAAGGCGGCGAATTAGCTTGAAAAATGTTTATTTTAGCATTGCCATATTTTTATTTTTTTCTTATCTAAACTTGCTAAACTTCCGTCACTGCCTTTGAGTCTCTCCTTCACTTGCAGCTTGCACCCAAAAGGCAAACCCAGTTGTTAATTGCATAATTACTTTCTGCATGAGTGGACGAGCCACTAATTACACACAGACTGTGAGCGCAAATTGAATTATTTGCGCTATGCTTTTGTGTATTTAAATCTATCTGTCAGTCTCCTTAGCTTTCATGTTGATGCAGATTATTATTTGGAGATTATTATTATTATTATTTTGTAAAAAAGTAGAAAAAAAAACAGTTAATTGTTTCAGTGAATGTACCATAAAAATCAGAGCATAATTAAATTCTGGCTCCCACAGTATCCTGCAAGCACAGAAAATCAACTTGATTAGCTAACAAGGAATGAAAGACTGTTTGTCAAAAGGGAGGTGGCTTTAACACTGTCTTGTAAAGGTCTTTGTGTCTTTTTAATTTTAGAAGCTTGGGATATGATTTTACCTTTGCACAGACCTAAGCATAGCACTGTATGTACAGTAGCTGTAACATGCTAGGTAGCACAAAGCTATAGGGGAAACCATTTGTTCTGTTCGCTGTGTCCTTGGTTTACAATGGCATTAATAATAGAAATATTTCCTGTAAACTGCACCAAAAACACGTGGTCATTGTTTCTCTTAAATACAATAACTTCTCTGCACTGTAGAAAGAGAATGTCCAGACTCCTACGGCTCAAAATTTCCTGTCATTTGGGAATGAGGGGAGAGGCTGCAGAGATTTACAGTCAGATTTCACTTTTAGACAGTCCTAAGTACACTGAATGTGTCTAATTTTAGCAGTGTGAAACAGTATGTTTAAATGTTGGGGTGATTATGAGAAGCCCTGGCTCCCAAAAAAAAAAAAAAAAAAAAAAAAAAAGGGATAATAATGGGGAGGAGGAGTGTAGGGTGGGGGAAGGACGCAGCCCTGTGTCTTTGCAGTTGATCATTGGTTGGAGCCACATGGGCAGGGAGGGGCCTCAGTGCTGCTGTTTCTGTAGAGAGAGGCAGTGGGCGCAAGGAGTGTGAGACAGGCACAGCAAAGGAGGATAAATCCACACAGGGGTTCTCCCACCATCGGTATGCCCGCCTTCCTAATTTCCACTCCACACATAGTTGCTGCTCTTCTGAACAGAAATAACAGCTGAGGTGTGTTTGTATGCGTGCGTGTTTTAAACATCAATCAGCCCGCACGCTGCCTTCATCCTCTCAGCTCACGGGATTCTGCTGTGATCTTACTGCGAAGGACCAGACAAAAACTGAGACGGGAACAAGCCGAGAGGGAAGAGTGGTAAAAAGAGGAGAAAGGAGCAGCGAGAAAGCAGCGGAGAAGAAAAGAAAAGATACGCTGGTTAAAGGACAAAATAAAAAGGAAATAATGCTTTGTCCTTCATACAATTTATGTACGTACCGCGTTAAATACTAATATCTGTTCGCTGGAAGCTGTGACAGATAAGAGAGATATTCAGTCTGGGATTTCTCCAGCTGCAGCAGATGTTGAAGACATCTAAGACTTTATTGGGAGTGGAGGCATTTCAAGCATAACTTGGACTGGAATTCCTTCAAACAAAGTCCCATTTTTGTGTGTTTTTCCTGACTTCTGTGACTTCAGCTGCTGCTGCAAGAAAAAAGAAAAGGAATACCTAATTTTTGTTTATGTCCCATCGTTTTTTACTCAAGTGATTTTGTGTTCAACTGGCTGCCCCGAGACAAAATCCGGAGGACTTTCTTGCCTTTTTCTGTCCTTTCCGTGCTTTCTGCTTTTGCAGTGATAGATGGCAGAAGTCCCATCATGAAACTGCAACATGGAGCTGTGCGGTCGGACTGAAATCGTACAGCTACTTTCAGAACCAACCAGCTACCTGACAAATTAGTGGGATCTTGGATTCATCGTACCCTTGAGGGGCCCCTCAGTCACGTATTCCTGCCCAAGATGATGAATTCCTCCCTGGATCCACTGAACCAGAGCTCCGCTGACTCGTCGAACTTATCTGTTCCTTTCTGCTTACTTGAAATAGGCTATTCCCAAATATTCAGCACCTGCCTCCTTGAGGTCTCCATCATACTTCTCCTCACTGTTCTTATTATTTCCGGTAACCTGGTGGTGATTTTTGTGTTTCACTGTGCTCCTTTGCTCAGCCAGCATACCACCAGTGCTTTCATCCAGACTATGGCATATGCTGATCTTCTGGTGGGAGTCAGCTGCCTTTTCCCTTCCCTGTCCCTGCTCCATCATCTCCAGGGCCTCGACCCGAAACTCACCTGCCAGGTGTTCGGGTACATGGTGTCGGTTTTAAAGTCAGTTTCAATGGCATCTTTAGCGTGTGTGAGCGTAGACCGCTACATTGCCATTACACGGCCTCTGACTTATGCATCCCTAGTAACGCCCTGCCGAGTGCGCTGCTGTATTGTTCTCATTTGGCTTTACTCTGCTCTGGTGTTTCTTCCATCTTTTCTTGGGTGGGGGAAACCTGGTTATCACGGCGATGTGGTGGAGTGGTGTGCACTTGAGTGGAGGACTAGTCCAGCTTTCACCACCTTCATTGTTGCACTGCTGTACGCCCCAGCCGCTCTCACTGTCTGCTTCACCTATGCCAACATCTTCAAGATCTGCCGACAGCACACCCGAGAGATCAGCGAGCGGCATGCACGTTACCGACCTCAACAGCTGCAGGGCCCAGGAATGACAGCGGGATCTGTGGTCAAGGACAACAGTACAGTAGAGCAAGGGCAGTTGCCCCACTTGCCCCAACCAGAAAAGCCTCAACACCACCAACCACAGTATCAGCAGTCCGCCTCAACATATCCAGACAAGCGATACGCTATGGTATTGTTTCGCATTACCAGTGTGTTTTATATCCTCTGGTTGCCCTACATCCTCTACTTTCTGTTAGAGAGCGGAGGGATCTACCACCACCCTGCAGCCTCGTTCCTTACTACATGGCTGGCTATCAGCAACAGCTTCTGTAACTGTCTCATATACAGCCTCTCCAACTCTGCCTTCAGGAAGGGCCTCAAACGCCTCTGCTCCTTCTGTTTACAGCGCAGTAGCAGAGGGTTTGCGGTTAGGAACACTAAAAAGGCTTTTGTAGGCTCTGTTGAAAAGGGATGTGCTGCGCCGGGGTATGGATGTGGCCATAGGGGAATGGGAGTTGGTACGACGTGTCATGTGTAATGCAGAAACCGAGGAAACTCTTGTGCCAAATTGGCATTTGAACTTTTCCAAGAAAATGCCTGAAGAGATTGCTGTAAAATCTGCAAGATGAGGTTGAGCTGCTGCTGCTGTTCCTGTCGCATTTGGAGATTGCACAGGCGTCTTTTGTGCACAGGCCGCAGCTTAAAAGATGCAGTGACAGTTAAGAGCAAAGCACTGAAAAATAAAAAGGCTTAAGCCCTTTATGGTGTCTTAAAATGGTCAAGTAAACGTAGCATATTGTGAAAGGGGGAGGCAGACGTGTCTGAAAATCTCTGGATACGTGAACTCTCTTTGAGGATGAACAGTGATGAGTGTTTATTAAGTACTGTTCTTGTTTTGGAAGAATCCTTAACTTATTTTGTCAGAACAACAACATGTTAAAACTCTTCTGAAAAGTCCTGTAAGTAGAAACGATGTGACCCTCATTTGTTGCCAGATTATCATCACATCATTTGTGTTGAAAGTGACAAAGAAGAAGTGATGGCAAACCGGACAACCAACTGCTGTGATTTAGTATGTTGTACTGTGTACTGTTTTTACCCCCTCAGTATTGAATACTGAAAATGATGCAATGGTGTGTGTTTGTGCTTCGTATGTCTGGTATCTATAGTTGTTGATGATTGATGAAGTCAGCAAGAACTAGAAAGAAATGATCCTGGTGGTGTGAAACAAGTGCACGTGTTGTTTTATGGTTTGTGTGCATTGACTGAATTCATTATAATTTGTCTTCGTCAAGAAATCAATTTATGAACTTTCAGTTTCAGATAATTTATTGATGTAGCAGAGGAAAAATGCTATGTCCAAGCCGTGTGCTCCTGTTGTTTGTAATTTGATATGCCAGCCAGCTTTGCTGTATGACTGTTAACAATTGGTAAAAAGCAAATGTCAGTTCACTGAACGTTTCTTTTATATAGTATTTAAAGTCTTTGTCAGTTTTTATTGCACCTTTTGATTATCAACTTAAACATATTATCCGGGCAAAAAATGACCACGACGTATTTTTATACTTTGTGTGTTCTGATTGGGCTGTATTTAAGGCTTTTTCATTTAAGGTAACAAATATTAAGCATTTAGATGGCATTTAGATGTCCTTGAAATCTGACCCTTAGCTCTTGTCATTGAGATTCATGTAGAAGAACAATCTTAGAAAAAGCCTGAACTGTGGGTTTGTGGAATTTTTATATTCACATAAGCCTGCAAAATAATTAACTTATTTCACACTTAGGTGTAAGCAGTAATGTGACTGCACTTTTGTGCCTGTGTCTGGGTATAAGTACATGTACACACACGCAAATGGCAACAGCAGCAGAAAAATGGCCCATTCACTCGGCCAGCAGGCTAACCTTTGTGTGGCACCGTGAAGACGGTCTGACCCCTTCACTTCCTGGGAACTGCAGTTGCATGTGTGTGTATGTGTACATCTATGTGCATGCACATGTGGTCCGTTTCCGTCATCTTGTGTTTAGATCTGTGGATCTTTCCACTCTTGATGTTTAATACCAAACACACAAGACCAATAACTAGCCGCACTGAATCCAAATGTACATAAAAACAGACACTCGACACGTTTATTTAGGTGCAGATATTCTAGCTTTATGTGTCTAATCTACCAAAGAAAGTTCAGCAGATATTGTTGGGTTGTGATATTTTTTTCTAAATATCTAATATATGAAGATCTAGTAAAATGCTAGTGGGTTTTACACAAAGTTTGTGTAAAAAGTCCACTGCTCTGTGTTGGCTCAGTGATGCCTAGTGTGCATGAATATGACAGTTTTTCAGTATATTGTGATATCTTGTTGCCTCGAAATAAAGATGACGATGAGCTGTTGGGAAAGTATTTTTCTCTAACAGCTAGGGAGGACTTAGTTTAGAAACACGTGACTGTTTTTAGAGGGCTCGGAACAGCATGTTCATCGTATTCATGTGCAGAGATAAAAATGCAGTGAGCCATTCTCTGTCACTTGATTCCACATTCACTGCAGAATAACCTGAACCACATTTGTTGTGAGACATAATTAAAATGTGACTGTTTATTCAGCTGCTCTTTACAGGTTCATACTTTACAATCAGTGCTCCTCTCTTCTGTAATACTAAACATAATATGACTCAAAACTGTTGATCTTTTCTTCATGTGTTTGTTCTTGTGTGTTTGACGCATATGACACTGTACAGATAAGACAGAATGTGACCATTGGCTAAATGTGGACTGTTTAACCAGATCCAGCAAGGGTGCTATTAAAGTTATGAGCTTTGCTCATTGCTTTATTAGCTGCACATCACTTCCCTCAAGTATACTGTATTTTGTGATGTACAGTGGTGTTAGTTAGATTCATGCCGGATATTGTAACTGCTCCTATTTGTACCTTCTTTTGTTCCTGAACAATTGTCATTGTACAAAATGCCGGATTGAATGTTTAAACGTCAGAGTACTCGAAGTTATTTTGTACAATCAATTTGTGTCTATTTTCTTGTGAAGTGATAAATGTTGCACAGTCTAGGTCATTTGATGAGTCTTACTTTCTTTGGGTCATTCCTATTAAATTATTAATAAATATTTATCCAGTAAACCTTTTAGTTTAAAAAGACGGATGACTTTTTCTGTTTGGAAAAACAACTAGAAGGATATTATTTCCCACAGCAATTAATGCTGTTCCCTGCTACTTCCATAGAAATACATAAGATTTAGGGCAAAGATTTAGGCAAAATGATCTCGTTAAAACACGCTTACATTAGCGACCACACATGCCTATTGACTTCTTCCTGCGGGAAAACAATCACCGCTCTTGTTCTCAAGGGAACGACAGTGATGGTACTATAGCACCATGCTGGGTAAAATGAATTGTTAGAAGAACAAGAAGAAATGTGGATGTTGAGACTGGTCTAGTGGGTTATTTGTAGTTTAAATAGAACCTTCTGTAAAACAGTAATATAATTGTTTATAGACACAGTAGTGAGTGAATACCATACAGCGGCTTATCTATAAATTCGGGAAAGCTGCTGACAGGTAAATGTTTAACCATGAAAATATGAAATATAAAGAAAACATGCAATAAGTGCAAAGAAGAAAGATTAAAATTGTTCCTAACTCCATAACTGCTTTCCGGAGTTTAAACTTATTTACAAGTTATCCAATAACATTCAGCTGCTGTTCCATCATAATCTACTGCCATATTATTTTGTTGGCAAGCGGCTGTAGATGCATCAACACTTCCTGGAACCAGATGTGTATCTTTCTCGGGAACAACCGGAGTCCTAATGTAGCTGATAAAGTCACACACTGCTTGTGACTGTGATGTTTTTGAGTGTGATCTTGTATCTTTCTTAACATTCAGTTCCCTTGAATGTGTTTAAGGCTCCAAGCCTTGTTTTTCTAGCTGGCTTCCTATCACGGCAAAGACCGAAAGGTCAGACATGAGTAACTGCTCCACCAGACACAGACTTGGTCTTTCTGTATACCTACAGAGGGGTAGCTACCTTTAGAAATTGGTGGAAAGTGTTTCTTGACTTTTCCATGTTTGCGAGCACTAGTTGGCAATTTAGGATATTCAACTAATTTCCACATCACAGAAGATGTTTTTAGCAATCTATTTTTTCCCCATACACGTATATTGGTAGCCTAATAGGGTAATTGTGAAGATTAGGGCTGACCTAAATTTAGAACAGATCTTTATTGAGGGAATTATTTTCCTCCTAATAATTATCAAGATCTTTTTATCTCCCAGCCTGGCTCTAAACAGGCAACACTACTAATGGCGGCTTCATTATCCAGCTTTTCCAAGGAAAGGAGTATCATCACGTAACACACAAGAGAAGAGTGACCACTGTAACTAAACTTTGGTCTGAAAAGATTCCCATCACAGGAATTTTACTCTGCATTTGATTTTGTCCTGAATAAATGTTGAAAATTACTCGTGGCGAACAATGGGGCCTTTGTAAGTTTCCAATGAAAAAAAAATGAAGCCTTTACTGTGTCGAATCATGCAAAGCATGTGATATATTTGATATGCCAAGGATTTTGAAATTGTGATAAGGTTTTTAGAATGTATGCGTTGGGATAGTCAAACATGTGACGAGAGACTTTTCATGACACAATGCTTTATAGCCTATATGGCTTTGTGCGATGTACATGCTGTGTATATGTACTGAGCAAATAAATGTTATATTATCTCAACATATTCAAAAGACCATGAACTAATTGTGTTGCAGTGCAGGTTTGTGCATGTGTATGGGTGCAAGAGAGAATAATGCCATAATGGGAGTATCAAGTCCACATTTTATTTTCAGTTTCCACAAATCAAATGTCAGATCTTTTTAGATAAAAATAAGTCGCTGATTAGTTAATATGTTGTAAACAGTACAAAACCACAGCACCAGATTTGTGGCTGCAGTTGACCTGCTTAATGTGCATGTTGCAAAAACTGCAATGGCATTATTTCCAATTTGAAAATAATACCCTTTGACACCGAATTTAGCATGTGGTGAATTACATAGCTTCTTCCTTCGTCATCTCTGTTCTGATCAGATTCATATTTTTCTTACTGTCGTTCTACTGAAGCAGTATACCAGTGCACAAATGGCACAAAAAGTAGGGCATGAGACAGACTATTAAGATTTAATGATGCATGGCTCTAAGGTGAGGAAACGGCTCTATGGTTTGCTTGAGCATCAGCTGATTACATTTCTTTGTGAATACGGATACAAGACATTTAGCAAAAATATACTACATATATTTCAAATATGCTTAGTAATGTTGTCATATTTACAATCTTTAAATCCAGTGTAATCGAAGTAATCAAACTGTAGCACTCTGGGTGATTTGGGTTATGGTTTAATTTGGTTTAGGGTTTGTCGCAAGCTTGATAAGTATCACTCCATGTTCTCTTGGCATCTCAGCAGGGTCCTTTAGGAGCAGAGAAAGAATAACAGAATGACATGTCAGCCATTGTGTTGAGTCAGAGAAAATCAGGGACATAAACAATAGAGGGCTAGCCATTCAGCCTTCTCACGGAAGCCCTACTCTGGTACTTTATTCCTTGCTTTAGGCACACACATAAAAGCATACACACCTACATGCTCTGCAGCTCTACCATTTTTGGCTGACCCCCAGTGAAGAGATTCTGTTAGAAGATGTTTTGTTCCTTGACTTCAACTCAGTTTATAGATGTTCTTTGATTTGAATGCAGTACCACTCTGACACTGTCAATGACAGTAGACAGCGCTTTGACGCAACTGCAGTGTGAAAAAGGAATGAGCTGGTGAGCGTGAGTAGCTATAGCTGTTGGCAGTATTTTGCTGTCAAACCTGTCACTGTACATACTGATGATTGTATAGAAAATAAATGGACCTTTGCATAGGGGGTAAAATTGGCTTTTGACTAATTCACAAGATCCATATCTCAACAAAAGAATGCCTCGTCTTTGCTGCAACCATAGTTCAGACAATAATTTTTCCAATCTTGAATGACGAAATATGGAGAGATTGTTTTATGGAATAAATCGTCATTGTCAAGAAAACATATTGTAGATCAGCAAATGCTATCTGACTGCACACTGGATATTGTCAGCGTACATGGAGTTAGTATATTGGCATGTCGTGACCTTTAGAAATCTGCTTGGATGTTTGACCAACAAGTCTCTAATGTTCTAGGCACGCTGCACCATTAAAGGCTTTGTATACCCGCAGGAAGATTTTTAATTTACATTCTGAAAGATAAGGGTAGCCAGTGAAATTTTGAGAGGACTGGAATAATGCAATGCTATTTTTGTCCTCGTTAAATTTTGTTCGGCTGCATACTGAATATGTTTCAATCTATGAATAGTTTTAGTTGGGAGGCCCATAAAAAGGGTAATGCCTGTTCATAATAATGCAGGGATGAGTTTCTTGGAATCAGACCGAAAAAGAAGCCTCTGAATTTTTAGACTGTTCTCATTTGGAAAGTTGGCATTTGTCTTTATGCTATCATAACTTTAAAATAATGTTTCTTGGTTGGGCACTACATATTGTCCTAAGTTTTAGGTACTCAGAATGATAGGAGTCATGTCTTCCATCAGGAAGATGTCTGTTCTACCTCCAAACATACAGCCATAACCTTACAAACCTGGTTAGCTCCACTAACAAGGAGTAATGAAACAAATGATATGGCTGCCACAGAGCCTTGGTCTCAATATTGTCCAGTCAGACTGGGGTTAAATGAAGAGGCAGTAGCTAGCCAATCTCCAAACCTTCAAGTCATCCAAGATGCTTGAAACAACCTGTCTGCCAAGTACCATGAAGAAATTTGGTGCTGTTTTAAAGTCAACAGGTGGTCCGACAATAACTGTAATTCTGTTTCAATTAACGTCAATGTAAGAGCATCACTTAAGGCATTATTAATATTAATTTAGATGATTTTGTCTTTTAAAAATCTGCATACATTCTTACTCTCTTATTTGCACTCTCTCTTTTCTTTTTCTTTTTTTTTTTTGCTTTTGCTTTAAATCACTGTCATGCTTCCGTTAACTAACATTAGACACTGGATATGTTTTCTCTGCCCTCTCACGCTACCCTCATTTTAAAGCTCTCTTTAACTGACCAGACAGAGAGGAAGCTAATTGGCCGCTGTGTCAAAGGTCTTTGTATATGCTCTCAGCACTTCAGATAAGTATGGCTAAGTGGTGCTTGTATAAACATGGATCGTTATCTTTCACTGAGAGACTAGCTGAGTGTAATGTGCCCTTCACACTGGATGCAGTATCTCCACGCCTGTGCTCTAAAATGCATCAGTGCCGGTGGCTGTCTCTGTGAATGAACGTTTCAGGAGTGCATGTGTGCACCTTTTCAGTAGCCTTGAGACATAAGTTCAATCTGGTTGAATTTTACTGCTGCCCTTTATGGTGAGGCCCTTCCAAGTCTGCTGGAAAGAGGGTAGAAGTCAGGCAGGACTGAAAGAATACAGCAGCGCTATAATATTCAAAAAGCTTTAAAAGAAAAGTATAATTTGTATGGCTGTGATAAAAGTGCTACTGCCAATCACAACTTCCCAGCGCTCAATAGGACAACTTCAAATCAAATTTCCAAATCTTAAGGTATTCTGTTGGTTATCATGAATGACAAATAAAAGCGCCAATTCTTCAATTTTACAAGCCTCAGTTTGTGTTGTAATGTAATTTCTTTCCTCTGGAAATGGCAGAAACAGTTGCAGTATGCTTGCAAATAAGATTAACTAATAGTTTCAACCATGTACCAATTGATGAACAGACCCTACTCACCTGTCCACGTCCCCAAAGCGTCTAGTAACACATGTACACACATAAACATGTGAACCTCAATTGTGAGGACACTTGTTGACGTAATGCGTTCCTGGGCCCTTACCATAAGCATCCAAGCTAAACCTCAGCTCTAACCCTTACTGCAAACTAACTCTATATTAATTCCTATAGTCCTAAAACTAGGCCTTAACCCCCGAACATGTCTTTGATGGTTTGTCAGAAAGAAAGAAATCTTATGTCTAAAACTGAAACCGGTCCTCACAAAGTAGCAAATACAATTACACGCACATAATACAGTTACTATGGCTAACTGGGTGTGGTGTAGGCTGTGGAGTGGATTGCTGTTTTTGGTCTCTGATCCCCATCAGCTTGCTTTGTTTATGTATCCCTTTCTTCCTGCATTTCTTCTAATAGTTGCATTATTTTCGTTTCACTCTCTTCCTCTGTGGAAGTTGGAACAGAGACCTCGGAAAAGGGAGAAGGAGGGACTTAATGGGTACAGTAGCAAGAGAGAACAAGAAGGTATAATTAGCAGCACTGGTGAGCACTGGTCATTTAAACGAAGGGATTTTCTCTGCTATGTGCCTTTACTTTACATCTGCGTTAATTATCCTGTTCGTTTGTTCATGTACTTGGTAAGAAATTATTTTTCCACTGAGTGAATGAGAAGCTCTCTGACTGCCTCATTACCCGCTGATGGTGTGAGAGAAGGATCCCAGCGCCAAGCTGCAAGGAATAAACTTCACACCCACTTTGCCTCCAAATGCTGCATAAAGATATCTTTATTTGTTGTGTAATGACAGGGCATCTTAGGGTACCATTACTTATTAAAAGGCTGCTTGTTCCAAATATGCCGATCATTAATAATGAAATGAGTGGTGATTAATCTTTGAAGGACTAGTTTATACTGCAGTGCTTACTGACCTGCGTGGGTAGTGTTTCCACTGTCATCATCTTAGAGGGATATCCCAAAGAAGTTTGTTGCCGCAGGCTTATGTAAGTAGTACATGCAGTTGGTTTTATGTATGTGTTTCTGCCTTTATTAAAGTTAATACCAGATTGTATTGTTGTCATTGTATCCTAACCATGAACAATTCTGCCTAACCTTGTTTCCTTCACTTAATTTCTGGTCTCAGCAGCTCCTGACCAGATCATTTTGGTCAGTTTGGTACATGAACTTATGGCCACAAGAGGATGACTTTGGTTTTCCCTCAGCTTTTCCTCTCGTGCGATAGTCCAACCATCAAAACTTGGCTTAAATTCTTAGCATCTGCATCGTAACACTACATGGAATAAAAAAAAGCATAAAAAGCTGACATGGCCCGCTAGCATTCCTGACAATAAGTAATGCAAATTGCGATCACAATAATTTTGATGGAAATAGATACACAGAACAAAAACCCTTGATTCACGAACTTAAAGTGCAAAAAGCTATTTTTTGGTAAAACATCTCTTTCTTGTGCATATATTGTTATTTACATATCAATCCCACATACATACATATCATCCCACCATCATCCAAGTCATCCAGCTAATCCCTCTGTACATACAAAATGTCTTAGACTTATTTCTGTAGTTACAGTTGAGATTGTTTATTGCTGCTCTCCTTGAGTTTGTCACAGCTAAATAGCGCTAGTTGTATGTATCTAAACTTTGGCAACATAGGAATTGCTTGTTATGGTCTGCAGTAGATTAAAGTTAGAACACGAATGGACAGAAAGAGACAAACAGAGAGACTGAGATGTGGACAGTTTGTACAAAAGAAGGGAACACTCTGTGCCACCCGTTATTAATCCGACCCCGATCAGTTATTCTTGCAATGTGTGGGACTGTAGAACACTGACCACTGCTGGGTCTCTGTGGAATTTCTGTTTTCATAGAGCCCTATTTATACAAATACCTTGTTGATTATTGAGTCTCTCTCTCCTTACCTCCTTTCACTCGCCTTGACCTTTTCTTTCTCTCCTCCGTTTGTCTCACTTTTAGGAGTCCCCTCAGGACAGTGCCATCACCAGGGACATTAACAGGACATTCCCAGCTCATGACTACTTCAAAGACACTGGAGGAGATGGACAAGATTCACTGTACAAGATCTGCAAGGTTTGGACACTAACACACATTTCTCTGTGAAGTCAGCGCAGAGCGTTACGCAGACAGCCATAGAAATGAAGTCACACAGCGTCGAACAGCTGTTTGCCAAATGAGGTGTGAACCATTTTGTGGCACAAATGCAGACACACTCAGCTTCAGTCCCATCTCCATTCCATCCCATATTGACTGCCATCACACTTAAATTTACACAGCGCAGTATATTTTTATCCATTTACGTCAAATCTTGTTCCAGACGATATTGTGCCGCTTCTAAAGAGCAGGAAGTTAAAATTCATGTCATACACAAAATGGGTCAGGAAAACATTAGTAAGCATATAAATTACTTATTCTGTCGGAGTGGATGGATTTTACTGTGATATTTTGTGGCCATTAAATTACTAATGAAGTAACTGTGTTTAGAAAACCTGTATGTAATTAGAAATGTGTTATCTTAGTAACGTTAACCGCTAGAGCCACCTGGAAATGATGGCATTCTCCACTGCAACTAGGTCACGTTTCCCTGCAATAAAGTGAAATTACTATGTAAATGACTTGCTCTACAGTAGGCCTGATTGCAAAGTTTGTAGAGCAGTAGCGAGTTGCCAGCACTAAAATGAACTGTTGATTAATTAACACTGCTATTCTGTTGCTGGGTGGTTCAGTAAGTTCATAACAGTCACCGCCCGTCTAGAAAAGCAAAGCAAATTTCCAGTCGAACTAAACCCTACAATAATCAGTCCAGTTCTCGGCTGACTCTCCCTCTACGCTGTGCACTCAATACAACTTGTCACAAAATAATACAATCTTCAGAAGTCATCACTCTGTGTCTCATGAGAATTAACATGTTGGCACTGTGTATAGTATTGTATACATACATTTCAAAGTATAGTTCCATAATCTGTCACGAAGGGCTTGACTGCATTGTGTTCACAGTTTTCAGTTTCATTTCATTCATTATGTATAACTCAGGTGAGGGCATCCATCTCTTCCCAGACAAGCACCTCCTCAGGTGTGTTTGAATAATTCAGTGGGCCCTCCCTTGCCTGTGTGTGTGTGGATTGATCCACGCTTTGTCCCATTATTTGTGTTTGTGGCTCAGTAGGCCACGACAGCCATTTTCCTCGCTCTCTCCTTTATTTCATCGATACCAACATTTCTCTCAAACCCCAGTCCTTTTCCGTGCTTTTCTGTTTCTTTCTTTATCAGACTCTGCTCATAATTCTTTTGTCCCTCACTTCAGCTGGACTTTCTGGTCCTTTCTTAAACTATATTTTTCTTCACAGCTATTACTGCCGGTACGTGTGCAGTTCATAGTAAACACACAACTGTTTCATTTTGATCAAGATGATACAACGATCAGCCATACTTTATGACCACCTTCCTAATATTGTGTAGGTCTCCATTGTGCCTCCAAAACAGTTATGACTCATCAGAGTGGACACAGGCCTTCTGAGGGTGTCCTGTGGTGTCTGGCAACAGACAAATCAACATCCCATAGAGACTTCATCAGTCTGAGATCTAGTGAATTTGGAGGCCAGGTCAACACCTTGTGCTGCTGCTGGAGTTTGCCCCTGCCATCAAGGAGTGTCATTGCTAAGGGGTGGGGGTGCCTGGTCTGGTCTAAGTGGGTGGTAATTAAGTAACACATGAATGCCAGGTCCAAATGTTTCCCAGCAGAACTTTGAATTGTTACAAGATGATCAGTGTTATTCAGTTCTCCTTTCAGTGGTTTTAATGTTGTGGCTGATCGGTATATATTTTCTCCTGAGTTGTTTTCCAAGACTACTTCATCTTTTCCAAGAGAAAATCACATCCATTTTTACTTAAGTGTTGTCATTTTACTGAACAACTTATCTGCTGTGTTTTCCTTTGTCCTCTCTTTCAGGCTTACTCTGTTTACGATGAAGAGATTGGCTACTGCCAGGGACAGTCGTTCTTGGCTGCAGTGCTGCTGCTGCACGTGAGTTGACAAACCAGCAGGCTCCTGAAAATAAATCTAAGCCTTTCAAACAATGTCAGGGGTTGAGAGGAATTGTTTTGCTTTCTTATGACACCTGTAGCTTTTTCAACCAACTGCAACGCTGGGGGAATGGCTTGGGTTGTTTAAATAGCTACCATTTCTCTGATCGCAGACAACAGACATGCTCTTGAAAACAGAATATATTTATTTTATTTGTATTTATAACAGATGATGTGGTCTTTCTCATTTGTTAACATAGTGGGGCTTGCTTTTGAGCACCCCTGCTGGCCAGAGAAACTCCATCACTGCCACCTAGTGGAAAAATATTGTCTGTATTACTTTAGAAAACACAATGAGACAAGGAGGGATGTGTGCAAAGTAACACAATTAAATACATTTATTTAATGTGCAGCTTTTTATGTTATATTTATGGGTTATATTAACTTCATGTGAAACTTGTATCGTAGTCTGACCTGGTAAGAAGCACTGATTACTCAATCTCTTGGCCTCCTTCAGATGCCAGAGGAGCAGGCTTTCAGCGTGCTGGTTAAGATCATGTTTGATTACGGGCTCAGGGACCTTTTCAAGCAGAACTTTGAGGATCTGCATTGCAAGTTCTTCCAGCTTGAGAGACTCATGCAGGTTTGTGTTTTGCATTTGCAGATCTGAAGTGTTTTTCTTTCCTGAACATACATTTTACCAGCCCACTATGTTCACACACAATCAGAGTTATTTGGCATTTACTTACTAGTTCTTCTTTTTGTTCTCTCAATGGCAACATCAATACTGATGTTTGCTTTTCTCCAAATACTTTTCTTTGTGTTTATTTTTTTCTTTACTGCATCTATTGATTTTATCCATTTTTTTCATTTTCTTTTTCTCCACGTCCACTTTCCTTCTTTCCTCCCTTTTGTACATAATTTGCTTTCAAACTGTCTTTACCAGGAATATATACCAGACCTGTACAACCATTTCCTCAATGTGGGTCTGGAGGCACATATGTATGCCTCTCAGTGGTTCCTCACCCTCTTCACAGCCAAGTTCCCTCTTTACATGGTCTTCCATATAATTGACCTGCTACTGTGTGAGGTGAGTAATAAAAACGCTCAGATGTTGTGGGTTTGACTTTTAACCAGTTCAGTTAATTAATATTTATTCCGTCGTGAAACAAACATACTTTTTGTGGCCTGAATATGAAGCTCTAGCTCTCATGAGATCTGTTTCTCATAAATCATCTGAATAATGTCATTGCTATAATGAGCGTAGCGTGATGCTGTAACGAAGCACCACAGCAGCAGGAACTGGGAGACTGTTTAAGATTTAGTGAACTATTAACAGAACCAGGAAAAGCTTCCTCAGATCACACACAATCTTCAGACTAAGCTGAGGATTGATCTCCATGGTGGTGCAAGCTAAACAACTGTCTGCAAGATCCCATGGAAAGTTCTATAATTACCAGTTCAAACAGTACCAACAAATCATCTGCAAGGAAATCAGATATACAGTTTATACAGTTTAAATGTTACTTTCTCTTATTTTAAATTAATTTTAATCTGTGATTATTCAGTATTGTGTGTTAAAAATATTTGTACATCAATTGCAATACAAAGCTGCATTAATTTTGTTCAATATACAGTAATTTGCTTAATGTGCTTTAATAATCTTTTTTTCTCAGGGCATTAGCGTGATCTTCAATGTTGCCTTGGCACTTCTGAAGGTAAGTTAAACCACACAAAAATGAATCCACACACACACGCGCGCACAAAACCACTGACAAACAGCTCTGAGTAGAAGCAGAAACAGAGAGCTTGTGCCAACAGGAGCTTTGGAAAGAGTTCACACGTTGGCACATGTGAGCAGGTGAGACACATGCACACTGTCACCCCACTGTTCTGTGCTGAAAGCGGTGCACATGTTTTTTGTTGAAGGTGAGTTTTGCCAGAATAGAAGAAAAAAAAATCTTTGGAGCAACTTTTGTTTTAGATTGATTTGTAGACTTTAGATGGTTTCACACAAACCTGTTTTTTATCACATCTGTCATATCTGTACCAAACCAAAACACTGTCTTAATAATGCGTTTCTTCATGTTACACAAAGGAAATAAATCTTTTTTGACAAGAATGCTTGGCTTGGATAATATAAATCTCGTCCTAACATACTTTTTTTTTTTTTTATCATCAGACATCAAAAGACGATCTCATCCAAACAGACTTCGAGGGAGCACTCAAATTCTTTCGTGTCCCAGTTCCGAAGAGGTACCGCTCTGAGGAAAATGCAAAGAAGCTGATGGAGCTGGCCTGTAGCATGAAGGTAAGTTTAGAGCAGAAAGCAACAAGCAGGTCTTTGCTCTGTGCTAACATTAAGTTGTCTATCTATCTATCTATCTATCTATCTATCTATCTATCTATCTATCTATCTATCTATCTACGGTTATTCAGCCTCTCATTTCTTGTGGTGCTGTCAATAAGAGTGGTTTAATGTCCTTTTAAATATTCAGAAAATCACAATCTGTAATACATTTTGAGATTTGGAAAGAGAAAACACAACATGGCAAACAAGTCAGCAGCTCTGATCATTACGTGATCAGGTCAAAAATAGAGGTGGATATTTTTGTTACATTAAAATCTACATGCATCAATGCTGCTCAGTTACCAGTAGGGGTCACTATTGAGCCTTATCGCAGGTTTAACAGATTAAAAGAGCACACACTTCCCTCTTCCTGTATTTTTAACACACACGCTCACACCTGTGTCCTGACCTGTTTTGAACAGTCTGGCCTAGTTTAGAGGACCTGACTTTCAAGGTAACTTTGGTGTGAGATATTTATTAGCACAAACTCTGTAAAGGAGCCAGCATGGAGAGAGATTTGAACTTTTTGCCTCTGAGTTAGACAGGTGGGCAGCAGAGAGATCACACGATGAGCTGCTTCAGCAAAAAGAATTCTTGGAGACGTTTCAGTACTCATCTTATGGGCATCACTTCTGAATATAAATCATGAAACGGGCTGCCGATGCCTCTCAGGTGGGAGGAATAACCACTACAAAGGTGAAGATTTTCTATCTGATGCTTCCAAATTTCACACTGCACCCATGTGAATTAAATAGATTCATGTAAGAACCAAGACGTATATCAAAAACTCATTTACTGCAGACTGCCTTGACAACTTATGAAACACATTATTTAGCAAGAGAAAATAATTCCACAAAGTAATTTGACACTTCAGTGAACTTGGTGTGACTGCTGTGATTTTGGTGCTGGAAATTAAATGTGAGTCAAGGTAGGCTAATCTGGAGCATAGATGTCACTATAGCGGGATTATCTGACCAGATTACCGGTGCCCTCATTGACTAATGATTCTCTCTCCTGATTGGACCACAGATTTTGTAACTTTATTCAGTGTCATCACAGACTTATGATGCTATATCTTTAAAACAAACAGCAGCAGCACCATGATATTAATATTAGATATATAACAGTGCTAAATTTGTTTGCCGATTATCCCTTGGGTCGGTTGGTTTGGGCTTTTGTGAACAAAGCAATCGCACTCTTTTACACAGCAAATAAACAAAGCTGAGCCTGGTTAGAGAGGGTGGTCTCAGCTCGATTGCAATCGCTCCCTGCAGCGGTTTGTTTGCAAAATGAACACACATTACCCATGAACTGATTCAGCTACCAAGTGAACATGTTCATATACAGAACACCGGTACAAGAACCACATAATAGCAAGACATCCCAATGTCCACATTCCTGTGCCGCCTATGCTCCACTCTGAACTCGATTACAGTACAGACTGTATTGCATATTTGCTCATTTATAATGGATCAAAGTTTATATTATAAATTCCGATAACTGATGTCTATAAATCATGGCGATAGTTGAGGGGGCCCTGGATGCTTCACTCTGTGTCCCTAATTGCTTTTCTTAGCAGTAGCTTCTGGAGACCCAGCTGTCCGTCAATGCTGTGAGAGAGAAGATGAAAAAACAATGAGAAAGTGATGGATGAGGCAACTCCTGCCCCAAATGACCTCCCGTACTTTTTCTTTTCTTTCTCCCATTTACAGAACACATTGCAACAGAACACACTAAGAGAACACATGCAGGCACACACTCTTCATCTGAACAACGTGGGGATTATGCTATCCTAGTTCTGCCACATCATTAGGTGATAAATGCTCAGGGTATACGGATCGCCAGGTATATGCAGTAGTATAATACTAAACCTGATTGGGAACGGAGGCAAGCGTGCAAAGACAATATTGCATTGATTGTGCAGCCTTAACTAGACACATTAAAAGAACAAAACAATCAGTCGTGCTTTATGTTAAACCCGAGAGTAACTATAAAGAAACCATAGTAGTGTATAATACCTGGTATTCCATCCTAGTCCATCATTTGAAAATAGATCATTTCCTGTTACCATTATCTGTTTTACGTATTACTTGGCCGTAAAATAGGATCTGATCTTCATCTAACTCATATGCATAAAAAAAACAACGTGGGTAGTCTCGTAAACACACAGACTATTGAAGGCACTCATTAAATGCTCCCTCTGCTAATGCAGAAACTAAGCAAGCCTTGAGATTTAATGATGTGCAAACCTCCTTTGGTACTAGCTACGGATCAGACAAGGTAATATACATATTCTAAGGATATTTGGTTTGAACACCTGTCTTGAGGTTGTTCCGCAGTATCCCTCCCTGTGGGTTTGAAGTCTGGCCTCAGGTTGCTCCAAAAAGCAAATCTTCTTCGCTTGAAGCTGTTCTGGCAGTGAGACGGACTCCCATGTTTACAGTCATCATCCTGCTGCGTCATCCAGGTTCCAGCGAGCTTTTTAAACTGCACAGCCGCCCAGACATTATTTGTAATAATAAACTTCTAGGGAAAGTTTCTGCGGTGTGCTAAATCATCTCTGTCTTTATTAGGTTTCGTAACCGTGTACTCATTAAATATAAACAGGTTTATGCAAATTAACAAATGTCGATCACTATGTCTTCTTCTCGGCATCATCAGAACGCTTTGTGTGGATCGTAAACACAGAAGATTTAAGTCTCGAATTCTCATCAACAGTTTTAATCTTGTTTGATTTGTCTCCAGGTTCGTTAACCCCTGACTCCAATTAGCTTTTCATTGACGTCATTATCTTAGGAGTTCACACATACATGATGTATTCAGTGTAGACAATAACAGAATAAGTGTAACTGTGATGGAAAAATTGATTACGTTCTTGCTTTGGCCTACTGGTTAGTGCTTTGGGCTTGTGGCTGAAGGGTTGCCGGTTCGAACCCCCGACCAGTAGAAAGCGGCTGAAGTGCCCTTGAGCAAGGCACCTAACCCCTCACTGCTCCCCGAGCGCCGCTGTAGCATGGCAGCTCACTGCTCCGGGTTAGTGTGTGCTTCACCTGTGTGTTCACTAATTTCACGGATGGGTTAAATGCAGAAATCACATTCCATGTATACACAAGTATACATGGCCAATACCACTAATTATTATTATTATAGATGTATAAATATACTGTAGATATACACCTCTAGCTTTTCAGTTAAACTATCGGTAGCAAACTGGGCAGTAATCACTTCATATGTTCTACTGCATGTTATTCAACCGTTGGACTGGACTAACAAACGCCTCCATCGAGTAAAGATTAAAAATCTCATGTCCTTGTGTGCAGAATATTGGATAGACTCTCTCCCCTGGCAGCCATCTAAGTGCAGCAGCCAAAGACTAGTGGGCTAGCATATATTTCCTTTCTTCATCATCTTTCATGATAACCAAACATTTGTTTTTCTGGCTCTTGCTCCTCAACAGATCAGCCAGAAGAAGCTGAAGAAATTTGAGAAGGAGTACCACACCATGCGGGAGCAGCAGGAGCAACAGGAGGCCCCCATCGAGAGATACGAGGTGGAGATATGCACGCATTATTGAGTTCACATAAGCACGAAGATTTTGTTTTTGTATCAGCGTGACTTATTTAACAGTTACACCAATTCTGTCTAAAATACTGCAGAAAGAGAATAGCAACTATTTGTTGTTTTAATTCATAATGATATCATTTCACATTTATGCAACTTCTTGATAGATAAATAAAGATAGATAAATGTGTTGCTACATCACTACACTGTGACTGCTCCATCATAATAACCTATACAAAGTAAATCTATTTTTTGCTGTAGACCTTGACAGTCCTTGTTCTGATAATAAAAGCACCACAGCACCAACAAAGCCATTAACTATGATTTCTGTAAGGCATGTCAAGGTTAGCACATCGGTTGCGTGCAGTACAAGGTCATCAATGACAAATACGATTTTTCTTTTGTGTCAAAAGAAGCCTCTTGCCACCTTTGAATTATTGCTTGTACAGAGGTGATATATACCATTTCAGTTGATTGATGTAGTTTAATAATGGATCATATTGTCAGAGTTTTAAAATCATTTAAAAATTCTGTTTACATTTGATCACTATGGCATTTTTTTCTTGCTTTTGTGGATTATCTGCGATATAAACTTTACTGCAGACGTTTATACAGCTATGCTAACTGAACTGACATAAAAGTGAAGTATCTCAACAGATATGACAATAGAATAATAATGATCATTTAATGAAGTTAAATAAGCAAAATCCTGTGTTTCTACTTTTTGTTGGACATGCTCCGTCTCTCAGTTTACAGTACAGCTGTTTATTGCTGTAAATGATGTACAAACACGTTATGTCTTGTTAAACATTACAGACGTCTCCTACTATGCAATTATGCTCTTACCTGAGTGACGGAGAACTTTTACGCAATCTCGTTCTGTCTATTGTTGCATTGCCCTGGAAACTTCTGAGCCAGGAAGAGCTGTTTACACATTCATGCACAACTCTGTATGATTAACTCCTTTTCCCTGCCGTCTCTACGTTTTCCTTCCTCTTTCTTCACTTCTCTGTCTTCTCGTTTTCTCTTCTGGTTTGCTCTTTCACGCTTTACCTGTCGACATCCTTTTTTTCATTCTTTGATCTGCCTTTCTCTGTTATTCTTTTGACAACCTGTCTTTCCTGTTCTCTTCTTTTGCCTCTCTCTCTGTCTCTCTCTCATCCAAAACATCCAGCGGGAGAATCGTCGGTTACAAGAGGCCAACATGCGGTTGGAGCAGGAGAATGACGACTTGGCACATGAACTGGTTAGCAGCAAGATAGCCCTGCGCAAAGACCTCGACAACGTAAGCCAAGGAGACAGAATTTATTTGTCTGATTAGCTGTCTGTGCAGCCGTTAGTGAAAATGTGACTAGTCTAACAGAAGCAAGAATGTCATATATGTGGCAAGAGTTGTGCAAGAGCTGAATTAGCAGAAGGCATAATGAAACCGTAAGTACATGCAACAAAGCCTTTATTTACTTCTGAACCTTGATTTACATGGCCACAAACTGTCTGTGTCTGTGTGTGTCTTTTGACTTACATTGAAAATAGAGATAGTAGAAAGAAAACCAAGAGGAAAGTAGGACAAGTCTAACTTTAAACGACCTCTACAACACTGAGTTATTTTGTCCTGTGTGTGTGTGTGTGTGTCAGGCGGAGGAAAAGGCAGACGCCCTGAATAAAGAGTTGCTGCTGACCAAACAGAAACTGGTGGACTCCGAGGACGAGAAGAGACGGCTGGAGGAAGAGTCTGCACAGGTTAGAGCGAATACAAAGCCACATTAAAACTGAGCTTGGGACAAGGAAAACCATCCCCTGAGCCTAAAAGTAAATGTTTTTCCTTCAAATCTCACGAGGCACACAAGCTTGCAGACAGATTGTAGGAGAGGGTGGCCTGCGCTGCAACAGAAATTCTCAGGTGAAGGAATTGGTAAAAGAAGCTGCTCAAATCTCCTGGCCTCGGGTTAAGAAGGAGACTAGCATGCAATATTAATGTGTCGGGCCAAGACTCTGCAGGATTTAATTCGAACCAAAAACAGCATCACCTGATTTAACTGGCGAGGTGTCCTTTTATAGATGTTCTTTAAAAACAAGACTGCAATTTAAATTTCCTGAGGGAGAGGTATAAATCATACCATAACTAGTCATACCTAATGCCGTTACATCCCATTTAAACTTGCTTTCAAGTCAATTTATTATATATAGAGTTAATTTATAGCTTAATTTCCCGAATAAAGATGACCCCAAGCATTTCCAAGGCCTTCACTATCATTTATGTTGCTTATGTAAAGACACATCCTCTACAAAATCAAGCTTTCAGTGTCAACGGTTGTCTGTTGGCCTTTGATGGTTATTTTCTTGAGGTCAGTGAATGCCTTTGAAGCCGAGGACAGACCTGTCACCCTCGGTTCCCATGTGTGTTCACCGCCGTCCTCCAAATGTCTCCTGTCTTATTTAGTGTGTAGGTGTAGCGCTGAGTGATTTATGCGCTGGGGTAGAAGCTGTGTAGAGGGCATGACATTGCCCTGAGCTTCAAGTCTGCCAATACCTTTCTCTGTCTTCTTTACATGCATTGCAGTCACATGGTCTCTGGGGTCTCTGAATCTGCTTCTGTTCTTGTCCTTTCACCACGCTACAGCTTAACGGTGTCTTTGTGCGTCTGTGTTTTCTCCACAGCTGAAGGAGATGTGCAGGCGAGAGCTTGATAAGTCTGAATCAGAGATCAAGAAGAATGGTTCTATTATTGGGGAATACAAGCAGGTCAGTGTTACATGTCTGAAATTTAACGTGAAAAGTTTAATAACCGCATTGATTTCTTTAAATTTGCATACACAGGACCACTTTCTGTTTCTGTCATATTACTAAAGTGTGTGTCTTCCCCCACGAGTGCGTTTTAGGGAAGTGAAACCGTAAAGTGGTTACACAGTTTCCTTGAAACTTTGTAAATGCTAAATTAGATTTTTAGTTTAGCCTTTAGCCAATGGCTAGGTAATACAACCCAAAAAATCTGATCGATTTTTCTTTCTGTATTGTGGCCATTTCACAATTTGAATCATTTTTTTTTCTGCCTTCATAAATCTTAGCAACCATTGCTTGCGCTTGTTGTTGACTTGCAAAACTCCGAGGTGCAGCCGACTCCAAGGAAACTACCACGGCATACAACACTAAATAGAACTGGCTGACGTTTGGGTGACAACAGAGGGAGCGCTAATCAGCATTTTTACCGTTTAGGCATTCATTATACACATACTGCTGACCTCCTGCCTGCACAAACTAGTCACTTTTAAAATGTCTCCCATGCAAAACTGTTTTTACTAAAGAATCAAGAATCCTTTATTGTCATTATGTGAGAACATAATGAAATTTAGCTCCTGGCCTAAATTATCCCAATGTATATTAATATACTGAATACACCGATCAGGCACAACATTATGACCATTATGTCTAATATTGTGTAGGTCTCCCTTGTTTCCTCCAAAACAGTTCTCATCAGAAAATGGACATAGGCCTTCTGAGGGTTTCTTACTGTATCTGCTATGGGTTTAGTGGGGGGCTCTGTGGATCACGCTTGGATTTGGAAGCCAGGTCAACACCTTGTGCTATTTTTTTGTTATTTATTTATTTTGTTCCTAAACCGTTTTTGTGTGCCTGTGTCAGGCTGCATCCTGCTGGGGGTGGCTGCTGCCATCAAGGAGCATCATTGCTATGGGGTAGGCGTGCCTGGTCTGGTCTAGGTGGGTGCTACATGTCTAAGTAGCATCCACATGAATGTCAGGTCCAAAAATTTCCCAGCAGAACGTTGTATTGTCACAAGATGGTCAATGTTGTTTACTTCTCCTGTCAGTGGTGGTAATGTTGTGGCTGATCGGTGTATACCTAAAGTTAGGATATAGTAAATGTACGTGTATGATTGAAAGGAAAGACGACCACGAGCAGGAAAGCCATTAAAAGAAAATACATATTAAAATAAGCAAAAGTATATAGAGGAACATCAGTTGGACATTTTTGTATTTGCATTTTGTATTGCACATCCTGGAAACGAATCACTAATCCACTAATTGCATACCAGACACAGTACTTCACTGGAAAGGACAGGCTTTCCACATATTCCACAAATGGTGACAAAGCGTAATGCAGCATTATTCCCTTTTGTTTCACGTGTTGTATCTTAACGATTAAAATTAGAATAGAGAAGTGTTAGAGAAAATGACCCAGGCATTGAACGCTTAAAAGGTTGCAGGCTGGACTTGGCTGCAGACTGAAGAAAGAATAACTCATAATGCTTAACAGGATGTAATAAAGATTGAGAGACCAAAAGCTGCCAGCAGTTGGCAGTCTTCACATAGCAATAAGTCACTGCTTGAATTTTTTTTTTTTTTTTTTAGGGCACTTACATCTCTTAAAGCACAGCATTAATTAAAGGGAGAACGTGTTTTCTTGCTGCCATCTTTTCATACTTTAACTAGGCCAAGCAGTCATTATGTTGAAGGTTCTCCTTCATACTCAAGGGCATGACAACCCCACAGTCACTACGGTGTTTGTGCATTTAATCAGATCTATGCGTATAGTTTTTCTACTGTAAATAATGTTTTTGTATATTTTGCTTGTCTTACAGTCGATTGGTGCTTTTAATTTGCCTTATACTCCTTATACTATGGTTGTTAGAGAAGACCTTTTCCCTGTTTATCTTTCCTTATTTGGCTTGTCTAAACTCCAAACTCACATTAAGCCATTACTGTGGCAAGACCAGCCATAAATATTTAAAAATAATTTACTTTCTAAAAGTGATCTGTTTTCATTCATTTATCAGGTATGTGAGGCAGAGAGATCTAATTTTACAAACTGACCCTCACCTGAACCCAGAGTCTGTGAGCGTGTTTTAAGCGTTGTCTGTTTGAATTCCTCCTCAGATCCCATCTTGTCACTTAATGCTTAAATATAAACCTGCTCAGATCAAGTACCATTACCATCGGCACTGGGACATTATGCAACAACCCACCTCCTATTCCTCCCTGTGGAGGCAGACAGAAATAGCAGAAAGACTAATTTAGAAGAAAGATCTCAACTTTACCTGAGTCTAAAAATACTGACGGCAGATCAGACAACCGCAGCTATCTTGAAAAAGACAGGATTTGATGGTTGTGTGTCTTTGTGCGTATAGTATGGGTGAAAGCAGAAAGATTGCCAGCCGCTGCGAGCTGTGCTGAGCAGAGCCGAGTGTGAAAATGGGGCTTCTTCAAAAATAGTTCGATTTATGACAGGAAGGAAGGGGTGATGGATAGAGAGAGGGAGGAAATGAACAGAAGTGCAGAGGGGAGAGTAGAGGGAGGACAGCAGCATTCAATCCGCTGGGATTGACATGTTGAGGGATGCCCCAAAATAGCCCGTGTTGTTTTCCAGCCCAGATAACTCAAATTATTCTTCAAATAGCATTTCCCTATTTCAGCGGCTGCGAATGCAGACTCTCTTTTTTATGGGATTGGAGCCAAAAAAGCTCTGTGTGCTAATTGCCCCTTCAGCACAAGAGGACAGAGAAACGTCTGTTAATGGTGAAGCTAAAAACAATGTCAAGTGGTGCACTGTAATCCCTGTTGTTGGAGTGGAGCTTGTATAGTTACACTCGGCGTAGCCAGATATCTGTCAGCACATGTGACGCTGCTTGTGTCTCTGAGGCCCTGTTAGCGATGTGCTTCATTTACTCTTCATAGCTTTAAAATATTATATACTCTGGACCAAGTAATGCAAATCGGCTAGATGTAAATTTAGAAAGATGATAAAGCAATAAAAATGTTCCTTGAATGTGTCAATTGTAAGCATACTTCATGTATTTATATACAGTATGTTTTATTAAAGAGAAAGAAACCCCTCAGGTGGTAAAGTTACAGCAGCACCGGATGGATTATTAAGTGAAAATGTTTAGAATAAATAAAACTGGGATCGATCCTGAGATAAATTAGAATATGGAAGAAAATTTGGCCCATGGGTGTTGAGGCTCAGCAGTCTGAGACAATAACAACACTGTTGGAGTATAAAAAGAAATCCTAACTAAAACTATCCTGTTCATCCAGAATTTAAATGAGCAAAATAATCCTTGGCAGGTGGCTTGCACATGGTGCAATGATAACTATTAGATTGATAGGTATCTTAAAAAGGCTGGAAATCCCTCCAGAACACGCTGTCCTCCGCACCGTGTCCCTCTCAGGCCTTCTATTAATTATAGAAGAAATTTGAAAGAGAGCGAAATGCCTCCCTCCAACACAAGGACGGAACCGATGGAAGACAAAGAGGCCCCTAGACGAGACGGATCCGCTCAAAGAACAGCAAAAGCTTGGAGTAATGCCGGTTTAAAAGGAAGACATGGCGAGTAAAAGGCTGAGCGAGGGCACAGCAGCAAGCACACGAGGGGCTGACTGTTCAGTGTGGAAATCTTAAGAAGGTTGGATACAGTAAAAAGGGTGATGGGAGAAAAAGATATATGCAAGAGGAGAAAGATATCTGCTGAGCTGAAGATGCTTAGATGTTTTGTTTTTTTTATCTCTAAAGTGGGAGGATGAGTGTATGCTACAGAGCAGGAATAGATAAAGAGATAAGCTGTCCACAGAGAGGCGGGATGAACTCATGTACCTGTTAGGATGGCTCGTGTCACATTGATTGCTTTGTTCGTCTGCGAGCTGCAACACAGCTGTTTGTATGTATGCCGCCGTGTGTGACGGGGGAAAGAGGGGAAGCGGTGTAAAAGAGATTGGGTCTATGTAAGGGTGGACACGCACGCACCTTGTACATGTACATCCTGCTGTAACATGACCTTATGACACCACTAATGGACTTTCAGTTAAGAGGATGAAGGCAGAGGTAAATCAGGAACACCAGCTAGTGCACAGTGTTGTGTTCAGTAAAGGTGGAAATCATAAAAGAAAACGCGGCATTCTGAAATTTGTACGTTGAATTACACGAGTACATCACATTTTCTTTCTTTTGATTGCAACTGCAAGCAAAAAAAATATATAAAAATATTTATCAGGATTTTCAAATTCAAATTGTTTACATTATATAATACAACCTTAGCAGAGCCAGTGATTTAGACGGACGTATACTCATGTGATAATAACAGAACTTGTAAATTACAACTATTACCTTATTGTTGTGGCTGGATTTTCCGAGTCATGACTTTTTATCAAGGTGTTGGTTCCGTTGCTCATCCAGTTATTTATTCAGATGCACCAACGCTACTCCTTCACATTGTGTATCGTCCTATTTGTGTGCATGCTGCTTTCAGAGATATCACCTGTTTTAGTCTTCTTGTTATTGTAGTGATGGTCACCATCATAATCATGTTACTGCTGACGGATCAGGAGTCTAAAATGCCTGTCCAGCTTCACCTGCAACAGAAGCAGCCATATTGGCTCGTCGTGTTGATTGAACAGAGCTGCAGCGGCTGAACCGCCGATCGAGTTCTCCGTCGTCAGAAGCCGAACGCGCCTCTAATCTTCAATTGTTTCTGCGTTTCCTGTAGATCTGCTCCCAGCTGAGCGAACGACTGGAGAAACAACAGACTGCCACTCGAGGAGAACTGGAGAAAATCAGAGTGAGCTTTGCACACAGACACACACACCTCAAAACGCTGCTGAGCGCAATGAAACGCATGCTAGAGATTAACAGCCGGCGTTGTGAGTATGAATTACACAGCTTTACTGTTAGTGATAAATGTAGGAATGAATGCGTGTGACTAATACAGTGTAGTTATTGAAGTCATATTACCACTGGGTAATATGCAGTAGCAGTAGTGATGCTCTAATTTCAAAAAACACCATTATAAATAGACAGAAATTACCCAACAGTATCACAGCAGAGTGAAAGAATCCAGCTGCCACCTCCATGTAAACCTCAAGATCCTGAAATGGACAGACACAGTCTTGATCTTTCACCCCTGAGCTGACAGGTACCCGGAGATCCGTGTTGCCATCACATTGTCTTTACTGGCAGTGAAATCAAAGTTTTGGGGAAAGAATGAGGAGTTGGGCCAAAGGAGCCACGCACACCTGACTCCTAACACTTGCACACTTGGCTTGTGAAACGTTAGTTTAGACTGTAGCTGGGAGGAAGGCCATTTTGGCAGAAAGATCTGTGAGGGCTGCAAAGGAAGCAGCTGTATGTGCGCGTGTGTGTGTGTGTGTGTGTGTGGAGGTAAATGCCTGCAATTTCCACTCGATTTTTTCCCTCTAATTTAATAATAATGGTTGAGAATTTCAATAACCTGTCAGCAGATGCAGTGCTATCGCTGACATGCAGTGAATGATGGATAATTGTATGTTTTAATTAGACATTTCAAATAATGTACTGACACAGTGTTCCTCCAAAACTGTATTTAAAGTGACAACGTTTGCAGCTCAAGCACTCTTCATTAATTCATCCACTTCTGCAGCGACGAGGCTCCAAATGTTACGTATAATTACTCTTCAGCTTTATTGTCACTTGACAGTTTAATCCTTATGAAATGTAATATTTTAATAAAATATTAATTTGATGGAATATTCCCGGCAAAACGGGCGACGGCGTCGCTAAGGCGCGCTACCTTGTAAAGTGCTGCAGACTGCACTACTTACTACTGTAAACTCAGGCACTAACATGTCTAGAATAACCTCGGAGGCGTCAGCGTGTTGGTCTGCTTGCCACATGCCAAACTGGGAAAGAGAAAGTGAAGTAAGAATGCTCTTGCCTGAGGTGAAATAGACTTCCCTCTCCCAGAACAAGAAAATCATTTAAAGGAATCAACATAAAGAAACTAGGAATCAGGGCTTCAGTATAGCCGTGTAGTCAGGTTGGCTCTATTTGTTTTCTGTAGCTGCCTGCCCAATAATAGCCCAGCGCAGACAAGGGCACCCAAAAAGAGCTCTTTCACCAAATGGCAAGGCGGAGTGCAGCCCTCAGACAAGAGGAGACACACAGTTGGCTTGTACAGCCACTGCACTAATGAGCTGCTGTCCTTCACAAACTAAACACGGCACTGTTCTCAAATTATATAAAAAAAAAAAACGCTGACTTGCTGCCAGAGGACAGCTGGAGCACACTGCAGAATAACATCATCGTAAATATCTGCATTCGCTTTAGACGTTTTCCTTCTTGGATTTTTCTTACTCACACATGTCTGCATTCTTTATGTGTCTATGGTGGTGTAGTCACTTTTATGTACAGTGCTGGGCCATATATTATCAAACCTGAACCATCTATTTATGCTTCTACCTGGAATCATTCTTCTATTGCACATCTGCTGCTCAAATAAATCCGCTCTACTGACTGGAAGGCTGTGAGAAGTGGATAGCTTTAACTAAAAATATTTAAAGTCAGCTATTGGTTCATTTTCTTCTACTAACCTCTTCCTTTTCTCTCTGTCTCTCTCCTCTGTCTTTGTCTTTAGTCCAAAGTTGAAGGCTGCGAGAAGTGCAGCAGCCTTTTCAACAAAGAAGGCCGTGTGCGCGCCGCCGTGACCTCGGCGCCTTCCGGGGAATCCGAGGAGGCCGATGAGGAGAAGGAGGGTTTGAAGAACCAGCTGAGGGAGATGGAGCTGGAACTAGCCCAGACCAAACTGCAGCTGGTGGAGGCCGAGTGCAAAATCCAGGTACGCCAACACACGCTTTCAGAGAGGTCAGTGCGCGGAGTTGTAGCCACAGACGCGTGAACTTCTGTCTGGAGGAGGCCGGGAGTCACGACGTGTCTTTTGAGCTGCATCAGTGTGACTTGAATGAGACGAGCTGCCATCACGACTCCTCTAGCTGGTGCAGAAACAAATAATCAAACAGGCCTTGACAGCTTCTAAGAACATATCAAGGACATTGTAATTGGAAGGGTATTGTTGGCTTTATAGTATGATGGAGGTTTATTTCTATTCTCTGGATGTTGAGGGATGTTGAGTCTTTATATCTAGACTACCTGCTTTTATGTGACATAGAAGAGAAAAGTGAAGCCACATTTCTGCTCTAATGACTTTATCAACCCAGACAAGCTGAGGTCAGAGAAATCAAAGCAGAACATTTGCTAATAAGAAAGAAATTGGGAGCATTACTGGTGGCCTGAATTTACTTGTAAATGTTTACGATACATAAATGTTTCTGATTGGCTGCCACAAATAGCACAGAAGAAGAGGATCGCCAATGATTAATGGCGTCTCTTAGAGTGGGCAGCTGCTGACTGAGTGGTGCAACATAGGGGGAAAAAAAAAAATGCTGCCATTAATAGCATTTTAATTTGTTCTTCAATCAGGACCTGGAGCACCATCTGGGGCTGGCTCTCAACGAGGTGCAGGCCGCCAAGAAGACCTGGTTCAACCGGACGCTCAGCTCCATCAAGACCGTCACTGGGACCCAGGGCAAGGAGACCACCTAACCCAATAACCCCCCCCCCCACCCACATCCGCATAGTTTTAACCAGACAGTGTGGAGCTCAGTGCAACTCATCACACTGAAACCTCTGGACCCCTAACCCATCGGGCCATAACTTTAACATGAACATTAACCGTTAAACCCCCGGATCACCTTTGCTACGGACTGTGTAAGTCGTTCACCTTATCAGAAATGTCCTCGTGTTTCCCTCGCCCCGCCCCTCCCGCTCTAATTTCCCCCTCTCCACCCTGAATGACTACAGCCGACAAGATGCTGATGAGAAGGGGTTGAAAACATAATATGAAGTACCCCCCTCCCCCACCTCCCCACCCCCCTCAGAGACAATGTGCTTCCACCGGTCACAGAAAGAGAAAAACAAAAAAAAAAGAGAAACGCTTCTGTCTTTGTACTGCTGATATTAAAGACCCACAGAAGGAAGGTAAGGACATCAGAACTGTAACTGTCCTGACGGGATAGAGAAGAAAACACTCCGTCCTTTCCTTACCGATCTGTTTGCCCCCCCCCCTCGAAACTACTGGCACAAAAACAACCAGTCCCTGTAAAGTTATTATTTTTTTGTTGGTTTGTTTGTTTTCGGTACGAGAGCTAATAGACGCCTTTTCAGAACTGAGCTTTTTCTAATTTACGTTGAACAATACCTTTCTTTTTCTATGTACGTCCACGAATGTGCTCATGTAAAGAGGATGCGTGCGCGTGTGTGTGTGTGTGTTAGGTGCGCATGTTTTTTTTGTTGTCAGGTGTATGCGTTCACGTGCGACTGAGGGGAAAAAAAAAAGTTTGAACGCATAAAAAAAACGACTGAAACGATGTGTGTGTGAAAGAAAGAAATTAGGGAGTGTGTGGAGGTCCAAGGGAAAGATAAAGCACTAAGGTTATGAGTGTGTGCATGCATGAATGGGGAGGGGAAAAAAATAATTTCCCGGTTGTCCAGTTTCCTTTGTTCAGATGTTTATATGCTAAAGAGAAGTTTGCTGACAAAGCCTTGATCTGAAGGTCGATGCCGATGATACTGGTGGATGTGAATATGTGATTTACGGTAAAGCTTAGAAGCTGTTGAGAAACCCGACAGCAGTCAAATTTCAGACGTAAGAAAATAAATATCATAACGCGAGGTTTGTTTGGTTTGGATCTTTCAGCACAAAGAAACTCAAAAAGCTCCACGCCATTCAAACCTGCTCGAAGCCCAGAGCGCTGCGATGTCAGTTAGAGGCCTGAAGAGGCGCAAAAGTCCCAAATGGAAAACACACACGCGGATCGCACTTAAACACACCTTCCAAAACCCGCGTCTCCCCCTCTCGGCGGCACCAGCTGCTCTGCGACCTTTGACCTCGGCTGGCGGGGTCGCGTGTAAACGCTGGTCGTGTTTTAGTCCTCGAGAGCCGGTCAGATCTCCGTGATTAGTTTCACCGCTGCAGCCCACAAACCACACGCAAGTTAGGTTTATATAGAGCCGAAACAGACCCAACGCTGGCCACTTTATTAGGAACACCTGCTTGTTAAAACGGACATCCGTGGAGTCTGCGAAAGATGCAGACGAGCTGGGGACCTTGTAGGACAGAAAAGATGTTTAAACAGCATCAGGATGGCCACAAAGACGCAGGTAAGAGCAGTGAAAGGTGTCAACAGCAGGACGCAGAGGGACATGTAATAATTATTCTCGGCCTGACTTTAGTTTGTGACAGCTACTGGATGAGGCAAGAGTGCGTGGGTGATCACCGCGCTGTGTGGTAGGACAATGACGCAACAAACTACAGTCACGGGGTCAGAATTTGTCATAAAAATGTTCTTTGTTGTATCAGAGGTAAAAGCTGATGGTTTACATCTGATTAGACTGATCTTAGCTCACAATACAATCCCTCAACGTCCACAATGTTCAGTCACATCGTTACTGTCCGATCGCACCGAAGCGTCATCTGAGATGGCTCCAGGAACATGACAGGAACTTGTATTTTTTTCCGGCTGCCTGCTCTCGAGCACCTTTGGGATGAGGCTGAGCAGGATAACCGCGGCACAAAAGAAATCTCACAGCTCACAAAAATCTGCCGGATTTGATCGACTTTATCGAACCGGCGCGGAGCAAAAATCCCCCTGAAACCTTCCCCGGCGCCTTCATAAATTCACGCCTCGGAGCATTCAGCCCGCTCTGGAGTCAGAGGCAGATGTTACTTGGGTGTGAGAAGATTTAAATATTGAAGTGTCCACCAGGCGCTCGCTCACACACACACATGAACGGCACGACGTGTAACTCGGCACCTAAAGTGTGGATCGGTGTCGCAGGAGTTACACCAGCAGGATTTCAAAGCAATGTCATCAGAGGTCAACGTAGAGGCCGAACACCATAAATCAGTCCGGGGGGGATGAGGGGGTTATTAAGTGCTTGTGTGTGTTTCATATTTAGCTAACTCAAAAGGGAGCTAAACAACATTTCAACTTCTCGTCATCCTTCAACATATACGACTGATAAAAGCTTCATTTGTGTTGCCAGCCCTAAAATTAACTGTTACTGTAAATCTAACTTGGGAGATGGAGTCTGATTGGCTGGAATCTGGTTGTGCTGTCAGAGGTCGACAGAAACACAGGGCCATCGCTCTAAAGGCACTGGGTTGTATATAACGAACATTAAAAAAAAAAAAGACATGAATATTGAGCTTTTGTTGATGATTTTCTACTCTGTAACTATAACTAATGTTGCCTACTTGTACCCACCCACCTGCTGCCGTGCTACCGTTTAATCCACAACAATGTTTTTAACTTTTTTTTTTTGTTTGTTTCGTTTTGCTCCAAGCTTCTCAGTCTGACTGCTGTTTGGTTAATTAAATGCCAAAACGTAGCTTTATCATCCGACGACAAAACCATTATCAACGTGTGGAAATTGTAATAGTGTAGAATGCATTGTGTATACTTCATGAATTTCAATATAAAGATATCAACACACGAATATTTGGCCTCTTGTCTGTTTTTGCATCTTCTGAATAAATATACATTAAAATAATTAACCCTGTAGACAAAGTAGCACAGAGAGACGTCTGAATCTTCAAGTTACTGTTTGTGAAACATGCATAGTGTTTAAGGACGACCCTTTGCATAAACTGAATTTAATATTCATGATTATGCTTTGAACCCTCTGTGACATCACCCTTATGAGGCCTGAAGCACTGATTTGAAGCTCGGTGTGGTTGCTTCTGCTCTGGCCGGTGCTAACTCTAGTTATCTCTTGGCTAATTTAAAAATAATCAAACAGGTGGAGCTAAGGCAAACAGATAGGACTCTACGATGGACCAGTCACACGCTCTTAATTAGTGACATCTATAAGCCTACATGAAGAAAATAGCAGTTAGCTAAAGAGACCAACACTGTTTTTTGCAAAAGATGTAAAGTTTTGTTGTTGTTATTAAATTAGCCATTTTAATATAAGTGTCTATAAAACCAGCCTCAAGTATCCATTGTATTTTTAATTTCTGAAATTAACAGATGTAGATTCTCTTACTTACGTACTTGGAAGGGGAGGTGTCATCAGTTGGTTGCAATCTGCAAACTGACAGCTAGGTGGCACTAAATCCTACACAATGGACCTTTAATCATAGAATTAATGGGAAATATCCAACATGGATGGACAGCTATAAACTCAATATATATAGGTCAGTTTCTGGACAGTCAGTGATTCAAGGCCATCAAAAGTGCTACCAGAGCATTAGTCACAATTATTTAGCTTGTAAAATAACTAGCAACAAAAATGGTACAAGACCGACTTAAACTGGGGATTAAGCTTTTCCACATTACCATTTACCTTCCCCTTTACACAGAAATATGTATTTTACTTTGTTTACACAATGCCGAATGCTAATCTGAGGGATTGTGTAACACAAATGAGCAGGCTGAGTGCTTTCAGCGGGATTACAAAGTCTAAATATTTAATTTGACTGTGAACGTGCATTGGACACATTTTCTTTTATTATTATTATTTTGTTGATTTGTGGTGCCAAATATTCACTCTGTGCTCTTTTTGCTTCCAGCTCAGTTCATATATTACGAGTCCTGCTCGTCAAAAATGGACCTCTTTTCACGAAGAGTAGCTGCTGAATCAAAACATCATCTGGGCCTTTTTGACCCTGCTTTCCCACATCAACAACTTGCAGCTAGAAATGAAATGCCGCAGCTCTGGAGGCTCTTAATGAGACGCCACAAGAAGTGAGAAGACTTAAGGTTGTGGATGTTTTGCTCCTTTATCTGTGTCTTTTGGTTTTAAAGGCAGCGTCTATAAAAAAACACGCAGCCTCGCACGTCTGCTTTCCTCTCCAGTTCCTCACCAGCGTCTCGTGTTGCAGCCGAGAAGGTGAGAGAGATAAAAGAGGCCCGCGCAGTTATAATGAGACTTCGCTAAGTCACCTCTTGGGAACACTTCTCCAGAAATCTGAGAGAGTTTTAAACATAAAAATAAACCCGATTCTTCTGGCTAATTATGTGAAAACAGCCTCTATCTGTCAGACACTTAAACAAGCCTTTTCCCTGGAGCTGCATGGAAATCTCTCTGCGGCTTGTACTCACTTTGGCTCCAGATCCATCGCTCATCTTCTCCCTCAAAGAACGTGCCTCACAGCATATGGCTGCATTGTTATCTGTGTCAGGGATGAGCTATTTTCTGCCTCGGCATCGGTGTATTAAATCTACCTTGCTCACTGCCTGTGCTGAGGGTCTTAGATATATCATTCGGGGTGTTTATAACTTAGAGCGGACCCATAAAATTATCACCCTTAGTGATGACGGCCGCTGGGTTCTTGGATCCGCGTCGGGGTTGCAAGGTTGCAAAGCAGCAGGCCTGGCGAGTTGGAAAGCCAAGTACCTGCAGCGGCTGGAGCTAACGAGCGTCAGCATTATGCAATCAGCGCGACACCTTGTCTCCCTCCTCTTTCTGTCCCGCGCAACCGAGCTATAAATACGACCAGCAGCCGGCAACAAAGTAACACGCAAAGGTGGCACGCTGATGGATGGCTTCTTGGGTTGCTGCTCGCTTCAGTCATTGGCGAAGTGCGCGGCAGGGATGAATCTGTTTGGACCTTTGAGCCTCCCAACAACCTCTTGAACTCCCTGTCACCTGATCTCCAGCTGCACACTCTGGCACACACACACAGTTCACCCTGCTTTGGCTATAGATGTGTAAACTAAACACATTAACTTAAGATAGCTATATAAATTATAGATAGAATACTGATACAACACTATTTTTAACACCAGTGAAACCACTGTATTAGTACGATACGCACAGAAAATGGGTCCTTAGATGTTTTTTCATTAGCTGATAAATCATATGGCTTATAAAATGTCAGCAAATGGGAATAATCTAACAAAACCCAAGTTGCCTTTCTGTAGGTACAGCTGGGATTTCCACGAACCAGAGGGTTAGCTGCGTTATGGTGGACCAAAGTCTCCTTAAACAAGACGCTGAACCCTGGCTTGCCCCCAGAAGCTTGTCACTGGTGTGTAAATGTGTGTGTGATTGCGTTAACAAATGTGTCACTTTGACGGCGATGAGCTTTGAGTTCCAGTCAGTAGAAAACTGCTATATTAATATAAGTCCAGCTATAAGTGTTTATTTTCACTTGGGCAACAAATCAAGCAATAGTTTCATCTATAATTGATGGTATCCATGACAATATTCAGAATTCTATCCTAGAATCAATCAATCAATCAACCAATCAATCAATCAATCAATCATCTCTCTTGCTGGGATGCACACTGACTTTGAGGAACTCAAACTTCACTATGTGAATGTTTGGATATTTTCAGCGTCTCTTTAAGGTGAAATCCCGAGCGTCGTATCTCATTAGTCTTATTCGCTCACGTGAGCCTTTCAGGAGCTGTATTTTCTGCGGCCAATCATTTTGCTATCGTTTCCTACTTAATGAACAATTAGCCCCGAGGGCGATCTCAGGGGAACACAGATAATTTTCTGAATCCGTGAAATCAGATTAACATGTTGTTTTTTTTTAGTTAGTAGAAAAATAATGAGCACGTCGTCTCTAAAACATTTTGATTTGTGAAAAAAATAAATAAATAAGAAATAAAACAGGGTCAGAAATGGCTGGCTAATATATAAGAGTCCGTTTTTTTCTTATTAATTACAATTTAAGATCCTTAAAGTGCTCTACAGAGACATGATATAATGAGACAAAGTTTGGTTTATATGCCGTGTAAAACACTTGTACAAAACATTGCTCTACAGCGCCTCTAGTGGTCAAAAATCCACAGGGTGCCTTTAATCGGTCGTATTGAGAGTCGTGTGAGATTTTTTTTGTATGTTTTTTGGAATACAAACACAGACAGAGTATGACTTTTAAATTTATATAAATTTTCCAATGAATTTAGGGGTTTTAAATGCAGTGTATCTGTTCTGACTGAAATTATTCTCTCCTGCCCTAACACAGCCATACTTACATTACAATGCAAAAAGAAATAAATATATCGTCCAACACCATTCTTCAACTTTGCAGAGGAAAGAGAAAGAAGCTTAAAAATGTCTCTGAAGTTTTCTGTCCTTGTTTGTTTGTGCACAACAGTGGCATTCATATTCGAAGGTACTGGCGATCTGAACATGCTCACATAGCTTTGAGCTTTAGTTGTTTGTTGGTCTCATTAAATCTTCACCAGTAATGTTGTCATCTATAAACAGGCACTGATGTCCCACGTCAGTAGAAGAGGGGGGTCCTGTCAGATTACCCTGATTTGTGAGGATTTCACAGTTTCCTCTTACTCACTGAAATACTATACAGGCTATTTGAAAAAGTTGTCAACAGTCCAAGGTCATTTATTGCACGGCACTGAACAAATCTGTGCCGCGCTCACGGATGCCTCTGGTATACTGTGTCTGATTAGGTTTCCAGATTAGTGTATGCATAACTGTGAGATCAGGAAATGATGTGTGACGGGGGTGGGGGGGCACACAGCCAGAGTTTATCACCAAAATATGATCTGATGTTTCTGATTCGTTTCATTGTCCGTCTTCCTCCTCCTCTTCTTTTCTTCTTCACAGTAGACTCTATCTGTAATTCCTTAATTTAAATTTTTTGGTACTTTTGAGGGAAAATGACACAATAAAAAGAAATCTTTAAGCAGGGATTGATACCACTAAAAGGTATACATCTATAACGCTGATAGTGAGCTTGGTCCATATAGCCGTCCTGTGTGCTTTCTCTCAGAGAAAAAGCACATTGTTTGTGTTTGTGATGTTCTTTTTCTGAAAACACACATGTGCACAAACCCTCACTGCATGGCGGGATGATTGGCAGCGGTGGCTGTGTGCTAATGGTGTTGACTGCTGGAGATGTCACTGGATCCTCAGACTCTGCCATCAGCAGGCCTTCTCTAAAGATGACTGACAGCTCATATTTCTGAAGCGCCATGTGCTGAAACTCTTAAGACAAACTTGCCAGTTGTTTTCCGTAACCTTGACTCTGGATCCGTCTGGAAACGTTATCACCTTCAGGCCCCGGAATGATTACACCGGTGGAGCTATCGCGCGTTAGAGCGACATCCATGGACCTCAGAGGAGGAATCTTTGAATTTACTGACCCCATGACCTTTCACATACAGGACAGACAGAAATTTTGTACGATGGAAATTGCCGGAAAGTAAAGAAGAACATTTTCTCTCGTTGATTACACAAACCTGTGGGTCGTTGAGTTCCTCGGAGTAGCCAGTGAGCGACAACAACACTTCTCTAGCAATGACAAAATGTACAAATAACAGCAAGCTTAAACACTTTTACTTAAAACGGTGTGTAGAATCAGACTAAGTCACTGGTTTATGGTGAATAATGTTCCTGAAGTCTGTTACAGTACAGTGCTAATGTTAGCATGGTCAGAAGATAGCAAACATAGTAAAAATCATAGCTGCGGAACATTAGCATGTTAGCATGAGCTTGCTACTTTTAGAATTGTCCTGTATCCTTCAAATACACAATTTATTATTTTTGTGCTCAGTTGAGCTTGACTTTTTGTTGTTGTTGTTTTTATGTAGCGTGTCTAATGGACAGACTGTATGAACTGTATAAAATATGGACAATGCATCTCCACTTCCTTCCATTGGTCAAACTGGTGCTAGAATTCCTGAGATACAGGCAGCAAATGATTTGAATTCGTACTTTAGTGTTTTGGTTGGAGGAGCTTATGGTTAGAGGTGGAGCTTATGACCGATACTGCAGCCAGACACCAGGGGGAGCTCTACCTGCTCTGGCGACACTTTTAAGTAGCTGTCATCCATCTTTATTTACAGTCTATGGCGTAATGCTTCCTTCAAATAGAGTTTGAGCGCGTGATGGGGTTCAGCAAGTTGAACTGGAGACGTAACGGGTGAACTGGGTGAACCAGTGCACAAGAAGAGAGACCAAAGTGATGAAACTCAATAAAACAAAATTCAAACAACACGTGGAATGAATAAACCATAAACAACTGATCAGCCTGCCAGCTAACAGTAGCTCTTATGGTTTTCCCTTTTGATGGACGAATACAAAATACTGCCACCTGCTGGTGTGGAGAATATTACCTTACATCATTACTAGCTGCCCATTGGCTGTGGTCTTTGTAGTATGTTTGAGTGCAACCTTTTGGTTTTGACTTATCACCACATTAAAGAGAGACACTCACATACATTCATTCAGCACTTCCTCAGTTTTATTTTCACTTGGTCAAGCATAGGCCATGTCACGAGCAGCGGACCATCCATCGCTGCTGCCAGTGTTGCTACCAGTCAAAACGACCAACGCAGCAAGTTCAGATTACACCTCGCCGTTCCTCGCCGGCAGCCTCCGTTGAGCGTGGCGGCCCCTGTTACACGTCACAAAATTTCACTTAGATAATTTAACGGACCAGATAGGTTCTGTGAACAGGTTATCACTTCATAACGTCATAATAGGCGGCATCGTAAAACAGTTTATCTTTTTAATTCCCCTTTTTGTCAAAAATAAAAAAACAAATCATATTTACAGGAAGAACACTCATCATCACTCATAAGACTTTTCTTAAAACATCGTTAATAAAAATAAAAAAAAAAAAAAAGAGGGGGGGAGAAAAAGTATGAATCCTAGAAGTGTAGATGCGCCCAAATCAACCCTCACACACAAGTAATCCAAAAGATATATAGATGTATATATATGTATTTATCCATATATATTCTGTATATATGCTTCTCTACAAAAAAGCAAGTTTACTCTGTCTATGAGTAAATACATTCTACTCTACAATCACTAAAACGACAGTGTACATTCCCAACCAAAATGCTTTGATCATTTATCAGGAGGATGTTAACAATCAGTAAACCATGACCAGGAAGTATGCAACAACATGCTAAATGTGACTGCAATATGTGTGTCTGTGCACATGTGTGTGTATGTGTGTATGTTTATAGCCGCCCCAGGCCGCCCCCACCCTCCGACACACGCACACCCAGAGAAAATGATCTGCTCAGCAGTTAGTCTGGTTAAGTTTGCCCCGGCGGTGGAAACGTGATCCAGGATCTATTTCTGCTGCGCTGCAGGGTTCAGAGCGACTCGTTTTCATGCACTTCTAGACACATTCGGACTTAAATCCCAACTTTCTCCGCTAGTGCAACAACAAGCGAGCAGCCTGGTTGTTCCTCAGCGGGCTGGATTTACAATTTTTTTTTGTTTTCACCTGACATTTTATAACTGTCTAGACGGTTAATATCAGATGTGGGACGATCAGATTTTAAACAAAGGCTTCAGAGTCTTTGGTGTCTGGATAAATCCCATTCTGCTGAGAAAAAAAACAACAAAAAAACCTAGAAACTTTCCCAGAGGCATCTCGGCATCGTCTGCTTTACATCTTGACCTTTGACCTGGCTAGGAGATGAAGAGGTGCCACTGGGAAACCGGGCTCCAAATAGACCCTGACGTTCCCAGGGCAGCCAAACCACTTACAACTCTTAAGCTACCGAACATATTGCAGCTCCTGCATTTGTTGCCAGAAAAGTTATTTTGATGTCAGCCCTCCTCCCTCGTGATAGCTGCTAAAAAGCAAACTTAAAAGTGAGATCCGTCGCTTGCAGAGCTGCAGACAGCCCGTCGCAAAGAACCGCGACAACAAACGGAGCGGCTTTCCTCAGCTACGCATGGCTCAAATCCTAAATCACCAACGAGCTCCAACCACTTATACACGAATATAAACGGAGCGAGCGCTCACGTCGTCTCGGTGTGCTTGGCTGAAATACGCTGAAATATTTACACATGCGATTATGTGTGTGTGTGCTTGCGCGTCTGTTTGCGTTCACGCGTATGTGTGTGTCAGGTAGCCCTGAGTACGATGTGTGGGTGTATTGCTCGTGCGTAGTTTTGTGCTTCTTAGGTGTTGAGAGTTGAAAGCGCCCCCTCCCCCGCCCCAGGGAGCCGCTGCTTGTAAAACTGTAGATGGATGCAGAGTGGTGAGCGTGTAAAATGGCGGCCGCTCTTTATTGGTTTATAGGGATCTCTCCGAGATATTCGGAGCAGGGAAAACATCCATCAAGCAGACTGGAGTCCACCACTAATAACCATTACGCTCTGGAGAAGTTATCCGTCATCCACGGCCTACGAGGAAACTGAACTCATCTAATCTAAGTACGGCTGGTATCGTCATCTTTAGATCAGTACGGGACAAACAGCCTCGAATTTTAAAAGCAGGAATAGTTTGTTCAGCAGACTTTACATTTTCCTCTAACTCATCATCAAATATATACTTTTCAACAACATGAAGCATTATTTTCTATGTATTAGACCACAAGCAGCTCGGATATTTGGGTTATAATTTTTAAATCAAACCTCTGACTCCTCATCTCTGTTAGATAATAAGGGAAAAAATGAGGCCGTGAGATAGCGGCGCATTTTTATATTCCATCTCATTTCACCATAAACCCTCACAGGACACACATCTGGGACTCCTGCCTAAGAAGGAGACGACAACACTCCAGTAAATTAACACCGTCTGTGACTGCTGATGAGCCCCAACTCCTGCGCATCCCCACCAGACCTCCAGTGCCAGTTTTAGACCGGCCTCGTGTCCCCACTCGCTCGCCCGCCCGCGCTTCTGAACGCGGTTGTCCGGCCAACGGGCCGGGAGGACGGGGTCAGTAGCCAGGGTGACTCCTCCTCAGTCTGAGGGGAAATGAAAAGGTTGCTCACCGAGGTATGACTGTCTGCCTTATTAATGTGGGCCATCTGGAGAGAGTGGACGGGGGCAAAGAGACGGAGCAGGAGGAGGGGGTTTCGGGAGAAATTCTTAGCTGACAGTCAAGCTCCAAGTTATTCACCTTCACGTGAATTCTTCACGAGAACGAGAAGTCGGAGCAAAACACTGCTTCTCTCTGAAATTTGGTTTAGACTTTGAGACGTGAGGCAGCTAGAAGTGCTCTGTTATTTGTCTTTTCATCCAGAAGATCGAGAAACGAGCTGGGTTTCTTCCAGTTTCTTCGTCAGGGAAGTGATCTTGGCTCTTATTTACTCTTCCTTCCAAACATATAGTCATCAACCACAACATTAAAACCACCAGTTGTTCTGGTCTCCATTTCACCTCCCACAAAGTTCGGGTATATCAGGAAATGGACACAGGCCTTCTGAGGGTGTCCTGTGATGTCTAGCACCAGGATGTTAGTAGGAAGTATTTGGGACCTTTGGGTCAGTCTTGTTCCACTGCATCCCACAGATACTTGATCACTTTGGGAACTAGTGAATCTGAAGGCCGGATCAACACCCTGTGCTGTTTTTCATGTTGTTTTTTTGTGTGTGTGGAAGGTCGTATTGTCCTGCTGGGGATGGATGCTGCTGCCTGGTCAGCAACAGTGTTTAGGTGCGTGGTTCATGTCTAAATTACAACATCTATGTGAATACCAGGACCAGATTTCTCAGCTGAACATTGGATTGCAACAAGCGTATTGTTGTTATTCCCTTCACCAGTTTAGTTTTAATGTTGTGGCTGATCGTACGTAAACAAGAGCTGCCTCATAGATTTTCTATAATGTTTCCAGGAGACTGAATGGCAGCCTGAGAGTCATTAGCTCCCAAAAGGCCAGTGAATAAAGGTTTGACGGCTGTTTAATAGAGGCTTTGTAGACAGATCATAAGAAACCAACGACATCCTTCAGTTTACCCTCAATCGCCTCCATTCGTCTTCGCCAAAGTTGAGAAATTACTGTCATTATCACCTCGGCGTTGTCACGAAATCCTGCCCTAACACGACGTATTCAAACGCTGACTTTTGCGCGTCCGTCTACCCGCGTCCCAGGTTTTGTTTGCATCAAAGGCGGCAGGAAAGCAAGAGATCAAACCGGCGCCCGGATCAAGGCGAGCCCGAGGAGAATCAAAGCCTTCTTGTTGCGTTCGATATTTGCCTCCGCTGACTGACACCTCGTCTCTATTAAAGGTTGAAAATAAAGAAAGAGCAGGGAGACGGGAAGAGCTTTGAGAAAGCGGCGGAGAGACAACAAAATGCCACGTGTGCCACAAACTCGTGCCCTGACACCCCCCAAATTAGATCTGAATAGTACCTGAATAAAGCGCTCTAATGGGAGCTTAATGGAGCATCTAATCGATTAGCTGAATTAACACATACATAAATTAAATATTTGCCGAAGCAGGGTTAGAATCGCAGCACTACCACTGAACAGTCAGCTACTAATAACTATCCACAAGACGTTTTGATCTCAAAAAGTTCAATTTTGCTGTGATGACGATGCGCCAGTCCAACTTTTGCTTCTGCAGCCTCATTAGACATTTCCCGCTTATGCAACGTAACACAAGTCTCTGACATTAAACGGAGCTCCATAACGACTCAAACCCACAATCCAAGCTCCTGCAACAAAAGCCGCCCCCTTAACGGTGACAAACGGGGGCACGTGCATCCAACTCAAGGTCCCACTTTCACAGATAACCCGCCACTGGCCCTTTTCTTTAACCACCCAGACGGCAGCTTGTGTCACACCTTCCCCTTTCACACCAAGGTCCTTTGACAAAAAAAGCGGTTTGTGCCACCAGCAGCACTGAGAGCAGCCACGGAGAGGCGGGGCGTGATGGTCGCCAGTGAACTGTGCTTTTAGGTCCCTGTAAGGCGGGCGGGACGGAGCTGATGATTGTTGCGTTGACGGTTGCGCGTCCATCGATGACAGGGAGAGGAGGGGGAGCGCGTACATCAGAGCATGCACGCACGCACACACACACACGCACCGTATTTGTAACAGCTGTATTCCCTGCCAGCAGTGAGACTATAGAAAATGTGCTTTCTGGCAGGAAGAGTGTGTGTGTGTCTGTGTGTGATTAGGTTAGGAGTGTGGCGAGCACCTCTGGTCCGGGGCCTTGTAAACAAACCTCGGGCAGCAGAGAGCGTGCTCAGAAAAGGCTCAGAAAGACATCAAAGATAGAGGAGTAGGAGGGGAGGAAGGAAGGAAAGAAGGAAGGAAGCATTATTATTCTAACAGCACAGGTTAATAGGAATACCAAAGATAATATTGCATCTCCTAGAACTAGCTTCGATTGCTCAGTGTATATAAAATTGGAAGAAAGCTATACTGTGATATAACAGTTACATTTCACTTTATAATTCTAAAATAATTTATAACAACAATAGTTATATTTTATAGAGTATTTACATAAGTACATCGTCATATATTAATATTATCGTCAACACGTCGTTATAGAAATACACCGTACATATATGTGTATATAGTCATGTTATAGCCACACGTACACACACATACAATGGATATACAATCAAAATGAGCTATTGCGATGCTGTGTTGGGTAAAACTCCGTCGGACATTCACATCTTCTCAAGTAAGTAAGCTCAAAGAGAGGAGTTCGGGTGTATTGCTATAAGAAAGACCAAAGTTCAGCCCGGGCCTCGCGCAGTCACAGCTGAGCTCTTCTCGTAAAATCCGTGTATTGCTTTGTGTAAAGGTACTCTCCTCTAATCTGGGAGGAGACAGAGACAGAGAGAAAGAGAGAGAGAGAGAAAGAGAGAAAGAAAGAGAGAGAGAGAGGAGCTCTGTGCCTCTCGGTCAGTAGGTCGGGTAATTTTCTGCCTTTGTTGTTACGCAGAAAGTTTGTCCAGCCCACTGAGTCGGACTGCTGTCAGCCGGGATAGAAAGGCGGCCCGCTCGCACACACGGCGGGCAGGCGGACAGACGGACAGACAGACAGACAGACAGGCGGGCATGTGTGCAGCCAGGTGTCCTGTGTGTGCCAGGTGACAGGTTAAGTGTGAGGAGTGTATCCGACAACCTGCCGCCTCTAGAAGTCGGAGAAGAGATCCTGCGGGCCCAGATGAATGATAAAAGGAGCGAGGGTGCGCGGCTGGTAGAAAGGATTGTCGATGAAAAGTCCACCTGCAGTGATGAAGAGCAGAGAGAGAGAGAGAGAGAGAGCGATGGAGTAATTAGTACACGACTACATCTAAATTCCTGCAAACATGTCTCATCCATTTGAATAATCCAGACTCTTTTAGGTGGCACTCGGCGTGTTCCAGTAAAAACGTTATCTTGTGGTTGATACCAACATCTGCTCCACATTAAATTGTCCACGTTCCAGTGGGCTGCAGATTAAATTGAAACAACAGCTGAACATTTTCCAGAAATACGCTTAATTGCTTTTTCTCGCAGGAAGATGAGAGGAGAAGATCAATGGCGCTCTAATTTGTGTTCGCTGAATATGAAGCTGCTGGTTCAGCCTAAGGACTGGAAACAGAAGAAACGGCTAGCCTGGCTCAGCCCAGAGATGAGAAAATCCAGCTAATCACAGTGGTTTACAAGTTATTCTCCTCATTTATAGGGCTGCTGTGTAGGGTTCAATTAGCAGAAATAGAATAGTCATTATAGTTTTATTGTGTAAGTCGAATGTAACTACGAATTGTTGTGTTTTGGTTAGCTTTGACTGGACCCCTCATATCTACAGAGGGTGAGGGTCCTGGCAGGGTTGAATCTGGTGGTCCTATGGCACCTGTCGGCCATTGGAGCTTCTTGGACAACCTTGGAAACGGAGGGATACTTAGAGAGTTGCACTCTGCAACTTCACCTGTAGGTGTCACTACATTCTACACAGCGGTCCTTTAATCTAAGGCCTTAGTCTGAATCTGAAGCCACTGCAGTTTTGCGAATGAATATGTATCCAGTACTTTATGGAAGTGAAGCAAAGACTATTGAATTCCTGAAGTCTGCCACGCTCATTGTGATGACTTCACATGTAATACTAAATTTTACATATTAAAAAAAACTCTATATTAACTGTGTTATTATAAGTTGTTGTTTTTTTCAGGAGAAAATAAACCATAATAGTTAATTACAGAAAGACTGCTTTGCAAATTGGACACAAAGCTGGAAAAATATTCGGGCTATAGAATAAAAGTCGGGATATTTTGGTCTCTACTACTTTAATATCAGTTCACTTACAGAGGATTTCAGTTCAAACTCTAAAATATTCTTTTAGAGTTTGTATCTTGTGAGTTGGCTAACTTAGCCAGACTAACCGTTTCTCCTGGTTTACAGTCTTTATGCTAAGCTAAGCTAAAATAAGCTAACCATCTCAAAGTGCAGGGAAGCCAATAAGCATGTCTCTCCAGATGTTAGCCTATTCATTTAATTTAATATTTGGACATACAGCAGAAGCTGAAAGAAATTTATATTTGCAAATATCTGATATTTTCAGAATTTCTAGACACAAATCTGTCATGACAAAGTGAGATGAGACACAGCTAAGTGGCTTCAGATGCATTGAAATCAATAGAACGTAAATCAAAAGAACAGCAAAAATAAAAAGCACAACGCAACAGATGGAAATGATCTTCAATCGTGGTGAGATTGATGTTCAGGTGAAGACAAACTTTAAAACAACTCAGTGGAAACAAACCAACCATTGGACAAGACATTGGGTCCCCTCATCCAATGGCTGCGCCTCATAGCCGTAACCATGGAGACGTCGTCAAAAGGGTTTTCACTCGCTGGTTGGATGACCAAGACGTGGTGAAGGGCCAGAGTAACTGTGTGTTGACTGCCCCTGATGGAGTAAGCTTCAGTTTCTGCTTTTACTCTTTGTAACGTCTTCTGTTACTGGTAAAGTTTCATTTAATTCTTCAGGATTTGGCTTTAATCTTAAAATTAAGCTCATCATCACTGGGATCTCGTCATGGATGATAGTTTTGAGCGCAGGTTTTGGTGATTCAGCTGGTGCTGGTACATGAGCATACACAACAAATAGAGCGATGATTCTGAGATAATGAAAAGATAACAAAACACGGTGTTGATTCTCCATGTTTGCGACCAACGTGATTTAACCACTCAGATGTGAAAGATGAAAAACATGGAGGTTTAAACATGAGGAAAATGTTTTTTTTTTTTTTCCTTCTTTATTATTTTTATGCAAATTAATTCACGTACAGAGTGCAAAAAGACCGGGGGTGTGATTTTCTAGCTCATATGACAACAAATAAAAACTCCACATGTACTGTAGGCGATTCCTCTGACATCAGCGAGAAACCTGCCAAACATTAATCCACATACAGTAATGAGATCGTGCAGCTGAATGCAAGACACAGGATCTAACAAGAGCTTTTTAAATTCATCCTTTGTCTTCTTGCCATTTCCTCTGAATGTCTATAAGCTGAAGGTCAAAAGGATGTTATCGAGAGGTGCTACGGTACGTGGAAAGACTGGAATTCAAACTGTGAATGTATGAGGGTGGAATATTAAAACGTGATGTTCGGATATTCTCTGGTGACAGCTGCGTGCGCAGGTTTAATCTTTGGGCGAATCTTTCCACAGGTTGGGTGTCATAACTGTTCCGTAACGTATCAATTCGGTCCAGAGCAAAAAGGTGCTGCCACATCAAGTTTCCTATTATTAGCTGAAAGCCTTTACATCAGATATACACCAGGCACGTTCAGCTTTTTATTAGAGATAAACTTTATTCATTTTTCAGCATTATCGATTTCTTCCTATACACAGCTCACAATATTTTCTTTTTACACAGAGTATGCGTGTTTTGTGTGTCATATTGCAAAGGATATCCTCTTCTCAGCAAAGAATGAACAAAATAACAAAAAAGGCTGGTAAACTGTATATAATTTAGACTCAAAGAATGAGGTAACAATTCACAGTACAAATCCTTCAAGTTTTCTTCTCATCTTTTAAGAACTTAAACCTGCAGAAACATTAAGAAATCAAAAAAAACAAAAAACAAAAAAACAAAAAATGAAATAAAAACAACAACAAAGAAACATACGCTTTTAAAATCTTCAGCTCAAGTCCTGAATCCCCATCACTGATAGTGTAGAAAAAAAGTTTCCCTTCTAGAAAAAAGGCTAGGTGCATTTGGTATGTATGTCTCCTGTGCTAAAAGAAGTAGTGGGGGACGGGGTAGGCAGGCACTTTCATGACAGGCAACAGAAGCATTCTCTTGGGCAAACCTAGAGGGGAGACATGAGAAGAGCATAGCTCTGCATGAGTCCTGGGCAACAAATAACCAAGAGTTTCTGTGCTCACTGCGCTACACACTGGTCTGTTAGTGTCCAACAAACAAACACCCCTCACACTTCAAAAGCGGGGCTCCCAGAGGGGGGAGTGCAAGTGTGTGAGAACAAGCAGGAATGTGTGTACACGAGTTGACAGCCTTCATTAGTGGTTAGAGCGGCCAAGAAAAAGAGAGAGAGGGGAGTTGAAGCGAGGAATGCAAATGGGTAGAATTAAAGATTAGTAATAATTTCTATTCATTCGAGTGAAAACATGTACAAAACAGTTTTATTGACCAGAGATCTGGAGCATCGTTGGATTGCGTTGTTGTTGACCGTCTTTTACGTTATTATTTGTACTGTGTGGCCTACCATTGGTGATAGTTGAACCTTTCTTGTGGTTTTTCATCTGATTTGGCATGTTGAATCTGAGGGATAATTACAGCTCTTCCCATTTCCCGTTTTTGAATCCCGAGTACAGACTACTGCCAGATTTCTTTCAACAACGTATGGGCCAGCTGGCAGTAGTCCTTCCAGTGTGTTAAAGTGGAACCTTTTGGTCCAGACACAGGTGACATGAGACAACGCCACAGTCAGTCTTTTGCTATTGTAGTTCTTTGGTGTGTTGGAGACTTCAGAATGAGACCTTCATATAAACAGGGAGTGGCCAAGAACAGACAAACTTAATACTGACTCCATAGAGGGTTTTAGGTGCCATTTTTCTGTAGTGTAAATTGGTTGCAGTCCACAATCTCACCACTAGATGTCACTTAATCCTACACACTGGCCCTTTAAAATTCGTAATAGCTCCACATGATATTTCTATGCACACATCTACTACATGTACTGCAGGTCAAAGTCTTGTTTTCTCTTTCAAATCACTGTGGCTTATCTAGGGATTTGTTCTTTCATGTGTGGGGCCACATTCCCAGATGTCAGCAGTGTTAATAATATCATATATAATACTACAAATCCTATAATGTTCTAATCCCTGTGATAGATATTTGTGACACATTTTTTGATGCAACGTTGTGTGTCCTGTGACATAATACTCTATGTTCGTGAGTTCTGTAGCGTACTTAGTATTTGCCTCAAAGAAATCCCAAAGCAGCAAAGCAGCAAAGCACAGCACAGCGAAAAAGCAGGAAACGGGAAGGAAGCATGTATCAAAAGTATGAAGGACTAGTTCCACCAGTTTTCATGTGCATTTGTTATCCTCTCTCATCGAAACTAAAACCCCTCTGTGGCTGACCCACATACTTTTTTAGATTTGTGTATAGACTTTTTGGTTAATCGGAAAGTGGATTTAACATTTACAATGCAGCCTGTGTGGAAAAGAGAGAGATCTTATTTCCATTTGCATCCTCACCTGCAGCTCTACATTATAACAACTTACTTCCACCATGAGAACATGCATTTGGTTCCTTTTGTGTTTTACTGTGCATGAATTTAATGACGGGGATAATGACCTGACAGTAATCAAGGTCTTAACCTGTATTAAACCCAAATTGCGATGAAGAAACATTTAGCTCCAGAAGCTCAGCCTGAGGATAACACTAGCTGCAATGTCTAGCTTTTTTCAAATATCATGAGGTGAGCTTCCTACCTACTTGTGGGAGGTCACAGCTGAGGTTAAAGCACAGGGCTGGTTATACAAGCAAGGGTACGTGACATGCACTGATGAGTAACAGGGCAGAGGAGCATGATTCAGGTGCTACCATGCCCACAGAAGATACAGAACATTTAATCACCTATATATTTAATACTGATTTTACCTATTCAACGGCTTTCGATGAAATTTGTGGGTGAGTATTTCACTGAACGATTCCAGTAAACATAGCTGTCACAATGACATAAAAAAATAAATATCTGTGTGGATGCCACGTTTATGAAACACTCCATACTAATGCAGAGTTCCAGCATTTATAAACACATAAACTGAGGTGCACTTCATATTCAGGGCAGCTGGCTTCTCAGGGGGTTACTAAATGTCGGCCAGGGGCCTCAGACCAGTTCCTCCCAGCACATAAGACCCATTCAAACTCCAAGCTGCAGGACTGACAGAAAGGCCTCCTAATGCTACACCGGTACACAAAACTAAACAAGGCTGAGTCTGTTGAGGTACATATTGCTGTGTGTGACAGTGAGACGTATGGAGTGGGTTTTGGTCCAACGCCTGCTGCTGAAGGTCAAAGATTAGCATAGGTTTTCGCCTATAAATGTATTTATACTTCTGTGTGCAGCAGTGAAGACATGAAAACTCAGCAGCAATAACACGACATGAGAAGTACTTCAGTAGGAAGGCTGACCGGCCACCCTGCCCTAAAAACAAAGGGTGATTACAAGGAACGTACAATGCCTTCTTCTAATCTAAACAGAACTGAGTGTGCTGCAGTACAGTCACTGTGATTAGGTTATTGTAAGTCCAGGAACAACTGTATATTAAGTCTGAGGTGGCTGTTCTATTGTGAAGTGTTCTCCTCTTTTAGCTTCATTCAAGATATGAGAAGATAAAGAACTGATCAGAGCTGTAGACCAACAACAGCATCTTACTGACAGAACAGTGGTCCAACCGTAAGAGATGAGGGTGTGAAAGGCAACAAGCAGATTAAAAAAATGAAGGGAAAGCAGACAATTAGTGGACAATTACCAAAGCACAGACAGCTCTGACTGAAGCGCGCCAACACAGAGCCGGGAGATTAAGCTTTGTATACAACAGGCATTGTGTGTCATCCCTAAAACCTTCACTGGATTATAATAAGATCAAGTCACTTTGAGAAAGGGAGAGAAATTGAAGCAGTAAACGGGAGAAAAGAAGCCGTGGAGGTGTAACTTAAACCTACACACTAATGGTTAGCAAGGACACAAATGGGATGAATTGATGAGGAATGGACAGAGAAAAAGCACGTACCATATGCGGGAGCAGCTGCTGCAGCAGCGGGGCTGTAGCCGTACGGCGTCCCGAAGCCTGTGGGGGAAGAGGTTAGAAGGTCAATTTAATTCTGTACTCGTACTTGTACTTTTCAACATCTTCAGTAACTTTAGATGATTGTTTTGGCCTTCCTGAATTCTAGCAGACAGCTGTGGGTTCAGAATAAGAGACCGGACTGGACGGTGTGTTCTTACATAACCAAAATAAACACGTAGCTTAACCACAAAGAGGTTCAGTACAAAGGAGAAAGTACCTGTCTGTGTTGTGTTATTTCCTGTTAACGTGGTTTATCAATGTGTTGCCAAGCAGTCACGTTAACAGCGTTAATGTCACTACTATCCTGAAGGTTACTGTAGGGGGTGTGAGAAAGCGTGTGATATTTCCAGTACAACTGGAGGGACATCAGGGATGTTTATTTAGCAAAGCAAAATGAAAGGAGCCTAAAGCAGAAGAAAATGTCAGACTGCTAAAGCCAACAATGAAATAATAGGCCAATTTTGCACAAACCATCATGTCGAATATTAAAATTCTGTTCAAAGACCAAAATGTCCTCCTACACACGCACAGAGGAATCTATATATGTTGTAATGTAAGATGTATCTGTACTGCAGATGTTATATTTACAATATGGCAACTATCCCCTCCTACCTGGTGTGACATATCCCGGCGCTGCTGCACTGACGAAGGCTCCCCTGGCGAGGGCTGCTCTTCCTCTTCCTCTGGCTACCTGAGCTGCTACTGCTGAGGCTGCTGCTGCTGCAGCCAGGGCTCCTTTAGTCTGAACACAGACATAACAGTATTACACAACTAAAAACAACTAAAAACACCATGACACACAGATAGACAGATGTGTGTGGATGAATGTGGCGCACAGCAGACATGAAATCAACAATGTTCTAACGGATTACGGCCCTCATTTTACACAAATCTGTTAGTATACAGCCTTATTGACAAAAGAAGAGGTAGCGTGGAGACGGTAACTGCATAGTATTGATCTGCTAAACTTGTTAAAACTTGTTGTACACAGTGTTATTGATTACTGATGGTGGAACAGAGCAGACAAATTGTCCGACTGCTTTAGAGAAGTGGTCAGAAAATGGGTTAAACAGCAATCATTATCTGGCTCTAAAATGGAATACAATAGAGTGATTTGATGGTTTGTTGATGTCTCGGCCCTGTTCGTTTGGTATGCACTATACAGCGAGTGTCTCCCTACCTGAGGCAAGATCTTCTTTTTCTTGTTTGCAGCTGCGTTGGGACCAGAGAAGAGTTTTTCCAGTGCTGCTAGAGCAGCGCTGGCCTTTGCTACCTTTTTGTTGGGGCCTGCCCCACGAAACTTCTGTCCATCAACCTCCACCTGACATGCAAGCACAAACAAAATGTTAAATATTGAATAAAATGTGTTTTATGATGAGGAAGGCTCTTCATTTTGGGCCTCCATAACATGCTCCATTTTTATTGTATAACTGGTTATTTTTCAAAGTTGCAATTCTGTCAAAACCAAAATAATGTTGCTAAAAATTCATGTGTTTATCAGTCCTCAGTGACTCATGCGGCAAGTCTTGCTGAACAGGACAGCTTGTTTAGTGATGCCCTGCTGTCAAGCAGCCCTGCTAATCAATCAGCAGAGCGATGGAGCAGCCAGGCATGTCGGGAAACAGCACACCCCACAGAGAGCAGGCCTGCCTCAGGAACCAGGCTGACTGATTGACTCTACCAGGTGATCAGCCTGTTTCTAAGTGTACATTTTAGACACCGCATGCATCTCCCCCTGGTTAAAGTGTATGGCCAAAGGTACATGTAAAACTAAAACACTTTTCTGCATTATTTTGTTCATGTGTCATCACTCCATGACCCTGGATACGCTCGTTTGCTTGTGGACATGCAACTCTCACCTCCATAACAAAGCGTTTGTCGTGGCTGCCGCCACTTTCAGAGATGAGCTCGTATTTGAGGCCTCGTCTCTTCTCGTTTAGCTCCATGACAGGATTCTTTCCGCTCGCTGTCAGTATGGGACCCTGAGTTCGCACCTGGAGTGTGAAAAGTTATCAGATATTTAATTTAAAAGCACATCCACAGCTTTATTAGAAAACACAAAGTGGACAGTAAACCTGGGAGCATAATATGCAAAAAATGCCACAGGCCGGAAAAAGGATTACCAGAGCATGACTGCATACATCTGTCACGATTTAACTGAGCTTGCTCACACTTCATGTTTTTAAACCACACTGACTTCAGAAGCTTAATGTGCTATCAAAGCTTTTCAAACTTAAAAGCATTTGAACTGAATGTATGCATTAGTTTGATGACACTTTTCTGAGTCCCCACCTCCAGCGTGTTGGAACTGTCTGTGGAGTGTGTCGGGTTATTGCTTGTGTGCGAGGACGTTTCGCTCTTCCCCTCGCCGTCCGACTTCTCGTCTGAACTCATGGGATCCAGGTCTGAGTCGAAACCTGTTGGGTAGCCCATCGCCTGGAGAACCTTGAGAGGGGAGACGATGAAAAATGAGGACGTGTTACAGTTTAAGCAGTCATAGGGACATTTTTGCATATAATAATATAATTTTGTTGTTTACTGTGCAGTAACACGACACTCTTGCTAGTTAATGAGATAACACCGGATATATTTTGTGGTATGAAAATCATTTCATAAAAACAAATACATTAATGTCAGCTTTGCTTTGAGAGGCAGAACGCTAGCCAGGTAATAAATGTCAAGTAGCACGGTAATGACTTGAAATCACTTTAAGAAGCAGCAACACTGCAGTGGACTGCATGCGGCAAAGTCTGATTTAATTCACACAATGTTTCAGCAAAAGCAAGACAATAGAAAAGCTGTAGGGAGTCGCGCAACGCTACTGAAACTCCTTGACAGCAAACGTGGCAGCAGTGGTTTAGAACAATATCCAGGAAGAGGACAAAGGTACAACGGCAAGTCTTTGACCCAAATAGGTGATTGTGGCGCAGCTGCTGAAACAGCCACTACAGCGAGAGTGTGTGTGAGAGAGAACAGGCGACAGAGGGAAGCTGGGGGAGAGAAAGACAGATCAAAAGGTGAAAGAAAGAAAGTGAAGGGAAGGAGAATAGAAAAGAGGGAGAGATAGGGAGAAAGAGCCTTTTATGGGAATGGAGCGGATAGTGGATTATCCCAGCTCTGTGCTCTGGAGAGCCTCTTTGTTCACAACCACTTTGGGATTACACGGATTTGCCCACCTCCATCTTTCCTCTCACACAGACACACAACACACAAACACACACCAACGGGCACGCACAGATGAAATCAGGCTAGATTTGAAATCAGTTTTTGTTTTTTCTAGAAGGCCTTTTTTAATTGCTCTGTTACATATATGTCCAAATTACGTTAGAAATGTTAGATAGTCTAGTTACCTTGACAGCAACGTGGAGCTTGGCTGTCTTCTTGGAGGATCCAGACGCTTCATAAATGGTTCCATCCAGGTCCACAGACATGGTGAAAACCGGCGCGTGAACCGGCCCCGACTGGGACAGCAGACGATACTGCAGCCCCGGTCGGATCTGGTTCAACCGCATCAGGGCGTTCATTGGCTGATTGGAGTCTATGGCTTTACTATCCAGGACTGGGAGATGATGAAAAGGAGAGCAGATTAGGTTAGATTTAATCATGGTTCACAGTGTGTAACTATTTCCAGACATAACGCAAGAATAAAACACATTTTCTAATGATTTTGTGACTGTAAGGCGCTTCCAGTACCAATAGGTAGAAAAGCGCTATATAAAGGCAAGGCCATTTAATTTACCATGATTAATAAAGCTGCCCTTTGATGTCGTTTCTACTTAAATCACTTTCTTTCCGTTTGCCCTTAAATGCCTCTCTGCCTCCATTACTGGTGCATCTTCCCCATGTATGAAGAAAGAGCTAGGGATGGCTGGGTGGCCTACTAAAATGTTAGAAATCAATACATCTGATCTGCCTCTAAGTGGTGACGGGATAAATGAAGACAAAGAAAAACACAGGAAAAAGACCACCCATTTGTATGCCCACACACTCTGAATAGCATTAAGCATAACTGGGGCCAGGGACGGTAAAGAGTGGAAAAAGAAATGTACCTTTTCTCAGATTCCTCTTCATTTTCTTGATGAGGTCCTTGTCATCCATCCCTCCATCCTCATACGGCCTCTTCAGACCTAAGCCTGAAAGGGAGAGAGAGAGAGAGAGAGAGAGAGAGACTTACTGATCGATCAATAGCTGCAGGAGATGTTTATGTGAATGTACACAAAAGCACTTATGTATGACAGAAACACAGGGAGGAAATGTTGCAGAAAACAAACGATACATGAGAAACAGCATAAGGTGGATAAGCTCGGAGTTAAAATAAACAGAACTGACAGGCGGACAGTCAATCTTCAAAGGAATACATAAGCTCCTTTCCTACATGCACCTTGATCTGTAAACGCTCTGGCAATTTTCCATGTTGCCATCATGATCTACCAAAAGGCCCCGGTCGATTTTTCAATGTAAGTCACTCTGGAAATGTGCCAGCTCAAGATCTTATGAGATTTCCTTGAGGCTTTCTCTTATGTAAGCAAAAGCGGAAACATTCCTACATAAAGAACGCACTTAAAGCGATTTCACCGTGGGTATCTTGTCCTCTGTGTGACGTTAAAGACAGCGTTATCAATGTTGAGGGGAAAAATACGATAAACTTGTCTCAACAAGTTCTTTTCTGCCAGCCTTATTGACGAAGCTGCCAGTGGTAGTGTGCTGAAAAAAACTACAAAAAAAACACCTAATACAGAGAGAAAGGTCATGTCAAGTGTGAAACGATTTGACAAGCTCTCGTCTGACCCAGAAAGTGTAACTGAACTCAGGCATGTTGTGGTGTCGATGTGAGAAAAAGGGGCAGAGATACCGACAGACATGACGTCAGACAGATTAACACAGTGAAAAAATGAATGCCTATTCACCAAAAGCCTGAAAAGAGATAATCAGATACACAGAGACAAACATCGGCTGAGACAAAGGATCAGAGGCGAGCAGGCGTGCAGGTGGACGCGTACGCACCGTCTTTATCAGACCATGGATATTTCTGTGACGCTTTGTTTGAGGGGAGAGGCTCCATCTCCAACACTTTGTAGATCTGTCCGAACGCCATGAGCCTGAGAGCATGCTGTTGAATGCAGAGGGAGAAAGAAAGCTGAGCATATAAATCAAAGATAGATTTGATACTAAAACATGTCCTGTTGATTAGCCTTAATGCCATTTAAGAAGTATTTAAGAGGTTTAGTATAAATGTACCAATAATGTACATTTGGTTTTTAAATTCTGCTGCAGAGTTGCACACCCCTTGGCCAGTGTTAGCCACCTGCAACCCTCTAAAGCATAAGTGGTATTGGATTATGGACAGATGGAGTTTTTATTAAATTAGAGGTGAAGCTGCGGCACTAGAGCAGGACAGAGATGTGGCTTTAAACTAAAACATCCATGCATGACATTCGTCTTCACGAATGTGAGAAAGCCCTATCTAGACGCAGAAGCACAGGGCCAGCTTGTACATCTACTGTGCAGCTACATAAATACACAAAGCAATAAAACTACTCAAAAAATGACTTCTGCGTTTAATTCCCAATATAGCTTGAACGCCACCAGCAGATATAAAGATTTATCTTTACTTTGACTTATCAGTCTCAATCTGCATAGGCAAACAGATAACCAAATGGCCCACAGTGGCTCTGCTAATATAAATCCATTAGGGAGGTAGAGTGTCTCAGATATTCATGACGCCCGGTGTAGCTCATTGACAGAACAGCTCCCTCTCTCCTATCTGCTCTTGTATCTGCTCCAATACAATTATCCCCATTGACATTCCAGCCTCGTTCAGGCTGCCTTCAAAGGAAATGGACGGCAGGATTCACTAAGCCGTGCGGCTCTGAGGCTGCCCTGCTCAGTCGAGTGTGTGTGTGAGGAAGGACGTGACAGTGTATGCACGCAAATACTGTCCTCAGGGTGTCAGGGATGGATTTATGGCTCGCAACGGCAATACTTTCCCACACCAATCATTTAAATGCAGCACCACACGACTCTCTCTGAAGACAATTGTGTGTGCGCGCACGTGTGTGTGTGTGTGTACATGCAGATGCTTGGGGTAGTGATGAGGTCGTCCTGTCTGGTAATAGGTCTGTTGCTTACTGATTCCCCCACACTGACAGATCAGGGTAAGTAGGGCTGATAACGACACTGCGTGTGTGTGGGTGGGTGTGTGTACCTGTGCGCTGTAGGTAATGGCCTCAGCTTGCTGGTCGGTCATGTTGGCTAGCGTGTTCGTTGGCTCTTTCTCACATGGGTCATGTAAACCTGGACCACCTGGGCGAAGCAACAGAAGATGAAACAGGCTCGCACGTTAAAAAACAAACAAAAAAAAAACATCACCTGTTGTCACCTTATGTCCTGACACTGCAGCAGCGCTTAATTGGGTTTCACTGTCATGACAGCAGTGACAGTGGGAATCCTTACGGAGATAAATCTAATCTTCAACCTGTAATTGCACCTCATTTGTATTAAATTTGAATACTGTAGGTGAATAAATATTCCCCTGTCAATGCAGCATACATTTCTACCTGTGAATTAAACATGAGCTGCTTTTATTTGCATTTTGTTAAACTCCACTCTGCTTTTAAAAATCTAGTCTCAGTACTTAAGTTTAGTCTGGAAGGACATCACTGGATTTACGACTCAAGCAATATTTGTAAAATCAAAATCAGCTTTATGCTAAGACATTTTCCCGAAGGATGCACAGCATTCAGCTGGCCCTCATTAAGATGCTCTCCTAATGACGACGAGCCTCACAGCTGTCGTCATTAACAGCTGTGCTCTGCCGGGTCACCGATAATGTCGCGACCTCTCCCACAGAAGCGGCTCAAAAATGTGCAAAGCAGAGCTGCGATGAATTTGCTCATTTAAGCAAGCTGAGCGTGTTCCATAGCTCTGCTCACCGGCAACGCCAGGAATTTTCATGTAAACACACACGGTGTTTATTGTTTTTTGTTGACTCAGCCATAGGTACGTACATGTTCATACAGAAATCATGCCAACATACCTGGTAGCAGTATGCCTGAGGCCAGACACTCCATGACTCGACGCAGCGCTTCTCCTGCCCCGAGAGGTCTGTTGCAGGTGGCGATGGCCTTCTCACAGATGAGCTCTAACGGCTATGAGACGTAGTAAACACAGATGAGCATGCAACAATAAAGAAGCTGAGTATTTACTCTTTTTACACAGACTTACATAAGCGAATAATGCTAATGTAACAAAATGGTGACTGAGCCTATGACTTATGAATTCAATCATTGCAATATTTGTATATTTGCATTATTATGAGCTGGGACTCTGCGGCAGCATTTGCTGGAAAGATGGTTTGTATTAAGATGGTACTGATATAATCGTTATAAACAAATATCTGGATAAAAATGCAGACTGCTGAATTGTCATCAGACGAGAGGCGATGTGAGAATTCTTCTAATGCAAACCGAACACGTCCCACTCTTGCAGTTTCGCATTTAATTGCCCCATCGTAGAATCTAACATCTTTATCAGTAAGCTTAGCGCTGTGCTGCTACCGTTTTTTAACAACAGATTGCTTTGAAATATTTCAGGGAGTAAACGGAGCAAGAAAGAGCAGCCACGGTGAGCTATTAGATGAAGAGCTGCAGGCGACAAGCTGCACACCTCAGCGAGTTAACAAGCTGCCTTCGCTGCTCTCTGTTGTTCACAGACTCATGCCGTGTGAAGGATACAATCAGATCACGGTTGCTCACAGAATGACGGAAAAAGGCCAACTGTTGCCTGACGTACTTAAATGAAAAATAAGTTGTTTGCTGCCAGAGAATGCTGTTTCAAACTCAGTATGGAGTCCGACTGACAGATATTCAACAAGTATATATAGTATATCTGTTTATTTACGGATTATTCATATTTCAGGACCATTTCATTAACGAATAATAAACAAAGTTACAGGTGGGAAAATAAAAGTAGAAAAAACACTTCTTTTCCATTTGATAGAATTAACACAAACACAGATGACTTCGCTAAAGACTCACCCATCCCTTGAGGGGTTCCCAGATGGAGTGTCTATTGCACATGTCTCTTAGTATCCTGAGAACGATAACGCAGGACTTGAGTCCGTTCACTCGAGCCTGAGAGACGGATGGAGAGGGGTGAAGAGGGAAAGACAGGAGGAGGCAAGTGGGAAGATTAAACAGAAAGAGGAAGGAAGAAAACAAATTGAGCACAAGAGGAGTGGCTTTTGTGCAGACACAAACAGATACCGGCCTACTTTACACCACAAAGCCGCAGTCATAATAGTCATAATAGTGAAACTGATTCTAAAACTCTGCATGAGCTCCCCGCAGACAGGCAACAGTCAGGGATATGTTTAGAACTCTAAACATTGAATTCAGCTCACTAAAAATCAGCATTTATTGTTTTACGAATTAGGTTTCTTTCTGTCAGTAAGGTAAGTGAGTCGGGAGATGGATGGGGAAGGGTATGGGAGGAGAATCAAGGGAAAGCATTGACATACTGTACAGAGCAGGCAGGTTCACATAATAGCCAAAAAGAAAAACAAGTGTCAACCATTGCTTTTGTAGCCTTATGATACCTCTTACACTCACAGTTCACACACAGTGTATGATCAACAATGTGTATAGCCAAAAGTAGGATTTATAGAATCATATGTGGAGTTAATTAGAAGAGTATTTATAATCGTACATTCTAATTTATGTTCGTACAAATGTATAAATTTGAATTTCTGGTTCTGATAAGCCTAAAGTGAGTGGGCACGATAAGCACCACCGTGTTAGATAACAGTGAGTGTTTCCCCTCCGGGTGGATCGTCAGGCTACAATAAGCATAGGGCACGAAGACAGGAAGTGAGTGGGTGCCGACCTGGAACCACTTGGCGTGTCGCAGCGCTGCCAGGGCCAACAGACATCTGTGTCTATCCAGCACCTCCCCCTCCTCCTCCTCCTCCTCCTCCTCCTCCTCAGCCTCCACTCTCTGCGCAGCAGCACCCAACACTGCCACAAAACAATGACAACCCAATATAGAGAACGTAAAACACACACACACGTCACATCTGACTGTGTGTGTCTGAGTGTTGTGCGCGCGGATGTATGTGGACACGCTCGAAAGCGAGCGTGAAAACATACGCACACACGCACACACAGGCATGGATATTTTGGTACATACAAGGCGCTTTTCATGCCATAAAGCTCCTCTCGCCGTGTATAAATTGCTCGCTCTCTCTACAGTTCACAGATCTGCCGTGAACACTCATCGTGGCCTTTTAAACGGCGTGTCATTCCCAACACCGTGATCAGTCTGACATGTGCTGACTGCATCACATGTTGTTATGGATCCAACGCCCCTCTGACTCACAGATGTGTTGAAAATAACACACGCCGTTCCACAGTAGTTTACCAGTTACTGACAAATCAGTGAAAGGGAGAGCAACCAGGGTCTCAACGGGAGAGGCAACTTTGTGGGATGGAGAGCCCCCCACAGACATACACCACACAAATACCTAAGGAGTGTTTGATTTACTGTGAGTGGGCTCTGTTGGGGCACATCCAGTCATTTCCTTGTGCCCAGCAAGGTAAATCAATCTCTCCTTTACGTATTTGAAGAGGATTCTATTTATTTTGATCCGGTCTGCGCCAGGCAGGAGTCAAAATAGGACTTTGCTTTTCTTCTTGATTACTTCAGGTGCACTTGATTTCACAGGCTCACAGAAAAAATGGTGCAGAGAAAGCAATTTAATAACCTGTCTAGGCAAACACAGAATCAAGCGCTCCTAAAGTAGAACTGAAAAGAAAAAATAAATAAATAAATAAATTCTAAGATAGTTTGACCCAAAACAAAATAGGAGGGATCAAGGCAGGGTTTAGTCAGAGCATTGTGGCTGGTAAAGGAGCATTCTTATACTTTCATATGTGAGCGTTTGATTCATACAGCCCAACACACCAGGTTGGTTGAGTTCCTACGCTACGAGTCACTCTGCTACTTGAGAATAAGCAAATAAGTCCACGATATGCAAGGCAAGCTGAATCAAACGCAGTTGTGTATGAATGAGTGCTGTTACATGGGGTTTGCAAAGAGGGGTTTATTATGTGCGGGAACTACTGGAGGTAAAAAACAAAACAAAAAGAGTCCTTTGGGTCTCTATGAAAACACAACAAGGTAAATATTTTCCTCATCACTCTCCCGTAAAAAGGAAATCCTTTCCTCATCAGGTGTTAACTTGAAATCTGTCTAATAAGGAGCAGGACAAACAGCTCACTTGCAGTAAAATGCTGCTCTTCCTTTATCTATAGCATGGAGAGGTGTGTTCGTCTGTTTCTGTGTGACGTATAACGATGTATCCTGAGGTCTGTCGGAGACATCCCAGCTGCATGTGGGACCGCTTTGCTGCTAGTGGATCATTATAGTCTTTCTCTTCTGGCTTGTCCTCCCACTGTTCTCTAAAACGCTCAGCTGGACGCTCCCTCACTCAGTACGTCTGCGTTGCTGATGCCGTCTTGTCCCTCTCTCTCATTTAAAAAAAAAAAAAAAGAAAAAGCTCCTTTGCTATTGTGCCTCCTCCAATTTACTGTCACAGGACATTCCCTGCCTCTGTGACCGCACAAAGCTGTTGAGCCGTATCGGTGCGTAAAGAGCACGCATGCATGCAATATGTATGCGTGCACAACCTATATTGTTTGAAATATTAAACTGTAATGAAACTCAGTCACCACAACTTAAAAAGTGACATAAAAAATGCCAAAAAAAAACGCCATTTAAATCAATATATTGATTACCTGACATGAAATTAGAAGGCATTATTGATCCAGCTAACAGCATTGAAATACTTTACTGAAACATTCTGCACACATGCAAACACAGATGGCACATGGCGTTTTGATTCTTAACATCCATATGTTCCATGTTGTTGTTGCGTGTGTCTTCCAGAGATATTTTAACTCTAATAAATTGCTAATAATGTTCTGACAAGCAAAAGCAGCCGCAGACTTAACGGAGCTAAAAGAGGCAGTGACACTGGACGGCAGCGCTGGCATTTGTGCCTGCTGATATACGTGTTAATGTGAAAAAGTATTAGACCCTGCCTTTAAAAATATGACCCCCATAAATCCGAGCAATTAGATCCCCAGACTGACAGGTATTTTCATACGTCAGGTAGAAAATACGACCGTGCGTGCGTGTGTGGATTGCGGTGGAGGGAGCATGTGTGTAAGACTGCGTGCTCTTCCTGCTGTGCTGCAGAGAAAATATGAGCATTCTTCCCGGTCTTGCTGAGGCATGCGGAATGATGTACGGCGAACCTCCGTGCTATCTCTCATCTCTCTCTGAGACCTGAGTGTCTAGTTGGACGGGTGCCACAGGATGGATGGGCAGCTTGCTGCTGCTCGGTTATTGATTTCGTTGGCCTGCTGGCCTTGCTTCCCCATCCCACCTCCCACAACTAATTATAACCAGTTCCTGCTATCCAGGCAAACAGGGGATCAGGGGACAGACTGTTAGCAGACGTCACACCAGACGGTTACTGTGTGTTTTGGTATTCTGATACTTTACTACTTTTGAGTAAACTGAGCTTGTTGGAGTGGCATACATTTATATTAAATCATTCATTACTTTTACATGTCTGGATACATCTCCTGCCTTTATTAATGTAGATGCTGGTGGTCAGCTGATCCCAGTTCGGCTGGCTCTGTGACATCCTGCTGCAGCCTTGTGACTTCATAGCAGAAAAACTGATTGCCGCTACAGTGGGACGGACATCCACATCCTGCACAAAGCATCCTTGACCTCACTCTTTTTAGAGTTAGGATTTTCAAACTGTGCTACCAGCTAATATTAACTGACCAGGAACACTGTTCTGAGGTCAGTGAACGGGAGAACTGACAGAAAGCAGCATTTGTCCTGCATGTTTTTAGTAACATAAGTGACCAATTGTATTTTTAGAGATAAATGGATGCAATAGGTTTCACTTACTACCTTAAAATCGTCACACAGTTTGCTTCCAACACACGTCAGTAAGACACCGATCCCTTATTGGTCCACTGGGCCTCTCAGGAGCAGTAGTTGCCCTACTCAACATTCAACACTTGTGGAGACTAAGCATTTTTTGTCCTGGCTTCTTGATTATGGAACGGTCCCTCTCTGAGGGTTAGAACATTATTATGCTTCCTTGCCTTGATTTGCCTTGACACATGCTATATTTCTGGTTGTGTTTGCAGTATTTTCTTAGTGCAAGTATTTTTTTCCTGTGTCAGCATCACTTAATGAGGTCAAACCTCTTGTTTGAGGAAAAAAAAAAAACTATTGAGCTCCATAATAACACATTTAAATCTGATATCATATTTAAATCAGTCTTCCTACCTGGACCATTTTTTGTTTCATGTTCCTCTTCTTCTTCCTCCACTTCCTCCCCAGCCTCCCCCGCCTCCTCCCCATTCTCCAGCTCCTCCTCTTCTGCTTCCTCCTCTTCTTCTTCGTCCTCGTCTTCCCTCATGGCCGGTGAGGTGAGGGTGATCTTCAGTGTGAGTTTAGGCTCTGTTGTCGTTCGTACCAAGATGGCTGCCTCGGGCAAGGAGCTTGTGACCTCGTATTTCTCTTCTGTCAGCTTCTGTCATGTGCCAACAGACATAACAGGGTGGTCAGAGGCCAAGGTCACAACATGACTCGGTACAGATGATAAATACATGAGAGCGTATGCTGCTGCTGCACGACACCAGAAGTATTGAGCCAAAAATGTGCATAAAAGGAAGAGAAAGAGATAAGTCATGCAGGCACCCTTACTCCTGTAATTTCTACACAGAGCTATGTTAGGGCCCAGACCCTTCAACAGATATCAAAGAACAGGGAAGGGAAATCACAGCAGAAAAAACTGGGGTTTCAATTACTTTTTTTTTCCATTAAATTATAAAATAAATGTGTTTGTTGAAGACAAAGGGAGAAAAGATCATTTGATGTGTGGATAAAAGCCAACCAAGGGTCTAATACGAATGCTACCGACACTAATTATCACGTGTTTGTGTCTATTCATTAGTGAGATAGTCTGCCTGCATATGCACTGTTAATCATTCTGTCAGCACACACAGGACATACATGTACAAATGAACACAGGGACACATTTAACACATGCAAAAACAACGCGCATATACTGAGAAACCATCTGAAGCCATGGTTACTGAATAAGAGGAAGTAAATTAAAACGCAACATAAAGTACAACAGAAACCACATGCACTTGCAAACCACTGCATGACTTGTGCTGTTCATGTTCTTGCAAGCTGTTGGGGAACTCGCTGTCTATACAGTCACATTATGTGCATGAAATTCTCTACAAGCTATTTCATTGTTTTAAATAAGTGCTGGAGATATGCATCTATTGTGCTTACAGTTACTCCAGGTTATCAAAGTAATTGTGATGTCCTCCTAAGTGACGAAGACTGTGCCTGCGTTGGTGATTCAGACTCTGTTTAAGCGAGCAGCGAGCTGCAGAGGGGCTCATCTACATCCAATTTGGCTTTGATGAGAAAATCTAAATCTCTGGTCACTGGGTTGCAACATAAGATTACCTCCCTGCCTGCACACACCCACAGGAAACACACACACACACACACACACACACACTCTTTCTCTATGTCCCTCTTACAAAATGTTAACTGTGAGCATTGTAGATGTACAGGGGCAGTTTTCAAAGAGCATTTTTTTTCACTAGCTACATTTGTATTTATTGCTAAATACAAATTCATTAACGGATTTACTGTAGGAAGAGTATAATCCCTAGGGGCTAAACAGAGTAGATAGTTTAATTCCTAGATTATAAAATACAAGTACCAGGGTCATTTCAAAAAAAGAAAAAAAAGGAGATGAAAAATATGTTGGAAACATTTAAGTCTGCGTGGTGTATGTCACTGACTGTGTTAAGTATCTTGTGATGGATGAATGTCAGGTGCCTCTGTCTGTGCCATGACTTGTTAATGATGAAATGTGACACGGACGTAACGGCCAGAGCATTAATCACACACGGCTCATACATACGAAAACACCTGTCAACGTCTCACTTGACGACATGTGACTTACGCTTACTCTATCAACGCTTTTCACGAGCCACGCGGTGAGAGTTAACGCTTTTAATCAGACTTTGGAGACGGCAGCACTAAAAATGGTACTTTCTGGGATTACATTTGGAAAACTGCGACATCACCGCGGCTTTAACGGAAGCCTGAGATGTGAACACGTGCATGTTTGTGTGTGAGAAAGCAGTATGGGCCTGTATGAACGCCTATGTGCATGTCTCTCACCTCGATCTGTGTGGGTAGATTGAGACAGACAGTGTCCAGCAGTGTCTGTGTGGGTTTGTCTCTGCACATCAGCACCAGCTCCAGGTCCATGTCGCCTTTGATCAGGAGTCCTTTTGCCACTAGGCCAATCCTCATCACTCCACACAGCACGCCGCCGCTGCTGGAATCCCTGATTTTACAGAGAAATATTTTAATTTACAACTGAAAACCTCCAAAGACACAGTTTCTCCATCTTTTCTTAGTCCTCAGGAAGCATAACATAATTCTTTAAAATAAGAAAATGACCTTGTTATGGATTAATATAATTTGGCATTATTATAACTCATATTACATGCTCAATTCTACAATTATCTACATTTTTAAGTCACAGCTAATAAATAAAACTACACTCCAGGCAAGAGATCCAGTGAAAAAGATTTTTTTTTTCTCAGCATAATAAAAAGCAAATTTCTAACAATTCTTGGAATGTAGCTGCATGATTAAAAGATTAAAATACAAGGTTCCAGTTAACACTGCAAAATAAGATCAGACAAGGCGTTTCAAGAGTATAATGAGAAATAGCGAAACCACAATAAAAAGATTAATGGACGTAGCCGACCATGACTACAAAGAGGTGGAGATCATTTCCTTCTGCCTGGAAGTCCCCATCTTACTCGTTTTCACTTATGCAACTGTTTGAATGTATTCAAAGTAATGCTTCTGTGCCTCACGGGACAAACCAACAGTCAATCTCTAGGGGGCAATTTATCAGTCAGGGACTTTATTCAAAAAACCTTTAGATCATATCTTTATCAACAATCAGAAATGTAAAGTTTAGTTAACGTTTTGTTTGAGTTAAATGATATAAAGTCTTTTCTGGGTGACTGACAAAATCAAGGAACAAAACTCCAGAAAGGCATTTCTCCCAGACAGAAAAGTAGTGCTGCATGTGACATCACTAAACCCACACCTTATAAATTTCACACTTGGGTTGTTTTGATGAATTAGGTACAGCATGTTAATTACTGACAGTACCGGAAGTTTGGTTGTTACCTTAGGATACACACAGGAGTGGTGATGAAAAACCTCTGCATTACTTCCGCCTACCTGTAGCCTTCACTGGAGTCCTCAGCTTCAACGCCGGGCTCGTCGCCGGGGTCATCCTGCTCCTCTGTGCTGTCTGCTGGTTGACTCTCGAACTGGTTGTGGAGATCGCCGCTGCTCTGATCCAGCCAATCAGAGACATGTTTGAGGGCGCACTCCACAGTCGATACCAGCGTCTGGACTGCCTCTAGCTCCTGAGAGGAGGGGTAGATGGTGGAGTGCTTCGCCATGACATGGCGGTCATCGTTACTAAAGGAACGGAAGGACCTCTGAAAGGGAGAATGAGAAATCAAGTTAGAAATCTAATTTAGCGTATTCTGATTAAATAAAAAAATTCACAGAAAAGAGACATGTGGAAGCACACATCCCCGTATACATTACAAAAGTATATAGATGCAGACTCTCCGTCCCTTTGTCTACAGCAAGGTCACCACTGAAGAGTGGTTTTCAGCAATAGATTGAGGTTTAATCCATCAAATCAAGGCTCTAGGCTCCTTGGTGGAGACTGAAATACATCCAAATTAAAAGACAACACAAAAACACAGATTGACAGTAAAGAAAAACACACTCTACTACAAGCATGTGTGCAAATGGCACAACATGTATCTCTTTTATGGGAAATAAATCAATTCTTAACTCAATGACAGCTCCCATTTAATGTCGCTGACCCTGACTCACGCGCCCGCACGAGTACACGCGGCTATCAGAAATTCATCTCAGCAACTGTCCTCACATCCTCTCCAGCCTATATCCTAACTCAATCCGACATTTTTGGCCTTGGGAATTCATGTCAGCTCTTCAGTCTTTCTCATTCCCTCCCTCCTACCCTCTCCAGGAGGTGTAAGGAGGGAAACTAGAGAAGAAGAGGGACATCAGGTGTGAGGCATCAGACAGGGGAAGCATGAAGGAGGATAAATGACAGAAAACAGAAGGAGACTGCCACAGAAGCCATGAAAGAAGAGAATAGATAAGACTAGAGGAGAGAATCTTTAAAGAAGAAAAAAGACATCCTAGAGGTGGAAACTGAAAGCAAAGATGAAAAGAAAAGTAAAGAGAAGAAGGAGAGGAGCAGGTGTAGCTGTGGCTTTTGTGATTTACATCCTGCAGTGAATTTCACCCAGATGGGTCCCGGTGCTTATACACGGTACATCCATGTGAAAACTATTTTATTAAATTGTATGTCAGATGTTTACATCCCTTTAAGTGCCATTTCAGTGAAGGGTGGTTCATGAGGCTAAATGTCAAATGGAAAACCAGGGTAGATTCAATCATATTATTTAAATGAGTGGAATCACATCGAGAGTTTATTACAGTCTATTAACAAAGCATAAAATTCACTGCAGCACATATAAAGAAAATTATCTGGGCTGTGAGTTTAATCAATAACAGAATTATTCATACCACAGATAATTAACTGCCTTGATCACTCTAGTTTAATTTGGCCTTGTCTGCCCGTACATCTCTCCCTCTTCTCTTCCTTCCTTTCCTCATTTTTAAACATAAAAACATAATATTACTTTTAAAAAAACGACTGTTTACACTGTTACTTGGTAACGTGAATTTGAAGAATGGGGTTCATTTTTAAACAGCAGAGGTTATCACATTATGCTGGGGAGCCTGAGGGGCATAACGCAGTTCAACATGTGGAGCTCTCAACAAGCTGCAAAGTAGACCTTCTTATCTCCAAGACCCACATTTCCTTTTATTCGTTACACACACACACACACACGCACATCTACTCAGAAAGAGCCGCACAGCAGCCATCGTAACAAACACACACACACAGAGGAAAGATGACCTTTTCCGAGTAGTATGCATAGTGTAGCTTGAGTGCTACTATCAATCTACTTGAATTCCAAGGACCACCTGTGCAAACACACACATATACAGTTTCCATCCTTTCATTAAGTGGACTAATATTAATTTCCTGGATTCTCACCCATGCCACAACCTTAAAGCTGCAAGTCCTCACCTTGTAATTTACTGATTGAGTTACGGGCGCTTGCTTTTTGACCCTAAAAGGGAAGCGAGTCCCCATAACGCGAGTAATGCAAGTGCGCGCACAAATATGCACACAGGCACACAGATAATACACACTTCATCCCAGTCCTAATTGAACGGGTGACATTCTGTTTCAGCAGTGTGAGTGAGATAAAGCCATTAACCAAGTGGAGAACAAGCACTGCACAACAACTGCAGCCTTTCAGCCCGTTGTAGCTCAGTTTGTAGTGAGTGCCGCACAAACGTTTGGCAGAATTACCATCCCTTCCCAGTGATTTAGACACCTAGCTAAGATATGCTGGCTAAATAAATGACCAAATATGTAACTGGATTAAATTACAATAAATTCATTTGTGAGTAATAAAAGATTAATTTAAACAACTGTGGCTTGCCAGCTATGAAAATGACAAATGTGAGTATTCTCCCTTTTAATTAAGTAAAAATGATTGTATAACTGAGTGCATCCTTGTCTGCCCGTGTGTGTTCACTTGCGCGTCTTCTCGGAGCAGTGTTTAACAGACCAGTAGTTGCAGATTTTATGAGCTGTTACTAATGGGAGCTTCTGCTGCCATAAACCACAATGTGAGGTGAGTGCCTATGTATCTGTGCATGTGAGCCGGCACTACACGACCATGGGGGAGTTGTGGCCCAGCTGCTCTGATCGCCATGTAAATCAGGGCAGTTAAGGAGGGCTCAGTGACAAGAATCGACCCCCGAGGCCAGCGTGAGGCCGGATAATGTTGCAGACATTTACACCAGCGACATGATGAGTTAGGAGCCGAGATACAAACTGGTGCAGGATTCCACCGTTTCACGAGTGATTTGAGACGACGGCCGGGTGAAGACTTCATGGCAAAAACAATGTTTTCCAGATCGGTCTGTTTGATATCACTGTGACCAAGCCATAACTTGCAGGCAATTTGCCTAATATGTTGCCTTACCCTGTGCACCTACATGAGTGAGAACAGAATGAATTACACATGATAATTAAATCACAGGAATCAAGATCCATAACAACTGCCGGTGTCAAAATTTCGGCATAATGACCTAAAGTTGATCCACGGAAGTAAACAATACCGTCAGTTACGGTGTAGTGCAGGACTTAACGAAGCTGCGGCTCAGAATATAAATTAGAGGTTATAATAAACACAGCAGCATTTCTACTAAAAGGTCAGTGCTGCCGTTAAAACCATCAGACACCATATCTACAGCAGATTTTCAGAGGTGGAACCCAAGACAGCGCAGGGAAAATATATTTTAATTAAATGATTATCTGACTCCTCATGTCTTATACTCTGACGGGCTGTATATTGCCATTGTCGCCATCATCCCAGAAATCAAATGATAACAGGACGAGTACAATGTTATTATTTTCTAAGTGTATTAAAATGATAACATGTCTCAGGATTGAATGTCCCCAGAAATGATTAGGAACATTCACTTTAAATGATATTTTTTAATGAGGCTATTTTAATGCATTGTGGAATGGAAACCTTGATATAAGCAGCGACTGTAGATAGGCCACCGGTAGGTTTTACCAAAGCACAGTTTTGAATCTCAGTGGCACAGAGGTCAGGTATAAGTGGAGCTGAGATGGGCAGCCTTGTACGCTTCCACTCACAAACCATTATTTTGTAAAAAGCCAAATGTATGAAACAAGCTCAAATAAACAAACCGGTCCCTGACATAATTCCCATCAACCACTGACCCAGAAACAGACACGAACACACTGTATTTAACTGCTGCATCCCAGCAGACTGAAAGCCACCAGCACACACCATGCGCTGCGCGTGTGTGTGTTTACATATACCTTCATGTGCCACTGTTGCATGGTGCTTTTAGACCACACACTTACCAATTACACTCCATTTCACGCTCCAGTGAAGGCTACCAGCTGGCAGGCCCATGTTACGTAACCACATTAGACAGCATTTACAACTTACTGTGTACTAAACTGCGCCAGCACACACATCAGTTTAAGAAATCCCTGCACATATCACAGCAAAGACATGAAAACTATAGATTCAACTGGCACATAAATCCCACTCAGTCAAATAATACACAGTGACTTCCACCTATCACCCTCCCCTTTCTGTTCTTGTAGTAAAACCTTTTCTGTCCAAGGTGTCGTGGCCAGACACGCAACCTGTCAGGAGCAGCTACTTCACTTGAGAAGCATCATAATCCGATGACTTTCCCCTCCATTGCTTGTCTCTCTACTCCTCTTATCTCATACCATCTCTGTGTAACCATCTGCTATAAATTACATGACCCAAAGCCAAGGACAAGACTCGGCGGAGCAAACACGGTTGTGATTCTACACCCGTGTCTTTGCCAGAGTTGCGTCTATTGCCTATTATTTTCAGGGCACCATTTAAGATTACTGTACAGTACGCGCATGTGTGTTCAGGCAGCGGCCCTGACAAGGTGTTCGTGTGCTTTCATGTGCCTAAAGCGCAGGCTGAGTACCGATACAATGTGAAGAGAGAATGTGAGGTGAGAGAGAAATGATGTGGAGAAGGCCTCTGAAGGTGAGCAAACAAAGGAAACAAAGGTGAGAAGTCTGCAGAAGGAGATGAGGGGGAGGTGAAAAGAAAAACTGGATTTAAACTTATTATTTTTTTTTTTTAAGCCAGCTGCAGAAGACACAAAGGTTTGTTTGTCGGGAAGCTCCCAACACAGGTCAAAATACCCTCGGAGTAAACCTACACCGCAACCCAGATACGCAAATCACCGCCCATAAATATCAAGCAAAACCGTTTCTGAAGTGTCGTTTGAAAAAACGTCTTTAAACACAACATGAAACCACGACGAGTTGAAGGGGGAAAAAAAAAGACAATCAAAAAAAAGCTGTCGCAAAATAGGCTGGGAGTGATGGGACAAGCAACACTGAACAAAACAACTCGGTGCCTCCTTTGCAACATCCAGCAGCCTAGGGGAGATTGCATTAAAAATTCATCCTGTGATTTATCTGCACTCTGCTTGGCAGGCCACACTCCGCTATCCTGTTTTATTGTGCAGGCCCCCCCCCCCCTCTCCTGTCTTTCAAATTACCACATGCACACAGTCACGCACACACACACACGACGGCGCGTCACACACACATCAAAACATATAAACAAAACCACACTTGTGGCTGCAGCAAAATACCAAATTGGCTGTCCATATCAAGCCCCTCAACTGTCCTGCTAAACATGGGATGAAATGGGATGGAGAAAACTAAAACACCTTACAGAAGGGTATATACAGAGCATGCCATCAATTTTCCCAGACTGTCCTCTTTTAGGAGGGATGACAGTCATGTAAAGCCTGTTATAATCAGTCAGGCTTATAAAGCAGCCTCCCCAAATGTGTCAGCATGGTTTAAAAGGTTTATTGTCTGCCTATAAAATATTATGTCCCAGCTGGTAAAAGCAGATGAGCTGACATTGCTTTGTTTTGGGCATTCTTTGGAGCACTGAGTAGTGACGGGTCTACCTGATGAAAATAACATACAAAAAGAAAAATCGGTTCACCGTCCACTGCGTCGCAAGTATCTGGACTATTACAGTGGGTCTGATTCTTGGTGGGTGGCCGCCGTTGTTATTTGTTGTGTGTCAGACAACAACTCAATGAAGATTCTCTAGAGCACATGCTAGTGCTTCCTTCCACTGCATCTTGTTTACGAGCAAAGAGTTTGTTTATCGGTATATAGATGTAGTTTTCGATCTGCGCCACACTCCAAGAGGGTGTAAGCAACCGTTTGCAGACAAATAACCCAAGTGCATTTTACAATCAGCACCATCTAAGTTAAATCATAATAATTAATCCTTGCTGATTAATGTCAGAATAGAGTTTATTTAAAATACGTGATGAAGTTTTATGGCAAAAGTTAACCATGAGCCTTACTGTGCAAAAAAAGAATCAGCAGTGCAATCAGAGAAATAATCAATAGATTAATCAATTAAAGATATATTTCTAGTCCTTAGTCTTCTATTAACTGTGCACCATAAGCACTTTAATTTCATCCCAGTGTAAAAACAGAAAATGTTCTGCATGGCAGCTTCTTCTGTGTCTCACCCACAAATGGAGAAGTGAACTACAACCTTGATGGATACGAAAAAAAAAAAAAATCACGTCATTGCGCATGAGATGCAAAAAAAAACAAAAAAAAAAATGTGGCCATGTGTATTCATTAAATGCAGAAAGAGTCTCTGTGGAAAGTCAGTGAAAAGAAGCTGTTGGTGCGTTGTGCGGTTTACGTGGTGACACCTTTGCCAAGGTCAGCATTTGCTGCATCACCATAAGTCAAGATTAATCACAGGTACTGTGTTTGCAACACTGGCATCCAGTGGTCTCACTACCCTTGGTTATTTATGAGCTCGGCCATGTGCCCTCTTCTGCAATGTCCAACCTCAGCACCTTCAGGAACATCTTGTTTTCTTTCACTTTCTCTCAATCATTCATTGTTGTCATACCCGTTTTTGTTCTCTCCCCTACAAAGCACTCATCCACTTACTTCCTTTTTGTACTCGTTTTTTTTCTCATTCCTCCCCTTGTTCTAGTTTTTAATAATTCATCTTATGCTCTGCTCCCCCCTCACCCCCAAGGGAATAGCTCCCACTGTCACAGGCCAAGACCATTAATCAATCCCTCGTCTTGCTCTTGCTCTACCTCTCCCTTCTCCTAACCTCTCATCACTACCTCACTTCTCTTCTCCGCATCGTCTCTGTTTTTGCTTCCGACATCCTTTCAGCTTTTCATCTCTGGTGTTTCTGTCCATCATTTATGTTTTTTTATGGTCTTATCTGCTCCCACTTGTCATTCTCCCTTTCCACTGCTCACTTTGATCTTTGGAGCCATCCTCTACTCCTCCTAAACAACCCAGCAGCTATTTTATGGCGTATCCTTCCTCCTGTAACAGGCCTCTTGTGCTTATGTAAGGAACAAACCTTTTTCTTTACTCATTCAGCACGTCAGCAGTGTCTGTGCACAGAATATAAAACTGTAGATCAAGGACAATCCGTTGCATACCCTTAACATATGTCAAATTAATATAGACAAGAGGCAATTAATTACTAATGTGATTGCTACTCATCTAAGTATAGAAAAATAAAGACAGAACAGAGAACAAGTCTACAAAGTCAAAAGATAAACACACTGAACAGCCAGTAATTAAATCACTCTTTTTTTTCTCTCTTTCTGTTAATTAATCACCACTGTCCTCCCTTTCACTTGCATGTCCATGCTTCCTTTCATGGTTTCATTTTCTTAACTTCCCCTGTCTTTTCCTTCTCCTCTTTCCCCAAAGCAGGAATCTATAGACTCCCATCCTCTCCTATCCTCAAATGCAAATCTATACACTCCTGTCTGCAAGAGCTCTTATCAGGTATCTCCGCTGTCACGTCTAGAACGAATTATCAGATTGAACCCTCACACTGAGCAGTCTGCAGGCTGCCTCCTTACTCTGCTCTGGCTAATCCACTTGCACCGCCGCACACAAGCATCTAGCACCTCCAAACAGAGAGCGTATTACCATGCCGGCAGGAGAAGTGGTCACTTGTTCCCTTTCCTGCTGACGCCCACTTCTGGAGTTGCTGGGCGCGCGGTGGGGTGCAGAAGCGAGGTTACCGGTCAGGATGTCGATGTCACGTCGTTTCCGCTCCTCATGTGCTCCTCTGTCACTCTGGCCACCACTCTACAAGAGGTTGTCCTTCTAAGAGACACAAGACAAAGACAGAGAGGTGGGGAAGTCTGATCAGTGCTCCTGCAAATTGACGTTTCTCCTGTATCAGATCAACAAACATAAAAATTGAAAAATTGAACTATTATCTAAATTAATAATATGCTAAAATAGTAAAACTGATTTAAAAAGACAATAAGCACACTGACTGCTTGACACAGCGGGGGTGCAGGGCCTGTCCTAGGGTAAAAGATCTGACAGACTGGCTGATCAGCCCATGCCGAGATAGACATGCGGACACAAACGCACAAGGACACACACAGGCCTTCATTCATTTTTCATGAGCTGGCAGGGGTCTGTGGGAGGGGGATGTAATACAAACATGTACTTGTTTTAATACACTGGCTTACACACTTGAGCCTAACATGCCCTCCTCGGCTCGCACATGGGGGCACAGACACATACATGCAAAAAAATAAAAAATAAGCAGCGACAGTGAAGTGTGTGTCTGCTTTACTCTTGAGTTATACAGTGCAGCACTCCCAGTTCACCGCGTGGTGAACAATAAAGAGAGGAAGGTAAATAGAAAGAGAAGAGCTGACAGGACGCAGAGCTGGACATGAAATTACAATGTTTAGTACTTAGCAAGAGACCATTGTGTTTCAGAGTGCTCCTTCCATCAAAATGTGTGACAGTAATCGTTCTTCTAACTCTTTTCCTGGCTTTTATTTCTTTCAGTGAGCAAAAAACTGAGGTGACGGTGCAACGTTATGGTTTTAGCTTATAATAAGTTTGTGTGAATTTGTTAAAAAGTACATTAAAGTTTCTTATGACTTCTGCCGTCAGCTCTTCCCATGGCTCTGGAGAGTAAACTAAACATCTTAGTGTTGCTATGAAAACACTTTTATCAGCACGGAGCGCTCCAAGGTGAACAGATACACGGCGTTCCTATTCACAATGCGAAATGTCAACAGCATCACCGCTGACAGTACACAGGCGCATCTGGCCACACTCAAACCAGAGCAATGACATTTACGGAGCAGCCCATGTTTGAACGCATTCACACAAGTCGATTCCTCAAAGGCCGGGGCAGACTCAGGTGCTACGCGTTGAGGCAGGTGCGGGAAAGTACAGTAGTGTCCTTTTTCACAAGGTGTTCATTCATAATAATGTTTTTTTACTGAGGTGATGAAGACTAGTTAAAAAAATATAAATCTTTATCTTCCCACTTTGTATTGCCTGTGTTAATGTAGTACTGATGTGTGGACTTGATCTTCATTCAAAGTATTGCAGTGCTGACAATGTTTTTGTAAAAGACAAATAGGAAATCTTTTCATAAATTACATTTTATAATAATAAGTGGCCTCTGAAGTCAAGTCTAAAGTGGCAATACATCTAAAAATATTGTCACAGCCTCGTTATTGGATTTAGGTTTGATATGCAACACCCATTAATCCAATTAGACAGGATCTACACTGACAAACAACACAGACTTTTATGTGGCGAAACCCAGGCCAAAGTAAAACCACACATCTATTAAAGTGCATTACAGACACCAGACTGTATGTCTCTGCTGCTGCTGCTGGTTCATGCCTAACCAAACCACAGCCCTCAATATTTCGGACAAGTTTCTGTAAGTACTCTACCTGATAAATAAACAGTGTCTCATCACCACGAGACTACATGCATCTAGGATTTTATCCGGACGCTGTCAGGGGGCAGAGCACACTAATACACATGTGACTGTTGGTCCCTAATGGAGCACTCCTGCCGGGGGATTTCACAGCGTTGATGCTGAAGCCTCCCAATGAGAGCTCAGTGGGAACCAGGGAGGGAGAGAACAAGAGGAGAGAGAGGGACAGGGAGGGAGGGAGAGAGAAGTGAAGAGTTTGAGAAAAGACGTAGAAAATGGACAGGAGTGGAAATAACCAAGAATGGGAGCAAGGATGGAGAGAATGGGCAAAAGAGGCAAAGTGCAAGTACAAATACAAAGTGGTGCAAAGGGACAGAGGGGAATCGAATAAACAACAGCGCCAGATATTGAGCTGGCCCCTCGGGCAAACAGACTCCACCAGAAGCTGCTCCTCATTTTCTCTCCAGCTCGCCCTTTCAGAGCCAGTGGCTGCTGGCCTGCCGCACTGACAATTACCTCCTCAACACACCTGGCAGTGGCGGCGGCAGCAGCAGCAGCAGCAGCGTCAATGCATTTGCCCGTTACTTTAAATCCAATGCTCCTTGCTAGAGGGGGGGGGAAGCTCTCATCCAACACGACTTGGCCACTTAGCTCTGTATGCACATGATTATAGTGCATGCACACAAACACAGACACAGATACGAGCACCCTGCCAAGAAGCACAACAACAATGTACCAGCCCCCATTTGATTCTCATTATCAGAACAATTCGGCGCGAGACAACAACACCAATTCCCTGCCTTTGTTTCTCTCTGGTGGTGCTCTCCTTCTCATTTTTCTTTAATTAAAATCAAGAACGCAATGACAAATACACAAGCAGTATGGTTTCAATACGTCAAGAAAAAAAACTAATTTGAATTTATATGATATTCGTATCAAAGCTGAAGATGTTCAGATGCATGCTCTCCCTCCCCAGTCTCCCACTGGGACATGGGTGTCTAAGTACATCAGGTTTGGACATGCATGGCTGAGCATTACTTGTACAAACTGAACGGCCTGTTTTGTTTTGTTTTTTCCTCATAAATCCTCATGCGGCTTTGCCTTCCTTGGCTTCACACTGACCAATTATTACATTTCACATTTCCACCCCCCATCTCTTTTTGCACACCTCCAACCATTCTCCAGGCCCCATTTTTCTGCTTCTCTCTTATTCACACCATGCTGCCGGGTCATTAATGTGTGATTGTGTGTTATTCTCCTGAGAAGGAGAAGGGGGGGCTGGGTGGTGGCAGAAGCGCTGCCTCATTAACGCTGGTTGTGGCTCATGGACATTAGCATGTGCACACTTGCATGCGTAGATTTGTGCATGATGGTCACACAGGAATAAGCACAAACACACATCACCAGCGGCGGGGAAAATTTCATATAGGACAGCACTGCAATATTTTACATGGCAACATGCAGCTCTTGTTGCCCGATTAAGGAAATCAGTGGCTTTTTCAGTCGACAAAATGGCGCAGGTTGAGTTTTAGTTTTTCTGAGTACGGTAGAGGTGATGATCAGTATGCAGGTTGCAGGTTGCAAGTTTTGAGACAAAGATGAAAGTATCAGGAAAAAAGGTGTTTTCTTTGGGTACAGTACCTAATTTGCAGTTGGAAAGAAGTAATAAATCACAATTTATATATTAGTACTGTGACTATATCGTATCAAGAGTCCTCTTGTGAGTCAGACCTCAGTTTATGCATGAGGGAAACATTTTAACTTTTCGATGCTAGAATAATAAGATCTATGTCGTTGCAGTATATTTCAAAATCACAGTTACATCAGCATTGTGCGGCCTCTAGAGATTCCCATCCCTGAAAAAAAAAACCACACACACACAGCCGTGCTTTGTCCTTCCTTCTCCAAGAGTTGGCGACTGCATTGTTTTTCTATGCAGAGGATAAAAACACGGGGTGGGAAGCAACTGAAAGATGAAGGTGAGATAGCCCGGCTGGGGAATTTGCTGAGATAGCTCTGAGCAGCAATTTACACCTTTCTCATATGATAACCATCAAAGAAGATGAGCGGCGGAAGAGCCGGAGTGAAGGGAGACAGAAGATTGACAAAAGGCAGAGAGCGTGTGCTAATTAGTGTTGGAGGAGCTTTTTTTCACAATGAATTCCCTTTAGAGCTTAGATTTTCTGCTTACTGGTGTAATAAGATTAACATACTTTTGAAAAATTCCTATTTTTGCATAAACATTGCTGATTAGTGACTGCAGAATGAGTCCAATCACCAGCCGCAGTGGCGACAGGATTCCCAAATTCAAGACACACTCAGTCACTATTCTAGCCAAATGACCTCTAGTTAATGGATATTTGGATGGTAGAATACCTAAATATTTTGTTTAAAAAGCAAAATCATTTCAGGAGGTTCTAGAGACGACAGAGTGGTTATAAGCAAGAAAGCACTGGACCCTAAAGAGAAGCTTCCTGACAAGATCTTGAATGAGACATCATATAAAACGAAAGGAAAAGTCAAACACATAGCACTGATTTACTCTCCATGCATTTTTGTTGCAGTTTATCGCTTTCATATTTCAGTGGAAGGCTCAAATATCCACCTACACGTGTCCACATATGCTATAACGGCATAAATTGTGCAATTCTGAAAGTTGATGTCCCCTCATCTTATAATTTTTTAGAACTTTGCTGCTTTGTGCAGACTCAATTATTATTTTCTTTTTATTAAACTGTATTTTGTTTGCTCACAAATCCTGCCCAGAATCTAATATTCAATTTATAACCACAAAAAGGAGAAAAAACTAAACAGTCGCTTTCGCATTTTAGTGACTCTCAAAGTTACTGGTCTATGATTTTGGCGTTAAAGGGACTTCAATCAATCAATCTTTATTTATAAAGCACTTTAAAAACAACAAGGGTGGCCAGAGTGCTGTACACAGACACAATAATATAAAAATACAAAGAACAATTGAAAACAAGATTTAAATCAAAACAAGATAAACAATAAAAACCAACGTCTCATGTCTTTGGGACAACCAACAATGTCTGATCTGCCGACCTAAGAGAGTGTGAGGGAATGTACATTTAAATACAAATAAAAGAATTTTAAAATCAATACGGAAACGTATCGGGAGCCAGTGAATATCCACAAAAATTGGGGTAATGTGATGGTGCTTTTTGGTACCAATTAAAAGTCGGTTTTGAATCAGCTGTAGTCGCGACAGTGACGTACTTAATGCAAGTTACTTGATCTAAATCTTAAAACTCCATGATTTTAACTACGAATGAAGATGTTTCAACCTTTTATGATTATTCCAGCTCTTTCACCTGCTGTCACATATCATATTGTACAGATGCCTCCTTGTACTCCAGTGAAGCAAACCTACGAAGATGCTCATCTTTGAAAAATAAGTGAGCAGCTATAAATATGGATGGTGTCTCTGGCAGCTAAGTCTGGAGTTATTTTAAAGCATAACTGTTGATTTTTCCCTCACACAACTATTCCTAGGAGAAGTATTTTAGACCCTATGAATGCTTTCCTCACCAACACTATTTCTGACGCATCGGTTTTAATTCATTATACCGCTGAGAGGGTGTTTGAGTAGCCACCGGGTTATATTATTATCCACATGTGTGCCTGGCTCCGGGATGATTGGTGCCGTGATGTTTGCATCTGGGAAAACATCTGCAAAAGTGTGCGTTAATTAGCTGGACAAACATCCCCATACAGACAGCAGCACAAACAAAATAACGAAACTCTTAAGTCCAGGTGGTGCGCAATAATCAGAGTGAATGCAGAATCACGCTCCAATACACAGCTCTCTAACCACCTCTGCTGCGATGAAGCATGCCTTGTGTAAACAGGTGTTACCAACTGAGATGTCTGTTTGCTTTGTATTTTTCACAACTCTAGTGAGACGGCAGAGGAGTTAGAGGCAAATGGTCAGAAACAGATATTGTTGGATGAAGATAAACCCAGAAAGATTTAGATGATTGGAAGGAGAGAGAGGTGTAGATAGTATAGAGAGGCTTTTGCATCTTCAGCAGAGACAACGAGTATATTCTCAGCGCTTCTTGAAAATACACAGCTACAGAAATCTAAAAATGCAGGCCTGAATTTTAACGAAGATTACAATTCTCTACAAACTCTCTTGATGCATGTGATAATTCCCAGATTCATGTTCCATTCCCAACCTATCATCTCATCTTCATGCATTTTTAATTTCCATCTCATTGCCCGACTTCTTGGATTTCTTCTCATGTTTTCTGCTAGGTAAAATCTTTAATGACCCCACATCTAGCATAGCAGGCGAGAGTGTAAGGAGAATGACTGGAGTGTAAATGGGTCGACAAAAATAGAAATGAGTGCAAAGTGGCCTGGATAATGCAGGGATGAGGGCCTTATTTTTTCTTAACCAGACTGTCATACATATGCTTATTTATGCATGCTATATTTGTATGTGTGCAGCAGCAGCAGCAGCAGCAGCAGAGAGTTTCGTAAATCAGAGACTCTGAGCATATGACTTCGACACGTGCCCCAGATCATGTGATTTTTGGTGCAGTGAATATTTAAAATTACAGCCCTGCTGTATATGAACCGTCTGTTCTTTGTTTCTTTTATTGCCGCAATAACAACTGTGTGAAGATGAAGGTTTTGCCGACAGTCAGGAGTTAGGATCTTTAAAGACATTAAAAGTCACTACCGGAGCAGTAAGTATACTTGCCAGCTGTAGTCATCTGAACTTCACCTGGCCACAGAACTATCAGAAGTCACAAATATGTAATTTATGGATCAAATACTAACCATCAGAACACTGAGCATAAAACATAACAATGTCCAATTGTTTCGTCCTTAGGTTGTGGGAGCCTTTCCTTCCCGTAATGGACTGATTTCCGTTCCAGTTCCAGAAACAATAGTTTACTCCTCAGATAAGAATGAACGTCCGTACAGATGATATTTTACATTTAGATACTTCTCCAGAAAGAAGGTGCCATTTCCTTAGCAAATAAGAAGACGTAAGAAAAGACAGTAAAATTAACCAGGGCGTAAAAGCAGCAACAATTCCAGGAGCAGGACTGTGTGTTTAGTCTAAACAAAATCTCAGCTTAGGAAAAGAGAAACAAACAGAGGAAATGAGACACATTTCAAAGGGAACCCAGACTCATTGTCCTTCTTAATCATGGCACGAGAGAGGTTCACTGGCAATACTACGAAGGCAGGAGTCAGCCAAGGCCACAGAAAGCAGCCCATATTTCATTTTATTTTATTTCACTTCAATTCATTTCAATTAAACTGATACAGAAGCTTACTGTGGTACAGACAAAAACGAACAATTCTCTCTTGAGCGAGCTCTATTATTTAGTCTTTTGAGAGAAAAGCCCACATAACCTGTCGCCTGAATACATTTATGTTCGCCTTTGTCATCTGCACAAAGAAAAAAATATATATTTGACAGTAAACAGTCAAATATAAAAGAAGCAATTGCTCACTAACTACTCAAAGGTATGAGTGCTCAGGAAGTCCTTTTCAACATGCGTCCTGTGTAGTCGAGGCATGATCATGATCTGCATTTTGTCTCATTAATGCAGGAGTATGCAGCAGGCTGGTGCATCTCTCTTAGCCAAACATGTAGCATATACACTGTGGAGAATTTATAATTTGTAGCTCCTTTTTTAACGCTGTCTTTCTGACAAGTATTTTTTTTCTTTCTCCCCCCCCCCCGTCTGTCCATCTACACTTAGTGAAATAAACAGACACAGCCATTGCCAATTGCAGCATGAAAACACTGCCAGGAACAGGCCCATTAAACCATTACAGAGTAATTTAAAACTATGGCCTTCAAACTTGTCATCAAAACGAGGAGCCCTGCTGATTTTCATTAAAACCTTTTTATCAAAAACAGTTTTACACCTGAGAGCCAGTGTGATTAAAATTCAGACCAACAAACAAACAACAAAAAAAACAAAAAAAACAGGGAATGATTGATTGAACTCTGATGAACCTCTGATCTCAGGGTGGTAGCTCAGCTTCTTCTGGTATTATTGAGCTTAAATCTTTTCTGCCGACATGATGCCGTTTTGATACAAGTAAACCTATTTATTAGAGTTGTTATAGACACTTTTATTCACTTAAGGTTTTAAATTAGACTTCAAAACTTGTTGAAACCAGTTCAAATTTTTAATTGGTGTGTTATAGTATGTGATGGCAGATATTTTCAAGAACAAGACAATTTGTACAATCACATATCCTGAAGAAAAGGTCCAAATATAGATTGATCCATTTCCGATCCTATAGGATTACAGTGGACACACATTGACCCCACTCACAGACACGCTCCTGCTGACTGCCACACTGATTTCCCCACTGGGCTCAACTTATGCACCTGGTCTGTTCCAATTTACCTTAGCTCTCCTACTTCTCTTAAGTCCCTCTACAGTTATTAAGTCTTCTTGGTAACACACATGACTGCACGTTCAGTTTCGCTCGCCCTTGTGTACGTTTCTTCATTGTGTCTTTTGAGATGAAGCAATTTTGGCTTTGTGCTATTTTTTCTTTAAACACAATGTGCATTAGTTTTATTATTGTTGGTCCTGTGCCTATTTTCCCGCTGCTGTGATGACAAAACGCAGCAGGTCCACGGCCGCCAAATAACAGGGTTTAGCAGTTCAATGACTATTACCTTTAATCACATCTTTGCTTCTTTTGAGAGCCTGCAATCAAGAAGTGGGTCAGCGAAGCCCACGAGAAGGACGGCGACCAAACACGCCGTGTGGTATATGCAGTGTACTCCATGGTGGACAGACTGATGCGGAGGACAAATGAGAGGTGCCTCACCAAAGAGAAATAAAAGATGAAGACAAATGGCCACGGTTTAGTTTATTGATCGAAATTTGGATTTCAATCAATAACACCGGCAGGACAAGGCAAGGTCAACTTTTCTGAACCCTGTAATTGATTTCTGTTACCACTGATGAGTTGCCTTTAGTTACCATTTTCACTGCTGCAGCCTCCATTTTTCTGGGCTTGGGTTTACCTGTGGCATCAAATTGAAGGCTACAAAAATAAAAATAAATTGTGCAATCACTGCTTGCCTTGGAGAATTACAGTCTTCCATGTGTAAGGCTGTATGTGTGGGGTACTACACACAACTACAGTGCCTTGACTGGGTCCAGGTGCAGGCCAGGAGAGGTCAGAGCAGAGAGTATTGATGAGAAGGCAGAAAGCAGAGAAACCGCTGATGTTGCTGCTGGGAGGGAAATAGATAACATTGACAGAGGAGTGTTACTCCCCTCGGTCGATTATTAAAATGGGGAAAGCTGTATGTGTTTGCAGTTCCTGCTGACGATGGGTCAGACTTGAGAGACCTAAAGACACGGACTAACAAGGATAGATGAATCTATCTGTCCATCCATCAATCTGGTATGTAGTATATATTTCTGCATCCATATCAGTTGTGTGAACACTGTCCTGCGTCAGAGTGGGGAATAAATAGACTATCACTATGCCAGAACTGAAGCATGCTGCAACTGTGTGTGTGTATGTGCGCTGGTAGGCTCCTGCTGTGCTGATTTCAGCAGGAACAGATGGTCCTGCCAGGGCTCCGCGGTCCATAGACTGTGAGAGGACTTGTGAATGTGCGTACGGTGAGTGTGTGTATGGGCCCTGCTGATTTTCTCCTCTGTTTTTCCTCAAATAATCTGGCGCACACTTCCGCGTCCCACCTATTTTGCATACCGCGGCACACGCGCACGCACAAGACACACTGGCGGCGATTGTTGCCGTGCAGTGTAAGTGATATCTTAGTGGTCTTTGGCCTACTTGCCTGTTTCATTGACACTTAGCAGCTTAATCCCGCTTGAAAGGCTCTTCAGTGTTAAGCTCATGTTTGCCAACACACAAAGATGTCACACCAGCACCCTCCCCTTTGTGTGTGTGTGTGTGCCCCAGCAGGTTTGTGACGGGTTATGAACGCATACCGCAACAGATAAAATTTAAACAAATAACAACAGTAATGTGAGGAATTGTTATGCGCTACAGTAATGGTTAATTCAAAATGAACCAAAGCATAAATTATTACCAAGACACAACTAATTATTTTATTAACTTATTCAAAACATGTTCACTTCTACTGCGCTTCTTAAAATATCTATAGACTACAGAGATGAGTCAATACATCTATGTGGAAAACACAAATGAGAGAAAAACGTAATGCAAATCTATTACTGAGTGGCAACCATATTAGCATAATGATTTCTCATCAATAATTGAAAATCCGATACTATATATCCCTAGAGATATCCACTTTATCACACATTCACATACAATGGTTCTTTATCCACGTTCACTTGCACAAACTAATCTGTCATTTGCTATGTTTATACAGACACTAGTATTCTGTGAATAATCTGAATAAGACGTCTGATGTAAACACCTCGGTTAGAACAGGCCAGGACAGTTGGAAGGAATTTTTAGCTGGACTGAGAGGGGTGGTGTAAACCCTTAATGATTTCCCCAACATCATGTGACTTTAAAGGTTTATGTGATGGTCAGAAACACGGCACTGGCTAAATAGCTGCAGTAAAACAACATGTTGTTCAAGCAAGAAGAACAAAGCTGGAACTGATGTGAGCAGCGTTGTTGGAAAGGTAGGTCTGTGCCCGTCTCTGCCCATCTTGGTCATTTTTTATATCAAGTCTTGTCAATAAAGTTGGAAAAAAACAACAATCGCCATTCTTACTTTGTCATATCTCCAACCGATTCTGGGCTCCACACCAGGACAAACCACTTCAAGCTCGTCAAAAAAAAAGAAGTTATGTTTTGAACAGTGTTTGCAGGCAAACAAACCCAATCAGATCATTTTATTCAGCGTCCAAGCAAACAGTTGTAATCTCTCATTTCTAATTACTGTGCTGAAAAAATATTGCCCATAGAGTGCAGTTATGGAGTTTAAAAGCTGGGGGTGAGGTCAAAGCATGAAATGGGTCATAGAGGTCTTTAAAAGTATTGAGGTCAGAAGTTATCATCTCTGTTATGTTGTTAAAACCCTCCCAATTATGAAATGTATACTGTACGTTATGAGCTGTGAACTCACGGGGGCAGCTAGGGTTGTCCAGATGTGAACTAATTCCCTAATGGCCTTCTACTCCACTCTACAGTTACGTGGCCCCCCTCCCCACCCCCCGTCCCCATCTCTCTGTCCATTTTCATTAATAAAAGCAGTAGAGTGGACGGCCGTGGCAGATGCGCAGATTAGCGTGAAAGCTAAACTAAATGAAGCAGTTTTAAGAAATAAATTTCACAGAACAGGCTCGGAATGAAATAATCTAACATTTTTTTGTCATTACAAAACATAGAATAACTTGGGAGAGCGCATCCTGCCGCCCTGTCTCTTCCTGTTTGCCAGTGTTTTTGTTAAATTTTCACTCTCTTTATCTGCTGCCACGCCTGTCTGCCTCTCAGCCCTGTTTTCTCTGTTCAAACAGCAGAGACAATGTCTTGAATGCAGATCATTTTCTCCTTCAGCTGAAATTCATGGATACTGCCAACTATTGATTTTGGAGAAAATAAAGTGAAAATATATATATAAGCTTCTGTACAAATACTGCATATTGTTTCAAATAATCCTCACAGGCAATGAATTAACACGCAAGTCAACACATATACAGGGCAGTCTGTTGTGTATTGTTCTCTACAGACAGACGACATGAACATGTTTGAGCATGAAATCTGCTAGTCGTATTCATAAAACGTCTGCTTACATTGGGCAGCTTCATTTTCTCTGCCTACCCCCGTGCTTCTTAATCTGCAGTGCTTTAGCAGGGGTTGATCAGTGCCTCCATTCATTCCAGGTCAATTTGGGCAGTGTGCTCGATATGGCCGTCTCATTACACACTTCCTTCCTGTCTGTCTCTCCGACTCAGGGGAGAAGGCAGAGGGACCGAGAGGGAGAAAGGAAGTAACAGGAGGAGGAGAAAGAGCGGAGGAAGGGTGGGAACACGAGGAGAAGGGAGGTTAGAAATGAAAGGGGAGAAATGAAGCGAACCAGCGAGAAGGTTTACAGTATGCGGGGAGGAGAGGAGCGTAAAAGCAATATGCGTGCATGCAGGGAGGTATTAGGTAGGCAGATATCGGGATGACAAAACGGAGAAGGTGAAAAGGGTTGGATGGCAGCCTGTGACTGATTTAGAGAAGACACGTAGGTGAAACTGGGAGGACAAGAAGGGGACAGTGACTACATCGTTGAGGGATAGAAGACGAAACTACAGGAGGAAGATGGAAATACGGAAAACAAAAATGGAGGAAGGAAGGGAGGTGAGGACAGGAAGAAAGCAAGGGGAATGCATTTTTTAGATTAAGACTAAAACAAACTTCATTTAGCCACAGGACCAGAACTGGTCATTAATAATTAAAAACAATTTATTATGAATTATGGAAATTGTATTTCCTGCATTTTTAAATTTCCAGTTTATCTTCCAGACTGTGTCTTTCCAGACGGAAACTATTAAAACCACTGATTAAGATTTAAAAATTAAAGGAAAATTCCAGTCATTTTAAAACTGAATTGTACTTTCAATTGCCATCATCATTATTCTTATTTAATTCTATTTTTTTTTCTAAAAGGAAGTGTTGATTAGAAGAGATATTCACCAAGGAACTATCTGGGTAATAAACAAACTTTGTTGTCTTGGTGACAATAAAGAAACACTTGCTGATCACGGCCAGGCTCAATACAAAAACAAGAAGTCGTTTCCCCAGCTGAAACCTACCTTAACACCTCCCTCTTGCAGACTTGTCACTACAGCAACTTCTCCTGGCTTCCTCCTTTCTTTACGTCATAATTAGCACAGTCGCTAAAAGGCTTTGTCACTTGAACTTAAAATGTGTCTTGCAAGGTTAGGTGACTGACACCGTTCTGTCTGGTCAGGTTTATCTGTCTCCATCTGCCTTTTGTGTGAGGATTTGACGGCTGAAGGTCCAAACGCAATGGTGGTCGCTAACAAGCAAGAAAAGAGGCGGGCAAGAAACTATATAGAACCTAGAAAGTGAAGGACAGACGTTCATCCTTTACTCAGTGTGGTTTGGCCATTCCTTTTGCATCCGTCCTTAATTGAACTCTGTGCCAAAAGAAGTAACACATGTGACTCACAAACTGAATCCCCTCTGCTTTTAGATTCTGACGTGTATCTGTGTGTGTGTGTGTGTCAGTGTGCGAAAGCATTGGATTGCAACAAGGCACGAGACAAAGGAGGGAAAGAGAGTGAGAAATAGATTCAACCTCAACTTTTCCCTTTGGAATTGGTCACCATGGCTACGGAAGCATTTTCAGCTGAACGTGGGACAAACATAAGGAAGAGTGAGAGAGACAGACAAATTCAGACGGCGAGCGATAGCATGGCGGCACTGAGATGCTATCATGAAGCGTTGAAGTGTGTTTATGCAGGTAAATAGATCTAAATGTGACGCACACAGCAGATAAAACCGCACTTACGGTCACAAATGGCAGATAACACTGCATCGACATATATACACACACAATATAATTTAAACCTGATTGTCATCAAAGTGTAACATCCAAGAAGCAATTTCACAAGCCCATCAGCCGTATATAGCCCTGCAGCTAGCTGACCACAGGATACCTGATCTCCAGCAGAAAACACGTAAGGCGGCAGGATAAAGCAGTGACTCAATACAAAATGGAAAACGGAGACCAATGAGAACAAACAGCATCAAGAGTTTATAACGTCTCATTTTACATTCAGACAATCAGACTTCATCTATATTTTAAGAGCGACGGAAAACTGTAACAATGGGCCATCGTGATCCAAGATTAGCGGAGGGCACCTTTGATAAGGAGGACGACACACAGAGATCACGTTTCCATGCTGGCAGCGACTGATCTCCAGTATCAGCTCGGAGCAATTTGTCCGAATTCGGTGACAAACTTTAGGAAGAGTAATTGAACAATCCAGTTTGTCGTTATCCAACCAAGTAAATTTAACTGAAACTCAGCTACTGTCTACACCATGACCTTTCACTGGGGGCTCTCAATGCAAAGGAGCCACGAGCATCTGCATGCAAACGCGTTGATAAATCAATTAATAATGGCATTGCTCACTTTACAGCAACAGATGTGGGGCATTTGCTTGTATCAGCAGTTTGCTGATGATTTACAATCCGCTCCTGAAAAAAGTAAGTGGGCAAAAATTGTGCTCAACATGGGAAACGACTGTCTCAGTTCTCCTCTGCAATAGGTTTGTCAATATTCGCATTAAATAGAGCCAGCTTTAGTGGTGATGAATTATTTATACAGAATAAAGGAAAGACACGGTTCTGCTTGACAGTGTTGCCATGGACCTACCAACTATGTGTGTGACTGGTGGGGGTGGTGGGTGGAGGGTGGTGGGTGGAGGGTGGAGGGTGTGTGTGGGGAAGTGTCAGTGAGTGAGCAAGAGAGCAAGGAAGAGAAAGGGGAAGAGAAAGGGGAAGAGAAAGAGAGAGAGAGAGAGAGAGAGAGAGTGATGCGCTCTGCTGAGCTCACCGGCAAAGTCACTGCTTTCTCAAGGACACTGCGGCTAAGGGGCAAGAAAGAGACAAGGAATGACACAAAGGAAGAAGATGCGAGATTAAAACAGAAAGTTCAAATTCCACTTGATTATAGCGGGCCAAGTAAGATACAGGAACGGAACTAGGTGAGGGAAATAGGAGTGATAAAGCAGACAGAAGAAGAGAAAAGTGTGAATAAAGAGGAGGGGATGGACATAAGGGCTGAGTGGTAGGATGTTTGTGTGTGTGTGTGCAAAGGTTGAGGGGCCCTTTTAGCTGGCCCCACGACAGTTGGGGCCTAAGATGTGGTTTTAGGGGTCTTATCTTAGGGCTACCGTTCAGATGTTTGATTGCAAGGGGCTAGGGAATGTGTTATGTCAAATGGAGAGAGGAAGAGAGAGAGATATGACGTAACCAGAAAACAATGTGTGGCTTATTTCCCGCTGTCTTTTTAACGCGAGATCCATTAGGGCTACAGGCTGCAAGTGATGTCGGACAAATATCTTGACCAACTCCAGTGCCCACAAATCTTTTGAGGAGGAAAGTTGGCGATTAAGGTCGGGGCAAACAAATCATCCGGGCAGAAGAGTAACAGCGATGCAGTCATCATGTCACCTATAGTAGTTTAAACTGTTGAAACGCACCACATTATAAAATGCCAATGGCGTGTTACCAGACTAATATTCTGATAAGAACCGAGTCTAGCTACAACTGTTTAGCATAGTGTAGTCATTTGACTTAATGAAAGATTTCTGTGATCCATCTCCAAAATTCGGGGCGGATTAATGTTTGCACGGATTCCCAGTGATTCAGAGACACATCCTATCAGCAGCACTATTGCAAACTAAATTGAGTGAATTAACACTGACAAGCCACTCAGCAGGGCATCCCGCTGAGCAAAAGCAGACATGGTATAGTTTTGTTACGTGCACAGTGAAGCAGAGCAAAGCAGCAGATTTTTTCTGCCCGGTTCAGTCTCACCAGCAATCAATTATTTACACATAAACACACACACACACACACACACACACACACACACACACACACAGCCCCCAAAACACTCCCACTGAGATGATAGTGCAGAAGGCCGCTGGCTGAATTGCATAAAAGCTACTTTGCATACATAAGCAGGCAGTTTACCAAAGCCAAGAGTGAACCCGACAACCACCAGGACCACAGTCCCTGACCAACTGTGATCAAAACATGTGCCTCACCTAAAAGCAGTGTGCGTAACAAAGACCACAAATGAATGATGAGGTTTTTGTTTTAGTCTTAGATTAGATTAGTATGGTATGGAAACTGGTGTGTGTGTGATGCAGAACCAGAATCAGAGATAGTGGAGGCAGATGTACAGGTGAGCACAATAGATATAATGGCTGCAGTGATAGAAAAACCTGTTCTAGAAAGACATACAAGTAGGCCAACAGCAAAATAGTTGGGGATCAAATGAGATTAACTTTTGGTTGTTAAAGAAGAAGTGAAAATTAACTAAATAAATCACGTTATGTCTTTGTGTGAGCCTCTGTTATTCTTAATACATTAATTCCTAAATTATAAAACTACGCAGTTGATTTTAAACCACGTTTTTAACTAATTTGGTGACCCCCCAGTCTTCCAAATTCTTAATCACTTATAAAAAAAATAATGTAAATGGTTGTGCGCAACAGGAGGGCATTTGCTGAAATCATTCTTGAGTTATTAGGCCAATCAGCTGCTTAATCAATTGGGTTAAAGCTTCAGCACTGATGGCAGATTTATAAACATCTTGGTAGCTAGGGCGAATGCACTATACAGGCAGGCAACGCCACAAGTATGCAGATAAGTGGACTAACACATAGATGGGAGATGATTTGCAGAAGCGCATTTCAGACGTACTCACCCATCTGTTCAATTATGGTACTATACAGGAGCTTTCTGCTCTGCCCTTCTAAGTGCTTTCGTATCAAGATGTAAAAAATGTTCCCATTAAAGAAAAAAAATCAAGAGCTGTGCTGGCATTTTTGTTGCTGCGTAGATATGTATTCTCAACAAGCACTATGTCTGAAAATAGCTCTGAAGATCCAATCTATCTGCCTTTAAGTTGCTGGACAAAAGAAACGTTCTGCCTAAAGTATAGCACACGATTTAACAGTGCAATTTCTGTAAGAGATAATCGTGACTCTTTCCACATGAACTCAGGCTGGTAACAGGACACATAAGATGAATAAACACGTTCATGCACACAGGCAAATGCACTCAGTCTTGGGCCCAGCAGGGGTGTGAATCAACATCTCTGCTCCAGGACTTCTCTTGTGTTCTGGCTTATCGAGCTGCACTATAAACAATCAGCCACCACTATCAGTAACAAGCCTTTCTGAGCAGTGAGACACAGCATAAGACGCAGTATGCGGGATGTATAAGTAAACATAAGGTACGAATGGATTCTGATATTCATTTCACTCACCTTCCTCTGTCCTCCCGTCTGTTTACGTGTCCACTTTTGTTTCTTGTTTTGGTGTCTACCAGCCAGTCTGTCTGTCCGTCTGCCGTGACAGTGTCAAGAGCATGCAGGGTTCAGCACCTGGGAGGACACAAGGTCAAAGGTCAGTTAAGATCACTGCAACAGCACTTAAGGATCATGTTCAGCTTAAGGCTTAAGTCGAAGGGGCGGGGGAAAAAACAGAGATGCAAATAAACATGGGCTCATCATGTAAATCAAAGCTTTTTTTTTTCTTTGGAACCTACACCCAAGCACACAGTCTCTAAGAGAAACACTGGCAAAAGAGAGTAAAAACAAACACCACCAACAGTGGCTCATTATTCTCTGTGTGATATTGATACATCCCTGTGTGTCATATTACTATTTCCTCCTTCCTGGGAACCTTAGACAAAAGGGCAGTGGATATCTGGTGAGGGCAAAGGGGGCAGGGAAAAAGAAAAAAGGAAAACAATATATATCAGAACCTTCCAGTACAATCACTGGAAAGGAAGAATGGACGAAAGAGAAAATAAGACGTAGAATTAAGGACAAAAAACTGTAAGTAAAGGATTTGTAGTGCACAAGGACGAGAAAATATAGACTGTCCCTGAAGACAAAGCTGCCGTTAGCTTTTCATTTGCATGTCTGTCGCTACACCTGAAACTTCATTTCCCTCTGCGCTTTGCATGCAAACAGTTTACAGAGAACTGGGCGAAACATACTGCACCTCTATTGCAGAGGATCACATAATACTCTGCCACATATTCCTCTTAGCGTATCTGCAAGATTCTTCCAACACGAGCCACATTTGCATGCTTGTTGAACGGACTGCTGACCCATTCTTCTTCCATTGTCCCAGCGCGGCAGAAAGAAGTTGCTTACTATAGTTCACTGCGATGATAGTACAATGTGTGTCATACTGCAATAAACACTGCAGCGTTTTACCTTCACACTGAACTGATGTGCGTCCAGATGCAGTCCATGCGCTGTGTCATGGTTCAATTGCGAAACAAATCTTTAGAGAGCATTGTATGTACACCGTGACAACATGTTTGGTTGTGTTCAGTGCTGTTTTTGCAGATTTTTGTGGGACGAGGAAGTTAGTATTTACATGTGATAGCAGAACAGTTCTCTTTATCTCCCATCTACTAAATAACAAACTGTTAACGCACAGTGAACAGAGAAGGAGATGAAACTGATTGCAGAAAATACTAAAACTAGAGACCCAGCATTTAAAGTCATTTAAACTACAGGCACTGTTTTATCTTTTTTGCACTTTATACTTCCTTAACATGAACTCTTTCTTCTGCTAACTAAATGCCTTGGGGCAAAATTAATTGCTGAGCCACCAAGAGTCATTAAACAATCTTCCTCGGGTTTATATCATATTATCATAAATCAACAAGGATAACTCAGACTGCAGGACCACAGGGAAATGTCAAACTATCTTCTTATGTGAAGATTCAAGAAGTGAGTCACAGCAAAAATCGTAATAGACGACACACTGCACACTGGGCGCTGCAATCAATAAATCACAGCCATCAGAGACACTATGTTCTCACTTGTCCCTACCTGTGTGTGGGGAAAAAAAAAAAAAAAAGTTGATGAACAATGATGACCCTGACAAACCAGATAAAACTAACTGACGACGGCACACCTTCGCACAAATATGAGACACAAAAGCACAGCCAGCTAAACCAAAGCAAAACAAACGTACGGTGTTTGCTGTTTGGAGAGGCAGTCACACCTTGGATAACACAGCATAACTGAGGTGGGTGTGGGTCGGTGTAATGGATGTCACGGCCTGGCAAGATAAACTGGTTCCCAGTGACACGCTGATCGCCGCACAATATACCGCAGCTGGTACACGCACAAAACCCTGTTGTACCTTTTTAGAGATTTGGCATTTTTCTTAACTGCATGTGGTATTCAGATGCTTGTTTCATATTATTCAGCTTTGTATGACTTGTGTAGTATACAATGTGGATCCTTGAAAAGCTAAGCTAAAAGTTAATTAGGACAAGCCGTGCTTTCCATGGATATCTCTGAGCGAAGGCCAACTACACAAAAAGACACGGCAAAATAAAGTGCATCGTTACAAGTGAATTAAAAAGAACAGACCGAGCAGTCAGAACAGTTCAACAATTGATCGCCATTAAGTCAGAAGTCTGTGTTATTGAAACGAAACAAATTATGCACTGACTTATGTGTCATAGCCACAAAAATTGGAGATGATATTACTATGACTTAAGAAATCTGATAAAAATATTACGCCGAGGTCAAGCACTGTGGCTTGTAAATGATTTTTCACACCTCTAATTGGGCATGGAGGGTCTTTTTTGAGATGGCAATAACAACATCAAGTTACAGACTGGTGTGAGCCGTCTCTGTAGCAGAGCGCCTCTGCAGGGCTTAATGGAGACATACCGTACAGTCAGATAATGATTTCCAGTGACTGACACATGTTCTCTACACAGAGCTCATGGGAAGGAAAAACAAGCCCTCTGTTGACAGCATTATTTCATTTTTCAATCTCGTTTGTAAACCATTACTGAGAACATGAATCGAGGTGTCAGGCTAAGAAGCAATGGTGCAATGAAGCATGAGCAAAGACATCATTTTATGCTACAGTAGGTGGTATAGGGACCTCACTTAGAGAAAAAAATCACAGGCAGTAACATTTTTAACTTGTAAACTGCAGACTGTCACAAATGGTTGGTTTTTCATTACATGAGCGTGAAGGAACGCAAATAAAAACATACATTTATTGCACACTAATACGTAAATCGAAAGCCGTGGATAGGCTCGTACCTATACGTCCCCGTCTGAACACAACAATTCTATGCATTCTTCCGCTGAATGAGTCACCCACACAGTTAAAGGTATTAATTTTCACACCTCTTAATAGGAACATTCACACCTAGAGCGCTTGAATTCATGGGGTACATTTTAAAACCTTTCAACCTTTTTATGTTTAGATTATCACGAGTAAAGGTGCTTTCACCACGCATTTGTCTCCGGTGAATCACTCACGGCGTTCCACATAAAAGTGGATGTTTCATCAGTTTATGCCCTCACAGCGCTGATGTGTGGCGATGAAGCCAATAGGCACCGAAAAAATTCAGTTCTGCTGTGCTGCACAAATTAGAGTGAATAAGGGGGGAGCTGCACTGTATGTGTTCTGAGTGGTAACAGCACTTGGCCTTGGAAAAAAAAATGTCATGGTTCCGAGCAGACGTTTGCGCCAAATTTAAAGACATTTGTCTTTAATGCAAAGCTTGAGATGCAGTATCAAGCAAACGAGATTGGGCCAACATGGGATACAAATGGATGGACCACATAAAAATATAAAGCCTAAAGTTATCTACTTGATATTTGCCGCCTCACGTCATATGTGCTATAACCAAACTGTTGCACTTTAACAGCTGAATGCAAAGTTGGCTACAACTGATGGTGTACTGTACATTCCACGCATGTGTAAAAGGAAATAGCTCTCCACACCAGCAGGTAGCAGTAGTCTGTACATCAAATGGGATGATTTAGAAGATAGGATGAGTTACAAACCGTCGTTCAGAGCTGGCCTCTCCTGATTCCGAATCATCTTTATTGCCAAGCATGTTATACATACAAGGAATTTGCTTTGGTCCTACAGAAAAGACCATGGCCGCCGATTGCTGGCGCCATTTTTCACGATCAGTTGTTCTACAGTTAATTCATTATAGAGGATTATGTAAATGTGGAAGTATTTGCGTACTGGTATGTTCAGTTGACATGGAAATGTAAAGCAGGAAGAACGTTCTGTGTGCACTTCGTTGTGTTGTTTTCTTTCTTCACTTCCTTTTTTCTTCTCAGGCACTGGTCGTCTAGGCTGAACAGCCAATGAGAGTGATCTCTCTGAGCAACGTGTTCTGCAGTTGATTTAATTTGCTGACGTTGACAGAGGTTCCAACCAGTGCCAGGGGTCACACTCGCTTCCCAACAATCCAACACCAGCAAACGACATACCTTCACTTTGGCGTGTCATGGTATTTACTTAACATAAGACATTTGATGATGTAGATGTTTATAATAAATTTATTCTAGTGGATTTAACCAGAGGGCAAATTATTTAACAGAACTTTAAGCGGATCAATATATTAATTTAACAGCATGAGTTTAGTCATTGAGGTTTCCTGTAGCTTTGAGCCTAAGATAGATTGACATGTCAAGGGAATCACATTAGTTGATCCCACTAGAGCGCGATCCACGAAAATATAATAGACCATTCCATTTCATTCCAAATCTCTATTCAATTTGCGAGATAAAATTAAAATGACAATTCCTCTTTAATATTCATACACTTTACCAGTAATTATCATTTGACAGAGTATCTGTAGCCTCTTTCTCAATTTAAAACTATTTCACGTAATCCTAATCCAGATAATCTCCGTTATAAATTACTTTCATTACAGTGGCGCTCTTGCATACACATCCAATTAACATGCGTTCAACGCTTTAAATTGATTTCGTTCTTCTGAGACCAGTTTTGATGCATGGCCAAGCCCAAGGTGAAGCTGACCAGATGATTCAAAAGGTCACACATGTACACACACCTGAGGAGGCTCAAGGATTGGTTCTCTGTTTCTGTATTTCTATGAGACAGGCAGGTCCATAGATCACTCCTGACTCAACTTTTGCTTTCGAATTCCAATCAGGAAACAACTAGAGGGGGAAGGCAATGCGAAGACAATATGACTGTGTGGAAGAGGGTGAGATAGAAGGATTATGAGCTAGTGAAGCGATTGCATTCTTTCTAGCACCACAACAGATTACAGAATCCCGCAATGTCACAGGATGATGGAGCGTGAGAAATAAAGATGCTGCTACGGCTCGGTCAGGTGAAGGCACATACAGTACAGAAGTGGAGACAGTGAGTGGTGCCAGTGTGTTCCTATGCTCAGCCTGTTGTTCTTCATTCCTGTAGGTGAGGAAGCTTTGATCCTCCTCTTTCCACTCAACGATAAAATCAATTTAAGCTTATACTGATGCAGCCACTGTAGAGTCATTTATTGCAAGCCTTTATTCCCAGGAGCAAGTGTCGGGAAAAATCAAACAGCCCCTCCTTGTACAGGAAATGATTCTGCGACCAGTTCAACTGAATCTGGAAGTTTCAGTCTGAACAGACAGACAGACAGACGGATAGATAGAGACTCTCTTAAGGCCTCAAACCCAATTAGTAAAAGGACTGATTTGTATTTAGAAAGGAAAACAATGTAAAGTTTTTCAGCATTGCAGCATAGTATCTTTCCACTATTGATCAATGGCTTTCTCTCGCCCTTTTCTTTTTTTTGTGTGTGTGTGTGTGCGTGTGTGTGTGTGTGGGGGGGGTAATATAGATACTGGCATGTGGACTAAGCAAAATTATGCTGCAGCGATTTATTGGTTAGAAATAAGATGCCTGTACCTGTACCTTAAGGATTTTCTTTTACCTTTATTCTTTGTTTTAAGCGAAGCTGATGGATGAGACACTACGGAGAGGTTGTAAAAGCAGCAGTTCTGAATTACACACCCATTCACACAAGGATTCATGCATTTCTGCAAAACACACACACGCACAGAAAGCCTTTCTCAGATATCACTGGAGACTTCTTCTGTATAGACCTCCGGATGTCTTTCTTTACCTGAATGCTTAACGTGGTTGTTGATCCATATGTCACTGCATTACTTCTGCGACATATGGATCAACATATGTTCGTTAAAAACATATTTTAAAATGTTTGTTTCCTCCGGTGGAAATGCAGTGCAGAGGAAGTGAGTTTCACAACCATTTCCCCGTTTCTCACCGAATGTGGAAGCTGGTGCTGGTTTGCTGCAACGTTAGCGTGCAAGGCGCAGGTCATTAGAATTTCTAGAAAACCACTCTGACATTAGCCGTAATTTAAGGAACTAAAATCTTGACACAGTAACGTGTTATGCAGCACAACACATGTAAAGTCTTCTGACTGCAAAAACTACATCCTGTATGGAAAGCCAGTAAAAGTTAAAGGAAGAACACGTAAACAGCCCCTTTCCTGACTTTACAGGAATAGCTGAAAAAAGTTGGAAAATGTGACATAGAACAATATTATATCTTTATTTTAATGTTGTAACAATATCTTACCGTTTTAGATTAGAGAAAATTGCACAGGTAAGATGTCTTGCCTAAAACTATTGGGTAGCCTCTATTCAAGTATCACAGTTTGGTTACCATGTGCTAATTCTGCATCATTTTGGGATTACAGAATAAAAAACTTTAAAAATATATTATAAAAGTATTCCTGTTGCTGTCGTGTCAGGCAAAACGTAGCCGCAAGTGTTGACTTTGTCCCAAGGGCAGCTGAAAAAGTCTGCAGAAATCATCTGTTTTAATAGAAACAGTTTCTTTACTTGCTGGAAGATGCAGATGTGATTCAATCTGCAACACAGCATTGTAGAGAGTATTAAACTGACTGATAGACAGCGAGAGGCGACGCAGGAGTATAACAAAAGTACTTGTATGAATGACACTGACAAAATAGCAAGCCAAAAATGGGAGCTCTCCTCTATGAACATATGCCTGTCCTTCAGTGAAACACTGGGCTATTATATGGTCTATTTGATGTCACGAACACTCTGCTGCTGCTTTGTGTCTCCCCTGTGAAGTGTTTCATTTCATTCAATTAGCCACGCAAGTGTTTGCGACCAATGGATGCAATTCAGTCTTTTTCCAGTTTTATGAACCTGGGGTGATTAAACGCTGTGCACACCCTATATTATACCAGCCTGACCACTGACAGACAACTCAAACAGAACATGAAAAGGGCAGACAGACAGGCCAGGGAATATAAGGTAGGAAAGGCTTTATTCTTTGTGTTTCTCTTACCCTTGTGTATCAAAACACACAACCACACAAAGAGTAAATGTGAAAGAGTGACTAACACTCGCCCTAGGCTTCATAACGTAGCTCTTAACAAATCTGAGCCTTACCCAATCATTTCACTTCTCTCTGGGTTGCCATAGCTACAGCCTGCCTCCTTGTCTGTACTTTGGGAAGGGTGAGACTTTACCACTGTGTCAGAGTGTGTGCGTGCATGAGTGTGCGTACTGTGTGGTAACCCCAGCAGATGGGGGTCTTAACACTTCCTCTCCGTCAACCTTACATTCACACTCCCATTGGACGTCTGAGATGAGAAGGTGCGAGATAGCGGAGAGGTGAGCTATGCTGAGAGAAGGGGATTCTGAGAGAAATGAAATGTGGAGCTGTGACCCGACGAGTGGCGTCACATTCAGCACTGAAACGCATATGGAAAGCAATAAACTGACTTGTATTCTAAGGACAGAGTTTGGACTGTGTTACCTTTACTCGCTGCAGGAAAAAGATTCTGCAGGACAGTCGATAACATTAGTCTTAATACAATGACCATTCAAAAGCTTCACCTGAACAACAGGCAGATTTCTAATTTAAATTTAACTGTGCAGATTTGTAATTTAACCATACATGATGATGTTAACTTCCAGGTTTTGATCAAACACATTTTATTTACTTTTCTCTAATGGCCATTTTAGTGTTCTACAACTTTATGAACCAAACAATTAGCAGCTAGTAACAATACAAACTGGTTGTACTAGTTTTTACCATTGTTTTAATGGAGATTACACATCATTTTTTTTAAAGCATAGAATGTTTTTTGTGTACATTTTTAGGATTATTATTTCTCTGCGGGTGTGTGTTTAATATAATAACCTACCTAATAAAAGAATGATATACTGCTTGCAAACAAATATTTTTCCTTCCCTGCACTGCTGAAATACTGCAACAGAGCAAAGCACTGTGAAATCTGAAGCTATTGCGAGTCAGAGGAAGCGGCGAGAAAGAGGGTGTAAGTGTGTGTCTGAGTGAAAATGAGAGCGAGAGAGAGAGCACTGCCGAGATTGCATTCACCTTCTATTGCTTCTGCAGACAGGTCAGGAAAGTCCTGACAGACAGCGATGGAGCTGTGTATGCATGCGCACGTGGAATTAGTGTCAGCTATACCAGATGTCACCTCACAAGTGTGCGTGTTTGTTTGCTATCAGGTAGATGACAAGAATGATATAACACTTGAAGATCAACATAGCACTAAAACTCCCACCATCTGCCCGCCAGCAGACAAATATAAACAGTCTTCTCTTACTCTATTTCTTTATCTCCCTGCATCGCTCTACTTTTCTCTCTGTTGTAGCTCTCTGCAGTGCAGCCATCCATCATCATTAGGAGGTGAATATATGACCTGTCTACGCTCTCTCTGTCCCTTTACTCTCTGGAGAGGGGTGAGGGAAGGACAGGAGAGGAGAGGAGGGTAAAGGGGATTGTGTAAGGTGAGGTTTAGGTCATATAAAAAAAAGCGGTGATAAAATAAATATAGAATAAAAGATTGAATGAATAAAAATCTCCCGTCAGTTGCTTTTACTCATGCATTTCAGTATGTGATCACTGTAGATCTCTTTGCCTGAACTGAAAATGACCAGTATCACTAAGCTGAACAAATGTAATGGACACAGTTTCTATAAATTTAGACAAACATTCTGTAAAGAAACACGATTTAAGTTCAGAGGGTGACCATATTGGCAGTCACTGGAGTTATTTGCCAAACTCTGTACTCTAGCAAATTATATTTGTACTATCATGATTCATGGTAAATCAAACGGCGCCAAATGAGAGCGAGACCATGTCATCACTGCAGTCAAACACAATCATAGCAATAAGTCAAAAGCACTCGCATGGGTGGATACGCCGTCTTCTTCATGCTTCCTTTAATATTCCCGAGTGTTTACGGGAACATAGCAACATGTGCAACTTGAGGAAACTCCTGATGAAACAAACCATTTCTAAAATCTGATGGCCGTGCCATATTTAAGAGGCTGAAGGCAAGATTCCCACAAAGCCGCCAGACAAGTTCAACTATTCAGGGACTACAGGTTTGACTTGTTGTTAGATTGTTGGAGAGAACTGGGATTTTTCACTCTCTTGGAAGACGCTGGCATTTTTTTATTAGCACCCAGCCACTGGCTGCATGAGAAATTTCCTTTCCAAGTTCTTACCAACTATTGCTATTCACTACACTAAAACAACATGTGAATTGAAGAGTATGTATTTATTTATGTGGATTGCAGAAGCTCTGCAGCCTTGCAGTAACACCAGTAGCAATATTCAGGTACTGGTACCAGCATTGGTTCAAATTTCAACCATAGTGCGTGTTCACTAAAATGCAAACGACTCGTTGCAGTTGTGCAATAATAACACCACCAAATAAAGTCAAGTATGATATGATTAAAAACTGTTGTCAGTGACCATACAACAATACCTCAAGAACCATAACTCATTCATGTTTTGTTTTCGTGTAGCTGTCTGCAATTTTGCTCAACCAACTGTGGTAGTATTGAACAATCAAGTCAGTGTGCTGCACCAAACACAGGATGGAGTTGATTGATCACTAAAGGAGGACGAAGAATCACAACCAAATATAGAAGAGAGGAACAGGAGGATATGATGGTGAAGGATGGCAACCGCAAAGATGGAGGAGGAAGAGGAGGAGGTGGAGGAGAGTGGAGGGAAGCATACGGATGAGGGGAGGACGATCAGAGGACAAAGTATTGTCTCCTGGTAATATGTAAAAATAACTCTGCTGCTGCTGCTGCTTGGTGGAGGAGCTAACTGGGTCAGAGAATTCCCACAGAGAGAGAGAGACAGGAGAGAGAGGGAGAGGTATCACATTGATTCAGTCTGTGGTATCAGCGTGAAGCAGGAGTCAGTCTCTCTTCACCTCTCAGGCTGTTAAGGATGAGGGGTGTCTCGGTGAACATCCATCCCACATATTTCCACATCCATCCATCTATTCGCCCATCTTTCTAATGGACTGTCCTCCCTTCCTCACCCTCCCACATCTTTCCTCCCCTTTTCCTCCATCTCCGCTTCCTTTGTTTACACCCTCTTCCTTCTACCGCTAATGAACACAGCCTCGACTTTATCACATTTACTCGTGAGCTTTTCTCTCATTCTGCTGCGGAGCACCTCACATGCAATTAACCCCACTCTTGCTCTCCCTCACCCTTCATCGTCTCACTTTTCCCTCACTGTAATCCACTACAAGGGTGAAAACGCAATAAAACTTCAGACCCGGTTATCTATTAACAATACACCATGTAATTAGCCAGAAGCTGAGCAATCTGACACATAGATATTAGTGATAATGAGTCAGAAACTGAGTGATGCCCTTTTAGAAATACTTTTTTCCATTATTGATTCATGTTATTCATGCTTTTTATCCATTCACACCATCCTTGATCAGCAGCACCTCCTCCATCTCTGTCCACACAGTGTCCCATTCCCAAGAGCCAAAGCGTTGCTTTCTCATTGTCTGACTAGCATAACGCAGAATGACATATTATAGCATAAGATGACATAGCATAGCAGGGAACGAAGCACTTTCAGTCTCTATTCGATTGCTCCTTTCTCTGGAGTACTTTGAAAAAGAGACCGGGTATATCTCAGCATAAAACTGTCCTTAGTATTTTCCTAAAGCTTTTTGTCCCATCTCATTACCTGTTGTTTCTCCTCAGCCAAGCATCCCATGTTTTACTGATATTCCCTAATGTTTACTCAGCTGCTGTGTGCTCAGGACTTGGGAATTAACGATTATTTGTTTACTTGATTGGACAAAACCAACAGCTTTCAGTGGCTTTCAATACATCAGCTGCTTGAGATCGACTTGTCATAGTTACCCCTGCACAGTTTTAATCTATGAAATGTAATCTCACACACCGAATATTTCATGGTCTGCTGTGTTTCTGGGTTGTTTCTATTTTTCCAGCCTGCACCGCAGCTATAAGAGTAACCCATAAACCATACGATGTGCTCTGCTCAGCAAGTCTGAGCAGTAATTAAATCTTTATTGATGAAGAATGCTGTAAGCATACCAACTATGTTGCAGACTATTTATCAGGCTACTGTACATATTGCACTAGCTGTAACAGCCGGAGTCATATATCTGCAAGATAAACGAGAGGCGCTCTTTTTTTTTGTGGCAAAGGTACACAATAATGTGCAAAATGCATATGCAAATAACTTCCCGGTAAAGGTCAGTCTATTGCATGGCAATTAAACTCACCTTTACCACCTGGTTCATTGTACTTGTAATTTCTCTGCCAATGCATTTGTCTCTATCAACCATATGTAAAATTATTATGTCTTCACGGTGATACCAAGACGTATTCATGTGTGCACATGCTGGGATAGGGCTAAAATCAACGCAAGGCCTGAATGGATTAACCTGCTGTACTGGCCATGTGCAAAATGGGCAGGGCTGATTCTTGGCTGGATAACCAGGGACAACAGAAATAGCCTAAGCTGACTCCGGCATATGTAATACACTGCAGCAGTCCTGCAGGGCTCTACAGTTTTGCATCTAAAAACCACATGTTGTATTTGTGCTTGTGCAAAAGAAATGGCTACATCCGTTACTGGGGTGTGCATGCGATGCCGATATCTGTGGCGCAGGGTCTAAAGTGTACATTTATCTATACAAATGAGCACAATATCAGACTCAGGGTGTGAGGCCTTTAGAAAGCACAATGTACAGTAGCTACTGAATTTTATATACTGCATGTATCTTTTTGTATGTAAGTAGAAAGATAAAAGATAATATCAATTTCATTCCAACACCTGCATAAATACTCACTGGTTTAAAGGCAAACTGATACAGTAACCTGCTAATGCTTGCTCCCAAAATAAAAAAAATAAAAAAATGTTGTCTGTTTAGAGTCCAATAACCGAAACGTCTGAAGTCCAAAAGCAGTAAAACTATAAAGATGTTTTATGATTGACACAGAGACGGCCTTAAATTCCAACTCACCAACCTGAACCAATTAAAACCGATAAGAGTGCCCCTACACCTCATTCATCATAAAAATCTGACTAGATCTACAAAGAGTGAGAAAACATTATTCTATCCACCACAGCTCCAGCCCCAGTGACGATATACTTTACAGTACACATGAGGCAGTGTGTTTAACCTTATGAGAAAGGGGAACACGCTCTATTTAGCATTGAGATTTATGATAGCAGTGAAATACATTTGTATTGCAATGATTTTCTTCTTTAATCTCAAATATTTTGATGGATGACACATGGTATTTCTCACGTACTAATAGCAGAACCTGATATGATACAGTTTACCATAGCACTAAAGCGTAGTGTAGAATGTGTAGCTAAAAAAAAGCAGGTATCATATGATTAAAATACAGTAATAATCCACCTGCTTCATAAAGAGGGGCAGCCTTTCCCTCCTGCTCTAATAAACACGTTGTTCCACACTGTAAATCTGTCTATAAAATAGGTCAACTTTTATTCAGTTGTGCAAATTAAGACTGCAGGGCACAGCTGAAGTCCTATCGAGTGTCGAGACAGTCTGAATATATAATACGCCTTCCAACTCAGAGTGTCAGAGCAGATCTCATTCTCATGAGGTTTAATTCCATTTAGAAAAACCACACGCCTCTCAAGTTTTGCCGGTTGTTTGTGTTGGTCCATTACAACTGGCAGTAACGCGCCTCGCTTCTTGGCATCAAACAGACAGGTCTCAAAGGAGATGTTTCCAGCAGTCTTGATGGGTGCACAGCTCTGCCCGGTGAGAGAAAGTACTTCAGAGAATCCATTTCCACACTTGGAATTTTGTCTTTACCCCTGACACCTACTGAAAGTCGTTCGCAGCTCCTGTGTTGCGATCTGCATCTTTTTGCCATCATAAAACTGAGGACGGTGGTGCAATACAGAAGAAATAATACCTGGTGTGGCTTTCCGGCTCAATGCAGCATCCACCTGCGTCATCAGTTTTTTTCTCTCGTTTACGGTAAACCAGCTCCTCAATTTCCCTTTTGCATAATGCGAAATGTTGGTTGAATGTCAAGTCATATCACTTTACGAGCTGCGAAGTTTGATACCATGCCTTGATTAGATACCATTAAATAACAAAGCAAATAACTTGAAATGACTATATCTCAAATTACAAACAAACTGTCACACAGTACCAATAGCTGCTCCAAAGAATTTGAACTCTTTCATCAAAACATCCCTTGAAGCATTTTCTCCTGTGACACATCCTTTATTAACATCCCTTTCTAAATAAATAAATGTGGATTTAATAAATGATCACTGACGTTGTCAGATTAATATTCAAACGTAGTCAGTGCACAAACAAAAAAGCTAGCACACATGATTCATCATTGTGAGTGGCTGGTCCAAGAGGCGTTTAATTCAGTGCAGAAACACACTAAAGTTACATAGCACTAACAGTAAGGCTAAGCATCACCAACAGAAACAATTTCTCATGCAATACTGCACAAGATGAAGGAACATTTTTAAAAATTACCAAAACATGACAAATTGTTCTACAAGACACTCGGATACGTTAAAGCTTGTAGCCACAGGCAGAAATCCAGCTGTGCAGGGGCTCCAGTCACATAAAAGTAGTTCTAAGATATCAAGCAGCAAAAGCAATAAAAAACAAAAAAAACAATCATTTCTCTCTTCTCAACGAAACCGATATATTCAGCACCATGGAGAGCAAACATCCCCAACTAAACTTAATATACTACAAAGTTCTATACAGATCAACAGATCAGATCAAAGGTTCTTAAAAAACAGAGGAAGTGATGCCCAAATTAACAGCATAGACCACTTTATGTGGACTCGCCAGCAGCAGCTGCAGATGATACAACTCACAGGGTATCATTACATCACTCTTAGTAACGCAAACCACAAGGGAAAGCCCATAACTGTTAAAACCTCAATACAGTATATTATATGACTTTGGGCAGAGGCGGCATGTTTTTCATAAACATCAACAAGGCACATTTTCTTAGATTAAAGGACTCACTATTGTGGTAGTGGTACTGTTATCATTTCCACTTACAGCTCATTTAAACTTCAGCAGCAATAAAAGCTCCAGAGTGTTTTTTTTGTTTTAGATTTAATCTTAAATTTACTGATAACTGTAAAGCCCAGCAATGACATATCAGACTTCTTTTTTTATCCCCCATAAGCCGAGGCACTGCCTGGTCCTCTTAGCGGAGGCTGGGCGCTTGTTCTTCAGACTGAGCTGGTAACAGAAGGTGACTGAGCCTTTAGTTTTTTCAGGCTTTGCAACTTCCTGCCAAAAGAATCTCATTCTACCAAGATCACGACACGATATCTGCGCGACGTGCCTTTTGGTCTCTTGCGACCAAACAGAAGGGGGGGTGTTGAAGGGTGCTGGTAAACAGCATTCAAGTCTTCTTGAGAAGGTGCCCACTTTATAACCACAATGTCATAACCGCAATTGCTGCAGCTTGCAGTAGTGCACGTGGCTGGTGTGACTAGCGCCGTATAGGCTGTGATGTTTGTTTGCTATAATACGTACGTGCATGGAAACAAAACATTTTATTATGGTTTTTGCCCACCCACTGAATCCACAAATGAGTTTTTTACCTGTCAGTCAGGTCACCTTCACACGCGCATGTAAGACCTAGTGTGTGTTTTTTCTGAGTTTGAGGGTGGTGAGAGAGACCGTTTGTGAGTTGTGGAGGAGTTGTCAGACTGTAGCTGTAATGAGCTGGGGTGAAGTGTCCAACATATAACATTTCTTTATTCCAATGTAAGATGCATCCAACAGTAGCCTGACATTAGTTAGGATGTTGGTGTAAGTATAGTCATAACACTACTTTACAAAGTTTCATTTCTGAGTATTATTATTATTTATTTTTGTAGTAATATCGTGTTCATGTATTTCTTACTCTCACCACCAACACACGAAATGTTTGAGACGCATCCAAACAGACATCGCAGAATGTGGCTATAAGAGAAAGTGGGAAACGAACCAAGCTTAAAATGAGAAGACTAAAAATAGAAATCAGCATCAATTAAACAAAAATAAAAATACATTCCAACCTTGTGACAGATTTAAAGCCCTAAAGGTGGATATTACTTTTAAGAAGACAGTATAAACCTTCTGACTGTCAAGTTAACTTCACAGCACACAAAAGAAAACAAGTTGTATGCTACCGCAGAAGCCAGAAATGAGGATGAATTATTTTGTGACACCAAACACTTTAGACAGATAGAACAAACAGGCAGCGAGATGGTTTATCGATTCCAGCAAATACAAATAGATTTTTGCACATACACACATCTTTCGCTGTCCTGTCCCTTCTTTTTCTTTCACGGCTACGCACAAACACACACACACACATACGTGCACAAAAGGCAGCTGCTTGAATGGTGGCTGCGCGTACACAAGCCAGGCTGATGTGTGTGCTGGAGTGAGACGATGAAAAGATCTCTAGAGAAATATGGTGATGCTTCGCAGCAAGTGCTGTATGTCTGCTCACAAGCATGTGTGAGTGTGTCTGGATGAGTGTGCTGTTCGGCTGCATCCTCTGCTTTTTATCCTGAGCCTCTCAGCAGACACAAAAAACATGGTTGGATACAGCTCAGCACCCCTCAGGCATATAAGTATGAATGTACGCATTGGAGCAATACTTTAGGTTCCAGACTTTATTAAATTGCATTCATAACAATCACATCAACATTTTTGTCAACATTTTTCCCACCAAGTTTTGCATGTTTCAAATCATTAAAGTAGGTCGATGTAGAGTCAATAAGCTTTAACTACCTGAGAACTGAGGCACCGTAATATGCAATATTAGTTTGTCAATACGAAGCAGCCCTACAGAGATCCTGCGTTCTGTTTTGATCCTTGCATGTATGCCAGCGTGGTCTGCCGTGTGTGAAAAAGATAGGGACTAGAACCCCTTAAATCCTACTTTATTAGATAAACAATCTAGCCAGACACGGAAATCTCACATGCCCCACACAGCATCTCCCTGATAATCTCCATTACCAATTACGGGGTGATACGCCACAGCTTAACATGAAAGCAGCAATTAATCTGCTAACACCGGTCAGTGGGTCATTATGGTAGACAGAGAAAATATTGCTCGCAGGCACGCACATATATTCACCAAGCAGACATGTCACAACAGCTCTTATTATTTTTATTTTTTTATTTATTTTTTTATAATTGAGCTATAATTTTTCTTTCATTTGTCTAGAAAAGCAATTCAGATGTAGTTGACGCTCTCTTTGTACAATCTATTGACTGGGTTGTCTACAAAAGTGATGCAGAACTTAAAAGTGGTCCCATCACTTCTTCCCCTCTCACAGCGGCACTAATACATGCTCTAAATCGGTCAAATCGCGGCAGGCTTGTCGCTCTTTATGACAAGGTTCCAGATCCCGTACGCCTCCAATCAATAAGCCTGAAAGTGTTATATTTATATACAGCACAGACTTTTATTTCTTTTTTATTTAAAGCTCAGTGAACAACCAGACACACTCCAATTCTCCACGTCCTGACCTCACACAGATTCAGACAATATTTAATTTCTGTGACAGTCAAAAGAACAAATTCTTTTCATCATCCTCAATCCAACCTGTCTCCTTTATAACGTTCAGTCTTTTTTAGGCAGCTAGAAACCCACAAAAAGAAGTGGTAGTATCTTTCATGTTTGTTGTTGATGAGGTTAGCCAGTGACATTCAAGTAGGTCATGCTAATATATGAATAAGAGAGTTAATGACTTAGTGATGAAGGAAGCTCAAATACAGATCACATTGAGATTTTGTAATGCAGCTCTTCAGTCTATATTAACAGCAAATAATATCCTTTTGGTATCACCGTTTGTGATTTATTTTTTTAAGTTTAGGAGGAAAAAAATTCAAGAACAAAGCTGACAATGTAATCTTAAAAGCAAGCAAAAAGTCTAAGACTTTTGTACGACATGACACATCAAAAATGTTGCTCCGTGAAGTATAAAATGTATTATTCAGGCTTTATTTTAACTTTCCTAGAACAAAGCATTAATAAAATTTCAGCCAAAAAGCGAAAATGCACTTTTTGGGCGAAAATTTATTGCAGAAACGACGTGGACGAAACAGGATGTTGTGATGATGCAAGCAACAACCGCAGCAATTTTTGGTGCAACCCTACTAAAACAGTCATCAGACTAAATGATCACAAATATAATCATTTGTCAAGCACTAGTGCCCAGTCTGGAGCGTATCCCAGTATACCTGGTCTGCCGGTGCTTGATTGAGCAATTAGATGTGAGTGCCTTGCTCTATGGCACTTAAACACGGAGCTGATTAGACCACATTTTGGAACCATACTGGGATTTCAACTGGGACCTTTCCAGCCTTCCTCAAAACATGGTCTGCTTGGTTTGAATAAATAGCTCTATCTTCCTGGAAGCCAGAATGAGGGCAAGCTATGGTTTCCCTGATCTAAGCTCTTTTTGACACAGTAAGCAGAGCTGGGACATGAGAGGAAAGAGATAGGGGAGGGTGGTGTGTTCTGTAGTTGTGTGTGCGCGTGTGTGTGTGTGGAGGGGGTGTGTGCATGGGCATGGATGTGTGCGCATATTTCAGTGAGTGAGGGAGGATATGAAACAGTGAAAGAGCTCGGCTAGAGTCTGCGTAAATGGGTTAGCAACATGTGTACGCTATGGGTGTTAGTGGCTGCTGCCGGTGTGTGCACGTGTGAGTGAGCAACTGTGTTGTAAGGGAGAGCAGACAGTGAGTGATGGAGCAGCTGGCCCCCCATATCATACTGTCAAAGCTGAGACTTTCTCTTTACCCAATCCATTCACTCCTCTAGTCTGGATTATTATAATAGTCCATCCACATTTTTTTTATTACTCATTAGATCCCTTGTTTGAGAGACAATTTGATTATTCTATTCACAAAGAACAATATTTGATTTGCACTGGAGCTGTCCTCAGCTGTAACGCCTAATCATATTGTCTTCTCTGGTTGATCTTATTTCCGTGGTCACCGTCTATTGCCTTTACTTTGTTGCCACATTAATAATCTTGAACACATGGTATCCTCATTCTGTAAATGATGCATAAGGGCTGTAAAAGTAAGTGATGAGTTAATGCACTTTAACAAACCCACTAATTGAATAAGAAGACCCGTTCCTAATTTCCCTAACCCACATTTACCGCCATAATCTCCTTCTTGGTACATCTATGATCTCATCAGCAAGTAAATATGGACTTCCGAAAGCCTCCTTGTTTATATACTCCTTGACTCAACGAGACAACACAATGTTTCTCAAATGGCAGAGCATCACGACATCTCAGATTTTGTCCAAAGACAAGACTATACATGTCTTGTACATGGTGAGAATGTGTAATCACGTAGGAACGCGTGTGACATTTATCTCTTTGTTTTGAAGTCTGGATTACGCTGCTTACACTGTCAGTATAAAAAAAAGACGGATTCATTTCAATTTGAAGACCAGAGAGTGCTTGAGCAAAATTCATTTCACGGATAGCGATATTGTAAATAGTACACACAAAAACCTGTTACCAATGGAATATGTGAAATATCAGGTCTTTATGGACAATCAGTTCCTCATGCCAAGTAGTATCCTATTTGAATATTTCAAAATCATAACGCAGACACAACAAGCAACGTCTTTGGAAAAGTACTAATTCTGTAGGTCCCCCAACACGTCTTGTGCTGAAGGCAGCTTTTGTTTCTTTGTATGGCGGCCACACAAGGGCAAAGTTCAAGTTAACAGTGACTTTAAAATTCAATCCCCAAACAGGTTCAGTGTTTGTGTGGAGTGGTGCAAGCTGTGGTGCAGGAAACCTTACATGGCCATCCCTCGCACTCTCTGCCCGACTGTCTTTCTTTGTTTCTCCGTCTCTCGGCTTTGTCTCCCCCTTTCTCTCCCTCGCTCGCATCTTGTGTCTCTGTCACTCTGACCTATTCCTGGATTCCACACTGAGGTGAAAGGAAACAGGAATGGCTGCGATGGCTGTTAGCAGCAGCACCATTTTTTTTTTCTATGAAGAACCATTCTTCCTTTTGTAAGACACATAGTCAATATTCCTGTGTTGGTGGCTTTGTTCTGTTGCCAGTTGGGAAGATATCGCTCTACCAAACATGTTTGTCTGACTAAAGCCATTCTTTTTCCTGCAGATGAAATGCAGGAGGAGCGTGTGTCTGCATGGCAAACAACACAGCTGAAAATCTGATAATGGTCAGCTGGATGGATCGGAGTCAGATGGGTCCTGCATGTGTGGGCATATTCAAAACAGCAGCAGCACTCTCTCACTATCTGCCCTTTGCAAAGTCTCTCCTGCACCACAGCACCACTGGGACTCTCCCCAACTCCCTGTTGTGCTTACTGGAACCTCAGCAGCCAGTTTCCATATCAGCCAATTAGGAAAGCTTTTACTAAAGCTCTAGCCAATTGGATTAGTGCTACATTTCCTTGCCAGATGAGACTCTAAATGTGCTGCTGTATGCTAGAATCTGAGAACTAGTGGGCAGACTCCTTTTTCACTGATAGGCACCGGCCACCAATACTGCGCGCTGCAGAGGCAGCGGCGAGAAACGAAACATCCCGTGACAGTACTGTCTCTCCTCTGCTACTGAGTTTGTGTTACAGAGACTCTAAACTGTTTAAACCGAGAACATAACATAAGGCAAACCAGAACCAAGGCATACATAAAACAGACGCAAGGAGATAAACCATAGAGGTGACAGCACACATAGAAGGAGAAGGGGCAAACAAGAGAGAACAAAACACAGACCAGATGTTTTAATCTGTAAAATGAAACTGTTACTCTCCCTGCAGTTTCCTCTTTTCATCCCACTGAACATTTTTTGGGGACTTGTTCTATTACTCATCACAACCGCGGGTATACTCTAAAACTAATCTGTCATTTCTGATTTTATGAGCAAAACATACTGGGCTTGTCTCGGAAACCAAGAAAATAGTGATTGTTTACAGAATGTGTGGACCATATTAATGTACCTGACAAAGCCATGGCTTTCTGGTTTGTGGCTGATATTAAATTGTCACCCTGCAGTGTCTGTGTTTGTATTTGTTGTGCATGCTCAGAGTACCTAGTGTCGCCAGTTCTCTATGTGTCCTTAATCTCAGTATCTGGCCCCAAGTACAGTAAGTTCCATTAGTGGAAATTAAATCCATTTCAAATCCATTGAAGCAATCCAAATCCACTGGGTGTGCTTCAATCACCTGCCAAATACCAGGAAAATCAAACAGCAAAGGCTAAATACTGAATGGTCCTACTTTATATCAAAAACTGCCTCTAAACCCAATCGGTTTGGGATTTAGACAAGATAGAACAAAGTCAGTGGAAATACGTTTTGAGTTTATTGTTTGAACCCTTCTCAATTCAGGACTGTGCAAGATCTACTTTAGTGAAAATGATAACTGAGGTAAGCCTAAGTCCGGAGACAGAGATTTAAATCTATGTTTTATCTTCCTTTCATCATCCAAAATGATGTAAGGAATCTGAAAGAAATAGAAGATGAAAGAGAGAATGAGAAAAGTGAATTACATAAGTCAATGAAAAATAAACAATGGTGGGCGGAAAGGAATGTCAATGATCGGACCAAAGGAAAGATTCAAAAAATGATTCACCATATACCTTTTTTATACCAAGAAAGAAAGAGAAACTGGAACAGACAAGGACACATTGCGTGTAGTGCCCATACAGCCCCAGCTCCCTCTCTCCATCCTTCTCATCCCTTTGCCTCGTCAAAACTGATTGAGAGTTCTCTATCACATCAGTGCTCATGGGAAAGAGGCTGTGAAGGTGCTCAGTCAAGTATACAGGCACAATATACACACGCTCGCTCTGCTCGTTTATAGGCCGCCACTGAACATTTGCACTTCACTGACAAAAATACATACTGATGAAGAACCAAACACACCACAAGTAAGGGTGCAATAACCCCATCGCTCCCTCTCCCCAGTGCACTCGCAAAGTCTGCTGTACGCAGCACAAGCAGAACATTGTGCGACAGTAACAGGCAACAAGTAAAGGGCTGTGTTTCCACTCAATAAATCAACTATATCTAGGCTAGCAAAGCAAGAGCAAGGGAACTGAAACAAAGGCACCCTACATTTTCACCTAACTGGGGCAGGTGTGACAGGGTGCGTCGGGAGGGGCAGCTCCTGCACATGAAATTAGGGTGGAGCAGGGTGGAGCACACAAAAATAACCTAAAGGCAACAGGCCATTAGTCGAGCCTGGCGACCACCGGGCACAAAGGCAGCGATAAACCAGCACGAACCAATGAGAACCAGTGGGCCGCAGCAGCAGAGCAAATACAGCTCAATTAAGCAGTCAGTCAAAACAGAAGGGCAGTCTCCGGGCGTCAACTTGAGAAGGTGGAAGTTGCACTTCTGCATGGCACTGTGTGTGGTAGGTGTGAAGCCAGCTTGTTTTGTTATTGTAGAAAAAAAGAAAAGAAAGAAAAGATGTGGGAGGTGTGCGTTCATACATAGCACGGGTTTAGGTATGCCAACAAGCTGGTTCAGCAAGAAGAGACGGCAGTTCAGCATTTCTTCTTCTCATGCGCACGCGCACGTGCACGCGCACATAAAATACAGAAGGTAACGTCGAACCTCGATGATGAACCACTGACTTTCAATAAGGTAGTTTTGGTTCCCTAAAACGGTGCTAAGGGGAACGGGAAAAACAAACAAACAAACTCTGAAGCAAACAATAAAAGAGCGGAAATAAATACTTGCGACATTTTTTATTAGCAGGAGTTGGAAAAAAAAAATTAAGACTAAAAAAAAGTCCTCAGTACTGCTGATAGATTAAGTCGCCGTGTTCATAGTGCGGAAGTGGGCTATTAGACACCTGCTGTAGGCTATAAGATGAGCTACGAACCGCCACCTCTGCTTTCCTCGGTGTTTACTTCAGAGCACAATTCAGTTCGACAACAAAACACATTCCCCAAACACTGACTGAAAACACCGTGGACTCAGAAAATTAGTAAAGTTCACCACGTGCACGGTTCCTCTTTTCTTTTTTTCTCCTTTTTTCCCCCCGTAGCGAAAGCAAAAAATAAACAATAAACAGCTTAAAACGATTTTAATGTTGCTAAACTTTCAACCACCGCGACTATGTGACAAAGAAACTCTACTATGCGTCTCTCCCTCGGGATGAGACGGTAACCATTCATGCAAAAGCCACCATTAAATACAGGAGAGGGGGGGAAACACAGCCTGAAAGAAAATATCAACCAACTTACGCTGTTGGCCGTTAGCTGCTCGGGACTCCGTCACTGACACCGAAACATAGAAAATCCAAACAAGCGGGGAGGAAAATCGCTGAATCCGTGAAAGGAGAGAGCCGATCTGATCTGAGCTGTCAGCGTCCGGCCGCAACGAGGAGAAGTCACAGACTGTGAGCGCCTTGACAACCGGGGCAGCGAGCGTGAGCCCAGAGCCGCCTGCTGGTCTCTCCTGTCTCGCACGAGACAAGAGAGAGCGCGAGCGAGAGAGAAGAGAGAGAGAGGGGGGAGAAATCCCTAGAGATGAATGGAGCGACTGCGCATGCGCGGACGGAGTCGACCCATTCCGGTGGAGTAAGGTTGTGTACGGACTATGGGCTGCAAAAAGACAAGTGCACAAGTGCTGCATTCATGTACCCACTTTACAGTTCATCAGGTACACTAGCAAAAATGAAAGTAGTAGGATATATTGTGTTGCACCCTCATTTTTTTTTGTGCAAACACAATTTTAGGGGGCTAGGCTAAATAACAGCTTACATTTAATTCAGTCCTCAAACTACATCCCCCAAAATGATCATACAGTTCAATTACAACCTTTGATTTGTTGTTGCAACACAGATTTAACAGCATATCAGTATTAATTTTTACTAGTGCACCTAAGGAGTGTACTCATTACTGGGAGTGTATAAGGTGATGTAAACAGCTGCTTGTCTGCGGTCTCTTATTTAGGCAGTAGGCTATAGTTAATGCAGTTAGTCTGTCATAATTTGTCCGATTCATCCATTAATAGTTAAATACAAGGCTACAATAACTCAACATATAATAAATAATAATGAGTCTCTGATGCGTTCCCAAAATCACAGGTGACATACCACAATTTCTGTTTTATCCGATTAACAAATCAATCAAAAATCAAGTGGTTCGATTCATGTGACTATTTATCAAATAATAGTTTTTTTTCCCCATCCAAATAAAAGACAACAGCAATAACAGCACATGCTTAGTGACAGTTAGTCGACTACCGTAAAGTCGAACAGATTTTTCAGCACGGCATGTGACTTTCTTTGCGAAAACAATGGCAAATGGGCAAATCAGGATTAGAAAGAGCACAGGAGCAGCTTATATCACGCGGACTCTCTGTTCATCTAAGAGAAGCATTACTCTCCCCCAGACAGTCTTATAAATAATTCAGCAATAAAAAGCTTGCCTCTGCTCCCCTGGCTGCATGCAGCAGCGAACGCCTCTGACGCGCCCCCGTACGGTGTCCAAATCTATGCGCCACCAATTAAAACAAATCTCGAGCAGAATAAAGTTCAATCAACATTCTTGTTTCGAAAACGGCCGTGGCCGGTCAGACAGATCAGCCGGGGGATTACGAGGCTTCTGTCAACTATCAATAGCCTCGTGTGAGACAAGAGGGGGAGAGAGGAAAGAGGGGAAGGCTGGAGGGAGGGAGGGAGAGTGGAAGGAAGGGAGGGAGGGGAGGGGAGGGAGGGAGGGGAGGGGAGGGGAGGGGTGCGTTTCAATGCGCAGACGGTGCAGAGCAACCAGCCTGTGATGCTGTTTGTCCTGTCCGCGGATCGGAGGAGAGCAGTGGAGTCCTCCACATTTTAATCCAAAAAAACAGAGCTGTCCCGGAGCCCCGCGTCTGCCGCATGCGCGAATGAGCCGGTGAGAAGAAGGAGTGGAGGCAGGAATAAAGAAAGAAAAAGAAAGTGTCATGCCAGAGGAAAAGAGAGCGATTTACCTGCGCACCGCTCCCGTTCAGTCTGCCGCTATTACTTCCCACACGGTGTGTCTTTCGGGGCTGCCGCTAACTCCGAGCTGCTCGCCGCTGAACGGGAATTTAGACGACGGGATTTGTTCACGTGGCCACGCTCGGTGCTCCTAATTGGCGGAGCGGCTCGGGCTGCTGCTCGCTCGCACCTGTACGGTGAGCGGTGCAGCGGTGCAGGACGGGAGGGGGTGGGGGGCTCAAGACAGGAGATAACAGATCAGTGTGCGATAAAATAAATCTCTCACCTTTATTTATTTGTTTATTTATTTATTTTGTCATTTTCATAGCCCAATCAGGTACATAACACTACAAAGATTCACTATTAGTCTCCAGGCTTGTTGCTGCTATTACACATTGTGATAAAACCATAGATGGTTTGATGGAATCATTTCCTGCTCATTTAACAACATTCACTTCTTGTTAGACATCTTTCAGTCGATTTCCTTTTCCCTCTTTTGAATGACCAATAGGCTATGCACCCATAAGCATCGAATGCATCCCCAAAACTGCACTTCACACTAAATGCAGCGGCGATAATATCATTAATTCACTTGATTTGCTGTAGTGCGTGCCTCTCTTCAGCCCAGGGGCCCGTTTCTGGCACGGCCACACACAAATACACAAAACACACACGCGCCCAGAGCCCATTTAAACGGATGTTTTAAATAGTTTGTTTGGAGTTGTGGCTCGTAAACAAGGCAAACCTCAGAATATAGCCAAACCTCAGCTGAATACACACAAGCAAGCGTACACATACACACACATCCTCACACAATTATTCATCTACCTACTGAGGCCACGGCATAGTAGCAGTCAATGGTGCGGGAGTATTTTTAGATTTCATGTGGGTTGCAGATGCTGCTCTACTTAGCCAGGTCACGGCAAACAGAAAAGTGCTTTCATCGTAACATCCTATGGCCTTTGACGTCCCCTCAGATCATATCAGTGTTGGCCTTTCTGCATTTACCGTCAGTGTTTTTTTAAAAAGAGCCAACTGCGTTTTGTTATATCCCCACCTTCGCTGTAGCGCACTTGTCTGAATGTGACGATGAATCGAGTAAAAACACAAACTCTCTTCTCTCCTCTGATGTCAGATTAGACCCTCGACTGGCCTCTAGGCCGTTGGCAACGATGTCTTCCCCTACTCAGTTTTGGCCTGAATTAAAAGCATGTTGGGGGCTTTTTTAGGGCAACTTAGGGCATCCATAATTTACTCTGGGAAGTCTGGCACAGTTGCAGCACCAGATAATTTGCTGCGAATCATCTTGCAAGTTTGTAAATACATCTTCAAGATGTTTCACATTCGAGCCGCAGAAAGCGAACATATGCTGCGCCTTGATGTAGGTTAGCTGTTGCAGCATAAGCCTTAGCGCTACTCATGTTCCCAGACTGGAGGGGTTCCCTTGGTTTTTAGAGTCAGGGGGTGGAGGGTTATTATCTAGGAGAACAAAAGCTGAAGAACAGAGAGCAGAGCAGTCTTCCCCTCCTCCTGTTTCCCTCTATCCCTTCCTTCATCCGCCCCCATCATCTCCTCACCCCCCCTCCACACACCGGCACAAACGCCTGCCATCTGACACCCCTCTAAGGAGCTCTTTTTTAGAGATGTCTTCTAAAACACACACACACACAACACACACACGCAGGCATTGTTGGGAGCTGCGAGGATGAGCTTCTATGTTCTCAGTCCAAGGAAGGAAGTGGGCCAAACGGCGTAGAGAGAAACAGACGGAAGGACAGACAGACACCCTTTCCGTGCGTTAATCAGGCCCCCGTGCACACCAACAAGAAAAAAAAAAAAAAAAAAAAGAGGGAGAGGCAGAAGGAGTGAGAGGGACTTTCTGTTGGTGGACCACTCAGTGAAGGTCGCAGCGTGTGTGCATCAACCGTTGGTCATTTGGTGTGATGCCACTTGGCCGTCTGACCACAAGCAGGACACGGGGAGTGGTGTGCGTGCTCGAGGATCCTTGCTGGGCCGGACAGAACTTCGACGGGCAGCAGATGGTGGTGTCAGCGTGGGATGGACACAAGAGCAAGGTGGACTCTCACACATGGATGAACACAGGCTGCCCTGCCCGTGGTGAGACAGCCAGGGTTGCCATGAAGAATTTGAATAAATACTCCACAACCCTTGGTAATTCTTAACAAACGCGCAGGGTTTTTTACCCGTCTTGCTTTTCCACTCGTCCATTTCCGCCATTCTTATTAGCGCTGCTGATTTATGCAGACCACGGTTGTCATTTCTTTTCTAATTAAAAAGTTTCCTTGCAGTATTGCCGAGGAGATGACATGCCACTGTCAACAAAGGAACAATCAATCTGTCTGAATATCTACAAATGAGCCCTGTGACTGACATTCAGCACAGTGCTGGCGTTAAACAGGTGACGGGAAGTCTCTGTCTCCGCCTAATGTGTTTAAACATTAACACTTAAATAAGACCGTATGAAATCTATAACACACACAAGCACAAACATACAAATGCCCAGGCACACACACTTCCACGGGGCTGTGGTTGAGCAGCTGTCTTGGGAGTGGAGGACATCTCTATTGTTGTGGTGTGATGGATGAGAGGGGAGCCTTAAATGCAACACTATAGACGGAGGGGAGGGGAAATTTCCTGCGCACCCACGCTGTGTACCTTCCTTTCCGCAGTCGACATTAAAACTGTGGGGTTTTTTTGACATGGACGTCCTTCCTCTGTGTCCTTTTCCATCTCATGAAAGGTGAGGACAAAAGCTGTCAAATTATGATCTCACAGAATGAGCAGATGATGACATGACACCTCCACAATACTGGTATTGTATGAAGGAGATGGATTTGCTTTTAAAGCATGTATTTATGTACTTTGGGCGGGTTGCTTTGTATCTAGCATTAGATCAGTAACTAATTGGTACATCATTCGCTTCCCCCACACAACTCTAGCTATCTTTATCAGGACATTCTTCAACAGAAAACATTCCCCCGAGAACCTCCCTCTAACCTCAATAATAACAACCGAATACCCGTGTCCAAAATATTCTAAAATCTAACACTAAAGTCAACCCATTTAACCTTCAAATAGCCCTTTGAACATGTGTGAATTGCCTCACTTTCCCAAAACGGCTCGAACTAGAACCAGCTTTTGCATACGAGCCATAAAAGACAAACACACATGCAAATGTAGGGGGGGAGGGGGAATTATGCGTGAGCATCTGTTGTCAGTGAGAGGTGACGGTAAGGTGAGAACACGCTGTAGCCCACACCCAAAACTTGACACAAATAACCAATAAAGACACACACGCATGCACATACGCACATACACAGACCAACACTTTCACACACACACACACACACACACAGCCAGTGGTGTTGTGTGCAGCTGAAGCCTTTGGCTGTCAGACTTGATCTCAGTCTCTCAGTACCTGTGGTGACAACATGACATACACACTCATCAAAGGGCGGATATTCTCTTTTGTTTTTCATGATACTCCAGGACCTCCTTTCCAAAACAACACAACAGTAAATTTTCCATTCCACATCCATAACGGAAAAGGTCACCCAATGGAATTTACCTAACATATAAAATTGTCATCAAAGTTGGAACGACAGCTTCACACCATCAATTATAAGTGCATCCAACGACATGTTGGATGCCCTCCCGCCCCAACTTAACTGCTTAGTTCGGCTGGAACCGTTTCATTCCAGCTTTCACATACAGATCAAAAATCATCAAGGCATCCGGCAAAGGTAGTAGCTTGCTAATCAGCCTGAAATGCCATTTCATAAGTCTCGTATTATTTAACTGATTACCCCAAGGGATAACTCTGAACTAAAACCTATACAGAATAAAGTGTTTGATCAAATCAGACTGGCCTCTTGAATGTTTTCCCTTTTTAAACAGTCCCCAGTCCTTACTAAAGCAGTTCATATATTGCCTTTGAACTGACTGTCATCTGACATTGGCGTTCATTTGACTAGACTTGAATTTATTTAGATTTTTTAAATTACTCTTCTTGCTCTTAATAGTTCTTCAGTTCTCTTTTTGAAGAACTATACTTTGGATATTTTAAGAGGCCAACTGTACCAATTTTTTTGTGACAGTGTAAATTAAATGAATAAAAGAATAAAAATGAGACAAAAGCTAACCTCGGGTCAAAATGGTAAAGCAGAAATCCTTTACAATGGTTCTGACAAATACTGTCCCATAAACCAACATGCCATGCTCAATGCCTTGCAAATGAAAAACATTAACAAGGGCCAGTGTAGATTAGTTTGTTAGTTTAGTCCCAGTGATTAGTTCACTGATGGTATATTTGCATTCGCTTAACCTGGTTGCCTATTGATGCTTGCCAACAACATGAAGGCAACAACAACAAAGATGCACAGATGCAATATTATTTCAGATGGATTTTAACTGAGCACACACATATGAAGTATGAACGACCATTTGCAGAGGAGTATTTGTACCCTTGTCACCACATGAGTGACATGCAGATGCAGTTTTCGGCAAAGATCAGATTATTAAACCCCAGGTATGTGTCAGATGCTTCCAGAGCCCTGCAGGTGCTCACATACACACATACATTAATACACAAAGGGTCGGGAGATTTCAGACGTTGAAACACACACACACGCACACACACACACACACACACACACACACACACACACACACACACACACACACGCACACACACACACACACACACGCACACAAGTGAAGTGAACAGACTTCTGACTGTTGGCTTGATGATGCAAAGCTGTGAAACCGGCAATGTGTGCGTTTGTCACTGATATTGTGTCAGGCTCAAGTGTAAAAGGGACATTAAGATCGTATCAAAAATGAATGTTAAGGCACTCAAAAAGTATCCAACACTATGGAGAGAATGTGCAAAACTAATATCTGTATGCTCACCATGCTGTAGTACCACTTCCCGCCACAAGATGTGATAGTGAATCAAAGTAACAGTAATGTGAGGAAGAAGAAGTAGTGTTGCTCAGAGGGCGGATTTTTCCTTCAATGTCTATAATTAATGCGTTTTATCCAGCTAATCTCGATGCAGGTTGGTTGTTGGATAATTTCTATGTTGACAAAAACCATTTAGGATTTAAGATTATTACAGAACCGACATTTTCCATATTCCTGTCAACAATGAGTAGTTTTATACGCAATCCTTCCTTACCCTTTTTCTACACGGGTTTAACTAGCCTAGTATTTAGACACATTTGTAGGCTAAATCAATGAAAAGCATCTCAGTGCTATTTAACAGAAGCAACAGTGACCTCATCTGGAGAGGGATTTTTACAAATTAAAATACATAAAAATGCGCTAAATTCACTTAATCATGTAAATCATGTGCTTGATTGTGTTTCATACATCATATAACAAACATGTAAATGTCTAACATCAGATGTCAATCCACAATAATCCTAGGAACTTGCTATCTGAAGCAGTTGCTTCAGATAGCAATTGTGTGGTAGCTAGAGGGGGTGTTCTTGCACACCTTCTTCAGTGGGGCCCTCTATAGCTACTGCATCATTGTCTAGTTAAGAGGAGCCTTACTGAATAGATGCTTTTCAAAACGTGATAAATATAAGTAGCCATCAGGGCTCCCTTGTTTTTTTTTGTTTGTTTTTTTTTTTTTAGGTGGGGGGGCAGCAAACATTTGCCAGGGTTGCCTCTCCAGACAGTGATCCTCTGCTTACATGGCATCTCATCAAATTTACAATGGCTTTACACTTGAGTACCCACTGTGAGTTTGCCACGGAGAGAAAACAAAACAAGAAAGCCAGAGAGGCGGCGGTGCACAGAGGAGGGAACACCGAGCAGCCACTTCTAATTGCCGTATTGATCTTGACCTTGTCAGATATTGGTTTCTTGAGATCAGTGAGGTACATCAATCTAGCTAGTCCAATGTTTACGCCATGTGCTCCATCATCTCTTTCCAAACACCTGCCCGTTCGCCCGTTCCCCCATCCTACTGAACACCACTATGCTTTCATCTTCCCCCATGTTTGCATCCATCCACACAAATCCTTCCTCTTGAGATTCAAGACTTCAAGCCCGTGTTCATGCAGGACTTCAAAAGGTGGAGAAGGAAGATGAGATCCACCAGGGAAGAGAAAGAGAGACACTCATAGACTGTCTCCCATATCTAAACTAGATTTTCGATGAATATACAACCACCATTTTTTTGCAATTGATTTGTAAAGCTTTGTTTTTGCTTCAGCCGTGATAAAAAAGAATAATATATAGCCACTTAATGCAAATTACTACTGATTAAAAAAAAAATTGTGGGCATGATTTAGGAAAGGGATAATCATCTGACGTGTGATTGTGTTAAAAAAAAGTTTATGTGAAAATACTGTGTGTAATAGCAGACTATGCGACAAAGAAAAACCTTGCATCATTTTTTATTTTTTTCCTGTGCTTGCATGTGTGCGTGCACGCCTGTGTCCTTCTCAATCCTTCCATCTGTTGAGAAATAACAGACCTTATATTAGAACAGGCTGAACCAAACTATGTTCCAATAACTGCAGAGACAAAGTCTGTGCATGAGTCAAATATTTTGTTTAGTGGCTCCCTTACTCACTCTGCACTCTCTGAACAGGTGCATTCTTTTTGCATAGTTTCAGTCCCCACAATTAAGCACAATCCAGCGCTTCTTACATGCCCATTATGCTGTATGCTTTGTTTAATATCCCTATATAACTATTCTCATTTTAATGAGATCGCTTAATTTAAATGCTGCAATCTTGTTTTTTTTTAAATGTTAATTTAGGCTGGGAAAAAAAATGTAAGTAGTGACTTGACTCATCAGGTCTTACTCACAGTATGTGATCGAGAATGTGATTTAATTTGTTGCCAGAGATTACAAGTCTGACTTTGTGTTGGTGTCTCCATAAGCAAACAGAACAAGTGAATCTTCCAAAGTAAATTTTAATGTTTGCAAAATACTACGTAGAGGAATTTCCTGACACATTTTTGTGTTTGCGGTGCTCTATTTCAGGAAGTCACACCTGATTTCAATTTAAACTTTACAGCAAAAGCAACAAACAATGAAATCTTACTGCTGCACCAAGGCTCTAATTCTGTGCTGTATGACGTTAACAAGAGTCCTTTTTATGTCTCTTTATTGCTTACATCTGCATTCAGAATTTAATTGTATCACCGTATACTGTTCATAGAGTATATGAATGTCTCCGGCTTGGGCCTCATGCACGTGCCTGACGCTGAATTCATTAGCGAAACAGATGGCTCATGGTTTCACTGCAGCTAAACCAAACGAAAGCTGCACTTCGTAGGATTCAGTGTTGCTAACTGTTATGGGGAAGATATCTTCTCAACTGAAACAATGACTGTTCGGCACAGACCCGCTTGTGAGGCCAACTGTGTCAGATGGCGGTTTAGCAGAACATACACATGTTGGTACCGCATGCATTCGGCGTGTAACGCTGTGTGTGAGGCGATGCCTTCATAAACAAACAAACCCAAAAAACAATCCAGGATTTGAAACACATAGTATTCTATTCTTGCCATGCAATTACACACTTAGCGTGGTGACTTTATCATGACTAAAACGATGTACTATTATTACACAATCTGCCACCAGGTGTGACAACAAGTATTTTTTACAATGAAGTGTGTCTACTCATCTAACTTTTATAGATTAGGATTTATACAAAACATGATCACCTTGTGATATTTGATGGGCCCTTTATCAGCTGCAATATTAGCAATAATGCTTCTTATTGATCAGAATTGTTCTTATTAAATTATTAATAATACTGCTTAATCTTAAAAGCTTCAGTAAGTATAAGTTTGTTTCCATGTATACTGTTATACTGATGGTTATTCTGAATACTATGCTATTGTGATATCATTCTAGCCACCAAGTCCACATGTCTCTGTGCATACACCTACGTATGTCATTGTACATTATGTAAACACAATGTCTGAGAACTGGCGTCTCTATAGGTGTGTATTTTAGAGCAGAATATTAAGAACAATGGAAATCCTCGGGATTAAGATCCAGCTGAGCTATGTATGACTGGCACCTCTCTGTTTGTACTACATTCTGTCACTCTCGCCCTTTCTCCTTCTATTTTTTCTCTTCCTGTCTCAGAACCTCTCCATGAAAAACATTAGCTCACTTTTTTTTTTCTGCCCTCGCCGTTCACTAATGGGGGGCTCAGCCTCTGGATTCTGGATACTAGGATGAAAATGAGTCTAGGATATTTACATCTTTGGGACTAAGCCACTCTTAATGCGTCCCGGGCCCTTAATCGTCTTCTTTTATTTATGAGCCTGGCATGTTGGGTTTAAAGGCGTTAATTACAGTTCAGTTTTAGAGAGGCAGCTGTCTGGAGAACACACAGCACAGGGAGATATGTGTATGTGTGTGTGGGTGTGTGTGTGTGTGTGTGTGTGTGTGCTCGATACACAGAGACGCTCACGCTTTCGTAGTACTTTTCATTATAACACTGCCACTGATAAAAGAATTTCATTTCCTTCGGGGGATAGTTTATTACAGACAAACCTCACTTAATGGACCTTTTTGTCAGGTTAGTTTTTTAATTTAACAAAAATGGACGGCACATTACACCTGGAGTGAATTATATTGAGTTTATGCTCATTGTAAGATATAAAATTGAGTTTATATTCGACCCAACTATTGACAAAAGAGACATATAAACTGAAACTGTCTAGCAAAAATGAAGGCCGATGAACACAGGAAACACAGGTGGTCAAAAAATAACCCAAAACTTAAGGCTCATTTATAGTACGCGTGTCACCAACACACGTAGCTTACGCTGGTGAGGTCTCTATAATTAACTCTGTAAAAACGCCACCCAGAGATTAGTCAGAGCTGTGATTTTTTTTGTCAGTCCAGTTCATTTTTGTTTCTGCTTCCTGCTTCACTTACAACAATGGCGACTGAAACTTTCACTGAAATTTTGCACAAGAAGACTCATACAAATGTTTGTATCTCTGAACCGCCTAAGTAAACGTGTCCTCCTTGAAGGAAAGAAGGAAGCAGTAGGAAATACTGAATCGGAAACACGCTACTACCGCCGTGGCACATAGTTACATTTCTGGGGAGGTGCATGTCAGACATTGGGCATTAGCATCTAATTGATGCAGAAGCATAAAACATGCATTAGCTTAGTGGTTAGAGATGCTAATTTGGGAGTGTACTGTCTCTTGTTCAAATCCCCTCAGCGTCCATGGCTGAGGTGCTTTGAGCAAACCAAACCACCCCCAAAATCGTTCCAAATGTGTTCACAATAGACAAGGTATGCGTACAAATGGATGAATTAAACGGATGACTGGGAATCTTCACAAACATTACTGGCTTATGAAATCGCGTACATCACTGTTCCCTGCACTGCTGCTAAGTGGCCCCCTCTGAATGCATTGTCTGTGTCTAATGCAGGAGCGCTGCATGCTCTCTGTTCTCTGCCAGGTCACTCTTGAAAAAGAGCTATTTATCTCAATGAGGCATTTACCCGATTAAATAAAGGATATAATAAACTCAGACACAGTGCGCGTAGCCACGTGCGTTCTGGCCACACACTGGTGCAGATCTTTCAAAAAGGTCATGCTGTCGTTTGTTTTAGTCCTTTTGTTTCACAGGACTGCACCACAATGATAGCAGGGCGAGAGAGAACGAGATGAAAAGCAGGCGCTCTTATTTACACATGAGAAGGAAAAAAAGTACACTAATTAGTCACGGATTCATAAAGAAACTATCGTCACTCTGATCACTAATTACTAGTTCACGCACATTTGTCTTAGTAATTTGGATTTTCCTCTGTTTTCCGTCGTATTGAAACAGTGTAATCAGTAGGTTTAGTCGTTTTTGAGCCGTGATCAAAGTGAGCGGGTTTTACATTTTAACATCAGTGTCTGTCAATCAGTGTGAGCGACGAAGGAGCAGGGGAAGCCATCTAAGACTGCATTCTTAATTTACAAGGAAACAAAAGTAAGGGAAGAAGGATAAAAATAAACAGTGGGTGTCTGCTTTCAGAATATAAAAGTCTTTTCAGATGGTTTACCACATGTGCGCTTGTTCGCCAGAGACATGAAAATGAAAAGAAGACAGCTTGCCAGAAAAGAAATAAATAATTTTGTTCTGTATTAGGTGCAACTAGAAATCTGTGTACGTGCCGGGGGGGTCGGCTGAGATTAGATTCACACCTGCTGAAGATTTTTTTTTTTCCAAACACTCAGAAATCTGTCACCATCACATTTCTGTCTGTCTCATGCTGACAGATTTCCATTGACCTTTATTTACCACCCATCCGCTCATCTGCTTCCTTTCTTCAATTTTTACATTCATTTATGTCTCACTTCTGCATTGGGTTTCAGGGCACAGATTCCTTCCCACAGAGATGAACTCCTTCTCTCTTTATAACCATCTTACATTTTTTTTGATCTCGCTCTCTCAAGCTCTCTTTCTTCTCACACAGTCCTCTTCTCATTATTCCTCCTTTCTCGGGTCTCACGCTCGTCTCGCTTGTGATTCATGTCTCTTGTTCTCCTCTTCTTTTCCTTCTCGTTATAATTACAGAATAATAGCTGCTATGTCGTCATGAAATCCTATATGGCGCCAGACAGAAACGGAACGAAGCGCAATCATATTGAAAGACGGAGCGTGAACAGAGGAAACTAAAGTCAAACATTTATTTTTGTCCCTCGCTGCTATCATCCAAAGTTAGTGCCATGTGATCAGAGGAGGAACAAAGCCAAACATAATGCTGGTTCCAGGTGGTATAGAAAGTTGAAGAGCTACTCTAAATATCTGGGTATTGTTGGTAGCAGTATTGTAAGAAGCTTTAAAGCTTGTTTAAGTCAAAGTATGTATCAGTGAAATGAGCCATCGAGGTAAAAGTATGCATTACTCACCAAAATATTTCAGTCAAAGTAACATAAAATGAATATACTAAAGTCAAATACAAGTAGGATTGGTTTTATTAAATTCACTTAGCTGTACTTATAGCTTTCAGTCGCCTCCTGGGAAAACACATTCTGGTGGGAAAGGAACCTCAGGGAAATATTATGTCAACAAATTTATTACTTATTGTGTAAGTTAAAGTTTGAAAGAGGACAGCAGTCTTTTATATATTACAGGGTTTTGCTTTGTATTTTAAAGCGTATCTACTATATTTTTTACAACCTGGACCTTATTTCTGCCATAAAATGCCACAGTTTACTCATCCATATAACTTTTGTGTAATTTGTAGTCCTTTGGGAGATATTTAGATTTGCATATATCCATATAGTGGGAGTGACTGAGGCACCGAAACGCAACCTCTACGTAGCGTATTATCTGCCGCCAAACTCCTTCATTTCATCAATATGTTGTTATGATACGCTAGTACTGTTACCTGTTGAGTCTGGAGTTACCTGTTATCATCATCCAGGATCTGTAGATTGACCTACAAACCCCAGATGATGTCTTCTGACCCAGATGATGTTTCGCAGCAGATAATGTGTTATTTAGAGGCTGTGTTTCGGTGCCCCAGTCACTCCCACTATATGGATATACGCTGATCTAAATATCTCCTGAAGGAATACAAATTACACAAAAGTTATATGTGGGTGAGTAAACGATCGTATTTTATGCCAGAAATAAGGTCCGGGTTGTAAAAAACAGTAGTTTTCCTTTAAGGCTCCCAGGATCCAAGGACTATTTCCTGAAAACCTCAAGAACCTCCACATGGATAACAAAAAAAAACACCACAAACCAAAGAGACAAGACATGTTTTTTTGTATTTAGTATGTAAATACTAAATAAGTATAATTTTGCGTTTTTTTTTTTTTTTTTTAATTCTGTTTTTATTTAGAAAGGCACATTTCCATCACTTTCATTAATTACAGCTTTAGTTTGTCAGATAAATAGGAAAATATTGAAGTAGAAAATTTAACTAAATTTAACACTGCCTTTCTAAATTTTGCGCTTTTATCATTGTTTCCCTAAAGGCATCAAACAATCTTCACTGCACTGTTCTTCACTTCTGTTACTCTTCAAATAAAATGGCTGATTACAGCACGCACTGAGTCGAGACGGCATTATGCAAAGTACACTCTATAAAAAGTTTAAAGTCAAAGGGTGCGATCCCACATCAGCTGTTAACGTCCCATTGTGTGGTCTCCAGCTTTCTGTTTCTGCTAATGCAGCAGAATCAAACCACTTTCCTTTAAGACACTGGAACTTTAGGCTGTAAGATCACATTTGTTTGCCATCCGTTATCTGCAGACGCTCAGGCAGCCATAAACACATACACTCAGAAAGGGGAGTTGTCAGCAACAATGCAATGGCACTGCGGCGCTGACAGTTGTTTCCCAGCTGAAGAAAAAAACATCTGAACAATGAGGTCAACATGTTTTGGTATTTCCGTCATGCTAGCCAGCGTTGTTTGAGTACATGTGTTCTGTGACACAAGTGCAAGCAGCCATAATACCAGATACAGACAAATGTACCATTTAAATGCCTCATAGGAAAGAGGATTTATTAAATATTTCCTCTCTTGTGTAATATGATGATGCTCGTAATCAAGTGAGTCGTGAGGAAAAGGCCACATATGACAGTATGACAGTAACAATGCAGTGAAAGTATTTATAGAGTTTTCAGGAAAGCAATAAGAAACCAGCCACCTGTTCCTCTAACTATTTACTGAGCAAGACCACCATGTATGCGTGTGAGTCTGTGGGTGTTTGTGAGTGAGAGAGAGACAAAGATGTTCGGGAAATAAAGGATTGCTTTAACATAACAGCACAATCTGCAGTGGAGTCGACTCTTATTTGTTAAAAAGTGCAGAGTACGAGCAGACTTATTATAAATGTGTTTAAAAGCAGAAGGCATGTAACGCTGCTGTAATTGTTTCCCCTAGCTCACGCTGACAGCCACAACTAAATTCATGCTCATTATATGTAAGTAATCAATGATCGCTTTTATTGATGTCCAGCCCAAAGGAATAGGGGGTCACCAGGGACAGCCTGTGTAATTGACCAAAATCAATGCACTTGCACAAATTGGGTTGGGAACCAATGGAAGGACAAGCTTTCCTCAGAAAGCAAGGGGTGATCTCACCCATCTGAAGACAAAACTGTGACCTTCACCTGAACTTCTGCTTACCCCCTCAAGAAGGCTGCTCTCTAAGATATGTGCTACATAAAGAAGTGTACAGTGCAGTACAGTATGCGGTGTTGGTATGGAATCATACACTCAATAGTTATCAGTGGACAAAAGCCTGAGGCGCTCAACGTTGGCTATGTTCATTTTGAATTTAGTCCGTGTTGGGATCTATCAATCGAAATAATCCATTAGGGTTAGGGTAAGGGTTAGGGTTAAACTGCTTTATGCATACAGTCCAGACTTTGTGAGGGTCACTGCATCCAGAGAGACAAAATCAGAAATTCTGACTGTACATTGTCTACTATAGTAAGGACTCAAGACTCCAGTAAAAGTATGTTGTAAAGTAATCAGGGGCTTCTCGTGTGCATTTTAAACAACTACTGCAGCTGGCAGAGAACATGATATCAGTCCCAAATTTGAGAGCCGTATCCTGTTAAAACCTGCAATTTGGACATGCTAATTTGTATTCTGTAGTTATAAAATATGTCCATGATTAATCACGTGTTATCATATAACCATTCCAAGCTGTAAATAAAAAAACGTTATTTGTGAAAACTGCAGTCGGTTAAATTGAGCATCAGGACATCACTATGAACCTGCTGATATCACTGACCACAACATTCAATGGACCTCATACGCACAGAACGATGTCATACTAATATTATTGGTTATTTAATGTCTAAAGGTCTATTGATATAGTAACCGTTACTGCCCTCATTTCAACTGTGTAGCTCCTCAGGGATCTGTACTGGGAACATTATGATTTTACTTTAAAATGCCCCCTTTTGGTCACATATTTGGTCTGGCACAGCATTTCATGTACGTGTTAAACAAGTGTAGCCTTTAAAGGACTTCAGATTGTTTAAATTAACTATCCAACAGACTGAAGAAAAAATTATGAGCAGGAACGTCCTCAAGGAAATTTACCAGTTCAAAACTGTCACGAGAGTTTATGGGATGTTGTGCTTGGGGAAATGAAACCATCATACACGCTTCAGTATCATTACACCTGGGCTACCGCAATGGTCTCCCAACTGGCATAAATCAGAAGTAATGTTATAGACTCTAAATTGTCCAGATAGAGACAGCAAGTCTCCCAACAAAAAGCAATATAGGGGCTGCATACTCTGGCTCTTGCAGTCTCCTTAAACTGGCTGCTGGTTTGTTTTAGGATTTATGATTTTTCTCATTACTTTATTGACAAATCACTTCATGGCTGTGCCAGGCTCATATTTCTGAATTACTGTCTCCCTACCAACCTGTACATCACTTTTTGTTGGAGGCTAAAGTGGACTGAGTTTTTGCTGTCAGGGTACCTGAGCACTGAAATAACCTGCCATAGGAAATACTTCTTAAAGGTGTTAATGCAGTTCTGTTTTAGTAATTTTATCGCACTTCAGGTTTTCTTACATAAACAATTTTAGTATTATATATCTGTAATATGATGTCAAAAATCACAGGTGTAATGTATGATGAAGCCGTCGTCCGCTGTCTGTGGGGTTGGTGGAGATGTTTTTTAAAAATGATCTTAATAAAAATGTCAAGCCATGTCTCTCTCTCACTCTCCCCCACGCTGACATAATGCATTCCCTAACCTCTGGTAAAAGAAGCTCTCTGGTTTTTGTTTATCGCCTGGGTTGTATTGAAAAACTCCCATCTGAGCTGACTTTTGACGCTTGCAGGTATACACTTTGTGTGAAGAACAAAAGAGACAGAATGCTGTCTCGTACTCAAACTAAAACTTTGGGATTGTTAAGTAAATGCTTCTAACACAGCTGTTGTTGGGGTTTAAATTTGTAAAGTTAATGCACAGGATGTGTTGACCCTGTCTGTATTCTGAATATCTGCTTGGTGCCATGGAAGACTAGAAATATTTACCTTCTATGACCGTCAGATGATAGCTGGCTCCCAGATTTTTCGGGCCCCTCACCCTGACTTTAACCTTCACGACTAATGTCTTCCAAATAACTCTTTCTAAAACTTTATAAAGCCTGAACCAGCCACCAGAGTTTCAAGGTCTTCTCTAGACTGAGGACCAGTCGTCACTTTGAACAAATCCAAAGCCTAAAATTCACAGAGTTGGAAGGACACGCACACACACTGCTTTCCACTTCAGTTGTGTGTTTCAATAAGGAGCTGCAGCACTCTGCAGCACTCACCTTCCTTTGCAGTTAGGCAGTAACAGACCCACACAAACCCAAACACAGACACACTATATGCTCACACAAGGGAGTTGCTCTTACCTCAGACAACCTCCTGTTTACTCACATGCATTCCTGAAGACCCAACCCTAACCCGGTTTAAATCTAAAATATGCCACGGCAGCGTACTCCCTGAATCCCCACAATGTGACGTGTAAAGATGTGTGTGCTATAAAAACGAATTAGCTAAACTGTGTATGGTGTCAAAACATGATTATAAGTGGAACAAAAGTCCAAAGTTCCTTCTCTATAAAAGTTTAGCAGGAGGAGTTTTTGGCCTGCAGTTTGGAATTCAATATGCCTGATGAAGATCAGGTGGGACAAACAAATCATTTGGGCACACTTTGTGCAGTAACAGAAGAACAACAGAGACACAGGCACACACTTAGTTTGAGTTGGTTTAGTTTCCAACTAAAGATGACACCAACGTGATAAAAGATAGTAAAACTTAAAAGCATTTAAGACATTTGTCGATAAGCATACATCATATAATTTGTTGATTTAGAACTATCTAATTGTTTCCAGAGTTGTTTTTTTTTTTATCTCTTTGTATTGGTTGAAACACACCCCAATGATGAAATCCAAATGCTACCAGACTCATACTGTGATGAGAACTGAGTCTGGCTACAGTGGCTCTCCTCTTGTTTCCCTCTGAAGCATGGATTGTGCAAATGAATCTGCCTGAACACAAAGCTCTGCCACGTTTTTGGGTTTGACTGATCTTTTTGACTGACGACAAGCACAACATCTCTCCAATTTGCATCATTTATCACTTCTTTTAATACATTTTGCTGACTCAAATCTCGATAGCCTTACAACAATGAGAGCTTGCTGGCTTCTTTTTTACTCCCTCAGCCGGGAAGCTGTCTTGTCATAGCTGGAGCAGCCAAGGGCAACATTAACGGCAGCTAACAATTACTGCTGTTAATGATGTTACTGTAGACGCACATGTATTTAACAAGTCAAATATCTAGATTTATTTAATGTCAGAGTTGCTTCGTTCCCATTGTTGCTCGCATGTAAACATTCAAAAACGAAGTATACAAAAAACAACTGATGTGCATATTATTTGTCACTCATCTTATAGCCTGAGATTATGTTTGGTTATTTTTGGCACGGCGAAGTGAAGCGAAGCACCGGAGGAGTGTGAAGCAACAGACTAACGAGACAGCCAGCAACTTGTCTGTGCCTGCTCATTATCCTCAAATGGAGGCTGTGTGTGTGTGTGTGTGTGTCTGCATGTGTGTGTGTGTGTGTGTGTGTGTGTGTGTGTGTCTGCATGTGTGGGAATGTGATGTTTTTAGTAATGATTATTGATAGTCAAGCTGACGTAAATGCTGCATAAATGTTTTCACATGCAAAAGAATTACAATAAAGATTTGCATGTATTAAACTGGGATTAGCATAACGTAAATTTATGAACGTCTCTGTGGCTATAAAAAAAAGAAAACATCTTTGACAGTCAGAGGCCATCATTTCACCCATATCCCGCCTTGGTTGACTGTGCAAGCCATTTTGAATCCGACTCTCTTTTATTTTTTTATTTATTATTCCTTTTTTTTGTACCCACCTCCTTTCTCGCCCCCTTTCATTCTATTGTGCGAGGCCAGCCGATCAATCATCGAGCACTTGCAGGGATTTGTCTTGCAAGAGTGTCGTGTCGCAGTGCAATAAATGATAATTGATATAAAGTAGCGGGATGGAAAGCCGAATTACTCAGTGTTGGAGACTGCGGGGTGTTTGGGCTGTGAGATAACACAAACTAATATTCCTCAAGAGATCGCGGAAATGTGAGAAACACGATATAGAGAGACATTAAGAAGTGTAAGTGAGAATAATGACGGAGAATAAACACCCATTCTCTTTTGCATCGTGTCAAAACTGTGTGAAATACAACCTTGTGAACATACTGTACATACATGACACAGAGTACTTGTCAAATCTGTCACTCCAAAGTAAGCTGGATATACATTACATGTGATTTATGCACATTAATAGTTTTTCTGATTTGTCTAATACACATGAAAAGGATTAACCCCAGCTATTTGATCATATTGGGATGTCAGAAGAAGTGTTATGTGCTGACAGCAGCACTTAAAGTGAGAGCTTGTAGTTTAACTGAATTTAAAGCGGTCAGTTACAGGTGGAGAGAGGGAGGCTGGGATGGAAAAATAAGGTGGAGAAAAAAAGCGTACAGGTGAAAATGAGATTGTGTATCGAGGGAGAAACGTGGCCGCAGGTGAACAAAGGGAGCGGTGGATGGAAGAGAGAGCGGCGGGTACAGGAGGGGGGAGACGGCGAGGAGGGAAGGAGCAGCGGAGACTTCTATGAAGCCAAACACCTGAGGCCCCTGCCGCCTCTCCTCTCCTGTGATCCGGCGGAAGAGCGGCAAAACGGTGATGGCAGGATTATTGGAGTCTAGATTCTTATTTGTTATCAATAATAGATGTGTGCATGTATGTGGAACATTTTGCCACTCCGATTGGATGTTAGATTTAAAGTACTTTAAGCTAATTTATGGAACACTTTTCAAACAGAGACACAGGAATACATCGTAATTGAGTTAAAATATGCTACATGCCACAGTATACAAGAGGCACGGCAAAGCATTCTGACATATACCGCATTTTTAGTCCCGGCTACATTATTCTATTTTACAATGTGCTGTGAAGTACTATTCAGTGCTATTGACAATGCTGATTTATAAACATATCTGCAGAGCACAGTATTCATAAGCCCATGTGCTTATGTTCAGTTCTGTTGTGTTCTATTAGTTGACATTGTTGCTGTGGTTGTAGGGGTTTTTATGCAGAGCGAGAGCAAAACAGTGTTTATAGTGATGGCGTGGGCTACAGCCGACAGTGGCCCGTGTTCAAGCTTTTATTACCTTGCAGAAAAGCTTCTGTATCGTCTTTTTACATTATGTATTCAGGTCAGGGTTATAGATTTCATTGTTGCAAAGCATTATGTCTACTGTGTTTTTATGTGACTCGACTTTTCCCATAATAGTCGACCTTTAAAAGTCCAGAAGTCGTTCAGTCCTTTCTATTTTTACTTAAATTAACAAAAAATAGCCGATTGATTTCATTTGAGTGAATGTTTTGAAGGGTCCTTCCATCACTTGAAAATGTGCACACTCAAGAGTAGAACTTAAAAAAGGGCGTAAAAATAAGCAAAAACAATCCATCATTTTAAAACTATTTTTGCTGCAATAACTTTGTGAATTAACACGCCTTCCGGACAGACATCATAGGAACAGTGAGATCAAGTTATGCACCGACGAGTCACTCGTCAGAGGTGCACACGCAGTTAAACAGGCAGGCAGCTGGGACATCATTAAAGCGGGCAACCCTGCAGCAAATGTTGCAGATGATCTCTATTCTTGTCAGGGTGGATCTGACATGAAAGCTGAAGTGGTGGCAGGCTCCAGAGAAGACTTTTCTCCGGCAAAACGGGATGAGAGGTTAAGACAGGGGCAGCTTTGTATACACAGGTGATCTATTTATAAATCTCGGATTCTGTCTCTCTCTGTCTCTGGTCTATTAACCACCCACTGGTTTTTAACTGTGAGTGTTGAAGAGTCTTTTAGCTAGCTGAACGTGTCCGTGCCTCAATGGGAAACACTCCGTGCTTGCCTTAATATCACACCAGAGCAGCGCCTGGGAATAAACGGTCAGTTCGAGCGTTCCTCTTTTAGTTCTGTGATGTACTTCTGTAAACCTGATGTAGTTCTATAAACCTGGAGCTTCTTCTTTTACCAACAATGGCCCATTTGCAAATACCAGTAATTCTCTGTGCTTAATTTTCTTTGTTCATAACTGGCTACTCATCATATACCATATTAACATTTACATCAACACAAATTTATGAGCATCTAGAAAGACAAAGTGCTTTAATTACTTACGTAAAGATGTGAAATACTGAGCCTAACACCGTCCGCTGGAGCACAGCCCTGCGTCCTGGTGTGAGTGTGACTGCGAATGTGTAATTTTGCATGATCAAACCTGCCATGTGTGTTTTTCACTGATCCCACATATTACCGAGGGATCATACTCTGTCACGAAGAGACACTGTGGGCAAATCCTTTGCACTGGCGCACACGCACACACTCTTTCTCTTTTTTTAGTCGCTCCCAGTTCAGGTTCAGTGAAGTTTTGCCGCAGTGCAAAGAAAAAACAAGACCGACCTGTCTGATGGCGATTACGGTTAATCTTATTTAGCAAGTATGATTTATTGGAGTGTTTATTGAGTAATTTGTCTCTTTTTGTGTTTTTGAGCTCCTGTATTTGTATAAACGCCTCATTCAGTTTTGAGCTTACCACCGTTTGCTGCGTAAGAATGAAGTAAGAGACCGTCTCGGGCCCTACAGCCCTTTCTAACATTTGTTTGCGAGTAACGCTGTGAAGGGAAAACGAAGAAGGGCAGGCCCCCTGGGAAGGGCCTCGGATTGTCGCTGGCTGAATTTTCACCGAAGGTCTTCGATGGGCGGATTCATCGGATTGACTGCACATCCCTGAAGACCTCAAACTGAAAGGCCTGGACTTAAATACACACAGATAACACCTCCTCCTTTCCTGTGATATCAGAAAGAATAATACATTGGCTTACATATGTCACTGATGTACAATAAAGTTTTATCCAAGCTTTCAAAGCATTTTGTTGCAGACTGAAGTTCAACTCTGCAACAAAAGATCCTCAGAAGGTGGTGCTATCGTCTTTTATTTCTTTATTCTAATGTTTATCCTAGCTAAAAGCCACAAACCTTTCAGTTTAGACTTTCATTTCAGACAGGCATTAGCTCATGATAAGGATGGAGGTCACAGTGACTATGACCTGATTGTTGGTGGGGACATTCCCTATAATGTAATTTCTGCAAAATGATATCGAGATATGGTTATGCATGCTCCTGCGGACATGGAAATAAGTTAATGTCTTGCAGCCGGTGCAGAATGGTCAACTAAATTCTCATCAGACTGTAGCTGTAGCTTCACATTAGAGGCATTCAACCAGCTGTTGAGTGGGTTTGTCAGTGAGATTGGCACTTGCGGCTATTGTTAATCAAAAATATGCAGACACTTTGTTTGCCAGTCTGAAATATTTCCTTGGACCAACGAGGCAAACAGGAGAAGCCACTGTAATCTGTTAGATGAAGAGCTGCAGGCAGTAGGCTGCGCACCTCCAACGATTCATCAAGGTAACCAGCTCCCTTCTCGGTACCCTGCTGTTCACAGGCTCGTGCCGTGTGCAGCACAAACTCCAGTCATGGTTGCTCACAGTGCGGCTTGTGTCAGGAGCTGCTACTTTAACAGAGTCACTTCTCGGTACATAAAATGAGCTCAGCGTGGCACCCAAGTTAAAAATTGTCAGCCTCAGTGAGTAGTGAACAGAATCCCCAGCAACGTCAGAGACGACGTCCTGTTTTAGCATGCAGGTGGTGCAGCCGTGGACCGGCAGGAGTGGACTATGATGAGTAGAGTAAGGATGCCTGCTGCTACATCAGCATGTGGGGATTTCAGACCTGCACCATTCAGCCTAACAGTAAAAACACTTGACAGCGCCGCCTTATTAATGTATATGCCTATAGTGTATGTGCACCAAATGTAACATTTCAAGTTAAGAGCTGTAACCTAGCGCATTACTGATATCCTGGTGAATACTGAAATAGCTGGAAGTGTGACTGAATTAGTGGCGTAAGAGCTTCATTAAGCAGACGACGATGCAGGAGCCTCTTATGATGCAGTTAACATTCTGTCAGTCATTACTGACGTGCGGCTGCGATCACGTACACGCGGCGATCCCGCAATTCCCAAACTTGCTGGGTTGAATTTGTCTCATTCAGAGCCTCGTGCCTTTGAGCCTCTGTGAGGTCCAGGGTTTCCAAACAGCCGCGTCAGCTCCTTTTCGCTCGCATTTCCATAATTCTGAAGGTCACTGAAGGCTTCACTGGATCCAACAACTGCAATGCTATTATGATCCCTTTTAAATTGCTTCAGAGTGAACTATGTCATCATATAAGTCTCCAGTTATTCTATTGTGAATAACGGATCGAGTGGATGCAAACATAATAATACATCTTCCAGTGAAATGGTTCATTTTAATGGTCCCATACTATCCAAGCCCAGGATGACTGAGGTTAAAACCTCATTGACCTTTCACTAAGCAGATTAGTTTCTACTTTGATAAAAAAAAACACCACAACCTTTCTTTTTGTTGTTGGTGCACATGTACCTTTCACCACCTTCTACTCTTCTAACCAACAAAGAAGTTGCTTCCATCAGGCGTCAACCAAACTCTTTCAGGTTTTGACCTACGGAGGCCGTCCTTCACGTTTGCCGCGACAATTGCATCAGTGCTGACAAGAAAGATGATGAGATTGGAACATTTCTCGGTGAGTTTCCTCGTGATCGTGGGAAGTCACAAAACAACAGTAGGTGCGATAACTCCCCTCCCCCCCATGGTGTCTATCCACACACACAAGGTTATATATACTGTATATTTGTTATTTACAGAGCAGTTGAGATATCCACCTGTGAGTTTTGGGGCGCCTGCCCAGAGTGAGCGTAATTCAGTTTTTGCTGGTCAAACCCACAGACCTTGCTCGTGAAAGTTATCAAATCAAACGTGTCAGAGGAGTACAACAAATACAAACATTTCTTCCACAGCACATGGCTAGAGGCAGAAATCTACGTAGCTGATTTCAGGGGGGGAAAAAAAACAAAAACCTTGGCTAAAGCTATCAGCACGGCCATGTAGCATATTGACATAAGTGAGAACATGCGCTTCTTTCTAATTAAGGTCAAATGAGCTTGTGTTGAGAGCAGAACAGAGGCTAGCCACAGCATAGCTCGGGTTAGACGTCAGGACCTTGGCGTTCTGTGCCAAAGCTGCTAGCGAGCAGTTGCCCATTTGCACACTCAGGAGGCATGCAACAACATTGTCAGTGATTCTGAATCCAATTGGTGTCGAGCTGATGGATGCGAGTCCCGTATTTACTCTCATTTTAGCTTTGTGTTGGATCTCCACCAACTCCAGAGTAAACAGCTGGTGAGTGCACCGCTGTGTAGCTAGCTTTAGCCGTCGCTGAAGGGTTGACACGGGAAGGAGGACGCTTCACGAAGAAAATATTCAATACTGAAAATATTGAAGACATTCAGACAGTCACCAGTATCCACAATCATACAACCATGAGGACAATAAATATTAACAACTAAGCTGTTTAAAATACAAGATATTTCTCTCTCATTATGAAATAGTAGCACTGATCGCACAGATGGCCCTGGGTTAAAACTGTTTTTAAGTCTGCTGGTCCTGCTTCTCAGGCTCCTGTACAGAAGGGCAAACATTTTGCGTCCAGTCTCCATAATGTCCTTTAAAATTTCCCTCGCTCTACTGACACATCTTGAACTTTCAATGCACTCCAGAGAAGACAAAGGACATCTGATGGATTTCTCTCAGACAATTCTTATTATTTTCTGAAGTGCCCTCTTGTGTGCCACAGAGCAGCCAGCATACCGCACCACTGATACAGTGCTCCAGCACTGTTTCAGTGGAGGTGGAGCGGTAGAATGTCACCAGCTGATTTTCCGGCATGTTGTTGTTGCGGCGCGGTCTTAAAAGGGGGTAATCTGTTTGCTGGGACTGCTTCATTACTGCTCTGGTGCTCTCTGTCCCGGAGCAGTCTTGCGAGTCTTGATAGTCCCCAGGAATTTAAAGGTGGAGATCTGCTAATGAAGGCATAGCCGCTGATGAAATGAAATGAAATTAATTTCAGTGTCACACATACTTGGGAGCCAACAAAATGGTACTCTCAAATTATTGTTCATTTTAGTTACTGCAGTTTGGAATGAGTCAGTCTGGGGACCCATCGGCTATCTTCTGACTTTACCTCAGAAGCAAGGACCAGTGTGTTGCCAATGGATATATGCAAAACAGACAGAGGACAGCCAGGCCAAGATTTCCTGCTGCATGTGTCGGCCATTTTTTACAGTCCCATCAGTACTTGGACTACAAATTGAAACCAGAAACCGTCCAGAGTCTGCAATGGGCTTTGATTTATGTTCACAATTTACAGCTCACTTGACCAGTTGTTTGTCGGCACTTTATTAGCATTTGACTATTAAACACACTTTGTTGGAAATTACAATGCACAAAGCCAATATTTTCTGAAAGTGGGTCGAGATTCAAAATAGAAATTGCACATACTCGCGTCTTTCTGCATCAGAGAGCCTAACCTTGATTCAATTGTGCCAGAGCGTCTAAGTGCAGAGACAGAACAGAGCACATAGTGTTTTGAAAAGCCAATTACAGGACTATTTATTGGTGCTTCAGAGAAGGAGGATTCATTTAGTTTGCTTTGTATGAACACCACTTGAGCTGTCAGCGCATTCACGCATGAGCAGACATGAAAATATTGCTAATGAGGATCTGAGAAGCAGTGCGGCTCACCCCTCGAATCAAATATGTATGCAAATACATACAGTACTTAACAAACAAACAGAAAGGATATCCAGGCGGATCAGATATTGGGTTTTTCCCCCACATTTTGTGCGCTTTGGTGCACAGGTATGTGTGTGTTTGATCTGCGCGTACAGCTTCCAAGCCTTCTGATGAAACCTGATATTTACCGGAGAAGACGACATCAGCCGACTGTGCTGTTCTGCAGAAGGACGACGCCAATCGTTTGATTCTATAGATATTGGAATTGAACTGTAGGAGAGCAGCTCAGGCCAAGCCAATAAATAAAGTCGATGAAGATGTCGCATTACTTTACATTAAGCAAGAACTGCAAATATAAGGAGGAGAAAATATGAGAAAAAATCAATGCCTTTTAAAAGGACTACTGATTTTCACCATTCAACACCAGACACTGGACATATTGTAATCAGGTATTCTTATTTCAGCTTTGTTGTTTTTAGAGGATAATGATGCGACGCTGAACCAGATAGGGACTGTGCCTGTCAATAAACCCGCTGCCGGTCTAAACTCCCGCCTCTTATTAGATTTCAACCATAAATAATTGATGACTTTGCACCTCCCCCATCTCCTTGAGTCTCTCTCTCTCTGTCTCACCCTCTCAGTCGGCCGTGTAGAAGGACATTCAAGGTTGAACATTGTGATTTTATGTGCATTTTATATGTGTGTGTGTGTGCGTGCGAGTTCGTGCGTGTGTGTATGCATAAATCATGACACGAGAGAGCAGAGTTCACGGAGCAGCGAGCATCGCGGTTTGACTCTCGGAGGCAGGAAACTGATGGAGGTGAAAGAGGAACAAAAGAGAGAGAATTTCCCACAAAGCCAAATGCACAGCGAGGCACAATAAGGTTAAGTGCATCAAGAAAATAACATCATGGTGGAGTAGTATTAGCTCAGAGTGGATGGAAAATTTATGATCTGCTTAAAGAAACTGGGTCACAGTGCAGGATACAAACATGCCATGTGCATGGCTTGAGGTGAAAAACAATCATCTTGAATTCTAAATCAGAGAAGGACGAGAAAGAATGGACTTGAGTTTTCGCAGACACACGCCTGCCGGTCATCAGGTGTCCACGGTTTACATTTCTTGGCATCCAGAGCGACTTCACGTGGACAAGATGCACACGACTGATTAGCAAGTGAGATGGTGCTCCGCTCACATCATCCAGTATGCAGATAGAAAAGCATTAATACAGAATTATGCAAATGCGAATTGTTAGCTTCTGACACATTTCATGAATTTCAAAACAGAGAGAGAACACATAATTTGTCCTTTCCAGCGGCGCCTCTGTCGAGTTGATGCGCGCGACTAGAAGAGAAACAAAAAGTCAGAGGTACAAAGGGCGGGATAAAAATTCTAATAGTTTAAGTGAGCGGACTAACGGCAGCTTGTCGCTGCAAACCGGGGAAGTGACAGCACAGAGATGACTCGTTGAACACGCTGCTCACAAACTGCAGTCACAGTTTGAACTTGACACCGAAAGTTCTTTCGCGACCTCAAAAACAGGAGTCGGCAAAACAGTCTCACCACGATGTCTGCTCTACTTGCTGCTATCAAGATTCTGATGGTGTCAAACAGTGTTCCTCTGCAGATGGAGTCGTCTGCAGAGGAACACTGTACAAATGTGGCCAGTCCAGTCTGGTTCATGCTGTTGCTTCCATTAGGTGGATGCTCAGAAATGGAGATGAGGACGAGTCTCATTCCAAACAGGAATCAAGCCAGAATCAATAGTAACGCCACTGCTCCACTGAACATTAAGAGATAGATAGATAGATAGATAGATAGATAGATAGATAGATAGATAGATAGATAGATAGATAGATAGATAGATAGATAGATAGATAGATAGATAGATAGACCCGCTCTGCCCCTACAATACTTCTTTTAATCATCACATTCTTTCATTCATTCTCGTTCTGAGTTCAGTATGACAGTCACATGTTGACAGGGTCATGGTCTGAGCCAGCTGTGCGGATGCTGAGGGAATAAGAAAAGATGATTAACTCACAGTCTCTCTCTCTCTCCCTCTCCGTGTGTGTGTGTGCCAGTGTACAGGATTGGTCTCCAATGGTTTTCGGTGGCAGTGTTTGGTCAGTTTGATTTGATCCGCGACCTGCAGGAGCCCTTTTAGTGCTCTTGTCTGGGTCAAACAGCACACTGTGGCACTGACTCGGCCGGTTTTTGGGAAGTATTTTTTTTTGGCCAGGCCCTGACTGCACTTACTTTACGTTGCTTTGGATGAAAACTTTACATATCTCTTCGTTTTTTTTACACTTCCCCTCACTCCTGCAAAACGTGCACCGGTGTGAATCCGTGTGTGCGCGACAGCTGATTTATTTCATACCTCTGGAGAGCTGAACGATGATGAGTTAGACTACCTTGTTGGGATAGTTTGTGCCTCTTAAAATAGGAATCCATTACATCAGAAATGTAGCAACTGTGCGCGGTGATAGAGACCATAGAGTATAACAATGTCTGTCTAAATAGAGCTGATTGTCCCCTTCAGATAAATCTGCCTCAGTTCCCAGAAACAACCATTAGTGTTACATGAGATCTACGGCCTCGGGTCTCATGTGCTCACCATCAAAAAGTAAAATACAGGAAAGGGTTTCTGTTCTGTTTGCTGCTAAGGTGTCATTGATTGTGAGTCAGCTGACATCAGCCAGCTTTTGTCTAATGATAGCGCAGTGATCCAGTCAGTGTGTCTATAATCTAATCTGCTGCAAAGGAAACGTCCTCAGATTAAGAAATATGACAGGATTCAGTGAGACGTTTGAGTCTTTTCTTTTATGCAGTTTCAGTTTCCTGCATTGTTGTTCCTCTGGACTGCTGTCCATGGTGCTGATCACTCCCATCCTCAAAGAGCGACACGTGAGAATTCAGTTTTGGCTTTTTGCATTTGCTATTTTTATGCCGTTTGTGTTTCTGTTATTTATTTTTATTTTCATTTTTACAAACCTCTCCAAGTTGCTCTTTTTTGTTGATGTTGTTTTTTTCTCCATCTCATACAGTGGGGAATTTAAGAAGTGTGTCACAGCATGTCTGAGGGAATTACAGGTTATTCTTTTCACCTTGACTCTTTTGACTGATTTAAACAATTTTCCTCACTTAACATATGAGAGCAGGCCAGAAACAGGACCTGCCCCTGGTTCCACGCGCCCAGGAAGCCATCTGTTTGGAGACCAGTCTCAAAGCAGAACGCCTATAACCCCTTGGACCTCGCTAATGTGTGTCTGAGAATTGTCTCCTTCCTCAGACAATCATCCTGAGATTTACTCCTCATTGAAACTGAAAGTCAACGTCCATGTGTGACTATGCTTTGTCTAAAACTGACTTTGACTGGTATCTACAGCATCTACTGTAGAAATTCAAGCCAAGCACACTTTTCCTTGTGTAGCAGTATCAGCTCTTGGCCGCCCTCTAGTGGCTGAAAATGGCACTGCACGATGGAAAAAGTATGGAGGAAAGTTACTGTGGGATTTGCCAAAGCATGTTTTATTGCATTTATATCATTAACTTAGAGTTATGAGCTGATGAAGTGCAAGAATAGGAACAACACACGGTTTGTTTATTCTGTGATTGTCCCTGGTGTTAAAAATGTGCTGTTTTTCACCAGACAGATCCAAAAATCCACGGTCTAAGACGATGTGGCACATTTAGAGAGGAATGACGGCGGACTGAATCTCTGCTACGCAAAAGAAGCTCAGGGAAAGTGAAACCATCCATCCCACTGAAGTGTCAGTAAGTACTTAATCCCCTAATGCTCCGGTGGACTTGCTCACGGACCAAAAGTCGAAACGAAATTGTTCCTGGGCAGAATTAGTGCATGCATGTAACCCCTGTGACCTACGGCTGCACCCACTGGTGTAAAAACATCACAAATGTTTTATGGAACTTGCCTAATTCAAGCTGCGACTCCAGGACTTCGAATTCTGCGCTTCAGTTTTAAATTAGGTGCGCGACTGTGGAACCATTCAATTATATAAACATTAATTTCCACCTGCCTTGTGCATGCATCTGTAGCAGAGTAAGCGTGATGCATAGAGAACAATTATCCAGTCCCTGACCATGCACTATTATGCAGGTGATAAAAAGCAATATTAATTTTTGCAGCATGAGGGAAGCAGCGCGAAGCAGGCTGTGACTGGAGTGAGCTGGAAAAAGTGGGTACCTATGTATCTGCAGAGTAAAAAGAGAAAGAAAAAGAAAAAGGAAAAGCACCAAGAGACAAAAAAAATGGACAAAAGAATTGCAAACTGCTGCTCTTAATGTATCAAACTGTTAAACTGCTGAGCTGTGCCTCTCCTAGCGCAGACCAGTCTCTAGCTATCTCCCCTTCTATTCATACTGTATGTAATAGGACAGGGCCTCCCTCTTCAAATCATAAATACTGAACATTCAAAACAAATAAAAACTAAAATATTTGTGCATTCAACATTTCTCTTAACTACCATTACTCCATCACATATACACGTTTCCAGTCTGATCTGAGATTTGGCATGCTTTCCCTTTAAGCACCAGCAGCACAAGGTGGCTTCCACGCGGGACTCGGCCTCTGACAGGTGATGACAGTATTAACATGCGGCAATATGTGTGTAGACTGAAGCCTCGGAGACACGGTGCCTCAAATAAATTGCTGTCCGCACCCAGGAGTGTAAACCCGCGATTCAACACCTCACCAGAGTGTTACTATAAGAGCTGCACCTGCTGCAGATGAGTCACCTTCAGCTGGCTGGGCTGCTCGGACACACGCATGCACGTCAGACACGTGCCGTGTGTTTTGTCTTCTTCAAATAATCACTTGAACGACAATGGACACTGAACACCTCTTCGTGCATGTGTTAAGCAACAGTTTTCTCACCGCTAAGGAAGTTGGTCTCAATATTTTAAAAATGGCATGCACCAAAACTGATATTAATAGTTTGACATGGCTGAAATACTTTTTACAGCTGACCCCGCTGCATGGCTTCTGTGCCCGTACTCCTGTCTGCTTCCTCAAACTGGGGGCTTGTCGACCAGCATCTCAGATGATGTCTTCTGACTCGGATGACGTCATCTCCGAGGCTGCGTTTCGGTGCCCCAGTCACTCCCACTGCATGGATATACGGTGATCTAATTATCTCCCGAAGCAATACAAATTACACAAAAGTTATATGGGTGAGTAAACTGTTTTTTTGCCAGAAATATGGACCACGTTGTAAAAAACAGCAGTTCCCCTTTAAGGAGTCCCTGTTCATTATCACAAACAGTAAACTTATTAACTTAAATATGATCAGATTTGAAATGAATAAACTGCATATATCAGTTTCCACTTAAGTGGGTCAGGCAAAGCAGTAAGTGGCCTTTTAATTGTTTATTGTTCCATTATTGCCCTCGTAAAGTCAGTCTGTTTCAGCTCATGTAATAAAAGGTCATTACCAGATAGGTGAACAAGCGCTAATTCAGTACTCTGTGATTTGTATTGCATCTGACTCTTTATTGGAGAGTGAGTGTTTGTATTTCTCCAGTCCAGAGTCCATAGTTTAAAGATTTGTGATTTACACTCCTGGTCCTCCTCTTCCTGTTCTACTTTTTTTTTTTTTACAGCTTTGGTCTACTTTAAGTTTGATCCAGGGTTTTGTGATAAATCAACTTATTTTATATGCAGCAGTCCTGAAAACAATTGAGCTATATAGCATTTACTCTTGAACTGCTTTTTTTAGTGTCTTATCAAGAAGGAGTTTGATGCAGTTGTCAATAAAGTTTCGTTTAATTTAGTGTCAAGTGTTTGATTGTGTGTCATGCATCACAGTTCTTTCCACATCTGCTCCAGTGCAGCAAGGTGGTTTCTGTTTAGTGTGACATTCAACTGTCTTTGGTGCCACCTACAGTCTGAAACGCAGAACAACATCTTCTAAATGATTTATAGTGGAAATGTGCATTCACAGTCCATTAGGTGCACTAGTCAAAACAATTGTATTCTAAAATAACCATTCTGTACTGTGTGTATGTTAGCTTTAGGAAGATTGTGTTATTCTGCATTTACATTTACTAAACACTTTTTTTTAAATAACTGATTTAAGTGCATTTTTATTTGGCCGGCTGTACTTTATAGCCTCTTTGAATTGTATTGTGTTGTGCCGACACATGCTTCTTTTGTTTTGACACACCATTTTAATCTGTGGGCTATGCTAAACCCCTCTGTACAATCTACACCGATCAGCCACAATATTAAAACCACTGACCACCACAGGATGCCACCTGACAAAGGCACACGCACAAAATTGTTTAGAAAAAAATAAAAACAACATGAAAAACAGCACAGGGTGTTGACCTGGCCTCCAAAGTCACTAGATCCCAAACTGATCAAGTATCTGTGGGATGCACTGGAACAAGCCTGATCCACAGAGACCCCTCACAGGACCCAACGGCCCCCACTAACGACACTCTGTTGCCAGACACCGCAGGACAACCTCAGAAGGCCCATGTGTATTGATGAGTCGCAACAGTTTTGGAGTCGCAAGAGAGAGCTACATAATATTCAGAAAGTGGTCGTAATGTTATGCCTGGTGTAAACTGATCATTAGAACAGATTTAATGCAGGACTGTTTTTGGCAACTCTTTATGAAGCTCTTGCCGTGAGGTAAACTAGAAAATGATCAAAGACGGAATGCACATATAAATACATTTTGACCTTGAAGCTCAGGCATTTCACTGATTTGTAATACTGATGTTATAGCTCCGTTGAAGGGAGTCTAATTATATATTGGATCTCCAGAATAAACCATCTGGTCTGCAGTGATGCAAATCTGGATGGGCAATTCTCTCCGCTTGGATCAGAACCATTTCAGAGGAGAGCCAGGAGAAATATAAAATCAGGTGTATAATGTGGAAAATATTTCTCTTCCAACAGCAGATAGAATAGAATAGTTATTGCACTTGTTCGTGAGAAATTATTGCACATTACACACATGAAAGTTGCACTTATGAAATTATTGCACACATGTATTGCACATTATTATTCACATTATTTCTTTAACGTTCGAGTTGTTCAGTGTGATTATGGCTCTTGCATAGAAGCCATTCCTATTAGTCTATTAGTGCTGCCCTTCAGTGTTTCCAATCGTCTACCAAATGGTAGCAGTTCAAAGAGTGATTGTCCAGGGCGGGTTGTGTCCTTTAGTCTGATGATGTCTGGGTGATGTCTGGAAAACAACTATACTTAACTAGACAACAAACTCCACTCAATATAGAGAAACAAAGGCAGTTGGAGTTGTTGAGGTTCTTGGAGATGCCACGCCACTCATCCCAGTGGCTTCTTCCATTGTAAATGACTGGTGAGGAGTAGGTTTTTAAGATAAGATAAGATAAGATGTGTTTATTAGTCCCACGTATGGGAAATTTCCTTGTTACAGTAGCATGTAGTTTGTCAAAAAAGATATATGTATATATACAGAAAGACAGTGACAACTTAGACAGGGAAAAGTTTCCTAAAAAACACAAGTACAGAGTTTGTAAAAAATATGTACCAAAAAAAAATATACAAGAAAAATACAATACTCTGAAAAATACAATACTCTGAAAAATATATATATATATAGAAAGGACTAGAAGTATGGAGACATTCTGTATATACAGTATGGTGGTGGAGTTAACTTAACAAATAAATAGTTGTTTGTGCAAATAAGTCAGTGCAAAAAAGCAGAATCGTTTATGCAAAGGTTACAGATGTTACAGACTCAGGCTGGTGTTGAAGAGCCGGATGGCAGCTGGAATGAATGACCTGCGGTAGCGTTCCTTCTTGCATCGTGGATGCAGCAGTCTGCCACTGAAGGAGCTGCTGAGCTCCCCTACAGTCTGATGCAGTGGGTGAGAGGGGTTGTCCATGATTGATGTCAGCTTGGCTAACATCCTCCTCTCACCCACCTCCTCGATGGAGTCCAGAGGGCAGTCCAGGACAGAGCCGGCCCGTCTGACCAGCTTGTTCAGTCTCTTCCTGTCCCTCTCTGAGCTTCCACTGCTCCAGCAGACCACTGCATAAAGGATGGCAGAAGCCACCACAGAGTCATAAAAAGTCCTGAGCAGTGCCCTGCACACTCCAAAGGACCTCAGTCGTCTAAGCAGGTGGAGACGACTTTGGCCCTTCTTGTACAGGGCGTTAGTGTTGTGTGTCCAGTCCAGTTTATTGTTAAGGTGAACACCCAGGTACTTGAAATCCTCCACGACCTCGATGTCCAAGCCCTGGATGTTCACCGGTGCAGTCAGTTGTGGTTTCCGGCTGAAGTCGATCACCACCTCCTTCGTCTTGCTGGCGTTGATGTGCAGGTGGTTCAGTGCACACCAGTCCACAAAGTTGGTGATGACCTCCAGGTATTCAAGATCGTTTCCCTGAGATACACGCCCGACAATGGCTGTATCATCAGAGAACTTCTATAGGTGACAGCTGTCCGTGTTGTGCCTGAAGTCCGATGTGTATAGGGTGAAGAGGAAAGGAGAAAGCACAGTACCCTGTGGCGCCCCCGTGCTGCAGACTACCACATCAGACACACAGTCATGAAGCCTCACATACTGCGGCCTGTTGGAGAGGTAGTCGATGGTCCATGCAGCCAGGCTACTGTTGACTCCAGCTCCCTCCAGCTTCCCCCTGAGCAGTGATGGTTGAATGGTGTTGAAAGCACTGGAGAAGTCGAAGAACATGACCCTCACAGTGCTACCGGTGTTCTCTAGGTGGGAAAAGCATCTGTGCAGCACGTAGATGACAGCGTCTTCCGCACCCATGCCTGGACGATAGGCGAACTGCAGCGGGTCCATGTTGTCCTTCACCAGATGACGTAGGTGGCCCAGGATGATCCTCTCCATGGTCTTCATCAGGTGAGAAGTCAGGACTACTGACTTTTCATTGGGAACACCTGAAACTCACATGACCATGGTCTGTTAATGACCCCACCCCTGACCCCTATCAGTCATTTAGAACCGAGAAAGCTTGGCTGAGTGGCTAAATGTCTCCAAGAAACCCAACAAGTCCAGCTGTATATATTATAACTATATTCATTTCCATTTTATTGGTATTAGTTTGCATATATTTCATAAAAGTAATGGTGAAAACCAACACCAAGAAAGCAGTGAAATGAATGATAAATAAATGTCTTAGTCTGCCATCTTTAGGTCAATAAAGATCTATTTGGATACAATAAGAAAGAGGAGAGAGTTGGATACTGCCAGTTTTTCCATGTCTTAATATGTGAGCATTCATTGGTTAACACTGGGAGATTTGTTTTAATTATTTTCTCATGTTGCTGGTCCAGTTTCTAACTGATTTAAACGCTCAGACCATTACACCAGTAGACCCATTAACACAGGGTTCCATATCTCTATACATACATGGGGACTTGGACTGAAGAGACATCTAGTCCTCACAAATACAGCAAAGGACAGGTCCATCAACGGGCTGGATGAAAGCATGCACCGCTTTAATTTCACCTCGCTGACAAAACAAGGCTTCAATAATTCAGCCCTCAGCCCCCCTGACGCTGTGACAAATAGAGGCTGCATCAGTGCAAAGTGCGAAAACCAGATGACAACTCAATCTGAAACGATGCCGCCTCTGACCTCTTCCCTTTTCGTTTAATTTTGCCGTTGCTGTATTTTACAGCATTTCTGTTTTATGAGACGGTTCACAATCATAAGTGACAGGTTGGATGCTTAAAAGCAGGTTTCATGACACAAAGTAGACACCAAGACAAGGTTATATGTCCATAGCACATAAACAGAATGCTTATGCTGTTGTAGAGATGTGGCCCGAGGTGAGTTACATGTCTCTAGGTTGCACCGTGACATTACAGTGTTAGAGGTTTATACTGCTGTGACATTTATTCACTGTCTTATTTATTTGACATGTAAACTATGTGGTTACTGCAGCAACTTAAATATTAACATTTTTAAAGCTTAAACTACACAGATTAAACTACACAGCAGTAGGTAAACATATTTTTTATTATTCTTAAAAGTAGCTCAAACTCCACTACCTGCATAATTAAAAATGCTTTTTGCACATTACGTTACAATAATCTATTGCATAATATACATTCCTCAGGGAAATCACATCATGGAGCGACTGCAAACACCCTGTCACCTTATGTTTTCAGCCAGGCCCCTTTAACAGACGTTGTGTAGATGTTGTGTAGACAGTTGTGTAATGACCTCAGGGTTTCCATGTCTGTTGAGTTAAAAGGCAGGTAGATCTGGGTATTGTCTGCATAAAAGTGGAAGAAGACGCTCTGCCTGCGAATGATGTCTCCCAAATGAAGCATGTGTAACGCAAATACAACTGGATCTAAAACCGATCCCTGAGGAACACCATATGTCATATTACATACACTATATTACCAAAAGTATTCGCTCACCCATTCAAATGATCAGAATCAGGTGTTCCAATCACTTGGCCTGGCCCCAGGTGTATAAATTCAAGCACTCAGGCATGCAGACTGTGAAACAAGACATTTGTGAAAGAATGGGCCGCTCTCAGGAGCTCAGTGAATTCCAGCGTGGAACTGTCATAGGATGCCACTTGTGCAACAAATCCAGTCGTGAAATTTCCCCGCTCCTAAATATTCCACAGTCAACTGTCAGCTCTATTATAACAAAATGGAAGCGTTTGGGAACAACAGCAACTCAGCCACGAAGTGGTAGGCCACGTAAAGTGACGGAGAGGGGTCAGCGGATGCTGAAGCGCATAGTGCAAAGAGGTCGCCGACTTTCTGCACAGTCAATTGCTACAGAGCTACAAACTTCATGTGACCTTCAGATTAGCCCAAGTACAGTACGCAGAGAGCTTCATGGAATGGGTTTCCATGGCCGAGCAGCTGCAGCCAAGCCACACATCACCAAGTGCAATGCAAGGCGTCGGATGCAATGGTGTAAAGCACGCCGCCACTGGCCTCTAGAGCAGTGGAGACGCGTTCTCTGGAGTGATGAATCACGCTTTTCCATCTGGCAATCTGATGGACGAGTCTGGGTTTGGAGGTTGCCAGGAGAACGGTACATTTCAGATTGCATTGTGCCAACTGTGAAATTTGGTGGAGGAGGAATTATGGTATGGGGTTGTTTTTCAGGAGCTGGGCTTGGCCCCTTAGTTCCAGTGAAAGGAACATTGAATGCTTCAGGATACCAAAACATTTTGGACAATTCCATGCTCCCAACCTTGTGGGAACAGTTTGGAGCGGCCCCTTCCTCTTCCAACATGACTGTGCACCAGTGCACAAAGCAAGGTCCATAAAGACGTGGATGACAGAGTCTGGTGTGGATGAACTTGACTGGCCTGCACAGAGTCCTGACCTGAACCCGATAGAACACCTTTGGGATGAATTAGAGCGGAGACTGAGAGCCAGGCCTTCTCGACCAACATCAGTGTGTGACCTCACCAATGCGCTTTTGGAAGAATGGTCAAAAATTCCTATAAACACTCTCCTCAACCTTGTGGACAGTCTTCCCAGAAGAGTTGAAGCTGTAATAGCTGCAAAAGGTGGACCGACATCATATTGAATTCTATGAGTTAGGAATGGGATGGCACTTCAGTTCATAGAATGAGTAAAGGCAGGTGAGCGAATACTTTTGGTAATATAGTGTACTTTCATTCATTCATCTCCTGTACCTGCTTGTCCTGTGAAGAGCCACGAGGCAGCAGGAGCATATTTCAGCTGTCATCTGGCGAGAGTAGAGGTACACCCTGGACAGGTCATGTTACACACAGATGATTTAAAATTATTTACAGTAACAAAAAACCTTCTAATAAATATGAGGAGAACTATTCATCGGTGATGTGTATCAGTGCTGACTAAAGATCCAGAGCATAAATCACAATGAAAATTGATCATCACGGCAGCGTCCAACTAAATTGTTATCTTGTTCTCATACAGAACAGTATATTGTTCTTGCTCTAATCAGGATAATTAAGTAAATGCACTATCATAGCACCAACTGCATTGCACAAGAATGTGCAGCAGATGCGGGATATATTGTAAAAACTGTGTAGAATTAAGTTCATCCTTCATTCAAAGTGATGTTTAGGAGCTGCACAGGAGCCGGGCCGTGCAAATTTGTTCTAAATTACAGCAAGTTTGACTGGAGTAAAACAAAAAAATGTAATTGCACTAAAGTTTTGCACTATAAACCGATTTATCCAAGTGAATATAACATTAGCAGCATTAACTCTGACAGTTTGGAGAGTATGATGGAGGCAAGAAAAGTATATATTTTTTTTAATTTTTGTATGTTCTTGGAAGCACTGAACGGCTTTTGAAAGCCGCACAGAAACTCTTAAAACTCAAATAACACTAAATGGATTTCTGCTCTCTTAAAAGGAAATTGGATTTCCTTTGCTATATGTATTACGTGCCTGTTAGATGTATCGTGTTTGGTATTATATCACATAATTAACCAAGAAGCAAGGGTAAGATTTTATTATTTAGTCTTATAAGTGCATATGTTGGCCTTTGTATTGTATTTCGGTAGAATGCAAATGCACGGATGCTACTGAAAGTGGGTGAAGAATCATTAACATGACATTTGGTCCTAAAATAACTGTTGTGAACAACTGAAAGAGGATTGTTAATATGCATCATTACACCAGAAAAAAAAAAAGTGAAGGGAAGTGAAGTGAAGTGAGACTTTACAAAAGATGGTAGGGTTGACAGCTTTTCTATTTTTGCCCAAATAAACTTTCGGGTTTGAGGGCCTCTACCACTGTATGTGTCCTTTGGGTAAGCATGCATACACACATAGCGGCTCAGTCCAGTAAATTAGTCGTGTGGAAAACCAACTCCAAACTGAAACGCTCCATTACTTCAATGTGTGTGTGTGTGTGTGCGTGTGTGTGCGTGTGTGTGTGTGTGCGTGCATGTGCGTGTGAGTGCGTGTGTGCGTGCGTGTGAGTGCGTGTGTGTGTGTGTGGTTATCATACTGTATCACACTTCCCACTTTACTTCTTTATCTACCCCCATACTGCTGGGTGTGTTCTGCAGTTATGGTTCCTTGGTCTTGTTTGTGGGAAGCCAAAGCGTTTCCCTCTGAAAAACACACATATTAACATACAGCATGGAGGGATTACATGTGATGCGTGTTGCATGTAACATGTAACCAGGCAACAAAGACAAAATGACAGTGATTGCAGTGAATCACAAATTTTCTAAATTCAACTCGTATCTGTGGACACAGGAAACTATAAAGCTATCCAGAGAGTAATTAAAAAATGGTATGCTTCTCTACAAACTGACCATACTGAGTCTTTCTAAGTTCAGACTAAGGCTACAATGGTACAACTTCTATGATAAAAAGCTGTTTAGTTGAAGATATGTGACTCTGTTCTTATAGCCCCTTTCTCTTTAAATGAAGGAGAAGAAAAACTCTAACTATAAAACAAGAAGAAACAAAGAAGAAAATAGAAGAAACTTCAACAAAACCTTACAGTTGCAAGCAGATAAATACCTTAAAAACAATTAAAGTTAAATAATTCATTTGAGCCTCTTATGTTACCTCTGTGTTTTTGAGGTGTACAACGGTTTCATTTTGGCGTCTAATGTTTGTGTATACATACTGCACCTTCCTTCAGTGTTCACGATGTCACAAGTACATATACCGCTGTGGTTTCATCTTTGCAGAAGCTGCACATGCGAGAAAAAAAAAAAGAGGGTGAACAGGAAGTGAAAGACGATGGGAGGGTAATAGCGATACTAAATTTTAAATAGAGCAGAATACACTGCGCAGTGTCGTAGCTGGCATGTGTTTACATGTCACCATAGTATCTCCTCTAACTTTTGAAGCAAATCACATCTAAACTGAAGGCACTCTGCACATTTATGAGAAATATGAAAGAAATATGTTTGCTCATTTGTTAGACATTAAATGATCAAAAAACAGGAAGTAAAAAATGAGTAGTGTGAAACGGAACAAAAGAGTGTTAGAATAAATTGATTTTTATTTTGTTCTCTTTTTTGAAGACAATAAACTGTGCACAAAGCATCATTAACCAAACACAATTTCACGTTGCAACAAAATCTTTGTTATGATGTACATCCTCCAAACATATGGGCTGTTATCTGTCCCAACCTCCTGCCAATGCAGAATAGTTATCTGACATCCTGATTGGTTCCTGTTATACATACTATGGCCACTAGAGGGTGTGGCAACTCTAATGCAAACAGAAGCTAACAATAAAATGCTGCTATGGGGTTATCAGCGATGGAAAGTGCAGCTCTTTGACGGGTAATGGATCTTTTTTTTCTCCTTTATTTAGGGCGTTTATGCTTGCTTTCAATCATATTTTTGATTTGTTAATACTACTACTTTGTCAACACTTATAATGCTGTAGTGCATTAAAATGCTGTGACACTTTGGGCTTAGTTGGTCAGCTGTCATTGCTGGAGGAGGGGAACACTCCTAAAGGGTGCCTACAGGAAAGAAGAAGGGCATTCTCGAACCAGTCATGGTTAGCTAGTAGAAAAACAAACCATCTAGACCCTCTAATTTCTTTTTGGTGAAATGCTCACCGCGCAGTTTGCAATGATGAACGCGTTACGTAATATGTAATAACGTGTCCCAAGTCATTAAAGATATTACAAAGGGTATCTGATGCGAAATATTCAAACCCAAGACCTCAGCAGCTGCAACACTCAATCAAACCAATATGTTCTAGCAGTCTTACCCTCATATAGCCAAAATGAACCCTGACATATTCAGTATCTTTGGAAACGTCGGGCCCTCTGCTAGATTTTAAACTTCTCTGATTTCAGGCTCATTAGGGGGTTTGAAAGCGAGATGAATCTTGGACAGTGTTCATTTATACTGGCAATTCAGTGAAATCTGGTGTGACATAATCTAGGTTTAAGTTCACCGCCTACATAAACACTGATCCCTAGACTGATGATGAAGCAGTGCAGCAACTGACGTACATGTCAGTGCTTCCTGAAGAAAAAAGGAACGATCTTTACTCGGAGATTTGCAGCTTTTCGTGCAAACAAAATGTCTAATTTACTATAAAGATATTGTAACTATATCTCATTCTTTTAACTTTATAATATGCCATTCTTTAAAGTTAGGTGTACTTTAAAATGAAACTACTTTCTGTATATGAAGTAGAAGTAAACAGCAGCAGCAGCAGCAGAATTATAAGAGATTAAGAATCAGTAATCAAACATTGTCTGTGCCTATAAATACCAGTAGGGGGATTAAATGAGCTCTAGCTTGAGGTAGATAATCAGTGACCAAATCTGCTTATTACCTCTGGATTTGTAGCTTTTTATTAAAACAAGACAAAATGCCACCAATGAGAACTGCTGTTTTTAGCACCCCTCCCAGATTCTATCAGCACTTTTTCATCTGACCTTTAAATAAAATCAGCCTCATATGTTTTATATATTCATATTACTAGTTATCACGCCCAGTCAAACCCTTGTCTTCTCATCATGCCGTTTCATTTCCGCTAACCATTGGCGCTGTCGGCTTTTGCACAGGAAGTATCAGGTCAACCCTGCCTCCGCCTCTGCCGCTCATCTCTCTGTTTTATTCTCCCTCACACAAACAAAGTGCGTGCAGTATCCCACCCACAGAGAGGAACTGCGGTTCAGACCAGTGTTTCTGCTTCTCAGCAAGAAGCCACCCTCCCTATGCGGCTCCGGTCCTCTTCTCCTCTACTGCAGCCTTTTCTCGGATGAGGGGTTTGTCACCCACCTGCAGCTGAGCCCCAACATGAGCTTACGGAAGCTAAGTGAGTACCCCATGCGTGTTTGGGTGCGCAACTTGCACTTTGTTTTACTTACAAAGAGGCATGTGAACATTTGGTTAACCAGAACTGACTGTGATGCAGTTTTGAAATGCTTTGGTGATGATACGCAAGATACTCAACTAACTTCAAGACTTGCATTACACTACAAGTATATTTTAATGACTTTGTGGTGAATTTTGTAGTTGTCTTAGTATTTATTATACTTCAGAATGATATGTTTTATATTATAAATTATTTTTCAAAAGCAGGCCTTTTAATATCATCCCTCCTGTGCCCTTTCAAAATGTGCAGTGTGGGATTTATTTTTTTCTTTTTGAGTCAAAGTTCAGCAAAATGCAAAATAAATAATTAAAAAAAAAAGTCCCCTAGAGCATCCAGGAATTGACACAAGCAGGACGATACGCACCCACAGACTCATGCACACACAGTGTATGCAAATGCTCTACTTATAAAGCTGCAAAGGATTGCAAAGATCCACCGGCTGACTGCTTCTGCATCACAAAATGTCATCACTGTAAAAGGCCTGTTGCTGAAAGAGCCGGACACCAAATGACTCTTTTCTTAAAACAAATATATATATATATATTTGCCACTTGGTGGAGGCAGATCAAGCCGAACGCACGCCAATCTGTCGTGTTATTGTCGCCTTATAAAACTGTTATGGCGATACTCCTAGCAAACCGCCGCATGTTTATGCCTCAGCAGATGTGAAGCCATGCCCGGTTTGCAATCCAGATGTTAAGTGATTTCCTCTGTTAATACATTTCTACCTCTCTTGCAAATATTTAGCAACTTTTAAAGGGTTTTGCGCATTAAGTCGTTGAGTTATCAAGGACAATTACAACTCATCGTGTATGAATGTTGAGAATCCAATTAATAAATGTTTTCGTACTGCAGACTTATTTCTGACCCTTCCTACCCTTCCTGTTCCCCTGTGAAGGTTTCAAATGGTTTGGCAGCCTCACCAACCTCTCCTTTCGCCGCTCCACTGAGAAATCAGACTCCAAGGCCTCGAAGTCGAAGTCTGGGGATGATGGTGACTGCTGTGCTGCCTCCTCATCGGCCCTCAGTCCAGTCGTTGAGGCCACGGTGGACGACATGGGGGCCATGCGTCCTCGCACTGCCAGCTACGTCCGCTCCAGTGAGAGCTACACTCACGTCGGCACGCTGCCACGGCTACTGATGAGAAAGAAGGACAAGGGGAATAAAGGTAAAGGAGCAGAGGTTATGATCGTCACTTAAAGGACATTACTTTTGCCTGGCAATTACCTTTCAGAAGGAAAAGAAAAGGGAGAGCTGATGGGTTGCCATCTGTCTCCCAAAACTGCTTTAATGACTGTTTATTGTTTCCTTCTTCTTTCCCAGGATGCCCCAGCAGTACTAAGAAGAGTAAAGACAAGAGCGGTGTCAGCAGAAGCCAGAGCCAGAGACCTGCAGGGGACAAAAACCACGCGTCTCTGAGAAACCCTGACACCTCAACCAAAATAGCTGTAGCTGCAGTTAAATCTGACAGTGAGCTCAACCATCAGTCCCCTACTGGCCCCAAGACCCACCCAGAGCCTAAAGTTGAAAGTGATGCCACAAACACCCAAAACAAGGACCCTGGACCCACGGCTGCTGGCGAAGATGTGTCGCCATCTGGTGGCTCAAGCTCAGCTCCCCAGCCGGAGGAAGGCATCACCCAGACAGATGCAGGCTTGAACGGTGAATCTCCCGCACTTGGCCAGGGGAATGACGAAATTGATGGATATGCACCTGCCGGGCCTGTGTCTGAACCAGAAGAGCAGGGGAAAGGGAACAAAGATCTGACAGACGGAGCCGACCAAGGGAACTCCTCTGACAGCATTTACAGGTGATGCAGTTTGCTATCTTTTTACAGATTTATATTTTAAAGAAAGTCATTAAAGTGGTAAAGTTATTGACTGGACAGAAGAGGAGAGCACCAACCATACAAAGGCCTGTCCCGATGGAAAACCCTGTCATATTCACCAGCATTGCAAAGTGTCTGATGCAGTTAGACCCAAAATTGGCACACTTTTCTTACCCTGTGGGCCCAAAGGTCCCACAAGGTTTAGAGTCTCGAGGCATTAGAAGCAAACTTATCCAGTCATTTATGAAAAATAAAGATTTGGATTTTGTTTTGGTGTATTAACACCCCAATTTCCTCTCCATGTTAATTATCCTTTAGTTTACAGGGACAGGTCCAATATCGACTTGATAATGACTCATACAGACCTACAGACATTCAGTACTTTTAGATTTTGCTGACAATGTGTCTGTATTTCTACGTTATTAGTATTTACGTGGTAGCATGGTTATCTGTTTACATGGATTGTAAGTACCGTAAATCTTTAATGATTTTAGCATCTGCAGCATTACAAATGTAAATGAATGCGCCAAAACAAATCTAGACTTTGTTAAATTCCAGCATAAGAAGACTGTCCACAGTGCTCAGACAGTGGAGGAACTGCTAGGTGTTTTTTTTTAGCATAGGCATATACCTAGAGGCCTCATTGAGCGGGTTGGCCTTTTGTTCTGATCATACAGTCAATGGTTGCGATACGTTAACGTCGCCGCCATATTGGAGGAGGCAGCTCTGTCCCTCGAGTCAATGGAGTGAACTTTATTAAGCGTCTTCTACAAAGTTCAATGCTCTCATTTACACAAACCTTACGCAAACATTAACTACTCAGAATGTTACAGGCGTTGTTTTTTGGTTACTATCGGTTTCCTGAATATATACTTTCGTGTATGAATGTGTAAATGCTTATAGTACTTTGTAGAAGAAGCTTACTAAAGTTAATTCCATTAATTCGCGGGACAGAGAGCTGCCTCTTCCAATATGGCCGCGACGTTGACGTACGGGCGGCGTCTCTCTAAATATGTGTCTGTGGTTTTTAGCTGTGGTTTTCAGCATCTGCCGCAATTCTGCTTTTGCTCTTACTCCGTGCGCACACCAGGGGGCGCAGGTCTGCGCGTTAAAGTATGCGCAGAAGTTGAACTACTCGTTAAGGTCTGAGCTTGCAGAGGGACCGGGGTTGGCTTTTTTTTAAGGGATGTTTGTGAAGTGAGAAGATGTCAGGATTCATCCCTTCACTTCATTTACGGGCAGCAGGTAACATCGATTCTTTTTATTGATCAGACGCTGCTGTAAAGCTGCCGGTCTTCCTGGTTTGATGATTTCTCATTTTGCATTGATTTGTTCTTACTCACAAGAGGCCGACAGAAATTGGGCTTCTTTTTTTGCGAGCTCATAGTGTGGTTTTCCTTAATGTTTTGGTTGATTTATCAAGAAAGTGGGAATTGGAGAGTTGTGAGGGAGGGGAAATGTGCTAAACCCCTGCACCACCCTCCTCTCAGCGGAGCAGATTGCATTTTCTCCCTGTTTCCCATGACGTGCCGAGGGGCTCCAATATTCCATGCATGGTGGCAGAGTGCGTGGATCGTGTTACAGTGGGATTTGCTCTGCGTGCGTATGTGCGTGGCTGTAGGCATGCAGGGGCTCCTATGTGTGCAGGAGCAGCCCATTAGTTCAGGCCAGGGACCGTGGGAAATACAGCTCTATAGTGGACTCCAGGTTCAGTATGGGCGCTTCAAAGAGCTCTGTCAGTTCAGCCCTAAATCACAGGTCTTTCCATCTCTCAGCCTCACTGTCCATTCTCCTCTTACAGTCCCTCTCCTATTCTTCATCTATCCACTGCTCTGCACTGCTTTGCCAGAGTGTCCCCGTGTTGTTTTTGGAAAAGGCCTGGTGGTGGTTTTTGGTGGAGGGTAAGATCTGGCTCTGGAATTAAATGTTGTCTGTGTTTCTGGGACAGTCGGCTCAGATGGCAGATTGGAGCCTTTAGCTTTGTTGTCCCAGCAGGCCTACTCATTTGTAGGCACTCATTTGAATAGGGAGGCATTTTAACTGGTGTTGTAATGTCATGCCTAGAGCTGGAACAAGTCACTGGATTCATTCATCTGTAGAAAGTTGGTCAGCAGCAGCATGTGTCAGGAGTTGATGCTTTTGTTTGACATGGGCTGATATTAAAGTAAATGAGTGAACTGTTGATCTGAACCAATATTGTGCTGGTGTACTGTGCTTTGTGACGTTAATTGTATACGTTTGCTCCGAATCGCATATGGCTCTGTCCTCAGTCTTAGATATGACAAGGATAAAATGAGGCATGTATTCTCCTTCAGGTTGGTGCTGCTTGTTCAAGCAGCAGTAGTATAGTTGAGAGTTTTGTATGTGTGCATGCAAAAAAGCAATTATAATGTGACCATAATGATGCTAAAACTACAAAACTTACTCATGGGGATGGTTACAGCCGTTTTCTGTAGTGTGTTGGCGTCTGCACCTCTCCTGTTTGATGGACTTCCTCCTCTGTAGTTCTGGTTTCTGTCTTTCTTTCTTTCTTCCAGTCTCTTTCTTTCTGAATAATTTTTATCAATGCAAATGATGGAGGCAAATATTCAACACGTTTTTTAACTGCAGAGCTGAAGCACAGCTTGAGCAGCTCGAGAAGGGAATGTAGAGCGCCTCTACTGTGGGACCTATTAACATTCCCAAGCCCCCTGCCACGATGGGACCCTTTGATCTGACCTCTCTGTAGTCATGTGTAACACGGCTTTGCGCCGGTTCCTCCGAGACCCATCATTCAATTGGGAGCTGCGCTGATTGATCTTAAAACTTGTCCGGGAGTGTAATTGCCCCCTTTTTGCTCGCTCTTGCTCGGTACCACAAAGCTGCACAGCAGCGCCCACAGTATGGCTCCCAAAGCTGCAGCGCAGCAGGCTTCTGACACATGATCGGGACCTATCATGAGTGTTAAAGTGTGAGTTATGGCGCCCATGAGATTTGCAAGGCCAGCTCGGTATTTTGCAACCGTAGATGCTCAGTGGGGTTTGTTATCTATCTGTTTTCCACGAGGCTGGACTGCACTGGAGAGACTGCTGCAGTCATGGGAATACAGGCATGTGATAACATGTGCAGCACCTGTTAGAATAGATGATCAGACACAAAAGCACACGTCTGGTATAAAAACAATTGCACACACAGTTTGGACAAAGATCTCCAGATTTTTTTTCACCTTGTTTTTGCATTACATAGCATCTTCTGTGGTTTGCTTCTTTGCTTCACATACTCACTTTTGTTTTCCTCCCTTTGCAGCTACATGAAACCTTTAGAGAACCAGCCAGAATATGTTCAGGTAAGTCTACTCCGTCCAAACGTGTATGCCTCTGAAAAGCGTGTGTGCATGCATATAATATACACTGATCAGGCATAACATTATGATCATCTCCTTAATATTGCGTAGGTCTCTCTAGTACCTCTAAAGCAGTTGTGACTCATCAAAGAATAGACATGGGCCGTCTGAGGGTGTCCTATGGTGTCTGGCAACAGAATGTTGTTAGTGGGGGCGTTTGGCTCCTATGGGTTGAGGGGAAGGACCTCTGTGGATCATCCCACAGATACTTGACAAGTTTGCATCCGGCTGGGGATGGCTGCTGCCATCAAGGAGTGTCATTGCTATGGGGTTGGGGTGCCTGGTCTGGTCTAAGTGGGTGGTACATACACATGAATCCCAGGTCCAAAAGTGTCCCAGCAGAACATTGTTTTGTATATTTACTTCTCCTTTTAGTTGTTTTAATGTTGTGGCTGATCTGTGTAATATTCCCACAGAAAACTTTTCAGGGGCGGCTTAAAATTCTATATTTGGTTCCTACCAGTAACACACATGCACACACATTTAATACCTGACATGACAGTGGATATCAGTTGTAGTTTTCAGCCTGAACGCTCGCCCGAGTTTGAATTTCCTCCCCTCTCCGGTATTATTGAATTAGATTTTTAATGTGAGCGCTCAGATGTAATTGTGCCTGATTATTAGCCCTTAATCTTCAACAGCTATGCTCATTTCAGCAGACTCACTCTGCATTTGGCCTAATTCGGGCTGCCATTTAGCTAATTGAATTCGGAGCGAGGCGGCGCTGGTGTCGGGGCGGCGCAGCTCTGAGAGGCAGTCGCCGCTGCGGCCAGGAGGTGGAGCCATCGCCTCGAGTTGGGAGCGCCTCGGAGCTCAGGGAAGCTTTTCCATGACCTTGGGGATGGATTGTAAGGATCCATTCATCCTGTATGCACACATATACTACAAACAAACTCCTCTAATGAGGCCAAAAGTGTGAAATGAGAGCACGGATGTCAAGCTTGAAAAGGAAGGAGAGAAGAAGAAAGAGAAGGGAAGACTAAGTGAACTGTTGAGCTCTGGGGATCAGTTTTTATATTGATTATATCTCACAGGCGAGGTGGTAAAAGCCTTCTCCTATGACCCTGACCCGTACTCCTTTTGTAAAACAAATGCGTCCAACTTCCCCTGGCCACAACAAATTGACTGCAGTTAAATCCCGCTGCATTACCTCCCTTGTTAGGATTCCCGTAAAGCTGGCAGCGGAACATCGGCAACACCGGCTCTTTGCTTACCTCCAACACATATGTGGATTACGTGCATAAGTACAGGTTTGTTTTGCAGGAGTACAGCTTTCTTGCTAAACAAAATGATGTAAATATGTGCCAATTATAAATTACAAAACGCCGTTGCTTACAAGCCAGCACCATCACTTCACGGCCACTTGTCATGAATGAGTTGTTGAAGCCTTCCCTGCTACTTTCCCAGAATGATAATGTCTTATTTTACAGCTTGTATACATTTCTTTTTATAAATTTCGTGTCAGTGATCTTGTCTTTATTTCACTGCATCACACTGCTGTGCTTTATGACCCGTGCGTTATGCTCCTTAAAGCAAACAGTGTCTTTATTACACAGAGCGCTAGAGCTGGATTAAGGCGTTCTTTGTGTTATGGTTATTGATGTGACCTGCGACCTTTGAGGCTATTTTTGGTCATTATTTGATAGCAGATGTCAAAGACAAGCACATGTTCGCATCTGAGATTAACAGGGGTTAAGAGTACTCTTACTTTAAGTCTGAATATTTTAGTCTGACTTCTCTTTAGCGCCATCTCAGCTACCTTTTACCTCCTATTTAAACCCCCCTGCGTGTTCTGTTGCCCAAACATGTGTCATCTCTCTTCCCTTGCTCTTGCACAACACAACAGTCCCCCTCCCACCGCCATCGCCCCACCCTCTCTCTGAAAGCTGCCGGCAGTCCCTCCGTCTCCTTCCATTTCTCTGAAACATTTATGACAGCTGATGTTTAAATCAGTAGTCGGCCTCGCTGCTCCCAGCTGAAATGGGACAGAGCAGGCCGGCGACGCGCATGTGTCCAGATCTACATGCTGCATCGCGCAGAAAATGAATGGCCATGAGGCAAAGTGTAACAGGAACAAATGTGAAAATGATAAATAATGATTCAGAAAACACCCTGTTAAGACATTTTTCACCTTTGCCGTAAAATATCCGTCATAATTAACTTTTCATTTGGACGCAGCGAGCCAAGAAGTGGGCTGTATTTGTTTTTGTGCATTTCTTAAGAGAAGCAAACATCATTTTTATATTCATGTAAATGGTTTGTGGCTGGAAATTAAGTAGTCAATCAAAAATAGTTCAGTCTAAGTGCGTAAGACGTGCATGTGTGTGGTTTCTTGCGTCATGATTATGTGCATTTATTTTTGCCCAGCCCCGCTTTGTCTCTCATCTTGCTTAGTGGTTTGGTCGTATTTTGACGGGGAGGGGCAGGAGGAGGGGGGGAGGTGGTGGGCCGGGTGGGTTCATATGAGGTTTATTAGCATTTGTCTGGCTCGGGAGTCGCGACGGCGCTTTTGTAAAAAAAATCCGTGCATGTGCATGTGTGAAGGGTCTCAGCTGTGTGTCTTTGTGTTAATGCATGTTTGATTATGCGAATGGTTTAAATTTCCAAATTCTGTATGCGTCTGCGCGCTGGCTGATTAAATTAAGGTAGAGGTCTGTGGGGGCGAGTGTGAGTATTACAGTAGATTGAATTATTTGGTGACTGTGAATGAAAGAGGGTGAAAAAAGATGCCGGGCTGCTGACACCACCCCCGAAAAGTGTTCCATTCCTACTTCTAGCACACGGAGTGACAAAGACACAATTTAGAGACATCGCCCACAGAACATCATGCCCCTATTACACACAAAAATAGATGGCCTGCAACAGCACAGTATCATAGGGTAACCCACAACCACACAATGGTGTTACTTTGAACACAGTTGACTTGTTCAGTTACTGCAGTTTTATTATGTCTCCTTAAGGGCAGTTTTGAAGCTCAGCGTAGCGGCAATGGCCGTCGCCATCTTGGCAGTGACTCAATCCTTCTTACTCCAGGCGCATTCAAAAATAGGCAAACCGCTGACTGCTGAGTGTAACACCATCGCTTTCCACTTGTTTTTTGGTGAACGATGCTGTAAATCAAGATATTTTTGTATCAAAGTGGCGACTTCAGCTTCTTTTTCCTTTCCGAATTTAGCCAACCCGCTAACTTCTCGTTTGGCTAATGGTAACGGCGAGAAGACCAACTGACCTTAGAGCCTACATTTGAACAGATGTTTTGGTTTGTATTTATATTATATTTATATTTTGACTGTATTTTCATTTTTAAGAAAGTCATGTACCTTAAGGTTAAGGCCACTGGCTTCAGAGCTCTGGGCACTTTGCCAATGCAAATGCAATGAAACACATACACTGTGTTTTATTTCATTCATCATTTCTTATGTTTACTGAATAGAAATGGGTACTCAAGTACTCAATACATAGTTTTAGAACAATTCAAATACCATTTGTGTTTATATATTGGTGATTACTTGTGTTGCCTTGCAAACTTGCTAACTGGATAAGAGCAACACTACAGCAGCGCTAGCAATGCTGCAGAGTGATGCTCCAAACTAAACGCTAGAAGTGTTAACATGCTCACGTTTAGCACGTGATGGTTCCAATATTTACGGTCTTTGTTTAGCATGTTAGCATGTAGGCATTTGCTAATTAGCACTAAATACAATATATAGATGAGGCTAATGGGGATTTCATCAGTTTTGCAGCATTTCTACACCAAAATTATTATTATCTTTTCAACACGTTTTGATGCACATACTGAAAGACAACGGGGTTAGATACTCCAGATGAAAAGTCTGGAGGCTTCATCCTCCATGGAAAACCGTGTGCTAATCCATAGATATTTGAGATACATTGCTGAAAAGGTTAAATTGTTGACCTACTGGTGGTGCATCGGGAGGATCCAGGTGGTAAAGTCCACAGGGCTCCTCCTTGGGTACCATGTATATTTGTACCAAAGCTTAATGGAATCTGTCCAGTCGTTCTTGAGACATATCAGCCTCAGAGTTTTGGACCTACTTGCCAGATATTTTCAGGTATTTCTACTGCTGATAATTTTAAAGTACAGTGTTCAGGTCCTGAACTCTTACCAATTCAGTCATCAAACTATGTTGTAGTGTAAAGAGAAAGGATTTCAAATCTGTTCTGCGACATTCAAAATAGAGGAAAGCTTCATTAACAAAGAGGATGACGTGTCACGCGTAGGGCATCATCGACATCGACTCGATTTACTGCATTTTTACTTCACAAACTGCAGCCTCAAAAGTAACCGCAGAATTGAGAGTCCCAACAAAACATCAGATATTTACTGCAGGGCAAATTTATTCTCAGGTATTTCTATTATTTCGCCACCTCGTCTTCAAGGTCATCACGCTCATTCCGCCGCGCAGCACATAAAGCTGAGAATAATGACACATTGACCTCTCTTAGGCAGCGTTACACTCTCGCTTTATTCATGCTAAAGACGTGTCTAGTTGCTACAGCAACACATTTCTGAGAGGTTTAGTGGTTTTAATGCGATTAAAGCAAGACAGCAGATTTTTAATTGCACTCTTTCACACCTAAATGAAGAATTTTCAGCGCATTTGTAGCGACAAAGTCACAGCGTTCCCAGCAGGCGTCTTTCTGCCTTTGTATCGCGATTGCAGGCTGGTGTTTCAAACGGGCTTTGAAACACATATCTGTGGTTCGATACGGATTAACCAGTTGGCGAATAGGGTCCACCCTGTGAAAACACACTGATGACAATCAGACACACACACACGCAGACACACACACGCAGGTCATTAGCTGTACCCTGCTAACCCCCCAGTGGAGCCGGGCCTTTGTTTTTAGAGGCACACATGTGCACACACACAGAGACGTGTTTGCACATATAATCTTGATCTACCCTCAGTGTATCTCCTTTCATCTCTCACACACACACACACCAGCCTGACACATTTTCTTCTCTTCCCTCTCACACACGCTCTCCATCTTTGTGCGTGTCGCTCTTCGCACACACACACACACACACACACACACGTGCGCTCACACTTTCATTTAGTGGGATGCTCGCAGGCACATGCAGGGATTCTCCATTGTGCTCCCTATCAGCCTGCGGGATGGGGCTCGCTAATTAATATTTAACTGAATACCGCCTCCGAGCAGGGGAGGAGGCATGCAGATAGAGGACTGGAAGGAGGGGAAAGTGGATGGACAGCCATGAGAAAGGAGAAAGAAAGGGCAGAGGAGAGGATAAGAGAGAAGGAGGAGGATCAGAGAGAAGAGGAGGCTGGGAGAAGGAGGTTAGGCTATTGATCAGAGGGATAAGAGGGAGGGAGATATGAGGGGCGGAGGAGGGTGATAAGAAATGCTGGATTTGACAGAGCGTAGAGGGAGAGAGAGAGTTGAGGAATGCGGAAAAGATAGGTTCAACGACTAGGTGACAGCAAAAGTAGAAAAGAGTGACAGAAGACGTGTTTCGAAGAAAATTCACACGTTTTGAAAAATGAAAAAAGGAGCCAGGAGAGACAAGTCGGGGTAATGAAGTGTACAAAACACTAAAGTAAGAGTAAGACTCTCTAGTGTTTCCAAAGTTGGAGCCATTTTTCTTCCAGCACGCGTCACTTCAGTCCGCTACATGAAAACGGCTTAAATGATGTGGAACTCCAGGAATAGATGGTACAACCAAGAGTACACAGTGTACTGTGATAAATTGCCACATTATCTCCTGACGTATAGCAATAACTGTTTAGAAGACGCGTAATATTTTGCGTTGATCTGCGCCCGATATGTTTGTTTTCACGATCACTTAGAACTCTGGACCGTTTGGTCATCTATTTGCTGTTAAATCATGCAGCGTTTCGACCGTTTAAAACTGCGGTAGGAGTTAATTTCTCTGCAGGAGAGCTGAATTGCGAGCCGATCGCGGGACCATAGGGGCTCGGTTGTGGCGGGCGCGTTGCTTTGTTTTAATGCCTCGACTCCCCACAGCAGCCATTTGAAGTCTGCTTGACTTAATTGAATTCATCTGAGGATGCAAAATGATAGGCGATCGAGCTTTCAGAACGTATCTTGCTTTGAATCGATGACAGGATGTGCCCATCTTATCGAGACTGTTGTGCTTGCACTAATCATCATTAAAAAAAAAAGAGCAGCCAAAAAGGCTATGGAAGCAGGCAGAATATATGTTTTAAAAGTATTAGTTTGTGGAGTGGCCATTAGCTAATGCACCTTAAAGTCCAATGCACCCTGGCATTGCCAGTTTTAACAATAAAGCTGCAGTAGGCCGACGCTTTATTAGACTCTCGTCCATCATGTTGTCATGTTTGGGGGGTGGTGTGTGTGTGTGTGTGTGTGTGTGTGTGTGGCGCAGCAGCAGCCAGATGTAACACGCTGTATGTTGTGATTGTTTTGCCACGGTATTATAGAAGATTGAGGGAGCGAAAGCACAGACCCCCCTCTTATGAGATTATTTGCGTCCCCACTGTGTAATCTGTCTAATCCGGCACTGGATGGTTTGAGATTACATTAAGAGGAGACACTGCAGTTAATGAATGATTCCTGTGTCTTCTAGCTCCTTATCTGCCGGCTTTTTTCCTCTCGCTCATTCTCTCTCTCTCTCCCTGTGACCCACTAGCATGCATTCAAGAGGCAGATTAGGAAAGTAATTACTGGAGTCATCTGATGCTGCCTGTTTCGTGGGCTGCAGAGATGACCTCGAACGACAGAAGTCAGAAGAAGGAGCTTAAAATTTATTTGTGCACGTTTCTCTCCTTCTCCGAGTACGTCCCTTTCTCCCTCTCCTTCTCTCTCTCTCTCTCTCTCTCTCTGTCTCTCACCCGTTATGCTTCCCTGCAGTGGTGCAGGACTCAACTAAATGCAGTGTCAGAATTTTGGATGCTGTCAAGGCTCTCGCAGTGTTGCCATGGCGAAGCGTCCCCGATGATGTCACTCAGTCAGGCCTCTGGAGACAGAGCCCCACCCCTCCTGACATCTCCCTGCCGGTATGCGTGTTGGTGTGTGCGTGCGCGCGCGCGCATCTCTCGGTGTGTGAAATGGGCCGGCGAAAATCACACCGCGTTATCCTTGAAACACCTGCCCGTGTGTTTCAGCCTGTAATGAGCTGTCTAGCTGCAGTCTGCGCGGCTTTTCGGGGAGACACATCATTATATTCTCCAACACACCACACTGTCTCTCGCTCACTCTCTCGCCCTCTTTCACACACACACACGCGCGCAGATTTCTGTCAACATCATTTCAGCCCAGAGACCAAATGCTCAATAGCACCTGCTATAGTAATATATAGCAGCGTGTATGTGTTGAAATGTAGGTGGAATAAAAGGTGTGAATTTGAATTCGAGTGGGTGTGTGTGTGTGTGTGGGTGTGTGTGTGAGTGTGGTGGGGGAGCACCCCTGCTGGGTTCCTTTCATGGCGAAAGAAAGGTTAGATTCCTCTGGGAGCCTGCATACATCCTCCTCTTTCTTGCCTTCCTCCCATCTCATCTTGTAATGATCCTTTTTTTTCTCTCCTCCCATCTTTTCCTTACTTTCTCTCTGTTTCACCCCCACCCCCCCTCTTGTCGCCCCCTCTCCCTCCACCCCCTGTCAGCATTGTCTCAGCGCTGAAGTGGGGGTCATCGGTTGGGTGGGTGGGGTTTCTGCCTGCATTTCGACAGCGCTCCTCTCTTTGCCTGTGCCTGCGAGCACCCCCCACCACCACCGCTGCTGCCGCCTCCCTCCCTCCCTCCCTCCCTCCCTCCATCCATCTATCCCTCCCACCCTCTCTCCCTCTGGTCCACCCTCCCCCCACCCACACTCCTTTCATCAGCAAGCAATGAGGTAATCCCTAGCAGCCGCGTGAAGTGCAGCAAGTGCAGTGAGAGGAGCGAGAGCAGCGGAGACAGAAGCCGGTGCAGGGCAGGAGCAGCGGAGATGTCTGGAGCTGCAGTATCACTCGCTGTTATCTCTACCGGCTGTTAGCGGCTCGCTCCTAGGTGCTGTCTGATGTGGTTTACCGGCAGCTGCTCGCAGGCTGTGGCTGGGTTGTTAGCTGTTTAGCTCGTAGCCTGGATTCTGTAGAGGTGGCACTATGTTGAGGGGCTGTTAGCCAGGCAGAGCGGGGTGGGACAGGCTCAGACCGGGGGCTGGTGTTCAGATCGGACACCCTGGGTGGGGTAGAGAGGGGAGAGGACAGGAGACGGGCAAGAGAAGAAGAGAGGCAGAAGTAAAAGAAGAAGAAGAAGAAGGAGGGGAAGGAGTGTGTGCCAACCATGACGGAAAGGTGTAGTCTGTGGAGTGCCCTTTCGGCTGCAGCATGCTGCTTCTACCGGGGATCCTTCATGCAGGTGCAGGTGAGTGGGTTTGTGAGTGTTTGTGTGTGTGTTTGCATGTGCTCCCAGCACATGATATGTCTTTAGCAGGCATATGCGCGCTCTGGTTTTCGCGTCCCGTCCAAGTTTCCTTACGTTTGGCGCATTCGTGCACGCACGTGTGTGTAGCTTTGCGCTCGTGTGTATTTGTGGGAGGTATGCTGGCTCCTCTTCTGTCCCGGCAGCCGGTAATGTCAGCCTGCCACCCAGTTGGCAGACGGATGATATCATAGAGACTCTGTACAGCACTTCAAGGCTTCAGATGGACTGTGTGAAAACACTGGTCGGAGAGAGTTAAAGGGAAATCATGAGCGGGGATACGGCTTTGGGAGTTTGGTGTGTACGAGAGAGAAATGACAGGAATAGGCATTTGTAATTTGTGTCTATGAGAGGGGGAGAAAGCGTGTGAAGGGTACAGTGGAGTGTGGCGTACAGTATCGGCTTTACTTGGGTCTAATTCTGGCTTGATGTTTGAAACCCAATATCTGACCTTATTCCCGGGACAAAATGACACCTGCAGGATATTCTGTGTGTGCGGACACACTGCGTGCCCATGCCTGTCAGTGTTTGACATGTGACTCTGTTTGGCGAACAGAACTGTGGCAACTTTTTAGGAAGAGACAAACTCGGGTTTGTTTCGCGGGCCGCGCTGATTTTTCTCTGGAAAGGTTTGTGTCCGTGGAGACGTTTATGTGACAGGGGATTTTTCTGAGTGGGAGTTGCAGAGAATTCACATGACAGCAGTGATAAGAGAAGAGAATAATAATAATAGATGAGATAATGGGAAATGGTAGACTGTGGGGAACCGAACAATGTTATTGCCTGGGGTTATGATACCGTGCTGGACTGAAGCACGGTATCATGACCCCCTCTTCTCTTCATCCTAATGTTCCGTGCCGACACGTCCCACCTTGTCTCTGGCGGCAGGACACTTCGTCACTGTCACAACTAGCTGAGGCAGTCGGTGTCTTCATCCTGCATTTGTTGTCCTTAAAACAAATGTCTGCCTCAGAGAGAAGAGAGACGGAGATTCTCGGTTCTTGGCATCTGCTTTTGTTTAGAGGGAAGTGTTTCAAAGCTCAGAGTAATGAAGTTGTTTTAATTAAATCTGTCGCGGGGGTTCCTGTGTAGTGGTGGTTGTGGTTGGGGTGTGCACGTGCGAGCGGGGGGTAAATTAATTAGAAGCCGTTGAATGGTTAGAGTTGAGTGGGAGCCGTGCGAACGTTTAAAAAAGAAAAGAAAGAGAAAAAGAAAAGAATAATGACTTAATTTTCTGTGTGTTTACAAACAGTGTGATTTCTGTCAATAGACCAATATTGATTCCACAATCCATTCTAATTAAACATGGCCCGTCAAGCACAATGCTGCGTGCCGAGTAACCCAAACACTGTCTGCGACACGGAGAGGCAGCGCGTTAATCACTACTTGTTCTGCCACTCAGTGCCATGTAGATTCCTTGTCTTTGCCTGCAGGGGGGAATCGTTTGTTAGAATATCTGAATCGGCGTTGACTGAAAAAGAGATAACCGACACCCTCGCCTTAATCTCCACGGACAGACATCTGCAGGTGTGAACGTGCAGAATGTGGAAGCAGAGGACGGGATTTCGCCACCGGAAGCTTTGCGCTTATCGGCCCAGAGGTGCAAACACGACCAGTCGCGTTTGAGCGGGCTTTGCTTGCACGCAGGTAAACAGTCGGCGAGAGCATAAGAGGGACGCCAGCCAGTCTGTCACATCTTGTTGGCAGTGAAGCTGCTACACATCATCGGCTGTTGTTGAGGTTTAAAACTGTTAACCGAGGTGCGTAACCTGCCTGGTCGTTGACCTCTGAACTCCGTTCTCACGCCTCTCTTGGGTCGGATTGCGGGAACAATGACCGACAACACAGAACAGGCAGCCTTGGCCCAGATATCTGTTATCTGGATATCCACCGGCTGCACCAGAAGCCCAGAAACATTGGCCGTTGTCCCCCCCAAAGGCTAAGTCATCAGACAATAGCTGATGGATTCCCAGATTGGCATCACTGGTTTTAAACCCTCAACACTCAGGAATCAGCACCAAACCAGAAATCCGATACATAAACCCAAAGGTTAAAATCTGGCGCAAGGAGTAGTACATTTCTCACAGTTTATCTCTATATATTTTTTATTTATTTAACATGTTGCACAGAGTATGCAGAGAGACTAATTACTCATAGTATCTCAGGGCATCATTAGCGAGTGCAGGCTGTTTGGTTCGTGCTGCTTTTTGCTCCATGAGTGTTCATTAGTGGTCAGTAACTGCACCAAAGCAAAAACTTCTTCATCTACAGGAAATTGTAACCGTGACATTTTTCGCTTTTTAAACACGGGAGGTGCATCAGTTACCCGAAAAAAGTTGGGACTGTCCACAACGTAGTTAATGTTTGGGTATGCGGACAAGTAGGCAGGTGTGAAGAGTATGAGTAAATCTTTGAACGTTGATGTTGTGCTATAAATGCAGCCGAAAAGGGGCAAATTCTCCCTTTGAATGGATTAATAAGTTAACTTTTTACGCAGTTGATACAGTGACAGTGGGATTGTTACCATAGTTCATCAGCTGTATCGGTGGAGAGAGATTATGCTTGATCCCCTGGTCTAGACTGCTAACTATGAACGCACACACATTCACACATTCTCACACACACACACACAGAGTCATGCAGCTTAACCATTGTGTCTGCATCACGCCCAGTGTTTCCAGCGCGTCTCTGTAACTGGGACAATGTAACCGCCCGCTGGACTCAGCCCCCATAAAAAGACCCACACACACACCAACGCGCACACTTCATAAACAGATGCACGGACGTAAAAAAATCCACATAATGATTCCCTCTCCTGCTTTCGATCGCTTTTGAAGTTAATCCTGTTTTGCCTACCAGCCACTTTCCCTCCGCCTCCCCCATCTCTGGCCTCTGTAGCCTCATTCCCTGCTGACCTCAACAGCCAGCAACCGGTACCTCTGTCCTTTAGCGTTCTTGCAGCCCGGCTGTATCTGGAGCATTGCTGTCAACCTCCAACCTTGCCACATGGCGCCACTCCGGCATCCGCTCCCGTGCACTCTGTGCAAGCTCATACCTCATGGAATTATTGGACAGAAAAAAGTCCAATAGGGTATGATTGGAGTCATTTGGACTTAAATGCCGACTTTGATGAAACGTTGAGGAACATAAACTAATTTGTTTATGTTCATATTGATTTTCTTACTAAGAAATGCCAAGACTTCAGAGTAGAAGCAGAAGTTTAGCTAAACACACACCAATCAGCCACAACATTAAAACTACTGACTAAAGTAAATGACATTGACAATCTTGTGACAATTCAATGTTCTGCTGGGAAACTTTTGGACCTTGCATTCATTCATGTGGATGTTACTTAGACATGTAGCACCCAACCCCACCCCATAGCAATGACACTCCTTGATGGTAGCAGTTTACTGCAAGGCAACGCCATCCATGTCTTTGGGTCTTACCAAATTCACCCTGCTGATAGCAGCCTTTGGGCACCAGACTGCTGTGTCGTTGATGGTATTTTCTTTTTTAAAGTAGAGATTTGTGATAAGAGCCAGCTATGACTGTACAGTATTGTTCTGCGTAAAGTTTTGATGAAATATACAAGCGGGCTATCCAGGCAACCAGAGCCTGGTACGTTCACTTGAGAGCAACACTGCAAAGCGAGGGGCAATGAGCTGACCGGACCTTTTTAAATAAAAACAGTAAGCTTTTTACATCAGTTTTTGTATTTTTGATTTGTTAAATTAAATTTGAAAAACAACAATTCATATGTTTGTATGTTTTTCAAATAAAAACCTGAGACATTAATTCAAGTCATATAAAAGACAAATCGTTTGGGTCCATATATTCAGGCTGCAGGTGGATTTTTTTTTTTTTTTTTTTTTTTCTGGAAATCCCGCTACAAATAACTCATACATATTACACCGGACAGTTTTATTGCACTGACGTCCCGTCTGTACATCTCGTCTATGTATTACTCCTATCTCCACTCCCAGGAGGAGGTCACAATTTAATAACTGAGAATGAACCGAGCAGCAGTGGTCTTGTCCCGTTTCAGTCGTCTGTGTGATGTTCACATCTCTACGCAGTTCTCAGTTCTCAGTTTGATGTTATCCGTTTTAAAGAAACAAAAAGTGTGTCGCATGTCTTGCATGTTAGATGACAGGTGACACGGCGTTAAAGTGGTAGGAAGGGCTTGGTTGGTTTTGGTCCACTCAGTCTGTCGCAGCAGTTTAACCAGCACTCTGTCACTCGGATCCCCAGGGGGTCCTAGTGGTGTTGTATTAGCTTTACCCATCACCCACTGTCTCTTATACGTGAAGAGAGTGTGTGTGTGTGTGTGTGTGTGTGTCTGTCCACGCCAAAAAGGGAGACCAAACCAATTGGTATGTTTTTAGCACTGAAATATTCACCATGTAATCCCCTCTTCTCCACTCCTCCTATCTCTCTCCCCCTCTCACCCTCCTCCCCGAAGCTTTTCACCACAAATCCTCTTTTGGCGTGCCTGCCTGTCACACCCTGCAGGCTCATAGTGTGAAGGGCAGCTGCGCATGCATGTGTGTGTGCCTAAATTGCCTTGTTCCAGTGTCTATATCCTCATTAGAGAACTGTGATGTTTTTGGCACTAATGAGGAGCAAGACTGCCCGCATATGTGTGTGTGTGTGTTTGTGCTTGTGTGCGTGTGTGTTTGAATGTATCAGCTTTGTATGTGTGTTTCACGGGTTTCTGACTAGCCTATTTGTGTGAGAGTCTCCGGTCCAGTTAGTTAAAGGTTTATTGGGGGCATCTCAGACTTTTATTGTTTGGGAATTAGCTGAAGAAAAGGCTTAGTTTAAGCCTGTGTAATTGATAAAAGATTCTTTAGATCAACTAGTTTGTTTAGCGCTTGAAACCTTTTTGATTTTAAAACAGTTAATTTGTGAGAGCTTCACATAACTCTTTAAGTAACAATGAAAAAGTTTTTCTTTTTTTAAACTAAATACACTGCTCAAACATTAAGTACAGCATCAAACCCATAGAAAGACGACCCCCAAAACAGGAATGCTTTTACAGGTTGAGGGCACTGACATTTTTTCCCTCTTCATCTTTTCTGACTGTTTTGCATTTGGCTAGGGCCTACTTGTAGCATTAGGTGATACCTGGACCCTACAGAGGTTGCACAGGCAGTTCAACTCCTCCAGGATGGCACATCAATACTTCAGCCATAGCCAGAAGGTTCACTGTGTCTCCCAGCACAGTCTTAAGAGCGTGGAGGACATTCCAGGACACGGGCAGTTACTCTAGGAGAGCTGGACATGGCCGTAGAAGGTCCTCAAACCATCAGCATTAACAGTATGTGCGCCTTTGTGCAAAGAGGATCAGGATGAGCACTGCCAGAGCTCTACAAAATGACTTCCAGCAGGCCACTGGTGTGAATGTCTCTGACCAAACAATCAGAAACAGACTTCATGAGGTTGGCCTGAGGGCCCTGGCATGCTTTACTGGGTCCCGTGTTGCTGCCCGGCACCGTGGAAATCGATCGGCATTTGCCACTGAACACCAGAATTGGCAGGTATGCCGCTGGCACGCTTTGCTTTTCACAGATGAGAGCAGGTTCTCTCTGAGCACATGTGACATACGTGGAACGGTCTAGAGAAGCCGTGGAGAACCTTGTGCTGGCTGTAACATCATTTAGCATGACCGGTTTGGCGGTGGGCTGAGGAGGCATATCCATGGAGGGACGCACAGGCCTCTGTAGGCTAGACAGTGTCAGACTTGCTGGTGCAGTGGGCCCTGGGTTCTTCCTGGTTCACGACGATTCCCAGCAACATATGTGGTGAGAGTATGAAGGCAGTGACTGGAGGTTGAAGGAATTGATAGCATTGACTGGCCAGCATGCTTGTCTGCCCTAAAAGAACACCTCTGTGACCTTATAGTTCAGCCCATCCGACGCTGCCAGGTTACACCTCAGATTGTCCAGGAGCTCAGTGATCCCCTGTTCTAGTCCATATCAGTATACGTATCCTGCATGATGATTTTTTCCCCCATTTTTAGTTCTCAAAGCACTCCTTTAATTTTTCTCAGCAGTGTAGATTATTTGCAGCATTTTCTTGTTTGACGTTGTCATTATTTGTGCCTTTCAAAACTATTACAAATTACCCTGACAGAAACTGTGTATCTACGCTTTTTAAGAGCTGCCTGGGAAGGATGAGATACACAATCTCTGACATCAAATTAGAGGCTTTGTGTGCTTTAAACATCCACTCTGATCTCTTCAAGATTTGCAAACCTTAACAGCGTCTGTGCTCGGTTCTCAGAGAAAATAGTCATTATTAGCACAACTGCTCAGGGGTGGTTTGTCAGAAAAGCATAAACATGGATTCAAAGGCACTTCTAGGTGCGTCAAAGAATTGCTTGAAAGAGAATGTTACGGCTGTTAGATTCAGTGGAAAAGCAGTCTGTAATTTGACGGTGTTGGGCAAGTGTCTGTGAACGTAGTGTTTGCAGTGTGTCCTGCAAGGTTGCCTCTTGTCAGACCTCTGGACTTTTGAGCGAGATGATGAGAGAGATCACTCTGATAGGTTGACAAGACGATACACACAGATTATGGTTTGGTAATCTTAATCTCATCTCAATACTCAGATACAACAGGGTCTTCTGGAATTAGCAAACCACAGATCAACAGGATTTAGGAGAGGCCAGCTTTGTACGACGAGTTAGCTAGTCCTAGTTTCCAGTTTCCTATTCTAAATAACAAATAGAGACTACTGCCACCTGCTGTTGTGGAGAGTTATTTCCCCTCACACAGGGAACTCTCAGAAAATTGGCCAACGATGAGGAATCTGTTGATGTACATGAACATTCAATCCTCGAGAACAGTAGCAATAAACATTTATCACATGAAGGATGCTGCAGCAGCAGGCAGTCAAGTTATAAAGGCCTTGATACAACAGAAAGTGATTAAACTTTGCTTGCGAGCTTATGCTGTTGTGAAGCAAATGGGAAGGACGAATAAAACCGCAACCGCCAATCAGCTTATACAAACATGATTTCCTGCAAAGACGGTCTAATTGCTTTCGCCGAAGCTTCACCTTCCTCTTTCCTGGGCAGACTTCACGGTAGCATAGCAGGGGAACATCCGTAGGTTATTCAGCAAAATAATAAAAATAAATAAAAAAATAGATCCTGCAGAAAATCCTACAATGCCCAACCACATACAGTATGTACCTGCACTGATTATGCGACGACACTTTCAGCACCAGCCTTACAGTATGAGTTGAACAGAAGACTTAACACGTCGTAGCTCGAAGGCTTTTACTGTGAAGCAGAAGCAGGATGTATTAAGTTTAAGATCATGCTAAACAGTCCACTAGTGGTTCATTCTTTAGCTGCGCTTTGTCCCACTGATACATGTCTTCAGGCACTCTGCTTCACCAAAGCCCATAACACACTCACCATTCAAACAAGTGAAAATGCAAAAAAAACAAACAACTAAATGGTCTCTTCATATCATGACTTTTAGCTGCAGGCCAGGATCACAGAGCTTTCCAGCTCACTGCTTCATGTAATCATCTCCCCTCTGCAGGCGTGATAGAGGAAAGCCTTAAAATAAAACAACATAAGAGAATAAACCTATGCCGAATGCTCCTGTGCATTTAATTGCAGTCTCGCCTCTTTAAACAGAGCCTAGTGGAGCGGAGATTATTCTGAAGACTACTTGCCTGCAGGTTAAATTAACATGCCCTTCAAGTCAGTATTGTAATTATCTTTTTTTTTTCTTTCAGCATATGTTGTGTAGGATTTAATGGTAATAAGTTTGGTGGATATTTACATTTAGCCTGTTCATCGTTTAGTCCCTCAGCTTCTATAAATTGAAACAGTTTTAAATCATTTCTGTCGTTAATTTGTCTTGTTTGATTCTGCGTATTAAGAGCTGGGCAGAGTAATGTTAAATAATGGCCCCAGCTTCTGAGCTGCTAATGTTGGAGGCCAGCTGTTCCTGGATGCGTCGAATGGCTGCTAAAAGGCTCACACAATACTTTAAATCAAGATGTATTATCTTAAATTGTGAACGTACGCAACTGAATATGAGATGATTGCATGGCCTATTAGCTCAGCCACTCTGTTCATCTGTGATTATCTTCTTGTCTCATCTCTCAGTTGAGGGTGGGAATTTAGAACGGTGCCTTTTTTGTGTACAGAAGAAGAAGTTGCGTTCTTCTTCCCTTTTTTTTTTTGCTGATTTAAAGATAGCCACCACCACTGACACGTTTGGTTTTGGTTTGTGGCAGAGCCCTAACCCTAAGATAAAGAATTACAAAAGCACATCCCTACTTTGTAGTACAAGAATGAATCTGGTCGGTGCGACTACTGTAACCCTACTCTCCATACTCACTCTGTGTTGTAATGTTGGGTTTGACGATGAAGCAAGCTGTTGGTTTTACTCGCAAACGTTCAGAAATGAAACGGAGCGCTCGACACTTTGTGTGTGAATGAGTCCTCTGAAGTCTCTCCGCCAGTCTCTCACTGAAGAAATCATACAAGCCCGTAGATCCACACCACACACACACACACACACACACACACACACACACACACACACACACACACACACACACACACACACACACACACACACACACACACACACACACACCACGCTCGCACATGCTGGGAAAGACACAGCTGAGAGGGAGTGTGGCATAGTGAAGGGCTTTGGAGCAGGAGGTTGGCAATTGTTTGCCATCTTCATCTTTGACCTCTCCCGACCTGGGAGGACGCAGAGGCTTTCGGGGCGCGGGCTGCTGCGACTTTAAAGGCTTAGTCCTCCCAAATGAAACGAATAGCCCTTCCAGCACGGGGAGGTGTGCTCTCATGGCCATTGTTTGGTCACAAAAAGTTGGGCCTTCTTGTTTGAAATGAGAGCAGTCTGTTAGGTGGGACTTTCCCAGACGTGCAGGTGGAGCTGATAATCACGGGGGAGTTCAGACAAAGGTTTGATTAAAAACTAACAAATGAAGTTATGATCGAACTCGAACACAGTCCACTGCTTAGAACGTTAACCGATACAAGAATGTCGCTGTCTGTCGTGGAAAATGTTTTTATCGGCATTTATGTATTTAGGATGAATGCTCAGAGCGCGGTGCGTCCGCTCGGGGACTTTGTATTTCGTTTAGGTGAAGATTTTCCAGCTCTCCGTGCTGGTGTTGCTCTACCGCTTGAATTTCTAATAAATCCCACCGGGTAAAGCGCGTTTGAGTTACGAAAGGCCCCGGACCTCTGTGGACTTTTTAATGCGTCGTTTTCCTTTATGAAAAGACCCGGGGCTGTTAAAGCGTCTCTGGGTGATTTGCAGGGAGCAGCTGAGAATGGCACACTTGCTCTCACTCGCTTTATCTCCCCCTCCACCGCACACACCCAACATGCGCACGGATATCCAGTCATGTATGCGTCCATGCCCAAACATGCAATATTTCCAATTTCATTTGCATCCGTCCTTGTTAAACAGCTGCTTTTGCGAATCAGTTATTACCGACTAACTGTTGCAGAGCTAGATAGATAGCAGATATCATTCTTTGCAGGAAAAGGTGCAGATAAAATGTTTTAGTTATTAATGGAGCAGATCGCGGTGTTAATGTGAACCAGATACAGATACTGATTGGAGATTAAATCAGCTTTATTGACAGAAATGTGATAGCTTTGTTGAGCGTAATTAAATTCAAATTGGATTAGATCAGATTAACACTTCTGCCAGTAAAACGGAATTTATGCGGCGTGCACACAGAGATCATGTGCTGCAACGCATCTAACCCCTGCATGCACGTAGTCACGGGGCTTCAGTGCAAGTAATTAGTTTGAGCAGAGAGAAAGATGAGGGGAATGTGGTGATGGAGCTGTAGATAGCAGTTATTATGCTTCCTCAATGCGATGTTGAAGTAAGAGAAGTGTCCCATTATAAGAAAGTAATGGACGTGGTAAAGAACGTCCTACAGCGAGGCAGTTACTTCCTGTATCGGGACATCTAAATAGTACTTTGTGCGTGGTTAAGGGGCTTTCACAGTGAGGTATTAAGATTTATATCTACACGGTGCATATAAGCTCCCATCTACAGCTTTAGAGATTCAGGTTTGCATCTTTTGTTCGTGCCTGAAGTCACTGCTATGCCGGGAATTACGAGAGTGACATCATAGTCTAAAAAAAGGGGTGTTGGGTTGAGGAGTAGCGGAAGGTGTGGGTGGTGAAAGGCAGAGGACGAGAGAGAGAGACGGAGGAGAATGAACATGCAGCGTGTTGTAACGGGCTAATTTCTCCTGAGCAGCTCTTGGAGGATGCGCCGAGCGTCTCTCGCGGGAGTGTTTACACTCACACCATCACACAAGCACACTTCCTCACGCTGGAAGTGAGTCCCCTTTGCTGTTCTTTTTGTCTTTCCCTGCTCCTTGAAAGCAGCTGCAAAGGCGAAGGCGAGGCAGACCTCAAAAGGTGTGCACAGTCGAGCATCAATGAAAAGTGTTGTGGGAGCGTGTGTGTGTGTGTGTGTGTGTAGTTTATTGCAAAGTGAGAGTCCCAGCTAGCAGTAAAAGCTCCATCTGCATCACCATGACAACAGCCCGGTAACAACAGGGAGACAACACCCATCTCAGCCCTCCCAACCCCCATCAGCTGTGTGTGTGTGTGTGTGTGTGTGAGCGTAAGTATGGGTGAGTGTGTGCACGCTCGATTTGATGCATATTTGATAGTGTGCACTTTATTGAGATTTGAGCGTTTGTGTGTGGCAGCGAGAGCGTCCATTAGGGGCATCCCAGCAGGTACTGTCTGTGTCTCGGGATGATGGACAGGGCCCTAATAGCTCTGTGTGTATGCCACAGTGGGGAGTGGTCACCCCGACAAACGCACACAAACACGCGCTCGCTCGCACGCACGCACGCTTCGTTGCCGTCTCCCTATGAATGGAATTGATACCTCAGCAGCGCTCCCCTACTGTCTGCCTCAGCCAGCCAATTGCACGGCTCGCTGCTCAGCCTCCAGGAAGAGATGACATCATTGCCGGCCAATGGCATCACAGCTCAAGGGCGTGCTTCTCTCTGCTGCTCTGCGTGGCCAGGGGTGAAAAGGAAAGGGTGTGCGCGCGTTTGTAAGAGAGAGATAAAAACTGATTGAAATGCATGTGCAGTCTACCTGTGGGATCAAACACTTTCCTCCCATCAGTCACTGCTCTGTTTGTGCCCTTTCTTCTTTCTGTTTTCCTCGCATTTCTTCCTCCCTCTGTAACTTCTCTTCCCCATAATTCCTTTTTAAGTGTCTTCTTGTCCTATTTCCACTTTCTCTTCTTTGTCTTTAATCTCCAGCGCCCCTTTTTAATCTTCCACAGTTGCGTCTTCAGCTACATCATTGTCATCATCATCATCAGCACCTCTCCCTGTGGATGTTTGTGCGTCAAGTTACAAGGGCAGTCGATAGGTCACCGTTTTCATTGTGGCCAGGCAAAATTTATGTGTGTGTGTGTGTACACTGACAAAGCAGAGAGTAGGATGTCACCGTGACAAAGCTGCAGAAATGCTGGTTAGCCTGGATACAGCCTCATTTCTAACACACAAACAAGAGAGTGGTGTCATTCTTTTTCTCAAATTCTCAGGAAGAAAGCCAGAACTATCACACATCCCAAACTACGTCTTAACCAACAGATTAAACGTTTAAGATTCAGGGATTTTAGACTTTGTGAAAATGAAAGAAAACTGTCCTTATGAAGCTGCTTCACAAGCACTGGCTTCATAAAAGTAAACAGTGGTCACAATGCATTTGTGCCATGACTTGAAATGCACTTTATGCTCACAGTATGCCACCACCTCATGCTGTGAGAAACCTACAGATGTTTCAGAGAGAGAGTCTTCCTGTCAGGCCAGTGAATCCTTATTTGACTTCAGTTTTTTGTCCAAAGTCAGGGTCTTTGAGCCTTGGCCGAGTTTCAGCGCTCAAAGCTGATTAATTCTCTGCCGTCAGTCATTGATTAATTAATTAGATGCTGTGTCACCATATGTGTGAGTCTCCGTGGTAACGAGGCTGCAGCTTTGGCCGTAGCCATTGTTGACATATCTCTAACAGAAGTAATGGCACATAACACTTCAAAACACAGCAACACTAAAAGGTTAAATTAACTCATGAATGGGTAACGGTTACTGGTCTAGTTTCTATCACAGACTCGGTACAGTTCATCTGCTAATGGGATTTGAACGTCGTCACTCGCTGGTTAGCGAGCTTGGGTGCTAATGCTAGTGCTAGCAACCTGGCCGTGAAGAGTTCAGCCTTCTGTTTGCCCAAGCACAAGGCTAATGCTACGTTATCAATCTCCATTTTGGAAGTGGTCCAGCTCCACAATTATTTCGTTTTGTGGATGCAAATTTTTACAATGCCAAAGATGTGTTTGTGTGGTTTTTTTCCCTACTTTGGCAAGAGCTAAATGATCCCGGTGTTGTAGCCTTAAAAGAAAACTGTGCAGATGTAGTATCGTCATTATATATTAACCCGTCATCTTTACATTTTACAAAAGGAAGGATCCAAAAAGAAGAAGCTTGATACTTCCGAGTCGAAGAGAAAAGAGTAATCCAATTTATTAAGAAATCCAAACAGACTCCAAAGAATACCAATGAGGGAACAAGACACAGATGAGACCACTTAGGGAGGAGCAAACATCATAAACAGAACAGAAAATAGACAAAGACAGGAAGTGAAGCTGAGAGGGAGACAAGAAATCAAAGATTACAAAAGAAATACCAATCAATTAAACATGGAGACTATAAATCATATTTTTGTCTCTCTCTAGCCTCTGTCTGTCCTTCAACTGCTGCTCCCTCCCCTTTCATCCCTCTCCTGTTTAACTGCGCTGGAGAAATGCACCGTGGATTTGTGGTTTTCCCTTCACACCTGTCACTGTCAAGATAGATGGTCCTAGTATGGATGGTAATGGTACTGGCTGGCGGTTAAATGGCATATATATGAAATGCGCGTATGTGTGTGTGCATGTGAGGGCAGGCTGCGACCTATGTTCAAATTCATGCACGCGTGTCTGCACCAAGACAAATAAATGCATTTGTGTGTGTTTATGTGTGTGTGTGTGTGTGTGTGTTAGCAGAGAAGGGTTAGCGCTGATGAGTCCTGAGACCTTCCATCCATCAGTGTGACGACCTTTTACCCCCAAAAGCCAGCAAATTAGCCATTAATGGTTAAGCCCAGAGAAGCGAGGATGACAGCGAGTGGCACAGCCCACAGGGGAAATTGTGTTTGTGTGTGTGTGTGTGTGTGTGAGAGTGGCTGTGTGTTGTGTGTCTTCTTGATGGGAGGGAAGAAAAAAGACTGAAACCGAGCAAAGTTGTGTTTTATGGAGCGTGGGCCCTGATTTACCATGCTATAATTAGCATATTTGTCATAATAAGGTCATTTTTAGAAACAGTACTTAGAGTTTGCTGACATTCATGACTCCCCACCCTCTGCTCCACCAATTTCACAATCCGAGCTGCCAAAATTAAAGGTTAGATTTGTATTTCCAGCAGAGTGAGTACAGTGCCCACAGCGTCTTTCAGCTGTCCCAGCTGGTCCCTGTTGTCATAGACACTAACGGCTCCTGTTTCGTTTAAAGACAAAGGGATGAAGTGGAGTGAAATGGTCATCAAATCAGAGAAGACTAATGAAAGCATTGGTTTATTCCAAATAAACACACACACACAAAAAAAATGGGATTAAAAAGAAACAGTTGGTCTCAGAAGAATAGCAACAAATAAATAAATGCTGAAGCAATTAGCAAATTTTCCATGAACATAGACAAAGTAAGCTTTTGGTCAAGGCTCCAATTAAATAAACCGATACATGTGGGAGCCACAACGCTTTTCTTTTTTAAATGCAGCCAATGTTTAACTCATTTAACGTGAGCCTCTATAATAGGTGTCTCTCCTGTGGATACGGTGCCCTCGTTACATGCCCAAAGCTCTGACTACGTAAAAAGCCATTTGCTCGCTTATAGCTGACAGTTGCTTAGTTAACGTTCCAGGCTCCGGTTACCTAGGTAATCTTCTTGTGTGTTTCCATCCCAAATGTTGGGAAACAAGCAGAACATAGAATTTTCCAAGTGTATGGACAGAGAAGGCTCTTCTTCCCGCCACAGCTCTTTCCACTTGGCAAGACAGTGCCATCAACGATGTTGCTTCTCCATCTGGTTTCATATGATGCTCCGATCCTGGTGAATTTGGTGGAATTGTCAGTAACTAAATAAGGACGAGCAGCCTACAGCTACAAGTAGGGATGGTCAATATTGGCTAAACTCCAATATTCCAATACTCTTAAACTCTTACTTTCCAATGCAGATATCACCCGATACCGATATATACAGTCTTTTTACACTTTGCAGACTCGGAAATGCTGAAGCCTACAGAACAAACATCGGTTATAAAAACCCGATACCGATAATTCCTGATATTACATTTTTAACTCAATATCGGTCGATATTATCGGAGGGTCCGATTTTATCGGAGGGCGGTTATTATCGGACATCCCTAGCTACAAGACATTATTGCAACATGTACAGCACACTTTTGTGATACAAATAATGTATAAATATATAAATTAAACAGGATGTTTATGAATGTTTAAGGTTTAATGATTAAGCAGCTTCTTATCTCCTTCCCTCTCCTCCGCCTCCTAATGCACTGCTTCACTTGCTCTCTCCCTCGCTCTCTGTTTTGCTGATGGAACAAGGTGATGCCTCTGCTGTTGCACGATAGCAGCACGCATCCGCGCACACAAACAGCTACACACACCGACATCCCGGCTGAGTGGATCGGGGAGGGAAAGTGCGCGGAGAGGGGAATGATATGATATGTGTTTGAGAGATGGCAGGTTAGAGCAGCAGGAGGGAGGGTAGAGATGGGAGCAGGGGAGAGTGGAAAAAATGAAGACGGACTGAGAAGCAAGGAGGGAAAGGAGAATTTGCAAGAATAAAGCATTTGAGGAGGTGAAAGAAGAACAGGTAATGGAGTGAGTTAGCAAGATGATAAAGTGCATCTCAAGAGAACAAGAGTAAGCGACAAGACGGACATATGAGCCGCTGTGCTTGTCAGAGAGAGGAAATGAAACAACGGACGTCCCCCAGCTTATTTCCTTATCTCCATCCTTGCCAGCTCTTCTTGTTAAGATGTGTCACAGAAGAAGTGGAAAACAAGACGGGCTCAGAGAAGAATGAGCTCTTCGAATACAGAGCACAACATGTCGAGAGAGGAGCGAGGGAGGCCGCGGAGTTAGCCCGAAGCGCGGTAGCCGGAGACGCAGAAACCTGATGAGAGGTGATGGAAAAATGAAGCGGCGAGGTAAAGGGGAAGCCGTGTGATGAGTCAGACGTGTGTGTACATTCGAGCTGTCTATAAATTGCACCGTGGCGAGGGAGAAAGTGAAGGGGACTGAACGGCGAAGCCTCCGGCCTCTGTCTTTACTCTGAGCCTCAGCCCAATCAGGAAAATCGGCAGGGTTGGTTCGGATGTGGCAACCGGGGTTAACGGACAGTATGAGTGTTATTATGTGCAGGTTTTATTATGAGCCTGAGTATTTAGTCTCTTTTTTTGCCCAGACGTGATAGAGCCTTTGACCTGTCAGGCTGCCACAGTGTGGACAGGCCTCTTTGTGATAAAGCTAAATGCTTTTCTGCGACAACTTAAAGGCGGTTTAGTCTTCTGCGTCAGTTTGATGCTGTAGATACTGTGACAGCTCAGAGCATACACAGACCCGTAGCTGATGGTCTCCTCCCCAGAAATGTAACTACGTGCTGCGCCATCGCAGACCGCAAGAGCTGTGACTGGTCCACTTGGTAGTGGATAGTAGTTTCAAATTGATTGTTTCGGACCAATAAAGATGGAACACACCGAGAAAAGGTTAACGGAGGAGGTTCGGAGATCCAGACATTTGCATGACTCGTCTTCGGCAAAATTTCGGCAAAAGTTCCTGATTCGTTCTTAGTTCCCTATTTTTGAAAGCAGGAAGTAGAAACAAAAATGGACCCAAGTGACAAAAAGACACCAGCGTTTACAGAGCGAACCAGACTGACGAGCGCGCAAGTATAAATGGCTCACACCAGTGTTGGCTACGTGCGTCGGCTACGGCGTCTATGTCCCGCAGTACCCCCAAAGAGCCTGTAGTGGTGTCTGTTACAGTTCCTGTGTGGGGGTGAAGGTGCAGTAAACAAAACGGAGAGGTGGAAACATGACTAATAAATGTTGTACTTGTCCCAAATCCTCTCAGCCGTGTTGGCAGAAGCACAGGTCACCACATACTGTAATGTGTGTATATTTGCAGCATGAGTCACCGTAAGAGAGCGGCAAAGCGCAGTGTGACTGAGTGGGCTGCTCAAGTGTTTGTTTACTCTCGTGCGGCTTCACGACTTTGTTTTCAATCTATTGTTGCTTTCACTGTCAGATTTTAATACAGCTGAGTGCAGGCTTTGGTGCTGAAGCAAATCTTTAATTCACAATTCTAGCTAACTCGCATAAACTGTATATCTTCAAATGAAATCAGGATCTTTTGGGAGTCTTCGTCTCCAGACGGGAGGACTTGACCGCCAGCCCATAGGGAAAACCGACGACTCAAGTGCAGGACTAATACTAAAGGAATAGATCGCACATACATACAATTGGGATGCCATGATAACTGCTCCCAACCAGCCGTGTTTTCCTCCTCGGTACACCCCACTGCACATGACGGAGCAAAGCACACATGGGGCACATTAACCTCTCCCTGTCACGCACACACCCAGATATCTTTCCTCGGGGAAACACCAGCTGGGGCATGCAGAGTATGGAGTTACCATGGCAACAGCATCTATAGGAGTGGCCGTGCTGAGTCGACCACGAGAGAACGGGGTGTGAATATACGCGCTAATCTATTCCTCGTAGTCACTGCAGCCAAGTCCGCTGTGGACTGTGTTGTGTCGACTAACTTAAATTCTCTCTCCTCCTCTTTGTCCCATTTCGTTGCAAAAGTTGTGCAGATCGAAGCTAAAGTTGCCAAACTAAATGCGAATCTGCCTTTGTTTATTTTTTAATGGGTTCCTTTTGTATTATCCATTAAAGCAACTCAAGAGAGCGCTTCTCCGGACCTGACAAGGCGGTGTCGCATTGCTGCTTCCTGCCTGGCATGTTGTTCGCTAACAAAGACCACGCTTTAATTGATGCAAGGAAGTTTGATGGTAGACAGGATCTGACAGACAGGACTGTCCCTCTGGGCAAGTGACTGGCGGAGTGGTTCATTGCCCGCCTCCCACCCCCCGCCTGGAGACGGAAGATTTCAGAGACCTAGATTATATTTAATGAGACAGACAAAACAGTGAGTTAATTCTGAGTACAGATCCAGTTTACTAGTCTGAAGTCAGATGTATTAAAACCTGAGAGTAAATAGATGAAAACAAAGTCACGAAGCCGTAAAAAAGGGGTCAAGAGGGGTCAAGGGATGAGGAGGGTGGGGGTTGAGAACTGGGATGATCAGAGAGAGAGGGCTGAGACGCACCTTAACTGGTAAGCACAGAAAATAGAGCGACGTGAGGTGTGGTCTTGGTCTTGACGTTATAATTTATGGACGTAAACTTTATTTATATCCATTAAAGGTAAAATATGTCTCTGAATTGTTGGTTTTGAGCCATTTCATGCCAGTTGGCGCACAAATGTGACGTCAACTTTTTGCATCCGTCCTGAAACGCACCTACAAACACAGTAAGAAGCCGACTGGGCCTTCAATTAGTCATTGGGTTAATTAGTCACATGCATGTATTAATTTGTGTTAGATTTGTTGTTGCATCCAGTTATATCAACGCAACGCGCCCGGCTGCATTGCCGTGTAATTAGCAGAAGCAATCTGAATTGAATTAGGTTCAAGCGAGCTATCTAATTTCATCCGCAGAAACATGTAATTAAATCTGTGTAATCTTTAATCAGCGGCCGCGTGTTTTACCCTGGGTTGCGCCGACGCTCCGTTTCTCCGAAAAAAAATCAAACATGTTACCTGTGTCTTCAGCGAAATGCAGCGCTGTCATCTCCATCTCCGCCTCCACCTCCACCTGCGTGCACCCATGTGCGCTGCAGGTATTATAGTGTGTGGTCTTGTTCTTGTGAGTGCGCGCGGCGTTCTCGTGTTTGTTGTGTGTTTTTATTGAAAAAAAAAAAAGAGGGGGTTGCGTCTGAGCGGATGCTTTTGGGAAATGGATGTTTACTCCCCTCGCTGTTGTGTTTGTGTTTGTGCGTGCGCGAGCGAGCGAGCGAGCCTCTGTGTCTAGCCTACAGGCCTGTTTAGCAGAGGAACGATGGGTTAGGAGGCGAGGGAGAGGAGCGCGGTCGGACTTAACAGTCAAACATCATTAAAATCCTCTCCTCTCCTGCGTGGTGCGTTTGTGTGCATCAGTGTGAATGTGTTAGGGTTTCTCAGTCTTTTCATGTTTGTGGAGATAAAAAAAACTTTCTTTGTGGTTGTTTTTTTTTTTTTCACGTATCTGTGATGATTTCAGTTTCCCTTCCCATTGCTGCTGACAGCTCTGTCATGAGCAAACAGATTTAAAGAGAGAGAGAGAGAAATAAATGAGCCCTCAAAGTTACATTTCAATTCGCCGGGGTGTCAGTGTTGTCGATGTGTGCATAATAATCATACACAACACCGCACTCGCACATGAAGTCACACAGAGGACATTTAGCCCTCTAGGCCGCTGATTGTCGTCATATATCTCCTGCCACGGTGACAGGCGCTCGCACACACGCGCGCGCACACACACACTCGTGTTTCACTCTCAGTAATGGCCTCCTCATCAAAGTGCTGATAGATGTTGTTGACCAGGTTGATTAGAGACGGCGAGAGACGAATGGAGAGAGGAAATGCGTTAGTGGTCCTTTGAGCTGGAAACAAATAGCAGGAAGTGAAAGGCAGACGAAGACGTATTAAAATATGAATGACGGGAGTCAGACAGGGACACGGAGGGACGGCCCGGTTTGGCCTGCGGAGAGCAGATACTTGCATGCATTCACTTGCCAGTTCATTGGGTACGCTAGTGGAAATGAATGCATTCTAAACCTTAGCTTCATGAAGGTTTACAGCACTTAAATAACTGAAAGAGCTGTTGATTCAACAACCCCCGTTTTAAGGAGTGGGCTAGGCTAAGTAACTGAAACGCTTTTGTGTCACCAGAATCAAGAATCACCAATGGTCAGACGTGTTTTCAGGTTTTTTAGTGTCATTCAGGTCAGACTTGTTTGGATTTTCTTTCTATTTTCTTTTTACTTTTAAGGCGATTTAAACGATTGCGTTTATTTGTCCAGCCATGGTTGACCTGTAATGTGTTGACATGTACCAATCGCTGCGGCTGAGAGATGATTGTAAGGGACACTTTGAGTGCATTCATTTTCGTTCCTTACACCAGGACGCCATCATTTCATGGATTTTTATTTTATTTTATTTTTTTAACAAAAATACCTGAAAACAGCCGCCATCTGGTGAGAGGACGACGGGTTTCATCAAAGTGTTTCTCTCGACACCACTGCCCTGTCCTCTGATTGGTGGATATTCTTAACTCTTCGCACATCTTAAGTTAAAAAGCACCGAGTAAATGCAGTTTCAATCAGTGGAGTGGCTCATAATCAATTCATTACCGTACCCCTTACCTGTACGATGATTGCTTTGTCACCGTTGGTTACCTCGAGACAAAATCAGGTGGAAAAAAAAGTGAAGAGGTAACATGAGAGGAGCCCCCGGGATATTTGACAAAAGTGAGCAGAAGGAGAGTGTAGTTTTGAGAAAGAAAGAGGAGCCGTGCAGCGCAGAGTGGCACTGTGCTTCCTGCAGTCTCAGTGGGAGTGTAGCTGGATGTCATATCCCGTCCACCAGCTGTCACTCAATACAGGGGGTCTCTGCCCTGACACCATACTGACTGACAGCACACAGCAGTGCGCTATATATACGTGTGTGTGTGTGTTTCTGTGGTAAGATATACCATATATCAGCATACAGCTCCCTCAAGAGGCGAGTGCTTTGTGTGTTTGTACATACAGGAGACACTTATTCCTAATGACAGTAGAAGGTCACCGTTACCACTCTCATATTCCCTCTCTTCTTCTCTGCCTCACTCTCTCTTGTCTGAGGAGACTAGCTGGTCCTTTGATGCTGTCTGATCGCAAGAGACACCAGGGCCGTTATTTATACGTCCGCGTTGTGTTTTCGAGTGCTCGGTACATCCCGCTTGTGATAAGTGCTCGAGCAGACGGGGTGGAATTAAATCTACGGCGTTGGGTTGCGTTCAGCCCCCTCGCCAAAAGAGTTCGCACAGTGCTGATTCAGCCAATCAGCAGCAGGTGAATTTGCAGCCTGGCGGAGTTTTAAATCTAGTTTAGGGGCTTAAAATATGGCCCGGGAAGATTTTGAACTTGTAATGCGGTGAAACAGTTTCATAGTTTGCCGTTATACATCAACCTGTGAGACATTAGAATATTAGAAAAGATGCTGTGGGGATGTATGTCTTTTCACCGTGTTAAAAATGATGTCTCGGCCTGTTTTGTCTTTGTTTTTTTTGGTGAAACACCACTTGTACATTTCATATTCAGCATTATGTATTCACTGTTTGTTCATGGGATTGTGAGCGCGTGTGTGTGTAAGTGTGTGTGAGAATGAGAGGTGAATTATAAACGTTGTTTACTCCGACAACAACAAAAAATAAGAATCCCAGCGGCATTGCCCTATTTTTATTTTAATAAGGTGCAGGCTTGTTAAATGCTGCATCGGCTCGGGCTCAGGTCAGGTTGTATCCATGCTTGATATAAAACAAAAACAACGTGCCAGTTTTGCTCACGGGTGATGTTATCAATCTTTCTAACCAACAAACGTGAGTTTTCTTTCCTTCATCACTAACAAAAGCTTTTTGCTCGGCTTTGATTCACAGCCATTCTCACCTCGCTAAGAAAACAATAAGTCTAATGCGACATCCTCTCCCTCCAACGCTCGTATCATTTTACGCGTGACTTATAGACCTCTACGCTCCTGCATGAGCACCAGTGCGAGCATAACGGCAGAAATCAGGCTGGAGGGCACAGAGGGATTACAGCAGTCTGGAGCAGGGTGATACTGGCCACATACGCGCACATAAACCCCTATAATGCCAGTGTGTGGGCGTGTAATAGGAGATAGGAGGATTTGAGGGCCCTTCTGCAATAATCCAGGTCTCTATCACCCGAAAAGAAAGGAGGTACGGGGTGGAAGGGGGGAGGAGGTGAGAGAGAGCAGATCAAGGGATAGTGAGGTTCTTCAGGAATGAGACCCCCTGACCTCATGTGTAAATGTGTGTGTGTGTGAAGTAGGTGGAGGCCCCCCTCCCCGCCCCATCCAAACCCTCACAACCTCCACCCCAATTCGGGGTGTTACCATGACAACAGGGTTAAAGGCTTGCCCACTAGCTGGAAAAGAAAGAAGGTGCATTCTGTCACGAGCTCAGATCCAAGTGCTGCACTCTGTTTAGAATGAATTCATCTCTTTTGTTGGTGCCTTTTTTCTCTTTCTCTTTTTTTTTTTTTGATGGAATGCATTCTTCTTCTTTCCACTTAGCATCCGTGCTGGTGAGACTTTATTTTTTCCCCCCCTCCCCTGCAGGTTTTCATACTTGTCAGCAATTGTTTTCCATTTCATTTCTCACCGATGCCCGCGCTCTTGGAGTTCTTTGTTTTGAGTTGCGTCTGCTCGAGCTACTCGGCGCCGTGCTCCTTAAGCGAGAATTAACAAAGAAACTTTTAGGGCCGCGAACAGCGGCTGCATGCGACACCAAACCCCGCCGTGAATACCTGAATATTTTAACTTTGCATTGCACACTTGCGAGCGCGAGGGTGGACGCCGTTTAAGCTGGAGAGCGGCGACTTTCGGTTCAATCTTGCAGCAATGACTCCTTGCATTGTTTGTCCAGTCAAACAACAACCCGCAACACAGGAGATATGAAAACTGGACTAATTAATAAAGGGGGTAAATAATCAATGCAGCGCAGAACGGAGAAAGAAAAACAGAAAATTAAAATAAAAAAAATAGTAACACACACACCAATGTGCCAAAAAGTGTGTGTGCGCATAATATATGTATAAATATGTGCATATTTTCAGAATTTCTCCCCATTATCGTCCCTTTCATTTACTTTCCTTTTATGTAGCTCATTTTTATTCTTTCTGATGCTGATTGATAGCAGTCCGTTTTCTCTCAGGGTGCGGTGTGCTGATGTCATGAGACGAAACCGTCTAATGTCCCCGCTGCGAGGAGAGGAGCCCCGAGTGTTGCGTTGGTGTAAATTAGGTGATGGATCGCGCTGCGGGTGTTATCTATAGCTCATTTTCACACATGCACACAGACCTCTAACCCCCGTAGCCTGCCTCCTGACTGTTTGTTCCAACTATACTGCCTTGCACAGGCGATTCAGCCTTTATTTTAACTGAGCTCTTATCTTTTTTTTTACAACCGGGCGTTACTTTCTCGCCGCATCAGCCAAAAACAGAGTGCCGACCATTAACAGCGCTGCCCATGTAGAACTCGCACATACGCACGCACGTGGCAACAGATAACATGGATGAATGCACATGTTGCCACTGCACACACATGCACACCAATCACTTTACTTTACTTTTGCCCCTCCTCCCTCCCTCCCCCCCGGGGGGAAGCAAAGTCCTGCATCAGCTCCTAAATTACCTAAACTCTCTCCCTCCTCTGCTAATGGGGCACCCGTCTCCCTGCGTGTCTGCGGCTCCGACCACGTTAATGAGTTTCTGTTGTCCGTCTGTCTGTCCGTCCGTCCGTCTGTCTGTCTCCGCGCCTTCCTGAATGGCTGACGTCTTGCCTTTATGTGTGCAAGCTGTTCCGTGCGTCCACGGCTGCTTCTGCAGGGTGTCGGCTTCTGTTCTCCTCCCGTTTGTCTGCTCGGAATTCAACTGGCGTCTGTGTTTTGGTTTAACGACCGCCGGGTTAGCGCATCCGTGCTCACTGTACTTTGCGCACATCCTCCGAATGTCTGTCTCCGCTAAACCAACAGGATGCAACTGTACGAGAGACTGTTTTTTTTTTTCTTTGCCACCACTTTCGACTGACTGGGTTCAATTTTCTTCAAATCGCCCGGCGCCCCGGGGCACGCGCTAAGGTGACATTAGCACGGAGAAACTCCCTTTTAGGAGGAAGAAACCTTGAGCAGGACCTATATCTCATATTGGGGGACCATCTGCTTGAGGCCAGGAGGCTCAGAGAGACAGACAAAACAGGGAGCTGGGGCAGAAGCGAAGGGAGGAGAGGGCACGATGCAGGCAGATAGATTCAGACAGGCATCTGGGTAAAGCATATGTGCAGCATACAGTAAAAACTTCACATAAGAGTACATGGGAGATTGAGATGGAAAGTAGCAGATGTAGCAACAGATACAGTAATGAAAGCACAACAGATATACTCGCCGCTGATCGTAACAGTTAACTATATGTAGTTACATTCAGTAAGTTAATATATAGTCCTCTATTGAGAGAGAATGCAACCGATAGACATGTCGTCATAATAATTTGCACCGCAATCACATAGATGGCTACCTCTGTGCGCATGAGACACATAATTTCAGTTTTATTCATACATTAGAAGACAATAAACTATTTTTCTTTCTGTGTCTGTCCTTGTCAAATTACTTTGTATTGTCCATCCATTTTCTTTCTGGCCTCTTTGTCAGCGTGTTCCCTCTGATGTCAGCCTATTCCATGAAGCATATCATAAATAGAGCCCCGCTGACATTTCAATTTGCCTCATAACCCATCAAATATATATACACACACACACACACACAAGAGCGCACACACAAGTGTACACAAAGTTCATTGTTGAGCACGAGTTTAGTGGCAGCCCTCTCCTGGGTTTCCAGGGAGACAAGGAAAAGCAATAACTGCACACTTGACCCGGCTGCTCTTTTATTGGCCTCTTCTCCCCTCTCCCTCGCACACATGCACACTCGCACACCTCAAATCTAATCTGTTAGAGTGAGCCTCCGTGGCGATATTCCCTCCAAATCCCCCAGAGGTTTGGAGAAGAGAGGCCGAAAAGAGAGGGAGAACGGCGAGGAGTGGAGGAAGTTAATCATTTCATCTCGCGGTGACCTGGAGATGATAAGATCGAATGTTTGCCTCTTGTAGGCTCCTCTAATCACACACATGTACACATACACACACACACAAACATGCAGGCTGGTGGAAACCCGCTCGCACTTTCTGCAAACGACAAACTTCTTGAGACTTCATGATTGTGGGGAATGAAGAGAGGAACTGTGGGCGCGAGGGAGAAAAGTAAGTGGAAGTAGGAGAAAAACACTGACCCCGAAAAAAGAAGCCGAGAGGCTCTGATCGAGGGAAAATGTTAGGAGGAACGACAGGACAGCCTTAGCGACAAGGCTGTTTACTGTTTATTTTGGTCTCCAGTCTCATTTCTCTTCATACTGGCAGAGCCGAGACGATTTCCTTTCACTGTTTATTCCTGTGTGGATTGCTCTGTTTTGTGCATATTTGTGAAAGAGTTTGTGCGGCCGCACGCACGCTTTTGTGTACGTGCGCCCCCTGTTTTAAATAATCTGAGGTTGCTCGTCTGAACTCAGTCTTTCCGCAGTCATCAGTTCTTATGGTTTCTTTACATAACGTCAGGGTCCCACTCTGGGGTTTTCCATTTTTCCTTCTTACCTAAGCAAATAGCGCTTGTGCGGCGCAAACTATCTGCAGCGGGTAATGTAAAATGACAAGCACTTCAAACATTTGCGTTGGCTGTGCTGTTTGTGCTGTTTGTGTGGCATCATAAAAAGTCTTATTTTCATTAATGATTTAATTCGTTATGGATTCAGACAATTTATCTGTGTGTGTGTTTGGTCTTAAGTTGTATGAGTCATTTTTAATGAAATACGTAACTTCGTAGAGACATTTTATGGTCGTCAACTTTTTGAGGGTTAAATCTTGGGGTGAATGTTGCAATTACGTTAATGCATTATGTCACCGGTGTGTGTGTGTGTGTGTGTGTGGCTGTGTGTGTGTTTTCCAGCCCTGATTTCCCCCATGAATTGCTCTTTGTGTAAACAGAAATGTGAAGCTTTGAAATGTGAAATATGTTTCGATTTGTTTGTGCCTCGTGTGCATTAATGTGCGCGAGACTGCGCATTTGACTTTATTACCAGCCAACCAGAGTGGCCACTCCTAAAGGCTAAATCCAGGTCTCCACAGTGCATAAGAAAAATAAGAGCTTGCCCGTGATGATTTCTTCCTCTTAGTAATCAGGTCAGGGTCGATTGGATAGTTTCTGGCGTGTGTGTGTGTGTGTGTGCGTGTGTGCACATTTGCGCGGAAGGCACCACTCAGTGGCGCTTCCCTGCAGTGTTGCCTTCTGTAACACGGGTGTGTGTATTTGTGTAATAGATGCTCCGTTGCACCACGCACTATATTACATTGTGATGAGGATTATACTGCAGTTTGTATCGAACGGTTTAAGTTATGCGCTTACAGATATACTCATGGACACAAATCTCCTTTGAGATCTCAATCCCTGGGATGAATATGAATAATATAAGTTAAATATAGATTTCCATAAAGTATAAGCTGAATGTGGCGTGCACTTGCACAACTTCACTCTTGTTTTCTTCTCTTGTTTGTCTCATGCAGTTCTCCAAGGACAAGTACCTGCTGGAGTCTCCTCCCGAGAAGCTCCGCAAGGAACTGGAGGAGGAGTTGAAACTGAGCCCCGCTGACATCAGGAGCCATGGCTGGTACCATGGACACATACCCAGAGAGGTAAGAAGACGGTGAAGTGCACCGGAGGATTATATGCTTGTACAGCAGAGTGCATTGTGCTAAGATAACAATGGAGGAGAAAAATGGACAGACTGGACCGCTCTTGCAGGTTTTAGTTTCATAAATGTGATGATTATCTGCTGCTTTCGCCTGTTTTGCATCTTTGAAAATGAAACATCTTTAGGGTTTTGAACAAACCAGGCAATTTGCAAATTCCACTTTGCAATCTGGGCTTTTATTTTTTTCTCTTAAATATATTCATTGAAAAAAAAAAATCAGTCAAAGAGGAAAGTAATCACTCCAGCTGCAGCTTTACTTTCTTTTGTTTAAACTGAATGAAGCGTGTTTCTACATTAACACACAGTGCTTTCACCCATAAAGTAAAACTTCAATCATTTATCATGAGTCAGTTGTGAAAATTGTCAGTTTTCAAGAATTTAATTACCAAGAAACCGCCAAGCTGAGAAGGTTAAACTACAACTTAGACTCTCTCTGTAGCGGTGAAATAAATTATGTTTAGGCAATTTCTGAAAAGGATCCACCACTAGTTTTGTTTTCATGTCAACCTCACATTTCATAGTTTACATTAAAAACACAGAATTTTTTTAGATAAAAGGAACAAATATAATGGCATTTAATTGTGGGTTGACGTGGTTGTCAACCAGCAGTGTTAGTTGAGCGATTACTTGGCTGAAGTCTCTGGCTTTGAAAGCACAGTTTAAACGCTTTACACACAGAACGACACTGATTAATGAATCCCATCATCTGTCACAGCTCAGCAGAAATTGCTTTAGCGTTCAGAAGGAGGGAGACTCTGCCAAACAGACAGCTGCGTTATGCTGCCGATGTACGCAATTGGATTCCACAGCTGGTGACTAAGACACAGATACACAGAGACGCACAGCGGTGGACCCGGGCGCTCGCACACACACACACCTCGTGCACATGTGGAGGGTACTTGCTCATAGACGCAGCCTCTGTCTCTTGATCAACCTCTGTCTCTCTTTGACACGCACATAAACACAGACACGGATTCAAATCAGCCATCTGTGAGTCGCTCTCTCCTGTTCATTTACATAAAATATTCATTTATTCATGGTTTGCCCCAGTGTAAACTTGGGGGAACCCCAGGCATACTGGTTACCAAAACAATGCATGGTGACTAGACCTTGTGAGCAGGTACTCTCTTAAACCCTGTCCCTACTCTATAATCCAGTCATTTGTTTGTAAGACCTTGTTTGTATGAGTGGCCAATGTGGTTTCCCTTTAACCACATTATTTCATATATTTTTATACTTTCAAACTGTTAACATGGTGTATTTTGAAATGCATTGGGTTACTTACCTCAGAGTAATTAGCATTTTCCAATGGGAGCATTAAGAAAAATGTGCGCCCCTGAAATTTTGGTCTGTGTATGTACTGCCTCCTGCTGGCCGGTGACAATACTTACCATTGCCTGTGTTGTATTACATATTTTACGCCTTGTACCCTGAGTCGAATCAATTTTAAGCCTCGCACCTTTTGCTTTATAGCCTCTTTGCATGTGCTTCGAAAGAGAATATGCTGCTTGAAAGGTGTTTCTCCCTCACTACACAGCTACTAGATCAATATTTGTGGTTCCCTCTCACATCTGCCGTGTTTGGTATCGGCGAGATGTACAGCCTGAAGCTTTGCCTCAAACCGTGAACACTGCTTTTTCTGGATTGTCAATAAATTCTAAATACATTTCATTTAGCGCTGAGCTCCACGTAAAACACGTCTTCAGAAAGTCATTCCAGACACTGTCGCTTGGATTTTTATCCATCATTGCCAATTCAACCTGTGCACGCCGGAGCCAGTTTTTTTCAGTGAGAGATAGTTGTGTTTGTTCAGCAACGCAAACCATCTAGGCATTACTATAAAAGATCGTGATTTTCTCAATTCAGTTATTAAGTGTCAGAAGCTAAACATTTACATACGGGCTATAGCTCAGTGAGCCAAGTTTGCCCGCAGCTCTTCATCCTCTAAGCTTTTTCATTCTGTTTTATAACTTAAAACTTACTCTCTCGTTCCTCTTTTTTACCTAGGTGTCAGAGACTCTGGTTTTGCGTAATGGAGATTTCCTCGTGCGCGATTCCTTGACCAGTGTGGGTGATTATGTTTTGACCTGTCGATGGGATAACGAGGTGCTGCACTTCAAGATCAGTAAAGTCCTGGTCAAATCCAGCGAGACTAAGGTACGTATTGGTCTGTCTTAGTTTACTTTTTGACACACTCATATATGATGCTAGGTAGTTAGTTTGGTAGTTAGTCTTACCATCAGTTCGTCATTGACCTTAGTGTGGGAGCAGGAGAAGCACAGGTGTAACTAATGTAGATGTATCAGTAATTGTTCCTGGAGATTCAGCATGTGCAACCCCAGCGATGCATTAGAAGACATGAATGCCTTCAAATTGAACTTGTTAGCTTGCGGTTCTGAAATGGGAAGTCATGCGCACATGTTGATTTCAGATAAGTTAGCGTGCTCATGTGAGGAGTCTAAGCGAACTGCCCTTTCACGACCTTGCAAGTGGCGATTATCGGCAAAGTGCAAATTCACAAGTCATGTGCACGACTTCCCACATCCCGCCCATGAGCTCATGAGTTCCGTTTGAAGGCAACATGAAAATGTGTGGCGTTCAAGTGGTAACATCAGATGTGAGTCACAAGAAGGTCACTGATACGCAGCCGTCGGTCGTCTTTGAGATTAAAAATTAAAAAAAGCTAATGACCAGGTACACACAATAAACATGTTTAGCCCCATTTGATGGCGAGTGGAACCTAGACGTATAGTTAGCTCTGTGCTAATGGATGGAACAACAGAAAGTGATAATTTGGGTGGAAGTTGTTCCTGTCAATTCGTGTAAGCAGCTGAGGGTATTTTTATGACCAACAGCATCTGTCGATGTGTTAAACCACAACACGTCCTTGTTGGTAGCGCCCATCGTGTTTCATATCATGTCGTGTTTACTGTATTTATTTGTCCATATTTGCCAAGTCAATATCTGTCCTCCATTTTAAAATGTCTGTTTTCTCCGGTTGCCCCCGGTGATTGAGCTAATTACATGCGGAGGCTAATTTGGTGCAGGTGTGCCTCGTTGACCAGCTGTGCCTCTGCTGCCTCTGAGCTTTAATCCCGACCCAGCTTGCTGATGCCAGTGTCTTTTTTTAATGTGTTTTAAGTTGCTGTTAGATCATTCCCCACTGACTGTAGACAGAATATAAGAGGAACGACAAGATTATATGCTCCAAACTAAAATGTGAAAACAACAGAGAGCACAAAAGCTTGGGTGTTTTCCTTGTGGTAAATGCAGTGGGTTTTGCGAGAAGAACTCGGAGATTTTAAACTGTCCCGTATCTTCATCGCCAGGTGCAGTACATGCTGGAGGCGGACAGCTTTGACTCGGTCCAGGAGCTTGTGCGCTTTTACGTCGGCCAGCGTAAGCCGGTTTCCCAGTCCAGCGCTGTCCACATCTACTGTCCGGTCAGCAGGACTGTCCCCCTGCGGTACCTGGAGGCCACCTTTGCGCTCTCCATGAGCAAGCAAGGCTCGGCCTACTCGCCGTCCAGCCAGAGGGGGGCGTACATCAAGAGGAGGAGCGTCACCATGACCGATGGGCTGACGGCGGAGAAGATGATACCTCACAGGTGAGTCAGGAGAACAAGCAAGCGTTTGTGATTGCTTCTGATTTCGGACCTAAAAGTATTCTCTTTTGCAGTTTTCTCATTTTTTCACCGTTGCTTTATGTTACATACATGATTAGTGACTCAGACAGTCCCAGTCCAGTTGAGACACCAGTGGTGCCGCCGGAACCAGAGACGGAGCCTGTGCCAAGCTGCAGGTTGTGTTTGTGTTAGTGTGTGAGAGACACCAGTGTTGTTATTGAGCACTGAACCTAGTGCACTTACCTTCCACCTTCCTGTGGTCGCCCCTCACTTCACAGACACCATTACCACCCACCCCACCCCCCCAAGTAAAGGGCATCAGGTCCTCAGAGTGAAGCTGACTCGTTCACTTGGCCGCCCTCTTCACTGGATCCACTCAAGTTTCAAACATTAAGCTCTATTTGAAACTTGAAACTGAATCCACAACGGCAGAGCAGACGAATATGTTGTGTACAGTGAAGAAATATACAAAAATAGCCACGCGGGTAGTGGAGGAGAGCATTTGTAAGCAAAGATGTCTGGGGAAAAAATATTATCTACACTGAAAACGGCTCCCAGTTAAATGGTCGTGATAAATCTTGAACGTTAAACATTCGTTTTCTCAGTGTTTTCCTCAGTGACCTCACTGTACTCCATGTTTCTGCTTCTAAGTCCCAAATGTGGGTTTAGTTGTAGAAATAACACGTGTGCCCCCCTCTTCTCTCACCTTGAAATAATCAACCTATACATCTTAAAACACACTATTCCTGTCACCTGAAATGACCCTGAACTGCACAGCTTTGTGACGTGTCCTTCCTTCTGTCAGATGTTTGACGTTCTTTAAATGCTGTGTTTGCAGCCCGTCAACGATCCACCACCATAAAGACGCAATGCGGAACTGTGCAATGAGCATGGACCAGATTCAGGAGTATCGCTGCCCCTTGTCGCCTGTTGGGGAGACGCCACTGTCCCCTGCGTATAGTGCTAGTAAGTGCCAGACGCATAAATAAATAAAAAGTCCTCACATCCACCAACACATTCTGCAGATATTTAAAGGCTGTTTTTTTGTTTTTGTTTTTTTTCAGTCACCAGGCAAAGAGCCCACTCGGGTGGGCGGGTTCTGGCTGTAGTCCCTCCCTCCCCCGCGATGCGTCGTTCCAGCGACCCTCAGCTCAGCCCCTCGGCCGGGGACATCCCTCCCGAGCATCCCGCGCGTACCTCGCACTCAGCGCACTCCTCGCCCGCCCATCATCCCAGCTACCAATCGCATTCCTCAGAAACGGCGGGTAGCTACTGCGACCTCAGACCTTGCCCCCCGGGGCCCCCCAAACCGCCGACTAAGGGCTACGTTGAACGATTGCGAGTTGAGGAGAGGAGGGCGGAGCAAGTGAGAGTGGAAGGAGAGGGGATGTTCACCGCCCCGCAGGTGGAGACGGCTTCCTCATTCAAACCATCCAGGTACGAGACGCACAAACAGGTGTTTGCAAAGCATGAACACTTTTAACTTGATGTGGAAAACTTTTAAGTCAATTTTTATGGCTGAACAAATGTTAATTGTCCATAGGAAGAACAGAAATTTGGCCTACCTTTAAACTTCACAGTTTTAGGAACTGTAAGGTTTTATGGTTAGGGTCAATACACATGCTGACATTTTTCATTGAGGGCAAAAGTGTAGTGAGACAGTTCTAAGAGGCACTGCAGTGGAGTGAACGGAGACCGAAAAATAGACTTGAGCAAACAACAGATAATCCTGTGGGAAATACCCGGGGGGCAGACTTTGTGCTGAGGTTAGAGACATAGCAGATACTGTATTTTATTTGGGCTTACGGTGCCAGGGGAGGAAGCAGCAGACGAAGCTTGTAAGAGGAAAATGGTCGGGTACACCGAGCCGGCAGCCGCTAGTGAGCAAATAGCATCTTTTGGACACCTCGCCGTCCCCAGTGAAATTGTGGTGCAGGAGGATTATTGCTCAATCACTGTGGGGGAAATTGGCAGTTAAAGGCAGGAAGAGGCTGCTAATGGTGGAGGCATCAGTGTGAGCCAGTGATTGGCACATCTCATCCCATGTAGCAGCAGATGTTGTGGCAGTATAAGGTCGATATTTTCAGCAGAGATATTGGTATGTCAGCAGATAGCTTGCATGGAAGTACACACCAGACATTCCACTGTAAATTATGTTTGTGGCAATTTTCCGATTTTTAACTGTAACTAAAATATGAACTTGAGCCAAATGATCCATTTAAAGTCATAATATTTGCATGAGCCTCACAAGTTCCAAAACTTGTATGAACCTGATTTTCTTCCCCTTTTCTGACATTCCTCATCTGTGGTGGATTTTTTTTTCTTGTTGCAGGTACGAGTCTTCCCTTATGCCAGCCGAGAATAAGCCTCTGGAGATGTCTGTGCTGAAGAGAGTCAAAGAGCTGCTGGCTGAGGTGGACGCAAGGACCGCAGCCAAACACATCACCATAATGGACTGCACGGTACGCCTAATCACACGCAACGAATATACACCGATCAGCCATAACATTAAAACCAGTGACGGGAGAAGTAAATAACATTGATCATCTTGTGACAATACAATGTTCCACTGGGAAACTTTTGGACCTGGCATTCATGTGGATGTTACTTAGACATGTAGCACCCACCTAGACCAAACCAGGCACCCCCACCCCATAGCAATGACACAGGCACACACACAAAACGGTTTAGGAAGTTAAAGAAACACGAAAAGCAGCACAAGGTGTTGACCTGCCCTCCAAATTCACTACATCACAAACTGATCTAGTATCTGTGGGATGCACCCATAGGACCCAAAGGCCCCCACTAATGACATCTTGTTACCAGACACCACATTACACCCTCAGAAGGCCCATGTTTATTTTCTGATGAGTCACACCGGTTTTGGAAGCACAAGGGAGACCTACATAATATTAGGATAGGTGGTCATAATGTTATGCTTGATGGGTGTATATACAAATACAGTATGTTAATCATAAATATAGGAACCCAGATATACTGATATGTTTATCATTGCTCTTGGGCAGGTTGCTAGAATATTAGGCATAACCACAGAAACGCAAAGGATGATGGGAGTGTCCTCTGGGCTTGAGTTGCTGACGCTACCGCACGGACACCAGCTGAGACTTGACCTACTGGAGAGGTACAAATGTTTTTCTTCATGCACGACATTAAAGAACTCTTTCATTAATCCAGCTATTGATTGTCACTGCTGTGACAGTCTTCTCCTCCGTTTCATCTTTTCCGTGCCGTGTTCATTCACAGCCTTCAAAATGTCTCCTCATCTTCACTTTCTTCTCATCTTCTATTCTTCCTCTTTTCCTCTGCTGTCATAATGACAGATGTAACTGAGACATCAGTCTTTGCATTACAGCTTTGAGTAATGGCTTCTTCCTCAAACTCCTCTGTAAAATTATTGAACAGAGCACCTTAAATAAAATATACCCTCTACATCTAACCATTAGATTACATTACTGGCTCATCTTTATTAAAGCCTTTTCTTAAATTGCACCACCTTTCATTTCAGGTTCTACACCATGTCTATCATGATGGCCGTGGACCTCCTGGGCTGTACAGGAAGTACAGAGGAGAGGGCAGCCCTGCTCCACAAGACCATCCAACTAGCAGCAGAGTTGAAAAGCAACATGGGCAACATGTTTGGCTTCGCCGCTGTAATGAGGGCCCTGGAGCTGCCGCAGGTAAGAAACGCACTGAAACGAGTCATCATCGTCAGGTATCTATCAAAATTTGGTGTCAAATGCATTCCCGAATTTTTCAGATTTCCCGCTTGGAACAGACATGGGTAACTCTACGCCAGAGACACACAGAGGGCGCCATTCTATACGAGAAGAAACTCAAACCTTTCATAAAGAATATGAACGATGGCAAAGGTGAGACCCTAGTAGCTGATGTGTGCAAGTGTGTATTTATTTAGGACCTCGGGAACTCACTTCTCTTTTTTTCTTTCAGAGTCCAGTCCCCTGTCTAACACCTCCTTTCCTCACATCATTCCCGTCCTGTCTTTACTGGAGCGCGGCGTGGCTCTCGGTGAGACGCTGGAGGCCTGGGAGAGTGCAGAGGTGGGAGTAGATGTGGTCATGTACCACCTAGAGGCGGCTCGTACCATTGCACATCACGGGGGAATCTACAAAACAAATGCAGAGACCAAATTGCAGGGTAAGATATTAACATTCCCCTTGATGTGCTAAACTAAGATGGTAAATCCAGTCTAACCTTTGGTAATTAAGAAAGAACGTGCAACAAGGACTTGACATTGAGTATTGTGTTAACGTCACGCTGTTGTTCAGTGTCATGGTGTCACTAATTTCATCATAATGGCCGTGTGTGTGATTACTATGTTTGTCGTATTGATTCTTAATGCCTCACCCTTGGCTCTCAGTTTGAGGTCATTACTGCTTTATTGAACAGTGCGTCAATAGGTGTCAGTTTGCATCTCTGTTTTCTGTAACGTCCTGCTATCGATCATTCTGACCTCCTTTCATCAACAGCTCTATTAGCTCAAGCGAACACACCTATTTCGTACGGTTAAAGTCAGTTGAGCTGGAGGTGTTTGCATTTATGGTTGAAATGTGCTGTAACTGCCTGCAGCATAGATATGGCAGAAGCATACATGTAGCTTAGTATTAATTTAAAAAGGCAAATAATAGATTCTAATCAAGAAGGTAATATTTAGTTGAAAGCTCTACTAGCGCTTCATCTATGTTACTTTGCCTGAGTTATGTCATTTGCGACTTTTTAAATGTATTATTTGCCAGATTTAATTCAATTTAATATACCAACAGTATAGAGATCCCAGTGTCATCTGCATAGAATAAATTTCCCCATCTCTTCTCCTCTCCAGGATTTCAGGAGCGAGCAGAGATAAACGAGATCTTCCAGACGGAGTTTCAGATGCGCCTCCTGTGGGGCAGCCGCGGCTCCGAGGGCAGCCAGTCGGAGCGCTACGAGAAGTTCGACAAAGTCCTCACCGCCCTATCACACAAGCTAGAGCCTCCCGTGCGTCAAAGCGAGCTATAGCACCTGGCCCGGCGTCAACGGAACACTCCCGATTGCACTTACCGCTCACGGCGGTACGGTCCTGTTTTGCATCGCAAAGGATGACGTTGGAGCTTGAACACTGGGAGGAGTGAGGGTGAACGAAGAGGCAGCTAAAAAAGAGCATGTGCAGTGAGCAACAGGAATACAGAAAGAGGGATCTCACTTATAACATGTGTTGCACTCACTATTGACTCAAAGGAAGACGCGGAGGGTTCTCCTATTCCTCTAGTGGACTTCTTCACTTGAAAATATTTAAGGGAGAGACGACAAGCTAAGAAGGAGACGAAGACAGGTGATGAGGGTGACCAGCTCTTCTAGGCGTGTGTACGGTATTCTTCGAGGGTCAAACAGAGCTACAGGATTTTGCTTCGCTCCAGACGCTCAACTGCTGTCACACACTTTAGCCAAATTAACAACAATAACTTACATAGGTCATATATAGATGTTTAGTCTGTGCGAGTGTGCGTGTATGTAAGCGTCTTCCTTCCTTTTTTTTTTTTTTTAATTAACATTGTTCTTTTGTTGTCTTATTTGTTGGTTTTGATCAAAAGACATCCAAACATTATGGACACTGCTTCATGAAACTCTTGGGACCGTGTCCGTGCTCATTCTGAGGAAACCCTGTTCGTGAAATCTCATTAAATATGTATCAAGCAGTCCCATTGAGTCCCATTAAAAATGTATCAGGCATGCATTAATAAATGTACCCGAAATGGGGCATTTGCAGAAGTAATGGCAGCGTCTCTACCGCGAGGGCTTTGCACGTTTTATGAAAACGTTAAAGGGACAAAGCCGCCCACATCTCTCGCGCCCAATACATTTGATATTGTGTGTCCTGTGCACATAATGTTGTTACAGCCAGCAATTATAAAAGAAATACAGAGCGTGTACTTTAAATTTAGTTAAAGCAAGGTTTCACTTAGTTTGAACATGGTTTGGTATGGTTTCTAAATGTGCAGAAATACTTCAAACGGTTGATGCATGCATCTATAAATGTTATACTGAGTCAAATGTTGCTTTAATACTAATTTAAAATTAATAAAATGTAAAAAACTGATCTTGGACAGTCACATTGCAAATTTTTGTTTCTTTTCAGTCTTAAAATGGAATGAATCTAAGGATGTGTACACAACTGCTGTGCTTAAAGAGAATGCCTTATGATTGTATGTGTTGAATTTGTGTTTCAGCAATAGAGCTAAAAATAACTGGAATAATTTGATTTCTTTGGGATTATATTTTGGTTGACCATTCAGTGTTACAATACTGCTGTATTGAGAGGCCTGAGAGGGCTGGAGCCCACTCTCAGAGCTATGCAATCATGTCAATCAAGGGCTGAGATGTCCCTGGTGAACCTATTCAGAATATTTAAGGAAATCTTCAATCACTAGCCTTTCTTATTCAATCTGATGAACTATATATGATGAACATAGTCAGATATCAGTCATACACAAATAATACTTCTACCTTAGAGAGGCTTTTTGGAGAGTCTTAAGTGGATGATTGTGTGTAAATCCCAGTTTTCTAGTCTGAAACCAGCTGTACAGAGCAGAGTTCATGTGATCACGGAGGAGCCGTGTGCCAGTTCAGTTCCCACTGCGGTCCAACAGGGGGTGATCTTTAGTGAGCAAAAACAAAAAAACAAAACAAAAAAACAGAATCATTAATTGTAATATTGAAGACACACACAAAGAGAAGTGACTGTGTGTGTGTTGTGAGACCAAGAGGATGCCTACTGGTTTAGGTTTGATCACTGATACCACTGATGATGTAAAATCTATTTGTATTTGTCCTCTGTTGAATGCTGTACAGGAATGCTCTGTGGTTCTGCTGCGTCGAACAGACCGTACGAGATGAACTTGAAACGCAAAAACATAAGAAATGATTTAGGTCTTGTCTCATGTTTTGTTTTTGTTTTTTTACGTACTGTACATAGCAATTCACTTTTTTTCAAATAAAACGATTGCTTGTGTTGACGAGTTTGATTCTTTGTTCTTAGTGAGAGCACCTTGCTGGTGTAGTGACCCACGCAGTTTTAAGCTCATTGATCCTTCACCCATCCATCAGTAATTATAAACTAGTCTATATAAATGATTAGATCTTTATTATAGTTATCACAGTCAAAGAAAATGATAAAAAAGGATTTACAGTCAACATGAATTAGGTAGATACAGTAAATTTATTTTGTCTGTATACATTTGCTGACATAAATGCTCACCACAGCACAGAAGCTACAACTCACACCTGAAACTAGTTTATTTATTTCTGATTGTTCAGACTTCTTCCATTGTTGTTTTTGGTCTTTTCAGTAGTAGAGAAAAGTACAAAATACTGCTAAACGTATCCCTTAAAGTCATCATGCAAAGTAAGTTAGTTAATTTAAACATGTGAAATGTTGTGCTACTTATTTCTACTAATATGTTATATTTATATTCCGTATTTCAAAGGAAAAGATAGATAGATAGATAGATAGATAGATAGATAGATAGATAGATAGATAGATAGACTACAACTGATTCAGGTAAAGGAATAAAAATACAATCAAGAAATAAATTGGGCATTTATAATTTATTATTATACTGAAATATCAAACAAATTAGTACTTTTTGTTTATTATATTCCTTTCCTTGTTTTATACATTTCTATATACATATTTCTATACATTTCACATACTTCCAGTGCAGATATATTCCTAATGAATCATTCTCTTGCAATGCAGACAGAAAGCCAGCAGGGGTCAGCATTTTACTATCAAACGAAACCTGAGCTTCCTCTTCCACACAGTCTGCACACAACTAAGCAGCTCTGGTGATCAGCATCTTATTGGTCCATTTAAGGTTACATGGTTGGCAAACCTGTTCTTCTGGGCCTTTAATGATTCCTTGTTAAGTAGATAAAGACATCCTGTTTTGTCCTTTTTATTCTTATTATTTATTTAGTACACTTAACCTTTAAATGGTTATTATGGATGAAAATCTGTCTTGGATGTAGCTGAAAATGTGATATGATGTGCACCGAGCATGCGTGTTGTGTGGAGCGTCGCACATTGTTTTGCAGACAGGACCCACGGTGGTGGCAGTGGGAGGCAGAAAAGACAGATGGAGTGTGTGTGTGTGTGTGTGTGTGTGTCCATGCATTTGTGAGTGTGTGTGTGTCCGTATGTGTGCATGCGTGTGCTTTTACCAACATGTGTGTGTGCGTGTGTGTGTATGTGTGCCACAAGACAGATGTTGCAGGAATACTGCTGTTACTGCTTATTCCCAGGCAAAGAAAAAAAAGACAAATCAGAAAGTAGAAGAATTACTACTTTTGTGACCTTAAAAGAAGCTAACAGAAGAGAATACAATGGAACCAAATAGGATAGGATGTCTTACAGTCTTCCACAATGGAAAATTATAATTTGCTCTAGTCTTTGTCTCCCCTGTCCATACAGTTCCATAGGCGTAACATGTTATGGATGTAATCTCTAAGAGGATTCTCTCTGCTTGGTATCATGGTACATGTTAATTTCAGCTCTTTATGTTTCTTATTGAAACAGATCCAAGATCTCCCAAGACAGCCAGCCAGCCGGCCCGTCATCAATTCACCCCTAATCTCTCCCCCCTCCCAGTCTTTCTATAGCTAATCCGTTGTGTTGGTCATTGTCATCTGATCATGTGTGACCTTGGCTGCTCTATAGCTGGTGCCTGGCAGCACGGCGTTGACGTTTGCCATCCATCTACAGGCAGATATCGGTGGGTCTGAGGAGGTGGCGGTGGCGGTTAAAACCTGTTGTTTCTTGGCTTTCCACGGGTTTAGGGTGAATGTGTGAGGGTGGGATTTATGTTGTCCAAAATAATATTCTGCTTTCTGTATGAACAGTGAGAGGTGATAAGGCTGAGGATGGAGCTGAATAAGGCTTAAAAATACCCTTTTTAATAACACAAACACCAATCTTTTCAGAAGATACAGACAAATTTAAATTAGTTTTTTGTGAATAAGTAAGTGATGAAGTGTACTAGTCATCTATCTAAAAATTACTCGATTCCAACTAAAAGTCCTGCATCAAAAATCTCTCTTAAGAGTAGCAACAAATGGAGTTGAAGTATTAAAGTAAAATTACTAGTTTGGTCCATCTGACTTAAACATGTATTACATATGCCTGCCCATTGCTCCATTGATTAAACAGCTGTATGTAAATATCAGTGCAGCTTAACAAATGTGACATGACGTGGAGCGATAGTGTGATGATTTCTGGAGATTAATCCTCCTTAATCTTGAATCTCTAGCGCTGTAAAAATCCTGCACCTCATCCTCTTCCTCTGTGACCCTCCCCTGAGCTCACCCCGTGAGTGTTTTCGCTACTAAAGACGAGGATAAGTCTCATCCCATCTGGGACAAAAGGCCGCAACCGTGCACCCATCATGTCTTCATTATCTTTCAGAACTTCCACCACCGCGGCCTTCGCCATCGCAGGAATCTCTCTCGCTTTCCCGCCTGCTACCTCACCCACGCCTCACACTTCCCTCACACCCACCAGACCCCTGGTCGATCTGTCTAACTGCCCCTGCACTGACTCCTCATTAACACATGAATGGAGACGAGGAAGGGCCTGCTAAGGCTTGGACGCCAACAGAAGGCAGCAGATTTGCAATTCAAACCTCTGGCCATCCAATGGCCCACCCCCCTCTCATCCTTCCTGCCATGTATACTGGGACTGGAACTGTCACCAGTATGATGTATAAGATTCGAGAGAGGGGAAGGGGGGCAGATGTGCATTCACACGCTCATGCCCCTAAACACTTTTTTTTTTAACTGAAGGACACCATGATATTTGCAGGATTGGAGGCTAGTCGGAGAAAGTCCCATATGTATTGTATGAGTTTTCATTACAATGATTTCTAAAAGTAAAATCAAGTCCAACATCAGGCAGAGTAGTAGCAAACATTTTGACTTCAAAACATGTCAAATCAATAAGTCTACCCATAACACCAGTAACTAAGTCTACAAGGGAAAAGACATGTGAAACAAACAGAGCAAAACTTCAAATATATATATATATATAAAAATGCCTTTCAGCTTAAACAGATCAAACTCAGATTCTGAAAACACTGCTAGATATCATATTTAATGTATACTTGAGAACTTGTGATTCAGGAGCTTCTTAGCATTTCATTTCATTCAAATTGAATTCATTTCCAAACTGTTAATGCCACCACACAAAAGACAAAAAAATAAAGAAATTAATTTAAAAAACAACACAAGTAGGCAAATAATACTGAGATTTAATCAAAACGTTCTTATATAAAGTACTGTACTGTATATAAACACTAAACTTTGGAGCTATTGGGTGTTTAAGTATTTCATTTATTATTTAAATTATGTTTGTTATTATCATTATTAGTATTATTAGTGATGGTAGTAGTAGTAGCAGCAGTGGTATTTCATTTATATACAAAAATTATTTAGCGTTTAACTGAACAACGGTCTCCTCGCTCCTGCTTCTGACCATTGACTGATACTCTGCTCATACGTCACTTCCGACTCCCTCTCCGGTACTTCCTGCACGTGCCGACAATATGGCAGCGCCCATAGCGATTAATCTGGAGTTTGGGTAGGAATATTTAAACCTTTTATATTGGTTCACCGTGCGACTACGTGTCTCTACGGTAGATCCGTGCAAAGACCGTGTGCTAGCATAGCATGTTTAGCATATGAATAGAGAGGAAACGCTCTAACGTGACGCTACACAGCAACAGAACTACAGCTGACAGAGCTTTCTACTGATTGACTCCACTCCTGAATACTCCAATACAACACAAAACAAGCTCCACCAGATGTGCCAAATCCTCCTGGAATATTAACGACTGTAAACGTTTTCCTGATCAGGCTTGAGCTACGTTAAGATAAATAGACGTTAAGATAAACATCTCTGACTGTTGAAGTACATAGTCGAAGAGCAGCTTACCAACAGAGGTGTAGACCTGAGATTTGAGTTGTAATCGGACTCGGAAAAAAGAGGAGTGTGTGAATCTAGACTTACTGTGAGAACTGACTCACTAGCGACTCGCATCCCTAAAGATTTGACCTATTTGAGAAAGAGAGCAAGCCTCAGCCCACAGAGGAGGGCTGCATAAAATAGTTTTCCATCACAAACAGCAGGTAATATGTAGTAGAATATAGATACACTCACCAGCTCATTAGGTACACTGGTGAAAACAAATGCATTATATTATATCAGTCCTGTACTAAATCTTCAGAGCTTGATGAATGTTGTTGTATTGAGCATTTATTTAAAATAACAGAGAGAGCTGTGTTTTTTGGAGGCTGTGAACACTGTTGTTCTTAATATTTTGGCAGGCGAGAGTAGCTTTAACAGTATTTTCCACCAGTACACAGCAAAATATACATTTATGTAAAATATAAGGAGAGGAATCAGTTATTCACTCGGTACCTCCTCAGATAAGAATGAACAAAGCCTAGAAACACATACTAAAATAACTAATTTTAAAAAAATGTAGTTGCTCATTTATCCTCTGATGCATATTGATCAGTGATCTGCAGCACATTCGCTTAATAATGTACAAGATGAACGACCAGGACAGGTCAGTAAATGAACGGCTGTAAAATTGACAATGTCTGGGGGTATATATATTGTTGACATATTGCTTATCGATGCAGTTACCTAAATATGATCAGAAATGGCGCTTGTGATTTGATCTGACCCAAAGACTCTAGCTTCACATGCATGTCACACAGCCTCCATGGGTTTCCCAGTATGTTATGCCTTTTAGCCAGAAGCTAATTCAGGAACACTTTCCCAGCTTATGGAAATAAGAGAATAAGAGGATAAGAGTGGGTTTTATGTTGGCTGTTCAAAAAAAATTAAAGGAACACTTTTTAATCAGAGTATAGCATCAAGTCAGTTAAACTTCTAGGATATTGATCTGGTCAGTTAAGTAGCAGAGGGGGCTGTGAATCACTTTCACCCACTGTTAATGAAATTAATCACAGGAGCACAAGACGGAAAAATAATGAGATGACCCCCAAAAGAGGAATGGTGTTACAGGTGGGACACTACTGGTAGCATAAGGCGATACCTGGACACTACAGAGGTAGCACAGGCAGTCCAACGTCTCCGGGATGGGACATCAATATGTACGATTGTCAGAAAGTTTAATGTGTCTCTCAAGAGCATGGAGGAGATTCCAGGAGATGGGTAGTTAATCTAGGAGAGCGATGTGAAAGGGTCTGAAGAAGCCATGGAGAAGGTTTTGCTGCCTGTAACATTGCTCAGCATGGCTGGTTTGATGGTGGCTCAGTGATAGTCTGAGGATTCATATCCATGTAGGGACGCACACAACTCTACAGGCTGTCAGATGAAATCCTTGGAGCCATTGTCAGAACTGCTGGTGTAGTGTGTCCTGAGTTCCTTCTGATTCACGACAAAGCCCAGCCCCTTATGTGACGAGAGTATGCAGGCAGTTCCTGGAGGATGAAGGAACTGATACCATTGACTGGCCCCCATGCTCGCCTGACCTAAATCCAATAGAACGTCTCTGGGACATATCTGTTGGTCCATCCAACGCAGTCACCTCAGATTGTCCAGGAGCTCAGTCTTGTCCTCGTCCAGATCTGGCAAGAGATACCCCATGGCTGCATCCATTGGCTCATTAGGAGCATACAAACCTCATGAGTTCTGCTCTCTATAGGTTCATCATTTTCATTTCCATTAAACAGTGTGGCATCCTTTTGACTGAAATTCCTTTGACCAGTGTGTATTAAGCTACAAAAATGTTGTGTGTCACCTAAACATTGGACAGGTTAAGGTGTTTTATTTTTAATGGCCAAGCTATAAGAATTAATAGTCTTTTTGTTTTTCTCCAGTGGAGGAGCAGAGTTGCTTTTTAACGGCGTGAAGGAGCATCATGTGACTCTTCCAAGCCAATCGGAACCTTGTGAGTATCACATCTCGCCTGTACCTACTGATCATGTCATAGGCTGCCTCATAATGGAACTCGTGAGCTTGTGCGTTTATCACGTGGGAAGGTGCATAACCAGAATACTTGACATAAGAGTAGTAACATCAGAAGTTACTCGCTAAAAGCCTCTGAGGCTAACAAATTAGCAAGCTAACGGCCAGGTAACTGTAGGAAATTCAAAGGCAAAATAAAATGATGTGGGTGTAAACATTGACATTTTATACGATGAAAAACTATTCTTATTCTACACTAAACAAAATTTCAACATAAACTTACCATCCACCTTGAGCATTTCTGAAAACGTCAGCAAACACGTCACAACTTCCACAAGATTGGACACAACCCTATTTGAAGGAAGCATTGATAAAAATCCTAATCAAATCCATGTGTTCATGTTTTTTTACTGCATATAAGACCAGACTCATCTACTTACTCAAATGTAATTTGTCTTCTATTTTTTTCTTTTTTGCTATGTGGTCGGCTGGTCTTAATGGTCATAATTTTTATCTCTAATCTGAAACACTTGAATTTTAACTGCTGTTAAAACACAACACTAGATAGATAGATAGATATACATTTCCTTATTCTGCCTTTTCTTCCATCCACCTTCATCTCCAATATCCGCGTGACCGCCCGTTGTTTCTCTTAAGGGACCCTTTCATCCTTTTTTCACTCGTAAAATCTGCCCACTGGTAATGTCGAATCACGAGTTTGTTAAAGGGCGAAGTAAAGAGGACATTTACGTAGCTTCTGCTCGTTTCAAGAAAAGAGCTGGATTGACAGAACCATTTTAATTCTCTCTGAGATCATTCCTGCTGCCTTGGCAGTCCTGTGCTCGTTTCTCAATTCATAAAAAAAAAAGATTTCCACCCCAGGATCGGAATTGATTAGATTTTCATTTCGCAGCTAGGAATTCAGGTCCCCTCCAATATGGGTCACTAACTCGGCACAGAGGAGGGGAGCCCTGCCTGCAGCCTGATTTTTATTTCCCAAACTCGACTTGGGGCCCGATGCGGGTCATTGAGAAAAATAGGGAGATTGAAAGTGTAGCTTGTGAATCGCAGCTGCCTAGAGGTTAAAATGTGATTTTATTATATGTGTGTGTGTGTGTGTGGTGTCACAGAGAGAGTGAGAACAAACAAGAGAAATATGCGTCTTTGGTATTTGACTAGACAAAGGGTGTTCGTCCGTGGTGCTGATGTTACCACGACAACGAAAAGACAAAAGTTGACCAGAGCAGGGAATGTCAGCCTGATATGACCTTGTGGTGGCAGCTGACCTGTGTGTGCCCTGAAGTTTGGCCGTATAGTATACGAAGTTTAGGATTTGAACGTTGACATTTTCTGAATCCATTTTCTTATCTGAAGTCTGGCCCGGCTGTAGGTGGGGCAGGTTTGCTGATCCTGAAAACGTTGCTCCGAACTAATTTCGCTTCACACACCAGTACGGAGGGTACATAGGGGGATGCGGTGAAGGCAGATATAATTGGTTCTGAATCCTTCCTATTTCTCTTTGACCCCAGCCAGTGATTGATGACCCTCGACTGAAAGGCCCCACCCCCTCTCTTTCTCAAACCTAACCCCTCGCTCTCGTACGCACACACACACACAACAAAAACGCAGAGTGGTCCACGGACCACGCCATTTTTGCCCCTCACATCTGTGGGGGAAAAAAAAGACGGATGGCTCGTCCCCCTCGCGCGGCCGCCGTGATTGCGCGAAGCCACGAAAAAGGCACGCACAAAAGAAAAGCGGGAACGGTTTTGAATCGGCATCAAAATGGCGCCTTTTCCCTCCCCTCCCTCCGCGCCTCCTCTCCACCCACGCAAACGCGGCGATCCCAGGATGCACCGGGGGGCGCGTGACGCATTTCTCCCCCCCGTCTCTTGTCTGTTCGTTCCCTCATTTTCTTTTCACCTGGGCCGCGGAGTGCGATCACAAACCCCTCTTCTCCAAGCCTTTCATCGTCCTCGTTTCTCTCTCAGCTCCTGATCTTTTACGTCATCTTTCATATACCATTGTCCTCTTATATAAACCTGTCCTCTTGCTCTGGGCACACATTTACAAGCAAATCATTAAAAAAAAAAGAAAGAAGAAGCTTTAATAAAAATCCAAATTAACAAGATTATGTCAAGCTAAAGCAACAATTTTGTTTTCTATGTGCAACTTGTGGTGTGTTTGCTCCCCTGCGAGCGTTTAAAGAGGATGCAAAAGATGGAAAGAGATGGGAGGAGAGTTACTTTTATGAGAGAGGGAGAGCGTGCGAAATGCAGAGAGGGAGAGAGCAAATGAAAAAGTAAATGGGTGAGAGGGTGAAAGAGCGAATAAGGGGGTAATGGTGGAGAAAAATACCAATAGTCAAAGGCAGTGGGAGTGCAAAGAAAGGAGTCACCACAAAGAAGGAGTTATGACTGCTGTAGTGATTAGTTCTGTTTTTAGCCCCGCAGAGGTGCAGGTCAATATCCACTGCCTTGTACTCTCTCTCTCTCTCTCTCTGTGTGTGTGTGTGTTGCAAGGGGAAACGTTTGTCTTTTTTTTTTAATATATATATATGTGTGTGTATATATATGGAGGCCTGCAACCGTAGAAAACTAGCACTATCATTATGCTACTGAGCTGGCAGACAGCTCTACAATTAAAGTGAAGTGCACACACACTACGCGAGCACTCACACACATCAGTCTGCACAGTCTGCTGCGCTCGTAGACGCAACAGAGCCATATGTTTTATTTTATTCGAGCCTTAGATATTGTAATCAGCGCCGGTTGATCGTGGCGGCGGCGTTAAACGTCCCCCTTCGCTCCCCCCGATGAGCAATTGAACCTTGAACTTCGGAAGGTGGAAAATGTGCGGACGTGCTGCGGCGCCTCCTTCGTGTGATGATCTGAAGCGGTTGAAATGTGCGGCCGTTTGCAGTGAACCCCAGTTCTTAGAAATGTTTTAGTAATTCTGGATGCACCGGATGAAAATGCAGTGTTCGGTGTTGAACCTTGTAGCATTTTTCTCGATGTATTTTGGTTAAAACCTGCGATGTGCTGTACTTGTACTGCTTTAATGTGATCATAGCTGTGCCTTTGAGAGGCCTGAACTCCTGAATGCCCAAGTGGTTCGACGCCTACCCGCCGCGGCTCCACCGCTCTCCTTCCACCTGGCTCAGGCTGACTCGCCGTCGTCCTCTCGCCCTCGTATCTGCTCCATCTGCTCCCTCGTTCTCCTCCTGCTTACCTGCGTTAGCCCCGTTCTGTTTACTTACCCTCTCTCCTCCTTCCATCCCCGCCGTCTCCTCTGCTCTTTCGTTTCGCGCGTGAACCGGTCACTGAGGCCGATCTGGTCCATTTTGACGGTGTGTGTGTGAGGGATGCAGCCACCGGCGATACGCTCTCGAGGGTTATCACGAGCCTCCGGGCTAATGCACGTCGAGTAGACAGCTGTGGTCGTAATGCTCAGGAAATTGTTGCAGGAAAATGCATTCGTGTGTGTTTCATTTTTGTTGCATTCACCCGCTCTGCACCCCAGGTACACCATTCACGAGGAAACACACAAGGACGGACGGACGGAGACTCAAAGACCCACACACCAATTTGAATCTTAACGTTAGACATAACTATAATATATTCATGGTTGGTTGTTTAGCGGGGATTTATCCTAAAACCCCTCATTGGCGTTGCCTTTGTGGCTGTCAGTCGGCCTGAGTGAGGCTCAGCCTATTGTTGAGACAAGGTCAGTCTGATTGTTCAGGAGGTCAGACTCATAGAAAATTCAAGCATCGCTGATATCCAAGCTCAGACGAGGAGCGTCGCGTTTAACGTGCCACGGAAAATGATTGCTCTGAAATGTGTGTCCGTTTTACAAGCCACCCAAGTACGAGGCTTGAGAGAAATGTAATTGCCTTTACGTCTCTAAGACCTTTTGAAATATGCCTGTCTTAATATTTTTTTTCTCTCTCTTCACTGTAACCTTTGTAAAGGATATGTCGAGCTGTGGGTGGTATTTATTATTTATTTATTTATTTATTTATGTTAGCCCCTTTTCTGCATTTTCTACCCAAAAATCCTTTCCGTTTTCTTTTGCTCTGCTCAAGGTGAACAATGTCGCTCTTGGCCATTGACACCAGTCAACCTTCCCCCCATTTCCAGTGTCCTCTCTCCCCCTCCAGCCCCCCAACATACACATACACTCATTAATATACATGCACAGAGACGCACACATACACGCAGACCCCCGTCCCGCCTGGTGCCTCTGTCGCGTCACATCGACCAGGGGGCTGGAACCGTGCACCTTGACCCTTAACCCCTGACCTGTGACCTCCGTTGTCTGCCTGTGTATGGGCTAAATGTGTGTGTGTGTGTGTGTGTGTGTGTCTGTTGACATAATACGCAGCCACTGGGACCTGCTTCCCTATTGAAGAAAAAAAAGAAAAAAAGAAAACTGTCCCCATGATGTCGTTTATTAAATTTTAGGAAAAAGCTTTGATTTATATTAGGGTTAGAAGAGTAGTAGTGCGTGTTTAGGTTCGAGTACGTCTCTAGGAAATAAAATTAAGTCAGTGTAATGTCCTCTGAAGTCATGGTGATGTGTGTGTGTGTGTTTTCTAGGGGACATGAAGCAGCTGCTGGTCTGGATCCAACGGAACCTGCTGAAGGAACGACCCGAGCTCTTTGTCCAGGGAGACTCCGTGTGAGTGCACTTGACACACACTTGATCTGTGCGCAACGGCGTAACCTTGGAAGGAACGCAACCTTAACTGTCGGACGCGTAATATTCGATCAAAACCGCTCCGAGAGCCGGCCTCTGTACGTAGAGATGTGGAGCTGTGGAGCTTTCTGGAGCGGTTTTCCTGCAGTAAAACCTGAAGAAGGAAAAAAAAAAAAAACAGTCTACCCTTCAGGTTATAGGTTTCAGCGAGATGATTACCTGCGTGCGTGTTGGATTGTGTGTTTGTTCGCACACACGTGTGTATGTCTGTGTGTCCGTGTGTGTGTGTGTGTGTTCAGGACGCAGAGCAGCCTTATAGGACTGGCTGACTTTTACAGCTGCCTTTGTGCAGGACTATTTATAGCACCATCTAACCAATGAATGGAGAAAAAGCTGGGCTACCTATAAACCGTATAGATTAGATGTGTGTGTCTGTGTGTGTTCTTTACGTCGCAGCATGTGCCGTTTTTTTTTTTTTGAGAGAAGCATGTTCAAGGTGTCGCTTCATTACGTTTTTAAAAAGGTTCCACGGACGCTGCGTGCGTTTAGCTTTACAGTCTTTACCTTTGCCCCTTCTCTTCTCAGCACTGCATTGTTTTTTTTTTGGGATCGCATGTTTGTGCAGAAGCCCTCTCTCATTGACGTCAAAGAGCACCTATGAGGGGCGTCAGGCATTATCTCACCATCCACATGGCTTAAATTTACCTCTATTAGAAAAAAAATACACCGGCATCTGTTTAAAAGATTGTACCCATAGGTGCCTGTTGTAACCCTCCCCCATTATCTCCATTATGCTCTTTTGTATTTTATTTTTGGGACCCCATTAATTTCCTGTGACAGTTGTGTTGTTGTTTTTTTCTTTCTTCCTCTCTTTCTCTTTGCTTCAGCCGCTCAGGTCTCGTGTAAGAAAGCCATCATTGCCTTCGGTCCTTGTTAGCCAAAGAAACAGTTTGGAAATTGTGACTGCTACCACAAGTGCTCTTTGCATATTTGCACTTTAAATATTGCATTAGCAGCGACGAGAAAGCCTTGTTTATGATCCGATATGGGCTGTAACCTGGACGTAATGTACACATGAATGTTCTTACAAGCCTCATCTTGAATAAATAATCTATTAATTCTGTAACTTTGGGAGATGTAAACGACTAAACCAGGTTTTATTGGCAAATTTAACCAAGAAAAAATTAAAGCTTACTGAAAAGATTTTAAAACATGTTTTATTGGGGTATTTAAAAACCTCCCATGTCCCTTTATTTCCTTCCTCAAGCTTATAAACTCTAATTAGCAATTATTAGTAAAAATGGCTTTACTGACATTATTTTTGTATAAACTTTTAATTTACTATGCACAAACTAAACTCATTTTTTTTTTATTTAATTAAATACATTTCTCCCCTTCCCCTCTTTTGCAGCAGCACTACTATCAAAAATTGTATTTCCGCCTTCTAAGAATTTACCTGATGTAGTTTTTATGTTTTTATTTATTTTTTTCTGATTAGTTTACCTGAGGCAGGATACGAATTGCATAAGTGTTTGGCGTGCAGCGTGCGAGAGGAGCAAACACGCCGCCACTTTGTACCTTTTACACTCGCATGCGCCTGAGTCTGCACCACCTCTTGGGAGATAACGTCTGACTGAAAGCGGTGTGTTTTTCCCACAGGAGGCCTGGGATTCTGGTGCTTATCAATGATGCAGACTGGGAGCTAATGGTGAGCACTGGGAGCCACGTTCACTGTCAGATGGCGTGGAGGGCACGTGTGTATGGGTTTCCTAGCCATATGTAAAAAAATATATATATATATATATATATATATATTCCTTATTTTCACCATGAACTATATTTTCTGTTTTCAGGCTGCATCATTACAGTGTCAAATGAAATGAGGTCGTGTAAGCTCAGATAACTCAAAGATGCCTGTGTAGATGTTTAAATCAAGGGGGTGATGGTGTGTGTGTGTGTGTGTGTGTGTGTGTGTGTGGGTGGGTGGGAAGGTTAACCTGCACGCTCTCTGATACTGTTCATTTTCTCTGAGTCAGTTAACGTTTCATATAATGTGGAAGCAGCTGCGAGATCAGTTTGTCCTTGGGGTCTCGTATCTGAGCACATATTTACATGCACACGCAATTCAGTTTGAATGAGATGATTCGGTTAGAAGGGTGAGCACAAGATATAAATGAAATGAAAAGTTTGGCATTGATCGGACCCCGGTATGAACACAGGACTGATGCAAACGTTAATAATCACAGATCTTTTGCCTTGTGCAGACGTTTGAATATTGTGTGTGTGTGTGTTTTTTTTTAACTCAGGGGGAACTGGACTACCAGCTACAAGACCAAGACAACGTTGTGTTTATTTCTACTCTCCACGGAGGATAAAATAAATGACCGTGGATGCTGAATATATCCTTGACATGTCTGTAACAGTTCAAGCCCCCCAACCCCCTCCACTCCACATACATCCCAACAACACGTCACCCCATTGGTCCTCGGCCCACAGTGTGACAGCTGAGACGATGGATGTCGTTCTGCAGGAATGAGGGGAAATTCAGAGATGGTCACTAAGAAAAATGTGGATTATGTGGACATATTTTGATCTAGCTGAAGAGGTAACATAAACTCTGGTTGTCGGTGTAAAAAAAAAACGTCTTCCGGCAAGACTGGAAGGCAAAGTGAGCAAATCTTGAGGTTTAAATTGACCTTCATGTCACCAGAATATTCACGAAACTGTTTTACTTCAACCCCATCGCTTCATTATCAGGACAAAAACATGTAATAAACGATTTATCACATGTTATATTGTAGTGTAAAGCAGGAATAAGGACATTTTAGTGTTTGCTTACATGTTAACAATTAAAACCTTATTATATTAGTGCAGATTTGTTACACTGCTGTTATTATTTACCTGTTTACACACAGACCACCAGTTATATCATGAAAAAAGGTTTAATTTTTCTTGATTCATTGGCACCTTAAAATGTCTTTAAATCTACTCTTTAAAGTGTCAGGAACATTTAGTGAATTTTTATATTTTTCTTTTAAGTGCTTTTATGTGATTTTTTTCCCCTTCTGTTATTCTATTTTTATTATTTCTTTCTTATTTACTATAAAAAAAAATAAAAAAATGTTTTTTTTCTGATTTAGTTTTTTTTCTCTTTTTTCTCACATATAATAAAATAAAAGCAACATTTCTTTACACCATAATTTTATAGACAACATATTTGGAATATTAGCGACTACACTCAATAATTAAGATCATATTTTTAAAGTATATATATATTTTAAGTGTATTCTGCGAATTTTCTTCCGGTTTTTAGCAGCGTTTACGGTAACTAATACTGTATAAATAACGAATTCAGTGCATAAAACAAGGAAAAAGCCATTCTCGCTTATTAACATCTTAAATGAACAAATTGCGTCGATGTCGCCGTGTAACTGTGCTGCCATGTTAAAACCCTTCTGAGTTATTGTTGTGCAGTTTTTAAAGTTTGCTTTTATATATTTATTTATTTGTTTGTTTGTTTTGACTACACCTTACAAACTGCAAAAATGTCTCTCTACATTAAGTCCAGTTTTGGCTACGTGGACGCGCACTGCGCACAGAGGCCTATCCAAGCCTCTTCCATTACTGGGATTTTTTACACCACGCTTCAATAATTCCTGGCGATCGCTTATATCTGATCGATTTAATCCCAGCTCTGTGATCACACTGCAGTTTTAGGCTGATTAGACCCGATTTGGAGAAGGTTTTACCTTCATATAGCCACGCTCAGCTGGAATATTCATAAGAGGTGGTGGGGTTGGGGGGGAGTGGAGGGTGCGCATATGCGTGTGTTTGTGTGTGGTGTATGGGGTGTAAACTACAGGACCACTGCGGGAGGTCGAGGTCTCGCCTCCGGGCTGCCCTCCCTCGAACGCCCGGGGCGACCTAAAACCTTTTCTCGGTTGTGGAGTCCGATTTGCAACGGGAAACCGACCTATAATGGTCGTCAGAAAGGAAATGCTAATGAGGCTGTGAGGAGGCTGCGAGGGGGTTAGAGAGGGAGAAAATGTTGCACTGTGTCAGCTGGTGCAGGCCGTGGAGACGGGAGTGTGTTTGTGGGACAGACTAAGTGATGAGATACGATCAGGAACCGTTTGCTGCTTCTTATTGTCCAATTTAAATGTAGCCTTTTACTAATTATTTGGATAAATGCTAAAAGAAAAATGATGCAAAGTTCATGCAGGGGACATTTATTTTGTAGTAGTTTAGTATTTCCTTATGTTTTAATCTCTCGGTTCCTTCCTCGAGCTGCAACATACTGGGTGTGCACTCGGCTACAAACACTTGTGGTTCTGGCTATTACCTGGGCATGCACGCTTTCTTTTTCAGCCTGCCGTGTGCACACACACACAGAGATTGGCTGTATGCTCAGCAGCAGAGCAGAGGAGAGGAGGCGAGGATGCTGACTTCCTGTGAGAGTCGACCTGCCTCACCATCTCATCGCGTAACGACCTGCACCGTTCAGGTTACAGCAGTGGGAATAAAAAAGGTCATGTGATCTTCAGTCTGAGGTAAACGGCCATAAAGTAAACAATGGCCTATAAAAAAAACTAAGCTACTACTGTATGATATTACATCATTGGGATAAGTTCAGCTGCCTTTATCTCAGTTTTGTTTAAGATGCACCGTGACCTATACACGATTTTACACGTTTTTCTTCCAGCTGGATAAGATGGTTCCTACGAGTTTAAAACAAACTATATGCTGCATTTAATTGTGTTTATATTAGCGTTCTAAATCTTTAATGCTGGAAGAAGTTTTTCCTACTGCACCAGGCTACCATAGTTTCCTGCTAAGTAACCAAGACTGAGAGTTGTAGGTGCACAACTCTGCATGCTGCAAAAACACAGTGCAAGGTACATACACTTCATTAAACTGACTCCATGGCCTTCATCTGTTCAAAAAAGTCCTTAAATACGTGCAATTTAGTATCAGACACCGCTGTTATACTGTCATATTACACACGTTCATCAGGAAATAACGCTGCGCTAACGATAGCTAGTAGAAATGAGATTTTAAGGGAAACGTCATTAAAAAAAGAAAAGAAAGCACAGAATTGCGTGCACAATCTATTTGTCTAAATCAGTCTTTTTAAATGACTGTTTTTGTAATTTCGGGGCTTTTCATTATTATGTAAAAAAAAAGTGAATAAACGACAAAAGACAAAAATCGATCTTTCCATGAGAGAAACGGTGGAAAAGACTTATTCACTATCGACACAGAAGCATCTCTGCAAGAGCAAACACGCTGCACTAATCCCCTGGAATTAAGAGAGGTTAGCCTTTAATGTTCAGCAACAATACACACTTTAGTAATGTTAGTGTGTGTGTGTGTGTGTGTGTGTTTGGAATTAATTAGAGAGTCTAGAAGTGAGATCAAAATGAGGACACATTTTAAGCACATTTAAAATAAAATAAAAAACGAGGGGAAATAGATTTAATTTGTAATCTGGCACTAAATGTAAAAAAAAATGAAAATGTATATTACGTTTTAGAATTTATATCATTAACTTTGGTTTTAATATTTGGTATTTTATTTGTTTTTAAAGAATAAATTGAGCTATTTTCACGAAGAATTTATTAGATATAAATAAATATATATCTCTAAGATGTAATGGACTAGCCAGAGACCCACGTGATTTATCTGTGACGCCGTTTGGCCCCACAGATTTGGCAGCATCAGTCACCAGGCCACGTTTGTGTTTGTCTGCTCTTTTTTACACTACAGTTACAGATTTACATTTAGAAACACGCCTTTGATTTTTAGTCTTAGAAGCTATTACTGTGATTTTCTACTCACATTTATCAACTATGTGCATGTTTCAGAGCAGATTTAGGCTTATTAGGCTCTAAATATGTTCTTGGTGTATTCAAAATATAGGGAATTATCTGAGACGCTTTTTTTTCTAGTCAAATATTTAAGCTTTTAAGGGAAGCTCTTTGACTGTTTCTATTTATTCTCCTCGGTCACTGCTTCGTGATGGCTCGGTTTGTAGCCCTGGCTCGTCTCATCCACAACGTGCTTCCAGTCTGCAGCATGCAGGCCTCACTGTGAGCACTCAACTTACTGCTTTCTACTATTTGCCAAACTCAGTCGATACGTCAATGCTTCCAGTCGATATTTGCCATTTAAAACAAACAGCCTTGATTAGATCTTCGACAAAGTGTAAATACCAATCGGGCCAACCACAACGCACACCACGAAAAACACATTACACGAGGCAGAATGGGGTTTCCTCCACTTTATTGGCCCGGTCCCGCGTCTTTTCCCCTTTCCACATCATGCAAATTGTGATTTTAATCTTACCTGAAATGAGACAGTTACAAAACATAGCGAGACTAAATGCGCTCTTTGTGGCTCGGAGGCCTGCGATCTCGACGTGGCGCTTGGCCAAAGACAGCAGTGATGAATGTGAGTCTGCAGCAACAGATGTCCATACACAATTCTTGGGGTTGAATGTGAGTTTACTCAAGAATTGCGTTTGGACAATCAGTCGCTAAAGACTCTGTATATCCTCTGCCAGAGTGGAAACACGAATTTAAGCATCTGGTTATTTAAATCGGACACGTGCACGGGCAGTTATTGCACAGGCCCATGGGTGCACCTGCTACTGCTGCCTAAATGCCCTTTGACAGTCTGCGTCTGACGCTGAGAACTGTTTTCCTTCCCTTTCTTTCCACAGGATACGGACTTGCACTACTGTGCATTATTTTTGACAGGCTCGCTGCTCAGCACTGCCTCTCGGATTCGCCTTTCCTTTTGAGAAATCAGCTTTCTCACTGTGCAACACTGAGCTGTTGCAGCAGCAAACTGAGCATCTTGCGATGACAAACACTCGGACAACCTGTAGTGCAACTTCCCTCCACGAATCCTTAAACACACTCCCTTAATACATGCCAGCCAGAAACTCATCTCCTCTGTTCACCGCATTAAAGAACGCCCATCCTTTTTTGTTTGATGATGCTAAGGAGGCTTTGTTGCAGCCACAGTCACTTTGTCACTTTTTCTACTGCATCCTTAAATGCACGCATCCTCTTTCCTACTTTCCTTTATAGCTACCGTCTGCTCTATGTGTCTTTGCACTGGTTGCTAGTTGTAAAGTTCGTCTGTCCACATCTCTAGGCCCCTAAGATGGCTGAATGACCATTGCAGTTTCAAATGAAATGCCATCTCCTTTGGAGATTTGAAGTGTCTCAGAAAGAGTGCAAAAAGACGAGAGTAAAGCAGCTCATCTGGACTTTATTTCATCTTAAAGTCCGAGATGAGAACTGCAGGAAAACGCCATTTCTGCACCCGCGTAGTGTCATCGATTTAGGGAAAGACTCTTCAGTTCTGGTGCCTCAAGATGCACAAAGGCTTTCCACGGATGTTAAATATAAAAGAAACAACCTCCTGTTTGAAAAGGAGGCACTTAGAGCGGTTGCATTCTTCCCTCTGGTGCATAGCTGATGATGAAACCAAAAAAAAAAAAAAAAAATTAAAAAAGGAAACCCCTTAGTTCCCGTTGGTGCGTCCTTGGTTCGGTTCCCACGACGCGCGTTCTCTCGGATCTCTCTGCTCCGTTCAAATGCCCCCCAGCGAGTGGCGTCGGACGGCGACAAAAAGAAGCTGCGGTGCAGGAGAGCAGCGGGCTTCGTACACTCCGGACAGACGCTCCTGCCTTCCTACCATCCTTCCTTTACGGATCTCTCGGACTGACTGACTGACTGACTGGATGCATGTCTCTCTGCCCTCCTGGCTTTTTCTTAACGCTGCTCCAACAATGAGCGCTGCGGCCACGACGCAAGGCGGAGAGAGGAGTGGAGAAGGTCCTCGCTTGGTACTGAATTTGAATAACACCACGGGGTGATAAATGTCCATTGTACTGCTTAAGTAATGAATCTCCGCTGTCCTCTATGTCACACACACACATTGCCGCGCGCACTCACACACACACACACACACGCACTCACACGCCAGCAGCTGCGATGAGGGACCAGCAGCCCCTCTTAAAGACACAACAGCCCTATTTTCTACCCAAAAAGAGATTACAATCCCGACACTGTTTACTCTCTGACCGCACTGCATGACGTTTAGTGTTTCTCTTGTGCCACCTCTCTTGTGTGAGCAAACTAGTGCAACGCTGTAACCAGGCACTTGGACATAAAGCGTCGCCTTCAGCGCCATGTGCAGCCATTCTGCTCCAGAAAGGGCAGCTATACTGCAGGCCTCTGTGGAAAGTGTTGTCCGAAGTGACACAAAATGAGTGGATTATGTGATGCTCATGTGACAGGCGATTGATGGGGCGACAAAGGGCACGCTGTCCTATACTTTAGCCTACATATCGATAAGCCACCATTTATATAGCTCAAGCCTATGCAACCAAAAGTCAAAAGAGCGCAAATGTTCCTTTGTGTGGGTTGAGCGATGCATTGCACATGTCACTATAAACTCCAGTTGTATTACACTTCTGCAGCTGTTCATTTTAAAACGCAAATGTGTTATATGTTTGCCCTCAGGCTCAAAGCTATAATTAAACAACTGACAATGAGACTGATATTTTAAAGGATTGCAGCACGAAAAGATTTGGGAACAAATTTAAGTAGCAGTTTTGACCGTTTTTCTGTGTTTGCATGCACACATAAAAAAATGGTTTGTGCGTAAAATGTTTTTGCGTAAAAACCCAAATATGCGTCGACAGATCGACACGGGTTAGACGTCTTAAGGCTGCGTGTCCCCCCTTCTCACTGGCAGCAGGAATCAGAATCAAGCCCATCCTGATGTCGTGCATATCAGCACTTTTGGATGCTGCGTTTGCTCTGCAGCTTTTTGATGCTTGCAAACGCCTCTCTCTCTCTCTCTCTGTCTCTCTCTCCGTCTCTCTCTCTCTCTCTCTCTCTCTCTCTCTCTCTCTCTCTCTCTCTCTCTCTCTCTCTCTAATAAATCATCCTGACTGATCCCGCCCCGGGCGCAGGGGGTCCTCCTCTTTAAAGCTCAATCCGTTTTTTCCCTTTTCATCCCTCTGAAGAAGCCGAGTTAACCTTTGCTGATCCACACAGCCAGAGCCCCTCTCAGCCTCAGCCCGCCTCTCATTCATTCAACCAGTCACTCATTCATTGCTCTTTTTTTTTTTTTTTTTGAGTGGTGAAAAGCAAACCCTCCACCATCTCCACTCCTCTCCCTCTCTCTGCCTCTCTGCCTTTTCATGCCTTGACTCTTCCAGAGGCGGGAAGAAGTCAAGAGGGCTCCACTCTCACTCTCATCTTGACATCCCTCACTCATGACGCTCAGGGTTATGGATCGTTCTGCCGTTTCAGATTGATCACATTAACCACGTGCCGTTAAGAAAGGCAACAAAATTGTTTCCTTTTGAACTAAAAAATCCTCTTCTTTAATTAAAATAAACAACAAAGAATGTGCACCGTTAGCCTTCGGACACCAGGATGCTAATCTGTTAGATAAATTGACCTTTTTAGGTGCGAGTTAAGAAGGCCCAAACTAATAAAGCAACACACAATAAAATGAAACTCTATCACCCTTCATCAGCTGTTGAATTAAGGCCTTTTAGCTCAGTAGCTTTCATGTTGGCTGTTAGTCTTGGTGGCGTATAGTAGGGGTGTGTGTTTGTACACACAGAAACAGTAGGGGAGCGCTGCAGTCCATGCAGGAGCCACTGTGCTTCCCTTCATTCACAAATCAATGTTTAACCCGCTGGCTAAAAGGCCTGGCAGGGGGAGAGGGAGGCCCAGTCGGGGAGGTGGGCAATGAAACCATCCCGTCGGGAGATGCGGAGAGAGAGAGAGAGGTAGAAGGAGAGTGAGGAGAGAGAGAGGGAGAGAGAGGACAAAAGGGAACAGGGGAATCCTTAAAATAAACCTCCTCTGGTGAAGGCATCTCCTCCCCGCTGCTAGGGCACAGCGACAGAGGATGAACAACAGAGCAGAGAGGTTAGAGAGAGAGGCAGGGAATGTCACTGAAATTTATAGTGGGAAGGCAGTTTCGCCGAGCCAGGACACAGAGTCAAATGGACAAAGAGGTAAATTGGGAGTTCCTGAAAAGGCTCAGTGGGCAAACACAAACCCTCCATCCATATATCTACCTGCCGTCGCACTGAAAGGGATCCTTATGAAGGAGAAGTTCACTCAAGAGCGGGGAAAGTTGCTCATCGTAACCGGATGCTTGGAATGTTAAAGGAGGACGTGTCAAAGACAGGCGGGAAATGTGATGCACAACCAGGGGCGTTAAAGGAGACGATGCAGGGAGCTAATTACAGAGCGGCACATGACTTCTATACAAGTCTTAAGGCCGTGACACACCAGAGAGACAGTTGCAGCTTCCATTAGAAGTTCTTTACATGTCCCACAGTCTCCTTATATTTAGCACGCTCGTTTAATTCTCTCGTTCGCTGTCGCTTTTGGGTGAGATGGGCTGTAAAGTTCAGGAGAGGACGAATCTCTTGTTTTTAGCTTTTACATTCACTGAAACTGACAGGGAACGTCTTGATGCTTCACTGCGATCAGGCGGCTGTGCCACTGAAAACCCAAATAACCGCATTAGTTTGAGTTTGGGGAGTGTTTTCTTGGTGTTTACCCGTGAAAGATTACAGGTGCACTTTGCGGCGCATTGTGAAATGAATCGCCAAGTGTCAGCGCGGCGGCTTAGATTAAAAGATTAAAAGGAAATTCTCGTATAAATGCATATCCCAGTGCGTTCTGCTACTCTCCGCTCAGACGGATACACTCTCTACCTCCTACTCCTCTTCTGCCACCATCTCACACACACACACACACTCCTTCCCCCCCAAGCATGCCGCTGCCTAAACATCCCCTAGAATTCTTTGACAGTGGCTGCGTTGTTGCTTGGCAACGAGGAGACGGACAGCGTCATCCAGGGAGCAAAGGAGAAGACGGGAAGCGGAGTCCACACTAATCTCACCGTTACTTTGTACAGCTCATGAGGCACGAGGGTGCTTTATGTCACTGTATATGTATATATATATATATTTAAAAAGATCAAATGTTTGAGCTTTTAAAAAGTTAGGTGAAATTAGTTTGAATATGCATAAAATGTTTATCTAGTTACATGGAATAATCTTTTATTGCAAAATTGCCAGATGGCTCTCTTTGTGAAATGCAAACGGATTATTTTAATTTAATAAAGTAAAATCAAGCCACAAAAAAACAAGAACTCTAAATTAATGTGCGTAAAAGTAGATTATTTATTCCAGAGGTTGTATTTTTTCAGGTCTCTGTTTTGATTAAGTGTGACGATATGCAACACATGACAGTAAATGAAATCAAAATACCATTTTTTTTTTCTGTTTGATAACCCTCAGAACAAACACAGCCCTACCTGTGTCACTCACTGACCTTAATCTCGTTACCCCAGACTGAGAATCGGTTTCTTTGTGCTGACTGTTGAGTAACGACTGGACTTTGATGTACATGGTTCTTCTTCTTCTTTTTTTTACTGAGGCAATCCTCTTTAAGTGCTTGAGTCAAACAGCAATATTGGCCACCTGGGGAAGAAGAAAAAAAAAAACAACCCAGCCCACTGGCCTGGCAGTCAATTTATCCATACTGCTGCCAGCTCCACAGAATCTCCCATCTTTACACGGTCAGTTGTGTCCAGAAACGTGACGTCTACGGGGGCTGAGAATTAGTAATTTAAACAAAAACACTGAGGCTTACAGTTCATTTATTGGAGATGAACTGTTAGCTGAACGTGAACCAACACAAGTGACTGATAAACAGGAACTAATTGAGGAAAATAAAAGTTTAGAGTCACTGCAAAATCATGTCTTCCTATGTCTTCAGCTGACTTGACAAAATTTTACGGCAAAAAGATAAATAATAAAAATTAAAAAAAATGTGAAACCCCTAAAATTCAAATAATGTAGCTACAACTTTAATCATATGTCAGTCATTACCAATGCTAAATGTAGGGAACGGAATAAGAAATTGAAAAGCAGCCTATACATGTAATATATTCACTGTCAGGTAAAATTAACTGAGCTCCCAGCTGCTCACCACCTTAAATTATTAAGTTGCAATCAAATGTTTCGTCCATGAAATGAGTTTTGAAAAGTCTCATAAACTCAGGACTGAATCCAAAGATGACAGTGATGATAATCAGTGAACAACCATCCCAATAACCCAAAGAAAGATGCAGATAAATTGTCAGAAAACAAATTGATAAGAGTCATTTATATATATATGTAAAAACTATGAAGAATATCACTATACGTTGATGCTCTACTGGAGTCACACTCAGCAGATCAGTTCATTTCAGATGAAACTCCTTCTTAAACTGTGAAAACATTACGCTCCTGGGATACATGCAGGGTGACATGGGAGGTGGAGGGGGGGCAGACAGAGACGAGGCTGCTGAGTAAGAGGGTGTACGTTCCACGGCTCAGACCCTGAGTGACAGGTATTGACCTGCCCAGCCAAAAGACGTCTCTGTGGGAACGCTATTGATTATCGCCGCAGCAATAAAGGTCCCGGAAGCTTGTGAGAATGTCACGACTCTCCGCTGCCCACCGGTCCCCGTCCCAACACGAAGCCAGAAACGCTTTCCCTCCGTCGCATCCTAACCTACAGGCCCTCATTCTCCAACCGGAGCGCTCTGAGCAGGGTGGGGAAAAGATGAAAGCGAGGCTGAGGGCGTAGAAGGTGCATGTTGTGAGTTGTGGGCCCCCCTGACAGACCCCCCACTGTGCCTTAAAGGATCAGATCATCCAAATTTCAAAAGTGGTTTCCAGCCATGCAAGAATCTTTTAGATGTTTGTTTTCTGACACTTCTGCTCCGTTACAATGGAGGTGGACGTAGCTTCACTGGTGGTGCGCTGAGCTGGATAGATTTAATCAGCAGCGTGTCCAAACAGAATCACTGCAGAGCACACTGTCGACAGTTTTCATAGGGGCTATTTTTCATTTTAGCTCCAATGAAAGCTGATCACACCGGGGACCATCCGTAGTTATAGGGAAAGAATTCTGTACAAACACATTAATGTCTTAAATGCTGCTCCACTGCACCATAACGATCCAATGTAGTAGTGTGGAGGCTAAGATATTTCTTAAAATATGCACAAATAAAACCCTGAGCAGTATCATAGACGCCACTAGAGGTAAATGAGAACATGTGTTTTTTTTTAAATATAATCCACATGTAATTGCACTTCTTTCTTTCAGTCTTTCTCCCGCAATCTGGTCATTACAATGCACCTTTGCTTTTTGTCTTTCCTGCCCTCTCCATCTCCCCCTGTCCCCCGTTCACACACCCCCGCGCACAAACGCCACCTCCACCCTTGACCTCGCTGTGAAAAGTTAGTCCACCCCGAGGTTGAACTCTCCCAGATCCGCCGCAGCCACCAACGCTGGGAAAGTGGCCCCGGCGTACGAGTGCGGTTGGCGTTCGTGCGCGGGTGCCACAACACTTGGGGCGTCATGAATAGGAGAGGTTTGACCCTCGGCCCTCGGTGACCTATCCACACAAACGGACCCTTCAACCCAAGGCCGCTATTGTCAGCCTTGACTGCCTCCGTTTATTCACAGAGCCCGCCATAAGAGTCAAAATTCATTATATACCACTTTGCTTATTATTTATGCATCTTCCCGTTTCTTCTTCTTCTTCTTCTTCCTCCTCCATTCTCTTCCTCCTGTTCCCATCACTCCCCTTTTCTCATAAGCACCCTGTCTACTTCTGATGTTGAATTTTCACTTGTATGTTGAGCAGATGGAGCGTCGGTTTGAAAATATTTGCATCCTTAAACTCACTGTCTCATTTGAAAGCATAAGATGCAAAATTTCAGTCAGTGCCTTCTCATAAGATCCACTAAATCTTTTAGATTTCTTTAATTTTCGTTTAAATTTTCCCTTAAGAAAATAGTCTTAGCCTGGTCTAAGGATAATTTCTCTGAGGATTTATATGAGTGTACAGTACGAGTGTGACGCGATGGAAGATGACAGATTACTGGGTCACTCTATATCAACACATTAGCCTGTGGTTTACTTATTATATAGACAGGCGCAGCGCATCATAAAAATCACTTTTGACAATGTGCTCTACAAACTAAAAAGAGGATCAGACTTGCTGCACATACACGACCTACAGTGGTCTTGTGGTTTTAGTGCAGTACAGGTATCATCTGTCAAAGGAGTTTCTCAGACTGGGTCAGTTGTTGACCAGCGTGAGTTGATGCAACATGCTGAGCAACATAATGGAAATTTGGGGGCAAGTCATACAGGAATACGAACATATCTTGATCAGGAGGAGAAGACTGTTAATTAAGTGTTGCAAAAACAAAGGCGGATGAAATAGTTGGGTTTTCTCAAAGGTGTTTTTCACCACTCTCGCAACATCTTCAAGAAAATCCTTCAAAAGCCCATTTTTGGATACACCACCGACCTGGGTGACTGAGAACCTGCACAGACGCTGTTAACTTAGATTGAACTGAGAGTTCAGTCTGGGGTTGCATTATTTCCTTTCATAGTAACTTTTTCCCTTCCTGCTCTAAGTGACCCGGCCCTCATTAATACCTCTGTTTCAATAGTCTGTTACCATATCCCTCCACTCCTAAACTCGGCGCACCTGTCTGCTCCTGCATCCTCCCCTCGTGCCATCCAACACACGCAAGATGCATCTTTGACCCTTTTATATACTGAAGGACTAATCTCTGTTTTCTTTGCCCCCCTTCTGAACAATGGGCCGTGTGAGAGCACTAAAACCTACATCTTCTCTTGTCAACAGACCACTCAAGGTTGTGATAAATAAAGGCATGGGTGCAAGAGGAAACTGACACAAGTTGTAATAAAATAATAATAATAATAATAATAATAATCTCATCCTCTCCTTCCTACAAATGTAATTTAAGATGTAAAACTGTCTGTGTACGTTGGTTTCTTTTTGGTTGTGTTCATCATGATCAGGCCCATCAGGCCTTCAGTGTTAACTACTTTAAACGTATTACTTAACCTTTTTACAAGAGCTCCCCGCTGCACTAATGGCATTCACTTCATCAGACTCTGTGCTGCAAACATGCCACCACACAAAGTACTGTGATATATTCAAGTAATTGTCATTAATAAACAGTGGACGTACTCTCAACTGACCACCACTTGAAGTACTATCCTATCAGCATATTATTAAGCAGCATAGTCATTATTCAGAGCGGCTCCTTTTCACTTTTGTTCTGTAAAATTGTACATTGCAACTGTTATAAATATACTATACATCCCCTCAATATGTAGATGATTGGAAGGATAAAGAAGCATGAAAATACGCATGCTCCGAGTAAGATAAAAGGCCCTGCGATGATGCTGCTCCGAGTAAAATGAAAACCCAGTTTCAGACACGGTGGTTGCAAAAGTGGTTTAAGACGGCCTCTAATCTTATAACAGCAGTTATCAGCACCACTCAGTTCAGTTCAGAACGTCATACCATTGTCATATTATGAATTAGCACAGCCATTACGCAGGGTGGCTCATTTCTCTGACTTACTTTGTTGTAGTTTTGTCATTAAAAATGTGTAATTCTCGGTGTAAATTTACTGAAAACAACATTTTTTTTGGTTTTGTTTTAAATGTGAAATGGTACATTGCAACTTTAACACTATGAATCTACTATACATCCCCAGAAACTGTAGAGGATTAGACGTACAGTAAGTAGGATGAAAATACTGAAGTAGTGAATATATCAGTATATATTCCAGTACCCTACAGTGATAGACCTCATCAGAATCAGAATCAGAATCAGAAAGGACTTTATTGCCAAGCATGTTTGTGCATACAAGGAATTTGTCTTGGTGTTGGTACGCATAAAATAAAATATAAATAAAAATAATATAAATATAAAATCATAATGCTGCAAACACACGCCCCATCAACACCACTTACTTCAGTACAGAAGTATATAATTAACCTGTCAATAATGCATAGTATTTTTTTCCAGTGTCTACATTTTTGTTGGCTATATATATATATGTCTGTGCACACTAAAAACATCAATTACTACAGGCTTTGAATATAAAACGCTACATTGCAACAATTATAAATCTATTACGTCTAATCTAAATGTAGAAGATTATAAGTGTGAGACGTGATTATGACATGATTACATGATTGTACAGTTTCATCCCAGTGTCACCCAGTGGAAAGATCCAACCATGTTATCATCTCATGTCACGGTTCGTCTTCTGGATCACATCCTCCCCCTGCTGGTGAATATCTGAATTGCTGCCAGGGAGAATTCCACAAACTGCTCTTTGTGTACTGCAGTCTTCATCATGGATAGGCTACATCGTAACCAGGATCTCTATTAAGAACTATATATATAAAAAAATAAAATAATAAAATGGGTTTTACATTTATTATGATATTTTGTCGCGCGTAATTGACAGTGCAGTCTAAATGTCTGTAGTTACGTGTTGACTCATTCTGACACAACGTTCCCTTATTAACTTATTTCTATTTTTCTTTTTTTTAATCTTCTTTTCCTTTAGTAAGCGCTTGAGTTTGTCTCCGTTGCCTGTTAAAGTTTATGAACACTCAGTCCAAATCACGCCTCCATCTTTGGAGTTAGTTAGTCACGCTCTCTTCTCCCAGCGGAAGTTGTTTACATCAGGTTTGGATTCGTTCTTGGAAAAGGCCAACTCCTACGTGAAGTAAGGGGGTTGAAGTTTTGGGAAAGCCCTGATTTTTTTCTTTTTCCTTTTTTTTCTTCTTTCTTGGAGTGCTGACGCGTACAGCGGATACGAGCTGCAGCTGAGAAGCACCGTGGACTATTTCCCCTCACAGCCCTCCACCATGTTGCTCCGCTTTCTAGTCTTGGGGGCCTTGGTTTTCCACGCAGAGTGCTACTTTTCGGAGGAGAACTATCCCGAGGAGTCGAAAATGCAGCCTCCCACCGTGGTCATCGCAATCATAGCCAGAAACACGGCCCATTCGCTGCCATACTACCTCGGAGCTCTGGAGAAGCTCAACTACCCCAAAGATCGCATCTCTGTGTGGTGGGTTTGCTGCATGCTCTGCTGTCGGGCTGTTTGTACTCGGGGGGGTTGGTCTCCTTTTTATCCTACTATAGCAGCCGTTCAAAAGGTCAATGGCATTTAAATTAGTTCGTGAAAGCAGCGGCGTCCTACCCCCTCCCCTGTTCCCTCTGCGCCTTTCTCTGCGCAGGCTGCCTTTTCAGTTCGCCGCATTAATTTCCTACTCTGGATTGCTCCAAATGTTCCGTGGAGTTGTCTCTAGAGCAGCTAGACTATCTATGCAGTGGTTTAACTTTAACCTAAAGTAACTCATCCTATAAGTTAACCGCTGAGACTGAGATCAGCTGATTTCCAGCAGTGTATGCATCTGACGTGAAGTACAGCTGATCCCATTTAAACTGTTTTTCTGTCTGGTCAGATCAAGTTTCTGATAATAAAGTAAATTCTTGATGGATTACATAATTTAAAGGTTTGACTGTCAGATAATCTGGTGAATTAAAGATATTTGATCCGACTCATCCAAAAAACTCTTCCTATTGTCATCCTCCTAATTAGCACATTTAAACTGTCAAAGTGTGGATGTTGTCATTTTGGTCACCGCTGCTTCCCGCCAAGTAAAGGTTTACCACAGTCACACTTCTGAAAATAACTCCAAAAGAGACATCCAATGCATATCTTGACCACAGGCTGCACTCCTTCCCTGTCCAGCGGTGACTGAGTTCACCAGCGTCCAAGTCCTCAAAAGTCAAAAAGTAATTCAGGCATCGAGAGAGGTGTACACGCAGAGAGGACAGCTGCTCATTACCTTACATTCTTCTCTCACTTTGTCTCCGCAGGGCAGCCACAGATCACAACTTGGATAACACCACAGCCATCCTGAAAGAGTGGCTGACTGTCATGCAGAAATATTACCATTATGTCGAGTGGAGGCCGATGGAGCAGCCCACGTAAGTCCAAATGTAGATGAATGCATTGGGTTTTATTTACCGGCTGGTATGAAAGTACACCGCCGGTTGGGACCCATCAGTAGGTGCACTCATGTGAGGAAAAGTCATCTTTCTTCCAAATAAATATTCTGGATGTGTTATACTGGTTAGTAACAAAATAAAACAACTCCCCTCCAAATGGTCCTGATCATAACTGCGCTTTAAACATTGGTACTTGTCTTTCTTCTGGGCCACAAGATTGTTTTAACACACTTTTATAGCCTCTTAAGTTTGTCTTGTGTTCTTCGTGGCGTAGCCCAGAAATTAAAGCGATTTTCCCCTTTGCATAATGAGGGACGATGCAGCTCGTCTCTGCTTGTCCTTAAGTGTGCGTGTCTGGACATCTGTCTGAGCTGAGGAGGCCATTAGTGGAAATTATTTGTGCTTATTCAGTCTGACCGAATTAATCGGCTGCAGTCATGAATCCGTTCAGTCCAGCTGTTTTTAATTCAACTTTTTGTGTGTGTTTTGCTCTGTACGCACAATACGGCACCAAGCTTCCATCTTGTGCATTGTTTTTATGTTTTAATACATTTAAACAAAGATACGTGCCAGCGTTAAACATATACGTATATGCACCAACACCAAAATCACCCTCTGCATGCCTGAGCGTCCTTGGGCACATAAACAAACCCAATGTTGCTCCCGATGGCAGGCGAGCATCCAGCATGGAAGCTGGATGCTCTGGTGTAAGAATGGGGGATTGAGGAACATTGTTAAGCACTTTGAATATCACCAGAGTACAAAAATGCAAGCTTGGCTGACTCCAACGCTTATTATGAGTCTGGTGACACGCCATTTGGATTTCTTTATGGGTCATGTGTCAACCAGCACAGAGAAAAAAAGACTACCTCTGCACACAAGTGGATAGTCCTAAAACCACAGTTTTAGAGACATATATTTGAAAATAAATTATGTTACTCTTCTGCCCATCACTGCATGATATGATTGGTCCATCAGATATTTGCTGGAGCATAATCAGTTCCCAATGGAGTGTTTCCAGACCAACTTCAAAACATTTGCAGGCAGGAAGTCAGTCTTGCTTCTGGACTGAAAAGAAAAAAAGAAGAGAGTGCATTTAATTTACCGCTGCCATCAATTTTTGCGATGTGTGTCAATGAGTGTGGGCTTGTGTCTGAGCTGAAGAGACCTTGAGTGTTTCCTCACCTATAGATAAAAGCGCCCTAACTCTGTATTAAATGATGGGATATGAAATGATACAGCCTGTAATGATTTCTCTTCCTGTTTTTAGGTCCTATGCAGGAGAGCTGGGTCCTAAGCACTGGCCTAACAGCAGATACGAGTATGTGATGAAGCTCAAGCAGGCAGCACTCAACTTTGCCAGGAAACGCTGGGCTGACTACATCCTGGTACTTTATAAAATAATCTGTCTTTCAATAGCCCTGTGAGATTGATGTCAGTGTTTTGTCTTTTCCATTTATCAGATTGAATTTGCTTCTTTTCTTGATTAGATGAGGAAATACACTGTACATTTACTTATCTCTTTCCTCTGTTGTAGTACTCTGACACAGACAATATCCTCACCAACCCAGAAACGCTCAACCTGCTCGTTGCTGAGAACAAGTCGGTCATCGCACCCATGTTGGACTCTCAGGGGGCTTACTCCAACTACTGGTGTGGTATCACTCCGCAGGTGAGGAGCGCCTCATATCTTGGTAACTTTGACCAACTTTGACCAAAGTTCGATGGCTAGGTGACTGGACCAGAGCATCCCCTAATCCTCAGCTCTTCTGCAGTGGCCAGTACCCATCCATAGTAGTTCCAGGAAAAATAAGAGGTGAACCGGTGAAAGGGTCATGGAGCGGCCAAGGCTCTTTGATGCAAGGCTGGCCCATGGGGTCCAAAGATGAGCTACTCTAGCTCAAACTGCTGAACAGTTTATTGCTGCCCCCTGTCTACAGCCTAAAAGTGGCTACAGTGGTCATGTGAGCACCAGAACTGGACATTGGAGCATTAGAAAATGAGTCCCATTCTCTTTAACGGGGAACTACTGTTTTTTTTACAACCTGGAGCTTATTTCTTGCATAAAATACCATTGTTTACTCACCCATATAACACCCGTATAAAGTTCGTAGTCCTTCAGGAGATCTGCTTAAATCCATATAGATATAGACTGGGGCACCGAAACGCAGCCCGCGACGGTCGGATTGTTTACCTGTAATTTGCTACTGCTATGGTCCGTGCACAACCTCAGAATCGGGAAAATATTCAGCCATCTTGCAAAAAAACTAGCAGTTGCAAATTACAGGTAAACAAGCCGACCGTCGTGGGTGCACGTGGTCCCCCGAGATCATCAGGGGTTTGTAGGTCAATCTACAGACCCCGGATGATGATATCAGGTAACCCTGGATTCAATGGGGAATAGCACTAGCGTACGATAACATAATATTGCCGAAATGAACGAGTTTCGCGCCAGATAATGTGTTATTTAGAGGCTGTGTTTCGGTGCCCCAGTCACTCCCACTATATGGATATACGCAGATTTAATTATCTCCAGAAGGACTACAAGTTACACAAACGTTATATGGGTGAGTAAACGATGGTATTTCATGCCAGCAATAAGGTCCAGGTTGTAGAAAAAACAGTAGTCCCCATTAAAGTCATGTAGATGACCACATATGTCGCCTACTTGGGAAACATATGGCACCAGGATGCACTATGGGAATAAGGTGAGCTAGTGTGATGCTTACCTACGTTTGGGCTCTAGTAAGAGGCCTAGTGGAGTCCATGCCTCGACGAGTCAGGACTCTTTTGGAGGAAAAATATGGCACCAGCACAGTATTAGGTTGGTGATCACAATGGCTGATTGGTGTATACTGTTAGATTAGAGAAAAAAACTTTCTGGGCAGAAAACCTAAGTAAAAACAAAGCTGAGTCATGTTCAGAGCCTTCTATATTCTTCCCTCTTTTAGGGGTACTATCGTCGGACAGCGGAGTACTTCCCCACCCGTCACCGTCACAGGTTGGGCTGCTTCCCGGTCCCCATGGTCCACAGCACCTTGCTGATGGATCTGAGGAAGGAGGGCATGAAGAAACTGGCTTTCTATCCTCCTCATGAGGACTACTCGTGGCCATATGACGACATCATTGTTTTTGCCTTCTCCTGCCGGGCTGCAGGTACTTTAATGACCGTTTATGTTTAAAAATTGCACAAGGTAACAGTTTGACCAGTCGCTTTGTTGTATATATTCAACAGTAAACATCTCGCGTATTAATTCATTCATTTGCTGACTGACTGACTCAGGGATACAGATGTACCTGTGTAACAAGGAGCGCTACGGCTACCTGAACGTCCCAGCTAAACCTCACCACACTTGGAAGACGATCGCATCAACTTTGTCCATGTCCATCTTGAGTCCATGAGTAAGAACGCACTGGTTCACTATTGACAACATAAGGGGCATACATTTCCAAATCCTCATCACGTCATTCACATCTGCATAAGTTCATGCTGTCTTGGTTTAGCTTCACTCATGTCTCCTGTTTTGTCAAACAGTTGAGGGCCCCCCGATGCATGCTTCTCGCTTCATCCACATGTTCCCAAAGCAGAGAGACCTCATGGGTTTTGATGAGGTAGGCATCGTTCACACATCACTGTCCAGGGATTTTCACCACAGCTTGGTTGTTACATGTCCCCCCTTGATGTTAGACTTGTATTACTAGTATTAAAAGATTGTTCTTTTTTGCCATCCAGATTATTGCGAAATTGCGATGAAATTGCGATGAACCTGCGATGAAATTGCGATGCATGAAGCAAGTTGTTGTTGCATGAAAGAAACACGTGGTATAGTGGGCTTGTTTGCTGAAGCCAAAGATGAGAGTTGAAATAAAGAATAATCGCTTGTCCTCCCGTCTCCAGATATATTTGATCAATCTGAGGCGCCGTCCCGACCGCAGAGACAGGATGCTGTTCTCTCTGAACGAGCTGGAGATTGACGTCAAGGTTGTAGACGCTGTTGATGGAAAGTGAGTACACGCTCAGACAAAGGCTCAATAGGAAAACAGCCGTGGAGTAGATTAGATGGAATGACTGCTTTGAGCGTTTCCACAAGAAAGAGAAGCGCTTTTGTAAACTTGTTGGTCTTCTATTTAGGAGTCCAGCTCATTGACACCACCTCGTTATGTCTCAGTCTTTTCATTTAGCTGCCTCTGTTTAGTTTTATAGTTACCTTTCTCAAGGGATGTAATGATTCGTCAGTTACTCACGTAGGATTAAAAGCCTGGATATTACTGTTGGTTTAAGGTTCATTTCTAATCATAAATTGAGAAAGATGTTCATGCTATTAAAAAGGCTAAACATAATGCACCAAGGGAATTTTGTCATAATTTTGTCTTAAATCTCATTTTATAGTTTCGGCTCCATGCAACTCATGTTATCCCTTTTAGTACTGCACAAGGTAGAGCACCTTTTTTTCCCCCTGGTGTAAATTTTCTATGTGTGTCTATATGCAGTGCCCTGAACAGCAGTGACATTAAGATCCTGGGTGTCGACCTGCTGCCAGGCTACTACGACCCCTTCTCTGGACGCACCCTGACCAAAGGAGAAGTGGGCTGCTTCCTCAGTCACTATTTCATCTGGAAGGAGGTGAGAGGTCATGCAGAAAAGTAGACAATGACAGCTCATATATTAAGTGCAGAACTTTTGCCTTCATGTTCTGCCAGTGCAAGTAGAAACACTGTCAGTGCGACCTGTGCTTGTGGAGGCAATACAACATATTTATTGTTTTTTTTCCTAACCATTTGCACTTGGAGAAAGTGGATCTCACTTTCTTATGCATGCAACATTTGATGCATTGTGTCAGTCCCTTTATTTTCCTCTTAGAGCTCTCCAACATGAAAAAGCCACATCACTGGTGCAGTAATTGGTAGTTAGTTGTTTTCTCTTTTAGATTGTAATCATTCCTTTGAACTCTGACTTTCTTTTTTATCTGGTTCATCAGAAAGTTTTCTTGGATGCTCCCTAGGTCATATTTCATTGTTGTTGTCCGTCAGACTCCACAGAACCTTGGTTACATTCATAACCATCCTGTCTCCGCTGTATTCCTGGGCGTTATAGGCTACCCAGTCTCCATCACTGCAGCTTTGCTCCTCCTTTTACTCTGGAAAAACATCAAAACATCATTTCTGGTTGATGCAAAACTCATTTCTAGCAGTGCACCAACACAGGAATGTTACCACAGATACCAGACAAACTCTTTTTCTACTGTGAGATGCAGAAAGATTTAATCAAACCTTAGTCAAGATTGTGTAAACTTGTTTGGCAACAGCCTGAATCTAACAGATGGTCTTTTATGTGTAAAGATCCCGCTCTCCAGTGTCAAGATGAAGTCATTTCCTGGCCCGATTTACTCTGATTTATAAGGCAATGCAGAAGGCTCATGACATGTTTAGCATCTTAAAAATAAAAGTTGGTTATGATTGTGGTTTAAGTTTATGTCTGCGATAGAAGCTGCATATGAAGGTTTCCCCTCTTTTCCTCAGATGGTGGACATGCAGATGGAAAAGGCGCTGATCTTTGAAGATGATGTCCGGTTCCAGGGCAACTTCAAACGTCGATTGCTCAAACTGATGGAGGAGGTGGAGCAGGTGGAGCTGGACTGGGACATTATGTGAGCTATGTTTCATTCTCACGGCTGCTGTTTTGGGTTTAAGTTGTATTAGGCAGTAGTATGCGTTGAAGAATGGGTTTAGAAGAAACCAGTTGGAAGAAAAGTCCACTTTCAGGAATGAAGCATACATCATCTCTAGATGTAAAAAAGATGTTAAAAGCTTGTTTTCTGTGTGTTTTGTAGCTGCCCCGTCTTTCTGATAAAACATGTGCAGAGCATGTGCTGAAAAAAACTAAAGAAAAATAGTTTCCAACCTGTTTGGCAGCAAAGTGGAGCAAATAAATGACAGCTTTTCATCGATCACATGTGTTTCTTTTTCTTTCTGGTATTGCTTTTCTTCGCTGCCCTCTTTATTTCTCATACCAGATTTATGTCACCACAGATACCTTGGCAGGAAGCAGGTGAATCCTGGAAACGAGGAGCCGGTGGAGAACGTTCGGAATTTGGTGGTGGCTGATTATTCGTATTGGACGCTGTCGTACGCCATCTCGCTGCAGGGAGCCTTGAAGCTGCTCAATGCTGAGCCGCTTTCCAAGATGCTGCCTGTCGATGAATTCCTCCCCATCATGTATGACAAGCACCCCAAGTGAGTATCACAAAGGCAGCGAGCCCACGGGCACTGACTTGATTTTTATACTCATATCCCTACTACTCTGCACACACTTCTTTAATGACTTCTATAATAAAACCTGTATTTCAGTGCTCTATAATCCTCTATAAAGATGAAACAGACCTCATAATTGCTAAAAACATTCTTTCCTATAGCTGCCTAAACTTGTATACATGCTTTATATTTAGCTTAGCTGTGTGTGGAGTTTGTAGATTAAAGAACTACAGTGAAGACTGTGGTTTTATTTCGGTGAGTTTCTCTAAAAAGCAAGTAGTGCTGAAATAGAAAACATTTTAAAATAGATCTTTAATGTTTCTGAACATTTTCACTCTTTACGCTGCTCAGACTTCGTGGCAGCGTGTTCCTTTGGGATTGATTGTCTAGTTTTTGGACAATGTGGGCTGCCACTCTTGTAGGCTCTGTGTGACAGATAGACTTAAATAGCTTGAGCCGGGGCGTGTAGTGAAAAATCACTTCTTCTAACATTTTTAGTCATGCTTGTTGCTTCTTTGGGTGGCAGTATACACAGATCAGCCACAGCATTAAAACCACTGACAGTAAAAGTGAATAACATTGACCATCAGTGGGAAACCCTTTGGACCTTGCCTTCATGTGTATGTTACTTAGACATGTACCACCCACATAGACCAGACCAGGCACCGCCACCCCATAGCAATGACACAGACACACTCATGATGGTTTAGTAGCAACTCAAAAAAACATGAAAAACAGCACGAGGTGTTGACGTGGCCTCCAAATTTACATTCGAGGTCTATTCTTACCTTACAACATTGGCAGTAAGTTTAATTTTCTCACAGAGCCCGTCTTGATGGACTACTCCTGTCTTACTTAGTCTTCTAGATGAACAAATTACCAGCCCTGGTAACTTACGTCTTACTTTTCAGTCCTGCTCTTCAAATAGCGTGATAGCTAGCAATAGCACTGACCTTGCTACGTTATTTGACAACGCTAGCACGCTCAGGTTCGCCTGAACCCAAATATAACCAAATACTACCAAAACTAGTAACATTCCCATTGCCTCATTGTGTTTCGAGTTTAACAATAAAAAACTCAGTTTGCAGTACAAGCACACTAGCATTGTATTTGTAATCATCTTTGCATTTAGCTCAAAGCATTGGTGTGCTAGCGCTAGTGTGGCTATAGTCTCTTGGCTTCTTTTCTTTTATTCTGGATGGTCTCACATGTCACCTGGAAGCAAACACACAGAATCTCTCATAAAATAGCAGAACATTTAGTTCCTGCCAGCATCCCAAAAGCATCCCACTCCATCCCTTAAACCAGGCAGCATATGTGCAATTTGTGGTTTGTGGTATGTTATAAAGGTGTTGTGATGTGCATTTGTTGGAACATCTACAGGTTTTTTCAAATATTTACTGCGCCTCAAGATTTTTAGATTTCAAGGTTTTTTGAATCAATCGGTTCTGACATAAATCACTGCCCACATTTCTAGCCCTAATATCCTCAACATTGGCCTCAACCAGACAACTGTTCTCATCATCAGGCACCGACTGTAAGAAATTAACTGCACCTTGTGCCATACCAGAAGGCTTGGCAGCGTTTGTGTGCTCCATCATGTGTGGAAAACTGGCTTATAGCCAGCCCACTTTCTCTCTTCCCTCTCTCTGTCTCTCCCTCACCTCTGTGATTCTAATTTGATATGCTTGACTACCCTGCTAAGAATGCACAACGACTGCGCCCCACACATTGGGCCTTCTGTCGCCCTTCATGCTAAGAGTAACTGAACTGTCTTTGAAATCAGCCTCTGTCTCCCTCTCTTGTCAAATTAGTGTATTCCAAATGGATCACAGAATATCCATTAAGTGGTGTTTAAATTATACTTGTTGAAGAAATTGCCAAAAATGCACAAAACATTTGGTCTCTGATGCAGTTCTCCTGTAAATAGAAGTTTTTTTTTATTGTGACATTCTAAATGTGTTTTTAAGTCTCAAACGAATCAAACCAACCACATCTATTGTCACTGTTCTTCCTCTGCAGTGAGGACTACAAGTCCCATTTCCCCAACAGAAACCTACAAGCCTTCAGCGTGAGCCCCCTCCTGGTGCAGCCTTGTCACTACGCCGGCGATCCCCAGTGGCTGAGCGACACTGAGACGTCAACGCTGTGGGATGACGACTCGGTAAGGACCGACTGGAGGGGTTCCCACAAGACTCTGAAAGGGGCCGCACCCCAAATGCTGTCAGCTGCCTACAGGGATGAACTTTAGTGCGGCGCAGACATAGCCGTAGAGAGTGGGCAGGTCAAAAGGCCGTGAGGTCAGAGAGACAGATGCTGGGCGGAGAAAGCGTTCTCAGACTTTATTTCAGTCAACTCTGTGCCACTGACCTGGTCGCTGTCTTTTAAAGTGAACTTTGATTTTTATTTTATTTCTTTTCAAAGCATTTTAACAACTCTATGGTACTACAAGATAAAAGGGATGGTAATTATTGAGGCTATTTGTAAAAAAACAAACACTTGTACAGATGTCTTAGCGTTTCAAATGCGTGAACTTGCACAACAGATTTTTCATGAAAGCAATCCAACGTTTACGTTTTTTTAATTTTTTTTATTATTTGTTCAGACATTTAGTTTAAGTTGTTTCACCCAGACAGTTTATATAGTTTGGATGTTGGACGTCTGAATGAGACACTTTTTGGTTAAATGTATGCTTGTGGCCAGGTGTGCTTGGGATGATTGCATGTTCATAACTGTACTCGTAGAGCTTTTAATAGGAAACCAGAGAGGTGGCTTTCCAATGACTATTGCTAATCTGTTGATGACAGACTGAGGTTGCAGTAGCTGCACTGTTCACAATCCCTGGAAAGAATGGACAAAAATCTTATGCTTTTATTAGTTTAGTGTTGTTTTTTCTATTTTTCTATTTTTATCTCCGTATATCTGTCCGTCTATACATTTCTGTCTTTGTGCCTAACTTTCAATAGCATCCAACACACACTGCATGTAGACTGATCTTGACTCATATTTCTCTAAGCAACAACTAATGTACCTCAGCTGGTATTTCTCAGTGACTCTAACACGTTGAATGTTCAGCTTTTTCAAAATGCTTCTTTTATTACCAGGCTATTGACAGATTAAGATATTCAGAGTGGAGTTGTATGCGATACTTATCCATAGTCGCTATATAACATCTTTATTTAGAGAGGCAAACAGGGGAACTAGCACAGAAGCCATGAAATTATCACCTATGGATGGAGTTCTGCAGCAAAACGTGTGACATTGGTATTTTTAACACGTCACGATACAAACTAACGTGTCAAAGTCACACAATAACGCCAACAAACTAAACCAGCCAAGCCAGAAACTTCACGGAAAGCCAACTCTTCTTTTAACGTGGACTGCTTCTTTTTTTCTATAGCTGCATAAACTCATAAAGAGGAAATCTGACATGACTTCAGTGTAATTTAAAAACAGTTACCTTTATCAGAGCATCAGTTTAACTGTAATTTCAGGTCTAAATTGTCAATGCATAAAAAACTATAATAATTTAACAAGTCAGACATAAGATTTTATATCATGTAGTACTAGTTTAAGCAAGGTCCAGTAATACAGGCAAACTGATTAAGTGTGTGTTTGATATGTTAGCATGTTGCTTTGGTTCATTTGTCCAGTTTTTACCTAGATTTGTTTTGAGAAAAATTTCTCTCATCTTTTGAAACATGACCGTTTGTGCCTTACAGCAAAAATCTCTAAAACATATCTTCTAATGGTATTTTTGTAGCACCAGTGGGATTCAGGGATGTTTTCTAGACAGAGCTGCATTGCAAATAACTGATGGTTGTGACCGAGATGTCCTTCCTGAACTTAAAATACAAAGTAGAAATCTCGGCACACTCACACTCCAATCAAGACAATTAATATGGTCTGATTTCATGTTTTTTTTCTGCATGTTTCTTTGCCTGTAAATGTCTTAATTTATTTGTTGAGTCTGTTGCCATGTGGTCGACACAAGATGTACAGCATGCAATCAAGGCCTTTCAGGCTCTTTCAGTGTGTTTCATACGTTTGTATTCATGTTATACATCAGAATGTTAGGACAGGGCAGCAAACTGTTCAGATGTTAATAAAATGTTTTTACTCTTTTAATTGTCTAAATGTGGTTACTTCATAAAACCCACATTTCTTGTGGCTCAAGATGTTTATGCAGTTTAACAGATGTTGTACTGACTTAACTTCACCACAAGAGGGTGCAGTATTCAGCGCAATCAGCATCATACTACTCCCTGGAAACGGCTACACTTTCCCATATTTGCGCTTTTGTGATGACTAGTTAAGTTACAGTGTGTCCATACTGTAATTGTATTGCTACTCAGTAATGGATTAGAAATAAAATCTCTGTTTTACTTCCATTAACACGGTTTAAAATGAAATCATGTTTATCCTTTTCTGTTGTCAGGGTGAAGAAATATGTGAAACTTTATACCCTTATTTTAAAGAACTGCAACATATGTCATACTGCTGCAATGTGAAACATTTTATAGAGAAGAAAATGAGATAGAATAAATTAACCTAATGAGACTTTGATTAACTTTTTCTGACCTCCACTTAGTTTAATGGGACTACAAGAGCCATGGGCCACACAGGTAGCATGTTCAGCTTCCTGACAGCCTGCTGGATGTCTACTGGTCCAATGCAGAGGAGTTTGCGGGTGAGATGGGTGTTGTAGATTCAACTTAGTATTAGTTAAGGCCGCTATGGACTTTTTATAGCCGCTGTAAAACCCTTAAATCTGTTGACTTACTTTAGTTGAGGTTTTTGTAATTGATTAAAAGCTTTAGTTGCACAATCAACATTCTTGTTGCATTCTTGTTGTGGCCACACAGGTTATTTTCATACACTCTGATTTAATCATGCTTCTGTAATTAGAAGTAACGTGATCAGTTAAACAAGGTTATGTTTAAAAGTTTTTTATTTTATTTCTTTATTTAATCTTTATTTAACCAGGAAAAGTCCCATTGAGTTACAGTAACTCTTCTCCCTGGGAGTCCTGGCCAAGACTGGCAGCAAAAAGTTACAAAGAAGAATATATATATATATAGACAGGACAAAGGTTACATACTACACCACAAATCTCTGTACATACATTATACTAAAACACAAACAAGACATTACACTTAACTTAAGCTAATACAGACATAATTGATCTTATCTGTTAAAATAAACTTTTCTAGCTTGTCTTTGTGTTTCTAGGCAAAATCTGAACAACTAGAAAGGTGAATTTAAGACACTCATTACTCTTTCCAGTCCAGTACCTTTTTGTGTATGCATGTACAAGGAAAATACCTGTGCGCCTGTTACACCCGTCAGTCATCCTGCTTTTCCACACCTTAAAATGATGACAGTAACCAACCACACAACCACTACTGCACGGTAGTTACACGCATGTAATCCCCTCAATGGCAGTTGATTTGACTTGGCTTTCAAATTCAAATACCTCAAGATAACGGCAACAAACTTAATATTTCACGCTGCTGTTACCATACAACAACACAGCACAACAAAGTACTTTAGTTTATTCTGCTTCAACAGTTAGTGCCCGTATTAACCCATGTTTAATGCAGCTTTTCCCACACAGTTACACGTCAGAGCACACATGTTTAACCTTGAGCATTACCAGAGCCGTATGCACATGCAGTAATGTGTCTGATTTGCACAGTCTTGTTTGTCTTTGGATCGTCAAGTCACAGATCAGAATGAATGAAATGCTGCTGAAGTCACCGTTTACATATGTTCTTATAGCCATAGTGTTTGTGCAGGCATAGCATAAGACCTCCTTATGTGTACATGCTGTACTAAATAAAGTGTTACTCAAAAAGTTTGAGGAAGGCAACAGAGTACAAAGTTTCCTGTTTCTTAGTTTCAGACATGAAGATAGAGGGACAGGCTGCAGCTCCTACATTCAGCTCCTGTCCTGCTCAGGGCTGTCTGAACTAGATCGAAGCTCCTGTCACAGGAGGGAACCTAAACTCAGCACCTTATTGGCTGCTGATGAGGAGGCGTGGACTCATGAGGTCAACTCAGCAGGCAGAGAAACCGCATATGGCTCAGGACTGCAGAGCATACAGTTTCATAATGCTGGACATGTTGGGCTCTCCTCTCCTCTCTTCTGTGCAGCACAGCTTTAAATCTAATGCTTTTCACAAACAAGATAGACATATACATGCATTATGTTCTATATTAATCTCGTGTTCTACTTCTGCTTGGTTTGGTCTCCGGGCCTGAAGGAGTTTCTGCGGCAGCTGGGACCCCGACATGCCCCAGCACACAAACACACACAGATTTAGAAGTCAAACAGAATAAACTGACATTTTTCTCCCTCTGCAGACTATGTGAGCATTTTCAAAAATGATGGACATGCACATGTAAACAAAGATCCATGAAGATGTAATGATCAATATGTTGTTGTTAAATCCAAACTAACCAGTTTTGACCATCTTTGCTATTTCCACATGTGCAACTAGTTGCTGCAGTTACAGCCTTGCAAATATTCCTCTAGCAACAACCATCCATATTTATTTATATCCATTTATTTAGTGATCAATTGCTTAATTAACAATTAACATTTTGTTTTTATTTTAATTTATTTTATTGTTTTTCTGTGATGCTTCTGCACAACGTGGGCAGGTCATTTTCACTGATCTGATTTGACCAACTTAATTTATGACCTGCCCTGTGCTGCGTTGACTGTGTGTGTAAGCATGCTCAGGGACTGTAGCACGGCGTGGGGAGGGGTGGAAAAAGCAGGAAGTACAGCTGCCTTCCCGCTGCAGCTCAGTCTGACAGCTTAACTGCAGCCCCCGTCTTGGGCCACAGCAGCAGCGCTATCTCTCTTTAGTGTACGGAACTACTCGGCCATTTTCCTCCTGCACTCAGGCTCCTTCGTTGTGCAAGTAGTTCTTTACCCCTACTTTTTTTTTTCTTGCATCGCTTTCTGGGACAGCCAGTAAGTAGCCGGAACTAGTTTAAGTGTACATGTGGTTCTACTCTCATGTGCCAAAGTTACTGCCTGGTGCAGCTTGCAGGGCTGGTGTCGTTTTGCACCGAGCTGTTAGTGTCAGTGTTAAAGATCACATTCAGCGTGTTATGCCACGTTACCGCTGCTAAAGGCACCTTTTTTTCCCCCACGCTGGAGTGTGTCCATTCAATCTGCCACGCTGTTTTGGTCATTTGTTATCGCACTGCAAAATTACGACCGAGCGACGTCTCATGTGCGGAGTCTGTTGCAGTTTTTACGCACGTCGACGTGAAAGAAAAAGCAATGAACCTGATAAAGATATTTATCAACTTCATTGCTTTTTCTTTTCTCAAATCTTTATTATCAGTTCAAACTGTTGCATGTTTCATAAGTGTTACCCGCACACGTCTGTCACCACACACTTCACTCACATGAATTCTCTGTTTCCCGTATCTGTAATATCCTGCCTAATGATGTTCTGTGTCTGTCTTTAGTGAGGTTTTAGTTAACAAATCAGCTGATCAGTTATTTGTGTACTTAAATGTGAGTTCACTCTTCGGGGCATCCGATACCAGCCTGATCTGAACCCTCTGCAAACAACAACACTTTTACCTTCATGCACAATAGTGACAGCCTCTTTTCTGTGACAAAGTGACACTCTGAACTTTGAACCCCATGCAGGAACTTTTGGGAATGTTTTCAGTTTTTAGTCAACCTGCAGACTTGGTGGTTCAGTGGTAGAAATCCCTATCAGAAAAAGTTGCACTGTGCATGACTTCAGTCCAAAACCTTAGATTTTCTGCAGCCTGTCTGTGACTGTCCTCAGGGGCCATGGCCTTCCTCGGGAGCGCAGTTCGTCGAGTGGTGCTGGCAGTGCGGCCTCCCCTCTCTCCTTTGTGTCGGGCAAGCGCTCGGTCCTACAGCTCGGAGCCCACCAAGGAAAAGAACGTCCCCTACGAGAAGACGCTCAGAAAGGAGGACGGAGCCACCTCTGGACCCACTAAGCCTTTACCCAGGTTAGGTCAATGGACGGATGGAGTGATGCACCCCCTAAGGCCTCAAATTAAGATACTGGATTAGTACACGGGATTAATCTAATGGTCACATTACAACTAAGCATGATTTTGAAATCTTGACTTTCATTCATTTGGTCAGTTGAAAAATCCAGGCATGTTTCTTTTTAAGTCAATTAGTTAAATGAACAGGTGAACATATTGAGAAATATGAGACAGTCAGTGACGTGCGGTGAGGTTCATGGCTGGTGAGGCACTGACGTCATCAGTCAGATTTACAAACAATCCTCCATGTTGAAAATGACGGTAAACAATACAAAAGGATAACTGGAAGGCGGCAATTGACTTATTCTATTATTCTTTAGCCGGGGCGTCATAATCGCCACCAGCGCCCCCTAACATGAGGCAGGAGAACTGCGTGCCTCACCCAGTGCCTTTTTGCAGGCGTTTTATGATTGCTCAGCACAAGAAACACGTCGCTCACATACAGTTGTTAACACAAACAAACACTGCACATCATATACATCAGCTAAACTATGTAAACTCAGTTCATATAGTACAAGTGGTTGAACATTTTAATACCGACATACAGAGAGACAGCAATACCGTCTGATTGCATAGTCATTGCGCAATCCAAGGTGAGGCTCAGCGCGCTGCTGCCTCACCGCACATCTCTCCGTAGTATCTGAACGGCAATTGTGGAAATTGAGCGATTTTGGAAATAAAACACCCAAAAATGGTAAATTTAAATGGAAAATGACTGTAAAGCACAAATTACTGAATAAATATAGTCATTTAATTTTTTTTTTTCCATAATGACAGGTGAGGCACAGCCTTACCTGCCTCCCCTGACTGCACGTCACTGGAGACAGTTGATGTCCTTTAAAATCCTACATTTATTAACCAGTTAGTTTAGCTTGGTATCAAGACTGGAAGAGGAGGGAAACAAAGTCCTTTTTGCTGTTGTTTTCCTGCACAGGTTAAATAATCAAGACCCAATGTGTCAACTATTAAATGTGTTAAATTTTAAGCAAGATTGCTTAATGGCACTTGTTCCCAGCTTGAGAAACTATTCCTTTTTCATTAATTTGACTGTTTTGAGCTCCTTCCCCTACATTGAAATGAATTCCCTCACCTAACCTGTTGTTATCCGCTAACCGCCCCCAGGTCAGCTGACGCCGTGGTGATTGGAGGAGGCAGTCTGGGCTGTCAGACCGTCTACCACCTCGCTAAAATGGGGATGACCAACGTAGTTCTGCTGGAGAGAGACAGACTGACTGCTGGCACCACCTGGCACACTGCAGGTAACAAACTACTGTAGAAGTACATACAGCTATTATGGAGTATGTATTTACCTGGTATGATACATGCTGAAATTGTAGCGCCCAGTAACTCATCCCAAGCACATAATATTTTTATTCAGTGAAGAACCTGGTTGTGCTGTCTGAACCATCCACCCGTGCTTATAGATATATTTATATTGTAAAGTTCAATGCTCAACAGCACGAGTGTTCACCTTCCGTACACAACCTTATATCTAAAGTTATTTTAATATTCATCTGTTTACTAGGCCTGCTGTGGCAGCTCCGTCCCAGTGATGTCGAGGTGGAACTTTTGGCCCACACCAGGAATGTGATCAGCAAAGATCTGGAGGAGGAGACGGGTCTCCACACAGGCTGGATCCAAAATGGAGGACTCTTCATTGCCTCCAACAAGCAGAGACTGGACGAATACAAGCGCCTCATGTCGGTAAGCACTTACATAGCCTGATATAGCCGGACCCAATTCTTTATCTGTGTATGAATCTGGTAACAAGGTGTTTGGGTTTCATTATGGGGCAAGTTCCAACTGATACAGAGAAAAATACTTCTTCGCTTAATTTTATGTTACCACAACCAGCCAGAGCAATTCTGTTGCTCAGTATGACATTTGTTACTATTCTGTCCATCAAATCTACCCAAATGATTTGACTGGCCTGGCAGATATTTGCTAGAACATGGTCAGTTCCTAATGAACCGTCCTCAGACCATCTTTCCCCCACAAAAATGTTATAAGTGAGCAATGTTTGATGGAGTTTGATGAAATATTAAATTTGAAGAAGGCAATCAGAAATCATCAGTCATGGAGTTTCACATAGGCAGGAAAATATTTTTCTCTGAAATATACACAGATCAGCCACAACATTAAAACCACTGACAGGAGAAGTAAATAACATACACCATCTTGTGACAATACAATGTTCTGCTGGGAAACTTTTGGACCTGGCATTCATGTGGATGTTACTTAGACATGTAGCACCCAGCTAGACCAGACCAGGCACCCCCCACCTAATGCCAACAGCCATCCCCAGCAGGATGCAGCAACACGCAAAAATGGTTTAGGAACAACTAAAAAACATAAAACACAGCACAACGTTGTGTTGACCTGGCCTCCAAATTCACTAGATCCCAAACTGATCAAGTATCTATGGGTTGCAGTGGAACAAACCTGATCCACAGAGACCCCTCCCCTCAACCCATTGAACCCAAAGGCCCCTCACTAACATCAAACAGCCCATGTCCATTCTCTGTGGAGTCAGAACTGTTTTGGAGGCAAAGGGGAGACCTACACAGTAATAATAGGTCATAATGTTATGCCTGATCGGTGTATATTGTCTTTATTTCTGTTTTCTGCTCATCTGAATGTCTCAGAAAAATGACAGAAAGCTACATTTAGCTTTTTTGGCACTCATATATGTAATTCACTGCCATAAGATGTGGATAATATAGCTTTAAATGGTTTCCATAGCAACAGGTGTCACTGGGTCCACTACAAAGTAGGTGGCAGCAACTGCTTGAAGTTTTTTTTTTTTTTTTGTCAAGCACACAAGAGGTGACTTGAGAAAGAGAACGTATCACTGTGACAGCAGTGAGGCAGCCATACAGCAGGGATTTAGCTTTGTATTAAAAAAAGATGCACGTCTAGATGTCTTTTTTTGACACACTGAGGCAACAGAAGGGTCTCTTAGGTCTAAAGAACAGATCCAAAGTACAGATTACTACAACCATGTCTCTTATATCTGCCTGTAAATGTACTATATGTGTCTGTCAATGACTAATGGATCATAAATAATGGCATTATTGAGGTAATGAACTCTGTACCCATTGGGTACCACAGTACGGCACATTTAAACATGATGAGTGTGCCATACAGGCTCATCCACTACAGCAAATGAAGCATTACATGAAGCAGATTTCGCCCTGCTGCTGCTCTTCATGACTTTTAAATGCAAAGCCAATTGGAATTTTAATCACTTAATACAAGGAGGTGGCACATTAGTGGGAAACACTTTGTTGTGTGCCTCGATTGTGTGCGCTCAAAGTTCACTTGAAACATCACATTACCAGTGCACATTGTAAAACTATTCTGACCACAAAAAAAAGCGGCAAAATATGTCCACATCAGCAAACATTGATAAAAACTTAATTAAGGGCATGCTGCTTTACAGCTTTACATAACTCAGCACATCCTGCAGCTGTTTCACATTAGGAAAGATGGTGAACTCTGTTGCTTTGGAGGTTTTATTATAAAGCAAATGTACTTTGTTCTACCTGCAACAATGCTAAGCAAATAAAAGACAAAGACACTGATGTGATTTTAAGTCCTGATGGATTTTTATGCACATTTTAATCCAGCATAAAACAGATTTTTTTTTTCTGCTGAATAAATCCAAAACTCAATGCAACAGGTCGTCTGCTTCTTTTTCCCTAGCTTGGTAAAGTTTATGGTATCGAGTCCCACGTCCTGTCGCCTGCGGAGACCAAGGATCTGTATCCTCTGATGAACGTCGATGATCTGTATGGAACCCTGTACGTCCCAAAAGATGGCACCATGGACCCCGCGGGAACCTGTACCACCCTGACCAGAGCGGCCTCTGCCAGGGGAGCCACGGTAACCCATCTGGTTGTTTCTGCGTGCGGCTGTGCCGACCCCAACTCTGTCTAGACGCATTATGTTTTCAGGTTTGATCTGTACTTGCATCTGACCTGATCTTGCGAATGCGATATATCTGAAACATCTCAAAGAAATGTCTTGTAGAACGCATATTTGGCCTAACTCAAGAATTTAAATGGTAATACGACCAAATATTGTAAAACATAATAACTTCATGACATTTAATACATAAGAGGTCTCAGGTTAACCTGTGACGTCAAGAATAATATTCCTTTAGAGTCTTCTTTACACCAAGTACATTATGAGTCTGGACTAACGTAGGTATAAACTGTGTCTTGACTCGTTGGCTGCAAGGTGGTAATTCTAGTCTTGTTAGATTGGATAGTTCTATTTTAGCCATAGATACACATTACAGCACACAGTATCTGATACAGTCCATGTAATTGCAGTATAGTTGCTCCATTGGAAGCCATTGCAAAGTTTGATTTACTATTTTTAGTTTTACTGCAAATTCGCCCAATGATCTGCTCTTCTGAGCTGCCGTCAGATTATCTGGGTGACTTAACTTCATGCCGTGTATAAATAGCACTCTTATCTGAACTGGAGTGTATCTGGAGTGTATCTGGAGTGTACACTGCCACTCCACAACCTTGTCCACACCTAACCATTAATTGCCGTTTTGAACGTCAAAGGGCTTGAATGGTGGAGAAGAAACGCGCTGCGTAGCATATTGACCATGTTAGGCCTACGTGCTCACGTCATTTTTCGGATGGTCAGTTTCTTGCAAAAGTTGGGCTACTGCTTTTATTAGTTGGTCTTTTAATGGTGGTTGCTTTTTGAGGAGATCACCGTAGTAACTGACTCTGCACATGTGCTGGAGAGCAAGCGAAGACATCCAAAAATACACTCCCAGAAACAATGGAAACAAAGAAAACTAAATGACATGTCTTTCACAGTTGCACTGCATGTGGAGGATAGAGAACAGAGTTTGGGCACGTACGCTAGTGTTTATTTTTGGCGGCCTGGTTTAATTTTAGTTTTAGTCTAGTCTTTGTGTCCAGCTGTCGTGTTAGTTTTTATTAGTTTAGTCGTACTCCTTTTAGTCTAGTCAAGTTTCAGTCAACTAAAGTCTGAGCATTTTAGTCTAATTTTAGTCCGAATTATCCATGACTATTTTCGTCTAGTTTTAGTCAATGAAAATTGTACTTTAGTCTCTTTTTAGTAATACAATTCTATTTAACCCAGTCAATATGGTATAAGTACCTTGTAGTATAGACAAAACCAAAACTAGGTTATTTTGCTGTGGCACGAACAATACATGACGTCAAGTGCAAAGGCTAGTCGGCTCAGTCGTTTTCAGCTCCAGACTAATGTTAAAATGAGACATATTCACAGCATCATGAGTTGGCACGAGCTTTCTAAAATAGAAACGTTACGTTAATGTCTTGACTTACCTCAATGTCTTTATGTAATGCCTTGAAATGTCTCTTCAAGTTTGTTGTGCTCTTCCCTGCGATTTTGTGGCCGCACTTCTCGCTATGTTTCACCTCCACAAGACATTCGGTTTTATTTTCCACTTCGATGAACATGGAGAGACATTTTAGCATAGTTTTTATTTTGTAAACCACATTAAGTCTCGTTTTTATTCGTCAACAATATTGTATTATACATTTAATTATAGTCATCATCACATGACCAGCGTTTACGTTACGTCTCGTCTCGTTTTAGTCACGCGATAAAGGTTTCAACATTATAAAGTATGAATTGGAGTAATGACTGAGGCTGTCAAACAAGTGTTGTTAGTTCAGTAGACGTCAGTCACACTACAGAAAGAGCAGTGGTGGAGGTCTCACAGAAGACAGTGTGGAGCATGTCAGCAAACATCTCCATATTGTCCCCTTTCAATCAGGTGATCGAGAACTGCCCTGTGACTGGTATCCAAGTGCGAACGGACGACCTCGGGGTGAAGAAGGTGAAGGCGGTTGAGACCCCCCATGGGACCATTGAGACGCCGTGCGTGGTGAACTGTGCAGGTGAGACGGCAAAGAGGCTTAGCGTTCGGTTTTTGTTTTAGTCGACAGCTACAGCCGTTCATTTCTCCGCGTATCTGCAGGTGTGTGGGCCACCAAGCTGGGGGACATGGCTGGAGTCAAGGTTCCTCTCATCGCTATGCATCACGCCTACGTGGTGACGGAGAGGATTGAAGGCATACAGGTAGGGCTGCATAGATACTGCGCTGCATAGCACAGTATCTCAAAACGTGCTTCAAGGCCCCCCCCCCCCCCCCCCCCCAGAGCATCGATTCTGAAAAATGGACAAAAGGTTCAGGAAGAACAACTGAGGACGGATTCCTCCTCCAAAATTCAGACAGATGTGCGAAATGATTTGCAATGTAAAGACACTGACTAGAGAAGTAAATATATGTGGTTTAATATATTGTCGTGGCTGTAGTTGTAGTAGTAGTAGTAGTAGTAGTAGTAGTAGTAGCATATACATGGCACTAGGAGAAACAGCATTTCACACCTCTGTATGTTTTCATTAACATATCGTGGAAATGACAATAAACACGCAAGGTGTAAGGAAATGGAAAAGGCTGAGCTTTTAAAAAGCAATATTTCTCCTATTTGTCTGCTTCTTTGACTCACAGACCTACAGTGTTGCGTTATTTACGATGAAAATGATTTGCTGACCTGTGCTCATCCCCTGTCAGTGTATAATCGCAATTGTGGGGTTTCTGGTTTGACGCTTTTCAGTCGGCTTAATGTTTCAGTCCGGCTTTTAAAAAAGGCCAGAGAAATCGTAATGGTGATACCTTCCACATGTATCATGATCATGTCACGATTACTACCTGATTATATTCCATTATACGGGCTAATGGAGCCTTCAGACTTCAAACGTCAACTGTTCCATTTTATTATCCTTTTTTGTCTGTAATTGGCTAATATGACCAAGAGGGGGCACTGTGACCAAACAGATTTCCGCCTGTAATGGTCCAGACCACAATAAGATGCTTGTCTGTGTGAGGAGAAAATGAGAGATTGATGCTGAGGACTCTGCCTGACATGGGTTGTGTACATGGTCTTGTGCATGTTAGTCTTTTGTTAGTGTACTCATGTGCGACTGCGCTCGTCCTCTAGAGGCCGGCGGTTTTCAGGCGAGCTGTCAGAGCCTGCCTGCGTTGTGTAGTTTTAAGAGGAGCTCAACACTCAGCACTACTGCAACATCATGTGCAGGGACGCCGGCCCACGGACAAAGTGACACGCTCGCCGGTCTGGTGTCATCGGAAAATCTGTTCCGCTGGAGTGTGCAACTTGTCAGGTCAAACATTTCATGCTGACCGTGTGTCATGTCCGTAAGCGTCTGACAGGAAGGGTCTTAACTCAGGGAGGCTGTGGTGGCTTTAAATTTTAAAAATACCCGGTGTATGTTTTTGTCTGTGTGTATCTGTGTGCACATGGAGGACAGCAGAGTGTAGTGCTCAGTGTTCTGTACTGATCACGTGGGGTACGCTGCCAGACTGAGTGCTGAGGAAAGGAGCAGTTTGACTTTTGTTATTCGCGGCGAGCCGTTTTTTGAAATGTCAACTTGCTCGCTGGTATTTTGGTATCGTACCCGGAAAACCAATTGACTGTGGAAAGAAAAAGCCCTCATGACAGAGTGGATACAGATGAGACAACAAAGTGTAGCTATTCAATAAACACTTGTGCGTGAATGTAAACCGACTCACACGGGGATGAATGAATCTCTGCTTCACTCTTATTTTTTTTCCCCCCTCTTTTAAAGATAATTTCATGGTGTGTCAGTAGCTGAGATGTGATTCATAAAGAAACACTGTGGTTAGTTAAGGTATGTCATGCTGTGTGCCAGTTGTTGCGTACAGATTTGTACGGTTGTTACGTTCTGTATTGTATTCCCTCTTCAACATGAGAATATGTGTTGAGTGCTCTTGGTTTCTTCCTTCAGAATAACGTTCATGCTGAAATTAACAGTAAACTATCCATTGTTACATAGTAAAACTGAGTATTTGCTGATACAGCTCCATACACCAATCAGCCACAACATTAAAACCACCATCACATTGACCATCTTGTGACAATACAATGTTCTTCTGGGAAACTTTAGGACCTGGCGTTCATATGGATGTTACTTAGACATGTACCACCCACCTAGACCAGATCAGGCGCCCCCATCCCATAACAATAACACTCCTTGATGGCAGCAGCCATCCCCAGCAGGATAAAGTGTGACACAGGCACACACACAGAAATGATTTAGTCCTGTTAAGGGTCACGGGGGTCTGCTGGAGCCTCTCCCAGTTGTTATTGGGCGAGAGGCAGGGGTACACCCTGGACAGGTCCTCATGAGGCTTCTCCTCTTAATCCTTCTGAAGACAGAAGGCCCATTTCCTTCTCTGTTGAATCACAACTCTTTTGGAGGCACAAGAAGACCTACACAATATTAGGACGATGGTCATAATGTTATGCCTCATCAGTGTATATTGCCTTTTCATTTTGAAAAAATATTTTACAGTTTAAGGTGCCAGAGTTATTCATTTGGTAGATAAAGACTGAAGGTCCTCCAAATCCTTACCTTGTTCAATTTAAAAATTTAAAGGCCAAATAATTGCAAAATGTCAAAATGTCGATAAAAACACTTACACAGTTCTCGCCTCATATTTTTTGGGTGTCTGCTGTATTTCTTTTGAGTATTTTAGCTTTTTACTGCGACACATTCAAGTTATAGTGTTATATAACTGTCTCAAAGTCAAGACTCTTAAGTATTCATGTCCAAATTTGAGGGTTTAGGAATTAAAACCATTTTCATACACAATCCCCTCAAGTATATTTTTTTTGATTTTTTGATTTTTGATTTTATTATTGTGTCATGCATTAGCATGCCCAGCCCACAAGGGCTTACAAGACACCATTATAAAACACAAACAGACCAAAAACCAGAGATAGATGCTAAACAATACTAACATTAACGATATAAACTATCCTGACGCTTCATCCAGGCTTTCGTAACAAAAGAGGCTAACTTATGAACACTGAAAGTAAACAAACATTCCATCCTGGCATCATCATTACTCCAAAATATTTCCGGGTTTTGAGCAAACAGTTCACTTATAACAGGTACTCTTAGTTCATCATAGCTGGATGAACTAAGCTATAACTGGACAAATGAACCTAATCATATTTTAACAGCTCAAAAAAAACAAACCCAAAAAAACACTTGTATTAGTGTCTGAAAATGTATGTCCTTACTCGATTGTCCGCTGTCACATCCTTCTACTTTAATCTCTGCAGAACATGCCAAATGTCAGGGACCACGATGCGTCGGTGTACCTGCGCCTCCAAGGTGACGCACTCTCCGTGGGCGGCTATGAGCAGAACCCCATCTTCTGGGATGAGGTAAGCTTGAATATTACTAATGATTAACCTTCTCCCTCCCTGTCAGTGGCTCTGATACTGGGAAGACTCACGTATTGACCGTCTGTGTGCCTAGCTGAGCGGCATGACATAACGTCTGTCTGGTTTGACTTAAAAAAATAATAAATAAATAAAAGACAATAAAAAAATCCAATACTTCAATTAGGAGGCTCAATAAAGTTTAATCCTGTTTATATGCTTCTCGTTCTGTGTGTCATTTTGACCTCATCTCTTATTTAGTCTCTGTGCTGTAACTGTATTAGCTTGGAGGTCAGAATGCATTCATAACATCACTCACAAATCTCTCTCTGTGTGTTCCTGAATCTTTTCCACAGAAGTATGCAGATCTTTTATTAAAGTAGAAGCAACAATGTCGTAAGCGAGAATCTTCCTAAAGAATCCTTTTCAGTAAAAAATATTTAAGTATTGCGAGAGAAATGTTAAAGGTTTGACATTTTGGGGAAATATCCTTGTCTGCTTCGTGACGGAGACGGATTCCTCTTGTGGCATGATGTCTGTAACCAAGAAACAGCTACAGACCAAGCCGTGGTTTAGCATGAAGAATGGAAGTAGGGGAAACGGTTAGCCTAGCAACACCTACCATGCAGCTCAGTTAATAGGTCCTACCCCCTCTGATTGAACTTATTTTGAGAAGTTTGTGATTTTAAAAATAGAAATAAATAGTATTTTGATCTTTTTGGGGTAATTGTGATATGAATTATAATCATGGCGTTGTAAATAAGTACTGTTGAAAGTGAAGAAAACTGCAATTTGTTGTGAAGATGGTTGAATTTACTGTTGTTTTGTGTGAAACCTCTCAGTATACTGATATACCAAAACACCGACATGGCTATCATGGCAAAGATATGATAAAGGTTCTGATGGCATCGCTTACTATCTGATAGAAATAGAGAGCTATGGCAGGGACAGGGAAGAAGGCTGGCCAAAGGTACTAAAGAGATACCTGCCATGAACTACCTTGTTTGTGCAATACATCATTTGTGTAACTTTGACATAAACATAAATGGAAAGAAAGGACAATTGGGGGTTTTAGGTGGAGACAGGAGGCATGTGGACATGGTATCAAACCCAACTCTCTGCAGTTAAAAATAAAAAGCTGATTTCCAACAAAAACAATGGTCCGTCTCACACATGTCAAAGTCAAGGCCTGGGGTTTGGAGTCACTTTTTAACTTTGGCCTCTTCTCTCATTGAGTTTGACTCCACTGTTCTATCTGGCGGTGCACAACAATGTTTGGTTGGTTCTGTAGAAAAAAAGTCTGGGTATCAAATTCTGGTCAGACTAAAGTCCACCTACACAATATCAAAAAGTTATTAGTATAGAAAACTAATACTGAACTCACATTGAAAATCCCTTGGCTTATGAAAAGAAAAGATCAAACATCGTGCCTTTTCATTTTTTCTTACAGTGAAAAGTTATTATAGAAGAGCATCCAGTACTGTATTGTGATCCATCATGAAACTCTTACATGTCTCATTGCCTGCCCACTGCTGCTCATATTTCTTTTCTAATAGGCAGATTGATGAGTACAAAGTCACGTATGCCCCAGAGGGGATAAACCCCATTTGATTTTAATGATCCCGTACTTTAAGCAACACCCACAACAAAAATAGTTTTGCTGGACTACAGGTACAATCTCATTTACTGGAACATGTATTCTGATAAATTTCTAAAGACTTGGAAGACCAATAATTCAAACAGTGCTTTGGCAGCTATGCAAGATAATTGTACAGGTAGTTGTTCCAAGCAAAGACCGACTCTGTAAAGAGGGGGGCTGACTTTGGAAATGGATCTTTTAAAATGCCTTTGAGCTGGCAAGTGGTCTCGGTCTTAACGGATATGTAGTTTCTGTCAAGGCCAAGTCTTAAGAGCAGTTTGTTAAGTGTGCTGGCTGCTTTGGTGGCACGCCTCTCTGCCTTGTTTTCTGCCCTGATGTTGTACACTCCTAACTTTTCCCTTCAGCGTGGATTCCTTTTTGATTTATGCATCAGTTCCTTTAAACCTCTGCTCTTACGGCGCAATTTAATTCTGGACCGTTCAAAAAGCAATGAGAAGCATTATGCATGTTTTTTTTATTTATTTCATTTTTTTGCAGGGTTATTGATGATATCTTCTCTTGACGTCAGGACCTTCCGTCCTTTCCGTCTGGCTTGCTCGCCTGTCTGCAGTCCCCTCAGTGGTTTTACATTTTAGAGGATTTCTTTGTGCAGAAGCAGCTCCTTTTGTTCTCGTTCCGCTGCTGAGCATTGCTTTGATGTCTTGAGGCGGATGGAACAAGAAAGAGGAGATACAGAAAGGAGAATTAGCAGGGAGACGGAGAGAATAGAAGATGCCCAGTGAGTGAAGATGAGCGGGATTGATGGCTCGGGAGGGAACAGGAGAAGTGTGGTGTCTAGGACAAAGAGCACTCCTCAGATAGTCCAGCTGAGTGTCAGTAATAATGCTGAACTCGTTCTTGGCATAAAAGCAGCTTCTGTCCTCACGCACATTCATGTGACATTTAAGTCTTAATCAAAACTGAAAGCGTCACAACTTGCACTAATTGGGAAGAGACAGAAACTTCCTCCAGTGCGCCCTCAGGATTTTTTCTTAACTGCAGACTTTTAACTTAAAGAAGCTCTTATATTTAACAAGTTTTACATTCAGAAAGTATGCTGTGATTTCTTTTTTCAGTGTGCTATGAATCAGGAAAGCTGTCACCCTCTGGCACATGAAGAAATTATGCTTTTATAAGAAGTAGGAGCGTGACCTCATCGGTGCCAAACTACATGACTGATAAATCGGCCAGATTAGTGTAGGAGGGGAGAATTTTAAGGCAAGGCGGTCCGCGTTCAAGGCTGCATTTTGGCCCAGCTGGCAAGGAGGGAGTTGCAGAGCTCCAGATGGGAGCAAATTAAAGCTTGGACCAGGAACTGAGAGGGAATGGTGTGATTTGACAGATGTTTCCCTGGTGAGAAAGAGTCGATTGAGCAGATAGCTACAGGATGTATCGGGGCGGGCACAGTCGGCTCTCTACAATCACATGTGGAAGACTGAAGTCATCTTTTTCATTCTCGACAACAATAATGAGGAAGAAAAGGGGAATGAGCACAGAATCAAATAAAATGAAATTCACCCCTTTGGACTAAATGCACTATTGTCACATAAGCTGCTGTTTTGCATTGTACGGACAATTGTTAATTATTTCTCATTGAATGAGCTCTGTGATTATGGAGATCAGCAGGTTCCTCATACAGAAAAACAAATTAATTTGTGAATATGAAAATCTGTGTGATATTTTCTGATTAAAATGAAACTGCAGATACTTTAAAAACAGCATTACAAATGCGCCTGTGTTCAAGAATTGCACTTTAAAAGCATTTAAAATATACGTTTCTGCTTTTAATCTCATAGAAAGTAAGTCGGTCTCATTTCTCTACTTGTTTTATTTCCCAGGTGTCTGATAAATTTGCCTTCAGCCTCTTTGACCTGGACTGGGATGTGTTCATGCAGCACATCGAGGGTGCAATCAACAGAGTTCCTGTCCTGGAGCAGACCGGCATCAAGTCCACTGTCTGTGGGCCAGGTACACAAACACACAGTTGTGGTTCCATCATTTTGACATTTCATTTACTTTGTCAATTTCCTACAGCCTTACCGCAGCACTAACATCAATAATAATAATAATGATAACAAATACTTGCCCAATCCTTACCTGAACCTTAAACCAAGTTTACATACTAACATTTATTGCTATGGGTTGCTCCTTATACCTAAATTTGATGCAGGTTTCCACAGTGTGACTGTATAAACAGTTTTATGTCCCCACAACATGAGTAATACTTGTCCACACACACATGCAATCACCACTTGCACCACTTTTGAGCGAATTCCACAAGCACTTCCTGCGAAATCTTTCCAACATTATGCATGACACCGGGGAACAAGCAACTTTCGCGACACTTCTTAAATTGGACACATTCAAATTTAAAAGTGAAATGTATCTTGTCGGCGAACTATCTCATTCAGTGCTCCCTCACTGCACTGCTCGCTGATGAATACGCAAACTAGCAGGCTGCGTGTCATGTTGGTAGAGGAGATGGTTTGATTAGCTCGAGCCTGGCTTCCTGTGCAGGCACCGCCGCGGCGCAGAGCGGGTTGACGTAGCCGGTCCGTGGCTGTGCTGCGCGGTTTCCGTACTAAATTGCATTTTTGCAGCCGTTTGGGAGGACGGGGTGATTTTGTGAGTCGAGACGAGTGCCTCCTGAAATTGGACAAACACACGTACATAGACGGATGAAAACAGGAAGGAAGAAAAGCTGAGTAGGTGTAGAAGAAAGAAGTATAAGCGGAGTTTTTTTTTTTAATTAGAGACATTAAATAAATGTAGAACAATACCCTGTTTAGTTTACATCCTCTGTGGATTTATTTATTTGGATAAATGCACATTTAAGTACATCAGCCGAATGTTTCTGATGAGCCTGCTCACGTGTAATAACACAAGTGTGTCTAAATATTCCAGACAGCTGACGTGTGTTTGTGTGTGTGTGTGTGTGGGTGTGGGTGTGTGTGTGTATTTAAGCTCTTGTGCTAGAAGAACTGCTTAAACCTGGAGCTCCTTCTTTTTCTCATCAGATTATGGGATAATTATAGTACTAATGTATTTATGCACCTGCTGGGCTTACCCTCTCTTAAACAGGGTTTAATTAGTGTTTCAGGTGGGGTTCATTAGGGGTGGATGACTCGTCAGTTTCAGCAGTTTAGCAGCACATCTGACCCAGTGTTCATTTAGTTTTTACTTGACGACAGTGTGTGCAGTAAATGCACGTTGGAAGCAGTCTTAGCGTTTCCGAATTTTGAGTTGGTTTCCAGGTTCTTCTTCCCTTTGCCTCCTCACACCTCCAAACATGTCTCAGACCAGTCTAAAATTAAAATCCGCAAACAATTCGTCCTTCTGGATGCTGCCATTATGAAACAATAGTAATTATAATGCGATTAGTGAATTTTCATCTAGTATTATTTAAGAGGTAATGGCTCGAAGGAGACCTGAAGACCAAATCCAAAACAAAAAGAGATGGGAAAGACAGGAAATACATATTCTAAATGTTATTAGACCTGTTGCAGCAAGTGAATTATGTCACCTTTGTGGTAAATAGTATTACATCTACAAAGTTTTTTTTCCATTTGTGTTTCAGAGTCCTTCACAGCCGACCATAAGCCGCTGATGGGAGAAGCGCCAGAGGTCCGAGGTTTCTTCCTGGGCTGTGGCTTCAACAGCGCTGGTAGGTTTTCTGCGTCAGTGATAATATCTAAAGAAGAAAGAGGTGCAAATTTAAAGAAACACCAAAAACGAGAGGTAAAGAAGTGTTTAGTGCGTGAGGGTGAGAGGGGGGAGAGTAAACACATCTCTGGATAAACGGTTGACTTCATAAACTTTACCTTAAAGAATTGATACTTACAGTCACCTTTGTATGTATTCAAACACTTTACGGGGGAGAGTCTTCCCGAGAGGAATCTAATAAATGATAGAGCTGAAAAGGTCAGATAAATCTTCTAGGAGAGTAAATGGCGAAGTAACCAGGACGCAAACAAGCAAGGAGAAATGGCCACAGAATGTTTTTTTTCCCCTAGACTTTGACCCAGCTTTCACCATCCTCTACGGACGCTCTCAAGGCACAGATGAATAATGGAGTGCTTTTCATTTTTCAGAGGACGCATATACTCGCGCAGAAAACCCAAGTCGCTCCATTACTCCGCTCAAACATGAGCTTACCTCTGACATTAGGGAGGGAGTAATGTGAGCGCCTCAGAAAAACTGAGAGAGAGAACGGGGGCGTAAAGGGCAAAGTAATCACCATAAGCGTTATTGGCAGAAAGCAGAAGGCTACGGGGTTACAGCGCTGGAGTCGTCTTGACAAAACCTCGGGATGTTCAGTCCTGATGAGTGGGCACAGCGCACTCATGTAATACACAGACTTTCTGTCTTCTGTCTTCTTTTGTCCCATCACATCCATTGTCAGGTTAACAGGGGCACAAGTGCTCCTGTCCCTTAGCTGCAGTATCCCTTTATATCTCTTAGATGCAGCCTCAACTTGTACTTGCTTATAAATCTAAAAAGTTCTGAGGCTGTTATGTCATTATGCAAATAATTACTATTATTTTAGAGCATTTGGTTTTCATCGTGTATGTAGTTTATCAAGCAACTATTCACTGGTAGCAACTAGGGATGTCCGATAATATCGATTGTCCGATATTATCGGCCGATATTGAGTTAAAAATGTAATATCGGGAATTATCGGTATCGGGTTTTTATAACCAGTATTTGTTCTGCAGGCATCAGCATTTCCGAGTCTCCATGAACGCAGCATGGGATGTTAACAGGCGGGTGCTTGATGACGTATAACAACAACAACACGCTAGTCTCGTAGGTCGCTAACCGTGGCTAACAAGCTTTCTCGCCCGGTGTATGAGATGTCCGTGGTTTGGAAGTATTTCCAAGTATCACCTACTAACAGTAATTATGCGATTTGCAATGACTGCAAAACAAAGATGGTTATGAGAGGAGGAAACAAGGCGTCTTCCTTTAATACATCAAATTTGATCTCCCACCTCAAAAAGAATCATTTGGAGTTATACGCTACATTTGTCTTCCTTGTTTTGATATTGTCTGTAGTGTTGTTTGAGGCCAAATTTTCTCTCTAAAAACACAAAAAAATAAATGAATGGCACTTTTTTGGCACAGTAACTTATTTTGCACAAACATTCAGCCATGTTGCAAAATACTAGCAGTAGCAAAGTGTGCGCGGCGCTCAGAGATGAGATCGTCCAGGTCAGAAGACATTAGGGTCTGCGGATCAGTCTACAGACCCCGAATGATAATAACAGCTAATTCCTGACTCAACGTGGAATAGCATTTGCGTACGATAACAAAATATTGCGTTTTGGTGCCCCAGTCACCCCCAACCATTTCCATTCAATCATGCACTAAAAGGTATAGACTGAAATTATAGACATAACAAAATGACCAGAATAAGAATAACACACTAGCCCTCTTTAGATTCTAGCTTTTATTTGTCTCTTAAATTAGGCAAATAAAACCTGATCCTTCTTGTCTGACTGAAAGCAGATAAAATATTCTGGTCCCTCTTCCTCTGGTCTGTCTTTTCAGGTGTCTTGCTGGTAACTAGCTCATTGAAATGGGCCAAGCGTACCTCATATCGCACCTGGTAAACAGGGACTTAATAATGAGCATTTTTGCACTTGCAAGGATGGGCTTCATCCTCCTACCTGACACACATACTTGCACACTGGCTCTTTCTGCATGTCGTCTTTCTTTTTCCCCCCCCCACCCTCTCATCCCCTGTCTCCACGTCCTTCCGGCAAGGAAGGAGAAAACGAAGGAGACTTCTGTCAATTTAACATTTGCTGCTCTCTTGAGCTGTGGGGAAAGAGGCAGGGAATAATATCAGAATCCCGAGTTAATAGATTATTTAAAAAAAAAAAAAAAAAAACCTTTGTAGGGCTCCTCGCTTGCTGCTGTTAATTTATGTTTCCAAGCAAACCATAATCTTCTGAGTAGTAGAAGTTGTAGTGGTTGCCTGGCAACCTTATGTTTCTTACTCTTTGTGTCAAAACCATCATGCTGAAGTGTTCGGTGTGCAACTTGGAGTGCATCTATTTACTGTGGTGTTTGTTCTTGGTCCTTTAATTGCTTGCGCTGCAGTACCTCTTATCCAGCTGCATCACCATCTTGCTCATAACAACAATAATAATGAGAACCATACTGTGAAGGTGAGGCTTTTGTTCACATTAAAACGCACAGGAAATTGTCTTTCTTCAAGTAAGTACACAATGCTAGGATTGATACAAATGGCACCAAGTCATCTAGTTACATTTGTGCTGTCGTGAATGATCAAGGGATGAGGACCAAACAGGTTGCATCGTTTATAGAAGAAAAACACAATGAATCGTGCTTGAAGGAAATTCTCTGAGCTCTTAATGAATGCACTATTAATAATTTGAAGGTGGAAATTTTAGGTTGCAGCGCAACAGTGGCAGTTGTTTAGTTACACAAGATTGACACCACCTGAGTGTTGGTACAACCAGCCTCCGGTTAAATTAAAAACTGGTGAAAACCTTCAATGTTGATGAGTGAGCTTGTGTTGGTTGGAGGATTTCCATGTCCTGGCATTAGCTCCTAGACACGAGAGCGGTATCAATCAAAGCCTTGGCGAAAGAACAAAGAAGTGCGAGTCTGAAAATGTCACATTTCTTTTCAACTTGGATTGTTTGTCTCCCCCCTATGGCGGTGTGAGTAATTACACTAATGAGATGCGCTTACGACACTAGTGCCTTGAGGAGAACTCGCATTATTGGCAATCTTTTTTCCTCACCGTAATCCTTCCTCTGAACTTCCTGTTTTATTGGGAGCATCAGAAACTTTTCTGGGATTGCATCCTAGACTCTACTTGAACATCACTAACATTTTTCTGCCATATTCTCTGATGCTAAAGGATGCTCCATCTATGTCCCCACGGTTGCTCTGCTCTTTGGCTCTGCGAAACGATCGTTGCTGGTTGACGTAAATCGTAACTGTTACATTTTTCTTGTAGAATTCTGGTATACAGAGAATGGAGGTTAAAATATCACCACCCGCTATAGCTTTAAGTGCAGAGCCGGAGGTGTTAAGACCAGCTGAAGATAGAGACAGGAAGCATTGGAGGATTTTTGAAAATGTCTTCCATGGTCTGAAGTGGATTTATTTACATTTATACATTAAGCGTATCTTGTCTGTGTAATTCCTGTTCGACAAACCAATAATAGTCTGAAAAACTGCACATGAATGCAGTCCTGTTGTAGGTCAACAAATGAGATTAACTCATCTTTATAGATAATGTTTAAACTGGAAATAATCCCACTAGGTATTTTTATACGACGTTATGCTAAACAAAAACTGACAGCCATACTGTTTTAAATTAAATCAACAATTTTGATCTAAACAGGCTCACTGGAGCAATGCAGCAGAGAAGGACAAATTCAATTGTGCCTCTTTGGGAGCATCTCTTGAATTTCTGGCAGCGTCGCTCTAAATGTCAGAAGAACCTGAGAGCAATGCACAATAGATGAGAGGGGATGACGCACAATGGCAACGAAAGGAGCAAATATTTGCACAGCATACACAAACAACAATAGAGTACGAAGAAGACGGAGAGGAAGACGGAGAGGAAGACGGAGAGGAAGACGGAGAGGAAGACGGAGAGGAAGACGGAGAGGTGGGGTGGTGACAAGATGAGTGGAGGCACAAGCGCGAAGGTTCACAGGCCGATACACGATCACACGTCAGCGCGGATATCTTTGGTGACATTCATCAGTGCCACCTAGCCTTGCTGGTGGTCTCTCCACGTCTGTCTCGGGAGAGCTCCATCATCCTCTCCTCGCCCTCCTCCCTCTATCTCTCCAACCCCTGCACCCATCCATCCATCCATCCATCCATCCTACTGGGCAGCCATTCAAAAGCCCACCCAGGCTTGGAGTGACGGTGCCTGCAGATGAGTGAAGTAATGAGAGATGGGGAGGGGGACTTTGTTAGAGATGGAGGGATGCAAGGACACACTGGTCGTGCTGCTGCATATCGATGTTGTGCTGGCAGCACAGCACACACACCCTAAGCAAATTACCAACAACTGAGCACAAGCAGGGGGTTGCTAACAGGGCCCAGCTCATTAACCCGGCAGTTTTTGGACCGGACAGATAAAATATTGACTTGCCAAGAGTGTTTGTTTGGTTGGGTTGGAACGGAGCAGAATTCAGCCGGAGCGGCAGCAGCAGCAGCAGCGGCAGCAGGATGGGTGCTGATGATGAGGTCAGATTGCTCAGGGGTGCCTGCAAGCAAGGGTCAAATGATGGAACAAAGGTCAAAACGATCCTCTGTAGCTCAGATGACATATAGAGGCTGTGGCAGGGGGGCAAAAACTGCTGCGTTGTACTGTTTCTCTGCTCTGTCCTTCTCTTCTACAGATTAATGAGGCTTTCCCTCACAGTCCTCCAGACAGGCTTTAGGTGAGGGAGGAGGAAAGAGAGACCCCATTTCTTTTTCTTTTCCACTCTTGTTTTCCATCTGGTCCTTGCGCAGGGGATCCAGTATTTGGTGTAGAGTTGATGGACACTGTGTGTTATTTGTGTAGATATTCATTCTGCACCTAGAAATCATTTTTCATTATCGGTAATCACGGGTTGCTTAGTGTACAAAATGCAGAAAATAAGAAAATATGTCTGTCACAACCTCCCAGAGTCCAAGGTGACGTCTTTATTTACTCCGACTATCAATCCATCTGAAATATTGCTGTCACCTTGTACTCTGGGAGTTTGCGCTGAGCATTTTTCTCTCCTGTCTGACATGTGATTTACAAAAGAGATTCGTCAAAAACGGACTTATCCTCAGAAATAACGACAGGCTGCAGTCCAGACAAGAATACTGATTCTAAAAGAAGCAAATGATTACGTGAAAGGAACTAGAATGTGTTGTTTAACGACTTTCTTCCACTGATGATGTGATTGTGGGGGATTCCTTGTCATCCTTTCCATCTCTGTGTCAGGTATGATGCTGGGAGGTGGCTGTGGCAGAGAGCTGGCTCACTGGATCATTCATGGCCGCCCGGAAAAGGACATGTATGGATATGACATCAGGTACAGCAAAACATACAAAAGGGTCCCGACTGACATTTTATCAAAGGTCTTCCAGAGCCGCGGCAACGATGAAGTTTTAATACCGTCCGAATGATTGTGACTTTTAATGATTTTTATCAAAGGTCTCCCAGAGAGGCAGCCTTGATAAAGTTTTTAATACCGTCTGAATAATTGTGTGACTTTTAATGAGCGGTAATCTTTTGAATTCCTCCCCCTCCTGTCTCAGGCGTTTCCACAACTCGCTGACGGACAACAAACGCTGGATCAGAGAGAGGAGCCACGAGTCGTATGCTAAAAACTACTCTGTGGTGTTCCCCTTTGATGAGCCGCTGGCCAGCCGGAACATGAGGAAGGACCCTTTCCATAAGGTAGATGTGCAGCTTGGTGCAGACGTCACGTCAGGGCGACTCATGAGGAGTTCAAGGAAATAACCCTCATACTCCGTTCAACTGTGGTTTAATGAGTTGTTAAAGGTTCAAATAGTTTGCCTGTATTAGGCTGTGGAGGTGGTCGAGGGGTGATTATATGCACAGAGTTTCTCCTCTGCATGCAAATCAACACCGGCATCGTGTGGGGAATCGGCGCAGTATTGTAACAGCTGCTGTCCCTGATGGATCGCTACCTACCGCTGTATACGAACCACAAACGGGGGTTCAGCTGTTGTGTGTGCGTCATGACGCGAAGACTTGGGAAGCTGCACCGTCTCTCTCTCATACCGAAAGCACACAAACACATTAAGTTATTTATTATTAAATTATGTTAATTTATCTCTGCCCTGACGTTTTGCCCTGACGCGCAAAGCTCAGACTGTAACACAAACTCTGGAAGCTTCCACACACAGAGTAATGTCACCGCTGAGCACTGAAATATAAATCAGCGGACACAGGTCATTAGTGAGGAAATATGTAACTTAACAGCTACAAGGACAGAATATCTTAAAAGGTTCTCATTACTAATGAACAGATATCATCGCCGGTGCTTTTTTTCCTCTTCAGGCAATCATTTATTAGTTTTTTTTTGAATAAATGAGGCAAAACTCCGTTGAGTAAGTGCTCAGACCAAATGTGGCCTGAGTGGTTGGATCTCAAATGCATCCTCCTTTTTAAATCTCTTCCTATTTGCTTTCTATTTAGAGGTCGTGTGACTCTTTGTTTCTGCCATCCATTTAATTTTAGCTCTTCTCTTCTTTGTCCTTTCAAAACTTTCCTCCCTTATTCATCCGGCGATTCATGAATCTCAAACTAGTCTCCCCTTTTGTCTCTGTTTGTCGCTCTTGCTGTTCTGTGCCGTTTCTCTCCCTCTCCTCTAATTGGCACCAACTGATGGAACACACCATGCTGCTGAAACAACAGGTTGTCAAGTTTTCTGTGCGAGTGCGAATGTCTGTAGAAAACACTGAGAGGAAAAGAATAGAACACTTCAAAGACACAGGTATAGGGGCGTTTGCAAAGATGCCATTTGTCAAAGACTGACCCGGTCTCTCCCAGCATGTTTATCTCTTTGTCGCTCTCCCGTTCCTTTTCTGTCTGCCACCGCTCTTCTCTTTCTCGTTCCGTCACCTCTGGTCAAGTCTAGAGGCGCATGGCTGGTTCAGGCTCATGCAGAAGGCAGTTAGCTGTGCAACTTATCCCCGGCAGCTACATTTATTAATGCGATCCCTGCCAACATGAATATAAATGATACACTTAGCTTCGGTAGTCTGGCCTTGGATGTCTTTCAGCTTCGTTTCTCTCCTCGGCGCGGCGCAAACCTTTAATGGGCCTCGCCGCCATACTTTATGCATTAATGATCCACTTAGGCATGCTTTCCTGTTCCAGACTTAATTTACCTTCGACTGTTTTTACCGTGGCTCACACATGTGGGCATTTCTTTTTTTCCAGAACAGATTACTGTCACATAAGTCCCATTAGCGATGCTGTCGATGTGTTTTGTAGCTCGTGTCGAGTGCTTTCTTAGAACTTGTTTTATTTGGCTTCCCTGACACCTTTCATGCATAATTAACCGGGTTTCTCGATAGGCCTTTTAAAGATTTCAGATTAAAGATTTTCTACAGAATGAGCAAAATGAGAACCCTATCTTTAATTAATTTAACTGATAACATGAAGACATCTTTTATTTATTAATATCGTCGTTTGATTACAAAAATAAGGACATCACACTTAATACCCTAAGGGACTTTATGTGCATATCAGTGCTATTTTTGTTTTCTTTGCACTTTCCTGCTACCTGAATTTCTTTCTGAGTCATGCTCATCGCTTGTTGTTTACCATGATTACAGGTTTCATCCTGTAGTAGGACTAGTAATAGGCAGACATCGGCATTACCATTTAAACCCATCTGCTATGTCGGTGTAAAAACCCTAACTATAGACTTTTAAGCACAAAACTGCTGCCAGTCTTAATGTGTGACTCCCAGGATTTATTAAGAGAGCTCAGCTCTGTTGAGTGACATATCATGTGCATCACAACACCTTTTCTATGTAAAACCACAGAACAGGACATGCATTATGGGTAGGAGGTACTCGAGGGTTTGATCCGCCGAGGAAGCTGTCCCCGTGAAAGTAATGAGACTGTCTACTTTTAGGATCCGATACGGGCTTATTTCAGAGCACAAGCAGACCATCTCTGACACTACTGCTCACACGCTTTCTCCACCTCGGCAGCACAGATGGTAAATATAGCTTGGTGTGGGAAGTTCTGGCAAGAGACAGCTAGCTGCCTGCTAGGAGGAGAGCATAGCAGAGCATACCTACCAACTGTGGGCGACTGTCAGTTTTAACTAGGAGGATGGAGAGCCCTGAAATATCACGTCTAAACACTGCTCAGGAAATCAAGAATTAAGAACTATGCTATTTTTGCAGCGATCTTCGGAGTGTGCCGTGCATCCGCAGTGTGCCGTGCATCCTTGCAAGTTCCTCCATTATTATTATTAATATTAATGTCAGTCAGAATCACACTGAAGGTTGTTTTTGTATAAACAAAGGATCAAATGAGTGTGTGTGCATCGTCTCTAAGTAGATGGTGGAGACCAAAACAGAGCTAAAACAAATTGTTGTGTATCAGAGCTGTGTGCATCGTGTGTAATGTTTGCAATCTTTTCTTTGGATTGCCAATTGAGGGAAAGAAGTCTTTTGATGCTGAATAAAAGGAAGGTGCATTTACACGACCTTACATTTCACTCTTGGACGTGTGGCCAAAAGCACAGATGAATGCAAATGTTTCCCTCCGGCTGCCTGTCGTGTAAATTGGCCGCTGTTTGTCACCAGCCTCATTGTAACTATATATTGTCAGAGTGTGCCAGCGTTCTATTACTGCTCATTCTATTGCCCTCAAGCGTGGAAGCGGTAACGATGCTTTAAATACTTGAAAATAACAGCGGCAATCCAGGAAGTGGGCATGTTGTTGTGATTGCTCTGTCAAGTGAATGGAAATAAAATTAAATCCCTGACTTCTTACCTCCGACCTACTTTGAATGTTTTCATGCAGCAAATCGAGCACTGAATATTTCTCTTATCTGTGTGGACTGTAATCACTGACTCTACTGCTTTGTGTGTGTGAACGTTTTAGGTGCTGACAGAGCAGGGCTGCGTGTTCCAAGAACGACACGGCTGGGAGAGACCGGGCTGGTTCAACAAAGATGGGCCTGCTCCTGTGAGAACCAACACATGCTGTACACAATCACATGCACACAAGTGATTTGTTTACTTACAAATAAATGACAAAAGACATTTAGAAAGACATAAATAATTAGATTTTTTTGTTATTATTTCTTATTTATTCTTATTTTTTTCCAAAAGCTTTTTTGGCTCAGGATTGTTGGACTGGGACTAATAGGCGACACTGCCGCAGTCTCTGGTCCACTGCTTTGTCCCTCCTTGTGCTTATACTTAAAATTATGATTAATGAGGCTTTAAGTGTACGTTTGTCTGTGTCATTGCAAAGGTGAAAGATTATGACTATTACGGGGCTTACGACGTTAAGAAGAACGTTAACTACAAGTACAACGAACTGCTGGGCAAAGAGTACACCTTTGACTTCCCTCCCCATCATGATGTGGTAAGATACAGAGAACGAGCGTGTGTGTGTGTGTCTTTGAACATTTGTGTTATTCAGTAGGACGGTGATAAAAACATGTAAGTTCCCACAGTCCAGTCACTTTAATTTGGTCTGATGAACGCTCTTTGAAGGCCAACAAAACGAAAGGGAATACGTATCCTCATGGGAAATAGTCATTTACAAGTGACAGTGATGAGACTACAGTCGGTGAGTTTAATGGGGCGTAAAGAGTTTCGAGGGAGAGCACTGAACTAACTCAGCAGCTATAGGACGATGCGTCTCCCTTCAATTTCACGAATGAGATGAAGGCTGCCTTCAGGGATCTGATGATGATATAGATAGATAGATAGATAGATACTTTATTAATCCCAGGGGAAATTCAAGCATCCAGTAGCAGTGACATACATTGAAACATACAAGACAAGAACTATATAAAAACTATATAAAAAATAAAAAATAAAAATAAAAAATAATAAAAAAAGTGACTAGGAATAAAATGTTTTGTTCAGCTATATAGAATGTTTTGTACAGGTATAAACTATGTTACAAATTATGTTAAAAATATAAAGTGACAGTTAAAAAATATAAAGTGACAGTTAGAAAAATATAAAGTGACCAGTAGAAGTTATATAAATATGACAGCTACAGAATGAATGAGATCAGATGATGTGTCCATTGTCTATTGTGTCTCCTGCCATCACTGAGAGCTGTTGTACAGTCTGATGGCCAGGGGGACGAAAGAGTTTTTAAGTCTGTTTGTGGAGCAGGACTGAGACAGCAGCCTATGCAGACATCTTGGAGAACCTAATGTTCAAGTTTGTGTTTATTGAGTTTTTTTTTTTTTTTTATGCAGATTAAAAGCGAGTGCCTCTCGTGCAGAAACAGCGTGGCTGTGTTTGACATGTCCTACTTCGGAAAGTTCTACCTCACTGGACCGGATGCCAAGAAGGCAGCTGATTGGCTGTTCACGGCTGATGTCAACAAGAAGCCAGGTCAGTGGTGACTACTGGTGAAACAATCATACAGATACGCAGGCACGGACTGATGGGAAAAAAGGTTGACAGAAGGAAAGGGGCAGATTGGTGGGCAAGGGCAAGAAAAAAGATGCCAACTCATGAGGAAAAAAAACAATCCACAAAAACTCAAAAAGCTGATTCTGGATGGCAGCATGTAGTGTCTCAGAGGTGCTACCGAATGTCTGATTTCTGCAGTGGTTTCTCCCAAACAGTGTGGGATTCTTAAATGTCATAGTGAAAAGGCTTCAATATGAATGTGTACAAAAGTAATCCTTGTAGCTTAAATCAGTTCCTTTAAGTTATATGAAGGACATCAGTAGGAGGAAGAAAGTTGAAAGCATGTAATGGATCACAAACTTTTATTAATTTCATACAGGGCGCGCTACAGAGGTCTGGTACTCTTTCTGACTTCATGCCTGCAGAGGTCTAAAGATCTGAATAACTCTAAATCCAGTGACTTCACTTAAAGGTTCCTTGTGATACCAATTTTAAAGTTAATCTTAGTCTCACATTTTCCCACATAATGTTTATTCTCGCTGATCTGTACCACCCTGGTTTTAGCCATGTTTCAGATGAGCTGTTTCAGTATCCAAATGATTAGGTCCCTGTTTGGATGCACCAGCAATATCAACCCAGGATAAGCAAACTGTCTTCAAACATAAACACAGGCGTTACAGCCACGCACGTTTGTTGGGCTTACACCTCCATGACATCCCAAGGTGCTGCACGCCTGAATGTCTCATTCAGATCGTTTCGGTTTGATTGAGGAGAAAGGAAAGAAACGAAGGGATCTATTCTCATATTCATATGAAAGACTTAATACTTCAGTCAATCTCCATAGACCCCATGTTAAAATGTGCAACTTCACAGCAGAAATAAATACGTTAACAGTCCGATACAACCCCTATTTTGGTCTTAAACCATGAAAGTCCCACATTCATGGCATTTTGAAATATTTATATAACTCAGACATTTAAATCATACCAAAGCTTAAAGTTATGCAAAACTTCCCTGCTTTCTCTGGGCAGATGAAACTTGGATCAACCTGTGGCTGCTTCACTGCTTTGACTGACGGGTGCGCGCCGTCACAGGTGGCTTGCTGTCTGCCGAGGCGTCACCCACCCTTCTCGGCTTTATTCACACTTCATGTCTTTGCCTATTTTTATATTAGTTGGGAGATAGACGGAGTCAGGCACTACCAAGGTGGTGTCAGCTGAAGCCACCATACTGGGCTTCAGAACCACTCTTAACCTGACAAGTGACGTGAGAGAGGTCTTTATTTCTTTGCAGGAAATGGGTTTAGACGTTTGCTACGTGTCCTTCCACTGTAAAATACTGTGACAAGCTTTGGTCACCACACTGGCTCCATCATTCGCTCATATTTTGCAAATAGATGAAGGTCTTACAATGAAGGACTATAGTTCATTTATTAGAAAATTAACTTGATGATGACGTCATGGTAAATATCTTTCTCAAAGATTTTCTCAACAATCACTGACCTCGAAGCGTGTCTCATATTCAAGCTGTTTCCTTGGTAACGGTAAAAAGAATGTTTCCAGATGTGGTCAGGAAGATTAGATGATGACTGTGAACATAAAGTATGTGTTAAAAATGGATTCCTCCTCAAACACAGGAGCCCTTAGAGCGCATGCAGTCATTAAAAAAAAAAAAGCACATGAACCCAGTTACTCAGAGCAAATCAGTTACAGACGAACACTGACCTCAGATTGAGATACATCTTTCTTTTGAGATTTCGGTTGCACTGCTGAAATTCTTCTTCTGCTGGAGCTCATTGTTTATATGCGTGTTTGTGCGCCTTTCAGGCTCCACTGTGTATACCTGCATGCTGAATAAAAGAGGAGGAGCGGAGGCTGACCTGACGGTGAGCAGACTGGAGCCTGGAGCTGCCAACCTGCCCCTGGCACCAGAATCTAACGGTGAGAGGCGGCATGTGTGTGTTTGTGTGTTTCACTCACATGATGTCGTTGCTCTTTTGAATGCATAACCCTTTCACTCGCTTGCATGTGATGGTTTTTCATAATTCTGAACGTGCATTAAAAAAAACAACACGATTCATGATTCTGTTTTATAGAGAAAGATGTCGTTTGGTGTGAAACGGCCAGGAACACACAAGAAATTTGAAAAAAAAACCAGACAAAATTGTTTTTGCACTTGGCTGTGATGGAAATGTTTAAAAAAAGGAGCATGCAGTTATAGCTATAAAGACTTTGACATTATGGCTCCAAATAACAGAAAAATAAGAAATAATAAGAGGCCAGATGGGGAAAGAGTCGTTATATCACATTACCATCATCTCTGTTACGAGGTGCTAATTAAAAATACTGCAGGGTATATATTAAATTAGATGAGACAAATTAATTATTAAGTAGTCTGCATTGCATAATGCCATCTTAGGTGGGAAGCTGTAATTAAAGGCCACGAGGTACTCAATTATTTATTTATTTTATGTCCTGTTTAATGTAGCTGCATAAAGAAAGTGAAAAGTTTCTAAAATACGCTCTTATACTCTTATTGTCTTATTTCTGATGTAGCTATCAAGCTACAGCATGAAATGCAGCCTAATACAAGTTGTTCCTGTGAATCACTCTTGTGCTTCTTTTCCCAATCACCGTCTTCCTTCCTTCCTCTCCAGGTGACGCTTATTACCTGGCCATCGGTGGCGGCGTGGCGGAGCACAACTGGAACCACATTAGAACGGTTCTTCAGGACCAAGGTTTCCGCTGCCAGCTCATAGACCACTCTGAGGACATGGGGATGATCAGCATCCAGGGACCCAAGAGGTGGGGAGAGACGAGCAGCCGAGGGGCAGGGGTGGTTGTGACTGGTTGGATGTCGTGACTGATATCCAGGTGGAAAAAGGAGGAGAGTAGATAATGCTGCTGGCAAAAACATGGAAAAAGTGAACTAACTTGCCACTGGACAAGAAAGGCCTGGAAACTGACAACCTGACAAAAATGACAAGCTGCCTTTTGAGGCAATAATGTCCTAGAGGGAGGCACATTAAGTGGTAACTCCAAGACATGGCCATGGTTATAGGTGGTGAGTGTAATGACAGAAGGCTGTTTGAAGAGGCTGCAGAAGTGCTTTTGCATGCAGTCCTCCCAACAAGCCGCCCGCCGTGGTGAAGACACTATGCTCATTCAAAGATTCAAGATCTTTGTCCTCTGTTTTCCATGTGGCCAAAGCTGACAACAGCACAAACATGCAAAACAATAGCCTTTATTTACAACGTAACACCAGCACTTAACCACAGCAGTAAGGGAGGTTCATGGTTAAACTCTCCAGTTTAATGTAGCCGTCAGCCGTTTCATAACGCTATAATGTCAGCAAAGCCTATTCCTCCCTAGGGAGGTATTCCAGGTGCATCCAGCTGGCGCGTGACCTCAAGGCAGACCGAGATTACTCTGCAGGGATTATGTATCCCCTCTGACCTGAGAATACATTGGCACTCTTAAGAATAGCTGGAGGAGGTGGCTGAGGATCTTGACACTCGGGCTGCATGGCCTCCGGGAATCAGTTGTGGATAAGTGGTGGCAAAAAAAAAACAAATGAAACAGAACATACAGACTAGAGCTAATGGATTAAGGCCTGTATAGACCCCAGTGTAAGTTCCTACCGAACCTACAGTATGGTATGGCTGATGGTTGATAAGATCAGAAAAGAAAAGAAAAAACATGTATTTCTGCACTAACTGCAGTATAAAGCCCTCTACTGCATAATGAGGTACTGACCTAATAGTAGATTTATTAAACTAAATTTAAGGCCTCTAAAGCTTACTTCTCACTGCATCAGAGCTGAGCATAGCATTAGAGCTATTTGACTTTCTATAGTCAAAATAAACCTTGTTGCTTCAGCAGTCAGCACTCATGTCTCACAGCAAATAGCCTGCATCAAAATCCTTAAGGCCTCAAAAAGCTCTTGGGTCTGCGTTGCTGTTGAGATGTCGTCACAGCTCCTTCTGCTTTCTGCGTCACTGTAACTGATTAAATAGGACATTTCCATTAGGTTTGATTTGATCCTGTGACTTCTAGCAGCTGGAGAGTTGACTGTTTAACCTGCATTATTTATTTTGGCAGACAATTAAAAGGCAATTTAAAAAGATGTCTTCTTAACACATACTATCTGCTCATTTTCTCATTTTAACATAAATCTGAAAATGTCACAGTTTTTAACCTCGTCCACCCAAACCGTCATCTATTGATTTCGTCCTCTAAGGATAAGAATTCATGTACTGTACCGGTGAAAATGGTTCTGTACATTTGGACACGGGAGGTAGCTCAACTTGTCACTTTCTTCTTGCCTCCTACGGCTCCGCTTTGTTCTTCTCTCCGTGAGCGAGCCAGGCCACCTTTACCTCTCCCCCGATCTCGTTCTGTCTTTTCTTCCCCTCTCACGGCCTCTCCTCCCCACCTCACCGCCCTCCGTCTTTGTTCTTCCCTCTCGGCAGCAGCAGGGTTAGTCCACTCTGTTCTCTGTGTGGGATTTCGTCGATTTCTTACCCTTGGAGCTTTTCTCGTCTCCCGCTCTCCTCGGTTTCTGAATCTCGCTCTTTCTTCTCTCCCCCATGTTCCCTTTCTGCTCAGTCTTCCATCCTCGGTGTCCTCTGCTGTGTTCTCAGGTTTTCCTGTCCCTCTTTTTAAGATTGCTTACGTCAAGCCAGAAGTCATTGCGTCAGTACCAGCAGAATATGCGTGTGTGTGTGTGTGTTTCATTGTAGATGCAAATCCACACAAACACAGCAACACACACACAAGAGGATATCATAAGACAAGAATCAACAGTTTCACTCAGCTTGTGTTGGTGTGTTTGTATTTGCATCCGTGGATGTTTTCCTGTGTGTGTGTGGATAATTGGCGTCTGCTCTCTCTGCACAGCTGTGCAATGATTTTTAGCTCCTCCTTATTGTTTCCCCCACACATGAGGAATTGCAGGACATGTCTCCTCCAGTGTTTTGTGTTTTGTTTCCCTACGAAGCAAATTGATCCCTTTTTAAAGCTCGAAGTGAGAGGAGATTACAGCGTTTATGGAAATGCGTTTGACTGCGTGTCCCCTCCATGAGATGCCTCATTCGAATTCTGAGAGGGTAGTCTTTAAACTTCAAGTTCTTTTCTCTCATGCAGCTTGGCAGCATGTTCCAAAGGGTACAACTGGCATGCAACTCATTGCTTTGTAATTATTAACCTTATGATAAAATAATGCGATATTGTTTAACCCCTGTGTGCGCGCGTGCATCATTAGATCCACAGCTGGGAGCAGCAGTTACTGTAAGTGGCAAACAAATTAGTGGTTGCAAGTTCCTCGCTTGCCAAATACACACAAACACACAAAGCGGAGCAATTCACACATACATATATAATGTAGGGATCTAGGGATTTTGGCTCCGTAAACAAAGGGAGTACAAAAATATCAGCGTGTGTAATAATCCCGCACACATCCATATACAGTTGGGTCCAAGGACACTGACACAATTTTTGTTATTTTACAACCACTTTTATACACTGTCTCCTATGTTCAAAGGCTCAAACGTGATTGGACAAATAAACATGATCATAAATAAAATATAATTTTTTTTAATTCTTTGGCGAGAGTCCTTTGAAGACAGTAGCTGCCTGAAGTGAGGAACATCATCAAAGAATGGGTTCCCTGCTTTGGGATGTGTTACGAGGCCTCTACTGTAGTTGTCAAATAAAATAAAATTGACTTACACAAGGAATTTGTTCTCTACATTTAATCCATCCAAGTCGGAGCAGTGGACCTTGCAAGGCAAGTTTGTGGGTAAAGAACTGCTGCCTCTCTAACCACCAGGCCACTGCTCCTCCTTACGCCTCCTCTTGCTGTCTTCAGTTGTTGTCACCTCATGGGTCTGTCTGCCTTGAGTTCATCATGTGCTTCAAGTGTGTTGGCTGAATCTGAGCAGGCGGTACGTCCCTGTCCATTTCAGAATTCATCCAGCTGTTTCTGTCACTGATGAACACTATTCACCCAGTTCCATTGGAAGCCATGCGTGCTCATACATCACGCTGCCTCCACTGTGTTTTACAGATGTAACATTCTTGGTCACATCAATCTGGTGCAGGTTGACCTTAGTCTCATCTGTCAGAGTCTAATCTGGTCTTTCTATTCTTGAAGTTTATGGATGGTTTGCACCTTGTGGTGAACCCTTTGTATTTACTCTTGTAAAGTCTTACCTTCATAGGAGGCATTGACGTTATGTGCCTCCACCTGGAGACTGTTCTTTACTTGTCTAGATGTTGTGAAGGTGTTGTTCTATACCATGGACATGATCATCTACCACTGCTGTCTTCTTATGTTGCTGAGCTCACCGGTCCTTTCTTTAGTTCTCAGAACATGTCAAACTGTTGATTTGGCCTCTTCTAATGTTCCTACTGTCTCTCTGATGGAGTAGTTTTGTCTGAACAGCCAACGGCCTGTTTCAAAATCATGTTGCGGATTCACAAAAACACTTTCCAAATGCAAATTCCACACTTGGACACACCTCCAGACCTTTTAACTGATGACGACATAAGGAACGGATGTCTTCACACACATGCCCATTTGTCCATGAAGCAGAGGCACTGTAACTAATACACCTTTTCTCCACCTCCCCCTTCATAGTCCACTTGAAGCACATATGAATTATATAACTGTGATTTTAATGTGCTTTGATAACAAAACATTGTCAGTGTCCAAAAACAGATGTACATATGCGAGATGTATTTTATTCACACATACGCACATTTCTACATTTAGCTGTGACCACATCGATTGCTTTTTAAAGAAAATGACTCCCACACACATGCACACACAAACACACAGACACATAAACCTGAACCCTTCCCCAAATATCTTTAACCCTGGCTTCCTGCCACACCGTTGCAAAAATAAATGCTAGAAAAGGCCCCACACCGTGTATTCTCCACCTGCCCACTCACAAACATTCAAGTGCACAAGTAGCAAAGCGAGCTAAACTTAGTCCCTTTTTTCTTCTGTTGACTCATCTTTATGTAATATTGATTTTGTTTTGTGGGAGACGCGGAGCTGGTGCGTTTTCAGTAATATTTGTGGTGCAAGAAACGTACACAAATTGTCAATAAAACTTACAATTAACGTGCAGACAAAAAAATATTTTGACCGACTGCCACGGTTTCTGATCCCACTGTGTTTTCTGTCTCTTTTCAGCCGAGAGGTCTTACAGGAGGTTTTGGACACAGACTTGAGCAACGAAGCTTTCCCCTTCTCCACCCACAAAGTTGTCAACGCGGCAGGGCATCAGGTAAAAGCACACACACACACACACACACACACACACACAGCGGTGCCTCATCTGATCTCGAGAGTAAGTGGATGTGGTACATTTGTTAGCTTCAAAATAATCCTGCCAGTATTTGTTAAACAAAAAAAACACAGTTAATTAAAAAATACTTTTATGCTAATCACATGCTGTTCAGTGTAACAGGTTTATTATTGCAAAGATTCAGTCATCAGAGAGTATAAAGTGTGTGTGTGTGTGTGTGTGTAGAAGGACAGATGGCGTTTCTCAAGGCATCCTTGTGACTTACTTGCATGTCAAGTCTGTGGAAATTTGACTTTCTTTTTTACCTTTTTCCACCTCCTAGCTCTTCCTTCTTCAGCCCATGAGGACCAGCTGCTCAATATTCAGAATAAAGTTTATAGCACTGTTGTTTTCAAGTACTCCGGGAGTTTTAGGATGCTTTCACACCTAGTTTTGTTTTTCTGAAATCTGGAGGGTATCCCCCTTCCAGGGCGGTTTGTTTGGGCTGGTGTGAACTCTGTTCCTGTCTAAAATAAACCAAGCTTAGACCGCTTATAGAGGATGGCTGTCTGCAATGTGCACACACGTTACCCTTGAACCAATGCCGCTACTCCTTATCAGCTTAGAATTACCTTACCGAGCAGTTTACCTGATGCAGAACAGGTAGTCGTGTGCCTCCATAGAGCATCTCGTCCTTGGGAGGTGTCTGGCAGCAGCAGTGTGCCTTCTTAGCATGTAGATGCTCGATCAAGTTGTTCGTATACACAACGCTGAACCACAGAACAGCAATAAATACCACTGCCCACATTTGCAGCTGATGCTCCATTTTCAATGTGACTATTTCATGATTGCCTCAAATCCAGTTTTCTCACAATCACAAAACTGTTTGCAGCCGTGTAGTGTTGAGGGGAGAAGTGAGAACGGCGTCTTGATTGCTTTGTTTCAATTGCCCTGTGAAAACGAACAGCTACACGGTTAAATGCAAATTATAACAATACTGCATAAATTACTTCCTGAACCCAAATTAAAAAGGTGTGCAATCAGCCCTATATTCATACGTAGCTGTATATTTTAAAATACCCATACCGTAAGGCATGTGACCTTAGCCTCCCAAGTTGACCCTGACGACATTTCTGGCTGCAGATAAAACAGAGCGTGTTGTACCATCCCATGCAGCGATACATATGTCCACACACACTTGCTCTGTCTTAGTTGCTCTTGCATGAATTATGCAGCGCTCTGGTGATTGCAGGAAGCATCTTCTCACAGCTCTGCAGGAGCGCTTGCACGTGTGCGTTGCTAGCGCTGAGTTCCAGCTGGTTGCTGGCCTTGTCTGGGTGACATTTTAATGGCTGCACTGCTGTGAAAGCAGACCTCTCCCTGCCCTCTGCTCCCCTCATAGCTCATTAGACTCGAGCCATCTCTCACTTTCCCTCGCTCTCCCTTTTCTCCCAGCTTGTCATTCAAAGCGGGTGTGAAGTCGGCAGCGTCGGCACTGTGTTTATCCGTGTTTGATGTTTGGCTGGTGACTGACATTGTGCATAAGGCGTACATGTGTTTATGTGTGTTTAAGTTTGTCGTCTGTGTATCTGCTGTGTGTTGTGAGACAGAGCAGGCCTACATGTACTATCCTCCCCAAAGCTTTGTGGAGTACATATGGGGCCCAGGGTGATCCCTGGCTGCTGCATGGCCAGATGGCCTGGCTGTCACTGCACCCACTGGGGAAACTGTTGGAGAAAGTTTTCACTCTCTCCCACACCCTAGTCCTTGAATTTTACGAAGCTAAACACAGAAAAATGATTAAGTGCACGTATTTTTCAGACACTGACACTGACATTTCTTGTTTACCGAAACATATTCAAGTTACAGTTATGTAATAAATGTGGAATTAAAGTGCAGACTCTCAGCTTTGATATCTATTTAATATGCAGCCCTCTCTTTTAGAAAGGATCAAGGGTAATTGGACTCAAAAGCTGTTTCATGCCGAGGTGTGGGATAATCCCTCATCCACGACTTCAGGCAGCCATTGTTTGCAAAGGATTCAACAATGTATTCCAAATGAACATTTTATTAACTTGTCCAATGACTTTTTAGCTTCTGAAAATAGACAACTGTATATAAAATGGCTTTAACTCCTAAATGTTTCATATATTTTCACTTTTTAAGGCGAGAGTCAACACTTCAACTCTTTACTCTTTAAATACAGTATCTTTAATTTGCATATGTTTTAGTAAGCAGCTAAAATAAAAAATATCGGTGTTGGACACAAGTGAAAAATATCACAAGTGCTCACATTGTGCACATTGTTGCAGTTGTCACTCTAAAATGATTTCGAGCTGAGGGGCATTTTTCCTCTTCTTCTGTGTACCACAGCAGCTTCAGGGACTTTTGGGCCATCATATTACTTCCAGTGGGACAGAAAAGTTCTTGAGATTATATCTATTAAATTGAGGTTCTTTGGAAAGTTGTTCTCCCCGTCCTATTCAAAGCCGCTCATGCCGCATTCCCCAAAGACTCCACAGTGGAGGTGTTGAATAAAATGTTGCTATGACCAAAATTCAAAAGGAGATAACTAAAGGGAATAACACTCAAGTTGAGTTCTTCTTTCCTACCTGAATGCATCCATCTTCTTCCACCTCCCACCTCCTGTGGAGTTTTCTTTTTTATTCATCTTTCAAGGCTTAACACATTTTGGGCACAAAATCCATTTCTAAAGCGAGATTACGGTTTCCCTGTTTTATTCTTCGTGCAGCTTATCTAATTTCTGCATCTGTTTATCCTGTTCTCATTCTTTTCTGCAGCTTGAAAGCTGCTCTTAGCATTCGTATGCATTTCAAGAAAACGTGTGCGTGAGTGAGCACAAGAAAAGACACGGCAGCTTGGCCCTCTACGCGCGTGTCTCCGTCTCTCTAAGCCTCCTCTGTGCGCTTTCTCTCTGTTCTAGGTACGAGCCATGCGCCTGTCATTTGTCGGGGAGCTCGGCTGGGAGCTGCACATTCCCAAAGACTCTTGCCTCCCAGTCTACAACGCTGTCATGGCTGCTGGCGCAAAGCACGGCATCATCAACTCTGGCTACAGAGCTATCGACTCACTCAGCATAGAGAAAGGTAACACTCAGCTGAAAGTCAGAAACATCTAAGCATGACATCCAAATATGGCTCTGGTAAGGAACTGGAACTGATTTGTAGACCAGCTGTAGTTTAATATTACTTTAGCTCAAATTTGCAATCGATAAACATTGGTTCCTGCTAATATCTGCTGGTCCAACGTCTTTTGCTTTTACTCTTCATCAGGGTACAGACATTGGCACGCTGACCTGCGTCCAGATGACACTCCTCTGGAGGCCGGGCTGGCCTTCACCTGCAAACTAAAGAGTTCAATCCCTTTCCAGGGCCGTGATAGGCTGGAGAAGCAGAAGGAGGAGGGGCTGAGGAGGCGCATCATCTGCTTCACCATTGATGAGTCAGTAGAGCTTCTGTCATGGTGTTATAGTTCATTAGAAAGAAAATAACATATAATAGAATAAACTTTGGCACTTCACTGCAAGAAGCTACTTAGGCGTCTTAGGTTTAAACTAATTCTTGAAGATAACTTCAATATCATTATTTATTTTTTACAAATTAATTATTTTATCATACAGTTAATCTTTTTTTCTTTCTATCAGGAAAGTACCCATGTTTGGTCTGGAGGCCATTTTCCGCAATGGAGTTCCCGTCGGTCATCTTCGCCGCTCTGACTACGGCTTCTTTATCGACAAAACTATTGGTTACGGATACATCCGCAGCCCTGATGGAGGAGTGGTAAAGACCTTAACACACAAACACACACACACCTGCGCGCTACATTAGTCTCTTGCATCGTACTGTTCCATTCCCCCCATGTCGTCTGTTGTAATTTTGCTCTAATGATCAGTATTCAGGTGCGTCGGATAGTTTAATTTCTCCAGTTTCCCTGCGTTCGTGCAGAAACAGGTGTCAGCATGTTGAAAAAAAATCACAGGTCGCTGTAATATCGAGAAAATAGGTTGATTTTTCTGCCTTCCACTCAGCAGATGAAATTGTTCTCAAGTAGATTTCACACTGGATTGCTACGATGTTTTTTTATGTGATCTTTTTGTGTGAGTTTTGTATACGTCTGCTTAGGGATGTCTAATTTCCTAATGCCTGGAATGACAAATGTACACTCAAGTTCTTTGTTAGTCTGGTTGTGCGTGTTTGTAGATGTGTCGATCTCTCAACCTCAGAAACTCGAGTCAAATTACTCACCTACTTGAGTGGCATGCCAGTTTTTGGCATATGTATCAGAGAAGTGTGGAAGACATGATGCCCTCAAAGGCAAGGGCACCTCCACCTCCTTAAATGTGTGTATGTTTGTGTATTACTGACGTTGTGAGGACATAAGTCAGTTTAGTTAGTCATAGTCTGGGGACTTGCCTGTGTTTCGTGGATAAACCCCAATAATCAATAACATAAATGCATACATTTAGATACAAGATTAAGATTCATTTAAGGTTAAGTTTAGGAAGTAGTGGTGTTACTGCTAGAGCAACTCAGTAAATGAATTTCTGTTCTGGTCTAATGGAAGCACATTGGACTGTGGGCGAGTGATAGCATATCTGCAAATCTGTTTGTGCCCATTTGTTCAATAACCATCCTCAAGTCGTGACCAGCAAAACAAAGCAGACCGTCCCTTTGCTTTTTTTTTTTTTTTTTTTTTTTTTTTGTGGAGCACTTCAGTTTGAAAATGCAGACGCAAAGAAGCACTCACACAGTGACGCGACTGCAGGAGGTGCTCTCCGTGTTGCTGAGTGACAAAACAAAGCTAGATGCCTCGAGTGTAATGTGGGTCTTCTCTCCTGAGCACATCAACACATGGCGTGTCTTCTTTCACCGCAGCCTCGATCTCACTGGTTTCACGTGGATCTATTGAAGCAAAGCTCCCACAGTGCTTCTAATGTTTCTTATTTCAGTTCAGCCATCATTTGTCAGTGTTACACTCATAACAGCAAACAGTGAACCATCGGAATTTTAAACTTGCACCTCAAACAAAAAGTCAGAACACACATACGCTCTGGTAGCAATAAGCACTCTTTAAATAGATTTTAAAACAGCATTCTTGGCATATATCAAGAGGTAAGTGAACAGTTAACAGAGGGACACAGCTTTCAGGATTGTGTCTCTTTAGACTTTGGTGTGAACTGCTGTGATTTCAGCCTAAATTAGTTCTAAAATAACACACAAGTGTGCATATAACATATTTTTCAGGATTTCTAACTAATGTTAATCTCTATTTTTATTTATTTTATTTCTCCTTTTGTTGTTTCGTGTTCTAATTGGTGTCAGATTGTTGCAGCGTGTGGCGGTAATTCGTGTCTTTCTTGCTGGGCCTTTTCTACACCAGATGTTTGTAGATAAAGGGAGCTATGAATGAGCTGCATTGAGCCTTTGACCACAGTGGTCCTCCATGGAGGTGGGGAATACTGATGTTGTTGGGGTCTGCCTCGATTTGAGGCACAAAAAGCAAGTCCCCTAAATCATAAGCCTCAGTTTAAGATTAGGGTACTTCTTGTGGCAAATCTCGAGGAAATAATTGTAATGCGTGTGTGACGTCCTCTGAAGTGGGAACACAACTTTGCGTGTTTGTGTGAATTAAAGGGAGACAGAGTGTGACACATCAGTGGCAGAGCTGCAGGGAGAGAAACGCAAAGTCGGCCAGTGAAAATTAGCTCTCTGCGTTGCGGCGTAGCTGACATTGACTCATGAGTGAACTAATTGCTTCCAGTGTTTTATAACTCCTGGGCCGCTCTCTTCTGTCAGATAATAACGCTGTGAAATTGTCCGATCTGGAGTCGTCTGCCAGCTGAGAACACTATTTTCACAAATTAATTGGTCATCTTGTCTTCGCTCTATTTTAATCTCCGTTGTCTCTTCATTTAAGATTCCTCCCCTTTGTCATTTTTGTGCTCCCTGTTCTCTTTTTTTTGGTTTCCATGCTGTTTGTTTTTCGTCTCCTTTTCTACGTCAGGTGAGCGCCGATTTCATAAAGACCGGTGAGTTTACCCTGGAAAGGATGGGAGTGACATACAAGGCCAAGGCCCACCTCAAAACTCCCTTCGACCCTGAGAATAAACGCGTCAAAGGCATCTATGCTTGAAAAGGACCACACATGAAAAAACTGAATATGCTGGTCAGAGAACAACATGCAAGTTGGAAAGATTATTTTTTGTTACATGCAGTTGTTTTAATGTGTACATCTCCTATATACATCAAATATTGACCATTATATTCAGATCATGTGCGTCATTCGATGGAACTGGAGTGCGATGAAAGCTAAACAACCGTTTTGTCAAGGGTGCTCCAGCTCCACATTTTTATATCCACTCTGGGCCTGAGAGTAAAAGTGTTCTCATATGAATGTTCTCATGTGGGTAATATTACCATAAAAGCTAATTCAGGAATTAAACCATTCTTATTATCTCAAATAACACTCAATCACAGGCCCATTTTCGCTATAGTCGCCATACTCAGCAAACCTCCATCTTCATGTCAGATTAACTATTTAGCTAATTTATAATGAGTCTTTAATCTGTAACTATACCAGTTTTTAGTTTGCAGGGCTGTGTGTATGGTGTAAAGTCTTACTAGTAGTTAACAGTGAAGGTCTTAATCTTTTTAGCTGCTAGCACAGCAGTGAGCCTTTGTACTATGACAATGATTACAGGTGGGTGTGGTGCTGTTTCATGAGACAGCTGTTGCTTTTGTAACCAAAGAACTGAAAAAGGGCTGAAAAAATGGGTTGTTACTATGCAAAGTAAATAGCTTAAAGTGTCCAGGTCTTTTTTTCTGAAGAGGAAACAAGACTTTAGAAAAACATGTAGGTGATATAGTTGAGGCAGGCTGCTGAAGATCCAGTGTGTAGGACAAAGGTTAGCAATAAGCCTAAATATAGAGCATAATATAAAATATTAACATATAACATTCATTATTATTTAGTACTATAAATTGTTTTTCTTGGCGCTCAAAAAGCCATTCATATGTACGTCAGGAGCAGGTAATTTTCCGTGGAGCCTGTCATGTTGTGCCGTCACGTTTCTCAAGTAGCCTAGGACCAAAAACTAAACTCTAGAAAAGACCTTTTATATTTAATGACGTGGAAATGTTGGCCACCTTGGAATTTCCTACACACTTCAGATGGGAGTGGTATTCTCTTGGCTGTCATTTTCAATTTCACCACCAGATGTCACAATACCCCACACACTGGTCCTTTAATTTTGTCATGATATAATATTGTTATTAATTTCTAATCCTATGAGGCCACAGAGAATTATGTTTGGGAATAAAACTATTCTTACTATAGCTAAAGGCAGTTTGAGTCAGACTCTCCTGCTCCTGATAATAAAATCAGAGTTTAACTTGCTTGAAAACTAACTAGATCTGAGACAGACAAACGTCTTAAACCTGGAAGGAAAGGGGGGTGTAAAATACCCCCAGATACAGAGCACCTGGGGACAAAACACTGCTGAAGCAGAATGAAGATGAAGAAAACAGTTATCAGAAAAGTTGTTGTTATGAATTTTTTTTTCTTTATCGATTCCCTTGTTGCTGTTTCTGCACACGCTGCCGCCGTTTGCAAACTCAATCCTTTTTAGTTTTGTTCTTTCACAGACGCATTGTTATTTAATAAGGCTGTCCACCAATTCAAGCAGTGGTACGAGCTCTCATTTTGCCATATTATAGTAAATCAAAAATACTCATGCAGTGTGTTATACGTTTTTCTTTTTTTTCTTTTTTACTGTTTGCCGTTTTACTGTGAAACATCAGCAGGAAGCATTGAGTAGCACACTAAGACCCATCTTCACCTCATTAATATTTTCACTTGAAAACACTTGAATATAACATGGTAATGAGGTAGTATGGCAGGTCAGTATCATAGGAATCATGTAATGAAGTAAAACAAACTATATCTAAATGCATCAGCGGAGTCTGCACAGGTTTTTTGGAACTGGCCTTCAGAATTGTTGGGTATATACGGTGCCTTCACTTGTGTGTGTGTATATATAGATAAACACTAAAATTGCTAACATGTAAAGCTAGGTGGCGCATGGTGTTTAGTGTAATCTGTGTTTTCTGTCAGTGAATGAAACCACAGAAATGATAAATCACTACTAGTTTAGCACCTGGGAAAGTGACCTCATCTCTTTAATGCAATTGCTGCCATAAACAGTAATTATCTTGTGTTTACAGTATTGGTAGAATTAATTATCGAAGAATTATGTTTTCCATTTTTGTTTACACTAATTTACATGTCATCTAATACACCATGTGAGCAGCAGCCACCTGTAAGGCTGGAAGCGGGCATTTATTTGTACGTATGAGTTCTTCTTGCCTCTCCGAATTTGCTTGCTACACATTCACCACAAAATGTTTACTAATGTGGACTGGTTCATTGATTCTGTCCAGAAGGCCATTAATCATTGAAATTGTTGTTCCCAGGAGTAGTTTGACTTAATAACAAGATTTATAAGGGAAATGCGAAAAATACTGATAAAACTCGACTACCGGAATATGTGCCTGGAGGGGAGTTTTTTTTTTTCTTTTACGTGATGGAGTGTATGTAATTCCCCTTATTTTTCTAGTGTGATAAGAATATTGCAAATGTTTTGATGATGGAAAAGCAGGTGACGCTGATGCTTGCGTTCAGGTTTAATTTGTCAGTGTTGAATGTGTGTTTGGATATTAGTTTGAAAAATGCATTTATTATGGCAATTTTAAGAGAAAATATTCATGACCAGTTCTTCTGACGAAAGAAATGAAATCATAAAATCCTTGACTTGTTTCTTCTGTCCAAAGTGATTTGTATATTAATAAATTTCTACTTAACTTCCAGCTTTCATTTATTTATTTGTCACATTTATTATTCAAGACCAAAATGTGCAAGGACACACTGGGGAATGGGACAAAGACGGGTGGTAAATTACAGACTTTTTACTCTAAAATGATAAATGAAAATGTTTTTTGCCTTTGAACACCACTCGGTTTGTGCCGTATGCATTATTTTTTTATAGACTTTAGCAAATCACATATAATGCCTCATGTCTTAATGATGTTAGTCATTATCAACAAAATTATGGAGAACATCGTAGGCTGGTAGAACGAAGAGAAGTTAATGGCTGAGTATATTGCAATTACTGTTGCCTCCAGTTTATTAATAGCACTTTTTAAAAAATATATTAGTAATGTGAAAAACAATATTCCTCCTTGATTTGAAACCTCACATATGAACACTACTGCAGACTATGTGCACTAATAATAATATAGTGTGTGTCTATATAAGCACATAATTAGAGCAAGAAAAGGAAATCGTCAAGTCCCAGCCACGGGAACTTCTTTAACTTTCCGTGGGTCTGCCAGTGGGCAGCGCACCTCCCTCGCAGGGGTAGCGGGGTTTCTCAAGGACAGACGTCACCACAGGTAGAGGCTGTTTCTCCCACTCGCCCTGGAGAAACAAGATATTTTGAGTTTTTCTGCATCTGTTGGAAGTTGGAATTATTTGATCCTAAAATTCTCAAATAATGGCAGAGTTTCTTGGCAATAAAGGGAAAAACAAGATGCGCAGAGTAAACTTTAAAAACATGGAAAATATTTCTTCAAACTGATTCCAACTACACTTTTGCCCATAAAGTTGAAAAACTTGTTTTCAGACACATTCCTCTTCTTATTTATATACAGCGGTTAAGAAGAGATTGATCTATAACGTTTTCAGCAGATATACACTTTATCAAGAATAAATCACATATGTCACAATCATTTCTTGAGAAAGGGTAAAAATGCATAGATGCTGAATAATCCAAGAACACGTGTACATGCCTGATATCAATCGAGAGTATGAGATGCGCAAAGTGATTCTGCCAGCTGTGGAATGTCAAATACGATGCAAATATAAGAAAATAAGAAAAGTGTTTTCCTACTACATTGTCAACACTGAACTCGATCAATAGAAAATGAACATTTTCAACAGTGCTGCCATATTCCTCTTGACTTGTCACTCGCCCAAAAAGCAGTTTCAGTATGACTATCTAGTGCCACCAGTGTGAATTTTTAGAGCCAGACCCTGTTTCTCAACAGTGATTTGTAATTGGATTTGCATAATAACTTAATGAATCAGTCAAATTATGTTCACATTGTGTAGTTTGATTCATGTTCTGCTAACTACTCATTGCAGTGACTTATGATGTGCCTGTAATGTCAATGGTGTTGTTGCGTTTAATGCTTTGCAGTAGATGGTGGCCTGCTGTGAGGCCCTGGCCCTTCAGCCTTGAGGTATCTTCATTGAATTTCACATATTTGCCTCATATTGCCTCTCCTCATTTTTTTTTTTTAAACTTAAACTCTTGCCTACGTTGCTCATCACCCCTTGCAAAATGATAACCACATACTACTGTTACAGAGTAACTCACAGGCTAAAACTCTGACAACTTAGCTGCTGAAATGCGCTGAGTCTGTTTTATTTATTATGGATTCCCTCAAAATATCATGATAAAAGCTTTGCCTTCCAGTTGTGGCAACATTGAGTTTAACACATGCCAGGACACCCTATGTGGTTGATACTGACGGCCCTGGAAACACATTTTCTCTTAACAGCTTCTTACTTCAAAATGAGAACACTTTTTAAAAGACTAAATTACTTTTGTCTTCGTTTCCTCCCTGATCTGGAAAAAAAACCCAGCTACATTAATAAAACAAGTAATATTTAAATAGAGAGAGATGATTAAATCACACCCACAAAATCCTGATCAACCATAATAAATTATTATATCTTAACAAATAATACCCGATTTTTTCAGACTTGAATGAAAATGTTTATTCTACTGAGAAATACTTCATTAATTTAAAACCAACCATGTGACTGAAAGGGGGATTAAAAGTAACACAAATGATAATAACCCCTCACAATAGACAACATATGTATACGCTGTATTCAAGCACTATACCTAATGGGTTCTTTCACAAGCTGTCCTGATTCTGTCCTGGATTATGTTCAGCAAGACTTATTGTTCTGACCTTTTAAATTACATGCTGGTTTCCAAACCCAGATCATCTAACCTCATATTATAGCTGCGCTCTTTACGGCGCCCACTGGAATCTGTTATGCGTGGCTGCATGTGGTTTGCACTTGCACAATTGATGTTCGACATCAAGGGGAAAGCTGGGTTTCTGACAGAGAACCTTGATCAAGGCCTCTACACAGTTTGTAATTGGTTTATTCACTCTGATCCAAACATCTCGTCTGTGTGTGTGTGTGTGTTTCTGTAAGTTAACAAGCTGTTCTCTCTCCGCTCTTCAGCCAGTCTGACTCTCCTGTCCGACTGATGTCTGCTTTTGACCTGGTTTAATTGGTGCCTCGGCAGTTTATTGTATTTTGTGTGTGTGTGCGCGACTTACAGGAAAGAGGCGTGCGGTCGACTGATTGCAGTGCATTGAGATGGGGCCCGTGTTGTACAGTGAGTCCAGCACTTCCACGGTGAACGCGTCCCACGGCAGCTGCGAATACTGCTCCGTCACACTGACCTCACCGCACACACACTGGTCGTTTCCGTGGAACCTGAGTGGAGGGAGGGGTGGGATGGGGAGAGGAGAGAGAAGGAAAGTCAATAAAAGATGGAGGCGGACTGAGGAGGAGATTGAAAAAAACAAAGTCTGTTATTTGAACACAGTTTCACTTTAAAAAAAAAATGGACGAGGCTTTTCAAGATTAAAAGAAGTAATCACCGCAGTTGTCCCCAGGGGCAAAGGACAGAGCGAGGAGGGATGAATGCTGAAAACAAAAACTGCTTAGTCACACATGAGCATGCAGAGGGAGATGCTGAATGAGAGAATGAAGGGAGACAGGGACAAGCCAAGGGCTTTAGGTAGCGAGAGAATGATTGTGCATGTACTACCTGTTAATGACGTTAAAGTATTTCTGCAGGTATCCCGGGTCAACGTGGCTCTTGCACAGCTCCAGCTGAGTACGAGGGTAGTAGTGAATGTAGTTAACGCACATTTCCTCCATGATGCCAAAGCCTCCCTGAGGAGAGGAAGACATTAGTGGGGAGATGGGACAGAAGGCGAGGATACGGCACAAAGACCAGATGTAAGTATTAGAGGGGTGCAATGGAAGGATTAGGATAATGACGGGAAAATGGAGTGAGATTAAAGCAGGTACTCAGGGCTGCAGTTTGGCGGTGTAAGAAAACACCAGCGTGCGTACGCAGTGTGCTGCTCACCACTGTAGGCTTGCTCCTGTCTTCTGTGTTGTAAGTGCACTTTGTTATGAGGACGTCACCCTGCAGGATCGAACACAAATACGAGAGCAGTTTGCGGCATTTCACAAATAATAATTTAAGACCACTGACAGTAAAGTAATTACATAAGAGAGTCAGTGGCCACCACTTTGAAAAGAATGTTGCTTTGTGGAGCTCAGCTGCTGTTGTTTAGTGTGTCTCAGGGGAATTTCCTATCGCAGCACTGATTTTACAGCCTGTTCCTATTTCCACTCCATTTAAAGCACCTTATACAGCAGCAAGCTATTCTAATTCCATTATTTAAATTCAAATGGGGTAGAAGAAAAAAAAACTTCCGGGGCTCTACCATTCAGAAAGAAGCACTCGGCTGAGCTTGCAGAATAGTAAAATTCCCATTCTCGTCTGAGTGTAAAATCAGCACAAACTGAACCGTAGACATCGCATTTGGTAATCTCAGTTGCAGACGCAGCCGTCAATTTCATACTCACGCGTAAAACATTCACCATCTTCCTCAGAACTCGGATCGTCTGTAGAAAAGAAGACAAAAAAACGATAGAATAAACATTTCCTCTGTTCCTGTATTCAGACCAGAAAACACTAACTGCAGAAACAAGTCCATAATTTGTGATGTGATTATGATGAATGACAGTTTAGCGTTCTGAACTGAACAGCTTAGACTTTTTTCAAAGTACAGTACCTCGTTACGACTGCACAGTTGAGTTCTCTGTAATATTATGTGCAGTACATTTATCTGAAGTACAGCAAAATAAAACAGCGGCTGCTCTTGATGTGTGCCCCGAAGGCTCCTTTCATTGTTGTGCGTGTTAAAAGGTCTATTACCTTTGCTGAGATGGGTTTGATGAAGTCTTCAAATGTCCAATGAGGCAGCAGGGTTTGAAACGACAACACTCGGGTACACTCTGATTAGTCTGACACCAGCAGCACCTGGATGTTTTATCAGACAGTCTAGCAGATGTCCTTCTGTGCTCCCTGTGTGTGTGTGTATACGTGCCTCAGGACACTGCATAAATAAAGCACAACAGATGTCGACTGCTGTCTCTCAGCAGTGTTGATGTCGTTTGTCGGTTTAGATTTTGAGTTAATGGTCAGGAGGTCTTTGAATCTGTAGCCTATAAACAAAGAGCTTAGAATGCAATTTCAATTGTAAAAAGTAAATGTATGTCTAATTATTAAAACCGATCAAAAACCATGTCAAAAACCCAGACGTGAAGGCTTACGTGAACAGCAATTCACAACGTTGAACTACGCAAAGCAAGCAGTCTGGTTGCCATGAGAACGCGCAAGCAAGCCTTCCCGACGTGGCTTGCATGCATTCTCAAGGCCAAGGTAGGCTGTGCCCGATTTGCCTGTCCTCAGCACTGATTTTTCAATGCAACAAATTTTGAGGGTTGCGCATGCGTATTATATAATTTACGCGAAAGTATATGGGCGAGCATAGGCACTGATTATTGCCAATGCCAAATATGGCAATGCCCCCAAAAAAGCCACTTCCGTGTCCATTCGCTAATATTCTAATGGTAACGGTGCTCTGTCAAACTGGACTACAACGGTATTAAAAACGACGTGGACAAAACGATCTCTTATTTCCCCTCGACGAAAAAGAGAAGAAGAGATGGCTGAAGTTGTCACGGTAAGTTGGATCTCAAATGATGAACATTAATAACAAAAATAATAATAATAACCGGCTAGCGATTACTAGCGAGCTAACGTTACTAGCTAGGTACTACTAGTTACCGCTAGCCTGAGATGTAAGATGTCAATTGCCACTTAAGTTATTTTATTTTATTTTTTCGTTTTGCAGGCGTGACAAGTTCACCCCGAACTACAACTCAAGGTGCTGGCATTTTCCAGATGGCAAAGCAGCTGGGCCATGGATCACAGTCATCACACCGACACTGAAGTTAAAACATAATGTTGAAGTTTTACAATTTAAATGGAAGATATTTTTAAATAAAGTGAACTGTCAAACTGAAAAATTGTATTCCTGTCTGGGGATCCTAGTGAGGACATCCCTCGTACATTTTAGCCAATGCTTAAATTAGTGGCTAGCGCGTCATGCTAATTGCTAACATTAGCAGCTAATGCTAGAATTAGGAATTAAGACCCTTCTAAACAGACTGAAGTCAGTAAAGTAGGATGTCACTGTATAAAAGGTGACCGGTTCCTGAGCTGTAGCGGCCGTACTTGTTTACGTTACCTAAAAATGAATGGACACGGAAGTAATTTGTGACGTCACGCTAGCCATCCCCATAGCGCCTTCCGTACCATTGTTATCACCACACACTAGAGTTGGAGCATTTTAGCAAAAGTCAGAGATTCGAAAGCGATAATGTCGACCATTGTGCGTCTGACAGGCGCATGGACTTCATCTTCAAATGAAGGTAAGCAGCTGATTTTACAAATCTGTGTTCATTTCGGTGCTAAATGAATTGTGCCTTGTTTTTTATTCATCCACCTAATTCTGTAAATGTTTTACAGAATGCTGCTCTGCTAGAGTGACCATTAGGCTACTGTACCAGAGAAGGCCCCCTCCCTCACTGAGAAGACATCCCAAAGCCACACACACTGTTTTTTTTTTACTCTAATTAGTTCAATATGCAATCAGTTTCATTGTTAATTTGTTCAAATCTATACAGCCTGCATTTATAGGCAAGTGCTGTTCCTTAATGCACTTTTACAGTAGTGTTGCCTAACCTATGTAGGCCTATTTTGCAAGTTCACAATTGTTCATTTATTTATTGTTCATTTTTACAAATCTATACAGCCTGCATTCATTGGCAGGTGCTGTTCTTTAATGCACTTTTACAGTAGTGTTGCCAACAACTTATGTAGGCCTTGCAAGTTCATAATGCTTTATACAGTATATTGTTCAGTTTTACATGTTTATGAGTAGTTGATTAATGGTGGTGTGTACATAAGTTAAAATGTCACAATAAATTTCATGTTTTTGAAGAAATATTCTTGTATTTTCTTCACATTCCCCTTTTTAAAGATGTACTGATGCTGTAGTCATCAATTAGGCTTTCTCAGCTTCTGTAGGATGTGCATAGTGGCCTCATGGTGAAATGAGAACAGTTATACTGTAAAATTCTTAAGTGGTAGTATTACCATGCCTAATGAAAATGTACATCCACTTGTGGTTTGGGGGCCATTTACTGTCTGTGGGATGCTATCAGGTCAGAAAATTGAGAACTATTTCGACTACACGTATTTGCCAGTGTTAGCATATACCGTATGTTCAGATTAGCCACTGGGGAGTAACGTTGATGTGAATTGGGGCTAGGGGGCTTCTTTATCCTTGTCAGGATAAAGAAACTTTGTGAAAAGGCTTACAGCAGCAAGCAGCTATTAACTGAGGCCTAAAAACTCACTAGAGCCTTGAAAGTGTCTTAAGGCCAGGACGCACCGAAATAAAGAATGGGTGGCAATAAAGGCAACTGTGGTGTTGCCTTACGTCATCTGTCTGGGCCCAAAAGCTGCACTTGAAGACACCGCAAAGACTGCAGCTAATGGTTAGCATGTATGTTCTGCACCTGTGTGAGATTGAGTGACTCTCCACACCAACAGGTGGCAGCAGTCAGGAGCTAGAAGGGCCAGAAACCACTCTGAGCAAGGAATGGACAGAAACTCTTATCTTAGCGAGGAGGTGTGGTTGACCCCATTGCAAGGTACGACATCATTTCAAAAGGTGTAATTAGTTGATCCTGAAAGCTAGATAAAAGTACACTTTTGGTGATAATATGCATGTAATGGGCCTTCAAAGCAATAGACTTAATCACAGAATCTAATCTCTATGAAGACTGTGTAATTATAAATAATATTCTAAATAAAAAGAAAATCTTTGTTAAATAAATAGTGAGCTATACCTTTAAATTATCTTAAAAAATGGGTGAAACCTCACCTTGCACAGTATTCACATGCTGATAGTTATATTAATCTGCTTAGATCCATCCACAGTGCTGGTAATGTTTGCACTTCATCCGTTTGGTATTAACGAGGGTTAAATGCCTCAGCTTTCACCAGTTTCTGTGATTGCTAACCGGCCGATAAGAAGCAGCGCTGGCAGCGCAAATCTCCCACAAACCGAACAGCAATGGAGAAGAAAAGAAGTAGGAAACCCAACTTCTGGCTGTGGCTCTATTGGCTAATGAGAATAAAAGTGTTTCGAGAGGTAGATTTGGCCCCAATGTCATCAATACAAGCCAAGAAGCAGGTATGGGAAAATATAGCGCAACAGATAAATGCCTCCTTTCCGCCATTTTCTCCTCTACTTAAGAAACTCCTAAGCCTCTTAAAAGTCCTACTCCCTGCTCTTAACAGATCTCACCTTAGGAGCACTCTTAAGAGCTAAGATTCTTTAGGTACAGCTTTTTTCTTTATCAGGATCTACTCTTAACTTTGAGGGGAAATGCTTAGAAAACATCATGTCTCTAAGAAGTTTATTTGCATTGGGCCACGAAGAGGAACTCTTTAGGCTAAGAGTCTTTAGGAATACGGCCCCTGGTCTCTACTGAATAACGTTAATCAGCTCATCTACATTTTCGTCATTCCAGGTGATCATGTCAACGTGAAATTATTTTTATATTGCAATGTTCAGATTGAGACTTAGTCGTTTGCTAGATTTCTTCACTTACACTACTTTTCCTGCACACTGACTCACTAAGCTGAAGTATCTCACCAGTGTGCTCCGCTGTAGATCTGAAATGCTCAGTCGGGTGAAAAGCAGCCAGTGAGGGTCCAGCTAGTGCCACGAGGGAGGACATGTCGCACGTTGTCAGACACTGACCGTCGGCCCTAAATCACTTCTTAAAACAGTCCCTAAGAGCTCAGTTTCCTCCTGTTTCAGTAACATTTGCTAGAAACTACACAGCCCTACTGTTTCAGAAAATTACTTCCCTTGGGAGTTTGTCAAGTAACCTATCAAATCATTGGAGCGCTGTCTTGTCTGCAGCATGTACACTAAGCACCATCAAGTAATCACTTGTGATATTAAGCTTGTGATAAGATCCAACCTGTCCCCCTTAAACAGTAGAAGAAGCAAGAAGCAGAAACAACCAGCTGCAGTTTCATGTCTGAATCCCTGCCACGAGTTCTTCAGGATAAATAGAGCCCTGCTGTCTCTCACCTGGTAGTGCGTACTGAAGTGCTGGTCTTCCTGCACCACCTCCAGCTCTTTGCCTCCCCTCACCAAAACTGTTCTCACCCCACGGCCCGCCAGGTGGGTGTGCAGCTGCGATGCAAATATATAGATCCCTCCTGGAGGCAAAGCCTGAGTCGACAAACAGGCAGACAGAGACTTTTGAGGTCAAGATCCAACCAAGACTTTTAAAATGCTCTAGGGCCAAAAACTAAAGTATGTGACACATGCAGTGAATAATAAAGTTTTGTACACGTACAGTCTGCGTACACTTGGATGTGCAGTATCCGCTGAGGTAGAAGGCATGTTGTTTGGGTGGGATCGCCATGATGGGTGTATAAACAAGACCCAGCTCCATGATGCCTGCGTCATACCGCCTCAGGCTGGGGGTGTAATGCAGGCGTATTCCTGATGCGTCACGCCGGCCTGCACAAAGAATATGTAAAATAAATCAAGTTAAAATGCAGTAAGTTTACTAATTTACTAACTGATCAGGTTACTTGACATCAAAAATGATTTGAATGAAACCAGGCTGTACTGTATATATTTAGATAAAAGAACAATCACTGGCTGATCCTCTCCTAGAGCAGATTTCTAAAGGAGAATTACAGAAGAAACACATTATAGAGGATCGTATGAACAGAGAAAGATTTCAGTGGTGCAATGAGCATGCAATGTGTGCTTTCCGTTTGGTCCTAGCCTCAACACTGGCTGCTCTATTTTGTATCCCTTACAGCTGAGATAAGACAGTGTTACGACTGTGAGGCCTGAATGCATAATGATACAATGTTAAGAGGTGATATTTCTCCCATGAGTTTAGAAATCCAAGTCAAAGGGTTCGTGATGGATGCCTTCGCTGCATGTCACCCACAAGCTCGCCTTCCTTATTCCCTGTTATCTCAGAAATGTCAGAACTTTTATGATCTGATAAAAGGCACAAGAGTTGTTTGGTAAGATATATGTGTGTGTGTGCGTGTGTGCGTGCAGGTCAGATCAGGATACGGAAGACAAAGTTTGCACAGGTGAAATCAAAAGGTACATTATCAGTTAATCACTCTGTTCAAGATAAGCCAGGGGAGAGCGATGGAGAGAGATGGAGACCACCTGCTGCTTGTGAGCGTGTGTATAGAAAAGAAAAAGACATAGAGAGTTTTTTTTGCAGTGCATGCTCGACTTCAAGATTACGTGTGTACTGTATCTACCAGCTATAAGGAGGGGGTTGTGGTAATGGACCTCCAGTCGAAGAAACCTTGACGAGCCCGGTCCGCCCATAGGCAGCCCTGCGTCAGGAGGATAGTAAAAAGCCTGCAACGAAAACACACACACATGCAAACATTTAAGACACACTGTGCATGCAGAGGCAAATCTAGGTTCTGGGGAGCCCCAGGGAAAGATGTGCGTGTGCTATCTCTCCAGTCCAGACCAGTCAAATATCTGTCAACTGTCGTATGCCTAAAGGGAGCTACCTGGGACTCCCTTTTTCTTTACTTCATAGACCTCCAAACAATTGTTTCCTGTCCTGGCAGTGTGCCATGTGCTCTATGTTGTTATAATTTACATATTGTTAGCAATAGAAGAAATACATTTCATGCCAAGGAAGATTTCTGCTTTCAAACAAAACTACTTGTGGAGTTTAAGTGCAACTAAATAGCTTGTAACCTGAGGGACAAACACACAAACACAGAATGATGAAAAGAAATATATGTTCTCTGGATCTCTGACAGGTGTCACTCAAACTTCCCAATGGGGAAATTCATTCAGCATTCCCCAAAATGCCTGAACCCTGTCCTCTATCCTACCTAAGGATGGGAGGAATCACATCATAGTCTAATTCATTATTCTGCTCATACTGTAGAAGTGATAGATAGTCCTGGTTTGATCTAAAATAAAGAGCGCATATACTCCAAACCACCCACAGAATTTAAAACTGTAACTGCAACAGATCGTCTGATCTTCTACAGAAGATTGAACGTGTAGATTTAATAAATCATTTCACTTTTTCCATCAACTGAATTCAAACGTTAGCGAGGTTTTTGTAGATCTGTGAGCTGGTTCAGAGGTGTTTATAGATTATTTTTAGCCAGGGAAAGGTTGTATTCCCACGTGAGTGTATGCCCTGGACTGATAAGAAGCTCATTCTGCTTATATTAGCAAAAAAAAAAATTCACCACTGGCTCCATGGTCATCAAACCTCCACATTTTTTATCCAGGAATTTTGATTTAGTCTCGATTCATCATCACTGCCTCCATTTATTTTAGCGATCCACCTGGTTCTGCTGATTCATACTGCTTGTAGTGGAAGAAGCGAGTGTTTTCTTTTATCTTGCTTTCAATTCGTAACAGAACAATCCTCATTTATTGAACTCCTCTCCTCCTAAACTTCCTCCACTCCATTTTGCCCCCTTTCTCTCTTGTTTTGTGTGTGTTTGCGAGGCCGCGTTTCCCCTCTGATGCGGCGCCGAGGACAATGAAACAACACTATTAAGAGGTGATGAAAGAGGCCTGAATATTTCCCACCTAATCTTGTCTTCACAGTTCACAGCTCACAGAAGGCATCCTGCTTGTTTTTGTTTGGCTGGCAGATAATCCAACCGGAGAGGGGCCAGGCTGGCTGTGATACAGTGGGGAGCGGTGCAGAGAAATATGGTGACAGCCTCACCGCTCCCTGTCCTCTTTGCTTTATGTTGCTAGCAGGCATGTGCTTGCTTGCTTAGTTGCTTGCTCGCTCAGCCGGCTGGTTGGTAGCTGTCGTATAGAACAGATGACTAGTGAGTTGACTCGTTCCTAAGAGGAGGCAGTTGCATGCTTTAATTGTGTTTCCACAAAACAAGTGGAGGAAAAGAACTCAAGTGCTAATTCGTTTTTTATCCACTGGAGTGCAATCGTGTAGTGACTTGTTAACCAGCTGTCTGGCAGAGCCATGGGATTCAAGAGTGCGTCTAACAACACAGAACCCAAAACGTTATCCTTGGAAGCAGAAAATGGTGGGCACTTAAAAAAATACATGGAAGGTGGTTATATGATTTATCAAAGGCTAACTTCCTCCATTCAGGCTTCTTTTGGTTTTGTCACAGCAGATAATAGTCGTACCACCTAAAGCCAGCCTGTATCAGCTAGTAGTTCCACATAAGACACAAGTGCACAGCTTGAACCCTGGGAAGATGGTTGGTCATGTGATCTTATGAGCTCAAAAGTCTCACGAGAGTCCAGCTTCATCACAAAGTGGCAACAACCGAACAGAGAGCATAACTCCTTTCGGCTTTGCTTGGCTGTCCATCATCTCCTTAGAGAAATCTCTGTCTCTAAGACTTCCGCGATTTCCACGTGTTTTGAAAACAGCTACAAATAGTTGATGTGGGTGAAGTGGTTGTGGGCTAAAATGGGGAGGAGCTAAGAGAAACCTCAGACAGGTGGTAAGTATCTGCATTTTGTCATCAAAGAATACAGAAATCAGTTGTGGAGTGTATTTCTTTTAGGTTAGGACGAACCCACGGGTGGACGAAACCCCCGTGATGTCACTCGGTTTCCTGGTTTTGAAGCTTTGAAACGGTCAAAGAGGTAAGCTGAGAATCGAGCTTGCATGGGTTTCTGATGCCCTTGCAGACAACTAGTGAACTGTGAGAGCACCAGCCATTATTTATTTTGATGGGCGAGTTTGTTTTTGAATCAGGATGTAAAGTTTCTGCTGTGAAGTTGAGCATTTTCTTATGGGGTCTATGGAGATTGACTCACTGTTTTTGGCATTAGTAACACCTTCCAATGGCTTCCTTATTGACCTGTTGATGGTAGTTAATTTAAGAGCAACAGCTGGATGAGAAAACTACAATGAAACAGTTTATGTCTCCTCACACATCTTTCTAGATTACAAATATGCATGTACATACATATGCGGTTCTCATTTGTGCGTGCTGTTTTTGTGTGCGAGTGTGTGTCTGTGTTGGCATGAAGCAAATTTATGAATATTTGTGTGTGACCATGTGCATCCCACATACAGACTGTCTCTGAGCTCTTTATAGACATGTGCAGTGTGTGGGATTTTATGCTCGCAGCTCTAGGCTTGGATATCACTCGCGTAGGAGTTTTTGTTTGTCTCCTATAATAGGTACTGTACAAGTGTTGGACCGAAGTCAAGTTTTATCCCAACTCTCTTTTTCAATTAATCACTTGCTATGTGTATTACAATAAAAAAAAAGACTGGCATATATGTGTACTGTGTACTTGTTTGGGTGCTACTGAGTTTGCGTCTTAAATCTTTTGCAAACTGATGACAGCATGAACGACTGTTACAGTTTCAGGACTGGAAATCTCATTTTCATCACGTTGTATTCTGGTATAAAGTCAGGTCGAGTATGCTACTGGCAGAGGGTCCTCATACCAGTTTAAGTAATGGGACGTGTGTTTTCCCATCTTACCTCAGCGCCCATAGCCCAAGCAGCGAGCACATGGCGGCAGAAGTTGAGGTTGCCCGGCTTCATCTTGTCATCACAGGAGCCACTGTAGTCAGGAACAATGGGGATCTCTGGAGAGCATTCAAACACTTCGATGTGATGCACGATGGCCTCGTTACCTGGAGTGATCACTGATTCGTACTGAGAGCCACAGACAGAGAGCAAACAAAGGGGGTTAATGCATTTTTACTGCAGCAAGGCAGTTCCATACAAATGAGGAAGGATGTGTTTGATCCTTTGATTTGAGTTCCAGTTAACTGTCGCTCTCACGTGAAAGCACTGGCTTGCTTCCTCTAGTTCATATTTTGCTCCAGTGCACCTACAGGTACTGATCTTGTTTGGGATCTAGTGAATTTGGAGGCCAGGTTGACACCTTGTGCTGTTCTTCATGTCTTTTTAGTTGTTCCTAAACCGTTTTTATGTGTGTGTCTGTGTCAGGCTGTGTCAGTCTGGTCTGATCTAAGTGGGTGCTACATGTCTAAGTAACATCCACACAAATGCCAGGTCCAAAGGTTTCCCATCAGAACACTGAATTGTTACAAGATGGTCAATGTTATTTACTTTCAATTTTTTAATTTAATTTTTTTAATGTTGTGACTGATTGGTGTTTATAATATACACAGATAAATCTGCAGAGATGGTGAGTGGGAAAGAAAATGAGAAAAAAAAAAACATTTTTGATTCACATATCTGTTTTTCAGTTTCAGTTCTCCAACCTTTCATTTTTGGTTTGATATTTCATCATTTCAGTATTTACTGAACTGAAACCATGGGAGAAGGCGTTCCGAGGCAAAAATCACTATTTGGTGGAGCTGATAACAACTCTTAGAGTTCTGAATTGGTTTCATCTTAAAAAAAAAAAATGTGTCATACTTTAAATGCTTGTTATTGTATAGAATCTATTTCATGAAATCTTTCAATCTCTCAAACGTCACTAAAGCAAATCAAAAGCAAGTCAGATCAAAGTAGAGGAGCGGGCAGTGCAATAGTCCCCTCTGAAATGTAGTGAAGTGAGGGAATGAAGAAGCATTAAATGGAAATACTGAAAAAAGTAAAGTGCCTCGGAACTGTATTTGAGTAAATGTACTCCCAGGTAACCATGACAATGCAGCCGATGCTTTGTTTGGCCTAGCTGGCAAACAAGGAGCAATAAAAGCTCCCTGTGGACGATCTCTATCTGAAACACCCACTCTGTTGTGTGTACAGTAAATACACTCAATGATAAGTGTTTCCATTTTTAGAGGCCTTTATACCATGACAATGTGGTTCTTGGGAATATTTTCAGGCAGCTTCTGGATGAAGCACCAGTAGGTGGTCTCTTGATTCGGAATGATGACATTTGGCGCCACAACATCAAGAGTCTCCACGTCTGGAGGCAGAGTGGGTGACGGCGTGTCAGGGCGCAGCATCAGCACCCTCTGCACCCCTGTCCGGATCCGGGACAGGTTCAGCTGCTCCAGGGAGGCAAGCGGTTGATCCAAGAAGCCATAGATGATGTGAACAGTTCCCTCCTGTTGAAACAGAGCGATCAGAAAGGAAGCTGAACAGAGCAGAACAGCAAGGATGTGCGTTTTAAATTGATAGTGCCTCGTGATTATTATTTGGCTGACATGTCTTCTCACAAACAGAGAACTTTTCATTATGTTGTCATAGTGACGAGCTTTGGTTTTGTCTCGGCAACTTAGAGATCTAATGTGGTGCCATGGAAACCACAATTGGTATAATAAGTGCTTCAGTGGAAATTGTGCTGATCACTCCGACTTTCAGAGCATTTTATGTCCACACCTGAAACCATGAGCTCTCTTTGATAACCAGTGATTGCTTTTCTATGTGCTCAAAAGACACGGTACAAAGAGACTGAGTTGTTCTTGTACTACATACAGTGTGTGGCTCACTCTTTTGTTCGTGTTATTTGTTTAGTCGTGACCCCTGTCCCCACACTGAATGGACATTGTTTAGGCTGAAGGCCATATGTGACATGTAAGGAAAGTGTGTTTGCCCAAGCTCTAAAGCTCTAGTGAGTTACCTGAAGGTAAATGGGCTTTTCTATCTGTGTGTAAAGTAGCTCTTTAGACTGGCGACAGCTTCAGTTACTGGTGTAAAAGAACAAATGTGGTTTAATGCTACAGCTCACAGAAATCTTTAATCTTCATCTAACAGCTCACTATGGCTGCTCCTCCTGATTCCACTACCCCCTTAAATACTTCAAAGTGATTCGGTGTCGTGTCTTGCTGGCAAACCACAGCGGCACGTGCTAAGAATGCCAACAAAAACCTATTACACTTGTTGTAACCGCTAAAAGTCAATTTGTGTTTTGCAGTGTAAAGCTGCAGCAGTAAGCAATGTTTGGTTTGCATTAGTAGCAATCCCCTGCTACCATCCGCTATTGTCTGACGATGATTTAGCATCCTGCGCTCGTATCAGATAACAGTTTATAGCGATGACATTTTTTTAAGAATGCCATTAAAAATATACAACCAGATATTTATTCAAAAGAACATCTTTGAGGTTGCCATTTTAAAGAATTATTTCCCTGTGCAAGTATATTCAGCACAGCACAGTTAAGAGAATTACTGTTTTTTGTGACCTGGACCTTATTTCTGGCATAAAATACGATTGTTTACTCACCCATATCGTCATTCGGATGATATTTAGATCCATGTATATCCATACAGTATAGTGGGAGTGACTGGGGTACCAAAATGCAGCCTCTAAATAACGCGCTATCTGTGGCAAAATGTGTTAATTTCCATTTTGTTATGACACACTAGTGCTATCCCTGTTGAGTCTGGAGTTACCTTTTACCATCATTCAGGGTCTGTTGATCGACCTACTAACCTCTGACCTGGACCATGCAGCTTGTTTACCTGTAATTTGCTACTGCTAGTTTTTTGCAACATGGCTGAATATTTTTCTGATTCTAATGTTGTGGACGACGACTTCGTTTATGATGGACGTCCTTAATGTGTTGAGCCAGAGCATACGGATTAGGAACTTGTTGAAAGGAGGATGCGGAGGCATAGAAAGGAACAGCTGGCCAAAGAACAACAAACCACTGCACTTCCCTGAATATATAACAGGAAAGTCCAGACTCGACGGGGAATAGCGCTAGTGTATCATAACAAAACATTGGTGAAATTAACGAGTTTCGCAGCAGATAATGTGCTATTTAGAAGCTGTGTTTCGGTGCCCCAGTCACTCCCACTTTATGGATATACACGGATCTAAATATCATCCTCCAAATGACACCAGTTATATGGTTGAATAAACAATCGTATTTTATGTCAAAAATAAGGTCCAGGATGTAAAAAACGGTAGTTCCCCTTTAATGTTAAGGTTGCCTCAGTAATGGGTAGATGGAGGCAGTGTTCTTTTTTCCCTCATAATAAATAGACAAACATGGCTTAAAGACGTCAGATGTGAGCCTCTTTTCTTGCTAATCTGTTGCTCTTCAAATTGTGTCAAACAAAGAGCCGCTCACTGTTCTCTTGCATTGGTGGAATCAGCCTTGCTGTTAGCAAGTCCAAAAGACTGTTGGTATTCACATCTACCCGCCGTGGAAGACTTTTTCATACCTCTATGAGATAGTCTCTGGGATCACAAGTGCTGAATGGTCTTTTGAAGAGCAGGTAAAATCCTTCAGCTTTCTGTTTGGCTTCAATCAGCTCATAGTCTTGTTGGCTGTCCAGCGTTACGTGACCCTCGCTGTCGCTCCACGCATCCTGAAGAAGAAAGACACAATCATTTTGGCAAAGAATATACACAGGATTAACACCAAAGAAATGAAATGATTTTTGAGCACAGTGTTCTGTCTGTTCTCAGAGAGAGACACAGGTGGGACATGAATGAACAGTGGATATCACATGCACTGGATTGGAGTTAGGATAAAAGGACAGAGCATCTCATTTCCATTTTAAAAGAGGTTTGGAGGGCATGGTTGTTTATAGAGTTTAGCAGACATAAAGCAAAGATACAAAGCTTTGTGCTAAAATGTAAACCTAAATTTCACTTTGTGTTTATTGCTTGTTAATTTCAAATTGAATTCAAACCTCATCAATTTTAGAGAGGGAATTATAAAGCAGTTAATATAATGAAATCTGTCACGGTTTCCCAAGCCCGGCGCACAAGATTTTCTCCTTCCCTGCCAGAAGGCTTTGCTGCAGCTCAGTCTCTGCGTCTGTTATGTTTCTCACATTCATACCTGTCCTGAATAACACCTAAGAACTCCTTTTATTTCCACCTCCCTCTCTGTCCCTCTTATGTAACTGTTCTGCACAAACTGCAAACATTTTGAAGCCAACGAGTTTGAAAATACATACAGTGTGTATTTATCTAAAAGAAAAAAAAAAAAAAAAGGTGAAGCCGCAGTTCGTATGTTACTTAAGCTTTTGGTATTGTTAGGGATTTCTGATGGTCTTGTCATGTCTGTCCAAACCCAAGTTATGATCCCTAAGGCATCAGTTACTAGTGCTTTGGCCACTAGGGGCAGAAATAAGTTGTAAACACTTAATTTTAACATGTCCGTCAAAGTGAATGACATGTCCTATGATCCTAACCCTCTGATTATGATCTAACTGAACATAATATAGCACAATCAGGGATTGGGTTATTGACTGGAGACTGAGAAGACACAATAAGGACGTGTTAATAATGTGAAGGAGTCATTCGTGTCAGAAGTCTTAAAGTGTTACGTGGTTTTATTCTGGAACTCAATCGGCGTAGCTCTGAAGGATGTTTTTTTAACTACGCTCCTGTCTCTTTAAGGCCCTCCTCCTTAAAAGCACACTTTCTTCTGATTGGCCGCCTTTGAGGAAGCCTTTGTTTGAAAGTCCTGCCCGCCACATTTTCTTACTCTTTTTGAGGTTCCAGGAGCAAACTGTTAACCCACTAAGTAAAGTCATTTATGGTTCTTGATTGGAAATGGACCTTTTTTTTTTTTAATACGTCCGTCAATGAGTCCGAATACTGTCTGGGAAATATGAGAGGAGGACACAAACCTATACAGCAACAAAGATTACGAGAGGAAATATCTGTTCGGTAAATACTGTGCACATAATTGCTTATTGTGTGACATACATTTACCATGAAGGCCGTACTTGACTTGGTAAGCATGCTGTACCAGAAGCAGGTGACCTTATTTAAAGAAATCCATGTTTAGAGTTCTTGTATTGGATAACCCTTACAACCCTCATTATTTGACACTTAAATTTGAATTTCTTCATCTGACCGTGTGACATATTTTGCCTTCTCTGGGCAAAACTAATGCAATGAAAGAGGCCAGAAGAAGGAAACCATAAGCTACAGATAATTAACAAGGACCACTTTCCCAGTGTTGCACTGGTTTTACTTGATCTTGTTTTCAGTCCTTTGATAATATTCTATTGATAATGTCGTCACTTAGTGAAAACACATTATTGATATATTGGTTCGAGCCTCTCTCAAGACACCGTTGCCTCATTACGTTTTGATGGTTGGATTTTTAACGGTGGATGTGCCGTACGCCAAGACTCGGGGGAATGATCAATACAATAAAACAAGGAGGAGCCAAAGCTCATACAACAGCCGGTAGTGCAACAATGTTATATCACCCTTTCGTCATTTTTTTAATTTTCTAAGGGTCCTTGAACTATGAAGCTCATTGTGCAGTTAATATGAAACTGAATTTAATTTGCTGTCTTACACCTCATACTAATTTATCCTGAACAAACAAATGACATATGTAGAGCAGGTTGTCCACGAACCAGAGGGTTAGCGGTTTGATCCCCAGAATTTGCCACAGTGCGCGGCCCTGCTGTGTGTGTGCGCTTGTGTGAGCGAAGGGGTAGATGTGTCTGTGACTGTAAAGCGCTTTGAGTACCAACAGGTAGAAAAACATATATTAAAACAAACATTTCCTTACCACTGGCCATTTACTTTTGTATGTCAAGGTAAAACAGCCTAGGTTTATGCTGTTCACAGGGTTTGATTAACTTCTGATTTGAAATTAACTCCCACGTTTGAACATTTGACTTAGTTTCATTGACTTTCGTGATAAAACTCCAAATTCTCAGAAGCTGGTTCGACGCATAAAGCAGAAAAAAAAACTTTGCAAAGAAGAAAGCTCTAGAAGAATCACAGCTAAACCTCGAGCTCGATTAACTGCAGTGTATTAGTATTCCTGCCTTACTGTTCCATTAATGTTTCCATAAAAATGCAAATCAAAAACATAGTTAAATTAGATTTTAATAGCAGAATATATAGTAATTGAAAAATAATAGAACATTTTTTCAGAATATTTTAGAAAGTAAAATCTTAGCTGGACTCATTAACAGGGCTCGTGCCTTGTAAAATGAAAATGAGGAATTTCACACATCTTAGTCAGCGTAGGATTCTACTTTGATATGCTAATATCTGCTAATGATTCCCAGATGAGTTTCAGCTATTAGCGCAGTTTGAGTGATTTCCAATTAGCAGGGGCCGATAACATCCTTTGCGCGACTGTGATTGCGAAGCAAACCGCTCCGCCGGCACCTTGTGCAAAAACAACATATCACGCACCCCTAGGATGCTGAGGAAGAGGGAATTCTCCGCTCCTTAAGGACTGCCATGTAGTCCCTATGCATTTATGAATTTGTCAAGTGAACTGAAGAGAATAAAATGGAATAGGTGAAATTTTTATACCTTATAGGATCATGAAGCTATTTGACGTGTTATTATTTTTTGAGACAAGCCTTGTGTCATTCTTTGTGTATTTATCACCTAGATTTTTATACTCATACGAGCTTACCCCAAAGTAGCTATTGGTTCCAGAGTCCCACAGCACCACCAGGTCAGCATTGGTCAGCTCGCCCTGGTCGGACATCCCCAGGACCACGCCATGTCTGAGCTCTGCGACCCTCAGCTCCATGTAAATCTCCTGATTGGCGTAGCTGACGTTCCAAGCCAGCTGGAGCTCCCCGCGTGGGTCGAGGGGCATGCGGAAAGGCATGGGGAGAGGCGGGAGAGTCCTGGAGGGTTTTGTTTTAAAGGTGGACATGTCAATGGCGCTGGCGGGCGCCTGGTAAGAAGCCACTAAGATGACCATTAGAGCCGCCAGGGCGGTGAAGTACATTATGGTGACGTCCTGAAGGCGAAGGTTTTTGTTGAAGATCCTCATAGCCCCAAAGGTGGTGTCCTTCCCACCTTTCTTTCTGTCTTCTGTTGTCTGTTGATTGTCAGTTCAGCCCAAAAAGTTGTGGATAAACTTTGTCTGTGGCGTAAAAATGAAGTATTTTGCTTGTCTGCTTTGCTGTATTGCCACAGTAGACTCCCTTTCAGTGATCAGACAGGGGTTGTTTATGCTTGTCTTCCTCTGTTTTCTATCCTCTCAGGCTTTCATTCTCTAAAAAGTTTTTCTTTTGAATATCACCAATTTTTCCAGTCTTTAGATTTAGCTTTCTCCAAGCCCTCGTGGGTATTGTCTCCTTCCTCTGAGCGGCCGCTCCGTCTCTCTACATCTCAGTCACCCCTCTGGTTTTAAAGACTCCTCCCTTATGAGTTGTCTGTTTTTATCCACCCTAATGGTATTACATTTGTTGAGGAAAATTGGATTGTATTCTTTAAGCCCTGGGGTCAACCATGATTCTGCACATCTGCCACTCCCTAATTGATCTAAATTCAACCATGGACATTATCAATGACAATCAGCTTCAATTAACTGAGTTTTATTGCTCGCTCCATCTCTGTCTTTCCTGCTTCGGTGACCGTGTGTCCTATTGAACATTAAAAAAGTATTCCACCCATTAAGCCTCCTCTACCTGGCTTTTTGGGTGTCTGATTCAAAGAGGATTTAGGGGGCAGGGAGCACTTGTGGAGGTGGAAACAAGGCATTAATGCATTAGGCTCTCTCCTCAAGCCATTGCCTGCTGAAGGCTGCTGAAGACCTAATCAAACTGTCAATTATGGGTTTCAAAAGCAAAACGGGGGGTGGTTTAAAAGGTTACTAAAGTGTGTGTGTGTGCTTTGGAAAACAGAGACAAGTGGATCTGGCAGAATAAAACACAGCCTGTCCTCACCTTTTATAAACATTTGAGAATACGAGCGTGCAAACGTGTTGAGAATAGAGAATGGTTGACAAGCAGCACGGCTGTGTGCCGAGCCAGCTGGAAGTCACATTTTTGCCAAGATTTAAAGGAACTAGAGGAGTTAGTGAATAGCCTGCTAGCTTATAATTTATCTAATAACAAATCGCCCCTTCAGCCCTAGTCAGCTTCTAGAGCACTTCACTGAAGAAAAGGAGTTGCATTAGTTCATTCATTTGCCACAGGCAGAAAATTCATCATATACAGTAAATACTGGTACGGTTTAAGAGAAGTGGTTCAACAGTGAGTCATGGGAGCAGTCAGCTGGTTCCTGTCTATTGTGATGGAGCGCACAATGGAGCAACAGCTCTGAAACGTTTGGATGTTTAAATTTCAAGTTGCCCTGAATTCCAGAGGGAAGTCAAATCGGTTGTAGTGTAAAATCCTGTTTGTGCTGGATTGAGTTCTGCACACCATCTCAAACCACTGTATTTTCTTGTTGATAATGGCACATAAACTAAAATGTTTGGATCAGGGCAGACAGCAGCGGGCAGAACAAAAGGGCTGGTATTGTGTTGGTTAATGCAATAAGCCTCGTCCCTGAGGCAAAAACAGAGATCTTTGTGTCCTTCTAATGTCTCTGGCCTTCATGTGAGGCTCGGTAATCCCCTCTCTCTTCCTCTACATGTCTTTGTGTCTGTAGAATGATTGTTTTTATCACCTACACCATCATCCTTCGGCTTCTTCGCCAGTCCACCGCTGCTGATCTCCCTCTTTCGCTCATTTCCTGCCTCCTCATATCTCTTACATACGCCCCTTATCTTTGTGATATTGATGTGTCGGCAAACCGAGATGAGACGCCATGAAGTCAGCTGCGATCTGGAGGGAAAGGAAAAGAGGAGAGGCGGGGGCCAATGGGGAGGGGGTGGAGCGATTTTGGTTCTTTGTGTAATTATGTCTGTGAATTTGTGCAACAAGCCTGTGGTTTTATGTGACATTAATTAACAATCCAGATATCACTGACACCGCTTACCCACCATGCATTGCCATCGGTTTGGGATGAAAATGGGCGCTGACTCACAAAAATGCAACAAATGGTCCACGTCTCATGAGCAAAGCGTTACATTAGGTGAACAGTATTATTGTGCTTTGCTATGCTGTGGTTGGCTTGCATTATATTTCACAAAGAGCATTTTATTGACCTCTATTCTCTATGTTTCTCTCTTATTCGTCCTGTGGAAAATGGGACTCAATAATCAGTATGATGCTGCGTCACCCAGAAAAACATATTAACATTGTCAGTAATGAGCCTGACATGCCTTAAAAACAAACCAGCTTCACAAAAACAATGGCTAGATCAGGCTCCTGTTGAGCACCAGCCCGCTCTATACTCCGCATGTACCTGTCAGCTCCAAGCTCCAGTTAATTAAAAAGCCTAATTTATTCTCCCAGACATACAGAGGCCGACCGATATCTCCATATAAACTTTTACAGTTCTATTTCTGTATGCGTTTGTAGGTTCAGTTCAGTTCTTGACTTGTGTTTTTTTCCTGTTTTTATTTTGGAATCTGTTGCTTTTGTCTTTTCTAGGCTATTTTCCCCTGTTGTCATTGTGTCTTTTTAAACCATGCGCCTCAGTCCATGTGCTCCTACCTCATTAGTCTCACCCGCCCCTTGGTACATCGTTTTTTAATGCACATTTCAAAAGGCACATTCAAAGCTGGAGAAAACACTTCTTAAAAGCAAAATTCACCAAAGTGCAATGGCGACCATCTTAGCTCATAAATCATCAAATGCTACAATATACATGAGCCGCTATATGAGCTGCTGCTAAATTTAAACAGACAAAAACAGTCCGCAGCAGATATTATGAGAATACTATATCATTCATCTAGTGAATGGGTTACATGAAACAAACTTAAATATTTCTGTTGTTTTCCACCTTTTGAGTTTGACTCTTTTAAATATATTTCTGCTGCGGGTTTATGTCACTTGACTGGAGAATAAGCTTGTGGATAGAAAACTGAATTCATTCATTCATCTCCTGTAACCGCTTGGTCCTGTTAAGGGTCGCGGGGCTCTGCTGTAGTCTATCCCAGCTGTGTCTGAGGTGGGGTACACCCTGGACAGGTCGCCAGTCCATCGCAGGCCTAACACAGAGAGACAGACAACCTTTCACACTCACACCTACGGTCAATTTAGAATCACCAGTGAACCTAACCAGCATGTCTTTGGATGGTGGGAGGAAGGCAGAGTACCAGGAGAGACCCAGGGAGAACATGCAAACTCCACACAGGATTCGAACCCGGGGCCGTCTTGTTGTGAGGTGATATTTACATCCCAGTGTGGCACAAATTATTCAGATTAATTCATTTGTGTTGCACTGGGACGCATACCTGGCTATTATCAATACAGGGTCTTATACTCCTTAAACCATGTAAAGTAATGTAACATTTTCTGCAGAACAACAAGCGAAAAATGTCAGATAGTGACACGGTTGTATAACTGACTCAGTGGTTCACGTAATGTATATTTTTAAAGTTTGCTGACATTAGTTTTGATGAGCCACTATTAAAGGTAAAACCTCATCAACAATTACCCCAGGATGTACTGAAGTGAGCAAGAATTCATTACTCATTATTAATGCAAATTTCCAGTTACTCCAGGAGGATCATGTTATTTCTGCTTGAAAATTATAGTTTAACATTAAGTGCAAATTCAAATATTCATGTAGTGGCCTTGTGATGTCCAAGGCCTCAAAGTATCTGGAGCTCTGCTTTTTCCCAGACTGTTTGGCAGTTTTGACAGATGATTGTGCCGAAACTGATGTCCACATTGTGTGGACATCTATTTAGTGACAAAACAACAAAAACTCCTCCTGTGGACGCTAACTTTATTTTTAGTGAATGAGAAATAAAAGCTGCCAGTTTGAGAGATGCAGTCCGGCCGCTCTGACACACATTACCGTGCCTCCATGTGCGCACTCACACCTACACACAAAGAAAGGGAGAGTAATGTATCACTGCAGGATTCACCTTGACATGACCAATCCCACCATCTCATTCACTGCTAATATAAATATTTGAACGCTGCAGGCTCTCAGAGTGCACTAATCTCCACTTCTGGGAGTTTGAATAATGAATGCAATAAAAACTCCCTTAACACTGCCTCAAACCAAAGTCCTCTGCCCCTGGTGTGATCTGAATGGGAGGAGAGATCAGTTGGAGGGGTGGACTGGCTAATAAAAGAATCCGCAAAAGAGAGAGAGGGATTTAAAACATCGAGAAAGGGTTTAGATTTGGAGGATGATGCAGTGACGCAAAGAGATCATAAGTGTCATGAGCGGGAAGCAGTCTTTTCACATACATGGACAGACTCTTGGGACATCTCGTAGTCTGGGCGCAGGGTGACGGAGACTGAGGGAGAGGACATGGGATAGAGGATGGTACACAGAGAAAAATGATCCTTCCAGGGACAGTTGTGTCTGTTGTCCTAATGGAGTTTAATGAATGTTTTGTTCCAGACAGAGGGGCAGTTTGTTTTTCCACCTTGGCTGAACCTTGGGCAGAGGACAGGTGTAATTTTTAATTATCTTTATACAGTTGGCAGTCGCATATGGCTTGAAAGATTAACAGCGAGGACCGCGAGTGGGATGGAAGCTTAATGAATCTTTTTCTAAATCCCGCAGCAGAATCTGGTTTTCAGTCCATTAGCGGGGCTGAAGGTTGACTCTCAGCTTTAGGCTGCAGCAGGCTGTGTGACGGCTGCAGAGTTTGTCTAAGGAAACACACACTGGCTTCACACATGGCACATTTCATATGCATGGCAGTTGTGTGAGTGAATGAATGCGTAGAGCTCCCCAGAACTCACTTCAACTTTTAGGTCGAAAGGGACTAGCATCTTGGTCCCCTTTTTATTTATTTATTTTTGACTTCATTGCATTGTCAATTGTGCATTCCCACAGCCAATCTAAGCCCGTGACTAAAGCGCCATCTCCCAGGCTCCACACTCCAGGCTGCATTCACTGTCCGAGTCTGCAGGCACTGAGAGCCACCTCTGGATTTCAAGCGCATTTTTCCTCGTCTGCGCGCAGAGCCGGTTGACGTCGCTCTGCAAGAGTCGGGAGATATTCGGAAATCCAGCAACTGTGCATCTAATAGAGTGTTTTATTTGTGACTGCGCGCCTCCAGAGCCTCCGTCGCCCTCCACGACTCCTCAGCTTGCATCGAAACATCGACAAGCAACGATGCTCACATGCACCAAGGGGAGCGCATTGGAGACGGAGGATTAATAGATTGATAGAATAGAAAGGAAGAAGAGGAGGGGGAGGAGGAGGAGGGGGGAAAAGCTCGACTGGCCGCTGAAGCACTGACTGACAACAGATATCTGACCTCGACCTCCCCGGACGGTAGGAAACTGGTTGTTGAAATGGAGACGGCGAGTTTTTCTATCAACCCATCTCCTCCACGCACACACACACGCCGCCGAGGCTGATGGTGATGATGATGATGATGTTTGCGTAGGAGTGTTTTATTTTGCGGACAGCGTCGGGTAACCAGTCTGTGCGGTTCAAACAACTCCAGACGAGCGGTGGATGGAACTGAGCGTTTCTCCAAACGCATCGGGAAAATATATATATATTTTTTCATCATAACAGGAGCGAGATTTCCTTTTTTTTTCTAACCTCGGAGTGTTTCTTTCTGCAAGAGTGGAATTTGACAGAAAATGTTTTACACGAGAATGACAAGAGTTTGTGTGGAGAGCAAGTCCTCAGACAAAGAATATTAAGATTTTGCATATTTTTTAACAAACAACTGAAGAGGATCGGGACGAACTGGGTTTAGTTTTTCTGACTAGAATCATTCTCTACTTTGATAAAATGCTCTTCAGCTTTTAGCTCACACTTTATTCCGAGCTTGGGTCTTTTATTTTTTTATTTTTTGCCCCTCACTGGTCTAATTATTTGGCGACCAAAGTCTACCTAAACTACAACCAGCCGAGGTCCCGACCTGAGCTCCGAGGAGCCACCACTACCCTAGATGTGACCCGACGAATTCCTCTTATCTCTGAAGGTAACACTTCACCACTTTAAACAAATATCCTCTTTTATCATATTGTTTCCTCATTTGTTTTTATATATATCTCCATATGAAGTCATGCACCCAAGTCTTTGATTCATTGTTGAGTCAAGCTGTAGGTACATTTCAGCACCACGGACAGAGCCACACACTTAATCATATGGCAGCATGAGAGCCTCTCCTCTCCCCATTTCACCCACAGCATAAATAGTTAATTATATACCCAGCATTCAGTCAAGTGTGTGTGTCTCCAGAAGCTTCAATCAAACCATGATCAAGAAGTTGTTGATGCACGGGGTGAATTAGCAGAAAGATGCATGAGAAGGAGAGGGTAGAGGCGAGGGAGAGGTTCAGTGCTGTGCTGGAGACACTTGCTGGCTTGCCGGCTTTGCCACACGCTGACAAAACAGCATGGCTCGTGAGCCACAGCTACTGTCACCAACTGTTAGCCACGGTCACGTCCAAATTGTTCGCCGCAGATATTTTTAGGCGAGGGTGGAAATGCATCTCAAGCAGCATTAAGGCCGCGCGGTGCGAAAACATGCCACTAAATGCAGTCAGGACGACAACATGTTTATGGGGAGCGGAGCACAGGGGGGCAAACTACCACCTACTGGGTGCACTGGGAACGCTGTGGTGGAGAGAGTGAGCCGTCATGATTGCAGCTTACACAACGTTCAGATTTAATTAGAGAAAATATTTGAACATTGGCACAGGCTGGACTGAAACTACTTCAATTAGAAGAAGAAGTCTGGTGTTTTGGTGGATGGTTTGAACTTTGAAGTTTTGGGGAAACCTGGTGGAGCTTTTGCTACAAATATGACATTTTCAGCTGAAAACCAGGAAGTAAATATTAGAGCATCACTACCTGTTGTTAGTGTATCAAAACTTTCGTTGGTTGTTTGCTTCAACTACTCACAGAAGATGCAAATGTGATGCTTTACTCTCACAGACCCTTGTATACCGTATCTCATCATATCTGATCATATCGGGGAAATTGTAAGATAACATTTCAACTAGTAGAGTCTTGTTTCTGAAGGCCTACTACAATGAAACACAAGGAGGGGCTTGTGTTCCCATGGCGACTTCCTCAATGACCCTCAGACCAACCTTGGCCCCCTGGGAGATCAGTCATACTCTTGCATGCACACACAAGTCCCTCTCAAAGCATGACTGTGAGAGTCTGTGCTGCTGCTGCTGCTGCTGTCTCTCAGTCTTTACAGCAGGAGGGAGAAGAGGAGGAGAGAGAAGGAGTTGAAGGACAAGCAGATGTGTAGGATGGAAAAGCACATTTCAAAGACAGATGACTGATGAAAAAAAAATGAAGAAAGGTGTAAAGAAAGGAACGCATACAAAACAGAGAGAGAGGGGGGAAGGAGAGAAGGAGGTGGTGGAGGAGGGAAGGTTTGAATAGTGTAGTCAAGAGTGAATGCAATTACCGAGGCAGCACATTCACCTCTTTCTTTTTTCTTTTCTTTTTTTTGCAGGCATTTAAAGTGTACTCACATATCAGCTTAATTACCTTTAAAATGCACTGCTGGGAGGACAAATCATTATGGATCTGCTTTGGTCGAGATAAAGAGGAGAGAGGGGAAGTGGAGGGGATGGATTGGAACTGGGGGAAGGGAACATGGCCGCTCACTGATCATGTTAAACAGTCACCACCCGTTCCTCCCTTCCTCCACCCGCCTCTCCTCTCCTCCCCTGCCGCCTCCCTCCCTCCCTCTCTCTCCGGCACCGTGCTCTGCTCTCCCCTCTCAGCTACACCCTGACATGCTCACTCATCACGCTGGCGCGCGGATGTGATCCCGCTCAGGCCCCGGTGTGGCCGGCGCACGCATCCAGGCATGAGCACACACGTGTACACAAGCCATTGGTCAGCCGGCCTCATCCCAGTGAGTGATTGTAAAAATCTCCAGCTCATTCGGAAGAGTAGGAGGGAGGAGAGGGAAGAGGGTGTGGAGGAACTGAAGTAAACCTCCAGATCTGGCCTTCCTTCTGCCTCATCCATGGTTCTTTAATATCGTCTATGAATTTCCATTGAATGATAAAAAGAGGCCTTCATTTGTGCAATTTAAGTATAATACTTATCTCCCCTGGATGGGTTTCCTTATGAAATAATTGTTGGTGTCATAATTTTACTTAACAACTTAATCGCTGAGGTCTGGGGAAAAGGTGGTATCACCTAATTCACTTCACTGACCTGACGCGCCAGATGGTTTGCCACACTGAACCATCTGGGATGTCGTCCTTGGAAACTGTTTGGAAAAGGTCACGCTTTCCGAAAAAAATTCTCGGCAGGTGGTTGGAAAAGCCATCTCTCTGTCACTTCACAACTTTAGCTGATCAGATGAGCGCTGATGAGGAAACCCAACAAGTCGCTGTGTGAAGAGATTTAAAAGCTAGCAACCGGTCGTTGTAGTTAGCAATGTAGTCAGCAAGGCGTCGGGCGATTCTTGTTGTGTTTGTGAAGACAGTTTCAGCATAAAAGTCAAATGTGGCTCCTGAGCAAAGGCTCACTTCTCGCTGTTGTCCCCATTAATTGTTCTCACACCTAAAATATGCCCTTTCGTAATTGCCAGTAGTTCCTCGCAGGAGGCCGATTGGCTTAATCATCAAATACATTGTTGGCGCAATGAATTCCCATGCGACCTTAGAAAAATCCAGTCCCCTCACAAAGTAATCATTTCAAATTAGGCTAATTAGTTTGATGTGAATGTGCCAAATAAAACATCTGAGAGAGATGTTAATTCAGCACTGTTTTCATTTGGGAGGCTGTGGTTTGCAGCACTATTGATTGTATTGTGTTGCGCTGACGCATGTTTCTATTATTTGTACAACCCCGTTTTAGTCAGTGGACCTTGCTTACTAACAAAAACACTGTTGTGTTGAGTTCAATCCAGTTTAACAGCGCCACGAACTACATCCTCCAAATGTTTCAACATCAACTGAACATTAAAACAGCTGTGAATGTGGATTTATACATTCTGTTATATCAGAATGCATTCGTTTTCACTGGTCTGCGTAATGAACTGGTGAGTGAGTGTTCACCAGAAAAGTCCATTACAATAATGCATCTCTTTCACAAACCATATGCTTTCAAATCCCAGTCAATTAGGTTAAGTAGGTAAGGTCAGCGTTGATCCCATAGGTAGCTCTGCGTAATCGTTTAAGACTGACTATTGTTTGAATTTATGGAAAAAATTAAAAAGGTAAAACTGCAGGTTTCTATGTTACTTAACCAGCTGCCCTAGTGCTGTGGTGTTCTCACAGTTCAGCACTGGATTTGATGTGTGAAATATTGTAAGATTTAGTAGGAATGACAGCTAGAACTACAGAAATTCATGTTGTAAAAGTGTAGAATACTTCCTCGGTCCTTGTACAACAACTGTCCCGTCTGTCTACATGGCCTGCAGCAGGGTGCATATGTTACACACTCAACATGAGGGCAGGCGGCGCACTGCTCTGACTGAGTTAACAAGTTGCAATATGTCCATAATCTACAGTATATTTGAAGGAAGCCTAAGGACATTCTCATTACAGACATCATGGTCCAAAGCGTTTTCTCAAAGACTTCATGCTCATCACTGGAGGATGTAGGCCCGGCTGTGTGATGTTAAATCCGAGACTGTAAAGTTGCAAATGTCAGCAAGGCTCCTTTTGGAAAGTGATGAAGTGAAAAGAATTAAAGAACAAGCTAGTTCAGCAAGGTCGTGACTTACTCTTCCCTCCATCACAGCCGCTCACAACAAAAGTGCACATTAGAGGAGAGCTTCTAATTTAGAAAATTTCCAAATGAGTTGTAACTCATCACTGGTTTCCGTATTTCAGCCGGATGTGCTGCATTTTAACAGCTTAGCGATTAGCATGAAGCAAGCGAAATGGAAAGGAGGACTGGGGTAAAGTTGGTTCGAGCACAATCAGGCTACAACTTTTAAGCGTAAACCACCCACTCAGCAACACACAAAAGGCAATGGTAAAATGTCAGTCTGTAATAGCCCGGTCGCCATAGTAACCGAGGACCTGTTCACTGCCTCTTGAGCGCTGACCATTAGCACTAACAACCAAGCAATCACTAGACTTGAGCTTTTAACACATTTCTTTTAACCAGCGTTGCATCTGTCTCCAATGTCTCGTCCTCTTAAAGGTGCCCTCCGTTACACTTTCTTCTTTCTCTTTGTTTTCCATTTCCAATCTTTCTTTCTCTCTCGCTTTCTATCTCTTTTTTTTGCCTTCTCCTGACCTCTGCTCTGCCCAGTTTTCCGCAATTCTACTTCCACTAATTCCTTTCCTCCTTCAAGCTGTCTCCTTTTCTTGGGGCCTTTGTCTACCAAGTTTACAATCTGTTTCTTCTTCAGTCATACAACGTGCCTCCTAAGACCCCTGTAGATCTTAGGAGACACTAATCTGTGAAGTATATACAGGTAAAGGCATAATGATCGAGCACAGTACTAGGAATTGTTTGCATTTGATGCTTTAGTATCTCTGTATGTAAGTTGCACTCCCCTTCCCCGTGTGTTGGATTAATGCCGAAGCTGAGAATAAACTTGTGCATAGCTCCATTCTGATTTTACACGATAAATCCTTTTCAGCTTATATTTTTATCAAAATGTCACAGATGCAAAGCCGTAAAGCTTAACTGTGACATACATGAAAGAAGATGTTCACTGGGCCAAATCTGACAACTCAAGTGAACTCCCGTAACTTGATCTACACACCGTGCTAACGGTGTCATTGCTATTGTTTTTAAATGATGCATATAAGTCAGACCGCGGGATCCGTGCAGGTGCAGCGTCGGAAGCTCGGCTCTGCGCTGTTGGAGCAGGTTTTTTTTTTCTCCACCCTCGTCATGGATAGTTTGGTATTTTTGTGACTCACAGTGTGCCACAGCTGGAGGACGGGTTAGAAAAAGGTGTGCCATTGGCATGCCAGCAGTGTTGTACAACAGTTTCTGTGTCAAGGATCACTGCTTTATGAGCCTTTAGCAACACGCCTGCTGGGACCAGGTCACCTGCACTGTCAGCATCCACTGGACTTCATGCCCTTCGTTTGATTTCATTAAAATAATTCTCCGTGTCTAAAGATTCGTGGGTAAATGGAGCAAGTCGGGGATAAAACCAGGAAGAGAAATCTGAAATCCCCTAAACATCTCTGTTCATATTCAGGAAGGAGAAGAAAAGGTTTAGAAGAGATTTCTAGGAATGGAAAGCGTTCAAATCCTGACTGATGATATTTTGTGAACATGCACGTTTCTGTCTTCATCTGACAGTTGTTATTTCCCACAGAGCATTTTTTTCTGTGTGATGATTTCATCTGCTCTTCAGATATGTAGTAAATACTGACTCTCCTGAGACTATTTTGAGTTGTGTAACTTCTTCTAAATACCATGTCTGCTTGACAGACTCTGAATATGCAAAGTGCCGCTCTGCGGGATCTATCCATCTCTGTGTTGGAGGCGCCGTATTTGCCTGTGAGTGGCACTGCTGTTCAAAGCGATGTTTAAAACAGACTCCTGCCCACGCTCCTGAAGGCGGCCTGAATGCATCAGCTGAACAGACATGGCAGAGCTGAGAGGGGAGAGGCAGAGACGGTGAAGCAAATGGAAGGAGAGGCCGAACTGACAGAGGAAGGGCACGAGGGGAAGAGACGGAAAGAGAGCAGGTGGAGGAAGATAGTGAGCAAAAGCAAGAGAAAAATGACAACAAGTAAATGACACGACTGGCAGAGTGCCAAGGAAAATGGATGGCGATGTAAAAAGATGAAAGAGAAGAGCAGAGCTGCACAGATGCCCAGCTGTTCCTGTGAAGAAGCAGACTAAGACAAAGAATATGCTAACACAGGCAGGTTTATGACAGTTTAGCCTATATTTAACCCCCCGTTCATATCATGAATACACAGTTTCATTAAACAAACACAGAACTGCTGGCAAGGGACTACTGTGCTCTCTTCTCTTCTCTTCTCTTCTCTTCTCTTCTCTTCTCTTCTCTTCTCTTCTCTTCTCTTCTCTTCTCTTCTCTTTCCGTTTCCGTTTCCGGTGTGTTAGAGCGAGAGTGAGATTGTAGATGGCGGACGTGAGAATTGGCGCGGAGATTTGAATTGTTTGAGGACGCAAGTCTTAGTATTTTCTTGCTTTTCCAGTCTGTGTGGCTACATGGTCAGGTAAGCTTCTATAGTTATTTGTTTTTGTAATCGGTTGGTTGGTAGTACTTTGGTTTTTGTTGGGTGATTTTCGGGAGGATGGCGTCCCCCGAGACGCCACCTCCATCGCTCCGGGAAGGGATAAGGATAGTTCCCCCGGATAACAGCGTCAGCGTGGAGGAAGTTTTGATTGCGGTAAGCGAACAGGTAGGACATGATAAGTTGTCGTTTGCCTCCCGCATGAATAAAGCTGTGGTGGTGTTTTTAAAAGAAGAGCGCTTTGTTCACAGCCTTATTGAGAGTGGGGTGTATATTCGAGATTTGTTTGTACAGGTGTCTCCACTGTCGGTGCCATCCACGCGGATCACCGTATCCGGTGTTCCACCGTTTATTTCCAATGAACAGCTGGAAAATGAACTTCGCAGATTTGGCAAATTTGCAAGCGCATTTAAAACGGTTAGTTTGGGATGTAAAGATCCTAAACTAAAGCATGTACTGTCTTTGAGGAGACAGGTGTTTATGTTCCTGGAGTCGCCTACACAGACACTGGAGGTGTCATTTAGAGTTAAATACGGTGATGGCTCATATATGGTGTATGCTAGTTCAGGACAGATTAAATGCTTTGAGTGTGGTGATGTTGGACATAAACGTTTAGCGTGTCCACATAAACGGAGGGATGTAGCGGCGGCTGCCGCTACGGATGATGTTGCATCTGACGGCGAGAATAACGCCGGGCTTACGGCCCGTTCTGCGGCTGATCCAACGATCGGGACCGATAACGGAGCCATCGCCGGGGCTGCGGCAGATGTAGTAATTGTAGCCAATGTGGAATGTGCGACAGGATCAAACATCGATGATAACTGTGCAGGTAGGCTGGAGCAGATTCAGCCGCATGAGAACCCAGTTTCAGCCGCTGAAGTTCCGAGTACTGAAATTATGTCGTCTGCACAGCAAGATGAGGTAGCCTCAACAAGTGCTACGGACCTTAAGCTTGTAAATGACGAGGGGCAGAGTGTGGAGGCTATCCTCAGTAGTCAGCTATCTGTAGGAAATGACATAGACTATGACTCTGGTGGCTCAGATACTGTATCTGTCTGTGAGTCTGTCTGTAAAAGCACTGATTTATATTCATTGGAAGAAATTACTGGGTTTCTGGATGAGACCTTCAAAAGGTCTGTTAAGGTCATCGACTACTTCCCCGACACAGACAAGTTTATCAAATCTGTTGGTATACTGATGAAAATGGTTGGTCTCGATCTCCTCGATGACAAGAAAAGATTTAGACTTAAAAAGCATGTCTCAAGTCTTAGAAAAGCAAAAAGGACCAAAACTTTAAGAAAGGCAAAGCAGCTGAAATAATAACATGACCATGTACCACACCACTTTCTCTCTTCTTTACTGTTCGCTGCTTGCTTTCTCTTGTCTTTTCCTCTTTCCTAGCATTCTTATGCATAATTTACAAATAGGATCCTTAAACATCAATGGTGGGAGGGACAGGATTAAAAGAGGATTGATCAAGGAAACTGTCACCCAAAAAAAGATAGATGTGATGTTTTTGCAGGAGACACACACAACTTCAGCAGATGAGGTGGACTGGAGACTATGGTGGGAGGGCTGTTGTGTCCTTAGTCACGGCACAAATGCTAGTGCAGGAGTGGCTATTTTGTTTGGAACAGCTTCAAATGCAACAATCCTGTCGGTATCTGAGGTAGTCAAAGGGAGACTAGTAATTGTTAAGGCAGAAATTGAGGGCTCTGTTTTTTACTTTGTTAACGTATATGCCCCAAATCAAGGACCCCAAAGAGTGGTTGTTTTCAATAAGTTACAAAATGAACTTAGGAATTGTCATCAGGAGCAACTTATTATTGGTGGGGATTTTAACTGTACGTTAGATTTCACCATGGACAGAACAACTGAAGAGCCCCATCCACAGTCTTCTCAAAGTTTAAGTCATATGATCACATACCTTGACCTCATAGATTCATGGAGAACTAAACATCCACGAACTAGGCAGTATACATGGGTGCGGGTAAATAACAGTTGGGTGAGTGCAGCTAGATTAGATAGAATATACATCTCACAAAATCTCAGTTCAAGGTTAGCTTCTAGTATCATTACTCCGGTTGGTTTTACCGACCATCACCTTATTACCATAGGTATAATCATTTCAGTAGGGGAAAAGGTAAAGTCCTATTGGCACTTTAATAATAAACTACTTCAAGATAATAGATTTTGTCAAAGTTTTAAGATTCTTTGGGGCCAGTGGAGGGAAAAACAAAATCATTTCAGTTCCTTGATCCAGTGGTGGGAGGTAGGAAAGGCACAAATTCGTGTTTTTTGCCAACAATATACCTCAAGCTCAACTGCTAAGGTCAGGGCTGCAGTTGAAGAACTTGAGGAGAATATCAAGACCATAGAAGGGGATTTGCAGAGAGATTCCAATCCTACTGTGGGGCGTTTGCTGCAGGAAAAGAAGTTGGAATTGGGCACGTTCCTGCAGGAGAGAGTGAAGGGAGCTCTCATCAGGTCTCGTTTCCTTCAGCTGCAGGACATGGATGCTCCAACCTCGTTTTTCTTCAATCTGGAGAGATCAGTAGCGCAGAGGAGGCAGATGACCTGTCTAAAGCTTCCAGAAGGCAGAGTAACCACTGACCAGAGAGAAATGAGGAGTTATGCTGTGGATTTTTATGCGACTCTTTTTGGGATGCAAGAATGTTGCGTGAAGAGCCGTGAGGAACTTTTTGAAGGTCTTCCTCAACTTAGCTCAGGGGAGCGAGCTTCTTTAGACTGCGATTTAACTCTAGAGGAATTATCAGTCGCTGTAAAGCAGATGGCATCGGGGCGAGCACCAGGAATTGACGGTCTGTCTGCAGATTTCTACAAACATTTCTGGAATATCTTAGGACATGATTTACATCAAGTTTTGCTGGAATGCTTTAGAATAGGAACTCTACCTGTTTCATGCCAGCGGGCTGTTCTCGCCCTCTTGCCCAAAAAAGGAGACCTGGCTTTACTGAAAAACTGGAGGCCAGTGGCTCTTTTATGTACTGACTACAAGATTCTTTCTAGAGCCTTATCCAACCGACTGAAAGACTTTATTGGAGTCGTGGTGAACGCAGACCAGACATATTGTGTACCGGAAAGGACAATAATGGACAATATTTTTTTGATTCGTGATGTATTTGATGTTTGTAAATATCATGACGTTAATTTTGTCATCGTTTCACTGGATCAAGAAAAAGCATTTGACAGGGTCGATCACTCTTACTTGTTTTCTACACTAAGGGCATTTGGATTTGGTGATGGTTTTTTGGCTTGGATTGGATTATTGTACCGTGGTGCTGAGTGCATGCTTAAGATGGGTGGTGGGCTGAGTCGACCAATTCCTGTGCAACGAGGAATAAGACAAGGCTGTCCTATTTCAGGGCAACTCTATAGTTTAGCCATCGAGCCTTTGCTGTGTAGATTGAGAAGTCGTCTTAGTGGTCTCTCACTGCCAGGGTCCTCCAGTCTTTGGAGTTCACTAGTTGTATCTGCTTATGCAGACGACGTTAACATCTTTATAACTAACCAAAGGGATATTCTTTGTCTACAGGAGACTCTAGCTCTTTATGAAAAAGCCTCTTCTGCACGGGTGAACTGGGAAAAATCTGAGGCCTTATTAGTGGGATCATGGCAAGATCAAAGAGTGCCTGATTTGCCAGGAGGACTTGAATGGGGAAGGATGGGTTTGAAGGTGTTGGGAGTTTTCCTGGGTTCAGAGGACTTTCAGAAAAAGAATTGGGAGGGAGTTAAGGAGAAGGTGTGTGCTCGGTTGTCTAAATGGAAATGGTTGCTACCCCAGCTGTCATATAGGGGAAGAGTTCTTGTTGTCAATAACTTGGTTGCCTCGGCTCTGTGGCACAGACTGATTGCACTCACACCACCGAGAGGCCTGATGGAAGAAGTCCAGAAGACTGTTTTGGACTTTTTTTGGTCCGGCCACCACTGGATTCGAGCAGCAGCCTTGTACCTGCCGGTGGCAGAGGGAGGTCAGGGCCTGATTGACATTCAGTCAAAAATAGCTTCCTTCAGGTTGCAGACTGCGAGAAAACTGCTCTATGGCTGCGGAGCATCCTGGATGAACACGGCTCAGTTGCTGCTAAGGAAAGCTGGTCGCATGGGCTATGACAAACAACTTTTTCTTTTAAAAACTGAAGAAGTGAATTTGACTGAACTGACTCCATTTTACAGTTCTGTCCTGCAGGCGTGGCAGGTTTTTAAGACAACCCGTGAGAATAATGACACTCCAGGCATGTGGTTGTTTGAGGAACCTTTGTTTTTCAACAGCTTCATAAGGACCCAAACACTACAGTCCACTAGCCTGCGATCAAGCTTCAGAGAAGCTGGCTGTACCAAGGTGGGACACTTGTTGAAGATGACGGCAACATCGACGGACACGTTAAGAATCAGTGCTAACATAACATCTACCAGGCTAGTAGAAAAAGTGGTAAGGGAAGTTTGCGCTGCTCTACCACCAACCCTGAGGACATTTGCTGAAGATCATGCTGACCAGTGGGATGATGACTGCGAGTACAGTTTTCCACAGTTGTTTATCACTCCAGCGGTGGAAGAGTGGCAGGAACAAGCAGGTCATCTCTTGTCATTCACAACCCCACGACTTGATAAATTTCAAACGATAGGGAAAACAGCAGTCTATCAGACTTGTGTGAAAATTTTGAACTTGCGTTCTCTGACAGGGATAAAGGAGTCGAGGTGGTCTGAGTTTTTTGGCGCAGATGTTTCCCCGAAAGGCAGTTGGCGGTCTCTGTACAAGTCGCCCGTAGAAAAGCGAACAGCAGATCTCCAGTGGAGGGTTGTACATGGGGCAATAGCCACGAACAGATACAGAGCACACCTGGATCCTAATCAGGGGGTGGAATGTTTTTTTTGTTTACAGAATGAAACTTTGACACATTTATTTGTTCAATGTCCTCGGTTAACTTCACTTTTTGTATGGTTAGAACGTTTGTTTCAAGGTCTTGGTGAAGTTTTCTCCCATCACTTGTTTATTTTTGGCCCTAAATATTGTGCAAAAAAAAAGGGTGTCCATACACTCTTGAACTTTCTGTCCGCATCTGCTAAGTTGGCCATTTGGCTGACACGCCGAAATAAAGCACAGGGTACCGGCAATGTGGACCCGGTGCTAGTTTTGAAAGGCCTACTGAAAACTAGACTGAGAGTGGAACACTCATATTACACCATGATCGAGGATATAGAGGCCTTCAGGGATAAATGGTCGATTGGAGCTGTCTTGTGTTCGTTGGGAGAAAATGGAGACTTAGTTGTCAACCTCTGAAAAATGTTGTGATGGTTTGTGTTTTGTTTGTTTGTTTGTTTTTAAGAAAAAATAGTACTTTTTAGCAATGCTTAATTGTTTCTTGATGGTGTAATTTATGGTCCCCAGTAATGGGTGAATAAAAGGGATTCCAACCTCTCTTCTCTTCTCTTCTCTTCTCTTCTCTCAGATATGTGTGTCAATAGCAGCAGCTGGGGTTATGTAGTGGTGAGCTCCCAGATAACCGGGTTAGGATGCTATAATATGAGTTGACCTTCATTACACCGCCCATTGTTTCGCTACATCTACCGTGGCTTCTGGCCAGTGCGTATATGTGTGTCGGATACAGCGCGGCGCATTTTAATGCCTACATTAAGGTGAAATATAAGATGAAATATCCATTATCCAATATGAGGGCATTGTGATCAGGTTACATGTCCTTGACTTAAAAGGGGCTCATGACTCGGTCTGCAAAAATAACCTGCCTCTCTCTGAACCTTCTCCCCTCTCACTCACCTGAGCCACACGGACGCTGTCATTTAAAAGAAGGACTTTTGTTGAAAGTTGATTCCCGTCATCGCCAGAAACCCGACAACACACTTCAGCATAAAAGTGCCTGAAAATTATGTATATTTGCATAATAATACTTATTACACCCACGTTTTCGAGCTGAATACCTTGTCCTGATAGGACGTGGGAGTGCTCTTTCGCTTCGCTGCAAACTTTCGTATGACAAGTTGATAACCTGTCTTATACAGGGGGTGACCGTGCATGAAAACAGCAAACAAGATAGAAGATGAAAGCTAATATTACATGTGAGCTCTGAAGTGACATCAAGCAGCAAGTTACCTTTCTGACCGGCAGTAGTTGGTTTACATCACGTCTTGTACTGTACATTAGAGTATTTAATGTGCATTCAGGGGTTGTTAGAATAATCAGAAAAAGGAGTTCACCTGAGCACCACAGAAGTCAGAACAAAAACCTTGAAAGTCCGTAGAACAGATTTGGCTTTTACAAGCTGCATTTCCATCTTTCAGCCCCACTTGTTTTTCCTTCCTGCTCATGGTCGTCTCGGCAATATTACCACAGCTTGTTATTAACTTGTTGTTTAACAGCTTGAACCAAAAAAAATAATACGACGCAGTCTATTTGAGTCCTTATGCTGCTTTCACATTCTGGACCAAAAACCATTGCTTACCTTCAAAAACAAGACCATTTAAGAAATGTCTCGGGGCATTTTTTTCACCCATCAACCTACTAACTAAACTAACCACTTCCCAATGAGGAGCCGAAATTGTATGTGTCACGCTTGTGGGGAGAGAGCAAAGTAAGGGAAACGTCTAAAATTGAAATTCCCTTTGTCCGGTGTCAAGGAGCAAATGTAATTTAATGGCGTCTTATCTAATTAAGGGAGAGGGGAAGGAATTACATTTATTTGAGGGCAGAGTGTTACCCTGAACAGACCCCGTAGCCAGGGGGAGGGTTTATATGTGTCTGTGTGCGTATGTGTTCACAAGTAGTGAATGTCCTTTTGTGTGATGACACCTTTAAGTGTGTGTTTGTTTTTTTTTAAACAGGGTATTAACCTATCATAATGGCAGACTCGGTATCCTATTAGCTACTTTGCGCGGCTAACGATTTTCACACCAGGAGGTCCTGACGGAGATCAGAGAGTGTCACAGCAAACTGTCTCCTCTGTCGCTGCAATTTCTCAGGGCCAGATTTGACTGACAGTGAACTTACGAACCAGGGGTAAACCAGTGGCAGACACTTGACAGGTTTATTGGATAGATTTATCCAATTTATAGTAGAGGATAGAATTCATTAGATGCTTGTACGAATGTGCAAACAAAAGCGTGCGGAGAATACACGTTGCCGAAAGGTGAGGAAAACGTACAGCGACTTGGTGCTTTACTAATTGGTGTTATTCAGTGTGAAACAAACAATTCATGGAGGGTTTGCATGAATAGGCATTGACACGCTGATATTCTGCATAAACAGCATTTATTTGTGAAGGGCCTATAGACTGGAGAGGCTTTCGAGTTGGAGCTCAGCTCTTGTCTGTTGTATTTATGCAGCGCTAAGCACTAACTGCTTATGTTTTTATAACAAAGTTGTGTGTATGTGTGTGAGTGTGTGTTACAAGTTTTATTATATTTGTCGGCTTCAACTACTTTGTGAGGACTGAAATGTCCACAGTGATATATATTGTCGAGTAACTAGTTGCAGTCGATTACCATATTCATTTACTTGACCAAGGGACTTGTCTCGTTGCTTAAACTTTAATGCTTCTCTGCATAAATCGGACAAGATGTATACAAAACAAAAACATATTTCCATGACAGGAGTTGTGAAAGAGCGCTAACTCAGCTTTGGGTCTAGCAACTGATCTTCAATCCATCAGCTGTGAAGCTCCAAGAACCGTAATATCTCTGAGCCATCTTCAGCTCCTGCTGCTGCTAAGATTACAGCCTGTCATACAGTGACTAGTGGTATTATCTGCACAGCGCAGGGCCGAGCATTGCATGGCGTAGGGGGAGGAGCAGGAAGTGCAGTGGAGGACTGACAAATTGTGATTACATGCAATTATTTTGAGATGATTTGAAAGTGAAAGCTAATTTTCTAACTATTTTTGGGGTACCAGAACAATAAATGTTAGACAGACATATGTCATCTTATTCTTAGAATTGTATCTACACTGTATTAGAGAGTTCAAAGAGGAAGAGGGTTTTTATACAGTTTCAAATTGGAATAATATTGGCTGTCTTTACCTAATAAACTCATACCCATTAACTGTAACATGATTTCCTCCAGGAGCTCCAGCACCATTAACAACCAATAACTATCGGTGTTCTGTTATATTTCTGTTAAAACTGAACTAAATGCTTCCTCCATGGCCTGTGGACACATCCATCATAAATTAGATTTGTGGCAAAAAGGGTTAATAAATGAGACTTTGGACTGAGTTTTACCAAGGAATTATAAATCACGTAGTGTGTGTCTTGAAATGAGAGCTTTTTATTATTATTATTATTATTATTGCATGAACACAGTCAATTTTCTCTGCATGAATATTCTACCTGCAGTGCTTCAATTCAAAAACCAAGACAAAAAACTTCACAAGTGTCATGTTTTGAAAAAAATTCACTTTCTTCTTTAGCAATACACATACTAATATTTCTATAGCACCACAGTGTTGGGGAAAAATTTAGAAGAAATGGGACCCCAGTGAAAAGCCTAACTAGCCATTGTCCAAAAATAAAGTAGTGGATATGAAGGGAAATCATGCTCTGTTGCTTCAGTGCTTGCACAATGCAAGTTATAGCAGCCTGCAATTTGAGCTGGAAGAACAACTAAGCAAGGTCATTCAGATGGATGAGAGACATTTAGTGAGCTGTATAATTAAATGAAGAGACCCCCAGGTCACTGTTGAGCTTTTTCAAACGTCCTCATGGTGCTATATTCATACCAGCCCAGGGCCATTTTTATGATATATCATTCACAAAGGGGCACCAATTACAGAAATGTTTCCAAGGCAATGATAGGATGCATGAGATAGATGAAACCTATTATAGCTACTAGTGAAAACAGGTTTCTCTTTTTTCTTTACTTGCAACTCCAAAGTCCCGCTTCCCTCTCTCCCTGACAACCTTTGGGATTTCTATAGTTCAAGGTCAGGGTTAAACAGGTCAGTGCCTTCAAGTAGATGGAAGAGTTGGAAGAGCTTTACCTGAGGCGGTGTGTGTGTGTCGCTGTCGTCCTTGGAGATGAGTGCAGGGACACAAAGGAACGGTGGCAATTTTATGCCGGAACAGGGTGAGTCAGGGAGGAAGAGTCGTGCAGTTCCACAGTGAGGGTCAGTGCAGCCAGGCAGGATCATGCACATAAGGCTAACATGACCAGGCTTGAGGAGGAATTCCTAAACTTATTGTACTTGACTCTGTCAGCTCCAGTCAGGCTTAATGAAGACTTAAACAGTAAATGAAACAACCTAACCTTGATTAATATAACTTATGAGTCGTGTAATGATTTGCGAATCCATCCTCTCGCTCTTGGGAAGATATTTACACAAATTCACAGGCTTCAACATCATTTATATTCTGAATTGGATTGCCACGTTGACATTTCGTGATCCTTTCTCAAAATTAGGTTTCAGCAAATCAGTTTTATTGGGATTTTAATATCACAGATTTCTTTTATGCATTTCTTTAGGCAGTATGTCTAATGAAAGGTTCTCAGTCATACAGCTCATGGCATATCTAGAACCACTTGGATAATGATGATGGTCAAAATTCCTAGCCTTGTTTTGGACCTGGATGCCTGCAATGTTCATATATAGATATATTACTGTATGTGCTATATATCATAGCTGAATGTAAGTGTTGCCATTGAACACTTTCTGCCAATCTGCATGTACACAATCTTAAAAGAATAGTTTAGTACCAACAGAATAAATTTTGAGTATCAGTACAATACTTATACCATTTGTAGAGTACTATAGCAAATTAGCATTACACTCCAACAACATTGCCAGGCTAATAATGTTAGTTAATGCAGAGTTACTACTAGCCAATTTTCTCATTTATCCAATCCTGGGACCTGCATAACCCACAATGCAACTTGACAACTGTTCAGTCAGAGTTTGAGCTGCTAGCCTCAAGCAGAGATTAGTTGTTTTGCTTTTTATTCATTTTAAAATACCATATAGCCTTCAGCCTCAGCTGTCACCGCCTCAAATGACATTACTTGTGACAGTTTAACCAACACTGTACAGCTCTCTTTGAAGCCGTAAAAAGGATTTACACAGTTTCTGTTACGTACAGCACACTTTAGGTAGCAGAACTCCAAACAGACTGAGTCAAGAGGTGATTAGCCTAGCATGCAGCTGCGGGGAAGGCAGCAAAGGGAAAACTGCCTACAAACAATTCTAACACTCACTAGCTGACACTTTCAATTTCATTTCTTTAATTCTGACATGAGGAAGTTGCACAGTGTTATTTCTTCTTTTTTTGATAACCAGTACAGAAAAGAACAGAAGTACTTCGAGTATGCAATGCTAAGCTAGGTTAGCAGCCTACTCCAGCTATAGCCCTTTATTTAATGCAAGAACAACAACAAAAAAAAGGACCAGGACAGGGTTGTGCTCTAAAGATAAAGTAACTATTATATCATACATTAGTATGATAGCGAAGGTAGATATAATTATACGCCCTGTACAAGGAAGTTATGCAATTACAATAAATAAGTACCTCTACTAAATACATACTGGTTGAATACTGATTGCACAGTCTCTTGGGGGATACACATAGGCTCACAGAGGACAAAAAGCCCTGGTGCTGATGCTTGTATTCAGATAAAAAAAACATATTTCCTCTGACCATCTGTCATTTCTTTTGTGTCTTTGCGTGTGGTGTGCGTGTGAAATCTCTTTTTGACAGCTCCAATTGTAATAGAGCTCTTCCCGTTGTTCTCAGGGCATGCTGTTGTCTCTTGCGTATGACTCGGATCCACCACCTCCTGTGTACTTCTCCCCCATTGAACTGAAAGCCTGTCAACAGCCATTACTCTGAGCAAGACCTCTGCTGTGATCCCTGCCATGTTTCATCCAACCGTGGCAATTTATTCCAAAGCCCACTGTCTGAGCGTGTTAGCTACCACTAAAATTATTGTGTGTGTGTGTGCACACTGCAGCTCTTCTTTTGCCCCCAACTCCCGTCATTCCTATGGACGAATACCAGCAGAAGGAGCTGAGTAGACAAGTTTGCCTTTCTCCAGTACTCTTTCACAATAGAGTCTGCATTGTGTGTCTGCGTGTGTGTGTGTGCTAAATAATTAACACTGTTTGTCGCCGTGCTGCAACACATTCCTCACACACTGATCTGATTAATGGAGTCCCAGGAGATACACACTGCCTGCCCAGCCTGCACAGTGACTCATGCTACATACGTGTGTGTGTATCTGTGACCGCATGTGTCTGAAATAGTAAAGACTTTTCCACGAAGGTATATTAAAAGTGCATGTCAAAGCTTGAGTGCTGCTCGGTTTGCAATGGGACACTGCTGATCACGCTCACACGTCTGAGCACCTGAGGTTCCATGAAGTCAATTTCCAACCACTTCAGTCAAGTGGCAGCAAGCTGCATGACAAGGCACAACATGCAGATGACACAAATCCACTTTTTAATTTAAGGCTCCTTAATAAGATTTTTTTTTTCGCACATATTCGGGACTTAGAAGTTTTATGCCTTCCAGGCCTCTTTGCGGTTGTCTGGCTTTTCACTGTGGACTGAAGTTCAGCCAAATTCTGGCGATCCAGCTGACACCTTCATTTATTCAGGCTAAGTGTTGGACTTGTGCCGTTTCTTTCCTGAAAATACTTATTCTGATGATAACCACTGCCTTTAATAGTTGATAATTCTTTTTTTGAATCGTTTGGTGCTTCAGTGAGCCCCACATGAGGCTCATTACATTTCTTAGGGCATCAATCTGTTGAGAAGCGAGGAGAGAAAACTAATTCATAAACATCTGTCTGATGTTTCCAGTAGTTTCTAACCTAGTAAATAAAAACACAACGTAACTGTTATTCAGACAGAAATGAAAGTAAACACGGAGCTATCTTGCTATCACTGTTTTCAATTGGATTTTACAATGAAAATGACTCCGTCTGTTTTTGCTCTTTGAGAAGATATAGACACCAGACACTGTTCTAAGTGATAAAAATATAAACGCCACAGGCTCAGCATTTAGTTTAAGTGCTGAAGTAAGGCGACGCTGCTTTCAGTTTGGGTTTGCGCTCGGGGGACGCAGACTGCCAAAAGTGAGCTTAAGTGGCATCGTCACGAGCTCGAGAATCTGTGTCGCTCGCTGGCTACACGGCGCCTCTCACACACTCAGATCATCACGATTCCATCCTCCCCCATGTTAAAATCTAAGTCTACCGTTACGAGGTCGTGCCTGCATGATCTCAAGAGTAGACTTGACAGGCTGGTTTGAGTTAAGGACCTCTTCTGTCTTTGGCCACATGGGGCGACACTGACATATCTTCACCTCTTAAGCCAATACAGCAAACTTAATAAACTGTTGCCTGGTTACACATCCAGCAGACACTGAGCAATGTTACTGGTTCTTCGTCTGTCCACACATCTAAAACTCACTCTCCCTTTAGTTCTGTTTTGTTCTCCACTATCTCTGGAGGTGAATATTTACATTTTTTATATTGTTTCTAGTAAATATTTCACTTTAGTCACCTGACTAAATCTGCTGTTTGGTGATAGGAAGATGACGGTTATAAAACCAGAAAATTTTTTTTACAGAAAGATGCTAAACCACTGAGCTGAGCTATTACTCTACTATGTTCTACTACTATGTTGATTTTATAGATTGTAAATGTAAAATCAAGCAGATATTTTTTTTAATAAACCTCTAACTTTAGCAAGAAATAGTGATTTAATTCAATCAATAATGAAACAAGAGAGGACGTTCACACTTTTTCTGACACCCCAAATCACCGCATTTCCCTCTTCAAATAAACCCAAAGCCTTTAGGGCCAAAACACTCTTGTTCCTGCTGTCCCTTCTTATTGATTCGGTCTGTGGACAGTGCGGCCTTCTGATTGAATTAGAGTCCAGCTGTATTGCGGTGTGAGTGAAGAGCAGCTGTGTTTGTGGACAAGGCAGAGAGCTGCTGTAGAGACACTGTGATCCATTCTAACCATATGAAGTGTCTCTGGAGAGACATATTACAATGGAAGGTATTACGGTTTAAACAAATTACTCCGAAAGGAATTCGGCATCGCTTGCTGTAGTTTCAGGGTAAGAAGGTCACTGCTGTCGCGTGGCTTGGTCAATCTCTTCCCACTCACTCATGCACACTTAGTAAAGTGAATGTGAATTGATGGTCGGGGATTGTTTTTACCTGCTATTGAAAGTGGAAACTGAAACAAAACTGATGTAAGCTGCACCGTTTGGAAAGCGGAAATCTTTTAGTTTGGCTGAGAATAGTCTATATTCTGTGTCATAAGTCTGACGGTTCGGTTTTCAGTGTTTCTATTTTAGGGCGTGTCCATGTCACAGTTGAGTTAGATCTTGACAACACAGGCCTATGCTGCAGTGTGCTCGCTGCTGATAATGGCTTGCACCATTGAGTCATAGCTTAGCAACAAGCCTGCTGGCCTATTTTTGGTTTCAGGCAATTATGCACAATGCAGTGTGTTGGTGTGGCCCTATGACACTTGCAGGCTGTGGATGTAATGAAGGGAAAAAGGTCCGTGGCCGCATCTCTTAAGTGCTTGCCTGGGTTATCATCAAATATATAGGAATGTTACTTAACACGGAGACTGAATGATGTTTATTTTCTGATCACTGTGTGGTGAAAACAGTGAAAACGTATATTTTATTTTACAGTAATAATGAAGGAAACGGGACAAAAGGCCACCTCAAGAGACACACTGTTTTGTACACGTTTTACAAGAAATTCTGCAGGAATACATTTCTTCTATTATCTCTTCTATTCTATTCTATTTGCCTGAACACAAAGCTTTTTGCTATACAATGTTTTATATAAACTTTATTTAAACAAGCATGATTCAGAGAGCCACTTGTGCATTTCTTTTTATTTTATATCACTTTTATGGAGTTCAATATGAATACAAGTGGTAGAAATGAAGGTCATACCAAATCAAATGAGTTGCATGAAAATATAATTTTTTGTTTTGTTTTGTTTTGTTTTTTAGAAATGCCTGATTATAAAAAAAAAGATTTTATAATGTAGGACCAAATTATGAAATTACAAGCTCAACTTCATAATTAAATACTACAGCAAGTTCCAATTGTAACAAACTACATGTGACAGGTGACGGTACTAATGCTGACACAGAGCAGCAATGTTTATTTTTAATGCAGGATTTAGATTTCACTTTTACTGGTGTTTTCACACAGCAGATTGCAGAACGGTTGAGTAAGTGAAGCTTTAATGTATGTTAAGTGTCAGTTATGTAGCAGCTTGATTACTTTATTGAATTATGGAAAAAGAATTGGCAGAAGAGGGGACATTTGATCTTTTCAATAAAGAGGGAATCGAAGAAAAGTATTGATCTAATCAACTGAAGATGAGGTTAGTGCAGGTTAATCACAAAAAAGCTCATTACACCAAAGCTAAAGCTGCTGCAGTCATATGGAACCAGGCAGACGTTTAACAGTAAACGCAGATCTGCACTAGGATTGGGCAGAGCTGGATGAATGTGATCTCAAAGTATAAGATAGGTGACTCCATTTGTTTTTATCTGGATGCCTGATATAAGATCAGAATTCACAGGTCACCCATGACTGGTGTGTATTCTGCTGACTGATGCAATAATGCTCTCGAAATGCAGCTCTTTTGTGAAACTCCATGGAGATATCAATACAGGTATTAGACTCACTGCATTCCTCAAATAATTGACAAGGAGGATTTTTTGTTGAGGATTCAAGGCAAAAACTCAAAACAAAGCAAGCGAGGATAAGACAAAAGTAAAAATTGAAGTAGTTATATTTAAACCGATCACACATAGCATTATGAGGTCTCCCTTGTGCCTCCAAGACAGTTGCAACTCATAGGAGACTCGACATGGGTATTCTGAGGGTGTCCTGTGGTGTCAGGCAACAGAATGTTGTTAGTGGGGTCTTTGGGTCCTGTGGTTTGAGGGGAGTGGCCTCTGTGGATCAGGCTTGTTCCAGTGAATTTGGAGGCCAGGTTGACACCTTGTCCTGTTTTTCATGCATCCTGCTGGGGATGGCTGCTGCCATCAAGGAGTGTCTTTGCTATGGAGTGGGTGCTACATGTCTAAGTAACCACACAAACGCCAGGTTCAAATGTTTCCCAACAGAACATTGTATTATCACAAGATGGTCAATGTTATTTACTACTCCTGTCAGTGGTCTTAATACTGTGGATTTATTTACAGACACAATTTGTCTTTTTTAGGTGTATTATCAGAAATCATTCATGCAGAAATATGAATTTTACTTTTTCCATGCAATAATAAAGATTTTAGAATAAAACCAAACTTAATGATGAAGAAATGAGAACAAATTTCAAATAAAAGTCCCTCTGTGGTTTTCTGTTTGCTGCTACCGTGGAACAGTAGGCTAACCTATTTAACCCGTTATATGCTGATACAGTTGTTACTACGTCTTTGTGTAAGAATCTCCGATAGGCTGAACAGTTGCCGAGGCAGCCTTGAGACTCTGATGAGTTTGTCAATAAAGCTGGGAGAGGGAGCTGATTGATGTACTTTCCTGATGCCAAACAGACGCACCCAAAATATCTGCAGGCCAATTCTGACAGATATAAATTACTGTCTTGCGGGCAGATACGGTCGTCCTGCGGCCTTGAGTTTGACATGCGTGTTGTATTGTAATATGTTTTCCAGAGTATAAGAGACTACCTCATACATTTCCTTTGTTTCCTTTGTCACCGTCCCATCTTTCTCCCACCCACTCCATTTCCATGCCACCTCCGTTTTTGTGTGATCTCTCCCTATCTCTCTCTTACATCACTTACCCCTTGTTTGGACATTTTGTTTTCATTGCCGTCCTTCTGTTGAACGCTGATTTCTGCCTCTCTCACAAACTTCTTCTTTTCTATGTGTTCCTGCCTGAGACCCCGGCTATATTATGAGCGGCACTTGTGGGATGATTCTATTACATGTCTCCTAGCTGCTGGATAATTCAATAACCACCACTGGGATGACACACAGTTATAATCTACTTAATGAAGCCACTGTACTGATGAATTGTGTGCCTTTTCTTCCTTCATTTCTTCTCCCTTATTCCCTACCCTCCTCTGTGGCACTCCATCTCTGTTCCTCTCCTCCCATCTTTCCCTCCCCTTGCAGGGTGTTGATGGAGAGCCATTCGAATGACAGCCGGGACAGTGGTCATCACCGGTGGAATTCTAGCTACAGTTATATTACTCCTTATCATCGCGGTACTGTGCTACTGTAGGCTGCAGGTGAGGCCACAGCTGCATTCAGCCTCTGTTTCATTTACTTTAAATCCTTTTGCAGATAGGGATGTCCTTGAGCGTCACACTTGACAGTCATGACGGATTGTGTTAAACCACGATGCTCGGCGACTTTAATCTGGAAAATTGGGCTTGCTACTCTCAACTACAAAAGTTAGGGTCTCGCTTTCAAAGCATAGATGTGCACTCTGCATATCTAACAAGGCTGCACAATCCTTCCAATGTGTTATCTTGACACAAAACTGTTTTCATTTGCACAGTCTGCAGCTTTATCGGAACTGCGTCCCAACACAATAAAGTCGATCTAATTGAGAATTATTTTCTGTAATTTCTTACAGCATGTCAGGCAATGTTGGGTTTCATACATGGTTTTGAATGAGAATAAACTGTGAGTCTGTAGGATTGCTTGTTCACTATGGTTATGAAGATATCAACCGACACCTTGTGATGCAGTCAGTTCCCCCAAAAAAACAGACAAAAAAAAATTACTGCTGATGTTAATGATCTTTGAGTGTTAGCATGCTACAATTTCATAATTAGCACTTGGCACAAAGCACAGCTACAGGCTTAATTGCTAGCCTTGCAGGTAGTCTTGTACATCAAAGTATCGGGCTAAAGGAGTAATTTACCTGATGATGCAACTAGACACAAAGATGTGGCAACCCCAAAGTGATTGCAGTGCGTTCTTAGAGATACATGATTGCGTATATCAGATGCTTTTTGATACAAAAAGTGAAAAGCACAAATGTAAAACTGCTGGGCTTAACACAGCAGGTTGTTGCCTCTGCCTTACACATGGTATATACTCCCTGTTATACTGAAGTAACAACCTTGGATAACTGTTTGGCCTTGCTCTTATAGTTTAGCTGCAGCACTTATAGTTTAGTTGCGTTTCTTGAAGGTTAAGTTAATGATTGTCACTTTCTTTACGTCAAAATGCCAGTCGGGCGCATTTTATATGGGGACACAGTGAAGGAAAATTGAGAAACAAAGTCACTGAAAGTGGCTCAGTGGCGCCGATTAGGGTGTTGATTCTCAGTGGGAGGATTTGTATTCGATATTTTTCCCCACATTGCAAGGAGTTATTGTGTTTGACATCAAGGTAAAGTACGTCTTTAAAAGTCTGGGTGTAATGCAAAACACTTTTTTTATTCATCTTTTTTTTTTTTTTTGTATAGAGATGCCACAGTCGACTGCATTACAGATTTGATTTGTACCCTTAAACTGACTCTAAAGAGGGAGCTTGTGTTTCATGTACCCTTGAACAAAACACGGATCTCGAAATTTCTGGCTGATACCCAAGCCATGAATATGGATACTACCGGGCTATGCTCTGTAAACGTGTAAAGCATTTTGGATGAAAGCACTATACTCATGTAGGCCATTTACCAACATCATCTGGGAACATTACGTATATAGTCAAAGGGAAATTGTATGAGCCTTTTCATGTAGAACTGATGACAGTGTTTACCACTTAATCCTCAAATGATGGCTTCAATAAAAAAGCAGGAAAGATGCCAGGAATGAATCTGAAAGCTATAGGCCTTGAATAGCAACTTGTCTGTTTACAAGTCTGTGTAAACTGTAAAAACTTGGCACAGTAAAATATAATAACAGACTGTGGCTTTTCACCTGTCTAAGTTACATTATATGTAATTTCATCCCTTGTTCTTGTTCTTATTCTTGTTCTTCTTGTTCTTCTTCTTCACCCTCTTGTCACTCTTCCAAACCAGTACTATTGCTGTAAAAAAGAAGAGTCTGAGTCGGAGGAGGAGGAGCCAGACTTTGCGGTTACGTCCCGCCTCCCGCCGGTTCACTCCAATCACAACATTGTGGCGGCAACGGCCGCCGCCTCCTCCATCCCAAATGGCCCCGCCCTCTTCTCCACCCCTCCACTGGCCAGGAAACTGACCCGCTCGCAGACCTTCTGTCCATCCTGCACACACTATGAGCTGCCTTTCTACCTCCAGCCGCCTCAGCCGCAGCTCCACCACCAACCAGATGGGTTGAGGAACGGAGGTGACCGCATCAGTTACCGCAGCGTCCAGCAGCAGGATCTGGACCTGCCAGTGCCTGTAAACATTTCAAACTACCGCAAACCAAACCTTGCCCGGTCAGTTACCATGAGGGACATGTTCCAACGCAGCTGTAGCATCAGCACTGATGTTTAGCTGGGTGAACTTCATGTAAGTCCATGCTTAAATGAACTGGGATGACCTAGGCTGGACTGTGTTGATTAGTTTAGTGGGATCTGGTCTCTTCTCATTCTACTAATCACCTGTTGCAGAATGGAGGACTCAGATGGCTCTCAGGACAGTTTATTCAAAGGTACTATGCTCAGGTCCATGATCTTACACTTGGGCCAATATACACTATTTTAAAGTATTTAAAATGTTAAATTATCAACAACATAAACTTGTTTTGTTTTGAATATTTCTTTTTTAACAAAGAGAATGGAATCTGTTTTACGATTTGATAAAGTCTGTGTAGCCCTGCTTCTTCTGGACTCTTCTACCCAAGGCCTGAATTACAGGCAGATTTCTGCCATGTCAGAATGACATAATCAGGAGGGATTTTCTCTTCCATAACAAAAGAATAGAAAAAAATATATGATTTTGATATTTTGAGGTCTAATGTTTCCCTACCCTATAATGTGGATGTGTTTGCTTCCCCATCCACAGATTATGGAGATTATAAAGCTATCACTCGAGACTAGCGGAGAGGACGAAAGGCGGCGTCATGGTTTAGCTGCCACCCACAGATATTTTACTTAGGCCATAATATTTTTAGAAATAAAGGGCTCACCGAAGATGAAAATCCCTGCTTCTTTCCACATCCTTTCATAGAGATTTCCAGTTTGATAGGAGACTGACTTCTCTTGCAGACAGAACAGAATACATGTATATACAGTATTCGACACTGCAGAAGAAAAAGACCTGTGTGCTCTTGCAGGCTGGGTGGACTAGGTGCCAAAGGGGGCTGGGTTCTCACATTTGTGTGCATATAAAGTATGTGAGTGCACTGGCATGCATGTGCGTGTGTGCGTGTTATTGTTATATCAGAATTTTTATTCGATATTACCAAACACAGTCTGTCATCCCTATGTATACTAAACCCAGAGATGGGTTGCAATAACACTTTAAACATTTATTCCAAAGGGGAAGGGATTGTATTATTTTCCGTGCGCAACTTTACCCTAAATTCATACTAATGCAAAGAGTGACCCAGACAGATTATATGACGAAATGGATTTGCAAATGTTTGAATATTTTGTGAATGTTTATTTCGCCGATTAATTCAGTAGTGCAGACTCAAGTCGTAGATGGCAGTCAGAGACGTTTTTAGGGCAGCGCCTACTTTTTAGTGTAATCTCCTCTTCACTGAAGTTTTTGTTTGTGGATTTTCACTGCATTCCTTGTGTTGTCTCTGATTCGTTGATGTATGGTTTCTTTGGCTAAAGATTCACCTTAAAGGCACATCTATAAATATTTAACAGGCCATAACATACACCGTCTCTTCTCTCCTCTCTCGACTCGTTGGACTGAGGAAGATGTGCTCTTGCTCTGAGGTACCCAGAGAGCTCCTTTCTGGGATTGTTTTTATTTTCTGCACTTGGCTGACCGGCCTGGCTGGAGGGCTGATATTTTGACTGGAGAAGCAGTCGCTGGATTTTACGGGCAGAGGACACGCGATTAATGAGTGAAATTATTTACTGCTTGATTTCAAAAGGGGGAAGTGTTTCTGGTTGTGTGAGGGGCTCGAAGCTGATTGGATTGTCCATCTCGGATCCCCCCACCCTCTCTCTCTCAAATGGATGGTAAATGCTGTTCTACCCTCCTCCTCTTTCTCTCTTTTTTTGTCCTCTCTGTTGATTTTATCAGCGATCATGCTCATTTATTTTCCCTAAGGGTGAAACAGTGAGTAATTCTGTTTTGCGTTTTGCCTCTTGTGACATGTGCTTTCCTGCAAATACACTACGCCGCAGTACACATACAGACATTTGTAAATCTAACTTTGTGGGGACAATCGTTGACGTGATGCAGTTCTCAGAGCCTGTTACCCAAACTTTAACCACCAAATGCTTAGCCCCAACCTTTGAGGGTGCGGCAAGAACGTGAGGACCGGCCATAATGTCCTCAATGTCAAAGTCTGAAACTACAACTGGTCCTCACAAAGGTAGCCATATACACACACGCAAGCACACATACAACACACACATACACACACAATAGTTCTCAATGTTCTTATTTTTGAAACAGAAATGTGACAGTTACACAGGAAATCTAGTGCCATATAGAAACATAGGTCAAAAATGATTATTGTTATTATTATTACTACAAGTGTATATTCAAATGCAGTGTTGCTTTTACCTTAAAGTATTTGAATTACTTGCTTTATTTTATGATCCAGCTGGTTTTTCAGACTCAGTCCAGTACAGCAGAAATGTTTCTGTCCTTGTTTCTAATATATAACTAACAGACACATTGTTGCTAATAAAATGGTGTTTAAAAATCCATCCTTTGCTGCTGCTTTTGTCACGACCAAAAACGACTTGCAGTCGTGTTAAAATGTTGAAAGGCAAGCCTGGGACAGGTCATTTATTCAGTCTGCTTTTCAGTCATGCTTTTAAAAAGATGCGTGGATTGGGTGCTTTTTAAGAGGAGAGAGAGCGAGAGAGAGAGCTCTTAATGTAAAGCAACAGGACCATGTTTGTGCCACCGGACCAAATGTGGACACATTGGATTCAGCCAAAAGCATGATGCATCATCCCGGATTATATTACTTAGTGAACAGCTAAATATCAGCTGAGGTGCTCTGTGTGGAGCGGCAATCACAAACAGCAGAGCTATAAAGAGATTCCTCCGAGCAATAAATGCAGGATTAGCTTCGTTAGGATATTGCTTTGAAGAAAAAGGAATTTGTCTCATGCAGGATTGAAAACGGTCATCTGGTTCTGCTCTCTTTGGCGCATATGTTGGCTGAGGCGACGAGGTACAATTTATCACAGCAAATATGCTTAAATTAGAGGCGTAAGAAACACGAATCAGGTGCCTCATGTAATGATAAACCAAACTGAAAGTCAGAGGCGGCGGAGATGATAGTCACAATGAAAAGCCATCCGTTCGCGGAGGCTAACAGATGAAAACGGGAGGTTGTACTTTGGCGTTAATCTGACTGAGTCAGACAGGCAAAGAGACCAATCATCATACAATAGAAAAACAAGTGAAAACTATTTCAGAGAGGAAATAGAAGTGGTTATTAGAAGGATGAGTCAGAGCTAATGAATGCGAGATTGCACATACCACAGAACACACAGACAGATGGAGGCGTAGAAGAGCTGATATCCCACCAAGGCCTCCCTGGCGGAGATATGAATAGCCATTTTGTGGTGGCATTATTACAACGGCTCTGCTTCAGACATGCAAAAACCTTTCAGACTATGATGGATTCCCTTTGATGCGGAAACATTCAAACTCCTACTTCTCTCTACGTGAACTGCAAACACCGTAACAGGGAATTACTGTCACATCCGCATTCCACCCACAAGACAAACTGACTGGAAAATGTATTTATTCATTCTCTTTACAGTCATATAATTTACATGTAATGAGACTGGGACCACTTGAGGCAAAAGTGGAGTCTAAGTTGCAGGACAGCTGGGTAATAAAGGGCTTCTTCTGCAAAGCTTCAGTGAATATGCCTTTTAAACCCTGCCTGGCAGCTTTAATGTGGTCCAGTAACATTTGTTCCTCTGCTTGCATGCTTGAGTTAAGAATCTGACATTCTGGGAAAAAATCCACAAAAGCATTGGCAGAGTCTGAAAACATTAAATCTCAATTTCAGGTCTAGAAGAGTGTGGAGGGTAAGTCACTAACCAACCTCTTACAAAAGTCATTAGTAGGATCCTAGAATACTTGTTGCTGTTTCCATGTCAGTAAGTCAAATTGCTGTTTGCATCCATATACATACAGTCTCCTATAATGTTGTGTCTACTGTTATAAAAGTTTTTTTGCAGATTGTCATAGTCACAGTTGTTTCGTCTGTGTTTTTTCCTTTAATATTCAGAATAATTGCTCCAATCAGAGCTGAATGGCTTGATTGGGATTGTGATGCCTGGTGTAAACCTTTCATAACCCAGTGAATCAGAAAATAATAGCTTCTAAAACAAATGTGAATATTTGATCCGATGCGGTCTCTTTTGTTGGAATAAATACAGTATGAGTTCTGTCTGTTCATGTGTGCCCTAAATGCCCTAAATAATCAGATGGTAAAAAAAAACCACTGAAGCCAACCTTTGACTTTTTGGATATAAATGTGTGTTAAAATTTCCAAATAAATTCTTCAGTTATGAGCAAAAACACTGTGGTATCACAGAGGGCTTAACCTGTGACCTCTGGGCGCAAAATTCTTACCAGTTAATTCTCTGGTTGAAGTGAATATTCTTTCTAAATTTGAAGAAATTCCCTCAGGTCATTCGTAAGTATCACTTTTGTAAGGATGGTCCACCATAGCAGAATCAGAATCAGAATGAGAATCAGAATCAGAATCAGAATCAGAATCAGCTTTATTGGCCAAGTATGTGCACATACGAGGAAAGGAATTTGACTCCGGTAACTTTACTCTCTAGTACAACTTAAATAGCGAAATAAGAATAGAATAAAAATAAAATAAAACACAATAAAATAAAATAAATCTCACTCTGTAGTATAAAATATAGGACAATATATACACCGGGGTTATTGTACAGTGAATATATACAGTGAAGGGTAATTGTCTATTGTTCATGTGGGTGGACTGACACTCTGTGACTGCTCAGAGTTCATCAGAGCGACAGCCCGGGTGAAGAAACTGTCCTTGTGACGGATGGTTTTGGCGTACAGTGCTCTGTAGCGCCGGCCTGAGGGGAGGAGTCTAAACAGTTTGTGATCAGGGTGTGAGGGGTCTGTGAAGATTTTCTTGGCCCGCTTCCTGACCCGGGACTGGTACAAGTCCTGGATGGAGGGAAGATCGGTGCCAATGATCCTCTCTGCAGAGAATATTCTTAACCGGGATCTGGGTAGCTAAATATAAACACGAATCTATCCTCCTGACAGATGTCCAGAATGTGTGTATTTCAGTGATAACACTGATTCATAACAGCAGTGCATTAAGTACATTCATTCCCTTGGTGATTGCATGTGCGCTCTCCAAGAGGAAAGTCCTGTGTGTCTGTTATTAATGACATTTGTGCTTGGATTTCCGTATTTATTTGCATATAAATGTATTGGTCTGAATAACCGCTTGTGCAAGCTATGTGAATTATTTAGAGCCATGATCTCCTTCAGTGTGAGCAGCGCTCGTAGCACGGCCTTTAGAAGTGTTATCGATGTTTTATGACAAGCTTTGCATCATGCTCCTCACCTACCCCTCACCCAGCAGCAGTGTGCTCCATCTCTCTCACCCACTGTCTGTCCACTATTATCTCTTATGCACTCTTGTAGGCTCTCTCTCTCTCTCTCTCTTTCTCTTCTCCTGTGTCTATTTTATGGTCTATGGCCATAATTCCCCAGCAGTGGAATTTAGATGCAGTATAAAGAAGCAGCTGGGATTCCATGAATTATAAACATGATAGAGAGGAGGCTTTCCACGGCACAAACCAAAGCTTCCTATCTTCTCTCCTTCTTTCCTCCCATTGTCCTGCTTCTTCAACCTCGACTCTGTAGTTGCTATTGCTTTGTTATTCCCCTGGTCCGAATTTCTTAATACTCACATTTCTCACCTCCTCCTCTTCAACGTGATTGTATCTGAGATTTGACATGCTACTTGAACACAGTGGAGCTGAATGTTTACAGGGGATAATACACAAATGCGTGTAATAAGTCTTCCCAGAATAAGAAGTATCATTTTGAGATTGCATTCATTTCTTGAACAACAAATGTGGTTATTTGTCTTCTATTTCATAATTTCCATTTTGTAGCTTCTGTTCAAAAATCTCTAAAAGGAGGAAATTGGCTTGAGAATGTGATTAGACTTGGCATATACCACATTGTGAAAGTTCTTTAGAAGTGTATGAAAAAACAAAACCTCAACTCGCTGTCAATTCACTATAATTTTATGGAGATTTCAGGGACATAATTTCCCAGTGGCTGGAATTTTCTCCTGCTTTAACATTGCGTTAAAGTTACAATGTCGAAAAAGGTTGTCTCCCCCTTCTGGCAGCAAGAATAATTACACAACATTAACTTACGGTTTACAATCCATGCCTTCGTTCGTTTTCTTCTCATTTTTTCTGACCACAAGAGCCATAGAATCTGAGTCAAATTTGTAACTACTTCCCCTAGTGAAGAGGTTCTCAATTATTTTCTGTCATGTCCCCCCTAGGGGACAGATTTTTTTTTTGTCCTGCACTGTAGATTTAACTAAGAACATGTAAACTAAAATCAACAATAAAAATGGCTGAATTACATTTAACGATTTTGGATTCAAGATGCTTGTGTTGGCTCACTGGTGTGGCTTAAGACACTTCAGTAGAACAGAGACACTTGTGCTTATTGTAAGAAATATTGTAAGAAAATTCTTGAAACTGCTAAAGGTTGGTAGCACAGTAGGAGGAAGCAACGTCCTCAGACTAAATTCAAAAGTACAACAGATTGATCATTGCATTAAACATTATTGGCAGATGTGTGTCATCTGTGTGCATGCTCAGCCTTTCTGTGTCCATAATTTCCCAAATTGTTAAAAGTAAGTAAGTTAGTAAGTAAGTAACACACCTCTTTGAGATTCTTACTGCTAACCCAGCAATGGGTTGAACCAACCATCCTCCATAAATCTCCCCTTGTCACATACACATGAGTGCGTTCAGAAGCCATTACTGTCCAGTGTGTAATACTGCAGTTTCTGAAAGGAGAAAAGGCTATGCATCCTGTTTGAATTTTTCATTCACCATCCTCTCTGTTTCTGTAGAAAAACTGATAAATAAGCAATGAATCCCGAGGACATAACACAGAATGGACTGGATTTTACGTCTTCCACAACCCAACAGTAGCTCCTAGAAACATATTTTGTCTGTCTTTCTCTCTCAGTTTCACCCTCCTCTTGTCTGCGCCGTGTGTTATTTTAAGAGCTAAATCTTTTCCTGTGTTCCACTACTTCTTTTTGTACTTGTCCAGTGAACCAAAGTATGAAGGCTGTGGCCCCATTGTGCTAGAAAAGTGTATGTGTATCTGGTTTTGTGGATTGAACATGACCTTTTTCTTTGTTTATCCAGCACCATCTAGATGTAGAGTGCTGGTGGCTTAATCAGGCTGTGAACACTCCGCGTACATACACTCTATTTAGATTAGCTTGCTAATTTATGTCAAAGCATCACTCTTCGATTATGCAATATTGTTCCTTGTCAAGAAGTGTGTGGGATGTTTCAGACTGAGAGGAAGAGATTGAAAGCCTATACGCAAGTATTGTGAGGGAATCAAGCAGAAATGTAATGTTGGAGTGAAATTTAACAGAACTTTGTCGCCATCTGGCGTCATCATTAAGGAAAGTGACTGTGTTAACGCATGTAAACAATAATTGTATTACTACTCCTTCGGAATGTGGGAAAGTAGTCAAGTTAAATTTTGAATTGATTAGTTAATTGACAGAGAAATAGCGTGCAACTAACATTTAATCGATTTAAGTAATTTATTGACTGAAAACACCAACCAAAGCATGATTGTGTGGGCCATAATTAATCACAAAAAGAGTTGCCAAATGAATATGATATGATATGATATGATATGATATGATATGATATGATATGATATGATATGATATGATATGATATGATATGATATGGAGGAGTTCTACGTCGTTGTTTGTTACCATGGTTACTCATTTCTCCAAGTCCCGCCTCTCCGTTTCAACATCCAATCAGATTTCACCATGGCCCTGTTTACCATCAGCCGCGAACTGCAAACTTCCTACTTTTCAGTGCTCGGTTGCTGTTGTTGTAGCATGACATTAAATAAATCCTAACAGTTGTGTTTCCTCCACTTCTGGGACAATATGAACGCAGAGCAGTCTGTTGAAGCTTACCACTGTGCAATTAATTCTCCAGTTTCAACGCCGGAGACCAATGACCAGAAGAAAAGAGTACTGAGAAGGTGAGTTCACAGTTAGCTTAGCGTAACGTTAGCAACTCCTCATTTGCCGTTACTAACATGGCATTAATGTCAAGTATTTCTGACATAATTACTTAAAAGTATGCACGCCCCTCTTGTGTCTTGCCGTTATTTTACCAAGAACGTCCTGACACGATGTTTGTACAGTTGAAGATAGTATATGTAGCTTTAAAGGGGTTAATGTTATATATACCGCTATATTAGCAGACACGGAGCATTTAACCCCTTAGATAACATCCTATAATAAGTTTTCAAACCTACTTGTCCTTCTTATTCTGTTTAATTTGCTCAGTTTGATTCATGTTATATATATATATATTTCGTATTAACCTATAATTTTCTCCCGTCTCCCAAGAACTCCATTCTCAAAGTTTAAGAAAGCACATTCCCACTTCAAGTCACCGGTAAGTAACCTCCTTTCTGACGCACACACACACAAAATATTGTATGGCATGCTGCCATGCAGTCCATTACTGCAGTTGTCCGTTTTGCACCTTACAGCTTCAAGTAACCGAGAGCGCTAAAGTTAGTGCTGCAGAGGAGGTGGCAGAGCTACAGAGGAGAAGAGAGCAGTTGGATACAGAAATAGCACAGCTGGAGGATGAGTGAGTACAGCTGTGTTTGTCTTCCTGTCTTTGAGGTTCAACTTGAAGTTTATGAGGTGAGGTTAAGCATGCAGTGATGGTTTAGTGTAAAAATGAAGGGATATGGGTTTTTGAGATTCTTATTTTATATGTGTATGCCTGTTGCAGCATATGAACGTTTGTAAAAATGTGCTTTTGTATGAGATCAGTTCTTTGTATCTTTTTCCAGGGGATACAGTGTAGAGGAGCTGGAGCATCACATTGACATGTTGCATGAATACAATGATATCAAAGACATTGGACAGACACTCCTTGGTCGTATTGGTAAGAGAAATACAGACATTTTCAAATTTCTAGTTTTTAAGTTGTATTTAAAAGTGCACAATAGTAGCCTACATTTTAAAACATTTACAAAGGCTAAGACAATGTTGTCGTTTTTATCTAATTTGCATGTCTACCTAGATTTAAAGATCTAGATTTAAATAGCTTAGGAAGCTGGTTGCCATTTGTTTGCGTGACTGCAAATCACACACTGGTGCACGCAGCTATTTTCTGGCACAAATCTGGCTGAAATGACGTTACTACAGCTTATGGTTCTTGTTGTTTAGTGTTTTGTAGATGATCTTCACCCTAAGCCTGTTTTTGTTTGATCTGTCCAAACCTGTCATGCAGCTACTGGTTGTAGGGAAGTATCAACAATATACTGTAATCTTTGTTTGGTTACATTAAAATATGTATAGTGCTTCAAGTTACTCTACAGCCAACCATTAGAGGGCAACAGAGAGGTGTTTCTGTTTTCCTTTGAGTGCTAAATCAAAAGCCAACAGAAATCTAACACTTAACATAACCAGTATTTAATCCTAAAACACTATAATACTGTACATATGAATGTGTTTGCAATTAGACAGCGCTGGTCTGCCTGTAAAACATTCAAACTAATCAGACCTTTTAGAGAAAACATGATTGGTTAAAGTATTTCTTAAACTAGGTTTCTAGAGCTATGTCTAAGGTTCCCACATCATCCTGGTAAATCATCTAGGAACTTTGAAATTTAGTACTGGGTTAAGTAATCAGTGTAATTACATATTGACTGAGAATCTGCTTGTACAACAGATGCAGATCAAAAGGCCATGTTTGTACGTCACTTTATCTTCCTGATTTCCTTCTTTTAAAGTCCGTATGTGACCATGTGGTGCAACTACATGAGGTTAGAAGTGAGAAAAAGTTCATTACCCTTTACACTATTAGGAAGGTTTTGGTGAATCATGGTCAAGTCATTATGTCATGAGTGGTGCACAAACGCACCACTCATGACATTTTACCTACCCTTGTATTCATGTGCTTGTTTGTGCCCCAGTTTAATCATCTGGTTGTTATGAATCATGCGCACAGAAGCCTCCCATTAAAACCTCTCATATTAAATCTATGCAGCTAGTTAAAGGCTTGCTATCTTTTTAAATTCTCTATCAGTACAGTGAAGAGCCGGGATGATAATGACCTCTTAGTGAACGGAGGTGGCATTTCCACTCTGACACAATGGCAGTCTTTCACATCACTCAAACGCCGAGACACAATTACAGTCTCTGTCCATGCCTGTAGATACATGCATACATTCACACGTGCACACACAGTCAAATACAAACACACACGCTCTTCTCTCAGTCCTCTCTCTCTCTCTCTCTCTCTCTCTCTCTCTCTCTCACACACACACTTCCCTCAAACATACAAACACTTTCACATACTCTACACTGAGTTGCTGTTGTACTTTAAGCTCTTATTCGGAGAAGGAGGCAATGGGTGGGAGCGAGGGAGTAGAAATGAGGAGATGCCCTGCAGTTCTCTCTAAATACAACTGTCTCTTTGTTTCTGACCGTGTCCGTCTGTCTGCAAGTTAATTTTCATTTAAAAAAAAAAAAAAAGATATGTTTTGCCCATATAGTATTTGAAGTTTAGAGCTATTTCTGATTTAATAGTGACAAATGTTCTCAGTTTATGTTATTCACACAATATCTAATGGTTGTCTGTATATATTATTGATCTCATTGGTGAAAACAAAAAATATATATGTCTTATATTATCTTACAGTAGGTGAAGATGATTAAATTGCATGAAGTAACAAAAACTGTTTACAGTATCGCAGCACCATTCCTGAACAGTTATAATGTGCGTAAAGTAGAAGAAATGTTGCATAACTTTAGTGCTGAGCAATGCTAATAAGAGGGCCATGCGATGACAGTGCTGTGCAAAGGTTATGGCCACTTTAGATGTTTTATCTTTTTATCCATCGTGCAGTACCTCCAGGGACGTGGATGGCCTCAAAATTGTCCTGCAGGTTGACAACAGCTACTAGCATACTGCCATAGAGTGACAGTGACGAGAAGAAAATCTTCCAAGTACAATGAATAAGTGTGCATAAGCGTATATAGAGGATTTGGTGGTATTACAACAGAAAAGTTGGTACATGAAGACTAGATTAGATTAGATTAGATTCAACTTTATTGTCATTACACATGTACATGTACAGGGCAACAAAATGCAGTTTAGCATCTAACCAGAAGTGCAATAGGCAGTAAGTGCACGTGGCATAAATATTATGGTATATAAGTATGGTACAGGTTTTTACAGCATATGGACAATATTTACAGATCAGAACCTATGTACAGGTGAGACCATATATACAGGTTAATGAGCAAGATATACATAATGATTGAGGGAGGTACTATGAACATATTATACAGATGGATTGTTCGTTAAGTGGGAGAAGACTATAAACAGGAACTAGCATAACATAATTTACAATAGAGGAGATGGCAGATGATAAATTAGGCGATACAAAGACAGATGACATGGGCAACTTACAGTGCAAAAATAAATAATAGCAGTGGCTATCTAAGTTACTAGATTAGTTACTAGATTAGTGCAATGTTCGGTACATAGTACTGTGCAAACAGATTGTATAAAGTGAAAGTGAGCATGTGCAAAGACTAAGATTGGTGCATAGAAATATTGTAATAATATAACTTGTGTTTTAATACTTAAAAGATTATTTGGCCAAACTAATTTAAACTATCAATAGACACAAATTATGGAGAGAAAAAAAACATTTATTTCAGTCCTGGCAGATGTAGAATGCCGCCTATACATTGTAGTGTACTAACACAGGCCACAGCTTTGTCAGCCCTGTATATAGAAGAAGCGGGTCTCTGTATCAGGCTGAACCTAGCACAGCTCACCACAGTTTGGCTGAGCATGGTGCAAAGGAGAAGAGATCCAGCTAGCGGGGCTAATTTGACCGAACCTTGACATGATTAATACAGTATATGACAATAAAGAAGATTTTATTTCTCTAACTGGAATTATAATGGTCTTACACTTATCACAAAGTACAAGCCTCGTGCTTAAAGTGATTCATTTTGTTGGTAATGTGAGCTTGGTCTGTTCTGTGTTATGTGGATTGTTTGAAAAGTAGACTAAAGGGAGTTGACCCTGTAATCTGTCTGTGTCTTGCAGCTGCTCTGAGGGGGACCACCACACGAGATCTCTACACACAATTTGGTCTGGAGCTGGATGACTGAAGAAAAAAAAGGAAAGAATGAAAATAAAATGGTGAGACTGGTCCCTCGGATCAGGGGAGAATAAGGTCAAAAGTCCGTAGAAGTTTGTAATGGTATGTGACTGGAGGACGTGTGTGTCTTCTTCAGGGAAAGCTGTCCACATTTTCTGGGTGATTTTTTTTTTTTTTTTTTTTTTTTTTGCAAAAATAGTTCCTAGCGTACTGCATTCCTTAGTTTTGCAAGAATGGAAATGCCACTGTGGCAGAATGTTGAAAGGGGTTGTTTTATTTTAACATTCAGTATTGCATTAACAGAGTTTACATAAAGGTATGCAAAAACAACTGCATTAGTTCCTATGCTGCCATTCACTCTGGCACTTAGCACCTGCAACTGAACTACAGCATGTTGACATTTATCAAGATACACTGTCATAATAAGATATTCTTTCAACATCTCAGTGACAGTTAAAAATAGATTCAGTTTAGTTTTGCAGTCTCCACTTTCACACCCGTCTTGTCTGTTTAGTTCAGCACATAATGTCTTGTCCTATCCAAGATGTTACTGCTGCATGTTGACTCCGCCCACTTTAAAATACAACAATTTGAGAGATGGAAAATATGTTAGGCAAGTATCACACTCATTCACAGTTTCCTGTTTCTCAAACGGGCCACCTTAAGGTTTAACCAAAAAAGGGGGTTGGGCTTGTGCTTCCTGTATTTTAAAAAAAAGAAAGACATGCTGTTCTGTTTGCCTGAAATGTTCAATATTCAGTTAGGACTGAGCAGAAAACAGTTGAGTGACAGAATATAATGGGTGTGCCTAATCTCTGAGAACCACTGATAATGTGTCTTCTCCAGCTGACGTCAGCTGAGGAGTTTCTCATTCCTGATAATTCTCCATTCAACTGCATGTGTCAATTGTCATCTGTTATCTCATGTAAGAGTTAACTGTATGATGGAAAACTGATTGTACATGTTTACTTTTATCTCTCATCCGCAATTCAAAGCTATTTACTTATCCTGATTATTGCATCACCAAGTCATTTATTTATCTAATGGGGTAATACATGCTGTTAGTTCATGCATCAGATGACACAATATGATAAACGCTGATCAAGGTGCTCACAACTTTGCCGTGTTAAAACTTTTATGAGATAGACTTGAATTACTGCAGTCAGCTATTTGAAAGTAGATTACACATATCCACATTAACTGAAGTTCTTAAAGATAACTGAGGAAGTAATCTTTGTTGACCTGCACCAGTGACCTACAGTGGTTTGATATACTTGACCTTTAGTAATCTTTACGGGTTATGCAATGTGCTCCATGGTCTTGACACACTGCTGTAATGAACACTGTGTAAAATGTCAGCCTCCATGTGCTACTGGATATTTCTTGGCTTAAAGTTGCAGCAATGGTAAAGCAAAGATTGCCTGTAGTTGGCACAATGTGTGCTGCAGGATTTTTTTTCTTTTTTCTTTTTTTACTAATATTGTAGTAGAGTTGAGCTGTGTCACAATCCAATCATCAGCCCAAACAAAGATACACACTGCCTGGCCAAAGAAATATTGTCACCCCTGGATTTAACTAATAGTTATGAGCCTCCTATTGGATAATTATTGCATGGGTGATTATCTTTCAGCTGGCAGCAAGTTATTTAACCCCAACTGATGCAATGAGTAGCTTCTCATTTCTTAAACAACCATGTCTAAAGACACATGCCGTGTATGTGGAAAATATGTTAGTCTGTTTGAGAAGGGTCAAATCAGTGGCATGCGTTTAATAGTGGAAGTAAGAGCATTTCCACACGTACAATGCTAAGGGATCTCAAGGGATTGGGACTGAACAGCTGTGTAGCCTTAAGAATAACACTAACTAGTGAGGCTAACTGGGGGGAAAAAGGCTTCAACTTGCTAGGGAGCATGAAGATTGGACTTTGGAGCAATGGAAGAAGGTCATGTGGTCTGATGCGCCCAGATTTGAGTGATGGGGGCATCAGGGTAAGAAGAGAGGCAGATGAAGTGATGCACTCATCATGCCTAGTGTCTACTGTACAAGCCTGTGGGGGCAGTGCTGTGATCTGGGGTTGCTGCAGTTGATCAGGTCTAGGTTCAACAACATTATGTGTTCAAATAATGAGGTCAGCTGACTACCTGGATATACTGAATGACCAGGTTATTCCATCAGTGGATGTTTTCTTCCCTGATGGCACGGACATATTCCAAGATGACAATGCCAGGATTCATTGGGCTCACATTATGAAAGAGTGGTTCAGGGAGCATGAGACATCATTTTCATGGATTAGCCACCACAGAGTCCAGATCTGAACCCTACTGAAAATCTTTGGGATGTGCTGGAGGAGGCTTTGCACAGTGGTCAGAGTCTCCCATCATCAATGCAAGATCTTGGTGAAAAATGAATGCAACACTAGATGGAAATAAATCTTGTGACACCTCAGAAGCTTATCGAAACACTGACACACAGAATGCATACTGTAATCAAATCTAAAGGCGGCCAAACATAATATTAGTGCCTTTTTTTGGGGGGGGCAAGCAGTGTATTTTGGTAACCACGTCTCCACTGAGTGAACAGGAAAAATGTAACTACAACTACTTAAATCAGAACATATAATTATCTTTTGGTTGCAGTGAAAACCTGTAGGCTGGTTTTGAATAGCGGAGCTTGGCCCTCAGTAGAAGATTGAATAGTTGTAGCTATTTGACACCCCGTCCTTCCTCATTCCTTGTTCCGCCCTGGGTCCAGTCTGTTGGCAGATGCGTATTTAAAGCACATTTGAGGCAGAGTAATGAATGGACGCGGTGAGGCGGACTCTACAGTCCGAGAGGCAGGGCTCGTTTTACGCCATCAGGGCCTTGTCACTGCCGGGGTGGAGGGTGGAAGCTGCTGTCAGCGTGCAGGCAGGCAGGGCCGCACCGCATTTCCTCTTCTCTTGTGCCGCAAACCCCGCCCCTACCGGAAGGGATGTTTGAAATATTGCTGCTCTCCATTGGCCCCGACAGCCGCCAGTCAGCGCTTATTCCTGATTCACTGATTTGACGCTAACGGCAGTGGGCGGGCGCAACTAAGAAAATTATAAGGTCATTTGAATTACGCCTGCTAGTGAGCTTATCGGCTACAATGAACCCCGGAATTATATAAATGATTGTGACAATGGACGGATGATGATCGTGGTTTCAAAGTCGACGCGCACAGTCGGGCGATTTTGGAGGAGCAGCATCCGCGGGCCGTTGCGATATTAACAACAGGAGGGGATCCCAGTGCGTGTGTCCGCCTGTGCGTTTCTGTGAGCCTCTGTCAAGCCAAGCGAGCCTCGGTGAAGAGCGGAGGGGGGCCACCAGGCTAGCCTTTAAGCCGATCAAGGTGGAATCGCACACAACTAGTTTCACGTTTGGGATTTCTGCGCACCACATGCTGTGACGGTGTGAACGAGGTGCGAGGTATGTAAGCAAAAAAAGAACCAAAGAAAAAAAAAAAAAAAACGGCCATCCCGGCCACATCCCAAGCTGACTGGGCGCCCCCGCGACGTTCAAGTTAGCGGATTGGTCCGGTTAATATTTGCTAAAAGAAAGGCAGCGAGCCCGGCAATGACTCTGCTGTCCTCTGGCAACCTTGTAGTGCGATTGAGCCACTGGCATTACCCGAGGGGCTGCTCGACGCTTTAATACCGGGCAGCCCTCAGTCCATGAAAGGTAAATTATGCGAACGTAGACGGCATGTCTGTTCATCATAAAATAGGCTGCTTCTGCTGTCACACTGTCCGTCCGCTTCCTTTAAGCCGATGCGCGCAACACGCTGCGCATCCTGCTTCGCCGACGCGACCGTTACCATGATAACCCGAACCAGGTTAGCACGATAAACAGCGTCCAACCGGGTCCCAACAAAAGGCCCGGCCCGGAGCGCACATGGCACAGTGGTTAGTGAGGTGTAGTCTTACCATCGGTGGGCTGAGCCTTTCTCTATCGTTGCCATAGCCTCTACCGCAGTATGATGCCATGCGCCCTATAAATTTCCGGGTTTAGCAGCAGCGGCAGCAAATGATAACGCTTTTTTTCTAACTGTGAAGTGGCGTCTGTCCTCTTAAATGTATCATTTACCCTTGATGCGTGACATATTGCCGTCGATGAGTCGGACATTCAGAGTAATTTAATCGTACACTTGTGTATGCTGTGTGTTTTAGCTGTAGTTGTTGAGTTAGCACGACTTAGCCATCATCATCATTGCTGCCACATGCAGAGAGGCATAGCAGGTAACAGACTAAGCATCTTGGCTCCAGAAAGCAGGCCGGCAAAGAAAAAAAATTACCCGTGTAACCCGTGTGTCATAGTGATGACCAAGAAACAACAATCGTGCGTCGTTTGTTTGAAAGGTTAATGAATAGATAATAAGTAGACACGCAAGACTATCGTTTACTGTTAAGGATCAGCTTTCTAGCTATCAGGTGGCACTGGGCACCACTGTCAACACATGTTGTCCTTTGTTGCTCTCTGATGTTGTTAAAGGGAATTTGTGCTTTCCCAAACTTTGGGTAGTTTGGGCCCTTTTCAAATGCAAGACAAAAGAAAATTCAAGTCAGCATTACCACTAATGCTCATGTGACAAATTGTTGACACTACATGTGCGCTTACTCCGTCTTGATGTTGAGAATATACTGGGTAAGACTGAAATTGTGGTCACACCAAGTTCACAGTGTACCACAGCTGAGTCAGTGGATTGAAATGGGCTGCGGAAGTGTAAACAAAATCATAGTAGATTACATTCTCAAGTGTTCGGCTTGACTGTGAGGAAGCAGATTCCAGCCCAGTCAAACCACACATAACCTTTCTCCTACTGAACTGATGTTGGCTTTGTAATGTTTGTGATTGGTAGTTATGGTCTGATGCCCGGAGGCTATTATCTGTATCTATTTATATGAGTGTGTGTGTGTGCATTCTTTCAGGATGATGCGTCTAGCATGTTGCACGGCCCTGCTCTTTGTGTTGAGGCTGCTGGTGGGCTTGCCTTGGTACCAGGTTCTTCCTGCCATCCTGATCTTTTACCTGGGAAGTGGAGGATGGAAGTTTCTGCAGGTCTTTGCCAAAACAATTGGCAGAGATGTACAGTAAGTATAGGAATGTTGTGTTTTCACAAAATGTTGAAAAAAAAAAAGCAGTCATTCTCCTCCAAGCACAGAAATACTACGTTGATCTGTTTCAGCTTTGCCCCGTCTAGTGCAGTCTGGGAGTATTTTGACTCTGCACTCCAGAACACTGGACTACAAGTGAAACAATGACTGCAAGACTAAAGTGATGAAACAAGGCTTTAACTTTCAGACTGTTTAAAGAACTGTGGCCTTGTCACTGACTCACAGGAGGATCATAGGGAATTTATTTATTGTATATACGTGACTATAGTCCGATTATAGTCTTGGTCAGTGTTCAGTCAGTTATGATGGGTGACCAGCTAAGCTTTCTCATTTCTTTCTCATTTGACTGCAGCAGTAAACTAAATCCAAAGCTATAAAAATGCACCATCCTACCAGCACTTTCTCTTTCAACAGAAGACAAGACAGAAAAAGACCACGGACACAAAATAACATCCCTTTTTACAGATTCTCTATGTCTTCTAGCAAAGATATTTGCGTAAACAGAGCTATTTATCAAACTGTTACCTCTCAGTGGAGTAATAATGCGATTATGTCTACTTCAGTATTAAAATTATGCACGATCTCATCCTCACTTTAGCTACAATGTGAGTAAATAACTTGAAACGCTGCATCTCATTACACTTTTTGACGAACTGATTGCAAGATGACATCAGTTTGATTAGAACTTGTTTTAGCAATTAATTCATTAGATAAACACGTGTAGTTCAATGTATTTCTTCAAATATGTAAAACAAAAGGCAGTGGCGGAAGCGCGTCAGGCAGAAATGCCTTGCTGGTGGTCTGACCTGTGCTTACAACTGGTCATCTTTAAAAGCGACCCCAAGGCTCTCAACAGATCCTTACAGGCGGTGCCGGCTGGATAATCCTGCCATTCCTGTTTCAGAACAGGTAGTTTTAAAGATTTTTCACAAAGGAATTGAACCGTTTTCCTAAAGCAAATATTCATTTTGTTTGTTCTCAACTTCCCTTTTGTCTTTAATAGCACCAGCAGACGTAAAACAAGAAGTTGTAAACAATGTTTTATGACTTAGGGATTAATAAGCTTTAGTGATTAGTATTCAAATAAACGGCCCAACAGTTTCTTAGTTAATGTTTCATTTTTCTTTAGGCGTATACTAAATACAACTACATACTGGTTTAGCTGCAAAAACCTGTGAGTATGGTTTAAGTAGGCCAGTGATTTCTTACAGTGACAATAACTGAAGCGTCGAGGTTGTGATTTCTTGCAGTGACAATAACTGAAGCGTTGAGGTTAAAAATTTACTACATTTGACGCCGGCAAAGCATACCTTTTCTACAGTGACTCATATGTTGTAACTGTGTAATGTGGTTTGGCAAAGGCTTGGATATTTACACAGTTGCAGACACAATAGTCCACATCTCTGCTCGTATGCACCAGCTTTCGGGATATGCTTTTCAGTTAAGGTGGTTAGGAACGTTAAAATCATCTGTGTTTGCTAGAATCGCTTGTAAATACAGTTTTGTTTGTAATGGTATACTGCAAATATTAAACTCATCTCATTAAAATAATGGCAGAAAGTATAAATCACAGAGTTTAATCATATCAGTTTTATTATTACCATTTCTTAAAGTAGATGACAGTAGACCAGCATTATAGAAAAAATTAGCATCAGAAGGGAAGTTAATTAAATAGTATTGCGTTTATGTCACACCTCTGTTGCAATAGAAGCCCAAATGGCTTTATTGTGGAGTGTGCAAATAAAATGACTGAACCAGCTGTGCAACAATAAATGATGTTTATCTGGACCGACATGAAACTAATCCCTTGTGCAATGATAAGCATATCAGCACTTGTGGCAGTATAGCCATAGTAACTCTGTTTATTGCTTTTTACAGTGTCTCTGTAATTATTCACTATTCAGGAGAATGCCCACTCTATGTACCTTTTGTAAATTAAAGGTATTGAGAGTTGTAATTTGTGCAGACTTTGCCCCTATGTTGAACCACTTTGTGACTTGTGTCATGTTTTGCACAGTAATGGGTTACTGCAAAACATCTGTAAGTCCTGTATGCAGCTTTATACAGTTAATAGCAATAGCAATTTTATACAGTGTAAAAACATTAACAGAAATCCTGCCTAAGATTATTGTTATAATTATCATTTTATACAAATTTCTTACATATTTGCAATAATCACATTGCTTCATGGTTACACAGTTGCAAATGCTGACTGTTGGTGCCAGTAAAACTGCTTACCGCTATCTTGTTCTATCAGTTTTCTAATTTACCGACACATCATTAAGGTGTGTTTGAGCAACCTAACCTCAAATGTCAAAAGAGATTAAGATTTCTTTTCACAACACCACTACTATGTAGTAATAACATAACTGAATAAAAGTAACACTTTAAGTGAAGTGGATTGACTCCTGTTTTTAAGAAGAGCTATTTTAACTGTCTGTTCTCTCTTAATGATCACATTTCTTCTTGTTCCTTCAGTGCAGCTGGTGTGTTACTCAAGGTGAAAATGAATGTGAGACGCCACCTCAAAGAGAAGAACACTATCCCCAAGATCTTTGCTGAAACAGTGCAACGACATGGGGACAAAACAGCACTCATCTTCGAGGGGACTGGAGAGAGATGGACCTTCCGACAGCTGGATGAATACTCTAACAGAGTGGCTAACTTCCTGCTAGAGCGGGGCTTCAAGGTACGTCTCTGATACCAAGTCTATAAATAATTAAGGAAAATTAAAAGTAAAAATATTGTATCACACACTTTTTTTTTTTGTTTTTCTTTTAAAGGAGGGTGATGTGGTGGCCCTTTTCATGGAGAACAGGTCACAGTACGTGGGCCTCTGGTTGGGCATGGCTAAGATCGGAGTTGAGGCTGCTCTCATCAACTTCAATTTGAGACTAGAGGCCTTGGTCCACTGTGTCACCATCTCCAACGCCAAGGCTGTGTTCTTTGGTTCGGAGTTGACTGACGGTAAGAGCAAAGAGGATTGAAGTACTGTTCAAAATCAGGCAAGCCCCCTACAGCTTTAAGTCTGCACAGCTCTGACTTGTGCTGATGGAAGCCGTTTTGCCTCCTCTGTAAATTGTAGAGGTGAGTGGTGTGGGGAGAAAGCAACAAAGTTCATAAAAGATGAATGGGTTTTGGAGGGAGGTGTCTCTTTAGTGTCAGTCAGTGGAGCTTTAAATGGCAGATGAGTGGACAGAAAGGAAGAGGAGCAGCAGTATGATTAGTGATCAAGTCAAATAAAATAAGAGCAAAATAAGAACAATATTCAGATAAAATATTATGCAGGAAACTCTTTTTAAAAAATTTTTTTAAATCATTTTACAGTTTTAATATAAAAACAGATCTAATCGATCATGACACAAGACACGCAGTCTTCAACATACATGTATATTGCCTTGAACTAATGAAATTCTATAATTGCAGCATCACAGGAGACTAGTCTAACATAAATTATGGATCTGTTTCGTTCTCCTCGTGGCCCTTTTTGGGTCACTGCCCAGTATGAAAAGCGTCCATCTCAACAGCTATAAAGAGTGAATGAGTTTTGAGCTGCTCGCCCTGGGATTGATGGAGCAGCCTCTGTATTGAATCCTGGACCTGCTGTGTGCTTTATGCCTTTAAGTAATTGGAAACGCAGCCTTTTTGTAGGAGAGTGGGCCAAGATCACGCTAGTAGCATTAGTACTGAGTGAGCATGGCATGAGGCTTTTAAATTATGAAACTGTCTTTTTTTTAAAAATAAAATAAATGGGGAATATGAGAGCTGTCTCTTTGTTTTGTGTTTTTTTTATGTCTGCTTTATTCACTGTTAGATACTGGTTCTGTACTTTCCTTCTGTTTATCACACTTTCACATTTTCGGACTTTCCTTTTCTCTCTTGACACCTCAAGTTATTTTAACCCTCCCCACTTCTGTTTTGGTTTACATGATTATGCAAGTCATCCAGGTTTTGTAGCGCTTAGATGTTGCACCACATGTAGCTGTCTTGCGATATGCAGTTGTGAAATGAATATACTTGAATGTGTTTTTCTTTCTCTCGTAGCCGTGTCTGAAGTTCACAGTTCAATGGGGAGAGCGGTGCAGATGTTCTGTTCGGGAGACTGGGACCCCAAACGAGTCCCACAGGGAACTGAGTGCCTAGACTCCCTGCTGGATGATGCCCCTTCCCACCTACCCAGCCGGCCACAACGCTGCTTCACAGGTGAAAACGACACATTGTTCTTGGGAGCAGTTTTACATTTTTTTCACATAGTGCGATAATAAGTCGACATCCAAAAGCGAACGCAGCAGTGTCAGAAGTAATTTGTTGGTGTTTTTTTTGGTAGGCTAGCTGCACAGAGCAGTTGACAAGTGTTGAGTAATATTACTGGGGGCCAAGCAATGACTCAGTCTGTGAAATCACATTACTAAATCATATTGAAAAGTAAAAATTCACAATTTAAATAATATAATTACTTCTATTAAATATACTGTACATCTGGCTAAAGATCCAAACTCTATACATGTTATTTATTCATTCATATTCTTTTGAGAAAAAACCTTGTTGTAATAAATGATGTGATATTTACAGGTAATGAAGAAATTCATTATTAACTACCCTTCATTGGTTTTCTTATAGTTACAGATTACTGATGAATCATCACCAGGGAATAAATAGGGCTTGCTTTTCTACTGCAGTATGCCTCAAAATCATAAATTTGTCTCTGAAGACAAAACCGTCCATCCATAGATAAGAAACACAGAGCTAACATTCAGTCAACTTTTACCTAGGGCAGTAAAAAAAAATGCCTGCTCACTCAGACTACATTATAACTACATGTAATCACTGACAGCCCATGTGCTGGTTCAGCCATAAAAAACACTTCTGGGCCAGTTGCAACTAAAATGTATCCTGCAGGATGCATTCAGAGGTAATACAACATGCTTGTGTGTAAATGAGAACTGCTGCACTTAGTGCTTGCTAAGTCAGCTTTCCACATAATGGCACCCTTAGTGCTGATTTGCATGTGCCAGCCAACTTGGCAAAGGTTTTGAAGTTTGTACATGCAATGCAGTAACCTAATCCATTATTATTTCAAATCTTTCAAGAGGAATTCTGCTTTATTCTGCTTCAGCCACTTCAACTTAGACAAAATGAGCTTGCAATCAAAAGTGTGAATAGGCCTGTAATTAATCGTCAAAGCAGAACGTTAGCACTCCTACACAGCGAATCAGAAGTGAGTCTTTAGCAGAACCACTTGTTTGTCAAAGAGCACATTGAACCATTTAAAGAGAACGTTCAATTACTTGCACTCAAGCGCACACTAGACCCGTCATAGCACATTTTTGCTCTTGGTATGTTCGTCATCTCACTGTACCGTCTGTTTCAGATCGCCTGTTCTACATCTACACATCAGGAACCACTGGGATGCCAAAAGCTGCTATTGTTGTGCACAGCAGGTAGGAAGGAGGCGTGCAGCTAAATAACAGACACACAGAAAGTGCAGCTGCTCTCTTTGTTGATCCATGTAGCTCTTGATTTTAGCACAGATATCGCAAGAAAAGATTATACATAAAACTTGCTGCTTTTGTTTGAACTTAATTCATTTTTTTCCTCTTGCTCTGGTTTTTCAGGTACTACCGCATGGCAGCTCTGGTGTACTATGGCTTTAGGATGACATCAGACGATGTATTGTACGACTGCCTTCCACTCTACCACTCTGCAGGTATATGTTGTTGCTTGCTATGGCATGAATCTATAAATAAGTTGACACACTTGTTTGTGTGGTTTCCTCCTTGGTGTGACTTATTGTCACACAGACTGAACCAAGCAGCATAAGCAAACATCAGTTTAGAGTACACCAATATGCACCAGTACATATAGGGCAGCATACTTTGTTGCTTGTCCAGGTCAGATGCCTGTTTATTCTCCATCTAGAGGCTAACAACTCCGTATATCTCTCATGCCGGTATGCAAAGCACCCCTGGTTACGAGGTGCCACGTAGCACCTGGCTGAGCTGGGTTGCTTCACAGTTTTGGTGGCTTGGATTAGATCAAACTCCGCTCGTTATTCCTACAGTAAACAAACTTGCTCCACAATCTATTTGTGACCAGACTAAGACCACTTCCTGTGAAGGGATTTGGATTTTCTGGATTTGATTTCAGTTAACACGGAGGATAATGTCTGTGTTTGATCAGACAAATGGGAAAAGCAGGTTTAAAATTTGACATGTGTTGCTGATAACCATGTTAAACTGTATATATTTGAACATTTCTGTGTCAAGTCTTAAACCCTGATAACTTCTATGTCCACAGGAAACATTGTGGGAGTGGGCCAGTGCTTAATACATGGCATGACTGTAGTTATCAGAAAGAAGTTCTCTGCCTCGCGTTTCTGGGATGACTGTGTGAAATACAACTGCACTGTAAGCATAAGTTCCTACCACAGCTTTAGTTTTTTGTTTGAGAAGCACATCACAATCTCTAGTTTCTAATACTCCCTGCAAATCTCTGTAAAAACAATTCCCCCCCAGTTACATCTATTTGACTTGGTATAAAATCATTAACTAGTCTCACTACCATCCTCCAGATTGTGCAGTACATTGGTGAGATTTGCCGGTATTTGCTGAACCAGCCGATACGGGACACGGAGCGTCAGCATCGTGTGCGCATGGCACTGGGCAACGGTCTGCGCCAGTCCATATGGGAGGAGTTCATGAACCGCTTCAACATCGGTCAGATTGCAGAGTTCTACGGAGCCACCGAGTGCAACTGCAGCCTGGGCAACTTTGATAACAAGGTGGGAACATGTCAAGAAGTGGAAGGAAATGACTGACGTAGCTTTCTTTGTGTCTTTGTTCTGCGTTAATTAGCATAACTGATTCAAGTCATTTCACCTAATGGACAATTTCACATAGTCATTATTGCTCTGAAAGCGTTCTAATATTAGCCACTTGGTCATTATAAAAATGTGTTTTTCACTTGGTCTTTTCATTACTAAAGCACGAAACGGAATTACAGTTTTGGTTGGTCCGAACAGGTGTGCCTTTCATTTAGCTCACCATACTGATAGCTGTGTGGTTGTTGACGCTTTTCTCCTGTGCACTAGGTCGGAGCGTGTGGCTTCAACAGTCGGATACTACCCTTCATCTATCCCATCAGACTGGTGAGAGTTGATGAGGAGACCATGGAGCTCATTAGAGGACCAGATGGCGTCTGCATACCTTGTAAACCTGGTGCGTTTGCTGTATATAGAGATTAAACACCGATTTTATACTAAGTATGCTTAAATGTTATTTAAGAGTGGAGCCGCTCAGCAGGAAAAAAAAAATTAGGATGAGGATGAGCTCAGGTATTCCCATTTAAATTTTATTTATATACAGTTATGTTTGATTATTAGCAAACTAAAGCTTCATATGTACTTTTGAACTCACCAGAAGGTTTTGTGTGTCTCACTCTTTCTCCGTCTCATTCTAGGTGAACCTGGCCAACTTGTCGGCAGGATTATGCAGAACGACCCTCTCCGGAGGTTTGATGGCTACGTCAATGAATCGGCAACCAGCAAGAAGGTTGCCCATAGTGTTTTCAAGAAGGGAGACAGTGCCTATCTTTCTGGTTAGAAACACTAACGCACACAAAGTTTCATTCACCTCATTCAGGTCCGTCTGAACTAGATGAAAATCTAACCAACTCCTCCTCCTCCTCTTCATCAGGTGACGTGCTGATCATGGATGAGTATGGCCACATGTACTTCAAGGACCGAACAGGAGACACTTTCCGCTGGAAAGGAGAGAATGTCTCAACGACGGAGGTGGAAGGAACTCTGAGCAGGCTGCTGGACATGAAAGATGTAGTTGTGTATGGAGTGGAAGTACCAGGTAAGGGATCTTAATTCATGTGTTTCATTAATAGGTCCCTGTCAGTTCCTTATTATATGTACGGCAGATTGTCAGTTGTGCTTTGTGCTGGTTATAGATGATGATTGAATGAAATAGCTTTTAATGGCCACTTCTGCCTCTTAGAGTTTATTTATAAGAGAAAAACTCGTACCAGAATAGTATTTATGTCTACAAGTGGAATTCACTCAGTTTATAAATAATATCAGCTTTAAATTCTTTAATCGCCCTTGAATACTGGCGTTAAGTTGTTTATTCATGACAACAGAACACAGAGGTTGTACACAAATGATCTGGATGACTGTGCCCATTTTTAAAATCAGTTACAGCCGTGTGCAATGAGAAATGAGTCGTGTACTGAACAGATGTTTGACAGGAACCATCCTGTGTTTAATACTATAGTTATTACAGCTGCAGTGTCTCGGCTCACTCTTGACCGACTGTGACACCAAGTGAATTATAGCATTTTAAAATGTCATCACATTTGAAGCCGAGCTGTAGTGGAGGCTCCAGTGATCCCAAAGACAAATCACAGACGCCACTTTGCAGCCACTGCTATTAGATTAGATGACTTAATCCGTCTCTGAATAAAGATCACAGTTCTTTGATTGCAGACGGAACAAACAGGCACGCTCGTCAGTGGTCAAAAAGACGCTAGTGTTGCTCAAAAGTAAAGTAAATATTATAAAAATGATGTAGATTAAGAGATGAATTAACACTGATAGTTCACATCAAGCTTTATATGTGAAGACTTGCAGCGGTCTGGGCCTCAGTTCACAAACACAAACATGTCTGACCTTAAACCTCAGTCGGTCCCTTGTTTATATGTCCACAGGAGCAGAGGGAAAGGCTGGAATGGCGGCCATCGCTGATCCGTCTCATTCCTCTAACCTGGAGAAGCTGGTGAAGGACATGGAGAAGGCTCTTCCTCCGTACGCCAGACCTGTCTTCCTCCGCTTCCTGCCCGAGGTCAACAAGACAGGTAAATACCCTTTTCACTCATTTTGCTGTCGAACAATCAGCCAAAAAGAGATTTTGTAAAATAAATATTTGGCTCTCAGTTTATGCTCCACTGTTTTTGCGCCGCTTTCCAGCAAAACTTCCAGTCCAATCAATAAGATATTATATGAAAACTATATAATAAAACTTTTTTCTTTGTTACATAATGCCATTTGTATGAATTAATATTTTTGTTTTCTTCATTTTTTTCTTTGCAATGTAGAAAATATTCTTCTAAAATAAAGGAAGGCTGTGTGGTGATGTGTGTCCAAACTTCTTCTGTTGGTACAGTTGCATACATGAAATGCAGCTGATTCCAAAATACTGACAGTAGAGGCTAAAAGATTTCTTTTGGCAAACCTAACCATCTACACAATTTCTTTGTGTGTCTCTTTTTCAGGAACGTTTAAGTTTCAGAAGACGGAGTTACGCCGGGAGGGCTTCGATCCCAGTACGGTGTCAGACAGACTGTACTTCCTGGATTCCAGCAGAGGGCGCTATGTGCAGCTGGACGAGGAGATTTACCGCTCCATACTGTCAGGGAAACACAAATTGTGATGACCAGGCTGAGCACTACACCTACACACGCACCCACACACATGTAGAAATACAAAGGAGAAGACAATATTGTGTGCCCAGGATAGCAGAAAGATTTTGTCCCCATATTTGCAAATGCATACAAAAAAAAATAGCCATACACTTTCAAAGCCCAACAAACACACGGCGTGCATATTGTATACCCAAAACCACACAGCTCTTTAGAATTCTTAAAAATCTGACTTCTGCACGGCACACTCATACACTCATGCAGCACTCCATCCATACCTCCTTCCTGGAATAACCCCGACCCCACCCCACCCGACCGCTCCACCCCGCGCGCGACTTCTCTCGCTACCTCAGCAAACACACAGAGAGAGGCACAAACCCGGTAACCAGGTCTGTTTGGTGACTTAAAACCACCCCTCATTCTCCACACAGCCCTCAAACACCCCCAACCTGTCAAACGCGGCTCCATCAGACCAAATGTTTTGCTGGCAAGGAATGTGGAGGACAGAGCTGCCTAGCATTCACAATGCAAATTAATGCTAACGAGGAGCATGGATTCAGTACATTAAGTGTGTGGGACAACAGACAGACCTATGTGGACCTAAACTATCTCTCTGTTCATTGTTTTGTTGGTGAGATTTTATTTTTATTTTTTTTGTTGTGAATGACTGAAACCTTTGCTGAAGACATAACCTGCACAATTAGCCCGTAGTGACAGCCCTGTGAGACGGCTCCATCTGTCCTCAACGGGAGGCGAAATTTGTCAAAGGGTTTCCTGCAACTCCTCTTGGTTTCATGCATGACATGAAAATTAGGAAATAAGGAGTGTTTTTTTTTTAATTATTATTAATTGAACAACATAAGGAACTGAGGAAAAACCTTTGACACGTACGAGACAGGACTTTAATTAGTCAAGGGGTTGAAGCTGAGGGATTTTTAAAGTGCAATAGGGCTCCAAAGTTTGCACTGCAATAATCAGCCACACATTATACAGGAGCTGATTCTAAAAAAAAATAACAAAACAAAAAACACAACTTTGTATACTTTGTAATATTTCTGCATTGTACCAAATATATTTATGTTGTAGTGTTTACATATTTTAAGAGAATATGAACATTATAATAATTTCTGTTATTGTAAAAGCTTTTTTTATGTCGTTTTATTTCTGCTTTATGTGTATCCAAATCCGATTCCCTCAAGCTGAAGCTACCTAAGGCAGTTTATATCAGCTCCTGGAGCACGAAGTAATGTGATCAGTGATCAATCCAAGCCTGGGCTAAGTGCATGGGTCTATTTCACATCCTGAGCTGGTCTGCAGCGTGGTTGTACGGCCGTATTGTGCAGGTTCTGTCCCAAAAGGTAGACTTTGTCTATCTTACTGTAGGATGTGTGTATATTCTTCGAAAACATATGAAGACCACTTGACTGAAGAGCGCAAAAGCACCAAATCGTGTATCTCAATAATAATCTGGTGCTAAAAAGGGATGCTCTGCCGGTTTTCGAGAGAGCTGAACGATCCAAAGATTCAAAAGGCGGGAGGGACTGGATGGGGACGCGTCCAAATAGGGCAGCATAGGAAGAGAAAATACACTTTGTCGTTTATGTTATTGTCTGTTGTTCGCAGTAGCTGTCATCTGAGGCTGTAGCAGCATGAATGAGCATCATCAACCACAAGCAGAGCACTGTGCCTTACTGTGAGTTCACCTCCCAGATTCACAGGCCCTGGCCCACACATAGTGTCTCATGGATTCCCCCGTGTTGGATCCCATCTTTTACATTCATTCTTCTTGTTCAGCTTCTGACAGTCCCCTGTCAAAGGAGCTTCACGAACCTGGCCCAAATTGTGGGAGCTAAAATTTTATTCTGAAAATCATCTGCTATAATTGATGGCAACCTTCATCCTGCCAGGTGCAGGAAGAGTTTATGTCTTAGTAGGCAAAGTCCCAGAGTTTCTGAGGGCCCTACCCTAGTTTCTTCTTTTCCTTTGACTCATTTCTGGTCTTTATTTAGTCCTAACTTTAATTTGTTTTCTAGTTGTCTTATTTGCTCTGAGTTTGTCACTTGGGTTATCTTGTAGATTATAGGTTACCCAAGTTTCTATCTGCTCGGCACTTTTCCTTTGAGCCTTTATCGTTTTTCTGCCAACCACCCTTCCATTCACCCATCTCCTCCCTCTTCCTTCTCACTTCCTGACCGTGACCGTCAGATACCCAGCCTCATTCTGCTTCATCCCTCTGTGCGCACATTACTTCAGAGGATGCTAAGAACAGTCAGTATTTCTCAATTGGAGTTAATGGTTTTTGAGACTTTGAGATAGTTCCCCAGGTCTGTTGACGACTACACACTCAGAACAGTTGTCACGTACCTTTTAGCTGATGTGTGTTGTGTGTAGTCTGCTATTATCCCACGACTTTGGTTTTTCTTAAACTTCAACTGACCCCATCCTTGGTCGCCTACACTACAGCAAGGCAGTTATTTGAAGACTGGCTGTACTGTAGAGGACTTTACGTATTTGTGAGTAAGGCTTTGTGGTTTTCCACAGACTGATCCTTAATGTTTTCTCCATTCATACGTTGCGCTGACTGACACCTCTCATTTTCCTGTTCTGGGAAGAAGACCAACAAAGTTGTTTGACAGGACTTGACATCTGCTCTTGCTTCCTGTCCGTGCATCTGTCTTTCTCTCTCTCTCTCCCCCACTTGTATTTATTCTTTAATGATGAGTGTGTAATGTTTTCAAGAATGTGCGATGAAGAAGAAGATGAGCGACCAAGGACTATGTTGTAAAGCGAAGTGCGATTTGTGCAAGGGGACACAAGATGATGGCTGTTAATGACGCTTCTGATAGAGGGTTGCGTGTGTCAACCCTGACCACCAGGGGGCGTGTGACTAGCAGGCCCACAGCAGAGCACTCTGAAGAAGATGTATCCATTTTTTTTTTCATTTTTTTTAAATGAGTTTAAATTATTATTTTTTTGAAGAGCTGTTAATTGTACTTTGATTGTGTCACTGCTATACGTGTTTGCATTTTTTTTCCCCATTGTGTGAAATTATAGCTTATTGGTTTTGGTATAAAAAAAAGGGGGGGATTCATGCATGAATGGAAGACAATCGAATGGATGCTTTTGCAATTTAAAGGCACTATAGGAACCAGCCAGGGATCTGCCTTTTCAGATGAGCCTGTTTGCCATTTCCGAGTTAATAAATATCAACGGTCAAGGAAGAGACATGAAGAAGTTTCCATGCCATCGTTTTTCTGACCTGATACCTTTAAACCAAATTTTAACAGACGTTTTATTTGCAATATTATTATGAGTTAAAGTCACTGAATCTGACCAAAATCTTTATTTCTCAGACGACTGCATATTTTACATTATTATTATTATTATTATTATTATTATTATTATTATTATTATTAGATGGATCAAACTAACCACACTATTATCAATATTAGGACATCGGTTAAAAAGACACCAGTTTTCTCAGCTCATACTGAAATGCCCTGAGACTTTGAGTGTAAATCTCCTCAGGTTAGATTTGGTTATAGATCTTGACTGAAGAATCCAGCTTTATGGTTTTACCGCAGGCCTGTTTGTGTGTCTTACTGTACCCCATTCCTCTTCCTCGACAATTCTCACTTTCCTCTTTGCACTTCTTGTTCGTCCCATTTCCCGCGTTACGGTCTGTACGTGTCTGCTTAACGTGTGTGGAGATTTTATTTGATTTGATTTTATTGTCACGCTGTGCAGGCAGCAGCTCTCAGCCTGTGTAGAGGAGGTGTGTGAGGTGTGCTGTGTGAGTTTAGACACATACACTGATGTCCTCTTGTCCGCTGAAGGCCGGGTGTATACATCATGCATTTCAAGATGATAATGAGATAATAGCAGTGCTGCGAATGGAAAAAAAAAATAAAAATCATTATTAATAAAAAACTATTTAAATTGTTCACTTGGACTCTGATTGAAATTCAACCTTTGATTGGGAAAGAAGTGGAAACGCAAGACGACAATTTGCCTTAAATGGCTGCTTTTTATCTGTGTGTCAAATGTTGAGTGAAGCAGTTCAATTCAGGTCATGTTGACCCTCCTGAGGTAATTTCTAGGTCAAATTTAAGATTGTTCACCATTAAAGTAGCTTTTTTTTGTTGTTGTTTTTTTAGCAACTCCATCAGCTTAACTGTCTCATTTAAATCCCTTTCAGTAAGGTCCGGTAATATTTCCTACAAATTAGTAGCTAATAAACTACTTGTACATTCAGCATATATTCTATTGCTTCACAGAGGAAGTCCACATCTTGCGTAAACATAATTCCTGGGCAGAGCAATGTATTGTACTTGAAATGAACACTAAGAAAGGAAATGTTGTAACTCGTATATGTTTAACAAGACACGAAAGTTTGTTTACAGGAAACTGAACAAACTGAAGTAGACGCACAATACATTTGAAAAAGAAAAAAAAAATGCAAACGCTGCAAACATTAATTGCGCTGCCTTTGTATTCATCTATTCTCTTTACCTTTGGCCTCTGGTTAACATTTACACAATCCCCAGCATCAGTTTAGGCCTTGTTTCTCTGTAACATGGTGTTTAAATTGTTTAACCCTGATTTATTTCTTTAGCTTTCAGTGTTTAATGCTTGTTCTGTGACTTTTTTGTGGTTAAACCTAGCAGTGAATTATTGAGAAAAAAAAAAGAAAGAAGAACAAATCGAAAGTAGACTGTCAAGGAATCTGAAACTTCTCTTTTCCAAGAATATGCGGATGATTTTTTCTTGTAAGAACATGAACGATAATTATGACTAACACTGTGGTTTCTGAAATGTGTTATTTTGTTTTTCTCACATGAACATATCAATCTTCAGGTGAAGCCATCAGTGAATATTCTTTTATTACATAATTGCATTGAAAGCCATTCTGTGCCCTCAGGTATATGTTTGCTCAAAAAGTGGCCAATCAGAGCTGAGGTGCAGAAGTTGCAGATCCCTCATGCCTTGTTCCCTCAAGATCCTCCAGTGCAGTGGGAAATGTCTTGTGAAATCTCTGCCTTTGCATGTGAGCGATGTTCGCAAGTCTCGGCTGATTCCAGCGAAACCACGAGCATGAAATATTCCCGTACTCATGACGGGTTATTTTGAAACCGCACATCTTCAACACTTGTCCACTGTTCCCTGATCCTAAGCGATGATTGGCTGTCCCCCAGGTGGGTGGATCAACACATAAAGCAAACATTGCCACAGGCTTTGCCACTCTGCACCTGTCACTTGACTCCATACTGCTCACTTCAGGTCCAGGTTAGATACCCTGTCTCAACCGCTCCCCACCTCGCCGCTCTGTTTCTCCGCACAGCCATGAGGACCACCGCCGTTGCCATGGTGATGTCGTGCCTGATGATGGTACACGCAGACGTGAAGCCGCAGAGAGACTTCAACCTGTCAAGGGTACGTTAAAGCACGCATTCTTGAACGTGAATGTTTTAAATTTAAACGAAATGCTGCTACAAGCCTCCTCACTGTTTGTTGTGTGGTGCCTCTTTTGTGGGGAGCACTCTGTACTGGTGTGCGCATGGTCAAAGTTTGCGAGCGCCTACTCTAGAAACAACATAAATCAGGTCAATTGGTGTGATTAATAACCTTGTGAATAGACGCCTTAGAGAGAAAGACCAATTTGTTTGCTGTAGCAAGATTTTCAGACCAACAGATGGCTGTGTCCCATATTTATCTAAAGGTCACTTACTTGTCAGTCTGGTTCAAGATAACTTTTATTTCCCCCGTGACTGTGACATTATTCTTTGACCTTACAATCCCCATATGTTCCCTTTATCTACAAAGCCTAAGACATTTCAAAAAAACACCAAGAAGAATAAATGTATCCCTGTGTTGATTGCTCCGGTCAAGATGCGTCTTGAGTGTGTCCACATCTGTCCTGTAAGCTGGTCAGTACACATATTAATGCCATACCTGAACAGGGCCTCAGTCAGGGTGCACCAACAAGAATCTACATCTCTGACCGTCCATATTTTAAAGGAGCTATGTATAGATATGATGAGGTTAAAAGGACTATTTGCAGCATGGTACACGTTTATAAATGGGTAAATGAGCCGCAACATTTCTCCAGGGTGACGTTCCTCCGTAAACACGGGACCTGTACTCCCACAAGATGGTGTTTGTGGCACAGTCCCACAAACACGCTGTTGTCTTGTACTGTGCTATATATACTACGTACGTTTTTGAAAATGATTCGTACACGGTTTTTAAGGTTTGCACCCTAAAAGGGGCTTCCGGCTCTGAGAGACTGTTGACACACATTTGACACTGTAACCTGCGCATGACTGCCGGTCACCGTGCTTATATGTGTGTGTGTTTAGTTTGCAGGGAAGTGGTACCGCGTGGGCATGGCCTATGACTCTCCATTATTCCTCCCCTTCAGAGACAAAGTGAAGGCCACCATGGGCATCATCACGCCGCTGCCAAACGGCAACGCCAACCTCACCATGTGGGACGTCATGTGAGTGTGCAGGGGAGGGCATGTGACATGTGCTGGAATAAATGGGCAGCCACAAAATAATGTGTGCAGAGGAGCAAAGCAGACGAGTGGAGAGGTTTGGAAAGTGTAAAAAAATAAATAAAGTTTTCTCTGTGTGCTTCAGGCCTTGGGGTTGCGTGAGCAAAGTGTACCAGTATGAGAAGACCACCATACCTGGACAGTTCACCTACTTCAGCACACGTAAGTCCTCTCTGGTTTGATCCTGAGAAACCTACAAGAAAATGAATTAGCGATGTAAATATTTGGCTATGAGCTCGACGAAGGGCCTCGCCTTTAAATGTAGTGTCAGCAATGTTATTTGCAAAAGAACCGCAGTGAGCACAAGGCTGAAAGCCAAAGAGGCATGATGAAACATGTGACCGTGAGACAAGGAAAAAACAAGTCTTGTGTCAGTTTTTACAATGTTGTTCAGTGTTTTTTGCTTAAATAAACTCCAAATTAAACTATATGAAGGTTTTTCTCTTTAAAATATGCATATTAAATTTATAAAATAAAATGTTTTGCAGTTAATGATTCATTTCCAACCTATATATCTTCATAGACGTTTTTTGTGTATTGCGCTGCATACATATCGGGAATTTTTGCGACTCCTTTTAGTAATATACAGCAAATGCTTGTAAATGTCCCTCATGTCTGTATGTCTCATTCAGGCCATAACATGGTGAAGGACGTCACAGTCGTGGACACCAACTACACGGACTACGCTCTGGTTCTCAAGCACAAGGTGTTCAACAGGGAGTTCACCCAGGTGGCTCTTTATGGTGAGACACGTTTTTATTTATTGTTTGCGTCGCATTTTAGATGCTGCATATTTTATTCCCGCTGCGGACTCAGCGCTGTCTTCTTGCATCTGTTTGCAGGTCGCTCTCAGAGACTCCGGAACGACGTGATTCAGAGGTTTAAAGCCTTTGCCCAGTCCCAAGGTTTCCCCAAAGAGTCCATTCTGTTGCCATCCCCGGCAGGTGAGGACACTAAATATTTCACGTGCACAGATGATGATGGGAATGAAATTCATGATTCTTATCTGTGTGTTTTCTGGCCAACAGAAAATTGCCCTCCATCATCGGGATCCAGACGTTAGGTGAAACACTATTTTGTTTTTTGAAAGTGAACCGGATGAGACAACTGTAAATGTGGGTGTAAACTAATTTCTGTTACTCCCTGTAGGTGTCCCACGGGACCTGATACAGTATGAAGATGTGTAGTGATGTGGCGCTCCAGCTCATCTGCATCCAACTGGCTTCCAGCAAAAGATCCTATGTAGCTGATGGAGTTCATGTTTCAACCTCTTGCATTTTGCATTTATGCCTCCTTTTTACCAGTTGCACGCAATGCATCAGTAATTATAATCTAGTTGCGTAATACATATATATATATATTCTGCATATTTGGTACTTTATTCACTTTCTTTTTTATGCTTCTAATTTTACATAGTGTTTCTGCATAGTGCTATTGCTGAAGTAAAACATCTTGGCAGTTCTTCCGCTACTGACATCATAACATAATCAGTTATGTTGTTTTTTTGTGTACTTAAATAAATAACCAGCCTGAGACCTGAGTGTATGTGTGTGTGTATATCTACAGTTCGCTCTGCAGCTGTTGCATACTGTGTTGTGGCCTAAAGAGCGCTGCGAGGAAGTGCTGACTTGTGCATCACGTCTAAATCAGACTCTCTCATTAACACCAGGGGGCAGGTTTCGCTGCAAATGTTTCCTCTGATGCACTAGAAATGAAAGCCAGAGTACAGTGTGTGATGCAGATATCAGGATACCAAGAGGAATTAGATTAAACCACAAAGTGTAGGAACACATTCAACTGTATCAAAACGTCAGACAGCAATGCGACCCTTTAGTTAAATGCTAACATGTATTGATTGATTGGCTGCTTGCTTTAGCTCCAAATGCTGAAGTCCACTGAATCATGTCTGATTATTTGCACCAACCAACACACGTGTACACGCAGGGGCGGATGAAGAGATAATCAGAACTTTGCTCTTTTGGATTCTTTGTAGCGTTGTGGGCAGGGACGTGCACAGGGGGGTTGCTCAGGTTGCTCGGGCAACTGCCCATGTCCTTCTCAACACACGTTGCCCTTCTGAGGGGGAAAAAAAATGTACAATGGATACAGAATTTCACGTAGAAGTAAATAACCTCAACCATCTTGTGACAATTCAGTGTTCTGCTGGGAAATTTCTGGACCTGGCATTCATGTGGATGTTACTTAGACATGTAGCACCCACCTAGACCAGACCAGACACCCCCACCCCATAGCAATGACACTCCTTGATGGCAGCAGCCATCCCCAGCAGGATGCAGCCTGACACAGGAACACACACACAAAAATGCTTTAGGCTTCCAGATTCACTAGATCCCAAACTGATCAAGTATCTGTGGGATGAGGGGCCTCCCCTGAACCCATCGAACCCAAAGGCTCCCACTAACAACATTCTGTTTCCAAACACTACAGGACACCCTCAGAAGGTCCATGTCCATTCTCTGGTGAGACACAAGGGAGACCTACACAATATTAGGTCATAATGTTATGCCTGATCAGTTAAGTATAATTGATGATCTCTGGCTACAGTCTTTGCTTCTGTCCTTTTCACAATCCTTACCATCTACCCATTAACTCTCTACTCAAAAATAAATAATAAAAGTGAAATTAACATGATTAACATTGTTACAATTAATTTTGAAAAGTCCCATTTAATAGGACATGACCTCTGTGACCTTATAGGTAGATATGGGTCTGATTCCAATGGCTTGGACTAAACACGCTGCAAACTCAGAAACACGCTGCAAATTCACACAGTGGAAATGTTTCCAGAGGACCCTAAAAAGTGACCCATTGAACCCCGTCCTTGCGAGGAGTTAATGACTACTTCACGGCAGTCTTTATGGTTTTGGTCCATTTTTAAATACAAATAATACCTGGCTGCTTTGCTGCAACTCTTAACAGAACATCTCAGAACGGTACGTTAATTTTGAGTATTATTTATATGTATAGTGTCTGTGACCAACAGAGCTAGCCTGGTAGCAGAAGTTAATTAGAAAATTAGCCGGCTATTGAATTAGCCTTAGGGTAGTCCTCCAGCATAGCTCCTGTGTGTTAGCAAAGCTAACGGGAGGCTAACGGGAGCTTGTCATGGTTATCAAACCGAGTTAAAATGAAATATTGAAGTTTTAGAATTTAGAGGGATGATACTGTTAAATATAGCGCAGCTGTGTGAAGTTGGACATTTTTATTCCACCACGTAAAGTAGGAAACGTTTGTCTTGTTGACGTCCCTTTTCCATATGATCAGCGTTACTGTTGCACTGTGGAATAAGTTATATTAAGTATGATATCACACATTATTTTACATGTCTGTTTGTGTGATCCAGACAGGCTGCAGTGACATTCAACATGAGATGAAGCGCTGGACTAACGGGACTTCTCGCAGAGCAGAGAACAGTTTGAAAGTCTTTACTTCGTCACTGCTTGCTTCTTATAGCCCGATGTTTTATTGCTTGAATAGCAGTAATCATTTTTGTTATTAAATTATTATGATTAATGATCAATTATTATGATTTCCTTGTACTGTCAGTTGACAGTGATATTTTAATATGAAATGTAACATTTACAGTCAGTACAAAAGACATAAGGAGTGTAAATACAAAGAGAATTTATTGAAATGTGACCTATAACTTCTGACTGTAACGGAACAACAGGTCAAACAAGGTTTGTACCAGTCTCAGTGGGCTTAAGGGGGGGGGGTTATAGTAATGAAGATGAGCAGGTGTAAGTGGGTGCATGTCCTCCTTCATCATGATGACCAGCTTCATTTGGCTGACCTCTCACATGTCACTGCCACCTCAGAGGATGATGAGGATGTTCAGTGCTGCCCTTCCTCACAGGGAGTAGGACAAGAAGTGGAGAAAGCTTTTCCATCAAAGTTCACATCAGTCTAACATCACACACATACGTCCAGCTTGCAGAGGTTTCTTCTGAGGTTCTCTGTAGCTGTCTAGGCCCACACTGGACAAACATGTCACCAATGATCCACACGGTAACTATGGAGGAAAATAAAAGTGTAAATACTTAAAAAGTATAAATGCAATACTATTCTGTCACATCTGTGGGACAAAATAAAACAAGACCTTAAAATATAGGGGACTTTTTTCAAATATAATTTGTTGAATTAAGATAACATAATATCAGCTGTCTGTTGTTGAAGCAGGTACTGGAGGAGATGGATATGGAGGAGGCATCACTGGTGGGTGCTGGTAGTGAGGAATTTGTGGTGATGAAACACCAGAGTCCTGTATGTCTTATTGCCTGAAGGAGTTTATTTAGGCTTGATTGAGAAGAACAGAAGATTTGTCATCACAACATAAGTGCATGAATCTACCTCAGTTCTAAGGGACAAACAGTAAACTCAAAGTCTTATACTAAGAGGGTGGACCGAGGTAGGGGGAGATGTGTCAATATCCCATTGGTTATTTACATAAACATGAAGATAATGATTCACACCAACTAGGAAATACAAATTGTCAGACAGTGACGGAGGACATTACCATCTAACTCTACAGCTGTGTCTGTTGACAGCCAGACAGTGAGACTAAAGACGCCATAAGAGGGACATGGCCTTGGCATGAGAAATTATTGGAAGAGAAATTATTCAGGTTATACAGGTATAAGCTGAACCAGTTACTGAAAGAGAGAATCATCATCATCTTGTAATAAATATAAATGCACTCTTCATTCATATCTGAAATAATAAAAGTTAACGTAGCTGACAGCAGTTCTCCTGGAGATTTAGAGTCAAAATCATAAATATGTACTGTATTGGCTTTGGTATCTTTAATAGGAGCAGTTGTAAACCAGTATCGAAACCATTGAATGTAACAAAGCTTAAGAACCACTTAATAAAAGTATAAAAGTATAATCAAGTGATCCAAATTAACTGCTCAACCAAAGTAAAGATCAAAATTTAGTTTCACTATTTTGATTACGGGTGCAGGATTGCGAAGATCCAGGACTTAGCCAAAAAGTTTGAACATCGACAATTTCTCAGTTCCTCCCCCCTCCCCGCTAAAGCCCAAAACGGTACAGTCGTTATACTTTAGGTCAAAATATTTAGAAACTTTAGGACAATATTAGGCAATATTTTTTTTCAAGAAACTTTCATGCCAATAAAGCCCATTTTGAATTGAATTGAACTGCTATCAGTAATAGTTGGAAGCATTCATTGTGGCGTTTTCTTCCACAATTTAGATTTATCAATTTGCTATGTGGTAGATATATGAGCGTGCCCGACGTGCGCGGGGAGGAGGGAGCGGAGGGCGCTATGAAATGCGTGTCCACGAGCAGTGATTGACACTGTTAGACACACACCTGAGCTTGATTGGTGCATCTGAGTGTGGAGCGGTGGATGTCTTGCAAATCGCGCTACAGGCTCTAGGAGGGGCCAGAGGAGCCAATAGGGTCAGATAAGGTCAGTTTCAGCAAATATGACAGAAAGTTGGTTTTATAAGACTTGCCTACAGCACCTTTAACAGATTTTTGACATGTAGCCTAATACATTTGCTGCTGAGTAGCCAAGGCTATGCAACAGTTACACAAGTTACGAGAATACCATTAAAAAAAAAAAAAAAACGTTAAACGAATTTGTGTAATTTCAATCAAACAAATTAATTATCAGTGAAGTTACCTCAAGTAACGTGAGGTGGTACTATTATATGTACGGTAACCCACTCTCCATGCCCGCCAGTATCCAGGGGCACATAGTCGTGACGTAGGCCGTTAAAGGACTAGCTTTAAGCGCTATGGCGCCCGTCGCTATGGAGAACATTTATGTTCGAAAGAGTGTTTACTTTTATGTACGTTTATGTTCGAAAAACCGACTTCGAAACTACCATTTCACTTACTCACAAACCTGCGAGAACCAAGTTCAACTGCTTTCCAAGAACGAGACTACTCAAAATGCCAAAAGTAAGAATATTTATATTATTTAATATTTTATGACAGCCTTTTTCCAGGTGAAGCAGCTAGCCAGCTAGCAGTGTTATGATAATTGATGCTTAGCTTGTATCTACTTAAGTATTTATTTATTTATTTATTTATAGCAGTTACTACTCCACAGCTTCCAACAACTATGTCAAGCTTTTATCGGCAAAATATAATTATAAGTACAAACTGTGTTACTAAGCAGGTAAAGCTGAAATATATTTTAAATTTAATAACAACATCCTTCAATGAGTTCTGCTTTTATTTCTCATTTTTCTCAAGATGAAGGCAACATACGTGTTTTCTGTTGTCTGTATTGTTGGCCGTGGTTTCAAATGTTTTCTATGTTCTTGTGAAGCGTTTTGTTATATGCTTGGTATTGCAGTTCCTGTTTAAATGTGTTGTATTTGTTTTTTTGTGGCTGTAATTACACAAGCCTAAGAACTGCACTATTAACCCACAGATTAAACTGGCCATACGTATAGATGAAACTATACTTAACTCAATTTCGTTTGTCTAAAATACAATAAGTTCATTTTGACGGGAAACTCGGGTGTAATGATGTTACTGATGTTACAGCCGCAGTCTGGCTGCACTCATTCTGAACAAGTTGAACGGGGTCCTTTACTTTCTGGCTGTTTATCTCTCTCACAGAAACGTATGCTAAGACGACCCCGTGTTCGCTCGGATGAGCCTATGGAGTGGAGCCCCAGCCCCCAGCCTTCCACCTCTGCTGGGGTGAGTAATCCAGATATGTTGGTTTTCACCATCTTATTATTTTTCTGTTGAGTATAGCTGTTTTATTCCACCCGTATGGTCCCTACACATGTATCCCATATTACTCCATAAGTAGTCCTTTGCATTCAAACTGTTCTTCTTTCTCTCACAGAAGGTGAGCAAGAGCAGCTCCACATCCACCTGGCTACCTCCAAGGACAATGCTCGGTGTGACCGCACCTGTCCCTATGGACTGGAGCCCCAGCCCCCAGCCTTCCACCTCTGCAGGGGTGAGTAATCCAGATATGTTGGTTTTCACCATCTTCTTGTTTTTCTGTTGAGTAGAGCTGTTTTATTGCACCTGTATGGTCCCTACACATGTATCCCATATTACTCCATCAGTAGTCCTTTGCATTCAAACTGTTCATTTTTCTCTCACGGAAGGTGCCCAGCAGCTCTATATTCGGCTGGCAACCTGCAAGGCCAAGGCTCGTTGTGACTCTACCCATCCCCATGGATTGGAGTCCTAGCCCCCAGCCCTCCCCCTCTTCAGGGGTAAGTAATCCAGATATATTGGTTTTCACCATCTTCTTATTTTTTTGTTGGGTAGAACCATTTTATTGCACCTGTATGGTCCCTACACATGTATCCCATATTACTCCATCAGTAGTCCTTCGCATTCAAACTGTTCATCTTTCTCTCATGGAAGGTGCACAGCAGCAGCAGCTCCACATCCACCTGGCAACCTACAAGGACAAGGCTCCGTGCGACCTCACCCGTCCCCATGGAGTGGAGCCCCAGCCCCTAGATCTCCACCTGTGCAGGGGTGAGTAATCCAGATATGTTGGTTTCACCATCTTCTTGTTTTTCTGTTGAGCAGGACCGTTTTATTGCACCTGTATGGTCCCTACACATGTATCCCATATTACTCCATCAGTAGTCCTTTGCATTTAAACTGTTCATATTTCTCACAGAGAAGGAATGTGTGTAAGAACAGCTCCACATCCTCCCGGCAACCTCCAAAGACAAGGCTCAATGTGAACTCAGCTGTACCCATGGAGTGGAGCCCCAGCCCGTAGCCCTGCACATCTGCAGGGGTAAGTAATCCAAATATGTTGGTTTTCACCATCTTTTTTTTTTTTGTTGTTTGTTCTGTTGAGTAGAGCTGTTTTATTCCACCTGTATAGTAGCTGAACCAGTCTGACACTTCCTTCTCCTTCTCTCTCTTGCTTCCTGTCTACGTTTTTAATGCATCCATGGAAACGTTGATGCGAGCCTCCTGCAGGAAACGGGCCACATGCTGTACCCATGGAGTGGAGCCCCAGCCCGTAGCCCTGCACCTCTGCAGGGGTAAGTAATCCAAATATGTTGGTTTTCACCATCTTTTTGTTTTGTTTTTTTTCTGTTGAGTAGAGCTGTTTTATTCCACCTGTATAGTAGCTGAACCAGTCGGACACTTCCTTCTTCTTCTCTCTCTTGCTTCCGGTCCATGTTTTTAATGCATCCGTGGACGCGTTGATGTGAGCCTCCTGCAGGAAACAGACCAGACGCTGTCCCCATGGAGTGGAGCCCCAGCCCCTAGCCTTCCACCTCTGCAGGGGTGAGTAATCCAGATATGTTAGTTTTCACCATTTTTTCATTTTTCTGGGCAGGACTTTTCTATCCCTACGCATGTATCCCACACTACCGTATCAGTTTAGAAGGAGTAGCTGAACCAGTCTGAAACTTCCTTCTCCTACTGTTCATCTGTCAGGATAATGACTGAAATGATCAGAAATGTTTTCTACTATAGTGCTAGCGCTTTGGCTTTTGTCACTCAAGGAGACTCTTTTGCTAACTATGGACTTAACTCTTGTGTTTTTTGTTTCTTCCCTCCAGTGCCTCCCAAGGAGAGCCAGAATCCTGCCCCAGCAGCCGTTTTCAGTTCTTTTGTCAGTACTCCTGGGGTTTCCAGTGACTTTTGTTTGCCTTTTGTATTTTGTTTTGTTGTCTTGGGATTTATGTCCCGACCGAGTTTGTGAATAAACTCCACTTGACTTTTACACACAGTATTATCTCCTTTTTTAGGGTCCAACCAACAGTTGGACAAATCCTCACACATAACACAGAAGTAAGCAGCAGATGACAGCAAAGCAATTGCATTTATTTTGAAAAAAAGAGTATTACAACACTGCTTGTGGTGGGACACTCAGGCAGTTTGTACAGTAAAGACAGGAGGCCTGTATAATCAGGGAAGAAAGAAGAGAAAGAAAGAAGTATAGTAAAGATATAGTAATGAAGCATCAGTTATTTAGCACAGTGTACTGTTAAGTTGATCGTTTCTGAGCGATTAGCCTCAACATGCTAATCAGTAAATATCCAGTTTTATATATCTGTATGTACGGCATGATTGGGTCTTTACTGTTATGGATCATTTGCAGAGATTGAACCTAATCTACAATTTTATTGTTTGTTGTATCTGGCTAGCTAATGTTTTATCTGCTTTTAATAGTTCATATCATCTAAAGCATGTCAATTGTTTAAAACTACATCAGTGTTAAAGTACATTATATATATATATATTAATACTATTATTATGGAGTATATTATTATTATTAATACTCCATAGCTTAGCATTAGCACATGCTGCAGTTTACTGCTTCTTTACATCTGATAATCAACTCTTCACTGTAATGACAGTATCTAATCTAATATGCATATCATAAAAATCTGAAAATGTTGGCATCAAGCAAATTAAAATTGTTGATTTAGAGGTGTTAGATAATTTATCTAGTTTTAAGAGTTAATTTCTTCATTTAAGTGTTTAGTCTAAATCAGGCACAAGCTTGTTTTTTTTTTCAAATAGGCAGAAAATCTTAAAATTAGGTAAATAACTGTTCTCTCCCCCAAAGGTCATGGGGTCACGACTAACATCATCAGGAATCATCATCTAGGGGTCATTATTGAAATAATTTAGATGAAAGCTATATTTTCAATAAATAGAGTCGTTCTGCAGTCGTCAAATACAGAGGGTGCGTCCGTTTGATATGGCGAAAGAACGAGTTTAAAGTCCTGATAACAGCCATCAATTCTACGACTATGAACTACATTTATGTGGCTAAGGAGCACCTTTACACTCAAAGCAACAAAGACAAGACAGATCAAACCATATCAAACATTTCCACACAGCCATGATGAACCCTGCACGCTTTTGTCAACACCAAGTTCAAGTTCGTCTTCTTCTTCTCCAGCGGATGCATGAGTTAGGTAATTATTTTTCTAATTGCTGTTTATATACTAAATAACTCCCATTTAACATACATTTTAATGAACAGATTTTAAGGGTAAATGTGTATTTTAGAGATAGATAGATAGATAGATAGATAGATAGATAGATAGATAGATAGATAGATAGATAGATAGATAGATAGATAGATAGATAACTTTATTGATCCCTTTGGGAGGTTCCCGCAGGGAAATTGATTAAAATGTTTTCTTAATATTTTTAGTGTTATTCAGTATTTTCTGCGCATGCTCAATTCATGACGTCAGGCATGGTGTCTGGTTGATGTGATTTCCCCGCACTTATTTCCTAAAGTTCTGTATGCGGTATATACCATGGTATACCCCTGGCAATGTTTGCTTTTAGTCATGTTTGCTGTTTTTCACGTATTGTAACACTGTACACACTTTATTAATTGTATTTTGTACCATTACTTCTATATTGCAAATAAAAAAAATCCCCGCACTTATTGAACCAATAAAGTTTTGTTAAAAAAAAGAAGGAAAAAAAATAAAATAAAATAAGCGATTTGCTCGGTTCAACCATTGACTGTATACTGTTTTTGAGCAAACAAGGTCCATCGCTTTTAGGGACATTTCCGTCCTGTGAGTTTCTGTTTGCAGCGCGTTTCTTCACTTGATGACCGTTTTTGAGTCTGCTAGTGTTGTGAGTCTGTTTGCACGCGTTTTTTGAAATTGCAGTTCGTTGGGCTCTCTCGGCCACCGTAGATTCCTCCTGTGATCAGAATGAGGATAAGCATACCTGTGGCAGTCTGCTCAGTAGTGAAGATGTCAGAAGAACTGCACAGCCTTAATGGGTCGACATTGCTTTTATAACATCACCTTCCATGTTAACATCTCATACACACAGAGGTATCACAATGTGTGTGATCTAATTTGGGTGGGGGTGCAGAAGGGATCAGTCTCAGTAAGAACTTTTCATCCTGTGATCTCGCATGAAAAAGTTTTTTTTTATTTGTGTAAAAGGCACATTTATAGGACAAATCACACAGTAGAACATTCCATCACAGCCAATAACACACTGGTGCTTAGTCTACCGTATGAGTAACTTCTGCGGCCCTAGTAGGAGCACGTTGAGGTTGTCGCATAGACAGCAAAAGATACAGTTGTCGGGTGAGAGGACTCAATGTTGAAGGTGAGATGGTGAGTTTGTGATGTATAACAAATGAACGATCATCATCATCAAGTTTTATTAAATGAATTAAAATCTTCATAAATCCCGGCTGAGTTTTCTACGTTTAGCAGACAGATAGCTTGCAGACAAGCAGTCCGTTATCACACAGCAATGACTTGATAGGCTATTGATAGGGATATTGATTCTAGTCAAGGTGATTGAGTGCTGTATTTCAGCGTTTTACTTCTTTGTGTATATATTCTAAAGACCCTGTTATTCGCAGTCCTTCATATAGCTTATAGAGTTTTTCTTTGTTTGATTGTTTTTTTTTGGGGGGGGGGGTTAGGTCAGAGCAACTGCCCCTCAAAATTCCTGTGCACGTCCCTGGTTGTGGGAGGGGATTCTCAAAACAAACATACGTTTGTAGGGCGTTGGTTTGATCCAAGGACTGTTGGAAGAGGTCAGAGCCTCTACGTTCTCAGAGGCAGGGTGCACACACAAGTTTATGGGATGCACAGAGCTGTGAGTGTGGTGTCTCTGCTGGTCCTGGGGTCAGCATGGAGCCTCCAGGGGGCCCCTACTCAGCCAGAAACTCTTATCCTCCCACAGGAGAGTTTTGATCTGGACAAGGTGAGCAGATGAGAAAATGCATTTTTTAATTTAATTGCACTGAAATCTGCAAAATATCAGTGTAAGTTAGTAAGCTAGTGGCCGCTAATATCATAATCTGGTTTTACTACATACAGCCTCTGAGATTGTTTCACATGAAAGTGATTGGATTAAGTTCTCGTTTCCAGTTTATGGGGAAGTGGTATGAGGTGGCGGTGGCCTCCACGTGCCCTCACTATATGAGACGCAAGAGAGGAAACCCTATCACTGTTGCACTGGAGCTGAAACGTGTTAGGTCTGGGGGCAATTTCACAATGGCAGCCACTACTCTCAGGTCAGACTCGCGTGCATGCTGCTGGACGCACAGTTTTAGAGCCTGTCACAATCAGTACAACCTCTGGTGTGTTTGTGTGTCTCCATGTAGGAACGGCTCTTGCTGGGAGGCGTCCACAGATTATAGTTTGACTACCGTTCCAGGACGATTCTTCCACCACGTGGCAAGTATGTTGTCCTGGTTCTTGTTTATGTCTTACACACCACGTTAAATCTTGAATTTAATACGAATAAGAAGAGTTTAATATGTTGAACTAAACTTCCCTCGTGCAGGGTTTGGAGCAGATGTTTATTCCTTTGTGGTCCATACCAACTACAGCGATTATGCCGTGATGATTCTGCTGAGCACAGAGAAACCATCAGGAAATAAAACCACCACGGTCAAGCTTTATAGTGAGTCACCACTGTTTAAGCATATCATGTCTGCATGTGAGTTTAAATGTTAGCTTTACATTTCTTTAGGTTGTCTGTGAAGGTTCTCAGTCATCCAGGTCAAGGTATATCTAAAAAAACATTTTCTTGTGATCTGCTCATTTATCCATCTAAAAGTAAATTATGGTGGACACAAAACATTGTGAAGCTGATGAGGAGTCATTAGTCTTAACTGGTAAGTTTAGAGGAGTCATTGTCTCTATCAGATATCCCACCATATGCAGCATAAAATCACAGCTACCTTTGGAGCAAAGCTAAATAAATTTTAATAGTCATTTAGTTCAGCAGTGCTTCTGCTACTTGTTATGTGGCAGATATCAATTTATAATCCCAAAGCTGCTGGTGTAACCACAAAACCACTGACATAGCAGAGGATGGTTTCGATCCATCGACCTCTGGGTTATGGGCCCAGCACGCTTCCGCTGCGCCACTCTGCTACGAACACAAGGTGGGACCTGCAGTCTGTGGTTGGTGCATTATCCATTAGGCCACCAGGGAAGTCGTGATCGTCATTATGAATCATAAGATGGAATTGAAGAATAATGACTTCATATTTCTTAACAGATTCTGAATAGGAGGTAATCATCAATGTATTTAATGATTTCTGCCTGTTTAGTTGACTTTTGGGAATTTTTCTTTTTGACACTGACTCTTCTTTGAAATTTGAAAGTTTGAGCAATTGTCGGCACTTTTAACTTCAATTAACTTCACTGTGTTGATTTTCACCTACTCAGGAGCTCGAGGATACCCCAACGATGTCCACATTTGTGCTAATAGTTCATAGTTCTGACTTTAAATAAGCTCCTTGTATTCAATCCAGCCCCTTTAGATGATGATTTGCAATAATAATTTCTCATAATAATATGCACTTCCAACAAGGTGGTTAGCACTGGCTGGGCCTTTCTGTGTGGAGTTTGCATGTTCTCCCTGTGTCTGCGTGGGTTCTCTCCGGGTTCTCCAGCTTCCTCTCACCATCCAAAGACATGCTCATTAATTGGTGATTCTAAATTGGCCGTAGGTGTGAGTGTGAATGGTTGTCTGTCTGTGTGTTGTCCCTGCGATGGACTGGCGACCTGTCCAGTGTGTACCCCTGCCTCTCGCCTGATGACAGCTGGGATAGGCTCCAGCAGACCCCTGCGACCCTTATCAGGAATAACCGGTTATAGAAAATGAATGAATAAATAAACGTGTACTTCCAATGCATAACAGAGTATGTTCGTCCTCTCCCCCTCAGGTCGAGCTGTAGACGTGGGTGCTGCTGTGCTGGAGGACTTTAAAACTCTGGTCAAGCAACAAGGAATGAGCGAAGATACTGTTATTATGAATCAGTACAAAGGTACAGACACGCACACACTCCCTCAGGACTACTGATCAGACCTGTTTCTAGCTAAAACTCTGCGTATCATGTGTTGGATGGAACTATAGAGAACTGTCTTGCAGTAAATCATTTCATTATGTTTTCCCGGCAGTATGTAGATTTTCTCAGGCGCTGTATTTTTCTTCACGATTTACACTCCAATATTTTTATTTCGCTGTTTTCACAAGACATTCTGTAATCTCAGAAATATTTCCTGTTTGACAGATTTCTGTTTAATGTGCCAACTTTAAAAATGAGAATGAAAATGGAAAAAAAGAATCGATCCTTTTTTGTCTTCCCAGGTGACTGTGTGACAGCGCCGACGACTCAGCCTCAGGTACCAGGTGTCTGTGTTAAGAGTGATCCGTCACCTGTGGCAGGTTAATACATGCTGTGTCTCTCCAACCAGATTCCTGTTCCCAAGAGGTCAAAAAGAAAAGTGGAGCCAGCTGGGATTCCTGCACAAGGAGAGTACGTTGGTACCATTTGACCAGGTGAGGTCAGACAGTTGTCTATAGTCAGCTGGCATTAACAAGAATTTGCATTTAGCTTTTTATTTGCTTTAAAGATTTTCACTCTTATCATTTTTTTTTCAAGGGAATTTCTGTGAAATGTGAAATGACATCCAACAAAAGTTACGCTAAGCAATGCCAATAAGCCATCAAGTTGCTCCAGGACCTTTTCACAACAAGCATCTGTTCCAAAGCAAGCAACTGTGTTAATATTCAACTACTAAATGTGAAAAACATGCAGTATGAAAGACTGATTCTCTGTCCTATTTTATTCCTAAATGCTTGTTTACCGTTAATCGTGTGGAGGATCGTGAGACAAGCACCGTGTACATCACAAAGACTTCATGAGAAAGCCGTGCAAAACTGCTTCATTCATGCATTCATTCATCTTCTGTAGCTCGTCCTGTGAAGGGTCGCTGCCATCGAGCGAGAGGCGGGGTACCCCCTGCACGGGTCGCCAGTCTATCGCAGGGCTAACACGGAGAGACAGAAAACCAATCACACTCACATGCACACCTACGACCAGTTAACCTAACCAGCATGTCTTTGGACGGTGGGAGGAAGACGCAGTACCTGGAGAGAACCCACGCAGACACAGGGAGAACATGCAAACTCCACACAGAAAGGCCCGAGAGATAATGGACCTCTGCTCCGCTCAACCAGGAGAGCTACTTGAGTACGCCATAAACGGAGGTTGTGGTCCTCACTGCAGTTCCGCAAGTTGGATTCCAGCTGTCCGTCCTGTGCTGCATATTATCCCTCATGTCTCTCATCTCTGAGCCCACTGCTTCCTGTCTGTCTCCACAGCTACCAACCAAAAATAAAGACATGAAATGAAGCTGAAATAATATCATGTGAAATACAGCTGTTACATGTTTGAACCTCTGATTTTGTTTGAACGCACCAAATAAGCAAGCAACAATCAAAAAGAAAGAAATACAGAAGTCCAAAACTGTAAGACAATTAATTTAAAGGTCTGTTCTAAATCTAAATAATATACTATTTGGATGTCTGTGCCTCAAGCAGAGGTTTTCAGAATAAGGCCCAGTGGTCAACACTCTGTATTGATTTTATTTTATTTTATTGCCTAGTTTTTTCTTAAAGAGATGTTGCTACTTCTTTTTAAAATCATACCTCTCCAATCCAATCAGGTTTATTAGATTTTCATCTTTTCTAACGTGGTCCCAGTGGATGGTTGTCTGTACATCTGCAAAGTTGAACTGCTAACAGCTAATTCTGAAGCTATTTTTGTCCTAAGTACTATGGGAGTTATTCTCAAAAAGATAGGATACCTGTAGAAGGCGAATAGATGACTTCTCATCTAACAGAAGACACTGGCTTTGTAATATCTGTCAGTAGCGGACAGGATGTTGTTTGATGCACAAAACCACAATAAACTGTACGCCTGTACTCAACAGACACACTAAATTAGGATCAAACTGAGTGTACTTGTTACTCTCTGGTCTTTCGAATCAGGACATGTATTGATTTGTTGATACTGCTGCAACCCTGAAGTCCAACGTTTAAGTGGTCAGCTGCCCAGACAAACCAAACCCCACACAGAGATACAGAGAGGAGCAGAACTTTGCTCTTCCGTTTGTTTGTTTTCTTACTTGGCTGTGGCAGAGGCCACAGCGCACGCAGCCCCGTAGCAGTTCAACGCCCTGCGCCCTTTTCAAGAGTTGAGAGGAGGTGATTTAGAGACTCATACTTCAGGGGCACGGTCAGAGACAGGTCGACAGGATGCAGAAAGCTGTGGTTCTGGTTTCGCTGCTGGTGCTGGGATGTACCGGGATCACCCAGGGACTCCCCGCCACGCTCCCAGAACCTCTTTACCCCACACAGGAGAACTTTGATGTGGCCCGGGTGAGTGTGTCAAGCGGCCTTGCATGTTTTATGTTTCTTTAATGAGTGATATTGTGTCATTTGGAATTTATTTATTATTAAATGTCAAACACAGACACAGACAAATGGATCCTTGGCTGGTCCTTCATCCTGAGCAGTTTCAACCTAAAAGTTCATATCTTGTTGGGGATGACACCTTCTGTTATTTCTGTGCTGCAGTTTGGGATATTTTCAGTGAAATAATGGACACAAAATGTATATTATTCACTATTATTTATCATCTTCTAAACTGGGCAAACAAATTATTTGTTTTTCTGAATCAGCTGTAAGTTGACTCTAAAAAATCAATGTGGTTTCCAGTGTGGAGGCTGTATTGAGCCACACATGTTATTTCTGATGAAACGCATGATGTTTCATCAGTGTATTCATGTGTGTGAAGTTAGACATCCTTTTACTATCACACTTAACCAGCAGGATCTATGTCAGCCTAGGGTTTTATGTGTATCATTAAAATGTTGTGTTGGTTTTCTCCCCCTGACAGTTTTTGGGAACGTGGCACGATGTTGCCATGGCAAGCACATGTCCCCATATGCAGCGCAACAGGGGAGACGCAGCCATTGGCAAACTGGAGCTGCAGAGAGGTACCACTGCGGACAAACTCAAGATGACTCGCACCGTGCTCAGGTTTGCATGCATTCAGAAAAACAAAACAGTATTTGCAATTGCAGATCTGCAATGTACTGTTACGACATTTTAGTACATTTACTATTCTTAAAAAACAGGTGGACCTGCTTAAATATTTCCTTTTTATGCCGTTTTGCCATACTGATTTCCACTCCCCATACTGGGCGCTGGCATTGCTTTAACCAAGAATGAAGCCAAAGCCAATAGCACCTATCCAAAGCACTGTATCAGCGTGTACTACATAGAAGATAAATGATACTGACAGCATTTTAAGCAGATTTTGATGCCTACTGTGCTTTACACATATCTGATATAATAAGATGATACAACGTCAAAGTGTAACTCACAAATATTCCACACAGAGATGCACCGTCAGGTGAGACAAACCCAGCAAAGCAAGGGTGGCTCCCAGGCGGCTGCCTTTTGGCACATTTGGCAATGACAACCCCAACCCCCCTTTAAACTTTCCACATTGTGACAGATTTCGCTAGTTTGGACTGAGTGGGTAGCACATTGATTCCCCACAGACATAAACCGTTCCTCTACTAAACCATGTTTGGTGTGCAGACGTGGAACGTGTTCGGAGAGGACTGGGGAATACGAGCTGACCTCCACACCAGGACGGATGTTCTACCACGTTGAAAGTATGTCTTCTTTCGTCCGGCAGTAGCGCACCCTTCCTTTGCATATTTCTTCTTTTTTTTTTTGATCCAGATGTTACTGACTCTGACCCGTGCTCTCTCTCTCTCTCTCTCTCTCTCTCTCTCTCTCTCTCTCTCTCTCTCTCTCTCTCTCTCTCTCTCTCTCTCTCTCTCTCTCTCTCTCTCTCTCTCTCTCTCTTGCAGAGTGGGGGGCAGATGTGGATGCCTACGTGGTTCACACGAACTACGTTGAGTATGCCATAGTGATAATGAACAAACAGAAGACAGGGGGACAACAGAGCAAGTCTGTTAAGCTTTACAGTGAGTGGACACAGTTCACACAGTTCCAGTTCCATTGTGCTCCTTTAGTCTGGATACATTTTTAAAATTGCGTCAAATTTACTTACGCGTTATTCGAATTGCTCAGGTCGGACTAAGTCTGTGAGGCCCACTGTGCTGGAAGACTTCAAAACACTGGTCAGACAACAGGGAATGAGTGACGACACTATTGTCATTAAACAGGACAAAGGTAAAGCGCACACAGATCATCACACTCACATTAACACACCTCTAAAAAAGAAGCATTCAGACAATAATCCTGAAGTACATAGAAAAACACGTTCAGTGGTAATTTTACATATCATTTGTTTCACATCTTAGCCTTCTACACAAAGGAAAAAGGAGCTGTTTTTAACTGATCTCTCTGCAGGTGACTGTGTCCCTGCTCAGCAGGTGGCCGAGCCTCAGCCTGAGCCTCAGGTACTGAAAATACAGTTAACCTCTGTTATCTTACACTTGAATTATATTATCATTTACATAGGCTCTATCAACTTCCATTGACTTTCATCTTTTTCCTTGTTGGGTTAATTAATTGAGAAGAATTAACTTTTAATTATTTGGAGCAATGATGACTGCAGCAACAAGATATTTAGCGTCTAAGAGAAAGATTTATTATTTTAAACGGTGAAAGGGTGAATTTATGTGAGGTTCCGGCGGCATCGTGTTTGTTCTGTGATGCAGCGGGTGAGGAGAAGTGTGGTGCCTTCCTTGGCGACTCCAGAGGAAGAGGGCTCTGGTGATGATCTACCTCTGTTCAATGGGACTGGTAAGAGATCCAGTTCTTCAAAATGACCAGTTAATACCCTGATATATTTTTCAGTTAATACGAAAGTGTGATTAGAAATCCTGTTCTCTATCATCTCGAGACTATCTCTCCACTCCGTTACATATTCCATATGTACGGGGAATGACCCCCCTGCATGTCAGGGTACGTGGATACTTCTTTAAGACACACCGGCTCGCCCGGTCACGCCCCCAGGATAGCCTATAAAGCACCTGTGCTGGCGTGAAATCAGTGATTGTTTGATCTCCACCTCAGTCAGGGTGCAGAGTTATAATCCGAAAAGCAAGAAAACAAAGTAGATAAAAATACAGAGGATTACAGCAGTTATCCACTTACCTTTTTGGAGGTGCCTGTCCACGGGCAGCCACCCTGGATGCTGATCCTTTCCTTTGTTTTATTCATGTTGTTTCACGCTGTCATCGGTGGCTTTCCCCGGTGGCGGTGTCTCTAAGGAGTGTCAGCCCTTACCGGCGTATTGCTTGCGGTTCGCGAGCTAACGCGCTCGGCAGCGGCTACACGGCGGTTCCTTACCGGCGTATCGCTTGCGTCTCGTGAGCTAACGCGCTTGGGGAATTCGCGCTGAGTGTCACCTGGGTTGGCAGTGGTCCTCACCGGCGTATTGCTCGCGGCTCGTGAGTTGACGCGCTCGGGGGGACACACGCTGAGTGTCACCTGGGTTGGCAGTGTCCTCACCGGCGTATTGCTCGCGGCTCGTGAGTTGACGCGCTCGGGGGGACACACGCTGAGTGTCACCTGGGTTGGCAGTGGTCCTCACCGGCGTCCGGGGAGTTTCGGCTGAGCGCAGACGTCCACTCTGCAGCCACCCGCCTCAGCCGCCCGACCCGGCGTTGCCTCCTCACCTGCGTATTGCTCGCGTCTGCGGGCTAACGCGTTCGGCGGGGTCCCTTGTGGGTGCGGGCTGAGAAGTCTGCCGGAACAGCCGCCTGCCGGAGGCAAGGACGGCTTGAACAAAGTAAAAAAAACAAAAAACAAACAAACAAACAAAGCATTAATAGCTAGCGAGCCAGAGCGCTAGCACGAGGGCTATCTCCACACGATAAACAAGGAAGTGTTCCTCCTTGTCACTGCCGCTGGCCCCGCCCCCGCCGAAGACGGCACAGTGGTGAGGTGGTTAGCGCTGATGCCTCACAGCAAGAAGGTCACCGGTTCGAATCCAAGTGGGCCGGCTGGCTTTACTGTGTGGAGTTTGCAAGGCCAAAAAAAAAAAAAGGATGTCAAGTCGGCAGGGACTCTGCTGTCTTAGTTGTGTGGTCCCATGTCCCTAGCAGTGTCTAGAGTGTGTGCTGTGTAAAAAAAAAAAAAGAAAAGAAAAAGAACCGACCAGGAAGCGTGTTGCGCTCCTTCGGTGCTAAGCGGGCAGGCCTGCCCCTCTCTGATGAAGTTAGGGGTAAAACTGTCAGAGCCGCTCCGGTGTATTGCCCGCGTCTCGCGAGCTAACGCGCTCGGCAGCGGCTGCCACAGCAGTTACGGCTGTTCCTTACCGGCATATTGCTTGCGGCTCGCAAGCTGACGCGTCCGGGGCTCAGCCACCCCGGCCAACCACGCTGGCCCCTCCCACTCCGTGCATATGGTATGTAACGGAGTGGAGAGTTAGTCTTTACTCAGAGAACCAAGGTTACAACGTAGCCTTTCGTTCTGCTAGGAAACCTCTGGGCCTGGGCCTTCAACAGACAAGCCTCACAGGGGCAGCACCTGCTAGGCGACACCCATAATGTGGAGGTGGCCCACCATTTCGCTGGGGTTATTAGCAGGGCAACCAGAGCCTTGTATGTTGCCCTGCCGGAGAAACCCTCAGCGCCCGCCTCTCGGTTTCAGGAGGATGTGGATATGCGCCACTGTTCTGGCCCAGATCCCTCTCCTACCTGACTTCAAAGACCGGGTTTGCAACCAGTTTTCCGTTGGACCCAGTTCTTGCTCCGCTGGCCTCTCCCTCCGGCTCTGCTCTCGGCAGAGCCTCCTGCCCTAGCAAGGATTGCAGGGTTATGGACGGCCTGCTTGCCAAGCTGCACAGAGTCATGGCTACTCAGACCAGCCGGGTTAACACTGGAGCGATCATGTCCCTGTACGTTTCCAGCTGTCTCGTCAGCTACAGGATGGTTCAAGGGGATCCGGTGTTGTGGGCGAGTTTCAGGCAGCTCCTCATGTCTCTCCTCAGTTATGAAGGAGCAGGCGGAGACGCAGGTAGGCTCTGGCATCCTTTCGGGTGGTCAGACGCCACTTGTGGCTGTCTCAGTCCCAGCTCCAGCAGGGGGATCGCGATTGCCTTTTCAGGCTTCCTGTGCCCCTCAGCGGTGTTGGCCAGATGCTACTAGGCTGCTGCAACAGGCACAGGTAAATCGCCGCTGCGCTCGGGAGGTCTTTGGGACCCTCTTGGTGACCTCTGACCTCTGACCTCTGACCCCCACACGTCTGTAGCACCTGTCAGATAGGTGCAGTACTGTTGTTGTCGTCCTGCAGAAAAGAGAGAAGCGCTCCAGGGGTTCAAGACAGACACAAATAGCGTCTGCCCCTCGTCCAACACCTGAGGTCCCGGCATGTGGACCAGGAGACCTCAGGCTGCAGCTGGACGCTCTCCGTAGGCGAAACATCCGGCTTCAAGCAAGGGGCAGGACACCATCACCTAAAGCCGGGGGTCTTCCAGGCAGCCACCCCCCTCCTGACTAGTCCCTAGGCCCCAGGTAGCCAGCCTCCCCTGTCGACCAGTTCAGGGAGGCGTGGCTGGACTCGGGGGCGGACCCATGGGTTGTGTCCACCATGACACAGGGTTACCGCCGTTTCTTCACTGACTCCATATGACAATTGGCCACTTTCACCAATGTGAGCGGCCCTCTGTGGCCCCCTTCTCCGGGGGGGGGCGGCTCGGCCCGCGGAACTTCTGCGGGCCGGGCCGCCCCCCCTTCGGGGAGGGGGGCCATACGGCAGGTGGACCAGGGAGATCACCAGGCTGGATTTTTCTCCCTCTATTTTTTGGTCCCAAACAGGACAAGGGGCTTCGTCCTGTTCTGGACCTCAGGGGGGCTCAACAGGTTCAGCTTCGCCCCCTGTGATGCAGGATGCTGACAGTCCCCAGGGTGAGGCAGCCCATCGCTGCGGGAGATTGGTTTGCCACCATCGACCTCAGGATGCATTCTTCCAGATTCAAGACCATCTGGAGGGGGCACTGGCGTTTCCTGTGGTTCGCCTTCTAGGGCTCGAATTTCGGGTCTTGCCTTTTGGCATTGCCCTGGCCCCCCGTACATTTACTTCATGCAGGGATGCGGTCCTTGTACCACTGAGGCCTCGAGGACTGAGAATCCTCACTTACCTCGACGATTGGCTGGCCTGTGCAGTCTCAGAGGAGCAGTGCCACAGTCACGTGGCCCTGCTCCTGGAGCACATTCAGGGCTTGGGGCTGCGCCTCAATTACGAGATGAGCAGGCCCCAGCCTGCCCAGGTACGACGTTTCTAAGCACAGTCCTGTACCCCAGGACTGCTACCATCGTGTTGTCACAGACAGGGGCGTCAGGCCTTCAGAGCCTGCCTCAGCCACTTCCAGCTGCGTTCTCGGGCCAGCTGGGGGCTCTGCCTTCGCCTTATGGGCTCGATGGCAACGATGGTGCAAGTAGTCCCTCTAGGCCTGCTGCATATCAGACCTGTCCAACGGTCCTTCACTAGAGAGTTTCGGACAACATATGACAGGGAGTGCTCTGGGACCACTGGTCTATCGCCAAGTGGTCTCCACCGAAGCATCCTTAGCAGGCTGGGGCACCGTCCACGAGTGCTGGGGGGGTCAGCGGTTGCTGACTGGCCCTTGGACAACCCAGCACGTAAATGTCCTGGAGTTGTGAGCCGTCTGTCTTGCACTTAACCAGTTCCTACCGAGACTGAGACACCACCATGTCATTGTCAGGACCGTCAGCACGGTGACGGCTGCCTAAATCAACACACAGGGGCGTCTGGGCTCCCCCTCTTGTGCAAACTGGCAACCAGGTTGCTCACATGGGCCCCACCCCCTCTTCTGCTCGCTCAGAGCAGTACACGTGCCGGCGTCATTGAACACGGCCGCAGACAGCGTGTCGAGATGGGGCCCTTGTCCAGGGAATGGAGGCTCCATCCGCAGGTGGTGGAGCAGATCTGGGGTTGCCTCGGCAGGGCAGAGTTCGACCTGTTCGCCTCCAGAGAGCCGACACATGGTCCTGCATGGCATGCCGTGGGTACTCCCACAGCGCAGGGACTTGCTGTCTCAGGCAAGTGTTACCCTGTTCCACCCCTTCCCAACAGGGCTCAGACTGGCGGCCTGGTCCCTGAGGGAGACAGTCTCCTGGATCTAGGTCTGCCAGCACCAGTGGTGAGGACTATGCAGGAAGCAAGGGCACCATCTACTAGGATGGCCCACTCCTATCGCTGGGGGGTGTTTTTTTGCCTAGTGTGGGGCCCACCAGGTGTACCCCTATTCAGCCATGGCCAAGGACATCCTACTGCTCTTGCAGCGCCAGCTGGATGCCGGAAAGTCCGCCGTTACCCTCCGAGGTATGCTGGTGGCGATCAAGGCAGTGTGTGGCGGTGAGCACGCTCTGAGTGAGGCCAGTTGCTCCTTGATTTCACAGTTCCTTAAAGGCGCACAGCGGCTACGGTTTGCAGGACTAGACCCACGGTCCCTCCATGAGATCTGGACGTGGTTCTCAATGCGCTTGGGGACCCTCCCTTCGAGCCCCTCTGGGCTGCTGCGGTAAAGTCTTTCCCCTAAACTGCCTTGGTTTCTGTTTCATGACCTCTGGTCCACAGTACTGCTGCAGGTTCTCACCTGATGGGTCAAGCGTGGTCCTCCACCCTGACCCGGCTTTCCTGCCTAAGGTTTTTTCCGAGTTTCACTTCTCTCACTCGGTGGAACTACGTGGCACCCCCCTCTGGAGGAGATGGGGAGACTGCGTAACACCAATCTGTGCTGTGTCCAGTTAGGGCCTTGAAGGAATATATCCGGCGCACTAAGGCTGTCAGGAAGTCTGACCAGCTCTTCATCTGTTTCGACACCAGTCGTTTGGGGAGGCCCCTGTCTACTAAGGCTGTCCCACTGGGTTGTGGCACTTTCTGGTATGCCTGTCCCACCCAGGGTTCGGGCACACTCAACTCGGTGTGTGGCCACCTCATGGCCCTTGTGGCCGGGAGCCTCGCTGGCCACCATAAGTGCTGCAGCCACATGGTCATCTCAGTCCACCTTTTCAAGGTTTTTCCGCATAAGCGTCGCGGCCACTCCTTCCTTTGGGGACAGGGTGCTGGGTTGGACCCCTAGGGAGCATCGGCTGTGCCCCCCTCCCCATTACCTGCTGGCTCTCGGCCGGCAGAGTCGGTTGGCCTGAGTGGTCACCCCCTCTTTCCAGTAATTGGCCGTTGCGTCTTGCGGGGCCTTTTCCTGTGTTCTTGGGTCCATACTGCGTCTTGTGGGCCGACCCGAGCAGCCCTCTGCCTCTCAGGTTTGGCTTTGCGACTTGCGCGCCTTGGCCTGGGTGGTACGTAAATAGTGTGCATTGTATATAGTTCATTTGTTGCACGTTTGCCTCTGGATTAGGGGGCTGCACCGCCTCCTCTCGGGGTGTCTTAAAGAGTTCCCCGTACATATGGAATATGTAACGGAGTGGAGAGATAGTCTCGAGATGATAGAGAACGGCAGGTTACGTTGTAACCTGGGTTCTCTGAGTGAAGAGACTATCTCTCCAGCTCTTACAGCCGCTCGGAGGCCAGTGTCGATCAAACTACCACTGATTTCACGCCAGCACAGGTGCTTTATAGGCTATCCTGGGGGCGTGACCGGGCGAGCCGGTGTGTCTTAAAGAAGTATCCACGTACCCTGACATGCAGGGGGGTCATTCCCCGTACATATGGAATATGTAACGGAGTGGAGAGATAGTCTCTTCACTCAGAGAACCCAGGTTACAACGTAACCTGCCGATCCTGATTATTTGCTGTCAGTATTATTCTCACCAGTTCCTCTCTCTCTCTTTCCACAGAGGGTTGCAAAGCGGCACCGGACACAGGACCGTGTTTTGGGATTCACCAGCGCTACTTCTACAACTCCACCTCCATGAGCTGTGAGCTCTTCAAGTATGGAGGTTGTTTGGGCAATCAGAACAACTTTCGAAGTGAGAGAGAGTGTCTGCAGAGATGTCGCACTGAGGGTGAGGAGAAAAATACAAATCTTCGTCAACTAGAGTTGCAGAATGAAGAAATACTGCTCGCTACGGTGCTTAGTTGTGAGTGTGTGTTTTCTCTCTGCAGCCGCGTGCCGCCTGCCCATGGTACCCAAACCCTGCACAGGGCAGCCAAAGACCTGGGTCTTTTTCTCCCCTGTTGGTCTGTGCGTGGACTACAAGCCGGGCTACTGCCAGGCCAACGCCAACAAGTTCTACAGCAAGGCAGAGTGTGAGGAGTACTGCGGGGTGGTGAAAGACGGTGAGAGAACAAAGGGAATATAACAAAACTTAATGATGAGTAGTTATAAAGAAAAGGGATCTTCATCTTCAGATTGCCTGTACTGCTTAATGTGTTCATGCAGATGCAAAAACCCTTTAACCAGCAGGCAATAAAGCATGTAATGTACTTTGTTCTTTCGCAGACGAAGAGCTTCTGAAATCCACCTGAGTCACGCGAGGAAACTTCACAGCACCTCGTTCTGAGATGCAGCATGAGCCAGCTTTGTCTAATGTGCTCTATGAAGAAATGTGATATCGTCTTAGTGGTTCTGTGTCACAACACTAAAAGGCAATAAAAGTACTGTTTGTCACTTGTCACTGTTACAAATTTATTACTGTTGTTTACACGAGCCCCACTCCTGGGTAACTTACAGTCAACAATTATAAGTGTGAAAAAAATTACTTCCTTGTTTTCAGGGTTTAAGGATAATCACATCATCTTTGTCTCCTTATTAACACCATACTTTTGTCTAAAACCCTTCTTTTAATCAGAAAAGTGGTGATTTGGGGAAAGGAAATTCACAGTACACAAATATTGTCTTGTTTCACCTCATAACTTGGTTGATGGTAATAAATATTTAGAATCATAATCTGATGAAACTACATGTCTACAGTCTGGTGGAAAAAAAACAGTGGCATGGGCTGACCAGTGCAGGAAACAACAACTAGACCGCCCGACACCGACATCTTTACGTAAACTAAACATTCAAATGCTACAGTACGATCACCAGCAAGATGATCGGTTTGGAATGACCCTGCAGTAAAGTAGAAACTAGGACCAAAAGCACGTCACATGAATGGTTTGCATTTTTAGGAACTACTGAAAAGAGTTAGTGCAATCATTGTCCAAGAAAAACAGTTTTAATGGTAAAATCTGTGGAAATTTACCATAGATCAATTATAATAAATAGAACAGCCTTATTCAGTCAAACTCAGTATAACAGAAAAGAAATGCCTTTACTGTACATTTGTAACTGACCCGACAGAGAATCATGATTTAAAATGACTTCTATGTAATCACACATGATGGTGAAAAATGACGTTACATAACCCTCTGTATAAATCTAGACCCAAGGGGTGTCAAGTATAGGACAGAGCTGCTTACACTGATGTAAGAAAATAATGATCTTAGGATTGAGTAACAAGCAGAACCTAGGTATATGAGGACAACCTATTTCTTACTTCTGATACGAGTGGTAAATGCAAGAGATCCATGTTAGCTGTCTGTGCATAAAACTGTTAGTATTAGATGTATATCCTGTCCCATTTTGCTCTTTTTTTCTTTTTCTTTTTGGTTTACTGTCACCTTTCTTTATAGTTTTAGCTTGGCAGCTTTTCTTTTACTTGAAACATTTGACTGAAGCATTTGCTTTCTTAAAAAGGAAAGATTTAGCTTCAGTTATGGGGTGGATTTGCACTCTAGGAGTTGAGACTGTAAGGAGAGGTCTTAAACAACTTGCGACATAGCCACTATCGTTGTTTTCTATTGATTTACTTGTCCTGTAGTGCAATAGTGCACATTAATGAACGTCCATTCAGACAGCAATAGACGTAAATATGCCGAATCATTGCAATGCTAATTTGCATCCGCAGGTCCCTAGGCAGGTAACACAAAAACATGATTAGACATAGGACAGGACAATAGATCACAATAAGAGCACACCACAAGACAGTACGTTACTAAGAAAATAAAAGTCAATAGTTACAAGACTGGTTTGCTTTCAACCACTGCTCGAGGTGAGATTTGAAGGTTTGTAATGTGGGACACGCCCTTATGGAGAGTGCAAGACTGTTCCAGATCGTACTGGTCTTCACAGAAACGGCATTTTTGTCCAAAGGCTGTTTTTCTGTGTGGGATCTCACAGTCCTCTCTAGAGGAGGCCCTGGTCCTGAGACTGATGTGAGCACTTTTATGTAAGAAAGTCAGATGTGGGAGGTGGGGCTAGTCCGTGTAACACCTTGCATGCATTTACACCCGCCAGTGATCAGCATGTGAAACAATATTCAATGTGTGACAGAAAAATTGAATGTAAAAACATTCTAGCGTCACCAAGTGTTACGAAAGGTCGTCTTTGATTAAAATTGGCCAAACTGAATTTCTCTATATTAGATACTCTTTTACTGTGAATCACACCGAGGAGTGTCACGCCAAGGACAGTTTCTAGTTCCTGTCCTCCCAAAAATACGCCTGAATGTTTGATGTCCAGTGGTTGCTCTGTGAACATTATGCAAACCGTTTTAGTTGTACTTAGTAGTAGGCCAGATTTATAAAGCAGCTTGTTTATAGGTTGATGTTACATTGTTACATCAGCTCTGACTATCTGAAACTTAAATAGCACATCATTTGATGTGTGGGCTAACCACTGTGACGTGCTGTTACAGATATCAGGTCAATCTGCCCAATCATTACACATGTCTGCATGTTATAGAGCAACAGATTACACTCAGCTTTTACTTCTTAAGTAAGAGTGCTTACAGCTGTCTCTACTGAAGGTTAAAAAACAAATATATAATTTTAGACTTCCGTTATTTCCAGTATTTAACAGTAGGAGATGGGTCCAGATAAAAATGGAGAAATCCAACATGTACAAACCAGAAACATTAAATGGCTTTAAACTCACCATCAGAACAGCCAGTAGGGGGCGATATTGCACCATTTCCAGATGAGCTGCCTTTCACACAATATCCATCAGATACACACTCTCATATATTTACCCAGCAAATGATGAGTCATCCAGCACTGCAAAATTAACACATAATCTCAGGCCTGCGTGTCCCTTCTCTCTCTCCTACGAAGGAGCCAGGCTTCCTGCTCTCAGTTCCCTGAGTTCCTGGCCGCTGGCAGGAGAATGCTGGGAATATCCGTAGAGGAAGGGGGAGTGACATCACAGCAGTGACCTTCCGTAGGAGGCCAGATCACCTGGTACTGCCTGGATGAGAGCTACCAAACAAGCAACAACAAAAAAAAAAAAAAAAAAAAAAAGGAAGAGAAGAAAAAAAAAAACACGCACATATGATCAGAGGCTCATACTTTGCTTTCAGCACACATGGCGCACACCTTCGCTGACCGAGCTCATGACACACAGATAGCTTCACTTTACAGGAGACGAGCGAGAGGGACAGAGGTTCCCACGAATAGAGAGGAAGTGATAACTTGAATTGGTTATGCAGAAAAACTTTCCAACAGACGGTCTGAGCTCACCACAAATTTGATTGGAAAATTCCCACCAGAGTTCAGCTGGTTCCGCACACCAGCCCCGAGCTCTGTTTGTATTTTTAGTTCCCTACCAGCCTGTGTGCTTTTCTTAGCTGATCGATGGCATCTGTAGTCACGTTTTGCACTGCCCCGTGCAAGTCTATGCTAACTCAGATGAATTTTAAGGTTAAATATCTTTTTAGGATCCATATTTGCCACATGCAGAAACCACCTCTATTAACAAACTGAGGCGCGTGTGGCTTATTTTTGGAGCAATATTATTAATCAAATATAAAAAGACAATGGTCACGATAGCTTAAGACACTCATTCAAGCATTTTTCTTTTCTTTAATTTTGCATTCCTGAATAGTTGCATTATATTCTATCCTATACATTTCTCTCCCCTAGAGAGAAAAACATAAACTTTAAGCAAAATATCAGGCAGACCTCAGCCTTTTTAAGACATTTTCATGCAAAGTACACACATGTTGCACACAGAGGGGAGCTAGACATACATGCTGTGAACATATGGACTGTAGGGGAGATGTTCAACAAGGCTGTGCAGAGACTTTGAATCCAATTTCTAAAGAAATAAGGAGTGCACACAAGCCGAGGGACACGTACAGAGAAGGTGAGCCTCTAAAAAGTAGCATGGACAGAGGAAAACATAGATGCCAGTAGGTGTGGACAAGCAGGAGAAAGAAAGAGATGCTGCTTTCCTTTAATGCCATAAAAAAGAGACTCTTCCCTTCAGGACACTGGCTCTGAGACGCTTCATAACCATAACCACTACTTGCCTAACCCTCAGCCTAGACTGTAACCAAAACCTCATCATTTTCTTTCCTTCTTCAAGTTCAGCTCCGAATACATGGTCAACCGGCGGCCGCAAACATTTAAAGACCCTCCTCTCCCCCTCCTTTAAACCCCAGCTGTGCCTGAGGTCTGACAGATGGTTGTCCAAAAAGACAGAATTTGGATCGGCAGATCTGAGAAAAAGAAAGAAAAAAAAACTGGATCACACTTACTTTGTTGGAATATTAGATGAGTAGAAATAACAATGGTTAGTTATATAAAATTTAGTTCTTTTCACATGTCTATTCTGTTTCTGTTCCACAGTGGTGAAAAGCAGCTCTCTCATAAAGATATTCATTGTGGAATAAACATTCATGTGAAGTTTAAATGATGCAGCCTGGGTTTGTGTGAACTTTCACTATTCACTGAGAAACACTGATATTCTTTCAAACTGCAGTTGTTTTCTAATCTAATTGTCTCCCCTTATCCAGCCATGAGTTGATTTTTACCCACTAGGTTTCATATATATTTTTGTTATTTTAATATTCAGTGAATTAACGCTGCTCCTTCTGTTTCTCTTCAGGGTTTCGTGGCGGCAACCAGTGGGGGCAGTTTGGAAGTTTTGCATGCCATGGCACTTGGATTTGAAGCGGGGTGGAGTGTGGTGGCTACTCGGCCTGTGGTGTGTTTGTTTTTTATTTCTGTATTATTACAGAAACACAGCTAGCAAAGTTTCATGGCTGTGCGTGTGTGTCCTCCTGGAACAGCTCCGAGTAACTCATGAACTAAATATTACTACAGCTTCAGGACGTGTCGCAGCAGTCTCATTCTCTGCTTCGTTGTGTGAGACCAGCCGATTGGTTAGACATCGATCAGGCATAACATTATGACTTGTTGTGTAGGTCTCCCTTGTGCCTCCAAAACAGTTGTGACTCATCAGAGAATGGACATGGGCCTCTGTGGATCATTTCACCGATACTTGATCAGTTTGGGATCTAGTAAATTTGGAGGCCAGGTCAACACATTGTGCTGTTTTTCATGTTTTTTTTTTAATTCTTCCTAAACCGTTTCTGTGTGTGTGTGTATGTGTCAGACTGCAGCCTGCTGGGGATGTCTGCTGTCATCTAGGAGTGACATCATTGCTATGGGGTGGGGGTGTCTGGTCTGGTCTGGTGTAGGTGGATGGTACGTGTCTAAGTAACATTCACATGAAAGCCAGGTGTAAAATATTCCCAGCAGAACATTGTATTGTCGCAAGATTGTCAATGTTATTTACTTCACTTGTCAGTGGTTTTAATGTTGTGGCTGATCACTGAGCGCTGTAAATGTGCTTCAGTATGTAACACTGACTCCATAGTAATGTGCCAACGTAGATTTTTATAATATGTTTGAATTCGTTATATGCACAGCGCATGAACATCTGCAGTGAACACTATGCTACACTGACATGTATCTCACAGTGCCTTGCAGCAGAGGGCTGACGGATGCGGGTTACCATGTTTATCAGAGCAGATCACACTAAATGGTAAGCAGGCTTTTAGGAATTTACGTGAAGGTTACGTTCTGAGAAATCTGGAAGCAACAAAAATATGGACTTGCTGATTATATGGTAAATAGGATGCAGTTTTCCACAAATGCGTATTTTGAGGGACCCGTATTTATTGAACCAGGATTCCCCAGGTTTCAATCTGTGCACCTCATCTTGAAGCAAAATAAATCTGCGGTGAAGCAGTTGTTTGGCTTGGTTGTGATAAAGTTTGAAAAACACACGTTGTCTTACATTCTAAGATACATTTAGCGTGTGTTACTAAATCCTCCACATGTCATCATCTCTGTCTCCGAGTCACCACGGGCCAAATGACCCTTGACCAAGTGACCTCAAGAATTTTCAACCCTCCACTGTCTCTGTGCACAGTGTGACTCTCTGGCCCATTCTGCTTCGACTGACCTCTCTCTGACACACGCTCTCACACAGAGGGTACATGACCACTTGGTGCACTCCCAGACAGGCAGACACAATAGGAGACCGAGCGCATTCCTTTCCCCAGGTGGCATTAAAGATGCAGCCGGATCAATGTCCGAAAGGGCTCCAAACAAATGGCAGACGATTATTAACCCCTGGCGGGTGTGGGCTCCTCATACGCCTTTGCCAGACCATTGTGTGGCCTTTCTCTGTTTGCACACCGACCATTGTGAGGGTGGCTTTTTTCTCTGTCATGTAGACCTGGTTAACTGCTGGACAAGGGGGTCTAACTTAGAGCCTGAGCATTGTATGTGTCAGCTGAAGCTGAAGACCTAACATGTTTGTTGTTTGTTAAAATGCATCAAAACGTGTTAAGGGAGGTGCTTAAGGGAGGAAATTACAACTTTTAAAATGTTATCACATTTAGATTCCCTTTAGAGTGTAAGGATTAAAATATTAGACTGTGAAAGAACTAAAGACAGCTGACCCAGCACCAACTGGAGACTGACATCTAACTTCTTGTGTCTATATATACATGTGTGAGTGACATGTAAAAAAAAATAAAAAATTTAAGCATCACAGTTTTGTTTCCATCCCCATACACCCACTCTTCCTCTATTCAACCCCCAACAGCTCTCAGATTCAGCTGGAACCCCCCACCCCACCCCACCGCTCTTTCTCCCCCAGGCCTCCACTCCAGTTCCACTACAGCCGTGTGTGTTTGTGTGGAGGGCTGGTGGTGGGAGGACAATGGGCAGTAAGGGGGCTAGTTGAATAGGACCATTGAGCCTGCTCAGCCAAACAGAAAATCATCTCCCATCTCACTTCAAGATCCACAGTTTCACTCTGTACAAGCAGGTCTTTATTCTCCATAATTACTCCCTGATACACATGTACACACCCTCGCGGGCACACACACACACACACACACACACACACACACACGTACATGCGTGTATACATACAAATGTATGTTGCACGTATTCATATATGTGAGCAAGACTGACTTCTGACACATTAAACTTTGTCGAGAGTCAAGCTGCTCAAATGATGCTCTTGAGCTTTCCTTTAATGACTGAAGCTGGAAGTTCACTTACAGAAAAACAATAGCTTACATGCCTGTTTATGTATACGCAGCCATATGGGACAAGCGCACACATCTAAAATGCTAATTGTTATGGCTGAGTTATAGTACGGAGCCAGAGATGGAACCTTCATCACAAACAAAGTGGTGATGTGTATGAAAACTACTCAAATCTCAAGGTGGTCGTTGTCAGGACAATAACTAATTTGGGTCTCACCTTAGTAATGCTCATGCAACAACAGTTTCAAACCACTCTCCATCACTTCCCCAAAGATCCTCTCAAGTGCATTTATTGTCATTGTGCTGTATTTTTGTGTTGTGTGCGATTTTCCCATACAAAGCTGCACAAATTACTTTAGTCCACCAGTGCAAAAATGTGCGGCATCATGCCCCGCTGATGTAAATGAAGCTGGGTCAAACATTAAGCAACACCTAGTGCATTTAGAGCTGCAATCAAGTAGTTCACACGTTGAGCATTGTTGTTGTTGGCTTTCTTTGCACATTTCTCACATGCATCACGTCTGTATGTGCAGCACATACCTTGGCTGGACTGCAGCCAGGGTACAGTATGTGCTTCTCTGACCGCTTCCATGTGGTGCTGAATGTCCAGCAGCAATTGATACCAGCAGTATGGTGCTTTTGCTTTTCTCTGGTGGTTTTCAGCACAACAAAAATCTGAATACGTGGCGCTGGAGCAAATAAAAATCATGTTTCAAATGGCACGCGTAATGAGAAAGAGAGAAAAAATCTGGAAGGACTGACAAGCAGTAACATTGAACTAGGCGATGGGCCAAATAAAAAAGAATGTTGTATGACTGCAACAGGAGCTGCAGGAAGGCTTAGCTGACATAAGAGTGTTTGCAGTGCAGCTTTGTGGAAATGTCGTCCAGCAGCATGGTCATCCCATATCTGCAGTGTTACTGTTCCAACATTTTTTAGGTGCGTTCCAGCCCTGCCTTTATTTGCCGTCACTGGAGTCTATGAAATCTCCCTACATGCATATTATGCTAGAAACGACGTGTGCAATAATTTTAGTTCTGATAATATCTAAAGTTTGTCATTGTGTTGTTTTTTTATCAACTGGTCATGACCCCAGAGTGTTGTCACTCATGCTATTTGCCTAATTAAAAACCTGGTAGGGTCAGAAATGTCATCTGGTGAGCACATAGTCTCACTCTACTTTTTCCTACACTGATTTTGCCGTCCATCTGCGCGGCTTAAATGTAGGATGTGCACCCAGTCACCCTAGATAGAAACAATTCAACCAGTGCATATAGAGATTAATTTCCAAATCCACATAAGCCTAATTTTTTTTTTTTCACTGTAAGCGAAAAGAATTGCCACAACAGCTGTGCTACAATATGTGTTAACAACCTAATTCACTGTAAGCTGCAGCAAGAGGTATTATCGTGAACAGCCCGTCCGACAAAGGGAGCGGGCCCCGACAGAGAAAGTGCTGTCGAAGAGTTCAGTATCACCGTCAGGTTTTGTCAGCGGTACACTGGGCCATTTAAACTCCACCAAGCTCGTTAGCCTAGATCCGGTCCTGAGGCCAGCCTGCTCATTGTGCGTCCAGCACACTGAATCATTGTATAGGGGGATAATCCACACAGGGTCTACCGCGCAACACGTAAGGCCAGGAGGATTTAAATGTGGGTAGATCTCGCTCTCGCTAATTGTGACATTTGCAAAAGTTTTGGTGATTTATGAGACACTTCATTATCGCAAAAGCCCTCAATTGGCTCGTCGAGGCGGGTCAAGACCTGAGAAAAAGTCTCGGACTCCTTGAACATTGCAATATCAATCAAAAGAACAGAAGAAGGTGTTTAAAAGGAAGCCAATTCATGCCCAGATAAAAGCTTATGGTTATTTGAAACGACGTTAAGAAATGGCAGTTACGACAAAATCTGGAAGGCCGCAGCACAACCATATGACTGTGAAGAAGCTGCATGAGCGGTGGAGTGTTGTTCAGGGTTGAAGCAGTGCAGGGTTGAACCACAGACAGGTGTGCACAGTCATCGGAAGGAAGCTTACCTGCAGCCTCATCGCAGAGGTCACTGTCTGGAGTCTGCAAAAGCAACATCTGGAGAAGACAGGAGTGATTTGGGCATAAGTGACGCCGACATACTAAGTTCAAGTACTGGTTTAGTGCGGTGCCAAAACTTTCGCACATGTCATGTTTGAGGTATTTGTTGTCTTGTCTTCATGTCTAATTTTGAGCAAAGTGTGTAATTGTGGCCAAACTTTTGCACACAACTGTAAATACATGCTGGACAAAGGGTGCTGAGAGGAAGGAGGTGTATATTTGGGTGTGGTGTGCACGTGTGCGCGCGTGTTTGTGTATGTGTGATGGACGGGGGAAGGCTAGGTTGGGGGGGGCGGTGGGCTGAAGCTCCATATGGGCACCCCACCCCTTGTTTCCCCCCACCCTTCCCTCCTCCTGCAAACAGGCAGATGTCAAATGGGACGTGCCTCCCTGATGGGGCACAGGGTCACACTGCAGAGGGGCAAATAACAGAACAGGAGGGACAGAGAGAGAGAGAGAGAGGGAGAGAGAGAAATGCCTTCCTGCCAACAACCCCCCCACCATCCCCCCTCCCAAAACACACCAAATGAGATGTATACACATGCTAGCAGGGGAAAAAGCTGCTGACACAAACATACCAACACACAGACATATGCGCGCAGCCTAGCATTACAATCACGCTGACAAACAAACTCCCAGATCAAGTCATTTGGAGTTTGCTTTCATGCTGAAGAAAAGTTCAAATGAAAATAGTCACACTACATATACAGTTTTGCTGCGCATCCTTTGAGATGTTTAAAGGAGGGAATAACATTTCCTTTCCTCAGTCAGTGGCAACAACATTCATTTTTTCTGGATGCGGACCTCACCATAAAGTATGCTTTTAGCAAAACATCTATGCGGTACTGTAGTTTGTTGGCCCGTCCATCCACCCCAAGCTTACCCAACAATATCAGATGAAAATAAAAACCTGTCTAGAGACAATATAAACTACTTTAGACCAGAAAAGCTAAGCTACGTGGCATCATTCAGCTTAGATCTAAGACCTTTGGTGTAAAAGAGGCGCACACAGTGTTGCCTTTAGCTATTGCATTTAGAGCTGCTTCAATTAGCTCATACACTGTTTACATTTAAAATTTGACTGAAATTTTGTTGATGGTGTGATTTTCAATCAAGCAAAATTAGCAACTTTATTAAACTTTTAAGATTTCATACACTTAACTGTTAAGCTACTGAACTAAGGGGGAAAAAACTGGCAGATTAATTAGCCCTACGCATGGAACCGTTGTGTCGAACGTTAAGCTAGCATTTATTGCAGTCGTTGCATTAGACCGCTCTTGTTTTAGTTGGCCAATAAATTAGAGAATAATTGTCCCAGACTGTAAATTACTGTGATTAGTTTGTTTGTATATGCAAAGCATGCATGTCTGTAATGTGTCTACAGCTATTTGACTGTGGAGGGAGATGCAGCTAGACTCAGGGACAGGTGTCAGTTGTTGTGCGTGTGTGTGGAGGTATGGGCTCTGGTCCTAAACAAAGCTGGGGCTTGGACACACACACACACACACACACACAGAGACACACACACAGGCTGTTCTCTGTGTATTGAGCCCTGAATGGTTACGCCCGCAGGGCAGGAGTAAGGTTACTTTACATACTGCACTTACAGCTCCCTTTACCACTGGGGTATAAAATGGATTTGAATGAGAAAGAGGGGAACAGAGGGGTGGAGGGAGGAGGAAGAGGGGTGAGAAGGGGGAGGAGGAGGAACGGGGGACTCCCTTTGTGTAACAGGAGGTCTGCTGCTGCTCTGGCATGACTATGGAGATGAAGGAGCGGGGTCACTCTCCCTGCTCTCCCTCCCTCTGTCCTTTTACTATAGGCTGGCTGCTCTGTCTCTCCTCCTCATCCCTCCCTCCCTCCATCCATCCCTTCCTCCCTATTAGCATAGCAGCTGCCTGATACAGGGCGTAGGGTGGAGAATGGCCAGGTTGCTGTGTGCATATGTGTGTGAGGGTGTTTTGCAGAGGGAGGGATGTTAGAGGGGTGAATAAGGTTGGTGGTGGCGGTGGAGGGGGGCGGCGAGGGGGTGGGGGTGGGGGGTCCAGTCAATGGCGGTCCGTCTGGCTGGTGAATAGCAGCTAAAGCAGGCCCCCGCGAGCTAGACAAAGGAGCCAGGAGGGAGGGGATGGGGTCGGGGTGTGTGAGGGAGATGGAGGGAGGAGGGAGGGTGGAAGAATGAGGCAGTGAATGGAGCGCCTTGTCACTGGAGCTATGGAAAGAAGCACAGAATGAACTGGAAGAATGAAAGAAAAGTTCAAAAAGGAGCGGAGGGCAAGGAAAAGACCAGCCTGACCACCTGTCTCTCTCCCTCTCTCTCTCTCTCTCCCTCTCTCTCTCTCTTTCTCCCTTTATTTCTTTTACTCCGCTTCTTACTCACAGGCAGACTTTGGGGAGGGGGTGTTCGCCGGCCGTGTTTAGCGACAGACATGTTTTTGTTTGCAAAAAGAAAATGCAGTATCAGCAGGATTCAAAGCTCGCTGTCATCGAGCAGGATCATCTGACTCCGTGCTGATTTCGCTGCGTGTGAGCCGGTGCTGTCGTCCAAACGATTCCGGGCTAAAGTCTGTGAGGCGGACGAAAAAAAGTAACCAGCACAATCCAAGACTTGTCAGCAAAGTGTTTAACAAAAGATGACTGCACAGAAAATATGCTGATATAGTAGAAATCTGGACTGTGGAATCTGAACATTCAGACAAGGAAGCAAAGTTGTCACCGGGATAATAACTAAGTTGTCTGCACTTGTTAGACACTGATATCTGTTCTGGTAAACTACAGAAAGGAAAACTGGATGTAAACTGAACAGCAGACAGGCTGAGTTACTAACATGGTGCACATATGAGAGGATGTAGCAGCTCAGAGTCAGATATTTGATGAAGGAGTTGGTAGAGACCAAAAACAGAGCTAAAAGTGAATACTAGCGGACATGCATTGATCAAGTGGACACAGATACTAACATTACTGTGTCTGTGTCTGTATGTAGCAGTAAGCTAGGTTTTGCTAACAACTTCTCATCATGCTGCAGCTAAGTGGTCAAAAGCTCAAGGTTTACGTTTGGTAATATCCCGTCATATGCTGTTGACTATGAAGTTACAGTGTTGTAATGCTGCAGAGTAAAATAACAAATTGGTCTTCATGCAAAAATCAATGATGAAACTCACTGTTTTTGTATCACAGAGTCAAGTCTGCAGCTAATGGGGAGGCTCCTGGAAATTATCTTAGGAAGGGCAACGCTGGCAGTTTTGTTATGACACGTAAAGTCAATGTTAGACGGGCAGATTAAGAGCGGGCTAAATCGACATTGTCACATTGCATCGAGCTGTTGTTTCTTTGCTGCTCAGCTAAGCTAGCGATAATGTTCAATCAATTCAGATATTTACAATACAGCCACTGCATTTAATACACCATCACTCTGCAGTCTCATAACTCATGATGAACTCCTGACAGTCAGCTACGTATGACAAAGCCACATTAATGCTCTGTCTGCAGATCCAAAATGGCCGCCTTAATGTGTCAGTCTGTGGGAAAGATTTGGGAGTTTGCAGCTATTTTGAAATCACAGCAAAAAGGCGACCCAGTAGCTCTCTATGAAACTAGACACTGATTGGAAAACTGGTGGGGGTGGCTCAGAGGCACACAGCCAGTCTGCAAAAGTAACAGCTAGGCTAGTGATAGCTAGCCTAACGCTGTTACAAAATACTCTTTGTGTCTCTGCAAAGAAGCAACCCATGCTCAGGGTTTGCCCTGTAACATACAGTAAATACTCGGGTTGACTTCGGGTGGAGCTACTATGATGTGAATTAAGTGGCCACGTCCTGTCCCACCCTTGAGACTTGCGACAAAACTAACAGAAAAAAAAGACACTCAAGTATATATTGCATGCATCCACACTGTTAAACTCTGAGAAGATGTGCAATAAGGCCGCACCTTATGAGGAAGAGAACAAAAACGAATCAAGATACTGGGAAGGCCATTAGATGTTTCCTCTTTATGTGGATGTCATCACTCCACGCGTTCTCATCCTAAAGTTTGCACCAGGTCTCAATTCAAAAAGGCCGTTAGGCTGCACGCCGTTACGCAATCGGACGGCAATCAGAGCCAGCACGTTCGGGGGAAGTCGTACACGCGATCGCACAGCCAGAGCTCGAATCGTGGTGCACACATGTTGAGCAGCGGCCGTTATAAAATGAGGAATTCATTGTTGCAAGGCCAGTTAAGTTACGCTTCACACATATCACAAGATGTTCGGCTAATCTTGTGTGTTACAGATCAAGTGTAACCTTTCAAACGAGGGGTGCAAGCATGGATATGAATATTTTATGAGCCTCTGAACAAAGGCCTTTTGAATGGAGATGGGAGATAACCACACAGATGCACTTGATTGCAGCTGCTGCTACATCAACCTGCCAGCGATGTTTAACTCCTATCTGTGAAACATAAAACAACATAAACACATACATAGAGCTGTAGCTTTATATTTGCCAGTGTTGCCAGTTAACTTTTTAACTAAAGTGATTTTGATGATGTTCTCTAAAAGGTTTTCTGGATCTGCTGCAATTCCCCAAACAAATATTCATCTTATTTTGTCTCTCTGCAACATTCCTCCCAAAATGCCTTGCACCGTCTGGCTCGCTAACGCAGGCCCCTCCATGGAAAGGCCAGACCAAGATGAGCAAGGAAAGCCAAGGCACATGAAGAACCTATTAGGGGGCCTAGCAGCCAGCAGCAACCCTGGGAGGCCAGCCAACTCAGTGTGTGAACAATGGGACCCCAGCTCAACAAAAACATCCTGCAGAAGTGAGAGACTGGGAGGGAGGGAGAAAGGCAGGGAGGGAGGAAAGTACAAGCGAGCGGCAGGCCAGATAACCCGTCCTGCCTGCCACGGTATCAAAACACAGACAGTTTAGAGGAGCTGACTTTCCCCCGGTGTTCCGTGTATCGCGGAGAGAACGCACCGGATCAGCGCCGGCTGATCTGCGCGATCGGTGCTGAAAATCTGAGCCGGGTTCACGCTCGGTTCAGCTGCTGCCTCTCAGAAAGCGAGTTCTAACAGCTGCTTTAACAATAACTTTTACTTGTCAGGGAAAACCAGAAGTGAGATACCACCCTTTTTTTTTTTCTCACTCAAATTCAACACAAGGCTCTCAAAAAACCACAGCCGTTATTTCCCCCACATCTGCAATCCTTTTTGCTCAGTTAAAGCTGGTCGACACCCAGAAAATGTTGCAACACGAAACAGGTCTGACATGTATTGTTGTGTCGCTTTTTCCCACGACCATCTCGGCAGCCACACAATCAGCCCGGCGCGTCTATGAAACGGGGGTGATTATGAATCAGAGAAAAGGTTTCATTTCTAATAAACAGGTGCCGATACTCTTGACTAAAACAAATAGTTTAACTAATACAGCAAAGATGAGACGAGAAGACGAGAAACTTAACTCTCCAGCACAGAAAACGATCATCCACGTGGTTAGCTTAAAAGTTACTCTGCTCTTAGAATTTCAGTTGAGAAATAGATGGATAGGTCGACAGCTTAACCAAACATTTTCAGGGTCATTTCATTTCATTTAATGCAAGAAAATTCACAAACATGAAACATAAAACATAAAAGGCTTTGTTCCCTCCCAACAAATAAGATGATTCCAAACTAACCAGCAGGGGAAAGACTCGGCGCAACGGCACAAAGATCATTTGAGAATGAATATAAATAATGAGGGACAGACATGCTCGAGTGTATGCTAAAGCAAAGAGCGAGAGAGGCAAAAGCAGGTTGTTAGCAGAGAGCCGGATTGTGGTGCAAAGCTCGGGCCCTGATCATTAGAAAGAGAGCACAAGAGGAGAGTGTGTTGGAAAGTTTTTGAGTGCGCGGGGGTAACATAAAACCATCTCTCCCACAACACACACAGGGGAGGGGACCCTTCTTTAAAACTGAGCCTACCCACAATGCACCGGGCTCCTTTATCCCGGCAGTGAAAGGATGAGGCCAGATGAATGACAAAGGGAGAGAATGGGGATCTGGGTTGGGCCCTGCTTGGAAGACAGGGAGGGAAAGAGAGAGAGAGGTAGAGAGAAAGAGAGAGAGAGAGAGGGCAGGGTGGGGGTGTGTTTCCCAAACCAACCTTTTCTATGAAAAATGCAGGGGGGAGGGAGGGAGGGAGGGAGGAGGGGTTGCCGAGGAGGAGAAAGCGCAGCCCTCTCGGCTCGGGAGATGAGGAAGAAATGTATGCATACACAGAAGGCTTGAGTTTAATGATTTCTTTACTGGCTTGTACACAAACGTACAAAAATAATACAGCACTCATCTCCGCATGACATCACGTCATCATCACAGTGTTACAAATGTTCAAAAAATAAAAAGAATACAAAAAAAACAGACATGATGGAACATCTGCATCACTCATGAAAATAAAATATCTAACCGTTTCCTCTTGCTTGAAATGAAGCAAGACCAGAAACACAAAAGTTGGCCCAAAGAAGTCAGCACTTTTTTTTTCCTTTATTTTAGAAAAAAAAAAATCTTCTCACTCATGTACACCAATCCGGCAGCTGGCCCCTTACGTCATAAATGTTATGACCCTGGTAAGCCAAATAACCGCACAACCGTGCAATTCTTAATCATGTTACAATGATCTTACCATCAAATGTATTATTCCCCTTTAAAAAAAACAACAACAACAGGAAGACAGCACTTCAGAAAAGAAAGTGCCCCAAGATATCATCATCATCATCATCATCATCCGCGTCGATATATATATCCATATGTATATATACATACACCCAGTCACAGAGATACACGCATCTTTGTCGAAAAACATCATGTTTTCTCCACAAAGTAATACATACATTAGGACATTATCACCTGGAGCATATATTTATACAATAGTATTTTGTTGTGTTTGTTCTTTTTTTTTCCATTCAGAAAAAAAAATTAAATGTTGACACATAAAAGCCAACCTTTTCAACAACAGTCATCAGTGCAATATTCAAACGAAAAAAAAAAAAAAATCAAGTTTAAGACAAGCGATGCATATTTCATTTGTTGCCTGATACCAATCTACACCATGATGGAGTGGAGCTATCGTTTGGGCTATTTTGTGGTTGTTCCAGGTTGAGTATGGGAAGTTCTCAGTCCGGATGACTGTTTAACGCAGTGGCACAGGCCTCACGAGAAGTTCACAATGACATGGACACACACACACACACACACGCACATCAATAATAAAAAAACACACACACACTTTCTCAACAGCTTCTCATGAGGTGAACCAGTGATGCTTTGAAGCTTCTACATAACTGTTGGCCATTTAAAAAAACAAAAAAAAAACATCAACATTAACAAGAAAAGAAACACACAAGCAGCATTGTTACAAATGTTAGGGTGCCATGACTTTCAAAATGCAGCAGGCAAGTTTATGAAACCAATTTTTCCACCTTTTTTTTCTGTGACATCTGGCAATAGTCATGTGTTGTTTTAAGTCTTCATCGTCCAACAGTATTGGCCTCCTGCTCAGTAGTAGTAACTATTCCAAAGCCTTGGCTCCTGCAGTTACCCCGTACGAACACTGGGGGCGCACAAGGCTCCGCAATTTTTGTGCAATAAAACTCCCTGCATTTATAAGTCATGTGATACAATTCCATTTATGTATGACTGGAAATAAAACAGAAAAATACAGGCTGATGAGGACAGAGAGATAAAGAGAGAGAGAGCGCAAAGTGGAGGTTTGTAGGGGAAACACGCAACAGTGGCAGTGAAAGTGACGGACTCCCTTTGCAGAAAGTCAACAGGAGGCTTTGCTTGTCAGCACTGGTTTGGTTGTAGTGTAAAATAAACTGTCCCGACTGAGGATGCAGGAATGGGTTCATTGCATCTGCTGCACTGAAGTCCGTCTTGTCTGTCAGACAACATAGCAGAGACGTGCTGGCATGCGATGATCACACACAAACTGTGAATCTCTTCAGACTCCAAACAATGTGGCAAGAAAGCAACTTGAGAATACTTTACAGTCGAGGTAGCTGGGAAAAGGCAACCAAACAAAGTCATTTTAACTGGAGGATGAGGAGGAGAGAGTCCTCTTGAGAGCCTACAGGCCAAAACAGTAAGGGGGAGGGAGGGGGAGGTCTGGGAATTGTGATGGGTGGGTGGGTGGAAGGGGTGGGGGTGGCAGGTCTGCCTCCACACGGGACAGTTAAAGAGTCTGAAGCAGCTTGAATCACCCACGACTTTTTTTTTGTTTCTAAGAAGAACCACAACATATTCAAAAATGCATCTTCTCAATGTACCTTCATAAATAAAAAAAAAACCCAGCCTGCTTTCACAGTGATGACTAGGATGTTAATAAAATACTGAAAGGAGATTATAAAGTGAATTCCAAAAATGTTTTTTTCTTTTTATACAAAGCGAAAGCAGCGGTTTTTTTTAGTTAACACAGCGACCCTTGGCAAAGTGGTCGCACTGGCCTGAAAAGTTGGACGCCAGCACGGCAAGATCTGCAGAGCGCATTCAGCTACTGTCTCTTTCCTTTCCTTTAAAAACAGAAACAAAGTAAAGCTATTGTGTACAGTACTTCACAACAACCATGAAGCCAGTTGTTGTTACATAAAGATTACACATCTGGAAAAATAAAATAAACGTGTTGGATAGCCATAATGCCGCTCTTTGAGTTAAAAACAAAAATGAATCAATGAATTTATAAAAGACCTCTGGCAGCCAACAGAGGGCAACCCTTCTTCTCTTCTTGTTCGTGCGTTTTCCCTTTCAGATATTCCAGCATGCAGCCATGTAGCATCAAGTGCCGTGTTTCATATAAAATAACTTAAAAGGGTTTTACAGAACAATGAGGAGCAACAGGTCAAATCTGCGCCCCCACAAAGAAACTATTCAACTGTACTGAGAACGGGAGGTCAGGGGTAGAAAAAAAAAACTGGGCCATCTGCACTCTGGGGTCCAAACACACACATGGGATGCACAGACACTGGCTTCCTTTTAGAGTGGACGACACGATCTAATATGCACATTCAAGAGGAAAGCTTTAGTACCAACAAACTCACCGAAATGGGTTTCTTTTTTGTGTTAAAGACTCGTGCTGAAGCTCTGCGCCCGAACCATGTGAGGATTGACTCAAGAGTACAGAGAGGGTTCCGTTTGGTTTGCAGAGAGGAATTGTGCAGGCCTACTTTTATTTTATTTTTTATTTCCTTTTAATAAAATTTGGCACAACTATGTAGGTGACGGCAGTTTGCTATGCTTTTACAAGAGTCTGGCTTCCCCGTGTGTTGTGTTGCAGTTTTATATTTCATCTGATGTTATTTTTTTTATTTTCTACTTTTTCTTTTACCTGACAGCAGAGACAGATCACCGGGCGCCAGAGGAGTACTTGGCCTTGGTGATGAGGTATAGCACAATGTCTTGGTGGCCCCCGAAGGCGGCGATGTGTAAAGCGCTCCACCCTTCCCTGTTGGCCAGTCGGATGTCTGCACCAAACTTCACCAGCAGTTTTACCAGCTCCAGGTTGCCGTCAATTACGGACTGGTGGAGGGCAGTCTGTCCTTCTGGCCCGAAGGAGTTGACGTTGAACTCGCAGTTTGTCATGTTCTGCAGCAAAGAGTGCAGCTCCTTGGTGTTGCCCTTCTTCACCGCCTCTTGGAAAACCCTCTGCGGCGCGGAGCAAGTCGACACATCCGCCTGGCTCATGGTTGCAGCTCGCTGGAGGGTGGGGAGCAAGTAATCCTGCCTGGGCTCTAAAGCTGATAACAATCGTCTTCTCCCTGTTGAGCGTCTCTGGTCTGGTAACAATGCCACAGTTACACTGGATTATAACCAGTTGTTAAGGCACTTAAAGAACTAAAACGGAAAAAAAGATCACTGTATATATCCCAAAAAGGACAAGAGAGGAAAAGACACACTTGGTGTGCAAAAATGTTAATATTTGAGAGATCCTAAATCCCCTAAAACATAAAAGGGTGCTCTCAAGTGATCCAGGGGTCTCTAGATATAGTTCCCCTTCTGTAGTAGCAGCAGCAGGTAGCCTACACAAGGGGATGGAGAAGAAAGACACCTCCGACTTCACTTGGGGGAAACTGGTGTGTATGTATGACCACTATCTCCACAGGGCAGCCTCCTCGTTGTTGGATCCCCGTCGGTCTTCCTTGAGCGGTCCAACCTGTTTCCTGGCTATGTGTCGCTGCTCATGTGGCCAGGGTGTCTGGGAAAGAAGCAAAAAAAGACAAGAGAGGTCCGCATGAATCCCGATTCCTCGCCAGCAGAGTGCGAGTGAGTTCCCCGCATTCCGCCACATCCGAGAGCGAGAGAGAGAGCTCCGTGCGCACACGTTTACGCACGGACAAAACAGCCTGAATTTTGTCACTAAACATGCCTGGAACTGTAGTCCGCTGCAGATTTGTGACTTACCTGTGACAGATGGACGGGTGCGTAGCGACGCAAACGATAGAAATCCACCGTGTGGCCCGGTCTGTGTCCTCCTCGCGGTCCGTGTGAGTCTCTGCCCTGCGCTGCGCTCTGGGGGAATATTTTACGCGTCCTTTATTTGCATGACAATACCTTCCCAAAGAATCAACTGTGGAGGAATGGGCGGAGACCCGGGGAGGTTATAGGCTACCGGCTCGGTTAGTGGGAGGGATCGGGGCCCTGTGAATCTGTAGGGAGGGGGCGTGGTGTTCTAAAGGGGGGAGCCAAATGTTGCTGCAGAATTATTAAACAAGCAATATTATGGTGATCTCTATATCCGATCTCCTGCAGCCCACCCCATGAAGCGGATTGAAAGCCAGAGGCATGGTGCTGCCGGAGCTGTAAACTGCTGAGAAAGTGGGCACGTTGTAAAGGATCATCCTCCGGATTATCATCAACAGGAACTTGAGACAAAAAAAAAAGTTTTATCACGTCTCATTTATGAAGAGGACAAATAAATCGCGCCAGAAATTCGCTATTTTGAAGAAAAAAGTTTAGTGAGCACCACTTAATCTCAAAGCAGTTCTGTGAGAAATTTACGAAAAGTGCATTTTTTTAAAAAGAAAAAACGTGATAGCATAAAATTAAATATCAGAACAAAGCAGCTAAAACAATTTATTAAAGTCTTCTTCAGTAAAAGCACATCACTCTTTGGCATCACTTCGTGTTTGTGGGACAGAAATAAGGATTAAGACAGCTGATGAAGGTGTATGTGCCTCAACTTTCTCTTCAGTGTAAACTGTGTGACAGTGGATTTGCTCACTGTAAATATCTCAATCTGTCCCCAGTATATATATATAGATTAGATATTTGGATTTGTCCAACTATGCGTGCATGCTATTCCAATTCTGAGGTTATTGCTGCTCTTAAACGCAGGACATACTTCCCAAAAGGCATGGGCATATATAGCCCACATTTAAAAAGCATAGCCGGTTCAGGCGTGAACTTTACAGCAAACAAACTTTAAAGACAGAGCTCTCTCGGGACTGGAACCGCAACTGAACCAAATGGCAATGGCAGTTAAATTCAAATCCCAAACGGGCTGAGTCTCTCTCTCTCTCAAACGTCTCCATATGAAAACACCTCCGAGCAGGAGATTATAGGTGGCTGTTTAAATCATAAACGGCGGATACAGTCCAGTTGTTTTTAAATGACGAGACTGTGGGACTTCAAATAACAAAAGCCCTGCGCTACTTCCTTTTTGCAAGTGAAAAGAGGTGACGCTGTGCGCAGATTGACACGCCGCTCAGCTGCCCCCGCCACCGTGGGAACTGGGCGCCTGTGCGAGTGTGTGAGGCGCAGAGAGAAAGGTGGTGACAGATACTGACATGCAGAAAGCCAGTTAGGCAGAAAGAATGAACGTTAACGTGACAGAGATGGCTCGATAGAGAGAGGGGAAGCCTGAGCTGAAACCACAACAGGTACATATGAGACCGTTTGCTCCGTTCTCTGCGCCCAAGACTTCTTATCCGAGTGACTTTATTAACCGCTCTGCGCTCTAAAGGTCTGGCGGTTTTCACACTGTCCTCTTTTTCCCACACTCTGCACTGTACATTTGGCGCACGTCTGCGGCTGCATCTGCTTGCATGAGCGTGCGATTGTGGGTCTGAGGGCGTCGGTGTGTGGGACAGACCGTGACAGAGATCCTCCGTGTGCTTAGACCAAAAACTAATATAACCTGAAAACAAAAAAGCAAATGTGTCTAGAGTGCGTGACCGGTTATGCGCCTGGAAATAAACATTTCAATTTTCACATAACCATAGCAGCAGTATATACAGTACATGCCATGTGTTGTCACAATGACTAACTTAACCATATTTAAATGACCACAAACACGCTTTAAAATGACATAGAGAGCAGTACAGCAGGTGTAGTAATATTCACCGACTCCCTTTAGCTGGTCATGGTCTAAGCACATTAAATCACACTAAAGTAAACCAGTATGAAATTAAAAAACAAACAAACAAAAAAGTATTTTTCTCCATTGGAAGAACTCATCTCATAATGTCATAACTGGTCATATCAACACAATTTATGTTTTAGTTAAGGATTATAAAATCCTGCAAAGCAAACTTGCTCATTATCTTTCCATAACAGGACAGCCCAGAATGTATTATTATTATAGTTAGGCTATAGCATGGCCTCTAAGCTTAAAGCTTGCCATTGCCTCATTTTGTAATATATATAGTAAAAATGCTTTGTACTATCTTAAGAAAATGAGTTATTCTGGACTTTGAATAAAACGGCTGGACTAGGTGAGTTGGTTAAAAAGCAACTGGACTCCAATGCAATGCTGCTGTTACAGCAACTTTAATATTCAGTAGCGTGGACACTGAGAAAGAGCAGTGAGACTCCCTCTATTTTTGCATAATCTTAGATGTTTGTCACGTTCATATTTAGAGCTCTGACTTCAGCCGTGATCAAACAGCTGGGGTGTGAGATTATGACTAATCTATTTTGAAGGCCTGGGTGCATGTGCAGGTGCCTGTTTTTTTGTTTGTTCCACTGAAACAAGTAGACCCACAGGCGCAAATGGTCCAAAACAAAGACAGCAGCCCTGACTCATTCACAGAAATGTGGTTAATACCTTAATCGGGCTTTTCTCATAGGCTGCGGTATCCGACGTGTGATCCTCTCTAAGGCCTTCATACCACAGTGCAAGGTCATACAGGTCAAGATGTCACAATAGCAGGAAATGTAGGTCATGGGTTATACAGGTGCTTTTCCACTGGTGATTTTGGAATGATAACATTTTTTTGATGTTACTGTACAAATGTTTTAGGTACTTAACTGTGTAATACCAACGAGGAGGCATCCAATATGTGTAAAAGTCATTCTGCAGCATGACCATGATCCCAAATATACAACAACAGATGGTTTCCCTCACACCCACCCGCTCCAGATTACACAAGTGGAGAGAAACAAGTGAACCAGCCTAAATCCACAGAAGAACTGTGGCAAGTTCTTCATACTTGGATCAGCCTACCTGCCAAGCAAGACTGTAGCACTGTGTCCAAATGTACCCTGGAGAATTGGCCTCACCAAGCACTGACACTGATTTACTTTTGTGTGTATGTGTGTGTGTGTGTCATGCACTTAATATTAAGTTAACTGATAAATAAGAATTATTTGGGTGATTTTCAACATTTTACTCTCGGTGCCAAACACATTTGCGCAGTACTGTACATGTTTTTGTCTAAGGTTACTGAATGGCGCAGAACATTTTCTGGAAAATCAGGAACATCTGTCCGCTATCAGAGCTTAAGCTGCAGTGCGTCTGGACACTTGGAAAACATTTGCGCAGGCTACAGGAGCCAAAAGTTTCTCCACTGGATGAGTTTCTCCCCGAAAACCCTCCAACCCCCCCAATCCAAACGCTTACCGTTCACTCTTGAGTCTTTCTTGGTAATGTGTGCCTGGGAGGGAGCCAAGGTATACTCGGTTGAGCAGAGATAAAATACTCCTTAGTTTTTTTTTTTCCTTCGAATTTCTCATGTCCAATTATTATCACGCTACTTTGGCGGGTTAAAAAAAACACGTTGCAATGAGGCATTCCACACACGTGTAAAAGCGCACGGGAGTTGTAGGCACAGTTTGCGCTAATCTGTCTCCACACCTCTTTTAATGCTAAAATAGTCGGGGTGTGTGCCCGATCAATGGAGCCGGCTAAGAGACTACAACTTCCATCCGTCTCTAAATGGAAAACGGTTACACTGAGATAAGTCTGTTATGCTTCTGTCTGTGCATATCTGTACTCTGCAAGTGCGTGTTGATAAACAAGTTTTTTTTTATCCCCCCCATTAGAGTAAAAGGACCGAGGGAGGAGTGCGGTGCACTGTAAAAGGAGCGCAGGACAGCTCCAAGCTCCAAGCGGCTCTTGGTGAGCACGACCTGGGACTGGCGCCGAGGCCGGGGACAGACATGACGGGAGGAGCCACCCGGCATGTCCCGTCTCTTCCCCGGGTGCATTTTGCTTAGGGGTCCAGATAGAAGAAATGACAGATAAAGTACATTAAAGAAGATGAGATGCTTTGCTAATATTGTGCGCAGTACCTCACACCAATGCCAGGAAGCGTGGATGTGTGTGAGTGAGTGAGAGAGAGAGAGAGAGAGAGAGAGAGAGAAGTGACGTTTCACCGGGAGGGAGGATCCTCCGAATCCAATTCATTCCGGGCACCACGTGTCCTCAGAGCGTGGGAAAGAGGCGAGCTTTTCTTCCCAGCAAAGAAAGAGCAAGGATCAAATAACACGGTGCTGCAGCAGAAAGCTCTGCGCTGCAGAAACATCGGCAGCGACCACCCGGACAAGGACGGGACAAGACACACTGAGATGGGTTATTCGGGAGCTATAGAGTGTCGACTTCATTCATACCAATAAAAAAATACTTCAGGAGACCTTAATGTAACTGTAGTTATTAGTCAGTCTGCTTGGGGGGAAAAAGAGCGCAAGGCGACAAGCCAAGTTTTTCTTTTTTCTTTTCTTTTTTTTTGTCGTTGAATTCCAGAGTGCATGCTTGAAAATGGTCACATCAAGTTGAACTTAATTGTTGTTCATTTTCAGGATTAACTCACATTATTCACCTTGTCCCAGCTCACGTTTGGCGGATATTCTTGTGTAAGGTCCCACACAGGAGGATTAGGCCAGCCTGTCCTGCAGAAACAGCTCAGTGTCCATGTTCTCTTCTGTCATTATTAGGCGTAGCCGGTCTTTACACACACACACACACACATCTAAGTATGATCTGAGATAATTTAGAAATTGTTTTCATATCACAAATCCATGAAAAAACATTCATTTAATTTTCCTTTGGCTGTTTTTTTAAACTGACTGGAGCTACTGCATTTTTGAAGCTCTATAAATTTGTTGCAGGAGCATTTAGTCTGCTCTGGTTCAGACCTGTAAATGGTTACCTATGCCTCCATATTCCTTAGAGTCAAATCAATATAAACAAGTCTATAGTTAGATCTACAGATATACAGTAGCTGGTAAAAATGCAATGAAATCGCTGAAGTTTAAGTGTAACTAACAACTAAAATGTCATCACACGATGCTGTAAATATAAGAGATTCACCTACAGGGCAGAAGATACAACCAAGACTCACCCAGAACTCAACATTGAATGACGTTTCTCACACTCAGACGGTCACTTTTGTTCACATTATTCTCTAGAAGTGACAATACCTATAAAGTTCTTATAGATAACTGCATTACAGACAGTGTAGTGTTACTTAGGACAACAAAAGCACTAAGCCTACATGTTGAAATGGCCTAAAGCTTATGCAACTGATATTATTTGTGTTATACCCTTTTACTGTAAATGCAGGGTTCCTGGTGTGCATCGTCACACGTGTGAAGTTGAAAAATTCCCTGATTCTAACATTTGGCCGGCTTGAGGTTGGACATTTGGTTGGGTCAAGCCTCTTTCCAAAGTTTGTTTCCACTATTTCTTGTAATAAAGGCGGCTGAGCTCTGTGCACACTCACATCTTGTCCAGCTATGGATGCCAGGATGCCAACTTACACTCATTAAACACCGCGGTGTAACCTCACTGTGGTTATTCAGGATGGCGCGGCAGCTCCGGAGAAAATCTCAGACTTCTTCCTGCAGCTGCTGTGATTCAAGCAGAGTCACCCAAAAACACATTTACCTCAGTGATTCACAGTGTGACCTGTCTTTGAAAACCACTGTGGCCCTTTTGATGCCAGTTAAGTGATCAATGAAGTAAAGCACACATCTGGGTCAAGTTAGTGACGTGCCTAAAAAAAAAAAAAGATCTGAACCCGGCCTTCTGATGTAGCTTCAACAAAGCGCCTCAGAAAATGTCTAATTGCAGAAGTTTCCACATTAAGATCTCTTTGAAGCTTTTCAAGGCAACCTCATTTTTCTGCAATCACACAAATTCATGTGGGATACGTGAACAGGAGGGACGAGCTATGAGAAAATGGGAAGGGATTCTGTTGGTATGTGCCGGGGCTTTCTGTGACCTGACGACTCTCCAGCCCCCGGGGGTTGGAAAACCCCCACGCTAGTGTTACACCTGACAGACATCAGCGAAGCTTAGATGAGCTCAACAATCTGCCCACCCTCGCTCCTTCGCCATCTGCTTTGTGAATTTAGAAACGCGGCAAAGAGTAAAAAACGTTCACAATTACTACGTCTCACATATTTACAATGAAATGAAGATTTTTTTTTTATTATAATTAACGTCCAGCTTAAAAAAAACATCACAGAGAATGAAAAATTACAGTACCACAGATGCATGCTGTCTTCACAGCTATCATATCAAAACAATTAAAAAAAAAAATAGTGGTGACCCCACATTGTGCTGATTGGACACACTGAACGACGACGCATTCATTGGCTGCATGCGCTTTAGAGATGTTTGACATAAATCCCTGTTCAGTGGTCGAGGGATTTACTGTAGCTCAAAGGATCACAGCTAAAATTATAAATCACATTAGATGTGATTCACGGTAATTTATAACAAAATCGATTAAGTCAAAACGAAATGTAGTGACCCATCTTTGGTTCACTGAACTTAAAATAAGTCTGAAACTGAATAAAACTCATACATCGGAAAAAAAGCTTTGTGATTACAAAGACTTATCGACGCGTTACTTTTGCTAACCGTCATGGCTAAAAATGAGTTTCAGTTTTAAAAATACGTCATAGAGGACTAGTAAGCTTACTATAAACTGACATCTTACTTTCTATCCAAATAAAATTTGATTTTAAATTACAGAAGTTGAAGCTTCTCAACAGGAACTTTGAGTGGAGCAATCTAATTTTATCTAGGACAGTTGGACGCTAAATATATAAATCTGTGTTTTTCTGACTGCTTTAGGGTCTGGTGAACTTCCTTAGCTCTACATCAGTCAGCTCTGCTGCGCAGCTCTGACGGCCGCTGCTGCCGATTCAGTGTCCTCGTCTGTTACGCGTAAGACCTCCTGAAACATGGACAGGACGCGGCCAAAGTGAGAGCCTTCCCAGAACACCTTGCCACATCTGGTGCAGACGTAGAAGAGCGATATCTTCGGCAGGAGGGCAGGGGGCACGGTGTGGAGCTGAATGGGCGCCCCTCCGGGAAAGGTCAGGGTGTCGGGGTCCAGCTCTGAAAGGGTGGCCCAGCGACACTGAAGGGCATACCTGGGGAGGTCAGGGGTCGCTCTGGAGGTCAGAATGTCACCAGGCTTCTCCTCTTCCTGTTGATAGGACTCCTTCCGCGTTTGGTCAGCGTCGTCGCCGTCCTGGAAATATCCTACCAACCAAACAGCAACAACATTACGACTTGAATCTCATTTAAAAGAAATACTTAATATGTTATAATAAACAATAAACACTTATGTGTTTTCATGACGACTACAGGGTTTAACACACCTTTCTCTTTAAGCATCTTGGCCATGTCCTCTTGGGGAACTGCCACATATTGATCACTGTTACACGCCTGGACAAATAGAGGAATATGATGAGTATCAGGATTAAAATGAGCAATATTTTAAATGCTTTAAACTGAGTAAAAACAAATGCTGACACGACTAATTGGACAAACAGGATGACAACTTCTGTGATACTTAAATGTGTCAGCCGCAGCAAAAAGGTCGACAAACACCACAATGTGTCTGACATGGGTGAAATAATACATCGATAACAAAGAAAATATTAATTACTTCCTCTAAAATGTTCATTCACATACATTCAGCTTGAAATTCAACAGAATTCACAAGTATTTTTGTTCCACTGTGGAAATAGATTTTACCAAAACAAAATAACTTTGTTTAAAACCAAGCTGCAAAGAGTAAGACATCAGATGAAAGACTCTAAATGAGCCTCTAATCGAGATACATGCTAACAGACTTCATAAATCGTCAGTGTAAATGACTGTAGCTTGAATCTGACTGTGCATATTAATGATCCTCTAAAATCCTTCCAGATGAAATAATAATCAAATTCTTAATCCTCTTATTCATAGAAACAACCTGCATGAAAAGCTCCTTTTAGTAATGTTACGGTGACTTGTGTTGGGTCATTCACACCGACAGCAAACAGACATTTTCCCAGGTTGTTGCTTTGGTGTGAAAGGGCATAAGTGTTACAGAGAGATCAGATGAGTGTGTGAGTGCGTGTGTGAGAATAGACAGCGTTACGCCTCGCTAACGTTCGCATGTCCATGCTGTCCCGTCCTTCTCCATGGTAAAGCTCTCCCCGGTGGGACATTAGTGAGCTCTTGTTTGCCGGCCCCTAACGTGAACACACACACTTGTCTGAGAGCCATCCTGACAGCATGTCAGTGCTAAAAGCCTTGTCAATACACCTGAGCTCCACCCGGCAAACAGCATTCCACTTAGAAGTGGGCCGTAAATCAAACCACTCTCACAAGCCCGATCCTCGACTGGCTCATTTAAGGTTAGTCTCTTTACCTGGAATAAATCAGGAGTGCACACAAACCTCACACATAAAATCTGCCCTGTTCTTCAATGTGCGCACTCAGAGAGGAGTGTTTGCCTCTGCGGCAACGGAGGTCAAGACAGGAGAAAGCAGAAAGAGACGGAGGAGGTGTGGGAAAAGCAGAGGTGTAATCTCCTGTCTTGTCTATGGGAATGAAGCTCATCTTTCCCTCAGTACACGCTGTATTCTCCTCTTTGTATCCCGCCTCACACGCACGCATAGACCACGCAAACGCACACTCAAAACTCAGCCACTCAGACAAAATACTTGGTGTGCAGGCCACACTGCGGGGCGCATAAACCGCATGCGTACGAGAGCTCCCGGCGCGTACACATGGCTCGCATATACGAGTGCGGCGGCAGCCAGGAAAACAGACCGAGCTATTTGCTCAGCTCAAAGTTTCCCAGAGTAGAGCAAGCCAGAACCTGCTCTGAACTCTCAAGGCTAAGCCACGGACAGGCAGGCACACACGCACACCGGCTCGCACACACGCAACCTGGATGGAAATAATTCTATAATTAACCAAAATACTCACAGATCCTGCAGCGGTCTATTAATATAAGTTGTGTACAAAGTGAAAGGATTTACATGTGCATGACAGTACCACTCGTCGTAAATGATTGTAACACATTAGCAGATAAAACGTATTTGTGAACGGCTGGCTCTTGTTTATTCCTCGGTATTATACTAAAGTATTGGGTTTTTTCAGGCGTGCAGCTGTGACAGAGAGCGAAGTAGCACCAACATACGCAGCTGCTTTCTCTGAAGCTTTCGAGCGCCAGACTAACAGCAAACCAATTAAACTGTAAACCATGCAAACCTTAGCTCATGTCACATTTGAGGTCGTGTCAGTCAAAGCGCCTGCAGCCGCTCCACGCTGCTATCTTATTGTGTTTCAAGGTGTGTCCTTCGGGTGCAAGTCTCCTCCACCTCGCCAGATTCTCCCTATGGCGTTCAATGTTATGACTAAGTTGCAGCGATACTGGTTTCTCCTCAGTTTGACAGAATTTGTAAGCACACATCTGTCACATGTAAAGGGACACAATGCATGTGATCGGATAATATTTCAGCATTGGCTTTAAGCCGCTGTTCTGGTTTCAGGCCTTATAATGACAAAAATGAAGCCAGCAGACATAAACGAAACATTTAACGGTTGTTTTATTTAACCCCACAAAGCTTTAGGCAGTGGCTACACTTCCTTACTCCGTCTGCCCTTTGTTCTTTCGGGGTTTTTCAGAGACCCTCCTGCATTCTCACACTCCGATCGCCGCTTGCCGTGACAACAAAGGCTATCTAAAGTGTGATACTGTGTTTCAAAGGATGGGAGGTGGTTGGAAAAAAAAAAAAAAAAGAGGAGAGAAAGGAGGATAGCCGAGAGGAGGTGGGAGGGGGGTGGGAGCCTGTTCCCCCTAACGTGCTCAAACACACACACACTGCACTGGCTCGGGTAGGCAGCTCCCATGGGAAAATCCTAGACCAATCTGAAAAGGCGGTGCTTTTTAGGGCCGATGCGGGTCACATGGTTAGAGCAGCCAATTGGGCGCTGGTGATTTGATTCAAATTGTGGTTAAGTCAGGTAAGGGGCAGCGTGGGAACCCGGAGGGAAGAAGAGCGAGAAGGGAGCATGAACTGCACCAGCGACTCCCTTTGAAAAGATTCTCCCGTCCGTCTCTTTGTAAACTTCACGTCCAAATAAAGGTTAAAAATACTCAAATGTCCGCTGTCCAAGGCTGCTGTGGTCTAAGTCATATACACTGTACGTAAGATTTACTACAGCATCCCGTCCAAGGGAAGCAAAAGAAAATACGCAGAAGCAGGAATTCATTGTTTGCTGTGATCTTCCCATGTCTGGAAAGTCCTGCAGTCTTTGATTCCCCGTCATTCCTCTGGACAGATGTAACATTTAGCCGCCGCTGCAAGATGATGTACGTTCTCTGTAAGCAGGACGACATGCTTAACTGGACGAATCCACCTCACATTACTATACTTTTCTACTGTAGAAAATACCGAGTTAGAAGCCGTCACGTCAAAAGCATGAACGCTTTCAGCTTTTCCTCAAAGTTCAAACGGGGTCATTTGGATGGACATCTCATACGTGATACAAACTTCAGGATAATGACGCGTTCTGGTTTTCTTTGGCTGCAAGGAAGAAAGGAGTGGGAGAAGTGGAAACTCTCCCACAGAAACGAAATGTCATTGTTTTGAGTGTTAATCATTAAGTCCAGTTCTCATTTTTCAGTGGAAAATAAATCTTGGGCATCAGTCATCGGTGTGACTGTTGAGGTGAGAGCATTAGATAATGCTGAAGTCATAATATTGAAAACTAGATGATAAATAGTTTGGTGAAATAAGATGGGTTGGTGAGAATGCTACGTAATAGCTAAGGAAACATGTTAAAATGTCCATTATTATTAATTAACAGCTTACTCTCTTATAACCTGCCATATTAGCATTGTCCTCTAACATGTGCTAGTCAGCTGCCACTTGAAGGAAACACTGCAGTGACCAACTAAATGCACTTCCCACCGTATCCTTAAGGTATCTGGCCAGCATCTCGGCTCGACAGCCCGTGGTAATTGCCAGCTCTGCCGACTAACAACTACCACCTGAGAGCAACCTGAACTTGGACCACAGTGGAGCCTGCCCGGGCTTGACATCACACACACCTTCCTCTGACTCACACACATGTACATACACACTCGCACATACTGCACAGACATGCAGACGATGGAAAAACTCAAATGCAACTCTCAGACAAATTGCACGCCCTTGCCTGACTCACGCTGCACCCACTCATTTCACCTGCCGGAGCGCAAATTATACAAGTCACATTATGCCTTTCCCGATTTTCCCAGGGATACAAATCACCAAATGCAACACGACTGCGTAATCCTGCCGTTAACTGTATATTGAGCAAACATGCTCTGCATTTAAGCAATATGGTAACACAAAGGAGATCCTGCAAATCCCGTGAATGTGTTTTTCAAGTGAACTGAGACTGATGTGCCTCATTAATTAAAACAGTCTGCTTTATTTCTGCAAAACAATCTTCAGCTTTTCTCAGTAAATACTTGTGTAGCCCATAAGCGCCTGTGACCCTAGCGTGTCCTCCGCTATTGCCGCTAGTCGGATCTCTGATAGCAGCTTTTCAGCCGATTCAACGGAGCACGTCGCTGAAAGGGATCACTTTGATTGTTCAGTTTAACAAACCAAAGTCCCAAAAAGAGAAACAGATGGGAAGCAAGAAGCGGACAAAGTCAAGACGGCACACACTCGTCTTTTTCCATCAACATCTAATCTGAACACGAACATGTACAAATATATTCACATCATGATCAGATTAAATAAACTGGAGGCCAACTTGATCAACACGATCCAAGAGAGGCCAGCACAGCAGTTTGCAGCTCAGTTTTTGGATAAGCGGTGAAATGTCTTCTAGAGTCTTTGGTTCAATTATTTTGGATACATTATGAACCATGAGCTGAGAGTTATTTGCTATTTACTGTCGTACAGGTGCAGAATGCACAGGATACACTAGTTGGACTTTTGCTGTAGTCCTTGTGATGCATTCAAGTGCAGCATTTTGGTCCAGACACAGGCAACGTCATGGGCGCCCTTGGTAGCCAGTAGATCTTTGATGTGGCTTTGGTGTTTCTGGGCTGTATGGGTTGAGGTGCCATGACCCTGTCCAGCACCATCCGCCTCTTTCCAGATAGTTGAGTTCACCAAATAGATTCTTTCTAGGCTGTTTCTCTCAGCATCTTTACTTAAAATCTGTTTGCCTCACCTTTTTGTATTAAACTGCCTTTTAGCCATTAGAAACCTGTGCCTATGCTTTTATCTCCTCTCATTTTCTCATTTATTATTCATGTCATAAAATACCTTTTTCAGACCTTATATATTTATAATGACTTTTAAATGTTTTTGTTTTTGTCACACTTTTGTCTAGCTCATTTCTATAGCTTGCAGAATTACCCTTTAATTTTTATTTCTTAAGTTGTTTTATATTAAAGTTCTATTTTTAAGCTTTGATTTAGCAAAAGGATGAATTCCTTCATCCAGTTGTGTTTAATTTGACAGCTAGAAGTGTTATGTTAAAGTTGACATGCTCATTGATCATGGAAAGCATGGACAATTTAATATACTGATATTATTGCTTTAATGTCAGTGTATTATTTTTGTCATGGTTGTAATAAATCAGCAGCGTAACCACCAGCATGACTGTTTCTGCTGTCCCTCACAATATGGAGGGAAAAGTTACTAATTTTCTTTGTTGTGTGTTTAGTCCGTCTCTCGGTTCTTGTTTCTTTCCCTTGTCAACTTTGTTTTACACTTTCCACCAGGTTCTCACCCTCCACTTGGCCTCAACAATTTCTGCCTTTTCTTCCCTCCCTCCTTTGCTCCCTTAGTCCGTCTTTATTGGTGTTCACTAAAGGGGGTAATGAGGAAGATAATAGTCTAGAGCCGAGCAGATAACAGTCTAGCCGTCACACAAATAGCTCTAATGCTTTCCCTTGGCTTGGCACAGTCAGTTCATTTTTTTTTTTTAACACACTCAACCTTCAGTCTCAACCTCTATCGCTTCCTCTCTGTCCGGATGAACCCGTGTCTTCTGTCTTCTATGTCTTCCTCAAAACTCCATCTACCCCCTTCCAGTGTTTTCTTCAGTCATCTCTTTTTCTTTTTTATCTGGTCGTCTCTCACCTCTCACCTCTTTCTTTCTCTCCTTCCCCAAGTACTCCTTTTTTCTCTCTCCCTTCAGACGCCATATAGCCGGGGCTGGCCTAAGCCAAACAGCTCAGGAAAACAAGGAGCTGAAAAGGTCCGTTGACAATGCTGCACACCAGGCAATGTGTTTTGAAGAGGGATAAAAACAGCTCATCTTAAAAACATAAAAAGTTGGATTAAATCAGTGGCAAGCTTCTATTGATGTGTTGCCTTTTTTTCTAAGGACTTAAAAGTTAAAATAACCAGACTAAACACCCTTAGTTGGCAGGGTGATGCAAAAGGTGGAGCGTGACATAAGACACTTGGTCTACTGAGTATTAATACTGGTTAATTACTATGTCTGCGTGGGTTCATCACAGCTGTAATCTGCACTATGCTGACGGACATTCAGACGTTTCCAAACTAAAGCTTAAACGATTAGTTCTCAGTCACCCCATAGAAAAACTATTTAGATTAGCCAAGCCAGAAAAAATTAAAAAAATGTTGTACTTCCACTTACGCAAATATTTTTAATAAGTTTTCCAATTTTTGAAAGGTAGTAAAATGAAAATTTGGGGCTTTTTAAAATTCAGAGCAAAATCTTGAGATAAATCAAATAAAACCCGGAGTCACACGCAGCTAAAAGTATCTGGCGTTAGATCCATGAACAAAATTTATCCCCAAACCGATTTACAAGACACAATCATTCAAAAGCTTTCCACAGTCTATTCAGTTTGCAAATTTCCTCCCCATTGGGTCGTCCTATCTACCGCCATTTCAGTTGCAGCCCTCCTCCAAACACTTTCAGTAGCTTGTTTATAAAAAACAAATGAGCCATAGTATGTAAGTACTACTGAAAAAATACTAATTCTAGGGCCATAATTACATAGATTCACTCACTGATATACGCTTGTAAAACAAAAAGCCTAAAAAAGTGAGAAAAACCTATTCATAATCACATATTTGTTTTCTATAATAACACAAATTACTTTATTACAAAAAAAAAAAAAAAAAAAAGGGGAAGTTGACATGACATCTGGTTTACATTCTTGGAGCTGTGTTGTGCAAGCCACTCATTTATGTTACAGTAACCCCCAGTAACATGCTTTACTTTCCTGCCCATGTTCCCGTAACTATTGCACAACTGCCAAGACAAATGGTGGGTTTTTGTAACGGTGACATATGGTTGATTAAGACAACTGGCCGTCTGAACCGGAGACCATCCATGCAACTGTGAGCTGGCATTTGTCTTTTCTGAAACGGATCTGGCCGCTGCAAATGTTTTCACCCCAGTTCGCCCCAGCAGTGTGACGTTTACGCACTAAAACGGCCTAAATAAACTCATTTTTCCCATGCCTTCACTGCACCCATTGAGCCCGACGTTACGACATCCACAGCTTTCCTCGACATGCGCTAACAGTTCTCAAACTGTCACTACACCCACACACACTCAAACTGAAATTCCACCCACCGAATCCATCAACCTGAACTACATCTGCGTGCGCACATGGCCTCGTCATGGGAGAGCCACCGGCAGATTCCTTGCCTCAACGTTTAGTGTCGCTGCCGCATATTTCACCCTTCCCGCCCCTCTCCTCACCTCTTCTCTCACTCTTCCTTTTTTTTTCTTTTTTCTAATCTCTTCCTGATGTAGAGGCACGCAGGGAATGTTATTGTAATGCTGAATGATTCATCCAGGACTGTAAATATTGACAGTGGTGGCTGCTGTGCTGCTGGTCTGGGCTGCTCTCTCCTAAAGAGTTGTGAGGGAACGGAGAGAAAACCTCTCTCCCACATGGCTTTTTATCAGATCGAGGTGTCAGCGTCGGATTGGGGTACCAGCAAATCATGTTACATGTCAGGACGCGTGTCCACTGGTTTGAAAATGTAATGCTCGCGTAAGCAGATGTGGGAGTTTCTAAGCTGCAAACACATGGCGGTGGACTGTGGACTGTCTCGACAGGTTTTAAGAAAAGCCCCAAAGGTTAGACGTCTGAGAAATATTACCGAGATGATCTATGATGTAGACGCACACACTGCCTCAGACAGAGCGCTCGGGATTGATTCTCTCGTGATTTGATTTACAGCACAGAGTAAAACTCTGCTAAGCCAAGTACCACTTTAAACATGTTTTTATAATCTGGGTAATATTGTCTCTCATTTCAGTGGAGTTTGACGGATGAAGGTGCAGACTGAGTTATATTCGTGGACTGTATATGAAAGATGGATGTAGTCTCCGAGTGTGAAGGGTGAAGCTAGTGCAAAAGTGGCTTACACTATTAATGGTCGCTAGGTGCCAAAAAGCTTCAATAGATTCCCATTAAAAAAATCAACAACTTCCTTCATGAACAGAAAGTATTTTCCACTTTGGTGTCATTAACTAAACTCACTTCTTCTGATCAGTTTTCTGGTGGCCCTTTTCCGAATAATTATATAATTAAGCGAATATTGGGTCTCAAAGGTAAGTACGTTTGGAGGCGTGCCTTTGAGTAACTCAAACCGATCAGGCATAAAATTATGACCACGTACCTAATATTGTGTAGGTCTCCCTTGTGCCACCAAAACTGTTCTGTCTAATCAGAGAATGGACATGGACCTTCTGAGGGTGTCCTGTGGTGTCTGGTAACAGAATGTAGTTAGTGGGAGCCTTTGGGTCCTTTGGGTTGAGGGGAAGGGCGTCTGTGCATCAGGCTTGTTCCAGTGCATCTCACAGATACTTGATCGGTTTGGGATCTAGTGAATTTGGAGCCCAGGTCAACACCTTGTGCCTGTTGTTCATGTATTTCTAACTTGTTCCTAGAGTGCTTTTATGTATGTGTGCCTGTGTCAGGCTGCATCCTGCTGGCTGCTGCCATCAAGGAGTGTCCTTACTATGGGGTGGGTGTGCCTGGTTTGGTCTAGGTGGGTGGTACAAGTAGAATCAACACAAATGCCAGGTCCAAAAGTCTCCCAGCAAAACTGTATTGTCACAAGATGGTCAATGTTATTTACTTCTGTCAGTGGTTTTTATGTTGTGGCTGATCGTGTTATTTACTTCTGTCAGTGGTTTTTATGTTGTTCCTGATCACTATATGTCACATGAACCGCACGATTTTTTTTCTTTACACAGCCCCACCAACATAACATGCTATTAGCAATAGTGAAAAAACATTCACTTTTTAATCGAAACCTCAGTAATCTACGGCAATGATAGAAACCAGGCTTCAGGTGTGATTTTATTGGGACCCGCAATGACCAACTGGTCCAGATGACAATAGAGTGAGATGCTGAGTAAGACAGCCTTTTAATTATAGCTTCAAAACTCTTATCAAACCACTGCACAGACACTCACACATCTATTCCTCTCTCTCAGTCATCATATATTTTATCAGGACACACAGTTCACAGTGGACACGCAGGCTATGGGAGGGCGAGATAAAAGCAAATAAAAGAGGTAAAGGGCTCAGGGTTAAGTGGCAATAATGATATGGGATAAAACATCTGTGTGTGTGTGTGTGTGTGTGTGTGTGTGTGTGTGTGTGTATGTGTGTGTGTGCGTCTGCGCATGTGTGCATTCAAACTCACTTCAAAGTGTCTCTGGGAGCCTTGTCCATGTCAACAGGAGACGCAGGAGAGGCTCAGAGCGTTAGAAAAGCAGAGAGGTAGCGGGTGTGGGGGTAAAAAGGAAGCGGTACACGATGGTGAACAAAGGCCGAAGGGAAAAGGAGGACTTAGGTGGAGGAGGGTAAGGAAGGGTTAAGCAGAAGTGGGTCGGAGGTGAGGTTGGGGTACTCGGGTAGACAAGGGGGAAGGGATCCACGGCGAAGGGGTTCACCTCTAGCGTGAATGCAATGAGGTAAAACCAAAAGACGACGGAGAGAGTTCCTGTGTCATACACCCTCTTTAATTCCACCCTTCCTTTCCTCCTTCCCCTCCTCTCCTCTGTCCCCTTCCCTCCCGCCACCGCTGCACCCTCTCTGCGACCGGCCTCAGCGAATTCCCTAGGGCCAGGGGCAGTCCCCTTTCAGTCTCCAGTGACACAGTAATTAGAAGTGTGGGAACTGAATCCGTCCCTCTCTCTGTGCCCCGCACTCCCTCCCTCCCATGGTCGCTTGCTCTCTCCTTTCGCTGCCCCTCGCCCCCCCTAACCAGCTCCCGGTTCCTACCCCCTCCCCTCCACTTCCTTTGCCACCTCAATCTTTGCACCCCTCCAAAGTTTTTGATCTCAAGAAGTAGCATCTCCCATCTGAAAACAAACAAACAAACAAAAAAACTCACACAGGGCCGGACCTCTCGGACTGATAACGACTACATATTAAAGACAGCATCGCAAGTTTATGCTTTTTAAATTTAGTATGATGGACACCTTCTAATACACTGAACTGACCTTTTAATTGATAATTAAAGAGTAATGGAGATATAAAATCACATAATGGCAGATTCAATTAAAAAGCACCCATACTGGCTCAATCCTCACTGGCCACCTGTGATGTTGATGGGAGCAAGGCATCACGCACGCTCACACACGCTGAACCCCATACCCTTCATCCACCCCCACCCTCACCCCGACTCACCCCCGCCTCCTCTACAGCCACATAGTCCCCTATCTCTTCGAACAGAGCAACGCTGTCTCTCCCGCTCTCTGTCAAGCCCACCACCACCACCGCCGCCGCCGCCCCAACCCCCATTCGCTATCTCCGCGGCGATAACCATGGGAACAGCAGCACTGTGGGAACGGGCCACCAGTTGACCAAAATAGACAGCAGGAAAATGGAGGGAAAGAAAGAAAGAAAGGGCTCCCTGCGTCCAAGGAGGCCTGTGTGTGTGTGTTGGTGTGTGCGTAGGAGGTCCATGGGATCACTCAGACAGACAGGTACTCAGGCACTCTACTCACCTCTGGTTTCCACCAGCAACAAAGGGGACATCGGGTGGCTTGAGCTGTTACATTAATTAATTATTAGCGTTGCGGCTTTGGTTTTGGGTTGGTGGGACATGCCGACAGCTCTCCTTCTCACACACATCTACGCTCTTTTAACGGTCATGCAGCTACTAGATAGCAGTGTCCCACGCAAAAAGGCTACACCCATACCACAAACACCCACACCCAAAGAGCACAGTAATATTACACCATCACACACCCAGTCACACCCACAACCACGCACCTCTAAAAGCACACGTGCACACACAAGCATTCGCTCTGATGAATGAATGAGGTGACTGGTATGGTTGGAATTCAAAAACTCTAAATAGTGACACAAAGACTACTTACAACCATTAGAACGCTCAAACAACAAATAAATTACCAAAAATGACACAGACATGGTCATTAATCACGACACAGCTCGCCTTTTATTTGCGGTTATATTACTTTTTCTTTTATCTTTTGACTTCAGTCGACAACCCACACTTATGGCAATTCCACACTTGTACACACCAGTAACACATTAGCACCGCTTTATCAGAACTGCTCATACTTGGTGTTGCTTGTATTTTGTCTGTCGCAAAAGCCTGCGGTCTCCAGAGAGTACGCGCACAAACACGTGGAGGCAAACAAACTCCTCTGACTTTCTGGCTTTACTTAAAATGCGGGGCTTCAGTTCCGATGAGAAACACTAGACATTGGTTTTCCTTGGCTTCAGAGAGGAGGAGAAGGAAATGGGGAAAAGACGCAAGCGCTGCATCATTTTTTATTTATTTTTTACCTTCTGCGGGGTCTAATTTTCCATTCCATTTATATCCTGCATGTTTAGCCCTGAAGACAACCAAGTCTTGGGTTTCACTCTTATTTCATCTCTCCCCCAAACGTCCAGCTCCTATCTTTGTCTGATTGCTAAGTTCTCTCTTCCTTTTTCTGATTTCGATCAGCCATCATAACTTATTCACCCTCCAGAGGACAAGTGGTTACAGAAAAAGAATGAATGAACGTATTTCCCCCCCTTCTTTCCCTCTGCTCTGCTGTTGTGTGTGCCATACGTGCCTTCTTCTGTGTTCCTTTCTCACTGGCCTCTTCTGATTTCTATCAATCTATCTACTCTATCTATCCATCCCTAGTGCCCCCCCTTTGCTTTCTCAGGCCGTTCCCAGGCCAATCCGCCTGACCCCTCCAGCCTTCTACCTCTTTGCTCCCAGGGGTGAGGGGGTGTGTGCCTCTGACCATTCCCATCCCGGACTTTCACTTTAATCTGACTCTTTGAGTAGCAGAGGAGAAAGGGAGAACAGAAGAGAGAAAATGTGAGTGTGCGTTAGTGAGTGTGTGTGTGTGTGTGTGTGCACACCAAAGCTGGAGCTCCCAAAGCAAACAGACTTCTAACCTCCTGATAGCATCGCATCACGCAAACTGCTGGCTCTGGGAAGACCTACCCCGAGACATAGTTTAAAGTTTTTAGGCTAAACTGGCCTCACATTCCTCGCAAGACCTACGCATGCACGTACACGCAGCAAAACACACGATCAGTCAGTTAAACGGTGTTCACACCATCTGTGGATCTGCACTCAGATCAGTCACAGTGATGACATTCACAGAGACAAGTAAAAACATAACAGCGCTACATCACAGGAGCAGCAATTCTGAAAGACAACACACACATACAGAATACTGTGGTTTTGTTCACAAACCACAGACTGTGGGGGGTTACCATCTATTATCTCTGTCTCCATGAGGTTTAAATTTAATTGTTGACATAACTCATTCCTGGAAACTGCACACAAGAGCTGCACTAACACACAGCATGCACATACGTAAGGGATGGACGGGGTTATTGTAGTAAAGATATATAGGTCAGTGGTTCACAGTTTGGTGGACTCCTGTGCTAGCAGTTACATTAACCGCGTTCACATGACACTGAAGGCATAAACCAGCTGTATTAATAGCCAATACTTTGCATCAAAAATTGCTTTTCACACCAGAGAGTGCTTCGTCATGCACTGCCAATGTGCACAGCGACATAACACAATTATGGGAATGGAAGAGTTTGCAAATTTTTTTCATAACGTCTGTAGATTTCCGTGTTGTTTTTACGTCTTAACAGTCCCAAAACCCCATAAACAAGAGGCAGGAAGACGCATACAACCACAGAATTTCAATACCCCTACTCTTGTCTGACTCGTAAGACCAGACAACAGACCACACACACTCATCATGCAGAGAGACGGCAATCATGAGCTGAACGGCAGCTAAAATTATGCCGTTAGTAACCTAACATTAGGAAAACATAATAATTTGCTTCCGAGAAGTTCTTCACACCATAGGGGATGTTGCTGCTGAGAGCACAAATCTACCGAAGACACGGTGCCTCTTCTTCTCAAATGTTGTTGTATATTTGCCAAAAAGCAACCAAAACTAATGCTGGTGTCCTAAACATGGGAAGATTACGCAGCCACGCATATATCAACGAACCTTTAGTTCATAATTTTCTGTTCTATCTGCAGCATAATTATTTGATTTAGTTTAGGGATTAGATTTAGATTTATCTGAAATCTTCCAAATGATAAGAGATCATGTTAGCCTGTTAATGTTAAGAGTCTTGATTTAAACGTACAACAATGTGCCTCAAAAGTCATTTGTCATTTGTCGAACTGTATGTTGAAAGCATAGCTGCATCACAAGCATGGCTGCATGTGGAGGAGTCGCCCAAGCTCCTAAAGTGGGCCCGTGTGCCACAGAGTTGTGATAATACAACCCTAAACCTCTCAGCTATTTCTCACTGGCAGGTATTAGCATTACTGAGAGGGGTGCTTTACCGCCCCGCTATGTGTGCAGCGCAGGCAGAATGAGCTCGGATGGTTTGCTATGTGTTGGTGCGTGCAGAGTGTGGGAGAATGATCTATGATTCGCTAAGCTGCAAAGACCAAAGATCACATTTCACTATCACAAGGGAAACCAGTAAACCATGACCACAGACACAAAGGCAACCATACCGGCAGCATCTGGGAGAGGAAAATGCGATTGTTAGGACTAGTTCTCACAACATTTTTCTTAAGTTACCTATTTGATTTCACTTTTATTGATGGCAGCAAAACTTGCGGGTAACTTTCGAGACAAGATAATTGCACGGGCAGACACATTTTACACAAACACATTCCGACTGTTCATAAATATTACGAAAAACTCTCTGACCTACTTCTGCAGCTGGTTTCGTATATTTAAGATTTCAGCGGATCGTAATTATTTTTCAGCCTGGCTTTAGTTATGCAACACATTGTATTTTAATGTAATTTTAATGGTGTAAGATCTGTTCTCTGTGTGGTATTGTGGTCATTAGCTGACCCAAGGTTTGTTATTATACTGCAAGGAATTCTGCCTCCCTTAGGAGACTATTTAGAAGCAGAGGGCAATCACTCACAGCAGCACAGTCTGGCTGCGCAGCTACTGTGCTCTGCAAAACATGAGAAACTTCCTCTTTCTCTGCGTATGTTTGAGAGGAAGGCATCAGTAAGTGGTTCCCTCTCCCCGAGCGGCAGGGGAAAGTAGACCCTCTCGAGTGCCTCTTGGCTTCCCCCACCTCCCCCATGAGCCAATAACGCAGTCAGACAGAGACACATACACACACAGACACACAGTGTGGTTTCTCCTCTGGAGGGGAACATAAACAGGGCTGTCTGTCTGCAAGTGGAGAGCTAGTTCTCATGACATCACCACCCAGCAGGAATGTGCTGCTCTGCCACGTCAAAGCCCCTCCGCCGGCCAGCGACTCGCGCACACACACATGCATACGCGCAGAAACACATGTTAAGTGATTTATGCACGTCCTCATTTTCACAGGGAAATGTACCGCATACACGACTCGCACCCAAATGGCATTCTGGGCCACTTTTTTTTTTTTCTTCTCTCTTGCTACTTTGCTCCTCATTTCCCACTGCTCAGACATCCTCTTCCTCTGCATCTCTTCCCTTATCTTTATGTTTTTGCTCATCCCTCCCCGTAATTTCTCATTCTCTCATATCTGTACTGGCTGTGCAGCGTGCAGAGTCAGACCACACACACAGACCACAATGATAGTGACAAAGCATGACAGAGAAACACCTAAATGTAACAGCTCGAATTTGCAGAAGAAAGGTTTATCACCTATGAGAAACTTTTATTTTTATGTATTTGTGTGTGCATGCTGGTGATAGGTTGTGTGTGTGTGTGTGTGTGTGTGTGTGTTGGGGGGGGGGGGCGCATGGGAAATTACGCACTACTTCATTGTATTGGTGTTTGGAGGAAAAGCCCTATTGAAGCTCTCCCTCCTTCCTTTTCACCTCCTTTCCTCCATCTCAAACTCTCTCCTCCCTTTTCCATCTCTCCATCACTTCCTGTCTCATCCTTCTCTTCCTAGTCATCTCCCCTTGCTATTTTTCTCCTTCTCATTCCACCTTCTTCCTTCCCTCTCTCCATCCCGGTCCGTCCCTGAACTGTTTTCTCACAATCCCCCCCCCCCCCAACCCTCCCCATTTTTCGTTTTTATCCTCTCAGGCTTTTGGGGAAAGCAGGGACAGGAAGCAGCTTGGCTCTCAGACAATGGAACACATCAAAATCAAAAAAGCAGCACCAGTCTCACCAACTTCACGCACACACACACAGAGCAAGACAAACAGGACATTCCAGCTGCCGGCTGCACCGGATTCCTCGCCTTGGCTAATCTGAAACGGAGAGTGAGACTGGGAGTGGAGCAGAGCGGGGAGGCAGGGTGAGAACTGTGTGTGAGGGAGAGCAGGGGAGATGGAAAGTGAGCGGGCCAAACAGAGGGTGAGAAGGAGAAACTGATACAGAGAGGGGGAAGAGAAAGAAATGAGCCGAGGAGGGTACATTTTGAAAGGGAGCGGGATTAGGGAAGGTGAGGCACAGCGGAAAAGGGATTAGGGAGTAGTAAAACCGAGTTTGTGTTACGCTAGGCAGAGGGTACAAGAAGACACATGTTTATTGTGTTATGCATACATACCATTATGTGCAATTCAAATTACACTCCGAGTGCTTGCTAACGGACAACAGATGGTGCGTTTCATTTAAATCTACAAGAGTGGAACTCGCGTACATTTTTTCTGAGACCACAGGCCAAGAAAGGGGAAAGTAAACCGAGAAACAATGTTAAGACAAAGGGGAGGTGGAGAGAATAAGAGGAGAAAAAAAACAGACACGGAGCAGATGAGGAAAGGCCTTCTTGCTCCTTGTCTCGATGGATTACCACCACCTTTATTAAAGTCCTTGTTCGAACGTGAAGCCCGTTTTGAAATGACTTGGACGGATGACTACTCTGCCTTCGGGACAGAGCTTATTTTCTCCCTGGGATCATTTGTGATCAAATTACGCACTTATTTCTACACCACTGGAAAACAATGACATGACTGACAGCCAAATACGCTTCCCCTTCATCTTGACTCATCTGCTCCATTTTCCTTTTAATCGCGTCTTGCAAAAGAAAATTTGTCACCCTTGATGTGAAGCTAATTGTCAGGTGGTCAGAGCTCGCAAACTTGCTGAAACACATTCACACGCTGAAAAGCAAGTGTGTGCATGAGAGATAAAACTGAAACGTGCTATTAACTCCAAATGCATCATATGATGTGCAGTCATTTATCAGTTAAACATCAGTAGGAAGTAAATCAGCATACAGAAAGCCGGAAACAGCGCATATCTGGCTTCTTAACGGATCATTATTTCTGGAATCTACAGCGGCCTATACACATACATCCATCCACCCATCTTGAGTGCTCAGAGAAACTTAAGTGGTGTTTCAGCAACTATATATTCTCCCACAAGCACGCAAACAGACACACAGATACATATCAGGCATGCACCCGCACACACAGGTGTCATCAAGTTGCTATGCTATCCTGGGGCCAACTTGACTGTGGGAAAAGAGAGCAGGCCTGATTTCTTAAATGCTTGGTGAGTGATGGCTCATCTTCTTTCTTATCTACCCTTGCGTATGTGTATCTGCTATTGTGTCTGTTCAGACAGCTGCAGCTTTTTTTTTCTGTGGGATTTTCACACCACTTCTGCACAAAACTGCAGACTAAGTGCTTGTTGCGGTCATCTGTTACGGCTCAGATAAAAATATCTATCCTACTCTTTACTCATAGAAGAATTCCAAGAATCGTACGTTCAAATAATCAAAGAACAACTTATGCGTTGGCGCGAGGCCAACGTGTTTTAACTGGTTTTCATTGTACTTTGTAGAGTCATAACTTTTATATATACATTTAAAGTCAAATATTTTAACAAGATAATTCTACAAAATTTCTGTAGCCTGAATCCAAACCCTTAGTCACACGGGATTAGTATTACCTGAGGACATCACCTCTGTGTTGCGTGTGGTGCATTCACACGGGACCAGCACTCATTGTTTTATTTGAATCTGCTGACATTACCCTCTGATATGGTGTCAAGGCTCTGCTACTTTCTGCTTCCCATCCACGCCATGACAATTTTAAACATTGCACTGCTTTAGTTACTTTGCAGATTTGGTGCTATAAAAAGGAACGTATTGATTAGAGGGAGGATTCACAAACAACCTGACAGAATGTAGATCAGATGTATCTTTGCCGATGTGACAAACACATTAATGCATCATATCCTCTATCTTTCAAGATCAAATTGATACGTGCTGCCATGCACATCATCTCTCTCATCAGTCAGATTTTGCTCATCTGATGGTTTTGAAAGGGATTTTTTTTGGGTGACTGTGTCTCCACGCTCAGTCGAGACATCCTCCTGATTCTGAAACCAAATGTCTTTCTGGACTTTCATTTGTAATAGCTAAGACAACCGCAAAACACATGTAGTAGAGGGGATCCACATCTTACTTTACACACGTGACGATAATGTTACTCTTTACTTATACTGTAATATGACTTTAATCATATTAAACAGCCTGGTTATTCTATTACATTTGATTTTAACTGGCACATCTGTACAATACTACAAATACAATACCCTAGACTGTGATGTTTTCTCTAGCATATGACTAATTACAATGAACAACTGCTTCTCCTTTTAACAATTTCTTACAAAGAAGCATGAAGGAAATTATTCAGAGGAATAATGACTCAGCTTCTTATTCCAGTAAAGAGGCCATAACGAAAGCAAATGTAAGCCTCTGGGTAACTAAGTGAAAGCTTTATAATATTTATTGTCATGTCTGACTTCATTCATTCATAAAGTTTCCCTCCCCCACACAGACAGTCAAGAAGACAGACGGCACGTCACTCAAAAGAAAGTATGTCACTCACGACTGCACCCACTTACCGTGTATATATGTGAATACCAGAGAGAAGGACTGTGCAAGTGATCTGTGCTATGTGTGAACAGAATTTTCTCCCGATGCGAGTTCATTTCTAGCACTTTCTCAAACTGTATGTGTGTGTGTGTGTGTGTGTAACAGGAGAAGCAAAGCCAACGCCACACACAGTGGGAAATATTTGGGATGGTTTCCCTCGGAATGTCTTGGCGTGCCTATGGAATGCCCCACCGCCCCACCGCCCCCCTCCTCTCCCTTCCTTGCTGTGGCTCCCCTCTCGTCTCCGGACAGGGGAGGAGGAGAGTGGGAAACGGCAGGACGCGCAAACGTGACCCCTGTTTTGTCACCAGAAAGGCCGGTACACGCACCATGACAGGAAAGCATACAGAGTCGAACACATGAGATGCTCATGGAGGCTTAATGACTCTGTGTGTGTGTGTGTGTGTGTGTGTGTGTGTGTGTGTGTGTGTGTGTGTGTGTGTGTGGGTGGGGGGGGGGGGGGGTTTGCATTCAACTTACGTGACAAAAAGATGACACTGTGCATATTTGTGGCCATTAGCAGATGCATGTATAATTAAACGTGGCAAAATATGAACGAAGGTGCGAAAACATCAATCAGCTGGATATTTGCTCATGCGGTACGTACATGCTGACACTGATTAACCCTATTTGCTCATATATTCACACGTGTACACACAGAGTCAGTGAAGGTTAGCATTAAACGTGTCTCAACCTCTCACATTCCTACTGTTTCTCAGCCCGCGGCTCTCTTTGTAGATCAAAGAACAGACAACAAGTCTTTTCTATCGCCTTGCTCTTTTCCCCCCCTCCTCTTCCTCAACAGTTGTAGGACTCAACAAACACTTCTCTCAGATTTTTTTTTTCCCCCCTCCAGCACAATCTCTCCCAATACGTTTCAGCCACTCCATGCCATTTTGGTCTTTCACCCTATCGCGGACTCGCCTGCTTTTTCTCAACTGCTTTAATTGCAGTTCCCGTTCTGTCTCTCATCTTTTTTTACCTCCTTGTCTTCACCTCTGTTCACACTTCTCTCTCTCTCTTTCCCTCCCTCTCCCTTTCCTCTCCGTAAACCCCCCATCTCCCCCACCCCTCCCTCTCGCAGTGTGGCGGTTCCTGTTGCTCTTGTTTTCACTTCCCCAGTAGTCTGGTGCGTGGGAACCAGTGTTTCGGCTGCAAAAGTGTCAACGACTGAGGCTGAGTGCGAATGCATCTGCGACCGAGTCTATGTGCTCTCAGCTGCAGGTGACGGTGTGCACGATGGTGTTCAGTACGTGTTTGTCAGTTTGGGGTTTTGAATGTAAATGCGTCTCACTGTGTTTGTGAACGTGACTTTGTTTGTTCGGTTTTGCCTCTATCTCTCAGGCAATCTCCGCTATCTCGACATGTCTATAAAAGGCCAGAGTGGCACATCTGATGGAACTGTGCAACCCAACGGAAGTGTGTGTGTGTGCATGCATGAATGGAAAGTATAGGCACAGCAGGCATTAGCGGTGGGGATAGGATATAGCTGAATAAGGAAACTGTAAAGGCCCAATACCAACTCCACCCTGGAAGTAAACCTCCACTGGAAAGATTAAATTTAAGGACTAACGACTACTACCATCTTTAGTTCTGGTTATTTTGTGGATAAATTACAAATAACGTGTGATAAATGCAGAACAGTCTTTTCTATTAAAACTACAGCCTATTCTCTACAGGATGTGCAATACTGAAACACATGCTGCATGTTCCCATCTTGTGATTTTCATTGGCTGTCAGAGAAAAGTGAATGAACACTCGATTCCCCTCAGCTAACAAACAATAAAGTGTAACTGAAAATGATTTGGAGAAACAACAAAAACAGAGTCACACTGATGGCTAACTTGGGAATAGATCTATCAAATGCCGTACATGACTTTTTCTTTAAAAATAAAAAAACAAAAACCATGATTCAAAATTTCTTCATTGTGCAACTATGCAGACAAGTTCACATATACACATGAGGCCCTTCAACGTCTCGCTTTCACTCCTGGGGTCTCCATGGCGGACACACATTCCTGTGCCTCTAAAAAATCTGTGTGGCCTATTGATACACAGAGACAAACATTAACCCTTTCCCTGCACCGCCCTCGCATGTGCACCAGCGCAAGCCTGTGGATAATCTCTTCTGTCTTTTTGTTTTAAGTCCTCTTTTCTCGTGACATTCATCAACGGTGTATGTGAATGAGGGAGAAACACAGAGAGACAATGGGAGGGAAACTAACCCATCCATTGCTAATCAGAGAGCTTTACAATCAGATAACAAAGGGGTTAACTTTGCCTGGGTGGGCTGTGGAGCAGCCCCCAGGGTGAGACACTCTCTATCACACACAGAAGTATTCTACATCAGTAAATGGAGTCATTTCAATAAACTACTCATCACATTTTATACATAAATTGCACGCTTTCATAATAATGATAAGATTCATATGAATTAAGTTACCTATTAAATTGAATCATTCATTTTATAACAGGTATTTATTCCCTGGTTGGGGTAGGAATCAAATTTCCACATCACAGGACAAAGTTTTCTCAGTTTTCCTGTCCCAACTGGTTTTAAACCTCTGCGACAAGGGTTGTGACTAGTGACGTGAACCACTAAATTATTTTAGAGGACACATTTGGCCCTCCTTTGGCCATAATATAACACAGCGACTTCCCCTAGACGGGCTGTCAGGAGCAACCAAGAGCCAATATACGGCTGACCATTTGGCCAGTTGCCCGTTCAGCTCCACGTTGCCTGGAGGTAGCAACAAGGTGGTCCAGGTTTGTAGCTTTTTTTAAATCGGAAAGAAATGCAGCTGACGGCGTAGCTTGACACATTTGGGGCCCCCCTACTAGGATCTGGCCAGAACACCCAAGTTTAGAAACTGTACTGGAAACCTTCCCCTCCCAGACGCCACCACCAACACAAACACAGCCGTTGTAGCACACGGGTTTCCTAAATAGCCACCCACAGAGGTATCTACAGGTCAGGTACCATAAATCACATGGTTATTGATAGCAACCTCTCAACATATTTTCAAGGCTCCACACAAACAGCATTGTGATAAATTACGGTGCTCATTTGTGTGTGTGTGTATACACAACAACGCAGTGTTTATGTAAGTGAAGAAAGAAGAAAAAAGTGATACTAGTGATTCTCAGTAAATCAAAATATACAGTGTTTCATTTCTTCTGCTTAACTTCTTTCAGTTCCGGTTCCTTCCAGTTCCTTGTATTACGTTGCATGATGACCGATACCCTATTCCTAACTGGCCTCATCCTTTACATTCTATTTATTTTCTCATCGATCCATTGCCCCTCTATCTTGTACCACCTGTAAGGTCGAGAGGCTGTGGTGGCAGCGAGCTGAACAATGCCACTCAGACTTCCTACTTTCCTACCTCATCCTCCAAGCTCATGCTGGGGCACCCGAGGCATTCCCAGGCCAGATGGGATATGCAATCCCTTTGAGAGTCTCCTGGGTCTGCCCCAGGGTCTGCCCCCATTTGGACATGGCCAGAATACCTTCACAGGGAGGCATCCAGGAGGGATACTAATTACAATGGCATGGCCTCAATTGGCTACCTTTAACATGAAAGTACTGCGGTTCAACTTCAAGCTCCTGATCTTTGACAAAGGGGAGCCCAGACACCCCACCAAAGTAACTTGTACTGGGCCCTTGTATCTCATTTTACAATCTAGTACAACAACAATATAATTATCAATGCCAAGACGATGTGTCACTCAAAAATACTCGAAAAAAGGAAGTCTTGCTTTTATGTGAAACTTGAGATTCAGAGCCAGTGCAGAAAGTAGAAATGAGCCGAACTCAATAACCTTTTGCCCGTCCCATTATTATATGTTAATTGCTTCCTCTTTCATTCTGGATTAGGCAATTTACCACAGCCACCATAAATCAGGAACTTGACTAGATCAACCAGTTTTAAAATAACAGAAATACTTCCAGAGTGTTAACGTTGCCTGTACTTCTTGCCAATACAGAAACCAGAGCTTCTCCTCTTTTTCACTGTAAATATGTTTCACTGTAAATATGTGTGTGAATAACATGCAAAACACAGAAGTAATATCTAAGTGAGTGATGGACACCGTTTTACCCGAGGACGGCGTTACGTAACTCAGCCAGTGGTGAAGTTTATACAGTTTCCTCTACTAAGGCGAACCTCACATCATTCAAACACCAACATTTCCACACACAGAAGTACCTGACAGCGACTGAATATATCGCTGGGAGTGGGTTGGACGTTGAAGTGTCTGAGGACCCGAACAGCCTGGTCTCTGGCCTTTTCTGAGCAGTCTAGGGACAGGCAGCGACCCTCGCCCACTTGGGAACGCAACTGTATAGGGAGACAGAGAAATCTGATGTATCCTAGTAAATAAGTACAACCTGGATAAGCACAAATGTTCACAAACAAAAGACAAAAGAAAATGTAATCTACAAACAATGCAGTGTGCAGATTTCAGATTTGTTCCTGTGTTCATGTTTTACTTACAGTTTGGAACGGCTGCCCACACGTGAGTATGACGCGGCCTTCGGCTTGTGCTAACTGACACACAACAAATTCACATTAGAATGAGAGAGACATTCACACAGCACTGGTGTTGATGGTCACCTATGTTAAATGATGTTGTATTTTGTAGGGACGACACGAGAGCCGAAGCAGGCACAAGTCTGAAAACGTGACAGAACTTGATCTTAACTGGTACTGTTGGTACTGAAGGCGCTAGAGGCACTAGAGACACAGAAAAATAACAAAAATATGTAAAAAAAGTTGGCAGCAAGAGCAGGTGCAGCAACAGGTCTGGTGGGACTTGTGGGGGAAAAAAATAAAATGGGTGAAAGATTTCAGTCGCATGATCAGGGACAAGTAAATAGGCTGCCAGATGCTAGTATGCAATTATTGTCATTGAGCAAATGTATAAAACCTCATATTTCAACTGTTAACTTTAGATTAAGTAAACAACCATGTCACTTATACTACTGTCATCTGACAGACCCTGAGGTGCAAAAGGGCTCGCTTGGATCTTGTCGCTATGGCAGCCCAAAACAGGGTGACTCATTAAGGGAACTACACATTTTGAATGAGTTGGACTGATTGATGACTTGTATCTGGTATCAAGAGCAGCAACATGTCAGTGAAACTGGCACTAATGCTTTGGCTAACTTTGCAGTTTTTTTCTTGCATGGGTTTATCGCGTAAAAGAACATGTGCGTCCAGATAAATCATTCACTAACCTTTGCTGCAACTCTGTGATCATCATCATTCTCCAGCATGACCACGTCTACTCCTAAACAGCGCAGGTACCTCCCGAGTCCCTGCAGCATGTTGTCACACACCACCCTCAACTGCTGGGGGGCTAGCGGGGGGATGTCTTCTGAGGCCTTCTCACCACACAGGAGGCCTTTCTCTGTGTCAGAACGAGGGGGACTGCCCCTTTGAGCCCCCTGACATTCCTAAATGGACAGAGACAATAATGCGATACTTAACTGATCCCCATAGGGGGATTTTCTTTTCACTTGCACCACAGTGCAGGGAGGTCAAAGCACAGGGTGAGTTATACAACTGCACCCCTGGAGCTGATAGGAACTTCTGAAGTGTCTTGGTCAAATGCGTATTGTCCCTCCCTGCAGGCTGGATGCTCAAACCCTGGTCCTTCAGTTGGAAGGTTCTCAGTATTCATCCACATGTCATGCAAAAGGTCACAGGTTATCATGAAGCTAAGAATTATTACATGATTGTAGTAGCTCTTCATAAAGCAAGGTTCCAGTTCAGGCTTGTGGTCTGTGAAGCTGAACGCTCATCAGAAATAACCCTGCCCCCTGGTGACTGAAAGCTCTGATGTTCTAGGCGCAAATATGGCAAATGAATTAATAAATCTTATGTACATCGCACATTATCTACAGTACAGTGTCTAAAACATGAGGGTGGAATACCTTTCTGTAACAACTGTAAACTTAAGCAGCTATTAAGTATTACATAATTAGGGTGTTCATTCCGCATGTATAACTAGCTAGACTGGATTTGGAGGTTGAGCATCACGATGAAAGGTCAGTTGCATATTTGCATTGTTAGTTTGTCTCTGTTGCCTTGACCAGCTAATGATCGCTGCACCCATTAACGCTTTCTCTTCACTATGATGCTAGATAATACATCAGGCCTCAGACATGTCTAGCTGTCTAGCTTGATGGATGCTATGTGCGAGGTGCCGCATAAATAAAAGACTAGTTACAGTTCAAGTGTTTATTTTTGACGGCCAATAGACTCGTGTTTTTTCAGAACGACATTATTGTCGCTCACATTACCAACTGCCTTACTGTTATAATATATGCCATAAAGATAAACATAAAATAAGACTTTTGATAAAGAGAAGTTAATTATAAAATCTGACCATTTCATTTATTGATGTGATACTCTTTATATGTATGAATATTTATTTTATAATTAGCTGTTAATTTACTCAAGACAGATTCTCACACTTGCATTTGCACATCTGAAGAGGAGAGGATTTCCTGATATAGGTGTTACTTTCAGTGTGTTGACAGGCTTTCTACAGTTATTATCTTGACATCTCACACCTCAAAGCAAGTGATGTTCATAGAAAACTACCAACATATTTGTCACTTTCAATAATAACCATAGATACTGAGATAATGCAATTGTTCCCTAACCTCTTTCGCCTGCTTTCCTTTCGGCTTCTTTTCCTTGCTCATCTTTGATTGGCTTGAAGGGATGCTGCACAGGTCAGCTGGCAGCCCAAAGCATGTTGGGTTGCTGGAGAGAACAGAGTACACATGCAGCAAACAGTAGGCATCTGCCACTAGAGGGTTCAGAAGCGAGAGAACGAGAGAGGAAGAGGGGGTGAATTTATTGGTTTGCGGTTTGTCAGCGGATATCAAAATAATCTCGGCTGCTCCATAGAAGAGCCAACAGGGACCATCTGTCTCTGTCATTGTCCGTCTGCGCATGCATAATACCTTACCTGCATATCTAATTTGGCTGATGCGCAGTGGCCGCTTCTCCCAGTTGGACATCTGCTCTGTCTTGTCCAGGGGCCTTCCAAGGACCTGTTGTACCAGCAAACTAAGGCCTTTCTCTGCACAGTTCTCTCCTACCAGTACTTCTTTAGGGCCATTTTGAGGCTGGTTGATCTTACTTCGTTGGATCTGTAAGGCATTACAAACATGTCTGAGTACTGAATAATTCTTCATTATAAATGTTGTAGGACTTGTGCACAATCAAGGGATACAGGAAAAATTGCACTGAGAGTAAAAGAAATCTTGTGATTTTGAAAAAAAACAATAATCCTGCAGGTGATGAAGAAACCTCACCATCAGATCATGATATTTCAGCTACATTACATTCATCTCTGGAAAACTACTGGGCATAGTTTTGGATTGGAAATAGAGGGACAATTTCTATTTTGTTGTGTTGAAAATGTATTGGGACATCATCACTGTAGATAAGAACCCTACTCTTGATAAACATTAAAGCCCTACTAATAAAGGAAACGTAATGCTCTTAAACTAGCTGCTGGATTTAATTTCAAACCCATACCAATTAAGGTATCTGACTGAGGGGATAGTGTTACCTTTTGGTGTATACTAAGAAGATCAAGCATCCCCTTCATCTTCAGTGGCTCCTCCAGTAACTGGTGCCAGGTGGCCGAGAGACACTTGAGATCCCCAGCTGTACCATAACCTGAATGGGAATAAAAGGAGAGAAGCGAGAGGTCGTAAAGCGTAAAGAGAAAGCCCTCAGATGCACCTGATTTTAGATTTGTCAAGACACTTGCTAACCTAGTTTCAGGACATTTCGATCGGAGAACAAGTCTCTGATGAATCTAATAGTTTCTGGGTGATGACAGAATCCGCTTGCACAGAGGTCTAGTAAGAAAACCTGGTCAGAAACTGCTAGCTGGATGAGGGAAACTTTCGGGGATAAGATGCAGCCAAATGTCGGCTGCCACTCCATGTCAAGTCCTACTACGCTGCCTTCCTAGGAAAGGAAACAAACAGAGGGTGATACGTTAGCATTTACAAATATTCACCACAAATACAGTTTTTTGTTTCTCCATACCTTGAGCACAATGCTTCGACATCTTTGCAGAGATTCCGGCGTGTCCACGAAGTGAACCTTGTCTCTGGTGAGCGGCACCTGGTAGAACTTCTGACAGTGAGACTGAGAAGGCACCCATTCCTCAGCTTGTCCCGAGTCACTCTTACAAATCTGTCTGAGCGGAGGGGAGACGCGTGTTCTTTGTGAGTTCAGATATTAAAGACACGGCGTAAAAAGATACATGAAGCTATTTAATCTCTACTGATACAATATGGGAGTGGGTTGAACATTTTAAGAGAATGAAAGAAAATAGGCCAAGTGTAACTTTAGTGTTGTGCCGACACAGACGACAATCTCGCGGATTGACAGTTTCCAGAGTGATGTGAGAGCTGTGCCGTTGAAGATTTGTGTTCGGGGCACATTGTGGGAGAAAACAGACAAAGGGTTTTTCTGTCCGTAAATATGTTAAATTAGAGCTTAACGTAATTGTGCGTTTTCATAAACAACAGCTTTCTGCTGTTGTGATGGGACAGTCAACAGTTTAAAACAGTTCCTCTTCTCTGACTGTTTTTCAAGAGAAGATCGTGTAGACCAGTCAGGTATTGGAAGTGAGAATGAGAAGTGAGGCAATGAAATATTATGAAATAGCGTCATTATTCTAACCGTCTAATATTCCAACTGACGCAATAATGCAAATAGTCAAAGAAAAACAGTACGAAACGTTTCTTAGTAGCCGACGTTGAGCAGCTGCTCCTGAAGAGGGTGAATCGGTCAGTTACTGTATTTAACAACACACTGACTTGTAATGTGCCAGAAAGAGGATGTGGCGACGTCCAAATTGTAGATTAGGAATGAAAACACTGAGGTTGTTCCTGTTCATGCTTGCACAGAAAGGTATATCGTGCGTATACCAAAAGTAACATAACAGGTTGTGTTTATGCGTGTTCAGGCCAACTCACTGGAGATGTGGCGGCAGCCTCTGCTGCGTTTCCCATACGCCAAAGGGAAGTCGATGCCTGGGGACGCTGTATCTCAGTGACCACTGGGCGGCTTTCCTAACACCGCCGTACTTTATCAGCATCTCCACCAGCTGGATCTGCAGCTTGAGGTCATCTGCCACTACGTACTACGTGCACATAAAATGCACACAATTGAAAAACACACATCTTGTACATATTATTGATGCAGCTCCACACATCACACATGACAGCGCGCATACAGTACACTGCAGTATATCTCTATGGAGCCACGTGTGCATACATACCTGTACATGGTCACACCAGTTCTCTTCTGTCATGCTTTTCTACAAGAAAAAGAAAACAAAAAAATATTTTTATTGAACACTGATCTCTCTGTGTCACAAAATCTTTCTGTATGTTTTTAAGCAATAAATCTAGTGCACCATAAAAAAGGCTCCCCTGGCATCCCTTAGGGCTTTAACTTGACTATAATGATATGTAATTAAAGCTGACATATGTATATCTAAAGCTATAATGTGAGATATGCACCGTAAAACCCGAAATTGGGAAATAAACACATCCCTGACAAAATTAAATTTAGTCTAAAATGCATTTATATGATAAAATGAATCCGTCTCGTGCTGCTTTGAAATGTTAAACATTCTGCATGCGTCACTGTAAAAATTCAATTACAGCTTATTTAACTTTACGGTCATTTTGCAGAATAAACCCAAGGCTTCTGCATATATTTTCATGGCAATGTACAGTATGCGAGCCAACGAGGCCTCACCAAAACCTCAGAGATTTAAATATCTCCAAATGAAACTTTGTTTTTTCTCTTCCACTGTATAACACACATAGCTGCTCTCGCTACACTTTGCACTCTGCAGAAACTTCCCCAGAGAGAGGCATATACTGTGGGTGTAGCGTCGAATATTACACATCTAAATGTCAAAAAACAGGAATCAAACTAGCTCTAAGCTCTCAATATTTTACATTTATAAACCAATACTGACATGTTTCCAGCAGAAAAAAATAGTAACAAGTCATTGGTGCTCTAAACTAAAGTTACTTGGGAAAGGGGTTTTATGTAACACACTGTTGAAGATGGTCTTGGGAAGAAATATCAGAGAGACAGAGGAAGGAGTGTATGTTGGACGCCAAGCAAGGCCGCGGCCTGCTCCATTACTTACGTCCACAAATCTCTTGTACATGAGGAAACGCAGAGAGTCTAGTCTCCTCTTGTGCAGAGCATTGGGACACAGTGCTGTGTCAAAAAAAAAAAAGATAAGGTCACAATCATTTCTGCCTTAGAAATACATTAGAAATATGCATGAAGTGATACACATGTGCCCAGCCTCCTACCTTGATCAATCTTGAATTTCTCCACGAGTCGTAAAATGTGTTTAGTGAGCATTTTAGGTTGAAGCTGACTGATGCAGTGTTTGGACAGAGAGAGGGTAGGGTACCGCCTGTGGGTACACACATGTTTACAAAGTGGCATGAACGCCCGCATGAATAGTTTCCAAAACATTCATTTAAGCAACATACCTTCTTATCTCTTCCACGCTGAAGTTGGGGTGGCACCAAGAGTCTAGCAGTGCGACCAGTTGTTGCTCTAGATGCTTGTGGCCTGTGACAAAGGACTCTGCCAGTGCCAGCTTATCCTGCAAGATTAACGGCACACACATCTGCCGAAAAACGTTGGAGATTAAAGAGTTTGATTTCGTTTGTTAAAAGGGAGACTTTGAGAAATTCAGATCTCATCTAAGGCAAGTTTCTATATGCCACTGCTGATGAATGAACACACACCGAGATGTGTCTACGAAGAATGTTTTGTCTCACCTCCTCCATATTTAATTCTTTCTGTATTTCCAGTTTTGTGCTGAGGACTGCAGCCTGTGGAAAACAGAAAGTGTGCTTCAGCGTCTCAAAAAATCGCTTGGATTAATAAATCTCTTTGTTACGACTCAAAAACAGGCACCCACCAGTTTGTAGCAGCTGAAAGCTTGCAACTCTTTAATATGCAGTCGGAGTATGGCCAGATCCAAGGAACTGAGCTGGTAGATGTTTACGAGACTGTCTACGAATGTGGGCTGGTCATCCGTTAGTAAAGCAAGAGCTCGCTTTTGAAGAGCCACTGCTTGCTGCTCTGAGTGTGAACTCAGGCTGACCTGTATGAGTGACGAGGAAAGATACAAATATTAACAACACATCGTTTTTGTGTGCCAACAGGTTGCACTGGAGCAGCAGCGGTGTTATCCAGAGGTCTGAAACAGCCGGCTCATCTCATCTACCTGTGGATGTTCCTTGATCCACGCCTGGAATTCCATGAGGACATGATGGCCGAGGGTGTGGCTCCGACCCTTCTGTTTGCCCGGGCAGCTCTCTAAGATTGTCAGTAAGGCCTCCAGAGGGTCAGACAGCTTTGAAAATCCTTGGATGGCTGCCAGACGTAGCTGTGGGTGGACAGGGCAGGAGAGAGCGTTAGAACTATTATGTTAGAGAGGGATACAGTAGGCGCAACTCACTGGGACAGTGTGCAGGGTGACTGTTTTGAGATCATTACTTACGTTTGTCTCTAGTATATCATCATCTGCAGGCTTCTATTTTTAAACACTACGCTTGTCTGGCAAAGGTGACAGTCAAGTGATTTGCAGAATATCCACAAAGCAGCTGATGACAACAAACAGCTACTATAACCTCCCATTTCAGCCCGCGCAGACACACAGGCTCGTGAAGCATTTTGGGCCTTACCTTAAGAATGCAAACTCTGACATTAGAAACTTCCTACGTGAGAAAATAATATCTGTGTGAGAACGCCTCGCGCTGCGCCATAATTCGCAAAACAGATGTCTTCCACTCAATATCCTCCTCACACTGATCTCAAGTTCATTCAGAGCGACGCAAATTCCTTCCCCCTGACAGACAGCCTGCTTTCCTCATTAACACACCAGTCGCACACCAGTGAGCGTCTTTTAATGATGCCGGCATCTCACTCTTTGGCTCTCCTTCCCGTGCAAAGGCTTCGCGCAGATACACAAAGACACCTTTGTAAACACGCAAATATTGCGTGCAAGGACATGATGCGTGCTGTGAAATTGACTCTTACCATCTGCAGGTTTTTCTGGGTCCATAGCTCGAAGAGTTCAGCACTCAGCAGGGCAGGGTCAAGACCTGGGGGATCACACACACATCAAGGAATCAGTTTTATAGTGACTTCAGACAGTTTTTGGCTCTTGAGTTGTCAGGTCTTTTGGGCAATTTAAGTAAAAATTCCCTTTCACTTTTCGATTTGTAAAATCAACAACTGCCTAAATATGCAAATACTCTAAGAACTAATGTGAATGATTCATAAAAACATGCAGAGAGCATGCAAGCTGGTCCCGTTCCTGCACTTTGTACCCATTTCTTTCGGTTCAGTTTAAGCCTCCAGAGCAAAAGTGATTTATTTGAATCAATTTGCATAATTACCTGCTTTGAATAAAAGGATTATCAACACCTCCAGACAATGTAACCGACTCCAACGGCCCACCTTGCTGTGTAAATATAAGGATTCTGAAAGTCGCAAAGCTTATTTGCCCTCATTCTAGCACACTGGTTGTGTAAATAAGGTTTCTGATTCGTTGCCAAACCTACTGAAATACCGTGGTTTGTGTCCCAACTTAATCTTAGATTATCAGTAACGTGATACACTGGAAATATTGTTTGCTAAAACAGGCATAGCTGAGTAGCCATAACGCCAAATATTATTTCTTTAACAGGCATAGCTGAGCAGCCATAACATCGGATTAACAGCTGAGGCTGGTTGGACAGTAGAGGAACCCAACATTAGCTCTGCATTCCAGCTGAATGTGCAGCCAAAATACTTTAGAGAAGACTCTCAGGGCACATTTTATGAATGCCGCGGTGGGTAGAGGAGCTCAAGAGGAGATGTGAGTGTGCATGCGTGTTTTTCCCGTTTTTGTCTGTCTCTGAGCCTTCCCAAAAGCTCCAGCTTCTTTCTCTGTCGCTCATGCTGTGTGGCCTCCACCGTACCTGCCCCCCTACCTCCCTCCCTCCTTCCTTCCCAGGGCTAGTTTTCCTGTTCGGCTCTCCCTCCCTGCACCAGCCTCTCTTGATTTTGTCTCGGATTTCCCCAGGAAAAGGCTATGCGCTGGTCATGGTGTAAAAAATACAGCCTTCCTGATGCATAGCCTGGGAAAGCAGACCAAAAGACCTCTCCCTCTCTTTCTCTATGCTGACCTCTTTTTTTTTTTTTTATAAACTATGTCTCTCCTAGCCAACACTTCATGACTCTTTCATGTTGCTTCTTAAACACGAATTTTAGCAGCTGCTCTTTACTTTAGGTTATTTTTATCACACCTATTTCAAATTACACTGCTACTCTTATAAGAATAATTTTACGTTACTTCCATGTTGACAGTTAATGGGTTTACCATGTGGTTGTTGTTTCTCATTTTAAAACACCACAGTAAAGTAAAAATAAAGATATGTTTTCTTGCCTAAATAGTTTCCTGACTTGGTTCAGTGTTTTTATTTTAAAAAGCCATCTGGTACAGCTCATGCATTAGCGTTAGCTCCAAAAAGTGCATATCTGTCATTCCAGACGTTTCCTCTTGATATTAAAATCTATTTTCATTCTTTGAAGTTGGTGGAGAAATAGGCTTTTACTTTTGTAAAAGATGCTTAACTGTTGCACGGTAGTATTTTCAAATGAACCTACTTTGGAAAACAGACAAAATATACATGATATGAATTAAATAGACTAAAATGTCTACAACAGACCAAAACTCCTACAGTTCACTCAAACATCCTTTGATTTAAAACATTTGAATGGCTGCACAGTTTCCTTTGCTCCCTTTCTGTCCCTCCTGCTATACGCCCCACTCCAGCCAATTCATCCCACTGATGAACATGCATAGGCTACGTGCACTGGGACTCACACAAACACAAACAGCACAGCCCACTTCAGTCTAACTGTTTGTACGAGAAGAGGAGAGAGGAGAGGAATGTTGAGCATGTAGCTTCTTTACAATCTTGGCTAGTGGGTGAATGACAGAGCTAGAGGCTCCCCATTCATTACAACATAATAACCCTATCACCACATACAAATACATGGGCGCACAGAGAGTACATGCACTCACTCACCTCTGAGGGGGGGACTTTTTCCTTTTTTTTTTTATAAACCGTTTTTGGCACGAGAAAATTTGAAATGTGAGAAAATACTAAAGGTGGATTTTAAGGTAATATGACACTATCTCGGTGTTCCACTCTTACAAAACGATTTCAGTAAAAATTAGACAGAGATTAAATCCACAGGCAGGCCTGAGTGAGTGCTGCCAGGCAGCTGCCAAAATAAAGGAAACACAAAGATCAAGTGTCTAAATGGGGCATTTGGTGTCATTACAGCACCAGAACGGCTTCAGTGTGACTTGGCAGTGGTTGTGCAAGTGGCTCAACTCTGCTGGAAAGATGCCACAACATTCTTCTACAAGTACTTCGCTGCTTTTGTATTTTTGTGTAGGTGCAAGAAAAGCCTTTCAACAGGTGCCATTATAGAATCTGAGAAGAACACCAGCACTTGCGGAGTATGATGCTTATTAAAGCCGTGTTAACATGTTAATGGCCTCTCCATAAGTGACCTAGTACAACCTGGTTCCTCTGAGTGTGGAGAGCCGATATCACTATACACCACATGAACTCTTTGTGCGGTGGTCAACAAATGAATGTTGCAATGAAAGATATATGAACTCAAATCAGAGGTAGTTATCTGAATGGTCTCACCTATCAAACAACCGGGGATTCTGTGCATATCAATGTTACTCTCGCTTGTTGAATTATGACTTAAATAATAAATTTCAAAGAGGTGTTTTCACATAGTTAGGTAGAACAATTAACACAACAATCTGTTGTCTAAAACTGGTACTGCAGTAGTGTTGATTTATTGCCATTTAATCTCCTGTATAGTGATATTGTCTGTATAAAACTTATATTAATACATATAAATTATATACATAACTCCATGCCATGGTAGTTCTAGCATTATGTTGTGGGAGCACTGCAGGAGGGACCATTGCACTTCATAAAAAAGGATGCATCGTGAGGAAGGAAGGTTGTGTGGATAATGGATATGTTAAAGCAACATCTCAGGACATCAGCCAGGAAGTTAAGCCTTGTCGCAAATTGTTCTTCCAAATGGACAGTGACCCCAAGCTACTCCCAACGTTGCGCCAAAATGGCTTAAAGCCAACAAAAGTTAGGTACTGTATAGTGGGGTTGGTCTTCACAAAACCCTGAGTTCCATTCAATGGCAGATTTGTGGGCAGAACTAAAGAACTAAAAACAGCGTGTGCAAGCAAGGAGGCCAACAAACATGACTCAGTTTCTTTTTTAACGTTTGAGGAGGCTACCTGAACCTTTTCACTCAAGTATAACAACTTAAAATGTATGTATGTAGCGTACTTCCCACCCACAGGGAATGCGGTGAAAGAAATACATACATTTCTCTCTACTATTATTCTGATATTACACAGTCTTAAAATAAAGTAGTGATCATAAATGATCTAAGATGGGGAGTGAATAGATATTAGAGTCAAATGTCAGACAAAAAAAAAAAACTCAGTTCAAAATGTATGTGGCTAAGCTGTGTATTGCTCTGCAAATGTTACTTTGGAGTCTATACAGCTGTTATAAACACTACAGCTAACCCTAAAGTTGTTGTTTTTTCTATATGACATCTTGCCAGAGATCCATGAGTGTCATACGGTGTTACAAACCTGTTGCTTGTGACGAAGTATGGCTCATTTCTGTCCCCAGGATGGCGCGCTGCTATCACTCTGTACATATAGGAACACAGATCCCCACAGTGGTATAAATAGAAAGTCTATCCCACCACAACTGCTCAAACAAATCATTGCTACAACTTTAGGGACTATTGTATATGTAAAATAAGTAACAGAACATTTATAGTAACATCTGGCTGAAGATAAAATATTTTATGTACATCATGTTTAGCTGTATGTTTATGTGTTAGGGCTCAACTATCTTAGGCAACTATCATGTCGCTGAATCAAAAAAAAAAAAAAAAAAGTGAAAAACAAACCAAAATGAGAATGTTATACAAACATCAACAGGGGAAACCTGTGGGAACAGCAGCCTGAGAAAGGGCAAGATGCCAGCTGGCTGCGAAACCAGATTTCAGGCCGAGGATGTTTTTTTTAGGCCTGAAGTCTGCTTGTTTCTCTCTGTCAGAATGTCTGCCGGCTCTAGAGGCGGGCTCTGGTATTCAGCACTGTCCGGGAAACAGCGCTATTTCACTGGATGGAAAGAAATGAGACGGGAGGGGGGTGGACACCTGCAGCCCCAGTCCTCTTTTATCCTCTATCGCCCCCTCGTGGTGAAACAAATGCAGCGTACTTCTTCGGGACTTGATTTCACAAGGTCTGTTAGCAAACATGAGCCTGTTTGGTCCAGTAAAATCAATAAAATCGGCAGCTGACAGCGACGTGGAACTCATATTTGATACTCCCTTCTTAAATTTAAGGGCCATACAACACCAAGGCGATGTTGTTTTGTTAGTCAACAATGGTAATGGTAGCAGACTTGTAAGCTCACTATAAGCTAGCTCTCAAACATTAGTTCTAAGCTATCGCCTCGCTCTCCAACACACAGACATCTTTATTTTTTAATGTGTTGTCAAAAAACAATTAAAACTCAACAGCTCACCATATACCACTTTCTTTCACTTACCAATCATCAAGTAGACGTCCTCGCGTTTGGGTTTTACTTCTGGTTAACGTCAGTTTGTTTGGTCCATGGGAACAAGAGGAGTGTGAATTTTGCCCTGCGTAATGTCTAAGGCATCGCTTACTCTGACACTGTCCACGAATCTGACTTTGTTTGCCAGACTTGGGAGACAACAACTCCTCAAACATAGCATACCGTCAATCTTAAACAGTAATGGCTATCATGTTATACAAGGATTGAGGAAAGTTTATCGGAAGAGTTACCTAAATAAAACTAAGGCAGCCTTTAAATCTAAGATTAGGGAGAACAACTCCCATATAATCATTCTTCCACGACTGGTTAGTTTGACAGAAAGCGGTTATGCAAGTTTAAAACTCGCTACCGCCGCCTTCTGGTCATTTTACGCAGCACAGACAAATACTGTAAATAAACTGGTCCCGTAGACTTTGTATTATAGATTTTAAACATTGAAGGAATCCGTCTTTGAAACACCTGTAAAAGTGAATTTTGTTTTCGTGACACGTCTTAGGAAGTTCTGTAAAATAGGGACTCTGAATCCATACACTGAAAAAAAAAGTTTATTCGCAGTGCTCCAACAGATAACGGTGAAAACATTCATTCATTCATTCATCTTGTATACCCGGTTATTCCTGTTAAAAGTCGCGGAGGGTCTGCTGGAGCCTGTCCCACCTGTTATCAGGCGAACTGTAAAAACATGTGCAGATAATACACAATAATCAGTGTTGTATAAAGTACCCAAAAGCCATACTTGAGTAAAAGTAAAAGTACCTTACTGGAAAATTACTCAAGTAAAAGTGAAAGTAGCCTGCTAGAATATTACTTGAGTAAAAGTAAAAAAGTAGCTAGTATTTACTGTACTTAAGTATCAAAAGTAAAAAGTACTGTTAATAAAATGCAATCAGAAATTTGAGTTGTAACATTTTCTTTATTCCTGTTTAATTTAGTTTTTAAGTTTTGTTTAATTTGCAAAGTGTCACATGACACTTAAAGGAGCTTCAACGCCTCCTTACATAAACCCAACCATATACAAAAATACACAAACATATCCTTACAGACCGGGTCTGCGGGGAATGTTCAGCTACATGATGTAGCTGAACATTCCCCGCAGGTATGGCCACGGGTGTTCATCGTCGTTGTCGTCGTCGTTGTCGTCTATGCTGGTTGTTTCAGCAGCAGGTTCAGGTTCAGTCGCCGATTCAGTCACCTCCATCTCTGACATTTTAGGCTTCTCTGTCTTCCTCCTTCTCTTCAAATAACATTAGAGACCCGACTTGTCTGAGACTACTGACATGATAATGCGACCATTAATTTGAAATGTACCCGCTGGCCGCTGATTTCATCCGCCGCACAACGGGGTAAACCAATGATAACGTCTTGCGGCCTGTATCTCCAACATCATTGGCTACTGGTCCCACTACAACAAAACGAAGATTGTCCATTGGCTATCACGTTCTTCTATTTTGTAATAAGAGATGCTGTAAATTAATGGAGTAAAGATTGATTTTTTTCGGAATGTTGAGTAAAAGAGTCGTCGAAATAAAGTATAAAGTAGTACAATATAAAAAAACTACTTAGTACAGTAACGAAGTATTTTTACTTCGTTACTATACAACACTGACAATAATTGCTGTATCTCTTATACAAGTCGGGTCTGTTTTTTTTTTTGTTTTTTTTTTTACTTTACTTTATCATGTATTTTTAATGTTATGGCCTGCTACATTAAGGACTTTACTGGAACAGGATGGAACAGAGTGGAAATAAATACATAACAACTCTGGTACGTGAAGGACCAGCGTCACGTCACGTGGTCAGTGTTGTGCACCACGTGTCCTGCGCGTCACCGCTTAAAAGCACGCAGCCAGTGTGGTTGCTGTAATTTGTAAACAACGCTGTCATTTACAGGAGCAGTTGTACTCCTTTGGCGCACCATATACCCCCCTATTCTGCTCCGTGGGCTTTTCAGACTGGCGTTTAGACAGCACACGACTCTGGTGGACTGCTGTACACAGAGAGCGACACTGTTTCTGTTTCCTCACAACACGGCTAGCTTTAGCTAGCGAGTCTCTCAGCAGAGCTAGCCAGCTAGTTGCTTAGCAGCTATGGAGTGGCTGGGCAACGGAGCTTCACAACACCCCGAGGAAGAGTCTAGCAGAGACCCAGCTTCAGAGGCCAGGGGCTTCACTGGTGTTTACCCTCACCAACAGGTAATTAACTTCGGCCTAGTGGTCGGGTTATAAACGGGAGGCAGCTACTATCGCACAGGTAAACTTAACGGGTTTGAAAACATGCTAACTAGCTGAGCATGTTTGGGGATCACTGAAGTTAGTTCAAGAGACACACAGTAACGTATGGGGTGGTGTATGTTTCTAAACAGTGGCTCAGTGGTTTTATTCGGTGGCGCAGTTTCTAATCGTCACAATAGTGCCATCATCATCATCTTGCCGGCTAGCCTTTTAGGGGGCATCAGGCTGCATGCCAGTGTCGATGCTAACCTGATTCAAACCTAGAATTGCGCAATTGAGTCAGCGCCTCCCCACATCGACGTGTGTCTCTTCGGTAACCAGATACCTTGCAGTGCCATCAATCTATCAGGACACTTGCTGAAATCAGCGCAGGACGGAGATTGCCCAAAGTAGGGGATGTCGCTGTTCGCTGAGATCAGAGGCTACAACAGGCAGCGAGGCACGTTTCCCAGTCCCCCAGGTCCTCCATGTTCCCAGACACTGACAGCTGCCTGTGGTGGCTGGTTTTCACTGGGAAAGGCATTTGGCTGTTTGGGTAGCCATGTAATCATAGACAAAATGGAAACAAGAATTAGTTTATTTTTAGCCTTCTCTCCTCGCCCTGGAGCAAATGCATCATGTTTGTGGTCATCGGAGCCTTAAAGCTACATTTAGCTTGTGATCCAGCAGTTTGTTGGTGTCAGCTGTTCACTCCTAGAGATAAAAACCATCATTCTATGTCAAATGATATGCTCAGGCTATATAAAACACCAAGTCCTCTCAGGAGGAGATTGATGGTGTAGTTTCAGTGACTTATATAAGACGTGGCATAAAATGCTCCGCAGGATTCTTATGAGACAGCGCACGGGCTGATAATTACACTGCAGTCACCACTCTTCTTTTCCATGTACCTCACACCAGCCCCCTCCGTCACACCTTTGTGATTGCCCCATGGCGTCACTGTGCCAGAGCCAGCAGCGCTGCGTGAAGGCCTCCATCGTGTCCAGCTGGAGACTAGCCGAGGCGCAGGACCAGCTGTGTTCTTTAGGGGTCCACAGCTCCGAGTCGCTGGAGCAGGAGCGCGCCCGGACTCGGGTCTGCCCCACAGAACTCACACACACCGAGGAGGAGTGGCGTCGGAAGGAGAGCATGCTGGGAAGTCAGGGACCCAGCCGCAGTCCCGTGCTCGGAGCTGTCGGAAGTTGGGACGTTTTTGATAAAGTGAGTCTGAGAAAACACAAAAACATGAAGTGTAAACTTTAAAAAAGTCATTCCAAACATACCATATGTTATAGTAGAAGATTTTAAGATGAACTTGTTGTCTTCTAACGACATGGTTCCCAGCCTGAACCACATTTCTTCTAATATTTTCCTGTAGTGATCTGATCCAACGCTGACCAGGTAGTCATAGATCATAAACTCACTTTGGTCATTTCTGTTTCTCTTTCTTCTAGAGTATCATCAATGTCGACAATCAGTCTTTAGAAAGTGATCAGGACAAGTGTGAAACGTTCATCCAAAAGTATGAACCAGAGCTCAGGCATTTTGGTAAGTCTAGTAGGAATCGTTGTTTTCTTATTTTTAAGTTTTAGTAGTCAAACTTGTGGCCTTGTGATTGTCTCAGGTTTAGGCAGGATGTTCCCTCCAGCCTCTGTGGAAAACACATTGCTTTAGCTTTCATTTGCATACTCGAACGAATAAGTTTGATGCAGGAACTTCATCTCAGCACATTAAATCCAGCTGCAATCAAAAAAGACAAGTCAGCTTCTGTTTAGCGTCACACCCCTGGCCCATCTCCGCAGTTGTAGTAAGGGGAAGAGTGAAAAGGTCTGACACTTTCACTTGTTTATTAAGTTTAGCTTCTACAAGGGCATCTTAATTTGTTGGCTGCAGCAAACCTCTGTTAATAAGAAATCGGTCTTTAAACACGAACTGCACATTTCTTTGCATGGAAGCCAAAGTGCAGCTAAAATGTAAACAGCTGATCAGCTAATTGGAAGAATCACAAACCTCCTATGATTTCACATGAGAACTGACCTCATGTCCTTATATCCATAACAACCTAAAGGTCTAACAGTCCATCTTGTCATCTGTTACAATCACCAGTATTCTCGTTAGGCGTCTCACCCGCTTTTTTTTACTAAATAACCACAGTAAAACAGAGTCATCTCAGTCTTGATACTAAAATCTTGTTTCATTTTTGTTTTTACAGGTATGTTGCGGAGATGGGACGACAGTCAGCGGTTCCTCGCAGACATGCCTCATCTCGTCTGCCAGGAGACAGCCAACTTCTTAATTCTGTGGTGCATGAGACTACAGCAAGAAGGGGTAATGTGCCACTTCTTGTTTTACCTCACAATTAGAAGCAACAGTGTCGCCTAGAAACTGAAACCAAGAGCAATCATTTGTCCTATAAAATCATAGGCCTCTGTGGAAAAACAAAATATAAAAATACATGAGTGCCATGTTGCCTTTAGTTTTTTTTTATGTTCTCAGATATTTATGTGTTGGATCATGTGTTTAGCTGTTCCTATTCCCCTTGGTGTCAGGCGAGAGAATTAAACTTCTAAATAAAGAAACGGCCTCAACTGCTTCGTTCGCTGTATCTGGGTCGTAATATTTTATCGTATCGAGCACCACTGCATTTGTCCAAAAAAAAACTCACAATAAATGATGTTGTCAGGAGTCACTTGTTTCTCTATAGACAGATGCTGCAGAACTTTAAAGTAAATTGAATTCGACAGTGCATACTGATTATGTGTTAAGTAGTAGAATTCATTAATGACATTTCAGTGAGTTAAAGTGGGCTTTGTGAGAACAGACGACCCGCTGAGACAACCGGATGGTCTAAACCAGCTTTTTGTTTCGTGTCCTGCAGAAAGAAGCTCTCATGGAGCAGGTGGCGCACCAAGCTGTAGTTATGCAGTTCATCCTGGAGATGGCGTCCAACTCTCAGCAGGATCCTCGAGGCTGCTTCAGACAGTTCTTCCGCAAAGCCAAAGTAAGACACACATCTTATTAATACTGCATGAGCACGCCTTGTTCCTTGTTTGGCCTCACACTGTAATATGTAGGGATATCTATCCACAGATCCATCCACTGGTATCTCTTAATAGTGTGTTACTTCATAAACAAGATTGTTAAAGATATTTCTGTTTTGACTATGAGGGCTACACGCCTGACTGGGATTTCCTCATCTCCCTTCAGACAGTCGTGAATGCATCCTGCACCCATGTTTTCCTGATGCTATCAATACTCTTAATTTTGTTGCTTTGTAGGAAGGACAGGATGTCTACTTAGAGGTCTTCCATACCGAACTTGACACCTTTAAACAGAGAGTTAAAGAATACACACTCAAATGTAGGGGTGGCACAACCAACATGGAACAGCAGAATACTGGCACAAACTGCAGACTCGACCCCAAAGAAGCAATAGACTCTTTACCCTCAGTAAGTACTTCTTCATCTTTTTTTTAACGGTGCAGGTCGTTACGCGATGAGATGGTGAGGCAGGTCGACTCTCACAGGAAGTGCTGCTATTGCAGTACCCTGTGTAGCTGTGGGGTGGCGGTATAGAGCTATTATCTGTTAGGGTTAGCTGACGCACATGGAAATAACTCACACATTTTTTTGGTTGTCTTCACTTATTATTGGGTAATAACTCACCTGGGTTTGGGAAGTATATTTCATTGTTTCTGGCCAATCCTCCAAAGCTGATAGAATATATCTGTGGATATCTGGGTTTAAAGTCTTGGCTTTGATTGGGGTGATCACTGACAGTCAGACACTTGGCCCAAAGCCACTCCAGCTTTATCTTGGCCAAGGGGAACCATTTCCACACTCTGAAGCCGCCGCACTCTGAAGAATGTTGTTTTTTCTTGCATCATAGCATGATGCTACCACCTCCATGCTTCACTGTAGGGATGGTATAGGTCCCACGATAAGCTATAAGGATAATTAATGCAACAATCAGATTTCTTTTTAAAATTTCACTGTAATAATTTGTCTTTTATCAGAATTGTACTTTTATGCATTTAAAATAAATAAACAAAACAGAAATTTTGTAGGTGGGGGAAAACAATGAAGCCACGTAACAAATGTGTCATAATGTGAAACAGAGCCCTGGGCTGTCTGCCTCATACAATTTTAAAATGCTTAATTGTATGCAATTTTGTAGACTATTATAACAGCCATGACAGAGATTTCTATTTTGAGGGTAGTTATTTCCACATTCAAGTGAATTCACGTGTGAAAGTTGCCAAACAGCATAAACCGCCACACAGGCGACCCGCTAAACTTGGTCGTTGTAGTCTGAAAGGCCTTTGTAAGTGAGAGAGAACGGGGCTTCCTCCCCTCTACTAGCCCCTCAGCTTGTCTAGCTGCCAGATCTCTACTCAGAGAAAAGGAACAAAAATAAACCCCTCCCCTCCTAGGGAAGGATGGAGTCTGTTGAAACTGAAGCAGCTTCTGCTTTGGTTTTTTTTTTTCTTCTCATGTGGTCTCACTTCACCCGTTTTTGTACACGGTCAGCATCTGAGGAGGGACTGGAGGATACATAATATGGTGCCAAAAGAAGAACGCAGTTTCAGTACAGATCCACACATAAAATGTTGAATCAGTGCAGATCCATACCTGACATTCACTTAATCCTCCAGTCTTTCAACTTCCATTTCAACCTTTTTTCTAATTTCTTTTTGTGCAGGACATTTGTTACCTGTGATTGTTACACCTCACCTTTCTTCGCTTTCCTCCACCAGGTGGCAGAGTATCCCGTGAAGCGATGTTTAGACGCAGGACTGTGGTCAAGCACAGGGTGGTGGACAAAAGAGGACACTACAGAAACAGACGACATGCGTATGATGGAGACCTCCTAGGGGACGTACGATTGGCTCCCTGCTTTTCTTCCATCTCCATCGTCTCATTTAGGAACTATTTTTAAGCAGCAGACCAGGCTAAAAAAACACAATTGCAGATCAGGAATGAAAAAGGATGATCGACGGAGAGCCCTCGAGATATAACATTGTGCTAATGACGAACACTAAACAATGTTGCTGTTAGTATGACACCGTGGTTGGCCTCTCTCTGGTTTCCTGCTTTTGACTACAGCAAGCTAAATGCATGTGTTGTGCCATAATCATTGTTTCACAGATGCAAGTTACTTTCAAGCTAGCACACTGAATCCAGACAACACAAAGAATACTAATACCGCTAAAGTATCGGGACAAAAGTCAGATGGGTACAGAATCCAGTGCCTGAAGCAGGACCCGGGTCATGAGACGTTTGAGGATTGTCAAATGTCTCACGACAGGATTGAGACGAGCACAACTGAGACAGATCATTGGCTTTGTATCCTGTGTGATACAGTATGTTTTAGTCAATATGTACAGTACTGCAAACTGTATTGCGAAGTCAGTTCTGATGCTGTTTGATTTTCAGGTCCAGAATAGAGGAACTACTGCAAAACGAAGGAGATGGTTTTGTAGGTGAACTATTTAAGTTTAATAATGGTAAGGAAAAATAAAACACGTCAGCAATTCAGAACTTCCCAAAATGTGGGGGATAGAATCACATGGAGACGTTTGCACCTTTTGATCTCAACACAGGTGGTTGTCTGGATTTGTGTTTCAAGACGTCAGTTTAACAGTTGGACATTTTTAGGCTGCATGCAGATCTTTGCATGTGAAGGAGTTACACATGACCCCAAAGGTCTCTCAGGTTAATGAGTGGAGAGGATACGTGATGCAATATGTGGACGTGGCCCGTCGGCTAGCTGGCAACGAACAATTAACCACAGACGTTTCAAGATGGTAGCTTTTGGTGCAAGTTTTAACTTCGGCCCGGCAGACTCTTCGTTCACCTTCTGATTGGTCAGCTGACCACTAACCATAGGACTGTTTGTTACTGTTGCTAGGTTATGTGGGAGCCTATTGCTATAAGAAAACTTGAAAATTGTGATTCTTACAAAAGAAAAATGTGTAGTCTATAGTCTACAAGTGTGGGTACTGTGGTGGAAAAACATACATAAAAACTGAAATCACTGTTGCTAAGCATATCTGTCTCACCTCCACGTTACCTCTGGAACGTTATTAAGGGTTTTCAATGTTTTCTATGGGAATGGACCCCTGCAGTGCTACTGTTTGTCTAACCTAGCAACAGTAACAGGAAGTTGGGGCTTGACAAAGGGTAGAAGCCCTCTGGCTGGGTTGGTGCTCAACAGACTCATCAGACGGCCTACAAAGAGTCATGATTGGCTCATTTCTTGTCCTGCTAGAAAGGCTGAAAGTTTAGTATTAAATTAAACACAGGAGATATCTGATGCTTACCTGGAATGATTAGCAATGTGGCCTTACAGCTTTGGTTCTGAACAGACGGGAGTCGGTAAAAGCACAAATAGCAGGAGCATCTCTTTAAAAGGCAGGGAGCGGGTGATTTGACTTTGTGAAACCCACTTTTCCAGAAGGTATTCCTTCGTGTTGTCTGCAGGAGGGGGCTTAAAACATGCATCATACATCATGCATGACACTGGAATCTAAATTTTATAATAAACTACCGTCCGTATACAACTGCAGAAAATTAGAACATACAGTGTGCACAAAATCGTAATTGTTGTGCACAAGAGGTTTGATATATAGTGCTGCTTAAAAGTGTTTGCACAATCTTCTCCATTTCTGCGTAAGAATTACTCAAGACATCAGTGGATTTACACACAAGTCCTGAAAGTAGACAAAAAGAACACAATCAAATGAAACAGGATTATCCTTTGTTTATTCAGGAAAATGAGCCAATATTACATATCAGTGAGGTTCAAGATTAAATGCACTTTTAGGCTTACAAGTTAACTTCAAGGCCATATCCGTTGACAAGTGTTTCCGATCAATGCAATGAGAAGGGTGCACACTTCACAGATATGTTATAATGGCACATTTGAATAAACAAATGGGTAAAATTTCTGTTTCATTTGTTAGTCAAAGACGAGCCATAGTGTGTTTATGTGAGACAATATTATAGCAGTCTTGTAAGAGAAGGCATTCAACTTTTAAAGCTTTTACAAAGACGAAACCAGCTCAGTTTAAGAGTAAAGATGGTTAATTATCAGCCAAACTGTGCTCCCGCTGGAATCCATTTCCTCATCCGTTCACATCGCCACAGTCTTTCATTTTAACAACCCGTTGTCAAGACGTCTCTGGTTCAGTGACGTGACAGAGCCAACGATCGTTATCCAGCACCTGAAACAAAGTCACAACCGCCGGCCTCCTTATATTAACGCTCTATACCAACTGTTGTCAGTGCGGAGTTAGTTAGACTTTTTGATTTTGGGATGCTTAAAAAAATAAAAGCACCAGAAAAGACGTAAAAAGGGCTGAGCTTAAGAGGAAGAGGCTGTTTATGTGCAGAAAGGAGCTCTCTGCATCAGAACGTGTCCCGCACTTTATATTTCACTTTTCAAAACAAAACTCGAGAGAGAGAACAAAGTAGAGTTTTTCCAAGTACTTGACTCGTTTAATTAGTATTTGTTGTGCTCCCAGGCATCTGAATTGGGTAGATAAGCTTGTTTGTTTTGTACATTTTTGTCGGCCGCCTATTTTTTTTTTTTTTGTCCCAAGGGAACTTCTACTCAACAGGACAACTAAAAATAGGCATCTGCAAATCCGCTGGCCGACATTATTAGTTGAATTTTTACTTCAGTTCCTTAAATTAAGAACACCTAATGATTTTGCAATGCAATTATTATCTCTTATAATATATACAGTATATACAATGTGTGTATATATAAAAGAAATAAAAAGCATTGTGAGTGCTGTAAACACAAGTATTGTCCGGGGGGACGCTAAATAACGTGCTGTAGTGGACTTCAGTTTTCTTTTCCTACTTATTTTTTTTTTTTTTGTCCGCAGTGATTACTCAACTATGCAAAAAATAATTGCTGGACTTAAAACTGCTGTAGTACTGAACCTGTGGCTGTCGCTGCCTCTGGTGTGTTAGCTTCCTAAACCATGTGTTAGATTTTGTGCGTCGAGACTTGCATAAGAGTTTCTGTCACTTAGCAACGACCTTCAGGACCTCGCAGCGGAAATTTAGCTTCTCTGCCTCATCAGTTGTGTCATTTGCTATAATTTCTTTGTAGACCTGCCGCACTGTATCTGCACAATGGGATCTCTTTGACATTTAAAACTGAGCACCTTGCAATGGCTTTGTCCTGAAGTCCTTTTAATTAACTTCACTGTTTTTACACATCAAAGCCTGTCTTAGGGTCTCTGAGAGTTCTGTTGCATTATGTAAAGCTGTATAAAGCCTTGTTTGGCACTATATGGAGCTTTGTAATGTGGGTTAAATGAATAAAGGCCTGATTGTGGTGAAGACAACAAGGTTGAAAGACAATCTTGGGGTGTGGGCCTGGAGAAACATGAGCCTGGACCGGACCGCTGAGGGCCGCACTCTGTCTCTGCTCCAGGCTCAAGGCTATGTAAACCGCTATTAGCATAACACACTCAAACATTATGACAGTCTTGTTGCATTGCAGTTGACCGAAATTGACTTAACTGTCTGCAAAAAGTCAACATCTGTTAAATTAAACAAATGACCGGGCATCTCCAGTGTGCTTTTCTGTTGTACAGTTTGAATTTATTGCGATTGATAAATACTTGACACAGCTGTAGGTCATCGCTGTACAGAGGATTTCAAAACATCGTATTCAAGTGTAGAGGAATGCACATGAGTCATCCAGCCCGTGCAGTACATTGCAAGGCAGGTTAGCATTTCTGCGGCTTTCACCGTGAGACAAAGTGCATAAACGCGGCTCAGATGCTGCGATATGTTCTAACGTACACAACAACCCTGTACAGTCTATGTATGGTGTATAAATATCAATCTATAGACTTGGTCACAATGTCCGAGGAATGTCTGGTTCGAATGGAAACAAAGGAATTAAGACTGACGGTGGTTTAAAGAAGCTGTTAAACAATAGTGGTTTCTTGTGATGATTAAAAATCTTCAATGCAATAGGCGTGGTCTGCTTCTATGTTATTTGCTCCGATGATAAAAAGTATTTACATTCACTGAGCTACCAGTTATGTTGTCGAGAGCAGCAAAAAGGCACAAGTGAGTTTACAATAATTTGTATAAAACGGCACATTTTCCCTTTAAGGTATAAGAAACCCTCCTAGTAAGGCAGTTACAGACACATTTGTTAAGCCAGTGATGAAAGGACTTAAAGGAACTCTCTTGAAAAATATGTCTCTTGGATTTTGCTCAGCGTGTTACTCTGGTGGGCTGTGTTTCTAGGTTTCTAAAACCTCTAAATCCTTAAGATCCCGACATATCTCCACTCCTTAAAGTAGACTACGTGCACCAGGACGTAGCTGTTTCTTGCATTCCTGCAGCAGCGTGTGCAAACACAACCTTCATATTCTACTGTTAGAGATCTGATTTCATTTTTAAAAAAGGCACATCATAAAATTAACTCGCATTAATCTTTAAAAGATGTTGCATGCACACCCTGAAAGTTTCCTGAACTAATTTCAGCCTCACTGAGGAGTGCAACAGTGGTAATAATAAAATAAAAAAAATGGAGTTACCCAAACTCCTCTAGTCTATTTACATTTCATAAACTATGTGAGCTTGCTCCTCGTTTTTAACATTCAGAATATATTATCCTACAGACGGTTCTCCCTTTGTTTGAATTTTGATCGGACGACGCACACAAAGTGGTTTCTGCTGGTAAACGTGAGAGGACTTCTTGTGCCATCCCGTTGAGGCTTTTTAAGCGACTTTCTGATTGATTGAGGAGAGTTTTCTGTGGAGGAAAGCCTCGATGTGTGGCCATATCTTATTGGTTTCAGTCCCGGAGAAGGTCTCCAGCACACCTTTACTCCTGGAGGAGCCAAAAACACAGAAAAACAGAAAAGAAAAAAATACTTTGTTACCTTCATAGTTTTAACTGCATTTGCGTGTTCTGTTAAAAATATGAGATTGCTGTCTAATTTTATTTACTGCCCACTGTATTTTAAAAGGTAGTATGCATAGATGTATGCTCAGTAACAGCTGATTAAGACTCTTAGGCTCTGTTCAGACCTTGACCTACTGGCACGTATCCTGACTGATCAGGTCACAAGTATCCAACTTAAGTACATGTGTTCACACCTGGCATTAAAATGGGTCACCACATGGGTTTTCAGCCACAAATTGAGATCCGATTTCTATTTGGCATACTTTATGCAACTAAAAATCTACATCATCCGGCACAGAGCTCAATGGGTCGCTTCTCCGCATGTAATTTCTTCTTTCTGTACTTCCTTCAAATGATAAACAGCCTTTTGAGCATTGTGGTAAAAATAAATAAAGATAAGTGGGACACACGCTCAACCCTGCAGTTTAAGGGGATAAACAATCATATGTTTTCCTGCCAAATTAGTACCAGAAACGGAAAATATGATGTTTTTTCCTGAGTTTCATTGTTTCTGGTAAACCCCACTTGTGTGATTTGGAGAAACCAAAGCCATTTTGGCGTGTCCTCTTGGAATGTGGCCCTCAAGCAGTTTTTCATTCAACTTTGAGACAAGGGCCATGGCTCAACAGCACAAGGTTGTGACCTTTAACCTGTATTGAATCACTAATGTGAGGTGCAGCTCAGTGTGACGTCTGCCTGCTTTCGAGTTTAACATCTCTGTGGTGGGAAACAAACGACATGTCTGCAATGCTTTACCTGTAGTACTCTAAGACGGGCTCCGTCTGAGTTTCATAGGACTTCAGTCTCCGTGTGACCGTCTCTGGTTTGTCGTCATCTCTCTGGACCAGGGGCTCCCCTGTGTCGTCATCGAAACCCTGGAGAAAGTTCAATAACACACGTTGGTGCCGACTTAATTACTAGGAATCTGAGATAACACATTTTACTGTAAGCTGGAAATGAATGAGAAGTTTTCATAGCTAATGAATAACAGGCAGAAATGTTATACAGTAAATGTTAATAAAAAATACAGCAGGGTTTATGTCCTTGTACTTCACCACAGCTACAGTTAGGGTTTCCAGCCCAAACACAACACAAGGGCCTTTGGTTTCAAACCAGCTGAGCAGGTGAAACAGGAGGCAAAGATGAATGAAGCCGAAAGACCTGAGAGTGTGGTGACTTTGTCGTAACCTTTTTAATCTTTTACTGATAACAGACATGATGAGTTGTCACAGCTGAATGTTTTAGTTTCCAGTTCTGCACTGTTTGTTGTCACAGGCGCTACAAACTAGCGTAGCTGAAATCCGCAGCTCCACAAACAGTGAGGTTGTTCTCAGGCTTTGAGCTATGCGCCAACAGCAACATGTTCACAATAGCTATGGTAACATACTGATGTTTACTGGGTAATCTTTACCATGTCCTGCATCTTCTTTTAGCACGCTAACACTAAACACAAAGCAGAGGTTTACGTGTGGATGTTGCAGGTGTGTGGTTATAAACCAAACTAATATGACCAACTGGTAACCTTAAAGGGAACAACCGAGAATCAACAATGTCAGTGCACTTCATCCTCTGAAGACCATGAATGATTTTGCAGAATTTCTTAGCCATCCAATAGCTGCACAGTCTGAACCACAGCGGCCAGCCAACACATCAAAACTGCAATCTCTGGAGCAACAACACTAGCATGGCTAAAATACGTTAGCAGCTGATGCATTAAAGGGAAAGTCTTTATATCTCAACACTATCTCAAGGTAATACATGCACCACAATGCATTCACATGTCAGCATTTTGACAAATACTGCCAGCTGCATCTATTCACAGGATGGGTCCACCTCTTGGGTATAACAGCAATAGCTATGAAACAGTAATAGAGAGCTCTGCGTATATGCCCTTCAAATGCGTTCACTATCGCTTTTTGCAGCGTCCTTAGACTGTTCGACTTGACTTGGCCTGTTTCTGAATCACTGTCCTCTCTGAAACTGTACCGCGAGCAATAAACTGGATGCCAATCATTAACCACGAACTCGCCGTTCCTCCAGACTGTACAGGAAATCTAGCAGCAAACCAGCGCCACAGAGACAAACACGTGACCACGGGGACGTTAGCTATGAATCATCCATCGGTCGCACGGTGACGCCAAAGCATTTGAAAGGCCGCACTTTTTTTAATCTGTAACTACACGACCAAATACGATTAATAACTAATCAAGATTAGACGATAAATACGAACACTACCTTTAGTACATTTATTATAATACAAACTAATAAGCCAGTCAGCTGAGCAAGGGTAGCGATAATGCTGAATATACCAAAGCCTCTATCAGTTTATCTTCAATTAATCTGACAATGCTGATGATATTTCCTACATAAAATATTTTAAATCTTCACATACACAGGTGTATATAAACAGGCACAAACCTGAGCTCATATAAATAACTAATGCATGCAACTGGATCTTTTGTTTTTACATTCTTGACTAATCCTGCAGAGCCTTGGAATGCCACAGCAAACACACCCTCTAAGGTCCCAGCTTTCCTGTTTCTGTACCTCCCTGTCGCTGTTTGCATCTTATTATCTCTCTGTGTAACAATGCATCTCTAGATCTCATTAGGATTTATGTCTCGCAATCTTTTTTTCCCGTAATTTCCCATCATTTTGTTTGGGCTCAACTGCTGTGTGTTGTGATCTGCTTCTTATCCCCTCCTGTTTTAAATACGAATTGTTTTAGATCTAAAGTGAGGTTTTGGAGAATATATTCAGCAGTATTGCACAGAAAAAAGGCTGTATTAACCAAACCATTTAGGTGACCTTTCATTTTATGTAAGATCTCTTCTCACCTTATATTTCCATCCAGCTATTTCTGCTGCTCTATTGCCTTCAACACTTCCTCTTTCACACATTGTCAGAATCACTTCATTCGTAACTTCAGCATCACTATACTGTCCAAGGATCTCTTTGCTTGTGTTTTCCTGTTCTGTAATTCCATTGCAATTCTGACAGTCTGCTATCATTCCCACCTTCTCGCCTGAAATCTCCATCAGTGTTCCACCACCAGCAGCATCCTGACATCCCTTTCCCCTACGTTCATCTGGGACAGCGATCTGTGACCTTTTTTTTCTCATCTGAATCTGAATCAGACAACATAGGCACCTAAAAATGTACTCTCATGAGCTCTTTTTATATCCAGTAAAATCACACATTTGCTCCCCTATCATATCTCCTCATCGACCTGCCAGTGTGGGCTTACAGAAATTTCCAAGGTTGTGACAAAATCGTGCAGTTTTGGCTGTGCAACGTTGGATTAAAACAGTAGGAGACTTCCAATGAACCACAATAAACAGGAAGGAGGATGTATTTACAGCGACTTTAGGCGGGTTGAAATCCACGTTGTAGACTCTGCCGCTCGGGAGGTGAGTCCAGCGAGAGGTCAGCCTTTGTTTGATGGTCTGGAAAGGAACATTGAGGTTGATAACTGTGTCCACAGTGTAGGCGTCATCCAGAGCCTCGGCTTGGGTTACTGTGCGAGGAAAACCTGGCAAAGAGGCGGAATGAAGCAAGGCAAAATGAACAAGGGACAAAGCTGGATGTGATAACTGCCAGGTTTTTAAATAAACAGCCTGAAGGCCGGGTTAAGCATTCCCCTCAGCGGTTTATCTTTTTTTTTAGAGAATTAACCCAGACTCTGTTAATGCTAATGATTAATCACTGACCTCACTAACATTTAATCAACCAATCAATTCCTGCAGGAAACACGTGCTGATACAAACGTGAGGTGAGCCCTTACCATCGAGCAGCCAGCTGCTCTTCTCTATTGTCCTCAGGTCACTCAGGATGAGACGAGACATGACGTCATCAGGTACCAGCTGACCCTGATCGATGCAGGACTTCATCAGCAGGCCGAGCTCTGACAGATGCAGAAAAACAGAGGCAAAGACACTGGATGGATTATTAAAACTATTAAACATTAACAGTTCACACTATTTTAAAGAAAACATCTGTGCCTGATTTTCAAAAGCATCTAATGACTTTATAATCTCTAGAAAAACTAAAGCCTGCATGAATGTTTCAGCTGTTAATGCACATTTTAAGTGTAGCCAGGCATCCTTTAAGCCACAGGACAGATTAGATTAGTGTGCAACATGATACACCCAGGATAGAGACAAACGATTCTTTTTTTTCCCTATCACTTCCACTTTAACTGGTCAGCGTCCAACTGAGCAAAGGAATTTCCTGACAAGCTTTGCAGAAATGACCTGACCGTGCTAATTCAGTGATCTGGTGTCACAGCAAAACAGAGCAAAGGGTAAAACTTGCAGTGGCGTAAAAATACTCTCGGCTGTTTTCTAATCATTTGGAAAATGTCACGAATATAAGGGCTCCACATGAACGAGAATGCACATTGAACTGAAAGCAATGGCTTTGCCGCGTGGCTAGCACTTCTGCAAAGCAACCCTGGAGGATTAGCCACCTACTGGGAAATGTATTAAGTCAGCTTTGATTAGGGTTAAATGCAACAGTGCATTTTTTTTTTCTCAGTATGACCAATGAGGGGGTGAGGCTTTCTCAAGAAGTGGAAGGTCAAAAGGAGCGAAAATCCAATCAGGTGAAAATCAGTAAGAACTGCTCTGATTGCCATCTTCTCAAGAGTGTCCGCTGAGGTGGCAGAAGAACAAAGAAAGCCAAACATCCCCTCAGGTTTGAGGAATTAGAATAAGAATTGTCACTGTCCGGTTAAAAAAACAAAGCTCTTTGGTTTGGCAGCTATAAAAACAAAAGCTATTCAGATTCAGAAAAACTTTATTTGTCCCCAGGAGGCAATTAAGGGCACACAGAAAGGGCAACAACAACATAAGACTGGAAAGACTCAGCTAAAATAAGTAACATAGAATAAACCAGTTGGAATAAATATATACATAAAACAAATAGCAGCATAAAGATAAAAACTACAGCAGCAACACACAAGAAAATCTACAATATATACAAGTAAAGACACATAGTAGTACACAGATGAATGTAATTAGTAACAGTGGTTAATTAAAGTGATATTGATACAGAACAGTAAACTGCCTGCATAGCAGCATTGTTAAATAGTAATGTAAACACAACTGTGTCACAGAATGAAACTAAAAAATAATAATTATAATTAACAATAGTGCAATTGGTAGGAAATTGTATGTTTGCATAATAAATAATGTTCTGAAGCTAACTACACATGGCAGAAGTGATCACACAAACTCACTGCTGACACACACTCCCCTGTTACCTGGTCATGCAGCTGTAAAAACTTCTTTATCTGCAGCCCCTCCTTTCAGAGGAGCAAAAGTTCACAGCTTCTATTAACTTTACACCTCTCTTTATCTGCCTCCAAGGTGATATTGAGCAGTGGACTGGGCCTCCTCCCGAGCTTCAGGTAAAGTTGGGTCAAATGTTTGCGGTGCAAACATAAAACAGCACCTTCTACAAGCCTGCTGACCACTTTGACCTTGCACCGGAGGGAACACAAATTGTTTTCATTTCACAAAGATACAAAATCAGACAGTTGCAGGAGTGGTTCTCTTATCTCAAGAAAAAAAAAAGAAAATGCTGCAATAGTGTCGTCGTGCGTAATAATGCGCATATACGTTAAGCATAATAACATTTGCAGCTACCTGTAACATTTTTTTAAGCTTTTATCTTTTTGCACACATGCCTGAATGCTGACCTACATCTGCACTGCATTAGTCATTGTTAGAGACAGGACCTCTTACCGGTTTTTGCGTTGATGTTGGCTCTCAAAATGTCCCCACTAGAAATGTGTTTCAGCCCAAAAGTTTTGGTTATGCGCGCAGACACCGTTCCTTTCCCCGAGCCCGGAGCTCCCATAATGACAGCGCGGACTACTCTTTGCAGAACCATTTCCACGCGAATACGGCCTTAACTATAATTTGTAGAAAAAGAGTCCGTGTTTCCCTCACGTTAAAGCTCCCACTCTGGATGCCCAGCCGAGACTGAACAGAGGCAGGTTGTGGCCCCCTTTCCTTTCCTAGTGCGCAACGTAGCAATGAGTGGGCGCGTCTTTAGCAGCCTGCCTCGACTCTCACTGGAGCTCGACTTTCATTTCCCCTAAGCCGAGCACGCACTGAAGGAAGAGGAGGAGAAGGAGGAGGAGAAAGAAGATGAGCGCTATCAGGATGCACTCCTCCTGCTGACGCACGCCGAGCAAAATCAGCTGCTCTCTCCGGCGCGTTGAGAAACTTACTCGCCTGTGTCACCGTTTTCGCTTTGCTGGAGATGTATTTATTGTATAACATGTTATGTAATTGGTCTGCTGGCGGAAAAAAAAAGCTTGTTGGCAAGGTAGCGCTGATTAATCCCTTCCGAGCCTCGATCCTCTCAACTGCAGACAGATTAGCAGGCAAGCCGAGGTGAACAGCAGCCAGTCTGCTCTAATAGCCTACTGAAAATGTTTTGAGTGTGGAGGATACAATTGTGTTTGCAGACATATGATCTAAATATGATCCTTTGACCACTTCTCGATCTGGAATTTTCTGACATGAAAGAAACCGTCCCAGCAGCACATTCACATCTCTGACTGGACTAATGTGTGTAGCCTGTTACAATTCATTTTAGACTAATTAAATGTAAAATGTGTAATATCTCAATGGGCCTCATGAAATAAATAAGTGCATACCAACACATGACCACTGCGAAGAGGAATTCCACGTTAATGATCAGACATAGTGCATTATACTGACTGCTCATGGTTGCCACCTTCTCTCTATACCCTGATGGCTCAAATGTCAGTGTGCATATAGTGACGCCTAGCGGCAGGACAGGAACATTTCAAGCAGACATAAACTGATTGAGGACAGCAAGAGCCAGCAATCTTTGCTTCAGTAAATATGGGGCCATTATTGTAGGAAAACTATCTGCAAATGTGTAAAAATCTGTTTGTGTGTAACCAGATTTGCAGATGTGTAATAAGCATTTGCATGTGCTTACATTGCTCTGTATGCGTAGATCGATGTTTGATGGCAGGCTGCTGCACATCTGACTTGGTGAGCGGTCCTCTGCACTCCACCTCTGCTGACGTGATGAGCATGTTCATGGTTTAGGCGAACAAGATCACTGAGACGGTGATTATGCCCTTCTCCAGCCGATGTGACGCTGATGTTACTGTACCAGAGGTAACTCTCAACCTGAAACAGCTGTAGTAGTCCAGTACAGTGTGAGGTCCCTGATCTTGCCTGGAACATGGTGTTGGTCAAGCAAGTTCTCCACCAGCTTATGTGGAACTGACCCGTATGGATTGGACAGATCGAGCCACAAAACTGCCAGGTCACTGGGTCACTGTTGCCCTCCCTTGCCTCACGGATCAGCTGGATGACTATTCCTGTGTGCTCGATGCACCATGGCACCATGGAAGGGTTAGTTTGTAGACTTTAACAGTTTGTAGACTTTATCTTCAACTAAAAAAATTAAAAAAGAATAGAATTTAAATTGAAAATTGGAGATTTGTTTTTTTTTTTAATTGAACTATTCGGCTTCCTTTTGATCAATAAATGAGTATTGCAAGCCTTTCTAGGGCATGACACCAGTCTTGGAGATCAAATTTAAAACAGTATATAATCACATGTCTATAATATAATTTGTTTTGAAGTATTTAAAGATTTTCTATTGTCAAAGATTTTCCAACCAAATTTGAATATGTTCTTGACATAGATAAGAGCTTTAAGGGGGTCTGCTGACAATATTCTATTCAACTGTTTTTTCCTACTGTTCATCTGTCAGGATAGTGACTGAAATGATCAGTAATATTTTCCACTTTAAAGAATTTGCCATGTTTTTACATTTTGTATACAGCGATCACGCATAACATCATGCCTATTATTGTGTAGAGTGCACTAACAACAGACAGTTGTTAGTGGGGGGCCTTTAGGTCCTATGGGTTGAGAGGAGGGGTCTCTGTGGATCATCCCACAGATACTTGATCAGTTTGGGATCTAGTGAATTTGGAGGCCAGGTAAACACCAGCATCCTGCTGGGGATGGCTGCTAACATCAAGGGGTGTCATTGCTCTGGGGTGGAGGTATACACTTCTCATGTCAGTGGTCGTAATGTTATGCCTGATCTGTGTATTCACTGAAGAATTAGTTAGAACTGACACGTTACAGTGATTTTAGCCACTAGAGAGCAGCAGTACACTGTTTTAAGTGCTCTGTTTATACCATGCCATAATTTGGAGCTGCAAAAAAATATTTTGTACGCTTAAAATCTTTTATTATTTTATCATTTTCTTCAACGCTACAGCTCTGTCATGGTATATCCAAAAACGCTAAAGAAAAGCAACTGGAGTTGTAGGTTTTCTTGAGGATGTTTCACTACTATTTTTTGCACGTTCAAATTATGGCGTGAAAGTCATGCCATGGGTTTGACTGTAATTTAGCTGAATGACTAATACAACCTATAAGAATTAAAAACTGTAACATTGGAGTCTGAACAGTAGGAAACATGTTCGGATGGAACATTGTCAGAGGGTTAGGGTTAGGGAGGGATAGACCCTCTTAAAGACATATTGTCAAGTGTTCAACACAAGGCAACTCATTACAACGCAACACAAAATTTAAGTGGAACATTGTTTGTTAGACGGAGTGTCCTCCTCTGACATGTGAATTTGTGTCATATGATTTATAGTTTTACCAGTTCCAATCCCTTACTGACCCCTCTTTTTGGTACCAATATTCCCACATCAAGGCTCCAGACTAACTTTAGGAATGCATCTAGAAATGGCTGTATTTCTAACATATTCTTTGGTAATAAATTGAGTTACAGCTAAAATGATGTGGTGTTTTATTTGAAATTCACAGTGATATGGTCAGTAGCATACTGTCATTGCAGTGTTGCTATTAAACATAAGGTAATCCTTTAATTTATCCCAGTGTAAGCACTGTATAACTGAACTGTATTTTGAGTCCTAGTTCTTGGTGTAATCAAGGATTAAAGTTGTCGGTACAACAGAGATCCACCAGCTGGGTTCCAGAGACCATGTCCTATGTGCTTTTACTAAAGGAAGGATATTATGCTGCTGGACCAAATGTAATAAAACAGTTAATCATGTGTTTTCATACGTTAAAGCTACATTGGCCAGCTAGCTAGTATTATTGTTAAGCCTTTGCTTAGGATGTTGAGAGACAGATCGTTTTTTTCCCCTGGACACCTAGGGACGTAACAACCACATATTGTTTTTCTTCCCCCTCAATTTCAGCTTTGTAAAAATGTTGAAAAGAATTCAATAAAAAATAAAAATGTAATGTTTTTCTTGTCCTAATTATAGAGCCACTGGGTAAGACATACAGCAGTGTGCAACTTGAACTTGATACAAAGTGCATCAAGTAGAACGAAGGAAAGATTGACTCTTAAAAGAGCTTATGATGATATTTGGATCCCTCTTCAGACACAACATACCCTCACAGCAGACACTTCAGTACAAGTTCTTCAGAGTCCAGGCTCACAAGGTCTGTTAGATACCTTTGGAGACCTTTGTCAAAAGGAAAAACCTTGACAGAGCAAAGTAGCATGCCAGTTATCCATGCTGTAATGAACTATATATTAAAGAAATAACTAAAGGTGTGCATGATCTGACACATATCTCAATACAGGGGTTAGATTTTAAAATGGAACAATCTGATTCAGTTGAATTTCAATATGATTCGATGTGGCACGGTTCAATTAGAGGGGGTACGATGCAACCTGATGACTTGTTGAAAGCAGACAATCATTTTCCAATATGAATTAACACGTCAGTAGTATAAATGTGGCATTTCCTTCAAAAAGATTAATCAATTTGTAATTTTGTCATGTTTATTAGTGTAATATTAACTAAAAACTACAAAGACCTTCAGGCTGAAAACAACAATGTTCAAGTTTAGTTGCCAGAAATGAGTTAAGTCAAAGTAATAACTAAGAGAGACATCTGTGTAGCCCCAGATCAAGGTACAATGAGCTAGTGAGGTCGGAACATAAGCAGATTGACAGGCATGTGCTGTTTTAATGTGCATCCACCACAAGTAACTGTACTAGTGTATTTCTTTTTTAAAAGTGCCACCTTGCCAAATGTGTGTGTGTGTGTGTGTGTGTGTGTGTGTGTGTGTGTGTGTGTGTGTGTGTGTGTGTGTGTGTGTGTGTGTGTGTGTGTATAAATGTTTTACTCTAAGTTCTTATGCTGGTGTAATCACGCTTAGTGATGCAAATGCCTTCTTGCTGGAAGGCCAAACAGTTCATAAATCCGTCTTAACATGTCGCAGCGTCTTCATGCCTTCACATGACTCGTCATAATGTGTCAGATAACTACTTTCTAAGGCCTATGTACATCTTGCGTCACTCCTGTGTTTACACGCGTGTTTTCATCTTAAGGTGCAACAAAAGGCAAAAGTTACAAAACAGTTGAGGTTGTGTTGATAATGAAATGTAGCCTGTTCCTGTTTCTCCACTCCACTCTACCGTTTTTTTTCCCCATTTCATTCACTGACAATAGCTCTTGTTTCACTTTGAGCACAGTATACTAATTCATATTAGATACTACAGTAGTAGTATTAACTTTTGTTTATTGATTTTATATTATTCAGACTGGTCTCCTGCTTAGACAAATGACTATCTGGCGACATCTAGCGGCCCAATGTGACCACGCATCCGTTAGAAAAAAAACTTTTTGGCACTCTTGCGTTGCCGTAATCTCTCGCTAACGCCTTCCTGGACAAACACACGTGGATTTCACTGACGCCAGGCACAAACAACAATAACATGGAGAGCCACGGACTCACATACGACGGCTGCAATTATTTCAGACAGCGGCTGGTTTTGTCCACACTCAGCGGAAAGCGTGTTAAGATAAAAAACATAAGGTCTAAGGATGACGACCCGGGGCTCCGCGGTGAGTTGCAGCTTCACTCTGCATGTGGCGTCGCAGTTAGCTCCGTGGCTAACGAGCTAGCTGTTACGCAGTTGGGAGTGTGTTTAATCGCTGGGCGTCAGGGGTGGGAAAATGATGGGACAAGTACTAAATACGTAAGATAAATTTAATATTATGTTCCTACACTAATTTCTGTTACTGATAAGCCTGTTTACAGAAGTCCGTCTACATGAATTAAGATACTTTATTTTGGCATATGAACGATAATTTCCTGAAGTTACCACAGTCAACACAATAATACTTTCAACCGAGTCTTTTACTCTAAATAAATTGTTACTGCATGCAGAATACGAAAAAACATCAAAAGTACTCTCTGACGTAAATTTTTATATTAAGATTTCGCTGTTTCTCTATAAAACATTTACTTCATATGTGTACATATATATTCAACTGTAGGTGGATGTTTGGTGTGGCTCTCAAAATAATTTTTTCTGCGTGTCTTTCTCCAGATTTTGAAGCCAGCTTCATCAGATTGCTAGACAAAGTGACAAATGGCTCCAAAATAGAGATCAACCAGACAGGTGAGAGTTAAAATGAGGCATAGTCACAGACCGTGTGATCTATATAATTACTGTTTTCTCTGTGACTGTAGAGATTTCAGCATTGTCCATTGAAATCCTTGTGAAAAATAGAATTCTAGGCTGTGTTGTGGTTTGTATGCTGTATGTGATTACATATAAATACTCCGTCACTGTCTTTCATTTCTTTTCCAGGTACTGTGTTGTTCTACCAGCCTGGCTTGTTGTACGGGGGCGTTATCGAACACGACTGTAGCCCGCAGCGCTCCATAGGATACTATCTGGAGGCTCTGCTCATGCTAGGTCCTTTCATGAAGACCTCCCTGCAGGCCACTCTGAGAGGAGTCACCAACGACCCCACTGACCCAACGGTGAGCGCACACACTCACAAATACGACCACCTTCTAACTACTGGCCATTTGACTCACCCAGCTCATGATCGCACAGGGTGGGGCTGAACCTCACTTCAGCATAGAAGAACTTTGTTGTGTGGTGCGCACCTCCCAGAGCCGTGGACACTGCCCTCTTGTGCACAGATTATAATTTGCATTAATAAGACGGTTGAGATGAGCATCAGATCATGAGTCAGTCGTATTTGTAACAGTTCGGAGGGTGTTCTCCAAATTACAGCAGTTTTCCTCGGATGTTTTATTTTCATTTTGCCTGTTTTATGCATTGTTATCTTGAGTCCATCTCAGATGCCACTTCCTATAAGTGAATAATGTCAACAAACCAGATGCAAGAAAGCAGCGAGAAGTATGAATTGGAGACACTGGAGAGAGGTGTTGTCATGGAAACAGTGAACAGCGTCTCTGTTTGGTGCTGCTATTAGAATTGGTCTATTGTAGGCTCTTGCCCTGGTGTTCTTTTAGGTAGCTGGCATTTTCCACCATCTGCAGAGCGAGTCTCAGGATTTAACTGTGTCTACTTGCAGGTTGACCTCCTGAAGTCTACAGCCCTCCCCCTGATGAAGAAGTTTGGCATCGATGGAGAGGCCTTTGACCTCAAGGTGAGGACAACATGGTAACCGGTTGGCGAGCGCAACATAAAGTTATGATGTTTTTACATTAGAACGGAGGAAAAATGTGTAAACAAGTGTTTCTCAGTCTTTCTGTGCTGCTACTCCCTCAGGTGGTGAAGAGAGGCATGGCACCTGGTGGGGGAGGAGAGGTAGTTTTCACTTGCCCTGTCCGCAGAACCATCAAGCCAGTCCAACTGACCGAGCCAGGCATGATCAAGAGAATCAGAGGAATTGCGTATCCTTGACATGAAAACTGGAGGAATTTTTTTTTTTCCACAGTTCAGTCTGATTGTGTTTCATTTCAACTACTAGGGGCAACAACGAATAATAATCACTGTTTGTTTGTTTATTTGTTTGGTGTTATTTGAAGTCCTTTGGGAGATATTTAGCTCCAGTGGAGCGCCGTGTATATCCATATAGTGGGAGTGACTGGGGCCTGTAATTTTATATGAATAATAATTCATTTACAGCCCCCGGATTATGACGGCAGGTAACTCCAGGCTCAACGGGGAATAGCACTAGCATATCATAACAAAATATTGGTGAAATAATTTGAGTTTCATGGCAGATAAAAGTTATTTAGAGGCCGTGTTTCAGTGCCCCAGTCACTCCCACTATATGGATATATGCAGAGTTAAATATCTTCTGAAGAACTTAAGATAACAGCAAAGTTATACGGGTGAGTAAACAATTGTATTTATGCCAGAAGTAAGGTCCAGCTTGTTAAAAAAAAGACTAGTTCCCCTTTAAGTCATTATCCATCTATAGTGATATATTTGCGTTGTTATAAACTGGGTGTTGATGGCGAGTTTCCAGGAAATTAAAGTCGTATTCAGTAATGTGGAGCAAGGAGAAGCCACAGTGAGCTGTAAGGTGAAGAGCTGCAGGCAACAAGCTACTAAGACCGCGGTTGTTCATTGACGTAAAGAGGCCAATCGTTGTCTAATTGAATCCTACGACCTGTTGTATTAAACTGCATTCATTCTAATTCAGTAACTTCAGTGCTCGCCAGATCTACCAGAGCTTAAATGTTTTGAGGTTGCTGCTTTAAATATTTAGTATTCTTTAACAACAATTAAATAGCAATACATTTCAGCTGCAGGGTCTATGTCATAGTTACAATTGTCTCTGTAGCTGCTATAAAGTCAAATTCATATATGAATCGATTTGATTGATTAGAATAAGTATCCACACTTCTGCATCGGAGGCCCTTGACGTTTTAAATCCAGATATTCGGTGCGAGTTTCTCCTCAGATGGGCAACAGGATTGTGGAGTCGGCAAGAGGTGTCCTCAACAAGTTCATTCCAGATATTTATATCTACACCGACCACATGAAAGGACCCAACTCTGGCAAGTGAGTATCTCAGTGCACTTCTAGTAACCGTTATGGTATTCTAAGCATCTCTGCATCATTCAGCGGTTGCTCTTGATAAGATGGTAAATTATTCGCACTGCTTTGCTGCAGGTCTCCGGGTTTTGGTCTGACGCTGGTAGCAGAGACACTGAATGGCTCCTTCCTCAGTGCCGAAATGGCATCCACGCCGCAGGGGCAGGGAGAGCCTGTGCTGCCAGAGGACCTCGGCAAAAAATGTGCCCATCTGCTTTTGGAGGAGATATATCGGGTAAGCTTCTGAAATACGCATACTCATTTCAGGGCATTTGAGCTTGCAGTGTCTTATCTGAAAAACAAAAGTCCTTGTTGCGTTATTGTGCTTGTTTACACTTCCTGTGCTCTAATAGTGCTGCAGACAGCTGAAGCTTCATTCTTTACCAAACTGGTCTTTAAAGAAACATTCAAAATTCGAAATTCAAAGGCTGTCCTGTTTTATTTGCATAATGCAAATAACCTTGAAATGTTTTACTGCACACGCTGATGTCTAACATGACTGATAACAGGGTTACAGAATACCTTCCAATTCGGATGAGGCAATATATCAAACACGACAGAAGGGAAGTAGTCACTGATATGAAATGTTTTGTTTTTCCGAACGCCAGCATCAAATAAACCGCCGCGCCGTGTGGAGTTTAAAAAAGCTCCTTGAACTAAAGGCCAATTAATGGTCTCTGTGTCTGTGTGCATGGACAGATAGAGACTTTGCACTTTGTTCCATTTATACTACAGGGGAACACCCTGGTCTGCTACATGGAGAGCTGGTTCAAATGAAATTCAAATGTGTTTTTAAGAGCTTGAATGTCTAATCATCACTGCAGCATGTCATGAAAGAGAGCTAATGACACAGTCAGATTGGTATTTATCTTGTGTTGAGTGATTCACAAGATCAAGTATTGATTAATATGCAAGATAACTTTTGGCATTTGGAATAATCAAAATAATCTGTGCATCTTTGTACTTTTTCATGATAAATTAGAAAAGTGTGGATACAGCAAATGGCTCCACGCAGCCTTTTGTCAAAACAAACTACTTTCTTTGAGCCTTGGCTCTTGCAGTGCGTACAGTCTCCGGTCACGAATGTTAAATTGCACAGACATTTGGAGAGGTCTCCAGGTGCAAACTTGGGCGGAGCAAGAAATATGCATTACGTGGACCCTTTCGGTCCTCAGAGGATTTGTTTCTGTTTGCGGTCCGGATGCTAGCTCCTTTCCCAATTCCAAAACCACAGCTAAAGAGCAGCTAACCCCTCGCTTCCTCATTTCCTCCAAGACAGATCACCGGTGGAAGGAATTGAATCTTTAGTTTAGGGAATCACTTAGTTTTTTACCCAGTTGAAAGTCTGACATTAATAGGTGCTGATGACCACCTGCTTACAAATATTTAGTGAACCCAACGTTAAACTATGCGCTAGTTCTGCTGGGGTCCATTTCTTTTCTTGTACTTATAAGCAGGACTGCAACAACTGATCAGGATAAGTAGTTATTACTATTAGGAACACGTTTTGAAGTCAAAAGAGCAGGAATACTTCAAACAACGACCTGCAGATTTAACTGCACACCAGCACTATTCATTAGCACCTCACCAGTTTCCACATTGATATGTTGCTGTTTTCAGGTACATGCCAAAGTTGCAGATATGTATCACAGTGACACAGGTCTTAATTAGCATGACAATGAAGCATCTGTTTGCTGCCCGTCAATGGAAGAAGAAAAAAAAAGTCTGAATTCTTGGGGAATACCTGACATACACCACCGGGCCACATTAGAGTCCCATCACGCAACAGTGATTCGCTGCCCTTGTTTACTCACATTCCCTGGTAATGACCCATGCCTGCCATTCAACTGAGAAACAGTTTGTGGCTCGAGCCCCAATGTAGAAACACAGATAAAGGATAAACGGGTGTTTCCTTTTAGATTTGGATGGTTTTATGACACGTTTTTTTCAGTTTGGGATTGATGCTAAAAATTCATGTAAGTATTGCTTTAATGTTGAAGAATTAGATCATTTATGTGAATCCCATGGAAGCAACCAAATTTCCAAAAAGCCATATAACTCTTCCAATCATTGGTCCCCTGACGGTTTACTGCAAAGTTGGAGAAACTTCTGAATATGATTTATAGGTGAAAAATTTACTGAAATTAATCTAGGTTTAGTATTTTATGCCCTTTTAAAATGTTTGTGATTAACACTACGTTTTATTGTATGTGCTCATTTATTCATGCGAATCTGTGGAGCGTAAAAATTTAAAACATTATTACTTACTATAAAATTTTAAATAGAATAAATTAGGTAATGAAAAGAGAAAAATGCCATTTTAAATTAAGGAAACTAATATTTCTAAACAAGAACGTGATTCTAAACAAAAAGTATAATAATAATGGGATATAAAATACAGTGGCCGTCAATAAATACTGCTAATTCATGGGTTATTAAAATTGAAAATTTGGAAATGAGATGTTTTTTTAAACGAATTATTGTTTAAAGTTTAGTCATATGTTCAGAGATCAGAGTTCAAATGTCATTAATGTTATTTATTCCTGAAATACACCAGGTTAGAGTTAGTTTGTTCAAATTAGGAATTCTTAAGTGAGAAAAATTATTTTATTACTCCACGTTTCTCTGCTCTCATGGTGTGACTGTAAGACAAGCGCCTCGACAGAGTATGTACAATGAGATTCTGTGACTTCAGTTCGCCTCCACATGGCCCTGCCTTCTCAGGTCTCTCTATTAGGAGCCATGTGAGTCCAGTTAGCTGGTCAGGGTAGTGCTCATTAACTCTGAAAGAGGAATATTGTTGGGTGCATCCTCTTAACTCCTTGGTCAGTGTGCGGAGCTAACGTTTTCTCTTTAGCTGCCTCGGCGGGCAGTCCCGTAAATGTTGCTCCCAGCAGGACGATCCACCAGCCAGGTTTGGGAACCTATTTGAATAACTGCTGATTTTAATAGTTAAGTGTTGGAGGTTTGCTACAGCTGAGAAGAGAAGAGATGCTGCCGGGGTAAAACGGACGAGGCTCTCATGTTGGATTAGTTAATTTTTTTTGTTTGTTTTTCTTCTTTTTTTAATCCGAGAAAAGAAGAGAAATGTCCTCAGTTCCTATTAAAGGGAAACGTGGGTGCTCTGTATGTGCGCGTCTGTTTGTTTTCTGGTTAATCAGTACAGTCTTCTAGTAGTAAACCAAAGCTTCACCATGGACATTTTGTTTTTGGAAGCAACATCAACACAAGGCTGGAGCGTATGTAAGTGGCGCTCTCTATTTGACGCAGAATTTTCTATTTATTGAGAATTTAGTTTTATGGACATATTGATACTACTTCCTGTGAGAAATGGTTTGCTCTTTTGACATGTTATTCTGTCTGAGCGCTACAAATATAAGGGGGAACTGTATTAGCTGTCACATAACGGGTCTGAAGGAGAGTCAAACGTTTGACATAAAGTATTTTGGTCAGTGATAGGAATGATGTTAAACTGGATTTAGGAAGCATTTGGCCTCAGTAGCTATCAAAAATAAAGCTGTTTTTTTGTTCTTTAATGTTTTTCAACTTAAATTACAAAAATTTAGATTGAGTAAGTTTAAATTTTGGAGGTTAATATGCATTTTATTACTACACACCCCTATGTTTTCCGTTTTTCTTTCTTCTTTTGAGAAAGAGATTGCCTTTCGTTCAAGGGGTTTGAGGGACTTTTCCACGAGGCCGTGTGGTCCCCTGTGGGCTGCTGGCCTCTTGGGATATCTCAGCTGTTTCTAGAAGGTATAGCATGTAACTAGAAACATAATGTGTTATTTTTCTTTTTTTTAAGTTCATACTACAGTTAAGTAGAATAAGCGAACATGTTGAGAAAAAACTAAAGTTGGTTTTGCTTATTTGTCCAGATCAGCAAACAAAAAAACAGTTTTTCGAAAGCTTGCTGCTGTTTCGTACAAGTTTTAAACTCCTACATGGCTCCAGTGAGGTGACTCAAGTTTCTCTAATTTATTCAAATGCACTGTGTTTAATATTAAATTATCCATTAAATGTATCTAGAGTAGGGAATACAAATCAAAAACATGTTTTCTAATAACTATTAAAATGTGTTAATGCTGAAACATTAAAAAAAAAAAAGGAAATCTGTTGCCACAGAACCTTTTTGTACTGATTTATATTTGGAGCTCACCACTTGTAAAATAAATTCAGTTGATAGAACGTCAGACCCATCAGCAATAAAAACATCGCCAGCATATTTTCACCATGGTTTCAGTGATCAGATTATATAATTGAATCATATTCCTGCTGACAAGCTGTCACAATGCCATAGCGCAGCATGACTGGGCCACACGAGAATGGGATGCACAACGCAAGAAACTGATCCGTTCTAGCTGCAGTTGAGCTTCGGCTCCGTCAGGTTGGTTCTGCTGATAAACTGGTAAAAAACTGTTTTTTAAAAAGAGTCTTGGGTGTGTCCTGCATGGGCCTCTTCATACGGGTCGGGAAGCCTCACATAACTCAAGTTGGGTAATCACAGTGGAATGTGCATAGTGAAAGTGAATCCTCTGTCCTCTAAATTTGTAGAAGAAATGGGGAGCATGAGGCCAACGCCTAGAAATTCAGAGTTGCTGGAAAATTAAGCATCTGGGGAAAAAGAAGGAAACGCATTGTAGGGAGGTGAGCCGCGGTTACGACTAGTAACCAAACGCAAACAAGCTGTTGATGTACGTTGTGCAATACCATTGATTAGGGTAAAAAAAAAAAAATACTTGATGAAAATGTAAAAGTGATTTATTTTCTATCCACACTAAAATGATACAGCGTTGCTTCTAATTGATTCAGTCTTTGGACACGTTTATGTTTAATCTGAAATTAGGAGTTGGTCGTTGCCAGTGGGTCGACTTTCTTTCCTCAAACATCACCTCCATGACACATTTGATTGTTGTTTTTGTTGCTGAAAAAAACACGGCCCCTCCTCTTTGACTGTTTTAGGGCGGCTTCGTCGATTCAACCAATCAGAGCCTGGCGCTGCTCCTGATGACCCTTGGCCAGCAGGATGTGTCGAAGGTTCTCCTCGGACCACTGTCTCCATACACGTAAGCCGCCGTCATTCATCACGCACAGCCCTCTGTCCTACTGGGCTTTACAAACAGCCCCATGGGTTATTCATAAGTTAATGTACAGATGACAGAGTGCACTCAACCCTGCTTTTGGTTATTCTTCGACTAGTTCTTGGCTACTGATAATATCCCTCAGTTCTCGTTCCACTGTAGTGCAGGTACTGGTGGCTAAATGAAAAACAGAAATGATTAATAGTCTTAACCATTTGTTATTTTTAATAGTTTTATAAAGTATAAAAAAATGGTTTCTGTGATGCCAGTTTTGAAGCTCAGTACAGTACCTACAGCTGCCGCCATATTGGTGTTTAATTTGCCGCTTGACCAAAGAAATGGCTTCTTTTGAATGCAAAAATTTGTAATTTAGTAGTCTGGAGTACGAATGGTCAGCTTTAACTTTGGAAAACATGCATTATCACAGAACCCAGCCAGCTGTACTCACATGGTTGTTTACACTGTAGGTTCATGCACAGGTCAAAGTATGATTCTTTGAGATATTCACATTCAAATACACATGTCGCCTACAACCATTATGAAAAGAACTGAGAATTAACTTGCCTCCAGACCTCTTCGTCATCGAGGATAAGGAGCGAGCAATGAACTGTCCATTTTCAGTTATCATGGTACCGGTGCTGTGTCCCTCTCAAGTACAGTACTATGATAACTGAAGATTGGCAGTGCCATCACAATGCACTCTTCCTCCTGCTCAACAATGGTCAACAAAAGTCACTGATGTGATGTATTGGTTTTATTACTGTTTTTGTGAGAAGACTTTGGAATTAAAGGTCAATTAACGAGAGGACTGGGGACTTTTACTTGGACACTTAATTCCAGTGTTCCCAGTGTGTATTCTTTGTTAATAGTCGGTATATTATCCACGTCATTTGAGATTGTGATGTGTAAAATTCACTGCAGAAATGAGGCATTAAACTGTAACTCTTTCCCTCTCCAGGATTGTGTTCCTGAGACACATTAGAGACTTCTTCCAGATTATGTTCAAGATGGAGGTCAAGAAGCCTTTAGAAGACGAAAGGAAAGGAGGAGACAAAGTTATGATGACGTGTGTAGGAGTTGGATACAGCAACTTGAACAAAACTCTTAAATAAAATATTTTTATAAATGTGTCATTTTTGGCTTTTCTCATTCACATACAATAGAATACAGTAATCAATTTTTTTGAATTAAATGTGACATTTAATGACATTATTAGTTACAGATACATTAGAAGCATGTAGAAGGTAATAAATGTTTGGTTAACAACAGTTGCATGGAAGGAAATATTCTATATCTGAAAATACATTCAACAGCATCTTCATATGTAAATAACACATTCTTCTTAAGTCTTGGTGTGCTATGCATCCAGTATGTGGAAATCAAATTTTACACATGTTTAAAGATTACAGGAATTCCACATTATAAAGCATTTCTCCACGTTCGTTCCGGCCATCCATATACATCCATATGGCACCGTTGCAAAGGTCAGAGATATCACTAGCTGCAGCTCTTCCTTTCTCATGTTAAAGCTGAACATCACAACCCATGATTTGGTAGACGGAGTTAGTCCTCTCCACACAGATGTTTGAGGGTGTCGCCGTAACTCCCCGACACTTCAGACTATAAATATTGGGGGGGACGAAAGCAGGACATGGTGTTTGACATGTCAAAAAGATGGTTATCTTCTGTGTAATTTAATTCTTGTCCTGTGAGGACATATTTACTCTGTTGCGGTGTGTACTGACCTCTAATTGGGAGTAGAGAGAGCATCCAAACAACTTCTTGTACTCTGTTCTGATGTCCAACAAATCAATCTCCGAGCGACTGACGATTATCCTGGTCAGAGTGGACTCTGTGGTCCCTGCGCCCTGGACAAAGGGTGAAAAAAAAATGGTCTTGCAGTCCTCAGATACTACAGCTATCCCTTGTTCACATTATCCTGCAACTTTGCATTTATTTCCCTTTTGACACGTTTCAACCAATGTTGCGCATGTAACTCAAAAGCGGCAGCAATAAAACATGGCTTAAAATTCCTTTCCGCACCACTGCTGACCAATACAGTCTGCTGTGGCTAAAAGGGGAATCCAAACAATATGTGGAATTTGTTTAGTTTTATTTTTGGAGGGCTCTACGGTTAAAAAGGGGCCCCCATGATGTAGATTCATTTCAAATGACAAAGTTTACCTTCATGCTCTTGAAAAGCCTCTCAGCCAGGTATGCAGGGACATTCTTCACACACTTAACTAGACATAAGAAGAAGTTATAGGCATAACTGATGTGGTGCACCAATTGATTTGTTCCATGCGATGGTGAAAATGCAACACAACAAAGAACATATTATGTTTCTCACCAAGAGCCACAAGTAGTTCCTCCAGGTCTCCGGACATCTCGCTTTCAATGCTCTCCTGTAGAGTCTTTTTGCTGATATTCTTGTACTCTACCAGAGCTGTCAAAAGAAAAGCAAATCTCTTTTCACCTAAAGAGGTCTGTTCAGTTTTTTACTATATACCTGCAAAACTAATGACCTTAACATCAACCATAAGCTTTATGTGTAGCGAAAACTAGCATACTTTAGCATGTTAAGCTAAACTGAGATGGCTAACATGTTAGCAATGTCACTGTGTCACTTATTAGGGGTCAAATCCTCATAAAATACATAATATTTAGTTTTATCCAATAGTTTGTCTAAATGCTTATCATGTTAACATGACTGCCTTGCCTCAACATGTTGGGATGTTCAGCGTTTAGCTCAGAGCAACACACATACATTTTACCACAGGGCAACTACAGATAATGTCAAGAGATGGACCCACTTTGTCGAAGTTGAGGAATGCTCCTGTGGCACAGGATGTCGATAAACTTCCCCTCATCGGTTCCCCACTTCTTCTCTCCTGCTTCATACAAGGCCTGTGTGCAATGAGAATGGGCTTCAGAATATACTGTACACTGCTACAGTTTTAGGCTAGGAACAAAAACGAAATCAACATGCACTGACTGCACTACTATTGTATGTAGCCATATAGCTACATGGGCTTCTTGGCTGTACTGAGTGTCATTACAATACACAAGTAGTAGCACGAGCGCTAAATTTGCATAGGAAAACAAGTGGCAAAACTAGTGAATGATCCAAATATAGAAAGTATACCTTAGCATCTGCTTTGGCTTTGGCAGCATCCACACTGGTACTCTCGTCTCTCTTCCCCTGTGAGACAGAACAAAATATTTTGTGATACTAAATGAAAAATGTAATATATTTGCTCAAAAACTTGTTGCAGATACGTCTGTAACATGGTTTTTAATATACATGTTTATTATCCTTAACTTTCAAACTTATTCCATAGCATTTAGGCATTTACATTAGGTAATCTGAAACTGATGTTGTATATCAGAATATGAAACAATTTTTTAACCATGCATTTTTGAGATAGGTTAGGAATGTTCAGAGCTGTCTGACTGCAATAAATATACTGCTATGCGTCTGACTCTCATTTGCCGGGAATGCTAGCACATCACTGTTTTAAGTTAACGTACAGTACCTCAGCCAAGATGAGAAGTGCTTTGCCGTAATCCCCAGACACCTCAGACTGCAGATCATGAATCAGCGACCTTCCCATTTCTTGATAAAACAGCGCAATGCACAGAATTGTGCAATGATTGGTACATGTTGCATCATGGGCAGCTATAACTTGTGTAATACCGTGTAATACTTTGAAGTCGGAGTTACATACCTGTCAAGTATACTTCAGACAGAGCACTGATCTGTCTGTTGGATCTGGAGGCAAAGATTTCCGTGAGCGTACTCTCTGTGGTCCCTGCACCCTGAATTTGACGGGTTAAATAAACCAGTTAATGTAGTCTGTAATCTAAACAGTCAAAATGAATGATACAAGTCTAAAGTACAGAACATCTGTCACAGATGTCTTGCAGAACTTTGCTTTGTCAGATTTATGTAACATTGAGACAGACACTTTTCTGTCTATAAAACCACACATCGACACATCTTATAACCTGAAGATACAGACAAAGTCTCACCTTGATGGCTTTAAGGACTTCATGACAGTCAAAGACAGCGGGAGGTGTCACCAGAGCTACTAACAAGTCTTCAAAGTCTCCATGAGTGTCGCCCTCCAGGTCAGCCACCAAAGTCTGATAGAGAACACAAGTCTTACTACAGCACGTTGGTCAGTGTAATTAATATTTACAAATGTTTAAAATGAAGTATAGTCAAATACCCTTCCAGTGGCTTTCTCATAAGCCTTAGCGATAAGCTGACGCTGAGCATTACTTCTTTGGGTCAACACTTCGATCAGGGTCTTTTCTGTTGTGCCTAGGAAGGGGACAACATCAAAAAGACTTAGAACAAAGGAATTATTTGGTTTCTTTATAGTAGGGGAGTATGAGGTACTTATCCATAATTAGTACACTACTTATGTCCCCAGTCTGGAGAAGTAGAAGATAGTACCAGAATAAAAGCTAAACAATGATCCTTTGTTACAGACAGGGTAAACAGCAAATAGTAGAAATTTACATCAGAGACCAAAGGTGTCCTGGTCCACTGCTGTATGACTTTGATGTTTTCACGTCCCAGCTGACCAAAATCACACAAACAATAGCTGAGGTACACTAGAGCAGCTACTACCATGTTATTTGACATAAAATGATGTCTGGGGGCTTTGAATAGAACAATGCTTTGGCTGAAAGACTGTCTGATGCCAACGTACAGTGATGATATTGTTAAATATAGCATGCTCTTAAACTAATATTGTTGTTTTGATGTGTTTAGTTTTAGGTGGCTAAACAGATCTTGCTACTTGCCCCATTGACAGCAGTTCATTGCCTTGCCTCCAAACCAGTACTCCTGCCTGAACCTGGGACGTTCCAACAACAATTTACAGTAAATAACACACTGACAATGGATAAGCATTTCATACAACCCAATTTCAAAGAAATTAAACTAAATCTCTTTAAAGCATCCTCATGTAGACATCTATTAAAGGAGCTCTCTTTGCTCGATCCTGCACTACATTTAAGTTCTTTTACACATTCGTCTGATATAGTGGACTACCTAAGAAATTAAACGTATCATGAACTTACCAAGGCCCTCGATGGCTTTCCTCAGGGCAGACACATCTTCATCCACTTTGAAATTTGCCGTGTCTTTCACAGTCCCTCTCACATTGGACTGATGAACACAGAAACACAATCACTGGCTCAAACACAACAATGGAAAATGATATGCACAACTGTAACACATTCCCACATAAGCTACTCTTTGTAAATTGTCAGTATTAAAGCAGTACCGACTACATAATGATGATCACAGACACCAAAATGCACCAGAGAACGCCACAGGAGTTTACCATCACCTATAAAATGTAAACACCTTGTGCAATATTTTGCTTTCATGCATCTTACTTTTGTAAAAGGCTCGGTCTCCTTGCAACTTTATGGGAGCAGCTGCAACAAAACTATTACCCTGAAGGACTAATAAAGTATTCTGATCTCTATGACCAGATCCTGAACACTAAAGATAACAAAATGTTTACTTACTGTCACAGTCAGGGAGGAGGGGGAGTCTAAGAGCATGTCCAGGTCATCCTACATCAACACATATGCTTAGTGACCTCCTGTACTGTATGATATTAAGCCTACTACATTATTTAAACTCAGTCTGCAACTACTCACCCAAACAGACATGTTGTCGAGAAAAGTTTTCAACTATGGGGGAAAGAAAAATCACACAGTATCACCACCTCACATCATTTGCTTCAGGCTGATTTTTCTCCATCTTTATTTTTGACATCCACTTGAAGTTTCACATAAAAGTCCACACAAAAGCTACACTGATCTTACACTATAAAGTAGACTGGACACGTGTGAGCAAACACAGACTACAGAAAACCAAGTCTGTAACGTTTCAAATGTCGAAGGCTGCAGTCTAACATGATGCGAAGCATAAATATCATAAAGCGGAGTCCAATACTAAAAACGCTCACGCACATAAAGGCGGCGAAAAGACATAATAAAACGTATTTTTCTTACCTAAGTGAAAGGGTAGGTTTGATGTTACAAGAGGAATTTCACAGTTCGCCAGAAACGCCACACCTTTGAGAGCAGTTGAGAAGTCAACGCCTTTTATTAGATGGAGGAAGTTGAATCACAGGATGATACGTTTTTCAGAAGCTCCTCCTTACTGGTGGGAAGGTAACAGTGCTGCACAGACTCAGGCCCTGACCAGTGGTCCTGACAGGGGCGCAAAGCAAAGAGGGATCGGTGCCTCTCATCTGCTATTTAACGGCGCAACAACCCACTTAAACAAAATAATCAGAGCACTAATGCTTCGATTCATTACTTTCTGGCAAAAAATCCGCAAGCTTAGATGTTTTACTTCAGTATTACAGACTGCAAACTAAAGATTTATTCTAAAGCACAAAAGTGTAAACAATTAAATCAAAAGAAAAAGTTCTTATTATTTCAGATGTTGGTGTGTAATTATCAACTGATTTGAGGGTAAACTAATAAAGTTTTATCATAGCCTGGCACCATTGTGTTTATATATCAAATAAGGCAGTAAGGCAGAAACACACACAAATAATAGGCGTATAAAGTAGCACAGAAAAAGTAATAAGTTAACTTGGTTACTTTCCAACACTGAACCCAACCCAATAATGTGTCCTAATCATGTTTGCTCTCAGGGCGGATGCAAGACTATGTAGCTAGCTATGAGTCAGAGAGAAAATATTTTCATGTCTCCTAATTAATTAATTAATCATCTTGTAACTTCCCGGCGACATGTTTAATCAGTATGCGTGCCTCAGTCTTCTGCCAGAGCCCAAAGCACAAACTGTATTTCAGATTTGAGTGCTTGGTGAATGCAAAACAATGCTGAGGAAAACATTAGATGTGCACAGAGCTATGGCAGCTCGTAGCTTCTGTTATCAGAAGACCACCGTGAAAACCAGGCAAAACCATTACAGGTGCCAATTTATAGAAAAAGATAGATAAAATACAATTGTAGGTCGGTATGGAAGCGTTGTATTGAGAGGAGAATGGCCATTGCGACATCTTGTGGCTAAAAGTTGATAGTACACACTTGACCTAATTTCGTGAAGGACCCATGAAACAAACGAATAAGAAATGACACTGCTTGACTTCTTTTGCAGGGGCGTGTGTATTGTACAGTGTCCTGTCAAACATTGATACAGCCAGATAATATTTCTTATTCTTATTCTTTACAAACCGCATCCCCCAAACTCCACCTACTCAGTGACGCGTGTATAAGTTTGTTTGTCACCCTAAGTTTAGCCTGCAAGGCAACATTCCTGGCTAACAATCCAACATCCGTTACCTCCTCAGTCTGCTCATTAAAGATAGCCCTAACCTCCAATTTATGTAATCCTAAATACAGCCAGATGAAGAAGAATGCATGGTAAGCGAGGGATCTGACACAGGGAAACTTTCACTGTACCTTACGTGGCACGAGCTTTGCCTGAGAGACAAACTCAGGGCAGAAGTTTCACACTATACGTCCAGCCCCGGTAGCCGGGTAGCAACAAAGCCTGCCCGATCTTTGACAGCTCCGTACTCGACGACAGGGTACTGTAGTGACACTTGGCGACGTGTCATTGTATTTCTAACCGTTTGACAGTTATTGTACATGCCCTGTGAACCCTTTGTTCTCAGACCAAAATTACGTTTTGAACTATCTTACTTTATTTATTTAGCTTGCTAGCTGACTAACTAGCACTGCTGACGGCGAACTAGCAACTTGTTAGCGAGCTAGCAGCAGGGATCCTCCCAGCACTGTGGTGGCTAGCGAGTGTTAGCCAAACTGTCTTACCGTGTCATTATTTGGTAACGACTTAATGTTTATTTTACATTTCTATAATAATCAGGAAGTCTGCTGTACGCCCCGTGTTTGACGTTTTCCGGCGACACAGGTGCTTCGCGGTCAACCTGGTTTTTCTGTACAAGGAAGCTAACGTCAACAGTGAGCAGCTCAGCTGTAGCTTGCTGTCTCTTTTGTTTACATGGATTGTGATCATCACCAGTGGTCTGTGAGCATGTGGCGGTCGTAACAAGACTGTGTCGACTACATAACCGTCAGGGTAGAAACATGGGAAGGGAGTTAGGAGGTAGCTAACGTCGGGTGACGTTAGCCAATGCTCAACTGTTTCTCTGCTGAAAAGAAGATGAACTGGGATCTAGTGGAGGACAGTTGAGCCTGCTGGGTTGTTTGCCTTTGTGTGGACGTTGGATCAAGAACAGGAGTTTGTTCGTCCACATTTAAGCCGATGCAAGACTACCTGAAGGGAACAGGAAATAAGCTTTGCTGGAAACTGGACCAACCATCGGGCTTAGGCATGATGCTAAAAACACTTATGATCATCAGTCTTCTTGGCTGGGCAAAATCTCAAGAGAGCCAGGTCATGACATCGGAGGAGAAGACTGTTATCAGGTGATAAATGCCTTGATGGCCATGTTAACACTGATTATGTGTGCTTGTGAATGAGCATGTATGTATGTGGGAACCTCTGCAATACGGAAGTTAGTACTTTGTTTTGTCCATTTGAGTAATCTAAAAATTTCCAATTATTTTGCAGGCAACAGATTGTTGAAATGTTTGATCACGCTTATGGCAGTTACATGGTAAGTTCTTCACATTGATGTGGTAATGCGTGTTGCAGCTGCTCAGAAGAAAGTTTAATGAGTGACTGCCTGAACAGATAGATCTTATTTGGTGAAGTTTGCAGAAAGAAAATAACTCTGATTTGGTTACACATGAGCCAAGAGAAAAAGGGTGCTGTAAAAAGGGTACTGTAAAAGTGTGGTAAAGGGTGTAGCTGGAGAGCTAAAGTTAAGAAAAGAGTTAGAATCACATCACAGACGTTTTACATGTAAGTTGTGTCTGTGTAAGTTGAAAAACAGGATCAAGCTCAGACAGAGATGGTGAAAGGAGCAGTATGTTTCAGAGTGTGTCGTAGAAGTGAAAACTGGAATAAATGCTCAGATGATCTGTCAAAGACTGAGCCATGGGTAAACTTGTTATAGATTGATATAGGTTATTAATGGGTGGGGTGTAGAAGAGAAACGGGGGTGAGATGATGATTATTATTATTGTTAGAAACAGATTTACCAATTACATCCCTTTGTTAAAATGTCTGACTATGTTTTACTTTAACAGTTTTATGACATGCCTTCGTTAAAATGTCTGGAATTTCTCAATCTCATTCTTGCAACAGCTGGAATGTGTAGCTGGAGAAATTTGGGGAAAGCAGTCAGTGAGAAAGAAGATTGTTCTACTAGTGAAGGACGAGTTGCAGAAGCATTTAAGCTCCAGTCCATTTCTTCTAGGCTGTTAAATGAAGCTTGAAATCAATCTCACTTGTTTCTGCCCCAGAAATATGCCTATCCAGCAGATGAGCTGATGCCCTTGAGCTGCAGAGGGAGAGTGCGAGGCCAGGAGCCCAACAGAGGGGACATAGATGACTCATTAGGAAAGTGAGTTTATCACCCATTCACATTTGAATACTTGAAAGATTCAGCAAGTTCTATAGATTGAAATTCTTTGAAGCATACAAGCCATGTATAAGCGACTGGTTCAAACTGATGGCATGCAGACATTTTAAAGCCTAATGTCAGCATTAACATGCTAGTCTTTACAGCGTTACTTGATGGGGTGTGGATACACTTGTTTTTTAAATTTACAACTCGCTGACCATGATCAACTAGTCTCTGTTCATGACTCTTTTAATGTTCAGTGCTGAAACAGTGTACAAAAGGTAGTCATTCAACTGTATAATAGTTTTGTAGGATGTAGATTGTGCTGTTGCGTGTTTGTTATTTAGCCAAGCCCACTGACTAAAATAATTAAATACTACTACAGACCACAGCCTCCAAAATGAAAACATAGTTTAATCAGCTGCTGTCTTTGCTATTTTAAATACATGCTAAATGCCATAACCTTCGTGAAGCTAAGCTTTGCAATAGGACTGTTGTGTTATAATAATAATAATAATAATAATAATTAGTGATATTGGCCAAGTATACTTGTGTATACATGGAATGTGTTCTCTGCATTTATCCCATCCGTGAATAAGTGAACACACAGTGAGGTGAAGCACACACTAACCCGGAGCATTTTTTTTCCGCCAGTGTACCTAATGAAGTGGCCAGTGAGTGTACTTTCAGCATGATCTCAAAAAGTGTTTTGGATTTAGTGTAGCATACCGGTTTATACTACTGCAAACATGTAAGCTGTGGACTTGGGATACGTTCACTGGTTCAAATCCACTCTACATTCATGTCTTTAGTACCCTTTAGGAAGGCATCCAACCCCTAAAAGTGCTCCTCAGGCACCTTGTATAGCTGCCCACTTCTGTACAATTTACATTTACTTTTTTTCATTTAAATGAATGAGGATTGTCATCACTTTGTGCAAAGCATTTGCATCATCAGAGAAGACAAGGACTCGGTAATCACTGCTCGCTGTGCTCTACCAAAGACTCAATTTAACGTGGAGTAGATGCCCTAGTTTTTCAGATATATACAATTAGATACCAATTAAAGTAAATAAAAGCTGCAGAAAGGCCATAAAAGCTTTGACTTAAAATGTATTGGATCCATTTATTTACTTCACATATTGTGTAATGTAATTTTACAGCAGTTTTGTATTTCATCAAGTGGATCCGTAGTAAAAGTGGGACACAGGCTCTACCGTGCTGTGCCAGCTCTCATCATTTCATAACACATGTTCCACATTTTCCCTAGGTTTTCTCTCACTCTGATTGACACCCTTGATACCCTGGTGGTGAGTACTTCCTTTCTTCTGTTCTTCTTTCTTCAGACGCATAAACGGTTGCTCTGTTATTATATTTGAGACGTTTATCTCATTAGAGTTTTTATTTTAATTTTGGTTGCTGCCGGTGTGTGTGCACAGGTGTTAAACAAGCTCGACGAGTTTGAGGATGCAGTGAGGAAGGCTGTGAGGGATGTGCGTCTGGACAACGATGTGGTGGTGTCAGTGTTTGAGACCAACATCAGGGTTTTAGGGTATGAAACCTTCTGATTTTTTATTTATAACAACATTCCTCTAGGTTTTCCGCAACATATTACATATTGCTTGACGTTCCATTTAAATTTTTGTATTTTCTTGCCTCTTTTTATTCTCTCCGTAGTGGGCTTTTGGGGGGCCACGTGATGGCTGACCTGCTACGGCAGCGTGGGGAGAGGATGCAGTGGTATCGAGATGAGCTCCTACACATGGCCAAAGAGCTGGGCCATCGATTACTGCCTGCTTTCAACACCACAAGTGGCCTTCCCTACCCTAAGGTGTTTCTTATTTTACTGTTAAATAGGACAGGTCTGATTTTACATATGTTATATGCAGATAAGGCAGACAGGCTAATCTTATTGAACAACCTTTAAACTGAGACCAGTACCTGAAGTAATTTCTAAAGGGTTAAAGTTAGAAGTAGCAGTCAAGTGACAGTGATTAATTTGTTTTTTGGTTTACCAGGTGAATCTGCGGTATGGCGTCCTCAACCCACTTTCACGCACAGGCACTGAATCGGACACCTGCACAGCGTGTGCAGGAACAATGATCCTGGAGTTTGCTGCTCTCAGCAGACTGTCAGGAGAGTCGGTGTTTGAGGTATTAGCTTCCTCTGCCTCTAGAAATGATGCCTTGCTCTATTTTACCTTTAGAACTTAAAACTAATACTGTGGTAGTTGTTGAAATATAAAATGATATATGTTATGTAATAATGTTTTTACTGCAACCATTTTAAGGAAGTCATACTCACTGTTTTTATAGGAACACGCAAGGAAGGCTTTGGATGTCCTCTGGGAGAGGAGACAGAGAGGAAGTGACTTGGTGGGGACGGTCATCAATATCCATAATGGAGAATGGGTCAGAAGGGGTAAGACGGTTTAAAAACATTCACAATGTAAAACCAACAAAACCTTGGTAAAGGTACAAGTAGTAATCTTCATCCTTCTTTGCAGATAGTGGAGTTGGTGCCGGTATTGATTCTTACTATGAATACCTGATGAAGGCCTACATTCTTCTAGGAGACAATGTTTTTCTGCAGAGGTTCAATGTTGTAAGTCCTGCATCAGTGCATCACAAACAACAGTAAATTGTAGCAGCTGGTAGCAGCTGTATTGTGCTCCCCGTGGCAGCATTATTGGCTCTAGTCATTCTGTTCATGTTGTGGTCTCACTTAAAAGCCTTTTTCACTGCTAATGTATTTTCTTTGATGTCTGTAATAGCACTACAGTGCCATTATGAAGTACATCAGTCAGCCTCCTCTGCTGCTCAATGTACACATGCACAACCCCACTGTGAGCGTGCGGAGCTGGATGGACTCTCTCCTGGCATTCTTCCCTGGCTTACAGGTGTGTGTGATTCTGTCCGAAGGCACGCTTAATTGATCATCTTTCTATATTTAGACACAGTAGAAGGCGTAGATATTGTTGCATACACATAAATATGTATTGTTCGCGTAGGTTCTGAGAGGAGATCTGAAACCAGCCATTGAGACTCATGAGATGCTTTACCAAGTCACCAAACAGCACAAGTTCCTTCCAGAGGTAAAGAATCACTGCTCTTTTTTTTCTCTATGTAATACTATGAAGGAGGCTAAGATGAAATATCTGTAACACTCACTGCTGGACAGCATGGATAAAATACTCATTTATCTATTCATCTTCTGTATACTGCATCTGAGTGTCTGATTTCAGCCTTCATGATGGCTGTTAGGAAAAATGCATAACTGAACAGCTGAAACCCCAAAGTGCTCTCATCTGTGAAGTTTCAGCAGGGCTTGTCTTGTCCAATAATGAGCACTGATGTGAATGTTATAGTTTGCTTGTGGTGCTTTCTGCCAGGAAGGCTTTTTGGTTTCGGGGTCTATTTGAACCCAAATTCTGATCTTTTTCTAAACCTAATCATGTAGTTTCGGTGCCTAAACAAAACCAAAGTGAAAAACATCCACAGCTGCATTCTCTTAGAGAGTTCGTCATTCTTTAAACTGTTTTGCCTGACTGCGGAAACAGTGGTTTGTTTTCCAGAATCCAGCTTTTATTTGTTTGTGAATATTGAAATAATTAACTTGTAATTCACTTGATGATACTACTGCTGATAGTATGCAGTGATATAAACTGTATTCATGAAAATGTATCTCTGGATGAAATCTGTTCATCAGTGTCAAGGACTTTAAAGTTCTTTCCTTCTTTGGTTTCTCTCCCCAAAGGCTTTCACTACAGAGTTTAGAGTTCATTGGGGCCAGCACCTGCTGAGACCAGAGTTTGCAGAAAGTACATACTACCTCTATAAGGTAATAAAACTGCGTTATTCACAGAATTAAAGAAAGTATGGAAAGGTGGCTTCGCTGTCACAATCAGGCTAATTACTACACGTTTATACTAAATATACAGTATCTTTTTCTTTTCCCTTTTTAACCAATCTGATCGTACCTTGTAAGAGCGGTAAATATTATATTTTGAACTCTACAGGCCACTGGCGACCCCTACTACCTCAGAGTGGGACAGTCCATAGTGGAAAAGCTCAATGCCTACGCCAGGGTGCCTTGCGGGTTTGCTGCTGTGCAGGATGTTCGCACCGGGACACATGAAGACAGGTAATGTGTGAGACAAACACTGTCCCAGACATGTTTAACCTGACAAGTTAACTTACATGTATTTAGACTGTCACGTTTGAATTTGTAATAAAATGTTCTTGTGTTTGTGAACAGGATGGACTCCTTCTTTCTGGCGGAGATGTTTAAATACCTGTACCTGTTGTTTTCGGACAAGAGCCAGCTCCCTATTGATATTGACGACTACATCTTCACCACAGAGGCTCACCTTCTGCCCGTGTCTCTCTCCACCACTCAACCACCCTGTCAAGGGAACAATACGGTGAGAGCTCTGCCTCTATCACAGATTTGGATATATTTTGATATTTCAGCTAAAAGGATCAGTTCGTTAAAATGCTAACTGAGCCTTGTAATGTGCAGTTTCTCATACAGTAGTCAGTGTGTTGTTGTTTAACTGTAACTGTTCTCCAGGAGACTGTTCCTGTTTCTCAAGAGGAAGATCTGTTTACACACTCCTGCCCGAGCACTGAGACGCTATTCCCCAACAACCCTTCATTTGCCAAAACCATCCGGGACAGCTACAAGTACCTCACTGGGGTGGGGCGAGCCTTCCACCCTCTACCCGTCAGGTGTGCACATTCACAAGGGGATTTTAAAAGCAGTCTTTACTGTAATTGCTGACTGAGTTTTTAACCTGAGCGTGTTTACACTTTACAGGGAAATTGAACTACCACTTCATGACAATGGCATGGAACCAGTGGAGTTTTTGAAAAGCATGGGCATTTCTCTCACTCCACTGAATGAGCTCGCTGCAGGAGAAAGCGGAAGTCACAGGGTATTTTGGTTTCTCCTCATGTCAGAACCTGAATTTTGTTTTTACATTTTTCTCTTTTTTTCTCCACCTAATCTTTAGTCAAATTGTACACAATTCCCTTTGAAACTCCTGTCTCTGTTCAGTGTTTAGACCAAGTCAGACCTTACTGGTAGCAATCTGGATTGACTACTATTGACTATTGATTAAACAGTCACTGAGTATGTGACAAAGAGGCAAAAATCACAAAGCACTTTGTAAACGTGATCTTAATATACTGCAAGTCCATGTACCATTCTAACTTTCTTTAAGGAAGAAGTGCTTTGTATGCAAAACACGTTTTCATTTCCTTATTGTGGATCATTTGGTTCCATTTATGCACTATCCACTTTACTTTGCACTTTATGCAATATGCTTTGACAAGTCCAAACAGGTTAATTATCTATCCCACAGTTAAACCAATCATGTTCCATATTGTACAACATTAGATGCTTTAATCAAATAATATATACAGTATATATATATATATATATATATTACTACTTTAGCTCTACAGTATGTCTTCATGATGTTCTTAGTTAAAGCTTTTGATTTACTTTTATGTTGAGTGAAGCAGTAATTATATCATGCGGTATCATGAGGTGGGATGCTTTGATGTGTCAATCATAGCAAAGTGATGCCTAAATCATCTTGCTTTTTTAAATCATTCATAATAATAGGCCTAAACTCAGTCAAGTCTGAATTGGGTCAAGATAATAAATGTGCTCCTTTGAATGCAAAAAAGTGCCTGGAATGGGTGATAATATATAATAGTATCTGTAACTGTATAACAGTGTCATGAATGATGAAATGAATGTTTTTTGTGTGTTTTTTCCAATCTTTCACCCCTATAGGAGCATAAAGGAGTGTACCGGGTAAGACTTGTAGCAGAAGTAAGCCAGGCGGCAGAGGAGGAGGTGGTGGTGCCTCATGTTGTTCAGCTCATATCACCCCCATTTCTGGGCAGGACTGTCCTTACCGCGGGACCTGCTAAGTTTGGAATGGACCTGACTAAGCAGGAGCACGGGGTGAGATAGCAGGCTATATAGTATCAACATCAAAGCTAGCGTCGCTTTCATGCTTTCTGTTTCCCCCCCAAACTATTTTGCTTTTATGCAGTTTTTCATCTCGTCTCATTTTTTCTGAAACATGCTCTTTCACATTCATCCTCTCGAATGCAAGCAAAATAAAACATTAAACCCGCTCTCGCGCGTCACAGGTGAAGGGCAGCATGGTGAAAGCTTCCCCCTACACTGCATGTGGACCAATAGAGAATGCAGTGGAGCTAAAAGGACATATCGCTCTGGCACTGCGGGGTGACTGCATGTTTGCTGCCAAGGCTCGTTGGCTGCAGCAGGCAGGAGCCATAGGGGTCATCTTTATAGGTGAGGATCACCACAATATGAGACCTTCTGGTCGTGTTTAAATAACCACCAAACACTGAAATTATTCATTTCCTATTATCCTCTACTTCTTCAGACCACCGCGAGGGAAGTAACAGCGAGGAAACTCCCCTCTTCCAGATGGTTGGAGATGGCGACTCCACTGAGGACATTACCCTGCCACTGGTATTCCTGTTCAGCCGCGAGGGCGCTGTCCTCACAGCTGCCCTGGAGACACATCGCAACGTGGATGTGCTGCTGCTGCCCAAAGAGAAGCAGCTCGGACATGGTAAGGATCAGGGAGAGGAAGTTTAAAAGATAGGGCTGGTGATGTTCTTCATTGTTGGTATTGTCAACAACCCCCATGATAACAGCACATACCAAACTCCCTTTCAACACATTGTAACTTCCTCATCTCTCATACAGATTTCATGCGCCAGTGAGTTTTTAAGAGCATGTAAATAAAAATAGATGTGCACTGAAATAACGAAACCATCACCGTTTGAAGCCGTGTGGTGCACAGAAAGCAGTGCAGTAGACTTCTGTTACACGGAAAAACCTATGTCATTTTGTGGCTGCCACACTGAAAACCTTTTTCTGTATGATTCAATAATATTTTGTTTGTTGACATCAGAAAAAAACAAATATCAACTGATTATCCTTCAGATTGATCAGCGTTGTTTACAAACTACAAGCTAGAATGAGAAGTAGATTGGTAGCCCCTCAAAAATCAGCCTGTGAGCTCCCCCTTGTGGACAGAGAAGACTGTGCTGAGTTTGTCACCACACATGAATATAACGTTATATATATATTATAATATACCCAGCACTGCTCTGTTTCAAAAAGATGACCTCCTGTTACATGTAAGGATATATATCATTATATCAAATATCAAATCTTAGTTACATTGTCTGTCCTTATTGTTTAGATAAAGCCGAAAGGCCCGTCAGCATGAACATAAAATTCCGCCTGTCAGAGGAGGGGGTGCTGGAGGGAGGAGCAGCCAGTGGACCCACCCTGGAGTTTGTCTTGGAGAACGAAGACATGCTACTCAAGGAAGAGGAGGAAGAAGAGCTCGGAGGAAAAGGACCGTCGCAGCAGGAGTCCTGCTCAAAAGCCTCAGAGAACGAAAGAACTGAACCGTGTTCAGCCGACGCCGCTCAAACCCCAAACTCTAACGTTGGTTCAGACACAAATCCGTGACCACCGCTGATCCCGAAGCAGCCAAGTTTCCAAACACTGGTCCCTTGTCAGTTTCTGAATGGCACGTGCCTCAGAGCCCCTCACTGCCCTACAGCACTGACACCTGCCTGCATGTTTACAACTGATGGAGAAGAGTCATGGATGGACCACACCCGCGTCCTGTGTTGACTTTGAGCCGTGAAGATGGCTCCATATTTATTACACCATCTAGAGTACAGATTCTGCTCTGTGTGGTGGAGGAATTGAAGGGATTTATCTCATGAGACTAAACTATGTAGTCAAAGGCCAAAAGCTGTAGGTTATGAAGGATAGGCTGCTGCTGCCTAAACCTAAACCTAGACTATAGTGTTGCTGTTGTAGGCACATATAAGGTGTTCGTGGACATACGTAGATAACTGACTAGAACTTAAAATGACCTTGAGGAAAACATAGCTAAGGCAACAAAAATGTTTTATGCAATGCAGTTTGCTTTTTTAAAAATCTAGATTGCACCTTTTCTCTTAAACAAGTACTGTTTAAATATTCAACAGTGGTGAGTGGAGTATTACCGGGCCAGTAGGTGGTGGTAGCTGCCATAACTTCACAGTGATATAAACGTGAGCGGATGAAGGAGATGAACTGGGACTAATTTGGACAGTTTATTTTTATTTTGTACTAGTGAGCAACTTCAGGGAATTTTAGGAGTCAATGCATTTTTGCAGGTTAGACCCGTTTGAAGAAATGTGTGCGTGTTCTGCATTTTCTTTTTGCTATAAGGTGAGCTTGTGCGTGTGTGTGTGTGTGTGTGTGCATGATGTGTAATGCGTCAAATACGAGATATCATCTCAGCTGATCCTCCCATGTATAAAAGGGTAGTCATGCAAGAAAAGATATGACCACCTTCATTCTTTTGAATTTAATTTAGGCCTATTGCTACTTATTTCCAAAACACTGAGTATCAGTGTGGTAAATTTTCCTTGATCATCTTGTATACAAAACATTTACTTGCAGCCACAGATTACTAACCGGTCCTGGTTAGTTCTAGATGCAGCATTACGAGTTGGTCTGCAGTCCCACACTGCTATGCACTTTGAAGTGATTGTCTGTGTCAAATTCAGATAGAAAAACAATGATTTAGCCTGTCTTTGCATTTGCTTGTGTTTTGCAATAATTCATTTACTTGCCAACTGTCACTTAAAGTCACATTTATACTTTGTAATGATGTTTTAGTCTAAATACAAGGAAAAGTCCGTGGGGTTGGTTTCAACAAATCTAGTGACCCTTAGATTTGCTGGAGATCGGCTAAAGTCTAAAAACAAACTGGACAGTTAAGTCCTGTGCATTGTTACAAACGTATGACTGAACTCTTTCCTGGGTGCAATTTTGTCAAGACTTTAATGTACTGCTCTGTCTCACACTCCCAGTCTCACCAAACCATTTCATAGGCATTAATATGTGGGTTAATTTAACACGGCAGTTTATATCAATGCATAACTCTTCTATCAGCCATTTCATATTCACTTCTTTATTTATCTCTCCTAGTAACAGGCTGTCTGGTTTCTGACTTCTGTGGTACAGGGAAGAATGAGCTCCTGTTTGTATGGGGAAGAACTTGAGTATGTTTCTGTCCGTATAGTGGACCATTTCCTTGATGCTGCTGAGCTAATTTAAAGTCTTAATCTAACACGATCTTCGTCTTCTTTTGGTTTGTAAAGGCTTTTACAATCTTTATACCTCAGGACTGTGTATGTAACACACATAAAAGGACCATGGGAAAGAAACAGATGATTCTCTTTATTATTTTTCAAACTATTTAATAATCTATTCAGATGTTCTCTGAGGTTTCAAAAGGTGCCAAAAGAGATCTTTCCTGTACTTAGATTCTGGGATGTGAGCTGAGGCCATCAAAATAAAATCCAAATAATAATTTCCACCTATTTTCTTGGTTCGTGTCTGTATTTGTGGTAATATTCTTCATTTCCATAATGAGTACTATGTTATACTATACAATATCTGAATATTATATCTGTATATCCAGAGAAAGACACTGTGTTCACAGTTTCGTGGCTATTTCTGTCAATGACAGAGACAGACTTGAAATATACTAGGCCAAAAAAAGTACATCTACACCAAAATAGAACAAGAATGATGACGTTTCCGATGACATTATTAATGGTGATGGTGTAGAGAGCAGTGACTCACTTGCCGGAATATACTGCGTATATAAAACAAAATGGGGCAAAGTTGACAGCTGTATGGCTAAATGGCACTGAAAACCATTACCTGTAATGGTTTTTGTTAGAAGATCGTCTTTCAGCAATTTCAGCAAGCAAATAGGCCAGCTCTGTCTCCAGCTGCCGTTCACCATTTGGCCTGTGTTTGAGAGAGACAAATAGCTGGCTTGGACAAAACAGACAACAATACGAAGACATAATAAATGTTTGTTTGTTGGCTAGCCTATACATTCATACTTCTTTAAACAGAACCAGACGTTTACTGCACCTGTTACTGCCTACTGAAAAGAGTAAGCGGTTCCCTTTATTTGCTCATTATCTTTCTCTGTCAGCCACTGTATGTGACGCCATGAGACTATAATCAGACAGTCTATGCTGCTCACTGAAACAATTGGTAGCAGTGAGAAAAGATTAATGAGTCCACACTCTCGATGAATTGAAAGTAAGACGTCTATCAGTGTACTTCGCTCTCTAGAAGTATGTGAACTACGAATATGAGCGCATCATTTTATCAAACCGGTTCCTTCACGTCATCACGTCTCAAGTACCTCCTGCGTAGTTCCCCGTTTAATCTCTCGGTAAACCGTTGCCTTCAGGTGCTGTGGGAACTTGGATGCACGAGGTTACGGTAAGGGCAGAAAATTAAAATGGAAAACCTCATATTTATATAATAACTGCACCCTGCTCTATTGCAGTGATTTAACGTCCTATTTTTTTCTATTCTTTTTTTCTATTTATTTTCTATTCATCCACACATTCCCCTTAATTTTGCCTTAATTGTGTGAAACTTTATTCTTGAAAGTGGAGCCAAAAGTTGAATAGAGGTATCTTAGGTTTGGCGATGATGACAAACATGACAACAGCTAAAAATCAGTGATGATGGTAGTGGATTTCCAGATGTCCAGGCCCCACCTGCAGCCCACAGCCATCAATGGGGAGTGTGTAGAGGTGGTTCAGACCTATAAGAACCTGGTTCTACATCCAGATCACAAACTGGATTGGTTGCCAAACACAGACTCAATATACAAAAGAGGTCAGAGATGTCTTTATTTCCTGAGGAGGCTAAGATTGTTTAACATCTGCCAGAAGCTGCTGGACATGTTCTACCAGACTATTGTTGCCAGTGCCCTCTTCTACGCTGTGGTCTGCAGGGGAGGCAGCACTAAGAAGAAGGGCAGGACAAACTGATACAGGAGGACTCTGTGGTCGGGGCAGAGCTGGAGTCCCTGACATCACTGGCAGATGCTAGGACCTTGAACAAAATCTGGTCCATTGTGACAAATGTCCACCACCCTCTATACAACACCATAGCGAAGCAAAGGCTGATGTCTCTGTCCTGCTCCACGGACAGGTTGAGGAGGTCGTGTGTCCCTCAGGACATAAGACTCTACAAATACACTTTATAACATTTTCACCTCACCATTTCTAACCCAAATATTTTCAACAATCCTGGAATCTATAATTTTGGAGCCAGCTAGCCTGTTTTGTATATACGTATATATATATATATATATATTTCAAATTTTACTTTCATCTGTTTCATTAGCATTAAATGACATATACCTGGGTATAAATGACTAAAAAGTTTATTACCGTTACCTTTCTGCTTATTGTTAGCAACAGTGCTGGAGAAGACATGACTCCTTTACTTTGTTACTGCTTTGATTGAGAAAACTACAAGGAAAACTACATATTTTGAATTCGGAAGTTTGTTTCTTTTGTAAAAATAGTTACTTTTATCTCAGTCACATGCAATCAAAATGGCGATCATTTTGATAGTTGATTACTGGTTATGATGACATTTTTTTGTGTAAGCGTTACAATTATTCTACACAGAGAACTCGCTCTTTATTAATTCAGTTTCACGAGGAGGCCCTGAAGGCAGCACGCCAAACACATCCCCGCCCCCTCCTCCGCCTGAAGCTCCGCTATCTTTAGCACTGTCGCGGATTACTGTGCGCAGTGTGGACAGAAGGACAGACGGCATCCTGAAGCTACCTGCTCGGCTTGTTGCTGTGTTTACTTCTGAGCCGACGCTCGCTACTCGCATTAAAAAAAAAAAAAAAAAAAAAGAAGAAGAAGAAGATAAGAGAGAAAAATAAAACTAAACTGATGGGGGAATGACAGCTAAAACCCGGTTCACCGTCCCCGAGATAACCCAAGGATGCTGCTGCTCTCCAGCCCGCGGCGCGGACGCCAGCGCCGGGCCTCGCTGCTGCTGCTGCTGCCGCTGCTGCTGGTCGCCTTGTTGCTCTGTGTAGACCCTGTCAGTGCCAGACCTACAGGTAAATTCAACAATATTCGCAAGAGCCGTCAAGGCTGCCATGTCTGCCATCACCCAGTTTTATTTCATTCCTATTTTTGTACCTTTACTGAAGCACCTGTGTCACTAAAGGGCTCTTGACAGTGTGAACGGTAGAAACGTTTTATCTATTAGGATTTGTTTTAAAGTAGTCACACATCTTATTGAAACACGTGTTTAATTTTGCTTTTTTAAACTGTAAGTGTGTGGTTTCAGTTTTTCATTCAGCTTGCTGATATGGGACGTCCCACGAGCTGTTAGTTTTGAACAGGTTAAGCAAGTGAGTCCGAGTAAGAAGAAGGAAAGACAATAGTGGAAAACATTCCCTTCCTTGTCCGATCACTCAGTCCATTTCCTTGTGTGTAGACAGTCTTGTTTTCTCATTGCTTCAGTTCATCTGTCCTTGATGAAATAATAGCTTTGTGTGATTTTTCCTATGGTTTAGTGAATCTGAACAGAAGACACAATTTTGGGAATAGAAGAAAAGCAAACAGCTTCTTTTTGTGTGTACCGTATTAAAGTACACCTGTAACAAACAAAACTTGACTTCTGTAACTGTTCTTGACTGTGGTACTTGGAGAGCAAGAGATGGGTATGACTGATTATGTGTGTTTGGGACTACTCTGCACAGAGATGGTTGCTGTCGGGGAGATAATCTGCCCCTCTGCTTTTAACACAGATGGTGAGCACCAACAGCTGGGACTCTCACATGTAATCTTTAGCCTTTATCTGAGGCGCGCACACACTCACAGCTGTGTGTTCATGCTTTCAGAGGACAGAGCCATGACTTGCATTCATTTCACGGCGATTTACCCCAACCTTAATCTCCTACGTCCCTAATCCTAATTTACCCTAACACGATGACACGTGTTCATCTGAAATGTTTTACATCATGGGGACTCTGTTTTTGTTCCCTTTAACTGTGATAAAGTGATATTTGGACCACGCTCCGCTCGGCCCTTATTCTTGTGAATTTATTCGTGGGATAATTTAGTGTTTTCCCAAACACAGACCCATCCACACGGCCTTCATATTGCTGACTTCAACCTGTTCAAGTGTGAATGTCATGAAATCACGACGGCTTGCGGTTTCAGTTGGCACAACGGGGAGAATGGAGACGCAGTGACGCGCTATCTGCCGTGCCTTTTCCATTTAGGGTAAATTTGAAAAGTCTCGTTTCCTCTCACGTCTAAACTCGGCTTATTCAGACATCGCTGTTACTTTGATGTTTGTGCTGTAATCGTGCAAAGTTTGATACTAAAAGACTACGAAGGTTTTTCTCGAGTGCAAGATGTGTACCAGCAAGACGGAGATTTGTGATGTACCAACTGTAAAATTCAAATCAGTGTCTTTTATTAGTTTATGTGTCATATTTTCCCTTTGTATTGTTCCTCCTGTGACAGGGAAACAAATCCTAACCCTAACCTGTTCCAAAACGTAGCTGAACAAAGTCTCTCAGCCCTTCATCACTTTTACTTTCGAAGGAGCGGAAGTTCAACCGTACAAACGTATGAAACAATACCTTAAAATAATGTTCTTTCGCATGACAAAGACTCTGTCGGAGTAAAATAACACTTTCAAAGCCATCTACACAACTACTTAATAAATGCATACATAAATCAGATCGCTTGTTACCCAACAGATAAACACTGACTATGACTATCAGTGTCAGCATAATGGCAGATCAAGCTAAGGCAGGCCAGGGAGGCAAATATCGACTGATACCAGTAAATTATCGATAATTCAGTGTGTCCCCAATTGCATTGCGATAGTTTTGAAGCCAAAAAAAATGCATATCTGGTGTGACTTCAACCTGCTACCAAGGTGCGTGGAGAAGGAAAAGGTTAAGACTCCAGGAATACTTGTTGCATAAAAAAGGCCCTGGTGAAGGCCACAAGCTGAAACGCGGTGGTCTAACAATGTTATTCCAACATACAACAGGTGGTACGTGGAAACTTTCAACTGTACTGCCATGAGAGCAGACCTGAAAACTGATTTGCATGAGGCCAAAACGTCTATATTTAAAATATTGAGCATGAGAACCATGTCTGATGTACAGGGAGACACCCCTGCTCTGTCGCTTCCTGTTTTACAGCAGAAGAATATGTCTGGTGTCATCGGGAGTGAAATGATGTGAGGTTTTCAACGTTACACAGCGTTACGTCTGAACTCGGCTTGTTCGTAACTACGTGTGACATTGTGGCTGCATGGGGGCCATTGTTCACGTAGGCTGTGTTGAATTCACGAGTCGAGTCAATATAACGCCTCTTTTTTTCTTTTCTTTTCTTTTTGCTCTAAAGTAAATGTGTTGCATAATGTTGCAAAGCAGGAATTCTGTTGGGGTTACAGTATATCTGCATACAGAACAGTCTGCCGTCTATAGAGCCGCATAGCAGAGGCACAGTGAGGCTGTGGCGCAGGGTTCAGGCAGATTTACCTGGGCTGTGAAAAAGTAATCAGGTGATTGATTCAAGGAACACTGACACATGTATAAATATGCCAGAAAGCTTTCACTGAACATTGAGATCTTGGGATGGAAGTAATCCAAAGTCTCCATTTAACCAATTGATTACATAAACTACCCATAGTCTGTTGGCCAAGATACCAAATTAATTACATTAACAAGCGGAATTTGTTGTATAATGCAAACTCAGTGGGACACGTTCACTCAGCAGCAAACGAAAAATTTAATTTCAGCAACTCACATTAGAAAACATCCATTTGCACCGCTCGGTATTCTTATTGGGTCTGATCACTGTTGTGCTGCCACGTTTAAATGCCACAGTTGCCACTGATGTGATTGTTATTCACAAAGCCTCTGCCCCAGGCCCCTCTTTCTTCCACCTTGATTAAGCTTTAACGATTCATATCCTCAATGGCCCTCTCCCTCTCTTCACAGACACACATCCAGCTACAGTCTTTTTTTTTTTTCAATCACCTATTGTGCCCTGCAGCAAAATTAGTCATCTGTGTCATAGTGGGTTTTGAGAGCAGTGAAAATCCAGGTGGAACGAATCGTGTACGCAGCTGGGGGACATAAAAGCCACCGAGTCTATGATTGGGTTCATACGTAATGACGGGAATCCTCATAGGACCGGAGATCTAATAGATCTGACGTATGAGCACACTGTGTCTACGCATTTGTATTTAATAGAAAGAGCAGGTATGGGCTAAATGGTGTTTTTATTTTCTATTTTCCAATGAGTTCAAGAAAAAAACTGGGTTTCAAATTCATGAGAGTCCAGATCTATTTATAGTAACAGTTGAGGAATGACAGGCGAGCTGGTATGAGGAACAAGGCAGTGATTAACTAACTGTAACTGACTGGAACGATGGAACGATTAAGTGTAGTTTCCTTTTGAACGTCACGTTATCACTTTGTCGCTCACTGTGGTTACTGTTCACACGGACACTAGCGTTCTTCTAATAACAGGAATTATAGACCAGTCAGAACATAAATGTCTCATTAGACCACCTCAGACATAAGAGACCAGTCCGGTTAGAAGACATTTTCAACCATGTCGATGGTGGTGGTGTCAACTTTAGATCATTTGTTCAGTAGTCTAATAGTGTAAACGTTTGGCTCTGATTTTTTTTTTCTTTGTGGCGTGAACATCAGATGACGTGACAGGTTTCCAAGAAGAACAGAAACGTGGAGGTGGCAATACCAAGAGTTGTTCAAAAAACAAGTGCTAGAAAAGAAGAAGGACGCTGAGATTGATGTGGGCGGCAACACCGAAAACGTGGGTTGAAGGAATTCTCTTGAAGGAATCCAGTTTTGACAATAAAGCTGGACGACAAAAAAATCCTTCTTTTCCCGTTCCCGACAGATTTGATCCTCCACAGAAACACTGCGCATGTCAGAAAGGTTCTGTTCTGATTGATAACATCTTAATGGATCAGACCATCTAAACTGTTAAGAAGGAATCTTTTCTTTTAAGAGTCATGAAGGTGGATGCCGTACAGAACTATTGCACTGGAGAGCATTTGTTTTCACCAGTCTACCTAATGCTCATATATATAGTGAACTCAGTGCTTCCAGGAAGCAAATGCAGGTTAAAGACAACAAGCACTCTGTCTGATTGCAAATTGGGTGGCTAGTGTGGTCTTTGAGGGGATATGGTGTTACCGACAGAGAATGGGTAAGTGACTAACCCAACTGCGTGGTGGGTATCTCTGAAATTGTGCAACAAACAGGAAAGGGTTACTTATACTACTGACCTGCCTCATTGTGGTCTTTGCTTTCGCAAACCGAATGTCTAAAAACATTAGCGGTCAGCCGAGGCCTTGCTGCAGTGGCTTTGTCAAACCACCCCTCGCTTTGTCTCCCTCTTGACCCGGCATTTGACTTCTTCTTTTTAGAATATACTTTCGCTTACCTGCAGGAAATGAAATGACCACAATATCAATCAACCGACAGGGCGCTGCCGAACGTTTGATCAAACCAGCGTCACCACCTGACTATGCTCCTTCTGTGGGTTTTTTTTTTTCCCTTCCTGTCCCGTCTTGTGTCAAGAAATTGTCAAGTAATCTAGTTTTTAATGTCAGCAGGTTTGCATGCACAGGTTTGCATTTGTGAAACCACATCGCCACATCCTTACCAAGAATGACAGCGCTTGATTTAAATGGCAGTATTAATAATATTTGATGTAGCTTGTGTGTTTCTTCTGCTCCACCAATAAATATGACATGGTAATTGTCCCCTGTGTCATGGATTAGACTCATCACTGTCTCACATGACGTAATCTGATGCAACAGAAAAGACAAATGGAAAACATACATATATATTCATATATAGAGAGAGAGAGAGAAAGATGAGGCAGATGGGAGGTTAAGAATAAAACAAAGCCTTGCTCTACTTCATTCTTCAGCGAGCTTTCATTCTGTTAAGGAAGAAACTCTCCGAATTTTTTTTTTATTCACTTCCTTTTCACTTATATCTCTGTCTACTCACGTAACCACCAGTATATTTCCTGCCTCTGCCTGTCTCTATTTCTGTGAGTTTGCACATGTGTGTTAAACAGGTGCTCACCCATGTCCCTTTTTCCACTGCAAATTGAATACGTCGGGGTCATTGCATAAGAATATGGTGGGAAACCAACACCTACACTACTTTAGTGAAGAGAAACTGAAATGGTAGACAGTTTCACGAAATGTAGTATTTTACCTTTGACTGCGGTGTCTGTGACGTATTTTTCTGAAGCAGTCTTTTTGATTACGTACATCGCCTGGTGGAGCAATTTTCTGTCTGAAAATGATTAACGTCTGAAAAGGTCATTGAGGTCATGGTATTTCCCAAAAAATAAAAAGCTTAAGCTAACCCTAACACAAAGGCAATTACAGTTGTTAAAGACTGAAACCTATACTTTGTTTCCAATGATTCATGTGGCTGAAATGAACATGGGTGACGAGGATGGTTGAGTCATCCAGACTAACTAGAAGTACGGTGGAGCCTATGGCTGAGAGTTACTAATGTAACCTTGGTTCTGTGAAGGCACCGTCTCTCTCGGTTTAGCGAAATGAAATGGAAACTATAAAAGTCGGAGCAAAACATATGATGCTCCAGATTAAAATAAAAACAGACAACCACCTGAAAACCATTGATGAGACTTTTCTTTGTTTGAGGACACTGAAAGAACAAAAGTGACTGAAGTTGCAGATTCATTTCTCGGACAGGGCGGCATTCGTACGGTATTTGAAGTAAGCTATGTGGCTAATACTTTACGTTAGAGACAAATTCACCTTTAGATACACATCACGCATGCGTATTTGTAATTAATCTCACTGCCCAGAACACACTTTACACACTGCAGGCTTAACATTACTAATTTAAAATGTATAATAAGTTGTATCACAATGGCTTATTCCTAAAATCACACTGGTAGAGAAAGTCTGTAATCAGTGTATGTGTAACTTCATGTCATAATGTATTGTATAATATATGAAGTGATGCTGAAAATGACCTATTTTGAATAAAAAATAACGCAGACGATAAACAGCAAGACGTATTCCATCTTCTAGTTTATAAATTGTTTTTTATTACACAAGACGTTTACTTTGTCTCATGGTTGCCATATTAATATTTAATCCAGTTCCTAGCAGCAGTCCCAGCTGATGCCAGAGCAAACAAACCACTGCGAACAGGTTCTCCGGCATTTGTTTGCTTTCATCATTGGAGACTGTGAGGAAGGGCGGATGAACAGAAGCACAGGAATACAAAAAGCCACACACATGGACTCGCTCGCAGTTCAAAATAAACGCTGTGGCCATATATCAAGTGAAGAGCACCAAGCAGAGCTCTTTAATGTTTCCACTTGATTTGGAGTGTTTGGCTTACTTCCTGTCTGCTATCAGAGGGTCAGGAAATGCACACAATGGGAGCGCATGACCCCCCTGGCTTACCCATTTCCTCCTTCCTCTCACTCTCTAGATTGTGTTTTTGTATCTGTTGAACCACTCCATGGCATAATGAAATCGTGCGCTTGCATATATGTGGTGAGTGTAGGTGTAGGTGTTTAGCGGGCTGCGTGAGAAAGCCTCTGTTTGCCTCTCATTTCTTCCTGGCACTGGCAAAGCTGCTGCTGAGTACACAGCCTGGCAACAGCAGCAGCAGATGGTTAGTAAAGTCACATTTCACTCGTTCCAAGGACTCATTTCTGAATTGCATCATTTTTTTTTTTTCACCTCCTCTGTCTTAGCTGAGACCAAACGTCCTGATGTACTGCAGGAAATCTGTTATTTTTTTCCCCCTCCTGTTTCTTTCTGTCTCTTGCCTCCCTTCTTTTGTCCTCTTAATTGAGCTCTCTAATTAGAGACAGCACTGCGTGGGAGGCATGCTGATGCAAGGCCACCACTTGTGGCGACTTGACATTTAATTCTGTGACCCCTTTATTATGGCGGTAAATAGGTTTGAGCTGCTATGTCGTAGGTTGATCGTGACGAACGTCTTAATATGTTAAGATATGGCGGCCTTGAGAGCGCAACACGTGAAATTAGACCAAACACAGAAGAAGACATCACTACATTAAGAAGCATTCAGAAGAGGTTCTGCCATTACTGAAAAAAACAGATACAGCAACGTGCTAGTAACACAGACTCCATGGTAATTTAGATATTGATTCAGATGGCTCTTAAACAGCAGCGTGCTGTCGTGGCCACCTCATTCAGGCGCGTGTGTACAAAAGTGGCAGTGTGTGTACTGGAGTCCTTACGTCCACCAAAAGCATTGTATAACAAAAAAGCTTTAACCTGCTGATGAATGCAGTTTCTATTTGACTACTGATCCTCCCTCATTTTATCTTCCTCTGCCTCTTTTGTGCCTCAGCTGCAAGCCTCACACTTTCATAACAGAGCACACAAAGTAGGTGTGTGTATGTGTGAGTGTTTTGTGTACGTATGGGTGCTTTTGTGTGGAGACTAATTGTCTGAACAGTGATCCAGTACCTTAATTCAAGAAACACTGCTTAGGCTTCATGGCTAAAATATATATTCTGCAGTAGATCTGTCTGATCTGTTTAAAATAAGGATCATACTGCGTGATTCCCAGCTCCAGTGACGTGCACACCCAGGGTCACGTCTGACATGTTTCTTTTTAAATTAGTTAATCCTCACAATGAGATGAGGTCAGTTCATTTTGGACAGGGATGGGTTGTTTGATTTGTGACACGAATGCGGCTGTCTACACCTGACAGATGGCACTTGATCAAAGAGCCATAAATAAATGGGCGATGGAATAATTTGATGACTGGACATGTGTCTTAGACTTTGGCTTGCTATCAGATGATCTGTTACGGAGAATATTGGTATAGTTTACGGACCTAGTGTGCATCTTTTAATTCAGTAATCTTTGTATATTTATTTAATTAACAAACCGGTTTTGTCTCCTTATGCCAGCCGTGTCTCACACAACAAGGCAGGACAGCTGGTAATAGTTCAGCTGTACCCCTCTTTTGTCCTTCTGATTTGCCTCCTGACGACCAACCATAAGGGTTTTTACCCTATTTTATACCCCTACTTCCTATATTACTGTTGTGTTAGACAAACGATAGTAACGCTGGAGTCTATCTCCATAAGAAAAACATTGAAATCCTGTAATAACAGAGTCTAGAGGTAATGTGGAGGCAGGATAGCAAACATTAGCATCTGTGCTAATGTTAGACTTTAATGCTCCACTTGACAGAGGGTTGTAGTCTTCTATTTGGTGGTCAGCAGGCGACTAATAAATGATTAAGTAGACATTAGAATAGCTTGAGGGGAAAAAAAACACCATTTCTGAATGGGTGAGTTGAGTGAAGAGCTGGAACAGACCTAATTCATTTTGCTCAGTCCATGTCGTGACAAACTGCCAATGCTCCATGTAAAGTACCACAAAGACAGAACAAGTTAGCTCTAGTGACTTTTAATCACTTCACTGTCATGGGGGAGGAGGGTATCTTGACAGAAAGCAGAAGCAGAAAAAAACGGAATGATAAATTAGGGGGGACTGGTTACGCTCACAGGGATATGTTATAAATAAGCATGTGAAGGAGGTGTTACTGCTCCATGGGAACAGGAAGAGACAGAGCGTGACCTAAAACAACTAGCGGCAATCAGAGACTCTCTGATGGGATGCTCAGGGAGTTGTCTACCTGCATGTCAGTCTTGAGGCAGGTGATTCATATCGCTTAGTTCTCACTTCAGAGGACAAAACGAAGTTCTCAGATTCCACATGTGTCGCTGCCCTGCTCACCCTCTGAGGCAAGCCTGTCAGTGACATAAGTTGGCATGTGGCAGTTGTGTAATAGTGATGTGTAGACTTATTCAGTGGGTCATGTCTTTGTTTTGTTCTCTACAACGTAGCCTTTGTAACACAGCAGCACTCCTCTGAGACACAAGACCCCTCAACAGCCGGCTAACCTGCGCCTACTGTCACCTGCATGCACGGCTAACAAGAGGTTAATGCTGCCATAAAATGGTCAGATGTGATTGTGTGGAGCTGTTTTACCAATAGGAGCACGGGTACAGTATCAGCTCGATGGCTGATATTTGTCAGTGAAGGTTCTCAGTCATCCAGGTCAAGGTATATCCAAAAAGCAAAGCAAAAAAAAAAAGGCCTGTTGGGTTTCTTGAAGACGTTTTGCCCCACGTCATCCAGCTGAAGCACCCGTTTAGATGAGGGGCAAAATCTTCAAAAAACCCAACAAGCCTTTGTTTTAGCTTTGTTTTTTGCATACTCCAATACTAACTAAGCCCAGCACTAACTAATCTATACAAAGAAATCCATGTCTTGAACAAGCTGCAGTTTGGATCCATGACAATGTACCTAGCTGTGGACAACAAAGAGTGTCTGCAAAATATGCAATGAAATTTAAAAGCAGAGCGACGAAGAGAAGCAGACGGACGCAGTATTCCTACACATACTCGTACATCGACTACATACTCCTCATGTAGTTAATCCACGTACCTTAAGTGCATCATTGTAAGAAAACAGCCACATGGCAAAGATACATCATCTAGAATGTATTGCCTCTCTCGTTTGCTAGCTCACATCTTTCCTATCATTGCAGTCCTAATACTGCAGGCCTTGTTGCCATAGAGGTCCTTCAGATTTCTCCTGCAGCGATCTCCTGTCCTATAATTATCTCTGCTAATGTTGCAATTGGAAAAATCTATTTAAAAAAGTAATACAGCTATTTATTTTATTTTTTTTACTAAGAAATAGTCCCTCTTAGTGCCTCAAGGCAGTCTGAGTATAGATTAATGGTTGGATCAATATCTCTTTCATATAAAACCCACCTGTATCTATGACGTGGTGTGACTTATTTTCACGGCAATGATATGTCATCTTGACTTTTTATGCCACAAAAGCATCCTCTCTCTTCTTCTTACGCCTACATCGACCCCCGCGGTGCTGTTCACCTTTAGCCGGCCCGCTGCGCTGCACTGCCGGACTCATTATCCGCTCTGAGCGCGACCCACTTCTCCACTTGGCCTCTTCTATTGACCCCACTGCCTCCTTTGTGCATCTGGCAACCTGTGTGCGTGTTTCTGTCCTTATTTAGCTCTGTCAAACCTGCAGTAATCAGGTCAAATGGTTATCTAACCTGATTGTGAAAGGAACAGCTGTAGATCTCTCTTTACTTTGGTTTGACCTGCTTTGGATTGCCAAACAGGTGGAGCCCGCCACATTACAAATTGCAGAAACCGTTCAAAATGCCTGTCTGAGTTTTATATATTCTTTCCAGTAAACTTGAAGTTAAAGCAAAACCTAAAACCTTTTTCATGATGTAACTCTGACGTCAGCTCTTTTTCTAGGGCAGCTGTTTTATTTCTGAACAAATTGTGCCCGACGTAAAGGCAAAGCATATTGTACTCTGAACATTTACTTGTTATTGTCAGATTGTGAGTGTGGTTGACCGTTGTTTTTTTGTTTTTTTTCTTTCTCCTGCACACAGCTCACGCTAGGTGCCCTCGTCCTATAGACTGTGCCAGGCAGGGACGCAACTACTGCCAGCACGGCTCTACCCACTGTGGTCCATGCCGTCCCCAACTGCAGGAGAACGAGGAGGGACGTTGCGTGATGCCTCATCAAAGTGGTACGAACAAAAATATATTTCTTGCACGTGCACCCACACACATGGCTCTGCACTCACAACTCTCACAAGTCTGCATTTTTTAGCACATCACAGCTGAAACGTTTGGGCAGGGCCCTTCCCGAGATTTTCCTTCATTCAGACTCAAATCGTTCAACCTTGCAGTTCACAGCCCAAACGAAATTATTATGTCTATTAGAACTGGAGCTGAAACATTAAGTTGATTAATCAGATGTCTTTTTTTAAAGCCTTAGGAAAGAAAAACATACAACTAAACGAATTCATTCACTGTTGATCCATGTTCATGTACAATGCAAGTCGCTCGTCACTTGTCGCTTTACAGCTGACAGTTGGTCACTAGTGGGTGTCCCACGGTCTGGTGTCCTAGGTAACCACGCTTGCATTTTTAGGAATTAGGAAGAAGCCTCATCTAGCTGTCAACACTTCTGTTCCATCTAGGTTTACCCAACTTTCCACATGGTGGATTTGGTGGTAGCAGCCAATGTATGGACGTTTATTCCATAGAAAGGTTGTAGATCTCCATGTTTGTGTCATATGTCAAACAACAGTTTCAGTCGCTACCATTACTCTGCGCCTCAAAGGCGACAAACCAAAGGATTTTCCGCCTATCGTCGCCACACCACAGTGGGTTTCATTAACATTCCAGGGTCTCTTGTCGCCGCATCGCCGCTCGCCTCTTCCTGAGTTTACACCCCTTTAATCACGCATGCCACTCTTTTAGCAAACATGCGCCGCTACGTTTTACGATCGTGTGTTTGCTGTGTTAAAATACAGAAAAGACGAAGCCTGACTAGAGTAAATTGGGGTTTGACAAATCACTGGGCTTATTCCGATTACACCCTCAGTTCCAGGTTTAAAAGACGTCTCTAACTGTTCTTGCTCCCTGGTTGTGTGCAACTTACTACTGACTCGCTCGCTGTTATTCTTTCTCACTTCCTACATTATCTTTGTCGGTGACTCTTTTCTCCCCAGCTGTGGTCATCGCACTCCCTCCTTCTTTGCCGCCCATTTATCTGATCCGTTGTGTTTTTAATCCGCCTCTGCCCCTGCTGTGGCTGCAAAGCAACACACACACACACACACACACACATCGCCCCCGCACTGAAGGCCTTAATCACTGAGATGACATGCATCTCTCTCTCAGTCACTCACTCTCTGTTGCCCTTCATCTCCATCACTGGATCTAATATGAAAAAGCCGAAATAAATCACATTTGTATGATTTCCATGATATTGCATTGCTGGCATGCACATCATGTTTCAAGAAGGCTCTACTGGAACCTAAGAGGGAAAAGAAAACATCTTGTGTATATTCAGGTGTCCTTGTTTGTGTGTTTTTATGTCACATGCAGGTTCCACTGCAGGATTAATAATTTAGATGGGTTGTTGCGGCAGAACAGGATCCAGTAACAACCTGGTTCAAATCATCAGCGACAGCATCGTAAACATGATTAGAAGATGAGTGTTAGAATGTACTGAAAGAGAAAGTAGAGTTTTGTTACGTGTATTTCAGTGCTAAGGAGTATTTTTACTTCTGTGTCTATGTTATGTTGTACATGCACGTGGATGTGTTGTTAGGAATCTGGTGCCTCGTAGTCCTTTAAGCCTCCAGCGGTTATATAAATCCATGAGAGACTACAGAATACGGTGAGAGACTGATTCTGTCTCCTTTTCACAGCGAACAGACAGGCATATGCACGAAATGTCGATACAACCCGATGAAGCTTTCACATTTTCATTCTTTCTCGAGGTATCTGTAAAGTTTGTGGTTTATTTGGTTTGTCTGGGGCGGTGCGCTGCTCTTGATGTGTCAAAACACAATAAAGAGCTGCAGCCTAGCTCCTGCCTGGGTAGTCTGACAACGTTACTGACCGCAAATTGCACATCCAGAGATCAAATGTGATTGCTACGTTTTCAGACCCATGCATTTGACTATCCGAAAGTTTACGTGTGCCTGATAAGGCATGAAATACACTGAAATGATTTTGCTGTTCAGTAGAATAACCTCAGTGATATGAGAACACACTTTCAAAGCTCCGACATGATGCTGTATTAGTTGTTTGTATATCTGACTCGACTGTCGGCTGCCACTTGGTGGCTTTGTCAAAAATTGTGGAACAACCAAAAATGTAAGCTACTCTGATCTGTGTTTGTACTGTCACTGGCTCTTTAGCTTTGGTGCTGGAGCAGAAGAGACAAAAAACTTTCTCCAGAGTGAAAGAGAGTGTTACTTTTGGTCTTGTCATGGTCAAGCTAAATGTTCAAACAATCACCTTTCAGCTTATGAATTGTTGGCTCTGTCGGTTTGTTGGACACCTGAAAGTGGGGGGCTTTGGACCGCCTTGTTTGAATTCCCTTAATAGGTTGAATTCTCATAGTCCTAGAGCTTAGCAAACGGACGTATCAACATGCAGCAATAAACTGGGCTTTGATCATATCGATAGAATGTCTAGCATCTTCTTATATCAGCTTTTGAAGCTGTGATATTATGGAAGTACGGTATATCAGGAAAAATGCGCACTTCAGCTTCTCACCTCATACCACCAAGGAATCTACTTTCGTCCTTCTGTGGCGGCCTGAAGTCACTTGCATTAGCTTTAAAAACCCACAAGCAGTATGTGAGCCTCGCTGCTCTGAGGCTGGTTTACTCCTGACTAACACAACATTGTTTAGCCTCCACACTGCTCAACGCTTAATGGGGCTGTCAGCTAATCAGATATCAGGGCCTTGCTTGATCACATTTTTTTCTAGGCTTTTAGAGCACTATCTGCATGAGTGCATTTATCGACAGTGGCACAAAAAATACATTTAAATTGAGTCATTCATTAGCCAAATTGTATGGCTAATGTAGCTCTCTCTCTCTCTCTCCCTGATATGCCATGGTTCATGTTCTCATTGTGGGTGTGATTTTCCGTTCCAGTCACTGTAGTCACAACATACCTCTTACTGTAATCTATTCCTGCTGGCCTGTAATGGTGCAGGAGTTTAAGTTTGAAGAGTTATACGCTATTTGCTGTCTGATATTCGGCAAAGTCTGCCCAGCGTGGATGAACCTGCACAGTAGGCGAACAAGTGAGGCCCACAGCACTGTTTATTGTAAGCAGGAGCAGCCTGTGTTTGACATGGAGGCGTGTACTGCCATCGGTAAACACACATTATGCCCTATAGCCATGTTCTTTCTTCAGAAGAAGCACAAACAGACGTGTATGCATTCTTTATATGCTGTCATATTGCGCATGCACTAATGGCAGGGCTGTGTCCATTAGGGTATTTTTACAGAGGTTATCTTTGTCTCTTATAATAGGTCTCTCTGTCTTTCATTCATGCAGCCCCACTTATACACTATATTGCCAAAGGTATAATACGGGAATACAGGTGTTCCAGTCATTTCCATGGTCACAGGTGGATAAAATCAAGCACCCTTCTACAAACATTTATGAAAGAATGGGTCACTCTCAGGAGTGTGGTACTGTGATAGGATGCCACTTGGACCCAAAGTCCAGTGGTGAAGTTTCCTGGCTACTAAATACGCCACAGTCAGTGGTATTATAACAAAGTGGAAGTGATCGGGAACGACAGTGACTCAGTCACGAACTGGCAGGACAGAGCAGGGTCAGCAGATGCTGAGGCACATGGTGCGCAGAGGTCGCCAACTTTCTGCAGAGTCAATCACCACAGACCTCCAAACTTCATGGGACCTTCAGATGAGCTCAAGAACAGTGCGTAAAGAGCTCCATCGGGTTTTCATGGCCGAGCAGCAGCATCCAAGACATACATCACCAAGAGCAATGCAAAGCGTTGGATGCAGTGGTGTAAGGCACCACGGGGTGAGACGGGTTCTCTGGAGTGACGAATCACGCTTCTCCATCTGGCAATCTGATGGATGAATCCGAGTTTGGTGGTTGCCAGGAGAATGGCACTTGTCTGACTGCACTGTGCCAAGTGTTGGCCCCTCAGTTCTCTGAATACTTCAAAGAGATTTCGAACGATTCCATGTTCCCAACTTTGTGGGAACAGTTTGAGGATGACTTCTTCTCGTGCTAACATGACTGCACAATAGTACACAAAGCAAGGTCCAGGTCCATAAAGACATGGATGAGCGAGTTTCTGCAGGCCAGTAAAGGTCTTCCACAGCAGAGTCCTGATCTCAACCTGACAGAACAGCTTTGGGATGAACTAGAGCGAACACTGCGAGCCAGGACTTCTTGTCCAACATCTGGAAGAATGGTCAATAATTCCCATAAACACACTCCTAAACCTTCTGGAAAGTTTTCCCAGAAGAGTTGAAGCTGTTGTAGCTGCAAAGGGTGGGCTGAAGTCATATTAAACCCTACGGATTAAGAATGGGATGTCACCTAAATTCATATGAGTGTAAAGGCAGAGGAGCAAATACTTATGACAGTACAGTATAGTATAACTAGAAAGGACTCTAGCAAAAAGACCCAAACATGCCGTCAGCTGTTAAAATGACACACTATTCCACTTTGTAAAAACAACCAGTGAAATAGCTCCAGTGTAACATGTAGTGCCGATAGTAACATAGTGTTAACAGTGTGAATCTTTAAATATTCTTTTTTTTTTTTTTTTTTTTTTGTTAATCATTGGTTGATGTTTCTAAGCTGCCCACAGACCTAATTTCTAAAAGAAAATTAATGATTTAAAAAAAAAAAAGTTTATTGCACGCCTTTTAGAGTTCTGCATGAAGGGGCTTTTTATTGGGTTAAAATATCGCTGGTCAGATTTCTTGTATTGACTCAAAGCTGTGCTCTGAGCTGGGACTGACTTTTTATAGCAGGCGGGGAAGGTACACCGTCTATCCGACTTGACGATTTCATTGGCAGGATGACATTTTTACCTTGCACCCATCCCTCGTCTAATAACAGGCAACCTTATAAAGCAAATACTAGTGTCTGATTACACTGCGACCTTTTTGGTCCCTTTCCTGTATCCTAACAGCGTGGTGGACAGGTCCTTAAAAACAGTTGTTTTTAATGCATACCTTAAACTAGCCACTAGATGGCAGCAGAACACGCTGAGTATATATCCATCATCCGCATCAGAGGGAGACACTGAACTCAGTTTGTCCTTTTGTTTTTGAGCATGGTGACATATCAGTGTAGGTTTAATAGTTTGGAATAAGCTGAATATTTTGTCAGTTGGTTATTTTACAACGGTTTAATTAAAGACAAATGATTTAAGTCTGATTCTTTCATCTCATGTGTTCCGGTCAGTTGAAAGAGCAATTTATCATTTGTCTCGTCATCACTTAATAGCTTTAAGCTTTAAGTTAATGCAGCCCTTTTAATTCAGAATACAGCTTTATTAGCCTTTGTTTGACATGCTTTTTTAAAATTTGTTTCAGAATATCACAAGAATAAAGTGTCATGTAAAAAGCAATGATGCTCTTTAGGGGTCAGTTATTTTAGTATTAGGATATGCTGTATTATCGCTAAAGAAGACATTTGAGTATTTCTACATAAAGAGAAGACAACAGGTTGGCTAATCTGACTTATCATGGTTTTTTTAAAAAGTAGAAGGGGGAAGGAAAGGAAGTGTGCAGACACGTGTGGTCTGGGGGAGGAAGAACTGTGAATGGTTTTTAAGTGGAAAAAGAAAACAGCACAGATGTGTGCGACCTACAATCGCTGTCGAGGTGTTTAGTGTTTGTTTGTTGTACTCAGCTGCCCCCTGGGTGCTCTCAAGAGGTTATGGGTCATTATCAAGCCAGTGGCAAAACTCTCCCATACGAGGAGAGGTGTGCGTGCTTAGCGAGTGTGTGACAATCCACACACTCGCCACTTTTATCAGCTCAGGCCTGTAGGCAGGACCCTGAGTCTTTCCCTTACAAACAATCATCTAGTTTCAGGCGTTTGTTTTTTAAACACTTTGCAGCAGATTCTCCTCTGAAATCTAAACCCGCCTGCGTTACCACTTGCTCCTGGCGAGCACACAGGCACAGTTGGTGCTCGCAACCACCTGCAAAGTACAGATGGTGCATCCCGCCTCCACAGACACCTGCTATGGAGCGCACTAAATGGCCATTAGTGGAGGGGGGTAAGAACATAACAAAGCAGCCAGTGAAAGTGCTGGCATGTCATATCATACACATTAGCTCGGCCAGATGGCCAGCCTTCTGGAGTGAAAGTGACACTGTAATCATTAATGTAATAACACATTTGTTTAGGCAGGATTATTGGCGCTGGTCTTTTTTCTTTCTTTTTTTTTTTTAACATGGATATCACACAAAACAACTGTTCATATCCTGGCCCAAGATGCTGCACGATGATGATATCATTCTGATGTCTTATCAGTGTCCTGTTTATGCAGCCACCTTCGCTTTTTTTGCACTTTCTCTTTCCTCAAGTGTTCTCCTCATGAGTCTCACTCGATATCTGTTCAGATACCTTTCATTTGATATTTGAAGGAAACTTTATAGAGGGAAATAACACTCTGATGACCTCCATTAGCTATGAGCTTTGGGATCTATTGTGACTGTAGCAAGTGAAGGCCGGTGAAGCCAGGGTTTGGCTGATTGCTCCAGCCCCCTGCGGTGCTTCCTTCCCTGGCCACACACACACCGTCGTCCCTGGTCGCCCCAGAGATCTCGGCTGCCCTGCAGGAATGTGGCTCGCTGTCTGGCCTGAAGGGCTTGTTAACAACAGTTTAGTACTGTCTTTTTTTTTCTTTTTTAAACCAGTCCTCCAAACAAACAGATCACATGGGCACACTCCCCACCCGTCACTTCACAGGGAGGATCCTGAAAACACATGTAAATTCACGTATGCACGCCTAAACCTTATGCACGTCCGTCTCCCTTGTGCACACAACAGCAGTTACACAGAGGAGCTGTAGTTATATGTGAACAAGGCAAGGAAAGGCTTTAAATTATTTGCTATTAAAGTCCCGAACTCTCAGGACGTTTGTTACAGCTTCATACTGGGATTGTTCTTGTGTTCTGTTAAAAATAATTTAATGTCTTGAATTAAAGTTTGTACCTTGTCTGTCCTACAGGCAGGATGACGCAGGAAGAAGAACAAATCGACTTAATTCAATCCTTAATTGAAAAACAACAAGTGTCAGAGATCAAACCGCGAAAACAACAGTCCACATTTTTTGGTAAGAAACCTGCAATGGAAAAAACTCATTTCCTGTTTTGAAAAGGTGTGATTCATTTCATTTCTTTTTATCAGATAGTGTTTTTTCATTTACTGTAGCCTTTGATGATGCCGTCTACACTCACTGTCTTTTTTAGCTGCCATCACCTCCCAAACAAACGCGTCCAAACAACCGCAGAAGAGCCAGGATAGACTTTTAGATGGAGCCTCGCAAAACACCACGAGAAGCCCCGACACACCGACCCCGCAGCCCCGAGCCACTGGAGATGAGGACCGAGCCGGTCCTATAACTGGGCCCGCACCCAAGAATGACAGCATTTTTGTCAGTGAGTATGATTTGATGTCCCGAACACATACACGCGATCAGAGACCCGACGCTTGTAGCAGTTTAAAGGTTTTTTTTTTATTCACCTGCCGTTTATCTGATCAAATTCAAGTTTGTGGTGCAGAATATAGGTTGTGTTGTCAGCCCAACGTTGCGTCTCCCCAACAGTTTTAGCACTTTTCTGTGTTTACCAAAGTTTATTTTGGGTTATCTTCTCTGTGTCACTCTGCAGTTGTCATCTCAGTGTGTGTGGCGGTGGGCACTGTGGCAGTGGTCTTGGCTTCTGTTTGTTACATCAAGTAAGTATGAGCACACGGAATCCTACAAACTGCAGACGAAATCTGGGTTTTGTAGTTTTGCTGTTGAGTAAAGAGGAAGATTTCATAGAAACTTCTTTAAAAACAACACACCCACCGATTAGCTGACACCTGCGACATTAAAACCTCTGAGAAGAGAAGTAACTGGTCAGATAACATGGGGCTTCTGCTGGGAAACTTTTGGACCTGGCATTTATGTGGATGTCACTTAGACATGTGCCGGCCACCTAGACCAGACCGGGCACCCCTACCACATAAAAATAATACTCCTTGTTGGCAGCAGTCATCCCCAGCAGGATGCAGCCTGACACAGACACACACACAAAAGGATGTTGTTCCTAAACAACTCCTGTTTTTAGGAACAACTCAAAAAACATGAAAAACAGCACAAGGTGTTGACCTGGCCTAGATTCCAAACTGATTAGGTATCTGTGGGATGATCCACAGAGGCCCCTCCCCTCAATCCATAGGACCCCCACTAACAATATTCTGTTGCCAGACACCACAGGACACCCTCAGAAGACCCGTGTCCATTCTCTGATGAGTCACAACTATTTTGGAGGCACAAGGGAGACCTACACAATATTAGGTCATAATGTTATGCCGGATCGGTGTATTCACAGTGCAATGATCTGGTAACAACAGATAACAATATTAGACTATATTATGTGTTCATGAGTAATTGCATTGTAAAATAGTTCAATATTATTTGTAAAATTATTTATCTAAAAACAGAACTCACGTTTGCTTTGTTTAACTTCCGCGTCATCTTTTTTTATTTTAGAAATTTTGTTCTGTTGACTTCTCATAGAAGTACGTGCAGAGTTTGTAATGTTTGAGGTGATTGGAAAGTTGTGGGATTTAAGTTGGAGTGTGCATCACATTGTTTATCTGGAGCGACTAGTTGCACAGTAGTTTTAATTTATTTTAATTTATTCAAACTGATTTCCTTTCACATGCTCACTTGCTTAGACTCTATCTCACACATCACATCACATGAATTTCCCTTTAATAAAAAAAAAAAAAATACAATGCACAAGAACTTGGCCCAAGACCAGCTTCATTCTTCAGGTTCAAGTATCACGAGCTGCCAGTTTACATCTAAAGATGTTTTAATAGCAGAAGCAGGAAACAGCCCTGAGCACTGCAGGAGACTCAGAGTCATGATATGTCCTACAGGTTGCAGAAAGAGTCACGTCTTGCTGAGAAGGTGGATTACCCCGCTTTTGGAGGGACAGGCGTGCCTCCTGCTCCAGGCAATGGTACTTCGGTAAGGGGATTTCTTTCTTTGCCTAGCTGCTATTGATAGAACTTAATTTGTTTCAATTTCTCGCTTCTTCTTCTTCTTCTTCCGCAGTAACCACAAGTAGTAAAGTTGTGCACCACGGCTTCTGTTTTTACTTTTTTGGTTTTTTTAAATGAGTCTCACACACACACTTCCTCCTGTTTTGTCCACAGATGGGAGACAAGACTCTGGCACAAAGTGCTCAAATGTATCACTATCAACATCAAAAACAGCAGATGCTCTCAATGGGGAAGTACGTTTTAGTTCTTTTTTCACTCTCTGCCTCTCCATCCATTAACCCATGTCATCATAAGTTCATGTAGACATTATAGACCACATCCTCTCACCTTGTCACCTCTCTGCCTTGTCTATAATATCTACTTTTCTGCAGCAGTCACAAACCTGAACAGAAAGTCACTGATAGCGAGGTCACATCAGATGAAGAAGAAGTGGGAGGAGACTTCACAGTATACGAGTGCCCCGGACTTGCACCGGTGGGTAGACGCATACATTTGTATAGCTGTCTTTGTGAGGACATTCACTAATATAATGCATTCACTTTGCCTGTTCTTAAGCATCAAGCCAACTAAATGCCAAACCCCAATCCTAATCTTAAACCTTATTCTAACTGTTCGCCTTAAAACCAAACCAAGATTTGAATCCATTGATTTCAAATCCATCTGGTTCTCATAAAGATAGCAAGTACATCCACACAAACATCCACACACACCGGTTTACAAGTTTACAACTGATAATCAATTTTCTATTTTTCTCTAACAGACTGGCGAGATGGAAGTGAAGAACCCTCTGTTTGATGACTCGACCATGCATTATGAGACGAATCCCAAGTGAATGCTAAGCACTTAACATATGCACACAGACACGCACACGTACAAACACACACACATGCATACGGAGGCACACAGGCCACTTCTCTGGTAGAAACCTCTCGATCTCACACATGCATGTGTAAGAAACTGAGGATCCCGGCAGAGGAGGAGGTGATAAATATGATTGTCTTCATGTCCGCCCTTTACTCTTTCCGCCCCGTGCGGCTTTTAATACTACAAAAAATGTACGTTGGGTTCCTTGTTAATTTATTCCTCTCACTGTTTTGGAGCAACCACTGTCTTTTAAAGTATCGAGTCCTGTTAGAAATTGTTCCTGTAGGCGTTGTCATGCTCTAAGTTAAGATTTCCTCCTCCCGACTCCCGGCTGTTCATTTTCAACATTTCTGCAGCTATTTCCAAAGAATACCACAGCAGAAATATGTAAGATGCAAACTAAGTGGCCTCCCTTGATTTGTCATGCAAACTAGCAGCTAACCCACATTCCTGACAGGAAATCTTTAGTGATCAGTGATACCTCTGTGAAAACATCCGGACACAACACAACACAACACAACACAACACAACACAACACAACACAACACAACACAACACATGGTTTAGCACTAGAAGTGTTACCGCTGCTGTTGCACATTTTATTTTTTTGTCATATAAGCTGCACATTAAGGTTTTAAGATAATAGATATATATGAAATATATATATATATATATATTTAAACGAAGTACTCAATGATGTCTGTTGCATGGTTTGGCTGTACTGTGTTTGAATCATGGGAACGCCTTGATGAATTCTTCTGCCTCCTGCATGCATGCATCCTGTTGCAGCAGGAGGACTGTACAGTGAAAGTGACTTCTGAGCACTTGAATGAAAAACGAATAGATGGCTTGTGGATGTGCAGGTGGCAAATATGATTATCTTGTATTGGCCCTCTTTCCTCTCTGTCCTCTCATCTGTCCCAGTTTAACCCTGTGCTGCAAAATGTACATAAAAAGAGTGATGGTCTTCACTTTTTATAGATATTTGTACATGCAGACTAAAGATTGGAATTAAAAACTTTTTACCACACATGAAAAAAGCCTGTGGAGCCTTTTGTTGTTGTTCTTTGTGTGCTATACATGTAATGTTTTCATTTGGTAGTGGTAGAGGAGAAAATAACAGGAAACGGGGGAGAAAGATACAAGATGCAGATAGTGCTTTTGCAAGACGCTACAGTTTCACGTTTGATGTTTTAAATTCAGAATATCCCGGGACAGAGCTCGCTCGTCACCTTTAAGTACGCATAAAAATAACATTGCTCGATGTTGTAGTCTTCAAGTGGTGTCAGTGCAAGGACTCAGTAGAAGCTGATTGTACACCCACAGAAGTTTATTTCACATTCAGGTGAAAAGGTCGAACCCTCTATAAATAAATAAATAAAACGACGAGGTTACATTTAAAATTGAGTGATCAACCAAGTTTAAATACCTTATTAATTCAAATGTAGTGCTCAAACAAGCTGTGTTCATCATTTACAGTAAATTTCATGATACTATCAAAATGAAGAGAATTAACAGGCACTTGAAATGGCAATACTCGGCAATGATGCAGACCTCGGTTTAATATCTTATCCTCAACCAGCAGATTATTTGACAAACAGAAGACAACCTGAAAGATAAATATACACAAAACATTGCTGAATTAATCAGACAAACGTCTGTGTCAGTAAGTTTCGATTGCACCTCTCGTTCACCTTGCAGTGTGACACATTTAGCGCTCACTGCCCGCTTGCCTGCCTGCTACAAGCGGTCGCTGCCCTTCCGTCTGGTTTTTCGGTGATACCGCTTTACCTTGCTTTACCTTCAGGACACAAATGACTACACCCAGAGTCATTTGTCGGCAGAGAGACAGCTTGCACATACCTCTGTGTGTTTTTTTTGTTGTTTTTTTTTGTGGCTGTATGAGCGTATATGCTCGGGAGGGGATGGGTCAGTGTCCTCTCTCCATTCAGCTGCATGCCAAGGGCCATTAAAAGGTCTTTGTTCTGGTGGACAGTGGGAGGAAGGTAGTCATTGGCCCTCGGATGAAAACCTGGGTGGGTGTAGGGTTTGCGAAGGTGGGGGTCAAAGGCAGGGCCGTTAGGAAGAAAATCAAAAAGCCATCAGACTTGTTTGTGGGAAACGATTGTGCTGCTCAACAGGAGGGGGCGGAATTAAGAATCCAGGGTTGGTGCTTTACTGAAACAAGCTGAAAGTAGAGACTGAGATTTATGCCCTTCATGTTCATTTGTGATGAGAAAACATTAAAGTAGTAAAATCACCATTTAGCTGTGCTTTGTGATGACGCTGTGGTTGACTGTTCAATTATTTTATTAAACTGCATCACACAAAGAAGATGTTGAATCTTTTCTGAATTTCCAACGAAAACATCTTCTCTGAAGTGATCATGTAGCAACCACATGAACCGCTGAGCGAAACCGACACGGTTGCCTTCTGAGTCGGCAAGTGCTATACTGTAGATTATTTCAGGAGTGCCACAAGACACGCAGAGACTAAACTTTTGTGACGAGAGAAGGTGAGAAGGTGATGTGTTAGATTTAAAAAAAAGACAAAAGTTTTTTAAAGTCGCAACTGATCCTAACTTTATGGCTGAAGGCGTGTAAAACTTAAATGCGACACAATACTTGTTGCACCCATTGTTATCACCAACCCAATACCGCAAGAGCTATAAATTGGTCATAGGAGAGAGGTTTGTCTTACAGCAGGCAGCAGGCAGTTGGCAGTATCGTGATGACTGGGGGATTTCACTGAATAATTAAGACATCTCACTCTGATCTGTCACCTACGTCTATTTCCAGTATTGCCGTCCTTTGAACGCACCCAGCGACAGCGAGAAGAAGATGCGTAAGATACGTTGCGAATGACAGACAAGATGGAAAACAATGCACGACCAGATAGTTTCATGTTTGTTCTGGGCATACTGAGTCAGAGTTTTCTCTTCTGGTGTGACTGCCACTTTCTTTAATCTCCAACTTTCTCCCCTGCTCTGTTTGAGTGGACCTGCGCTGAAGATCTCTGGGTCTTGAAGAGGCCACTTAAAAGGAACAAAAGAGAAGATCTGAGACATCTGTGAGGGGGGGTCACACGAAATCCTCACTGTACCAAGCCATTCAACACTCACCCCCCAACCCCCTTTCCTTTGGACACCCTGAGAGATCTGTGTTCTGTTGTCCCTTTCTCTTCCAAGCCCTGCCTAAAGTCTACTATCTTGCTCGCTGTGTCTTTTGCATGACAATCATTCTCCCAAGTCCATGGCCCAGGACAGCCCTTGTATAGTTGGAGTTTGATGTCTTTTATGCTACTGACTTAGCTCTTTGAGCTAAATTAGTAGCCAGAGCTGAGCTTCTGCACTGATTGTAGAGGGTGCAGAAGAAGATTACAGACTGGACGTACGGACCACAGAGGAGCCCATGAGATGGTTTGAGGTACTAGAAAATAATATTTCTGCACCAGCAGGATGTTATTAAGGTGTTAGATTCAACTGTTTCCCCTGACTAATAACGAAACTGCACTGAATCTGCAAGAATCTCGTCATTTAATCAAAATGTCACCAGTCAGGCAGTCTTGCATTATAAGGTGCCAATATTTATCCTGCAGGCCTCACTGAGTTAGCTCTCAGTCACTTACAAAGAGCAACTGCTTGGTTATTGCACCTGCAGACACCTTGGTCTCCAGACCAGTTTTGGACCTTCATCAGACTGGAAATCCTGGTAGGCCCTGCAGACCAGACCAGAGTGAAACTCCAGTCTGCTGTTTGAGGTGGTGGGTGTGGGTGTGGGTGTGGGGCGGAATCAAAGGGTTGAGACGTATTGTTCCAGCGTGAAAAGGAGCTAATGGTCGACCATCGCAACTCGGGATCAGAAATCCACGGGGTGCCCCGGGGCCAGGCCGTACAATGGCACCCCCCTCTACCTTCCCGCGGTGCGTCTTCCTGCCGCAATCTGCGGCCAACGATTCGCGCTGGGGGAGCGCATCTGTACCAACTAGTGCTGCGGCCGCCCAGGCTCCTGATTGGCCACTGGTCGAGGGTGAATGGGAGAAGTTCACTCGAATAATGTTGATGGTTTTGAGATTTGGGAGTTTTTTTCTTTTTTAGTTTTCCTCCCAATTTGTAGAGTTGGAATAAAAACTGTAATTGAAATCTTTTCTAGGAAAGTGTTGGTGGGATTTTGGATAAATAATGAAAAGTTTGGTCGTGTTTTAATTTACTTCATTTAATTTCCACATTTCGAATCGAAAAATTGAACATTCATGACATATAAGTATTAATACAGTGCTTTAAAACAAAAAAGCACTTATCCATCCATTTTCTCACCAATTCTAAGAGCGGACCTAAATCCACTCCCAGGCGTTTCAAGTACACGTTCTTCTTTCTGTTTGTACATTTCCTACTGTGTATCTTTTCTAAAAACAGATATAAAGCAGTGAAACGAACCCTGACCCTGTTATTTTTCTATTTAAATCTCTTTCATTAAGTTAATTAGTTTGATCACTCTGGATCACAGTGTTATTTTTTAAAAACGGACAGATTCACCCTCAGTGACAGGAATTTTAATATCAAAGCAATGTCCTTACAGGGGAATAATTTAAACAAACCAAGCATTATAATTAATGTATGAGCCGAGCAGTGGTGTTACAGTATTTACAGGAGCAAGGGGCCCGTGCCTATTTAGCAATTTAAATATGTTTTTTACCTCTTGACTTATAAGGAAATATTCAATTGCATGCAACGTATCTGAAATAAATCTCCCAACGGGTGAAACCATAAATCGTCTGCAGCAAACTAGCCTTAAAGTTTGTGTTGAAAACACGCCCATCGCTTTGGGAAGAATCAAGGTCATTCACAAATTCATCATCAGCTGTGCGCAATTGTCCGCGCCAGCCAATGAGCGGAGAGATAGGGTGATCTCTGGCGCACACCGCTGTGATTAGGAAAACCTGTGGAGCAGGAGCAGGAGCAGGAGAGGAGCATTTGAGCTTGAAGGTGATGTGAGTGTTGGTGATAAAGACACGGCTGCATGGAATAGGCCGCAGAGATATTGGTGGTTATGTTGCACCAAAACGCCAGCTTAGGCCGAGGCTACATTTTTGCATGACTTAGTCCGAAGAGCTGGTTTATTTTCTTTTTGCCTCTCATCCCGGTTTGGTTTTGGCTTCAACTTGAAACGGATGATAACATTTTAAACCGGTCGCAATTCACTTTTTGTGAAGTTTTTAGAATTGGAAGCGCGCTTGGTAACAGGCTACAACACCATTTGAGAGATGTCCGACAGATCGCAGAGTCCGGAGTGCCAGATCCGGCCCTATGACTTCAGCCGGGACCACCAGTCCACCCAGATTCTGGCTCATGACGGTCTGGGTGGCGGTGCGTCATTTCAGCTTCCTCACGGTGTACTGCCAGATCCGAGCCTCCTCTACAACAAAGCCGCTTACAGCGGCATCACGTCGGCATCTGCACAGACATTTTTCCCGTTTCCACACGTCTCCAGTGACTACAGAGGATCCGACCCGCAGGCTGGGGAGTTTGTGCAACCCAAGCATTGGTATCCCTTTGCTGCGCCCGAGTACACCGGCCAGGTACCCGGCGTAACTGCAGCTACCCAGCCTATCAACCTGAGCCCCCCTATAGCTGAGACCCGGGAACAAATTAAACTTCCCGAAATAAAGAAGAGCCCAGGACACGACTACTCAACGGAGATAAAGATTCAACAGTACCCGGTGCCGCCATCCTCGGCCGCTATGCCCCCTGGAGTCTTGTACTCTGCGGCCTGGAACCCGTCCTTCTGGCCCGGGATCCCCCACATCACCCCACCTGGAAACCACCATCAAAACCCCTCAACATCCTCGACATCTTCCCCATCCATGTCCCCGTCGCCCCCAAGCAACGGGCTTCCAGTGAACGCTTTTTTCAACGTGAACACAAACCAGGCTGCTACCGAGCCCCAGACACCGAACCCGGCCTCCTCCGCCCAGAGCAGCGGGTCCTCCAGCGGAGGGTGCAGTGATTCTGAGGAGGTAAGAGTCACATTTACAACGAATACTTTTTATGAAAACATGGACTCTGTTCAAGGAACTTTTCAACATGGTTTCCAGTATCTATTTAATTTTCAGTTTTGCTGTTCTGCAGGAGAACCTTTCCACTGAGGAGCTGGAGCAGTTTGCCAAGGAGCTGAAGCATAAACGCATAACTTTGGGTTTCACCCAAGCAGATGTTGGCCTTGCACTGGGTAATCTCTATGGTATGTTAATTCCCAAACTGAGATACTGGGTTATATAGTGATATTCTTTGAGGTCAGAGTTTGTAAGCAGGTAGTCTAGGAATTATGTTCAGCTAGTTCTGAACATCACATCCCACACAGATTTGAAGTTATACTGTTGATCCTCTGCAATATGGGAGCTAGTCTATAAACACGGTATTGGAATTTTAATTTGATGTGTTACTGAGCACAATTCTACAACAAATCTGTAGATTTAGCTTTGACAAGTAGCACTCCTTTCTCTTAACGGTCAGCAGACAAAAACATTGTATCTGTAGGTATTCAAAAGACTGGGACTGTGGGGATGATGATATCATGGTTTTGTGTTCGGTTCCTGACTACATAGGCACCTATTATATGATTTGTGTTTGTTTGCAGGTAAAATGTTCAGCCAGACAACCATTTGCCGCTTTGAAGCTCTACAGCTGAGCTTCAAGAATATGTGCAAGTTGAAACCTCTTCTGCAGAGGTGGCTGGACGAGGCAGAAACCTCGGAAAATCCTCAGGATGTAAGTTTGCAACTCTTGACATCTGCCAGCTAGTTTACAAGACAACAGGCTATCACCAAGTTTAGGGATCGGTTGGTCTTTCATGGTCTGGCTAAATGTCCTGCTGAGACCACCTAAACCAAAGCCATCTGCTCTGATGTATAATAAGCCACACAGGGACACCAGTTTAGCTGGTCAGCGATCACAAACCTTATCTGAACTTCCATACATGATTTTGAAATTCTGAACCATTTCAAATCAAATTCCTCAGATGTACAAGATTGAGCGAGTATTTGTCGACACCCGAAAAAGGAAGCGGAGGACCTGTCTGGAGGGAGCAGTACGGTCTGCCTTGGAGTCCTACTTTATCAAGTGTCCCAAGCCAAACACCCAGGAAATCATGCATATCTCAGGCGACCTGGGGCTGGAGAGAGATGTAAGTACAAACTCGTCCTGTTAAGTAACTTTCCAGTCGTCTCATTGGTTTTTCCAATAACAAACGCCATTTGTGATTTTAGGTGGTACGCGTTTGGTTCTGCAACCGAAGACAGAAAGGGAAGCGCCTGGCCTTGCCATTAGATGACCAGTGTGATGACCAGTATTATGAGCAAAGTCCACCACTAAGCATGGCCCCTTCCCCCATTTCCAGTCAGGGTTGCCCAACTCCCAACTACCAAGGAGCCCCTCCTCCCACAATCTACGTGCCCTCGCTTCACCGGCCCGAAATCCTGAAACATGCCCTGCAACATGCCCTGCAACCTGGACTGATTAGTCATCTGACTGGTTAAACCGGCGGTAGCTCCAGCCAGGACCACAGATCGCCTTCTCAAGCCTCTGGCCCCAACTGAAACTGATCTCTGAAACCGAAAAACAGATCGAGCGACATCGTCACTGGCACATGAGATGGGAACGTTCCAAGTGAGAAGACTGAAGTGGTTTCTTGTTTCTGTTATGCTGACTGCCATGGGCCACCTCCTCAAGCAACTGCCCTGACTTCAAATCAAAGGAAATTTTAAACATTAATGTGCCTTTGTTTTTTGTTTTTTTTGTTTTTTGTGTTCTTGCATTGTGCATAGTAAGTTATTCCATAGGCTTTAATTGCTGCAGATTCAGAACATAGTTAGGCATATGGTTGCTGTAAATGCTCACAGGGTCAACAAGCTAGGGTATTATTCCCTCTTGTCATGCTAAATCTGGCAGCTTTTCTATAGAGCAGACAACTGGGTTGAAAAAAAAAAATCTGGGTTATCAATGGAATGGATGAGGATGCCATCTCAGACGGTATACATTTTTGACAGTATGGTCAGTATATGTGCAATACTTCTGTCCCATCTAAACAAAGCAGTATTTTTCCAATTACCAAAACGTATTAGTGGATTTTCCCCATTTATTTTTTGCACAAAGATACTTTTGTAATGTTGGATGCAATGTTTTTAAAAATGTCCTGTTTGTATGCTCGAATTTTGTTAGACACCTTTATGAAATATTTCTAGCTTCGATACGGGATGGTGAGATTTTAAAGTAATATTTTGTGGGAATGTGGCAAGTTTGTTAGCTGCTGATTGTACAGTGTAACTATTAGTATCTTGGGTGAAATATAAATGTCTAACCTGCTGATGACTATCAATATTTCAGTTTTTTTTTATTGCAAAGAGTTTCACATCAAGTCCTTCAGGGAATTCTTTGTACAATATGTACTTTAATTTGTTCTTGCAGAGTATTAATTGATCTTGTGTTTTGAGTTTATCTAGTTTAACTGCAAGAGTGCAATCATAGTCGTTTGAGACTGTAAATGGATTCGTAACAATGGGTTCTATCGTTGTCAACAATGGGAATCAAGTCAAACTCACTTTTTTCCCTATTTTGTAACATTTGTATAATGCAGTCTGCTGAATTAATACTTTTTTCCCCGAGTAAATCTTTCCACATCCCATCAAATGTTAATTATACTCTTGTGCATTTTGTAGTTTTAACAATGAGCCTACTCCACAAACATCACTGGTTTGGTTTTAATTTGCATGGGGGGGGGGGGGTGTGTAAGTGAAACCGTAAATGATTGTCGGTAAAAACATTGTTTGCGGTTAGGGGGAACCTTCTGTTTTACATATAACTGGAGAAGTCGGACTTTTAGACCAGAGTGTAAACAGAGATGCTAGAGACTTTTTTTTTATTATTTATTTGAAAGAAACTAGTTAGGTGAGTATGATTATATCAAATCATTGCTAAATACAGTACAGGTAAAAATTAAACACGCTTATTTTGTGAATAATTCAGCATCTCACAATTTCCATTGTGCACACCATCTTAAAAATTTAAAAGAAACTGAATATGAACAATTTTATCACGGAGTTGATTCAGATGGAGAGCTGTCTTTTCCAGCTTGGAGGCATCATTGCTAATAATCAGCTATGTAATCAAATTTGACTACACCGGTCATTTTAAACAGCTGTGGTATTCACTCTCTTTTGACTGCAAGGAAGACAATCAAGCTGTAAGATAATTATCATGCATGCTTGTATTCAGTTTTTAAAATACTTAAAATGTATTGTCAACGAAGAGACTAATGTGTCCAGCACTTGACATACCCCATTGCTTTAATAAAACAAAGGACAATCAGCCTAGTTTTGCCCAAAAGTAACAACATCCAACTCTGAACTTTAGACAGAACCAGGCCATAGCAGCATCCTTGTTTCCAGACGTTGTGCTAGACGTTGTGCTAAGCTAGCAGGCGGCTGGCCTTATTATGTGCAAAATAAATGTTTCACGACAGTGCATGTGATACTAGAGGTATCTCTTTCATCTTCCTTTCATCTTATGAACCATTTGTTTTATCTGCACCATTAACTGCTTTTTGCATTGGCCCAGGCTTCAAGGTCTGAGTAAACTTGCTGCTGAGGTAAGCTCTTGAACTGCGGGCATATCTTGCACAATCTTTCCCTCCAGTCTGTGTACAGTTTCACTTTCCACTGCTGTTTCCAGGTAAAATACTCAGAGTAGCGTTTCTTGTCCTTTGCAAGCTGCTGCAGAAATGCTCCCATTTCTTTAACTGATGCAAACTCGTCAACATGGATGAAGGAATTAGGCGGAGCCACAGCTTTGTAATCGCTTATCGGCGGTCCCAGGACAACAGGCACGGCTCCTCCTTGGTAAGCATTCCTCCACAGCTTCTCTGTGATATAATCTTTGGTGAGAGAGTTCTCAAAAGCCAAATAAAAGTGGCAGCGAGAGATTGTAGGCAAAATGGCACTAGAGGTGAGGGGGTTCTTTGTCCAACGCCCATAAACTTTCACAGAAACTGTAGCACTCAACTCTTTGTACACTTGGCTTCTTTTGTGGTGGCTCCTGTAGTTACTGACCACCCAGCACACCAGAGAGCTCTTATTCACAAGGTTGTCTTCCACCACATGTCCTTCAGCCTCCTTACGTAGCAGCTCGCCATATGGCACAGGGATGTCGGCGTCTCTCCTGTAAGTTATGGTCAAGTTGAAGATATTCGCATACTTCTTCAAGTTCTGATTTGGATCAGGAGCCTCCAAGGACATCCACGCCCACCTCTGGGCCTGTGGCCGAGGGAGGTCGATGGGCAGCTTCTGGAAGCCCCTCGCCAACTCTGTGTTGTGAAACACCACTATGTCAGCTGAATTGAACAAGGAGCGCTGGTCCACCAGTTTACAGTGAGGGATGCGGTATAGATCCCAGCACACGTCGCCCTCCAGGCTCAGCGACCTGCCAAAGGGCCAGTACCACAGCAGGATGGTGACGTTTCTCCCGCTCCTCCAGAGGTGACCTTGGAGGCTTCTCGGGTGATTCCCCGGCCATGAGTTGAAGACATACAGCGATAAAAAACATACACTCAGTGAGAAGAGGAGTCGTTTCTTCATTGTACTGAGTGAGTCTTCTGAGTGTTATCATAGCCCTGTTAAGAAAAATAATTAAATATGACACAAGGTTTTAGTAGCTTCGCCTGTTTAAGCAGATATTAAAACTAATGTTTTTTGTTTTTGCCAAATTGCAGTCATCAGAACAGTGTTACAGTGTACAGACTTTGAACACAATACATTGCAGGTAAATTTGCAACTTAATGAGAGATAACTTTTGACAGAAATTATGTTTTACTGAAGTCTAACAGACGCATATTTAAGGTACGAAGATGACAGTTAAAATAGTAAATACAACATTAACTTCCTCAAAGTTTCTGCAAGCTTGTAGAAACTCACAATGCTGACTTAAACAGACCAACACCTCTTACTGAAACACCTCTTACTGAACTGAAACTGCTAAACTCACTTTGAAAAAATATCCCTAATCCCTTTAAGTAAACTGCTGGGAGCTATTGGATTTTGACGTAGGATATAAAGATATTAAGCAATTATAAGTCTACAAAAATATTGCCTTTCTTAAGATAAATCAAAGTGTGTTTTGTCAAAATACTGCCCGAAGTATCTGCAAGGAAAGTAAAAGTATTGAGGACTCACCATCAGGTAGCACAGCTCAGCTCGATGCAAGCAGCATGAAGGAGATTGACCTACTCAGATTCTCAGCTCAATATCTCGAGAAAAACGTGTGACAGCTTCTTGTTTTTTTCTATCAGGACAAAACAAAAATTGCTGTAAGAGAACAGCGTGACTGCATTTCAGTTCGCAGCAGTACGCAATCAATTTTCAAAATCATAATTGCAACTAGTTTCTTCAGAAATCATCATGAGGCAAGAACAAAGCAGTGGTGCAGACGGAATTCCATATAATCCAATAATGACTCTAGATGACAGTCACCTGCACAAATTCTTTTATCATTTATTATAAATAATCTCCACTATGCATTTTCTTTGGAGAAAGCATGTTGTGAAGCGTACAACAGATGGAGGACTTGAAACTAGAGGGTTTCGTCCAGTGCAAGACGAGGGGAAAGACCTGTGAAAAAAAACAGGAACCGCTGATACGCACACAGGAAGTGAGAAATACTAAATAACTGAACTTTTAAGAACATAAAGACTTTTTTGTGTGTTTTACGTCAAGGAAAAAAAAGATACCTTACACTTATACGTGGAAAGTAGAAAAAAAGTAGTGCAAAATGAATACTATGGATGTCAGGGATTCAGACAAAAGGACCAACTTATGCATTTAAGATAAGTTAGTAACATACCAGCTGTGAATGAGAATATAACATTTGAATGAGCCGGAAAAATGCCACAAGTGTTTGCATTTGTAGACAGTTATGTGTAAACGAATGCACCGTGTATGATGTGCTATAATAATAATAATTAATAATTAGTGGTATTGGCCATGTATACTTGTGTATACATGGAATGTGATTTCTGCATTTAACCCATCCGTGAAATTAGTGAACACACAGGTGAAGCACACACTAACCCGGAGCAGTGAGCTGCCATGCTACAGCGGCGCTCGGGGAGCAGTGAGGGGTTAGGTGCCTTGCTCAAGGGCACTTCAGCCGCTTTCTACTGGTCGGGGGTTCGAACCGGCAACCCTTCAGCCACAAGCCCAAAGCACTAACCAGTAGGCCACGGCTCCCCTATAATGTAATAACTAATAAATTCTGCTTCAGTTACTTTTTTTTAGTTAGAATAAATGGTCCTCTCACACAACTTTGGCACTTCGTATTTCATTACATACTGGAGCAAGCAACACGACTAAACTGAACTTCCACTACACTGCAAGATACCATTAATATCTGCATTTGCATTAGGGCTTATTTATATGTACCTTGTGTGGCTCAGTCCGTGAATGCAAGTTGCTTCTGCGTTTCCCTCCGATATCCGAATTCATATCAAACCCCACGTGCTGCCTGCCTGCAGCATAAAAATACCAGCCTGCTAAACACAAATAATACTAGCCCCGCGACAGACCATTATGTACCCTGGCTCTCGCCCGATGACAGCTGGGATAGGCTCCAGCAGTCCCACGACCTTTCACAGGACAAGCGGCTATAGACGATAAAAGAATGAATGAATCAAGTGTAAGAACAGAACGTCATTTAATGGTCCTCTTTTTGAGACGCACTATAACACAGTTTGATACTTTTTAATAAACATGAGAGTCATTTCTGGTACACATTAGTTCACGGAGAGGTTGTTTCTGTAGAACATGACATCAGGGATACTTTGTCACAGCTGTGTGTCATTAAAAATAACAGAATATTCTTAGATTCTCATTTGCATCCGAGTTCAGAGCAACTCCGAACAGGATGTGGTGCAAGATTTATGGTGGCAGCGTTACAGTTCCCCTCACTTGCTGGTGCAAAGTTCATTACTCAAAGCCCTGAATGCATCTATTCTTTAAAAGCACTGAAATTCAGACTTTGGTTACTATGTCATAGTGAAAAATATTAATAAAAGATCTGATGGTGACAAATGTAGGATTCAAACCACACTGACCAGATATAAACACGCAAAAAAACAACAACAAAAAAAACAAGCTTCCTTCACTAACCTGGTTCTCTGTTCTTGATCACCGGCAACACTATTTTCCACTACTGCTGATAGGAACAGGATGATGAAGTTAAAGTGCCTAAAGAAACAAAGCCACAAACCCTTTAAACCCCCCTTTAAGGCGTGGCACCTCAATGATCACTGAATATGTTTTTTTAGCAATCTTTGTGTCACATGTTCCCACCCTCTAAGTGAGTCCACATCCTCCTTAATTCCTGCTTTCTGGTGAACGTGGGGCTGGGCTGCTCCTCTGAGAACGGCAACGCTCGCTCTGCAAGAGCAACGCAACATATTCAGACGGTGTTTGCTGCATGTGTGTACTGATGGGGAAAGGGGAAGTGCTGCATGTCAGCTGAAATGAAGATGGAGCGAGGGGGGTCACACACGGTGCACTAGTAATAATAAGGGAAGCTGCAAGAGGCTATAGCTGCTAAACAGAGAAGTGGTATTCGCTGACAAGATAAATCTATGTACAAACATCTGGTGGTTTGTTTTAAAAAAAGTTTTGGATGAGGACATTCTTCTAATTTAAACAGAATTTCAAAGTACCAAAAAATTGCATTGTTTACGCTGATCAGTGTTATGTTGCGCCATTAACTCAATGCGTTGTCTCATGGCTGCCCAAAAGTATTCCGTGAGGGCAGGTGTGCATGTGTAACTGAACCTTGAAACAGCGTGTAGTCATAGCGACAGTGAAGGATCAGCTGATCCACACATGAACGGCAACCTGAACAATTAACCATCAGTAGTACAGAAAGATGGCTTAATGACCCGCGCAAAGGCTTTTATCATCTTTTACAGTCTGACGCGCCGTATCCTGAACTCCACCTTATTTCAAGTTCTTTTGCACGATTATGTGTAGTACACTAGAAAACCACAAGATGGTGCATGGCAGTGATATATCATTTATTTTTTTATTTTTTTACTTTTGACATATTTCACCATATGTACATATAATATCCTGTGTGACATTTTACTACTGCATATTCTGAGGACATTAAAGTTTTATATACTGTATATATGTATAAACTGTAAGTCCAATGTATTGATTTGATGAATGATTTTACATTTAAGTAGCCACAATGACGGTCTCTGCCATTGTTATTGTACTCATGCTGGCTGCCTTTAGAAACCTCCTCACATACTGTCTCACCTGACCACGAGATGCCCTCATACTTTCTCAGATGTTCCTACCACTTGACTCTCACATTTCCTGTTCACCTTCCCCTTTCCATAATTAACCTGAAAGTACTGATTTCCTCGTGCTCAAGGATTGTCGTGTCCTGTCATTGTTCATGTGGCCTGCTCTTGCTGTATTTTTGAACTCTTGCCTGGATGTTTCATATTTTTGTTTTATTGTTTTTGTTTTAAGGTCATGGGTTAGACAGGTGCTGAGCCACAAAATTTTCTTGCATGTCTTGCAGCACTTTTCGCCGCTTTAATATTTTGTGGTGCATGTGAATAATTAAGACAGAAGTATGAGAAAATCAATTTTTGGCGTTTGGCATTGAAATGAAGTGCCACAGTTACTCTTTAACAAATGTGAAGGAAGATGAAGGCAACTAATGCTTTTTGGTCCTTCAGCGACCTCTCCCACAACGACCCTGCCTCCTCTCCATCCTGCATCCCATTTCTTTCATCCTCACCTCTCCATCTTCCATCAATCTCCCCCGCCCTCATTCCCCTTCTCTCCATCCTGTCATATCAACTCAACTATGTAACGTGAATACGTGCTGTAAATCTCTGGTAAAACAGTTGGGTCATACTGGGCTGAATGCTTAGTAGCAGCCTTTGTTAGCTACAAAGGAGACCATGGCAGTCAGGACTTTGCAGCTCAGACTCAATAAAAAGCTTTATTGTGGAGTAATGAGAATGGTGGAGGTGGAAGCATGGCTGACAAGATGTATGGCATGGAAAGGACTCTGAAAAACTAGGGTTTAAGCACAGTATGCTGATGGGAAGAGCAGGAGTACTGCCACATCCGTAGACACAGAAAAGTGGATGATTTTGGTCCTAATTTATAAAAAAACTATTGTTAAACAACAGCGTTTTTGTAATAGCTTCTCATGTCGACAACACAGAATCAAAGGAAAAGTTAACTGTATTAAACTGAACCTTGTCAGATCTATGACTCCTGCCCGTGGAATCCAGAGTACAAAGTCACAGATCACTGACGAACACAGATCACACCCTTTTCTCACCAATGGAATGATACCGTCCGGTGTGGCTCAAGACTTATCTAGTCTTCTTTGCTTTGCTTTAGAATGTTTATCTCACTGCTCTTGGCTTGCAGCCTTGTTTTTTGTAATGTCAAATAACTCTGTGATGTCTCTTCTTCCTGTCTGTGACCGACCACAAGGACCTCAGTGTCTTCAGCAAATGCCTGCTACATGAGAGCATTTGCTGCCAGTCATGAATGCTGATCAACAGCCGAGGGGGACGGGGGACAAGGAGGAGATGCAAGAACCATTGATGGAGAAATAGGGATAGAGAGAGAGAAAAACACCTCTGTTCTAAGACCGTGTTTCATCTCCAATTACAGTTTAACAAAGATATTTAAAACACAGTGTCAATCCAAGTACGTGCCAATGGTTTGGTTAATGCACTTCCAAAAATGACACCAGGAAAAAAAGTCAGAACCACAAAGACACAGTAGTTTTCTGAGTTTGGTGCATGGAAAAGTGAGCTTAACCTAATCCAACACTTAATTTGGAAGCAATTCCTGTTTCAAAACTCTTTTGGAACGCTTCCTAGAAAGACTGGTTGTGTAGGTCTCCCTTGTGCCTCATTAAAGAATGGACACAGGTCTTCTGAGGGTGTCCTGTGGTGTCTGGTAACAGAATGTCGTTAGTGGGGGCCTCAGTAAATCATCCCACAGATACGTGATCAGTTTTGGATCTGGTGAATTTGGAGGCCAGGTCAACACCTTGTGCTGTTTTTCATGTTTTCTGTTCCTAAGTCATTTTTGTGTGTGTGTCTGTGTCAGGCTGCATCCTGCTGGGGATGGCTGCTGCCATCGAGGAGTGTCATTGCTATGGGGTGGGTGTGCCTGGTCTGGTCTAGGTGGGTGCTACAAGTCTAAATGCCAGGTCCAAAGCTGTTCAATGTTGTGCTGTTCAAGATGTTCAATGTTATTTACTTTACCCATCAGTGGTTTTATTATTATAACCGATCAGTGTATGTTGTTAACATCAGGTGGCTTAGATAGGTCAAATTTGGCCTCACACGCAACCGTGAAGCCACAGATAGTAGAGAGCAAAACCAGGAAACAGAGACATCCTTTAGACCAAAGTGGACGGACTGAGTGTGGCAGATTTCTTTCACAGAATAGCCTGGAAGGCAGAGAGGCTGATCCAGATTTGCTGGTCTGACAGGTAAAGCCAGAGGCGGTGTAGGCTGCCACTTTAAGTCCAAGAGGTGTGGTGCGAGACGAACAGAAAACAGCAACAGGAGCAGAGAAAAGAAGTAAAATAAGCCGTGTTCTCCCATATCAGCGTGAGTATATCTCTTCAAGAATTCCTCATACTGCCTGTTTTGTAAAAACCATGAAACCGTGTGAGAGTGTGTGAGTGAAACAAGGCGATACTAGAGCTTCACAATCACAGCTTTGCCCTTTTTTTTTCTTTGCATCAGCAGTGACAGAAACAACCCATTTTCTGGATCCAGTCAAGATTGGTGAACGTTAGAAGAGGGAGAAAGAAAGATGGCTGAGGCCCCGAAGATTGAACTCTTCGTTAAGGTAAGCGCTAGAACAATTATAAAAGTCCTGATTTAAAAAAAAAAAAAAAAAAAAAAAATCAGCTCTGTATAATTTCCCCATCGATATGACGCATCAGCAAATCAGGCCTAAATCTCGGAACAAAAGGCAGTTAAAAAGGCCTGGTGTCAAAGTCAAGATTCATAATGTTTCTGCTGCCATCTCATTTCTTTGGTTATGCGGTTAACCTTGTGTTTTTTGCTAACTGTCTACATCTAAATTCTTGTAAAGTGTATTTTATGGCGACAAAGGTGAGAAATGAGACAGGCGTGACTCCTGCTTTATGTGGCACATTTTCACTTTGTCTCTCATTCTTTAGGCACAGTATCGGAATGAAAACAAATGAAAGGTAGAAACTGCCAACAAACCAGTTCGATTTAGAAACCTGTGTCATGCACTTTCAAAATGCCTTTGCTTCCTGTATGTGAGCAGTATTACCAGACTGTAGTGTCATAAGTATATGTGTGTATATATATATATATGTATACGTATATATATATATAAATATATAAAGCATGAAAGAGTAGAAACACCGAACACCATTTACACAATTGATTATATAATCTGGGTGTAAAGCAACCCTTCAATTAAAATTCCCCAGCAGTTAGCTCAATTTGTCAGAGCAGAGCAGGCTCGACTGGAATACCTGTGCAGGCATTCAAAGTTTGGACAGATGCGTTACATCATCGATGTCACTGCCATTCAAAAAAAAGGGGAAAAAAAGGAAAAGAAAAGTGTTTTTTTTCTTTTATCTGCCATCGCTGAAGAATGTTTATAACACATGTCTTTCCTTCTCAGGCCAGTATAGACGCAGAAAGTGTGGGGAACTGCCCTTTCTCTCAGAGGCTCTTCATGATTCTTTGGTTAAAAGGAGTCAACTTTACGCTGACAACTGTTGACATGAAGCGGTGAGAGACCATGTGCAACACGCTGAACACAATGCAACAAACTCCCATTCAGATGTTATCTGACAACAATGAAAAAAACATAACCTGCAATTATGGTAGGAGTTTAGCATTTTCCAGGTGCTCATATTCATGTTATGTGCTTCAGGGTGACAAAGACACTTAATGTAGGCCATAAAGCCCATACTTATAAACCTCTACAGCCGGGAGGAAAGGAAATGCTTTTTAGTTGTTCATAATTCATTGCACCTTCAGTATCATCAGTATCAGGCAAGGCTGCCAACAAAAAGGGGCTCATACTAACTAGAAATGCACACAAACTGATGGAAAAGAGATGCAAAATAAGAAAAACCAGATGCCGAACAACCACAGAGATGGGAACAATCAGAAAAACATGCAAACTGATCGTGATGAGATCTAACTGGCTCAAAAGTCAAACGAAATATGCACAAAAAGGCTGACGGGAGATTCAGGAAAGACCAGAGCTAATATCAACTTAAAGGTAATGTCAGTTTTGATTTCACACTGCCCCCAAGTTGCAAAAACTAGTTATTGCAGGCTTAAGATTTCAAGCAAGTGGATAAATTAAAAATAAAATTGCAACTGAGGACATCCTAAAATTCATTTGAACAATATATTTAGAGGAGTGCAGTAAGAAGGAGACCTCAGTTCCTTTTCACTGTTACTGTTTTTTTTATTATTATTATTATTACAATGAACTGCAAACCAAATACAATAGCAACTTAAAAGTTTCAAAGCTTTATTTGCTTATGTTAGCTCAGCTTTTTATGTTTCCTGTCTTCCTAATTGTTCTTGGAACTGGATGTTAGCACACTGAAAGCCAACAGAAACATTAAAGTTCCTTCTGTACACACACATTCTGTACAAGGACATTATATCGCATTCCTTTTGTGGAGAGAATTTCAAGCACTTTTTCCTGAGGATATTGATCTCAGCACAGATTGAGTTAATGTCTTCAGAGGAAATTAGAAGAAGCTGTAATGGAAGGTTTAAGTGATATGTGCATTTGCACTGCATTTGTTTGGTTGGGAAGTTGATTTAGTAAAGGGCAGCTAAATAAAAGCCTGTTTGTTGATTGTTGTTCCGTCACAGGGCACCAGACGTGCTAAAGGCTTTGGCTCCAGGCTCTCAGCCTCCTTTCCTCATCTTCAATGACGAAGTCAAAACAGACACAAACAAGATTGAGGAGTTCCTGGAGGAGAACCTAGCCCCACCACAGTGAGTACAGTGCTGTCATTCAAACATACGCACAGGCTAATTGTTAAATATATTTTCTACACATAAATATATTTTTTATTATTATTATTTTACCATCGGAAGATACCCCAAATTGTGCTGCCGATACAAAGAGTCCAACGGTGCTGGAGAAGACATCTTCCGAAAATTCTCGGCCTACATTAAGAATCCCAATCCTGGATTAAATGATAGTAAGTGAAGATTCTACATTGTCCAGTCACACTGTGGAAAATGTCACCTTAGGTTTACAGAAGGCCTGCTATGCTCTTTTGCCTTTCAGTGCTTGAGAAGAAATTTCTTTCCACTCTGGTGAAGCTGAACATGTTCCTGGAGACACCTCTTCCCCACGAACTGGACCAGAACCCAGACATGACTGAGTCTTCCCGTCTCTACCTGGATGGAGACTCCCTCACCCTGGCAGACTGCAACTTGCTTCCAAAGCTCAACATTGTTAAGGTGAGTTTAGCAGTCCTGTAACTACACAAAGTTTCTTGTTTGAGATTTGTTGCTGTTCTTATAAAATCCCTCCTCCCTCAGGTGGTATGTAAGGAGTACCGTGACTTCACCATCCCTACAGAGCTGAAAGGACTGACACGTTACCTGAACAATGCCTACAAACAAGAAGAGTTTCGCTACACCTGCCCAAATGACTCAGAGATTCTCCTCAGCTACCGGTCTGCAGCCAAGTACCTGAACAAATAGATCAAGATGCAATAATGAGGCGGCATATGTAAAAACAAAGTATGACTATGAATGAGAATACATGAAACACAGACTAAGTGTGACAAAGTGTCTGAAAGCTGTACATAATACATTTGCGTCAAAACTGTATGAATCCTCTTGATTCAAATTTGAATGATTTGTCTCCTATAAAAACTAATTACAAAGTGTTTTGTATATACTTATATGTACTATTGTCTGTACTGGTGTGGATTTCTTATTCAGCCCCTGTAAGAGAAAAGAAAAGCACTGTAAATCCCACAGACCGTTGATGTTGTGTCTAACTGTGTTTGTGTATGTATTGTATCATACTGTCAGTCTGAGGCGAATTCAGCTTTTAAACTGGATGTAATTTGGACAAAATCATTTAACAAAAAGCCATGGCTTTTTAAATTACGTCATGTATCTCAGTAGAGACACAGTTATGTTTGACTTTAGCATTCATTTAACTGAATAAAGATAGGGTTAAGGGACAGGAAAATATTTTGATATATTGTATGGAAAGACAAATGCAAAAAATAAAAACGTTCACAGGTATACGAGTATTATGTGAGCTTGTATTGATGTAAGTAAATGTCACAAAAAACACTATACTATGTGGCTTTGAAGTTCATTTTCTAATTCTTACTTTTTATACTCTGTACTATATTCTGATGGTAGATGATGATTACAGCTTACAGATATCAGAACTGAGCATCTTTCCAGACCTAAGGCTGCCATTAACTCTGATCTCTTCATTCATTCATTCATTCATCATTCATTCATTCATCATTCATTCATTCATTCATTCATCTTCTATACCCGCTTATTCCTGTTAAGGGTCGTGGGGAATCTCTTTATTCTTTTTATTTATTAGCAAAAATAGAAAGTAATAGTAGTGATTTAGGCTAATTAACTCAAGTTAGTGTATTTATTATTACACAGTATTTACACAGAAATTAGATGATTAATGCTGACAGAATAAGAGGTAACCAATTATTAAACATTTTTGAAATGGTCTGAAATGGTTAATTTAAATTTTTACCATATGTTCACTGTTTTTAAAAGTATATGGAAGTGCCAGCTGTTAAATACTATGGGAGAAAAATCTGAATAAAACATTAGTTGACATTGCAGAAAAGGCAATATATTTCCAATAGATGTCACAAACTCCTATTAAATGCAGCACTTTATAATTAAAGTTACTTTGATTTTAACAAAATTAAACAGCTAAGATAGATGAGTAAAGTGTAGAAACTGCCTACAGGCTAACTATAAAACACAATGCTCTGGAGTAAGCAGAGAAGTGGTTAGGGTTCATGAAATGTTGTGACCATGTTAATAATCACAAGTAAATACGATTTTTAGTTGGGTTGATTTTGTGGTTCAGGTTAAGGTAACATCAGTGCATAGCTACAGGAAAAGAGACTACAATTCATCAACGGTTTTAGAATCTAACGTTTGATCATAGATGTAAACAGGAAGACCAGTTCCGGGTTCGTTTCTGATTGGTTAAGAGCCTTGAACGGTACCAAGGCAACAACAGACAAGGGCGTAGCTAAGCAAGTGACAGCAAATAGAAAACTTTGTTAGCTACGAGCTAACTTTACACCATTGTCTTGTTTTACGATGTTACTAGCTTGAAATAACACCCAACAAGATCCTTAAAGGTAAGCCTCGTGTTTTCAAAATACATTCTTAATGCTTGAATATGAGGTTTTCTTTAGTTGCCTGTTATTACTGGTGACACGGCTAACCTCAATCAGACAGCTGCTAGCTAATGCTATATTAGCTAACGGTCGAATATAGCGAGATACCTTTGAGAAAGTATCGAGTTGACCACTTAAAATGAAGACTAACCGCTAGTTTCGTTGTTGTTAGCCCATTATACTGGCGTTCAAGTTAATCGTTATGTCATGAAGGTGGATTTTAAAGTGGAGACAAATGAATACGACGAGAACGGCTCGCTGTTTGCTGCTAACGTACAGTTCCTCTTTTGCATACATTCTTCCTTTTCCAGCAACTCGTGATCCTTTTAGGACACTTGACCTCCTCTTAGATATCGCTATTGTTTTCACCCAAACGTTACGCTTTATATTTGCTATCATTTATAGAGATTATTGTGTTACAGGATGGAATGTCAGGATGATGGAACCGATGGAACCGATGGAGACTTGTGCAGATGGACTGGCTCAGTAAGCACAACAGTTTATTACAAAACATGCGTGAACCAGTATGCCTAGCAAGTGGTGGCTTGATCTTAACTGTGACAGTTTCACAGGCACAGGTTTCAGTGTTATACTTGTATTGATTGTATGCGATTTAAGACTGTTCACCTAACTTTTGTTTAGGTGCTGATGAACAGCAAAAATGAAATCAGTGCAAGAGTGCAAAAGTTCATGGAGGAGAGGATGCAGAACACCATGGTAAGAAATAAATAAGACAATGACCTTAATGCAATGTTATCATATTCCACGGGGGTTTGACGAGTGGAGCTCATTTTAATTTAATTAATTAAGACTTAAGCTTTATGAAATCTCAATACAGGCAGTCTCAAAACTGCTGAGAATTAGGATGCATTATTTAACTGGTACACAACTTTGGACGTTGAGTTTTTAAGGATAATGTTTTGTTTGACTATACTGTTGGTGCATTGCTCTTGTCTGTCCTCTAGCTCACAGGAGTACTAATTGGAGCTGCAGTTGCCGTCTCACTGATTGGGATTGTGGTGCTCTTCCTGTACAGGAGATTCAAACTTGCTCGTGAGTTCTCCAGTCCTTTCTTGAGCTGTTATATTTATTAAGCAATACACATTTTCCGTGGGTTTGTGTACCAGAAATGACACTTAGGGGAAGCTTTTTGTTTCCATTTAGATTTTCTTTAGAATGCCATATTAACATAAATGTGTTGTTTTAATACTCCAACAAGGTGAACAACAGCCCGGCGTGCCTCATTATCGCTTCAGAAAACGTGATAAAGTGCTCTTCTATGGAAGGAAGATAATGCGAAAGGTTTTCTTAGTTTTTATTTCTTGTATGCAAACATTTGGAGTCTGGCATATTTATATCAGTATTATAATGAAGTTAAAAGTTTATCTGAAATATTTCATTTTGCTGTAAACATATACATACATCTATTTGTTTTTCTTAATGAAACATGCTTATGTAATTTAGCTTATGGATTCAACAACTCTGTTATTTTAAACAACCACCATAACCTTAATGAAGCTAACATTTAGAGTAGGACTGTGATATTAGAATGTATTTATATGCACTAGTGTATGTAATGAACTGTTGTATTCTAAATTAAACATAATATTGAATATGTTTCTGATTTCCTAAGGTCCAGACACTGTCTGCAATTCCTCCTCCCACATCTACATCAGTATCAAAGCAGCCACAGCGCATTCGCAAAAGAACCAAAGTTCTGAGCATAGCGCGCAAGTATGCACCACTAAAAACTGCTTAATGATTTTAAAGTTTGTATTGTGTCTTGCTGTATATTGATTTAAAATTTGTGACAACAGAATTCTGAGGATCCGTAAAGACCCTCCCACCCTGCAGCCTAAGGAACCCCCTCCATCCTTGCTGGAGGCTGACCTAACAGAGTTTGATGTGCAGAGCTCAAACCTGCCCTCTGAGGTCCTCTACATGCTGAAAAATGTCAGGTAGACAAATATACAATTCGTCATACAGAGTTATCTTCTTCTACTGTTTTCTTTTATAATGTTTGTGATCTGCAACCTGTTGTAGGGTCTTGGGTCATTTTGAGAAGCCCTTGTTTCTGGAGCTGTGTCGCCACATGGTGTTCATTGAGCTGCAGGAAGGTGAAAACCTGTTCAGGCCAGGAGATGATGATGACAGCATCTATGTGGTCCAGGATGGGCGACTAGAGCTCTGCATTCAAGAGAACGTATGTGAATGGAGTGAGCTTCGGTTGACCACTTTTTCAGACTAATCCAGAAGCTGAATGAGCTTCAGAATTAGACAGCCAAGTATATTTGTCATTTTGCACTTTTCATATTGTAGGTGGGATCACATCATATACCCATGTCATCTGTTGTTTATGTACAAGAGTATCAATTGTGACGTGGGTCACTGACACAGTGAAATGTAATTTTAATGAAGTGTGACAGAAGGGCAGATTAACAGTTTCAGGGTCCTCTTCCTTCCAATACACACGTAAATGGCAAATGAATCAATATGAACAGCAGAGGGCAGTAATGGAGCTTATTTTTTTAAAGTGAGTGGAGTTGAAGTTTGTAGTACACTTACTCAACCTCCCCTTTTTGCTTCCATTTCAGGTCATATTCATGGTTTAAATAAAGACTGGTCTAATATTTAGTTGTTTTTTTTCTAACAGGATGGCACAGAGCCAGTAGTGAAGGACGTGCTCCCAGGAGACAGTGTCCACAGCCTGCTCAGTATTCTGGACATTATCACTGTGAGGTCCTATTTATTCTCCCTCATTTTCCCTGTCACTTCAGTTTGTTAATTCATTACCTGATGTTCCTCTGTGTCAATTGGTACATTTATCAACTTAGTTAAATTTCCTTCTGTTTTGTTTCCATTTCCTATGTCTAGTCATTTAAACTTCATTAAATCACAGCTGCATATTTTTCTTCAGACACTGAGATTGCTATTATTTATAACAGATGTACTCATTAAAACAAACAAGTCAGGAAATGTAATTTTGAAAAGATAGAAGCAAATCACAATTTGAAGAGATCCTTTGTATAACCAAAAACTTTATGGTTATGTTATGAGTTTATGCATTTGAAAAAATTAAGCCCATTTAAAAATTTCTTGACCAGTTCTAATTAGATGATTTTCAACACTGAAATCAAAACTGTAGATGAGATTTCTGTGACTGTGTCCTCAGTCTTTCACAAATGTTTTTTTCTACCGTTTTGCCAGGGTTATCCAGCTCCATATAAGACTGTATCAGCACGAGCTGCAACTCGCGCCACCATCTTGCGTTTACCTGCATCGGCTTTTGAGTCGGTGTTCAGGAAATACCCAGAGACACTTGTACGCGTCATTCAGGTAACAGATTGTCCAATGTCAAATGCAGTGTGTAGTGTTTGTGTTTCCTCTTCCTGGAATTAAGTAAAACACAATATTTCTCATCTAATTTGGATGTAACTACCACCTAATTTACAATATGTTCCACTCTGTTTACTTCAGTGTTTGATTTTGTGTTGCAGATAATCATGGTGCGCCTTCAAAGAGTCACCTTTTTGGCATTACATAACTATCTGGGCCTAACGACTGAGCTGTTCAATCCGGTAGGAGGGGAATTAATTAGTGTGTTTGTGTACACAATGTCACGCACAGAAGCTCACACTGAATGCCCAAACACAGCTTTTGATGAAATTGTACACAAACAAGCACAGAAAGGCACATGCACACTCGGCCGCATGCGCGCAAGCTAATTTCACACAACATTAAGCACAGCATCATAACTTGGTCCTTAATGAAGCTCAGTGAAAATGAATAAAAATGACTGTAATGCTTCCACAGAACCGGGGAAGGCAGTAACCTTTAAACCTGGCTTGCCTCTGATTTTGTGATAATCAAAAATGCCTTTATTTTGACAAATTTTTATTTTATTTTAGTAATTATATAATTATCCAAACAGCCTCACATATAACATATAATGAGTCTGTGTAATGTGTATTTTAAGAAGACACTTTACTCAATTGCTACTTCCATCAGGATAATGAACCATGTCACAAAGCAAAACACTTTTGGGATGTAATTTTTGCACCATGAATGTGCAGCTGACACAAACAATAATTATAAACTATTAGGAAGGGACATCCATCAGTGAATGCCACCAACCAGTAATGCGTTGCCTCCAACCGGTGAACCACGGATGAAGAAAAACTATTTCCTCATTAAACAAGCCACTGAGATTTTAGAAGCTATTTTATTTATCTTTAAATGCTATCTAGGTATTTTACTTTTTTTCCTCAGAATAAGATATGGTGCTGCCTTTTTTCTCAGATGCTTGTAATTTGCCCACAAGCAAATAAAGACTGAAATGTGAATTATATCTTTGCCTTTTTCTTGATTGACAGGAAAGTCAGGCACTACCCTTGACCAATATAAACAATGTGGTGGGAGAGGCAGTTTCTGGAAAGATGACTCGTCGTCTCCACTTCCAGGATGAGCTACCCGTTGAGATCCCTGCAGAGACAGGTCAAACACTCACACACACATACGCACATAATCCCGAACAAACACGTTTCAAATTTTACTTTGTGTTGTTCTGAAACTGATCCAGTGCTGGCACTTCACTGTACATTAAACAGATGGCGTAAAGGACAGCCCTTCAAACAGCTACAGGAGGCTGCGATCCATCTCAATGCCCACCGACAGCACAGGTGGGTCACCGTCTTGGACATAAGCGATCGCCAAATGGCATATGCCTGTATTAATTTCCTCCATAGACATATCACAGGCACTGATCTGAAAACAAGGACATACACAGAGATACCTAAACTCATAATCCTCATCCTTCCATCCTGACTTGCAGGTAACGACTTGAACATGGTTTGCGAACGAGCTCGAGTTACTATAGAGGAGGCTCCATCCAGTCCTGTCACTCACAAAGTATAGTATTTTATGTAAATGTAACACCAAATCCTAAAATATACTACGTCTTATGTTGCTGCTTAAGTGGTGATTCCTCATCAATCATTCTCTTGTGCCTGTCTCTTTAGTCCAATTTGAAGAAGAGTGTGACAATGCAGCACACACCGTCTGAAGTATTTCACTATACAGACAGTGGAGGGCAGTCTGATGCCATCCACCTCAGTAAGAGCAGCTCAATCTTCCAGGCTGCTAAGAAGGACCTGCAGGGAATCATCCAGCTGCAGGTGAGAGGTTGATCAAACAAAACAGGTGGTGTAAATACGTCAGGGGTCACATAATTGTGAAATAGACGAGGATCGACAGGTCTAATGGGAGAGCTTATCTTTTTATGATGTTATGTTAAGCACATATTCACTGCTTTTTATTTCCCTGTTTCAGGACCCCAATCTCCTCGAGGGCAGGGTGACCCTTCACCATGTCAAAGCCGGTTCTGTGGTAGCTCGTCAGGGAGACCAGGTTAGAACAACAACTTGCAAGCATGTCACACCTTCCTTTGTCAGTTTCTATAAGCTTATGTGAAGTGCTTTTTTTCTCTCTTCTTATTCCCGTATTCCGTATGCTTTAGTCCAGCTGGTCTCACAATATTTAGCACCTCCATTGGAGAGTGTACAGGTACCGCAGGGAGCTGCACACAACCAGAGAAAATGTGGAGTGTGACTAAATAGTTAAATAAAACCAGTAATTTGACTTGACTATCCTGATTCATGAGCAAGAGAAGAATAGGTGATGCTCATCAAGGTATTCAATTTGCTTCGTGGTGACATCTCTCAATAAGGACACTAAGTGCACTAATTTTGTGCTATTCTCCCATTTCCCTTTTGGTGTTTTAGGAGGTGAGCATCCAGTTTGTGATTTCCGGTCTCCTCCATGTTTACCAGCGGATGATTGACCGTGAAGACGAGTCGCGTCTATTTGTCACACATCCCGGAGAGCTTGTTGGTCAACTTGCTGTCCTAACCGGAGAACCACTCATATTCACTGTTCGAGCCCAGCGAGACTGCAGCTTCCTCTCCATTTCCAAAACCCACTTCTATGAGTCAGTTACATGGAAGCATCCACACACTCATACATGTGTACTCAACATATAGGTGTTTCCACTGAGCAAAAAGAACAATCTGTAATGTTTGTTTTTTGTCGATCAGGATAATGCGAGCGGAGCCAAAAGTAGTGCTGAATGTTGCTCACACGGTGGTGAGGAGGATGTCATCTTTTGTCAGACAAGTAGACTTTGCTCTTGACTGGATGGCTGTGGAAGCTGGCAGGGCTGTTTACAGGTATTATTCTCGTTGTTCTTCTTCTTCAGAAAACAGTATGACCTCTATACATCACAGTGTATTCAAAAGCGAGAAGTTAAAAGTATCAGATGCACATAACATGTGTTACAGTCAACTAAAGTTGCCTTTCTACTTTCCAGGCAAGGAGAGAAATCAGACAGTACTTTCATAGTGCTCAGTGGTCGACTGCGCTCTGTAATCTTGAAAGAAGATGGCAAAAAGGAGCTGATTGGAGAGTATGGACGAGGTGACCTAATTGGAGTGGTAAGGACCATGACAGTAAGAGGGAAGGCAGGGATTTAAATGCAGGTGGAAAACTACACACACACACACACACACACACACACACTATGGCTGCAGGATTCTTTTTACTTGTGTTCATAAATATTAATAACTGTCCAAAAACTCACTACAGTTAATCCTTATTTAGGAAGTCCATCAAAAAATTTACAGATTTAAATATGCATGAGGAAAAGTATTTACTAAGAGTATTAATCCTCACATTCATAGCACACTTGGTGTACATGTGTACTGATTGACGAACAGGCTGCCAGTAAATAAAAACTCAACCAAGTACATCTTATAAATATTTACAAAGATAAAGTTACAGACTGTAAAAATGTCGACATTGTATAACTATGCAACAGTTTGAAGTGCTAAAAGAAGAAGTGTTATCAATGAATTTCATGAAAAGCGCAGCAAATTGAACTAAAATAAATAAAAAAGCTAAGGCCTCTGTGTAGGACATAGCTTCTTATTGTTGCTCAAAGCCCCACATGGTATTGTGCAATGGATAATAAAATAAACTATATATGTTTTAGATTATTATATATAAATAAGTGCACATAATGTTTGCATGGTAATGTACTGTATTTCTTTGATGGTTTAAAATAAAAAAGTGACTATTTAAATTTTTATCTCAACAACCTTTGTAAATCAAAGTGACTCTGTTTCACTCACCTACTTTCCCATTGGCTGGTCGTTGCCTCAGTGCTTCTAATAATACCTGTGCTGATGGATACTATGGTTACTGTTACCTGGAGGAGGAAAGCTGTCACTGCAGCTTCTGTGATAGTGGAAGTAAGATTATTATAGAGGTGGCTAACATTCTGAGACATATTTAGCACCTCTGTGTTGACGTCATCTCTGGGTGATGAGATGAGGGATCTTATTTATAGCTTCTTCTTTTGTAACTTGTTAACTCTGAAACAATACAAGGCTCCTCAACAGACTATTAAAGTAGATTTAAAAACTAAATGCATACGTATTTGCGTGTCTGTGTAAGTGAGGTATGTGTTCAAGTATCTTAAATGACAACCTTTATTTGGTAGTATTATGTTCGTGTCAGTTTAAGAATGATTTTGGTTTGTTAACACTAAATAACAACCTTTTTGTTTTCATACAAAATAAACCATGTTACTCATTTCTCTGCAGGTGGAGGCCCTGACTCACCAGAACAGAGCCACCACAGTTCACGCTGTGCGAGACTCTGAGCTGGCAAAACTACCAGAAGGAGCCCTCAGCTCTATCAAGAGGAAGTTCCCACAGGTAAGACTAACATAAAGTATCAAATTCATCTGATGTAAAAAACACAAAATATAACATTTTAAAGAAGCATTGCTGTGTACATGCCAAGGATGCACCGACTCTGAGTAAAGGACTGATTATTTAAAATTTGTGTGCCTCAGGTTGTCACCAGGTTGATCCACTTACTTGGACAGAAGATCCTCCAGCAGGTCAATGGTCCTCTGACAGGTGTGTGCATCTGCATGTTCAGTGTTGTCAATAATGTTTGGTAATGGCTTATCCTGTCACAACACATCTGTGTATGTGTGCTGCATCTTGCTGGTACCTAGGTTGCTTTAGGATGTTCCACTGGTTTTGTTGTTTAACTCCGCTGTTACTGTTATTTACCAACCTGTAACACGTCCACAGCCCGGAGTTTGGCCCTCCATACTCCAGGAAGTAAGTGGGATGCAGGAAACCAAGCCTCCAACCTCTCCACTGTGACAGTCCTGCCTGTGTCAGAAGAGGTACCGTTGACTGCCTTCACCCTGGAGCTGCAGCACGCACTCCTCGCTATAGGTAAGAGGAAAAAAGAATAGACAGAGGAGTTTAATTTTACCTATTATTTCCCTTCTTCTGTCCTAGAAAGGGAGGCTTCGATAATATGTGGCTGAGACACAGTCATATCACAGGCATAGAGACACACTTAGATACAACGTTTGTCTCTTAATACAGCATTAATATTACTCTCTGCTGTAATATACTTCTTAATATGGACTGATTTGAATGTGGTCTCAGCCAAATAAGACACTATTAACTATAAGCACCACTTATAAGGAATTCCGGCTTTGTAATTATTTTGAAGCAACTATCTTAAATGTCTACGTTGCATGTATGTAGCAAGCACTCTGAGCATACATCAACTATGAGCGTGATTTGGTCACCTACAGGTCCCACTCTTCTGCTGACCAGTGATATTATCAAACAGCGCCTTGGAGCTGCAGCTCTAGATAGGTACGTTTTGTGACTGAACATATTCTGACACCTGTTATTTCAACCGTAATGAACTGCCTTTTCCCTATCATACTGCTATTTGATGATTCTTTCTGATTCCCTAACGCCTCTTAAAATTCACTTCAAGTATGTTTTATTGGCACGACAGTACGATGGATCTACTGTATGCTGCCAGCTGTATAATGCTGCCTGTCATTAATGGACTTCTTTCCCTTTAAGTGTCCATGAGTACCGCCTGTCCAGCTGGCTGGGCCAACAAGAAGACATCCATCGAATAGTTCTTTACCAGACTGACTACACACTGACCCCATGGACACAGCGGTGCATTCGTCAGGCTGACTGCATCATTATTGTGGGACTAGGAGAACAGGACCCTGTCGTTGGGGAGGTAAGGTGGAAGGAGTGGGTCGCTTTTGGAAACTACATTTTGAAGTCCTAGCATTTGTTAGATCTGATTGTGCTGCAACTAATTGCCATTTTCATTAATCAACTATTAGCCAGTTTATTCATAATTATAATAACAACATAAGTATGATTATAATTACATCTGGGCCACAGGGACAACCACAAGTATTAATTTGACAAATTTCCAAATAATATACTGTGCAGTCAGTAACTGTAATAGTAACACATGCGTAATCATGCAATTATCCAATCTACCAGTGCATACAAGCATGAACAGATACATGTTGGGAGCTTCAGGTAATGTCAACATCAAACATCATAATGGAGTAAAATGTGATCTCAGTGACCATTACAGCTGGGTTTAAAAAAAAAGTGGATTTTCCCATTCTTCTTTTGAAATGTCCAACTCATAAAATCTTTGCATTGATTTAAAAAAAATATAAAAATATATATATATATATATATATATATATATATATATATATATATATATATATATACTGTATATATATTTTTTATATATTCCCTTTTGTACATATTCTCATTTGAAATCTTGCTTCAGACTCCCAAGACTGGTTTTGCATGACTAGTCTCTCGAGGATGTGCAATGAGATTAGCCCATGTGTGGGGCAGATCAAAACATGACAGAAGCTACAACTCAGAGAGCACCGTCAAGCATGACGGCTGATATAAGGCAAGATTTTGGATTTAGAAAGTATGAGGACAGAATAGCTGGACAAATGGAAAGATGTGCTAACCAGAGGTAAAATATTTTAGAAACACCTTAAATCTCCAAAACCATTTGTTTTCAAACTAAAATACGTCTCTGTAAATTAGTAGTGATACACAACCCTAGGGACCATAGCATGACTGCTGGTTTAGGGTATTTCTTAAAACTGCATCCAGTGAACGGTAACACCTTGATCTGAGCTTAAACTACAGTGGTCACAGGCTTGACAAAGCTGGACTGATGAAAACTGGTCTGATGACTCGATTTCTGCTGAGACATGCAAATGTTGGTCCCAGAATTTAGCATCAACGGACTGATGGGTGGTGCCTTGGGCTCCTTCATATATAATCAGTCATGGTCTGGAGTATTGTTTCTGACTATGCACTTCCCTTTATGAAGACACTTTACTCAGTTGCTACTTCAGTCAGGATAATGAACCATGTCGCAAAGCAAAACACTTTTGGGATGTAATTTTTAAAGCATGAATGTGTAGCTGACAAATTATATTATGTTCAGTCATGTTAACATCGACCAGAACCCAGAAGGTTTTGAACATTTTTAAGTCTTGTTGAATCAGTGCTGCAAAGAGATGAGGTTGTTTTGAGAACAAAGAGTTCAGTATTTTTGAGAAATATGAGATGGGATATCTAAACAAACGTTCAGATATTTCTACCTAGAGAAATCAACACATCAGTTAGTGAGTCAGCGATTATTAACCGAGTTGTCTTTGTACTAGTGTGTACATCTGTCTGATGTGACATTAAGGTCACTTCTGATTATTACATTCTTAAACTACTGTAAAACACCGGGGTTTAGCCAACTTAATGGTCAGATAGGCTGTGAATGATATTTGAGCCTTGGGCACACAGGAGAAATGAGCAAAGTGTGGATGGATGTTATGAAAGAGAGAGCGCTCCTTCCAGGTGAAGAAGGAGAGGCAATTGCAAAGAAAAAAAAATGTATCCCTGTTTAACAAGAAATGGCGAGATGGATCAATATTTGCTCAGGCTCAGAATGAGTCATAGGGGTTGATTTTATCTTTATGGGCGCGCGTACACACACACACACGCACGCACGCACGCACGCACGCACGCACGCACACACGCACACACGCACACACACACACCTTGCACACACACACACACACACACCTTGCACACACACTAAACCTTTCAACAGAGAAGTCCTGTCGACTAGGCTGAGATCTGACCTTCCTGCCTGACTTTTTTCCAATTAGACTGCTCATTCAGTCAAAGATGCCTCATTTAGGAAACTCCAAAAGTTAAAAGTAATTCAGATTTCAAGAAAACAGATGTAACAGTAATTAGATGTAATTATTGTAGTTGTTCAGATGTAATGAATGACTTAAGAGTCATTCTCAAATTGATCCTTGATTTCTCCTTGAAAGCACAAGTTATTATTCCCAAACATAAACATGGCTTTGCAGTCATGTACCAGCTCAAAAAATCCAGAAAGTAAAATTCATATTATCTAAATTGATTTACACAGAGTGGAATATTTCAAGCCATTATTTTTTGTCATTTTGATCATTATAGCTTACAAATAATGAAAACCCAACACTCAGTGTTTCCAAAAATTAGAATGTTATGAAAAAGTTTGATATCGGAAACTCATGGCGTCGCCCCCGATCGGTTAATTAACTCAAAACATCTGCAAATGTTTCCTGAGCCTTTAAATGGTCTCCGTCTGGGTCAGTAGGCTACACAATCATGGGGAAGACTGCTGACTTCACAAATGTCCAGAAGACAGTCACTGACACCCTCCATAAGGAGGAAAAGCCACAAAAGGTCATTACTAAAGAAACTGGTTCTTCACAGAGTGCTGTATCCAAGCATATTCATAGAAAGTTAATTGGAAGGAAAAAGTGTGGTAGGAAAAGGTGCAGCAGCAACAGGAAAAAACGTAGCTTTGAGAGGACTGTCCAGCAAAATCCATTAAAGAATTTGGGGGAGCTTCACAAAGAGTGGACTGAGGATAGAGTCGGGCATCAAGAGCCACTTGATTTGGGAATCAAGGTCCCACTGACTGGAGGAAGAGTGGAGAGGCACTGAATCCATGATGCTTGAAGTCCAATGTGAAGTTTCCACAGTCAGTGAATTGGGTTGCCACGTCATCTGCTGGTGTTGGTCCACTGTGTTTTCTGAAGTCCACAGACAACGCAGCCATCTACCAGGACATTTTAGAGCATGCCTTCTTCTGGTTAAAGCTGGTTGAATAAGCATGGTGCCACTATGCCTGACTGGCCAGCAAACTCACCTGACCTGAACTCTGCAGAGAATCTATGGGCTATTGTCAATAGGAAGGTGAGAGACACCAGACTGTCAAAGCAACCTGGACTTCTATTATCCATAAGCCATAATCATCAAAATTACAAGGCTTGAAATATTTCACTCTGTGTGTAATGAATATAGATAATATGAGTGATAGACAAAAATTATTGAACTTTTTCATGATATTCCTATTTTTTTTTAGCTCTCACTATTCCACCTATGCAAGCAATACACAGGAGCGACTCAGAAGAACGTGAGGAGTATAAAATGTTCTGAAACATCTGTGCTCACTGCCGTCCCTCTAGCTGGAGCGTATGTTGGAAGGAAGCGCGGTGCGTGCCCAGAAGCAGCTGGTGTTGTTGCACAGAGAAGACGGCCCCCCACCCAAAGGAACTGTGGAGTGGCTCAACATGCGGAGCTGGATCTCCAGACACCTCCACCTCTCGTGTCCCAGAAGGGTCTTCTCTAAGAGGAGCCTGCCCAAACTGGTAGGACTAGAAAATCTGACCAGAATGTTGTTGTATTTTCTCTGATGTGAGACGTCTGCAGATCAAAGCACTCCTTTATCTGTTCTACTATTAATTCCTTTCTCACATGCACGGCATCTTTGAAGTTTTCCTAACATCACATGGAGGAAATACACTTTATATGTCAACACAATCTATATGACTCCCTAATCATACATGTAGTATTAATAATGATGCAAAACAGTCATATTTATGAATGATTTCCAGTAGGTGCAATCATGTTTGACACTCATTGTTCTTTTTTGCAGTTGGAGCTGTATCAACGAGTGTTTGAGAAGCCAGCAGACCGTCACTCTGACTTCTCCCGTCTGGCCCGTGTTCTCACGGGCAATGCTATAGCTCTTGTTCTCGGGGGAGGAGGAGCCAGGTAACGTTACTCCAACTATCTGTTCCTCAATATATCTTTCTATCTAAGGTCATATAATAGATTGTAATTCAAGACATGAAATGCTGAATGGATTTTTAGCCCCAGAGCATCACCACGTCCTAATTTTACTGCTTGCCGTGTATGTCTCTATCTTTTCAGTAAAATTTCTGTCTTTCCGTGTTTATTTCCCCACCCTTCTAATCAGGGGCTGTTCACAGGTGGGCATAATGCGAGCGCTCTCTGAGGCTGGCATCCCCGTGGACCTCATTGGTGGAACTTCAATCGGCTCCCTGATGGGGGCACTGTATGCTGAGGACCGCAGCCACAGCCGCATGAGGATAAGGGCCAAGGAATGGGCAATGGTGAGAGCGACAGTGGACATGACAGTCGTCTGGGAAGCTTCAGTTTGGACTGGATCCAAAACTTGTAGAATGATGTTATATTTTAATGTGCTCTGGTTTGTTGAGCTGAAAATGTATCGTCAGATTGTCTCCCACTCCTCATCAAAGGCTGTGACAAGAACTACAAGCTTTAATCATTCCCTGTCCTTTAATTTGACAGGGGAGACTATCAAGACGATGAATTTATAAAGGATTGGGATGATATTCATAAAAACTCTTTTTTTTTGCTGTTTGCTTATAGTAAAACCTTTGATGCTTCATGACCTTCATTTAACATTGTGTAGATGTTACATCACATTGGCTGAGTGCAGAGCTCAGAACTGGTGTTTTCCCACATTTAATTAGTCTACACTTAGTATAAACTAACTAATCAGTGATTTAAAGGGCTCATTTAGATGGGAACATTAATACTTTTTGTGGAAAATTAGTTGAGTTGAGCAATTCCTCATCCCCTTAGGAAATATTTTCAAGTGCTTTCGGTTTGCTGGTTTTATTTTGCCATAGACTGATTCTGACATAAATGAGGCAATAATTTAAGTCTAATCCAGTTTACACCTCAGTTCTGCTTTTAATATAATAAACCATGCTGTGCAGATTAATCATCAGGAGTAATAGGTTGTTATTGCTGTTTTTACATCTAGCTCCTGAACAGAGCCCCTTTATTTGTGATATGAAATTCATCCTCAGGCCTTTAATGCGGCCTCTGTTAATGACAGCGTATTTGAGACACCTGCTGTGTCTTCCAAGACTGCAGGCAGAACATGTGAACAGGATTTGTCTTCCCACAATGTGTACAGCCCCTCCTCCTCTGACTCTGTCCTTGGTCCTGAACCTTCCCTGCAGAAGCAGCTGGCTGGATTGTAGCTCCTTAGGAACAAATTAAAAGAGCCACTGTGCCATGAGAATAGTTTGTCCTCAGCAAAGTTAAATTAACAAAGTGAAACATTTATGGGAAGTGGAGGTACCCACCTAATGGATGTAACAAGATAAGAAGGAACTCACTGTTTTGTGGTTGGTGCAGATTAGCAGCAGATTTGCTTTTACAAATTGAACATTGAGTTTTAGGAATTAATCCTGCTTTCTACTTGAGAAATCTTGGAAATTAACTAATTGTCTTTTCTCTGTCTTTCCCTGTAGGAAATGACTTCGGTGTTTAAGAAGATTCTGGATTTGACGTATCCAGTTACCTCCATGTTTTCCGGCGCGGCCTTCAACTATAGCATCAGCACTGTCTTCAAAAGCAAACAGATCGAGGTGAGCTAAATTAACTGGGGTTAACAGCGGCCTAATTAATTGAATCAGAACTGAAATGGTGTCTAAATAAAAAATTACACTTGGCTTTGGAAGATAAACGTCCCAAAATGTCTGGCAGTCATCTGTCAAAAACAAAACAAATGTTTCATTGTAAACTTTTGCTTGTGCAGGACCTTTGGATCCCATATTTCAACATCACTACTGACATCACTGCCTCAGCCATGAGAGTTCACACTGATGGTAAGTACAGTTTCTGTATTTTTATTTTATTTATTTTTTAAACTTGAATCTTGAATTGACCCTTTAATTAGTCTCACTGATTTAATTTTCAGCCTGTTCAGGTTGGTCGCTTTCAATTTAACACGCAGAGTCTGAAAGGAATGACACCTACAGGTCTGCCTGTTTGCTGTTTCAGGTTCTCTGTGGCGGTATGTTCGTGCCAGCATGTCTCTGTCTGGATATCTGCCTCCTCTCTGTGACCCCAAAGACGGACACCTGCTGATGGATGGAGGCTACATCAACAACCTGCCTGGTTTGTTACACTCAGTACTTTTAGTTTCAGCTTCTTCTTTTTTCTCGCAGTAGCTCAGTGTATTCAGGTGTGTTAATTTGTAGCATTTTAGCAATTTTACCTCGTTGGTAGTTTTAATTTTTTGCAATGCACTCTTCCTTTTCTTCCTGTCCCACCGTTCTGGTTTCCTCTAATTCTCCCAGCTGACGTTGCGCGCTCCATGGGGGCCAAAGTGGTGATAGCTATTGACGTGGGCAGCCGAGATGAAACCAACCTCACTAATTATGGCGACTCACTCTCAGGCTGGTGGCTGCTATGGAAACGCCTCAACCCCCTAGCTGAGAAAGTAAAGGTGATGGATCGATTAAGGAGTAAAGACACAACATACTGTGCGAGGATGCTTAAAAATAAATGAGTTCTGTGAAATCAGTGAGGATATTTTTGGAGGTGTTTTTCAGTGATCCATAAGTTCATTTCTTTAGGTGTTGAACATGGCCGAGATTCAGACTCGGCTGGCATATGTGTGCTGTGTGAGGCAGCTGGAGTCCGTGAAGAACAGTGACTACTGCGAGTATATCAGACCGCCGATCGACAGATACCGCACTCTGGAGTTTGGCAAGTTTGACGAGATTGCTGTAAGTTTGAGACAAGAGTTTGCTTTACATTGGCTATGTTTAGATGCACAATAGTGTGTCACAAATATTCAGAATAAAAAGCCCATCTGAACAAAAGTGCCTCAGCTGGAACAGACTGACCTCACATGAAGTAAACATCAGGTGATGTCACAAATTTCCTGGTGCTGTGGCAAAGCAACCAATCAGAATGCTTTCAGTCTGGTTAAAGATGTATTGTCCATATAAACACAGTCATTGTCTGGTCCCTTGGTATGGCATCTGAACTGAACTTTATAGAATAATATTTAATGATTATTCTTTGTGTGACGTAGGAGGTGGGATACCAGCATGGCAAGACGGTGTTTGATGTGTGGAGTCGCAGTGGTGTGGTGGAGAAAATGCTGAAAGACAGACACCAAGAGGAGTTCCACAACACACAAAGCAAGAACAATGTAAGACTGGGGGAGTGAACATGTATCCTGTAGAATATATGATAACAAAAGTCAATAGAAGATATGACTCCAAATCAGTGCATGACTAACTGTAACGTATTAATTATTAGTTTATGTTACTTAATCCAGTGTGAAGACACAAAATCAACAGATTAGCAGTCAATTCACAAATATCAAGATGACAACATGTATCAGGAGAATGTGTCTGAGGATGGACACAAAGGATTTGTCTTCTCACAGTTTTAATTACCATTTAAAAGAAAAGACAGTGGAGGAGAACATTACTTAACACAATTTGTGTTATTAGATGAGTTAAACTGATGAGCTCAGTTTTCCATAAACGCCAGACATCTGTCAGACAAATATAACATCCTTTAAATGCATCACCTCACATTCGTGTCTAATTGACCTCAGTGGGTGTCTTACACTGGTTATATTCTCTATACATTCCTTTGCCATAGTTTCTTATCTATGCCTGATACATTGTCATATTTAAGGCCTGTAGACCGCTGTTTGAGTAATGAAGTTAAAACTGAAAAATAAATAGGTTTTCTCCTGCAGTACAGAGAATAAGCTTTAGTGTACACCGGATTAGTCGTCCAGAAACGTCAAAAAAGACAAAGCACCTACGAAACAAAAGACAGAGAGAGTGATGAAGAAAGATGAGATATTTACCCTCAATCTGAGCAATAACATGAGGAGGATGGAGGGAAGAACAGCAGGATTGATATCGAGAGGAATCATGACAGGAACCCCACAGCAAGAAACTAACAAATGCACCTGAACAATAGGAGGATGGATACTGTTACGGCTGCAGATTTGAAATAGCAATGCTAAAGACTGTCTCATAAATAAACCCTGTTCTTTAAAACAATAGCCATCCCACGCAGGCAGTTAATGAGTGTCTTTCTATTTTCAGATGCTACTGTGGGGTGCAACTCCCAGGGGAAATAATGCCTCTCTTCCTGTGATAGATTTGACACTGTATGTTCAGTAGTGTTGCACAAATTGGTGAACACGAATGCATGCTATAAATTTCAAAATGCATCAAAGGGACCTGTGGAAACTAAAGCTCAAAACGAATTATATTTTCACTGTCAGCGCAGCAGTTTAAAGGAATGCCTGCCATTGGCTTAATGCTGCTTGAATGAAGACAAAGATTAAATCCACATCAATCTTTACACTCTTCTTCTTACTGAACCAGCTGGTTGTCATTTTTGATTCCACCAGTGTGCGTATGGAAGAAAACATCTCTAACAGATGAGGCGTTGACACCTAGCAGCTGGTATATTTAGAGCGCAGCTGGTTAGTTAGCTTATACCAATAGACAGAAATTACATGAAACCAGATTCAGCCAAATGTGTGTGTGTGTGTGTTTTTTAGGTGGTGACATGTCCCAACGCTTCCTTCACTGACCTGGCAGAAATTGTGTCCCGCATCGAGCCCGTCAAACCTCCTCTGGTGGATGGTAAAGCTACATTTCTCTTCCATGTTTGTGTTTCCTGTCCTTGTCTTTATATGTCGACTTTTCCACTCAGTATGCAAAGCACAGAAAACAGGAACTGTGCAATTTAATGTCTGAGTAACTGAAACCTGATACTGCTGTTGTGTTTCTCTCATATATGGCTATATCCATCTATTTAAAAAACATTTGTCATCCATCACTCATCGCCGTGCCCCGTTTATCTTTTCACAATGTTGCACATTTTTGCAGTTCTGACTCATTCACCTGCACACCCACTTGGATTTGTCACCTCTTCTCTGCTATACATACTTGAACTTATTCACCCACAATGTGCCTCCTTCCCTCCGCTCTTTCCCCTCACCAGATGAGTCCGACTACCAAACTGACTATGAGGAGGATGCACTGGAGAGTGCTTTGTCTGACATGGAGATGTACAATCGCTACGGAGAGCCCACTGAAGGGGAGGAGACCGCTGACACGGTACAAATCTCTGGTTATAAGACTGGACACTTTGGGGTCTCTTCTAAGCAGCCGTTTTATTTTAGCTACCCAGGGCAAACGACAGCATGAATTTTTGGACATTGTATAGAAATACATGGTTGTTCGCAATTTGTCAATTTATACTGTAACAGTTATCAATTAATATCATAAATATATATTCTAAAATGATATCTAGGGCCTGAGAGCATTTAAGATATGGCTGCTTTTGATATGGTACATAACAAGATTCAATTAGATATAATTATTTTTTGGCAAGTACAGTTGTAATATCTATAGATCTGTTTACTATAAAAGCAGTTTGCTTGTAGTCCATCACTTTCTAGCTGACAGTTTGCTAGTGGATGTTCGAGGCTCTGGATTCCTAGTTCACCTTATATATAATCTCTTATATAGTTGAAAAGAAAATACCACCGTTCCAAGACTGTTATCAGCAGGATAAATTTGGAGATGGGAACCAAAGTGTGGCAGCGTTTCCTTGTGGTAAACACTTAGGGATATCAGTCAGTCAATCTGTATCACTCCCATTGGCTGTCATTTTAAAATTGAGATGAGCTCATACTTGAAAACCACCCAGTTTGCTTCACCAGTGGATTTGTCCCTTCTTCTATCACTATAAATCACTGAATTTCTTTACAATTCAGTGTTCTCTTGTTGTCACTATCCAGATAGTGTCACATCTGGAAATAAAACCTACAAACCTTTGCCAGTGAAAGAGGGAACTAATTTGACCACTGTGATCCAAACAAATTAGAAAAGTCTCGTAGATGATTTGATTAACATACAGTGTGATTTAGATAATGACACTGTAATTGGTTGTTAAAAAGTGATGAGATGAAATGCAAGTTAAAACACAGATTTCTACTTAATTTAATCAGCTGATTGGATGTATCTGCCCTGACACTAATGGAGTAAAGAGATAATTAGAATGAACTAGAAGTGTCCAGCATGCGCCATTAAGGAAAGCTTAGTGGAATGAGTCTGTGGTCAGTGGACGGGTTTCCATGAAGAGCAAATGAGCGAATGATTATCTGAACTTCCAGGCCAAATATCAGCACAACTAATGTAATCTGGGATGCTCAAACAGACTGAACATGATCCCTCATTCTGAGACTTTAATACTTCACCACTGTACGTCAATCTTCTACATTTATTGCTGCTAAAAGGAAGCTGAATAGTTGTTTTGATGAAAAACGTGTTGTTGTTTTTTTCTGATTCATAGGATGAAGAGCTGGACCGGAGGCCAGCACGCACCATTACCTCACTCAGCAGCTTTTCTGCCGTCCCTGTCAGCGCATCAGAAGAGCCATCAAACCAGCAGGACCATTAAGTGAAGGTCTAATGTACTCTGCCTGAACAGGTCATCATAATTTAACTTGCCAGTCCGTCCCACCAGTGACTACAGTTACCGCATTGACTTCTGTTACCTGGCCTTATTAGCTGTGTGGCTGACATAACTAAAGAGTGTTCCCTTAAACAAACTGAATGCACACACTGAGCACACATGGTTTGATAGTTTAGCATAGTTGAGTAGGTGCACATCTAATCATTTCTCATATTGAGATTATTTCCTGTAGCTTTACATAATCACACCAGTCCAATGGAACATTAACAGGGCTGGCAATGAGATACTATTTCCATGAAATATTATCACTTGGACTAAGATAGGACTATGAATCCTCATTGACTACACTTGGGAAAGAAATTGTTAGATTAGGTCAGTCCTCTGTTCTCTAAGAAACACAGATTTTCAAATGTTGATATATCCATCTCTGCCACACACAGGGTTGAATCATTACTTCAAAGATTAGCACACAAAATTGTAATTATCTTTCATGACTTTTCATTAGGTTTGTAGCTTGGCAGCAAGCCCAGCTTTCCCTGCCCGCAACATGTTTGTGTTTATCTTGAACCGCTCGGTTGAGAACTGAACTGCTGCAAAGATCTGTCCGATCACATAATTTGGAGTGATGGACAGAAGAGCCACGTAGTCATACGTGTCATGTGAGCGCAGTGGACTACAATTTGTTAACAACTAATTAGTTGCAGGACTATCCAGTTGTTTGCAGAGGTATTTTTTTCTCTGTATCAGTTAAAACAGGCCCCTGATGAATTCCCAGTGGTATGTTACCAGACTCATATTTAGACCAAATAGAATCAAAAAACAAAGATTTATATGTATAAGTTACATCTATCCCATTACCCAGTTTAATGCAGATTTGCTGACTGTGGCATTATTTAGTCCTAAGCTTTGCCTTCTGGGCTTGAGAAATGGGAGCGCTGAATGTTTGCATCCTCTAAATGTGGGTCACCCCTGCTACAAAAGGTTGAGAACCACAACTTTAAAGTTGTGTACCTTCCTGTCTATGTTGCAGTCCTCACCAATGCTTGGTTGCCAAATAACACTCGTTTAAAAAAATGAAAGAGAGCTTAAGAAGCAGCGTGGTCTGCAGCCATGGCTGTCAGCACTGCTTTGTCGTACCCACTGAGTCAGGCCCACGGAGCGAATTAATGATTTCAATTCACTTCAAAGCACTAGTTTCCCTCTCAGCTGGTGGGAGAGTCCCCCTCCCCCCCTCATCTGTTTTCTGGCTTGAATCTATAAGACAGACTGAGCAGCAGACTGAGCGGATCTGTTGGGTGATCTCAGAAGCTCGACTTGTCTCCGTGCAGTTCAAGCACAGCGGCTCTCACAGGAACGTGTTGTAACGCAAATTATTTGGCTCTTCGAGATGTTTAAGGTTTTTGTTTTCCCGTGATTCCGATCAGATATGTTATTAAATGATTGCACGACATTGAAATGATAAGATATTTGAGTTGTTGTTAAAAATATATATATATTTATATTTAAGTACGAGGAATGATGATTTTATATCCACAAGTGACAAGAGCTGGAAAAAACATTCCAGAAATGCAATTCAATGCAAAATTTAAGTAACTGTTGTATAGCTTTGATTACATGCCTTTCTCTGTTACTCTATACCAGTTCATTTAAGCTTAATCACAACTGGAACTGACAGTTATTTTCAATTTTGTTTCATCTAATATATTAATCTATATATTAATCTTTGGGATTATTAAATAACAAGAAACAGTGGGAATGGATATCGCACAATTCTATAGTCCGAGTTAGATATGCTGGGTTGTTAATTGTTACATTAAACGTTTGTTGGACGAACAATTCAAGACCTAAAGAGGGTCAGATTGAATAAGGAGTTGTAAGGAGTTGCGTGACTTGAGATTATTTTATTTTATTTTTTTAATAGTTGACTATTATGCCATGAAAGCTGACACCGATTATAACCACATATAGATATGTATAGCCTGTATAAAAACAGGCTGCAACCCAGCACCATCAATGGTATTTAATAGTACTCCACAGCGTGTTGTGGTAAATGGTATAGCTGGGAAAAAAGAGTATTTCTCTGAAGTCTTTTTTCATGTACTGTAGCTTAAGTTCTAACATATGGGACATTTAAATTCACAAGCAATCTGTTGATAAGCTGCCTTCTCTCAGCTACCGCAGGGCGTTTAGTGAAGTTGTTAACTGACTGCTGTCAAGAAGGTTTGGACCGTTTCTCTGTTAGCGGATGCCTTCTCAGATGAGTGTACATTGCAGTAGTACTTGTGTTGTATTTCAGGACTGACTCACATATTTTGCACGTCACAGTAGTAGTTTGGGCTACATCTTTAGTGAAGTATTTCCACACACTTGATGAACTACTGCTAGCTTGGTGCAATGACCCACTGGGGTCCTCACCGGTTTCCTTGGAGACATCCATGTTGGTAGAGTCAGGTGAACTGTGACTAGCCGACTTCCTGCTTAAAGCGTCATGGCACAGCAGTGACGTCGACGAACCGTCTAGTCTGTGAAACACCTAATTTGAACAAGAGGAAAAGTCTCACATCTCACACAACAAATGATCAGATGCAGTAATGATTAATTGCTTATAAAACAATTATAATTAATTATGAAATGTCTCTAGTTAGTTTTCTGTTGATTGACTAATTACTTCAGTACTAATCTCATTAGCATCACCGTAGCCAGACCGATACTAGACGTTACAGAGCCAGATACGGTGCCAACATATCTAAAGAATTATAACCAGTATATACTCAAAGTTGGACATTTTACAGTTGGCTAATGATACTGTTGGCACTTTCCAATGGTGATACTGTTACTAAACTACAAAATGCTTATCTCTGGCATTTCAATTCTGTTATTTTGTTACATATTGGCCACACTTTAAACGTATAATATATTATAAATCTTATAATAAACTAATATCAGCCGTCCAGTCAGGCTCTGATCATTACTTCACCAATGCAACTTTTTTTTTTTTTTCTGTTCTTGTTACTTGATATAGCACCCTGTGAGCCTCACTGTATGTGTCTTTGTAAATAGCGGTGCTACAGTGCCGGCAGCCTTACGTACACGTGTGGACGGTATGTGAAAACCTGTGATAAACACTATGTGGCTCACATATGGTGTTGGTTCCACACGGAGTCTGGACAGAGAACGTGTGAGCAAAATGGAGATGGGGGAAACGGTGTTTGCACTGGTGTTTTGTTCTGTCTCGTCTCAACCAAGCACACTGAATTGATGTTGTCTGGCAGAATGAATGTTTCACAGCTTTATCAAACAGGACATGGTAATGGATGAAGTGCTGATGTAATGTGTGGATCTGTGCCATGACTTTAATGTATCAAAGCCTTAGATGACCCGTGTGAAGAAACAACCACTCTTTTTGATGATTACTGTGTGTGAGTTTACTAATAAGCCTGTAACGTTTGACATTGAATGTCTACATGTTTTTTTGATAATCGATTACTTCTAATAAATTACTACTTGTTGTTGTAGTAGTTGTCTTGTTGTCGTTCCCTACTCATTTTGCAGTCTGCCTTGTCGTAGTAGAAATACGTTCATTTCGGTTCTGCAGCTAGCAATTATTAAATGTTGACTAAAGTGCTGATTACTTTTCAATTACTTGTCTGACCTTTAGAATTATGGAAAATTGAGAAAAGTCACAAACGTTTCCAAGGACAAACTGACTCCTTGCTTGTTTTGACATAAACAACAGTCCAAAACTGAGTATGTCGAGATGTCGAGCGTGGCCACAACAGCAAGAGGAAATAAAAATATGGATCCCTGACAGTGCACCCTGAAAATGGACAGTGAAGACCCGAACTCACTCATATTTTATTTATATACTGCCAAATCATGGCAATCACACAATCATAGCCTTACAGATATACTGAGAAACTCAACAAAAGCTAGTTTGCGAGACAATGACAAGGGAGATTTAGTGACTCCTAGTGGTGAGGTCGGATACTGCAACCAATTGTTCTTCATCAGCCTTTTGTTTACAAAGGCGTAGGAGAACTTCATTTATCCTTCTGCCAGCCACAACATTAACACCACTGACAGGTGAATTAAATACCATTGACCATCTCGTGACAATTCATTGTTCTTCTGGGAAACTTTGAACCTGGCATTCGTGTGGCTGTTACTTAGACAGCCCCACTTAGACCAGACCAGGCACCCCCATCCTATAGCAATGACACTCCTTGATGGCAGCAGCCATCCCCAGCAGGAAGCAGCCTGACACAGGCACACACAAAAACGGTTTAGGCACAACTCAAAAAACTAACATGAAAAACAGTACACGGTGTTGACCTGGCCTCCAAATTCACTAGATCCCAAACTGATCAAGTATCTGTGGGATGATTCACAGGACACCCTCAGAAGACCCATGTCCATTATCTGATGAGTCACAACTGTTTTGGAGGCACAAGGGAGACCTACACAATATTACGAAGGTGGTTTTAATGTTATGCCTGTTTATTTCTGTGGAAATGTCAGACGCAGGGTATGACGGAAAACCTCAAATCTAAACTTAAATGCCACATTAACTTGAAAAAGCAACAAAGGTTTTCTCTGGAGCCATTCTGTCCCTTCTGGGCTACTGTAGAAAAAATGTTAAAACAAGATGGCTCTGAGTACTATAGAGGTTTATCGTATATACAAGGAGCAAGCAGTCAGAATCAGAAGATGAGTAAATATAGACGAAACACAAGGATTTCTCAGCCTCAGAAGTGAGCAAACGCATGTAAAAACAGAAATAATCATAATAACAATAACAAACTACATCACACCTGTGGGACTGTTTACTGCACGTACACACCGCGTCGTGCATCACACATACCAGTGTATGATTAATCCCATTTATTGATGTGTCCTATAATGAGCTTTTTCAGTCTCCTACCCTCCCTGGGGAAGGCAGGCTGGCATCAGCTAATTAATGAGCACACAAGGGGGAATTTAGGTCACCAGAAGGGCTGCGAGAAGAGAACGAGAGGGGACTGAGCAGCACTCGCCTCGATCGATACGTCACAGGGAAGAAAACGGAGAGCCAAAAAACGGGGTGAATGAGTACAGGCTTCCTGGAAAGGAGACTCTTTTGACAGAAAAGGTAAGGTGGACGGTGAACACAAGGAGCCGCAGCGCGTACGGTGAAAGGTAGCAGGAGATTCAGAACCAGTTACGGGGGGAAAAAAAGGAGACAAGGGGAAGTTTCTGACCGGACGGACAATCCGCCTCATAGAAGGTCAAACATCCACAGGCTGTACATGCGTCCCTCCGCACAGCTCTTTTCCCTCCCTCTTATTCTTCTTCCACTGCCCGAAGGGTTTTAGGAGAAATGGGGACAAAAGGGACTTAAACAGGTAAGTGGGTCACACGTTTTGTTGCCGTAGTGAAATCACCTCTGTGACGCGTGAATGCAAAAAATAGAGCGTAGTCGCACAGAAAGTTCCCCCGGCCTGCACGGAAGGGTATCAGCAAAAACCACGTCTTAATTACTCAAGCAATAAAACGTGATGAATTGATAGGTAAGACATTTTATCAGCTACGTCCTGAAGCAATTAACATGTATTACGATCTGGTTTTTTTTTTACTTTGTGTTTACTGCTATTTAGCAATAAACTGATAATCTAATACACTTAATGTGCTACATATTACCTGCTCAACATCAGCATGTTAGCAGCTCCCCCATAGGCATATTAGATGTTCAATCTCAGCATTTAATTCAAAGCACCGCCGTGGCTGCTGGCTCTTGGTCTCGTTTGCATTTTGCAGATGAAAAAAAGTTATTGAAAGAAAAATGAATCTATTAATGAACTGATTAATGACGGACCGTCCAGCAAAGAACACTCTGTGCACAAAAGATGACATATATTTATCACTGATCTCCGTCTTTCTGTCTGATTCTGTCGCTGATGCCTCGCAGGTGAAGCCCTCCCGCTGCAGCCGCCCCTCTTCACTGCCCTCCACTTCACAGCTCCGTCAGCCAGCAGCTACCACTTGTGTAAATCACTCCAGCTCACGGTGCCTCCATAACAACTCAAGACCTGTGCTTTGTTCCAGGAGAGAAGCTGCAGGAAATTGCAACAAGCTCAGCTTTTGTAAAAAGCTCTTAATGGACGTCATCCTCCCACTGCAGCCCCGAGACTTATTTGAGGTAAAATTGTGTCTACGGCAGCAGAGTAATTTCTCGGAGTGTGTGTGGCTTACACCTGACATTATCTGTTTTTTTGCGTGTGTGTGCGTTGATGCTGCAGTCTGAATTTTAGCACAAATCCACTTGAATGTTTCCAATAATATTTCATATTTGCATTCTGTTAATGGAATTGTCAAACGGTGACACTGACCTCAAACAGAAACACGTATTTGTTTGCAGCTACACATGTTTCAGGAGTTATTTATTTAAAGTACTGTGCACAGGTTTGAGACACTTATTAAAAGATAAAGCCTTAATCTCAGCATCATGTCTGTCTGGGAGAATATGAAGAGACGGAGGAACTGTGGCAGCTTTTCTAAGATGCTTGGAACAACCTAAGGTACCTGGTGATACCTTAACAAAGCGCGTACCTTGGAGAACTGGAGCCATTTAAATGCAAAGATCAGTCACACCAGATATTCATTGTATCATACCGTATTATATATAACCCACCAAGTCATTTTAGCACAGTAGAATTTTTTGCATTTACTCAAAACATATTTATTCCCTGGAATAAATTAGTGATTGGTTTAGAAAGTCGACGTTCTCTGAATGTTAAAAAATGTTGACGGTAACCCTGAACAGTAATAAACAAACCCAAATACACTGGAGACATACAACATTTACACAAACACGATTTGTCATGCTAGAAGCTTGCGTGAGGCTATTGAATCCAGGCTGTAAACATGTTTATTTCTGTGGAAAAGTTGGACATTTTTAAGCCTGAGGCAACCGAGCGGCAACCAAGAGGTTCAGGTGTGCGCAAGACAAAACAACACAAAAATAGTGTAAACCTTCAGAAAATGCATCAACGCAGTGGACGGCAACGTCAAGTTCCCCCGGCGAGAACATCAACAGAAATAGTCCGCCTTTGACTGTGCAATGCGCATTAATGCTGACAGAGGCGTCAACATCAAAGTATACAGATAGACCCCCCCACACAAAGATGAGGGTTTAGATTCTCACCACCCACAGAACGCAGAGCTCTAAGAGCAACTACAGAGGGGAATAAAAAGGTGTACAGGTACGTTAGACAAACACTTCTGGTTACCCAAACTGGGCTTTGTCAAAACCACAAAAAGAGACACAGAGAGGAAAAAAACATCAGTGGAGCGGCACATGGTAGGAATCTGGAAAATTGAAGAGGTTCTTTAACACTTCAAGAACAAATTGAGACAAAATTGTGCACCTTAGGGGTCAACACACCCAGACACAGAGAAGTCCTCAGGTCAGGAGTCAGGAGTCTACCTAGGACAAATCGTTTGAGGACCATAGTGTACACAAGAAGCCACCTAGAGCATTCATCCATTCATCTTCGGTAACTGTTTGCTCCTGTGAAGGGTCGCATGGTCTGCTGGAGCCTATCACAGCTGACATGGGCTAACACAGAGACAAAGACAAGCCATTCACACTCACATGCACACCTACGGCCAATTTAGAATCACAAATGAACCCAACGAGCGTGTCGTTGGACGGTGGGAGGAAGCTGGAGTACTTGGAGAGAACCCACGCAGACACAGGGAGAACATGCCCCTGGCCCATGGTTTCGAACCCGGGATGACCCGGGATGACCTAGAACAACATGGGAGGATTCATTCTGATCAGTTGGTCTAGCTTCTTCATTCAGTTTAGCACCCATTTACACCTCGGCTTTGGTGAAACTAACGACTCTAGTGAGCTGTTCAACTGACAATCCAGAGGGTTCATCTCTGTAGTCAACAATAGGTTGAGTGACCTCATCCACTCTCAACAGGTCCACAAGAGACTCCCACCACTCTGATTAAAAATAAGCTACTTGGATGAGTGGCGAAATGTCTTCAGGAAACTCTGTAAGTCCAGTAGTTTATTATTTACTTTTTGATTAGATCTAGACCTGGGTGACTGACAACCTTTACAGACCTAGAACTGAGAAAGCATTACAGACATGAGGCATAACGTCTTCAATCAACCAAATCCTGGCCTGGAAGTGGTTAAGCAATAGTTTCTCCACACCTTTTTTTTAACATGTCCACAAATATTCTTCATATACTGATAACATATACGGTTGTATTATTTAGATGTGAAGAATCAGCATGAAGGGCGAGATCATTTATTACTAAAACCTTGCACCTAAATGGTTGCCTCGTCAGCTCTAGGCTCAGTCCTGTGATATAGGGTCATCTGTTATCTCTATATTTTCCTTTTTTTTTTGTCTAGGTTTCTATCTGTCTCAGTATGAATCATGTGATCACCGCTGTGGGCTTGTACAGACTGCAGCGATAAGAAGAAAATGAGATCATTTGTTGTTCAACCACAGGCTCGATGCTGCCGTTGCCTCCAGCAGGGTTTAGCTGTGTTGGACCTCTCAGCCATAAATAAGGTGCTTAAACAATTACAGTAAATGTGGTGTCAACACCCCCTCTGCATACTCTACTCAAGTACTCGTGTACATAACAGAACTCAGCGTCTGCACGAATGAGCTGCGAGCAGTACACCACTTTAACGCCTTCACATCGCATCAAAAAGAAAAAAAAGAAAGAGACAAAACAGTGCATCAGTAAGTCACTCAAACGCTGTCAGCTACCGCCGACCTGATTCCCAATGTGAAATTGCAGAAATGTGTGTGAAATCTGCAGTCCACCTGTAAGCATTTGATTGTTCTGAGGGAGTATTTCTGGAGTTTTAACGTCTCGGAGGAAATGAGATCATTTGCAATCAGGCAAACATAACGTGTGAATGAGGGAATAACAAGAAATCATCTGTGCACCTCACAGTTTCTGCACTTGACTGGGATCACATGCAAAGAAAAGTGTTTGAGAGAACACATACACCGATAAGCATAACATTATGACCACCTTCTTAATATTGTGTAGGTCTCCCTTGTGGGTCCTGTGGTGTGTTAGGGGGGGGTCTTTGGGTCCTATGGGTTGACGGTAGGGGCCCTCTGTGGATCATCCCACAGATACTTGATCAGTTTGGGATCAGTTTGGAGGCCAGGTCAACACCTTGTGCTGTTTTTCATGTTTTTGGAGTTGTTTCTAAACCGTTTGTGTGTGTCTGTACCAGGCTACATCATGCTGGGGATGGCTGCTGCCATCATGGAGTGTCATTGCTATGGGGTGTGGGTGCCTGATCTGATCTAGGTGGGTGGTACATGTCTAAGTAAGATCCACACAAATGTCAGGTCCTAAAGTATTCCAGCGGCACATTATATTGTTACAAGCTGGTCAATGTTATTTACTTCTCTTGTCAGTTGTCATAATGTTGTGGCTGCATGCTGTCTAAAGAAAGATTTGAATATAACTGATCAAATAATAACAGATAATGGCAACAATAATAAAGTCAAAAACTAGCGAATGTTCTTCAGCTGTCATAAATTGACAGCATAAACATATGTTGGTTAAATACACTGAATAAAACAGACGCCAAACTCTGAAACGTTATTCATTAATGTAACACAGACAGACAGACAACCATTTACACACACATGCGCACCTATGGCCAATTTAGAATCACCAATTGACCTAATGGTCAGGTCCATGGACAGTGGGAGGAAGCTACAGTATCCGGAGAGAACCCAGGCAGAAAACCGGAGAACATGCAAACTCTACATAGAAAGGCCCCTGAAAGTTTAATATGAAGAACTTAATTTGAAATGACAGCCACCAGAAAAGAATGGCATCCTCCTCCTCCTCTGGTAGGAGGAGGAGATGCCATGAGTAACCACCTGGCCAAAACAGGACAATAAAATTCATATATTTATCTGGTGGTCATCTGCTGTTTTTAATCACTTTTGTCCAAAATGTTCCACTTATGTGAAAAGTTCATTAAAGGACCAGTGTGTATGATTTAGTTCCATCTAGTGGTGAGGTTGCAGATTGCAACTAGCTGCATACTGCTTGATAGCCCCATCCTTTCCAAGCCTATGGGAGAACTTTGGGTGTTTACCACATACGTAAAAAAGCAAAAGGCCTTCTCTGGAGTCAGTGTTTGTCCACTCTGGGATACCATAAACACGTGGCAGCACTGGATCACTTCTATGTAGATAGAGCTCATTCTGAGGTAATGAAAACAGTAGCTATTTATGCACAAATGAAAACATACTTCTTCTTCTAACAGATGCCTCTAAATCTAACACACTGGACCTTTAAATATGGCTTACTTGTATTTCACATATCAAACTGACCTTTAAACAAAAGTGTCAGGCCCATACTAGAAATATAGCCTCACTTGGCAAATGATGTGGGCACACATGAGTCTGCAAAAACCGAGTAAGACTGACATTATGATTACAAGTATACGCCCGTGACTGTCGGTCCTGTCTGATGTACCGTGTAATATGCTAACAGACAAGCAGCAGTGGAGGTCAGGAAGAAAACAAAGATGGAGTCACAGCTGCTGGCAGATCTAGCATAAGGTCTGGGCAGGGCTGCTGCTGCTTCTCTCAGCTCTCCGCCAGGCTAATAATATCCTGCTAAAGCTGCTGATTGGGAACACGAGGTGAGAGTACCTCACTGTCCAAGCACGTCACCGAGGTTCGCAGCTTCTAAAAGAAGAATAACTTTTACCCCAGACAGAAACATAGCCACGGGGTTTTGAGCATTCTCAGCACAACAGAAATACTCCCACATACTTGACAGAGCCTAAAAACTGCAAATACATAATGCAGTGACGTGAATAATGTATTTTTTCACTATGCCTCTGAAGACTGTATTTCAGGGTTGGTTTAAAATGAAATGAAATATACAGTTTAAGCAGACCTGATGACCTTTTGTGTAGTTGCTCACAGCAGTAGAGGTGGAAATAGCCACGATATGCTCTTGTTTCCTGTACCATGCTCATGCGAAAGCTAAAGAAACAGATCTCCATCCTATAATTTGACAAACAAAGATTGCTTGACTCCGATTTAGAGCTCTGCCACCATCCTAGATTTGCCAACATGATACCTGTGTATATACTGTACAGTCCTGAACATTAGTTTACATATCCTGGTATAATTCCTTGACATATTGGCCATTTCTTGAAAATTTTGATGTGGAGAAAACTTTTCTTCAATTTGAAGGTAGATGTTGGATGACATAATTTATTATCACATGACTGCATCATCCAAATGTAAAGAATCTGACAAGCACAATTTAAAATTTCAACACAGAACATATGTAAGTAAGAGATGTTCCTCAGATAGACAGAAGTTAGAGATGCCAGGTTGAGATGGTTTGGACATGTTCAGAGGAGGGATAGTGAACACATTGGTTGAAGGACGCTAAGGTTAGAGCTGACAGACAGGAGGTCCAGAGAAAGACCAAAGAGGAGGTTTATGGATGCAGTGAAGGAGGACATTGAGGTAGCTGGTGTGAGAGAAGAAGACAGGGCAAGATGGAAGCAGATTTGCTGTGGCAACACCTAAAGGCAACACCTGAAGGGAAAAGAAGTGAAGGTAATCTAGTTGTGACTTTAACTGTATACTGAATCACGGGGAAAGTAAAAGTACTGTCAAAGGACCTTCAAGGAAAGGTAGCTCAACGTTTTAAAACAGGAAAGGGAAATAAAAAGTTCTGTTCTCTTGATACCAAGACACAGTGGGTTACAACAGTTTCGCCCATAGCTGTCAGGAAAGTTGGACAGGGTATAAAAAAATAAAGCAACCCACAAGGAACTTCATTTGAAAATGCCTTCTGTGTAAAAAGAGTGGTGCATCTGTTCTAAGATGCACGATAAGGAGGTACATGAACTAAAATGGGCTGCACGGCTGAGTTGCACTTGAGAAAAAGTACCCAATCACTAGTGGGTTGGACAGAGGTGGATCTTTCAGGCTTTAGGGGTGTGCAAGCTACAGCAATACAAGGAATTTAGTCAGAACATTAGAAGAAAATACTGGAGGACAATTTGCATTTGATTGGCTAAAAGCTGTTCAGAACTTGGACTTTCCAACATGACAATTTACCATAATACAAAGCCAAGTAGACCTTTCAGTGACTAAAGCAGAAAAAGCGACGCTTCTGGAGTGGCCATCACCGTCTACTGAGCTCAAAATTGTTGAGCGACATTGGGAAGGTCTGAGCAGCTTTATGAAGTGACACAAATAGAGGCACCTGTCCACGACTAACACAAAAGACTGCAAGCCTTTATTGACGTTAAATGGGAGAATACACAATATAAGAACTAAGGTGATGCAAACCATATCAGTATTTTCAATCCGAATCCCATTAAAACCAAATGTGATTTTCCTCATTACTCAGGGCACCCATCACACACATTCTGCCAGGCTTTGTAAACCTACGAGTAAAACGGTTCATTTAAAAAATATAAAACATCAGTGTCCACTCTGTTATTTCTGTAATGCAAATAAGACACAGAGAACTAGCCGAGAGCTATGATTTCACCAAGTAAATCCTCACCCACAGCGGAGAGTGACTGCATGAGGAGGATTATGTTAATAAAAAAAAAGGAGGATGTCTGAAAAGAAGCCGAGACTGACTAACGCAAAAACACCTTCATATGCAGGTGACTCGTTGGATTCTAAAATCAGCAGGAAAACCGATCGATATCGTAGAGTAGTCATACCATTCGACAGAAGATAAAGCACTGAGACAGAAATACCATCTCACCAGTACTGCTGCCATGTGTTTTTACAGACTGTGCTTAATACGTTTCATTATTAATGAAGGTGTCTTGAGTGACCAGAGCCCTGGTAACGTAGCATTGTCCTTCTCCTGAAAACTGGTGTGTCTATCAGCGTCAGCGTCTAAGACAGCCTGTCAACACCAGGGCCTCCCATAGCTCTAGGACCTAGCTTTTCGATGTTATCGTTTATCACTCTCGTCTTTCCCTCTTTGTTCACTTAGCCATTTAATTCTGTCTCCTCTCAGTCTTTCATTTCCGCACATTCAAGGCCTTTAAACTGCCCTGTACTCTCCTTCCCACTAGTGTCCCCTCTTGGCATCAGTGATGCCCACTCCTCGTTTAGCCAAATTCCAATCTCGTTATTAGGCGACTAATCCAGGTTTTTAATTTTGTATTGGTCCACTCTGTGAATTACCGTCCCTCCTTTTCATCAGATCTTCCAGTCCTTATCTGTACCTGTCTGCCTCTCTCTCTCCACTTCCAGTTATCTCCAGCCTGCCACTGTCTTGTGTTTTCATTTCAGGAAAGCCCTTCTGCCTACAGTAAATTGTCTCTATTCTCATTGTTTGCCAAGTCACAGAGGTCTGAGGCGTTTTGGCAGGCCGGCCCTCAGAGGCATTAGGCCACACTGAGTGAGAAACCCGGTCAGAAAGATATGACCTTTTCTCAGCCCAGCGCCGGGAAAGAACAGATAGCTGTGAAGTAAAGGGGTTTAATCAGATCAGTGTGCCCTTTGTCATGTCACTGTCTGCCCTGTCAGCCTGTGTACCTGTCTGCCTGCTATTGTTTGTTGGCTTCTGAGTGTATCTATTTTGTTTTCTTGTCCATATGTCAGCTGTACTTTTGTCTTTTAAATAAGTCTTATCCATCACAACAAGGCGTCAGGAAGATGGTGTTCCTAAATGAATTCTTCAGCATGACAACACCACACAGCCAAAGCCCTTCTACAGATGGTTTGGTCCCGATAGAGTCCTGAGCTTAATGTAACAGGTTCAAGACAAAATAAATTCACAGAAGAACTCATGGCAGGTTCTCCAAACCTGCAACTTCAACATACAGTATCACTGCTAAGAGATGTCAGTATTTTGTGTAGTAACAGAAAACTTGCGGAGGTGTTGTGGAAAAGCCAAGCATCACCAAAGTCCTTGGGACATACCTGGGAATCGTCTGGATTGTCATCAAAGTTGAAAGTGCTGGACTGACCAACAACAGTTTTAAAGGTGCCAGCGTAGGTGAACATTTAACATTTATTGGTGAAAGTCGTCCGTAAAAGATGTTTTCTAAGCAGTTTTTCCATTTCCACAAATGAAAAGGGTCAAACTGTTTGGTATCATTCAGAACGGTGGAGCATCGTTAAATACTTATAAGCTGAGCTTTAAATAATCACGGTTGTTATCGTGTCATTATGCTGAGTTTACCGTGAAAGCCAAACTGGAAATGAATCCAGTTAAAAGATAAATGAGCTTTTGCTGCATAAAGTTTACACACTGCATGCTATGAGCCTGTCTTTATGTTTTTCCATATTTTCTTTATGTCCGTCAGCTTTTCTGTGTCATTTCAAAACCCTTTATGCATGCCCATCTCTCCAGCTGTCCCTCCCTCTGTCTCTCTGTTAGCGGCTGTGAATACCAAAATCTGCAGCACAGGACAGACAGACGTTGTCTGGCGCTATGGCTTCACAGTCAACTTCATCGTGATGTCCCCAAGCAGCAGTAAATCACCAGCCTCCCTGCAAAGGACACCTTGTTCCTGGTGGTATGAGCCGGGTTCACAGAGTGAGGGGCTTATGTATGAGAGAAGGAAAATCTGCTGTCAGCTGAGGTCTGGTGATATCACTGAGCATTAATTTTCCTTTTATGTTTCCCCTCTCCTTCTCTCTTTCAAATACACACTGGGTGTGAATGAACTGAGCAAGGGCACATTTGTCCGGGCAAACAGAGACAAACTGGCCTCCATAATTCATCATTCAGCCTCTGGGAGGACAGCCAAACGCTGGCTTGGTCTCTCATTCATCTGCAGTGTAACACCAGTGTAGTGGAGCCCCATTCACCCTGGGCGAGGCTGAAATACAGTGTACCCAGAGAAGGCTTCCCGAGGAACCACTCAAATTTGTTTGCATTATAATAACAGCTAAGCATACAAGAGCTAGAGGAGAACAGATTCCACTAAGGCTAACGCCGGAAAACAGCAAATTATACATTCATGGTTGCAGTTCTAAATATTGTCAAAATAATAAGGCGGTTTATGGTGTCTTAGATTGTAGTTCAGTAGAGACACTCATGGACTACACTGAAAAGGGTTTATCTCAGGGTTACGTTTAAGAGATTTCTCCATCAATTATTTGCTCGATTATTCCATGAGTAGTCGATACCACTAACCTCAGCTTTTACTCAGTCACGATCAGGCTCTCGGATGAAGCCTTCTTTTCAGCCTTGCAGCCGGAGCCGCCATAATTGGAGATAAACATTGAGACGAGCCCATATATTCCTCGCAAATCGATGTATTTACGCATCAACAGCATCCACAAGCCGCTCCAGCCCCAATGCACAGCATGTTTGGAGCCTTGCTCAGGAGTAAAAGAATTTACTGCCCATAGTAAATTATTGACTTAGCTCTGGGGATTGCAGTTCCTGTTGGTTCAGAGTGAACTGTCCACTTCTAAATAAAGATCATATATTGGATCGACTGCTGTGGGAGTTTATGCAGGAATGCTTTGGTCCCGAGAGGAAGAAGTCCACAGAGTTTGGTGATTCTCTGGCTTTTCCTCTTCTGCCAACATGAGGTAAAGTTTCTGGATGGCTTACAGATTCCCCCTTGAGGATGGATCTTAATGACTTTGGAGATCCGCTGACTTTTCTTATAGCAGCATCATCAGCTCAAAATTAACCAAAGACTATATTTAGTAACACGGGTTCCACGCTGCTTCGTTTCTCCGCCTTTGTGTGGGATGGCAATTTGAATCACCGCAGGAATGGTAGATTGCGATTGTGTTTTTTTCTATTACACATTTCCCACTTTTATCTTGGCTCCTTCCACTTTCCTATCGCCATGCTTCCCCATTTCACATCATCTGCTCCTTCTGTCAGCTCTCCTGCCTTCTGCAGTCTCTCCTTTACCTTCTCAGAGGATCAAACCACTGTTCCTCAGCCAACCACCGAAGCACCAGAATCTATTAAGCACCAAAGTGGAAATATGTCGCCTGGGAGCCGATGTTACGAGCGATTTAGTAGGGAGGGAAGGATGGGAAAGAGGAGGAATTGAAGAGGAGAGGTGTGCTGCAATATCAAGGTGAGACAAGGTGGGGATAGGCATGGGTGTCACGTAGTTAGAAGGCCTTCCCGCTTCTCTCGCTCTCTCTCTTATTCACACTACACACACAAACACACTGTGGATGAATCTTAAGCGCCCACGCGAATGCCATTAGTCTGTAAGGTGATTCTGGACCAGTAATGAGATTGGAGGAATGCCCTGTTGGCGTTATATCACCCTTTACAACACCATAAATCCACCTGCTTACACTGCAGTGGGCAGACTCACATGACAACTCATCTTCTGACATGTCTAAAAAAAGAAGGGTGCATTTTCTTAGACTAGATTTTTGTATTTTTGCACCGCATGTAAATCTACAATCTGTGCAGACGTTCGGAAATAACTGAGACACACATACATACATACATACATATAGTGTATAATGTATACGATACAGCATTTATGTTATTTACCTGTTATTTGTTTTTGTCTCCAGGAAAGGTCCTAGGCCGGAAAACGCTGACATGCTGCTTATTTTTTCTTTAAAGCTGGCAGAAACGGCACAGTGAGACAAGCCGTGAGCGATGCGCTTAGTATCGCTTACGATGCCGTTTATTTACGCGGTATTTCGTCTAAATCAAATGTCACTGTGCTGCTTAGGTTGGGAGAACACCAGGCTTTAAACGAGTGGGTTGGTTGCAACAACATGCACAGGCTCTGTGCACAGAGTTTAGAAAGATCTGAATCCAAACAAGGTGAGAGTCGTGGGGCTGCTGGTTACATTCACAGAACCATGTTGATCATTCTGGTTAAATTACATCCACTGACTAGATGAAGCAGATTAGCTGGAGAAACATTTTCATCTTGTTTAAAGATGAAACAAGTACACACAGTCACATTACTTCTGTTCCTCTTGCCTCCTACATACAGTTTTTACCAGCTGTATCAGTTTATGTGACGATTTGTATGGAAGACAGAGACCGTCATAATTACCATTATTAAAAAACAAAAAAAACAAAAAAAAAATACATAAAAGATTCAATAAATACATTTTTGGTGCCATCGTTTAATTCAACCATAATGCATAATGAAGCGGAAATGCATAAAGAAACAATAAACCAATTTAAAAGGAAGAAATTAATAAGCAAAAAAATGTTAATAATAAGGGAAACCTAAATGGATTTTTATCATAACCTCACTACATTTATTTACTTTTCATTTTGTATTTATTATGATTAGGGATGTCAATATCGGCATGTCATATTGAGTTAAAAATGTAATATCGGGAATTATCGGTATCAGGTTTTTATAACTGATATTTGTTAGTAGTCTGTTAGTCTGTAGGCTTCAGCATGGGATGTTAACAGGCGTGTAAAAATACTGCATATATCGGTATCGGCTAATATCGGTATCGGAAATTAAGAGTTGGACAATATCGGAATATCAGATATCGGCAGAAAAGCCAATATCGAGCATCCCTAATTATGATGGTAGATTTGTCCCTTCATATCTTCATCTCCCCCTCTTCTAATTATATATCTCTCTACGTAGTTATGACATCCAGCTTCAGTGTCATACTAAATGATCTGTGGAATCCTTTGAGGTGTTATTGCACTGTGTAATAAAGTGCTATATCCTCTGATGCCAGTTTGAGACTCTGAGCCTTCAAAGTTCAGAAGAGCATGACTAAGGGTGAACGTTAGCTCAACTATTTTGTTGTGTTGTATCTATTTTGCCCCATTTACCCAAATTAAAACATTTTCCTAATGAACTGCGATTGTTATTGGTCTAACTTGAGTGCTGCTGCCCATGCTTGTGGAATCACATGCACATTCACAGATGAAACGTTTCACATTTGCGGCATGGTGTGTGAGATTTAACAGGCTGCGGTGCCAAAGAGCTCTGCAGAGGAAGATGTGGCTGTTTGACCTTACAGCCGTCAGAAAGAGAGCCTGCTTTTGTTCGGGAGCACGCACATGACAGAGCTGACAGTAATAGCTGCCTTTGCAGAGCAAAGAGCCACCTCGTCACTGTCAGCGCCATCCGGTGCAATTCACCGCGCGCCGCGGAAGAGACGTTTGTGTCCGGCGAGTGTCGAGTCAGTGACATCCAGAACTTCTAACACTTTAAATGATGGTTTAAAATGTGAAAATAAACTGCTTCTGAAGAAAAATGCTCAATCCTGTCTTGTTCTGCAAAGGGTATATGAAGTGGGATAACTATTACATAAATCCAAATGTAAGGATGTAATGGGCTAACGACTGCACAAGATGTTGTCTGCATTTCATCATTCCCTGTGTCGACTTCCCCTCGTCATGCAGATAAATTAAGACCCTTAATCCTCCACATCATCTACGGGATTCCACAGCTCATTTATCGCAGCTGCCTGAATGTCACAGGGGCGTGGGCGGACGACGTGACCACGGGATTCCCGTTAACCGGGGAGAATGACAATTACCATCCCACCACTTTGGCCCAGCAGAGAGGAGGATGAACACTGAGCAGCGGCAGATGAGTCACAGGGAGGGACACCAGAGTTCGGTTGCCTAATGAAGCTTGTGTCCACCAGTGATAAATAACGAGGGCTGCCCCGAGTGTCGGGGGAGGTGAGTAGGAAGTGGAGGAGGGCACCGTGTGTGACGCAGGTTCGCTTTTGTGTCCCCATGTAGGTGCCGGACGTAGACTCCCCCTTTGTCGAGGACAATATTATATTTCCTATCTCTCTTTGTCTAACATCTTATTTCATTAGTCAGTTTCATTTCCCCCGACCCTCTCCACCTCTGTCTATTAAATTTTTGTCTCCCATATGCCCACTTACTGTCCTCTATTCTGAAGTCTCTGTTCTCTCCTTTCAGTTTTTCTCCTTGGATTCATTTAGGGTCAGCCATCTCTTTCTAAGTCTCTGCCAAATGCTTTGTCTAGGTCATTCCCAGCATTAGTATTCACAGCAGTTATTTGCCTCAGTGGTTCTCCTTCTAGTAGTGTCTGGTTTCAGCACCACCAGGAGCTATTTCACTTGATTTCTGCCTTCAGGAACACGGATGGTAAAAAAGCACTTTGGGCAGTCACTTGGGTTTTGATAAGATTACAATTACAGATCTAGAGCGACCACACCAGTGGTGAAGATGCTTATACAAACCTGCACCCTTCAAAGTCCCCGAACAGTAATACTAGCCCAGAGTTTAGACTTTGCTTTACAGCTAGTGCCTCTATTCAGCCTATTCTTGACCAGATTAGGATAGTAACTGGTTGAACAAACTTCCAAAGAGGACAAATCCTTTGAGGTCAAGACTACAGGTCCAAGGGTAAAACACACATTTTGTCAACATTGATGAACAGATGTTCCAAAAAATAAGTGAAGGCAAACCCTGATATCAGCCACAACATTAAAACCACTGACAGGAGAAGAAAATAACACCGACCATCTTGTGACAATTCAGTGTTCTGCTGGGAAACTTCTGGACGTTGCATTTGTGCGGACGTTTCTTAGACATGTACTATCCACCTAGACCAGACCAGACACCCCCATCCCATGGCAGTGACACTCCTTGATGGTAGCAGCCATCCACAGCAGGATGAAGCTTAAACCCATTGGACACCACAGGACACACTAAGAAGGTCCACTCCAATGAGTCACAACTGTTTTGGGGGTACAAGGGAGACCTACACAATACTAGTGGTCATAAGGTTATGTAATCGCCACATTCCTTTATAACCATTAAACAAGGGTACTTCTTTATAGTTGGATTAATAGATATTCATTAACATGCTCAACCACCTATCTCTAGAAAGACAAAAACCTAGTAAAAAAAAAAAAGAGCAAAAAGCAATATTCAAGTCCAACTTTCCTCAAACACCCTCCATCTATCTTATTTTTTCAGCCACTTTAAGGTGCCCAGGAGGCATCCTCACCAGATGCCTGAGCAGCATCAACTGGTCCATTAGGACAAAAAGGAGTGGTGGCTCTAGTCCGAGTTCCCTCCAGATGCTCAAGAGAGTGATCCCAAGGCATTCCCTGGCCAAATGAGATATGTTAACCCTCCAGAGCATTCTTGGTCACCCCAAGGGTCTCCTCCCAGCTGGCTTTGCACGTAGACTTCCAAGGAAAGGCACCCAGGAGGCATCCTCACCAGATGCCCAAACTAAATCAACTGGCCCCTTCTGACTGGATGGAGCAGTGGCTCTACTCCAAGCTCCCTCGGGATGTTTACGCTCCTACAGCTGAGGTCAGCCACTCCAGCGAGGAAACAGTTATGTAAACAGTCTTATCCGAACAGTACCTTTCTATCTCATTACACCTAGAGGTATTGCCTTTTTCTACCTTCTTCCTTCTACCTCCTTAGAAATGTTTGTTAGCTTCTCAAGAAAGCTGTCCTGAGGTGTTTCCTGGCCAAATGAGATACATCGACCTTCCAGCAGATTATTTTTTTTTATCTGCCAGGAGTCTCCCAGCTGACCTTGCACAATAAACCTTCGAGGTGACCCACCCAAACTAATTCAGCAAGCCCCTTTTTGATGAGAAGGAGGGGTGGCTCCTCTCCAAGGTCTCTCTCTTGAATGTCCAAGCTCCTCACTCACTATCTCTGAGGCTTAACTTAGCCCCACTACAAAAAACTCTTCTCAAATTAAAAGATGGACAGTTTGTTTGACTTTGATGATATTTAGAAATAACATTCATTAGGCCATTTTCTGAATGCAGCGTATTCCACTAAACACAACTGTAATTTTTAACCGAGCCTGCCTTCATTTCCCCGACCTTGGAGTTCAGTGTCTCGCCCAAGGACAGCTCAGCATGTGGAGCAGCCAACCCTGAGATAGGCACACATCTCGCCCTACGACATGAGCTGCTCCATTAGGATCTGGATTGAAGTATTTGCATTATTTCACCAAACCCAAACACAGCATCTGTCTGACGACTAAAACTAAAATAACATTCAACTGTCATTGTCATTTTAAATTGAACAGTTTGTCAAGAGCCACATTAACATAATTCTCAATTAGGTATTTAGCCAAACCAAAGGCTCGTTTTACTTGCTTGTCTGTTTTGTTTAGCGTACAGGCAGAGAAAGGGACATAAAATACAAATTTGAGAGGACACTAGTCGCAGCGCTTGATGGGGGGGTGACAGCTAATACCGTGCCTGCCTGCCAGTGAGCGTGTGCATGGTTTGTTTTCGTGCCTTTGTATTGTATTCACACGGGCTTCTTGGGGTGAGACTGATGTGGCGGCTACTCCACATATGCAAAGAGGATTAATGTCTCTTAGCTGACCTTGTTTGTTGGTTTATTTGTCAGTAGCCGTGTGTGCTCTAGCATGCTGTGGAAAGGGCAGGGGAGCAGTGAAAAAGGCTGAAAAGAGATCCTCTGCACCTGTCACAGTACTCGAACGGGGGAGAAATATGTCAGAGTTAGTGCAAGAATAATGACCACTGCATTTCCGTACTCTAGGTCTTTAGAAGGACAAGTCCTGGCAAGAACACTGTTTTAGCTTTGGCAAGCTCTGGGGTGACAGCCAAATGATTTTTCTCACAACACTCGAATGTTTTTTTTTTGTTTGTTTTTTCTGAAGTTGAGATAACGAGATGCGATTTAATTTTGGGATATAATCCGGAAATGGAAGTCAATCTAAACTGAGACTTGAGACTTCTCAGCCTCCCTGGTTGCCGCCCAAGTTAAACACACACACACACACAGACTCACATGCTTTCCCACTCCCTGCCAACGGATTGCACTATCCATCATCTTCCCATGAAAATCACTCCTCCTCCACCGGCACACTTCATTCCTGTCCCTCGCTTTCTGTCACTTTACTGCTGCCATCCATCTCCCCTCACCCCTCCCTGCTGCGTCAGGTGAGCAGCGTCCTCGCTTACACACAGACAAGCAGCAGCTTTCGCCTGTCCCTCCTTGAACTGAGACACAAAACCTTCCCGGGCAAATGATCCGGTTTTTAACATCTCCCGTGTTTTAAAATCTCTTCGCGCAAAGCAACGCTAGCAAGGAAGCATCATTCCCTTCCTTTATTTGCTCTCCAGTGTATTCTGCTTTCCTTTCATCCAATCCCCATTTTTTATTTCCAGTCATCTCCAGACAGCCTGAATGCCTCGAGAGACAGGGTTTACTTGATGTTTTATGGAGTCACATACAAAGTTTATTTAACACAAATGGTACACTGCGCCGTCGGCTAGATTTATGCACAAATCAGTAGCTTATTTGCTTAAAGGGCTTGAAAGGTATCAGTTTATTTTTGATGCACCCCCGAGTCACAAGACAGATAAAGATGCACTTATCTGGGTGGTGGCAGTGGTAATGGCAGCACTAGCTGCGTCATTATTCACGCACTTGCTAAGGAGCTAAATGCTGCAACCAGCATGCTATAACCACAGACTGTATAAATATGGACGGCGTGTCCCCACTTCCTTGCACTGACCAAACTGATGCTTTTTTCGCAGGAGTACGGGCAGCGCCATCTTGCAACTTTGGAGCCACGACATTGATAACCCAACCACACTTCCGCTTTATTTAATTAATAAAGACATGCTGGATTGTAGACTGTACTTAGTTTTAAAAAATTGGTTTTACAACTCTCACGGTCTCACAGGACCATTTTACGGAGGCATGGCAAGTACTTTCCACTATTATGTTACATCCTAAAATGAAACCTATCCAAAGAATTGATACTTGAAAATGTATCAACATTATGTTAACTACCTAAAATGACTGAAACCTTCATTGAAATAAGATTAATTTAACATTTTATTGTATTTTTTTTTATTGTATTTTAGTGTTTTAGTTCGGCTCATCCGCTAACATGGAGGAGGTGGAGCTTACGACCTATACTGCAGCCAGACACCAGGGGGAGCTCTACTTGCTTTGGCTTCACTAATGAGGAGCAGTTCCTCTGTCCATCTTTATACACTCTATGGCTATAACATATATACTGTTGTTTAGTAGGTTTAGTTAGGAATTATATATTCCACTTCCTGCATCCTCTCGTTAAAATCATGCTGCTGGTTTCACATGACCAGTCTCCCAAGACGGCGCAACAAGAATAGTCCTCGTGTGAGGAAAAACATGACAGAAGCTGCAACTCTGAGAGCGCCGTCTGACCTGGCAGCTGATGTGTGGCAGCTTGGATTTAAAAAGTATGACGACAGGGAAGAGCTGGACCAAAGCTAAGCCATATGCAAGACGTGTCAAGCAGAGGAAAAATATTCTGGAAGTACCACAAATCTCTGAAACCAATCACAGTATTAGTTTTTGCAGGAAAGCTCTTTCAAATCTAAGCAAAACTGTTTTGGAATTGAAACGTCTCTATTTAACTGAAGCAAAATGAAACCCTTTGAATCTGGATCAATTCAGGAAATCAGCTGTTAGGAACTGGTCTTCATGACAAACTACTTCATTGCTTTCACTCTTAACAAAATACCTACCTATCAAAGTCTTCATCCTTCTTTCTCTAGGGTCCATGCATTTCTGTATAAACCCCAATATTAAATCACTCAATATCCTCATTCATTCTTTGGTTCATTATCTTTAACTGCTTATCCTCTGAAAGGGTTGCAGGGCGGCTAGAGCCTCTCTCAGCTGTCATGAGGGTACACCATGGACAGGCTGCAGTCTATCAGTATGTTCTTTATTTACAATTAGATAGTTCAGTCGTTTCATGGACTTTTATTCTACACTATCAATATACTCTTTGGTCAGTATAGTCCACAAATGTCTATAGCAACCTGCACAGTAATCTATGCAGTCCTTGGAGATATATTTTAATCTAGATCCAAGTGGGAATAAGCAAATTTTAAGGAACTACCTATATATAACGCATTTAGTGGGATTTTAAGGAACTACACTAAAAGATAACTACAAAAACGTACTAAATGTGTAACTAGACAAAGATCTACGAGCCATAAAATCATTGACACAGAGATTTTTAACAACTGCCCAGTGACTAAGATGATGACTCAGTGCTCGCCCGCTAATAAAGTCTCAGTGCAGGAAACAAACTGTGACAAACGGACATAGAAACATCCTCAGTTCAAATTAATACAGCATCCAGGAAGGAACAGCTGAAATTTGAGATGAAGTGATAAAAGGGAAGTCTAAATATTCACATTTACATCTGCATTTCCATGCCAGTGGAGCAACAGTTAAACTCTGACACTTGTTCTTCCTCAACGCCACACTTCAGACTCCTTCAAACACTTCACGGTTGAAGGTTTTCATCCTGCGTATTGTAACGGGCGATATTAATAAACAAGGTTGTGAACTACGTGACAGTGCTTTGTGCAACTAATGGTCATGAGCTTATGACTTAATTAAGCAGTCAAATATAGCTAATGAGATTATAACGCAGTATCAAAGTTCATTACCACAGGGAAGTATCAGTCTTTAATATGGGTTAGATCCTCTACAGCCTCCCCCTTAAATTAAACTGTATATTTAAAAGTTCTGTTATTAATGTTTGTTCTAGTGAGTAACCAAGTTTAAAATAATCTCAGCTAAAGGCTCTCTAGCTCTTAGAGTCTTACCCCACTCCAGACTATATACACATGCATTCATCAGGCCTATACACTAACCTGTCTGGAAATATCATTAAGAGTCTCCAGAAATGGGGCCTTTCAAATGTGAATTCATGTGTATAGATTAGATATCTGGACCTGAGATAAAGACACAATTATTCGTCTAGCCTGTCGAAGCCCAAGTCCTTGCTTTGAAGGTATTTTTATCAGCTGGTTTGCACACATTTTCTCACTGCCAAATGGACTGATTAAGGGCTGATAGTACGTGACAGCTAAATGTGTTTGGATTAGGCGAGTTTTATGAAGCTGAAATACAGCAGAATTACGGTTTATTGCTTTTGACCACCTACTGAACTGTCAGCAGTGATTTAGGCTAAAGGCTATAATCAACATGTTGAACACGTTTAAAAATGAGTCCAGCTTACTATTACTTGGCAAAGCGGAGTTGAAACTCACTGAAATGTCATTATTAGTCCTAAACCAAGCTATAAAGATTCTGGCACTGCACTCACAGCAAAGGTACGCTACAGTTAGTGCACGCACTTCCTCCTAAGGCAACCCTATAGTGGAGCTGGAGGTAATGACCAAAGATTAAGAACATTTACACCCTCCCTGGAGAAGGCTGTCAATAAGGGATCTCCAGATTCATCAGCCGTGGTTTTCTTTTCAGCGTATCCCAGTATCTTGATTTCTTCCCAGGGATGCCCTCCTCTGTCTACTTTGCTTTGCGTCCTCGTCTGCAGATCGTTATTGCTGATCCTGTCTGGCCGATACATATTAAGGACACTTCTTTGGCATTTGTTGACTACGCTTTTCACCTTATTGATTGTTGTCTGTATCAATATCTAGGTCTCAGAGCCGTAAGACGGCACTGATTTACCACTGAAGATGAAGATTGTTGTTTTTGTTCATCGCTGTGTCACTCTAAAGCACCAGATGTCCGTCAGCTGTTTGTCACTGACATTTCCGAAGCAGTTATACTTCCTCAAACTTCCCTTGACATATTCAGGACTTTCGTCTTTCCCTCATGAATGTTCAAATCCTGTCTGCAAGAAGACACCAGTAAGTTTTTTGGTCTTGAACAGAGTCTTAAGGTAATCCACCCTTCCAACAGGTCCTGTATATTTCAGTCTAGACATAAAGCAGTGACCCGAACGACTGGCAGTTCTTTACTTCCAGGCATGCCACTAGCATGGTTAGCATTTCAAAAAGGTTTTCATTTCAATAACGAGGCAACAAAATAGCAGCTGTGACCCACTGATGAAATTATGTGAAAGTCCTTGCATCCGCAGCAGCTGGAGCTTGGTGTATGTGGTGACATTGTAGCACAAAATCAAAAGCCGTGCACCATTATCGGCAGTCGTTCCATCACCTAGCAGTTATCTTTGTGCTGGAGACAGAGGCAACATTAACCTGACTGATTACGCAACTGTTTGTCGATTTCCTGAAAGTGAGGATCAAAAGCACACGGGATTACCACTTACGGCCAAAGGGGCCGCCAAAGAAAATAAACTGTGATATACTGGACGAACGGAAAGAAACTTTTCATGTTAGTCTGTAGGATAATCAGCAAAATTTTACATCCAAAACTCACATACCTAAAAAATGTTCTTCAACATGTTTTTTTCTTCATTAATTATAATGGTCTTTCCTTGATTGAACGTATTTTTTTGAAAAATCTCAACTGAGACCAGAGTATAAATTCAGCCCTCTTACAGTTGACTATCGGACCCCTTTGCTCGCCGCTGTTGTAAGCGTTGCCGACTCAAATATCGATCTGCTTTGCAATCAATCAAACGGTGAGTGGTTGCCAGGGTCAGAGGAGAAACTAACATCTTGGGCAGATGTGGATTTATGGCTGTGCGCGTCCTTCCTTCTTCTTCTCTTCCCATTTCCACTGCCTTTCATCTGTTTTGTCACTCCTTTCCTCCCCCTTTTCGGTGGTGTCCCACTGCGTTTGCTGATAGTAGCCACATAGCTGCACATGTTTCCCTGCTGTCCATACATGCTGCCATTTACCTTCCCCTTTCCATCATCTTTGACTTAATTTTTTTTTGTCTCTCCACTCATTCATCCCTCCTTCTCTCTCTCATCTACAGTCAGTCCACACACACTCTCTCCTGGTCTCGTCAGAGCTGCCTGGAATTATTTACTGCTTAATGGCCAACAGCAGCTCACACCAGCCCAGCGGTGCTTTGCCTTATTTATTGATTTTCATTCCTTTTGTCTTAGTGTGTGTGCTGGTGGCTGTGTGTGTGTGTGTGTACGCGTCTGCAGGACGTGCACACAGCAAAAGATAAAATGCCCAAGGACGTCCTGCACATTCGAGCTGCTGGTGAAATGACCTGCGGACTGAGAGATTGATCGACTTGATGTTTGAAGGCTAATCGGCCGTTACTGGATGATTTGTCTGCTGCCTGCGCATGTGTTTGTATGATGTATGCATGTGCCCATACGTGCGTGTGGATACACACTATCGCCCATTATTGACTACAATGATTACATGTCTGTGAACAGTGCGAGTTTACAAATTTTCTTTACTCTTGGGGGTTTTAGCCAACGTCGACTTTCCAAATATGGGGAAAATCAAGTTGTAGCACAGCATTAGGATAATAATTAGAAAGTCTGCCTACCGTATTGATCTGCACTGTTAATTACGTTTAAAAAGGGCAGTGTTCTCAGTTTTGTTCTTCCCGAACGGTACATTTTATCAATGAAAGAATGATTCTCTTCACATTCTTTTGCACGCTTTAAAAACATTTATTAAAATTTGTGATCCTTTCTGCATGGATTCCCAGATGCTTGAAGACACCCCTAGGAAGTTATAATTTAATCCTTGACCAAGCTGGGAACTCATAAGATACCATCTGATGACTTAGCCTAAGGGAGGAACAGACAGTGCTATGGGGCTTCCAGATTAGTCAGCAGATATCTGGATAACTGGGAGCAGAAATATTGGTCAAGTAAGCCTGGACTCTGCAGCGGTTGGCAGTCATGACATGAGAACCAATGTTTAGGACAGTTCAGTGTCACTACAACAGCTTTGCTTGAGGCATGGAGGGAGCCATGGAGAAGCAGTTAGAGAAGCCCCTTTGGGACCCTAAGGTCACAGGTTTTAATCCCCCTATGTCCATGGCTGAGGTGCCTTGAGGATGCTCCTGGAGCCCAAAATGACAGCGTTGCTGTCAGCCCTTGCTCCGAGTGTACACATTGCTCTCTGAATGAATGGCTTGGCTAAATGCAGATAAAACATCCCTCATTAGGGCTCAATAAAGGAAAATTGATTCAATTAAATAATGTGCATAGTAAACAGGATGTGTGGCTTGCTTGCTAACAAGCAACAGCCCCCACCCCCAAAACTTTTACTATGATTTGTAAGATTTTCTTGAGAAATTAACTGTACAATTCAACTGTACTGATTATATTTATTATCCAGGTTGAACAAGTAAATTATTTCACAGGAAAACACAAAACACATATATAAAATAGAACTGTGAAATCCTCTGGCAGGTGAGGTGGTCATCTAAAGGTGGCTGACCACCCTAACTGTACAGATTGTTCTTGAACATGCTCCGAGGTATTTGCCACTTCTATTTCTGCAACTCTGCTAAATTTCAAAATGGATGAACTGTGGATCTGTGACTGAATAAAGAAACGTCTCACAGGAGCTAATCAGCAGCTCCACTGTAACTCCGCTCTTGAGATCGCCCCAGAAGAAACCGGCCCCTTATGATCTTTCAGTCTCCTGCACTCCTCTGAATACTGATAACACTGAAAGCCCTGCCACGGCAAGTTGAAAAAAAATATATATATATATCAACAGCTCTACATCTGAATCTCCTGCTATCATGTTATTGTTTGAAGAAATGCTCCCGGATCACTGCAGCGAATCAACCTCAAAGCTACTTCTGTCCTTGGCTGTGGATGAGAGTCCATTTCAAGTGTGTGTGTGTGTGTGAGAGAGAGAGAGGGTGGATTCACCAAAATGACTGATTATATAATTGCAAACAATAAATAAATGAAGACACGGAGATAACAGTTCAAAAATAGATTAGATGACTGGCACAGGTGGATGGCATTATTGTCCCTCACGCAGGACCTCCACGCCCCCTCCCCTTTGTGAGCATGATGATGGTGATGGTGATATCGCCAACCCTACTATCCTCCCACTGCATTTTTAGATCAATGAGAGAGAGAGAGAGAGAGAGAGGTCTGTGTATTTTCAGCCACACTCTGACAGCTGTGCAGCTACCCCACTTACGTGCTCATATCTGGAGAGATACAGAGAGAGACGGAGGCAGAGGGGAGAGGCTGACGTCCTTCCTTTTTTTATTTTTGCTCTGCAGACGCGTGCGTGACCCATCCGATCCCGGATTTCCCTTCAACTTTTTTTTTTTTTTTGTCTTTTCCCGTCCGTTTTTCTTCGGTTTTCTCCGTCGCATTCCTCCGTCTTCAGAGACTCTGGAATGAACTGCCTTCCTGCCTGCGTCGTTTCCATGTCAGCATGGGAACTGCCGCGTCCAGAAGGAAGAATTTAAGAAACGATGCGATATCCTCTGTGGCAGCAAAAGTTAGGTGAGTGACGCCTCAAGAGCTGTCCGCCTGTATGCGTCCTTAATGCTTTTTTTGCTTGTTTATGGCAACTGATGGGAGGTTTGACTGGTATTTTAGCCATCAGGTGCGAAGTCGCCAGGTGTCTGTTTCTGATGAATTACTGCTGCGCTATCCGCGGACACGGCCAGTCAGTCTTGCAGTGCGCAAGGATGCTCTTTGCGCTTTTCCCACTGTGCCCACTGTCCCGTCTGGCTCCGGGGCGTGCGTCTGGGCAACTAAATGCTTAAAATGTACCTTTGTCCTCTCCCAGGTGCATTTGCAATCGGAGCATGTGGTTTAGATGTAAAGTGTTTTTCCTTTTTAGGGTTAACACATCTGGATGAGGATGTTTGCCCTGTGGCGCGTCGCTTGCTTTTACTGATGTTTGTGAATGAAAAATCATTGTGTAACAAAAGTCACGCAGAGGCAACGCGGGACTGGCAGCAGCCCTGGTGCATTTTTCTAAATCTTTGCAATCAAGAAGTGCACGGCGCGTCGTGTGCTGCACGATGCCCATGCCGTTTGACTCGTTATTCTCCATATAAACAGTGTCTGGACGCATCGACCCCAGCGATCGGCGCAGGGAATGAGGCGGCTGCCTTCACACCGCCCCGACGCGCAAATGAATCCGCTGTCAATTAATCAATCACCGCGATCGATCGCGTCGTTCGCGCTGATCACCGATCACGGTCAGTTAGAGGGTCAGGCACAGAGGGCAGATGCGGTTAAGATCCTGTTCATTTATTCAGCCCGGGGGTAACAAACGCTGCCTGGCAGGAGTCCAGTCTGATAAAAGCTGTTGAGGACTCTGAAGAGACGCATGTACTTTACATTTATAACCGCATCCAGCTGTTACGGGGGGAAGTAATGTCCATCCCCGCGCTGCCTTTACAGCGGAGCTCAAGCTGCAGTTTGCCCGAAAAGCACGTGTGGCTGTGTGTTCATGTGTCTACACATCAAGTGCAGACAGGCAGCTACAACACTGAGAGGGAGCAGAATACAAATCCAGCATGCCTGTGCTTCGGTAGTGGCCTCACAGCAGAAGCAGCAGCAGCAGCAGCAGGGGCCTTGCGTGCGTGTGCGATTGTAATTCAGTCAATGAATGACCTTGAGTTGTGCAGACTCCAACATCCACAGATGTGGGCTGATGTGCCATTACGTCATTCTCTCAGTCTGTGTGTGTGTGTAACTTCCTTTCTTAGCACAGCCCTCGGTGTGTTTTTGTGTCTGTGTGGCACCTTGAAGAGATGAGGTGATGCTCATACATAAAGGCGAGAGGCGACACAGGCTGCCCATCGTGTCAACTGTAGCACATTTGACTCAGCTACTGAGGAGGAACCACTGCTCTCAAGTACCTTTTCAGTTATTTATACTCTTCACCCGTCTACCTTCATTTCTCGGCCCCCCTCCCTACTTCTCTCTCACATACACGCACACACACACAGAAGCCCAAACACAATTCACAGGTTCATTTTGTTGGAGCTAATGGCAAAATGAACTTCACCTCCGGTACATAGGAAACCAAGCCCAATCACATCCAATATTTATCATCCCTTCACCTGCACATGACCCTATAAACGCATTCTAAAGTGGATTCTTTCCATCTCTCCACCTTTGCACACAAACACATCTAGAGGAATATATATAGCCAGGTGTGTGTGTGTGCACACTCCATTTCATCTACATGTGCTCGCCTCTCCCTCCGTTCTTTCATGAAGGATGGGCTGGTCTTTCCTCTGCGGACCTAGAGGGTTAAGATCTGTGGGCTCTTTTCTCCATTTACATTTATATTTATATTATAATGATTTCACCTCAAAGAAAAAGTTGATGGGATTTAACTTTCTTCCGCCGTTTTCAGACCAGCTGGCGTTTTGTAATCACATTTGCTGCGGCTGTAACATCCGAAATCGGTCACAACATGTGATCCTTTGCGCTTATTATTGAGCACATGTTGGATTATGGCGGGTCAGACGGGTTAATATGCACATCTTTGCACCTGTAGTCTCATTCGACCATATGGCACACGTCCATGTTCCTGCATGCGGGGGATGATGTGGGTACTAAGGAGAGGTGCACGCATACAGACACAGACACACTGCTGTAGCTCCATCGCTTGAGTGGAGATTACATTGACTTACATTCATATGCAGGAGACATGACTTTACACCAAGTCAGTAAATCAGTAGGTATACACTCTGTAGAATAGTTGGATTTATAAACACAAAGTAGAACGAATGATTTCTCTCTCTCTCTCTTTTTGCCTTATTTTCTTACCATTAACAAGATAGACGCAAACACCTGACACCACAGCTCGTTTCACCTTGGCTAAAATCTATAGTTTAAATTAAAACCTGTAGGGGCCCTTTAAGAGCCAGGCGCCAAATTGCCTTGAAAACTGCACGTTGCGCAAACTAATTATTCCTCCCAATGACTGCTTTCTGACTCTGTTGCATAGAACATCAGTCTGACAGAAGAACATGAAACATTTATTAAATAAACTGACTTGTTTGTGGAGGCTATGCTTGTTACAATGACGACTTCTGCATACTGAGAACTGCCTTAATGGTCTGACACGACTTCATGCGTGCAGCTTCCTTTTTTTATTTTATTTTTTGATGTGGAGCAATGCCCTCACCTCCCTTTTTTATTTTATACCATGAAAATGATGACAAATTCCTTGGCAAAACATGAAACAAGAACAAAGTTTCATCCCTGCTAGCGTTTTTCTGCGTAGCTGGAGTTGAGTACGGTAGCAAAAAAAAAAGAGAAAAAAAAAAGAGAGACGGATGCCGATGGGAATCTCACCAGCTTTGCAGATATTTGTTCAGAAGAGCCAGACAAATTAAAACTGTTGGTGGTTAAATAAATTGATTAGAGACACTGTAAATATAGATTTCACTCAATCATGGTGGCACAGAAGGAAATGTCAGTGTATTACACTGGTGTCCTCTGAGGACAATGGACGCCTGTTTACAGGTTGTGGACTAAAATTTAATACCTGAGCAAAGTGGTGGACTGACCAGTACTGCCATCCCAATAACCACGCCAGTAGCAAAGCATAAAATGACATCTGGTTTGTGTTTGTCCCACAGGTATGTGTGCCAGATTGGGAACTCATTAGGCTGTTTTTTAGCAAGCGGTGACAAATGACCCTGTTTTGTCTTGAGGTATAAAGACTTGTTAGAGGACACCACTAGGGTGCATGGCCACATTTATAACAAAATACATAGGAAAGAGACAGTAGCTTCTTGCACATAGTGTTCAACTGTTACATCTTATGCATGTTTATGGATTGTGGGTTATGAAACAGGTCACAGTCTCTCCGCCAACAGCGCACGAGAAGTAGCTAGCGACCGAGAACGAGGGGGAAGGGGGGTTAAGAGAGAAGGGAGAGATTACTTTAAATTTACACACCAGAATTCTGCGACTTTTGAGTGAAAAAGCAAGGCTTTGATGTGTCGATCAGGCTAAGAGGAAGGCTGCGCCGCGGTTCGGCTGAAGGGCAGCGGACAACGGCGATCACAGGGCTGGGAGGGCGTGAAAAATGGCGTGGAAGATGAAAGGCTCGGTCTTTACAGAGGGATGCAAATGACATATTGTGCCTTAAGTTTATTCAGGACGGTCAGGTGCGACTCTGTTGTCGGTCGGCGTACAGTCACTCTGTTAATGAGGTCCAACGATGTTACGTAACTGTTTTTTTGGAATATTTATTTAGATTTCCTCAAGCTCGGCAGAGACAGGCAATCTTTCCTCTTAAGTTTCAAGAATCTGATCACCCTTTCCTAAAATTGTGCTTCACTGTCTTAGTTGTGTATTAGTTAGTTGTAGTTGTGTGAAGAATATATACACGTTTTTCCCTTGCATGTTCTGTAGTACATTAACATACGAGCAAACTAAATGTCTTCCCATCACAAATCTCTCACTCTTCATCTCTTCCCCTCGTCCTTTGTTCAATCAAACCGTCTCATTCTTTGCCTTATTTATGCTGAATGAGGCGGATTTTATTGATTACAGTCTGAACAATGACTGGGACTCCAGCAGTGCTTTGAGATTGGTTTCTCTCTCCATCTGTCTGCCATTGTGCATATCGATTGTAATTCTTTATTTATCCTTTGATGAATTAACCCCCAGTGTATTTGTTCTCTCAGTTATTGCAAGAATGTTAAAAAAACAAATTTTCTACAGTTCAATGGCGAAGCAGTTGAATTTGATGTGAAGACCTCGTGATGTGCAACGAAAGCACAAGGACAAGTTTGTATTTTAGGTGAAGTGCAGTGGCTTTCGAGCTCATTAGTGTGTTTGCCATGGAAGGAAAAGCAGATGTGTAAGTAACAGGATTTGTACATGCCAGTCCTGCAAACAGGAACAGAATTCTTAGAAAGTCCTAGAAAATCTAAGCATGAAAATCTCTTAAACCATTACCAGTACAAGAATAATTGAGATAATTAAAAGGGCAAACCAAGACAGGAAAACCACGCAGACAACGTGACAGAAACATGAGGATCTGAGGAAGTTTAAATCAGTCTTATAGTTCATCTACTGTTTTTCCAGTGGAGAGGAAGCATCTATTTAAGCCGTGTGCTTCTTGTCCATCTGGATTTCCCATGCTGCGTCCATTACAATTAGTCCCATTTTTTTAACAGAATATTGACACATTAATGCACCACCACTGATGCTATAACATCTGTCTTTATACTACTGTAAAAATATCTTCTGGGAAAAGTGCTATTATAAATTAAAAAAGATAAAGATGATGGGCTTGAAGAGGGCTCCTAGTGGATCAGTTGCATCACTTAGCGCTGCGTGTGGTCGGGGTGCTTGCATTCAGCCACTGGTGTACTGACATTTTAATCAGCACCCTGATCAGACGCTTGGTTTCCCACATGTCCTATAATGCACTGCACTTTCTAGAGTGCAATTAACATTTGCGAGTCCCTTCGGCCCTCAGCACGCGCAACAATCCTCTCAACAGGTCCTCCTCACCCCAGCTGTGCATTTCTTGTGCGTGCGTGCTCCTGTGCACGTGTGTGTGTGTCTGTAGAGAAACCCAATTCAATTAGTGCATCTGAGAGGAGGATTCAATTAGGGAGAATTAAGAGTGAGGAATCTCTTTTCTTGGCAGCCTGTTGTTTACAGCGGAGAGACACCCAGAGGAGACTTCAGCTCTGATGATATTCAGACCCATGGGAATGAAGCCAGGGGAGGGTTTTCAGTCATCTTGACCACAGTGTATGGTCACTGTGTTTAATGGTATCAGAATCCACAGGGAGAAGGCATAAGGTGCTTAGATATGGGTCAATAATAGAATGAAATGCTGCATGGAGCGGAATTATAATACGTGTGAGTCATTTCTTTAATGCTATGAGTGGTCAGAGTCTACACCAATCAGCCATAACATTAGGACTATAGACAAGTGAGGTGAATAACACTGATTATCCCATTATTATGACACCTGAGAGTGTGTGGGAGACGTCTCAGAAGCAGATAAAATGTGCAAGTGGAAGGATTTGAAGGACTCTGACACGGGTGAAATGCAATGGCTTAGACAACAGGGTGAGAGGATATCTCCATAACTGCAGCTCTTGTGGGCCACGTGTTGACTTGGCCTGCAAATTCTCAAGATCTCAGTCTAATCTAGCATCTGTGGGGTGTGCTGGACAAACAAGTCTGATCTATGGATCTTGCAACCTGCAGTACTTAAAGGATGCCTGATGTCTTTGTGCCAGATAGAGCACATGCATCAATGGGTCAGGGCTCCTTTAGGGCAAGGGAACTAGTCCTTAATGTTATGGCTGATCAGTGTATTTCATTGCCATTGCAATGTAAAATGTACATCTTAAATATAAGGAGCACCAAATTATTTTATTTTATTATTTTTTTGTTGCCGTTGCCATATTTTATCCAACACTGTATTGCTGAACGTATTAGACTGTGTGAAAATGGTCATCCTGTTTACCTGGTGCCATTTAAAAGGATTAGAAAAATATTCTATGTACCCAAATTATCGGTTTACCTAATTGTCTTATTGAAATCGAGCGTTTCATATTTGACTTCTAATTGAATTAGTGTGTGCATACAATCCACACATTTACTTTAATTCATCGTTTGTTTTTAGCAAACCGTGGCTCGATTGCTTGGCACATATCCAAATGTGGGTGGACATTTCATACAGACGGAGGAAACCCGACCGGAAAGAAAGTCTTACTGACAAGGCTGTCAAAAACATAGGTACAAAAGAATCTAAAAAAACAGGACAACTTAAGAAAGAAACGCAAAGAAGAAGTGGTTAGAGTATCAATAGCATACATAATAAGTAATGTTCTATCTTCCGTATCCATTAGTGAGCACAAAGCAGAGGAGAAGGAAGAAAAAGGCCATGTTTACGGTTTCGTAATGTTCCCTTCTGTTAAGTATCTAGTTATGCATTGTTCTGTCTAGATCCATTAAAAGAGCTGAAGTGCTGAAGTGTATCTTCTTGTTGTTGAGGGTCCTTTTATGTGTCTGTGAAGTGGTTAGTAGAGTTTGCGGCAGAATGTGTTCAAGAAGTGGAGTGTGTGTAATTGTGTCTGACTCATTCAGCGTGTGAAATGTTAAGTACACTACACTATCTGCAGAACTGTACACCCAGACAAAGGCAAAATACGCTCATACTCACTCTCTCTCTCACCCAGAAGGAAGAGAAAAGATGACCCAACAGCAGTGAGCAGGAGCTTCAAGTTTCATGTTGTTCATCTGTAGTGCCTTGCATAACAGGACTTGAGGCACGCTTGGAGTTGAGTTCTGTACTCGTTGTTGCAGCCAATGTCCAAAAATTAAAGTTCCAGTGAGAAAGTGCTCCGGCAGCCATAGTAAGTATGATTTCTGTCTGTTGGGAGAACAAGAGGCAAATATATCTTTTTAGCAGCGACATTTGCATTCAGAGGAGATCGGGGTTAACGGATGGGTCAACAAAACTTAAACACGGGAGAGTACTGTTTGTTACTCATTTTACACTCATTGTTATCCAAAAAACAAAGCTAAAATTGAAGGAAACTGAACTTGAGTTCTGTGTACAGTCACAGTTGGTTGGTCTTTTCACCCAGACCACAGCTCTTACTTGTTTTCTGTAATACTTTTTGGACTTGAGTAGTTAAGAACTGTCACTGGTGTTGAGTTCAAGGATGCTGTGACATCTGCTTTAGAACAGTCAGTATATGGACCATGGAAATGGTGGTTTCCAACATAAAGTATGATAATTGGTCTTCATTTTTGGGTGATAAACCCTTAAAGTGCTGAAAAAAGAGAAAGATTTGAATAGATGTAATTCTACGACATCCCTGGTCCTTGAATCCAAACCAATTTTGACGTCCACACTGCAATGAACAGTGGAAAATATATAGTGATTTGCAGTATTTTACGTATATCAATATCAATATCAATATCGTATATTAAAGGGGGTGATAAGTGCAAAATAACAGACATGATCCCTTTAGACATAAAAATCTGCTGTAGCTTTAAGGTTAAAGATATCACTCATCAAAAGTCAGTGGAGTTGACGTCACTGTCACACGATCTGATCTGATCTGATTCCAGGAAACTTATCTGGAGCCTGATTCTTCCTGTTACACTGGTGTGCCCGTACTGTCCATCACTGAATTCATATAATAAATAACATTTATATCAATCAGCATCCTTCACAGACAGCAAACTGAGTGTTTTGTAGTTTGGGGCCACCAGATGACTTTTATAGGTGCACATGCCCGGAGGAGGAAGGTGTTGTCATTGTTATTGTTGCTGTTGTTACTTCTTCACTGTCCTCCACCTTTCATTTTTAATACGGCGATTTTTCTCTGCACGCCGCTTTCCCTCTCGGCTGTAATCACTTTTCTCCTGCTCAGAAACTCCCCGCCCCAACTCGTTCTCTCCCTCCAAACCCCCGTCACATGTCTCAGAGCATGCAGGATGAATTTTATATCCGCCTGTCAAGCTCTCCCGCTCCCTCTACTCCCTTCATTTTTCACCTGCTAAGAGCATCTCTCGGCCGCCGCCTCACACACCTGTGTCCCTGATGTGCTATGCTCGCAATATCAGAAATGACGCGGGCCCAAAGGGACGACACGGTGCAGAGATGGGTTCTGCTAAATGGATGGACTGAAAGACGTTTTGCTCTATCCATTTCCAACTGAGTTTCCCCTCATGCATAATGGATGATGCAAGTGTCTTTCGCCATTGTTTGCTGATTTTAATCAGAGGACCTGGCCTGTTGAATAATAAAACAGAAGGGCAAAATGAAACTGTCTCCGAGCTTCTGAGGGACACCTGCTGATTAGAGTGTGGACTGTATTCATCACAACGGCCCTTAATGGGAATTGTTGCTTATTACATCACCGCATGCAGACACACACACACACACACAGTCGCACAGAGACATGAACATTTTTCCTCGTCCTCTCTGTTGGCCTTAAATATAAACAGAAACTCAGATCCGCACACATCCACGCACACACAAGACTCTTACAACAAAAGAAGTAGAAGATTTCAGAGCCAGTGAGCAGAATTGCAGCGGCATGGCAAGCTATTTTTAGCAGTGTAGTGGAGGGAGGTGGATGGTGTCGCAGCACGTGCAGGAGCTTTCAGTCCTCAAGAACACCCCCAAACTCTGAGGGAGCATGATTTACTTTGTCTGCGGTCTTCGCCGCTGAGCGTAAACAACGGAGGAGACAGAACGGATCGGCAGGCGCAGAAAAACATTTCAATTTGTAAATGCAGCACTGCAAGAAAATACGAAAATTAGATGGATTTAAGAGCTACGATAAGCTGTAATTTAATGCGGTACGTTTCCAGTTTTACCCGAGGAGGTAATTGAAGTTTTACTTATTATGTTTTTTATCCAAGTGGAAGAAACTCATGGTGCTTAGGGAAAATTAAAGCGTAGTCATTACTTAGGTAATGGAGTCTTTCAAAGAACCCCTCTCTCATATAGGTAGATCTGATGACCAACCTGGCACGGTGGGCAATTTGTTGTATTCTGATCAACACAGAAGATCAAGTGAAATGATCAGGGCTATAGTGACGTCCAAGGACAACATGCACAGCCATTCTCTCTGTAGTCTTTATCGCATTCTTCAGTGCTACTTCTGGCCCTTATAATGCAAACAAACAATAGAAGAGAAGGCACTATCCAAGTGTCAACCTTTTTTTTAATTAGAAAGATAACTGCATCTTGACAACAGACTTCAGGAGTGGCCACAATCTGATCACAAGTCAATCAATCTAATGTTGGTAGATAAATAGTGCTGCAATCCATTAGAAAAGAAAAACCTGCCTTCAAGCTTTGTAATAGTAAAGAAAGTTAGTGGCTCTAACTAACAAACCTGAATATCTTTATAAATAAACTTAAGATTACAGATACAGATTTAAGATAGAAGATTAAAATGAGGTCTGTAGAACTCAACAGCATGTGCTGTGGATGTTTTGTTCTACACCACACTGGACAATTTACAAAACTTACAAATTTAAGTTTGGTTGAGTGCAGCTGAGACTCTCCAACACACTTTCTAACAACAACCAGAGGTGGACAGAGTACACACCTTCCCTACTTGAGTAAAAGTACAGATACTCCTTGTCAAATGTTACTCCAACACAAGTAAATATGTACTAAAGTATTTGCTTAAAAAAAATACTTAAGTAAAAGTATTTAAAAAGTATTTCAGGAAATACAGGAAAGGAAAATAACTTTACTGTCATTATACAATCCAGTCCACAGCCCCACTCTTTCTCTTGCAGACAGCCTCTCTCTCTCTCTCTCTTTATACAATTACGTTTAAAATGTTCATCAGCAATTTAACAAACATTAAGCTAGCTAACGCCAGTAGCTACTTTGCATACCGCGACATGCTTTTTCATTCGACGAGTTCTTGTAGGGAGTGATATCATTTGTTCACGGTAAGCACAACAAACATTTAAACTGTAACGAATCACTTTTTGTGGCAAAAATCTCAAACATGGTTTTGACGTAAGGCCACCGTTGCTTCTCCAGGTGTTTCTCCAGTTTCTTCCTGCATTGTATGGATTAAATGGCATGACCTAGAGAATCAGTAAATCAGCAGAAACAGTTTATTTTCTCAGAATTTTGAAAAATAAAAATAAATAAAATAAATAAATAATCAGCTGATGTAAGCTCAAAAGTAGTGAGTAACGAGAGCCAAAACAGAAATGTATGGAGTAAAAAGTACAATATTTGTCCTTCAAATGTATTGGAGTGAAAGTAAAAGTATCCCCCAAAAATAATACTCAAGTAAAGTACAGATACTCAAAAACTGTACTTAAGTACAGTACTCAAGTAAATTTACTTCGTTACTGTCCACCACTGACAACAACATAAGTACTTACATCACAGCTCGGCCGGAAAGACATTGTGAAGTACTCCCACGCACTGGACAAGTTCAGGTTTAGTATAGGACACCAGAAAAACAAAAGCTAAAGATCAGTTTTGGCTATGTGCTCAGACCAATCCATCCATTCACCCATCTTCTGTAACTGCTTGTCCTCTGAAGGGTCACAGGGGGCCTATCCCAGCTGTCATTGGGCGACCCTGGGTACACCCTGGACAGGTCTCCAGTCAGACAACCATTCACGCTCACATGCTCACCTACAGCCAATTTAGAATCACCAATGAACCCAACCAGCATGTCTTTGGACAGTGGGAGGAAGCTGGAGTACCTGGAGAGAACCCATGCAGAGAGCCCACAATGTTCCATCACGCTCTGACCGATCCAATATTTTTAAACTTTCCTTGATCGACACCAATACCGACAGAAATAATCAGATCGGAGCATCTTTAGTTTTAGGGCTGGAGCATAGGGCTCCAAACTTTGTAGGAGATCCTTTGGTCAAATGTAATGTGTATAATAGTGTTTTGTGAAGGTCGTGTAGGTTAATAAAAAAAAGCTTTCTGGTGTATTGAAAAGGACTAGCTTATTCTTTAGAAACGCATATCTCACAATTTAATTTATAACCTTGCTCTCAGGACGTTTCATTAAACACCTCGAGCAGCTTTGTTCACCGCAGATGTCTCTAGAGGCACGTTTTTTTAAAAGAGTGAAAGAGGAAGTCTGGGGTTGAGTTTAAACAAGATACTGTGAGAGAGATCGGGAAAAGGGTGCATCAGATAACTGCGGTCTCTCTGCACGGCGAGCGAGAGAGTATGCGTGCGAGCGGCCGTGTGTTTGTGTGCACTCGCTGTGCCGGACGGGCTTTAATAATTGACGGAGCCGCTGGGGATTCTTCGGCACAAATGCGAGTGGCTGCATCTTTAGCGTTTTGTGCCTTCACCTCAGACATTAAGAAAACATAACCACAAGGAGCAGTCGGGCCGTTCTCCTGAATGTACTCAAACATATAAAACGTTAAATTAGACCTTGATAGTAGATGTAAACACATCAGATTAGTTCTCAAGGTATAAACTTTAGCCTTCTGCATATTGCCTTTAACAGCAAGTATTGTACGCAACAGTGGGCTTCATCATAAAACACGTCAGCTGTGAGTTTTCAACTAAAATGATCCATACGAGAAACCCATTTATCCTGAATACGTGTAAATCGTGCTAAATTATAAATTCCTTAATATGCATTTTATTGCCATTGGTGGTTTCCATTGCATTGACTTAACTTCTTTGTACGTATGGCAGTTTAAACTACACCAATCAGCCACAACATTACAACCACTGACTGAGGACTGAGGAGCAGTAAATAACATTCATCATCTTGTGATAATCCAATGTTCTGCTGGGAAACATTTGGACCTGGCATTCATGTGGATGTTACCTAGACACGTACCACCCACCCAGACCTGACCAGGCACCGCCACCACACAGCGACGACACTCCTTGATGGCAGCAGCCTGACACAGACACACAAAAATGGTTTAGGTAAAAAAAAAAAAAAATCATGAAAAACAGCACAAGGTGTTGACGTGGTCTCCAAATTCACTCGATCCCAAACTGATCAAGTATCTGGATGTGGGATGATCCCTCAAGCCATAGGATCAAAAGGCCCCCTCTAACAACATCCTGTGGACTGTTAAGGAGGCACAAGGCAGACCTGCACAATATTAGGCAGGTACTGTAGTTATAATGTTATGCCTGGTCGGTGTATACCACTGCAGCATCTTTTAGGAGCTGAATAGCTGCTTTCCTTGTACAGTAAAATGTAAAACTACTACAAGAGTCTACTACTGAATAACTTGCATTAACAGCTTAGAGTCTTGTTCCATTCCTATCTCGTCTCATTCGTAATTACAATCACGTATGGTGACGTCTAATAATTATTTCCCCTGCAGTTAATTCCCAGACTGACACAGAAAGGAACCATTTCAAAGCAATGTGTCTGTTTTTCAATCCCCTCTCCCTGCTCCTTCTCCACTCCCGTCACACACTCTCACCAGAGGAACATTACGAGGTCAGTGTCATTCGTCTGCGAGACCCGAGGCCATTATATTAAAAGGAGAAGGCCCTCTGTGATATTGAGTTTTTGCCGTGTGTGGCTGTCGAGTACTGTAGTCTGCAGAGTGTCCGTTTCTTTGTGAGAAAGACGAGGACCAAGACGAGAACGGAGTTAAGCACCAGATGCAGCACGGTGTTGATGGAGCTCACGGCATCCATTTTCAGAACAGCAGTTGTATTCAGTTGCTGTCAGGGTTACATAGTTTTCTCGAGACACAGATGTATACAGCTACACGTGTGTTCTGTGTTAACAAGCATGCAAGCAGATCTACTGTTTGCTGGTTGCAATTCCATTTAACAATCCAAACTGAGGTCGTATTGCGGTCGTTTGAGTCTACCTAAAACAATCCTTCACTCTATCTCCTCCTGCTGTCTCATACTCTGCCCCTCTCTCTCAGTCTGAGGCCGCCTGAAGTGAGGAGATAAAACAGCTACATCTTAATCTGTGGGTGGCACGAGCCTGCAAAAGAAAGCAATTAGGATTATAATTTACTGTTCCCTTGCCCTTCTGTCCCTTCTCGCTCATCCTTCCCTTCCACCCGTGAATTAATGTCTTTATGTGTGTCGTGTGTGTGTGTGTGTGTGTCCCCACAGAGCAGCGCGAGCATTCGGAGAGTACCTGTCCCACACACACCCTGAAAACCGAAACGGATCAGGTCAGCGTCTCTGCCATCCTGACGTTTGTCCATCCCTCCATCTTGTTCTGTTTGCATATTCCTTTCTTACTTTTTTCCTTCCTCCAACTGCTTCATCTCATCCTCAATTGAGATTCCAGGTTGTGTTCATTAGTGTAGTCACTGCAACAGCCAGCTGATAACCGCAGATGACGTTGAGATTGTGTTTTGTCACCCTCAGCTCTCTTTACTCTTGCTCTCCAGCACCTCGGTGTGCCTCTCTTTCTTCCACACTCATATTTTTCTTTATTTCCATTCTTCACTTTCTAGCTCATCTTCTGTGTGAAACCGTGGTGGGTCCTGACCCAGAATCGCCAAGTGACGCGATTAGCCCTGACAACAACAACCACCTGCATCCCTGCTCCAACACCAAGGGCTGTGAGGACAAACAGGAGCCCAGCCTAGCGAAACAGCCACTGGGCTTACTGCAGCCACCTCCCCCTTCCATCACCATTTCCACCAAGCCACCGCGGCTGTCTCTCGAACGCAGCTTCTCAGCAGAAGAAGACCAGCAGAAGAGTGTGGAGTGCACCCTGCAGCCTGCCCGCGTGTACACCATCACCACTCAGCACGGTATGCTGATGAACAGCGGCCGGGGCAGCAAAGAGAGCCTAGAACTGGACGTCCTAAAGGAGAAGACGGGGAGCAGTGGGGTGGGATCTAGAGGTGGCTCGATCCAGCCCTCCACTTCCCCTTCCTCTGCTACATCGTCTCCAACCCAGTACCACCGCGCAAGCAGCAGCCGCGGCACTGGCAGCTGTGGTAGCAGCCACCATCACAGCAACCACCACCATAGTAATCATCACCACGGGAACTACTACCCCGTCTCGGGCACGAACGCGCCTTCCAGCAGCGGAGGGAGCAGCATGGCCAGCGGAAGCAGCAGCAATCAGCAACAGCTGGCTGGAGGGTCCCACTCCCATCACGGATCTCATCACCACTCCCACCACCACCATCACCTGTCCCAACCCCCGCTGCAGACCTCCGTCAGCGCCCACAACATTCGTGGCTGGGGCGAGGGCGGGAAAGGGGAGGCGGAGTGCAGCGGGCTGGCATGCGACTCGTGCAGCGGCGCCCCCTCGCGTAGCCAGGGCTCCCTGGACCTGGAGAGCGCGTCCCGAGAGGCAGGCAAGCAGCACCGACGCCTAGAGCGGATGTGGAGTGTGGACCGGGTGACTGTGATGGAGAGAGGTGAGAGGGCGGAGGACACAGAGGAAGGGAGAGGCGCTAAATTCCAAACAAGTTTGGGAAAGGGGGTGGAAAGGAAGCTCTGTGCCTGGAATTGGTATGGACCAGAGATGAAATCACATTCAGCTCCTTCTAGTGCCGTCAAAAGCTTTACTAATTTGCTTTAACAAGAAATACACAGCATGTAGTCACAATAAAAGCTACACAAACATGCCGACCCTGTTAATCGTTATATAAGGTGTTTTAATTAAAGATTAAGGATTCATTTAAACTCACTCCCACCATTAGTTTGCCATTAATGAAAACTGCAGTGGAGTATGTACATCTTCCCTTTCTGACAATAACAGTATATACAATCTCTGCTGACACATGCATATGTATTATTAATGCCTACTAGCTCTGGAGACCCAGGCCCTTTTACAAAATTAAGTATTTTTACAATTCCAAGACAACTCATTGTTTGGGCAGACTAAAGGTAATAGCTATGTAGTTTACGTAGTTTACTCCAAATAGCTAACAAGTCCTAATAGATCCTAGAGCAGTAAGAAAAAGGATTTAAGATTTACAAATTAAAACATAAGTATACATTAAATTGAGCTAGACTTCACATATCCTGTGGGGATTAAGGGGTTTGATGTTGGATGTAACGTGGTGGTCTGTATTTCTGACTCTTCGTTTCCCCGTCTCTTCCCTCCTGCTGTCTCTTCCTTTGTGTCTCCCTCTCTCCATTTGTGGAGTGGTGGACTGTGAAGTGCTGGTGCCGGTTTTGTGCTCCCATTTTTCGAGCGTATTTATTGCGACATTTGCCGATATGACACATAGATTTTTCTTTGTCTGCTTAACCTTGGAATCTTGATTCTTCTCTCTAATTGCAGAGGACACTAACTGGTTCCCCAAGGAGAATATGTTCACCTTTCAAACGGCCACAACAACCATGCAGGCGTGAGTGTCCACGCACACTTAACACTTACACAAACACGCACACTTAAACAGGCAGTCACATTCTTGGTGGGTCTACAAACTGAAAGGTCAGCACAAACCACTGATGTGTTTGCATGTTTTCAGACCATTAACTACAAACAGACCATTAACTGCATACTTAACATTGCCGTCAACAATCTTCCAAAGCATGCTATTGGATTTCAGATTGATTTCCTACCTTACAGGCTGCCATTGATTTTCATTTCAGCGAGCTATAAAAATCAACTCACAAACCGATAAATATCGCTCGAGGCGGACAATCCATCACAGTGAATATTTTGTCGATTATAGTTTTTTGTTTTCTTGTGTTAGATAATTGACGTGCGATAAAGCGGACGCAAGCGGGGTTTTTATAGCTGCCTTTGTTGGCGTATTGCATGAAAACAAATCTGACCTCCAAGAACATAAAAAATAAATCATTCTAACCGTGCATACATAAGCGCAACTATCTGGAGATAGCTTTGGGGGAATTTATTCAAAACTTGACTCAAGTAGGAAACGATTAGTTATGTTCAGAAGCTTCAGACAGAGTGACGAAAGTATATGTCTGGACCAATGGTCAAAAGGTCCATATATAAATTACTACTTTGGTTTTTGGGGATCAAAAGTTAAGGTCAATGTGACGCCTTAAAACAGGTTCTTGGCCACAAAGATCAGCTTCACTGTGTCATCATAATGTTTTAATAAATATTTCCCTTAAATACCTCCAGGACTATCTCTGTATATGTGCTTTCCAGACCATTATATGAGTATGGAGAGACATAAGTGTCGAGGCATACAGCAGAACATAAATTTCATTTTCAAATAAATCAGCCAGCAATAACTTAATTATTCTCTAACTGCCTAATTACTAGTCTAAAAATAGGAAATCTATCAAGGAATCTATCCAAGATATATTCAATTAGTCGATTAATTTAATTATATTAATTATATTTTCATTATTATAGGAGTAGTCAATAAGTCATTTGGTTAATCACTAGTCGACGACTAGAGTCCTTCCTTTATAAAGTTTTTGTTCAAATCATAATGACACATTTTAACCTGATATGTATAAATGATGAACCCATTTAAAAACTTTCTTTAGTCACTATCTGACTGAAGTTTAGTATTATTCATGTTTGACCTACTTAGGCAACGTATTTTTTACTTTATTGTTATTAATTAATGTACATAGTGTTGAGTATCATTTCCTTTAAGTAACCTGTGCAGATTTTAATTGGAAAGGCAGCTGTATTGTACAAGTGGCTTACAACCAAGTGGGGGCGTAACATTGATGGAAATCTATGGCGAGCTATGGAAGTCCAAATGCACGTGAACAACATAAACTGCTCACAACCTGTAGATGCACTGGAAAACAGCCCTGCCGTGCTAAGCATTAGCAAATAAACACCGTTACAACGTATTCCACACAAATGGACGCATTCACGTAATCAGTGGTTGCGTCCCTAAATTCAATGGCAGTAATGTTAGGTATGCAGTTTGTGGTTAAAACACACCAAATAATCACTGTTTCTTTAAAAGAAGTAAAAATGTATACGTGACTCTGAATGTGAGTCTTCTGTATGACTGGAAGACAGCAGTTTGCAACAGTCTGTTTCTGTCCATCGCTGTCGTCTTTATCCCTTTTGCGTTTTCAACTTTCATCTTGTGTTAGATGCATGTCGCAGAAGCCAGAACCAGTAGCGCGTTTAAGTCGAAGTATTCATTTGGCCAATTAAATAATCACAGACCAGCAGCAATTATGCGGCATCCCAAGTTGACTTTTATTCATGAAGGTCAAGCAATCTTTTTGTTCCTGTCTCATTAGGCCTCTTCTAAATCTCTGTTCTTTGGACTCACTGCTCACTGGTGCCTAAACTGTTTTTATTTTCTCCTGTCTCTTCTTCTTGCATGCGAATTAATCTTGGGACACTCAAACAGGATATCGTGAGTATACTTCCACGCTTGCTTTTTTTCCCCTTTCTGAACTAACTTACCTCTTGTCCTTAACTGTTGTTCCTCAATTCCTCCGATGACTACCATTTAACCTTCATCCTTGACCTACATTTGTTAAAGAAGCGAGAACAAATTACTGCAAGATAGAACCGAGGAGTGCAGAGATATCTGAGATATGTGTGTGGGGTTGGGCAGGCAGTTACAGGCAATCTGTATGTATCTTTGTATGAGCCAAGAAAGCAGATTTCAATGCTATTTCTGATATGGGGAAACCTACTTTTAAAACTGCATGTCTTCAAAAATGAATTTCCCTTTAATGTAAGCCAAAAGTGAAAAATTGAGTTACAGGATTTTTCATGCAATAGAAGGGATACGTTTCAGTTTACTGCTCTGCAGCTGAGTGAGTCTTCCAAACTCATGATCAGAAAATGTCTGTCTGTGTGTGTGTTGGCTGACCTAAACCCTTCCAGCTAACATCCACCCAGAAGTTCTGTTAGTTTGGCACATACACACAGTCACTAAGGACACGGTAATAGACAGTTTGGCCATTTGAGATTTTTATGGCAGAGATGTTGGGGCTCTGTTCCTGCTCTACAGCCTTTCTAATTATCACTGAATCTGGGCTGGCTGACTATAGTGAAGCCATGTTTGGAACAGAGGGTAGAGATTGGCTTTGGGGAATTTTGATAAGAACAAGTGTTTGTATACTGATAAAATGTGTCTTCCGTTAGTTGTATGGAACGAAAAGTCAGCTATCAGTCGGTTTAGCCATCTATTGAGTCGCAAACAAGTGTAGTAGATCCAGTATCCAATAAAAAGGTGTTGTGGGAAGATTACTAACGTCTGTTAAATTGGTCTTGAGTGTTCAGCGCTTAGATTAACAGAAAAGTATCTTGAGCATTTAGCTAACTAACATTATTAACACTGAAGGTGTGTTACTAAGTCAAACTTTGTCATTTCATACTGCATAACCACTGCTCCAACACAACTTTCCTAACTAAACCCAACTAACCTGAGCTTGTCACTGAATGCTGGCGTTTGTTTTCTCTTAAACCAAGCTAATCGCTGGCTGCCAGCTCAAAGACAAATGCGGGGTCTATTTGATCTATGGTTAGGGAATAGGTTATGTGATTCTGTATTCTTTCTTATGCTGATGAAAATGCCAAAACCAACAATACAGGAATCCATTGTCTGTTTGTAAAGACAGGCAAATCACCTGGCATCACCCATATGTTTCCCAAAGAGCGGTTTTGAAGCCCAGTTTGATGTCTGTGGTCGTCGCTATCTTGGTTTTGGGTAATTCAAAAATTAACACAGAGGTGGAGCTAAGTTGGACAAGTGTACAACCTGAGAGAGAGCATTAACCTGTCACTTATAACTTTAAGTATTGTTATAATTATAAAGGGTGAGTTATATAAAACGCAGCTTCCATTTTCTAACACGGGGTCTAAGGAGATTAATTCAATTTTGGAGCCATCCTCAAGTGGCCATTTGAAGGTCTGGAGCACTTGCATGTTGCCTTCATTTTTCAGGCCCAGAATTTTTCAGCCTGAGTATACCTCTGAGTTACAGACTTCCATTGATGTCCAATTACCATTAAAACCAACCCTGCTGCTCTGTTCCATATTTTGCTTTATTATAATAAATGGAGACAGTAGTTTATTTTAAGGTCAATACCACAGACCCCATCCTGGCGCATTAAAAGCTCAGCCAAGGTTTAATTGTGCGTAAATCCCAGCCTCGGTTAATTGAGTGGACTTGAGGGCCACAGTCTCAGACTAAAGAATTGTTGATTTTGGTCTTTTCCTGGAATTAGAATAATGCCAACCCTTTTCATTAAATGGGTGTGTTGGTTGGGGGGAATATTACTTGCGAATCTCCTCCACTTACCCAGAATCTAAGTACCAAAAGCGTGGTTTCATTAAACACACAAACTATTCTATTTTTCAGGGTTGGAGATGCTTCATCTCTAGAGCTGTCTCTGATTTGGACAAATGTTAATCAGCTTCACAGAGTTGCTGGGTCACACTTTTTTTGGTTGACAACCATTAAGTCTGCTGAAGAGATAATCACACATTCAAAGTGATGCATTTCACACCATGTTTGTACTTCGACACATAAAAAGTCCAGCTTGAGCCGAGCGGAATCACTTTCTGCTAGTCCGAGCATGTTCAACTTTCACATGAGCTGAAGTAACCGAACAACTGACTTCCGCAACAACTTCGCTGTTGACGGCTTGCTTGAGGATTACAGTTTTAATGTAGAAAATGTGTCCATGAATAATGGATACACGCCGAGCTGTGAAGAGGAAGTACAGTAACCAGACAGCTCTGGAGAACGTGCAGTTTTTAAGTCTAGCGGCGTCTTGAGCCCACATGTCTAAGAGCTAAATCTGGCTATGATAAGCTCCAAACTCAACATAAATTTAAAATGAGGAAATAAAACAAGCAAGCATGACTGATTCTGGGCAACTATCAAAAACTAAATTTCCCCCAAACCAACTATTCCTTTAAGAATTTAACATGGCATAATAGAAATGGTCTCAAAAATCTGCATTTCTATTGAATGATGGGTTCCATCTAGTACAAGGGTGAACAGAAAATAAGACTTGAGCTGGTGACGTGACTTGACTTTCTGGTCTTTATAGTCAAAGCTATTTGCTGCCTACCTACAACAGCGTCCCCTTCACAGGCAAATGAACCCTGCAGCTAAAAGCCGTGGCATCAACCTCCCTGCACTGTCCTACCCCTTGCTATGCCAGCATTCTCCCTCTCTCATCCCTTTAATACTGTGCCACGTCCTGGCAGGGCTTTCCGGGGATTTGTGCAGAGAAAAAGGAGAGAGAGGGAGCAGGATTCGGCTGAAGTCATCCAGAGGTACGGCGCGTGCCCCCGCTTTGCTCGAGTGCTGTTGGCGCTCACTTCTGGCTATAGCTCCGCTGTTGTTTATTTACAGCCGTATCTAATATGACTAAGCCAAGGAGTCAAAACGTGGCGCTAGCACCTGAAGGTGTGAGGATGTCAGCAGCTTTCAAAGGGACTGAAAAGGATCTGCTTACAGTGTGCCAATTTTTAGGCCAGAGCTGCAGTGCCAGCCACGGTGAATCTGTTTTACATTCTTTGATAAAACTAAAATGATCAAAAGAGACGCAGGAAATAAAAAGGTTGAATTATATATTTACTGCTATTGGTTGACAAGTCAATTTGCAAATGTATATGAATGGATTTGTGAATTGATTTGTTGTTCATACTGCGCAAGCGAGGCTGTCGTATGACTACAGAATACCAAACGTGGAGATATTCCCTTAACAAATAATCCAATACTTCCCTAAAAGTAAAAGAACTAGTATTTTGAAAATCACAGGAAACACAGGAAGAGATTCTGTAACACATATAGGAGTAATGCCTTCAGTGACAAGTTCAGAAACCGACCCACTCAGACCCAGATGCTCTGTCACAAAGGGGCAGATGGTGTATGTGACACCAGGCAGTACATCTCAATTCCTTTGACATCTCAGTGTCATCCATCTGCAGTGTCAACACCATTAACACAGTGTGTTATTTCATCAAAATGACTGATCTGAACATGAGGGGAATACTTACTAGTCTCTAAAATCCATAAAAATATCCTACAACAAGAAAATATATATCTTATCACATTAAAACTATCCTCATCCTAGGGCACTCAAATTACAAAATCATTTCATACTAAGATAGGTAGGTATGTGACCACTAAAAACAGAGTGAACAGGAAAACAGGCTCCAAGTGAATGAAGTAGAAACTGTCAGCCCTGTGGTGTAACATGGACGGAGAAAATGATGCATGAGACCTGACATCTCTTGACAATATAATACTCTGACTTGGTGAAAAATGTTGTTCCTCAGCCTTTTTTTTTCTGTAACAAACAGAAAACACTTTGAAAGGTTCTTTGCGCAAAGGTTGTGGCGCCTCTGGCTGGAGATTGAAATAAGAAACCTTGCTGTTTCAATCTGGATGGTACACTCAAAGAAAGTCAGAACAAAAAAAAAAAGGTAGTGCGGAAGGAAAAATGTTTGACACAAACAGAATATAAAAATATCTCTGGATTAGATGGGCCCACATGACAGAGAAATTATTATTTTCTTACACTAGCAGTTCTCAGGCAGGACTTCAGGTTCCAGTCAGGTACCAGTGAAGGAAAGGGATAACAATCCTGTTGAGTTTGTACTGGTGGACTGAATGTACTAGCATTTGCACCCTTTGTTAAAGCTACAATATAATAATCATAATAATAATGAACATAACTCTTGCTACAGTTATTGATAGCAGTGATTTTCACATCGATTCATTATTGTTACCAGTTTCTTGTCTTTGTAGTTTTTATAAACAGCGCTGCTACATTGTCTTAAGAGTAATTCTAGCTGTTGCTGCATCTAAAATGACATTCTTTAGACCTTGTCTACCAGGGCAGAGATACTATGTTTCTGATTACAGCATACACTATGGGCAGTACTTGGTCAAAACGGGCATCCAAACAACCATCAGTTATTTCTATGATGTTAAATACTTCTGCATTTATGCAAAACTGTAGACAAGACATCCTGGTCAAAGACATACACACATATCACATTTCAAATATTACTGCATCGACACATAAAACGGTAAGGGTGCTTTCACACCTAGGTTGTTGTTCTGAAGCTGGTAGCGTATTCCCCTCCAGGTCGGTTTGTTTGGGCTGGTGTGAACACAGCAATCACACTCCGTCCCAGAACAATTCAGCCAAGATGGAGACAGTTACAGAGGGTGACCTCAGCGTTCTTGCAATCACTGCACAAAGCGATCATGCCAAGCAGTTTACCTCGATCAAAGCAAGAAATGCCAGCGCACATGTAAGCTGCTGGTGCTCAATGTTTGACTGACCCCATTCAACTGACCAGTCACAAAACTGCTTGCAAGCACGTGGTGCTGAGGGCATTCAGAAACTTCACTTCTCACAACTGCATTGCCTCCATTTCCTTGTGAGCAAGACCCAAACCAAACCAAGGTTAAATGAACAGTGTACTAATACTGTGCCAACGCCCTGAATCTTAACAAAACATACAGTAGGCATGAAAGCCACCGAAGAAGAAGAAGTTCCCAACAGCAGCAAACCTACTGATAGTCATTAACGTGCGTGACAGTCACGCACTGTAACTTCCGCACAAAAGGCAGGCATGCTGCACACCCACCCACACCCTCATCCTCCACACTGCAGGTGTGATGACAGCTTTCTGCTTATTCAATTAAATATGCAGTCTGACAATATTGCATTTAAAGTAATTACACACATGTTGTGTAGCTGTATTTATCTAAGGAATGTTTATTTCGGATAGTTTTTCACATTGGTAAGGGCAAAGGAACAAGAGCAGGAAGAGGAGAACCAAAACGTGTAAGAGCAATACAGTACATAGGTGAAACATACGATTGAAATGGGTTACAGAGAGTTACAAGAAGAGCTGAAGGAATGAGTGGGAGGACTTGTCAGATTGTCATTAGTTGGAGGTGGATGTGGTTTCTCACACATTTCCTGTCTTAATCTCTTTAACTGTCTCCATACCTCTCCTCTGAAGGCAGCAGGTTAAAACACTCACTCCATTAGCGTGTTAAGGATCCAAGTACAAAGAAAGTGTTATTTCGTATATGTAATTACTATATTGCTCCTTTTTAGACCACGTGTCGGCATGAGGCCATTAACCTAGCTGACAGAACTAGCAGTGAAATGCATTGTTTGATGTCGCAAGCAAACTGTTGCTCTGTTGACATTGTTACAGAGGTAAGGCGAGGACAAAAGACCTTTCCCGCTCCTTTTATGTCCTCTACCACCAGATAAACATGGATGTTCTTCCCACTCACACATAACCGCCTGCAGAGACCATTAAAAATGAGAGTTCACTGGTAGCTTGGTGTACTGCGACGGTGTGTAGTGGCAACATGGGAGGGGCTGGGAAAGATAAAAAGATGTTTATCTGGGGCTCTTGCATAGAACATCATGTCAGGATGAGACGGGAAGTCGCAAGGAGAAGCGACGTGAACCCTAGCAGTTTGTTCTTATTAAAGAGTTCAAGTGGAGATGCAAAAAATGTACATATAATTACCTAGAAACAACAAATGTATAGTTTCAGGAGGACATTTTACTGTTGCTAGGAGACATTAAGCCTTGCCAACATTTAAAGGGCTGAAACAATGCGTCAGGAGAACCTTGCACACTAGAAACAAAAGAGAATCTACACCAAATATTCTGTACTGTCTCACAAATTTTGGTAGTGCATGTGATCCCCTTCTAGACACGTTTAAAGCTCCTCTTACCCTCAAAGAGTATTCGCTCTCCTCCTAATGAGACAAGAAACTCCCTTTTCAATTTTCTGGCTCACACACTTTGAGACTGGCAGTGAGGTAGGCAAGGCACTGGCTGACGGGTTACGAATTAAATCTTACGTGTCTCGACTTTTGGGTTTGCTGAGTACCTTTTCTGCTGGGAAGGACATCTGTGTGAGTATGTTCATGTTCTTTTCACGCCGGGCTGCCTCTTGGAGGAAAGAATAATCTTAAAGGACTGGCTGTTCCTTAAGACATTAGCCAGGGTACTATCAATGATCCATTACAGCTGGGACATGGTCAGGGAGTTCAGTGGAACACAAGGCGCGTCTTAGGATGGTGTTTTGAAACTGGGAGCGTTTGACCACCAGGTTGGTTCGCACTCTGAACCTAATCAACTGAGCTGAGATCGGTTAGAGAGGGGGATCTTGGCTCTCTCGCAATCACAAATGCATTACCTACAGACTGATATGACTGCTTTTATAATTATATAACGAAGCCGTTTACAAAATGCATATTTAAAAGAGAAACTGACACCTCTGTATTATCAATCACAGTTTGCAAGCACAGTGTTGAAGGCGTGTCAGAGCTTTGTCTCGATTGTCCTGTTGTTACATGAGTGAATATCCTGTGTCTCATAAATCCACACCATAAAAGGGAAAAAGGGCTATCAGTGCTGTGTGGTACATTACACCTACGCCACTTCTATAACTACTATTTTCCATTCACACTGACAAGGAACTGCATATATTTACCCAATTATCTGTTGTTTTCAGCTCCTTTAGAAACAGAGGCTTGACACTAAAGTCTGCTCTTTTTGTCCTGCTTGACTTTATTTCCCCTCCCACTCCTTCCCTCTTTCTATTCTTTGCATTTTGGTCCTTCCTCTGTCCTCTGTCATCCCTCCTCCGCTTTGATTTCACTACAGGAACTTCCGGAAGCATCTTCGGATGGTGGGCAGCAGGAGGATTAAAGCACAGAGTGAGTCAGATGTGTGTGCGGTTGATATGTTCGCTGAAATTGACTGTGATGTCGTTCACCCCACCACCATCAGTACCTTTTTGTGAGTGTGTGTGTGTGTTATCGCATGTGTGTGGCACCGGGAACTGTTGCTTTGTTCAGATTTTGTTTCACGCCCTATCGTCTTTCCTTGAGAACTACGTCTATTTATATATATATATATATCTTATCATCAATATGTGAGTTTTTGAGAACATGTGAGTCTGTGCATGTGTGTATATACAGTATGAGTGCGTACGGTGTACAGTAGGTGGCCTTTTCCTGTTGTATCGCTTTGAATGTGTGCTTTTTGTTTGTTTGAAGAAGAGAGATTATGGGCGATTTAGAAAGGCAGACAGTAAGGGAATGACATGCATGAAATGAAGCGTGTTTGTGCAAATAGTGTCAGTGTAAGATGTATAAGACAGATGAAAATGAACATCTAAAGCGTTACTGGTCAGGATTTTGTTGATTTGAAAAGTCTGAATGAGGAAAATATGGATGGACGCAGTTAGCATAATCTATAACCTAATGAATAAATGATATCTGGGTCAGCACTCGGTACATAAATAGTTTGGAAAGGTAAAATAGTTTAATTGTACAGCATGTGTTTTCAGTTTTGGAGGAAAAGGGAAGAGGCTGAAACGCGCCTCTTATTTGTGGGGCAGTGAAACTTTTGTCAAAGCCATAACATAAAGCCATAACGGGGACGTATGTAAGAACGGCTTATGAAAACATCAGGTCAGTTAATATATATATACAAATATAATTCCTTGGCAGACAGTGTCCATCCTTTTCAAGAAGACAACAGCCGTTGTGTTGCCAGTGTCGGGCCGTCGACAGGCGTACATGTTCCAGATTTCTGGATGTGTCCTACACCGGTGAAACCCATCACACACCTGTCAATTCAGCAGCTTGATTTAAGAGAGGGCAGCTCTGTAGAGGTTTCTGTAGCTCTTGTAGGTTTACTTCTTCTTAATTGCCAACACAGATTAATGCTGGTATGAATAGTTTTGCACTCACCCATTGGCTAATGTCTTGTGATTAGTTGGAGGTGGATGTTTAAGTGCAATTTTTGTGTGTAGACACAGGTAAATTAGCAAATTAAAATTAAACTGTGACGCCCAAAATGTATTTTATACACTTTTAAGACTTAAGTACTAAACCCCATCTCTTGTTGATTGCTGACAGTAATGTCAGTGTTGTAGAACAACATACCTGCTGTGAGTAGGGAACTGTTAAGTGGTTAAATAATCAATGACAATAATATAATCACACTGGGCCAAAGCCAGCCTGAGGAAATTTATTTGACTTAAATTCTTAAAAAAAAGAAGAAGAAGAAAAAAGAAACACTACATCAAAGCTCACAAAGATTTCAAAGACCACAGTATCTCTGATGCTGAGATAACAAAATGGGACAACAGGCTGAAATGATCACACAAGATATCTCTCAAAGGTAATCATTTGACAACTATATTAGAGAAAACCGTTTTGATCATGAGAGGACATTAAAAAGTTGACCTTATGAATGCTAGAGCTGAAAATGAAAAGACATTTGTACTTGAAAAGAACCAGTTGTTATCAAAAGCAAAATGAACGTTAGTATCCATCTGCCTAGAAACCACAGGAGGGAAACTCTCAGCACCTTGAGGAATGCTGTTGATTAACCGCGTCAAACTCTTTCAAGTGGCCTAAAAATACAGTAAGAGCACAGTGATTACTGTTCAAAGCAGAGCTGATTTTATCACCAAGCTCAGTAAATGTGTGAAACGAGATAAATCCATACTAATGATTGAAGGAACAGGAATGAGCAGCAGCGTGTTTGTGTACTCTGTGTGTGTGTTTACATGTAGGCAGCTCGTACGTCGGTGCAGAGGAGGGATGGCATTGTACGTACACTATATTTGTGCACTTGTGGCTGCATCCGCCTTCTGTGTTTTAGGTGGTAAGTGTATAGAGGAAACAGCCAGTTTTGCAGGCTTGCCAGCGCGTGCGTGTTTGTGTATGAGTGTGTGTGACTATCTCTCCCCGCCTGCACTAGCATTCGCTGAACGTAGATCGAAGAGTTTCAGCCGCTCCTGGAGTGATCCCACCCCTGTCAAGCCTGACTCTCCTCATGAACCCAGAGACAGTGAGTTAACACAGACTCACACACGTTCACGTACAAAGACACACACGGCCAACAAACGCCAACATGCAGTCCCAAAAAGGCTTTAACTCTGAGGTTTCTAAATCCCAATTACAAATACGAACGCGTTAATGTCCACATACAGTAAGTAAAACTAAGTTTGAACCTGTGAATGTTGGGAAAAGGGGGAATTTTATCAGTATGTTTCAGCAACTAGTACATTCTTTCCGCTTGATAACTTTTCTGGCAAGAGAAGAAACAGCTGATCCAGTCCACCCTATAAATAAGATCAAACCGTTTCTCAGATGCCCTGCCAGGTGCAAATGTGTCCTTTTGGAGATGTTAAGCACAAATCCTGACGTTTTTACGATCTACAAAAAAAAGATAGTGGTGGAAAACTGACAACAATTTTGCACAATGGGTGCATTGAAACATTTCCCATGTGACCTCACATTCTGACTGGTAATTACACCAGTGATTACAGCCCAAGCAGTACTTTTGTTGTTAATTAATTTTCATACCCAGTCAGTTCATAGGAAGTTGAAAGCCACTCAGTGGTGCCAGTGTTTGTCTGCTATGAAAAAATGTAATCAACACTTTGATATATGAGCTCGGGTCATACTTACAGTGCAGCTGCAATGAGACAAAATCATCTGTGGCCTATTTATGCGACGTTCACACTAGCGACAAAAGCTACAAAACCGCCGCTAAGTCTATAAGTCTTAAGCCTTTGTTGACGTCATTGGTGAAGACCATGTAAAGAGTAGCTGCTGATAAACAGATTTGATTGGTTCATGTGGTTCTGAATTATTAAATCACCAAAAACTTGAAGCTGGCTCGACTTTGGTATGTAGCGTATAACGTAGCAAAAGTGTTTGGTGTCAGTTTGACCCTTCATGTCGTCAGCTTCCGTTGAAAATGAATTGTAGCTTGTTGTTCGATCGGCAGAAGTGTGAACACAGCATTAGTCGTTAGTTGAAAGGTCTACATTGTAGGTACAGTGCAACGTCATAGCTACCCTACTCTGCCTGATGTGTACCTTCCCAGAAATGTAACTACACATTGTGGAAATCACAACAGCTTTGATTGGTCTGAAATGCATGTCTTTGTCTGGGGCAAGTACAGAAAATTCTCCCTTCGTCTGTTTAGTGAGCGTATGCATGACCGTATCTACTCCAACATTGTCTCTCTTTTGTGAATTCTTGTGATTTCAGTTAAAGTAACTGCTGTTCAACATTAATTACCAACTCCAACATGACCTGCTCGGTTCCCAGTTGCTATTGGTTTCCAGTTGCCATTGGTTTGTACACAAATAAAGTACATGAATAAATTCGACAGAGTGAGACGGATATAAGGGAGCGTTGCCAAGACACAAGCCAATGAAGAGTGTAAAAAGTGTAAATGCTCACATTGTAGGCTACTTGCATAGGCCACAATGGCCACGATGCATGGATAAATGCAAGAAAGTATAAACCTAACTTTTAAAAGAGGGTCAGTTACTTGAAAAATGATATTGAAGAATAATGTTTTATCCAGGATGGAAGGCAACCCAATGTTACTTAAGAGTTTAAACCACTTTTCACTGAGAGCCTGCAATTTTGTCTGCAACCTCGCACAGTCTGTGCCGGAGATCTCTCTTTTGCGATAAGGTGACATTCTGTCATCACAGTTTTACAGCTCAGTTCCTGGTTTTGGCAGAACAAGGCTAACTAACGCAGAAAATCGAAATCTGCTGAACACGCAAATGACACCATTGCACGTACAAACTGACTGTCTCTGCTGTTGACTCTGACCCTGACCATCTGTCTCCTTATGACCGTGGGTCTTTCTTCAACTTTGTGATGCTCTCTTTTTCTGTGAGTATGTCTTCTAGACTGGTGTGTGTGTGTGTGTGTGTGTCCCAGTCCAAGCGTGTCAGCATCTACAAATGTCAATGCGAGGAGGATTTGTGTGTCTCAGTGTTAGGCTTTGCATGCCATGTGTTGTCAGTTTGTGGTTTTATGTTGTTTTTTCCCCCCCTTCACCTCCATCAGTGCTACAGAGTGCGATGAAAGATTAATGAATTGTTGATGACAGTTTAATGGTGTGGTTGACGCCTCATTCTTCCATCTTTCCTGAGGGAAAGAAATTGTTTTCAAAACCTCTGAAAGTTCTCTTGTGACATTAAATGTCAATCTTGCTCATCGTTTCCTCTTCTTTCATGCTGTTCCACTTCTACTCGCCTTTTCAAATGGCTACTTTGCCCCGGGCATCTATATTGATTTTATTTGATGGTCTACAGAACCATCACTCTGAGAGTAATGGTCCATTGAACCGAGTCTATCAACAATGACACGGCCCATTACTGGATTTTGGCAGGATATGACAAACCATTTTAATAATAATTCCTTTTATTTGAAAGCGACTGCGACTGTTTGGGTCATTTATTTTTTTTGAAACTCGTCTCTGGTGGACAAGCTATGCAACGGGAACTGCAGTATGTTACGTTTCTCAACCACATTTTTGACATATTGCAACCTCTTGTTACTCATCAGCAAACATACATATTGACAGGACACAATGACATAGCTGTAATGGTTTGTGGCTCCTGTCAAAGAATCAAAAGTGTCCATACAACTGTGACCCTCTAATAATAGCGTATTTATTCATGAAAACAAGACAATAGGCCATTTTCATAGCATACATTTTTCATGATGGCTCTTTTCTATCTATTCATTTGCTGGGAAGAATGTCTTCTGTAATGAAACAAAAGTACACATTTGTCGATTGAAAAGCTAAGAAAATGGGATGTTGTTGAACAATGCAGATACTATATATATATTCTACATTAATATACAGTGCTGTAGCCCAGTAGGAGTCTAACATATGTATAATACGTAGGTAGAAATGATTAACTAGAATGCACATATAACCGTAGATGCTGACCTTCCGCTTGCACTGCAATTAAACTACAGCACAGAAACATGGCGAGTTAATCAGTGCTCGAATCTGTCATCAATATGTCAGTTTTCTATAAAAGCACATAGCAACATAAAATTGTCACTAGATTCGTACACTTCAAGGCGGAGACTGCATCACACCACCCACTCAAGTATCAAAGAAGCACAGCGAGCTAGGCCCTAATAAACAACTGCCTCTCATTAGTGTCACTAATCATGAAATTAATATCTAACGATGTCAAGAAATTAAATACGTCTGCAAGGCAACAACAATAAAAGATCAAATTCATACAGGTTTGAGGAGTCAGCCCATCAATCGGGCAATTAACAGCAAAATCTCAGTTCAACAAGGCCTCCTGATGCAAACGCACTGCAATAATATCTGTCAAGACAAATATTGTCAAGTCAAAATATTATTTCCATTGTGTAAATCATGGAATATAAAGTTATTTTTAACTGGTTCTGTTGCTCGTCTGGTTTTGCATCAACAAATTTAACAACAAATCTTCAAGTGTAGTCAACAACTGACCATTGTCAACACTACTAGTTCCAATTTCACAGGACTCATTAGATTATTCTAATAAAGTTGCTTTCATTCCTTACTCTAGGTAATGGATTCAATCATGCAGATGACAACTGCTTTTGATATCACATTATTAACCCCCCCTTTGAATGCCAGCTCTTGATAGGCTTTCAATCATTGAAAAAGAACTACTGCCATGTAATTTACCCAACTATTACTATTTTTCTGCCAAATGAAATTCATGCAGGTTCACATACCTAATCTTAAAACATCCAGAGCAATTTGACCAAAACTGAATTGGTCTGGAACACGAATAATTGGTCCCTAGCTGGAAACAAGAAACCACAGTTTTTCCTTGGCCTTAAGTGCAAACCATGATGATATCAGCAGGCAAAGTCCACCGAGCGTAGCCATTTGGCAAAATAATGAGGCGACAGTGTAATTTAAGAAATGTAAAAGCATATGAAATGATGATGCCATTGGGAATATGAACCTTTTCTTAAGACAAACGATCATGAATAACATGAGAGTTCTCATGAACACCATAAACTACGCCACATTTGCAGGCAGCTGATATTGCACCACTGGTTGGAAAGAGGGAATAGAGAAGGCAACAATGGGGAAGTCAAGCGAGAAATTGTTAGAAAGAAAAAACAGAAAGTAGCATGAGAATGGGAGGTGTAGGGACTGTGAACACCCTCAACTGATGAAGCAACTTCGATTACAATGGCTCCTCTCACCAAAAATCCTGAACAGTACCAGTTAAATAACCAGAAATGATTCTGTGAAAATGACCTGTCTGTTACCAGACTGTTAAGAAACCCAGTGCCAGCAAACCAACATTAAATGTCTGCCTTACTATGGTTTCTGGGAATCCCATCAAAAGTCTATGAAATGTGTAGGAATGGTAACACCAACGCTGACAAAGTATAGAATAAAATATGGTGTCTTACATGCCGTACATTATTATCATATATTATACAATATTTTTTTTCATTTTACAATAGCTCTCTGAACCCGGTGAGGTCTCCTTAGCCATTCTTGTTAGTTGATGCCTGAAAACCTGCCGCCACACTTGCTATCAGTCATTTCTCCCTGTAACTGCCAGCTGTCTCTGCTTTTCTTTCTGTTCCATCTGCCATTTTCTTATGTCACTGCCATCATTAACAGCTCCATCCCTTTTTCACTCTCCTCTGCACTCACTTTCTTTTTCACTTCCTGGCCACGTCCTCCCTTCCCTCTGAGACTTTCTCTTTCTGTGTCACATTTTTTGCCACCCACCCCGTACCCTCTGAATATACCCTATTATCACAAATCTTTTTTCCTCACACTGTCTTATATTCTGTTCTAGGTGGAGACCTGCAGACCTCCTCTGGCACCCTGGATGAAGGAGGCCTTGATGACAATATGGACTGGGAGGAGGAAAGGGAGATGGAAAGGCTGGCCTGTGAGGGAGATGATTTTATACCTCCCAAAATCATGGTAAGTGACTGAAAACCAGGGAACTCCTTAATCAGTAGTGACATTATTTACCAACTAGGGCTGGGCGATAAAACGATAACGATATATATCGGGATAGACACGTGGTCGATATCAATAGAAAATACGAAAACCCCGAGCCACAACTGCAAGTCATTCTGGGGGATGTAGGCAGAGGAAGGGCTTTAGCCTCTTGTCCTATCACGGCCCAGCTAAGCCAACAACAATGGGTAGTACGTTTTCTATCTCTGCAGAGTGAGACATAAGATGTTTGAATGGTGCCGTTTATTGATTATCAATCAAACGTGGTAGGACTTAACTGAGCCGGTTAAATAGACTCTAGATTTATGATTCTCGAGTCGTCTTAGATGGTCGGTTGCATGGACCGAATCTTTTTATCCACCGCTAATGAATTAATTACTAATTAATGAAATTTAAATGCGATTGAATATGTCATTGTTATCATTTTTTTAAAATTAAAATGACGGATAAAAATGGGTTATGACGGATTTTTATGACCCCGTCAGTCAAAATGACAGACAACGAAAAAGTCGAAAAAGCGTACTGCAGCAGTGCCACACGACAAAACATCAAAGCGACATAAAGAAATGACAAATGCAGCTTAGCACAGTTGAGAAGTCTGGGTAAAACAGGTTAAAAAAATGAATCAATAATTATCGATATCGACTGATATGAAACACTTATATCGTGATACATTTTTCAGCCATATCGCCGAGCCCTATTACCAATGTTCACTTTTTTGAATCTGTGAAATCCAGACTCTCCTTAGATTGCTATAGATGTTTTGGGAATTTGGCAGTTAACTCATTGGAGTAGAGTTCCCAGCCAGACAGGGTGAGAGTTGGATTATATTAAAGCGTATACCTCTCCTCTGCTGTGTCATGGATGGTAAACTTCGGCTCATTCGCACAAAACTTACCATGGTAGCCCCTTAACATAGGATTGTGTAGAGCCGTAGGTATGTCTGCTTGTGATGTAAAATGTGAAGATCATGAAAAAAAATAACACTTTGTTGATTTAATGTGTGGTTCTCGCTAACATATCCCCCCGTCTTCATTCACAGAAACTTACAAATGCCACAGTTTATACTGTATATTTAACCTTTGCTAGTCTATGACCATGCTGATGTGATCAGGTCATGTGGCATTTTCTAAACAACGTAACAAAAAAACTAGGTCACCTGGAGCGCCACTGTCAACGTTGAATCAGCTGATACTACTCTATGGGATGAACATACTGTACCAGAGAGGTCTGATGTGGAATGGAAAGAAGCACTAAAGATGATAGAGTGAAAATGTTGCTATCAGATCATACAGAAAAAGTTGTACTGAAAAACAAAGATACCAAATGCTTAAAATTTGCTTAAAAATAAATAAATAAAATGTATGTGGTGAATACAGACAAAATCAAAAGTATTCAAAACAGCCATGAGGGTTAAGCAAAAACCTGCCTGGTCTCGTGGGTTAACAACCTCAGCACTGTGGATATTATATGGAGTTGTGCATTCTTGAGAAAACATGCCAGTGTGGTTTAGCTTTCACCCTTTTCCCTCACTTGACTCCATTATCTCACATCTTCCACTTTTTCCCACCCCTTACATCCAGCCAAACTTCTCTGTGTCTTTCCTTATTCTGTTTCTTCTTTGCCTCTAGCTGATCTCATCTAAGGTCCCAAAGGCAGAGTACGTTCCCACCATAATTCGCAGGGATGACCCCTCCATCATCCCCATCCTTTATGTGAGTCAAAAAGCTCTAAAGCTAAATCACTTCTTTTGAAAGTCGTCTGATTAAAGACAGTACGAAATGATTTTGTGAACGGCTCTCTCCTCAGGACCACGAACATGCAACTTTTGATGATATTTTGGGTGAGTATTAAGGATTTATGCTCTTTCTTATTCAATAACAAAACAATACCATACAGTTGTCATAAATAAAACATAAGGTGAACAAGTTAAATTTAGCTAATATGATCTTTTCATTTGGAACCAGTTAAATCCTGAAAAAAAATACTGTTTTTAAAATTGGTTCCTGCACTCTGAAAATGTTTCTCATAATAGAAGCATTTATGCTAAATGGCCCCCAGAGTTTTCCAATATAATAATCAACTCTGCATGAAATTAAACTCACACAGCTGAAACGATGCCAGTGAACATATTTATACAGACTTCCATTTGACCGTATTTCATTGATTTGTTTTATTTTCCCGTTACACTTCCTGCTGCCTCGAGTACACACTGTTGACTTCCATTCAAATTGCATCTTCTACTGGTGTCTCTGCCGTCTATTATTAAACCTGTACTTGAACTCACCCTCGAGAGATTTTTTTTCTTTCTTTGTGTGTTCATGTTTCTCCTTCTCTGTTGCTTGTCTCTTCTTTTTCATTTCTTTCGCTTTTTTCCCTGTCCCTATTGTTCACATCAAACCCAACCTTTTTTCTCTCTCACAGAGGAAATAGACAAGAAGCTCACAGCTTACAGGAGAGGAAGCAAGTTCTGGAGGATGCTCATCTTTTGTCAGGTGAGGCACGAGGAGAACTGTGCTTTTCACTGGTTAACCCTCAGACTCCACTGCATTGTGTGCACAGTCTGTATGGTAATAAGTGTTGTACACAAAGGTGCATGAAATCATGTCTGGAAATTAGTAAGAGGACAAAAAGGGGGGACGTAATAGCATAGCTGTATTTATGTGCAATCACACTGGCATTTGTGACATGTATTATTCTGTTGTGTGTGTCTTTTAGGGAGGTCCTGGTCATCTGTATTTACTGAAGAATAAAGTGGCAACCTTTGCTAAGGTGGAAAAGGAGGAGGACATGAGCCAGTAAGCTGCTGCTGGACGCCAGGGTCCATCTCTGTTTAATGAGCACTTTTTCTAATGTGTGTTAATACTTAAATAAAGTACATATGGAAAACAAAACTAAGAATAACCCAAAATGTGGCAATAAACAGCAAAGCCTAAACATGACTTCTGGGAGTAGCACAAGTTCAAGATGAAGTGGCTGTATTTTTCTGTGAGGCTCTTCTTATTCCAGCATTAAAATAAGGGTTGAATCAAATGAATATTCCTCATGTGACCAACTAAGAAAAAATGTAACTTTATTTTGAAGCTGTGTGTGAAACCTTTTAATCAGGCATCCTAAGGATTAGGACTCCTGGAATAAAATAGCCATGTAAATGCTCTTTGCCTCACTATATTAATACTCTTTCTGCAAACGCATACCCCTGCTTGATTAAATCAAAGATGTTCCACTGGGAACATGTAAAACATTTGTTTAGCATTTATGAGCACTATCTTCGTCTGCTCCGACTGTTGCATCTCTCCCAGGGGGCGGGGGGCATGCTGGAACCGGTGATGTTTACTTTCGGAGATACAGACACATTTCTGTTCCAGTCTAGCAAAATGTATTCTGTTAAAACAGATGCTACACCGCACACGACAACAGTAAATCAATACAAAGAGAGATTTGCTTTAGATTGATCTTTTAACCTGATCGCTTGATGCAGTGTACATAAACACGACAGGGTGGTTCTACTTTGCCCTTGTGTATTTTATTTCACGGGAAGGTTTTAATCAGGTTTCTGAAAGATTAACACTGCCCCATGTAACTCTATCCTTTGTCTTTGTTCAGATTCTGGAGAAGACTAAGTCGCTTCATGAGTAAAGTCAATCCAGAACCAAACCTGATCCACATAATGGGATGCTATGTCCTTGGCAACCCAAATGGAGAGAAGGTATTCAGACACTCCTGCTCACCAACACAACGCAACACTTTCAGTTGTTGTTTTCCTTGCTCCTTATAGCAGGATTCACCTGGCATCATCTTGAAAACCAAAACTGCATGCAAGCTAAATTTTTGCATAAAGTTGAACAGACAAATTTGTTCCTATAGTGCGCTATCCAGGTAGTGCTAAGGTAGCTTATTAGCTGTGGCACCAGCCACAATGATTTGGCAAAAAATTGAGACAAATGGAGAACATTTTTTTATCATGACTGAGCTAACAAGTACCAGTATGTGAACCTTTAGTCCTTTAGCTGTGCAACTTTCCACAATGGAGCAACAATGCAAAAACATCTCAAAAGTACTGTCGTTCAAACAGCCACTAGAAGGAGTGCAGTAGGTCAGCACAACCTCTGACTGCTGCCTTATAAGTGTGTGGTATCTTTTAAAATGAATACATGTCAGGACTACTTAACAGAATCTAGACAGATATTATTGATGACACAAAGGAAAGAAATGGGCTTTAAAAGCCAAGCATGTGCTTTCATTGGAGTTATTCAGCCTTATAGTGGCAGGCTAATCCACAAATGCTGATTGATGGTTCTTTCTATTTCATGATGGTGCCGCTAAATTCACCTCCAAGTATTTATTAGGCATACCAACACTTCACAGAAAACCCCTTTGTCAAAAAAAAAGGTTAGCTAAGACTTGGGACGTCCCGATCAAGTTATTTATTTATTTGATCCAATTCTGATCATTTGGAGCATTTGCCAATCAGAGTCACGGCCAGATTACGTGTCAGTCAATCCAATATATACTTGTCAGCTGAAACCCCTACCTAACAGCAGAGCCTTCTTCATTGAAGAAAATAAATTTAAAAATAAATAAATAAATACTACAAGTATAGTGGTTCTAAAATTACAAAATTTAGAACCAATGAAAAAACATAAATAACTTCATAAATATCTCTGTTGTGTATAGTTTAACTTGAAGCTAAACACACCTGTATAAGACTTTGACTTTGTTTTCCAGTTGTCACTTTCCTAGGTTCACGGCTCTGCGCCATGGTAGGGATACCTCTGATTCTAGGCTAGCTTAGCATCTGTAGCCTAGTTTGTTGCAACTTTTTGGACAAAACTCCACAGTGACAAGGGAAAAGGAGAGAGAGCGACACCATAACACTATTGTGGCAGAGCCTTACACAGACAGGCAGATTAGTCTATGGTTGATTCTCAACCGGGGGTCCGCGGAAAAATAAAATATCTTTTAAAAAAGATCCTATCACATTTATAGAAACAGCATTATTTTATTCAAATAAAATGACTGAGACACAACTGAAAGCTCACTTCACCATACACTGACTATTAAAGAGCTCCTCAAAAGTGAAGCCAAAACAAGTAGAGCTCCACCTGGTGGCTGGCAGCAGTATATGTCATAAACTCCGCCTCCTCCATGTTAATGGGTAGGACAAACTAAAAGACAAAAGGACTTTTTTTTTTCTTTCTTTTATTTAAGGTAGTTAATATAATACTGATGTATGTTCAAGTGTCCCAAGTTTTGTTTTAGTTAGTTATACAAACAGGATGCCACGTCATAATAACTACCAGTTGCCATGCCAGCAGCTCAGTAAAGCAGTCACGTAGGACTGTGAGAGCAGGAAAAAATGAATAAGTACAGTATAAAATCCAACAAAATGACTGAACTGGGATATCCCCAGATAGCCCTAGCCCTAACCAGTCTATATGCAGAGACATCAAAAACCATGACTCAGTGTATGACTGAGAATAATTTTGACAAATTCATAGGCAGACTTTATGTGGCATACAAAATAAATTACTTAGGAAGTGTGACTTTTTGTTCTTTGCCTCTCTTTGTCCTGTTTGCTGGCCTCTGCTTTCACATTTATGCTCAGTGTGTCGTTTCTTTCCCTGTCTGTCTGGAAAGCAGCATGCCTTCCTCCTGGTTTTCTTCCTTCCTCCACCTGTGTGACTCTTATCTCATTCTGAGTAATGTTACTGCATATAGCTGAGCAGCACACATGCTGAGTGAGGCTGCACCTCTCTCTACCTGATGTGAAAAAACACAGAGACAAGCAGCCACAACACACACTTACCAAAATCAACACATGCACACAACCTGGCGCTCACATATGCAGACACACACCATAGCCAGCGGTGTTTGTCTGACCTAGCTGTCTGTTCATTCATGTCTGCCAAAAGCTGCTTTGTTATATAAAGTGGATCTCTCCAGGGTTGATGGACAGCCTGCAGAACAGACTGCACATCAGTGATATCTCCACCCCGACAGACAAACACATGCATTTGTAGCAAGAGGGCGTGAATGCAAAGCAACAAAATTGGTGTTTTCAGGGTTTAGCTTGTTTCCAAGATCCCAAAGTGATATTTTCGCTTGAGAGATTTGTTTACTGAAGAACTCTACAACTAGAAAATTAGAAATGATACAACTAGAAATTACAATTGATGAAATCTGTTTGGAATTGCAAAGAACACTCTCATACACTTTGCTTTGGGAGATTTTCTCCACAGTGAACGTTCTGTGAGAGATTTTCATTTTTCAACAAACAAACAAACCGTTTCCTCAAGATATAATATTCTGGGAAACAAATGTGGACATTTATTCTGTGTTCATAGCGCTTTATTTAAGCAATGGCATATGTTACAACTATTCATATCCTTGTGATTATTGGGTGATCTCTGTGGATCACACATTTATCCTCTTTCTGTGGCACTGATTACATTTAACTTGAACATTACAGCCTATAGGGTACTCTAGTTTAATTAAAGGTAACCAAAAACCTTGAGATCTTTGCTGTAAAGAGGCCAAACAGCTGACACTATCGGAAAACAGTCTGACGCCATAAGATGAAGGACGCCTCCACTTCTTTAAATGAATAAACAGCTCCTGCTATTCATTAATCAGGACTGCACTTACACCTTTTTATATACACTTATCAGCCACAACATTAAGACTGGGTGAACAGGTGATGGAAATAACATTGATCATCTTGTGACAATACAATGTTCTGCTGGGAAAAATTTGGACCGTACTTAGACATGTAGCACCCACTTAGACCAGACCCGGCACCCCCACCCCATAGCAGTGACACTCAAAAAACATGAAAAACAGCACAAGGTGTTGACCTGGCCTCCAAATTCTCTAGGTCCCAAACGGATCCAGTATCTGTGAGATGATCCACAGAGGCCCCTCCCCTCAACCCATAGGACCCAAAGACCCCCCACTAACACATTCTGTTGGAAGACACCACAGGAAACTCCTAGAAAACCCACGTCCAGTCTATGATGAGTCAGTCACCAGCTTGTTTTGAGAAAGGTCTAAAGAAGTGTGACAATCAAATTGGATTTCCATTTAGCACATGCTCTAAATTGCACATTACGCGTTGCAATTATGAATTCTCAAGGAGGAGGAATATTAAATCAGCAAGATAAAATTACAATTGCCCCCCAAAACAGCCTGCCATGGCCAGTTAGTGACACCCTATTAATTCATTAAGTCAGCTAACTCTATTTCAGACAGAACTCAGAATACATCAAGGTATGCATACATACGTTTGGCAAATAATTCTAACCATTCATTTACAGTTTGTATAACTTCCTTAGATTTCCTTATCACAAATAAACAGCACACACCACCGTCATGGAAAGTTTACACAGAGTTAGCTTGAATCCTTTTAAATCCCTTTGAAAACAGCAAGTTAATGTTCCAAAGTGCTGCACTCTAGGCATCAAAGTCTGGCAAACACACATTTTATATTAGTATGAGATACATGGCTTCAAAACAGAGGCTGTACAACTTTCATTCACAACAAGCCGAAAGCTTTCTGAGGGCAGATGTGAAGTGCCTCAAGTCATATGCTGTAAGTGCATACACAGAGAAATATACACTGACTTGACAAAACATTAGGTACAGTAAAGTAAATGAACGCATCATAATGTAACAGTTTTGAAAGGTTGTAATTCAACTGTAGTTGGATGTAGTTTGTTAAACACAATGTGTTTCTGTAACTTATCCTATAGGCCCTCACTGAAATGGGGCAGTCAAATAATGCATGCCTTGGTACAACACAATACAATTCATTAGTACTACAAAGCACAGCCTCCAAAGTAGCATATACTGTGTATGAACACGTGCAGGCATCTTAAGTGTTAAATTTCAGCACAGAAATATTAACAGGATCCTGCATCTGCGCTAACATGGGGCCACTTTTTAGATAGATTAAACACATATGAAATATCAGAGTGATCTTGGCTGTAAGCACCACAAAAGCTGATTTTGTAATGAAATGTTTTCTCTAATTTCAACTTGTTCTGAGCTATTTTTATTGCAAAGTATAAACCGTACCGTCTTAGCTTATTTTAAAACTTTTGTGGCATGGAGGAATGAAAACAGTGGCTGCCGACGGAGAACAGTAGGTGAGCAGGTCAGAGAGGCAGTTTGACCCAGTTTTTAAACGGTGTCAGCCGTATAGATTCTCAGGAGTGTTTTGGTTCCGTCAGCACAAAATCTGCCTCCTCGAATGTCTTGCCAACAACAGCTATAGAGAGCTAATAAGAAGCCACCCAGGACAGGAGAGTGCACAACATGTACCACATTATTTGAGAATTGCCATTTGCCTTCAGCTCTGTCTGCACTTCAGACAAGCCACAGAGTCTGCAGACGTTCGCTCCTCCACATCTGACATCTAGCCATGTTTTTTTATCTTTTCCAAAGGGCCGCGAGCACAAGAGCGAATGAAAGCTGCCTTTTCTTTATCATCTCCATTTTAAGATCATGAAGTGAAAAACAAAGGCACATTGCTCTTTGATTTCTCTGACATGGAAGATCCTCCTCGGCTAAAGTCAAGCAGGAAATCAGTGAACTTCAGTCTTTTTGTGTGGGCAGCACTTCTTCAGCGAAGCAGACTGAAAAACCCAAACTTTCTGCACTTAATTATTATAATTTAATTGTTATTAGGTATAATTATCATTTACACTTTTAATTAACAACTGATTATATCTTTGTTGATATCTTTGACTAAATCATCATTTTGTCTAACAAAACCAAAAGTACTCATCGTATAATGCGGAAACAAAGTGAAATGTGTTTCTTTATTTAAACTTTTATATTCAACAACCAATAAGCACAATAATGAAAAGACAGCACCTAATGTCAACGCGCATTACTTACAAATGCAAATACAAAACGATCAACACTGGACACAGTGGTGGGATAATGAGTGGAGCAACATTATCCATGGAAAGATTACAGAAAACACAAAATTGTCTCCAGTATGCCCTCTTTCACCACAGTGTATTATGTGCAGCTGCGCAACACCACTTAAAGGAAATATTCCACTATAATTAAGTGCCACTGCTGAGTAGAAAAAGGTCGAGCTCGTCATTGACCGGCTGGCAACTTAAAGGAAAAAGCGTCAGCCTACATTAGTACAGATTCTGGCTGACAACAGGGGATTTAGACAGCTTTCATATAAGGAATATGGCAATCTAATACCGACCTTTTAATATTAAGTATTAGCTGATCCGAGTCCCAGTCCAATCTTAAATAAACAATAGTCCTTCCACTGGAGATTCATAAAGGCTTTCCTTATCTTACCTGTATTCTCCTAGACCATGTGTGCACTGTGCAACTGTATTAAGTAAAATAAATACAGGAAACATGGGATGTAAAAATTAAGGTAGTGTCGAGATGGAGAGCTGGTACCTTGGCTTCAGAAGCACCAACAGATGGTGAAAATCTGTGTTCCCCACTACAGAAATGTGCTGATCATGCAACATTATAAACTATCCTTATAATATCTTATTCCAACGCAAAGATCTGCCAGGCCAGTAAATTACTTGCGGAGGCTTTATGGTGTGATGGACAGAAGCGTAACAGTGACATAGCTAAAGAGTTAAAGTTGTTTACAACACAAGGGCCCTAATTGTATGTAGAGATATTTCTCTAAGACAGAATCACAAAGATCCAGCTGAAACCTGCAAATGTTTGTGCTTTCTATCAAGGATGTCCCAGTTATTTGTTTTGTCTCCTGATACTGACTTTTTAATATTCAACATCAACAAGCAACATCAACAAGAAGAGTCCTGATCCGATCTTACATAAACAAAATTTCTTGGATGTGTTCTTCTAAATCACATTTGCATGGTGCATAAGGCTGTCAAAGTTAATGTAGCAAGAAGAGGGTAGCTTGTTCCTGGGCTCCAGAAAACATGTGTTCTCTGCTCCAGAAATGGTGATAGTAAAGATGCTAACCAACCACTAGTAAAACAGAAGAAAAAGATCCAATCTGATCATTTTTAAAATGCCTGGATCGACTTTAGTGTGTGTTGTAATTAGAGAAATACACAAAAATACACGAAACAGCTACAAATGTTATCAGTTATCAAATCTAAAACTGTTCTTAATAAGGCATACCATGGACCTTTACACGCCATGTTGAAGAACAAAGAGAGGTCATATGAAAACGAGCAGGAATAACGAACAGCTTTGCAAATTGTACTCTCATTTTACTTCCTGCTTGTCTTGTTGCCTACACATGTAGAACGTACATTTGTCTCTTCAGCCAGATTTCACTGGTGTCCTTGTGCGCGTGTTTCTGTTTTTGTGTGTGTTGTGTCTAAAGATGGAGACTCCTCTGCTGCAAGCGTATCCAAGTGAAGTGGGATTAATTGGTGTTTGCTTTCTTATCTCGGCCCAACAGCTGTTCCAGAAACTAAAAAATCTGATGAGGCCTTATTCCGTCGAGTTCGAGTCACCGCTGGAGCTTTCCGCGCAGGGTGGGTCCCGACAAACATGCAAATACGCAGATTACAGAGAGTCACACATGCGCAGCGAATCACACGCACACAGACACGTGTTATAAGCAGTGCATATGCAGTGATGCAGACACATGCCATCTGTTCAGGGCTGACAACTGGAGGAGGAATTTACTCAAGCATATGTAATCTTATTTACAGATCTGATTTATTTTTCAGCGCATCACTTCCTGTTACCTTCTCATTGAACATATGTTTATATTTGCAAGTTTCCGTCCTTATCCTCGTCGGTTTGGTTGGCATGTTAATGTTTTGGTTTTTAAATGCAACTGATTCACATTTGTTTAGACTTTTTTTCTTCACTTGATCTTTCTAGCCACTGGTGTGACAATAGTCTCTGTTCAGAAAAGATTGGAACGACATGTTCTATGTTCCGACAAGAACGAGAACTCTTCTCGTTTATATAGAGATCTAGACTCTTCTTTATCCATTCAGACATCTCTCCACTCATCTACCTACCAGTGATCCAAAAACTACATCTCCTTCTACTGTTTTATTAAAAAGGCACCAACTGAAACCTCATTATTAGACTACGCATGACATATTTATTCTATGTAAAACAAAAGAAAAATCAATTTGCCGAGTTCTTGCAGGTATACCAAGATATTGACTCAAACATAAATCACATCAAACTTTCCTTAACAGCGTTGAATCAGATTATCTGTATTCCAATATCAAAACACTATTCTTTACTTTACTCTATATTGACACACGGCAGAAATATATATGACTCACAAATGACACATTCTCAAAATAACTGCAAAAGTCGAAGCAGCAGCGGCTGAGCGTGACTCTTTGTTCATATGAGTCAAGCTCAAAAACACTGATAGCATCTTTCATTAGACCTCTCCTGACTCCTAAAAGCCAGCTAACCTCGGTGACAGATTTTGTATGATGTATTTTTTTCCAGGCTTCCCTCTAGCGCCACATAGATTATGTTTTTAATGTCCATTATGGAACTGGGAGGGATGAGGAAATTAGGCCAAAATAAAATTCAAATTGAAACCTCCCCCAGAATCAGAAAAACAACACACTAAAAAGAAAGCATTCATTGTCTATAGTTTCCTATTTTTTAAAGGATTAATCTATCAATTTTTATAGTCCATTGATCATTTTCTGAGTAGTCATTTAATCGTTTTGTTAATTTACCTCTAAAAAGTAACCATAACGATTCACGTTCAAAGCCATGCAAGACACTCGGGGAGCAGTTTGGACGGGGTTTGCTAAAAGCACCTCAACCATGGACATAGGTGGACATTCACTGTCCCAAAGCTGTTCTCTAACCCCTAGTGATGATGTCCTCAAAGTTCCCCAATAAGAGATATCATATTTATGACCAATGTCGCAATTTACATACTGAGAGCAGTCATATAGGAGTCATCAAACTGTTTGCTAGCATCTGCTTCCAAGAATCTTTAAGTCCCTGTTTAGAAAACAATAGATACAAAGAAATGGGTAACTCCTAAGAATCACACACAATTCATTGTAATAGTCCAAATATTAACTCCGTTTTGAGGTCGGAAAGCTGGTGGATGTTGAGGTGCTAGTGCACAGAGTTTCTGTTGCTACGACTAATCGTTATAAGAATTCGCTAGCTAAGTTCATATGTGTGTAAAAGCAGATGAGCGAATACTTTTAGCAGTATAGTGCAGAACACGGAGGTAATAATCTAATGCATGTTATGTTTGCAATGTGTTTAAGTTAAAAACATGACTGTGCTTCCTAAGTGCATAATTCAGTCTTTTCCCTTCCTCTTTTAATCATTTAGGCAAAGAGATGATTGAGACGTACTTCGACTTCCGCCTCTACCGCCTTTGGAAGACACGCCAACACTCCAAACTCTTGGACTACGAGGATTTTTTGTGACAAAGACACCTGGATGACGGGTGCAGCAGACCCCATCAGTGCCACACGGAACCTGTTAAAACTGATCCAGTGACTGAACATTGCTCAACTGTAGTGATCGGCCCGTCAACTCAATATAAGTCATACCTGCCTTCATCCTGGAGAGGGCTGGGAGAGGAGGAAAGGCAACAGCAGAACAAACAGGCTAAAGATAAAGTAAACTGTCCTGTGCCTCTGCTCTTCCTCATTTCCAGAGTGACAGTCACAGACTGATTGAAAAAAAAAGAGTAAAAAGCAGCCCGCATAAAGGAAAGTAAAATTGGAAAAAGCTGGAGAGAGCGGGACTGTCATCATCATAGTTGCCATACCTGTCTGCTTCTTGAGTTTTAAAGTAAAATTCAAATGTTAAAAAGTAGGAAATACCATTTTAGTAACACTTTTGAAGCTTGTGTGCTTCAGGCAAGTCGCTGAAACTCATTCAGTCATCACGTGTTTCAGTGTTTTGACTGAACCGCTCAGATAATCTCAGACCCCGGACACATATACATAAATAACGCATTTGTCGATGTGTGTATATAATACATTAATATATTAGCATAGCTTTAGTCATGCAAATAATACTCTATATGAGATTAATGATGCATCATTTATTTTTGATGTGCATTGTTGTGCAGTTTCATATGGAAATACTTTGGGATAACTCAGGTTTTAGCCATGAAGTAATTAATCTGTTTGTCTATTCTATCAAGATATTGTAATCTTCATCACCATTGCTTGGAATGAATGTATCATCTCTCTAGAGATTTGAGGGACTGAACGTAATGTTATTTTGGGAAAAACAAGTACAATGTGCTGACTTTGTGTGAGTGTGTTTAAAAAAAAAAAAATGTAAATGTGTGTATTTTCTCTTACTGCTCCTCTGTTAAAGCAAAAAGAATTATCACCACCATCCCCGCAATTACTTTCACAGAGATGGCCTAGTATGATTCACGATGTCATGAGGGATGTAACAGCCATCCAAGTGCTCCTGCCCCTGTACGTCAGGAGCTGCCCTATTGATCCCTCCTGCTCTTTTGCAGAAGGTTCAGACCCCTTAGTTGGCCTCTATCACCCGCGCTGGCTGCTCTCACTATATCTGCCAACCACTTTAATGGCAGCCAAACGAGCTTCTGCCACCTCTCACTTCGCTGGGCTATGATCCAGTGTGAGGGCCAGAGCTCGCTGAATTAAACAGATCTGCCAGGACTTTAAGCTGTTAACGGCTATCTGCTTCCCTTGCCAGGTGTCAACTAGTTAAAAGGCCAGAAATATGCACAGGGTGTGTGGCTGCATCCAAGACTGTGGCACTACCCCGAGTGACCGGAGCAGTGTCAAACGTGTTAAAGATCGTCAAGTGCTCACACATTCATACACACACACACAAAAAAAACAGGGCTAGGAAAAATATTTATTTTAGGAATCAATAAATCAGGGCTAAGTTAAAGGGCCACTCCATAGATACCACCTAGGAAGGTCGGCTTTCTCATGAGGAAACCTACTCAGCCTGTGAAAACATCATTTTACAATGTCTTCTGTGGCACTGAGGGACGATTTCCGAGGAAAATAACCCTGGTTTGTAGCAGAGAGATTGAATTAAAAGCTGGTGGGTGTTAACGTGGAATATTAGCAACCCGGTATCAATGACATTTTACAGTGTCAGTGTCTAATTTTTTCTTTCCTAGGCGTGTATGAAGATGCAGTGCTAGCAGGTAGAACAACACGCGACAAAAGTTTGCATTGAGAGGTTGGTGGCGTGGTGCTGGTGTAATTTAGACAAATTGCTTTAAAGACAGAGATTGGGGTTCAATTTCAATGTGGCACTTTTGTTTTCACCTGCTCTTTATTTTAGTTTTGTGTCATTTTCATTGGCTGCATGGGTCGGATTTGACAACTTAAATACCAGGATACATCTTGGAAAAGATTATGTTTGGGTTAAAATCTAGACTTTCACAGCGTTAAACTCAAAAAGCTCAATAGAGCGAGTCATGTTAGCGCTACTAAGTGTTGAACCGTTACTTTTACTTAACTATAACGTAACGATATTGTTTAAAAACAGAAGAAGGCTGAATTTTCGGTGCTTGTTTGGCAACTTCATATGCCACCAAATAGAGCCATTGCGATCGGCATCCCTTACATTTCTGGGGAGGTGCACATAAGAGTTCAATGTGGGCAACAGAGCTATAATGCACCTGAAGCGTAAATCTGATTGTCAGAAGCATTGTCCGTCTTATCTTATAGCCTTCTGCTGGTATTGCACCACAAGTGTATACTTTTCATGCCCAGACGAGACCACAGACTGTAAAAAACATGGATGTCATGACAACTCCTCAAAAGTGAAGCCAAAGCATGTAGAGCTCCCCCTGCTGGCTGGCTGTATGTCACAAGCCACATCCCAAACTACAACACATGACACCATTTTTCCTCACAAGTTTCACGCTATAGAAACAGGATGTGACATCACGATGATTGACAGTTGCTAAGGACAACTGCTCCTGCAGGAACGTGAGAGCAGGAAAAAAACATGAGTCATAGACGTATGCGACGTATAATCCAACATTTCTTTGTAACAGCAGAGCACAGTATTAACCAAACCCAAATGTCAGTGAGTCCAGCTGAAGTGTGGGCGGGTCATTGATATCAGTACTGCAAATACTTGCAAGGTGGAGCTGCCATATTACCAGAATTGTAGAGTCAGTTTGACCAATGGGAGGAAGTGAGGATGTGTCATGTATTTTTTGTACAGTCTATGGGCGAGACGCTGAAATGATATCCTCAAATTGACCAGCTGGATTGTTACACACTTTTCTGTAATCCTTGGCTGTGGAGTTTTTGTTTGGGCTTCACAAGAAATCTTTTCCCTTTTCAGGGTGAGTTTTAACCAAATTCATTTAAATACGATTCTCCCAAGGTCCCAAGCTTTTGTGCTTCTTGAGTGCCATGTCAGAATGAGAAACTTTCATAAACGCATTTATAATTTTCTTGATGAAGGGGTGATAAGTGGTATAATAATGGAAAGGGTAATATCAAACCATCTGCTGAGTGCACACATCAGAAAGCTCACAGTTTGCTGGTGGAAAGCTCTTAAATTAGTGTGGTCAAGTGGTCTCAGTCCTGCATAACATGTACACAAACATCTGCGTGTTAAATACTTTCCCATTTGTCATTATTTATGTGGATGTGTTAATATTTGAGCATTACGTGCAGAGTTTTTTTTTTTTCGTGTGTGTTGAAGTTAACAAGTCTCACTGGAGTACTCTCTATATCTCTACTAGCAGAACTTTGGTTTTTATTTGCGTTTGCCCTCTCTGTCATTGCAATGCCGGCCTACAGTTTTGTCTGGCACGGACAAGTGCTCTCTCTCAGCCTGAGTCACACAGAACATGTTTTCACTACAGATTTAAAACTCAACTGTTACACAACCTGTCATTTCAGTGAGCCATTTTAATTCCAGCAAAAAACATTAAGCTGCCAAATTGTCAAAGTTTTTTTTTTTTTCTGAATTTCCCTCCAACATTTTCTTCCTGGTCGGTAATATGGATATTTTAAATCAAAGCAGCGATGGCTGAATTCAGTGAAGTGCCATAGAAAAAGAAGCATATTGTATCTACGCTATAAAACAACTTCATTTATGATACATTTGGAATTAATTGTGCTGAACTGACCATGATGCGAAGAGCACTCTGACTCAGGAGTTTGAGAGAGCTTTCTTTTGTTTTCTTCCTCAGCAAAACATTTCACCGGAAATCTAATTAAAGATGCAAACGTGTCTATTTGTCTGGGATGCGTTGTTTGTCTCTTCATTTCATTTGGCATATTTGGAAGATCAAACAGAAATGAGTACGCCGCAGTTTCCAGTTAGAAATGATTTTTCTCCGTAGTGCAGCCACTTTGGAAAGGAACACACAATTAATTTAAAGAGCAAGAGCCCGGAAATATGACCTCTGTTCAGCTCATTGCGTATCTGAATGACTTTCACTCCCCCTGAATATCCAAATGAATACAAATGGAACTCCACTATAACGTCTTCATCACCGCTGTGTCATGCGTGACAGGTGATTGAACCGAACTAGATTCTTCACCACAGGTTTCTACTTCATTTCAGACATGACAAATGTGAAGTCTTTTTGACTGAACCTCTTTAGAAAACACCCCAGTGAAACAATCTAGCCTAAATTGCTAGTCCAAATGTAGTTCATTGCATTTTAACCCCACACTAGACGGCACTGCCCTAAACCAGGTGTGTATTTTTCATCATGGTTATTGCATGTTTAAAAAATTAACTAAAAACCTCACACTGTGTCAGTCATGTTAACCTACAACTTCTGATTGCCAAAAAAGGTTCTGAAACATTTTCTTTCATCTTTCAAAAGCTTTTCAAACGACCCAGAGCCACCTTACATGCAAATCTTCATGCAAATGGATTCTGCTAAACTGTGGCTGTTCGGTTCAACTGGATCCTGGAAATTGAAGGTCTTTCATTTAACGTGTGCTTCCACTATTGCCAGCCGCGAATCAAAGTGAAACACTGATACATCGAAACAGACCTGGAAGCCATCTGCATACAGTAATTTCTCAGCTCCTTTATCAGCAGCTGAAGCTGAAGGACTGAATGCATCCAACATGTTATTTTTCTACTTTGAAGAAGACCACGAAACCCTCCTCAGTGCTTGGAGACAATTTTTGTCTCATACATTTTCACAACAAAGAGAAACATATAATTTCTCCAACACCAGCAGCAGCCAACAGGCATGAAATAATTTGTCAAAAAACAGTTCCTTGAATGGCCACTTGACGCTGGATATTAATTTCTTTCTGCTTGCTACAGTTCCAGTCACACAAAACCTCCTGTTTCTTAAATAGCCAGAAAATAGACAAACTCAAGATGGTGACATCAGAGACACCACATTGAGATTCCAATGAGCTTCAGGAATCGTAAGCTCTAAAATTAGACCATAAAATCTGCAAGGATGTCTTGTGTTTTGAGAATTCTACTTGAATAATAACGTCCTGCCTCTGGTCAGAGCGGGTCAAATAACTGGAGCCATCTATATTGTGAGCGTTAACAGGCTGGACAAAAGTGAGTAGAAAAGACTCATTTGGAATGAAGAGCACATAAGCTGCCTATCACAGCAAGATATGGCAACAAAATAACACAAAGGCTGAATTATTTTGTCTCACGTGGACCTGAATATGCAAAAATTTAGATAAGACAGTTGTGATTCTCAAAGGAGTAGTTTAAAGGTGCTTTATCTCCGTTTCCCAGAAATGCTTCGGATCCCTAATCGCCATGCACTTCTCTTTCACACACCTCCTCCGACTGAGCAAGAATGGCAAATTAGCATTGAAATTGATATGCAAAACAGAGTTTGCAAATATCAGAGACATATTATTTCCAACTGAAATCTTTTCAGCACAATCCACAGTTTATCCAGATCTTTTCGAGTCCACTTCTTGCCCGCATCAACAACCTTTTTCCTTAAACCAGTCTCTTGTGTTGTGTGTGGAAGACACAAACAAGACTGACTAACGTTGAGCAAAAACGCATAAAAAGAGATGAGGAAAAACAGGCCGTTCCCCTGATGAGTTTCTTAAGATCAAAAAGCAACTCTGCATCGCAGCTCCTGAGGCTACAAGCTGCAGAGTCCATGATGAGTTTGTGTCTGGATTACCATTGAAGTCTGTGATATATTTATCTAAACCCATTTAAAAATCATAAAACATATAGTTTCAAGCACTTCTTATGAAGAACTATGCAGTGTGGTGAACAGCAGTAGCCCGGAAGCCAACCTCAAGTTCCCCGACGGGGGAATTTCAGTCAGTTATACCCCGCAAAGATATGCCAGGCCAAAGAAATCGTATGGGCAGGCTTTACACAGTGAGGGACCGAACAGTAACAGCACCGTGGACATTCACTTAATCTGAGTGCCACTGAGCTGACGATGTTTCCAACAAAACAGATGCTGTTGCAGAAGAGTTTTGCATTCTGGGATCTCATCTGTTGCAAAAGACAGTGACAGCAAAATGCCATTAAAGGCTGGACATTTAACAGCAGGAATTTATGGTGAAGCACACGTCACATACTGTCCAACTGCATGCAGGGTTTTTCTTTTTCTCTGTATCGGTTGAAACATGCTCCATAATGAAATCCATACTCAGTCTAGTTTCTGCCCAGTGTAGAAGCAATGAAGAAGTAGAAAACGGAGACCAGTAGTTTAGATATTATGGTATAAAAGGCAGTGAAGCAAGATGACGAAAAAAACTGCCTTTGTATTAAATATTTGCAAACCTTATGGTAGGCTGATAGAATGAAGGTGATATAACCAATGTGATGATTATCATGCTGCATTTCCCATTAAAAAGCCAGTACTGCAGAGAAATGATTATGTGAACAGGATGCGCACTCCTCAAATCAAAGGCAACAACCAAGATGGAACGATGCCATAAAACCACTTCACCCTGTAACAATAACACTCACGCTGCAACAGCCACTCAAACATGAATATTCACATTTCTCGACAATGCGAATCAGCAACATGAAAGCCACAAACAATGACCAGAAATGAGCTCAGCCACTCCAAGATGAGAATGAGCAACTATTTCAACAACAAATCATGCGCATGGATCACAGCAGCAGGAAAGCAGAAATCGGAAAGAGCAATTGGTGATCCACCAAACAAACAAAAGTGGATCATCTCATCTCACAACCAAAGAACTGGTGTTCGGCTGGAGATGGTATCAAGCAAACAGCATGTCAACAGCAGGACAGGAAGCAGTAGCTTAGCCAAAATAAAATCATTTAGCAAAAAAACATTTTAAGATAAACTTCTTTATTTGATTCAATTTTAATAATACATTAAAACATTATTTGCCTACTATTATTTTAGATCCCAGAATCAGGATATTGGCTTTCTTTAGTTTCTTTGTGTCCTGGCCTGACCTGCCTGCCTCAGGTACAGCCACACAATTAGCAACATGTGATAGTTTTAATTAATAAAATGGTTTAAATCATAGCACAACTACAATTTGCATTAAAGCAATATAAAGCCAGAGCTTGTCACATCATGTTTTGTAATACCAAGGTAATCACACACAATAGAAGACATCTCTTACCTCTTGGTATTGTGAGTAGTAGTTTCCCAAAGGGTCGGTTGTTTCCGGGGTCGCCATACTGGTTTTGTGTTGTTGTAGCTGGTGGGTCTAAGAGCATCGCTGGCACCCTGGTCCAAGTTCTCCCTAGAGGCTCTTTTCTGACTTCCCCAGTCTGTACCTCTTTCCAGATGCATACTACATTTAAAACTGGCTGCCCCACAGAGCTTTGACATATTTGCATTTCTGAAAAAGTCATTAGTCTAGATAGCTGGCTAGTTAGCTTGGAGTGTTTTGTAGCTAATAACTGACTGAATAAGGCAGCGCCTGCGCCGTCCCGCGCTCTTTTGAACTTTGAACTTTTGCCTGTCTGTGTCCATATCTCTTTTTTTTATTTTTTATTTCATTAAACTTTTAAACTAGTATAAATTACATCTATTTTTAAAACTTGCACCTAGCCTAACTTTGAATGAAGATACAAAGCGAGCCAAGTACCGATTTGATTTTTAGACATTACAGGCGGCACATCCGGGTACTCTTGTATCCATTTAGCAAGTGACTTCGAAGCGATGCTTGGATTTTAACTTTCCTTGTAAAAATAAAAATAAATAAAAATGTCTAAAGTTTTAAGATAGCAAGTTTCCATGTTATAATGTGATACGTCTCACGTAATAACGTGGTACATTTCAACTTGTTGTCATAACATCTTTTTTTTAAAAAAACAAAAACAATACACCTCTGTAACAAGTGGAATTTCAAAAGTCCTGCATTGAAAACATTAGAAAATTGGTGGAATCATTAGAAACAGGTAGAATTAAGTATTATGCAGAATATGGCCTACTATTTGTGTTTATAATAGAATTATCACTGAGATTAAAATATTTAGCTACCAATAAAAACTCCTTTTCTTAACCGTTTCCATTTTTGAGCAGAAGCTGAGTAGCTTTTCTACCACTACCATTACATAAAATTGTAGTTGATCAAGGAGGAGTTAATTTTATACATCAGTAGAACTGTAGTTTAGGCATCTATACACAACTCTGTTTAAGAGAGGGAGGAAAAAAACTTTGGTTTCTTATTTCTTCTGTGATGGCTAACATGGTGACATTTTCTGCTTGAATTGGCCCCTTCAGTCAACTTGAGACACTAATGACATTTCTAAATATATGATAAACCTATTCAAAAAAGCAAAGGCAAAATACCTACCATTCACCTGCTCTGAATCCCTCCTTGAAAACTTCACATGGACAGAATTTAAAGAGGGACCATCTGGCATTTGGGCAGAAAGGGCGCTGAACACAAAGCATCAGGGCCTTTTCACTCATGCAGATCATGATAATCAGTATTGTGTAACACCACTTCCACAAATACCAGCGGATTAGATGTTGATTAGTATTTCAAACACTGCTCAGACAGGAAAACTTGACAGATTTGCCAGTCCGGAGTGAGGACTGTTTGTGTTTCTGCTTTTGAGATTAGGCTTTGTGAGAAACATTCTTTATCTGTTTTCATTTCTATTGAAAATATGCCTGGTATCCATTTGTTTGATAGATCCAGTAAGATGACTGACGCACATTAATCTAAATGTTTCTTACACTCAAACTGATTATTATTGAAGCAACAACCTCAACATGAATCAGTCACTCTGATTCTTTCTATAACGTTTCCCAAAAAATGTCCATGTCTAAACGCTTCATTTGAGTTCTTTCTCACTTTAAAGACATTTCGTTGCATAATTCATGTTGGCATGTAATCTTTCCAAGTGAAGCTTTGACGGAAGGTTCATTTGAGTGTTTTGTGACATTTCTTTGGAAGACAGAGACAGAGATTGCTGCCAGCTTTAATTTAGCAAACTAGAGCGGAAGAAATAGGAACAGGCGCAGCAATAAATGGGCCAAACCCTGTCACCAGCGGAAGATGGACTTTTATTTTACAGAACGCTGATCAAGGTTTTTGTTTATTGTTTGCGTGCATTTTTCTTGTATCCTTCAGTAGCCACACAACTAACCGAGTGTGATGAGCAAAGGCCCACATTCTGTCACAATCAGCACTTCTTGTTTGCTGATGTGGGGGTATTAGGCTCCCACATGTCCCAGGTTCAAGACCTTTACACTGCATCTTACATGACAGACATTATGTTGTGCTACTGTGAGCAATTTGCAAAAGGCTTCAGCCCAAGGGACATGAACCATTTTAAACCTGCCCTTTTTATGCTGATGGTTTTAATGTTCATGGCTGCATGTGGACTGAATGGATGACACTTAACCTTGGTCTTTATTGCTCTTTACATTGGTCAGGCATAACATTAAAACCACCTTCCTAATATTGTGTACGTCTCATTTGTGCCTCAGAGAATGGACATGGGTGTTCTGGCGTCCTGTGATGTCTGGCACCAGAATGTTGTTACGCTTTGGGTCCTACGGGTTGAGGGGAGGGGTCTCTGTGGATCAGCCGTGTTCTAGCGCATGCCACAGATACTTGATCAGTTTGAGAGCTAGGGAATATGGAGGCCAGGTCAACACCTTGTGGTGTTTTTCATGTTTTTTTTAATCGTTCCTAAAGCGAATTGTGTGTGTGCCTGTGTCAGACTCCATCCTGCTGGGGATGGCTGCTGCCGTCAAGGAGCGTCACTGTTATGGGGTGGGAGTGCCTGGTCTGGTCTAGGTGAATGCTACAGGTCTATGTAATATCCCATCAGTTCATTAATTGGTACACGATGGTCAGTCTTTGTTACTTCTCCTGTCAGTGGTTTTAATATTGTGGCAGAAAGTGTATAGCCTCACATTGAAAGCCCAAGAGTCATAGATATAGGTTAAATGTTGCAAGCATTTAAAAAGAATCAAAAAACGAATCGATGTGAACAGTGTAAAGCAAAAACCAGGCAATTGTACAAAATGAGCTGTTGTATAACTGAAAGGAACATAATGTGATATTCAGGCTCTCCTCAGGAATGTTGTGGTACACAGCACACACTAGTGGTCTACATCTGCAACAGTGCTTCACACTGCCTAATTGCAACACTATTATTGATGCCATTAATGAGCAAAAACATTACAGAAAGGCAATAATATTTTATTCCAGTGATGAACAAGGTACAGTATGTATAGAATAACTCGTTTAGAGGTCCCACTTTGTCGTCAGGGACCTCTCATGCTATGACAACACGGTGGTATGCATTCAGTATGTTAGCATGCGTCCAGGGGAAGAGAACCCCCAAAGCTCTTAATGAAATGAATTACACTGCAGAATGCAAAACCGTGTGAACAATAAAGGTTAATAATCACTTAGCCTGGCCATTCTGACAACAGTGGGCAAACGTATTGAAGCAAACTACTAGTTTAAATAATGTATGTATAAAATATTTACAGTACAGTTTTTTTTGTGGCTTGCACTGTCACCCTGCATTCATACTCACACGCCTGTTCAATTTATTCCTGTTGGTCAGTTAGGGCAAAATAGACCCACTAATTCATTATCCGACAAGAACAGTGTAATATTCAGAACTCTGTTATAATAGTGTGGTAACATTTCACAGTATAAAAGAAATATTTTAACTAATCTTCTGACTAAGGCTTTGCTATTATAATCTGAAATATACTTAACAAGTCCTTTTAATCGTATGTAAATCTAAAAAGAGCCTGTCTCTGTGTGTTGCTCTTCAAAGCCAAGAGCACAACTTAATTAGGTCTTTCTGCAAAAAACATGAGCAAAAATAAATTAGCATCAAGCAAACGCTAACAGCCCTCTGAGTCCACCCAGTGTGCACACAGTCCATGACAATCTGACAGGGCGTACATTGCACCATAAGGACACATCATGTGCATAGTACTAGTCTTAAAAACAGACATACAGTAAGTACAGTTGAGTGACATGCAAATAGTTAAGTACAAAAACAAATCCAGTCCCTTTATCATACACTCAACACGTAAGTGCTGAAGTAATTAGTGTGTGGAAGCATTAAATGTTATAATCAATATCGTGTCAATATTCTAAGCTAACTAGAGACACATTAAGAGAATTTATCTAAACTGGCACCGACATCTGAAAACGGGGTAAACAAATGAGTAAACAAAAGGAAGAAAGTGGGTGGGAAACTTGTGCTTTGGGATGTAAAAGCACATCAATAAATAAAAACTAAAACCCATTTATAAATAGAAATACTTGCAGAGCGGTGGCCTCCGGCCAAAGATGACACCAGATTTCAAGCTGAACGCCTCTACAGATGTGTCATGCATAGATTTGTACATAAAGTCTGCATCTGTACTATGCTTTCATCTCAACCTTGCCTCAGTAGCCAGTTCAAATGGTTCAATAAGGAACGATAAGGTTAAAGTTTAGGTTACAAAATGAACATATAAATAATTGAAGTTTTTGGTGTCCTAAAATGTGCGGTTTTAAAATAACATCAGTGAATCTTAGGATACAAAACAAATCAAACAAATAGGAACATTCACAATTTTTAACTTGAGGTTAAATTTTCACTGTTTTCTGTTTTCAGCAAAGACATCCATGTGAAACAAATACATGACACTCAGTATCACAACACAAAACGTTGTTTGTCTAAAAAGACTTTACAGCTTCACAAAAAAAAAAAAAAAAAAAAGATTGTAACCTACAGAATAAGTTAGTTTGGTGCATTTCCATGAATTAAAAAATTCATAGTAAACACACTTTAAATCGTATATTTGGTGACATAAAAAAAGATTCACTAGAAGCATAAGCTTTGCAAAAGAAGAAATCTTGTTTTTTTCTATGCAGTCTAATCATTAGTTAATGATGAATCTTCACAAAGCACTATATCAACAATTAAAGCTTTCTATTCATTGTAATAAATGAGACTTAAAAAAAGTGTCAAACAGGAATAAGCGAGTGAATGTGTAGAAATAGCTTATACAATATTTGCATTGGGAAAGTGAACACATGCACTCTGTGAAGTAAACATTTTTTCACTCCTCTCTCTCAATAAGCTGTACAGACCCTTTTTAAATATATTACAAAACTGGGCACTGCTACTCTGAAGCAGAGTGAACCAGACAATCGTTGTCAAGAAGCCTGCTCTACTTAAGAAAATCACGGTAATGGTGAAGATAACCGCCTAAAACCATCTCCATCTCCAGTTCCCAAACCCCGTATACCTGAAAGTATTGTCAAGTTAAGACAAGGAGAAACACTAGCTAGTGGCTAACCTATGATAAAACCAGAAACTGTACAGTTGAAGCCTGAGACAGAGCATGCTATGACTATAAATGCATGCAGGATAGGAAGAGGAGAGTGGGCATGGCAAAAAGGATTGAAGGTCCAATGTTCAGGAGGATCTTCTCCTGGAAGGTTCCCATGTGGGATTCACAAACTCTATCTGAGCAGTATAATAGGAAAGTAAAAGCTTAGGAAATAAAAGTGCTTAGATAATAGATTTCTCCCTTTTTCTTTTTCCAGCGTGCACCTCATTTGTCCACCTAAAAGGAGATGTACGTTCAGTAGGCGTAGGCTGCCAGTACTGTGAGTAAAGGGGCGTCGTGCTGTGTGGTAGAAGGCAGGCAGGCAGATGCCAGCGTGCACACTGTATTAAACCGTCTGCATCAGGAAAGAGTCTCATCCTCTCCCACGTAGGGCAGTTCCATGCTTCTCATAGCGTCACCGCTCTCCTGTTTCCTAAGTAACACACCAGAGACATAGCATTAGCTGCGGCAACGCTGTGGGCCCACTGTCAGCCCTATATCACAGAATAGAAAAACAAATAAGTATCAATTTAACTGTTATGTAAGGCAAGGCGGAGAAGAAGTTAGTTTTAAAGCACATAGTTTGCAGGAGAAGTTAAATGGAGAAACTGTTATCCAACAAGTTAATCATGTTCGTTTTAAGACACAATGACATTCATTTACAGGGATGCCCTTTCATTTAATGAGAAGAGTGCTTCATGCAAGAGATGAGTAACAGTAATAAAGTTAATCAAGATAAATGGATGGTCTTGGCTCTTGGTGAAGTGTGGCCAAAAATTATTCTCGTTTTTTTATTATAATTATTGCTTTATATTTCCTTTTTAAGGTAAATGTTGTGTGTTTTGCATGTTTCTGCTTTGCATAATGGCACTTTAATACCAATCAACACAACAACACAATGTAGTTTCCAGTGTTACTGAAAACTAGTGTCAAAACTACACTGATCAGGCATAACATTATGACCACCTTCCTAATATTGTGTAGTTCTCTTGTGCCTCCAAAACGGTTGTGACTCATCAGAGAATGGACAAGGACCTTCTGAGGATGTCCTGTGAAGTCTGGCTACTGATGTGGGACATGTCCCAGGTTCAAGACCTTTACACTGCATCTTACATGACAGACATTATGTTATGTTGCTACTGTGAGCAATTTGTAAAAGGCATCAGCCCGAGGGACATGAACCCTTTCAAACCTGCCCTTTGTTCAAGGCTGCATGCGGATTGAATGAATGACAATGAACCTCTGTCTTTATTGTTCTTTAACTTTTAAATTATATTTGGAATTTTTATAATTGCAACATACACTGACAAGCCATAACATTAAAACCACCTTCCTAATATTGTGTAGGTCTCCCTTGTACCTCCGAAACAGTTGTGACTCTTAAGAGAGTGGACACAAGCCTTCTGAGGCTGTCCTGTGTTATTTGGCACCAGGACATTAGTAGTGGAAGTCTTTGGGTCCCATGGGTTGAGGGGTCAGTTTGGTATCTGTGTAGTCTGGAGGCTTATTCCAAGCCTTAGGCTACTTTTGTGGTGTGGATGGTCGCATCGTCCTGCTTGATGGGTGGTCAACAACAACATTTAGGTGGTTGGTACGTGACATGTCAGTAAGGACAATGTTATTCACTATACCTATCTCGAACCAGTGGTTTCAATGTTGTGGCTGATCTGCATGATTTTTTTTCTACAGTACATGGCGCATGCTTCAGTAAAAGCATCCCCGTACATAAAGCATACAACAGCAGAGACTATACAGTCTGAATTATAGCACAGCTTTCCCACAAATGGCTCGTTCAACCACCCCTAAACTAACTAGACACACAGGAGTGGTTGACCATCACAGCCAGATTGGGAAATACAGCTACTTATATCATGCAAGGGGTCTTTAAGTGTTCTCTCTAGCACTTAGACAGTACTACAGCAGGCAGGAGTTATCCCAGCATCATTTACCTTTTTTGGTTACAATGAATGTAGCAGTATCTCACTTTGCCTGCTCTGCCTTTCCTACAGGGCAGGAGAGAAATAATAACAGTCTACTAACAGTTTGTCAGACAAAAGCTGTTTGACAAGTATTGGGCGGCTACACTGACACCATCGGAGTAGAAGAGTTCCTAGTAGTTCTAAGAGAGAAGATGTGGGTGACAGCACACTGCTACAAGACTCTGAATATTAATGCAAATCCTTGTAGTGTCTGCAGTTTGTCTGTAAACAATCCTTACGTGAGCCTTTGCCCTGCAGCACACAAACCACTGCGGTCCTCCTTGCGACCCCAGTCAAAGGGGTTCCCAAAGGAGCGCTTCCTCAACATGGTCCTCACCAGAATCTATAAAATAGGGGGAAAATCTACTGTTTAATTAGGTAAGGCAAACATATCTTCAAATGCATGCATACATGTATGAAGGAAGGTTACAGTTTGAACTGTGCTCTTAATCTTAAAGCCTTAATACAACACAATAAAATGGTTACATCATTTTTAGAAGAAAAATCAGCAAGCAGCTGTCAACTGTGACAACAAATGACAACATAATGGCAGATATGGTGAACTTGAAGGTCTGATGCATCTGACATTTTCAAAACAGTGGGAGGATGTTTTCTTAACTGATGTGTTTTCTACCTAAATATTAAAGTGCAACTGTTCCAAGTTCCTAGTCAGGTTTCCCACAGTTTTCAGCAATATAATCAAAGTAATCAAACCAAATGAGTCTGAAATCTGCTTTAGAACGTGAAGGCAGTACAGTCGGAGTGGTGACTGCTGTGGGTGGCGCTATGTGATTGACATAAAGAAAATTATCTCAGAATTATCTCTATTCCGTTTTAGTTTTCATTCCTCACCCACTGTTGCTGAAATGGTAATAAGCCGTACTCACGTGTGAACTTAACGACACCTGAAGCAGAAATAAATTAGACTTGGGTGTGACCGAGGTGTGTGTTAATGTTGATTGCATGACTTCAGACACTCACCACTGTTGCCAGGCTGGGGATGTGTTTAACGGAATTTTCCACTTCCTCTTCGGTCACCTCGATCAGCATACAGCAGTTGTCATCCTCGGGGGGAAGAGGCTCAGCGCCGTGCCTCGTCACCCATGGGTGCACCTGGACACAAGCACAGGAAAAACACAAGTTAAAAAAAACACTGAGATACAATTTGAGGCATGCATGTTGCAAGCTAGTACGCATGTCCACTTCATTTATAAATTTTAAAAAAGCACAAAAAAGGAACTAATTTTATAACACTGATGCAACTGAAAAGTCCTATTTCAGTAGATCAGTGTAAGCTCTTCATGCTGCCCATTCATCGCACAAAATGATAAAATAAGAGCCGTATTTATAGTTGTGCAAATCATAAATACATTGATGTGAACTGAAACGGATGAAAGTTTATTGATGGATTCTCAAAAAGGGTATTAAGAACAAAAAATTAAATACTGTAGTGAGTCCTGTCCTGATTGGTCATCAGTCTGAAGTTGACACACAGCAGAATTTCAACATATATTTCTCCTCCAAAGTGAACTTCTGCGTTTTACTGCCCTATGTGAAATATACAACAAGATTACCGGTACGTAATCGAGAAAACAGAGTGTTTACCTTTATCTGTGGCACTGATATCCTGGTCTCTGGATTCTTGTCCAACATTTTCAGCAACAAATCTTTGAGATCATCGGATATGTCGGCACTGTTTAAAAAAAATAAATCGCAGCGACAGGTTAAATATATCTAAAAATCAAATACATAAGTGGCAAATAACAGCCACTGACAGCCTTAAAGTCATTTGTCATTAGAGGCAGAGCTTACTGTTCAGGTAACACCACAGGCTGTGTCTTGATTTTTTGATGAAGGCTGAGAATGCGCTCATCCATAAAAGGACACTGTGAATACAAGAAGTGTGTTGGTTTTAAAAGACCAGCAGATTGTCGTTTAGCAGAAATCTTAAAAACAACTATTTGCGCACACACTCACCACTCCAAAGACAAAGCAGTAAAGCGTCACTCCCATGGCCCAGACATCCAAAGCCTTTGTGAAGAAAGGACACGCTAGTTGAAAACTACAACAACACCCAACAGTATATAGTTGTGCATTTCCAAAAAATCATCTCCAGAGGGCAGTAGTCAGCTAAATGTTGCGTCACCTTTCCAGAGAAGTTCTTTCTGGTCTCAGAGAGCGCCTCAGGAGCAAGAAAAGCCGGCGTTCCCACTGTGCTGGTCAGGAGGGCGTCAGCTCCCTCAAACTGGTTACTGACCCCAAAGTCTGCTATCTTGATGTGTCCGTCTTCTCCCACCAACAGGTTAGAAGGTTTGACGTCTCTGTGAATGATCCTCTGGTAATGTACTGTTAAAAAAAAAAAAAAAAAAAAAAGAATAAACCATCATTACAGAAACATTTGTAGAAGATGACGATATCTGTACTCTGCGTTATGCAAAAGGGTCTTTAAATAGCATCACATTTTGATTTTCTAACGGTGAACAAATACGTTAGTGGCTTGACAAGATGAAATGAAACTGGCTTGGATGCATGAGGAAGAATCTCTGGCAGCAGCAAATAAATATTTCATCAAATACTGCCATCAACAGAAAAGATTACACTGTGCTCAAGATGTGATATCGAGAAAAACTAAAGTGTGTGGTGCTTGAAGTGTATTTTTTCACCAAACTACCTTCACTGCGACTTCAGACAAACATGTTTTTCTTTGGTTATGATTACCGAGAATGAGTGCTGACTATTTTTGTGCCCCTGGGTGCAGAGCCCTCCCTCTACTTTCCTTCGTACTAGTCTCCTAGACGACACGTGGAAAAACCTCTTCTCCTGTGCTGAAAGCATTAAGAGCCTCTGAGAGGATGTGAAATGAGCCTTGTGGGAGGCTAGAGTCAAGAACAGCACAAGGGCTGTGTAAATGGCAGGGACGAATTATAGGACGAGGGCAGATCTTAATAATACAGTAAAAGCTTCATCTTGTTACAACAATCATGTAATCCTGATTTAGACATTCACAACCCTTCATAATAGACTTTTCTTTTACTAAGTTTTACTAAATGATTGCCTACGTACAGTTAGAATGATGTGACATCATGGTTTTAAGTTAGTTTTGAACCACTTTTAATAATTTAATAATAAGGTAATTTGGAGGAGATAATTATCTTTAAAAGAAATAATTCAAGGTTGATATATCTGTCTGAGAAGGTTACGGCTGAATGGAAGCTATAATAAATCATAGCTCTGCGTTTTTAAGGCTCAATGATAATACATGTTATTGGGTTAACATTGGGCTCAATGTTCTTCTGAAGCCAAACCAACTGTTTTTAAACCTGACTGTGTTAAAAATAAAATAGAAACACAGTGTTTCCTTCCATGTGTGAAATTATACATGTAAATGATTTAATCTTCCTGGGTATGCTGCAAAAGTAAAACTAGTAACACTTCATGTTTCAACACCAATAACCGACAGATTAAAGTGGACTACTCTTAGCTTTGGTGGTATCCAGCAGCAGTGCATCTCCATGTAACAGGAGATCGATATATACAGTAGAGATGGGTTGTTTGGAAAGAGAAGAGGCAGATTAATGAAGCGTAGAACTGCTGTATATCTTTCTAACAGTGCTATATTTAATGCACCTTAAATGTTCCATATTCTGTCCAGCCACAAGACAAAAATGATCCATTTTCAGAATCTATGGTTCAACTTAAAATACAAAAAAAAAAAAAAAAAAATCACACTCACTGGTCTAGTTGAGATACTTTAACCAGGTAGAGATTTTGAAGGCCAGACGACAGGATGAGAGCATCCCTGAAACTGCTGCTCTAATGGAGCGACCCTAGTCTGCAGCAGTCAGTACATTTTAAAAGTGGTACAAGGAAGGAAATGAGGTGAATCTGCATCAGGGTCATGTTTCACGGTCAAGGAACGAAGGCTGCATTGTGTGGCTGTATCCAAAATCCAAGCTACTGTAGCTCAGATTGCATTTTCCTGCAATGTGAGCCAGTAAATGCCAGTCCTGGTAGAAAGGTGTCAGAACACACAGGGCATCACAGTTTGTTCTGTGTGGGGCTGCGTGGCTGCAGACCAGTCAAGGTGTCCATGCTGACCCCTGCCTATTGCCAAAAGTGCCTACAATGGGCACGTGAGCATCAGAACTGGGTTGCAGAGCAACAGAGCATATGGCTGGCCAGGAGGCTTTGTGGCTCATATGTGCGTAACATATTGCACCAGGATGGAGGGAACACCCCCTTGCCATTGCTGCTGGGTTGTGCTTGGTTTAAAACAATGTTCTGGTGATAGCACATATCGAAGTGACAGCCACATAAATGCCAGGACTCATGTTTCTCAAAAGAATTAGAATTATAGTTATTCACCACTTGGTAGTTTTAATGTTGATGCTGAATCTGTTTTGAATTCCAGTAAACTGAGATAAGTAAAAAATCAGCTGAGAGACATAAGACACACAATTCAATCAACGCATTCTTAACACACAATATAGTCAGTCAGAGTTAAGAGAAACAAGAGGTTTAGATGACTCACAGTACTCAATTCCCCTGAGCAGATCCTGGAAGTAAAAACGTGCTTGGTCCTCACTGAAAGGTTTATCTGTTGGCACCTCCATCACAGCCCTGAATACACATTAAGGCACATAATTAGGTGCACACACATATACACTGACACACGTACACACAATTAGCAATCATATCTAATGAGGTTGAGCTTGCTGCAGTGTCACATTCATTACCATAAAAGAGGCTTAGCTTACCCTTGCTTCACCAGCTCAAACACTGTGACAGAAACACAGATGAGGTTAGAGATGGAAGCTTTAGAGTTACCGAGACATACACATGACTTAAAGATTTTAGGATTACTTCCTTTAATGCTGGTTTCGTGCACAAATCTATGATTGTATGATATGTGAAGGATAAACGCCGCAACGTACCCATGTACAGATGGTCCTCGCTGGGGTCATCCAAAACCTGGCACCACATCACAGAGGATTGGAAATCACAATGAGCATACACACATACCTGACAGGTCATGTTTTGTGTGAAGTAACATTAAATACATCTCCACTAGAAGCTCTCGTGATTGTGGATGTCCCTATTGGTGGTGGGTTGATTGAGAAGATATTTGGTAATAATTCAAATGCTTCCAGTCATTCCTGCTCTCAGACTTTGCTTTGCTTATTCATTGTGTTCAGAATTAAAATGCTAATGGTTAACATGTTTGACACATTTTCCATCTTTAGGAAGATGAACACTAACCCAAACAGTTCTCATACATGTACTTTTTCCCTCTGAAAAGAAAACCACTACGTTCATGTTGAAATGAAAACAGCCTGTGTGTTTCAATGTTCCTCACCTCTACTAGTTTGACTACATTAGGATGGTCCAGCTTTTTAAGGATGGCAATCTCTTGATAGACTCGCTCCAGCGGTCCTTTAGGCTGAGCCGGACCTTCAGGGGCTCCTCTGGCTCCACGAGGAGGAGGTCTCCCTGAAGGGACATTGTAGAAAAGACCATGTGGAACTAAGACTTCAGCATTGATATGCAATGTTCAGGTACCACCGTGGCATTATCACGCTTTGCTTTCTGCTGTGTTAACCATCTGGCTCTGGCTCCAGACTTACGTGGGAAACCAGCCTGCCTCATCAGCCTCTTCTTGGACAAAACCTTCATGGCCTGCAGCAGAGAGAGGGAAATGGATTTGCATTGGAGGAGGATAAGAGAAAACGGAGAACAGGTGGGAGAGTCCAGCGGGAAAGAGATCCAAAGAAAAAACTGAACAGAAAGCCAGTGAAAAAGAAGAATAAGATCCAGCTCGGTGATATGACGCTTATTTGACAGTGCACCCACTCAAACACCTACAGATGACTGTCCAAACACCTAGAAATTTCCAACTGACCGGTGTCATCAGCACATAAGACAAGCCTTACAAAAGAAGACACTATTTGTTTGAGCTGCCAGTCCTGGTGTGGAATTATTGACACATACTCAAAACTATAAATAGTATTAGTCCGTGTTTCATTTTTTTGGAGTTGCTGAATAAAACTTTTTCCTGCACTTTTTCCTTTAAGACATTAACCAGGAGAAATAGGAACTAAATGTTCACGTAAAAAAGAACGATTCAAACGTAAAATTTAGCCCCTTAGTTTTTAGAGTCTAGATCACAAACAGAACTGGCCTTATTTGTCTCGTCTTCTAACAAATTCGCAAGTAACATCTCACTGGATGCTTGTCAAATGGTAACATGTGAGCATCAAGACAGCCTACATTCATGCAGTGAAAATGTCAAGCTGTTAACTAGTCACACATGTCTCCGACCATTTCTTCAGCTGACACCTATCGAGCCAGGGCTGAAGAACGAGAACAGTCTGTGGCAGCTACATTGGATATATTATCTGTTTGAGGGGGACCAGACTTCTTGTTAAATAGATTCAATGCCCTCAGTTATTACAGAAATGGTATAATCACTACATGTGACATGTGGTCTTTGTCACTTGGGAGGAATATTAAAATAATCCGCATTTCATTGTCAGTCACTATCATACAGCTTAGTGAGAAATGCAACTATAATCACGAAAAGTAATTATGTTACTGAGTGAGCTCAATTATCTGGAGACGTTTTCACATGTGGAGGTTTCACATCACATCACGTGGTTAAATGTGACAAGGGGGGTTGATTATTGTGAGGTTAGCCCGTGTGTGTGATGTGTGCTTGATAAGTGTTAAAGAACGAAAGAGAAATGAGGCAAACAAAGACAGAGTTAGTAGATCGAACAAAATAACATATCCAAACCTCTGAGTGAATGAAAAACTCACATAGTATGTGTTGTCGTCTTCATTGTAAGCCAGCTTAACCACACCATAGGAGCCCTGGTCAGGGAATGAGTTACATAAAAAAAGAAGAAGCCAAAGGTGAGATTGAGCATCTGTCAGTTCTCCATGTGACAAAAAAAAAATCTTATCATGTGCAAAACAAACATTAAAAATACATATAAATACACACAGGGAGAAATACGCAAACACATTCACACAAGAGACGTGAGTGGGCTGACAGTGTACACTGAAAGAGTACCAGCTGCTTCAAAGTGAGAACAGAGAAATTCAAATCATCTCTTCCTCTCGCTTTCATTTCGTTTCAGGCTAATTAAGGAAACTGGATCTGGTTTGGGCTATCAAGCTCTCCCCTGCCCACACACAGGAACTTCAGGATAAAAAGCAGGCCTAATTAGTAGCCCATGTGCACAAATTCATGCACAAAAAAAAAAACTAACAGCGAGATACAGGGAGAGAGGGCAGGATCGGTTCCTGCTGGGGGAGCAGATTGCAGATTGGCGAGGCAGCATTGAGCTCATCCTACAGTCCCAGAGATGATCTGATATCAGGAGTCTCTCCAACAGCCCTAAAGGGCTTTAATTGTCTCCGCTGGGCTCAAAACCACACACGTCAACATGTCTACCTACATGTGGAAACACACAGATATGCACATAGTGACTTGCAAACCCTGTAAATCTACAACAGGCATACAGTCAATCACTCACTCACTCTTTCATCCACTAAGCCCTGCACAACCCTTAGAGAGCGCTATTTATACCATCCTCTCATCCATCTTCCAACTCTCCCATGGCCTGGTAGTTTACACAGAGTTTGGGAAATGAGGACAGCCGGGAGACAGGATATCAGAGGCTGTTACTGCATGTCCTTGATGATGTGAGCTGCTTGACAGACATGCAGTAGGCGGAAGGGAGAAGAAAATGGGAGCGTCAGTGAAAGGAAGCAATCAGTGAGTTGTCTCTGATGATACCTTTCCAATCTCATCTTTCAGCTTGTACTGGTTGAGTTGAACACAGTCCTGGAAGAGAGGGAAAGAGGACAGGAAAAACAGAAAAGAAGAGATCTCAAATCACATCAACAACTTTAGCAGCACTTATAAAGCTGAGACATGAGTATTTTTACAAAATATGCTTCTGCTAAGAACAGCAAAACTTGTGCACATTGACTATTCCCCTGAATTATTTTTTATTTCCTCTGTTTAGATTTTCAACATTTACATTTCTGCACAAGCGTTTTTTAACACTTCTCTTCCAAATCAGGACAGATTAGTTTTGTTTGGAGCTTTGTTTTGGATTATATAACTGACAGATGTATAGTTGTCTAAATTTCTAAATGTTACTGATTTGATTTGTGGACTCACCAGACATTGAGGTCTTACCTAAGATATATCTTAATATTTCACCATATTAACCTTTATCATCAATAGGTAACTCTATAAAATGCAAAAGTTCGTCTCACTGCAACTTGTTGGTATAGACACACCAAACTGACATCAAGGAACTACCAACAGTAGTCTGTGTCTGGGCAAAAAAGTTGTACACGATACAGAGACTACTGTCTGCACGACAGGAAATCACTCTTCTGGAAAACCGGAAGTCTCTATTAGCTGGGAGGCTAGGAAGATAGGAAGCTCAACAAACAGATGGCAGCCAGGAGGGGTTGTCACGACCCTAAGAGGGACTCTACCTACATCTACTGTGTACCACTGTTCTTATCTATACCTATGTAGACTGTAAAACCTTACCTTTTCATTTACAAACCTTTGTCTCTACCAGTGTGCTGCTGCTTTTAAGACAAATGCACAAGTAGTTCTACTTACGTTCATATAAGTGTGATATTATGACACACACTAACAGATGTTCAGAAGGAGTACCTATGAAAGAGCCTGGTTCAGTGTGAACATTAGTTTGTTTGTTCATCCATGTGTAATGCTTTATGCTGTACACAATCCTTAAGGGAGTGCACTGGGTCAGATGGTGCAAAGATGCTAAATTATATAATCATAATCATTATTAACCTTATATAAGTGGATTTCCTGCAGTTTCTTGTTGATCTGATCAGAGAGCAAAACAAGACTGGCTTTACAAAGGGCAGTATGTAACTAACTTCTGTAATAACTATAACAAGAAGTCATTTCAGCATTTTTTTGAGTGAGCAATATTCATTTAGCCTGCTGGATCATACCTGGAGGTCTGTGATGGAAACACTGTGGGACTCCACAGTGGGCCGGCGGGGCAGGCGTGGAGAGGAGTGTGGCGATGTGATGGGGGAGTAAGGTAATGATGGGTAAATATAGCGTCCATTGAGTCCGGGGGAGCTGCAGGGTGAAGTTGCCGTTTGAGAGCGCTCTTGCAGAGACAGCTTCCTGTCTGACAGGCTTAATCTTCCCCTTTGCTCTTGGCTTTCAGGCAGCAGAGCCTCTGGCCGACCAACAGTATGGGACAGGAGGTCGCAGGATGGAGTCCGGAAAGGTGCTGCCACAGAGGAAGCTGGCTCAGGCGTCTCAGAGCTGTCCATTTCTTCTACCTGACATTCGATATATTGAAATGGTTTTCATTTCCATTACTGCATGACAGTGTCACGTCTCATATGATGGTGGCTGATATTTTAAATTCCACTTCAAGGCAGTGTAGAATCAATACTGGACTTTACAGTACAGTCGTTTTAAATTTCCTGAGACTGTGTCCATGTTGATTCTACTCATAATTTCTATTCAGCAGAGAGCCACATGTCCAATTAGGCACCATCTCTTGAACATATAGTGTCAACTGAATATGTTTGATCTTACCTCCTCTTCCCCAGCCTCTCCGGGTGGTCTGGTGGGTTCATACTCCGTGACGACGATGAGGGACTCCATGGGGTCCGGAGAGGGTGTCTCAGAGTGGGTGTTCAAAGGAGGTGCAGGACAGCTGCACAGCAGATCAGGCAGAGGTTGTGATGGTTGCACTGGCGGTGCATGACTACCACAGGAGGCCGGGGGCTCAGCAGAGGGCCAGGGGGTTACGTGACATGGAAACATGGTGCCTCTTCACAAAGACTGGCAACCACTGCTCCATCAGACGGGAACCTCAGGGGCGAATTATGCCTAAGATACAACAGCAAATTGGAGAATAAGCAAATGCATGTGGAGAACACATGTCGGCCTTTGAACAGCTGTTATTTTCTGATTTTCATAGACACTGTCCTCCTTAAAAGGCTACCCCAAAAAGTGTACTGCAATTCCCTAATAATAACAGTAATCTTAAAACCCTACTCCCTTCTCCAGTAAATAGATGGCCACCATCAATGTGCAATTCTCAAAAACACCCAACCACATTGTATCTGCTTTGGTTAAAGGTGTATTTTCTCTCCCTGAGGATCCAAAGGGTCTGAGAAAGCTGGCTTAACACTAGTACTCTGGACCCAATGCCATCACAGCTTTTTCAAGCCATCTCAACCACAATCAGACACAAATCATTGATGATTTACCAGCTTTGTGTACATTCCACCGTGATGTTTAAGCACGTTCTGCAGAAAATGACAAGTCAAAACAACTGAGTCATCCTGATGGGGTGATCAAAGCTTCATGTTAAGGAGAATAATCCCTTTCTATCCACTGGGGTACCAAAAGGATCTGCGCTCAGTCCCCTATTCTTTTTAATATGCCACCTCCTTTGGTTTGAATATAACATGATCTTTCTTACCACTGCTACTTTACTGAGATTACCCATCTCCAACTCTCCTTCTGGCAGAATTAGAATTAGTAAATTTTAAGGCAATTGCATCACTTGTAATTTGGATTTGAGTGTTGTGCGTTGAGTGTTCGCCATCTATTGAATTGTAGCTCAATAGTGGCTTGAACTGTACGTCATTTGCACATGGGTTGCAAAGCTGCAAAGGATAAATCTACATATGCAAATTTTAATGTTTAACAACATCTAGAAATAATAACTATTGATAGCTTCAACGCTCTTAGCCCAGTTCTTCTATGTCACATTAATGCAAAATAACCCGAAGAATAACCACAACTTTACTTAGAGAGGCCATAACACATTATATTCATGCAGGAAGAACAAATCCAGCTGAACAACAACTTGAGCTATCTGACGCATTACTCCCTCGCTGTATGGTGGATTTCTGTGGCCATGCGAGAACTAATTTAAAGAAACTGCGAAGTGGGAGTTGAGATGAATAAATAAAACTAAGGACAGCAGTATCCTTTTATCCAGGAATAACTAACAGCTGGCATAAATCTTCAGGCAAAGTTTGTATGTGCATGTAAGGATTAATTACCAACACAGCTGGAGCAGCACAAACGAACCTGTGGGTGTAATGAAAAGGTGTGGGGAAAACAATCAGAGATGCTATTTGCCAGCTCTGAAACATAAGCAGATACAGCTCTTTACATATGAAACATCCGTGCAGCCCAGACTTTTCCCACACATTTTGTTAAGTGCTAATTAATGCATGCAAACACGTCTAGTGTCACAAATTTCAGCTCTAAGTGGACAGATTTCATGCATCTATAAAGGCAACAGCTCGGTCTGCGTTTAATGTCACTCATACAACACGGTTAATTATTATCTGTACAGCATCAAACCGAAACCCTTTTTGCATCATTTCAAGAGGATCATTTCCATCTCTAAGTCCACTCAGCCTATTATCCGCTCATTACCTTTGAGAGGAATGGAGAGAGAGATGGAAAGTGGAAGTGGAAAAAAAAAGAAGAAAAAAGACAGAGGGATCTGCTTGATTTCTTTCGGGGTGTTGACAGGATTGTGGTTCTGCCAGTGTGTAGGAGCAGAGTATATCTCACAGACACAGAAAAACAAGGGGAAGCGATAAAGTAAACAAGGCTGTGGGAGCTTCAGCCAAATTGAGAATGAGAAGAATGTGTGGGAAGAGACACCCACTCCAGGTGGCTTCTCCACCTCCAGTGTGAGCCTACAGTATATACAGCATAGTCATATAAGAATAAAATCGACTCCTGGACAACGGTTTCAAGAGTAGGAGCTTATATCTTTGGTGTTTTATAACAGTCTGGTCTCTTTTACACACTTTAAACTGGAATTACAAAAAGGACCCACTCATCACTAGTTTCAATGTCAATCTTGAATGTTACAGGTTACAGTATTTAAATTATTTCTAATCTTAAGCATATAAAGTTTTGAGCATTTATGTCCATATGGCATGGCTCTAGAAGAATTCATCTGTAATTAAAGCTCTTAAAAAGCACATTTGACTTCTAACACACACTATCACTTACACCAAATTAACACAATATCCCATGTAAGACTATTCAGCCTCACTTGAGTACAGAAGAATAAAGAGACACGACCCTGAGTCAGACTTGCTGCTGCAGTCTTCAAGCTTTTTATACCCAGAGACGTGAGACTACTTACCAAGCCTGACCTACTTTGATCTCAAATAAATTGCAAGACCCACATCAGAGGCCTGTTTTCGTTCATACGACGGTGGTGGTGATTAAAAAGTCTTGACATTGTCACTTGGAACAAACAATGACGCTGCAAGGTTTTGGAAATTGGCCCTGAGTAACAATTAAACAACAGCAATCAGCAATAATAATTACACTGAAGCTGACAAAGTTACTCGAAATGAACTTTGTTTATCTGTTTAAAGGTGCGGTGTGTTACTCACGCCTTAAATAAGGTTAAAATAGACACAGACTAATGCTGCTGCTGCTGCTAACAAGGCTAACAAGAACTAAACATAACAAAGCTCCAATCTTGGTGGAGTGAGACGGCACAGCCTCCTATCTCATGTCTAACCTGAGATACTACATACCATACATAACTCTCTGATCCCCGGTGATCACAGCACCATGACGAAGAACAAGCATTTACATTTGAGCTCTGTGAGACACCAACAGATGCCCAGGTCCAGATGCCATAGTGTGCCTCTTATCGTAACAAAGTCACATGACCTGACCTTGACTATCCTGGCAGTAGGGGAGGGGAAGAGGGGACTTATCAAAGCTTGCAGGGGTCCAAGCCATGTACAGCATTAATAACAACACAGGCGCAGTCCTGCAGACATACCAGTACAACACAGGGGCCATCTGGAGCAGAGGAGGATCCCCAGCTTCATTAAAAGATCAACTGGGTCGCTCTGTCAGCGAACCATGGAGCAGTGCAAGAGATAAGCTCCTGTAAATGGAGGGATGAATGTCCACGGTCAACTTGACTGATGCTTTACTACAAAATCACAACTGATGAATATTACTGAGGGAAAACTTCACTGGCAGCTCAGATATTTAACTTCAAAACATGACAAAATTGGACAACATTGCTAAACACGCTTGCTATTCAAGGATTAAGTTGCACAGATAATCATCAGACAATATGCCGCTTTAATAAGTCCTTAAAGAGTAACACTCATCTACAGAATAAGGAACTAAATGTGTCAATAGAGGCGGTTTGGTCAAAGGATTTTCAGTTCTCTAAATCCCCCTTCAGGACTGTTTTAACGTTCAATTTATGGTGAAACGGTGTAAGAAAGGCGGTAATTGAATCATTTTGAAAGAGGCAGTTTGTGTTATTTAGCCTAGCCCGCTGACTAAAAATGGGATTGCAAAAACAATAGAAATAGAAATACAATTTGACGGTACTACAGCCTCCAAAATGAAAACACAGTTAAATGAGCAGCTTCAGTTGTTTTAAACCAAATCTGAATACCATAACCTTCATTTGAGCTAAGATTCAATGCAGGGCTGTTATTTTACAATGCATGTCTTCACTGGTGTACCTAATGAACTGGCAAGTGAGTGCAGATCAGCAGCAAAAACAGAAGAGGTGTTTTCCTTATGTAAGATCATAATACAACAAGCACATCACAATCCATAATATGTATGCGTGTGATTCATTTTAACCAGACATTTTAGATTTGTCATCTCCTATTTCTATTGTGTATTTAACAGTAAACACTAAAAACAAATACCGGAATAACAAAGAACGGACTTCGCGGGGGTTATAGGATGATGAAAGCTGCATTTAGTAACGTATGATAAACAAATGAAATGCCTTGAAAAGCAATAACGTTACATAATAACAGACAATCGTTGTCTATGCAGTTTCACACAAACACACAAACACACACGCGAGCATTGAGTTACACCTAAATGTGCAGCTTCCGTGACAAGGCTTAGCTTTCTCTACTACAGTACTGGGTAACTCACAGCGTTTACAACGGCTGTAAACGGTCAAACGGTACCGTCGTTGTTGTGGGTACCGCCGAGTCACACTGATAACGAGTGTTACCGTCGTCTGAGGTCCCAACAGAGCTAACTTAGCTCCGAGCCAGCTAACGCTAGCAGCTGCCTCATCTGTCAAGATACAGATGTTGTCAGACGCTGGAGTCAAGGATGCTAGTAACGTCCACAGCACGCCCGCTCAAAAAGCTTCAGAAGATGAGTGAAAATAAAAACAAATATTGCGAAGAAATGTTTAAAGCCTTACCTTAAACGTGTTACTTTAGGCCTACAAGAGAGATTTGTGAGGGTTCCCTTCTTCGTCTCCGGCTGCGGTTTAAGTGGCTTCTGCCCTGCGACGGCTAGCTAGCTGTTTGAGAAAATGTAGCAGACTGGTAACCGATGTTGTGATGGACCAATCCAGCTGAACTCGCGGGTCCCGTGCTTCACATGGAGGAAGTGTTGCGAGCAGTCGTTTCTAAATCGTTATCTTCTTAAATATACATAAAAAGAAAACTATGTTATAGCCGCGGAGCAGGTGCACGGCGCCCTTTGTCCTGCTTTAACTCGCCTCTTCAACACACTGACTGTAGCTTCTACACACTCAATGTTTTTTTTTGCTTTTTTTTTTTGGAGGGGGTATTCCGCAACAAGCACTTAATTGGAAAGCAGCGTCACCTGGTGGTAAATGAGACAATTGCACCCTGGAATTAAAACAGATGTAGACATATTGTTTTAGCATTAAAAAGCATATGCCATCATTATGAAAAAAATAAATCCATTACATGGAACGAAGTCATCACTACACAGACGTGTTTGTTTTTTATAGCAGACATCTTGCTGGCTGCACTGCACTCCACTCAGGGAAAGCCCTGCTTTCATGCATGCTAGAAAACAACCATGGCTTCCTGGATTATTTATTTGAACTGAGGACTCATCAGTACACCTGCGCTTCTCCAACTGAGACAAATCGAGATGTGCTGTGAAAAGGGTCTGTACAGTTGAGGGGAAACAATGTGGCCTCATCCCATTACTGTGCATCCACTGCTTTCCCTCCTTGTCAAATGTCAGCTGACAAAGGTTTGTTTCTTATTTGTAGTATATATATATATATATATATATATATATATATAGAGAGAGAGCTAGCAAGAAGGTTACAGTGAGAGATCTCATTTGTTTAGACTCTATTTTAAAAGGTATTTTATAGGGCTCAATATAAAACCTCCACTAAGGATGTCATGGTTTAAGTTTTGTTTTGGTCTTTAGATAAACAGGGAATACTCAAAATTCAGGCAATGGGGCAACAAAAGCTCCAGGCTGGGCATAAAACACTAAATGGTCTACAGTGGTATACACTGTAGACCATTTACAGGTCACCTGCCTCATAGCTCACCTGGTGGAGCAGGAGGAGACTAGAACGCTTTCTTAATACAGAATGTTGTTCTCACATCCTAAACTCTTCATTCATTCCCCCCCCGATTTATTTAAATGCAAGAACTAGACCATGTGCAATCAGTATGTATGAGGTATAGGCCATTTGAATAAAACAGACGGCTTGAAAAATTGAAACATGTTTATTTTAATAATAAAAAAAAATTAAATCAAAGCAAACAGCAAAGTGTTAAGTTGCAAATCATACCCAAGATGTCCAATCCAGAAAAGACAAAATTAAAAAGACGACAAAAAGACTATACAATGCAACAATCTTAACAGAGCTGCAGCAGTTATCGTCTCTTCTGGAAGATGTTGCCTCTTCCAATTCCACCACGGCCTCGTCCCCTTGCAGCCACTGCAGAAAATAAAACAAAGCATATTTTAGACACATCACAGTTTCGCTGGGCAGAAGTTATTATACAGAAGTCGCTACTGGGGTTTCATTTTCTAAAATATAAAAAATAATATCAGTATATTTTCTGCTGTACATAGAGAGTGAGAGGAAAAAAAAAGAAAAAAAGGACAACACTGTGTAATCAACTCCAATACATGGTTGAGTGAACTCAAACCAGAAGCCCTTGTGTTTAGAGTTGATGGAAATTGATCCAACATTTACAGTAACAGCAATAAAATGACTGAGGAGTTGTTGGAAATGGACTTTTGTCATTGAGTCTAACCCGTATGCATTGTATGTTACAGGAACACATCCCATAAATCATTTCCAGTAATGAACTGAATCGATATGCACATTCATGTATGCAGAATTATAATGGATAATTCAAAGCAAAAGCAAATCTCTCAAAGAACAGCCTCTAACCTAATGTGTGTTGGTTAAAAAAAGAAAATAAGCTGATGGTGGAGCCTCCTTAAGCCATTATGATGAAACCAAAAATCAAAAGCCCAGGGTGAAAACGAATTTTACTAGTTTTCCCAGTTGACAAAACGTATTTAACGTAATAACGCATCTTAAAACAGAACGCAAAATTTGGAATAAGTACCGTATGACAAGACTGAATGCAATACACACAGAAGTAGAGCGGTAATTATGGAACGCTTACATCTCACAGTGAGATATATGCATTAGAAGTTTTATTATGTAAATCAGAACCTGTTTATAATGCAGATTCTCAGCAACAAAGTGATCAAATGCCCAATTTCAGCAGAATTTCTGCACCATGACCGAGGTAGTGATGAGGTTAAGAGGGCCTCAGCATGTTTCTCACAAGTTTCCCACTCACCTTGTGCTTTGAGAATAGCAGCCTTGCCCCTTCCTGCTCCAGACCCCTGGTTCTTGTTCTTCATACTCTTTAACATCGGAGCATTTTTTAACATATCAGGTAGGATCAGAAATCGAATTTTGCTGCCACGGATGTAGACCTGCTCCAGCTGAGCCACCCGGCCATCACGATAAGTCACTGTGATATTGGACATCTGTGTGGACAGAAAATATGCAACCAGTTAAAATCAGGTCAGATGAAATACATTTTTAGTCAACATTTTGAATTCTAAAATTCCAGGCCACAAGTCTGCAGATTTCTTTCTTCCAAGTCCTGACTGGGATGCTAATAAACTTTATAAGCGTCGACAACTCCTGTGTAACGAAACTTACCACCAAATGGGGGAACCAACTACAGGTCAAAAACATCACCTTTATTTGTACGTTCTGTTCAAAAATACTTTGAATTGATCATCACTTTTATGGGCATTTACCTGAGAGTTCAACACAAACCAAATAAAACAGTTTCAAATAATCACCCGCAACACACATAACTGAATAAAAAACTGACTTGTTAGCAGTTAAGTGCATTCTCAAATGTAAAGGAAAAGAAAAACAAAAATAGAATCATGCAACTGTGCATTAGTCAGCCTTCCAGACTCGGGGGTCATGAACATTAAGAAGAAACCAACCTGGCAGTTCATGTTGTCCTCTGCTTCAATGAGCTTGCCCCTGTATACTTCTCCAGTGTTTGTCTCACAAGTCACGATGTGTCCCTCTGCCTCATGCAGCACCTTGATTGGCACGCCGATCGACATGTTTCAAATCGTCTTCCTGGAACATAAAACATTTCGGCAGAAATGTTACAATATGCCACAGTAAATGATGCAGTCCTGTGCAGGACCCATGTTGTCTCTATGTTCTACAAAAGACAAAACTGTTTGGGTGCCATCCTTTCCTCACCATATCACATTTAAATAATTTCTCCGTGTATATTATTCTGATGTTACTTATATTCCCAATGAAATTAACAACTATAATAAATATAGACATTATGGTCTTGCAATCCATGTTTTCTATCCTCAAATCTACATCCTGTGGTATTATGTTTCTTTCTTCAATACTTAATCCCTCTCCATGTGACGATAACCCACTACATGTTAAATATTTTGCATTGAGCTGAGCATTTTGTGTGGGATTCTTCATGAAATGCAGTTCCATAATAGAAACAAGGAGCCGAGGCGCTAGCTAAATTTGCTACATTAGCTAGCTAGGCTAATATACAGACATGAAACCTTGTTTTCACATGAGTAAAGATCTAAGATATTAAACAATAATGCTCTATACGTGCTAGAGTCTAAACCCTAGCATAAATGAGATATACATTTACTCATTAATATCCACCTCTTTATTGAAGTAGAAACTTTTGAGTTCAGCAAATAGACGGAGCCATGATGGCACCTCAATCAATGAGGTTATTCACGTTACAGAGCCAAACACTGGTTATACGAGTATAAATGCTATCGTGTCTAATTGAGTCAGATTCATTTTTACCTTTACTCCTGTCTTGAAACCTTTTTTCTTTGTTATTGTCGTTTCTTTTTGTGGGAGTCTGCAACGTGCGTTTGACGCTTTCGCGTTCCTTTTTGAGCCTTTTTCCGCCTACCCACAATGCCGCGCTGCTTCAACGGAGTGCTTCCTGTGACCTGCCGCGGTGCATTGTGGGGTCTGTATTTTTGAGCTGTAGGATTCCCCGATTTATTAAAAGCTTTGCTTTGACGGTTTCAGTCAACTGTTTACAAGCTAGTCAATGTAACAGCTGCACATCAGTAACAAACATGAAAGAATACCTGATAAGCAGTACTCACATGAAATGCAGCCTATAAGACTGGTCAGAGTATCATAAGAAAGTCCATTCAACATAAACGTTTATGAAAAATCCAAAACATATGCTCACATATAGTGTATATACAATTGTAATTTTAGTAAGTAAAGCATAAATGTGTATAGGCTGTAAAATCGATTTAATAGAAGACATAGATCATGTAGGCTTTGTTAATTTGTCTTTTCTTTATATGAGCACAGAAAAAATGTTTATGCCAGCGTAATGCTTACCAGTTGTAGTTTATGAATATATGACATTCCATATAGATCCTTACTGGCTGGATTGTTTTTGTCTGGCGCATCATGACACCAGAACAAACTGTTTCCTTTACTTTGAATCATCCGTGACCACAGAATTTTCATACTACTCATCCCGTGCTTATCAAAACAACACGTGCGCACACACACACGCACACACACACAGACACACACATATACACACAAAACAACAAAGCATTAAAGGGAAATGGTTTCATCAATTTTAATACCCCTCTATATGACCACAAAGTATAATAAACAATAGCACGAGTCAGATACATACCCATGTATGTTTATTCCTGGAGACATGTCTCTGGGATCGCTTTAAAGCACACAGAGGTTGCTTAATGCATGTCTTTCCCACAGTGGAAGGGCTTTTTAACGAGGAAAGAGAAAGCATAATGGGATAATAAAAGACACCATCAAATGAACCTTCATTTGATTTCCATTGCATTAGGCTCATTGACTGGCGTCAGCAGCCAGGCTACTCTGTAAACACCTCTTGCTGAGTAGTCTGCGGCCGTGTGTGTGCTCATTACGTGTGTGTGATTTTCATGCTGTTTATGTGTGCAAGGCTGACTCTGAAAGTAGTGACATTACAGGCATATGGAGCGATATTTGAATAGATCAAACAAGCTCTTTGTTTTGGATGGCTGGTCACTGGCCTACAGCGCATCGGTGCCTTTGATTCACATGTCATACAGCTGCTGAACCGGCAACGGAGATGTGTTGCCTGGCAGTTATCACATCACAGATCAAGCTAGCAACATCAAGTGTGATGTAGCTATGCAGCACATTGAGAAATTACGTTTTTAATAGAGCTTTACACGGGAGATGATGCAAGCCTTCTGCTTTATTATTTTCCCCCAGCTTTCGGAGAGGACAAGCACATTTAGACCAGAGGTTACATCTTCAGCCTGTCTTATACAGTGTATGAATGTGTCATCAGTAGCAGAACAGGGCCTGGGGTGTAGCTGGCGTCAGAATTTAAGACTTTAAACTCCAGTGGTTAAAAACATTACAGATGATCACAAAATATTACCTGATGCAACATTAGAAAGTGCACCTCAATACAGCACAATATATTACAGCATCATTGTATTATATTCTAATATGCAAATCATTTGATCACATACCAACTAAAAAAAAGAAGATATATCTTGGATAACAGCACAGCGTGTTAATATAAGTAGGCTTTTGTCAAATTGTTTTCTTGTAATCTGAACCAACTCAGACAGAAATCGTCTGGAAAAATATGGCTTCAGAAGTAAAGGAAACACATTCGCTGTTTGTGTTGGTTTGCTCAGATTTACTTGTGTTGGCACGACGTTATGTGTGTATTTAAATGTCTTTGTCAAGAGATCTCTGTAAGTATTTTGGAGTGGGCACAGTCAGTGTGGTTTAGGGAAAGAGCGTGAACGTTCACAAACGCAATGGCACTTCCCCTGTCTGTCACCTCCAAAGCATTTGTTGCGCCCTCAACATATGTATCTGAATCTGTTGCATCCTGTTCAGGAAATGCCATGATGCATGGCGGCTGCTGAGCTGCTGGTGCGGTGCTGCTCTTTATTTGTTGACCATTGGGTGTGAGGCTGCTTGGCGCATCTAAATTTGACGTCCAGTGGCAGGGGACTTCATCACTAGCTTTTGGTCTAGTTCGGTCAGGATAGGAGTCCAGGACGTAGCTGTTGACCACTGTTCCAGATGATGACCTATCTTTACTTGTATGGGAAGATGTCCGGATGATACTGTCACTTCCAGTGGATCTGCCATCAGAAATCCCAGCACCAAACCCTCGTCCGTCCCTCTTTCCCAAGATGTGCTGGTACAGGATCCTCCGAAAGGTCTGCCTAAACTCCCGAATGCGGTAGGCGTAGATGAAGGGGTTCACAACAGAGTTAGCATGCGAGAGGATGATGGCAATGTTCATCACCCAGATGTGTGGACGTTCACAGCCCTTACAAAGGTGGTTGAAACAATTGATGATATGCAGAGGAAGCCAGCATAAAGCAAATAAACCCACAATGATGGCCAATGACTTAGCAGCGTGAACTTCCTTCTGCAGGATGGAACGAGATGTGCCCGAAGACGGGGTTTTCTGCCCGGGAGCAGGGGCATGCGCCACTTTGAGGGTCATCAGTCGGAGCTGCCGCCTTGCAGCCATAAAGATGTGGACATAGATGACCAGCATGACCACCAGGGGAAGGAGCACACAGCCAAAGAAATTGAAATAGACCATGTAGTCCAGGGTAACCACTCTCTCAAACAAGCACTGGGTCATTCCTTCAGTGCAGCTCTGACTTTGGGCGATAGTGGTGGTAGAATTCCAACCTGTGCAAGAGAGGCAAAAGTGAAGTTTTTAAAAATGTCAGCCACTGAATGAATTGTCTGGGAGCCATCGGTTTAACTCTTCAGAATAGTTCTCAGTGGGAGTAAGAACCACTAAGTCTAACTGAGGCCAGAGCAAAATATACAGACGTGGAGAGGTTCAAACAAAACTGATGCAATTCTGCATTTCTCCGCGACTGTATGTCAGATTTTTTTGCCTTTATCCAAATAGAATTTTACAACCGAACATTATAGGAAGCGCAGACATTTAAAAGAGTGTAGCTTTGTAAGACGAGTTTGAATACACTTAATTAACAGCTTATTTGCTCCATTTTCCAAAATTCAGACGGTCAGGAATGGAACATGTCTGAGTATTAAACTATTTCCTGGGAAACCTATGGACGATATAATAGACGTTATGTTTTTCAGTTTTTTGAACGAGTTAAATGCATCCCTGAGCATTTACCTGCATTCCAGCCGAGCATTGGAGTCAGGCCGATGCCTACTGACAGAACCCAGCACAACGCAATGATACCCTTTGCCCTCTTCCCTGTCACCAGACTGTTGTACCTGAAAGATTGGACAAAAAGAACAAAACAATACATCAATCAAGCGTAACATTATGACCACCTTCCTCATACTGTGTAGGTCTCCTCTGTGCCTCTAAAACAGTTCAGTCTGAGGGTGTCCTGTGGTGTCTGGCAACATCTATCTACCTATTTAATTTATACAGTTATCTTATTACCTGTGGTTGCTGATGATTAAAGACACTAATCCTAAAGTGATTTTTATATTCCATTCTGTTTCATTTAAAATTCGTTAAAACAACAATTTTAGAGGCATGACAATCAGCGTTGTTGTTCGTTCATGTTAGAAGGTGAAGCATAGCATCCTGTTTTGTGACTTTATGACCCTGCAAGCACTTGTAACAGTCTGTTTTGTAGAGTGTGCTACGTAGGCGTAGCCAGTATTTTTGGTTTCAACCCCTCACGTACACTGACTTGAAACCATCTATGAGGTTTTGGCTGAGATCTCACGTGGATCTACATTAAGCCCCCCTAAAACTCTGATGAATTATTAGCCAGTCTTTAGTGCCAGCATTGTGGCATTACGCCGCTGTAAGCGCACAGGCACACACTGAAGCCATTATGCAACTGCTTATGCAAATGTGTCACCTGCTATGGCTTACTCGATGCAATACCCTTGCATGGCACGTGGAAGGAACGCAGCTGTAAACAATAGTGGGTGGACCAGTGTGAGTCAGTGGTGTGTTAAAACACCAACAGCATTTATTTTCACCAATGCAAAGGAGCAAAGCACGTTTTTATCCCTTCGACAGCACAGAAAGGTTGCAGTACATATCTGTGCCTGTCCACCGATAAGCCTTAATTGAATAAATTCTCTCAATAATTCACTCTGTCTGTGCGGCTTGAATGTCACGTGTATAATGAGCATCATGTTCACAGTTTGCAATATTCCCTAAGTGATGGTAAAACCACAAGTCTAGTTTCATACGGTGCAAGAGGCAACAGTTTACATCCAATAGAAAAAGGAAAACAATGCTGCTAAAACTGCTGCAATGATGTCTTAGTCGACGTGACTATTTTCTTCCCCCCTCTTACCGCAGCGGGTTCTTGATAGCGATGTAGCGGTCCACGGCAATAGCCAGTAGGCTGAAGATGGAGCTCTGAGTGAGCACGAGGACGAAGCAAGCGATGAACAGGCAGCCATAGAAGTTGGCACAGAAACCAGTGCTAAAACGCAAGAACACACGACAGATTAAAAAGGAAAGACATTGCATCAAACAGGGAAAAATAACACAAAGTTCTGTCATATCTTCAAAAGTTAATAACAGGGAAATGATACCTAATAGTGATTGCAAAAGGGATCGCCAGCAGCCCCACGGCGATATCAGCGACTGCCAGTGACACCACAAAGAGGTTGGTGATGCTCTGCAGGTTGGAGTTGAGGCAGACGGACCAGCAGACCAGGATGTTCCCAGCCACAGATAGGCAGGCGATCACAAGCTCCAGGCCAATATAGACCCCCAGGTTGGTCTTCAGCATGGTTGTTTTTTCCTCTTTTATATTTTCTTTGTGCTTTCATCCCACACACTCAGTTGCTTCACATGTTTTTAGACAAAATACCTGCCTGCCAAAACCTCATGGTGTGTCACAGGAGGCAGGAAGTTCCCACCACAAGCATCACACTTGTGATGTCTGACTTAACTCTCACCGTTTACCGCCACAGCTGCTATATCAGTCTGTTATTCTTCCTCTTTGACTGTGCAATAATCTTTGTCTCTCCAGATGAGTACACTTTGTCACAGATGGCAGCAAAGTGTAAAGGAGGGAGCATCCGAGGCGCGTGTCCGCAAAATTAAGAACAGTGGCCTGGAGGGAGAGAGAGGGGAAAAGAGTGGACTCAATCTCAGTGGTATTAACCTGTGTAAACAGATTGCAGGTCAGAAAAGCCATCTATCTCTGGATGACAGGAGTACTGTTTGTTTACCACACAGGGCCAAAGCAGACAGTCCAACAATGGACCTTTTATTTCAGGAAAAAGTTTCCCAAAACCCTACCTCTTCTCATTCCCGGCACCTACGTGCTTTTCTCCAAAATCACTGATAATTACACAACAACTTTTTAAAAAATTTCAGGGTATCATGCTAAATTCCTCTATACAGTAAACCGATTAAGATTTACTACAAGAATCATGTTAGTACGTTTACTGGGATAAAACAGCACAGTAGTTAGAAATGATGGAAAGAAACTCTGAGCTACATGAACGCACTGAAGTTGTTGAATTAAACTTGTGCACAGGTCCACTTGAAGACAATGCAGACACTGAGAAGTAGTGTCACCACACTTAATCTGATAAACTGTTCTGTTGCGACATTATCGGTTGTATTGATCAAGACTGGTACAAGTCAGCAAGCTTAGCTGATGAGGACACTGATACATCTTATGTGTGTTAAGTGTGTAATTTAGTTTACCATGAAGCTGTTTAGATTTTACAGGAGGTTTTGTGTGGTAGCATTTGTCCCCATAGTCGGTATGAATTGATTGTTGCGACTTCACACGTGAGTAATTACGATAATCGTCACCAAGTAAATTTCTCCGTATCTCACTAAATGTTAGTGTTTAAGTTTAGTTGTCGGTGGTGACAATGTAGTGGTGGTGCTCCACGGGGTCATAGTCTCTGGAGGTCAGGAATAATAAAACAAAATGTGAGGAATTTCACAAGCTCCAGGTGAAAGGAATCTCATTCAGAGGAAGGATCAGAGCCTAGAAATATCACTGATCAATGGTGTGGGCAAACACAGATTACTATTGGCGTGTTTTCTTTTTTTTTTCATTGGAGAGCGCTGAAAGAAGAGGAGGTACTGAAGGACTGCAGGGATATGTCCTATGTCCTGTCGACACAGGTTCTAATATTACTCTCAGTGCCAGCGGAATACAACGCACATCCTTTAAAGGATCCTTCGGAGCTTGACTAAAGAAAAACAATAATGAAATTGAATTAAAAGTGAGTGGTTGTCTGTCTCTCTGTGTTAGCCCTGTGATAGACGGGCAACCTGTGACAAGCAGTTACAGAAGATGAATGAATGAATGAGTTTACTACATCAACACGCCATGTCACGTCTTTAATTTGTGTTGTTCAGTGTCAGTGTCATGCAGTTAAGTGCCATTTCAGCTTCAATACGTGGACAAAAAACTCACATTTGTCTCAGAAGCTAGTAATTGAGAGCTGACTAAGGGTGGAGTTGCTGTGAAATAAGTGGCTGTGCAACTGATGAAGATAACGTTATCCAACCTGGTTCCCTCTGCAAAAATAAAGAGGACAATTCATTGCCAAAATTTATGGAGGATTTACTACAAGATCCAAAGTCCTCTGAAGCACAGGAAATACAAAACACCAGGTTGTGGTTTAAACAACTCAAAAAAAGGAAGTAGAGATGTGGAACAAAGTTTTGTTTGACCTTCTCAAAATAATGGAAAAGGGAACGGGAAAAACCTCTGTCAAACCCCTGGCAGTAGAACCAACCCACTATCGAGCAAAGGTAAAAATGAAAGGACGCATGCAAAGGTATACAGGAGCATCCTGTGTGCTCATATTCAACCAAACACACCAAAACAATCCTAAATATAGAGCCATAGCAACCAAAGAGCCTTTCAGGTGGAAAGTCATCAGCTGAGTCAGTCACCTTATCTCAGTCAGATTGAAAATCTTCATACAATAAAAAAGCCCTTTGGTATTTAAAAAGCTGCGACATGGCACTTTAATGTGGTATGAATGATTTTATTCCAAATGATATGATCCTAAGCTGAACAATAAAATGTGTCTGACTGTCGTAATGCTTACCTTAGAAATACAGCACGCTTTAGGCTGTAATATCACTAATATCACCTCAACATTAGTGAGGTAGAATTTGATTCCTGTTTGATGACACTGAAATATTCTTTATACATTAAACTTGCGTTCATATACTGTCAATGGAGGGGCAGAAGACAGCAGACACAAGCTAATGTTGGAAGCTACCAACCACAAAGCGGTGACGGTGAATATGACGCAGTTTCTGCCAAGGTCTGTGTGCTGGGACAGGTTTGATGCAATAAGACTGAAGCCAGGGCAAACAAATTATTCCCTAACAAGGAAAGGGGTAAAAGATCTGATCCAAATTACTAGGAAACCTGGCCGATTAGTCAGCGTTATCTCTTATCATGACGATGATCACTGACTTTCTCCTGCCGCTGGAGCTCTGACAGCCAATGTGCTCACATCCGTTGAATGTCAAATTATTTCGTTCTTATCTGAGCTGCTGTCAGCTTGTCATCGCCCATTCAGCTCAGAAGTTAAAGTGGTTGAAACTACATCATAGTAGCTGTAAGATATGATCTATAGTTAGATTTAGTCATGGGGAGATTGAGATGGTGATACTGGCAACGGAGAGTGTAATATTTAAATGAGTGAATTTGATTTAAATATTGGTTTGGAGGGGAATTGTTTTATTTTAGTTCTACACTTCTAAAATGATTTTCCTAACCTTACAGACCATGGAGCTGCAGCAAGGGAAGAAAGCTTTTAAAACTGCATGTTAGTGTCTTTATAATGGAAATGTAAAATCACACCTCCAGAGCCAAATGCTGACAATATGCTTGAAAAACAAACAAACAAAAAAAAACCAACAAAAAACAAAACAATGATTAGATTCTCTTTCAGGCATTTTACATTGTCGGAGGTTTTCAGACATTTTAAGGTCCACATTTCATACCCTACCCTCGTACCTCTGCGGTCCACACCACAATCCATGAATCTGGACCAGCAATAATCCCAACAGGCAGCACATTAGACCAAAGTCCCACCTATTGTTGTGCTAGTGAATGTTTCTCACAGGCCAAAGGAATTTAAAAACTAGGGTTTATCCCATTCCGGTGGGTTTGGAAAACTACAGCTGCAGACCTCATAAAGCTGCAGCAATTTCAGACAAATAAAAAGTTCTAGGGGTGAAGGAAAAAAAATGGACTTACACTGCTTTTCCCTCCAAGTTTAAAGGCTGTAATATAAGCTGCCCTGGTGAGCTTTCTTAACCTTCTTCCAGTTGGATGTACTCTGGCAAAAAAAACCAAAAAACTACCACTGTCTTTATGTGCAGTGTGTGCCCACCACAGCCTTGGAGGAAGTGATAAGAAAAGGCACATCCTGCTGGAAATGATCTGTCAATGTCTTGTCAATCAATGTACCAGCTCAGCTCCACCAATGCCAGCGGAAAACAAAAAGAGAAGTAACTGTTGTAGAAGGCACTGTGCGTAACTAATGAGGGAAGTGCTGACATCATGCTGTGAATAACAGAGAAGAGTAGCCTGGTAAAACGTAAACATGGACTGAGGCAATGATGGAAACTACTCCAGAACAGGGGTCTGTGCAAGTTTTACCTCATCAGTGCCACAAACAGTGAAGAAAAACAATAATTACATGGTAAATATTCTCTCTCTTCTTAAGGATGTTAAGGCCAGTAAATGATCTGTTTCATAAATTAGTTGGCATAAAACATCTAGCTACAGTTCTGCATCTCTAAAAGTTTCAGTAGCTGAACCACAGTGAAGCACGCGTTCATGCAGAAAAAAACTCATCCACAGAGCACTTGTTAATCTATTCCTATTCATCTTATACTACCAAACAAATATGTTTACGACGCAGCATTGAACGGCAAACAAAGTTTGTTCTCACCTTATCGGCTGCGTGGTGGGTGGAAAAAAAATATCTGCCTCTCCACCGAATCAAAGCGTTCAGATGAGCACTCCGCTTAGTCGGCAGACTGCATCAAAGTGTAACGGGACAAACCTTAGCCTGAATGCGGTGAAATGATAAAATGAGCCGAAAAGATAACGCTCGCGTTCGGTGCGCCAGGAGAAGTTTCAAGGTGCGCACCGACGCGACAGGAAAACGCGCGGCCGCAAGCTTTTACCACCTCTCTCTCTCTCTCTCTCTCTCTCTCTCTCTCTCTCTCTCTCTCTCACTCTCACACTCTCTCTCTCTCTCTCTCTGTGGTCGGGGTATTAGTCTTGTTGTGGGGACACTGATACAGTATGCCAACGTCCACCATTTAACCACATTAAGCGAACGGATGAACTCTCTGAACTCACGGAGGGCTGTGTGTTCGCGCACTTTAATGGGTAATGTCTGGGGTCAAGGGATGTATTATGTCAATGAATGAGTCAAAGAAACAGAAAACAGACCGAAATAAACTCCTTTAAAATATATAAATGAACTACATACACACTCGCCAGTTCATTAGGTACACTAGTGAAAATGAATGCATTCTAATATAACAGTCCAGCACTAAATCTTATCTTCGTGAAGGTTGTGTCATTCAGCATTTCATAACTGTGGTTTGTAGGACTGTTGATTTGTGTTGCGCTTTACTGCCACATGTTCCTGTTATTTTGGCAAACCCATTTTGATCATTGGGCTAGGCTAAATAACAGAACTCCTTTTGTGTTTGAATCAGTCCAGGTTAATAGTACTGCAGTGTACATCCTCCAAAATGACCATACACCGATCAGGCATAACATTATGACATTATGACCTAATACTGTGCAGGTCTCCCTTTGTACCTCCTCCAGCTCAGAGTCATCAGAGAAAGGACATGGGCCTTCTGAGGGCATCCTGTGTCTGGCAACAGGATGTTGTTAGTGGGGGGCTTTGAGTCCTATGGGTTGAGGGGAGGGGTCTCTGTGGATTAGGCTTGTTCCAGTGCATCCCACAGATACTTGATCAGTTTGGGATCTAGTGAATTTGGAGGCCAGGTGCTGTTTTTCATATTTTTGAGTTAAACTGTGTCAGGCTGCATCCTGCTGGGGATGGCTGCAGCCATTAAAGAGTGTCGTTGCTATGGGATGGGGGTGCCTGGTCTGGTCTAGCTGGGTGGTACATGCCAAAGTAACATCCACACAAATGCCAGGTCCAAAAGTTTCCAGCAGAACATTGTATTTTCACAAGGTGGTCTATGTTATTTACTTCTCCTGTCAGCGGTTTTAATGTTGTGGTTGATCGGTGTATAAATTAGTCTCAAACTTTCTTTCACTGAACATTATGACTGCCAGGAAGGGTGGTTAAGTGCAGTACTATTGTTATTTGAAAGCATATCTGCATTTCACATCATAAAACGCTATTACGACGTCTGTTCTGTTTCTCTTCATGCGTATCCTACTCCTCACAATAAACACGTTGTAAATTAGTCTGTTTGTTGACCATGCAGTCAAATAGGATTGTAAACTGTGTATATACAGAAAGGAGCTGCATGCAGAATTTGAGTGATGCCGACCTGGGGTGGACATCTGGCAGCTGAAGTGACAGGTGATCATCTTGGAACATAGAGAGAGGCTTACAAAAAGTCAAACCATAGAGCATGCGAGTCATGACACTGGTGGACACAATGAACCGGCTACGGAGAGACCAGAGTAGATGTACTGCAGAGCTTCATGGATAGGATAAGCTTCAGGCGTGCAGATAGTCCTGATCCAAGGCAAAACAAAGACAAGAGACGTAGGGAAATCACCAGAAAAACAAGGAATAGAGGAGAGAACACAGAATCATGACAGTATTATAGTGTGGAAATTAAAATAAATGTCCTTTACCGGTGTGAACTTCAGCTCAGAACTCAAATAGTTAGATCATTTTCAACAAGTATCTTAAGTTCCCTGTGAGAAAAGGAAAGAGAATCAAGTCAAGCTGTAATGGATATCAGCATAGGTCGTGCCATTTCTCAGTGACATTGTGCTTCATCACTTCTAAATGAGATGATTTATTTACCAGCAAACTTAAAATATTTCTACCATCAAATGAGTTGAGATACTTTTTAAGCTGTTTTTTTTTTTTTTTTTTTTTAACAAAAAAATAAATATTTTTGGACCACCCTGATGAAGGCAGTGTTCCATGTTGCTGGAGTTTTTTCAAACACTTTTGAAGCACACAAGGTAGTGGGAACATGAGGCAGATAGATCATGAACACCACCAAAAAAAAAATAAAAAAATAAAAAAAATGGTTACACTCTAATATTTCGCAAATAGCTTTGATTGCAGCACACATTCACTGTGGCGTTGTTTCGATAAGCTTCTGCAGTGTTCCATTTATTTTTCTCCAAGATCTTGTATTGATGATGGGAGATTCTGATCATTTCTCAAAGCCTTCTCCAGCACATCCCAAAGATTCATCATGGGGTTAAGGTCTGGAATCTGTGGTGGCCAATCCATGTGTGAAAATGACGTCTCATACCCCCTGAACCACTCTATGACAATGTGAGCCCAATGAATCCTGGCATTGTCATCTTGGAGCATGTCTGTGCCATCAGTGAAGAAAACATCCACTGATGTAATAACCTGGTCATTCAGTATACTCAGGTAGTCAGCTGACCTCATTATTTGGACACATGATGTTGCTGAACCTAGACCTGACCAACTGCAGCAACCCCAGATCATAGCACTGCCCCCACAGGCTTGTACAGTAGACACTAGGCATGATGAGTGCATCACTTCATCTGCCTCTCTTCTTACCCTGATGCCCCCATCACGCAGGACCAGGGTAAATCTGGACTCATCGGACCACATGACCTTCTTCCATTGCTCCAGAGCCCAATATGCTCCCTAGCAAACTGAAGACTTGTTTTCTCACCGATTAGTGGTTTTCTTAAGGCTACACAGCTGTTCAGTCCCAATCCCATGAGTTCCCTTTACATTGTATGTGTGGAAACTTTCATTATCAAACATAGCCCTGAGTTCTACAGTTTTTTTTCCTTTTGATTTCAATAAATGTTTAAGTGATCACCGACCACAGTCTATCAGGATTTTCTTCTCAAATATGATGGTCCCCCACTATCCTTACAGCTTTTAATAATACATTAGACAGTTCTAAACCCAATTTTAGTAGTTTCTACAGTGTCCTTAGATGGCTTCTCTGCTTGATGCATACTAATGATTTGACCCTTCTCAAACAGACTAACATTTTTTCAACAACCACAGAATGTGTCTTTCAACATGGTTGTATAACAAATGAGAAGCTACTCATTGCATCAGCTGGGGTTAAATAACTTGTTGCCAGCTGAAAGATAATCACCCATGCAATAATTATCCAATAGGAGGCTTGTACCCATTTTCTTAGTAAAATCCAGGTGGTGACTTTTTTTTTTTTTTTGGCCAGACAGTGTATTTCAACTTGAATATATCAAACACAGAAACATCACAATCCATTGAAGCACCAGGGCTGACATGTACATTTTTATTAAAGTAATAGTCTTAAGGGGCGGCACAGTGATGAGGTGGTTAGCACTGATGCCTCACAGCAAGAAGGTCACCGGTTCGAATCCATGGGCCGGCTGGCCTTTCTGTGTGGAGTTTGCATGTTCTCCCTGTGTCTGCATGGGTTCTCTCCGGGTACTCCAGCTTCCTCCCACCATCCAAAGACATGCTGGTTAGGTTAATTGGTGATTCTAAATTGCCCGTAGGTGTGCATGTGAGTGTGAATGTTGGCCCTGCGATGGACTGGCGACCTGTCCAGGGTGTACCCCTGCCTCTCGCCCGATGACAGCTGGGATAAGCTCCAGCAGACCCCCATGACCCCTAACAGGACTAAACGGGTATAGAAAATGACTGACTGTAATAGTCTTAAGATCTTTGAATCTTTCTATGATCTTAGAACTTCTTCAGGACATTGGACTATATGCTTCCGGTGTCCCACAGGGCTCAATCCTAGGGACCTCTCTAGAATGGAAGGTGACTTTTAGATATCGTGATCAAATGACAGACACATAAAAAAATAATTTATGTTTTATTCTGCGCTATAGAAGGATACCTATTGTAGCATTTTGTGACAAAGTATGGATTTTGGTAACAATTTCATGACTTGGTGGTGAATCACAAGTCCACAAGATATATTATTAGTCCTAAATATGGTTCTCATCATTGTGAGCTGTATTTTACTTGATTAGTTTTATCTTAAATCTTTTCTGAAGTGAATTGTACTTCTATTAATGATGCTGTTGATGTGAGCAATTGGAATCAAGCTGACTTGTGAATACGTGGAAAGGTGACAATAGAGAACATGATTCTATGTAGATACAGGAGATTTTATTTAACATTTTTTTTTGTACAAACATAGGCTGCAAATGCCTTCCAAACATGTTTGCCCTCAGAAGTACAGTATTCCTTTTTACAGTTCTACAGGCAGAGCACTGAATATTTAACAGGAACAAGGGTCCAAAATTTCAGGACTAAAAAGAGAAAGTGTGGTTGGTTCAGAAAGTCTCACCCTCAGCTGTACATTGTTATATGCTAAATTAAGGTTAAAGCAGCCTAATTTTATGGTAGCGTGATATCGGAGGGTCATTTGATTGTGTTAACTATAGTATGGGAACGTAGATAAATACCAGGGTCATGTACAATAAATGCAAGAAATCTGTTACTTTCATATAGAACAATATGTACCATATCTTCAGGCTACTCCACAAAAAAATGAAACCCTCTTTGGCTGGGAGGTTATGGAGGGTACTGTATTATGGACGATACATGCATTTACAGTGACAATCAACAGACCAAAACAATGCAGATTTAGAGTAATATAAGACTCCTTTTCTCTTCTACCACACAGTGACAGCTCAGAAGAGACGAGAGGTGGTGTACCAGCTCAATCTTCAGTGATACAGTGGACGCCACAATAAATAAAAGGGGAGCCAAATTATGTATTCTTTAGTATAATACATATTATACAACTCTACGGAAAAGTAGGAGAAGTTTGAATCACGTAAAGTCGTGGAATCTACCTTTTAAATCGACACGATCCTGCACCTGCTATTCAGTTATCTAAATCAGATAGCTAAACAATCACAGTGGCCAGTCTGCTGTACAACACGGATAACTCAGGATGAGCTGACGACGCAGGAGTCGAGGGTTAAAAGCAGTCCTACACAGTGGTTTCCATTCTGGGACATAAACAGGGACAAACAGTTGGAAGTTTAACAAGATGTTTGATATACAAAAGCTGATAGAAAGAGTTTCCCCAAAGACCATTTCTAAGATGAATTTAGCTTTAAGTGGCATTTCAACATAAATAAATAGATCCAGCAGACCGTCTTATACCAAACTGTGGAGAAAAAAGCATAAATAAATAAAAAAAAAGAAAAAAAGAAGGCATTACAGGAGATGAAACTTTAAGAGCTAAACAAGGACACGGGCAAGAAACTCCAAAGCCCCAAGTAAGACTTTAACAAAGCTTCACTCACAGCACACATAAAGGTGGCAAGTCGAACAAACGTGTACAGTATGGGCTAAGACCATGCTTTAAGGTTAAGGTCCTGTCTTAGTCTGTAAGAGATGAAAGATGAGCGGCTGACCTCAGCAAAGGCAACGGGAGAATGGACGTTTCCTCTTGCCAGTGTGTTTTCACTGGCGTTCAAGAGTACTACCGCAGGCGCTGAACAAAAGCATAAGTGTCGAGGCACGATAGGGTTGAGTAGTGCAGGCAATCGGGACTTGTTACAAAGGTGACACGTGACTTAAGGAGTGAACGAATGAATGGTGGATTCATTCTCCCTCTCACATCATAAAATACCGACGATGAGAGAATGCTACAGCAGGGAAAGATCAGCGGAAGGACACGGTGGCAGTAAAGCAAAAGCATGTGAATACTTCAGGAATCTTGACAGTATTGAGGGAGTTTTATCTCTTATCTGCAGACTAAGTTGACTACAGGCCACAAAACTGCCTTTAAACAGGGACGGCTCCAGAAATGTGTTGTTGGGGGGGCAATGGGGGGTCTTATATTTTATAAGGGGGGTCACGGAATTCTGACACCAACAAATACTATAATCGATTTAGATTTAGTTCTGGACTAATACCTACATATTTTAAATGCATATTACTTAAATGTTCATAAATCAAACAAAAGTAAATCATAGCCACATCAGCCATCTGCTCTTTCCATCTTTTCTACTTTATTTATTCTCTCCATTCATGTCTTATTCTCTTTCTCCACTGCAGTCTTTCTCGGAATGACCGCATATATCTGCCACCGCTAACGTGAGCGTATTTTATCGTTTACGTGCAGTCAGAAAAATAGGAAAAATGAGCTTCAGAGTCGGAGATAATTATAGTGCAAGGGTTTCGATATTGGCTTGACGTTGACGTCACTTAAACAATATTCTGGTGATTGTAGGAATGTAAAGGTGAAACACCAGCTAATCACTAACAGAAACAGACCAAAGAAGTATATACGAGCGATTTGCGAACTCGCGAAGTCGGGATTTCTGACATCACCTGAATGCAGCAATGCTCAACTTGCCGTTCCCGCACAGCGGATGACGAAAAATGAAAATCACCATCTAGAAACGTTATAAACAATATTAAATATTGTTTATGCAAGACATTTTCTTATCAGACGATTGATTGATTGTTAATGTGTCAGTCTATTTTTTCTGTACTTGTTATAGTTTTTAAATCCATAAATAGGACGGGGGGATGGGGGGGCATGAGGGGGGGCACAGCCTTTGACAGGAGGGTCTTGAGACCCTGCTGGCTCCCCCCTGGCGCCGTCACTGCCTTTAAAGGGTAAAGTGGGGGTAAAGGGGGGTCGATATCATCCTTGAAGACCGTCTAACTTTTGTTATTAATTTCAATCATATCGACACTGTCACGTCTACGCATGACGGCCCTGTCGGATCAATTCAGCTGATCCATTGGTTTCAGTTTTGCGCCTGTAAAATAATGATATCTTAAACTGGCTTGCTGTAGTAATGTAAACAGGATCCTCCAACATCTCAACTTTCTGATGACACATTTGTGAAGAAGACAGCAGTAACAGGGTGGGGAAAAAAACAAAACAAAACAAAACAAATTAATAAAACATGCCTGCATGTTAAATCAATGACAGAAATGGTAATCGGAATCAACTAAATATCTTACGAGCTCTTCTCTAACTTGGCCAATGAGTTGCGGACAGTGAATTAGTGGGAGAACAAAAAATAAATGAAACAAATGAATATTCCTTCATTCAACGGATATGCTCTTCAGTGGACATAAATGCGGAGTCAGGTCACTTGATAATACAGTAGTTCTAACATTGCATGAGTGCACTTCTGCAGCCACAGATTACAAAAAGAGACGATGTCATATGTGCATGTGTGTGTGTGTGTGCCGTATCATGACATTGCATAATGTCTACACTAGACAGGCGACGGTCTCCTGGATGTGAGACGCTCTGCTGAGCAGCAGTTAAAGAGCTTGTGCCTTTTCCACAGCAGCATACAGTATGTAACTACAATGTGTGTGTTACCTTCATAATAATATCTAAATGAATAATCGATAGGCTGGACAGAACAGCTGAGTAGTTTCTATTAGAACAAGGCTAAATCTTGCTTATTTAACTGCAAGACTTGGAGTCAAGGCTAAGACCTACCACTTTCTTATAAACAGAAAATAAGTTCACATAGAAAAACAAACCGATTTTTCCACCGGGCCCCGAAATAAATAACAGCAACAATGATTATACTGTTAACCAAAGAAGAAAAATACAACTTTTAAGATTATGTACAGGTATTGTATCTGTAAATACAACGGTTTCCTTTGTCCTACAAACAAAAAAACATATTAATTTGGCAAGAAGTCCTATGTTACAGTAAGAAGGACATGTCATCAGCAAAGATATGAACAAAGACAATTCCTATGTTAGAAAATATATTGCTTCCTACCTTGAGACACAAACACAAACAGAGGAAATTTGCTTTTATATTCGGAAAAAATGATTATTACTAATCACTGGGTTATTTCATACTCTCCTTCAAGCCGTAGCATTTGACTCCCACCGATTTCTGTTTACGTTGTAAACACTTTAACGTACAGGTTCTGGGTTCCCTTGTCGTCTGTGCCAGCACCGTGGCAGCTACAGACAATGACTTCCAACTCCAACAAGTGGAACAAATGTCTCCTCTGGTCTGAAAAAATGCACTGGGATTATGTAAGACACCTTGACAGGATGTGAAGTAACGATCGTGATGGAAAAACACATTTCGTAAGAGCCGGGACCTAATGATTGTCCAAAATAAACATGAATAGAGAACAATGCCCAAACCCAAAGGTACATGGAAATTCTGATTTGTTGGCAAACCAGTTCTGTAAACCAAGATGATCCGATTTGGATCATTCGCACTTCTTGATTTATGAACCACTGCTGTGAATGTTCAGGACTGAGACCAACAAAAAGCCAGAAATGCAGATGGCAGGTGATCCCACAGAATAACTGGAGGTACAAGGAATCACACTAACTACGTGGTGATGAGATACAGATGGCAAGGACCTCACATCCTCTGAGCTTCGGAGGCCCAGTGGCACCCTCTTGTGTTCAAGCACGGCAGGCATCGCCAGAGACGATTCTTCCCGGCTGCAAGAGCCGAGCCGAATGCAGTCACTCAGTTCAAAAAACATACTACAAAAAGGCTCACTTTGAGCCAACGTCTGTCTCTTTGTCAAACCTTCCGGGTCAGACAGAGTCAGAGTAAGCTCTATACTTCAGTGGAGAAGAGGATGCTCTGTCGTTTACTGTCTGGGGTGGGAATCGTCTCCAGCTGCAGGAAATACAACAGCACCTGGACCTGGAAGAATAAAAAGGAACAAAGAGGAATTTGTGAATAAGTTAAATAAACTCAGGGGAAGAAACCGAGTAGGATTTGAGCGTCTCACTTGTGCCATAACTTCCAGGGACCAGCTGTCCCCCATGCTGATGGGCTGTGTGGGATTAGAAGGGATCTTGCTGTCCTTCTCGGCGGGCCTGAGCAGAGTCGGCCCGAACACTGTTGCCAGGTTGTGGAGAGACATCTTGTTGACACACTCCTTCTCTGCCACCCTTGGGGTAGGAAGACATAGAAGTGCTATTAGTGGCATAGGCAAGTGAAAATCTTTATGTGTGATAATAAGAGACGCTAACTGGTGAAGCGAAATGTTTCCGGGATAGACATGTGGTTTTGTTGGCTTTAGGAAAGATGTTTGGCTTCATTTGCATTTACAGTTTGGGATAAAAGCAGGTTGCAGCACAGTGGGTGGTTGTTGTGTTAAATTTCAAACATTCATTAACGTCTGCTATCGATGACAATCCCAAACAGCCCAAAGTTGTGCGTCCAAAAATAAATTGGATATAAAAAGTTAATTCATAACACACTCACGCAGTGATTTCAAACAGACACGTCTGCATTGTTAGAGCTCACATAATGTTTTAACCTCTTCAGCGTCACCATGGTAACCATAAGACATTTAGCTGTTGCAGCTGAACGACAACTCACAGCCGTGATAAAAACAGGATTGGCAAACCTAATTGTTGTTAAGGCTGAACGCTGAACACTACATTACAGCACTTTGAGGAAATTAAATTCAATTAGAATCTATCTGGAATCTTAATGTATGTGCCTGTGACTGAGTTTGTGTGAAATGTTGTCGTCCATACCTCTTTAAGTGATCCAAAAGGAAAAGGAATGTAACCAGGTTGGGTTCTGGCAGCGACAGCAGCAAGTTCAACATACAGCTCTCTTTGGCAACACTATCAGACAGGGCTGCACAGAAGCAAAAGGGAAAGATACCATTACTTATAAGAAACCGATCCCCATTTTCGTTTGACTTTTAGAAGACATGTAAAAGTTACAACGGCAATGATCAGCTTCAACTCTAACAGCTCTTGATCATTTCTAAACAACGTCATGCGAGTATAACATCAAAAACTTCTGCGTCTTACTGATGCCGCCTGCAAAATTAGGATAGAGCTCATCAGTGAAGAGTGGCTCTGGCAGCTCTCTGAAGTATAGCTTCAAGGTCCCGGCAATGGCATTAACGTCCATCTCGCTCATCATCACCGACACATCTCTGTTATCTGCGGGACACAGAGGCAAGGGCAACGTGAGGTTCGCGATAAGAAAATAAAGACGGGAAACACCTTTGGACAAGCGGCAGTTAGTTAAAATGAATTAGTCTGGTTAATGACGTCACATCAGGGAAACGGCTCATCGTCTCACAAATCTTACAGTAACGATCAACACGGATAGAGAGATTAGAACGTATTAGATCACCAGAGATATTAACTGACAACACAACAAAAAAAGTTTAAAAGCTCGATCTCATATAACTTGTGGAAAGTATATACTACACATGTAAGAAGGCTGCACTCACTGGTGTCAAAGGCGGTCTTCAGGGCCTGAATGTCAGTGGCAACTCCCGATACCCTGTAGATGCCCACCTCCTCCATGCCTCTCCTTTCAATCTCCTCCAGGCACTGCCGGACAATGTAGGGCACCTTGGAGCGCTCTCGTCTGGTTGGAGACAAAAAAAACAAAACAAATTTATGACCACGCCACAAATGTATGTAGAAGAAGAAGAAATGTTGAGTAAAATAGTTTCTAAATGTCTATTTTTTTGTGACATAACCACAAAAAGAAAAGGCCTAATTGTCGTGTCTTTGCATTGTTTTGATTACAGCAACGACTACTAAAGCCTCTGGGCCTTTGTGTTTCTGTTGAAATGTTTTATCTGCAACGCCAATTGATTTTTGCTGGTGTAGATGTAGTTAACGACTCGTGTTATCTTTACTCCTCATTAACGTCACTCATCACCAACAACAGCCGTAAACACTGAGGCACCTGCAAGCTCTTATCAATCCTGACCATGTCCCTTTATTTATTTTACCTATTTTAAGCAAAGAAAGGAAAAAATATTCACGGTGATGATCATAGCAAGGGGAATAATTGGAAATCAAACAACTCACATGATCATTTTAACTATGCTAATGACATCATTCTAGGCATGACCATTATGATCTATTATTTGGCCCACTACTTTAATCCAGACTGAAATATCGCAAAAAATATTATATGTTTTATTTGTTTATTTGGCACATTTGTTAAAAATGTACATAGTGTCCAGTGCATGATTCATCTGACCCATATTCTTACGCAACTCGCAGGTCAAAGTCCACATATCCTTTATCTTAGGACCTTTGACACACATGCTGTATAGGTTCTCAGATTATGTTTATTTCTTTATTTTAATGCCACCGTGAGGTTGCCATATCTGTTTTATAGTTAAACATATTGGCAAGTGATGGCTGCATTCACATGTAATTTGCTACGGACACTAATGGTACATGAACATGGTAGGCATTCTGATGAGCTGTGCTTTTCATAAACGCTGATTATCGGTGTTTTGAGCTTTTGGTTCAAACCTCAGCTTCACATACTTCCACCAATATGGCTTATGCTGAATCAAAATTGTGTTACCTAATGCTAGCAAAACCCTGCTAAAGTTTAGTGTAAGACTGAGACACTGTAAGAAGGCTGCAAAGGACAATTGTTGATGGATTTGGAGAAAGTGTGATAAAAAAGCCCCTGTTACCACATCATTCATCCAGTTGGAGATGCTAGGTAAACATAGAGTGGTTTAATGGTTGTGTTAATTAAACTGAAATTAAAGAAAGCAAAAATGTTACACCACAACCGCAGTTATGTGGGACATTAGGAAAGAAAATGAAGATAAATGCAAGCACAAAAGAAGAAGAGGCCCAGAATCGAGCCCTGAGGAATGCCAGGGGATTAGAGAATGCAAACAAAAACAAGAAGAACCGCTCTGGGTTTCACATTACAGGTGGCCAGGTGATCATATGTTATTTACGATATGATTATGTATTAACTCTGTTTGTTTCCTAATTTTAATACAACTCACTTGGTCACTGTGGAGATCTTGACCCCAAACACACCCATGGGTTTCCGCGAGGGCATCCTCTTCAGGCTGAACTCTCTGCTGGTAAACTTGATGGAAAGTTTAACCTCGATCTAACACAGGAAAAAGGGCACAACGTTAAAACAGGTTTACAGTGTGCGAAGCCAATAAACAGTCCATCCATCTGTGACAGCTTTCCCGTGATTTCAAGGAAATCCTCCCATGTTTAAACCAGATGCAAATTAACTGCTGAACCACATCCTGGAGAAATTGTTTAGACTGCCATTCAGTGCTATGTGCTAATATAAATTAAATCTACAGCTGAACTGAAGCCTAACACAGACATTTTACATAATTATCAGATTTTACAAAAGAGTGAAGTTAGGAAGTACAGGTAAGTAATGCAGGAAAGGATCATTAATGTGATGCACTTACTCCGTTCATGGGAATAACTGTTCTCTGCCAGTCTTTGCCTTGGAGAGTCTGAGGGTCAAGCTGAGTAGAGGCAATACAAACAGAGAATTAACATAGCACCAGAGATGTTTCATTACATCTACACCACGATGAACTAGTGGAGAAAAGGGTTACATTCAAATGGGAACAGATCAATTGTTTTTCAGTGGTCAAACTATCTCCCATTTGCGGTGGTGGAACGGCACTAAGTACTTTTGCTCAAGCGGTTCTTCGGCATTTCCGTTTTCTGCTAGTTTCCACTTTCCTCGAACCACATTTCAGAGGGAAACATTCTTTTTTAGCCTACCACATTTATTTGACAGCTACAACAAGCTGCTTTTTATATTAAATATGACATGCTTATAAAACACAACACAATGTAACAGATTAAAATGCGTTGTTTTCCACTTTCTTGGCTTGAGAAAAAGTAGCATAGCTGGTTCTGTTTGGTTTGTTTGCAGTTCCACCAATGTGACATTTCCGCAACAATCAACAATGCCTTGCATTTATCCATTCATAAAAAAAAAAAAAAAAAAGTGAAAAATCCAAAAGCAGAGATGTGTAGCATAACGTTCCTTTGGAGCTACTCCACCCATAGGTTTAGAAGCATTTAACTAACTGTATTGAAAAAACTATTAAAATGTTTTCCATCTCTGATTTCTGCTTATGCATTATTAGTCACATCTCTAATATTATGTCTGTAATAACGACATCAGTACTTTGCACACTGAGCTAATACTACTAATACTTGCGAACTTTAAGTAAGTATGCCGGACTTTAACTTGTTATAGAGTATTTAAACAATGTTGTAACTGGAACTATTGGTTAGAGAACTTGCTGGGAACAATCTTCCACAGTCTCGTACCGGTTCAGGTTCTGGTACTTACAGTACTTGTTGCTGAAATCTAGGAAGCCTAAAGGCCATCGTAAAAGCATTTGTTGCAAACTGAGGTCTGTTTAGATCAGGAAAATCTGTATGTGAAATGAGTCAAGGAACACTGAAGGCTTCTCATGAGCCACTGCAGCTTCATGAATTTTCAGTATTAACTTTAAGATTAAGTTATCTTTATATACTTATGTAATACTTATGTACGGCTCAGCTATGACAGACCATGAAGTTATAATTGCATCAACTGTACAAATCCTCTCTCTGCTGATGCAGAGAGTGCTGTTTTCAGACACGGTCTGCAGCATCCTTTCAATGTATTTTTAGCATCATGACGAGCAAATATGGTTCATTTAGAGAGACTAAATCCAAACCCAAATATATTCAGATCTGAAGAGCCATACCATCTGGGGCAAGAGACACAATGAAACGTGCCCAGTATACTATATGTTACATGTTTATCTAGCCTAAGTTCCATCTGGTTGCTTCAAAAAAAAAAAAAAAAAGCTAGATCGTGTTTCTCATAACTGAATCTGTCGCTGCGTCTCTTTGGTTTAAGGCCCTTATCTATAAAGGAATGCATTCCAGTAAAAAAAACAAAAAACAGCTGTTCTTGCTTTCTCTTGAATGTTTTGACAGTTCGAGCTCTTCATCCCAGATTCTGAGTGAATGTCTGAGGGCTTAGCACGGCCTCTGCGAATAACATAATAACATATCATTTTCTAATAAACCAGAACTAAAGACATTCATATTCATGTTGAAATAAACTCCCGCAGTTTAGAAAATAAAGACAAGAGAACAGTTAGCACAGTACAGTACAGTATGGGTTTCCATTGGAGATGGGCCAACACACTGTACCACGTCCGCCGATAGTGGGGGACAAACGGGTCTGCTGTCCCGGGCCCAGGATAGAGGGGGGCCCCAGAACTGGGCCCTCATTAAATTATGGAATAATTTAAAAAATGATAATAAAATAGGAATATTTGTGGAAAAAAATATAAAAAAGATTTTCTCGTCCCGGGCCCAGGCAAGACTGTCAACTGGCTGCACTGTACTGTACATGAATTGAAATTGCGGATCCGATTTATAATGCATACTGACTGAAAGAACAAAGGTAAATATAAGAGGGATGTGTATGTTAAAGAAAATGCAGCACACTTGACACGTTCATGAAAACAGTACAGCTTTAACTTACACTGGTGTTTGACTGTAAAAGTTGGTGTAATTTATTAGATTTTTTTTTCCCACACTGCTTTGCAGAGACTAGTTGGTTGTTTTGTTTAAAGGCACTTTTATGGACTAAAATTTATAAATTTTTTTTGGCCTTTTACATAGTGAGGAATGACAGGAAGTGATGGGGCCAGAGAGGGACAGCCCCCAATAGCTGAGCTGGTTGAACTCACACCTACTTCACATTTAATTGCTATACTCACAGATAAAAGGACGACTGTTTGATATGATGCACACAAACCTATTTCTGTCATGAACGTGCAGCTGACCGATGAAAACTGCAGAGGAAAATGAGGGATTCATCGGCCTCTGTGACTTCAGACAGACGAGGCCGTTTCTTGCCTCAGATTCGTGAAAATGCTGCGGAGCAACTTTCTCATCACTCTGGTGGTTTTCAATGACATCATCCGTCTAGAAGGCTTCATGTGTGAGGATTACCAGAGGAGCCACTAGGTGGAGCATGTGACTGTGTGAAGTTACAGTTTGACAGACAACAAGGAGACTTGTACTGGTGTAGGTAGCAAATGCGTACTTGAGCTGGTTTTCCGTTTTTCAGCTGAGAAATGAAGCCATTACTGGTTCAGGTACTAAGACACTTATGTCAGGATGTGTGTTTCTGTGTCTGTAAAACCGTATGAGCTCGCATGTGGACAAGTACACACATACGTCCGCAATTATGTCGACGGAGGAGTAAAGAGAAGGTTTGTGGTGGCAGTTGATAAAAAAAGAGACTCGTTTTGCGTCTTTGTCTGTTTCTCCTGATGACACTTGGCGTTATTGTGCAGGCTGGTGTTGTGCCGGCAACCTATTCACCGTCTATTACAATCTACCATCAGCCAACAAACAAATCACTCTTACGGCCAGACTTCTCAGGATGTCATTAAGCTGGATTTTGGCCATTTCTTTCTTGGACAGAACACTGTGTAGTATTGACGTCGTTTCCACCTGTGCGGGACTGTGATGGATGGTTTAAACAGCTCAACCGCGCAGCATAATGACAGATCAGCGGCATGAAAATTACAGCTTCTACTGAAATGCTGCACATTCTCCCACCAAGGCTGATATTTAAATTGCGCTCACCGGCACTGCACTGAGCAGTTTCATCCGTTTCCCTCCATTAAACCAACCATCTATCACATATTCAGTTAATTGATCTAATCAGCCGGTCGCTGCGTCGTGCTCAATCTGAGCTGTTCGCTGAGCAATAATTTGGATTTCATGCTTTGTGGCAGTGATGGTGACATAACTGCCTATCAGTAATGAGTCACGGTGGGTCTGCAGGAAAAAGAGGGGGGGGGGTGACGTCATGTCATACCACGATCTGTCCTTTCCCCATGATGCGGTCTGTGCCCTCTCCATCCTCTTTGTTCTGCTTGGTCTTGTTGTAGCACTTCTCGTAGCAGAGCAGCCTCAGGGTCTGAGAGCCCTCCAGCTCAATCTCAAACTCCTTCAGGGATGAAAAAAATAAATAAAAATAAACAGTTGCAGGGAGACTGTCTTGCACAGAAAGATGTGAGACGACGACTGACAAAGATAACACGGAGATTTAAAACTTCAGAAACACCTGAATGCTGTGGCTCTTTCATCCATATGACACACGGTTGTTATTATGTAAGGTAGCACTCTGCATATGGTTTGCACATTGTTCCAAGGCCCACACCGTGCTGGTTCACTTAGCTTTTGGACAGATGTGAGTCATCACCAGCAGCTCCTCGTTAGTCAATATTATTTCCACTGTGCTGAGCAGAAACCTCAAAGAGTCTCCGGGTCCAAGATGGAAAATACTCAGACGAACCCAATTCTCTGATTGTTGGCTTTTTATGACCTTCGCCCAGCTGTGCCACTACACTTGCATACACGTCTGTTGCATGCATACATAGCATGCACATGCGCTATAAGTCTGCAGGAGCTGCAGAGGCTCTATTTGCGTTTTGTTAGGCGCCTTTTTCACAACCCAAACATGGACCGTTAACCTGATTAAAAGACCAGATGTCAGATACATGACAGGCGGCGTAGACGGCGCTAAGAAAGAAATGCGATGTCTGGTATTGTTGTTTTTTTTAACGCCAAAAAACACTGAAGAAATACTAATTCAGATACAACTACGCTGCTTTGGAGTGAACGCACACATAAAAAAAGTGTTTAACTGTATGATCCATCCGTCATTTTGCATGCTTGTATCTTTTACCTCGTTCCATTTGGGTTCAGTGGTGTATCGGTACACTCTCGTCTTGGCTTTATTCGAGAAGAAGCCGAAGGAGTCCACCTCCATTGTGCAGTAGAGATCTGACAGAGAGGGTTGACAGGAAATTACATTTACTCTATATGGACACACAACCGTTCTTCACAAAGATATATTAAATCAGCAAAAGAAGAGACTGTTTGATATTATCTTCAGAAAAACAAATTTAAACCTGAAGCTTCAAGCTAAGGAATCACATTAATTATTTGTAACTAATTTTGCGTGATTATTTCTGTTTCGACTCACTCAAGCTCTGTTTGAGGCCGGAGGCGGAGTGGACGATTACATTCAGGAACCCGTAGAGGCCGGTTGATTCTTCCTCTGGAAAAACAGTCAGCGAGCAGAGACAGAAAAAAAAAAAGAGGCGGCCAGAAGGGATTAGAAAAGCATGCAGATCTGTTTGTTTTGGAGCAGAATCAGACATGGAAGGAAGAGATAAAACAGAACTGCAGTGTATAAAACATGGGCCTTAAACCATCGTCTACTTTTATCCTCAATTTACCCATAATTATTAATGATTATTATTCTAATCCAGGGACAGTTTTGTGGTAAATTCCATAGTTTACAAGGGGACATATGCACAGGAAAAAACTCGTATGAAAATATGACTATGGAGCTCCAAACGCCTCACAATGGTTCTGCTCCACCTTTCAAAAACACACAAGACGATCTGGTACAACTTAATGGCAAAGAAAACAACTTCAAATCCAGAAAGTGGTCACTTACCTTCTTTATTGCTACTAAGTGGAATGTGGTGGACGGTTTGCAGTTTAAGACACGAACTAGTCAGCATTTGCAGCTCCATGGACGTCAGGGATGAGGTTTTAAAACCTTGGGGAAGTCAACACATTGGGATTTTTAACGATAATGCGAATAAAAAAACACCACAGGCCACATTTAAATCAATTCACTGTCAGGATTTAGTCGACGTTAAGTGGAAGTTACTGAATGTCAGGGATGGACAGGCACAGTTATTTCTGGCGGCTGGCCACAAAACTTGGGCGAGGAGAGAAAGTATGAACCAAAGTCTGAGATAGTCCTTCTTCAGACAATCGCAGTTTTATATCAACACCAAAATAAGGCACGTCTTAACTGCCCCCTTGTTATAATCCTCCCTCTAGTGCATTTAAATGTTGCCACTGTCGCCCCCAGCTCTACCACAGAACACTCTTCTGCTCTGCCTTTGTCTGTCTTTCCGTGCTGTTTCCTGAGAGAAACACAAGCGTAAAACCAACGATTATACTCCAAAGCGCTTTACTGAAAGGAGGCCGGACCTAGTTCTTGGTTCTTGATGACTTTTCAACACTCATCCAAGAGACTTCAACATTTCTAACTGACTGGTAGAGAGTTTTTCTTTGGTCGGAGAGAGGATAGGATGGCATCTATGTTAAACCAGAACAACGAGGCAACGTAGGCCACCGCCATTTACACCGTGATTCATGTGAGCCTCCGTTGAGTAACCACAAAAGACGACATTTAATAATAAAAAACCTGGAATTCCTCATCATTGGGTTAAAAGCTTCTTGGATGTGAGGTGAGACATGTTCAAGAAAGGGACGTCCAGTTCTCAACTGGACGTCCAGTTGAGAACTGGACGTCCTTGTTCTCAAGGGATTTGAGTTACTATGACATAGATGACTGAGATGACTTCATATTCTGTATATTCATTAGTATATACCTTATATTAAACCAAATATACACTCAATGTAATCACTTGATCATTTATAATGCATGTTGTTCTTATTATGTTTGATTATGAAGATGCACAGTAGGAAATGTAATAGAAATGTATCAATCAATACACATCGCTTAGATCCTGCTTCAAGCTATTAGTCTATTGAGGGATATGTCAATCAGGCATAATATTATGACCACCTTCCTAATATTGTGTTGGTCTCCCTTGTGCCTTCAAAACAGCTGTGACTCATCAGAGAATGGACATGGGTCTTCTGAGGGTGTCCTGTGGTGTCTGGCAACAGGATGTTGTTAGTGGGGGCCTTTGAGTCCTATGGGTTGAGGGGAGGGGCCTCTGTGGATCATCTCACAGATACTTGATCAGTTTGTTATCTAGTGAATCTAGAGGCCAGGTCAACACCTTTTGCTGTTTTTCATGTTATTTGGGTTGTTCCTACACCATTTTGTCGTGTGCACCTGTGTTATGCTTCATCCTGCTGCCTATTATTCACTTCTCCTGTCAGTGGTTTTAATGTTATGCCTGACTGGTGTATGTCATGTGATCTGTACTATTCCTGTGTTCTTCCAGGGCCTGTGTCTGGGAGCCAGACAGATGGCTGCAAGGAGTGAACAATGTGACCTCCAGTAGATGAGAAGTATAAAACAGATCTACACTGTGTGTTCTTGGCTCATTAGCCACTCTCAATGCTTTGTGCCTTTTCTGTGATGTGAGCCCATCTGCAGATGCTAAATTAAACACAGCGAACAACCAGAGTGTTCTGATTTCTTAATTTCCAACAGATATTTCCACCACAGCCCCCATCGGGTCTGCTTTTAATAGACTGCGCCACGTGTGTGTGCACAGCAGGTGTTAAAAATACTGGTTTCCCTTCACAGCGCTAATGGAGTGGAAGTGCTCGATGTGGGAAACGAGATGAAGATGTTTCAGATCTTGAGCTGGGTCAGACAGGACCTGTGTGGGACACTTACATTTCTTCTGCTGCTCCTTGATGATCTCCCTCCACTCTGCGCGCTCATAGTCGGACGCGATAAGGAAACTGTAGCTCTGAACGAAAACACACAAAAGTTGCTTGAAGGCACTGACACAAGGACATAGGTGCAAATGTACTCTACACAGTCAAACTTGAAAATCTGTCGGCGTATGTTACTGAGCAGGGTATGAAGCGGAGAAATCCAAACCAAAACAAACAGCAGCAAATGAGAAGAACAGATGAAATATGGCGAAAAGGAGCAGAGCACGGAGAGGAGGGTGATGTGTAAGAAAAGTTAATAAAAAAGGAAAAAGAAGCAGCTTAATACGGATGGCGTCATCACCTTGCCATTCTTGTTGTAGACTCTGAGGGGCATGCTTGGAGACGTTAACAGGAGCAGAGACTCCTGCTCGGACAGCTTCTTCCTGAGACGGTCGATGACTTTTGAACCTTTGTTGGCTCTCTGAAATCACAGAGGAAAACGCTGAAGCAAATCACTGCAGAAAAATAGTGTTGAAACTCTTCCAGAGGTCAAACTAACATATGAACCGTTCTCAGCCCCGAACAGATATTAATGAAATGAGTCACTGAGCTAGAAGAAACATCTGCCTCTGAATATCAGTGCGCATCCACGCTACCTTCTCTCTCTGAATCTCACTGCGGAGGTGCGAGATCTTGACCTTCATGGCGTCTAACTCTTCGTCTGGGACTTGGGGGATGGTGAGCGGCTCGGTCTCCTCGGGGCCCTGGAAGGTCAGCTCTGAGAGGGGGATGTACCACTTACTGTCGTACTGTTGGTTTTTACTGCAGCAAGAAGCAGGATGGGAAAATGCAAGGGAGGGTTGGACAATGAAAGGAAAGTAGAAATGATGATAAAGGATACAGGGTGCAGAAGGAGAGAAAGAAAGGGAAGGTTTAAAAAAATGATTAGCTGTCTGACTATCATAGTCAAGCAGTGTTATTGCTATGGGGTGGGGGTGCCTGGTCTGGTCTAGGTGGGTGCTACATGTCTAAGTAACATCCACATGAATGCCAGGTCTAAAAGTTTCCCAGCAGAACGTTGAATTGTTACAAGATGGCCAATGTATTGGCTTTTCCTGTCAGTGGTTTTAATGTTGTGGCTGATCAGTGTATGACGACACTGTTTTTGTGGTATATTGTGATTCTAGTTTTTCAAAGACTCCCAGTTAATTTCTAGACATTTAATTTCAAACAGTTACGTTTGCTGTACCCCAAAATCTTCAGTTCTACCTGGAGTACCTCCTGGTTCCCGGTGATTTTAGTAATCTTGTTTGCCTGTTGTTTTCCGTGTGCATAAAGAGACATTCCTCACCCTCCTATCTGTTTCTTCAGCTTGGCGCAGAGCAGCAAGTCGGTGAAGAGGAAGACGTGCCGCAGCTTCCTGGCTCCCTCTACCAACTCCACCATGAAACTGTCCTTCAGCAGCTGGCGGTTCTGTGGCGGCAGAAGACAACACGCGCGCGTCAGTATGACAGAGCTTTCGGCGTCGACATGTCTGTGCTTGGCCGAATCTGAGCCAAAATGGCATCAGTGACACACACAAAGAATTAAAGAAATTTCAATAGCGCACAACATGTAATATCAGTGACGAGCCCTGGCATGACAAATGTGTTGTATTTTGTGTAGAGTCAAAGCTGCATCTAAAAGACCAGGCATGGAAAAGATGGGTCAGAGGAGAGACACATTAAACTACATTCATTGAATCAATTGTGTTTTTGTTTCTCGGTCATCTATAGGCAGCAAATAGATGAATGAATGAGGCAGCAGAGAAAAGGGAAGAGCGATATGTGGAGCCCTGGACTTACCACTGATGTCAGACTATATAATGAGATGTGTAATACCGTCACCCACCAAAAGGGGGCAGCGAAGACCTTTTCTAAAGACAGAGACTGGTTTACAAGAAGGGATTTAAGACATAAGACCTAACAGGGAGCAGACGAATGTCAAACCGCAGCTCAGTAAGTAAATGGCTCACTTTAGAGCTCATAATCTTGGTCTTACTTGTGGTATAAACACAGCTAGATAGCAGAGGCTCACTCCAGAGAACACAGAGAATAGTCGATATACAAGTTCATTTTTGCGTTTTGTTTCTTTCACGTCATTGATTATATACATTATATGTTGTGTTAGCAGTGATTTTACTGTCTGATGGGTTTAACCATTTGAACAGTATGAAGCTTTCTGATAAATCATTTGCATTTAGTATGAGCCCATATCATAAAAACATTTTTGCATTGAAAACAATAAGATAAAATCAAGACTGGAAGCTGACAACAGTGAAAAAGAGGCTTTTACTGTACAAATAAAACTATATTTGTTAGCTGACACTGTAAGCCAAGCATTCTTTTTTTCACGTGACTCACTTCCAGCGGTCACACCAGCATCCCACCTCCAAATTTAAGCCACAGCTCGCCGCTCTGCAGCAACTCCAGGCAGCATCACACATTACTACATCTTTGCGGCCTCTCCTTAACCCCTCTCCCCTTCCGCCATGAACACACAGTTGCTGTCACCGCCAGAAGTGGATGCTGAAGTGGGGCTGTTGTTAATGAAAGAGAAGCTCATGTGCTTACAAAACCTGACTGGACGTCTGCTCGCAAGGAGGGGGATCATGCTGCGTCACTCCGCGCTCATGCATGTGAATAATGGAGAGGGGAGAAGGGAGGCAGACAACGTGGGAGGGTGACAGAGAGAAAGGGTGTAAGAGAGAATGAAAGAGAGAGTGAAGAACGTCACGTCGGAGTTTATTTCTGTAGACAGATGCCAAAGCAGCTCCAGATTACAATCTTGTTCTGACCCTTGAAATAAAGATCTACTTAAAATCCAATTCCCACCGGTGGGTGTAATTATTCGTTTCTATCTACACACTGAAGACCATGAGATGACGGCCTGTGATAGCTAACATCCGGACGCACTGCTTTCCGTCGGCCCGGCTGTTGTCTCTGGCGGCGACTGTCACCTACATCTGTCAGTCCACAGACAACGTGAGCACGAGACGCCTGAAAACCACTCGTCCTGTCCTCTTCACCTCGGTCCAGATATAGCGTCCTAATCAGGTCCGTGCGGCAACACAGACCGAGATGCGTAGCAACTTCTGCACAAATTTCAGTTTTTGTGTCACGTGAATGGCACATCTGTGAAGTAACCCCCCTTGGGATATTTCCAAACTAGAAAGCAAAACAAAGCTCCATCCTGCTGTACTTCTGCCAGTCTACACGCTGCCATGGCAGGCTATATTTAGGACGTGTTCTGTACAGCAGTCGATGAGACGTCAGTCAACACTCTTAGTTTTGGCATATTGCTCAAATTCAACACTAAACTGAATGAGAAATGGGGCATGATGAAGTTGGAACTATAATCTGAATCTATGCGTTCATATTAAAAGCATCTATTGACCATCAATCTGAGTTTTAGAGAGCGTGTAGAGACATACCGTTAGCTATGCTATTTAAAAAGTTATTTAATGTGTTACCAAATACATATAGGATATATACACTATATTACCAAAAGTATTCGCTCACCTGCCTTTACTCATTCTATGAACTGAAGTGCCATCCCATTCCTAACTCATAGAATTCAATATGATGTCGGTCCACCTTTTGCAGCTATTACAGCTTCAACTCTTCTGGGAAGACTGTCCACAAGGTTGAGGAGAGTGTTTATAGGAATTTTTGACCATTCTTCCAAAAGCGCATTGGTGAGGTCACACACTGATGTTGGTCGAGAAGGCCTGGCTCTCAGTCTCCGCTCTAATTCATCCCAAAGGTGTTCTATCGGGTTCAGGTCAGGACTCTGTGCAGGCCAGTCAAGTTCATCCAGACCAGACTCTGTCATCCACGTCTTTATGGACCTTGCTTTGTGCACTGGTGCACAGTCATGTTTGAAGAGGAAGGGGCCCGCTCCAAACTGTTCCCACAAGGTTGGGAGCATGGAATTGTCCAAAATGTTTTGGTATCCTGAAGCATTCAATGTTCCTTTCACTGGAACTAAGGGCCAAGCCCAGCTCCTGAAAAACAACCCCATACCATAATTCCTCCTCCACCAAATTTCACAGTTGGCACAATGCAATCTGAAATGTACCGTTCTCCTGGCAACCTCCAAACCCAGACTCGTCCATCAGATTGCCAGATGGAAAAGCGTGATTCATCACTCCAGAGAACGCGTCTCCACTGCTCTAGAGGCCAGTGGCGGCGTGCTTTACACCATTGCATCCGACGCCTTGCATTGCACTTGGTGATGTGTGGCTTGGCTGCAGCTGCTCGGCCATGGAAACCCATTCCATGAAGCTCTCTGCGTACTGTACTTGGGCTAATCTGAAGGTCACATGAAGTTTGTAGCTCTGTAGCAATTGACTGTGCAGAAAGTCGGCGACCTCTTTGCACTATGCGCTTCAGCATCCGCTGACCCCTCTCCGTCACTTTACCTGGCCTACCACTTCGTGGCTGAGTTGCTGTTGTTCCCAATCATATATATATATATATATATATATATATATATATAGAGAGAGAGAGAGAGAGAGAGAGATACTATTTAAGTAGGTTTAGCTAGCTAGCTAGATAGCTTATTTGCCTCACTACGCTCTCGTGTAGAGTGTGGTGGACATTGTTCATAATGGACCAGATTTTGTTGAAGGGCCTTTCAATCTGCCACTGATGTCAGGGACTCCAGCTCTGCCCCTACCACAGAGCCCGCCTTCTGTGTCAGCTCGTCCAGCGGCGAGATGCCCTTCTTCTTAGTGCTCTCTTTTCTTTTTTCTACTTACTAACCGCAAACTTCTCACCCCGTTAACTACAAATCCTCAAACCACTGAAGTGTCTGACAACTATGAAAATCACTACAGCATGTACACCAAAACACAGATTATGGCGCATTATGCACTTCGAGGCCGCTACACACATCCCTCCAGAAATCGTTATAATGGAAAAAGTGAGTGTAGACGGGGGCGGATGGCCCGGCTATAATGGCTCTACCGAACTGAGGCAGCCACAGTAGGTGGAACCTCGGGTGTCTCCTGACGCGAGCGCAAGGGACAGAAAGGAGTTAAGGGTAAGTGCCTTGCCTTATGTCACTTAGTAGCATTAAGTATTATAATTTCTAGACGGCCATTCTGTCCTGCACACGTTCAAATACTACAGTGCATCTGTTCTATTTATCTGTGCCAAGTACAACGTTGAACTGTTTGAGTCACTGTTCCAAGTAAAAATGAGAAAACAATCAAACTTGAGTCATGTTCTAATCGGATTCGCTGCTTTTCTGCGGTTTCCTGTAACAAATTAGTGAATGTCTATGGAATGCTGTCTTTTTTTTGCTCAGTCATGATTAACTGGCAGCTCGTCTCTTCTACTAGATCAGAGAAATGGCTTCAAGGACAGAAAGTACAGCAGCAGAGTAGGCTGGATTACTGGCCAGCAAGCACACTAACTATTGAACGACAAATGCTAACTCATGCAAATCAAGGGTGGGTACGATTCTTTTTACACAGGAACTGTTAGATTTGGCCAAAAGCTGGAGCTCCACTGACCATCAGGTCTCAATCAGGCCACTGATATTGTGGTAAAAACTGCATAAATGGAAAGATAGAAGCTAGATCCAAAAAAGTATCACACTAAATAATAATATTTTTGTGAGCTCATCTTTTTTTATGTTGTAGGCATATAAATTTCCTTGTTTTACTGAAGAGTCTTTTTATCTTTGGATGCAGATAAATTGCAGTTAAGACTCCTGATCCCTAAAATCTGATAAACGTCCAAATTTGCAGCCGCTTTGCTCTGCTCCCGAGGAAAACACATCCAGCTGTCTCAGCGCATCAGATGACATTTTCATAAAATCGAACAGCCGGTAGGAGAAATGTGGCTTTCTCTGTTTCTCATAATAGCTGACCGGCGCATCAGCATCGCCAGAGCGGAAGGAGAGCGACACGAGGCCGAGCGCGCTGATGGCACGGAGCGCAGATTAAATATTGACCATCTCCTGGAGGAGCCTCGGCGAGAGTTTACAAAGGAGCCGCGTTTATATTTAGAATCTGCGTTTTAAGGGGGCGGCTCACGCGGCTCGTGCGTCTCGTTCTGTCTTGTGTACCTAAAGTGATGCGTCTTGTGTATGCTTGTGTAATGATAGGAAGGAGTGTGTACATTTCTAGTAGCTACACTCACATCAGGAGCACTTCTTTCCCGAAGGCAAACAAAGCTGAGCGAGGACGCGAGCGCCATCGTTTGCATTTTAATTAAGCGGTTTCTGTTTGTCTCCTCCCCTCGTGTGAAAGGGGGCCAGGGGCCTCCGGGGGTCACCTGTGCTGCTCTTCTCCTGCATGCCTCCGCTGACCAATGAAGAGGTTATTTTCCTATTGTGCACGCGTGGAGGGCAACAATGACCCCTCAGCACTGCCTGCATCCTTTAAATGGATCATAACATGACCTGTTTCCCTTCTTACCACATGTGGTATTAATAATGTAACAAACTACAGTGAACACTGAGTAAAGCTTAAACTGTAACTCTACTCAATGTGGGTTTGCAGTTGTTCGCCATACTCCGTCATTACTACACAAATCAACACCGTGACAATGCTTATAGATAGTTTAAAGTTGCTGAGAGCCCTGTGTCGAGCCAAACAACCACTCAGACACGTGACGGTTCTGCAGAAACGCCACGAGAAGCGATAAATGTATTAATCTTGTCTGAAACAGTCTCTCCATTTAAGCCCCGTCTTCCTCAACTCCACTGGTGTGAGCGTCGGTCGGGGCTCACACACACAAAAAAAGGTTCATACTCTGCATCTATTGTGAGGTACAATATAATGAGCCTCATTGATTTCCATGTGCTGCTTTCATGTATCCTTGATAAATATTTGATGACTGGTGTGGAGGCCTGGACGGACGGAGATGGAAACTGAGGCCTGCGGGGATAGCAGGGGATGTGTGTGTGGGTATATACTGTACGTTCAAAGGCAAACAAGAGTGTGTGGAACAGAGAGAGGGAAAGTGTGTGTGTGGAAAGGTTGTGGTAATGACCCCCCTGTGAGCGGAGGGAGGAGCATTTTCCCCGGCTCCCTCCCGCCCTCCGTTTATGAATAATTAACTTGAAATCTGCCAGTCAGAGCGGGCCGGTGGCTCATTACGTGGCGTGGCGATATGCGCCAGTGTCACGCAAGCTATCAATCAAGAGGCATCCATTCATGTGCGTCAAGTCATCTCCAGGGAGGGGAGAGACAGCAGCAGGGGGTGGCGGGGAGACGGGGAGACGCAGCGCAAACACCGGCAACCCTGCTCTGACCATATAAGGACATGGGCTCTGCTTTAGGCTGCAGATTGGCGGCCCCTGTTCAGGCACCGTTTGGCAGCGACTTCAAGGTCAGTCAGAGGGTGGGATCGTGACGTTATCATGGACAATAATTTACTGTTTATTCAAATCTGAAATAAGTCAGCGTAGGAAAGAGGAGGAAAGAGGTCTTTATAGCAGCTTTGGGTTTTAATTTAACTTAAGTCTGGTTCTCTTAGACGTACGTTAAAGGACAACCATTGAAAGCTTCATATTACATCAGGCTTTAAAGGAAAAAGCCATGCCTTTGTAAATCTGAGGGCTCTCACCTCTCCCTTCTTGACAGTCATAGACTGGCGGCGAGGCGTCGTCTCCTCGTTGATGCTGGACAGGAAGTTCTGGGAGATCCTCAAGGCATCCTGCAGGAGCGGGTGGTCCGGGTGGCCTGTGGGCGTGTGTTTGAGCAAGTCCTAGAAAGCAGAAGGTGAAGAAACATTGAGTTGCACAGACTTACAGGTATGCACAAAGCTTCAGGGCCGTGCATGTCACTTTTGGACATTCAGGTAAGCCGCTTCTTTCCTCTTTAGGTTCATAAACAGCTCGGCCATCTATACTGCACATCTGCTAAACACAGTACAGCCAAGGGAATGTATAACACAACCCTGTAAGTTTAAGTTTATTACGTTTTCTAAGATGCAATAAACTAAACCCCGACTCTTAAAGAGTAAAATACATGTAAAGAAGTTTATAACAGTCAGACTCCCTACAATAAACTAAAAGTAATTGCCAGTAAAGCATCAAATCAACAGGGCAGTACTAAAGGAAGATCCTGCAGAAGGCAAAATAATCAAAAATGAGGAAGGACGAAGCTCAACCTTCTCTGCTCTTCTGGAACATCTCTAGAATAACAACAAGTGGCCAAAAGGATGAGGAGAGCTGCTGCTCCTTCGCGTCTAAAGGGGCTTACTGAACCTTTAGTGACCAGCTAGGAGGAGACCTCGGGGTAGACACATAATCCAGTCGAGGTATAACATCATGAGGAGACAGAAAATGTAGCCTGGAGGCGGGACGTCTGGAGTATCGTGCTAAGCTTGTTGCCACTACAGTTTTAGTTGGACTCTACTTACGTGGAGGACCAATGTGCTGCGCGTCACCCTGTCCACCGGCTTATAAAGCAAAGCTGCAAAGGAGAAAAAGACAGAATCAGGCTGATTTTTAATGTAACTGAGTAACTATTGCATGGAGCATGTAAATATTTAAATTTATAAAATTTATATAGTGATTTGACTGAATACTGACCCTCTAGAGAGTTCTTGGCCGTCTCCTTGCAGTCCTTAGGGCTCCTCACCTTCAGATTCTGTTTGGATACCAAACGCAAACAGGAAATTAAATAACTATAAAAAAAAACAAAAAGTCCTTAAGAAACTAGCGCAGTGAGGTTAAGCGATATGAAAACGCGGTGGGGTTATTATCTTTGCTTTAGCTTTTAGGTCATCCACTTCCAAATTAATCATGCCATCCTCAGCAGCTTTTCCCCTCCACCATCTTGCTCAGAAGGCTGAGAGTCATGCATCATTACTTAGTCCATTAACAACCCTTAGTGATGAATTCCCCATCCTGCGCGTAGACACCAGCCTAACTGGTAGACCTCGTAAAAGACACAGACAAAGACTGATGATGGATCACAAACTGCGAAGAAAAGAGCTACTGGATTTGGCTGCTCAACATCTACATAATTTAACACCAAACCTTTTTTTTTATTCCAGCTACTGAAAAACCAATAAATAGGGACGTGTACATTTGCTCTTTAAGAAAATAAATACAGAAGCTCAATAGCAAACCCCAGAAGATTTTCTTTTAAAAGCCTGCATGTGAACACATTAGCATGGCTACTGTTCAAAAAAGAAAATGTAATGTAATGTAAATGTAATGCTGCTGGACCTCTTACAGTGCCCATGTTACACGGCAGGAATAATAACACTGGCGGTGATCTTTTCAATGTAAGCCGTTAAAACTAGATTCGATGCATGAGTATACATGTCTGGTTTGTACAAGATAAAAGAAAATGAGCTCATGAAGCAGTTATAATAATAAATGCTGTCATATTTGTCTGGTCAGGGTGGAAGATGAGGCCAAGCTGAGGCCTAGAAATAAGCTTTAACTAATGGTTATTGATGTAAATAAATTATTTATTAGTAATAATGCAGTAACAAAGTCTTCTGATATATTATGCGAAGAGAGATGAGGTAGCATGTCTATATGAGTATGTGCTATGTTAAGTATAAGAAACAAATAATGTTATTTGTTGTTAAATTCCAACTCTCCCGTTCTGTGTTTTTATTTTTTATTAGAAAAAATATTTTAATGCTAAAATTCACTGTGGGACAACTGAGGCCAATTAAGCATTATGTTTCCAATGCTAGTAAAATAGGCATAAAACAGTGTGTATGTGGGATGTATTCTTCCCACTAGTCTGAAAAAAACACATGCAGCAGGAGCAAAACAGTAGAAAATCTCAAAAATGACGTATGGTCTCACGCACGCACGCACACACACACAAAACGTATTTGTAAAGACATGTCCAGCGGAACAATCAAAATGAAATGCATGCAAACTGCGGCACAAAAGCTGAGTGGGTGGATAATAGGAGTGCGTTTTGCAAGTACACTACACCAGGGACAAAACCGTTAAGCAGCGGCAAGAATCGACTCTTTGTGACTCCACAACGTCTCTCAGAAACTGTCCTTTCCACTAAGATGTAATTTAACACTCTGCTGGAAGTTAGATGGTGAAGCCCGCCTTTCTCTCACTTACTGTCTAGAGGCAGCCAGGGTAACGTTAGCGTAATAAATACATATTCTGCACCCTGTAAACAACATTATGAAGAAATATCAGCAATCAGCACAACTGCACAAGAGGTCTGCTATTCTGAACGGTGACTTTCAGTATCGCATTATTATCATATGGCTTTCAGCAGAAGCTGCCACTTGAAATTTAGAGACAGACATGTCCTGTAGGATGCCTGTAGGAGATAGAGGTCTGACTGTTCTTTTCCCTCTCTTTCTTACCTCGGAGATTTCGGCAAACTGTGTGTTGGCCTGGCAGCACTTCTCCGCCGTCTCCACCGCCAGCTCGTAATTGTCCACAAATGCCCGGTACACTCCAAGCTGGCTGGCCTGAAGGGGAGAAGGAACAAAGACGGAGAGGATCAAAGTGAAGCTGGTAATGTCAGTGGAAAGAGGGAGCAAATTGTTTCTGCAGTGATGGTAAACTTGTCGAACTCTTGCTGAGTGACCACAGTTAGGCCCGTGTATGTTACATAAAAGAATATCCCATACCTGTACATGAAATAGCTTTTGACTCTAATTACGTTTGAGCCCCTGGTTGTAATTTCTACACCTTTCCCCCAATTTGGATATTAACAGCTCCAAATGAACCTTGACAAATACCAGTATGTACAGAAGAGCAACACGACATTTAGTCACAGACCAGACGTACTTAAAAGTCCTCTGCACTGCTTCTTAGACAGTTACAACATCAAGTACACTTCAACCTTGAAAATGCTAAGCTGCATAATCCTTGAAATTTCATATCTGAACCAGAGATTTAGTCCAGTCAGCGGCGTGTGGGAGACTCTATACGGCTCGCAGACAATCGAATGAAACATCCAGCGAAACAGAAAAGAAGAGAAAGTGGTATCTGCGGTGGTCCTCATCCCGGCGCGTTGCCACGGCAACCACGCGAGACCTGCCCCGTGCCGGGGTGAGTAATTAATGATTGGTGTAACGGAGGCTATGAAAGCACATTTAGGAAGCTGGATGGCTGAATAAAACACCAAACGCTGCCTGCCAGCGCCGCGATCCATCTCGGCGCCCGGCGAACAAAAGGACAATCAATTCTCCTGAACAAAAGCCAACGGAGGAGGAAGTACAGTGGAGGCAGGCTCTGTGTGTAACAGTGGAAGCCGTGCACACCTGTTAAACCACTAGCGTGAGCATATCTCATTATTATGTCCTTTAAAGCGCCTAGAGCACTGAAAGATTTCAGACCTTTTGCCACCATTTGAGCTTATGAGGAGCTTCAATAATCAGAAACTCAGGAATATTACAACCTGGGTGCTGCTTTCATAGTCCCAGCCATCATTTGTACTAGTTATGATCACTAGGTGTGAAATTAAGCAGACGGGTGATTTGAACAGGTCGTAAACAACTCAATATTGTGTAAGTTTCCCTTGCGATTCATCAGAGAATGGACATGGGCCGTCTGAGGGTGTCCTGTGGTGTCTGGCAACAGAATATTGTTAGTGCGGGCCTTTGGGACCTATGGGTTGAGGGGCCTCTGTGGATCATCCCACCGACACTTGATCAGTTTGGGATCTCGTGAATTTGGAGGCCAGGTCAACACCTTGTGCTGTTCTTCATGTTTTTTTTTTTAGTTGTTCCTAAACTGTTTTTGTGTGTGGCTGTACCAGGCTGCATCCTGCTGGGGATGGCTGCTGACATCAAGTCATTGCTATCTGGGTGGGGGTGCCTGGTCTGGTCTAGGTGGGTTGTGCATGGTCAATGTTATTTACGTCTCCTGTCAGCCCTCCTCCCCAGCTGAAGTGTCCATCAGTTTATCTGCTCCAACACCACCAGTGTCTTGACTGGGTGGTCTTCATCTGCGACTCCACTCTCATCTGAGCCAACCACCCACACATTTATTCTCATGAGCTCTTGTTACTACACTAAATTTACGAAGATTAATATATTACATTATATTTCTTTTATCTAATGGAAAATTTTAGTTCGCTGCCATGTGTGAATCCATTCCAGTGTTCTAACCCAAACCCAGAATAAACTAGACTATTACACATCTGTGTGCCAGTAGCTATTCTTGTCTCTGACTGAGCTCATTCATTCTCTTATAGCCTATTTTTAGACAAGTACCCGACTTCTCTGACATGACCTTGTGATCTTCTGTCATGGGGAGAGCGACAATCGATTCTTTTCTAAACATTTTTTGTTTAACGTCTTCATGTGCGGTGACTGCATGCCACAAGAAAACATAGCAAACACAGGACTGAAACTGATTGTTGGCGAGTAACGGTGCTGATTTGTGTGTTTAGATTCACTGCTTAAGATGAATTTCAGGCCGTGAAACCATTTCAAAATGATGTTAAACCCATATTTTGCACACCACACAGAAGCAGGCAGGCAAAAGGTAAGGAGCAAAGCAGTTTCTATAATCCTGCAATCCTGTGTCCTGCCCTGGGCCACACAATCTGCACCACAGCGGAGGCCATTCAGAGCGTGACAGTTTCGACTGTGGAGGGAGCCACACACAGAGGCGCGAAGGCTTACCGCGAGCGTACGGCTGCCGTATCGCGGCAGAAAATGGCTTTGGGTGATGAAAGAAGCTGCTCGGGTGTTTGGATTTCTCAGTTTGGGATTTGTCCTGTGCGAGAGTATGTGTGTAATCCACAGCGGAAAACGACATTAAGGAAACAGCCTCATGACAGACCACGGCCATTGTAAGAGGAGGTGGGATTTAGCTTTGGTTTGTAAGTGGCCCTGGCAGATTTTTATACAAAAAGATAAAAAAAAGAGCATTTAGTCTCTTTAGGCTGATGATAGATTGATATGAACAGAGAGAGGAAGAAAGCTTTCAATTCATTTACAGGCTAAACGAGGCTACCGCCATGCTTTGAGCTCAGTATCCTGACATGCTAACGATGCTAATCACGCTGACGTTCCAGCAGGTCTGACGTTAACCAGAAGTTAGTCAGGACACGGCTGAGGGTGATTTGATTTGCAGGTGGTCCTGAACACATCAAACAACCTGGAATTTTGCGCTAGATGAAACGTCGGGGATCAATTCATCCTCAGTGCTTGTACAAAATTTCACTTAGAGTTAAAAAGAAAAACGTCTCATCACGCTTGTTTTTTGGTCCCCCGTCTGTCAAGAACAACACTCAAAGCCAGTTTATCAGCTTGCCCGTCCGTCTTCGTGGTGCTAAAATGTTCCCTTTCCCCGCTGTGCACGATGAGAAGAAACACGAGTGTGATTTGCCCTATTTTCAGCCTTCAAACGCTTCTCCCTGACACCCGTGATCATAACCTGTCACTGACGCTTTGCCTCGCCCTCTTTTCTCTGCCTCCCTCGCCTCCCTTGTTCCGATGTTTTATGATGTTTTATGATGCCTAAGCCCGTCTCCTCTCACAGAGTCATGGTGAGACAGCTCCGTCAGGAGTCTCAGCAGCCTAAATCTACTTGACTAGTCGACTCCTGTCGTCTCTCAGCCCTTCCTTCCCCCCACCAGCCCTCCTCTGCATCGCCTCCTCTCTACTCCCATCTAATCTCTCTCTCCCTCCCTCCTCCTCCTCCTCCTCCTCCTCTGATCGGAACGACTGTCATGTAGCATTTCTCCTTTTTTCCTCTTTGTGTATGCTCAGTGTCTTCTCCTCCTGACTTTTATGAACTGCTGTCTGGAGAGAGGGACGGAACGGATGGCAACAGCGTGAGCACGTGTGTGACTGTACACATGTGGGTGAACATGTTAGGGAGGAACAGTGACAAAGATGGCTGCAGATTGTCTAGGTTGATGGAAGAAGTGTGAAAAAATCATCGTCTTTGCTTGGTTGAGCCAGACAGAAAAAAAAAAAAATGGGTCAGTCCACGCAGATAATCGCTGCACCGTTTAAAATGAAGGTCAAATTAAGTCCACATATGTTGTCTACTGGTTTGTCACACCACCAGAGTTAGCTTGAAGCATATATATAACATAGCAAAAGACAAACTGCTCAACAATCTGATAACTGCTGGCATCGGAAAAGTAAAAACCTAAATTCCGTGGGTGTCTCGTTGACATTAAAAGATTCCAAATTAAATCCTAATTTCTTAGCTGAGCCTCAAGGGGAGCCTCCTGAGATAAGTTAATAAGAATGTGTGTGTGTGTGTGTGAGGGAGTGTGTGTGAGAGAGGGAGAGAGCGAGGGGGGCTCCTATTTATAGCGGCTTCTTCGAGACACAAAGCACACATTTCTGTGATGGCCTCAGCTGCCTCAGGCAGAAAGGCGGCATTGTGACTGCACCTCCCTTTGTGTGTGTGTGTGTGTGTGTGTGTGTGTTCAAGCATAAGTGAGTCTGAGGGGGGAAAGAGAGAGAGAGAGAGACGGGCCGGGTGAGAAAGACGCCAGTGGGAGACGAGCAGCATTTCTGAGAGAATTAACACAAATGATTCATTGTGGGTTAATTGACCCATTGTGAAAATGATTAAACGGACCCAGAGTACATTTGGCCCTGACATCTTTGGCAGAAACTGGTGTAGGACAGAAAGAGAGCGAGCAGCTGTTTTTTTAGGCGGAAGTAAGACGAAAAGGACGAATCAGATTCAGTTTGTTTAAAGGATAAAGACGAGAATCGCTAAAGAAAATCTAATCAGGGTGACAAATTCTGCTTCTGAAAGCCTGAATACTGAAGAAACAACACTACCAAATAATGTCACTCCAAAAATGGAGCTGTAGAACCATAACCTGATTTTTAATTATTATATATTTTTTTTCCAGTGCCCTATGTTGCCACTTTAAATCGATGCAATGTCAGGCACGCCAACCCTTTGACCAATGTCCATCATTTGCTATGAAATTTAAATGTGCACTTGGGGGGGAAAGCCTCACCAGTTTCTGGAAGAGGTCCCCGACTCTCTGGTGGTGGCTCCACTGCTGGACGCGGGGCAAAAGGCCGTCGTAGAACTCCTTGTGGATCTCGTAGAGCTCGGGCACTTTGAAGAAGATGGTTTCTATCTGAGCAACGGTGAGCACGGGCTGCGACGTCGTGGCGGCAGCTTTCAGAGGCTTCATGGGCTGAGAGGAACGAGCAGAATCGGCATGTTACTGTGTGTGCACATTCAAGGGTTGGGTTCATTTTATAGATTGGCCTGCAACAGTCTGACCTGAATCAAGTAGCTTCAGGTAATGTTGGCTATTCTAAATCTGCTTGGTACTACTGATTTCCCATTGCTGACTGAATACCCATTTGTAAAGCAGTAAAATCACAATCAAACGATCTCTTGAATCTCCTCCATGAGCACTCTTGTTGTAGTGTTGCACAGATGGCTGGCAGCTGACTAATATGGCATTATCATTGTAGTTTAGTGTAGTACAACAAATCTGTGTACAGTAGTGCACAGAACTGATCCTAATTTGCATAATGGTCTGCTAGATCGCAGTGGAAACTTCTTAGTTCCTTTAAAAACAGCTCCTTGGACTAAAGACTAAAATATGAGTGGAAAACATCTCAGAGAACTGTTTTACTTGGCAAAGTTAGACATGATATGAAAATCTGCTTTGCTCATTGAAGAATGACAGATAAATACACAGCGACATCTCTAAAAGTGTGTGATTTACATTTTCTAAACTGGTGGCACTGGCCTGACAGACCCTTGGCACTGATGCGAAAGCAAAAGCCTGGCTGTAAGGGAAGTGATATTCTGTTACCATGCTCCATTCACGTTTTGAAGATTCATCTACAGTCACATCAAAAAAAAAAGGCAATGGTTTCATATGAAACTCTGGAAAACCTATGCCTAAAGGCTTGAAACCCATAACTGGAATAAAACACTTCTTCTCCATACTGATTCTCATGTTGCCTGGAAATCAGATAATAATAACGGGCATCTTATATGTGATGTGTGTGTGTCTGTGCGGGTGTGTGTGTGTGTGTGTGTGTTCTCACCAGCAGCAGTGCCTCCAGGTGACTGAGATATGTTTCCTCAGTGGCCAAGATCCCAGACAGCACCCACTTCCTCATCTCCAAACCTTTTTCCAAGTCACATTCAGTCTGTAACAAACACACAGACATTCAGTGTAAAGATAAAGTTTCAACATTATGTAGCAACCAACTAGGCCAGTCCTTTGAGTTTTTACTGACGCTTTAAAATACTTTAGTAGCTGTTTCCACACTGAAAGGACTTTTGTTACATTATGCAATAAATCAGATCTCAAATTAAAGGGTTCCTAGTTCTTTGCTGAGCATGAAACTTGAAATCATCCCCGGCTGCCTCCTCATGCTCACTGAGGAGCACAGACACGAGAGAAAACAGTCAGAGAAACTCCTCAGGCGGCTCTTGCTTAACCACAAACTCTCTGAAATAATTCAAACATGCAGGGTGTCCCATGGCAGTAAAATAAATAAAAGGCTAGGGTTTAAATATGTGCATGCATGAAACGACGCGTCAGTGTCAAGTGCATTGGCACACACACACATCACAGCTAAGGTTGGGAGGCTGTGGATATCAACATCCCCTCAGGCTGTGAGGAGGAGGAAGGAAGTCAAAGAAGAAGAATTTCAGGATGATTGAGAAAGAGAAGCACGGAGGTGAAAAAAGCAAATTTATGTAAATCAAAGAGATGAGAAAGAGGGGAGAAAATGAAGGGTACAATAAAGAGGACAGAAAGATCTAGGGCGGGACTAGATTACCAGGAGCTGTTGCCTTGTCACGAGTTATTAAATCTTATATACAGCACACACCAATACTGCCATGTACTGTACGTCTGCTATTATGGATCTGAGGTGTAAAAGGGCCTAAGGAAAGATCAAGAATATAAGGTGAACACGCAGACTGCTTTGGCTTTCATTCAATTCAACTTGGTGGGTTATGTGTTTTCTTCGACTTCTGTGCAACAGAATAAATTATGTTCGAGCGTCTATAAGTGTGTGTGCTGGCGGTAGAAGACGCATAAAATCCATCCAAGAGACGAGAGACAAGATGAGAGCTAGGCAAGTGACGTGAACTCATAAAGAGTATGTCAATAATTTTTGGATTTTTGTCTCAGAACTACACCTCTACATACATAGATGGGGAACAAAATTATTATTTTTTTCTACTGGGCTGCAAACATGTTTATTTCTGCTGTAAAGGTCTACAGGGATTAACTCACTTTTAGAGCCAGCCTCAAGTGGTCATTTGAGGAACTGCAGTTTTTGGTTCAGATCTTTCTTGCTGCTTCATAAATGACACAGAGAACGACTGATTCATTATTCTATCACAATCTTCGAGTTCATCAGTATTTGTCTGTGTGTAACCTGAACTATCTAACTGCATGCTGAATTATCAGCAGAATTGCGCACATCTAAATATGCACACTAAATAAATGTGTACACTTGTGAGTTGCATTTAAATGCACACATGTGCCTGGATGTCTGTGGGTGTACGTGCATTTATTTAAATGAAGGGGTAAATGGGTCTGAAACCTGTTTCCATGGCCACTGCCTGAGCAGATGCTAGCACAGATCTCCAGGGACGGCTACAGCCCACAACATTATGAAACGCTCCGGGTTTATTATGGACTCCATTATGTGCATAGGAGTCCATTACCAGCACGGTTACTGCCAGGCTGAACATGCTTCGGTTTGGCATTAGCCAGTTACAACAAAACACAAACAAATTTGCGACTTTAGGTTTAAATCGACCCAGTGGACAACTGCAAATTAAATACAACAATGTGTAGATACACTGTCTGGTCAAAAAAGTCGCCACCAAAAAAAAGGTCACTCACTCTCAATATTTCATTTGGCTTTGATTATAGCACACATTCACTGTGGCATTGTTTTGCCCGTACCATGTGTCTTACAACATGGTTGTTTAAGAAATGAGAAGCTACTCATTACATCAGCTGAGGTTAAAAAAAATTGCAACTAAAAGATGATCACCCATGCAGTAATTATCCAATAGGAGGCTCGTACTTATTTCCTTACTATACATAATAACTATTATTCATCTGTGGTTCGAATATGCTGTGTAATACAATGAAATCAGCTGTAAATAATTCAGGTGTGTCCAAGATTTGAAGATATTAGTCACTTTGCTCCGGTTTACTAGCAGCTTAGCCTTTGACACAGAGTGTGACCATGCAAAGCTAACTCAGAGCAGCATTTCCTTCATTGATTGATAAATTCTCAACTAATCACAGTAAAAGTCCTGAGACGAGAGAAATGATCACAATACAAAGCTGGAACTGGGAAAAACCTGAACACGTGAATCAATCATCTAAATTAATTTCCTGCCAGTCAGCTGATCAATAAAAATACACCGTTCCAACACTGTTTAATTCATTTACATGGTTTAGTGAGGTAAAACCGGAAATTTAAAACGTGTGCACCGTCTCCTCTTCATCTGATTTGATGTGTTCTTTAGCGTTGATGCTCCTACTGCCTCTTTTCTCACAGTTCTGTCTTTCTAAAGTGGAAGACAAAGGAATTAATCTGACAGATATGTATTATGCATCACTCAGAAAAAAACACTCCAATTACACAAAGGCTGGCTGAAAGAGGAACAATTAAAGGTTTATTAATTAATTAAGGTGCACTGAAAGCAAATAAGTAATAAATTATGATTTATGATCGCTCTTAAACTTGCTACATTGCACTGCGGCAGCTTTCTGTCAGTCTCTGCTGACGTTAAAAAGGGAAAGCCCGCGGCAGCAACTGAGCCCCCGGAATAATTTTTGACTCGATGAAAAATGAATGAAAATTCTTGCTGAGCGACAAGCGCCAGCACGGGCTGAGTGACTTCACCCTCACAGAACATGCCCGCCAGGTAACACAACGTGAGGCGGTCCGTCGGAAACAACGGCAACGCTCGCCGAGAGTCACGAGGAGGGAACTCGAACATCCACCGATGGCTTAGTGAAGTAGCTTAGGGGAGACATAAAGTGTTTATTCATCGTTTCAGACCCCAGACGGCTCCCCGAGGAAGTACCCTCATCTGCAGACATATCATCTTTTATTCATCGCCGTGGCAACTAATGAGCCCATCTCCGGGTTGAGACTGAAAAGGGTGTCTGCCTGCATTCTTGCTGATCAGAAAAGTAAAAATAAGGCACATTCAGCGCTGCTTGGAGTATATTTATCTTTGTGTGTCCGTGTATTCCGTGTGTACAACAAAAAAGCGAATGCCTCACATTTGAACACACGCTAAAACCCTTTCAACTCACATGCCCCTCAGCTCTACCTAACACGATTTAGGATTTGTTCCTGGACTAATAATGTTCACAAGAGACACACAGGAATGCGTGTTGATTTGACAAGAACACAAATGTTGCTCAGGAGGCTGAGACTGAGCAATTGTAATAACATTATCCTCTCTCTCTGTCTCTCTCTCTCGCAAGGGACAGTCAGCTCGTATAAACATTCAACCAGGTTGAGCAGGAGACAATGGTTACGCATGCTCCGCTCTGCACTTTATTAAACCCTTTTTCAATTTTCATTTTTCATATTCTAATCTGTTCTGCATCCCGTTCCGCCGTCCCTCACCCCGCGAAACGCCTGATGCGATTGTTTAGAGCAGCTCTGCCATGTAATGGAGCCGTGCAGCAGGAGCAAGACGGGCCGCTTTTAAGAGGCCGCATTACTTCTGGTTATTTATAGTCATATGTGATAGACGTTAACGCTCACTATGTCTGCGGGGTTTTTCTGGGTATGACAAGCAAAAATCACAACTTTAATTGTAAGAAGGAAGCACTGCGCAGGAATAGAAACTGCCTTGATCATTAGCTTGTGGAAGTGTGAAGATTTTTGGAGAGGTCCTGGCATCTCGTAGGGTTTAAGGCGCAAACCATTAACTGCAGTATTTCTCTTTAAATTTATTGCATGTCATTTCCCATCCCTGCCTTTCATTTCCTGCCATCTCTCTACTGCCAACTACATCATAAAGTAATAATAAAATGTTTAATAAATATAAAAGAAAATGAACATCCCCCCCTCCTCTTCTTTCTCTCCAGAGCAGGAAATAATCACATTGCAAGAGGACAAGAGCCACCGTCGATAACTAAATCACCCACATTGCTGATGGTGATGACTCATCGCGGTGACGTCATACCACCATCAGCTTCCACCCGAGCCAATCGGAGCTTGCCCGGACTCTGACTCATCAATTAGCAGAAGCAGACTCCGTTGGAGAGGGATCATCCAAGGGCAAATCAAGGACGACGGTAACTCCATTCTGACGACAGTTATTGAAAGCCTGTCCGGCTGCGTGGGGGAATTCGCTGATGGATAATTGGCGTTCGCAATATATTTACCTGACAATCAGACGACACCTCTGCCGGGCCATAAACGCGCGGCGTCGGGCTCGCTCTCCCTAAACACGACAATTACTCGACATATAAATCCCGCCTGCTGATTTGTCATCGTTACGTGAGGGGAAAGTGACGTGTGCACCTGTAAGAGGAAGAACGGGGCTGTGACACCTAGAGCGGACGGAGATGACTTGCGTATAAATTAATATAAGTAAGAGTTAAAACCGACAGGTCAAAGGTTGCATGCAGTCAGGGGACACATAATTTATTAGTAGGTTCAAGCCATCAATCAGACTGAAAGGCGCCCGCTCACCGGTTCTGGCAAAGAGTGAGGGGGCAGAGTAACTGATACAGCCTCACGACCACTGATGCGATTACTTCCTCCAAGGGCACAGTAGACAGAGGCAGCATTAGCCTATTATACTCTCCCACAATGGCCCTCTATTCTAATCAGAGCTACGGCTAAAACATGTCCATCAGGTCTGGGTTTCACGGGGAACAATGTGAATAAAACGGACTATATGTACATGATCTAAATATCTAAATAATCCATGAACTATTTCGTCTCTTCTGACTCCTTGCGTGTGTGTGTTCCGTGTGTGTGTGTGTGTGCATGTATGCATCCCCTCCAACAATAACCTTTGGAGAGCGCCAGACGTCATAGATCACTGGCTTCCTCTCCGCAGACAAGACAGATCGAAGGAGGAAGGGTAAGAGGATGAAGGCAATGATGTGGTGATAGAGGTGATAGGTAATTCTGTCTAATACCCTAAATGAAAAAAGCCAGACTCCTAAGGCGGATGGGTTTCTATACTGGATGACTGCTTCTGGGGTTATGAGGCAGGAGACATTGTACCTTATCAATCCTCTCAAGTAGTAGATATGGTTTCTCAATAGATGGCTGTTTGACCGAGCAGGATTATTGTAAGAGTAGATTAGCCTACTTCCTGGTCCGCAGTGAGGCCAAAGAGTGTACGAACGGCTACTGAAGATTTCCAGTGAATTGTGAATTCTGCACACTAGTTAGTTCACAGCTTCAGTTTAGATTTTAACCCAAAAGGAAGCCAAGATGGCGCACTGACCGACTTGGAGGACTCCAGCGATCCAGAGGAGAGGGTGTCCCGGCTGCTCCGGCTCTTCGAGCTGAGGTGCGGCGAGGACGACGGCGAGTCATCGATGTACGGCAGGATGTCGTGGTGCCGCCGCTGCTCCTCCGCTCGGTCGGCGTCGTAGCCATACGTCGGAGGGGTCCCAGCGAAATGTCCATCTGCGGGAGGAGGGAAAAAAAAAAAGAAGGTTGAGGTTTCTGTTTCACGAGAGAGTTTGCAGCGGCCACTGTTCTGCATTTCTGTAGAGCAGTTCCATGTCATTAAAAGTAATACAGACACCAATATATATCAATATATAGTTCCGATGAAGCTTTCTGCGCAGCACTCTGTGTTCAGACAATGGTAAGGACACGTACCTGCAGCACAGTGTGCAGGATCATACATTACATTTGCTGATTGGTCTCGCAGAGTTAATTACCAACGCTAATTAAAGCAGTTCTGGAATCTGGGGCACACCAAATGAATTCTTCCTGCATCTTTCCTTGTACATTTGCACAAAAACATAAAACTTAACGAGGCAACACTTAAAAAGGACCAAGTTAAAAACTGGGTCAAGGTTCAAATTATTCGAAGCGCAGCCTCTCCAGGGAAATTTTCAGCAGCCTCTCTTTGACCGGCTTCTACGGTGGCCGTTATCACTTTCTCTGTGGGAGAATAACAGTGATCACGAGAGCTGCTCTGTTTTTTTTTAACAAAGAGAGGCAGGGGAGACGGAAAGAAGGAGAAACAAATGAGCTGGATGCATACGAACTACTGACTAGGAATGACTTGTTTTACAACGTCACACTCTGTGAGGCACCGAAGCCGGGGCGTCCGCTAAACATGCCGAGTTAAAACTGTTCTTCCAGGACGGGAGAGTACAGTCAGCGGTTCGGGGAATGTGGTGTGTAACAGCTGGAGGGAAGACATCATACATCTCTGAATGTCACAGAGGACCCTTTGCTCATCTCCTCCCACTCCTACATTCAACAGAGCTGCACTTCTTAGAGAGCTGGCCGGGCCTCCTCTGAGCTGCTGACTCAGACTAATAACATGCCAAGAACCTTGTCCAGAGTCACAAGCACACACACACATAGACCACTCTTCAGTTCACACCAATTTTGTGTATTTTTAAAAACACATTCATCTTTGGTTTTGTGAATATTTGTCTTTTAACCGCACATATGCAGGCATGAGGACGTAAAGCTGATGAACAGAGGGATGAAAGAGAGAATGCGAACAATGCCAGCGTGTCCGGGGTCTGCCTGACATTCAGCCCACCCACCGTTTGCTCCGCGTACTCACGGCTGCTCGTGTGTGGGTGCGCCTGCTTCGACTAACGGCATCCTGCCAGGCGAAGACCAACATAGAGGCCCTGTGTGTGTGTGTGTGTGTTGTGTGTGTGTTTGGTGCAAACAGTCTCTTCCCACATTACAGCGTTTCAGCCAACCGAACTTCATTCATTTAAGTCTTAAACGTGCTGAAGCTCTACGGCAGTTATGCTTTTTATATGCATACTGTATACTGTATTTGTGTGGATGTTATTTAGACATGTACCACCCACCTAGACCAGATGCCCCCACCCTATAGTAACGACACTCTTTGATGGCAGCAGCCATCCCCAGCAGGATGCAGCCTGACACAGACACACACACACAAAATGGTTTAGGAACAACTCAAAAAAACGTGAAAAACAGCACAAGGTGTTGACCTGGCCTCTAGATCCCAAACTGATCAAGTATCTGTAGGTTACAATGGAACAAGCCTGATCCACAGAGACCCCTCCCCTCAACCACATAGGACCCAAAGGCCCCCCACTAACATCCTGTTGCCAGACACCACAGGACGCCCTCAGAAGGCCCACGTCTATTCTCTGATGAGTCACAACTGATTTGGATACACAAAGGAGACCTACACAAGATTAGGATGGTGGTCATAATGTTATGCACCTTCCTTAAGCCTCATTTGAGTCTTGTAACTTGCCATAACCTTGCTTCATCTCCAACCTTTCTGGTTTTACAGCAAAACCCTTCATATAACTCTTGAAGACAACAAACTTTTAGAACTGATTCATTGCTCCTCTATAAATACTGGGTGCAGATTTGAAAAACACCGAGCGGGAAATGAGCAAGTTACCATCCAGGCATGTTTTTTTTTCTTTTTGTTTTTTCTAACCCCGCCCGCCTTTGCACGTTCACGTTATGAAGCCTGACATCTCGAGCTTGACATTCAAAATAAATCACAACTCCAGCTGGTACGCTTTAAAAACTGCAGGACTTCAAAAATAATATCCTACTTTTCCTGCTTGGGAAAAGTGCTGTCACACACTGAGACTGTGTGTGTTTGTGCTGTTGTTGTTGTGGCGGTGGTATGCCTCCAGTGCCCACACGCTGCCTTGAGGCCAAACATATCGAGCATCCAAACACAAATGATAAACCACCTCCTGGTTAAAGCTGGCACAGACCTTAGACAACAATCGTGAATAACAATGCTTAACTAGAATGAATTACGGACACATAAAATGGCAAATTATTCACACTGGTTCTGACTAAACCAGGGAATGTGAGTAGAACACGTGTTGTTCTTTCAATGTTCACGTCTTCCTGTATCTTAGCATGTTATTAGGTGCAACAGATTTCTGCACATGTCGACCATGACCTGCGGTTTCCAAATGGGGGAGGGACTAATGAGTCTGTTAATGGGTCACTACAGCCTGTGGATGTTAAACACTAGGTTTCAGTCTGTCCACGTCTGACCTCATCTCGGCCCAGACGCTGCTTTTAACGGGGCCTTGAGTCACTTCCTCTCTGTCTGCCTCTTACGTGCTTTTGCATTTTCACTATCAGTTTCCCTTGTCATGTGTTGTGCACTGGCCTCTTCATCTTCCTCCCCGCGCTACTCGCAGATCTGCATCTTCCTCCTCTCGCTCTGACCCGCTGCTCTTTCCCCTCCTCCCTCGTGCGCCAGACCATCCCCCACAGCAACGGAGCAAGTCATGTGAGGAAAAGCACCTATGCCTGAGAACCGGCACGAACAGAACAGACACGCACATTCATACACGAGCGCGCAGACACAGCACTGCCTCGCATTCTTCTCCAAAAAAAACAGTTGACCCATTGATTTGCTCCTGGAGCAATTGGCAAAACAAAACAGCCAAATGCTGCTTTGAACCACAGAAATAACACACATGCACACATGAACATGAGCGCACACAGTCCTGTAAAATGTTTACATGGAAAGAGTGTTTGGGAGGGGAACAGGTCTTTTTCCTGCTGCAGGTGGAAAACCAAAATCACATGGGGAATAGCTGGTGCTCGGCTGCCATGGTAACACACGGGCTTTTCCAAAACAATATCATAGGCAGGGCAGGGGTATCAGGGTATCAGGGTGTCATGTGACACTGATCTGTTGATGGGATGTCCTAGAATAGATTACTACATATAGGAGATGCTTGCAGATGTTGAATCATTCAGTATATACACTATTTGGATGATAATGTATTATTGTGAGCTAATCCTGAGGAGACTACAGCTGGGTATCAATTATTTATAACAGATAATATCCCTGCTATCCCTGTTTATATGAGCACAAAATATATCTTATGGCTTCTTATGTGTACACAATAATTTACATTTACACAAGTATCTAGATGCACAATACACCACAACTTTACTTCTTTTTTTTTTAACCCTAAACAATATTTAATGTTAGTTAATTAATTGGCAGGCATATCCAGCAGCCAGAAATTGCAGTACCTCAATTGACCACTTGAGGCAGACTTGAGACACAAGTCAATATTTCCATGTTAAAATGCCCAACGTTACAGCAGGAATGTTTACACCCTGGAACCAAAAATGGTTTTGCTCTTCATAGCTACTTTCTCCCCGTTTAATTGAATTTTCATTTGACTCATAGCTCTCTTCCACCAGCCTCAGCTACACTCATGCTACCCTCTCTGCCAATCTTCGCCAAAAGTCAGTGGCTGCCAACATGGCGACAGCTGGGGCCACAGCACAGAGCTTCAAAACCGATGACCGTCAGACTTCAGGAAACCTATGGGTGAAACTATACTGGCTGGCTTCTATCTTCATGCTAAGCTAGGCTAATTGTCGGCTAGCTATAGCTTCATCTTTCGCATATAAACATGAGCTCTGTATCGAGTCTCTGTATCTGTACTTGAAAAGAAGTTTATTTCCTTTTTCAGCAACTCTCGTATCTATCTGTTTTCAAATGATACTCGTACACACAGCCAATTTACAATATGTTTTCCAGCACTAACATATAGAATAGGCAATCTTATTTTATTCTTCAGTCTGTAACACTCCATACATGCACACACACACGAGGAATTCAAAAGCTTGAATTGAAGGAGAGCTGTGACAGACGACAAACAAAGGAAACAACTGCTGTCTGAAGCCCTGCAATGATCTGTGTGGTACAGGAAGCATTTTTATTTTTTTAAGAAATGACTAAAAAAAGAAAGAAAATGATAAATAATAACCAATACAGAGCACAGGGACAATGTGACAGACTGAGAGGCGTGAAATTAAAGAGGAAAAGGGATCGACTCTCAAAGGAGGCATAAGATAGCCTCGATAGCGAGCTGCCCTTCCATCCCCCATCAGGCTTTGCACTCAGCGTGGCAGTCATAAATCTGCCCCGACTGCCGACGCCTTTATTGGACCTGGGGTAGAGGCCTGTCATCCCCATGATGCCAATATAACCCCACCTCTATTTCTCTCTCATACACGACTACACGTACCTTAAAGCCCCGCCCAGCCGCATAGGGTGCTAATGTTACGCTGCTCAGAGCCTTCGTTCCTAATCCAGCTATTTGATGAGAGAGGAGAATGTAATCAGAGGTGGATGGTGTGTTTTAATGCCCCCCACTCCAAATCTGATTCGTATACAGTGAGCTGGTAGGCCACAGTGGAATTGGGAGGGCTAAGCTTATTGAAGAGGCCCAGTCTGGATACTGGAGATAAATAGGAGGCATTTCCCAGTTTCACGAACAATGCTGCAATTCTCATTACAGTTAAATATATAAATATATCTACTATATATAGGAAACAGAAAGGGCACCACTTCCCCTGAGTTCCTCCAGCCCCTAAATATCCAATTTAGAGACAATTTAGCGCGGGGGAGAAGGGGCTGGCTGACGAGTGAAAAGTGGAAAGCTGTGGAAATGAAAGTGAAGCCTCAGCTACAGCATCGCCGGAGGGTACAGACGTGCCGTCAAACAAACTTGAGCGCTGCGTTTCTCCGGTAATCCTCCCGCGACCGCACAGCCACTTGACAGCAGTTAATTTGATAAATGTCACTGTCGTGTCATTAGAGGGCAGACGCGGTGCCATAAACTGGAAGTGGCTCTATTCTTAAACTCCAGCATATATGCAATTTAGATGCGAAAGGAAAAATCTGAACGTGTGGCTCCTTTCAGCTACTCTTGGAGATGCAGAAGTGTGGGCAAACATTGAAGGCAACTAGACTGCGGAAGTAAAGTGATTCTCACAATAGTCATTTTGCTTCAATAAACGCGTGCATTTGACTGCAAAAATCCACATCTCCGTGGAGACAATGTGTCCCCGGAAGCTTGTTTTCTTTCGTGAATTTATTTTTGTATTTCTCCTCTGAGAGAGCCCAGGGGGACCCACACACTCCCTGTATCAAGACCCAACTTTCCTCATCTCGTTTTCCATTACTTATGAATGCTATTTCACCAGTCACTGCCCCCCTGATGTCTATCTGCTGGCGAATTCCTTGTTTCCCGCTTATTAACATACTCGAGTTGAGAAATCATAATAAAGCAATTTGTTTGCTGGAGGTAATCTCTTTGCCTCAGAACTGATAATCTCTGTGGAAACACGCAACAGCCGGTTTCGGTTACAGAGCTGCGGTGAAAGCCAGGTCTGAGACACCGCTCCTTTAAAAACTAACAGCGCCCCCTACAGTGTTGTAATCATCCTTTTGTCTCAGGATGAAAGGGTGAAAGACAAAACCGGGATGAAAGAAAAGTTCTGTGGCCCGAAATCACACAGAGATGAGGAGAGGAATGAGGATATTTGTATATACAGTGTGTTTGCATGCGGCAGCGTCTTGTGTACTCAGTGGCGTCACGGTGTTACAGTTTGTACTATGAGCTATGTGCTTTTGTGCGTTTTCCTAAACTGCTCATGGGAACAGATGCAAATTGTTTGTCCATGTTGTTTCCATGTCATAAATCTCTGACACACACAAAAAAAAAAGTCATGTATGTCAGCCAGGCATGAGTTATTTCACCCAGAGCACTGCCTGAGGCTGTACTGCTTAGCCAAAATACAACTTAAGTACTAAAACAGACTGAAGGTGAATTAAACAGCACTGAATGAATACTGACATGAATTTTAAAGTTTGTATACAGACAAACAAGTTTAGGGGACAATTCTGATCATTTTAGTGCTGGTTATTTGCAAATACAGTTTTAACATTACAAGCCAAATAATTCCGAGGTCAGCAAAACAAAATGTTGCTACTTTATTAAAGGAGTGATCTGATTTCATGCTGCACACAACATGCATTTAGGAACAGCACCACTGAGGAGCTGGAGATGTGCAACCAGTCGCCTGCAGCTCTTCATCTAACAGCTCACTGTGGCAGCTCCCTTTGTTTCCATTACTCCTTGCTATGTTTCAAAGGGATAGTAATCACTGACAAACACACTGCATTTCCTGGGACCACTTCATAATAAAAGAGTTTCTCCATGCTTTTAATGTGAAGCTAAAGCAGCGGGAAATGTTCAGTATACACCTGAATCTCTGAACCCATCCCATCATTTGACGATGATTTAGGATTCTGCATTCATGTCCAGATTTCTGGTTATAGAGATTATGAATATGGCATGCACAGTATGATCCCTAACATCCACAATATTGACATTATAATTACAACAATCATGTTTCATTATATTCTTTTGTGCTAATTTGTCTTTGAATGAGCACCGCCCTGCTGTCATAAAGGGATGTATAGTACCACTCTAATCAGCTATAATTAGGCACAAATTAAGATAAAGACATACAATTTGCACTTGTAGACTTCTGAAGTGGATGCTGTCATAGATTTGGGAACAGGAAGACAAAAAAAAAAAAAAAAGGCTCCAATAAAAAGAAAGACAGATGAACAGAGACAGAGAGAGATGCTGGCAGGTAGGCAGGTTGTAAATAGAGAGAAACGGCCCTGCCGCAGAAACAAATATAATTGCAGTGGAAATAAAGACATGGACGCAGAAGTAATTACACAACCAATCATTCAGCCAGTCACTAAGTCTGTCGTCTCTTGTGTGTTCTGTCAGCTTCACTTTGCTGTGTGTTTTACATCCTCCTCGCCTCTCTCCGTCACTCTCGTCGCTGGCTTTCTTGTCTCTCTCGCCGTCTTGCCTCCGTTTCCTTTCATCGCACAGGACGTTCGAGCTCAGCAGGCACACACACACACACACACACACATACACACAGCTCTACCCTTATCCTGCCAGACAAACCTTTGATTCCATAAGCGCCTGTCGTGTCTTCTCCGTCAAACGCTAAAGTCATTAGGAAAGAGACTCATTACTCCGACCCCCGAAGCATCATGTGGGAAATAAATGTTAAAATTGCTGCAGAATCACACAGAGACTCTGATTAATAATACAGCAGGCTAAATTACCAGCTACGGACAGCGCTCATTAGATAGCTACGGGAAAAGATAATGCGCAATGAACACCAGAAAGATGCTTGGCTTTAGGATGTGAAGTCAGCAAGAGGTAGTCTATGGGAGTTTAATGTGGAGGGGTGATTTATAACGTGTGCAATGTCTGTCCCTTTGCATTTGATGAAAGTAATCACAGCAATAAGTCATTCTTGTCTCCACACTTCTCTTCATTACGCAACAGAAGAGCTTTCTGTCCCTCCAGCTGTTTCATCCCATGAATATTATCTTTCCTCGACATCTCTTGCTCTCTCTAGATGCGCCTTCATTTCCTTTCCAAGTTGGCCTTTGCAGCAGCCAGTCCGGGATCTCACGGTGACGATGGCAGCGGCAGATCTCGAGGGGCAGACCTCAGCCTTGTGACAGTCTCTCTAATGTCTCATGAGCACCGCGGCGATTGCGCTCGTTTCTGTGTGGGCGCGGATTGCAGCCTCATTAATTTATATAAACTGAAGCAGGCACTTAAATCTCCATGGCCCTCTGCAAAACACTCCGCGGCCCACCATAAGTAAATGTGTGGGTTTCAAATACACTAACTGACAGAAATGCTTTTTCTTTGTCTTTGAATGAGCTGTTAAACTTGAAGAATGTGTTAGATCGCTGAACAAGCAAGACAAAGTCTGACAAAGTTTCACATGAGGGAGTGAAAATCCTCTCTGGTAGCCACTTTGAAGATCTAGCAGGTTTGAATTCTCAAATCAAGAGACTTGAAAAAAAAAAAAGCGACGAAAGGACAGGAAGTGACGAGAAACAATGTGGTGACAAGAGAGAATAAAATGAAATTCGGCAGTGATAATCCTCTGGCGGTGCAAATTTGTCAGGTACCAGGTTGTACAATTCACATTAATTGGTCACCAGATTTGTTCAGAGACATACCACCAGGAGACACCGTTCACTACTTTGGTTCCTACCTCCAAATTCATGCTGGTAGTGAGCTTGGAGCATTGTGTGAACACAGATGGAGCACTGTTGATGGTGTTTTCTTTTTAAATACAGAGCGGTGACAGCAAGAAGAGTTAGCGCTTGGCTCAATGTCCAGCATTGTTCTGCTCGTTTTACAAGAAACATTTGAGGTAGGAAATATACAAGAGGGTTACCTAGGCAACCAATGCCTTGGGATTGTCCACTAGTCACTGTTAGCTACGAAGCAATGGGCGAAGAGTAAACTGCATGTAGTGTATCTCATTATGAATACCAGTCATTTGCTAGCGCAGGCTAGAAATGCTAACGAGATAAATATTCACTTTGATGCCTCAAAGACTTGAAATAGAACATGAAATAATGCTGAATGTTTGTGTCTTCTCACTTATTTCAGCCATGTAACAGCTGCTTTCTTTGTTTTTACCTATAACGACAGCAAAACTGAGAGTCTAAAACCAACCTTCTTTACAACACTTCGTTGGCACGTTTAGGAGCTTTTTTTTTTTGCTGTGCCCAAATTTTACCACAGTGTTTCCCCCAGGTTGAAAATGTATGGTACAAAGTTATGGGTAGCACCCAGACTATTTTCTGTAGCTAGACTTTTTATCAGTGTTCCATAAACATCTCACATTCAGGTTATTGATAGATATACAAGCAAGCTAAGAATGCCGCACAAGCGCCCAGAGCTATATTTCCCATTGTTAGCTAACATGCTGCAAAGCTGTACGTAGAAACAGCTGTGCATGAAAGGCTAATGTTAGCATGCTAACATCAACACACTGCGAAATATTAAACAAAAGCTACAAGCTGGTAACATTGTGTTAACATTGTGCTGTTTGACCATGCTAGCCATCTTTCTTTGGTGCGGTAACATGCTAATACTTGCTAATAAGCACTAAATTATTTTTTTAACAATTATTTTGTGAGAACATGATTCAAGACTTCACAGTACAACTAAATAATATCATGCAATCGCAGGTGTTTTTTTTATGTGTTTGTGTGTCTGTTGCTTGAAGCTGGATGCATTTAAAGCTCCACACAGAGCAAAGGCTAGAGGTTAGAGGTTAACGTGCTGGAGGAGTGGGGACAAAGGTCACATGGGTTTTGTGTTACTGTGTCTTCACGTGTGTATGCCTGGAGCAGAAATCCAATTACCAAACAATATTACTGCTTCAATCAATAAAACCACCGGCTAGAAAATGCACAGTGGCCCTTATCAGCAGCACAACCCCCGTTCAAACCATAAAATAATAAAAACATCAACCAGGCCAGAGTAGCTTAAAACTAGTGATTGACTGTCTTTAAACAGAAAGAAATACATAGCTGAAATCTTGATAGTGGGAAAAAGTGTTACAGTTGGCATTTTTGGAGTAGTAGCCATTAAGTGCACTGCATTTTCTGAAGCGCATCACTATTGATCTCACCATAAAGCTTGGAGCCTTACAATCGGATTCCACATTTAATGCAAGGCGTTGTTTAAGCTTATACTGGCGGGAGTGAGAGTGTTCATTTAATTCACTGTGTAAGACTTTAATGAGGTCAAACAGAAGAGAAACATGCAGAATGATTGCTACTGTCTGCCTGATGTACAGTACAATTTACCATTTAGACACTGTACTAGCAAAAATGGATTAGATAGGCTAAGATAGATAAATAACTTATCTGTCTGACAGGCAGACACTTAGCAGAGGTGTACTTACTCTTCAGTGTAATAATATAATACAATAATGTGATGACTGCACTTAAGAAAACATATGGTTGGTTTGGAAAGTAAACCACAGACAAATATTTAAAAAGATTTCCCAGGAGAACTGCTTCTGCAAGCGCTCTGCATAAAGTGGTTGTGAGTCCTATAATGGGATCACGGTATGCACTGTTTATGTGACAATGAGCTGCAAGGGTCCTGCATAATAGATATTTGTTCTTGCTGCACAGCAGATAAAAAAAAAAAACTACTGGAGGCTGCATCCACATACTATACTGTTGATTTTCTAAATGTAAAGACACACTTTTGTTAAATCCCACATACTGGACAATAAGCAGAGGTTGTTTGAGTGCGATTAAGTATACAAGATACGCTGAACTAGAAGATTGTTGGCAAACAGGAAGGTGGTTCATTAGGATGCAATCATTTATACACATTATTTCATACAGCAGGTCAAGATTCAGTGATCTGTTTTCCCCGGCATTACTTCCTCTCACATCACATCATCCTCATTACAATCCCCAGAGCACTGTAGCGCAGGTAGCGTTATGCTCCTGCTGCCGTTGCTGCTGACTCTGTCTCCAGGAAACCAAATCAAATGCGCACAACCTGCATCAGGACTGCATGACAAACAACTGTGCCTGTGTCACCGTCTCAAAGTCTGATAAGTTTCTGGATTCTGAACTAATGATTCTTTGAGCTGTGGTATTTCCTGTTGAATCACATCCTGAATGAACAATATTCCTTGTCTGGTTTAAATAATTTGAATTGGAGATTCCAACTTAACTGTTTACACGGTCACTAAATAAAATTATCTGATAAGGCAGATAAAGCATGTGTGTTTACATGCTGTAAAACATCACTCAGACGAGAATTTGCTCAGAGTGAATCTCCCCGCTAATCTGCCTTACACTGAGTTCATTCATTAGATTAAGATCATTGAGACAATTTTACAGACCACATGGATTGAGACTTTGTTCATCTTCTCCAACACTTATTTGAAAAACTTGTTTTCTGTCCCTCCTGGAAAGATCATCCACCCAAAAAGAGAAACAATCAGATCTAGTGTTTGGAATAAATATTAGTTGCTTATGTTTTTCTATTTAATTGTAAGATTGCCATAACACCAATCCGTATTTCGTCCGATCGGCTCTGTCTGTTTCATTATTATTATAATTATTTACATTATTATTATTTAATTATTTACTGATAACCCATAAGGCCACTGCTTTGGGGATGCGTCATTGTATTACTTCGTTGCATTAAGAAAATCATCAATCTATGGAATCGATGTGATATTTCAAACCTATTTCAAACAATCCAAAACCACTGCCACAGTTTACTTCTACCCTGTCCCCTGTCCCCCGTCCCCCGTCTCCCGGCTCAGACATGATGGCCCGCAGCGGCGCTTATCATCCGCGAACAGCAGAACGAGCACAAAAGGCTCCAGTCTGCCTAATCTCTGGTCAAACACAAGCCGCAGCATCATCGCTGCTTAGGGCAATAAACTCCTGCTTTATGCCAGGATCCGTTCAGGGGACACGCGCTAGGACTTTGCTAAACGGACCGTAGAGATATGCCAAAGCCCATCTCCGGGGAAACCGTTGCCCAGGTTACCACAGCCAACAGGAAGAGAATTTCATTTCTGATTAGGTAACCTGTCAGGGTACTGAAGAGGCTTTTATGCATGCTACTTAAAAAAAAAAAAAATAAGCAGAATAATCCCAGGTGAATGTCTAATGAATGGTTATTTTTACCAGCAAACTCCCAGCAGTGGCTCAGATTTGTTGGTTTGTTGGTTTCTGGCGCTAACCTGCCTTATCAACATAGCTCCACGATGATTCAAAAGGAAGGCCATCAATTGAAAGACAGCATTCCAACATATGGTAAACTACCATTTCACAACCATTCAATGCATTTCTCACCCAATCGTCTTCTCCTCCTCCCCCCTCTTTACACTGGCACCGGGCCAGTCCGACTGTCTGCCAGCCTCAAGCGTCCCAGCATCAATTACCTGAATGCAGCACTCACACATTCCCATGATGGCTCTAAATCCTACACACCCTCACAACATACAGTACGTGACTCGCCCACACACAATACCCTGTCATATACACACTTCAGACATTTTCTTTCCATGGATATATATAAAAAAAAAACTGAACATTGTCACTAAACGAGGACAGTGAATAATTAGGCAAATGAAAAAAAAGGAGCCTCCACAGACAGTCATTTCAATTATCTGGCAGTCTGGCTGCTGCTGTCTCTTGAAGGTTACGGGCTCCTCTCACCACTCTGTCCTAAGGGACTGAGTCATGAGGAACCAGTTTGCTATATGATGCCACTCCACAGATCCCATGCTAGATCTTGTCAATAACCTGAGCTGATTTGTCTCTGTGCTGTAAGGAGCATCTGTGTCAACACAAGACCTGAAGATATTCTGTTGAAGCTTTCTCCTCAGGTGTCACTAAGATCGAAGGATTTCTGCCGGATTCCATAAGACATTTCTAATGCTAAAACCAACAATGGCATGCAGCCAATCCAACTGCCCTATACAAACACCTCTCAAACCCTCACCTCAAAATCCCCCCAGGTACTTATACTGGACGTACAGTCTCCTTGGCAACAGGACCAATACTATGGGAGCTCTAGGTAGACGTACATCTGTGCTCTGGAACGCTGACACACTGTCCTCCACAGCTCCCCCACAAGGACACAATAACCCAACATCTACACATGCAGTCAACACCTACACATAAGGTAAGAGAGGAAATATGGTCGAAAAATGTGGAAACAAAAGCAGCATGAGTCCAAGCGTATCCACTCATGTTTGCTTAGCTCTGGGCAATCGTTGAAGCACCTGTGTGCAGACAGATGCCTATTTTACTCAAAAAAAGATGAAAAACAGCACAAGGTGTTGGCCTGGCCTCGAAATTCACTCAACCCAAAGGCCCCCAATAACAACTTTCTGTTGCCAGACACCACAGGATGCCCTCAGAAGGTCCATGTCCATTCACTGATAAGACACAACCGTTTTGGAAAGACAACGGAGATATCAGGACACTGGTCATAATGTTACACCTGATTGGTGTATATACTGTATACAAATATATTCCTACCTAACACGGTGCTGGAATAGTACAGCAGGTTATGTAATAAGTGTACAACAGGCGCAGTCACAGAATAAAAAAGGCTTGAAAAATATTCAGTTAACTTCACAGGGTGACATTCTCCAAAGTGCATGACTTCCATCAATCCATCCATCTGATGTGATTTACTAAAAGATCAGTATGAACATGAAACACACCCTAAAGCTTTTAAAAACAGATGAACTGAATCATTTATTTTTTTGGCCATGGATGAAGAGTAGCAAAGGCAAAAGAAGAAGGACCGTGGGAACAACAGCTACATCGTTTAATATTACTCTTCAGCCATATAATGCTCCATAGAACATCTGGCACTAGAGGCATGATAAAACATGAAGTGTTAAGTATAAACACACTGTATGCCTAAATGCTTTTAAAGGTTCAAATTTGGAAAAGTTAGTTGAATTTATGGCGCGGTGCCCACCCTGCTGGGGTACAATGAATCTGGTCTCCAAAACAAACTGTCCTCACAGAAATGATCCTGCGCTAAAACGTGAACATGAACCCGGCACAGAAAAAGTGACGGGGGCCGACGGAAAGCTAGTGAGAGAAACACAGAGAGATGAAAGGAGATAGGAGCCTCTCAAAAGCATTAACTGCTTAGAGAGAGAGAGAGAGAGAGAGAGGGAGCGAGAGAGACAGTGAGGGAGGCGGTATGAATTAGAGTCTTTCTTCTCCGGCGCCTCGAGGGAGGAATGATATATTCAATTTGGGTTAAAAGAATGCGTTTAGAAAGGAAACAGTCCGATAGGCCCGGAGTGCAAGCAAGGCTCGGATTGGAGGATTAATGTCTTTGCCGTGTTTCTCTGCTGGATGGTAATTGAGAGACTCAAGAGTGGAGCTTTTACTTGAGGCAGATCAAGGCTTGAAGCTGTCAGGGAGAACTACAAACATGGCCACGAGGACAGAGGACCGTCACTCAGCAAAACGAAGCTAAAAACAACAAACTCAGAAGGACGCATTCCGTTCTCTGTCACTTCATCTTCACCTCCTCTGATTCCTCTCTGTCACGTCTCAAACTTTCTACTAATCATTTCATTGCTTCTCTGGTCCCACCTCCGTCATCCACCCTCTTGTTCTCTCCGGGTGATGACCGATATCGAGGTGCCAGTTACACGGCCCGCTGGGGTAACATTAGCCCTCTTATGTAACGAGACACTACAAGCGAGGGAGAGCAAGGCATCGCAGGTTGTAGAGCCTCATATGTATGCATGGGTGTACGCCCACGGGTGTCATTTGACTTCAGTGCATTATGAGAGTGCAGAGGAGCATATAAACGCATTTAAAGCTTCCATTCCTACAGGCAATCATGTCGGTTTTGCTCGACTATACTTAACGGTTAATTCAAAACAAGCACTTATGTGGAGCCGCATCCTATTTGATTTTGTGTAGCTGAACAGGGTTTAGTTACACACAAGAAAAGTGTTTAAAATCAAAGTAATGTGACTAAATGTCATATTTTATAGAACTGCTAAAAAGGTTGGAAGTGGTTTGGTATGGATAGAAAAAAAATCTGATGTTATATATGACTATATTATTGCTGCCTCTAAAGGGTTTGTGTTTACAACCCAGGATGTCTTGTAGACAAAATTAATGTTGTTCAAGTAGTAGTAAAATGAGCCATAAGTCGTGAGAACTTCGCTGGTAGGCAACTTTTTCTGTCGATGAGCCACCCAAACTGTTTAGCATGCTAACAGTTTAGTCATTGCAACCCAGGACCAGGTGCAGTAAAACCGTGGGTAGGTAGTATATTAAAGATGGACGCAGCCACCTGGACTCAAAAGTGAAGTGGAGAAGCTGAAAGTGCAACACCACTGTTGCAAGTTGCCGCTTCCAAAAAAGGAAGACACTCACTCAAATATTGTCGACTTCTGTCATGGAAAGCCAATTTCCTTCTAGTGTCATTAGCTAGATTCACCTCTTTCCATTAGTGGGGTGGTGGCCAAATACCTCAAACAGAGCTATGTTTAAAGAAATGCCTTGCTTCATTGACATATCTGGTCTCAGGGTTCTGATCCACCCCTCGCTCATCCCAAGCTCCTCCCTCTCCTTCAAATATGGTCACTTGGCTACAAAACACTTTGCATAAAATTTAAGCCTTTCCTTTGAATCCTGGTGCTCTTTTAGCACAACAGGGGTTACTGAGGGGTTTAACAACATGGCGTCACCACAATTCACCTTTCAAACTAACACCTAATTCTGTTTCTGCACGTTGTATGAAGCTAACTGATAAAAAAAAAATCACATAGGATTATTTAGAAGTATTCTCCTTTTCTTTTTCTGCCTATATATCTATGACACACTCACCAGGACATGAGCGTGTCGCAGAGTGAAGGGAAACATGCTGAAAGCACAGCAGGCTCCTGTACTCATTGAGACAAAGGCAGATTTCCCCACGGAGTGTGGGCGTCCTCCAACTCTGTGGAAACGACCTCCTTTGGTGTTTGTGTGCGTGTGTGTGTACGTACAAAGTGACTGGGAGGGCAAAGCAGGTTGGGGGTGGGGCAGCTGTGGGTGGAAATGGTGCACAGCAGCACGGCACGGTCTCTCGACCACCAGACAGATGTGCAAAACTGCCGCAGTCCCACATGCTTATTACACACCAAGGGCAAGGCAGGGGAGCCGTGCACACACACACTTCCAACACGGCGTGCCTGGGCTAACATGACCTCATGTTGAACAGAACGCAGCGCAAGGACACATGAACGCCATCCATCAACATTGGGGGAGATTTTCACGCAAGTGTAGTCCGCACACATCAGGCCAGATGTGCGCGCCTTGCACCAGACGACAACTTCATCCAAATCAACACTCAGACGGGGAGAAACATTAAACTCCTTATGACCTAAAAAAAAGGAAATATGGAGCGAGAGATGAGAGAGAGAGAGAGAGCGAGCATGTGGAACTAAAATAAAGGAACAAAGGAAGTCATTTTTGTCATCATCCCTGAGAGGTGTATGACAATGAATCAACTCCAAGAGGGTGTGTGAGCTCAGTGATGTCTATCTTATGTATTGTGTAGTACAGCAGTGTAGAACAGCAAGCTAAAAACAGCCTCTTAACTGAAGCCCTAACGTCCTCCTGCCCTTGAATCCTAACAATTCCTGTGAACAGAAAAAATGGAAGTGCTTGATCTTAACATGCAAGATGCGGAAAGTTTATTTTTGGCCGAATCAGACTTAGACCACATAACATTACACCTTCTCCACTGTGCTGGCTCTGTCTTCTTGTGTTGATACAAGTCTAGACCCAGTTATTTGGTCAAAATTTGCAATTATATTAAACAATGTCGTCACAGTTTGCCGTTTAATGCTGTTCCTTTGTATATTCTACAAGGCTCAGCAGTGGTCCATTTGACTTACTTGTTTAAATCATATTAATAGTTAATATAAGCTCGTCTGCCCATTGTCTTTTGAATGGAAGGATGAGAATTTCCTCCTTCTAATGTCAACATAAATCCATCAGTCAATCATTATTTGCACATCATCTTTTGTACATCTTTTGTATAAATGACTGACAGGCTGACAATAATCCTCAGGAAGCACCAAACAAACAGACACACAATTCAACACGACACAGAGGCGAACACAAAACAGCCCCTCACTGATACAGGCTGATGCACAAAGGTAAACGAACTAGATCTGCAAACACACGAGGGAACGGCGCAGAGCAGGGGAGGGGAGACGGCACAACACCACCGCATTCAGTTTTGTTAACGTCTTTTGGAAATGGAAAAGAACATCTTGTCTCTGCAACGTCTCAGGCAGAAACGGGTCTTTGAAATTATATAATCAAATATCATTTCGTGGCGACAGAGGAACAGCACGTGTATTGTTACCACAAACACTACGTCTTTGTTCGCACTTTAGCTCAACTTTGACATTTTGGCCTTTATTGCCCAAACTAGCGCTCGCAGCTCGCCCAGAGGTGGATGGAGGCCGTCGGACAAGCACAACAAGTCTCAAAGCCTGACATGCCGTTTGTGACATTTAACAAAAACATCATGGAATGTTAGGACAGTATTATACTCTGCCATCGGGCTTTGGCTATTTGAGTCCCCAAGTTTTGGAATTTGATAAGTTTTTTCAGCAAACCCTCTTATTAGTGCAGTTGCGGAAAGACGTTAAATCTCTCAAATGCATCAGTGTTTAATCTTGTCTTAACACAAGCATCCATGGAAGAAGAAAGAATGTCTATGTAAGTGCTTTACAGTGTGTTTCCAGTGCAGGCTGCATGCACAGATTTACTGTTACCCCATCTGGAAACATCAACGTGTACACAGTGCAGACAATCAAATTACATCGATAACTAAAATAGTTCTAAAACAGAGCTGTGACCTCCAGAACAGGAATCAAATTGAAGCGTGAGTCTCCCAAAGGTTGTAAACTCTGCAGAGCCACAAATGCAGCTATTCCCCTGTGGGTGTCGTGTGCTTCGCTAACCTGCCTCGCTCTGACTCTGAATGATGGAGAGAAGAAGGTAGATGACAAGAGTGGGTGCACACAACTCGTTTTTACATACATGCATAGCCACGCATCTCTGCATGCTTGTCGAGAAATATATATTTGTTTTTGTCCACTCGTGGATTTATCCTCTGGATTACTCAGCTATAGTCGGCCTTGTTGTTCTAATGAGTGTTCACATCAGCACCCGGCTCGAACAAACACAGTCAGCATGTGCACACACACGCACGCACACATGATGAGGCTCAGTGGGAGGTAAGCAGGGCAGCGGAGTGTCCCTAGACAATGCAGTGCTGCATGCATGATGTTATCAGTCACATTGCGTATTCTGTCAAGCAGCATGCAAAATCAACATTTAGAGCCATTTGAATTGAATACCCAGCAGGAATTAATGACTGAGAACCTGCAGATATTTCACCCCATTTTAAGTATATAATAAAAGAACTCAGGAAAAGGAAAAGATGAAAAAAATGTTATACTGTAGAATATATTAACTCTTTTTTATATACAGTACTTGTTTCCTCTATATACAATATTCCCGATTCTACCTTACTTTACCAGAATTCGTGTTTTAGTTCCAAACGTTTTAGATCTTCCATCTGCAGCTTGGTAAACCCTCACCAGACAGATACAATGAGTCATCAGATGTACAGTGTCTGAGTTAATAATACTCCCACACGCTTAGACAAACAAGAACCACAACTCCAGCCACAAAAAAAGATTTGATCCGTCTGCTTTCGGAGTGGTAAAAGGTCTGAGACGCGATGATTGTTTTCACGTTTCAAGCTCTTAACAACTTCTTGTCTGCGTTTGGATTTGACTTTCGGATGAAGGGTGTACCACGGTCGCCTCAGTGAACACGTTTTAACTTTTTAAATGATTAAATTACAAACTGGGACGTAAAACGGCATGGTTTCAAATGTAGAGTGTGCACAGACAGGAGGGCTTAGAAAGAGAAACACACAAAGCAGGAACCCAAAAACATAATTTACCTCTCTGCCGACCAAAGGATTTTGTGTTATCAATTGTAAAACACCATATGCTGTCAGATTCCAGCACGCTATGTGTGCTCCTGTTATCTTTTATCTGCTGAGCAGTGGCGAGCCGTGCATTATCCGCCTATCCACCTAGGCCCTCAGTGCCCTCCAACCTTATTCAAAACACCGCTTAATACATCCGTTGCGATGCCACTGCTACAAAAACCATCAACAACATAGGAACAACATAGGAACAACATAGGATAGGCAAAAAAACAGGAAGTTGCATCATAGATGGGTAACTCATATACCGGTAGCGAGATGAATGCCATTACTATAGCAAGAAACTCATATAGAACAATTCAAACCAACACTGTCACTATCGTGGGCCACAGAGAAGGCCTTAGAATACAAACTTGAAATGTGATTAGTTAAAGGAACCTTGTCATTACAATGTAAGTATACAATGTCTCGGCTCCTACAAGTGCTATGTAAGATCCTCTACATTTTCAAGTCTAGTATATCTGTCGCTCTATATAAACTAATATATCTGAATTGTGTCCTTGTTTTGCATTAACCCGTTTGGTCTCTTGCGTTTTATTTAGATTGCACTTATTGCTGAACTTTTGAGGCTTCAGCAGAGCAAACAGCTCTCATGCAACGTATCTGTTGAAGACATGATTGAGCTTCTGAAGGAGGAGAGCAAGAAGACTCTGAGAATCCAGTGAGTACCGGAGAAACACGCACAGAAACAAACATAACGCACAAAACTTGACATTTACTCTACTCATAAAGAGGAACTGTAAAGATTAAACTCTTGTTTTCTTTGTGTTTGAAGGATGTGGGAATTCGAAATGGACGGCTTTCACAAGACCGATGTCAAACCTCTCGTCCAGCTGGTAAGGACACGCTCTTCAAAAGACTGCACACTAGTTTCAGTTGATACATATCACTTCACTTTCTCTTATAAATGTGTTCAATCTGCTTAACACCAATTTTCTTTCCTCGTTTCAGGTGTGGGAGGTGATGAACCACATGAAAAATTGAGATGTGGAGTTTGAAGCCAGAAGGCTCCTCCGCTATCCAGAGGCCATGCCTCCTAGCTTTCGGTAAGTTACATCTGCCGTTCATTTGTTCTCAATCAAGTTCTCTGGTTATGATGTTTGTGTAATTTCCTGAAGTGTTTTAAAACCAACTCTGAATAACTGCAACCCACAGAAATCCCACGATAATCAGCCAGGCCAAGGAATACGCCGGGAGGCTGACAGAGCAGCAGTTTCGTGGCCCCCAGCTCCAAACTGCTGGAACCATGGGAGGTGGTCCCAAAAGTCCTGCAGGGCTTCTGGGTGCATTCTCCAACCACTTCTGTGAGCATGCCCTCCAAGACACTGTGCAAAATGGCGGTTGGAGTTGCAAGAGCAGTCGAGGAGCGGGTCTACGCTGCTCTGTCCTCCCTCTTCCTTCGGGTCACGTTCTCCCGTGCTACCAGAGACAGCATGATCAAGACAATCCAGGAGAACGTCAGACAGGCCTACACCCAAGAGGTCCTGGTCAAGAGTCTCGAGACTTTTGGAGCAGACCTGCTCAACACCATCGTTGATGTTGCAGCAGCAGAGATATGTTCACTGTTCCCTCCATCTGTGCTTACCACCACTGCTGAACCACCAGTGCTGCTGTATTCCTGCCTGGATTCAGTGGAGGAACAACAAAAATCCAGCCAAGAGCAGGAGACCTCTGTGGCTGCGGCTCCGTCACCTCCTGTTCCTTCCACCGATGGATCTCCTTCCATCTCTGCAGTCCACCAAAGCCAGACTGAACATGAACAGTTAGCTATGTCCAGCCCAGGCCCTGAGTCTGCTGTGGCGTTGTCTTTGTTTTATTTCTTGGTTATTTGTTTTCATTTTTGTTTCACTGTACATTTACTTGGTGTGTTTTCTGTGTTGCATTGTGTATCATTTCCATTTTTGTTCACTTTATTCAGTTTTATTTCATTTTTGTTTTTTAGTTTTATTTCATTTTCACTTGAATCAGTTTTATTTGAAGTTCATGCACAGTTACATTTTTGCTTTTATTATTCATTTCATTTTCAGATTGTGTTATTTTGCTTGATTTTATTGTTCCTTTGTGTAAATAGTGTCTGGAAACTTGACTGCAGGTGGCCAGAACCCCTCCCCGCTCCATCACCTCTTGTGAGCCCTCCAAGTGAACCCACAACGAGACTGCTGAGGTGTGACCTCCACTCCACCATTTTCATTTTCTTCGTTCTATTCTAATAAAAATGTCTTTCTTGGTTAAATTTTGCCTATTCTGAACTGGTTGATTGTGTAACTGTGATTAGTAATATGTTTTTATGTTTTTACTGGCAACCTGTCCAGTTGGTTATTTTATTTTATTTATTTATTTATTTATTGCCAACTAGTCGTTACAGTACTTGATGACTAGTTAGTTGCAGCCCTAAACTCTTATATAGCAATGGTGGGCCGTGCATTTTCCACCTAGGCCTTCAGTGACTTCCAACCTCATTCAAAACACCTCCTAAAATGATCGTTACGACGCCACTGCCATAGAAACCATCAGCATTGTACGGATGCATAATATGCACCTGTGCACCAGCGCCACGTACGTCAAATCCAGCAGAAGCATCAGTGTCGACCCAATAAAATGGCAAAAATATACACAGAGCAAATGTAAATATAATTAATTTTACTCACCAGAACATAAGAAACAATTTAGAGTTCTACTCAGAGCCCGTTAGCCAAGGGTAGCACTCATAGTCACTGTCCTGAAAGCTTTCTCGGCTGGGTCAGGCTAGCTAGCTCCAGGATTGGGTGGCCTTTCCTCACAATATCCAGCTTTTCCTGCAAAGTCCGCTCTAAAAATGGCTTTCAGGGAAGATCTCCAACCAAAACAATAGCATCTCCTCCTTCCGCCATTATCAAAATGTTAACAGGGACGAACTGGTTGTGCAGCTTGCGACAGATGAACATGAACCGCTAGCTTGGTTTAAACAGAATGGCTCTGTGACCTTCCAATCAGAGGACGCTACAATAGGCTGCAGAGAAGGCCTCAGAACAGCGTCATTATAACGTATTTCAAGCTTCAGCTGCCTGCAGTTTTAATTGTGAAGGCCCAGGTAGATTCCATTGACTCCGGCAGCATGTGATGCCTGAAATACAATTGGATATAAGCTCTGATGCAAAGTCACACTGCCAGAAACATCACAGCTAAGACAGATAAGCCATAGAATGAAAAGTACAGGCTATTGGGAATAATTTAATAAGATTAATGGGAAAATATTAAAATGCAAGTTTAGGCCAGCAGAGAAGGCTTTACTGGCCCTGATGGCCCTCCACTGCAGCCAACAAAAGCAACCTTCGTATAGCACTGCAGGAGACTTGTCTAACTGACAATAAGCAGAAACAGATAGAAGTGAGCTACTGTTGGGATATCAGTGGGATACAGAGGCCAGGACCCCCTTACAATCACATGTGCACACACAAACACACACACACTCACAAACCATTGTGTGAGAGGAGGTGTCTGACCCAAATCCTGCATGAGTGTCTGACTGGCAAGCTAGGATATGAGATGATTGTGTGCATGTGTATGTGTGTGTGTGTGTGTCACCAGGCCTGTCAGACAGGCTCTGAGACATGTAGGGCAGCACCACTTCCACTGTGCGCCTGGAAACAATTAATCTAAATTAGTGACAGAAATGTAAGGACATGCAGCATTTACTCGAGGTTTTGTGAGACAAAGCTAAGCACAACAGTTTCCGCCACAGCACTCCACAAAAAGTAGCAAAGCATGACAAATCATCAAGCCATGGGAGCTTTTAGTGGGCCAGGCCTCTGGACAGGCATTTATTTTGCTTTGTTTCTATTAACTGAAAAGATATGCTAACAAACAATGTTATTATTAGGTATTAAGTCACTGCTAAGTCTTGAGGGAGTCAACTTAGAGCTTATTCTTGTGTGTTCTGACACACACGAGACATTTGAGAGCAAATAAAGAAGTACAAACATGTAAGTAGTATGAGTTATATTAATGCATGGAAGACTCTATTTCATAACTATTGTAGAGTCTAAAATGAGTCCATATCTGTTTTGTTTTGATATGTTAGTTTGTAGTTTTTAATCAACCAGGCATATACAGTCCTGTCCACAACATTATGCAATGGAAAAAGTACTTAAGTTTTAGCTAAATGTACAGAAATGAATTAAAAGCAAAGCAATCAAATGTGTAGCTTAAATGCATTTACATAATAGGTCTTTCAAAATATTACTACTATCGCCTATTAGGTAGCTATTCTTAATGAAGTTGATCATGTCCTGGAAAATCTAATTTAAAGACACCAGTGACTCATCTTGCACTAGGGGGCGTGTACTAATTTTCCGTCCAACGAAATACTTTCCTGTAGTTTCTTTTCCCTCCCTGCCCCCCGGCCTATATCCCTCGCAGGAGCACAGCGAGGCTCAAACATGCATGGGCACTGCCTGCTCAGGCTACTGGAGATGACCAATCAGAGCAGACGGAAGGAGTAGCGTGGTCGGGAACTTACTAGCTTCCTGTTTTCTAAAGACGTGGAAACAAACACCATTCCTCAGCGTTTTATGGCGATTTCTATTAAAATATCGACTGGCTATTACAAATGTTATATTACAGACATATTGTTACTATACTGATGCAATAAATTGCCAATAGGATACTTCTGTTACAGAAAAATTGACATGGAGTTGACTGATGCACCTTTATAAAATAAAATGGTATCTTCTATTCTCCAGTTAATAACATAGATTTGTCTTCATCATGACTATGAAACACAAGGAGACAAAATTGTAAAACAACTACATGAAAACTGACACTAACACACTGTTGTCAGTGCACTCAGGCAAACATTTGAACGATCTTACACCCTCTTCAACCGCGCTGCCCAAAGTAAGTAACCTTTTAGCATGGAGTTGTGAGCCCTTGGCAATGAGCCTGAGGCAATGCTGGGTCAACCAGTGGTTGCTGGAAACATGGAGAGAGAGGGGTGGAGAGAGAGAGGGAGGTGGAGAGTGAGGGGGAAAACCATTCTCCATTGAGAAGCGAGACAAAGGACAGGGGAGGGGTGCTCGCCACACTCGAGTGAGGACAAATAATAGCTACCCAAAAGATGGGACCAAACGAGACACTTGACTGACCCACTTTTTACCGTCCAGTGATACTTCTGCACAGCAAAATGATCCGCAAGTCACCCATAACTGTGAGGGCGAAGGTGTGCGTGTGAGAGCAAGAGAGCAGTGGGTGGGGGGAGAGGAAGATGTGCATGTGTCAGGAAAGATAGGGAGGAGCGTGGGAAAGCAGCATGTGCTTCAGTTCATCTTCACCTCTTTGTATCTGTCGGCGTTGCCCTTTCCCCTTTTCTATCTCAGATTGCCTCAAAATCGGTTGTAAATGACCTAGTAATGATTATTTTCTCCACTGGGTAATTGGATGTAGACTGTTTTGCTTAGTTAATTAATCCATTTTAACTACAGAAGTAGAAATTATAAATTAACTGTAAAATTGGTTTGTTTTGTTTGAGCAACAGTTTCAAAAGGGTCTGAAACAAGAATATAAATTATTTAAAAGACACATTGTTTAAAAATCTCATGAGGACTAAACAGATACCAATGTTTCTTAACAGTGGAACACTTGACAGTCTGGTTGGTTTTCTGCCACCTCAGCAGCATTTTAGTCCTATCTGTGCATCCGGCGAACTACCCAGGTATGTTCCCCATGAGAAAAAGCTGCCGCGGAGAAATAATAAACAGGTATGGCAAGGTGCGAGTGCATTCTTGGGGTGATTCAGACTCTAATTGAAGTCATCAATAACCAGCCGCACAGGTCTCACTGCAGTATCAGGGAGGATGACAAGCTGTCAGAGGCCCACAACCTCTCTTTTATCACACATGTGAATGCACCAACACACACACACTACCTCCGAGGCCTGTAAGATATACAACTCTGTGCTCTCCTTGATAACCTTGTTGTTGTCTGGAAGCTACTATCAGCTGACGTTAGCTATTGTTAATATCAGACAGCAGTGATGGATGTGTCATTGCAGGGTATTGTTGTGTGTTTTACAACTCAGCCTTAAAAGATTTGAATTTACAGAAATGTCTGTTAACTCACCCTCTAACGCCCAATGATTGAGCCCATGACCCAGTGATGCATTTAGGTGAAAACCCTTCCATTTATAGCACTCTGACCCTTGGCGTCTGTGGAGACGTTCAGTAACATGCACAACTAGTGATGCACGATCCATCTCTCTGCAGTTACGCTTGTGTCACGGAGAGAAGGCACGGCCAATGTTCAAATGACTGACAGTGTCAAACAGGTGACAATTTAGTGTTTACATGTAGACTGGTATTTTACCTATAACTGGAATGATATCCCAATCAGAACCAATATGCCTCATGTAACCATCTCGAATGGAGTTCACAGGCCAATAGGAAGGACATTTCAAAGAGCTCGAGAGGGGTGGTGTGAAACTTTTATCTTTGACTACGTAAACACTTGATCTGATTTCTCTCACCCCATATGTTAACGTCATAGCATATGGGTTAAACATCCAGTTGATGTGACGGAGCTTGCACCCAGAGTCTGAAAACACCACAGGAAGCACTAAGACAACAATGGAAAAGCAAATGTTTTTTTTTCAATGGTAGAAATGGTAGAAAATTGTAAAAGAAAAATCTTGTGACAATGCAGCGTTTTGCTGGGAAATGTCTGGACCTGGCATGAGTAAGGATGTAGACATGTACCAGCCACCTACACCGGACCCACCCCATAGCAATGACACTCCTTGATGGCAGCAGCCATAAAAATGGTTTGGGAGCAACTTAAAAACATTAAGAACAGCACAAGGTGTTGACCTGGCCTCCAAATTCACTAGATCCCAAACTTATCAAGTATCTGAGGGATGATCCAAAGAAGCCACTCCCCTCAACCCGTAGGACCCAAAGGCCTCCACTAACAACATCCTGTTGACAGACACCACAGGACACCCTCAGAAGACCCATGGCCTGATCAGTGTACATTTATATATTCTTGGTAACTTATTTATTGTCTCTATTGTCTCGATATTTTTACATTAAGCAACATCTCTTATTAACTGACGCTCTGATAGACCTGAGCTTGTATTATTTTAACAGAAAAGCCAATAGAGAGGCGTTTTCAAAGGGGCAGTCAGGCTTTAATTAACAAAAGTATGATGAGAAGGCACTACAACAGATGTGACGGAGATCCAAATTAGTACCTGCATTATCCAGATTGTTTCTTTAACAACCATATGGGACCCAGGCTTGTTTTGTTTGAGTCACCAAACGGCACATGTCTTAAATATGCTTCAACAGACTCGGCCTCCAGAGCAAAATTAATTGTGCTTATGTTGCGTCTCAATCCGAAAATACTTCACAGCACTCGCGGCGGTCGCTCTTATGGCTGCAAGCCTTTTATGGCCCGTACTTCATTACTCACCAAATGAGTTTATTTAGGAACCTGTTTTGCCCTCTCTTCCTCTGATGTTCCCCGCCTTAAAATTACGCTACCAGGATCAAAATAGATTCGCTCCTGTTCAAGCAAACAAAGTTGAGGACCTGCCTGAAACGCGCATATGCCCACTAATATGCGATGTCCCACCCCGGTTGTTCCTTCAGTCAAATGTTCCGCCTGAGATCTGTGAATCAGCCTCACTCAGACAGATGAGTGACGGTGACATCAGCGTCAAAATATAGCAGCGTCCGTCGCCTACGTCTGGCTTGAAAGCATTAAGCAGAAGAAGCATCTCTGCTGCCGTCCAGCTGACCACAGATACACCCATACTGAGCGTGTAACCTTAATGAAAGTCGTTAAATCACCTTTATTAAACCCATGTTACACATCTTCTGCATCAATATTCACTATAAAGTTGGGAAGAGGTTTGGCTACAACAGAATAATGTCTTGCCACAACCTTAATCAGATCCACCAGAATATCTATTTTCAGTTAGGGGCAGTACACCTCAATCTATTCAATAGGAAAATACTAGTGCCTAATAATCATGTAAACACTTGGCCTGACCGTTGCTCTCCTGGATGGAATGACAAACGACAAGTGACAAATGTCCAGGATGGATCGAAACATGGTGGCAGCAAAACAATGAGTCATTCAAACAAGTGTTTGATAAGACGAACCAACCCGACCCTGAACAAACTTCTTGTGTTGTATATCTGGCAGGTTTGACGCTCCACACCTGGCAGAACCACTTCGCCCATGTCTAAAATGCTGTGGTTGCACGTAAAAGGAAGCGAAACAATATATCCTATCAGAAAATAAACAGTTAATTAAGAATCTCTGGGCTGAATTAAAATTGTCCACCTAAGCACAGCCTTTAACATTTACCTCTGGAGTTCTTAGCAATCAACATTTAACAATTCCTACTTAGCATCTTATCAGCTCTAATCTTGCCCTTTTGCCACTGTCAAGTGAGATAAAAATAACCCTGAGCAGGGAAATGGCCTTTTTGTTTGGCAGGGAAAGAGAGATGATGGCTTTTTACTGGCAGATAGCTTTTCTAGCCCCTCTAGGGATCTGGCCTCGGGACTAAAACGGCAACAGAAAAGCCCACAGTCAATACGAGCCAGTGCACCTGAATCGGATAACACCCATAAACCTGGATACAGCCACTTTCACATTCAGTTTAACCTCTGTTGAGCTGATGGGCTGATACTTTTGAATGTGTCATTTTGAGGAGCACTGCTCTTGAGAGGTCCCGCTATAAGTTTAATGAGCTTTCCATGTCTTCTGAGCGCATAGGCGCACACATGTCTGAAATACAGGATCTGGGACTTAGCTCATGGAAAGAGTAGGAAGACTGTGCTTTATAGACCTTAGGATGGAACGCAGATCCAGTTCACACAGTGAAAAAACATTACAAACATACTTTCATCATTTAGAAGATTGGTATTTCAAACCCCTAAACTGTACTCAAGACTAGGGTTGGGCCATGTCAACCAAAATAAACTAAATGACCAAATGTATGCAGACACCAGAGCCATATGACTGTTGATCAGCTTATACAAGGATCTGCTATGAGATTTATGTTGGACAGGGGCAAACAGAAGCGCTGGAAGCAATCAATGTTTGCAAATTCATCGCAAACATCATGTCGAACTCTTCCTCCTTAGCTGGAAAGCGCCGGCAAAATCCAGCTGGTCTCTGATCGCCAGCACGGCGCATCAAAAATGAAACGCTACACTGACGGCTAATTCACTTACATAAGAGCCTCAGCTGAGACATGAATTTTAAAGTGCAGCAACACAGTGAAATACAAAGAGTAAACACTGAGCCAGAGAACACAAGGGGGGGGGAAGCCTGTGAATTTCAAATCCCACTTTGTACTTGAGCCAAAAAAATAAGTACACTGCATTAAGATGGCATAAAACATAATCTAGACTGCAGTTATTCTAAAATATATTCTGCGCTTCAGGGGATTTTTGTTTTATATCAGTGGATTCCTCAGATGCGCTATGAAGACTTCCCCCGCAAATCATCTCCAGAACACAGCAACACAGATTTAGGAACTATGATCAACACCCCAGACGACGGAGAAGGGATGTAACTCTTCCACAGTATTTCTGGAAACACGCCACCTCGGATTTATTCTTGAATCGAGACAGACCGTTCTGCTCTTCCGCTTTACATGAACAACTGTTTCCAGCATGTATGGTTTCTTAGCCTTGTTCGTCTTAGTCTGAAGGACATGGGAGAACTGCGCACACACTCAAGTTTTTCCTAATCCCCGTCGTCACATATTGACTGAGGCAATGTGCTAAGTGCTGCTTTTCAGTGATGGGACTATTACCAGGCAGACTGACAGGCCAATTGACAGCGAAGCAAACAACATCGACTGGAGGTTGATGGATGCAGATGGATCAGCGCTAACAAGAACCTTTTCCCCAATGTGCACACACACTAGAAAATGGGACTTATTTCAAATAGTGGCAGACCAGTATCTCCTCTAACACCTAAACACATTCGTTAAGCTTCTTTGTTGGAGACCAAGACTGATCGCACATTTAAATTTCACTGTGCTCACACGTCCATGTTCACTGAGGAACAGGTCACACGAGAGAAAACGAAGAGGGCATTTTGAGACTACAGTGTGTTCTGTATTTTACAGTATGTTACCAAGGTAACAGTGAAGCTGAATGAGCTGGGAGTGACAATCATACAATTATTAGTCAAGAGGCTCCTGTTTTCCCAGACTGAATGAGACATGGAGAGACATTTATGGATCCAAGAGTGGATCCAGAGCAGATTTCATGCAGCTTTTGGATGGCCTCTGAAACACACACAATTAAACTGACAGAGGCTCATGGACATAGAGGTTCTGATCCAAAATATGGCTTACACGCTAGCCCAAACACACACACACACTACTAAAACTAAAACATATTCATCTGTCTGATCTCAAATGTGAGATACATCAATAATAAATTGCACCGGCAAGCTGGGTTTCAAAGAAGAAGAACAAAAGGAAGCGGCACTCTAAGTGTCTTGTCTTTAAGAGGTCCTGCTACACGCTTCATGAGAAGAAGAAGAAGAATGTCTTTCCACTGAGCCCTCAATAAAAGGAGTTGCAACAGTCCAAGAGTGATGAGATGCATGAATGATTTTTTTCCAGATCAGTCTGATATCACTTTGAATGAATCTGGTGTCTGTCAGAAAAAGAAGAAGAAGAAGAAGCACTACTCTACGTGTCCTGTCCTTGAGCAGCCCTGCTATATGTTTAATGACTACAACAACTTTGTAATATCATTCACTGAAAGAAAGCCATGTCTAACCCTAACCCTAACGAGCGTGGATGGGACAACACCAGCAACTGGTCAGTATCCTTGTAGAACAGTTTTTCTTATTAGTCGTTGCAAAAATCTGGAAGTAATCATCCTGATGTTCAGCCTTAAACATCAATAATATTAATCATGGCAGACCCGATGACCCTTTGGAGGTTTAAGGTTTAAGAGTGCATCCGTAACCACCTAACATTACCAGCTAATCGGGGCTGAGCCTCAGCAAAGTACAATGTCTGGACGTGATTTCTCCCTCGATTGACAGTAGGGGTGAATCCGAGGATAAATCAACCCCAAAACTCCCGTAGTCTGCGCCCAGCATACCACATCTGTTTTCCTCACTGGAACAGAGGCCACGCAGAGAGATACCACAACGTGTCTGCCAGGAGCGAACCTCTTTTTGTCTGCGCTGTTTTTACTGGAGCTATCACTACCTTGGCAGGCTAATTCAATTCATTACAGCTAATTGTGTCAGCGTAAAACACGGCGAGTTTCCACCGTGCGGAGCACTGTGTGTCTTCACAGAGTTAGGCCATCTGTTTGGTTTTCTGTAAGCCGTCTCTCTTCCCGAGACAGAGCAAAGTTGGCAGGTAGCTAGATTTCTTTTCATGCCTTTGTTTAAAACACCCAGTGAGGACATACTTTCAGGTGAATGTACAACCTTAAAAAAGGAAAGGCGAGATGATACAAAATGGAAAATACAAGTGAGTAAAAAGCTATAAAAGCAAAAGAAAAGTAGAAGATGATCTATAAAAAAGGTCTTCTGCAAAGGTCCGTTTTGAGGCACGATTTAAAGGTAGGCACTGAGTTTAGTAACGAGTTCCGCAACTGTGGGGCTCAGAAATATCCTGTTTTCTGTGAGTAGTTGGAACCATAAGCAGGGATTTACCTGGCCACTGCAATCTGGGCTCATATAGTCAGACTAGATCTATAATGTAGGAATGTATGCTAGAATGCGAGTTTTGAATAAGCCTTTTTGCTGAGGCCTGGATGCAAGTAGCTGCAACAACCTAGCCGTGTGCTGAGATAAATACATTGGTGCGAGGTATGAGGTTGGTGTCTGTCATGTCAAAACAAAGCTCAGCATCAAAACGACACCTAGATTGATGGCAGAGTGCTCAACATTTGAACACAGATTTGGGAACCTTTCCTCAAATGTTGAGCTGAACGTACATGCAAGTGATTATTGCACTATTCCTCCAAGCAGCATAACATTTAGTGGTCACATTTGAGGTCAGCTTCACAAATCACAAGGCAAGTCTTGTGTCGAGCATTCTGCCTGCTTTTGGGATAGGCTGAAAAAAAAAAAAAAAAAAAAAACGGACCTCAGTTTTGAACACACAGGAATTTTTCTGACATCCAGAATTTGAGGTCAGAAAGACAAGCAATGACATGAATTTGTCTAAGCCATCACCAGACAGTGGCGTGTGGAGTTGAATATCGTCTGCATAGCATTGAACATTTATGCCATTCATTCACCTCTAGAAAGGAGCATGGTGAAAGTTTCTTAGAGCAAAGGGCAGTCTCATCCACCTCTGGGAAACCGTGGCTACCTAATCGCCACAGATTCACAGTGCAGTCATCTTCATCAGACAGGGTTCAGTCATCTTCTGTTGAAAGATTAATGGGAGCCATCACCAGCTTAGGATTCACTTAAGTAATCAATAGAGTCATGAATATCTCTTGGCGTGGTACAACAGTAATATAATTATTCCCCTTTCCTCTGGCCCATAGAGCAGACTGTGGGCACCACATGTCCTCATATAGATCACTTTCTGTTTTAATACAAAGTCACTCTGAAGGCAAACTGCCAAGAGCATGTGCATTTACACACGAGAAACACAAGAACATATTTGTGCCCACACATCAACAGCAGGGAGTGGCATCCCTCTGTGGCCAATAACACAGCACACACGAGAAAATGAGCTTTTAGGAGGAAAGAGGCAGGAGGCTGAGTGTGTGTGTGTGTAGAGTAAACAGTAGATCTCTGCGGTGTGTTTGTCTTTGTGTGTGCGCCAGCCAAAGCTTTTCTTGTGATACAGGAATTCCATGAGACACCTTGTCCTTTGGCCCTTGCCCAATCTACTACAGATGCTCTACTGCATGACAAGGCAGCTCGTCATCCCTCACAGGCCATTCAAACGGTCTGACGTGTCCAATAAGAAATCTTCTCTATTCTCTTGCTTTTGGGTTAGTTTAGTTGGTTTAGTTTGATGTTTGTCAGGTTTTATGTGACAGCCTGAGCCATGTGACTGAGCTTATAGTCTGAATACTGTAACTCATCAGCTGCTACTATACAACCCTTGTGAGCGTGAGCTGAGTCATCAGCCACTGACCTAATGTGTGTAGACTAATCAGTGATAATGGTCCAAGTGGTAAAACGAAAGTACATTCACGTATTAGTATCCAAAAAACAAGCTGAAAGAAGGGCAAGTGGACGCAAAATGTCTTGAAGACGTTTCAAAGATCTATCTATGAGTCCATTTGCCCTGGATTCAGTTGCCCTTGTTTCATACAATCCTTTCATGAAGGGCAAATGGACTTGTAGAGTTTCTTGAAGACATTTCACAGAACTCTACAAGTACACTTGTCTTTGTTTCAGCTCATTTTGTTTGGATATACCATGACCTGTATGACTGAGAACCTTTGCAGACATTCGCATAGAGAAGTGTTGCACAATAACATGTATGATATGTGACTCATGGCAGTCATCTATCCAGTACGGTACTCAGTACTCACTGTTACGCTCATTGTGGTAAACTTCCCCCTGTCCAATTCGAGCCGACCTTTCAACCAATCAACATTCAACCTACGTATGGAGTCATCATCCAGGAGAAATGCACTTTAAGTGTGTTGGATAATTCTTATAATCTTTCACTCTGTGTAAACAGACACAGAACCATAAAAAGGCCTTTTCTGGACTTTACTGCTTCTGTGGCGTTGGGAGTCATAGGTTTCACAGTTTTCCTTTCTCTTCAGTGGTTGAGTGACATGTTCTTATGATACCAGTGGAAGAACAGGATCCTTATTTGCACGGTAAACATCTTCATGACCTGTTAACATAATACGTTGCAGAGTTAAGAACTGTCCACACAAACACAGTGACGTCAGTGAAGATATCTGTTTTGCTTGAAGTCTAGGACTCCTTAAGTCTGGCTTTAGGCAAGGTAATTTTTCTTCCCCACTGGGCTTAAAAGGTCCTGTATTTTCATTTAGCATTTGCATCAAACTAGAGACTACTTTTATCACTTAAAGATTACTTAAAGAATTCTGTTCTTAAAGTTCTGCAACAAAGTTCTGCAAACTCCACTCAATGTTTAATTTTACGAAACTGCCAAAGCACACTCAAATTTAAATAATCCGTAGCTCCAGGAATAAGATGATCATCATAAATTTATAATCTCTATCACCGTCAGAAAATCTGAGAGTGGAGTTTTTATCCATGAGATGAACATGTCGAAGTTATGAGTATAGAGAACTTGCGAGAACATAGACATCCAGCCCTATTTATATAGGAAGCGAAACTAGCCGTTTTCAAAATGAATCATTGTTTTTCAGTGGCTCTTCAATTTAAAAGGTCATTTACAGCTCTTTTAAAGAGCTCTTTTGAAGCATTTTTTCACATCATTTAAGCATCTACAGACCAAAGTTGAATCAGTAATGAAATCAGCAGATTTATCAATAAAGAGAAACCATAATTAGCTGCAGCTTAAGACGTTGTATTATCAGATGACATTTTTCCTACACTCTTGACGTTAGATCAGGAGAAGAGGACGTGACATGAGAACGTTTTGTGACCGTAATTATCTAAGTGAATAAGAACACGTAGACTGGTCGGCTAGTGGGTGGGGAACGGGTAACATGACACCCTGTGTGTGGCAATAGCCAGTTTCTAGTTTTACTACTAGTGGGCTCCAGCATCAATAATAGATGACAGAGGAAAGGATGCAGGAGGACGGGCAGAGTGATGTGTGCATGCGAACACACAACCAAATTTCTTTAAACACAGCAGTGAGTTAGTGGATATCCAGCTCAACAACAGAGGCGTGAAGTACTCAGAAAATTGGACACACACAGTGTCACAAATTAGGCAAAGATACCCACTATGTGTCCTCCTTACAGGCAACAGCAACAGAGGAAATACATCTTGAGTTGTCACTCCAAGCCAATCCCAGCCACTTGGCCCTGAGCACACTCTGCCATTTATAGGTTTACAAAGTGGGCCAAATGAGAAAGAGAGAGAGAGAGACGCAGCGACAATGACACGGGATGATACGTAAAACTGGAGCACTGGAGGGAGAAAAATGGAAACGCAGAAAAGGAAAGAAGCAAAAGCTGACAATGAGTAAGTAAAAAAGAAAAGCGCAGTAAAATGTCTGTTTTGACTATGAGGACAGTACTGAGGAAGCTCCACATCCCACAACAAAGCAGCACATATGGAATCACTTGGAAACTCTCTTCCTCCGAAATTCATAGACAGCTCTGTCGCTCAGTTCTGTTCTATTAACAAAGAAAAATAGTCAGCTAACTTCAGATGAAGTTCTCTCGTCGAGATTTTGCATACAATATATACAGTATGTATATGGGTTTGTCCTGCTTTCCGGGCCTTTTTTCGATGTGCTAATATCATCAATGTGTTTGTGTTTGATTCAAATTGCCCACTTGGCCTTTAGCCTTCAAAAACAAAGCTGCAGGGAAAACATTACACACCTTCAGTGTGGCCTTGTTATCTTGCAGTCAGGGTTATTTGCACAAGGTTTCTGTTGAAGTCCAACAGAATCCAGGCCTAAGCAGAAAATTGCTCTGACAGAAACTACCCAGAGTGGTTGTTAAGTCATTTTGAGCCTCTCCAACATTGGAAACTTTGCGCTTTAAGTGCTTTGCTGGGGGCACAGGTTGAACTGGAAAAGCAGGAGAGTTGGATTTCTCATCTCCATTTTGCTCCCGTGTAGGTACGTAGGAGGAGAATCGGGCTGAGAGCTCCCTGGCTCGGATTCTGCCGCCTGTCAGAAGAAAAGAGGACGAACAATGGGCTGGAGTAGAAGGACAGAAAGAGACAATGCCGCGGCGAATAAAAGGCTTTCGAATTTCTGACAGGCTGAAAAGATTCCGCATCACACATTTAATGACAGATTTCTGCAGATAATGGAAATCACCCATTCACATTTTTGTTAACCTGTCCAGGATCACATTCAGATTCATCCAGAACGCAGCTGATATCACCATGATTGCTTCTGAACCGAGAGGAAACAAATTAAAACAGTAAAGATTAACGTCTGCTGCTGCGATGTGTCCTGCATCTCTGCAGTCAAAGCTGTCTCTGCGCTGACTTAAAAATCAGTTGTCATGGCCAAATTGGGCTTAAAATCAACCTTTATACTGTCTAGTGCGCTCCAGGCTGAACAGCACTGGGAGAGAGAGAGAGAGAGAGAGAGAGAGAGAGAGAGAGAGAGAGAGAGAGAGAGAGAGAGAGCGAGAGAGAGAGAGAGAGAGAGAGAGAGAGAGAGAGAGAGAGAGAGAGCGAGGGAGGAATGGTCAGGGGGATAGAGAAAAGATATTAAGTGACATAAAAGAGATTTCACAGAAGGAGGGATATTACCGAAGGGCATTTAGGGAAGAGATGGAGGAAGGGGAGGGAGGCAGATCGCAACATGAAATCTGATCTTCCCCGGGAGCCTACGGTTATCCAGTCCCTCTGCAACTAGCGGCTCAACAAATAACAGACAATGAAGAGCCAGAGAAAGACAAAGCATAATGGAAATCAAACTTCTAGTTGCATGTGGTAATACATAAATATACATTTTTTTATTTTCTTTCCTTAAAATTGATGGAGCCACAGTGGAGCCTGTGTGATTTTCTTCCCGTCTTCTCTACGTGGACATCATCCAAACACCATCTTAAATCATTTACACACACATTAATATTCCTCTGTTACAAAAAACATGTCGATATTCTGAATTTGATATATTATGTAAAAAAACGTATTTGGTTTGTTCCACATGAGGGTTCATTCCAAATGTAGCATTTTCCAGATAAGACAGTGCACCTGCATTAATAATGTATTCATTTGGGTTTAGCAGCATTCACTGGAAATATAGCACAGTGCATTCAGTATATGTGTCTCAGTTGAGTTTTCACTGGAGTTTTACTGAGCTCTATGTATTGTACAAAATACAAAAGCCCACATTTCTTGCTGGAAGTAGAAACACACCACCTTTCAAACTCTATGAAAGGCTTTTTTGGTTTTTCGATGTGAGGAAACAACCAAATAATGGGTGTTTCAAGAAGCTGGTGGAAGGAACAAAACAGGGAGGCTGCGTTTGTTTAGTGGCATACTAGCTTTCATTAGCCGCGTGGATCGTATCCATATCCAAACACTGCCATAGGGTCTAAACACAAAGGGACGAAAATCAGCAGGTGAATGGCGCTCAGGGGAAGTGAAGGAGTCAGCTCTGTGAGACACTTCAACTGAAACCATGTTGCTGAGCTCATCTTGTCAATCCCAGCAGCCTGGATCTCCCAGTAACATTTGCTCAGTCATGCTGCGTACCGTATCGTTCTGTATCGGACAATTTCATATCGTATCGCATCAGATATATTGGATAAAGCAGATAAATCAGTGAAAACTGTAAAAGCAAGGAGGCAAAAAGAGAAACTGGCAATTAGACATTTACAGAAGATGATCTTATTTTCAGGCTCTAAGTCTATGATGCATTGGGATTCAGATCCATTATCATTACAGGATTAAGGCTACTGAAAACAAACCAGTGTCCAAGCAACATGTCTGTAAACGTAGTCACTGCCGGTCCTGAATTCATAAATATGTTGTGGCAGCTGCTCATTCTTTCATTAGCCTTCTTTATTTGTCTTATGAAGACATTTAAAGCAAACCTGGCCACGGTGCAGCCCCTACATTTTCCTATGAAACAAACAAAGCTCCACGAAAAGCACTTGCCATTAATACTTTTCAACACATCTGTGGCTTTTTGTGTATCATCTGTTCCCGCATACTTCTGACAAGAAGTTTATAATCGTGCTGCCTCATCTGGTAAGAAGTGTCCAAAGATGTGTTGCAGCCTCCTAAACAAATGGATGACGGGAAATATTTGGTTTAGTCATTCTTTCTACTCACAGCACTCACCAGACAGAAGCAGCCAGCTGACCAGCAGCCAGTGCCACTTCACTCATTACCTCGACAATGTGGTAATTTTATTGCATGGCTTCCTCATGTTGCAATCTCACTGCTGCAGCCATACTAACCCTCACTATCACAGCAGGTTGGCGCCCCCAAAACATCCAACTAATAGTCTGGGCAGCTTTAAACAACTGCCATTTATTGAGCAAACCCATCTAGCTGCCCAGTGCAAACTAAGTCCAATAACAAAGAGCCGGAGGGAAGGGGGAAAAAAACAACACACACGCTCACATAGAAAGAGAAAGAAAGAAGGTGAAGGTGTTGACAAGCTCGAAGGACGCAGAAGGCCAACAGTGTAGCAGAACAGGTAACAGAATCAGCTGGTTATAATGAGTTCTTCGTATTAGTGTGTCCAAGAAAGAGATGGGGTTTGGATAGACGGTTTGAATAGGGATCTGTTTTAGGTTAATAATAACATGTGGATTCTCTCGGAACGTCTGATGCTTAGAAATGCCCTCTACAAGGTGGTTTATGTACTTGGCTGAAGATAACTTTGTGGAGGAAGAACAGGTCCATGAAAGTCTACTGAAACAACTTTGCTCAATTCAGATGTTGGCTCTAAACACAAAGCAGTCTGAATAGCAATCAGATAGGTGAAGAAGGCAGGAGTCCACTGTGTGAGACTCTTCTACTGAAACCATCTTTTCAATTTCATGAGTCTGGTTCTCCCAGCAACACTTTGTATCTGTGCAGTATTGTACCATATCATACCATTCTATATCGTATCGTATCATACTGAACTGTATCATATCATACTGAACCGTATCGTATCGTATCGTATCGTATCGTATCGTATCGTGTCCTGAATTCATAAATGTTGTGGCAGATGTTCTTCTTCTTTCATTAGCCTTTTTTTATTCGTCTTATTTTTCAACACATCTGTGGCTTTTTACGTCCGTAACGTCTCATATCCAAAGGCGTATATTAGCCGCAACACGCTGTAGCACACTGAATTTTAGACATTCAGTGTTGTCTGCTATTTCTTTGGCTGCAAGTCTATGTTGGATTGGGATTCATACATACAAGGCCACTGGAAAAAAAAAAAAAGGTACCATGTCTCTCGAGAGAAGAGAGACTGTCTCCATATATACTCGCATGATGGGGGTTTGAGAGAGAACATGTATGTATGGTTTGCGTCTGGTTTGACAGAGGGGAAGACAAGGTGAAGGATGACGTTCTTAAACATCCGCAGCAATGGAAACCTAACAAGGTCTGAAGCGCTTCCTCCCTCTTTTCCAGCCTTTTCAGCTTTGCGGTGGAAACAACTTCAGGCGTTTGTCTATCCCTGCGGGAGTGCACCGATGACTCCTACGGTTCTCCACTAGCTAAAAAGGCTTCAAACTACAAGCTATTTAATGAGCAAGTATTTTGAACACTTACATCTTTGTCTGAGTTTTGAACATTTCATCTGTCTCCCTTCCAGGGGCAACGAGACACCCATGCTCACTAACAATCATTATCCACAAAAGGTGCTCAAGTAGCTCCTAGTGGTCACTAATAGACAATAAAATGGAATGTGTGGTGTATAACGATCATTTTCTTGATGTCCCACTCTTACAAGACGTTTGCTTTAAAGCATTACAGTAAGAGATTATTTTGTTACGCAATATTACACACATGACATCAGGATTTCAAGGCCATTCAAGAAGTGAAGGACGGGCAATGTTGCATCCTCACGGTAAGCTATTAAAGTCGACTATTTACTGTGCTCTGTCCACACTAAAGCATGTCCAAAGAGTCCACGACAAACAACCAGACATGCAGATGGAGAACTAGCTGGAGGAAAAGGCAGGAAACACAAAGACAGGGATCCTAACAGAATCATGGGAATAGAGTCGGCAGTCGAGTCCTGCTTTGTGGCAAGGACGCCTGCTTACTGTGACTTTGATCCGGGTCTGCTTTTCCCCTTGCTTGGCAGAAAACGCGCAGAAACAAAGACGGAAAGGTGATGCACCCCTAATTGGCCCCAAGCAAAGGAAACTAGAAGCAGCTGCTTGAATGAAGCATTGCCGGAGAGGAGATAAAGAGAGATAGTAAAAGGGGCAAAAGGTGGTGATGTGGTGGAAGGGAAGGAATGACATAGGAAATGAGAAAAATAAGGTTCAGTTAAATGAAAGATGAGCTCTGTGTTAATTTTCTCAGCACACATGCCAGAGAAAACCCCTTAGGGTAATATATATCACTGATGTAGGGCTGAGTGTGGTGTGATGTCAGATGCATTACACAAAGGAGAGAATATAAATGTTAATCTGATCTTTAGCCACTTTCTAATTCCCAGACTAAAAAGTGGAGATTAAGGCGTACATGTTTGCAGGACTAGACACCCTTTAATCCAGGAGGCTTTCAGTTACACATGTACGTAACATGTCTTTAGCTGCACCTCACATACATTACAGAAGCTGCACTTACTGGCTTCACAAAGGGCCTGCTATTGGTCTGTCTGTAAATCTGCCACTTGGTAGATAGAGGTTGATATCATCAGTGTCACGTCAGCCACTTTTAGCAAGCATGGAACCACATACGACACAATAAAACTGATATGTAAAGTAGACAGAGTGCTCTTTTAATGCCTGAGCTAGAGCTCTAGTCAATGTGGACAAATGAAGCAGACTGCTGCTCTGCACAGCTCCAAGGACCCTGTGAGTCATCGCGATATTAGTCTTCATAGATGCCATATTGTCTTGTGGTCTCAACCAGAAACCATTAACCGGGTCTGTTGTTCCATCCCACCCCCAACCTTAACCAAGTCCCTCAGAGAACTGGCCGTGATTAATAACCCATTCAGTTAACCCAGGATACGTGGAAAACCAGAAAATACACACCAGAAAGCCCTTATACTGCAAGACCAAAGACCTGTGGTAAGCAGTTAGCAGTGGATGTCATAGCACTGTTTCCCTGCACTGCGGCCAGTCCAGATGACAAGCTCATTGACTGCAACAACAAGGGTTACAATAAAGGGAGCCAAGATGGCCACCGTTCAAAAAGAAGGGCAGTTACAAATGGGGAGAAACAAGTCACCAGAAAATTTATGTGAGGGATTTTCCAAGTTTTTATTCTTTTTTTTTTCACATGTGCCGTCAGTCACCAGAGGAAAGATTGTGGCTTGATTCTTGGCATGGGAAATATACAAGCACACACAAAAAGGAGAAGAAATAAACAGAAGCAGGGAAGGGTAATTACTCTTTGGAGGGCTACGAGTGTGTGTGTATATGTGTGTTTGCATTTGCATGTCTGTCTGCAGCGTCCAGTTAGGATCATCCAATCTGCGTCCCTTCACTTAAAGGCCGGCCCCAATGTCCCAAAGTCTCCTCGGGTCTAAAGCTAACCGACGGCGGACAGACATATGCACATCCTTTAGACTCTTTTTCCGTGCACATCAAGAACACACAAACACAGAGGTCTGTGGTCGAGCGTAGGGCTGTAACTGGCGACTCCAGCCCCACAAACCGAGCCAGGCAGTTTGACTCTCGTTGGGGAGTTGCTGGAGCTGCTCCACCCTGCTGTCCACTGCCAACCCGTCAACGCCACGCCGGACTCAGTGCCAGGCTTGACATCTAGTGCGGAAACACGGGGCGCTACTAAAAACTTCATCTATCCACAACACATTTACTAAGGTTCATGCATCATTTAGCTATATTGCTTCCCATACTTGCCAAGGGTTTTTGAAACATGGCCGTGTAGTTTTATATTGTTATACGGCATATGTGGTGACTGCTTTCGGTTTGGTCTTTCATGTGACGGCTTAAAACTTCACTGATTTTCAAGCTAATCCGCAAAATCTGCAGCTTGGTTGTAGTGCAAACAAACTATAACCAACCACAAAAACAATGGAGTCGTATGATATGAGAGCAGACAATGTTATGGAAGACACCACTTTTCAGACAGTACTGGCTGACTCTGAAAGAAAACCGGGGTATTTATTTTATGTTGCGGAGAGGAGAAGAAACAATCTAGCAGAGACAGCTCGGGGCTGCAGCTGCATCAGCATTCTTGGAGGATACAGGATACAGTGGGGACCATGCAGCAACTGATCTGCTGAGAGCAAACTGACTGGTGGCGCCTTTGCTCGCGTTGCTCTCTGGTGCCGACAGAAAAAAAAGACATTCTGCTGCCACGACTGTGGGCTGGTTTTGTTTGTCACTGTCACCGACTCGAGTCACGTGTGTGTTTGCTAAGCACCGCATGGAAAATGTCCTCGCTTGGGCAAAAATGCGCCGGGAAGCTTCAAGATCGTAAAGATAAATTGGGGAAGACAGCAAAAACCAGCAGGGCAGAGAGAGCATAAGAGCACAGAGGGAGTTGCTTCAGTAACGTAATGCTAATTATGACGCTACAAGCTAAGGCGGTGATTTGCTACGACGTTAAACTCGTGGCTTTCTCGAAGCGTTTATACTATTAGCATGACTTCTTGCTACCCAAGTGTAGCGTCATTCAATTGGTGTCATTATGTTCCGTGTTCTGGTCAAAGAGTGACGTAATGTTATTTCAGGCACCTTTAACTTTGTGTGCACAGAACTGGTTCGGCACACCCAGGTTTGCTCGAGCGCAATGCTTCCTGGTACATGTAGGCCCTGCGTTACAGGCTGTGCATGCAAGACAACACAGAAACCTTCTCTGTTAAAGTAGCAACAACTAAGTAATGTAAGTGTAGTAGTATTACCATCAACACTGGTCAAACGTCCACATAGTAGCATTTAGGTCTTGTTGCTGAAAGTAGGATAGCTGTAGTTTTGTCAAAAACGCAGTACACATGTCACAATATTATGTGCCCTTCTAACACCCACTATGGCACAAACATACAATCATTCAAATATTGAATAAGACAGGCCCACTTTTTCTTAGAAAAGAAGTTTTCATCTTCCATAGCTGATCCCAGTAAAGGGAACAAAGGGTCAGTTTTCTGCAGGCACAATTGGTCTGAGCAGGTTGCACTGGCTCAATGAAAGGCTGGGTTGAGCACCCAGCTGGCAAGAAAGGCAGATCCGCTTTCCCCCCCACTCTCCAATTCCACCTCTTCCCCTTCCCCTCCCATGTTTCTCTCCTCTCCTTCCACCACTCAGGGCTCAGCTCCCAAGCTCCAGCAGAGGTAAGCAAGGCTTTCACTGCCAAGCTCACTCAACTACACACACGCTGAACGCGGCCTTTTAAAGAGCCAACGTCACTCCCCGCCCCGTGTAAAAAAAAAAAAAAAGGGGGTCATTGTGCCACACAAGACTACTGTAAAGCATTCAGGTTCCATCTTCTGCCCTCTCCCCCGTACATATACACATGTGAAACGACATGATGCAAAGGGCAGGACTGCACATAGGCGGAGTGGCCCAGATATAGCATGTAGCAGACTGTCATCTCCACTGATTGCTCGCTTGTTACGGGTAAAGGAAAACCTGTGAGACAGTCAAACACGCACACGCAAGCAATACATTCTGGTCTGATTTCCGAGGAACAAAGTGGAAGTCTGTGTTCAACATCGTGACATTAAGACATAGAAAAATACCTTGAAATTCACACAGAGATCTAACCTGGAAAGGTCTCTCAGGGACACTGTAATATTTTGTCTTCCCCAACAATCTATAAAGCATACTAGGACACAAACACACATACGATTAAAAAAGTACAGGACTTTTTAGACTTCTACAGTCGTTTCATCTTACAGTATGTGTGGCTGCACTTTGAGGTTGAGTGAAATAATGTAGCTGCTAATCAGCCTTTAAGCAGTCATTTGCAAAATCGGATGGTACTTTCAGAATATTTTAAAAAAGTTTTAGCTAATTAAGAAAGTAATATCTAAATAGGCTTCGAGGCTGCAAGAATTTCTTAATGTAATTTCTTTTATTGGAGAAATATGCGTCTTTAAGAGTTATTTGTGCAGCCAATAGAGTGGATAATATCTGGTTATGCTGGCGTACCTACGGCATAGATGTGACATGAAACCATGAATCAGGCTCTCGCTTATCTCTGTATTAGAGCTTATTTGTGAGGGATACACAGTCTGAATTTGGTGTTCACATTCGCTAGTCTAACCAGCTCACAAGCACAAGCACAAGACCCCAATACTGTGCTAACAACTGGCGACTTTAAATCAAGATCACAGAAACCTGAATGTCCTTATCCAGGAGATGAGAGAGTCAAATAAGCTAAGGGTACTGGGGGTGCTCCGAAAAAACAAAAAACACCAAAAAAAACACTTTCATTTTTGAGCAGTGAAAAAAATGAATTATGTCTTTCAACATCGAATGAACTGAATGCACGCGAGTTCGTCATGTGCACAGGAACGTGCATCACGAGGTTTCTCCAGAAACCTTCAGAAACATTTCATCCACGAAGTGATTCAATAAATAACCCCTGGGCCAGAGAAGCTGAAGCAAAAGAGTAAGCCTAAAAATACAGCCGAGGCTGAGGGAGTTGGAGTTTGCGGACAATGCAGCCATTGAAGCTCTGCTTTGGTATCCCCTGTCGCCAGAGACGCAAATCCGCAGGTATTCACTAGTGTAGAGGCAGATTTCCACTCGCAGTGATTAATGGAAACAACGTACGGAGAGTCATCCCACATTTTATTACGGAAGGCGGTGAAAGCTCCTTTTCTTCGGCGAACTGACCACACTTTTGGTCGGTGGACTTGCACTCCGAGTTAGGCCAGTGGACAGGTCTGTCGCTGCTGCAGGACGCCCACCTTTACACAAACCACACTGTTTGTTTTGTTTTATCGATTCTGTTTGCTGCTTTTCTGAAGAACCTCCTTCCCTAATGCAAGCCCAGACAAAATCCTAAATTCACTGTGAGGCTAAAAAGAGACATTAGTCATGTAACTCTGCATGAATGATCAAATGTTTGACGTAAGACTGCTGTGCTCCCGTTTGTTCAGTTCGGTTCAAAAAAATGACGAGTTGGCAGCTGAAGCCTTAGCCTCTAAACATGTCTGGCTGATTTCTTTCTCGTGTGTGCGAGTGCCAGGCTTTTCCCACTGAACATCGCTCAAAGTAGAGATATTTATTTAACTCGTGTTATTCCGACTTTCTGTGCAAATGTACGGAGTTTCTTTAAATGAACAAATGATGGGGAAAAGAGCTGCTTCTCCTTCCTGTACTTCTGAACATTATCATGTCAGGCTATAACACGGGAGCGCACGCTGCACACCTACTGCCGGAGGCGAAGCAGCCTCGAGGTGGAAGGGTAAACATCAGGCATGTGCGTCTTTGTGCTTGAGCCCGAGTCTGTGTGTTTCTGTTACACAACGGGAGAGAGTTCTTCCCATCTGTGCCTCTTTGCAGCCCCCGCATCCCTGACCAATGAAGCGAGAAACGACAGCTCTGCCTTGCACTCTGCCTCCCTCAGTCTTCCTCACCACACCGTCCCACTCTTCATTATTATCATCAGCCGCATACGGAAAACACTCTTGATTCCTCATCCTTTGGTTGCACATTGCTGGAACATTCATTGTTCTCATCCGCTGTCAACATCAGGCCCATCTGCCCGCAGCTTAACCCTGACCAGAAAAACGAGACCGCTCTGCAGGGTGTCTAACCAACATTTTACTTCTTATGCTCAAATTCCAGATTATCCCCACTAAATGCATCACCGTCTGCAACGCATACCCCCGCCCTCCGTCTCCATCCGCGCTCTTCCGGCTCGCCTAACTTCCCACAGGGCTCATTGTTGTGGAAAAGATGTTAAAACAAAGAGGGCAGACAGTGCAGCGATAATCCTAAATGTAGCAGCTGGAGAATTAGCTAGCCATTTGCCGGAGAGCCCGCTATCTGGGCGTGCAGCTAAAGATGCACAATCTTAATTGCTGTTGGGGCTGATAATTTGACATGAATTGTTGATGACGTTTGACTATTGCTTGCCATCGGGGGAGGAAATGTTAATTAAAAGCATCTTTCACTTTCTCTTTGAGTGTTTCTAGTTTTCCATAACAGGATGGTCGGAGCACAGGAGCGCATTCAAGTCTGGAGAAGCGTTTTAGCCGATTCCACCAGGGCCTCTGTGTCAGTGGTTCCATTCAAATAAATGAATTATAGATGCACAGAGGCCTGTTCACCGTTCAGGACATTTAGGCAATGAGCAGTATCGGGTTGTGGACAGAAGTGCTACCAAGAATGGCGGTGATGTGCTCAGGGTTGAATCGCATATTGAAACCGGAAGGTTAATCAGGGATTCATGTTACTTACATTAGCTTGAGTTTTTTCTGCAGGTACAGTAGCCAACTTTCTTTCATACTCCTTTATCTTTGACTTCTCCCCATCCCCCCATCTAATACTGCCTGGATTTCTCTCACTCTCACTATCTATCCAACTGCCTCCTCCCTTCTTTCCAGTCCATCCTGGCACCAGTAGCGGGTGCGTGATGCCAGCGCCCTGCTGCCTGTCTGGTCAAACATGGCCCCGGTTCCAAATCTGTTACAACACAGCGGCCTGTTAAAACTCTGCTCACTTCCGCAGCAGAAAACCATTGAGGGACGACGCGCCGAAATGTGCACGGCCGCGGTCCCAACCGCGCCTTGATAAACAACACTGTGTCTAAAAATTATGTCAAATATTTGAACTACCCGAGCAGTGTTTGGTTTTACCTCTTGTGACCTGGCACGCCGTTTACAATGGAAACTTTACTGAGTAATTATGGTAAACTAAAAAAAGCCCTGCTAATGTGCTTTTCCCGAAGCACACTCCGCTGCTGTTGTGCTTCACCGTGGTAGCCCAGCTAGCCAGTGTCCACGGTCTTAGCTCCAGGCTGCACATGTTCCTGCTGTAGTATTACAGGTGGCATCGCTCAAAGGCTGCAATTTAGTGGTTAGGTGAACTGCAGATAATAGTTTGGAGACAACAGGCGATTTCTTTTGTTCAGGTTTGTGCTGAAACTTGTGATGGGTTTTTGCTTGTGGTTTCGGGGAAGAATGCTTTGCGTCTCAGTAAGACATTAAGCGAGCCAGTCAGACACCTGTGATTTGAATTCCATACCAAGAGCCGCGGGAGTCTTCTGAGAAAGACTAGACCTGAAGTTCCAACCCAGACTGACCACATTTATTGTTCACCCACCCGACTGACATTCCAGGAACAGGCAGAGGTGGATCTTTCATCCGTCTCCCACGCGAGGCCGTCCAAAGGACACGCCGCTCTGCATATTTGCGAGCACACACACACACGAATGCACACGGTATCAATCACTTGAATAATCGGCCGCTTTGTGGTTTTGAGAGAGAGCTTGCAAATTGCATGAGGTAGGGTCTAAAAATGAAAGAGAACAAATGGAACATAATTCCAGCATGACTAAATTACATTCATTCATTATTCCCTCCTCCACACACACAACAGGCAGACTCTCTGTTTCTGTGCAGGCTCTGGAGCGTCCTTTGCACTTCAGCCCGCCTGCCTTCCAACACAACACGGATTAAAAACAGCAGTCAGCACTCACCTAGGTGGTCTCCATGGAAACTGTTGTCGTGGGATGTTCTGCCATGGGGCATGAGGTCGTGATGGGCAGCAGGTGGCCAGATTTGACCGGTCTTGCGAACGCTCACGATGGTGGCCTCAGACATGACCACATGGCCTCCCTGCTGCCGGTGGTGGCGCTTCTGGGACTGCGGCGTCGGAGGGCTGCTGCTGTCGAAGGAATGCTGGGAATTCTGGGAGTTCTGGGACGGTGAGCGGCTCTTCTCCCTGAAGGGGCGACGGAAGGCCGTGGTGGGGCTGGGGGAGACGTGGCTGGACTGGCCTGAGGAGAAGTCCTCCTCGCTGGAGGTCAGGTTCTCATTCGAGCTGCAGTCTGGTGTGTAGCCACCGCCTCCTCCGACATCCTCGAAGCTACCTGGGGAGTAGGAGCGGCGAGGCCAGGTCAGGAGGTGGTCATCAGCTCCCCCATGGTCTCTCACTGTGACTCCACTACCACTTCCACTGCCCCCTCTGCCATCTCCACTGCCACCTTCACCCATCATCACCCCGCCAACATAGACGCTGGAGTAAGCCTGGAACTCAGAGGGCTGCCACGGAGGGGGCGGAGGTTTGCCCCCATTGGCTCTGCCTGTATGTCTTTGGTTGGGCTCTCCATCCTCATACTCTGCATCATAGCCGCAGGTGCTTTCAGTAGATCGTCCTCGATATACCGGCCTGGCACGGAGCTCCCCCGCCACCGTTGCCAGATTACCTGGGAGAGAGTGTAGAGATCTCTTTCTCTCCATCTGCATGGCCTGGCTGCCCAGGGAGCTGATCTTATCGGACACGTCGCGGTCGTTGACCCTGACCAAACCCCTCTCGTGGTGGAATTCCATGTTGCTGTAGAACGGCGGCGGCGGCAGCTTCTCCTGGCCTTTAGCTACATCGCCCGCAGAGTGCGAGTTGGCACGTTTAATCCTCTCAAAATTCGATCTGAGAGCTGCCACGCCAAGTCCCATCCCCAGCTTGTCCTTGGGGTCAGAGGGCAGCTCCTTGTCTGGGGGCGGAAGGGTGGGCCTGCGGGGCGACACGGAGACACCGCCTCTCTGCTTGGACGGCGAGAGGCCGTCTAGGTTATCGCAGGACGTGGACTCGGCTTGCGGGGGTATGTCAAACGCAGACTCCAGGCCGTCACCGTGGGAGGCCGACTTCCTGGCCGGCGGAGGCCTGGGTTTGGACCTGCTGCTTCCATCTCCTCCGAGAGGCTGAAAACGATTCCTGTCCCCAACAACCGCACTGCCACCACCATATCCTCCACCACCTACTCCACCAGTCTCCTGCATGTGGGGCTGCTGGGACTGAGACTCTGCACCCTGCGTGGCTGCAGGGTCCATCCCCTCATTCAGCGGGGTCTTCCTGAAGCCCCACCGCTGTTTGTCGTAGCTCTTCCTCTCTTTGGCCAGTAGGGTCTGCAGGTAGATCATGCGGAAGCGCTCCTTGTTCACCTCTTGCTCCAGGCGCCTGATGGACGCTTTGCACTTCTCCAGCTCCTGCTCGATGCCTCCAACAGACCGCAGCTCCATCTTGGGGGGTTCCGACTCCGGGAATTGTGCCTTCCACGCCTCAATAAACCCCACCGGCTCCACCATATTGTGCCTAATTATTTCTGTGGCCGAGTCTGGTTCACACACACAGACACACAGATGGGAAAGATGTCAAGTGAGCAGTTTTATTTATTATTGTTATTAGTCCAGCTCGCCACGGACTCTTTGTCGACAACAATGGCCACCTCCAGATGAAAAGCGGTGACAGTGATTATAACAGGCCTTTAGGTAACCCGTTCACTAACACACCGTCTAATTGCTGACACTTGTCGTAGGTTGCGCAGTCGCAACAATACATCCCATTCTGAACAAGAGAAACCGGCTGTTCAGTCAGTGAGAGAACAGGGAATGTGCCAGAGATAAAAAGCAATAAGAAGGTGTAGCACATCTCATCTTTTTCGTGCATTATTCCAGAAAAAGGCCACTTTGAGAAAAAGACAGAAGGAAAAAAATCGGTATGTCTTCGTGGGGTGACAGTGGGGGTCTCGTTCCCAGGGAGAGAAAAAGAGAGAGAGGGGAAAAATAATGAGAATAAAGTGTTTTAATCCTTCTCGGTGTACTCACTGCCTGTGTCTATCATCCAGGGCTTGTCAGTGAAAGCCTGTCCGTTCACTCTCACCCATTCATATGGCTGTAATCCCAGGTGCTGCTGCTGCTGCTGCTGCTGCTGCTGCTTCTCGGGACCGAGCGCCTTTGTACCAGCAGCCAGGAGAATGGATAAAAAAGCGCAAAACGCAAAGCGGCGGCGACAACATCTGAGTTCCTCACTGGGAAGCGGGGGGATCCGGTGCCAGTCAAACGATTCGTTATCCCATTTTGTTTGTTTTATTACTTCATTTTGCTCACGGCGCCTTCGCTGTATTGTTGGTTTTTCGCGATGCCTTCCAGATTTCTTGTCGGCCGTGATGATGGTGCCGCTGCGTGCGCTCCCGTCTGATGAGGCCAGCAGCGCTGGAGTGGGCTGCGAGAATGGGAGGGACCAGAGTGACAGGGAGCCTCGCTGGTTAAAGAGACAGAGCATGGATGCAGTCACCCCTCGACTGGTTGTTAGTCCCGATTTGCTTTCAAAGTTTTACACAAGTCCCAATTTAATCTAACAGACTCAATTATTATTATCATTATTAGTAGTAGTAGTAGTTTTGGCATATAGGAAAGCCCACAACCTTAAACAAATCCTTCCAGATGTGTGGAGAAACATAAACTTGCCAATACTCCAGATATCCCCACCCTCTAATATGTATTCCCATTAACAACTATCAATCCTATATCATATATCAATACAGTGCATGGCTCGTACCGAGGGGCCCCTGTACTTGTCAGGCAGGTGTTACTCATCATGTAGGTGTGCTGCAATCTTAACCTGACACTGCCCCCTAGTGGAGAAACGTTATACACTGTTAACCCGAAACGTGCTCGACTGTATACAATTTAATTTAGCTCTCCATCACAAAATATCGAGATTACAACTTCAAAATAAGTATGTGTTAAAGGTGCAGACTCCCGGCTTTAATTTGAGGGTATTCGCGTCCATATTGAATCGAAGGTGTAGGAATTACAACCGTGTTTAACGCACAGTTCCCCATTTTTAGCATCTTTGTTGAGCATCTGGAAACAATGGATGTCAGCTAAGAATGATCAGGCTGATGTATATGTAAACATGGATATAGTAAAATATTTCATATCCTTATCTTCAGAAACTTCTTGGTTGTTTGCACTTTGCTCACTATGCTTTAGGTCATTGATCTTCTCCCTACATTTGATCCTGGTCTCATCCAGTCAGGTTTCTTTAGATGTTTTTTTGTGAAAGTCTGATCTGGTCTTTGTGTTCTTAAGGCTTAGAAATTGTTCCATCTTGTAATAAATGCTTTGTATTTGTAACTGTGGACTCTTCTCTGTACTGTATACTTGGATTGTGATACGTCTTCCTCCTGTAGTGTTCTTACTTGTTGTGAAGGAGTTTTTCTTTGTAAAGGATCCTGTTATCTTTCATCACCATTGTCTCCAATGGGCATCTAGTTCTTTTTATGTGGTTGAAATTAACAATGTGTTTTTTTCTGAGTGTACCCAATGCTCCCATCTCTCTGATGTATTTTTCACCTAAAAATGGTCTGTTTCTCATGAATTGAGAACTCATTTGAGATCACAGCAAGTCCCTGAAAGGAAATGCCACAATTGGAAACGAGTCCAGACTGCCTGACTGATCAAGAGTTAATGAGGGGGTATCTCACTTCTGTCTGGGCAGATGTGTATGGTTGCAGTTCCTATGCATTGCCTCAATTTTGGATGCAAGTCCCCTAAAACAGAAGCTCAGTCTGCACTCTAAGCTCATATTCATTACGTAACTGTAATTTAAATGTGTACATTTTGTTAAACAGATAATCAAAATGTGTCCAGAGAAATAAGGGCCGAAAAATATCATTTGATGTAGATTTCAACAGACATGAACCCTGTGGTTTGTTAAGTTTGTAAATGTCTAACATTGTGTTGAAGATGCAAGAAGAAGAAAAAAAGGAACTGGCACAATTCAAATACTATATTTTATTTACCTGAAACCACAACCTCAGTAATGCATGTACAATCATTATTAACCACCAATAACGATCGTCTTTTTTTTCCTTTTATATATGGTTACTATGGTTCTTCGACCAGGTGTCTCTGAGGAGACCGTACGCCCCCCCTCTCACATTAGATCACAGTTTTACAGCAATTGATAAAGATACATGATGATAATAAGAATAATGCAGAGGCAATAAGGAAACAGAACACTGTTGTATTGCAGGATTACCAATGAATCAGTGTCGAGTCTGTTGTACTCATTGCGAAGGACTAATTCATGAAACGGATCAATGAACAGCCTATAGTAGATAACTAAAGGAATAAATCAAAATATAATAAAAGAAAAACCTCAAGTAGAGCACAGTCAAGATCAGCATGTCTCCATGTCTAATATTGTGCAAATTACCCCAAACCATTACAATAAAAACAGTGATTTCCCAATATCTATGATATATCCATCTTAATATGTCATTTAAGTATCATACATTAGAATCTATAAATACAAATCGCAAAGCCTACATACAGCTGAATCGCATGCATGATGTTTTTGTACACAGATGTACAGCTAAGACCATTCAACCCAGTGTTTTTAAAAAGTTCTCTACGTGACAATAAGCTACCATGGACGTCGAACTAAGGTCTTCATGCAAGAAGGATCGTTGAGCGTGTTCAGAACTTCCCTGCACACAAAACCGGAACAGTGTCGTATGGATTTGTCATCTGCACAGAGGTATAAGTGTGTCGAGAAGCGTGTGTGTGGTCGTGTTGTGGTGCAGCGGGCAGAAGGAACTACTGTGAGCTCCTAGCCCAAAACCTTTTTTCCTTCTTTTTTTTTTCTGAATTATACCCATAATATATTTGGTCTTATTGTGAAAACATGTCCTTTTTGCCTGTGCGTGGATACGTACTGCTGGTCGTCATGGTGTCTGAGGTGATGAGCGCTGCATCATTAGTGGAACAGCTCCAACTTTTGAGGCAGCTCTTAAATTATATGGAGTTTTTACGAGAGCCAACCTAAAGACGGGGGGAGAAAGACAGAGTTAGGACACGCTCTTAAAGGATATACATTTTCCCAACTGTACATTTTTCTACCATAAAAATAGGTGTCGTGATTATAAGCAAGTGTCAGAGGGTGAAAAGAAGAGCACACGGTGGCATTCAGTTGTGGCATGTGATCAACATGAAGAAAAGTTTCCTTTTGTTCTCTCTTTTCAGATTATTGGTAGCCAATAATCACTCCTTTCCTATATGTATTCATTTAGACCTTTTGACCTGCTGTCTATAAAGCATCTGGGCAATGTTATTTCTTTAAATGTTTTTCAATTTACTGGCAAATTTCAGAGTATTTCTCTAAAACTAAGCTCCATCTTCTTGTTCAATAGATTCAGTAATAAAACAAATGGATACTCACTCTAGTGACAGGGGAGCCAATGGAAGGCATTGAGGAAGAGAAGCACACAATTGTTAAGGGAGGGGGACACAAACACACCGTGCGAACAAACCCAGGCTTCTACCCAGAAAGCATGCTTTAGATGAGGCTTTCCTCACATGGAAATATCCAACACGCAATGATGCTTAAGGTTGACGCGGCTAGGCTCTAATCCAACATGTATACACTAGCACTACGTATGGGTAATGAAACACAAACTAGATCGTTAAGCCTGAAAGAGTCAAATATACACACGATCACCTCCTGCCTGCCATGGTATGAAGAAAATCAAAGCATTCGTATGTCTGAAATGATTTGTATTCAAGTATTATATGAACATACAAAAACAAAACCCAAAAAACACTGGATATGAATCATGTCTATAACCACGGGCCTCTCAAGTGTACTAAATAAAGACAGAAAACACTTGATTCAAAGGGTTCATGAGTGTATTTTTCAATGAAGTAAAAAACAAAAAAAAAACATTTTGGGTTTTTATTTGTAATCCAACTTCATTTGGAGTATTTGCTGTATTAGTATTTTTTTTCCATAAATCTTATCGTTACTGTCCTTTGAATCAAACGCCATGGAGATGGTAATTAACATACAGCATCCCCACCCAGTTCTGTCTCCAGAGCAAAACAAAAATAAAGTTAATGAATGTCACAAATCAGTACAAACAAAATATATCCTTAAAAATGTTAAGAGGGGCGAGGAAGATTTTGTTCTTCATTTTCTGCACAAGCAAATAGGGGGGCACACCTCAGATGTTACGCTTTAGCAAGACTGTTGAGGAGCATCCAGAGATGAGCAAACAAAATCTTTTATCATATTGAGGTAGCTGTGCTCTGCCCAGTGCAGAAAAATGGACTTAGTCTCAATCAAAATAGCAAAAAAAACAAACCAAAAAAAACAACAACATCCAGGAAGTTAATTTACGCTTTAACGTGGGGCACATATACAATTAAATTAGAAATGAGAAACCACATACAGTTCATGCTTGATCACAGGACATGCGGCTTTTGTTTTTCATTATTTTTTGTTTTATCTCTCTTTTGTTTAAGCTGAGCATCCCAAACCTTTTCCCCGTCCTTGTCTGCCACATGGAGCTTGTCCTCTCTGAAAGAGTTCTGAGTTTATACTGAAGACACAATGGTAAACATTAGAAAATAAATGAAGGCGGTATGTCTAAGCCACGCTGGTCAAACAATTTACAAAGCCTTAAAAAAAAGTTGCATAAAATAGTGTTCAATCTCTGTACAGATCAAATGATTTTCAATATCTTAAATTTACTTGATCGACTCATCACGAGGGAAGCTGAACAGAACAATTTTGCTGTTATTGTAGTGACATAGGATATTCCCAACATCATTAAAAATATAAACCTTAAAGGCAATATTGACATTAACAGAAAAAAAGAACTGGCAACAGTATATTTCTTTCAAACCAGCAACAAAATCCACAGCTATGGGAGTGATGGTCTTCTAACACTCACATTTAAAGCCTCACCCATTCACAAGTCCTAACCCAACTGAAAACAGGCAGCATCTCAATGTTAACATCTTATATTATTCATTACGTTTCATGTGTTAAAGTTGGTCCTTCTCGTACGCACGCGGTAGGCACGCACAAGCACACACACTAAGTCTACAAACGCGCACACACGCTAGCTATGCACATTTAGGAAGGCAGAGAGAGAGAGAGAGGGAAGGAGGAGAGGAAAGAGGGAAGTGATGGCAGTGGGTGGGGGACGGGGAGAAAACAAAATATCGAGGTTGTGCTCAAGTCAGTCAGGACCAGAACATGTCGGCCATGTTAGTGTCGGTGCTGTAGATCCAGAGGACCAAGGGGAGGGAAACGGCCACAAAGGGCCAGGAGATGCCCTCCATACATGCAGACAGGGGGCAGCATTTGGAGCCGTCAGGCTTCTCCAGCTCTTTACCAGGCTCCAGGTAGTTCCTGGCAGCAAACTTGAGAAATTCGTCCAGGAGAATGACAGGCAGAGAGATCTTAAGCACCATCAGCCACTGCATCAGATTCAGAGGGGTGATCTGGAAGATGATCTGAAAGGAAACACACAAGACAAATGAAACTGCAGGTCAGTCTCAGGGGTTAGGCTGCTGTCTAACTAGCATTTCCACATGAACCTAACATCACAGCAACACAGACTGCAACAACAGTGACTGGTGTGAAAGTTCTCAGTCATTCAGGTCATGGTAGCCTGGTGCAACCAACTCAGTACTAGAATACTAGTCTGGTAAATCACCTTTAGGATTTCATTAAGAGATTAAGTTGTTTGTTTTAACTGATGTAGAAAGAAATGCCTCCGCACACAATTAGGATAGTCCTACCATTAATCAGAGCCAACTATGCTGCAATTACTCTTCTGTCCATCACCGCGAGCAACTCCAGACCAACTTTCCACCTCAGACATCTTGTGGGCAGGCCAAATAATGCTTTGCATCCAGGCTAAGGTCATAATATATCCAAAAACAAATAAAAAAACAAATACGACTGGACGAGTTTTCTTGAAGATTAAGCACTTCTATTAAGCAGATATTTATCTGCAACTCGAGGAATTTGTTCAGATTAACCTTGGTGGTGTGGTGTTTCTCCTCAATTAGTGGTTCTCCAACAACACATTAGTGGCCACAAAATCCAGAGTCAAGGTGTGAATGGAGATGAAACCTTCTGGGAAACAATGTTTGGACTATGCTTGAAGTGGCTGATGTGTAGCGTCTCAGTCCACCTCCTCTGATCAAGGATGGGCTTTCCAGTTTGACATATTAAGGCTTCCTATCCCCACTGTGGGATAAATTAAAGGATTATCTCAACCATTAAACCATTTGTCTACTCTGGCTAAAATATGTGCATTGTTGTTCTCAAAAGAGGACAGTGATTTAGAACTAAAGAAGACCCTTGGATGAATGATTTAACATCTTTAAGAAATCTCAATCAAGTCCAGTTGTCTTTATTTTAGCTTTGTTTTAGGATACTGGTCCAAAATGCATTTTCCCGTTCACGTCTCAGAGGCCAAGCAAGCACATTCTCCCTCAGTAGCTTAAACGGTCGTACACATCTACTCTAGCATCTTCTCTCTTGCAATGATTTCAGTGTTTGTTCGTTATTAGTTCATACAAAAGTTACTTTGTACAAGTTGCCTGTGGGAAATAAACTCAACATAGCGTATAAATATAAATGACACCATCGAGTAGCATTTCAGCAGTGTCAGTTAGTGTCATTAAAGAACGATGCCAGCACACCCGTATGAATGCTTAAATGAAAAACTAAAAAAATGTTTCTTACTGGAAGAGGCTCCACGTAGAGGATGAGGAAGTGAAGGGACATGGAAAGGCAGATGGCTCCCAGCAGCCACACGTTCTCCCAGGGAGGCATCCTCAGCAGGGACTGGTTTTCTGACACACTGAGAAACAACAAACAAACATGTTTGTTAATAAGTTGTAAACTGACATCAGAGTCAGAACCCTGATGCGATATTATCCCCCCCCATGGAGAACACATGGTTTGGGGTGATGCTGTAAACTAACCTGTTGAGGGCATTGCACATCTCAATGGTGACCAGCACAGACAGAGCCATGGTCATAGGATACGGGGACTCAAACACCTTACAGTCCATATCCTTGAAGTCTGGATTTTCTGGACCACACTGCAGGAAATGGCTCTATAAGAGGAGGGAGGAAAAAACAGTTAGAGCTAAAAGCAGGACAATTTATTTAGTGTACTGAATTAGAATAATTATCAAAGTTATCAAGCTCTACCAGCTGGTAAAAGGTGATCCTTGGTCCATCCTCAGCAGCAACGAACCACCAAGCAGCAGCTCCAACAGTAGCAGCACCAACATAACCTTGTGACATGACCAAAAACAAGCCATTTACAAATTACCCCTGGTCACCCCAGTAATATGTGAGCATTTTTAAAGACAGTTGACAAAACATCTATTTCAACAACATTGTAATGCTAGCTTTTGTAGTGATTTGGTTACATCTCCCAAACATATGCCACAAGTGCACCTCAGGCAGGCACCAATGAGTTGTAAACATATATTCCAACTTACATCCAATGGCTAGGTATCTGAAGAAGAGCCATCCTGAGATGAGGGGCTCACGAGCATTGCGAGGAGGCTTGTTCATGATGTCCAAGTCTGGTGGGTTGAAGCCCAAAGCTGTGGCAGGCAGACCATCGGTCACCAAGTTGACCCACAGCAGCTGAACAGGGATGAGAGCTTCAGGGAACCCTAGAGCTGCTGTCAGGAAGATGCTACATACACAAGAAGCATGCCAGTGGTTATTATAAAAGTTAGTGCTGAAGGGGCGAAGTGTGTGTTTGTATAAACCAGTTGTACTTACCAGACAACTTCGCCCACGTTTGAAGAGATGAGGTATCTGATGAACTGCTTCATGTTGTTATAAATGGCTCTGCCTTCCTCCACAGCAGCTACAATGGTGGAAAAGTTGTCGTCAGCCAGCACCATCTCAGAGGCCGACTTGGCCACAGCAGTGCCTGAGCCCATGGCAATGCCGATCTCAGCCTTCTTCAGAGCGGGGGCGTCGTTTACTCCATCACCAGTCTGAAGTGAGAATGAAACCCAGGACATGAAGTCAGTCAGTGTTTTACAACCTATGATAAACTATCCATATATTTTTAGACTTAAAAACAAAGTTCACTTCTGTTGTATAAGGTAAAGTTTAAATAAAAAGATACTGATTCAAAAAAAGCAACACCACAAAGTTCACCGTAGACTCAACGGCTCTGATCTTAATAAGAAAAACTAAGGTTGCTTTTAGATATTTTTATGCATGATGAAAGGCATTTTTTTCTTACCATAGCAGTAATCTCATCATAGGACTGCAGATACTCAACAATCTTGGATTTATGTGAAGGCTCAACACGAGCAAAGCAACGGGCCTTAACCACAGCATCCCTTTGCGCAGCTGGTGACAGATCATCAAACTCTCGGCCAGTGAACGCCATGCTGGAAACGTCATCATCCTCTCCAAAAATACCAATACGTCTGCAGATAGCCACTGCCGTCCCTAAAATACAAAATTCAAATATGTTGAATTAAAAAGTATTTTTTTCATTTTTTTAAATGAATAAAAGTTAGAATGATTCGTTCCAGTTTTTCTCAGATGTGACCATCTCTACATACCCTTGTTGTCTCCAGTGATCATAATTACTCTAATGCCTGCAACACGACAGAGCCTAATAGAGGCAGCCACCTCTGCCCTGGGAGGATCCAGCATTCCCACACAGCCCACAAATGTAAGGTCAGTCTGGAAGATAAAAAAAAAAAAAAAAAGAAATGCAAGTGATGAAAAGCCACAGCAGATTAAAGAACCTGGCTTAGCTTTAGGAGAATCCAGTGAGTGTATCCATCTGTTTCAGCTCTTACCTCATACTCAACAAAACGAGTGGAGTCCTCCAACGCCAGTTCATCTTTGTTCATGGGGTTATCCCGTGTGGCCAGAGCCAGACAGCGCAGGGTGTCTCTGCCAGTTCCATACTCTCTGATCACAGACATTAGCTTTTCCTTGATGCCAGCGGTCATGGGCACCTTGTTATTGCCAACACGGACATGTGTGCACCTGTCAATCACTCCCTCTGGGGCACCCTGTAACCAGAAAAGACCAACATTAAAGGAAAGGAACAAACAAAGACTTTGATTAATTCCAAACACTGTAACTGTGCCTTCAAATGCACTATTTAAATAAAGAGGATGCAAATTGGAGGTTTTTGGGTTTGGAAAAGTTATTCTACTTTCATGTCAGCTAGTGTTGGCCAAGAAGAAGAAAACAAAGAAATGCAATAATCGTCATGCACACAGCAAGGACATGACATCATGAGGCGGCGTACACATGGGAGAGCCCCTTCCATTCTCCTCTAGAAGCTTAAACAGCTGATCAGTAAGGTAAGTTAATGTTGGTCAAGTCAGAACTTATTCGTATAAGACATTTCTTTTTATTAAGAAGGGGGTTAAAATCACCTCAGGCTAGTTTAAGATGAGTGATCACTCAACATGGGTGATTCATACATAGCTAGTGTCATCCTCAAACTCTACAGTCACTGTCAGTGTGAACAGTTCTTACCTTTACAAACATCTTGCCAACAAAGGAGCGTGCTTTATTAGGAGTGCAGTACACAGACATAGATTTCCTGTCTCTGGAAAATTCCAGTGTAAACTCTTTCTTCATCAGCTGCTTGATCACCTAAACATATGATAAAACAAAGTGTGTAAGTATTTAAGTTTGAAGTAACTCAAAAATATAACTGTATTGCAAGTTTTTCACTTGAAAGAATTTAAGGTTGCGTACAGAATTACAGGCATTGGCTCGTTCGATCTTGGAGAGGCCTTTAACGTCCGTATCGAACACGTTCATCTTCTCCACCAGGCATGTGAGAGCTGTTTCAGTGGCCTCGCCCACCTTTTCATAGACACCTTTGGTCTGGACAAATGCAGACAAGTAATAAGGTCAAACATCAGAAAATGTAACCTAAAACGGCTGGCACTGAAAACATAATGACCATTTAACACTGCAAACCTCATTGTAGTCCAGTGAGGAATCATTACAGAGAGCACAGATAGAGGCCAGCTCCACCAAGGCATCATACTGGGAACATTTGACTGGTTTTCCATCATGGAACCTGAACCAAAGATAGAATTAGAGTCAAGTGTGCAGTTTTCATAGAAAAAAAAAAAATAGACAGTAACTTGCTGAATTTCTTCATGAATGCCTCTACTTTGCTTTGATTGTATTACACACAGTAAGAAAGGGAATACTCACACTTCTCCATCTGGAGCATAGGTGGAGCCAGTGACAGTGAATTCCTTTAACGAGCATTGATCACGCTCAGCTCGATCAATGATAAACATCTGGAAACACAAAAATTGTAAAGACAAACTGTCAGTATTTGATGCTCAACACACCTGTTACCTGTTAATGTCTTGAAACACCGCTCTGGCTTAATGTGTTGTCATGTGTCTAAGTGTGAAGTCAGTTAAGCCACCAGGTGGCGGCAAAGTACAAATAACATAAAATCACACACAAGACTCTTACATAGAACAGGGTATAATAATGAAACACTGAGTCAAAGCAGACACTGAGCACTGTAGTGGGGAGTGTTCATAAATGTCACCTTGCAAGCACAGAACCTCTCTGTGTGCAGCCATGTCACACGAATGTGATCACTCTAGAAAATTAATCACTCTAGGTGGAAGTACTATTTTCATGTTTATTAAATGCTTGAAAAACAAACTGATTACTAACAGCTAAAACTAAGCATAACATGTGAGGCGAAAAACAGAAGTCTAAAACAGTGCCTAACGCAAGCAGTTATTCATACATATAACTGCGTTTAAATACTAATGCATCCCCTTTGCCCAAAATAGGGGTGGAACAGAGATGCAAGAGGGATGAAAATAGAAGCATATCTGAATAAAACGATGAGCTAACATTCTAGCTGCACTCCCCTCAAGCATCAGCAAGGCTGCAAAAAGCAGTGGCGGTCTTACCAAAACACAGGAGCAAGTAAGAAACTGAGCTGAGCAGAAACATTCAGCCACCTGGGGCAACTAATTTTAGCAATGCCCTATTTGGACAGGGAAGACTCAGATGCTGCAGATGCTGCTTCAAATACATCAGACACATTCTACTGTATCTCATTTAAAGGTCTGCTCAACATAGCTTTCACGCTCAGAAAATTGTGCGGGATGATCAAGGGTTGGATAGATAGAGATAGCAAAAGGAGACTCAAGGTCAGTTATGCAACTACTGGTTTTGCTGCAACTGACTACTGCATACTGATCAGCAAGCTGCTTGAAAGGCGGGTGGGGGCTGATGGAAAACAATGATAAAAATTGAGGGCTGAAAGAGGAGAGCGAAATTCATAATTTGTTTCTTACAACGCAAAGTAAACAGAAAACAAATAATGCACGCAGTGGAAATACATAAACACAGATTTCTGAATACCTGCCTGCGCACAGTCTAATCCTTAATAATTTAATAGTGCCATTCATCGTAAGAAAAATTCAGGGCAAGATAATTCAAAACTAAATGCACTATTGACCTAAGATGAGGTAAACATCCATATATGGCCTCTGTGACACACAGTGCTGATATAATGTATGATGTACTCCAGATTTTGGATATTAGAATTAGCACTAATTGTTGGGTTAAATTTGAGAGTTACAAATGAATGGAAGTACACACAGGAAAAGATTAGCAGTGATATTGTGACAAGAGAGCAGCCCTTTGGTGATAAGAAGTGGGCGGCTACCAACTAATATCAACTATGACAGCAGCTGTAAAAATAACATTAATTTAAAAAGAGTTCCCCATTTACTGCAAGGAAATAGTCTATTTAGATGTTTATATGTTCTGTCTCACGCTGAAACATTTGAAGCAGGAAACTAGGAACAACAACTTGTCAGCTAAAAAGATGAAAAGTAAATATTTTTTGTGTGGAAGGGGTTAAGAATACATAGATTACAAAATAGCTCCTTAACCAACAGGAAGAAGAGTCCCATACTAATTCTAAAGGTCCATCCATTAGCTATGACCCCTTATCCATAGAGAGTTGAGGGGGGCCGGGACCTTTCTAAGCAGTCATTAGGCAAGGCACGGTGTACACCCTGGTCATCACAGGGTTACGACAACCATTCATACTCATATGTACACCTCCACCCAATTTAGAAGCACCAACTGATCAAGGGAGGAAGACAAAGAACCCGATTTCACTCACTTTAGATGTCATTTACAATTACGCATGTGAAGAAGGCTAGTAATAAACATTGCAAATGGTTCCACTACTCTCTTACCCTGCACACAGACATCTGATTTGTGGTCAGTGTGCCAGTCTTGTCAGAGCAGATGACAGATGTGCAGCCAAGGGTCTCCACAGAGGGCAAACTGCGGACGATGGCATTCTTCTTGGCCATGCGGCGTGTTCCAAGAGCCAGGCAGGTAGTGATGACAGCAGGCAGACCTAGGCAGCAGCAGAAACAGGACCAACAAGGGAAAAGAGGATTCTTCAGACTTATGGTAGGATGAACAATTTCAGAAAGAAAACGAGTGTCATTTATATTATTTAGACCAGTAATGGAGACACCATCTTGTCCTTTGTCACTTTACCATGATGTACTGATTGAATGAAAATTCCATTGGACCCTCATAGACTGACAAGCATGTCAAGGACATGACTGAGTAATTCTCCAGCTTACCCTCTGGAATTGCAGCAACTGCCAGAGCCACTGCAATCTTGAAGTAATAGACGGCACCTCTGATCCAGGACCCTCCATGGACAGGATCGTTGAAGTGTCCAATATTGATGATCCACACAGCAATGCAGATCAGTGTAATAACCTTAAATTATATATTAGTTTAAATTAATCATACATGAAATGAATTAATAAGTTACAGCTCATTATTTTATGCACATTTAGTGCTAATAGCACTGATGTATAACTTAAATAACCTTCGATAGTTGCTGCCCAAATTCATCCAGCTTCTGCTGCAGTGGTGTCCGCTCCTGCTCTGTGGCTGCCATTTCATCCCGGATTTTGCCAATCTCTGTGTTGCTACCTGTGGCCACCACCACACCAACGGCTTTACCAGCTGCAATGTTGGTACCCTGTGAAGTAGTGAAAAAAGATGAGACTAAAAACATGAAGCATCAAGATTCTGCTAAAGGGGAAAAACTAGTTTTACAAGTAGGATGTATAAGAGGCACTGAAAGTCATTTTACATGAATGAACATGCAGAGGTTTTCAAAGGCAGAAATATAATCCTTTGCTTCGGAAATTCTTCCTTTTAACACTATATTATTTCAGATATGTTTGTTTTGGTGCATGTATAAAACAGACACACAGGGAAACATACAAGCAGAACACTACTGCCTTTGTAGGAGTAGTCAGATGTACAGGGAAAAAAAACAGATAGGATTTAAGACCAACTGTAAAGTATCACTGAAAAGCCTTAAATGGTTTTCAGAGTGACTCACAGAAAAGAGCATGTTCTTCTTGTCCTGGTTGACAGCACGTGGGTCGGGCACTGGGTCTGTGTGTTTGATCACAGACACAGACTCTCCTGCAGGAAAAGTCAGCAAATTAGAAGGAGAGAACGAGAAGGGTTCTACATAGCAGAGCATGAAGTGATAGTTTGTTGACAGTTTGGGCTGATATGCGTGGAAAACACTTTGCAGCTGACTGAGCAGGCTTGACGATTATCAAATGCTGACCTGCCACTGTCTTTCATACCCTTCATCCAGGTTTGTGTGCTTATGCTGTGTGTGTGTAATCAGCTGTATGAGGACTGCACGCTTCTGATAGAGTAAGGCAGAGAGCATTTGACAGACGGTATGGCCATGAATGGGGAAGGGAAGAGAGGAGGAAAAATAGCTCAAACACTAAAATATCCCATGGAATTTGCTACCAATTAAGGCAGCAGAACAAGACAGGAGATTTAAAGACATGATTCACGTAAACCTCCTCTCTTGTACATTAACCATCATTCAGTGTTCTCCTATTCTAATCTTTCCCATCTACTGCATTGTTCAATTACCCATCTACTGATTCATTCATATTTCATCAGTTTCGCTCTTTTTTTCTTGATGTTTTAGTACTGAGTGGGAAAAAATGGCTACTGGAAGATATGTGCCTTTTCTTCTTGTAATGCATCTAGCTTGTTCAAAAGAGATTAGACAAATGCAAAGGGAGGCATAAAAATTAGGTAGCAAAAGAAGGAGATAAAGTAAGATATGCTTAAAAACACAGATATTTGGTATGTAAGCATACGATACACATCAGGTATGAGGACAAAAGAGCCAACACTGACAAAAACTGTTTAGAATGGCTTTACCTGTGAGAATTGACTGGTCTACTCTGAGTGTAGTTGACTTGATAGAAGACAGCCTGATGTCTGCAGGAACTTTATCCCCAACTGTGAACAGAAACAACAAAGCACAGGACACACTTAAGTACCTCTTAACAATTTAAATACAACTGTAAACTGTGTTGGCAACAGCTGGATGGATATTTTGAATAAAATAAGTTATGAAAGTAGATGTGTTTCAAATCTGATGTATTGTGCCTTGTGAATAAGACATGTACAAAGATATCTACTCATAAAAAGAGAAGAAGCGATAAACAAACACAAATCACTACACACGGACACTAAACACTTGGATATAAAATCTGTGTCATCCCAATTCGTACTCCTTGAGAGCAATAAAATAAACTCAAACTCAAGTCTTTTGCTGGAGAGGCTCGGGAAGAGTCAAGCGTTCAAAAAAGATTAATGTTCCACTTATCTCCTGAAAATAGATTGCTGGTCATACTTTCCACTAACAAGGGGCTTTAGCAATCCCTTGTAAAATAAATGCAAAATGTAAATACACACCAAATTGTTTTCTCTGTATACAGCCAGTAAGTACCATCAAAGCCATGGACATTTATTAGCTTTGCCTAAAAGGGTAAGAGCAGTTTGAATGGATTCGTGTGCAGCTGGGACCAAGTTGCATAGATAAAAGTGCTGATAAATGAACCTTTCAGCTTTGTGGGAAGAAAAAAAAAAAAAAAAGGTATTTCAAGTTTTCACTTGTTCTGCAAGCAGATACATTATCTGCTTTCAAGTGATATTTTTCTTTGCATTTTCCATCACTTTGGGACAGGAATAGAAACCTAAACATGAAATAATTAACATTTTGCAAGGTCAAATACATAATAATAATGTGAAATATGTACTTCAGAGTGTCCCTCAAACACTTTGTCAGGTAATATATTAATACAAGCCTGTTCTCTGTAAGAAACTATCACAACAAGACTATGAGACAATTATGGGTCCGTATAGCAGCCAATATCGATTCCTGACATTTTAATGAAATTCTAAATATGGAAGGCATAGTAGAAAATGCCAGAATACAACTGAGACATCTTACTTTCAGCTTACAGTTAAAAACCGCACAGCTTGAAAGGGAGAAGGTAAACGCATGACCCTGAAGCTATTAAGAGATCCTTTGTGGACAGAGAGTGGTGACAGACATGTAAACCAACCCTTGGGCCTCTGCAGTGCCCTTCTGAGTAGAGAGGAAGAGAAAAGGGATGGAGGAGAAGAAAGAATGGGAAGAGGGATTAGATGAGTCTTGCAAAACGCACGTCCAAAAATGGGAAAACTATTTTGATCGGCTGCAAACATGCTGCGGGATTTGGGGGGAGGGGAAATTATAAAAAACTTCAGTTTTAAGCAAGGAGAACCCGCACAATGTCATGTGGGCTGAAATAGAAACAGTATGACGTGTGCTTGTGTACAGACAGTTCATTCATTCTGACCATTCTCGTGTTTGTGACAGATTTTAGCCGCCAGGCCCGAAGAGAGAAAACTCTACTCAAGTAACAAATTAAATAAACATCATTCTCTCATATTCTCCCTGCACTGTACCATTAATTCAAAAATCTTATTACTGCAACACGTAGTTATGGTGAGTGATAATGCTAGTGGACTGAACCAGCTGCACTACCAAATTTGGTCCTTCAGTTGAGTACAGACAGTAAAAACACTTCATCATCACCTGCCTGCCTTCAGACTAGATCCCCCTTAACAGACAGGAGATAGTGGTGGAGATGAACCAGCCCAGTATCAGGAAGGACACAGAGGAACTGAGGAACTGCAGTCACCGGAAATATTAAAGACTCAAAGCCCTGAGGGAAGGTTACTACAAAAAGGAACTAATTAGAAAACCTCCAACCTCGGAGTAATAGCGAAACCCCTGCTATTTTTTATCCACTGGTTTACAGTGGGAATAAAGTCACATCAAGGAGAGTAACCCACTTAAACAGGATATGAGAAAGTTTGGAAGGAAGAAGATTTTTAAAAACTTTTTCAGTACCACAAACCTTAAGAAAACGAATTAATAACAAACATGGGTTTGTTAGTGTGTATGCAGAGTATATCATGTTCACTGTCATGTCAAACAACCTTCTTCTCCTGGTATTATTGGATCAGTTCATGTTGTTCCAGATCATATATAACTTGATGGTAATTATTTTACAATTGTCTACGTAACTATTTGGCACCGACACAAAAATCGGCAGCTGTTTGAGTTCGAGTGACGTTGTCTTTCCTTTGATCTCACACAACGCTTTTTTTAGCTTTTTTTTATGGGAAAAAGTGAACAGCCTCTGGGATAACGACCTTTCCCGGTCCCTTGTTAACAAAGGACTTTATCTGTGTTATCTGTTCCCCTGAGTGAGGGACAAATGTCAGGCTGCATACACTTAACTGATAACTCTCCATCACTCTGTTAAGACTGAAGCTGTCTTCAGACACTTTCCACGGTCTGTATCACTGCTTTTCCCACCTTACACTAAACAGGACACAAACCCCTGCCCCATTTGAGTAAAAGCTTGGACTCTGAGGAGTAATCTCAGGAAATGTGACTTACATAAGAGAGTCACTATAACAGTGGTGGAGAAGTCAGCATCACCCAATTCAGTCAGTGTCACCCAACCATTCATCATGGGGGGTCCAGTGAAGGTTTAGAGACCTTAAGGGGCTGTATATTTTCTGTCCCAGTGGCTAAGCCTCTCTGGTGTGTTAACACGTAGGCTAGCAGCCTTCTGGGACCCATCAGTAGTTCCAACAGCCCTCCAGGAAGTCCTCTAGTCTTCTTATGAATGGGGAGAAACATACACAAACACATATGACTGCAAAATCCAAGTAAAGTTTTAGTGTGTTACCATAATACCTTGAACATATGAGAGGGAGAGGAATGACGTTGAACAGCAAAGCAGCAAAGGACAAATGGCTAGAGTGATGACAATAGGCAGACTATCCTACGCTCTTAAACACAAACGAGGAAATCTGGCCATGTGGCCATCTGGAGCACAAATTATTTATCGAAGTGAATCTGTATCCTTTCTACAAGTTACATCCTGCCTTGCTGTCTCTTCCCCAGTGCAGAACAGCATTAATGGTGATCAGTGTGTGCAGACTGTTTAGGCTAAAACTATAAGTAAGAAAGCACAGAGGTGATCAGTCTTCAATGTCCAAATATGTGAAACAAAAGCAAGCCAAAATAGACTGCTGGCAGTGAACAAACCCAGGAGACTCTCTTAAGGGATTTTAATGAAAACTTCCACAGTCAAGAGACCAAAGTGTGTGTAAAAGGCTCAACTAAGGAAGAGTACGTCAATGTGATATATGTGACACAAAACTTGAGGTGAAACTGAAAATAACCGGGTGAAATAAGAACCCTACGTGAATTCACATTTTAGAAGTGAAATCGCCTCTAGACCTCTGTAAACAAAATCAAGGCACACATAGATTTGCCTTGATTCCTGTCTGTCATAACATGGTCCTTGTAAATGACCACTGCAACAATTTCAGAAATTCAACTTTCAGACAAGGAAATGAAAAGAAGCAGTTACGAAGATTTCATGTTGATGTAAGGGGTACATCTAATATAACTGCCTTACAGGACTGTGTCACGTTAGTAAGAGCTATTCAAATGTTACGTCAAAGAAAGAAATACACACAAAGTCACATTAAACTAGAATTTTTTGTTTACTTTCAAAACACTGAAAATGTCTGCGTGGGCTATGATGACACTGTGGCATCTAACCCCAAGCTGCATACATCTGTGAACGTAAATGTGAAACCAGTCTACAGTAGAACAGCATTCTTTCCTGTGCTCACTCAAAATCTTCACGAGCAGCATTTCATTCATGTAATTCAAATGTTTGAATTCATATTGACGTTCATCTATTTTCACTGAAAATAGGTGGTGGTTGTGCTACGTGGACATTTTTCCATTAAGGAGGCAGATCAGCTCTAAACAAATGATGTAAAAGTAGGTAGGTGTGTCACTGTAACTGTGGTCAATGATACCAATTTTGTACTGCAAAAACAAAACAGTCAAAACACTAAACGCACCCTCGCTATCAGAACATGTCCTCTGAACCTCAATGTCTTCTAGGACGTGGGTAATGCTTATGCAAAGCAGAAAACAGTATACGTGTGACAGGGAGAGAACAAATGGGTATAACCTTCACTGTGTATACTAAGACAGGACTAGACAAGTATGTTCTCAACACAGAGAAAGACACACAACTATAGTAGTTCACACACTCAAAAACCAGACTTCAAGTAACCACTTCACAACAATTGCTCTGACAAAGCATCTGAGACTGTGACGACAAAAACAGTACTTGAAGGATATAAACTGTACGCTTGGTCTAGCAGGATACTTGCAGCCTGACATGGCACTCGTACATCATTAGCCAGCATAACACTCACTAGCTGGTCTCCTAAACGCTGCTAATAGAAACACAAGCCCCAGTGTTTCCCATACAAAGTTAATACTATGGCAGCCCGCCAGGGTCTAATTTACTCCGCCATGGTCTAAAAAAGAATCAGAAATATTTTTGCACATTTCAAACCGCGTTGCACTTGGGTTATTTTTCTTATCTTATTGCTCCCTCCCCACCCCCACAAACACAACAGTTGCTCACCTACTCTGTAATGAATTTTCTCCTGATGGAGAAAATGGCACCGGCAAGTCACGTAGCATGTGATGTTTTTGTGTTGTTCATTAGTTAAAAAATAAAATAAAAGCATTACTGTTACTTTTGAATACCTTGTGTTTGTACTCTTAATTTTTAGACCACAGAGATTTAAAATTGTTTAAAGAGAGTTGGTCAAAATGCAAAAGAAACGACTCCGGCCATAATGTAAGCTAGCTTAACTTTATAAGCGGTAGCTATCAAGGTTAGATTAGAAGACAACTGTTCATTATAAACTAGATTCATTCGCCGATATTTTTTTTATTTTCATTACATCTTCATGTGTCCACAGAAAGAATGTCTCAACAGCATTTTGTCTAGTATTGCTGTTGATGAACTGCACAGGCTGGCTACTATTGTTGTTGCAAAACGCATGCTCTTATTTTATGTACCATACACTGTTTAAATGGTTTTTAATAGTTGGGATAGCATCATCATTAGGGGCTTTTTTTACTACTGCTAATATAACTTGATCCATAGTGTACAACTTAAATCCATTAACTTGATCCTGAACATGGTTCACTAACAGTGGTTTCACTTGGATTAATGTAGCAGTGGCTCATGTTGAGATTTACTGTAAAAATTAGGAATTATATAGGTGACGTTAGAAAAAGCACAGTAGTTTGAGATATTGCTCTCACAAGCTAATCAGGTTAAATTAAATTTGATTGCAACAGGCAGTGTTAGACTACAGGAAATCAATTCATCATCACCCCTCCAAAACAGCAGCCTACAGATAGCCAGAACGATCAAAATGTCAAAACATCTGGCGATACCTGAGACCAGATAAAAATAGTATCAAATCAGTGCATGTACTGGCCTACTAGCAAATATGCAATCCTGCCTTGTAACCAGTACTGGAGGTCTTGCTATGCACATTAGAGTAACTCTACCAGAAAGCCTCTATCAACCTAGCACTAATTATTTTAATAACAAGATTTGACATATATTCTTAAACACAAAGCGGCTCCATTAGTTGCATCACAATTATACCATGCTGCAGAAACCACTTTGTCACATTAGGCAGTTAGGAGTAATTACACTTTGTTTTATCTATAGTTCTGTTATGCTTCCAGACATTGATGTGTTTGGAACTTGTGAAGCAGTCAGAGGTCCAGCAGGGCCAACCACTTTCAGTAATCAACAAGCAGGAATTGGAAACTGGCCATACAATTCCATCTCTCGTCCGACAAAAGCTTTAATCCGTCACTCCTCGTCATTTTTTGGAGACAGCTAAGATTCAATTTTAGGGGGAAAATATATATATATATATATATATATAAATAATATACACACACACACACACACAAAGGCTAAAATTGTATTCGCTGTGCTGCAGCCTCTGTCACTATAAGCCATGATGCTATGCTAGGCATATGGTGATGTGCTGATTATGCCTTTGCCCCCACTGTTGCCTTATTTTCATTTAAAAATAAAAGGTAAAAATAACACTAACAAATCAATCCTGCATCCATCCTTGAAAAATAACCACTTAATTAAGCCTTTGTCGAGGCTATACACAAATATTTTCTGTGACCTTACACCACCAAGATTTGCTTTAAAGAAAATAAATTCTGAATGGAAAAATACATAATTAACAGGAGTGAAACAATTCAACCCAAGAAAGATGAAAGGAAGCTTTGCAAAGGGAAAAAAAAGAGACCAAGATGAAACCTCAGTAAGAAAACACAGAAAACGGCCGAAAGGCAGAGCAGTGACGTAAAACGCATAAACATATGTGGCCCTATCCAAGTTGAGGTTAGCCAAGAAATGTCCAGGAACAGACTGGATCTCTGCTCTTGTATTGCATAACCTCTTTACTTTATACTACCTTTATTCTAAAACAGTGAAGTTGAATGAAAAGGAAGTAGGATTAGCCGTGTGTCTGTGTACATTCTCTACGGTCAACAACAGCATTGCTTTGCTGAATTACAGCCATTAACCACCCTTTAATCTGTTGATATGATATACCAGCATCACAGCATCAAAGCATTGCAGAGACTCACGAGTAGCTAACATGAAGTAATCTGACATATTTAATGTTGTTACTTCGCATTATGCATCAAACATCTTGCCTCCTCTACACGTGCTGCATGGCAATGTCAGAGCAAGCGACAAAAAGAGTGATTCAAGAGTTTTCATCATATTCTGCATTCTTTAACTTATAAGCAACAAAAAACACAAAAGTATATTAGAGAAAATCCTGTAAGTGTAGATTTTTCTTCTCACCTGCCACCTCCACAATGTCCCCAGGTACAATATCCCTGGCCTTGATTCTCTGGACACTCTTCCTGTCCTGTCGGTACACCTTCCCCATCTCCGGCTCATACTCCTTAAGCGCTTCGATGGCATTTTCTGCATTTCGTTCCTTAATGGTAGAAACAGGAAACCACATTTATAAAAAAAACAAGAAGCGCGGTTTCAGACTAACAACAAATAAATTCACAGAAAAATGGACATCAGTGTAACACTATTGTGGGTTGGATTGAAGTCATCATTATGTAATCCAAAGAGACAAATAAGAGCTATAGTGCCCATGAACAGCAAACTAGGATAAGCAGTGGAGCAGAATTATGTAAACACTGGGGTGTGCTGTAAAAGGTTGAAATAAGTAGTCACGTGGTTTGATTTTCAGACTAACATGAGCTTATTCTTTACCACAAATATTATGCCCCTAATTTCAAGACTGCAGTGTCATTCTGATATGAAAATGTTCTTGCCATGCTTACGCAGTTCTTATCTTACAGCAGCTCACTTCTACTTTCTGTTACATTTCCTTGTCTGTCTGAAAGGTTACAGTTTTGGTAGTTTTAAATTCAGTGTTTAAATAGGCAGGACAAGGGCACACAATCCCAGGAAGTTATATCCTTTGTAAGGGCAGGCAACTGGGACACAAAGATCTTAAAATGGCTGCCAGCAAAGGTGAGATTTTACACGATTAAAGAAACCTATAAAAAGGCAAACAACATTAGAGCTGCTTTGAATTAAGTAGAAGAGTTCCCAACCTTTACAGCAGGTAGGACGAAAAACAAAGCAGCAGATACAGCCTCCTCCCCCTCTAAACCATTTCTAGTGGCTTTGTATCCATAAACAAAAGGAACAACACGTTTACGCAGGATCCTCAACAAGCATTTACTTCACAATCCAGAAGAGATCCAACTAAAATACCACACATCTTCTTCAAACTATCCTATATTAAGCTATGGTATAATTTATAATGACTTAGTTTCTTAAAATAAGGTTTTAAGATATTTACCCCCTCACAGATTTAACAAGCACACATGCTGTTTTAATCTGACAAACAGTATGAGTAAGAGAACTAGACTTGCAGAAGCCTGTCTGATTTTTCATCCCTGACGTCTGGGGAGAGGTTAATTCACATATTAACCACAATTTATGGTTGCCTAACCAACTTGTTTTTTCGATCTGTACAAATATGTGTTGAAATGCAGGGTATTTTTGTTTGTGAAATAAATATGATATGAATACAACAGTGACACATCTTGTCTGGTACAACAAGACAATTTCCACTTCAATAAGCACCCACTTACATCTTACGATAAAGCTAACAGCAGACATTAAGCTAATCTAATTTAAAGATTTCTCAGTAATTAATACGAGGTAATAAAAGGTGTGTGTGTGTGTGTGGGGGGGGGGGGGGGGGGGGGGGGGGTCATATGGAGCAGGGATATAGAGCATACAGAGCAACAAAACAAGTTTTAATGACTCATAACATTGTAAACTGGCATCTGAATCGTGTGGTTACCTGCCAGACTCCTACAATGGCGTTTGCTATGAGAATAAGTAGGATAACAAAAGGCTCCACGAAGGCTGTGACCGTTTCTTCTCCTTCTTCAAACCAGGCCAGAACCTGCATACAAAAAAAAAGACAAATTAACAGCAATATACATTATTAGCTGCACCCCCCAAAACAAACAGAAATTAATACTGCATAAAACATTAAATTTGGTGGCATCATAACTGTGGCTTCTTTGTTATAAATAATATTACACATATGGTAAAGCACCATTATTTTTTGCCAAAACCAAATGCACAGACTCATCTTTGAAAATGTGCTGATTCGTTTCCGTGGAACCCAACCCATTAGCCACACACACCACCACAATACGCAACAGAAAACATTAGCGTGGCCTGCCACTGCGTGAATGGAACAAACAGGAGGTGGAAAGGTCGAAGCTATTCTCAGCTGATTATCTATTAAGTCAAGTAATTTCCAAGCATTTGTAGCTCGTCTCCGGCCTCATCTCATTTTATATCCCCCGTGTTTTTTCATATTGAAAATATTATTAAACTGATTAAATGATTAAACGGCTTAACGATTCTTTGTCAAAACAGTGGTTTCTATTTACAATATACAAACTGTGAAAACAGTAAGAGCTTAAGAGAACTCTAATTCCACTGTGTGGCTTTTACAAACACATTGATGTCTTTCTAACAACTTTACACACAATGGTAACTGTCACATTTGTTTAGGAATTTCCTCCCACTCTCTTTTCCGTGCACCTTTAAAGTTCGTGAAGCTGTGCCAGAATCCCACTTTGACTTACACATATCTGGAATAATGAGGATTTAAACATCAACACTGAATAATTCATGATAAAAAAATTAAGAAAAGAAATTTAAGCCAGCTTCTTAGAAAGTGGGCCAAGCGTGTTAAGAGTGTAGTAACCACTTTCTCCTGTTTTAGAATCTGTGCCAGAAGTGAAGTGTGTCAAATGAGATGCCAACTGTCCCCCTTTTCTCCTACTCTAACCTATTTAGGCGCAGACAATCAAACATCAGTTTCAATGCTGTGCCTATCAAATAATGTCAGTTATGTCGAGTGTCTAAATATGAAATCTAGTTAATGTTTTTGCCTTCAACTTTGCTGTCAAATCTGGTCACATTTGGCCATATTGTAATAAACGGAAATGTGTCTGCATGTGTGGTGTGTTTAAGAGCACACTCTGTAATACAGCTGATGATTTAAGAGCTTTGTAAGCCTAGCTGGCTGTTGTCAACATGCCTTGGTGACTGATGATATTTGGGGCCGGTGGGCAAACAGCCAATCTTAGAGTAGAAGCAGGACCACAGGATAGCAATCCTACCACTGTAGCACACAAACACTATGCTAGGAATTGCCACTCACTGGTGACGAGAACATAAGTATCGTAAGTTATGTCTGGCCATTAACGGATCAGTCATGTTGGATTCATAATAACACCATGAATACCTGACAAGTAATGTAGAGACCTTCAGTTATAGTTCTAGCATAGCAACACGTTAGCGCAGTGAAATTTAATTGCTGGAGAGGCATGCCAGCTTCTCAACATGTCTGTAGCTTTCACCCTTTAACAGCCAAACACATAGCATGCAGCTGCTCGACATATAGCATAATCATCAAACATTCCCAATACCACAGCACATGGTATTAAATGGACATAAAATATGTTATGGAACTATGGGTTTCATAAGAAATTAGATTTTCCGATTAAAAGTGATCTTTAAAGGCTCCAATATCAATTTACAAAATCCCTGGATCAATTTTAAAACATATGCCACATCTGACATCCTACTGTTAGAAAACTGGCCACAGTCTCAAGAGATAAAGCAACAAGACTAGTCTGTGTGAGGGGGATCCAAAACATGAAGTAGCTACAACTTTGAGAGCACTGCTGGGCTTCAAAGCTGATGTGTGGCGAAAGCAAAGCTATATGCCAACTAAAGGTAAAATATAGTGGAAATCTCCAAAACCAATGTCACCAATAGTTTGAAAATCTCTTTCATGATAAAGCAAAATTCTTTCAAAGATGAAATGTCTCTAAAGTAATCACTGTTAACTATTTTTGTGTTAACAAAATCTTTGTAAAACAACATAATCCAAGAGGCTGCAGTGATTTATGATTTGCTTCAGTAGGAAAAGCATGGTTTGCACTGATGTTATGACACCTTAAAACAGAACCGTGAAAAAAGAAAATGTTCATCTGGGTTGTGTCGCCAGACACATTCTGGGCGCCTTTCTTTTCCACTTTGAACAGCCTTCCTTCAAAGCTGTGATCTGCACAGACTCAATCAGAAAATGACTATATACAATGTGTAGGCCGACAGAGCTGTACTGTACTGAAAATAACCTTAGTGAACTCACCACTGAAAGATGGTGGGAGATATTAACACACACTGACAGTATGCCAAGCTTATCCATTTTATTTTGTTCTCGACACTAAGTATTCAGATTTGAAGAAAAATAAGTTACACTATTTTGATAACAGATAAAAGGTGCTTGGCTGTACACAAGTCACATAACAGCGAGTGATCTTGTTTCACTATGTCACCTCAATCTGGTTATTACTGGTTGTATAAACACTGGACATTGTGTGTGTTATACTTACGAAGGATATGCAGGCAGCAAGTAAAAGGATCCTCACAAGCAAATCTTCAAATTGTTCAACCACCAGTTCCCAAAGAGACTTACCTAGAAAACAAAGCATAAAAACATAGATGTCAGCACTTCACTTTCACTGCAAAGCCAGGATTAAGAAATTCAAAACACATACAGGTGACTCATTGCTTAAATAAACAGTTATCCACTCACCCTCCTCGGCTGGCAGTTCTGCAGATCACCCCATTCAGGCCGCAGACAAAAGAGACGGACATGCAGTTAGGTAACGTCAGTACTTCATGTAAAATTATAGCATGTTGCTGTAGCAGCACTGTAGCACATATACACCGATTCACTGCACAAAAGAGGATGACGAGTTTAATCGCTCAGCTAGAAAACTGATGCTCGCCGGTATTTCAACATACAGCTCGTGACGTCAGCCAGCTTCCCTTTTCGTTCGCCTGGTACAAACCTGGAGCCACGGGCCATACATGGAACCGGGAAAAGAGCTACTTTAGGAACAAACCCGTGTAAAACTGCTCCTTACCGTTTGGTCCATATCGTTCCCGCTGTTTCTTCACCTCCTCTAAACTCAGACCCGTGCTCTCATTCACATTAAAAAAGCTGTAAACTTCTTCAACGGTCTTTGTGTGTGCGTTGTCCATGGTGAACGGCCACTTGAGGACACCGCTTGTTCCGCTGGTCCCGACCTCAGCCTGTCACGGTCCTCTCTTCCTTTAGTGTCGCCGTGTTATTTAAAACTAAAACGGAGAGATATTATGGCGAAAAGCCACGGGAACCCCAAGGTGTTCACTGTTACAGGCTACAACACGCGACAGCGCTGCACGCAGGTGTACGGCGAATGGACGAATTAGCGGTTGCCGAGCTAACGGGTAGCTAACAGGCTAACGCTAGCTAACTGTTCTTTTGCTCCTTTTGGCTCAGCTAGAATTCGCCGGCTGTGCTCCGCTAGCTTTCTTGTGGGACCTTGAAGGAAATAAGCGCCACACGTCACCGTTGTCTCAACTGGCTGTCTCTAATGCCGTGCTCTCGTTTTAACTGCGAACCCTACGATATTCTGTCCAAATGGATGATTTAGACATGTGGTTAAGTTGCACCTCGGCTCCCTTCGCTCAATCTGCGTGTGTGTTGCGGAATCACCAGCGTCCTGATCGGCACCAATCGCGTTTCTTCGTCGAATGCGGTGTTCAGTGTCCGCATGTGGAATCAGCTCATTGGTTGAAGACACCGGAAGTCATTCTCTCTCTCTCTCTCTCTCTCTGCATGGAGCCATAGAGCCCGATCAAACAGCATGTTATGTTCAAATAACAAAATACTAATCATATCACGGTGACAATGGAACTTATATATAGCAAAATAGACATGTAATATTTTTTATATCATTTTTCAAATTAAAAATGTATAAATATTATATTTTTTTAGGGAAAACAAAGAATGAAGAGGCTTACCAGAGACTGATTCAGAATATGCAAACCTCTGACATTTTCACTTCTTAAAATTGCAGTGTAGCACAGCTGGTAATTTGAATTTCCCACAAGAACAGATAGAGATTCCTTTTTCTAGATTCTATCAAAACCACAGTTGTGTTTTTAACTCATCCAGTGCAGTGTTCATGTTATTACCTAGTATCTGTCGCTGTGGTTTGATTTGTCTGAGAAAAAACTGTCTCTGTTTGAATGACAGAGCAACCTTACAAGTGATATAACACAGATGGCATTTTCTTTTGCACTCTGGCATTGTATTATACTGCCAGAAAGTATTAAAAGTAGTCCTACCAACTGTCTTTGAAATGAGACTATACAGCCCAGTTTTTGTGCAGTTTTTTTTTTTTTTTTTTTTGTCGAGGGGAACTGGTTTAGAAAAGACTACTTAAAGCTGCTAAAATCTAAATCCCCCGAAGACAGTCAAGTGGCTGTGTGAAATGGTTTGCAGACTTCAGTATCTGCTGTCTATCTGGAAGACAAGTTATTTTCAGCCACAGAGATTAATGTGCGTTGCCACAGCGAGATTTCTTGTTTGAGTGAAAAAGAAAGGCTAAATCCGTGAAGCTGAGATAGCCTGATAAAAAGAAAGATCGTCTGTCAATCAGCTATTCAGACAAACAACAGACCAAGATAAAACCGAAGAATAAAGTCCAGCGAATGACTTCCAGACTGTCACAGACTTTGTCTAAGTTTACGACTACATAATAAACTACAGTTTAATCTACATTTGACCTTCAATGCTTGATATTCAACAAATAGCACAGCTTAATTAATTATTTAAAAAATCCAACAAATAGGCTGATGAGCACAAGAATTTAATACAACTGCTTTCCTCAAACCAGAAACAACCTTTGTCATTGTTAGCATTTGTGTGTGCACTTGTCTCTCTTCTTAGCACACTCACATGTGTTTGAATGCACATAACAAAACTGTAGAACTGCAGAACACTGTGAAATGTACTTATGTTACAGCAGATACTGTGGCTGTGACTTCAACCACAAGAAAGCGGCATGGTCAAGATCAAGATTAAGCTGTCACTATAGTACCATGAACTTCTAAAAATAAACTGTCTGAATATACACTTAGCAGCCCGGTCTGTTTCACACAGAGCTAAAAACTTATCACAGTATCTGAAGCTGTAAAAGGATGGACAGTTATCACTTGGCAGACTGACAGAGCATCTATAATTAATAGGCTTTAGTTGTCAAAATGTAAAACTTTAAGGGATCATGTGGTCCTATAAAGTCTGACTTCCGTTATTATACTTTAGACATGCACAAGAGTGGCTGTCCGATACTGCACACTTAATTATCTTCACGTTTAACAGATACAGTATGGGATGTCAGCTTTTATCAACATCTTACACAACTCAGACAGCAGTGTTAAAGCTATGGATGTTTTTTTTTGCAGACAATGAGGATAGCTTCTCTAATTATTTTTGTTTGTGTGTGAATTTCACTCCAGTATTTGATCAAGCTTCAACCGTTTTCCAGTAAGTACACATCATGTGTTACCAGTGGGGGGGGGGGGGGGGGGGGACAGGTGAGCGTCAGTGTGAACTGCTTAGGTCACTTTTCACTGTTTGTTTAGTGACTGGCTGTGAGTGCCAGCCTAGTCTCTTTGGAGACTGGAGAATCCTTTTATCATCAGATTGGTGGTTCCCCTTTCTTCAGATGAAGCATCTGAGGACACAGAGGATAAGAACAATTGCTGCTTTGTTTTTGTCTGACTCCAGGGGATGGATGAACTTTAATGCTAATTCACAAACAATGTAATTAGCATGTCATAGAAGGTTTTCTTGTCCAAACAAAATGTATGTATGTAATTATTTGCAAATATATATGTATATTGATTTACCTTATGTCATGTTGGTATGACATCTGAAAATCATAAAATATATTTTTAAACTACTACTTCCCACATGTAATAAAATAATTCTGCATTTTAAGTTTTAAATGTTGGGATTCAGTACTGAATCATGTTTGACAGTATCATAATTTTAATCCATGATAATGCATCCAAAAAAAATCAGTGTTAAACACTGAGGATCAGAGCATCCAGTAAGAGCTGCGTCTGTTGGAAAAATAGGCACGTGTCTTGTGTGATATGGGATTGTGGCAAGCAAGGCCCTTTTCCCACAGCATGCCTATGTTTGGCATTAAGTTCCGAGCAGAAAATGAGTTGATCACCTTATAAGGTGCTATGAAAAAGTGTGAAGAGACAGTTAATTCTTGGAAACCTTACTGTGGTGTCCTTGAGAAAAGCACAAATACCTCTCTGACCTTGAAGTGCCAAACCTGTTTGGTGCCTTTTGTGTTTATCCACGTGTGTAACAGTTACATGAGTCAGGGTACATTATAATGACTAGCGAGCGTGTATTAATATAGTCAGACTTCTTTATAAAGAATGGCCTTTTCTACAGTATACACAGCGTCTTTGGTTTATACTTTACATATATACATATCAGCCTGTGTGTGCTGTGTTAATGGGAAATCTGGAAAATGGTGATCTGAGCAAAGGAGAGGTCTTTGTAAAACCTTTGACACAGTCAGCAACTGTGTTCTATTTGAACGCAATAAATTGTAGATTTCCCTAAATAGAAATCATAAAGAAATTAAAATGGAGGATTCAACAGGCAAAACACAGCTGTGCGATGGGGTCACCCATGCCACCAATCATGGCCAATCTCTACATGGAGGAGGTAGAGAACTCCTTTACATGAACCACCCTCACTCACTGGTTCAGGTATGTTGACCTGGGTAAAAATCTGGACACAGGAGGTGGAATTGTGGGTTGTATCAGGGAAGGACAAGAAGTACACCAGTCTGATGAAAAACGTCATATGGTGCGTAGCAACTTACCTTTTGAATCAATACAGCTAAAGCCAAGGAGAAGGTAGTGGATTTATGGAGGCCCAGGCCCCACCTGCGGCCTGTAACCATCGACGGGGAGTGTGTATAGGTGGTTTAGACCAGGCTCTGTGGTAGGGGCGGAGTTGGAGTCCCTGACATCAGTGGCAGATGCAAGGACCTTGAACAAAATTTGTACCATTAAAAATAATGTCCACCGACCTCTACCCAAACCCCAACACACGTCAGGCAGAGAAGCTTGCATGCTGCTCCACAGACAGGCTGAGGAGGTCATTTGTCCCTAAGGCCATACGACTCTACAATGCCTCCCAGTGAGAAAACAACTGGACTGTGATCATTGCTGATACTACTATACCAGACGAGGAGATCAACAAAAGGAAGAACATTGTCATCCCCTACATGGCTGGTTTCAAGAAACACCACATTCCACTTTATTTTAAACCCGGTAATACACTTAAGCAAAAACTTGTCTACCCCAAAGACAACACACTGAGGCAAAAACTGAGTGATATAGTGTATGCCGTTCAGTACAGTGAGGAATGCACAGACTTGTACATTGTACAACAATACAGGAGATCCAGTTTGTCAGGAAACTTTTCAGTGGTCCACCTACACCTGGACAAAGGACACTCCTTTGAAGACAACAACATCCGAATCTTAGCCAGAGAAGACAGCTGGTTTGAAAGAGTAGTAAAGGAAGCCGCCTAGGTCAGACTGGAAAAACCTTATCTGAACAGAGGTGGTGGACCGAGATAAAATCTCCCATCAATTTACAATACAGTCCTAACTTCTGTTTCAACCCCATTCACACCTTGAGGCTGGAGCTTCTGACTGATAATGATCCTCCAACATAAGTATCGAGCCGTTAATCGCCACTAGCTGTGTCAAGTGAAGCAAGTTTCTGATGCGTATACCCACATACAGTATGTTCCTGTTTAAACCTCAACTTCCCACCAGTCCCTTAGAACTGAAGTCCAGCTGCCTTTTTTAAACGTGCTTTAGATATACCATGACCTGGATGACTGAGAACCTACACAGACATTTGCAAAACACATCCTCATGATTCTGTTTGTGTCATTTTGCTGCACTCAAGTGAACAAAAATATTATTGCACATGGCGTAACAAATATAAATTAATATATAATTCAAAATTCAATTGGGTTAACGACTTCACTGAACATTGTGACGAAATTCTTTGAAAAAGAATTGAATTTCTCTAATTTAAATGGCTGTCAATGTACTGCCATGACGTAGGAACAAAAGCGAGACCAGCGAAAGTCTCGCGAGAGGTCAAAGTTGATGTCGCCATGTGTGGGTACCGCATCTACTACAGAACGTTTCAGGGACAAACAGCTACAATTTTTCGTTTGTTTGCATAAATATATGTATACGGGTGTTAAAATTAGATTGCTTTATATAAAGTCCGCGGACTGTTACTAAGTTAATTTTTATTGATATAGCTTGTGCTAATTAGCGCTAGCATTCTCTGTTCAGTTGCTGTCTGCATCTTTTAGCTGCCGGTGTCCTTCTTATGATGGTTTAGCGTGACATGTTTAGACTCCGACCACTGTTGAGTGCCTTAGTTAACCACAGAAAGAGAAACGGTAAGCCAGCCTAACTAAACATTGTGTGGATTTCTTAAGTCTTCCAGCTGTTGTTGTGGCTCTAGCTGTCCTGGTTTTGCTAATTTTGCTGCTATATATACGAACTGTTGTGTAGATGTACACTGCTTATGTGCTTATTCTTTTTGCAGGAGGCGTCCCCAAGTTGTTTTGCACCATGAGTGAAGGCACCACAGATCAGCAGGCAGCTAAGCTGTTGAAAAGAGCCAATGAGGAAAATGAGGACTGTGCTGAGAACGTGCAGGCCGCTAAAAGAATGAAAGCAGATGAGGAATCTGCTGAAGATGAGAAGAAATATCCCAAAAAGAAAGTGGCCCTCCTTTTGGCATACTCTGGGAAGGGATACTACGGCATGCAGGTATCTTGTGAAGACAGATTCTTCCTTGCTCTTGGTTCGAAACGTTTTATTTTCATAGGTTTCTGGGGTTTGTTTTAACCCCTAAATGATTTCTGTGTTTCAGAGGAATCCTGGAAACTCTCAGTTTCGGACCATTGAAGATGACCTGGTTGCTGCTCTTGTTAAATCCGGCTGTATTCCTGATAACCATGGCGACGACATGAGGAAGATGTCTTTCCAGAGATGTGCCCGAACAGATAAGGTATGTGTTAGAAGACCGTTCATAGCACAGCCAGAAAATATTTCAGCATGCGTCAAACCAGTAAATAAAACATAGTGTATCTACGTCGTCATGTTGTTGCTTACGGTGCTTATTTAGATTTAAGGATATGGTGTGTATAAATGTCCTGGTGATACATGTGTCGACATACATTTTTTTATATTTTATTGGTATGTCACTGACAAAGTATATTGGTGTTTAGGGCGTGTCGGCAGCTGGCCAAGTGGTGTCTCTAAAGTTGAGGCTGATTGACGACACTGTGGCAAAAATCAACGAGCATCTACCTCCACAGATCAGAGTTCTCGGTGAGACACTGGTTCCAGAAATCCTTTAAAATTTGCTCAAGCCCAATGTGATTGAATAATGGAAAAAAAAATAATCATTTTAACTTTTGTTCCCTCAGGACTTAAACGGGTGACACAGGGTTTCAATTCAAAAAACAACTGTGACGCTCGCACATACTCCTACATGATTCCAACGGTAGCTTTTTCCCCAAAAGACTATGACACTGGGAATATAGCAGCCTATCGCCTGGAACCAGAGACACTTCAGAGGTTGAATCGGCTTTTTGCCCTTTATAAAGGCACGCATAACTTTCACAACTTCACCTCTCAGAAGGCTCCGAATGACCCTAGTGCCCGCCGCTACATCATAGAGATGTCCTGTGGCGAGCCCTTCATCCGCAGCATTTATGAGTTTGCGGTGATCACTGTGCGGGGCCAGAGCTTTATGCTGCACCAGATCCGCAAGATGATCGGCCTGGTGATAGCAGTGATCAAGGGCTACGCAAAGGAGGAAGTGATGGAGCGGAGCTGGGGAAAGGAGAAGGTGGATGTTCCCAAAGCTCCGGGGCTGGGCCTGATTCTGGAAAGGGTTCACTTTGACCGGTACAGCAAACGCTTTGGAGGGGACGGGCTGCATGAGGCGCTGGAGTGGGAACGCGAGGAGGAGGCGATCAAGGCCTTCAAGGAGGCTCACATCTACCCCACCATTGTTGAGACAGAATGTCAGGAGGGCTCCATGGTGAGCTGGATGTCCACACTTCCTATCCATGATTTTGAAGCCACGGCTACTGTGACACAAGACAATAAGGATCAGAAACAGGTATGAATTAAGATTAGAATAACGGATGTTTGACTCTGAAAATCCATTTTATAACACTCATGAATTCTTGCTCCCTTTCCCCCCAGGACAATGCAGATGAAGGGAATGACTCCGATTAGGCCACCCTGGAAAAAAGAAGATTATTATCTCACCAAAATATCCCCCTTTTTTCCCTCTGGAATTATCTTTTTGTACTCTTTGAACATGACAATATCTGCTTTTTCAGTGTAATTAAATCCAGTTTGTCTTATCCAAATGTCTCTTATACAAGCAACACAACAATAAAAACTTCTGTTCTTTATTGAAATCGGGCTGTTTCCAGATATTCATTTCACAGAAATAAACGTGGATTCCTGGTTAAGTTGGCTGATGTGTCATGTATGTTAGAAATAATGAAATTGATTAGTAAGTGCCATGTCTATTCAAATTATTCATGACTATTAGGTGTGCATATTAGATAAAATATACTCTCCTCCAAAGGTATTGGAACACTGAGGCCAGTTCCTGATTTCAGCTTGTATTTTGAGGTTTTACATCTGGATCTGATACACAAGATGAGAAGAAGTAAGGGAACAAATAGACTAAATTAAATCAAATTAATTAATGGAGGCTCATCGTACTTTTTTGGCAAATTCCAGCCTGGCCTTCCTTTTCGAGCTGATCAGTGCTTTGCATAGACTGGTGTAGCCTCTGTACTTCTGTTCATGAAGTCTTCTGCTAACAATAACTTGTGATACATTGATTCCTGGCCTTTGCAGGTTGTTGCGTATATCACTAACAGTTGTTTTAGGCCATAAAACAACTATTTGTGACGTTGGCAGCATTAATTGTGTGCCACATCCAGATGTGGCACACAATTAATGTTGCATGCCTGGAAATTTAAAAGCTGGTCCCTTGTTTCATATTAATTGTTCCGTGTCAAACCCAAAAATGTTTAGTCTACAGTCAAACAAAATTAATTGACCCTTCTCACTGTTATAATACTTTCGGAACAGAGTATGTTAGCTGTGAGAGCAACTACACCCTCCCGTCACTAGGAGGCGACACTACAATAAAGTGTTTGGGATTAATGTTGCGTTCAAAAACCACATTAAAATAGGATTCCCCGGTTTCAACTGATTTCCCCCATACTGAAATGTGGTTTTACAAAATATCTAAGTTATGAATATGCTCTTATCTTAATCTTAATGTATACGATATGTAGTCTACTGTGAGTATAATGTTAAATTGATACAAGATAATCTACGATCTGTGGTTTTGGTGTCTGTTTTTCCGTATTCCTCGGATGGCAAGCGAACGCCGCATCAGTCAGTAAACATGGCGCCTGCCAAAAAACGCAACGTGAGTTCGGGAAAAACAACTAAACAAAGTGGAAAAAAAGCTAAAATCGACCCCAGCAGCAGCGTCGAGCGTATAATTGAAAGCAAGAAGCACGCCAACGACGTTTTTGACCTTCTCGAGCTCCTTCAGGTATCGGTTCACCATTTGTTAGCTCACCGGTACAGTATGTACTGTTTAGCTAACGGTTAGCATTGTCCCCACGAAGCAAGTTGTGTCTCCTGAGTTAGTAAAACATTTGACTAAATGTTTTTTTTTTAACCCTACATGTTTTTGCAGTCAGAAAAGGAGAAGGATGTTGTCAATGCAGCCAGTGCCTGCTGCAAACTCTTCTGCACGTTGTTGGAGAGGAAAGAGATGTTCAGGGGTAAACTGCCCGAAGAGGACGAGGCGTTGAGTGGTGAGTAAAGACTGATAATATATTATAATTTGTAGTGACAAGGTCGATTATGCTCCTACAACTCATGACACTAATCGTAAAACAATGAAACAACCCAAAGTAAGTCAGATCTGTCTCCATTGCTCTGGGTTTGTTCTCTGTTCTTCTATGTCAGACTGCACTGCTGTCACTGAAGCTGTGAATCACATTCTCATGGTGTTCTGTGTCCTTTGGTCCAGGGGTGTACAGCGCTGAGGAGAAGTACCAGATGTTCATGCGACACCGCTACAACAGTTGTGTGGAGATTCTGCTTGAACATCTCAACCACGAGCTGCATGCCGTTAAGGTGAAATGAGATTTGGATAAAGTGGTGCGCTGAAGAGCAAGCAACTTAGAAAAGCCACGAGTTAATGGATGTCTGTTATGTCAGTAGGTTTAGTCTGTATTACACAGATGGATGCCAGGTGTCATTAGTGTCCAGTGGTGTTACACTTCTGCAACTTTATGCTTTTTAAATAAATACCTGTCTACGTACAGGAGAGTGCCCTGTGCTGCCTGATAAAGTTCGCCACAGCAGAAGGACGGTATCCTCTGGAGGACTTGGACTGGAGCGAGCATTACAGCTTCCCCAGGGAACTGATCCTGGTAAGATTATATATATATATTTTTTTATTTATTAAGTCCCAAATTTAAACGCATTTTAAAAGATCACATTTTTATGTCATGAGCTGCTCAGAAATCATCTGGTTTTCCCTCTGTCACCAGGCAGTGGTGGAGAGACTTCTGTCTAAAACCATGGACAACTCACTGCTGATCTCCAGGTTCCAGGAGTTCCTTGAGATGGAGGATTTGCGGTATTATGTAATGAGCGCCATCCGCGAGAACGTGGGCCAAGTCATGGACAAAAGCAAAGGGGTAAGGAAACACAAGATCCTGCGTATCCTGCTTTTAGTATCGTATAATATTATTTGCTGCGCTAAACACTACCTGCTCATCACCCTCAGGCGGTGTTGCCCGTGTATCAGAACAACGCGTTCACCCTCATGTCTAACATCAGTATGCCGAGCCAGGAGTCAGAGCTGACGAACTTTATGGTCACACAGGAGGGTGAGATGTTCTTTTAAGTTGTCATAATGCTATTGCTTGAGTTTATTTATCGTGACTAAGATGCTGAAGTGTTACCCTGTGTGTGTGTGTTTTCCAGCTAAGCATGAAGACTGGAAGGCTGCTAAACTGAATGTAAGTAAACTGGTTTTTATTCACATGTCCGCATTAATGCTTGTTGGCCAAGTGGTAAAATGTTTTATCTCTCTACAGGAACACAAGCGTGTCTTTGAGAGGATGTGGCTCGGCTTCCTTAAACATAAGGTAAATAATATCTATATTGAACAGATGATTTCTTCTCTGTTCACATCGCTGACAGTGTGCTGTTAGCTTTGAGCTTTGTCTCATTAATATTTCATCTTTCTACTGTAGCTGCCAAGCAGCATGTATAAAAAGGTCTTGGTGATCCTCCACGACTCCATTTTGCCGCACATGAGCAAACCCACGCTGATGATTGACTTCTTGACTGCTGCCTATGAAGTTGGTAAGTTATGCGCGTAGCTCTGTAGTGACAAAGCCATAAAGGTATTTTCACATTTGGTCTTCGGAAGAAATATTGTTAGTCTGCTGCCCTCAAGGGCCATGTTGATGGAAAGACACATTAACCTGTGTCTTTCTCTGACCCAGTCTGGGTTTATTACAGATTGATGTAAAAGAAGAACAAAAGTGACTGAAGTGGAATTAATTAGATTAAACTTCAGCAAGCAAACAGACCTTTTCCTTTACTAATGTAAACACCCATTTTAAAGGCCTGAACACACCTAACTAACATCCATGAACCAGTGGAAACCAGGGGTAACGTAAGTCTGTATTCTTTCTGCAAAAGGACCCACCCACCGGCTTTGACCGCCGATTCAAAACGCTCAATCAGGCGAAACAAATCTGCTGACAGAGGTCGGACTGGCGCCAGCGGTGTGTGACACGCTACAAAAACTAGGACCACAGACGCTTGACAATGGCCTGACATTGGCTGTCAGACAACTGTCGGCTTAATGTCACGGCCTTAAGAAAATAAATGATATAGTCCTTGTGTATAGGTTTAGTGGGATGGAAAATTATATGAGTGATCCTTGAATATGTAGAATGAACTCTCCTTTCACCACAATTGGCAAAGGTAGATGGGCATCTCAGTTTAAATCTGTTTGAAGTTTCTTCCTGATAAAGGAGATCTTTTCCTTTTACTGATTAAGTGATAAATAGCTGAGTTTCTCTCTATAACATCTGAGGTTGTAATCTTAATATGTAAAGTGGTCTGAGATGACTTTATATCAATAAAAAAAAAAACCTGAATTCAGTTCCAGTGCACTAAGAGGCATGAAGTCCTGCATTATTTAAAAGAAGGGCTGCAGTTGAGTATTTGAAAGGTGGGTGAACTGCCTCTAGTTCCGATCATCCTTTACCGCAGTCCTGATGTGTCTTGTGTTTTATTGGACAGGTGGGGCTATCAGTCTGTTGGCCCTCAACGGCCTTTTTGTCCTCATCCATCAACACAACCTGTGAGTATCCTGTGTCCTATATATTAATTACAGTAAAATGTAGAAGAGATGTGACCACAGAGGCTACATCTGGAATCTGCATTGGACAACAAAAATGTGCTGAATGACCTAAACACTGTGTGCCTTGTGCTTGCAGAGATTATCCTGATTTCTACAAGAAGTTGTATAATCTTCTGGAGCCTTCTGTTTTTCACGTGAAGTACAGAGCACGCTTTTTCCACCTGGCCAACATTTTCCTTAGCTCCAGGTAAAATTCATCTGCGTTTGCTAGCATAAGCCCACATTGTGATTGCTGGTTGCAGGTGATGCTGCAGTGCAACACAAGACTGTGTTTTAAATACATGTGTGTGAAATAATAGATCATTATCAAGTCAGCATTACGTTAACCCTATGTTTCCGTTTGCCTTCAGTCACTTGCCCGTTTACTTAGTGGCTGCCTTTGCCAAACGCCTGGCTCGCCTGACCCTCACAGCGCCACCTACAGCCCTCCTCATAGTGCTGCCCTTCATCTACAACCTGATCCGCCGCCACCCGTCCTGCAGAGTCCTTATTCACAAGCCCAGCACGGAAGATGGTGAGTCTCAGTCAGATTGCTGTTTATTTAACAATTCAGGTAAAATCAGAATATGTGAAGGTGTTTGTGTTTTCTGTGACAGATCCTCTTGAGGACCCGTATCTAATGGATGAAGAGGATCCTGCTCAGTCCTGTGCTTTAGAGAGCAGCTTGTGGGAAATTAAGGTGATGCTTTTGGATTCACATATGAATTATTTGAGACTCGGATGACCTCTGACCTATTAGTGACAAATGATATTTTTTTCTTTTTGAAAGCAAGATACAGAAATGTGACTTTGAACACCTCCTCTTTTCGCCTTATCTGCAGACGCTGCAGAAGCATTACCACCCAGATGTGGCCAAAGCTGCTATGTTGATCAACAAACCACTGTCGGATCAGGAGGATGACATAAGCGAGGTGCTGGAGATAACAACATATGAGGTGACGTTACACTTCCACTATTCACTTTCCTCCTCTTCCTCTTCTTGAGTCGCCCCCTCGTTAATTTGAATAAAACCTCTCACGTTCTCATCCACAGATAATGGAGAGGGACCTGAAGCCGGCCAAGCGTGTCCCACTGGAGTTTGAAACTGCCACACAGTTATTGAAAGGAGGGGGAGATGTGTTAGGGCAGCACTTCTGTCTGGTTTAAGACAAGGAAAAACTTTTCTCAACCAATTCAGGCTGAATGTTTATAGCAGCTTGGACTTATCGCTCACGTCTGTTCAGAAAGCAGCAGCTACATCAACAACATGTATCAAGAAGTACAAAAGATTTGTCTTTCTGTGTTTTTTTTAAAGTGTCTTTCTCTGTGACTGCTGATGTACTTGATGCGTCCTTCACCGTCAATAAAAACCTTTTTCAGATTTGATTGGTTTTGTTTCTGTTGCACTTTTTTATGAAATCTCTCACAGTTATTATTAAATGTAGACACTGAAGCCTTTGCTCCGTTTGCATGTCTCTTTGTTGCAAGCCACAACATTAAAACCACTGACAGTAAAGTTAATAACATTAACCATCTTGTGACAATTCAGTGTTCTTCTGAGAAACTTTTAGACCTGGCATTTATGTGGATGTTACTTAGACATGACCAGATACCCCCACCCCATGGCAAAGACACTTTTTGATGGCAGAAGTAGTATCATTGCCAAACTGATACATTATCTGTGGGATGCACTGCAACAAGCCTGGCCTGCAGAGCCCCCTCCCCTCAACCCAAAGTCCCCCACCAACAACATTCTGTTGCAGGACTGTTTTGGAGGCACAAGGGAGACCTGCACAGTATCAGGAAGGTGGTTTTAATGTTATGCCTGATCGTTGTAGATCTTTTTGCAAAGCACCTTGCTCCTAGACTCTTGTTTTGATCTATTTTATATTAATTACATTAATTTTATGCTATCTGATCCGTGTAAGCAGAGATCCACAGGGGCTTCCATTTATTGCAGTGTCCTGTAGCTCACCAGCATTCCTCAAGGTTAACTACTAAACGGATGCGGCCAAGACCCCTCCCCGTACAGGTGAGAGGCTGGCCTTAAATGCTCTTTTTCCATCTCCCGTTCATATTTCATCCTCTCGTTAAGTGTGCCATATGGCCACGCAGCAGGCAGCCCTGGGTACAGGAACGCTGCGAGAGAAAACTCTGAATCATAACTGACTTCTGTTTCTAAAGAGCAAGTCGTAATAGGACGAAGCTAGCCAGAGATGCACCTACAGACAGGCATGCACGCACGCTCCGAGTGACTACAGAGTCTGCAGTGAATGTCCCTGTTTTTGTTGTTGTTGTTGTTTTTTTGGCTGTATGTGTTTTTAATTTATGTATGCTTTATTACTGAGGAATACAAGATGGGAACGACGCTACAGTTTGGTGAAACTGGGGAAAGTGAGAAGACTGCAAAGCAAGATCTCTATGAAGAGGATGAGAGAAGCTGAAGACCATCTGTTATTAAGGTAAGAACAGTGGAATGTGCATCTCTGAGATGCTTTAAAGTGATGGGTGACAGCCGCATACAGGTTTGATCATAATCTTTATTTTAATTTTTTTTGAGAGACAAAAGTTTTCTGTGGTTGCTAAAACTCTTGAGCAGGTCCACAGGAGGTCAACATCGCTGAAACTCTTCAGCAACCACGGCTGCTACTGTTGTGAAGCATTATCTCAACTATTACAGTGAAGCTGAGTTGTTAATTAATCTTGTTTTTTAATGGGGTCAGAATCAAGATGAGATATTGCACATGCAGTCACAGCAGTAGTAAACAAATGTCTTCCTCTGAGTAATATGATACTTTGAAATAAAGCAGCAGTATCATAGAATTAATCAAAGTAATGGTGTGATTGATTAGTTAATGGATAGATGGCACTGAGAACCCACATCCAGGCCTGGGTTGTGACGTAGACGCAGCTCTCCCCTTGTCATTTTGACAAAGCTCTGATAGGGATACTTTGGCATCGCCGCATGTTAGCAGAGGTCTTGGCAGGACGGGACATTTCTGCACAAAATCTGCTGGACTCCAGGGCTTTGTGGGCTGTTGTTGTGTCTGTCCTCCGCCTCCACAGTCCCCTGCGAGGAAATAGAAGCTGTCCAAGGTGAGTCAGCGCAGAGAATCTGTTGGAGCATTTGGCCGGGCCGGTAAGGAAGACACATCACTAAATGAATCACTCTCATGCCGTCTTTGTGCACTAACACTGGCACTGTTATCTAGGTTGTATCCAAAAAGCACCTTTGCACCATATCTTCTTGTGTAGTTGCTAGTTATTACCAAAGAATCGTATTAATCTAAAAGACACAACAAACCCCAGATGAAATCAGACACTCCAGTTTGTATTATGAAGCCGCATTAGCGTCAGATAAGTCAAATCTCCAGAGGCACAAGGAGCATTAACCTTCTCAACCCCTACATGTGTCCGCGCTCTGTATTGTGGTCACGGTGAATACAGTATCCTCGTGTTGCAAGTAAGAGTGTGTTTGCATAAAGGTACACAGGAGGTCAACATTGACGGGGATTTAGCAGCAACTGATAAAAGCTGGCGTTTTTTCCATGCCGCCCCTCCCACCCCCCCACACCCACACGCATCACTGTGTTGCTGTGATACAGTAATCCTCTCTTATGTAACTGAGTGGATTCCTCTCTCTCTCTCTCTGAACCCATACACATGCACATGGGCACACTCACACGTACGTATCAATCACAGCCAGCAGCTACATGTGGACGAACTGATGCAGGCAACAAAGTGAAACTGGGATAGTTCACTTTGACTCTTGAACATGTTGACTTTACTGCCAGTGATTGATTATGTAGCTAAAAATGAACGCACAGAAAGCAAGTTATGAAAGATGAAAGAAGATGAAAGAGCTGTACAGTAAGTGCCAAAAGTTCATTGTTAGATTTACTTGTGCTCTTAGTGTGCAGTATGTTATTTTATATGTTGTTTTTTTGCAGCAATTTCCAGGTAAATGCTTATTAATAACAATTTCTGTTATTATTTGCTTGGATTGATGAATTTTTTTGATGATGGATCTATATATGGTATATTGTTTTGGGAAAAGTGAAGATGATGCACAGAAAAATAAGAGTAAATGGTAAACAAACGATGCTAAATGTGCTCAATGTCCTGAATTCAAGTACATTGTTCTGCAATTAGTCAGAAACTTTTTTCTGAATAACAGAAATGTAACAGTGTTTAATTTTCATGCAGTATATTCTTGCAAAGAATATGCAAAAGTTTGCATGCAATGGTTTCCTGTGCAAGTTTGTTAAAATAAAGTGTGAATCTGATCCAGGAACAAACTAAACAAAGTACCTCCACCTGTGCAAAATATTCCTTACTCAAAATGGCACAGTAAGTGTTGCGTTAAGTGCTGAGTGTATTTCTTGTTCTGTGTATCTGCGTATTTGGTATATTAAATACACATGTATTAAATACACATAAATACACATACACATAGTGTGTTGTATTGAGATGCTAGTAGCGTGTGAGGCTTGCTTTCAGTGGGTAATGTCTGATTGTTTTTTTCAGGTGATAATGCGGGATCACACGTCCGGCCCTAATGTGGAGGATCTGCTGAGACGGTCTCAGATGGAGTTACAGTGGATCCAGAGACAGCTGGCCATGATTGCTGCCAGGAATATACACCATCACCACCTGCACACCAAGGGCAAGGTAATGTTGTACTGCTTCCTGTAGGCCTGTCTTCTTAGCGTTGCTATTACCTCCACGGTAAACCGTAGTCTTAGGGGACGTCAGTCTTAATTAAATGGGGTCCATGTTTTTGAATATATGATAAAATCTCACTGGATCACTGGATCTGTGACTTTGGACACCAAGAAAGATTAATGAAACAAATATGCTGTACAGAAGTGCACAGGAAAATGAGGGCTAGCTGTGACTTTGACAGAACTCCAGATCTGTATTGTCTGTACTGACTGAGCCTTGGTTGATGGACTTATTATAATGTAAATCACACATGGCGATTACCTATTGGTACTCAAAGCACTGTACAGTTACAGTGACACATCTACCCATTTGCTCAACTCGGGGTTCAGTGTCTTGCTCAAGGATATACACTAGGTTTCTAAATAACATTTAGAATATCACTCTGTACAACAAGTCTTATCTTGCCGATAAAAATTCATATTCTCACCCTTTTAATAAAAATATTACCAACATAAAACAGACACATTTGTTAATAGTTCACTGGAGAAGACGTCTGAGAATAAAGCATAATATTTAAAGGGGACGTGTTATGCACATCCCCAGCTTTCCTTTTTTTCATTCTGTTACTCTGCTTAAGTCACTTTGCATCATCTGTAGTCCAAACTAAATCCATTTTTATCTCATAATGGCCTGTAATACGGCCACTCACTCAACGATTCACTGTCTGAAACAAGCAGCTGCTGTCGCTTTAAGACCCTCCACCCTTCTCTAGAAGCCCACTTTCTTCTAATTGGCATCATTGTGGAATCCTTTGCTTGTGAACACCCACCCACTTGTTGTGGTGGAGAAAACAGAGTAAAATGATTTTTTCTTTTTTTTCCGCTAATGGCAACCTCTCAGATCCATCTGTACATATCTGAGCATGAATACGATGTGGAATATGAGAGTAGACGACAGGAATATCCTCAGCAACAAATATTACAACAGGGTGTCTCCGTTTGGTAAATATTAAATATCATTATTGTTTATTATGTGACATTTAATGATGGTTATTTGCACGCCACAGTAAATTAAATGCCTGTAATTTAACTTAAGTGCACCGTTTTGTGCAAAAGTGTGGCCACAAGAACAAGAAAGCTGGAATGACTCTGCTGTGCTCTACCTGAAATAGATGACTACTGTTTGTAAAGAGAAGAATAAGTTGTTAGAGCGGACTGAATCCTGAACTTTTGCCTCAAAGGGATTACTTTTTACTACATTTTAAAACTTGTTTAAAATCTGACACAGTGTTATTTATCATTAAAGAGAGAAAAGCATTTACATCTGATCCAGTCCTAACAGACCTCCATATCTCTCTTCCTAGTGTAAAATTAGATGAACGTTTTAATAGTTTTTTGCCACATTTCTGATTAAATATTTACATTATATAACTTTGACCAGACATTTAGCTCATCATACACTGTAAAAACATTTTTTCCCCATTTATTTCCTTATCCGTGGAGTTTGCAGGTACTCCAGCTTCCTCCCACCATCCAAAAACATGCTGGTTAGGTTAATAGGTGACTCTAAATTGGCCGTAGGTGTGAGTGTGAATGGATGTCTGTCTCTCTGTGTTGGCCCTGCGATGGACTGGCGACCTGTCCCTGGTGTACCCCTGCCTCTCGCCCAGTGTCAGCTGGGATAGGCTCCAGCAGACCCCACAACCCTTAACAGGAATAAGCGGGTATAGAAGATGAATGAATGAATTTGACATTTGTGTTCACTCTGAAGATTGTTTAATCTCATTCCTGCTGTGCTCTTACAGCGGTTAACAAATGCACACATCTGCTGCTGCTGTGTTGTTAACTCTTCCTTTGTTAGAAAGTTTTCGGGAACTTTTATTGCAACTGGCATGCTATTGTGATTTAGTTTGGCTGCCCTGCACTTACAATTTAGAGACTGTCAGCATCTTTAGCTCTCTCATCCTCTAGAGACACTGTTTCAAACCTTTAATAAATACCTTTAATGATATGTTTTGAAGGTTGCAGCTTGTTTAAATAGTTAAATGACACCGCCCTCAGCTATTTGCATATTTAAAGGGGTCACTGACTGTTTCTGTCCAGTCCGGTTTCCATCTGTTCCCGAACCGCTGTCTCGCAGGGCTTCATGTCAGGCCTGCAAACCAATTCACTGCAGGAGTAATGCATCCACGGCGAAGATGGAGCAGACAGTGAGCAAGTGTTGCTAGGCAACAGAGTGGAACGGAGCGTACGTTGTGCTTTCTCCTCTCACTCACGTTCACTTAGTGTCTCCTTCCTTCTGTCCTCTCCTCCATTCTGCCCTGCGCCTCGGCCTGTGTGTTAAACACAGCTATCGACAGGATGCGCCGAGTTCCCTGCTGCTGATGTAACCTCACTAAAACCGCAGCGCTCATTTAATTTGAGCCCTCTCAGGGATTTAGAGCAAAGAGAGCAACGGGACGCTTGTGTGTGAAAAGTTGCAATGGGGATAGCTGGACACAGAAAAAGCTGAAGCATAGTGACATACTGTACATGTATACGGTGTATGGAAGGCACGGCCATAACAGTCTTTAAAACATCATCAGTGCTGTTGTGCTATAGAATGGCTTGTGGATACAAATTTAGCATACGACATTTAAAGTAACGAACACTCTTGAGAAATACTACATATTCACAGCATACACTGATCAGCCACAACATTATAACCACATTCAGCATCTTGGGACAATACAGTGTTCTGCTGGGGAACCTTTGAACCTGGCATTCGTGTGGATGTTACTTAGACATGTAGCACCCACCTAGACCAGACCAGGCACCCCCACCCCATAGCAATGAGACTCCTTGATGGCAGCAAGAATGCAGCCTCACACTGACGCACACATAAAAACAGTTTAGGTACAACTCAATAAACTTGACAAACGTGACCTCCAAATTCATTAGATCCAAACTGATCTAGTATCTGTGAGGCCCCTCCCCTCAACTCATAGGACCCAAAGGCCCCCACAAATGACATTCTGTTGCCAGACACCACAGGACACCCTCAGAAGGCCCATGTCCAGGCTCAAGAGAGACCTACACAATATTAGGAATACGGTCATATTGTTATGCCTGATCGGTGTAGTTGTGGGAAGGAGTAATGCACGTGTTGTTGCTCCTTACAGCTAAACACAAAACTATCACGGCCTGTTTGTTGTAAAGTGAGACACAGATCAGACAGTGATGCTGGACCATGATCTGCTCTCTGTCAGGAAGTACAAATATCCAGAGGTAGGTAGGATGTCCTGCCTATGATGCAGTGTTTTCTGCTTATCAGATTTGCACATCCCATTTAAATGAAAGCTGCTGGGCACCTCAGTCATATCTGTTGTTTTTGTTCAGTTGAGGGTGTGCACACGTTTGTGAATGACAAACAGAGACAGAAAAAGAAAAAGAGGTGGAGTTTGCAGCACAACTGAAGGAAGGAGAGGAATGGTTAACAGGTTCAGGGATGGGACAGACAGAGACTGTGTGTGTGTGCGTCTGTCTGTTTGTCGGTGTGTGTGTGTGTATGTGTGTGAGATAGAGTGCCAGCAAGGTAGCTGTTTGCAGTTAGGCTTTCACTATTAGACTGATGCCATCAGCCAGCTGCAGCTGCGCACAGACTGGGCAGGCTATTAAAGCTGCAGATTGGAAACGCTCATTGCAGCTGAACACACATGCACTCATGCATACATGTGTACACACGCGGACATGTTGCCTCTGCCTTCGCTGCCAGTTTGTGATGTGATGGGAACGGATGACAGTCATTTTGGGACAAAGAGGGTGCTGCCTTTAAGGTAGGGACACTGGGATTACTGTATCTGCTAAAACACAGTCTCTGCTGACTAGCATTGACGTCTCTCTGAAACTGTATATTAAGAACACCTTTTAACAGTAGTGAATAATTATGAGATGTTTCGTTCCAAATCCCCCTTCACTATAAAAAGCAATTGTTAGGCTGGACAAATGTTGCTTAATGGCCTTGATAATACTGGTTCCCTTATTGAAAAGCTCTTTAATGCTAAGTCTGTAGCTGTACCTCCACGACAGACATGCACCAGACACCACCGGTGCAAGTCTTACACTCACACACCAGATGGCGATATGACAATTTATTTAAATTACTCCTGGTCCAAATAAGGTTACCTCTGGGTATCCTGGCGGCTCGGTTGACTGAGCACCTGCCACTTAACCACAGTGCCCTTGGTTCAAATCCAGCCCCTGCTATGCTGCTCTCCTAATCCAGCCCCCTGTGTCCTTTTAAGACAAGTCTTCCAACATAGCAGAAATTCCACAAATAAATCCCAGCAAGTCTGATTTTATTAAGTGAAGCCGTGAATGAAAGCACGCAACATCTGTTTGTGTCCTGGTGAATTAAAATCGTTAGCTATTAATTACTGGACAATGGGAGGGAAGGCAAACTGTGCAGGACAATAAAGTCGTAAAAAGCCCCTATTACATAATTATATCCTGCAACGTCTTAATAGCCACCCACATTATCTGCTTTGGTTAACTAACAGTCACTCCAGCCTCCAGTTGCTGTAGGGTTTATAAATGGATAATCCGTCGCTTTATACTCACCACTGGCGTCGTCAGCACTTTTGTGCAGGTCTGGCAATCCATAGAAATTAAGTTACCGGTTATTTTTTCATTAAACTGGGTGAGAGGGTTCCACATTTGACGCTGCTATGAACAATTTGTTTTTAACTGTTATTTTACTGAATTTCAAAGTAGTGTGTGGCTCCTGGTCTGTGTCCGTTTTTAATGCGAGCTTCAGAAGGCTTTCTGAAATGTGTCCAGTAAATCAAGGTTAAATCTCTTGGTTTGTTGCAGAGCATACACACACTACAACACCCTTGGCACTCCTGTCCGGGAGGATTCTCAGTATCACCGCTTAAAAAAACAAAGCAACTGCATTAGCTGGAGTATTTTCACCAAAAAAAAGTCTAAAAAGAGATTTATTAATGAAGCTGTGTGGCTGAGAGATGAAGACCAGTTGATTTGGCTATAACTTTGGTGCACTTAAATCTTCCCTACTTTTGGCCATAGGGAGCTGTGGGAGATGGACACCATAACCTATGCACCTAACCTACGCCGGTGCAAGTGATTTATAATTGTGCATTGGTCAGTCTGGCTTGCTGTGTAAAAACACAACCCAAATGCTACTTGACGCTGTGTATTTTTTGCATCAATGGCGACTGAAACATTCGTAGAAGATCATACAAATGTTTGTATCTCCGAACCTCCTCAATTAACCTTAGCTCGACGTGTTCCGTCTTTATTGATCCAAAACAATCAATCTGAAAATTGTGGAGGTGCAGCCGGAAATACTAAAGTGGAAACACGCTACTACTAAAAGGAGCAAACACAGCTCTTGCAGTCTGCATCACTGTGGCGCATAGTTACATTTCTTGGGGGCTGCATGTCAGCTACGGCACTCGGTCTCTGCGCTGTCACTGTAGCTACAGTGTCAAATTGATGCAGACGTCTAAACCGTCTATAATATGTACTGTGCATGTAACGTGATCAAAAGTCTGCTTAAATGAATCAAGTTGAGGATCCTGGTCAAAGCACTAATTGAGCCTGGAAGACAGACCTTTTGCTATCCCTGACTTTACCCGGATATATTTTGTTAAACTGATATTTGTCTAGTCTTCCTCTTGGCACACAGTTTTTATGTATTCCCAAATGTTGCTATGCAGTACTCAAAATCACTTGATAGAACAGAGGAGACATACAGCATACTGCTGAGGGGAAGCAAGGCTGATGAACACTGATTATATTAAATAAGACTGATTAAATAACATGGGAAACAAGAAATTGCAATACACTGCTTGGCGCAGTGAGCTACATTAACACACGCTGTAAACACTTTGAAGCGATCATTTTAACAGCATAGATACAGATCACACAGTGAAAATCTTCACATTTCAGAATAACTAGACTGCCTAGTGTGCAATTTTTCTCTACTAATTAGTTCCTTTTGCTCCTCTACCACCTTACACGCTCTCAGTCTGTTACTTTATGCAGTATTTATATTCTTTTGGGTACATGTGATGTTATCGGTCTTCTGTGAGAAGGAGACGTTGTAAGTATTTTCTTCTGATTCCCGACTTTGACGCAGCCCTCGTCGGTGCAGCTTTGGTGGCTCCTTTAGTCCAAAGATGATGCCTCCCAAGTGGACATCACAACTGGGCTCTCTGTATCCACCAGATCTGAGCCATTTCTCATTTGGACTGAATGATCAGGAGTCAGTCTGCATCATGTAGATGTCTTTCCTACCACTGGTTGTGTTTACTCCAGTCAGCCAGATGCCACCAATTTTTTAGTATCTAATAAAAAAAAAAGGGTTCCATAATTTTCTTGGCACGTTACCAAACCACAGTCGGTTTTTACTGGTCTAAATGACTCATAACTGAGCTCTCCCAGTGAGGTCCATATGGCCTAATATCTCACTCTAAATAGACTGCCTGAATGTGTTGGACTTTCTGTCTGTCTGTTTGCAAAACCAGCAGTACTGGTTGGCAGGTTTAGTCATCCCACTGTCCGTTCTTGGAAAGTACACCATATTACTCTGGTGGGTCTGTCAGTAGGTTTGTCTGCTTGGCAGCGGCGCTGTATTAGCAGGTGGATCTGGCTGTCTATCTGTCTACTTGGCAGGTCCATCACACGGGCTTTGGTAGCATTCGGTGTCTGGGTAAACCGACAACTTTGGTTTTAACATTTTCCTTTGTGGAGTATAATAGTTTGGCTTCCAGTCAACGGGGGATCTGGTTATTGTTTGTGCGTGATGTTCTTTTGTGTGCCAGATACCAAATGTTCTGCTTACATGCTAATTGATATATTAGAATAAAATAAACTGATGTTGGAGCCATCTGTTGGTTGGTCTGTCTGGGATTACTGCAAAGAAAACATACTCGAAGAGAACAAGGGGTTGGCATTTTCACCCCTGCCTTACCTTGATGATTTAATGATGATTTTGAGAGGGATTAAATAAGATAAAAGTGAACAGACTTCAGAGTAATGCTGCAGAAGGTTTATGTTTAGGGAGGTAATGTTTTCTTTTTATAGCTGTGCTAATATTGGAGTAGCTGGGTTAGCTAAGAGTGCTTTTTTAGGAGGCAATTCTGAAGACTACACCCCATGTGGGATTTAGGATTTTACCTCTCCAGCATGTTTCCATTTCATACATCTACTGTACATAACCCCCGGTAAATAGACTGAGGCAGAGCATCACATCCATTTTTAGATGAGCATAGAGGAAGATGTTATTTCTTCTGAAGTACACCACAGCTGAATTCATCCTCCCGATCTTTAAAGTGTGTTTAATTTCAGGAGGCACATGTCCTTAATCAGCCTCCCTCTTACCTCAGCCAAACAGCTGCTTACTTCCTCTGTTATCTGCAAACCCTCTGGTGGCCTGGAAAGTGACGGGAAATTTTGAAAACCCTCAAGACTGACAGCATAGCAGTTCTGTGCCAAAACAAGACAACCTGGAGCTCAAAAGTGCTGCCAAATGTTCAAATCGATGTCTTTCACGAGTGAAGACTACCTGAGCAGTACAAGAAATTTTCTACAGATGTCAAAGCAAGCCTCCCAGGCTGCTTGTTAAAGATATGAAGTATATTTCCAAGCAAGTAAAAATTTGGTTTCAACAGCTATTCTGCAACACCAATAAAAGAAGTGTTTTTTTTCCTGGAACTGAACACATGAAGTGCAACTAGTACTTTTCCTGTAAACAAGATTGACAGTTGCATAATGTCCTTTTTCGTAACTTATATGTTGTTTCCTCTTTGTTATTGTCCATGGATATTGTTTAGACTGCGCAGTTATATATCTCAACAATTGCCCCATGAATCACCAGATAAATCTTCACATAAAATTGTACACTTTATGTGAAGCCTACTGATTTTGGCAGTCCTCTGACTTTTCCTGTTGTGCAACCATGAGGTTGACATTTTCTGTTTTTATTAAAGTATGTCATCAACTACCTGATGAATTCCCAGTAAATTTGGTATGGATATTAAGATCCTTAGATCCACATTAAATCCTGAACAGGGCTGATGCTCCTTTTTTTCCTCTAGCACCATCAGAAAGTTAAGGTTTTAAATGACCCCATGACATGTTGCTGGTTGGATGATGATTTTAGATTTTAATCTCCCCATCATCATCGTCCCTATTCCCCCCATCAAATCCACCGTGGGGTTTATTTTTATGTTTTTGTGTGATTAAGTCAAATCAAACCCCAGAAACACTTGTAGTACATGGATCTATTTGTTGCTGGAGCTTTGACCTCTTCATACCCCTTTCTCTCCTCCAGGCATGTTGGAAGTAGGCAAAGTTGACATCAAATTTGGTAGACATCTTCATGTCCACCTGAGGATGAATTGTAATGACATTATTGGTACAGTGACGTTTTCTTTAGCAACATAATGAGAGTTTATTTCAGTTTGTTGGTTTGGCACCAAATGCAAAAGTATGATGGTGGACATGCTAGCATAAGCAATGTAGCATTGGTGATATGAGCATGTTAGCATACTAATGTTAAAGTAGAATCTCACAGAGCTTTTGCTGTGGCCTTATGCTTTTGGGCTAGTTAGTCCAAGACCTACTAATACTAATGATATTGCTAACTGTACTGTTGGTGAATTTAATTTATTTTTCTCGCCTTACAGTCAAAATTTGAGGCGCCGTCTCAGCAAACTGCAGGGCACTCTACAATCTACAATGTGAACCGCTGTCGACTGCTGGAGGAGAGGAACCGAGCTCTGAAGCTTGAAGTAACCACACTTCGCCAAGAGAAACAGCAATATAGGAAACTGGTAAAGTTGCTACCTTCTAGTTTTCCTCTAGTTTTTCTATACATAACCCCTGGGTTTTGCTGCTGCTTTTCGTTGCTAACACACTCATATTTGAGGTGACATTTTTTTGGCTGCAAATACCAAATTAAGTGACATTTAATAAGCACAGCGTACTTATATCTCTCTCCCATAAGCAATGAAACTGATAAGATGTTATCATAGTGGTACTTACTTTATGTATTTAGAGCATGACAGTGAGTGCATGGAGTTATAGTCCCTTATTGCAGCTTTTATTATTCAAGGATGCAGCTGTAGCGGCTGGATGACTCACATAGCGAAATCCACATATCGTATTTATTCCATCTGCTGGGTGTCGGTTATGCAGACTTATAAGTATAATGGGGTGTCATAAAGATAAAGAGGGATCAGGGTTAGGCATGTGGTTTGGTGTGTGTGTTTGCGGCACGCACATCTTTGTTTGCATTGTATGTTCATGCATGTATCTGTGTATTTAGCAAATTTGTCCTTTGGAGGCTTCCTCCAGGTGGTCTCAGATGACAATGTGTGTGAGCCGTTGCCTTGGCAACACGCCCATTTGCAAGAGTGTAGACATACTGGCAGAGGTGAACTGTCAGAGCATGATGGTTGCTTTGGTTATAAGCCTCAGTGGCTTGGTATTAGTTTGTAAAGTGAAATGCTAAGTGATTGCAAGCTTTTTATTGGCAACTTTTTCTAATTTTCAGTGTAGCTTTCAGGTTAAAATAGTTTGTCACATAATGTGTATCCATATCATATCTGAAAGCGAGATACTGTAAAAATGAAAACATAACCATCCCATCTACTATCACTCTTTTCCTGCTGAGAGTTTTTAAAAGTGTAAGACTTTCACAGGAACTGCTGAGCACTTTCTTCTCATTATATGAGGCGAGAAATCAAAGCACAAAATAAATTTCTTCTCTGTCATCTTAACATGCACCTTCCTTTAAGAATGGAGAGAATCATGACCCTCTGGGAGGTTTGTGGAAGGTTTTTGTCTGTAACGTAAACCGGTAATGTTACGTAATTATGTATATCTGTGTGTACTTTTTATTATTTTTTTCAATATGGAAGATACTGTTAGGAGGCAGGCCAGCTGGGTGCCCGGCAGTCTTTTCACTGACACTGCTGACAGCTTCACTCACACAGACTTCATCATGGTCATTCATGCAAAGACAGACTCAGCTACGGATCAGTTCAACTGAGAGAAGCTCAGCTACGAGAGCTGGCTCATTCTTACACATTTACTCAAGCAGATACACTGTGGGCTTATACTTTTTTTTTTTAGGGTAGTGGAAGTGAAGAACAAAGAAGGCAATGGCCTATTTTAAGGTTTTAATTCTCAACTCACGTTCATACTTTAAAAGCACCTTGTGATAAATATAAAAGGCACACAGTACCTGGGCTAAAAGTAGTGTGTAATGCTTAGTAATACATCAAGATGAAACACGCACACACACGCACACACTGGCTTTCTGATTAGTCATGATTTGAATGGATGGCTTCACCAGCAAAGCCTGGTCTCCTGGGTTTTAGGCTCTTTCATGTTATCTCTATTCTACATTCTTAGAGCAGCTTGTATTACTGGTAAATGTAAAGCTAATTAGTTATTAGCATGCAAGTCTAATGATTTCTGAACGCTGTGCAAAAGTGCTGATGTTTAGTTTATTTTCTCTCATCAGGGTGACCTTTAATCAGTCCCAAATTCATTATTCACTGTGAGAGCAACCCCACACATAAAGCCAAACCTATCTTTAGTGTCTGGGATTACATGAAGAGGCAAAGGTAAATTAAACTGCTTGGTTTTATACATTGGCTGAGTAAAACGCATCTGCAACTTAAAGGGATGATTCGGTTTCTTTGTAGTGTGGTTTTATGAGATATTTACATGCGTACTACTCCATTACTTATAGCAGACAGTGGTACCCATGGTCATTGTATTACCTACGGTAATTGACTGGCAGTGGTCAGCACGGGTCCAGTTTGGAGAAGCACAGAGACATAATAGCACGGAAGACAATCAAAGAACTGCTAAACAGGATCAGCAGCAAAACAAGGCCCACCTAAAAAAAAAAAAAATCAATGTCGGGTTAAATGTATGCTATATTTAGAATACTATCACCACTTTTCCTGGCTATCAGGCAGCCTTTCCTCATGGTCAACTGAAGTTGTTTTATTGATCTTTGTAAAGCTCCGACCATGGATAAGTCACCATATGCAACCCTGTTTCAAATTAAACCATCTACCCTTTTAAAATGGCAGTGTTGTATTCACTGCTTGTCATTGTAGTTTAAATTTCATGTTTTAGTTATGAGACGTGTTTCATGATCTAGAGACATGTCATTGTAAATGAAATCGACCCAACAGCGTTGAAATGACGTGTATGACCATGGCGCTGTTACTCTGCTTCCAATCAACGCATAAAGCCTGTCTAAGCATTTTGATTGTCCCGCCAGATCTTCACTGTACATAATGAATTCCATATAAAGCACCAGCAGACTGAAATTCCACCTAATTTTTGGGCAGCTTCCAGGCTTCCGGGTTTCAAGACTTAATTTGTAATGTCATACTTTCTCCCTGAACTTTCTCCACGTATGTCACAAGGTTTCCATGTAGAGTTGTTTTGTCTGGTTTGATATGCAGCCATAATCACGCAAGAAAAGTGTTGTAAAAGTAAGCAATTGAATATTCTTCAGGCATCCAGTATTTTCCACCTACCGTAATTCCCCATTTATATAGAGGTGGTGGTAAACTAGGTGTGGTCAGGTAAATATGTAAAATCATTCTCCTGATTCTGCTGCATTCAGTTTTTTTTATATTATTTCAACTACATTACTGGTTCTGTGTTTCGTCTTCCATTTCATGCGTTATTTTTCTTTTATACATAAGTGGCTGGAAAACATACAGAGAAGGCAACTTGTTACCTATGACAAAAGAAAAAAAAAAAACTTTGGACCGGTTGCCTGGAAACAATCTGTGAGGGACAATCGGAGAAAGGTACCCTAGGTGAAGAATGACCTTCTGTGTGCTGTGTGACTGCTGCTAAAAGGCCACAGCTGTCTCTCTGGACACCATCCCTATGGCAACAATTGTGTACTGCTAGCAGCTGGCCCGCTCAGACGATAGCCCTCAGGGTGATATGGGCTGCCCCAGTGCAAAGAAGAACAACGTCTTATCAATAATCTCTAATAGATGTGTTGTCTCAGCTGGCCGTGTAATCTCCATTGTAAAGTTCCCCTAATCAAAGATACGCAGACTGACCAAGGTTAATAACAGTCCTGTACAATGAGCTAGAATAACATTACCACCACCCACAGGATACTTGTAAAACGCACACAGTTTTGATTCACAAGTGTGTGTTAACCGCTGATACTAAAGTGGTGTGTTTAAGCCGAGGTTTTCATTACCTCCTAAATTGAATTTATCTCAGATGGTGTTCTTTCAGGTGTCCCCATATAACTGGATTATCCCTTTTTCCCAGTCGCCCCCTAGTCTTGTTATTAGAGTAAAACTTCGGAGAGCTAAAACGAAGCACAATGAGCTTTAGAAGAAAATCATATTCAGGGTTGTTTTCTTACTGCACCACTTAATGTACAGAGAGCAAACACGGAGCTCTACAACGTGCGGGGAAATGTTTAAGAGATTGCCGTACCACCATATTCCGTGAAGGGCGTGACATATCAAGAGAAGGGTTTCCTGGGCTGTCCGTGACTGTCCATAACCCTGATTTTTGAAGTGCATCCTGCACCTTTGCTAGTCGAGCCATTGGCAGCGGGTTTTCATCCGGTTCAGTGTATTGAAATGGCGGTGGAATGTGATGGTGAGAGAGAGAGCTGTTCAGTTTAGAGAACCAAGGCACAAGATGAGAAATGGCCAAAGTAATGAAATGACAAAGGTCAAAAGGTCACAAACAGATGGTTTGGATTACAGACTGCTGCCACCTGCTGTTATGGAGAGTTATTTCCATTCAAAGAATATATGTGCTAACTGACCATTGGCTGTAGTTTTTGACAATGACAATGTGAGGTGATGTCACAGTCGGCCTTGTTGCCGCAATTTCTTTGATGTCCCTTTTGGTGTGTCTGAGCCCTAAGACCTGGTAATTCAGTGGTCACAATGTGTTTCCACTGCCCACCAAGTTGTAAAAAAAATAAAATAAAATGTAGTGTGTGTGTGTTTGTCATCCAGGGAAAGACCAAGACTCTGATGATAAAGATATCGGATCATAAAGAGTGAACAGCTCACTGCAGTTAAGACGTTTTTAAAAAAACACACACATGCACATTGTATGGCTACCTTTGTAACTTTTACAATCACAACTGAATGGCTAACTTCAGACCTAACATAAGTCTAAACCAAGTCTAAACCCAGGGACCTTGTCCTCACTCTGTTGGTCTGGAAGTCCAACTGGTCCTTGTAAAGACAGTTGCATTCCCTAGCTCCTTGCCCTATTCCTTTACATAATCTAACTATAACCATAGCCCTAAAAAACATTTACCCTTTGGGATGACCAGCTAAAATGTCCTCACAAGTACGAATGTCCTCACAATGTTCTGTCTAGGACTGGTCCACACAGCTACATGAAGACAAGTATTCACACACACACACAAACAAACACACACTTCCTGTACTAACTTCATCAGTGCCCACACCCAATCAGAGAGGTTGACTGTGGCTGCTGGCCTGCTCTGTGCAGCTTCCTGCCAGCAGTTATCTAAGCAGATCTGATGTATATCTGGCAGAGCCATGCCTGGCCGTGATCGAATTTCAGACATTTTCTGAGATTTAATTCCAGACACAGATTTTGAAATGAGTTACTTTCCTCCTAGTGGATCATATTAACATCATGATACAAATATCATTTGCACTTCTAATCATGAGGAGGATGATTAGGAGACTATGAGTCTGATGTAATGCAGCTTCTCTTTCTGATCCGTTCTATAATGAATCCAAAAAAATCTGAATTGTTAAAAAATGTAAATCTGTTTCATGAACTATACAATGGTATACTATACAATAGAACTATTTCAGCCATGTTGAATACTATATGTTTACAATAATAAGAATTTATGCTGTATTGAGCCTACATAGGGAAAATATTTTCCAGCATCTGACCCATCCATTGGTTGGCTACCTCATTTGTGCAGTGCCCAGGGAGGTGCTTACTCAAGGCACCTTAGCCATGGATGCGGAGGGAAGTGAGCCTGTGACCCTTAAGTCCCGAAGCTGCTTCTCTAACACCTACTCCACAACTCCCCCAAAATAATAAAATTTATCCAGAGATTTAAAGTAGTTCGACAACTTTTCATTGTGCAGGAAAGTGGCCGCCACTCATAACTGACATAACCACAATCAATAAAGTATCTCGCAATGCTGCTTCCAAAGAAACGATGGCTTTTACTAGTTGAAGCTAAATTGTATTCTAGCTGAGAGCCATGGAGACAAATAATTGCCAAGCATTGGCTTGATTTCAGAACACACACTGACACAAATGTCCAAAACAAATTTGAAACCCATCTAGTGAGAGCGCTGAATCACATTATGCTTAAAACCGTAAAATAAATTCTGTTGCATTAGAAGGAAAATGTGCTAAAAATACTGTGCAGCACTGTCGAAATGTAGGGCCCTCTTGGATTAATTGAAAATCCCCTTAAACGGATTAAATAATTCTTGGGGCCAACTGTGGCATACGCGCGCTCTCACGTACACGTGCATGGACACGCATGAGCCCCCACACATAAGCCCATGTCAATATGATATAATTACTCATTGTGACGAGGCAGTGTAGGCAGTGCGATAGCAAGTGTGTGCTGTGTTGCAGTTAAATGCTAGAAGCTGTGAAGCTGTGAGGGTTTCACTTGCAACAGACAAAATGCAGCCCCTCGTTTTGTGTTTAAGTTATGTTTTAGTTAGGTTTACATGAAGACACCTCAGTAAATAAAACCTGAAGATCTGACCAACTCAAGCCCAGAAATGTAGAGTAAAGAAACACTCACTACTTGTGTCCTTGAAATGTGATTGTAAACGGTTTGTCACTGGATACTGAGAGGCTGTCATCATTTTGGTAGACTTGAACAAATAGATTTGTATTAGATAAAATAGCTGGTGATATATCACCTATTGTACATTTTGTTAGTGGTGGGGGGGCTTTGAGTCCTGTGGGTTGAAGGGAGGTGCCTCCGTGGATCAGACTTGTTCCAGTGCATCCCACCAGTTTGTGTGTGTGTGCCTGTGTCAAGCTGCTTCCTGCTGGGGATGGCTGCTGCCATCAAGGAGTGTCATTGCTATGGGGTGGAGGCGCCTGGTCTGGTCTAGGTGGGTGGTGTCTAAGTAACATTCACAAGAATGCCAGGTCCAAAAGTTTCCCAGCAGGACATTGTATTGTCACAAGATGGTCAATGTTATTTTTTACTTCTCCTGTCAGTTTTTTTTACTATTGTGGCTGATCGGTGTACCGTACACAAACTCTAAGGGTAACAAGGGACAGGTGGAACTAATGAAAGAAGGAGCATGCAGACATAAAAGACACTAGGCAAGACAGGTGAAAGTAATCCCAGGGGTAGGTAGAAACAAAGACAGGAAGTAACTTAAATGCAAAGGGGAAACACTTATGATGTTTGTCAATTTAAAAGATAATGTCACATGTTGTCATAAAGATAAAAATAGAGGACACTGTCCACAAAAAGAGGGTTGAATCCCAGATACAGGAACCACAACTGCTGAAGCAGCCCCTGATCTGTTCCCAGGCCATGACACTGGTGTGTGAATGTATGTGTGTTTGAGTGAAAGAGTGGGTAGATGCGTCATTGTGATTGCAGAGTGCTCCGAGTGCCAAGATACCATGAATTGGCACAATTTAAACGTTGTCAATTTGACTCTCGACACTAACTGCCGTACTGACTGGTGTGTCCTAAATAATACATGACGTAATAAACCACGACGGCGAACATCTGCTAAATATCGGCAGGTTAGCACTGTGCTAGCATGCTCAAGTTAGCATTTATCTCACGCACTGCTGTGGACGCCTAAAGAAAAGCCCATTTCTCCTCTGTCCACCTCTCTCCTCAGTACTGCCCAGACCTGCGTACCTTTGCAAACATATGGTAAACTGCTGTAGCTTTTGACTCTTTCTACAAAAATAAATCCTATGAACAAAATGTAGGTTTTCTGAATACCTAAATCTTTTGCTTTTTGTTCTGTGCTTAACTCATTGCTTACAGAACATTTAAGGGAAAATGTTCACATATCATATTTAGCCAGCATAAAATAGAATTATCTCAATTTGTCCTCTTCTTACGGCAACGGAGTAAAAGCCCATTTACTCATTAAAACTGTACTGCTGCAATTGCAACGCCATGAATGTTAAATGGCTTAAATGCATCAACATAGAGCAAAATAAACTGTGATTGCGCAATATATGAAATCATCATCAATGTGCACATATATAACTTAAACGTAAAGTGCTAATGGACACTTTAGATGAGTGTGGAGACCCGAACCTTAGTATTAAACCAAACAGAAAGACATAAATGTAATATACAGGCTTGTGCACAGTCGTAAATACAGGACCCCATGAAATGAGTGTTATGACCGGAGACATAAGCAGACGAGAGGAAGAGAGTGTGTACAGCAGCAGCCTTCCTGCAAGCCATCCTCGTTTTCCAGGTTCCAAGATGTCTATTTCCAGTTGCAAGTGATACCTTTCCTCCTAACTGTGGCCTACTGATGTAGCTAGATGGTTGTAGCAGTGGAGCTGGCTGATTAATTCAACAGAGTGGATTTCTGCAGCTCGCTGCACACACACACATGGCTTGAAAGAGAGAGAGAGAGAGAGAGAGAGAGAGAGAGAGATAGAGAGAGAGAGAGAGAGAGAGGATATTGAGCAGAGGAGGAGAAAGAAAGAGAGAGAGAGCAGAAGAGAAAAGGAGAAAATGATGGAGGAAGGGTGTTAAGGAGGAGGGTCTTCGGGGGTGGGGAGAGAGTGAGAGGAAAGGGAGTAGAGAAAAGAGAGCGTGTGGAGAGGGGGCGGAGGAAAGAGAGGGAGAGAGAGAGAGAGAGAGAGAGAGACAGGCCCCCGAGCTGCTACTGATGCTGCTGCTGCTGCTGCTGCTGCAGCCGTTTGACAATTCCCCACCCATAGAGAGCACGGAAGAAGGGAGGAGATCAGAGCAAGGAGGAAGAAGGAGTAAGCGACACCTCAGTAAAGATGCTCCTGTGCTAGCCAGCAACCACGGTAAATACAAATCCTTTGTCACCACTCTGCTTTCTCATCACCGCTGCCGTTTACCTTTGTCTCTGCATCACTGTCTCGAGTGTGTTTGATTTAGCTCTGCTGAGTCCTATATATAGTGCACAGGGTTAGCCTAGCCGAGCAGCTGGGGAAAACCTGTCTGTGCAGTGACTGCAGGAGGAGACAGATGTGCAAATTTTGAGGTGGAGAGGAGAGAGGAGGATTTGTACATTTTTTTCCCCTCCCCTGGGATTTGATGTTGAGAAAGCAACATCCAGCTTCCCTTTTCTTGACTGAAGGAGAGCCACCTGTTTGGAGATGTGTGTGTGTGTGTGTGTGTGGAGGTGTGAGGGGTGGGGTTACGATGCATGAGGTCTAATTGTGTGAGGATACTATGTTCATGTGAAAATGTGCGTGTTTGCACGGGTTGCTGCCACACTGACGGTCAGTGCAGCCTTTTCACCGCTGTCAGATGCTGAATATTCTTCTTTTTCCTATGGCGTGCATGTGTGCATCTGTAGTCACATGTTCACATGATCACTTAGAGACACGGGGACAAACGTGTGGTGCTTTGTCAAACAAATTGATTTTGTGTGTGTGCTTTGCAGTTATTGGCTCTAGTAACCTGATCTTTTCCTGGTTCCTGCCTGCTAAAGGGTTGCCAGGTGTTGGTGGTGAAAATTAACCCACTCGTGGCTGATTGATGCTTACTCTCTGCCGGTGTGCAATATAATGCATACACTCCAGGGAGTAGCTAAATCTTGCAATTAATTCCGTGAAGGTAGTTTTGGTTGAGCCTGTTTTAAATTCAACTTAATAGCATTTTGGGAGGCTGGGATTTGTCAGACCGTTGAACCAAACTGCCTTGTATGAAGAAGTGTTTCTAATGTTTTGGCTGCTCAATATATAACAGTATAGCTGGACTAAATATTCACCTCAGAATTAATGCAACAGGCTTTTTATTTATGTACCAAATGATGAGGCGCTTTTGGTTATTGTTACAGCATGCCACACATAACAACAGCCCAGTATTAGTATTTGCTTTTGTAAATGTACAAAATAATTTCCAGAGCAGTCGCTGCCAAAACTGAAAGATTATAAAACATTTATGGAAAAAGTTTGAAATAGTTTGGTTAGGCTGTAAGCAATTTAAATGGGCGGGGGCGGTCTAATGTATGTTTTTGTTCTTACAGTGGAAGACACTAAAATGCTTCTTATCATAGCCCTTTGTTTTAAGGGTCCTTCGTCCTCAATGAGTAGCATGGGCACTTATTTCATCAGGTCACTTGTTGAATCAAAAGGTAGACTTTAGCTACCATCCCTTCCACTTAGCAACTCCTCTCATTTCTCTGTTGCACGTGTGTCAGTTGCAACACATGCTCAGCGAGTAGGTTAGACTATTCGCGGTTCACATGCCTCTGTGATGCATATGTTTGAATGTATGGCTGCGTGGGTGGGTGACACACTAAAGGATGAATACTGTATGGCAGAGGAGAACTGGTGCGCAGACGGCTCTGCTTAAATCTAATTTTGCAGCTTCGTGCAAATGACATCAATCTCCTTCTCTGCCTATAATGTAGTGTCTTTTCTCTTCGCAAGGAACCTAAAAAAACAAAACAGGTTCTCATTCTCTTTGCACCATACTCCCCATTTTTTTTCCCTCGTCTTCTTCCACTTATTCATCTCCATGCGGCATACTGGCTGGCTATGCCAACTGACATTCAGTTGGGTGCCAGAGGGCAAGAAGAAGACAGATAGGGAAAAGAAGATTGGGGGAAATGAAACATGTGTTTTGGGTCTCATGACTGACTTTCCCTACTGCTCCTCTCTTGAGATTATTAGGGTGTCTGGCAGCCAAAAAGACAGCCCCCTTAACTAATCGAAATGCTCCTGCGGGCGCCTCTATAATCCCCACAGTGACAGCCTTGGAGGGGTGTGGAAGCACATATCAGTCACCGTATGTGTACCCGTGCACACGTGGAGACGGACTGCACCGGCAGAAAGTGCAAACGCAGCCACAGAGGTGTGCATCAGCGAACCTTAAAAGTAAAAGTAACGCACATTTCCATTTTTATTCAAGATGACTTCATCGGCACACTCTCTTCCTCACACTTCACTGTATCATTAACAGAGGTCCAGTGTGTTCCCGGCGTTCTCACTCCACTCGCAGCGTCTTTGCCGTACGCCGCATGTTTAAATGGAAAATATATTGCACCGCTTTTGTTTGCAGTGCAGTTCAAAGGGCATCAGATATACCGCATGTGATAGTTCATTTTTTTTTATCACTCTGACACACCATACCTGAAAGAGAACAGTTTCTATAGCAACCCAGTCACCCCCCCTCCCCTCAACCCTACCCCTGTCGTGTGTGTAACAATGCGCACAGCTCAGGACGTCGTGAAAGCACGCCTAAAAATGAGTGAGCGGCGTATTGATCACCCATCGTAGTGTTGTCACTTAAACGGAGGGAGGGAGGGAGAGTTAGAAACAATAAAGGAACATTTCCTCCTTGCATTTCCTGGCGGCTTTTCAAGATACACAGAAGTTGTATCAGAGGAAAAAGACTGCAGAGGGAGAACGCAAAAAGGAGAGCAGGGCGAGGCTGACAGCGAAAAGTGAGAAGAGATAAGGGGGAAGGAATAATACCAGTAGAAGATGGATGTCTGATGTCTGAAGCCTGAATACCAGTCAATTAAAAGCATTGTGAGCCGTGCTTAATCCATGCAGTAGTTGTGCAGGTGGTGCTCCTTCTTCAAATGACTCCCCATCTCGTGAGATAAATAGGTGCAGATTGAGCCGTGATTCCCCTCTGTGACTGATTCACTCTGTGTGGTTAATATTCACAAAGTAAAAAAAAAAAAAAGTGGATTTTGATATTTTTTCAGGACTGTGAGGATTTACTGTGCCGGTTTCTTCTTCGTCTGCAACGGCGTCATATTTACTCAAGTGTAGATGTGTCCTCTGAGTAACATCCCTAAAAGCCTGCGTGGCCCTGAACAAGGTTATATGATGTTGTATGTATTTTTGGCATGTGAGCGGGGCACAGCAGAGCGCCCTCTCAAAAAACGCAATTTTGTGGCTTATGTGGTTTTAGTGTTGCTGCATAATCCCAGCATGACACTTACAGGCTAGGTGAGCCCCTGGCAAAGGAACATGCTGTTAAAAGCCTGTTAATTCCACATCACTAATTGTCTCCCACTGTCCCCTGTTTCTTTTTTGGAAGACAACCTGTTTTTTTTTCCTTTTTTTAAAGGTTGTCTTCTCACCCTTTTCCTCCACCCCTCTTGTTCTCTTTAGGGCCCTTTTCTTTCCTGATTACGCTTCTCTAAATAACTTCTTGATTACTTCCTTCACCTAAATTGCCCCTGCCCCGTGCCTCTATCATTTGCCACATCTTCCTCCGCTTGGCCCTTCTATTGCTCTCCTCCCTTTCATTTAGTCCCTGGTGTTTTGTGTCTGGGAGGGCTTGAATGATTAAACATAGGGCAGAGGCCTTCATTGGACTGAGCGCCAAGGGCAGCTGGATGGAGAGACAGAGGGAGAGAGGAAGGAGGGATGGAGGAGTGCACAATGTCAGACAGGAAGGCATGTTCGGATACGGATGACATGACAGGAGCGGTGCTTGTGTAACTGTCACCTATCGCTCTGTGCCACTGAGTCCTGCTCAGAGGAGGCCCAGAACTCGGACATATTGCGGCAGCCATGATGGAATTCTCCATATTCGTGTCAATGAATAGACTCTCATCAGTCTGTAAAATTACAGCGCAGATGTGAACCAGATGTTACATTTTTCTCAAAACAAGCAGAAGTCTATGGGAGTTTTGCTTCGCATGTTTGGTTTAAAGACTAAATAGAACTGTTGTAGGATCAGTGCTAATCTTTTTTATTTATTTCTACATGTTGCTCTGCTGCTTCATTGTGCACTGTTAGCAAACTTGACCATCTGGTAGCTTGCGTGTTAGCAGCGAACACAATAAACAATGAGGAACTACACTGAGTAAAGATTTTTCAAAATAAAAGACATTCTTTGCAAAAAAAACACAACACGACACGACAAGACCCAGGATCTGTCTTTGAGGGTAAAGGCAGCCCAAAGCTTTTCAAGAAATCCTCCGGTAAACTTTGTTTGCCGACATTACAGCCTTCATGTTTCTGTAGCATGTGGACACAACAATCCAGAAATCCACTCAAGAGCTTCACCGTGTGGTGCACGACAGGTAAAAAGTAAAATATGGTAATGAATTCGAAGCTGTGCTGGCAGTGGAAGGAAGCCAGCACTAGCGTAGCATTCTTTGTCTGTGTTAGAAGCCGGTCTGCAGCATTTTGAAGCGTCTGCTGATGACTATAAAAAAAAAAGTTTTGCACAGTTTACCATTGCACAAGTACCTTACTTGTGATCTACGGGGTACTGTGTGCTTATTTTCCTGCTGCATACTAGGGATGTAACAGTGTAAGATTTCGACACTGGCGAGAGAACCTCTGCTAAGGTTCTCTCAGTGTATTTCCAGCATACTGTACATTTTAGATACTGTGCAATGGGGTCACGTGTAAATTATTTAGCACTCGTGTGGTATGTTTTGCAGATTCAGGTCATGCGAGAGTGGGTCCGTTGATCTTGTGTGCGACGCATAGAAGCATGTGGAAGTAGGTGGAAGTATGTGCATCCCTGGCCTTTTGTGTGTCAGAGAGAGTCTATGGATTTTTTTTTTGTGTGTGCTCATGTGCTGGATCGTCTCCACGGCGTGTGTTTGTGTGCAGTCTGAAGGTCCATCCGAGCATTATGCGAGCATGAAGGTCCATCCAAGCACATGTAATCCCTAACCAGCTCCTGGGCTCCTCATTAGCATTACACTGATCTTCCTCAGAACTTATTTTCCGGGCCTCTGATATTCTCTGTGTGGCCTGAGGGAATAATAGGTCCTGTTCACATCAAATGCGTTATGTCATCAGTGTGACTAGAAGCTTTACTGCCCACGTCAGAGGAGCCCAGTTTCTATCTCGCTGACTGCACCCAGAGTTTGCACATGCAGCACACATACACTTCAGTACGCACACTCCCACGTCCCTGATTCTTCCCGCGGGGCATGGTTATTCTTAAGGGAAGACAGTGTTTTACCCCAGAGGGTCTTCCAGCTGGATCACCGCTGCATATCACATCGACTACACGTAGGCCCTGTCTGTCTGTCTGGCTAACCCTAACCCTGTTCAGACCACTTTCAGCTTATGCAACTGGGGCATGTTGTAATTCACATGTACCATCAGTTTGCTGCTAACCAACTGCCACTAACATTAAAGCAGCCCCTTAACACAGTGTGATTTCTGCCTGCTCTGAAGATTTAAGAACGTTAGTGACCAAAGCTTGCTCATAAATGTTCAATCATTTTCAAGCCTTTCCTCAGGTTCACAATCTCCTCCTTCTGTGAGGTTTTTCCAATACGCTATAGTGCACAGTAAGCTGTTTATTATAGTCATAGTTTTGCTATAAATCTTTGACCTGAATGCTCAATTTTACTACACACACCTCAGTTTGCAATGAACTTGTGCGATTTTTAGTTTTTTCTGTATGGATGACTTTTGTAGCTGCTTATTCTTAATTTTTTTTTTCCATGACAAGACATTTTTTTTCATATAAAAAAAAATCTTGTCATGACAAACTCTATTTTTTAGTCCCATTGGGTTGTTGCATGTTTGTACATCGGTCATAATTGTGCTGTATGCTTGGGTTAGAGAAATGAGACAACAATCTCATTTCAAAAACTGCAGCTTATATGTTGCTTGAGAAGACCTGTAACCAGTTGTCACCTTGACTCAAGTGCAGGCCTAAAACCTTCGACATGGTTAAATCAGCTTCGTAGCCAACTCTAAAGCATAAAAACACGACATATGCATATGCAAGCAACGCAGGGGCACGCGCAAACAGCACAGTTTACATCGTTAACTCGAGCTGAGCCGAAGGAGTAAAGAGAGAAGCGACAAAGGGAGGTTAAACAGTGACGTGAATGAGGATGTGCTCTACGTGGAGGAGAAGTTAATCTCTCCTGACGGCAGCGCTGGCCTCTCCTCTGCCCTCTCCCCCCATAAAACTCTGGTTTGTCTCCTGCTCTGTCACAGGCAGGCAGCGGAGTTCACATGTGCGCACACACAGGCACGAACACACGCATAAAACAGGATGTAGAGCAGCCAGGGTGTAAAAAAAAAAACCATTAGCTGTATGATTCTTGCTTAAAAGGTGAGATTTACATCTTGGCACCCTTGAGTATGTGCTTTTAGACTCTACAATGATTAATCCTCTTCTAAGAAAAGTTTGTATGCGCTTAACAATTTTGGCAGCCGTACAGACCTAACGTAGACTTTTCTTTTTTTTTTTTTTGGGGGTCTTGTTAATATTAAACGTCTGCGTAGGTTTCCATCCCAGCTCCGCTTCATCCGCAGCACTAAATCTGCAGGAGTGAGTCACTCACTTCACATCCAGACATTTTCCTCCAAATGTATTTACATACTCAGCGACAACAAGGGGGTTCCCTCTAATTATTGTTGTGTTACGAGAATGCTTTGAAGCTGATGCAGTGTGTGTGTTTACTCAGTGAGGTAGTTCTTTCGCTTTGAATAATTTTGAGGGGGATTTTGAATGCGTGGGATTCAGATGAAAGGTCTGGAACACTCTGGGTGCAGAGGAGCTTAAGGCTAATATATGCTTGGAGATGCTAGTTATGCAACCCATTCATGCTTGCATGCACACACACACTTTAACTCACGCTTCACTGTATTGGTTTTACCCACTGCCATCTGCGACCACAGATTACACGTAGTAGAAATGGCCTCTTGTGACAGTGAACACATGAACCAATCAGCCACAACATTAAAAACATTGACAGAGGACGTAAATAACATTGACCACAGTGTTCTGCTGGGAAACCTTTGGACCTGGCATTCATCCGGATGTTACTTAGACATGTACCACATAACTAGACCAGGCACCCCAAACCCATAGCAAAGACACCTATTGATGGCAGCAGCCATCCCCAGCATGATGCAGCCTGACACACACACAAAAACAACTAAAAAAAACAGCAAAAGGTGTTGACCTGGCCTCCAAATTCACTAGATCCCAAACTGATTAAGTATCTGTGGGATGAACCACTAACTACATTCTGTTGCCAGACACCACATGACACCCTCAGAAGGCCCATGTCCATTCTCTGATGAGTCACAACTGTTTTGGAGGCACAAGGGAGACCTACACAATATTAGGAAGGTGGTCATAATGTTATGCCTGATTAGTGTATGAACACACATGCCCTACTCATTCATGATTTATAAATGAGACACCTGTAGAGACACATTAGCGGGCCACCAATACAGAAATTTAAAAGTGAATATTTGAATAGCACGTTGATAAATAATCTATCGATGACATTATGGTAACAGTTAGCGCGAGCTGCATTTCATGAGAAGCACAAAGAAAAGACGAGCGAAGCAAAAGGTCGCAGTCCACGTCTGAAGGGCAGATTTTCCAGATAACATGACACACACGAACGCCGCCCGACTTAAAGGTTAAAGGAAGCCACGGTTCGTGGAGGTAGTGTGCCGCTACTATGATGCAGTTGTTCCGGTGTCATGTCTGTGTTGTAAACCAAAAAGTAATGCACAGTATTAACAGCATTATAAACGATTGATCTCAAAGTGCTCTTGAGACTTACTAAAGTCTGCCAAGCGGGCTAATGTTTGGCAGGAGATCAAGTCGGCCTGGAGTCGCACGTTCTCTTGTGAAAAGGCAAACACCTGCTAAGCCCTTCACAGGACAAACGGTTATATATCATCTTTTGTGCCGCAGCGCGGACCATGCTAATGCTACACAGTAAATCCTCCGAAATGTCCCTCATTTTCATAAGGGATTCCTTAAGTGGGGGCGTAAAGTGTCAATGGACAGCCATCTTTAAGTTACCATCAACCTTGGAAAGTGTGTCCTCTTCTGGATACGCTGGGTTACCGTTGAATGGGGTTGATTTACAATGAGTGATCACACAAGGTTAATATTCCCTATTGCAATCAGTCATTGGTTTCCCTTGTATTTGAAATGGATAATCAATCAGCGCATAAATGTCCTATGTATGCTACAACAACTTTGCAACCAATCTACGATATGTTTAGTCAGCTACTATTGGTCTTGTGATCAAAAAGCTGTATATGTGTCTGAGGAGGGGCTGTATCAAGTACTTATCAGCCAGTAGGTACATTAACTATAGTCCAAGGTGGTGGACACTCAGGATGAAGTATATCCACAGAAGCCATGTAATGAGCTGCTGTTACGTCATTCTGACCAATGCGTCATTTGTCCTTGCAAGACGCACAAGTTGCTGGTCTTTCACTGTGTGACTCTTATCTGTTAACACCTTCATTTGTGTCTGAACAAATGCGTTAACACACCAAAGTCACGTAATAACAGAAACAAGCTAGCCACTTGAGGCAGCAGTAGACCAGCATCTCCTGTGTTCAGCAAGCTAGAATTGCTGTGGCATCTGGTGGCTTGTGCAGAGCATAGATCAATATAATGGCTTCAGTTCAGTGATAGTATTCCTGATATAGCATACACTCAAACTCATATTGATTTCTTTGAGGGATTCCTTGTTTTCAGTGGCTGAAATACTTTTTGCCGTTGACCCCTTGTCCACAGCAGTTTATTATGTCCCTGCCACTGCTGCAATTTACTTCTCCAAACTGGGTATCTATGAATCTCAATCCCACAACAAAGAATCATTAATTAAACATTAAAGATTATTTAAAATTATGAACAATCACATGTTTTTAACATCGTAACTGAAGCTTCTCTGTCTTTGTGGGCACATTAATGATCTTTTACGTATCATTACCAAATGTTTATCCGTAGAATAGTATAAAAATAGCGATGAGACGATGCCTCATGTCATGTACTCCAATCAGGGACAACATTAAGACCACTGACAGGAGAAGTAAATAACACTGACCAACAATTGGATGTTATTTAGACATGTACCACCCACCTAGACCAGACCAGGTACCCTCACCCCATAGCAATGACACTCCTTGATGGTAGCCTGACATACACACACAAATGGTTTAGGAACGACTCAACTGGCCTCTAAATTCACTAGATCTCAAACTGATCAAGTATCTGTGGAATGTGCTAGAATAAGCCAGATCCAAAGATACCCCTCCCCTCAACCCACAGGACTCAAAGGCCCCCAACATTCTGTGACCATACACCACAGGACACCTTCAAAAGGCCTATGTCCTTTCTCTGATGAGACTGTTTTGGAGGCATAATGTTATGCCTGATCAGTCTATGTGTTTATACAAGTTTGCCTCTTGATGCACATCATGCATCAGCAAACTCGCAAAACCATTGCTCCATGCAGTAATGCTTTTAGTGATCAAAAGTATTAACATGGTACTCAAGGAAAATCACAGCTGAACTGAAGCCACTGGCCCTCTATGGAGGTCGAGACATCGCTCCAAAACCTGATGGCAGATGTTCAGGAGTTTTTAAAGGGTCAGTTCATTTGCATGTTGCCAAGTCACGAGACGATACGAGACGAGAGCCGAGGAGCTGTCCATGGTCCTGTCTGCTGCAGATATTAGTCTGTGCCCGGCAGCCCTTTCCTGCTGCGGTGATTCAACCATCAAGACTCCATTTGTCCATTTTCCAACCACAAATGCCGAACAGTCTCTGACACACATACGCGCTTATCAGTTGTTAGGCACAGAGTTGTTTGCATACACAAACATTGACTTTAGCCGTCCTATTAAACTACTCCGCCTTTTGTGGAGAGAGTGTCTTTATAATATGAAATGTTTTGTTTGAGACTCAGTCTAAAGAACATGTTAGGGTCAATCTAAATCACGTAACAAAGGAAAACAGGGAGAGGATTATTTTTTAGGGAAATGGAGTAAGAATAGAGGCTTTGTGTTAAGTGCTTTTGCACTTTGAGCATATCTTCTTTAATTTACTCCTGAACTCATGTTTAACTTTTGCTCAATTTTACTCTTATAAAAATATTCTTGGAATTTGCACAACGGATTATATATTTATTTTTACACAGTAAATCTTATGCGAAGGTCATGTCTTCAGTAATTATTATTAAGTGTTCGTGACTTTACTGGTGCCCACACTGAAAGCAGCAGACGTGTCTTTCCACCCACAGTTAAGTGGAACAAAGTGTTTCCTCCGTGACATCTAATTAATGACAATCCTCCCAGGGAAACGGTGACAATCCTCTAGCCACAAAAATCCCATTTAGAGTCAACAGTCTCCATCCTGCAAATCTCTGCGCTCATGATTACATCCTTTATGAATTCTTTTTGATAATTCAAGAGCTACTGGCTAATTCTCTCAAAAATTGCAATGCAGTATTTGAGCCCAAAACCTGTATGTGTGAATTATAAAAATCCAGTGTAATCCTACTCGCAAGGTACAGCAAACAGTTTCCATTAATGGTTATTTTATTTGTTCCTTAAATACATTTAAATTAAATAAATGTAAAACTGTAAAATCCAGCACGTTTGAGATTTGAAACCATAATAACTATGAAATTGATTTGATTGAACATAGCTGCTCTGAAATGAATACAGATAAATACTTTTCATATTAAACCCAGATTTGATCTATTTGAATAACATGTATGTACGTACATTAAATGTATTTTCTGTAGTCTTTGAGCAGTCGCCCCTCTGCAGAACATTATCAGGTCAACAGAAATGAGTAAGACACATGTGACAATACAATGTTCTGCTGGGAAACTGTTGGACCTGGCATTCGTGTGGATGTTATTTAGACATGTACCGCCAACATAGATTAGACCAGGTGCCCATACCCCATAGCAATGACACTCCTTGGTGGCAGCAGCCACCGCCAACAAGATGCAGCCACACACACGAAAATGTTTTAGGAACAACTCATGACAAAACAGCGCAAGATGTCGACCCGGCCTCCAAGTTCACTATCCACAGAGATCCCTCCTTTCAACCCACAGGATCCAAAGGTTCCCACTAACAACATCCTGTTGCCAGACACCCCCAGAAGGTCCATGTCCATTCTCTATTGAGTCACAACTGTTTTGGAGGCGCAAGGGAGAGCTACACAATATTAGGAAGGTGGTCATAATGTTATGTCTGGCTGGTGTATGGAGTGACAAAAAGAAGTAACCTCCCTCAGAAAACCCCTGAACTCTCACACGTCATCAAAATGAAGCCAGATTGTTTAACCTGGGTTTATCCAGTATTCAGATTTCAGTTTTGGCAGTTTATGCAGATTAATTAAAACTCATTTCAGCATTAAATCTGCTTTTTTTTTTACCTCATTCACCTGTAGTGGCGAATAGCTCCACCACTCTTCGTGCAAAGCTAAGCTATACTCATGCAGGCGCATTAATTTGAATTGACATGCCTCGCACATATGGATGCAGAGAACATGGGACTCCAGACGCTTGGTGAAAGGCTTGCCACAGTGATCAGAGCGGGGCCAGCAGCTAAATTAGTGGGTTTGGGGAGAGAATGATAATCAGGCTGGTGATAGAAGGGAAAGAGCATGCGTCTGTGTGTGTGTAAAGACGTAGATAGAGAGGAAAGACAGAAGAGGAGGAAAAAAAAAAAGTTGTCAGAGTGAATTAGTCATTAGCGGTGTTGAGGTCTCTCCCCCTAGCTTGTCCACTCTCTCTGCACGCACATATAGATCTCAAATTTCACAACGATGCAAAGATTCACTAGCGCCCGCCACACTTTTCGACGTGCCTCTGCACAGATGCAGTTAATCCCCTATCAGAGTTGTTTTTCCTCAAGGAAAGGCCTAAGTAGCATATCCTTTATGTCTTCCAATCAGATTTCTCTGTTTATTCGTGCATATTGAAGGTTTAAATTGGCACAGAAATGTGCGTGTCCCTTGGCTTCGCGGCATAGCACTGTGTTTACAAGATGTTACAGAGTGTTAAGCCGAGCTGTGAATGTGTGATTCATTGGAAGTGGGAGGAAGTGGAGAAGCAGGCATCAATTCTGAGGCCCATAAAAAGAAGCCCTTAAAAGGTCGTTGTTTTTCAGAGCCTCCCTCTTCCTTTTGTTTCAGCCCAGCACTGAAGTTTCTTTCGTTCAAGGGGCAGGTTGAGCTGAGGAAAGTTTCAGTCACTCTTAACAGAGCTTTTCTTTCCATCACATCCTTCTTTCCAGTTATCTGTACATCCCTTCCCTTCCCTGCTTCCTTACGGTGCCCACTACAAGGCCATTCCCTGGGGGAGGTCAGTGCAGAGGACGACTGCAGCTGATGCCTCATGATGCACCGCGTCTACTTCATTAACAGTCAGAGGAAGAAGAACAAGAGATCATTTGTGGCTGCTACTGTAGCTAGGCGTGGTTCTGGACTGGCTCCGACAGTCTTCAGCGATGTGGTGTGGAGACGGAGTTACACAATAAAAGCAGCGAGTGAACTCGCTCACCGGTCTCTGCGTCTTCCTGTCCTTGTCTGTTCCCTATCCGTGTCTCGCTTTGATTGTTTCTTCCTCCGACATCCCTGGCTGTCTCTCTGCCAGCACACAGAGAGGTGAACGAATCTGGCTGGCCCCCTCACTCTGCCAGCTATTCCCTCTCCTCCTCTTGGCCGGGATTTATTGAGTTCCTCGATTCGTTCTGATAAATTTGATCATAATCCTGGGAGCTGTGCAATTCTTTACTTGTGGAGAGGCTGACGTACAAAACTCCTCTTTGGCTTGAGTGTACTGTGTGACAGTCAGGCTCCTAAAGCACATTGCCCCACCCTTTTTTTTAATACTTACACTTACTGCCATTGAAACATATTAGAAAGAACAAATAGAAGATTTTAAAACAGACAAGTCCAAGTGAAAGTCTGGCCATGGTTGTAGCCATAATATCAACCAGTCTTTATACACCGTCAGGCATAACATTATGACCACCTTCCTATTATTGTGTAGATCTCCCTCGTGCCTCCAAAACAGCTACAGCTCTTCAGAGAATGGACGTGGACTATGGGTTGAGGGTACAAGGCTTGACATAAAGCTTTTACGGGGAGGTAAAGCTGGTCTGGTTTCCCCACGTATTTAAACAAATCATTCACGGACTCTGAACTGACTTATTTCCATTTGGATGCACTATTTCCAGAGATAAGACAAATCCCTGCTAGTGAATCCTAAAGATGAAACCTGTTATCAGCTCCTATTGCCTTCTGTTCAAAGTCTATTAAATGAAAGGCCTGACTGCCATTATAAATGACTTACCCATATTTTTAATGATAGCGAACTCACAATGACAACAGTATGAGATCATAAGTGGTATTATGTGCCAGGATGTGACCAGTCGCAGTGAAGTCACTCTTGAATGCTCGGAGCGGTGATAGGAGGAGAGCATTGGCCTAGTTTGAGTCTGTCGTAATTATGTAATGCTTGAGTACCTGCAGCACCGGCGGCATGACAACTTCTGAATGTGAGTCTTGACTGAGGAAAGAGCAAACTGGAACTGCACACCTCTCTCCTTCAATCCTTTTACTTGGTTTGCAGCTTAATCTCATCTGGAGCTGGCGAGGTTTCACTGCCAAATACAAATGCGCCCGTTTGCTTATTTAGCATTCCTCCGGCGCTCCCTCGTTTACACCCTCTTCTTCCCAGTTTGTTGTTTCTGTTTCTTTTCTCGCATCCTGTTGCTCTTTCTCATCATCCCAGTTTCCGTCCCCTAACCATCCATCTTCCTGCTCCCACGTCTTTTTCAGCTCTCCCGCTCCTTCCTAAAGCCACATGCCAAATGGAGGGTGACAGTATGCAGCTGTGGGTTTTGTCCTCAAGACAGCATCTTAGAGAAAGGCTTATCCACACACACACACACACACGTGTACAGACAGAGGGAGGGATCGGCACTAACCTGAGTCTTTCATCTGTTGCTTATATAATAGTTTTAAGATGGAGTTGGGGCTGTGTGTCTTTCATACACAACGCAGTCCGATGTAAAAGTCTTTGCACCGAGGACGGCCATGTATCATAATGTAACACCACACTGTTTGTTTTCTCTCTCTCTGTCCTCCAGAAAGCAAAGCTCCATGCTGCCTTGCAGGAGAAAAATCGTCTGAACCTTGAGCTGATCAATCACCACCTGAAGGCGTCAAAGTATGACCAGGCAAGTCACTTACACGTGTAGTGTGTTCAAATGGCACACGTACAGTGATGATCAATGTTGGACCAGGTGATGGTCAACGATGAAATCAATTTTATTCTAGAGTGTAAGTGATGCAGGAGCTACACATAGAAATGACTCAGTCACGTGTTGCCATAAATCAATACGGCAGCAGCGGCGTTATTGTCATCATATACAGTATATAATGTGTTCATATATATATATTTTTTATATTGCCTCTCCGTGCAGAGAATCCACCTGCGTGTACTGATGTCACATCTCATAGACACACACACACATATCAATGCTATATTTCCTGTTCTATTATCGAGTCTTTGCTGGGGAAGCCTGCCAAGTAGTCTTCACAATGCGCGCATGCATGCATAAACACACGCACACTGACCCAGAAGCAGAGACGGTGACCGTCTGTGATGATAGGCGATTAGCTGCTCTGGTGGTAATAGTGACTTTCACAGACGGGGAAGATCTGACACACGTCCAGGGACTCTGCTCTCAGCTTTCTCTCCAAAGTGCCACAAAAAAAACTTTAAAAAAAAAGCACAAAAAAACAAAAAACGATGCCATCTGTGCAGCAAAGAGGTGGGGACGGAGATGAAAAGAAAATGGGGCAAAAGCATGTCCAGTCCCGAGTGCGACTGGTTTGTAAGGGCAAAGGCGCATGAGTTATTGAAAAACAGAAGCCGAGAGTGAGAATTTAAGAGACGGGAAACAAGACAGCGACGATGTAATTAGAGTAAGCAATCACAAGATGCAGGATGTTACTTAGCATTCAAGGGAATTATACAGCATTTTACTGACTATTTGAAGCCACAGTATATTATAGACATAATATAGAGGGGCCACAAACAATACAGCCTTATTCTGAAGTAGTTCATAGCTAATTGCAATTTTTTTTCGAGAAACCCATAATTAGTGTAAGTGCAGTTATCATAACTTTCTTTCTTCATAAGCTACCCAGATCAGATGATGATTGAGAGATACAGATAGCTAGATCAATACTCTTTTATATGAACAAAACAGTGTAATAATGGGATTCTGCTTTTCTTTTGACTTCATCACATGGCTTGTGTTGGATGCAGTGCTCGTGTTATTGTGTATGGCCCTTAACTGCCTTTGGTGAGTCAGTGTTCAGAGTGATTTAGATTTTGAAGAAATATTAGCAATTATTTTAGACACTGAAATGTTTGATTTTATATAACTGGCACTTACATTGTGTTTTAACTTTTGATTATCTAGAGAATCTAGACGACCGCTCCCGAAGATGCTTGAAATTCAGATTCCACAAAACGAACGCTCTCATTTACTTTGCAGCCGTCTAGTTATATGAACTCACATCGAGCGAGCTTATCTATCGTGCGCTCATCTGTTCTGTTAATTAATGCGATGACGGGTGAGGATGGCCGAGGGACGGTTCAGCTCAATCCTACGAGGCCACCTTTGGAGGAACCGGCTTAGCTGGAGGCCTCTGACTGATGAGGGAACGAGAGGCAGAGTGCTCAAGTCAGCAGCTCTGTCTCATCAAGGCTAAATGGAAATGTGCTGATTAATTTCTCTTCACATTCTGAACTCTCAATCAACCCTGGAGCTAAAAAAAAGAAAAGAAAAGACAAAGCAGCCTTTATTCATAAATGTAAGAAGTATCCACTGCGAGAACAAACCTCATAAATATTGCAGGCTTGTTTTCCCTCTCCACAAAAAAAAGAATAATGGCTGCGTTTTGAAATTCTTCAAGTTAAACAAACAAGGAAATTAAAATGTTTCTTCTTTTCTCTTTTTGCCTTCAACAGCCTCTAATATCTATCTTGCTTAAAAGCATCTAAAGCTACTCTTATCATTATTTCCTTTCCTCCCTTGACTCCCTTTGACTCATGATTCATGTCCGTGCAGGTGCGATCTGACTATGACCAGCTGAGACAGACTTTTGCTGTAGTGAGCCAGGAAAGAGACGCAGCCCAGGAGCAGAGAAGCCAACTCCAAGGCAAGGTGGATGACCTGGAACAGGTCCTAAAGGTGAGACTCCTCTGGATTTATCTTTGCTTTCATCCCAAATACCCCTCAATACAAATGTCGCATTAGTGCGTCTATACATTTGGAGAGGATTCAGGCACTTTAAGTGCATCAGTGCTCAGTGTTTCAGGATCTGAGGTTCATTTTTCCTGTGCATTTCCTTCTCTACCCTTCTTTCTTAATTTTCTTGGGAATTTTGTATTAGGCTAGAAGTTAAATGGACTCTCCTGCACACAAACTTGTTTGATCAAATTATTAGGGTGGATTTTATGCCCTGATGGACAGAAGAGTAAGAGCAATTTAGTCATACATGATAATAATAATAAAAATCCAAATGGTGTAGATTATATCATACACTGATTGTATACATTATGACCACTGACAGGTGAAGTGGATAACATTGACCATCTTGTGCCATTTCCATTTTCTGCTGCGAACCTTTTGGACCTGGCATTCATATGGATGTTACTTACACATGTAGCACCCACCTAGACCAGACCAGACCAGACACCTCCACTTAGCAAGGACACTCCTTGCAGCCATCCCCAGCAGGATGCAGCCTGACTTGGCATATATGTTTCACATCTGCGTGAAAAAAAATAACTGCCCATACAGCAGGTGGCAGTAGTCTGTATATGTCAAACAGTACAAACACATGTACGAGGCTTGAAATTGTCCACCTTTTACGCTGACACACTCTGTATCTCACTGCATTTGTCCAGTATTCCTGTCTTCACTCTGTTTATGCATCACTTCAGTGGTTCTGTTTGGCTCGCACCGTTCGTCTTGTGCAGAGATTTATTCTCAGGCCCAGTTTCTGCTGACTCTTTCAAAAAATATTCCCACTCCCCCGTGTGTTTGTTTTCTGAGAAAACTTCAGACGGAAACTGATGCGACACATGATTTGAAGTGTCACTGGTTTCACGGAGAGGCTCTTTTTTCATCGCGTTCTGGTCTGCCAATAGTAATCAGACACAGTCTCGCTGCGCTGCGAGAGGCGCTCTCATTACAAATCCTCGCCTCCCCGCATCTCCTATCGATCGTCTGTTTGTCAGGATGTTTGAGAGAGAAATGTGCCCATATGTGAAAAACTGACCCGCTCCCCAATACAGCCGGTTTGTCACTATCTCATTGTGCATTGATTATTCAGACAAAGGGACTATTTAGAAAAAATTACACTGGGCGATGCGAATGCAGAGAGAAGAGATGGCAGAAGCACAGCGTAAAAACAAAAACAGAAAGGATTTACTTATGAGAGGCAGTGCTGTCAGTCTTCATTTCAAAGTTATATAATCTGGTAAAAAAAAATAAAAAAAAATCATTGTGTCTCAGCTCCAAGTGGGAATATGGTTGGAACAGAGGGCGCCAAGGGCAGTATATAAGATAAAGTAGCTGCAGTTGTCTTTGATGCAGGCAATCCATTTAACCTGGCAGTAGAGCTGTTTTCACATGAAATCTGCTTCTCATGACCATGGCCATTTTGTGGACTATGGCACATCTTAACTCAGGCAAAAACAGAAACCTCCTGAAATGAAGACAACTGTGTCAACAAGTCCGACTCCTTGCAGCAAATCCTCAAAAGTCTGAAGAAGGATGTCGTTGTTTTCAAGGACTTTGTTGTCCCCACAAACCTCTTAAAGCTAGGATCTGGCCAAGTGCTTTGATAATTTCAAGTCAAGTCACAATAAGTCTGTTGTACCTTTAAGTCAGATAGTCTTTGGGGAGTCATGACAAGTCATGTCAACTGTTGAGTCTTTTCTTTTGTAGCTTAAATCTGACCCTGTCGAAGTTACAGGGAGCAGAGTCACAGCTTTGCAGTGAATTTGATGTTAAATCACCCAGTAGTCTAAGTGCTAGAGCTTTTGTATGCTTTTGTATTGATGATAGTTGGAAACTCAATCAGTAAAAAAAAAGAAATCAAGCTGCTCTAGTGAAACTTCTGGGGCCTGTTTCTATTTTAACATCACAGGCTGTTAATTGTGACCATCGGGTCCTGTCTGGAAAATGATGCAAGCGTTAAAAAATGAGTCTTGACTAGGGCTTCGGTGACAGACTCTACGCCACCCCAGTTCTCTCCAGCTTAGAGCTGCTCCCTGATTATGCAAAGCAGCGGCTGCCTGCTCAGGATACCTCGAAGAGACTCCGGGAGGTAAAGAAGCTTTTCTTTTTTCTTTTTTTTTCTTCCATGGGAGAGGGAACACAGGGAAAAAATAGGAACGTCGGAGCTTTCTAAGCCGTCTTTTCTTCTTAAACTCGCAGAAACATCTTGTGGCCTTAACTCGGTTTCTGCAAGATGTGGCAGCTGCATGGTTGTGACTTCGTGGAGAGATACTGTATAGTCATGACTCGGGTAATTTGACAAAGGGTAGATATTGGATCAGTGTGGGTGACTGTGTGTGACAGCTCTGTGAGTCAGTTCAGAGTATAGAGTAAGTTGGGTGTAATATATATAGCAGGTTAGATAACAGAAGCCAGTACTCCTGAACTGTCTTGACTCTTTACCTCTACAGTGATATTACATGGATGTAAAGTGGTTTTGCCCTACTTCCTGCCCATAAGCTAAGTGGCTGCTATACGTAGCATTAGATTTAATAGTACATTGAGTGGTATCGATATTCTAATATAAATCCTGGCAACCTTTCAATCAGATGGCATGGTTTAATCTGTAATACTTTGTTTTAATTTGTGGAATTTACTTTGCTGAAGCTAAAGCAACTGAGCTATTGCTTTGGTGGCATAATCTAAAATAATGCTGAAACAAGGGCAACTGGACTTCTAATGTGTCTTTGTGGCAGTCTGTCACACTATGTGCACTTTCTTCCACAAACACTATAATGCAGTGCTGTATTCAGGTGGACTGGGTTCGTTTTCCTCTGAGGTTCTTGCCAGGGTGGTTGTAGCCTGCCCACTGAAGAATATGCCCACCTTTAAGTTATACAGCAACAGCAGTTTTGATTTTGTCGTGTTCGCTCGTGCCATCAGTACATGAATGCTTTCTTTATGTCCACAGCATATGCATGAGGCCGTAGAGCTGAAGCAGAAGTTGCAGACAGAGCATGAGCGAGCCTTGGTGGATCTTCACACCAAGCAGAGGGAGATCAATCAGCTGCAAAAGGTAGGATCATTTGTGTAAAAGCAAAAGCCAAAAACGAGCCCTTGAAAACAATTTTTTTTTTTCTCTTGACAAATCCCTTAGCTCACTGATTGATTTTGTGCTGTGACTTCATGCCAAAGCTCCCTGTTCAGTTATTGATGTGTCAGTAGCCGGTTTTATGCTGAATCACCGTCACATAATCACTGCTACCCTGTCAGAAAAAGTAAAGACCTCAGATTCATGTCCAAATATCAGCAGATTATATAGGAAATGCAGATTCAGCCTTTGATGAAGAGCTCTCTGCTAAAAATGCCCAGTTGATGATACATTTATACACCTTGTGAACAAATGTGCAAATGTGACCTTTTTTCTGGGTATGTTTCAAGTGTGCTGTACGTGTTTTTAGCATGAAATTACACTTCAAATATTACAGAAGGATACAGATTTAAAGCACAGGGGCTTTTCGATGCTAATGAGATAATTCAAAGGCATTTTACTGAGCCTGTGCCATGTTTGTGGCTTACTTTAATGATTGTATATTTAAAATGATAATTTTCCTTTTACCACATTTTGTCTTAAATGCACTCAATCAGCCTACTGAGCAACACTGACACGCTTTGAAATGATATTTAATTGTTAAATGGACATAAAACAAATGGACATAAAACAAATGGTAATGTCTGGCCCTATATTTTGATGTTGTTTACTGAAGAGAGAGACAATAATTAAAAAGACATAAAACACCCAAACAGTGTCTAAGCCGTGTGTACTACCACATAAAGGGGCTTTTAATGTCGAACACTGTGCTTTTACCTCCCTCGGCAGCCACTATTTGGACGCTAACCTACGCTAAAATAAATCAGCTCTTGTTCATCTGAGCTGTGCCATCAGGAGTAGGCCTCTCTCTTCAAGTGCCAGTGCTGTTATGAACCAGTGAGCGTCTGCCAGGGTATTGCGTTGACAGCGTGTCAGCTGTGTGTTGTCTATTGTACCTCATGGACCGTGATCACAGTGTCAGCTGTCACTGTTTGTTGCTATGTGTTGCCTGCAGGCTTGGGTTCAAATTGACCAAGAGCATGAGGAAGCAGTACACCTGTTAGAGGTACAGTATCATCACCAAACACACACGGCCTGCTGTGCATACAAAGATTTACCTCAGTACTTAAAGTTGGTTTAAGCAGCAAAACAAAATAATGTTAACAAAGCATGTTAACCAGTGCACTTCTTTGAGAACACTGATTTTATATAATAATTATTCTATTTATTAAACAGATAGTGGGAGAACACACCATCAATTAAAGAAACAAAGAAAATAAACAATTGTAAAATTAAATATAGCCTTCATACCCATGCTGTATGTAAAAAAATATGCTTAAATTAATACTTTAAGAAGAGATAAGCTAAGTATACAGTAGGTGTTAGCTTAGTCATCATGCTATCCATGCTAGTGGCTCTGTGGGGCTGTACTTTGTGGCACATTGGCTAAATACTAGCAGTGACGATGATAATATGATTTTGTTTAGCATGTTAATTTAGTGAGTTTTTCTTCAGAATCCGTAATATATTCCCAACAACCTCATTCTGTCATTATACTCTTGCACTTGCTGCTCTACGTTAACCGCATGTTTGCTAAAGTGTTAGCCTAGCTAAAGTGTGAGCTGACAGTTGCTGCTAATGGCAGCCTTCTCAGACCTAACGTTGCCTTCAAATGGAACTTGTGGGCTCGTGGTCACAGCATGGGAAGTAGTGCTCACAAAAAGCTTCACTGCTTTAGCCATAAACTGTGAGAATGGTGCTGCCAAGCAACAGTGTAGCAAGCTAACAACCGGTAACTATTAGTGAAGGAAATGGAAAGACATAATGAAAAGATAAGGCCCTGACACTGGGTGTAATGCTCCCTTCAAATTGTGTTGTGTTTACTGTGTGCACAAGAAAAAGCATCCGTCTTTTGTGGTATTCACAGCCTTGTTACTGCTGGAAATGTTTCTGGGTGTTTGTGTTCTTGACATGTTTTCAGAAATGAAGGAAGCCAATGGTAGTTTAATATATTGAAATTTAAACGCTAGAGGTATCTTTGCACTTTTATAATACTGATGTTTCCAATGGCCTCGTCTTTTCTTCATGCTTTCACATTTCCACCAGTGGGTTACTCCACCGTTAGCTTGCTAAGTGTTAGCCTGAGTGGCTTCAAGATGCCAACAGATGCCAAACAGCGGACTCTTCACAGCTTACAGCCGATGTTACCATTTGAATGCCTAGGGTTTTGTGTACCCGATTTCCCCTGTCCCAATCACAGCTTCACATGTTACATTTAAAGGCAGCAACAATCATGAACCCAGGAGATATACTTAAAGGCGGCAAAACTGACAAAATATCCTGGAAGTCCATTATTTTAGTCTAGAGTGCACAGGCAAATGCTGCCATCTCTTGAACCATGCCGCAGGCTGAAAAAGATCTATTAGCCATATAAACTTTGCACCTGATACACCCACACAGTCATCAATAATCTGAGCTGATTGCCCCTCTGCTGAGACTGAAATTTGGCAGAGCAATACTGAGAATTACACTGAGTCAATAAACTGTATTTACCAATAGCAATGTTAAAACTGTGAAGCGTGCTCGGCATAATTGGTGCAATGAAACTAACGAGAGTCTGCACACAGCCCTGAGAGGAGGTCTAATCAGACTAAATAAGTTAAAACAGCTGCGTGGGTGGACAAACTGTTTAGATGCTTTAATATCGAGCAATTTGAGGCAAACCAAACCCGAATGCATGTAACACTCAAAATTCTTTACTTCACCTTCTTTTGGCTTCTTCCTTTCACTGTCAGGCTGCTGCTTTTTGCAATAAAATAAAATGAAATTTGAATTCTCCATACATTAGACTTCCTTTCACAGAAAGACTCGTTAACCAAGTCTGCAACACTGTGTAGGTTATTCAGCCAGTTTATGACTCATACATCAGCGTATTCACACAATAGCTTGGCCTCTGTGTTTGCAATTATAATCCAACCTCCACGTTTCTCCTCCTGCCCATGTTGTCTTTGCGGATTCCCACGTTCCAGGACGACCTCTTCCCTATGATCAAATCACCGACCTGCTGTGTTTCATCCCAGTGTTTAAGATGCTTGTCACTGGCTCTGCTACTCAAAATTATTTTCTCATTTTAGTCTAAATCCTTTCGTCGCAACAATAGGTTGCGACTCCTCTGAGTGTAGTTCCAGTGAGGTCATGTTGTAATCCACGGGAAGCACTTTAATACGATTTTACTGAGCAAGCATCATGGATTTGTCTCAGACAAACTGTTTGAAACTTATTTATTTTCTCCCAGACACTAAATCAGTTTACAGTTTCTACACTAATAGGGAAGACGTAGCTGCACTAAGCAAACTAACCTCTATGTGTTTTCCATCTGTCTGTCTATTTGTGCTTGCAAGGCCTTTTCAGTTTGACAAACCTAGTCTTCCTTTTTTGGGCCTTTCTGTCTTCATTTTGTGTTGATTCTTCTCTGATGATTAGTCTGCATGTTCTTTGCTTTCATCAATGTTTTTTCTTTTCGTTTTCTTCACCCTTTTCTCTGATTTCCTGCTTTTTGTTTGAACAGAACAATAAGGACATAATGTTTCAGGTATTTATTTTTCTCCCTGATTAGTTTCATCTCCCTTCTCCTCCTTTGAGACTTAAAGTTCACAATGACTACAGTCTGTATTTTATGCACAGTGAGAGTCCACATGAACACTGAATGCAATCAAGTAGTACTAAGCTCACTGTACACCACTCCAGATCTCCCTTGACTTCCTTTGATAGCATGTGTATGATATGACGGCTTAAATCCTTGCTGCCTCAGGCTTGCTTATCAGGATAGCTCTGTTATGTATCAGCAGATGACTCTACTCTTCCATACGCGTTGATTAGATTGCAAGAGGTTTCAGTATAACATACGCTAAAGCTTGGAAATTACTCTTTAGGGATCATTTTCTAATTAGCATTATCAGATAAATCAGCTTTTCTTTAGAGGACTAATATCTGCGCAATTACATGTGGTGAATTTCCACCCTTTAACTCCAAGCTTCTTTTTTTCACTATCCCTCCACCCTGGTCATCACTACACTTTCTGCTCTTTTCTTTCTCTGTCAAAGGTCAAGGTTCATGACCTGGAGCAGAAATGCAGGTCACACAGTGAACACTTCCATCAGCTGTCCAAAGAGCTGCTGAATTTCCGTTTGCAATCAGAATCCGTGGACATCCTTAAAGTTAGTCCCACCTCTAGATCACGTATCCACTTCTCACCGGAGAGGATCTCACAAGTTGTCGTTGGATTTGAAGCCCAGCCAGAGACAGGTGGGTCAGTATTCTCAACGCAGAGCCAAACATTCATTATCTGATCTATTTACTTAATAGTTTACCACCAGTGGTGTCCGTCTGATTTTAAAATATGGATGGCCTATATACACCTCAGATAAAAGCATCTACCACATTACATGTGATCAAAAGGCTTGTCATCAGATGAAATGGGAGTCGGAGACTTCTAATCCCCAGACGGCTCACATAACAGCTGGATCGGCTCACTCTTGACCAGAGGTGGACCCCATTAATGACGATAGTACTTATGCAAAATCAATATCTCCCCTAATTGATCACAGGCCCGGCGTATGACATGAATGTAATTTAACACATTAGTATTCCAGCGATATATAGTGCAGCCTACAGAGCCAGCAGATACTGCCCTATCACTGATGTAGATTTATACAGTCTGGCCCGGACCAAGGGTCTTTGAAGTGCTGGAAATCCTGTTTTATCTTTCTCTTCACTTGAAACAGAACCCACTGGTGCTTTTGTGCCAATGCATAATATTACTTACTGACCAAAAGAACCTAGTGATGGAGCATATCTATGATGTTGAATTATTATAATGTTCTCAAGGAATTCAGCTGTTTGCGGTCAGAGACTGCAATTTTCTACCCTACTTCTCTGTCATTTCCAAGTGTTTTTTCCTCCCTGGAGTCTGTTATTTAAGGAAATATGCACTGCAGATGGCCACCAGGGCTGTTAGCTGTGTGCTCCCTTCAACAGGCGATCAATAGCTGCGCAATGAGCAGCAAATGAGTGCAGAGGCTATGACAGTTGTTCTTTATTTGCTATGGTGATCAATGTCTCCCAGGTGATGAGAGCACGGCAAACACGCCGCCGCTGATCTCCCAGTTCTTGCCTTGCACACTGCAGACTGGAGACAGACAGCGAGCAGAACTGCTGTCTGTCAAATCCAGCACCGTGACGACGGACCGCCCCAGCAGCCCTCGACAGCTTATCCCATCAGAGGTGTGCCTGATCATTAAATGTCAAAGTAATAAAACAACATATTCGCCGTATGTTCAGACTGTTTTGTTTATTATTTCAGTATGATTTGTGAACAGTGTCTCTTTTAATGTGAAAACACCTTTAATCCCTTTAAGCCTCTCATTAATTCACAGATGGAGGATGAGGCCAGCCCATCACCCAGGTCCAAACCTCGCTACACAGGCCAGGTCCGCCTTTGCACTGCCCGTTACAGGTGACTAAGACAAGCTTTTGTAATCTTAAGGAACTAACATCTTCTTTCACAAACACACTGTCGTAAAAACGAATCTTTTCTTCTTTAAGTTATAACCCCTACGATGGACCAAATGAGCACCCTGAAGCAGAACTCCCCCTTGTGGCCGGAAAGTATCTGTACGTGTACGGAAACATGGACGACGACGGCTTCTATGAAGGTGAGAATAAAGTAAAATAAGATGGTAGGCGTAAAATAATATCGGCGTGCTCTCACATGACATATATAAAGACACATCTTAGCTGACTGAAGAACAAACATTTCTGTCAAGGGGGTGGTGCCCTTTCAAGTCTGTCAAGTCCTCGTCTGCTGTAGATGACAGCGCTTGACAGTGACTAATAAGTGTGTGCATCAACATGTATTGTCTGAAAATGACACAAAATGCTAATAAGTGCTCGATAAATTCTCTTATTGAAGTTGCAGTTATACGTACATGCACATTCTGAAAACGTTAAACATTAACATAAAAGCCATTGACAAGAGAAGTAAATAACATTGACCATCTTGTGAGACGTTTGGCCCTGGCATTCACGCAGATGTTACTTGGACGTGTAGCCCACCTAGACCAGACCACAGACCACTCGTTTGCTCATGTCCTGTGCACTGTATATTGTGTTTTACATAATAGTTTGATGTGTGTGTGCAGTGAAATGTGATGCATTTTGACCCTTCCTTGTCATTTCACATTATATCTTGTTAACTTTGCACTATATGTGCAAGACATGACAATGCCGCACAGTCAAATCTTCCTCTTAAAAGCGCTATAATGCTGATGCAGTCATCACTGTAAACACGGCTACAGAGATAGATGTTGTTATGTTGCATAACAGTTTGACTCATGTGTCACTTCCATTCTGGACGTGTCCATCATGGGCCTGCTAGCTATTCTCATCCTGTGACCTCCTGTTTGTCGACACCAAGAAAAGTTTCTGTATCCTTTTTTCATAACTGGTGATTGGAGCGATTCTCTGTCTAATCTCTTACAAATTATGAAGGCTTCTCCATCAGAGGCAATCCTAATCCCCCCCTCGCTAGCAATCCGGCAGCCAGCACAGCCTGTCACCGTCACAGTAGTACTCAGCTGCAGTGATTCATTAGCTGTGGGCGGTCAGATTGCATGGCATTGTGGAGGAGCCTTGTATTTACCACACAGGAGGGAGACTCGGGCCCCAGACCAAGCTGTTGTCAGGATGGGACCTTGGTCCCTTTTAGTTTGATGACTAATCCAGCAGGGCTCAGCTTAATCATCAGCACACACAAACAACGCACACACACTCACACGTACACACAGACACACGCAGATGGTCTTAAGGTCTCTTAGGCCTCTGTGGAAAAAGGGATTGAAGGACAAGATGATAGGGAGCTTTGTCAAACACAAACTTCTTGCCTTTGGGGGAAACAAAACAACACTGCTGTTTGAGCTGTTTTCTGGGTTGTTCCTAGAAATGGTCAAAACCGTGAAGTTCTTCAGAATGTTGGAAAGGAGTGTTTTCTTAGATATGTGTTTACAGCGGGGAGTATTAAAGATAGCATCATGGTAAATTTTACATCTTAGGGAATAGTACATACTGTATGTTTATTCATCTTCCACCTCTCACTCAGTGACTCATTCCCACTCGGCATGGAAGAGAGCTCTCACAGATTATTATGTGTATTCAAGTTATTGCTTTTCCTCAGTCTCTCTCTTGTAAGGAGCCATTAGAGAAACCTATTTTTAATATTTGCTGGATGCATCGCAGAAGAATGATGCTCCTCTCTATAGAGGCCTTTATTAAAGCCTGGTACTTTCATGTGGCAAGTATTAGGGCTTTTGTTTGTTACTATCAAACATTAAGAATAAGGCGCAATGTTGAGTTACTTTCTGTGTCTCTATTTCTTTTCTGTGTCACAGGGGAGCTGCTTGATGGCCAAAGAGGACTTGTTCCTTCCAACTTTGTGGAGTTTGTCCAGGACAAGGAAAAACTTGCTATTCAGGCTGGGGAAGGAGGGGAAGACTTGGGACAACTGGAACCTGCACCCTTGGCTTTGACAGCTGTGGATGGAGGTGCCTCCCAGGATTGCCTCCTGGGCTCATCTAACGCCTTGGTTCCCTTTAGCAACGGGACGAGTGGGCCCTTGGATCCTGAGGACTTAGCTGAAGACGTTGTGCCTTACCCCCGAAAGATCAATTTGATCAAGCAGCTGGCACGTAGCGTCATCGTGGCCTGGGAACCTCCACTAGTGCCTTTGGGTTGGGGGAACATCTCTGGCTACAACGTGTTAGTAGATGGGGAGCTGCGTGCCAGCATGCCATATAGTGGCCGGACCAAGTGTTTGCTGGAGAAGCTGGATCTGGATGGCTGCGTTCACCGCGTGTCGGTGCAGAGCGTCACCGACCGGGGCTTGTCAGACGAGCTGCGCTGCACCTTGCTGGTGGGAGCCAATGTGGTAGTGGCGCCGTGTGGCCTGCGAGTGGACGACATCCAGCGCGACACTGCCGAGCTCTCTTGGTTGCCTAGCAACAGTAACTATGGTCACACCGTGTTCTTAGATGGGGTAGAGCATGCAGTGGTAAAGCCAGGAAGGTATAGATTACGCTTCTTTAACCTGAAGCCCCTGACTGTGTACAAAGCGACGGTGGTGGCACAGCCACACCAGGTGCCATGGCAACTGCCGCTGGAGCAAAGAGAGAGGAAAGAAGCTGGTGTGGAGTTCTGCACTCAGGCAGCAGGTCAGAACAAATCGTTTCTCTACACAGAGATACAATACTGCATGTGCACAGTACCACAACTGACTGTTGCTTTTACATGGAGTTTACAAACTGCTACTACTCTGTTTATCACAGTTTATTTACAAATTTCTACTATATGCCATTATGTAATTTCTATTATTTGGTTATTGGACTGTGCTGTAGAAGAGTACAGTACCACATTTCCTCACTATGCCATTGTTGTGTATTGTATTTTGTCTAGGTCCACCACCATATTGCAGAACAGGTCAGGATGAAACATCAGTCTTGGGATGGATTTCCCACATCTTTTAGCATTAAATTATCATTTTTCCATTGAACCCAATGGGCATTAGTGCTATGATTTTTTAGGGGGAAGGAGACTATAGTCATGAAACTTATGAAAGTATGAGCAATCTACTAAGGGATTCCAACTAAATGGCAATTTGTTATGGTCCCGTAGATTGAAACGGTGCCCTTTCAAATATAAACTCACTTTGTTGTTTGAAACCAAATTTCCATTTGCCATTTTGCCCAAGTTTGCTACACAGAGCACATCACTAATTAGAGAACAGCCGAGCATCATAAGATATGATCAGTTATTACTGTGATGAGTCATTTCCCTCAGCCTATAGCCTGGCCTGGAATAACCAGTTCTATATAAAGCAGTGCCCGTCCACTGCTCACTGAAATTACCATTTTGTATCAGCGTGCATTTGCTTCTGCTCAAATGCAGATGTGCATGGTTTACCCAGTGATCCAGGAGAGAGTAGGAGACACAGACTGAGCCGTAGTTCTCTCTGGATTGTGTCCTGCATGTGGAGACAACATCTGTGTTTGTAGTGTGAGGTTATGGTGCAGTATCAGACCAGCTAAATATGGTCAAATATTTATCCAAACAACTACAACACCAAATGGATTTCATGTAGTATTTAAGGTCAGCCTTAATTATTTATCTATATGATAAGTAATTAAGGCTAATTTTTTTTTTAAATGACGTCGTTTAAAACAGCTCACGGTGTCTTGTGAATGTCGCCCGCCAGCAACATTATTCTATAGTGAAGTGTCCGCATGAACCATATATCACTACAAAGAATAAAAAAGGCGTTAATCTATCTTTTGAAGAACTTAGATATGCAAGAAAAAATATGAATGAACCCGATTCCCCCATAGTACACCCCCATACACCCCCCCACTCCCTTTTTTGTATCTGGATTCCTGTGCATGGCCATATGTGTACCCATTTATGCATCTGAAGAATGCTCCCCATCCTTTCCTCTTTTTTGTGCTAGTTATATTAAAGCAGCAGGTTATATGTTTCTTTTCTCAAGCCCGTTCTCTCACCTTCCAGGCCCTCCGCTGCCTCCCCAGGATGTTCAGGTGCTCTGTGGGCAAGCTCCAGGGGTCCTGCAGGTCCGCTGGAAGCCCCCCGTCCTCTCTCCCACAGGCACATCTAATGGGGCAAATGTCATTGGCTACGTAGTCTGCACTAAAGGGCAGAGGGTAAGCTAGCGTGCCTCAGTATTTGCCAACCAAGACTGTGCAATTGTTTTATCTCGCTCTGTTAAAAGGAGCTCTAGTGAACTACGGCGCAGACGCCATCTGTGTTCAGAAGCATTGCTCGTGATTTAGAGGGAACACATGGTAAAACACATGTAATCCACATATCAAAGGCCTACATGCAGCGCACCGATACAGTATTTAAAACGCTGTCAATTGTTTAATCATGTTAAATTCAGCTGAAACATTACAGCGTGCATCACAGATGGGAGGGTAATAGCCCCTGTCTCTGAGTTTGGCATTATGTCATCAGTGTCTTCAGTGCACACAGCAGTGCCACCTACTTGTGATTAAGCTGCAGTGCAAGACTCCCAGTCTAAGACCTGTGAATGTCTTGGAAAAGGTCTCTCACTCCCTCTGGTGACTGCCAAAGTAAATCAACACTATGTTTCTGAAAGGGTAAATCAACATTGAACGTTCCTCTGAGCTGCTTGCTGTGGGTTGTAACCTAGGACTTGTTCAGACCTGGTATTAACATGTGTCCTGAATGATCGAATCACAAGTATCCAGCTTTAAGTAGGTGTGTCCAAAACTGACATTTAGACCTTTCCTTCTCCAGCTTTCTGTTGATGATAGCAATGTATTTTCTGTTTTTGAATCCAGATAGCCGAGGTGTTGTTCCCAATGGCAGACTACGTTACTGTCGAGCTGAACAGGATTCAATGCCTGGAGGCCAGGGAAGTCATCGTTAGGACACTGTCAGTACAGGGAGAATCCCAGGACTCCCAAGTTGCCTCCATTCCAAACAACCTTCTCGTGCCTCTACCGCCTCTTCCCCTGCCACCGCCGCCAATGCACCCTCATGCAGGTCCACCTCAACACCCGCATGCTCAACCCCTCCTCCAGTCCCCTCACCTTCCCCATGCCCCACCCCAACTCAATGCTCCACCTCATGGACAACCACTCCAACCCCATCCTCCACACACTCAAACCCATAGACTTCCTCATCCAGGTGGGCCGCCGCAGCCCCAACTTCGACCACCTCATCCCCAGCCCCTACATCTTCAGCCTTGCCCACCCCACCAGGGTCCCAGGCCCCAGCACCAACTGCCTCTGCTGCCCCACCCCCAGCCCCACCCTATACCTCAGAGACCAGTAAGTGCCAGAGACCTGGATGCCAAAGAGCACACGGCCCACCATGGGGGAACTGTTCCACCTGGCCAGCCTGGCTGGGACCTCACACGCTCTCCCTCTTCCCAGCCTCCTGTGCTGATGCAAGGCCACACCCTTGAGGCACCTCCCAGCGCCAATCCACGTTCCCCCTCCCCGCAGAGGATTCTCCCTCAGCCCCGAGGAACGCTTATCCCGGACACCGTGGCCAAAGCTATTGCTCGAGAAGCAGCACAGAGGGTGGCAGCAGAAAGTGGCAAGGTCTGATGGAAATGCTAAATCTAAGCACGCAATATTGTAGATAACTTGTTGTTTATGAAGAGTTATCATCAGAGGACAGTTTTCACCGTCATATCCCTGTTGCTGTTAGACTCTTTCCTAATTCTTCATGCACATTTTCAGGGAGACAGGAGGCAGGGAAGGTATGGAGAGCAGGGTACATTTCACCAGCATCACTCTGATGAGGAAGAGGAAGACGAGGAGGGATTTGCACGTGGCCGTCGAAGAGGACCTTCGGTTGATGAGTTCCTGAGAGGCTCTGAGCTGGGGAGGCCGGTAAGTGCGTTAAGTCGTGAACTTTTTGTTTTTTGAACTTAAGCACCAATTAGTTTCTTAGTGGAAAAACCTCTTACGTACGTGTGGATGTGTGTGTGTGTGCATGTACGTCTGAGTGGTTGCATGCATACACTCCTTTGCCCGCGTCTCTGTGTGTGTTCATGTCATCCATGTGTGTTTGGTGTGTGCATGTATGTACGTATATACGTACGTCCGTTTGTGGACTTTGAAAAAAAATTTGCGTCTGTATGTTTGTGTGTGTAACTACCAAAAGCCTCACTATAGTCACAATGAAGAATATCACAGCGAGAGCAGCCGGGGCTCTGACCTGTCTGACATCATGGAAGAGGATGAGGAGGAGCTGTACTCTGAGATGCAGCTGGAAGAGGGACGTCGGCGCAACTCGCACAACACACCCAAGGTGCAGTTCTTTGCACTTATTCTAAAACCCAAGAAACATCCACCCAAATTTATTACTATTATTTAGTGAACTGCACAGGCACAGATACTTCAACTGAGACTGCTGCCTTGAATTGCATTTGATATGTGTTGTTAGTGTGTGTGCTGAGTTTAATTTTAATTTTATGGCAAGGGTGAAAGAAGAAGGGAAAACGGTATTTGATGTTTCAGCCCATTAACAGAAGGGCAGAGGCAGTGGGTTTGACCATTGGAGAGGGACAGAGGAGGGTAAGTAGCAGTTGCAACCGAATAGTCAAAAACTTATGACTATTGTAACATGACTTTAGTGGAAAAAAGTGGATGAGCGTTTATAATGACTTAGGAAAAGACACTTGGGGTCAAAGAGAATCCAGCTTCACTTATAGTACTACTCATAGTGGACTACATGAAGTCCATCTTGGATACCTATCCTCAATACATTCTTACTTTGCTGTTTCTTGCACACTATGTATATCCAGTGAAAAATATTACTTCAAGCAGTGGCGGGCCGTGCATTTTCCATCTAGGCCGTCAATGGGCTCCAACCTCATTCAAAACACGCCTTAATACAGTCGTTATGAAGCCACTGCTATAGAAACCATCAATATCATATGGATACGCGATAAAACAAAACACTGAATCATAGATGGGTACCTTAACCCCAAAGATTCTGCATGGGGTTAAGGTCTGGACTATGTGGTGGCCAATCCATGAAAATGATGATCATACTCCCTGAACCACTCTTTGACAATGTGAGCCCAATGAATCCTGGCATTGTCATCTTGGATTATGCCCGTGCTATCAGGGAAAAAAAAACCACTGATGGAATAACCTGGTCATTCAGTATACTCAGGTAGTCAGCTGACCTCATTGTTTGGTCACATGATGTTGCTGAACCTAGACCTGATCAACTGCAGCAACCCCAGATCATAGCACTGCCCCCACAGGCTTGTACAGTAGACACTAGGCATGATGAGTGCATCACTTCATCTGCCTCTCTTCTTACCCTGATGCCCCCATCACTCTGGAACAAGGTAAATCTGGACCCATTAGACCATATGACCTTCTTCCATTGCTCAAGAGTCAAATCTTTACTCCCTAGCTAACTGAAGACTTTTTTCCAGTTAAACTCACTGATATGTGGTTAAGAAAGGCTAAGAAAACTGAGTTCTACTGTTATTTTCTTCACCAAACATTTAAGTGATCTCCGATCACGATCAATCAGGATTTTTTTTCTGACCACATGTCTTCCTCAAAGGAGATGGTTCCCCACTATCCTTCCAGTTTTTAATAATGCGTTACAATTTTAGTAGTTTCTACAATCTCCTTAGAGGTTTCCTCTGCTTGATACATACCAGTGATTCGATTCTTCTCAAACATCTTTTCAAAGACCACAGGATGTGTCTTTCGACATGCTTGTTTAAGAAATGAGACGGTACTCATTGCATCAGCTGGGGTTAAATAACTTGTTACCAGCTGAAAGATAATCACCCATGCAGTAATTATCCAATAAGAGGCTCGTATCTATTTGCTTAGTTAAATCCAGTTGGCAATTTTTTTATTTTGAGCAGACAGTGTAGTAGTTCTTCAACCGGACTGAAAGCATTCAGACTGGACACTCAATCAAACTATTTAATTAAAATATATGTGTTTACATATACATTTTTTGACATGTGCAAAGTTATTGTACTGGACATGTAACAGAAGTTTTTTTTCCCCACTATCTTTATTAACAACAGGACAGAAAAAGCTGATTTTAATATAATAAACTACATTTACAGATCACTTTTATTGACCCACGTTATAAAGGGCTTTACACAAGGCTCATGATAAGCAGATTTTACAACATTAATGTATTGTTAAAAGTTAGAAACACAAAGTATAGGTTTTAAAAAAACACAACAGTAACTTACACCAACCAGCCGCAACATTAAAACCACTGACAGTAATCAACATTGACCACCTTGTGAGAATGTTCTGCTGGGAAACTTCTGGACCTGGCATTCATGTGGGTGTTACTTAGACATGTAGCACCCACCTAGACCAGACCAGGCACCCCCACCCCATAGCAATGACGCTCCTTGATGGCAGCAGCCATCCCCAGCAGGATCGGTGTCTGTGTCATACACACAAATGGCCAGATGTTGTGTTGATTTCATTAACAAAAACGACTATTCGACTGCAACTTTGGTTTTGAGTTGCTTTCAGACAGCGAGAGATTGCTGCATTGGAAAACTCCACTGTTTCAGTATTTTCTGCGCCACTCTCACACAACAAAATTGTACTGTATCAACATCTTGTTGCATCATCCAGTCTAGACCAAAGATGCCACAAAATCTCTGTTGTCTAAAAGTACCATAGAGAGGCATAGACTGGGTTTGACTAGATTATGGTCGAAAGCTTCAAAGTGAGGTTGGCTCAATGTGCCTTCCAGAGAGAGAGAGATGACAGAACACAGGATAGAGACTTGGCTGAGTTTTTCTCCTACAAAAGGAGACATGACTCTCAGCGGTGTAACATAGACCATCCTTACCATTATCTTTGCCTTACGTTTACTTATTTTTACTAATTTTTCTTCCGCAGTAGTAACTTTGGAATGATGAAATTTCCAATGGGCTTGTGTGTGTTTGAATGTGTGTCTATGCGTCTGTGTTTCAGTGCCTGCCTATGAGTTTTGCATGACTTTGTTTACAATTTGTACAAGTATGTCAACATTTTTTTTCACTTGCGGTTATCGAGTGTGGCCACGTTTCTGTGAGCAACTCGCGAATGCTTAATGTTTGTGAATGCTTCCTGTGCTTGCTTGTATTTCAGATGAACGCTTCCGCTGGAGGCCGCCACAACCGGGATGCTGGGAGACAAGCTCATCACGGCAGCTCCCAGCCGCAGAGACGACCGCTAATGGTCCCCTCCATTGGTCAGTATTTGCAGGTGGCTTGGGAGGACGGAAATCGTTTAATCATTTTTAGATTTTTTTCTGCTCCATAATACAAAAGTGTTTGTTACTCTGTTAAAACCTCCATGAGCTGCTTTGTGTCTTCAGATCACCTTTGTGTCTATGAACCATGTTCATGCCTTTCACTTCCTTATTTTCCAGAAAATATTATGATGCAGTCTCTTAAACTGCTCTGATCTCATGCCCTACGTAGTGATATATAACTCTACTCTAGTACTGATAAGTCATCGATTTGCCATAGTGGATTTCCAGTACCTTTCCTGTGTGTACCTGTTGTTGCCTTGTACATTTTAGGAGTAACACAAATCTCTAGTCAACAAGTTGGGAGAAAGTTGTAACCTACGTCACCTTCTAACCGGTGTTTCCCATAGAGGTAACCTCTGAGAATAACAGTGAGGGAAACCTCTCCCCCATCACCGAGGATGTTTACTATGGCAGAGTAGCTCGGCACAGGACGTGGTCATCCCGCAGGCACATGGGCGGCAACAGGTCTCCCCATGGTATGTGCCTGCAGTCCTGTTTGTACCACCACAGCATGGCGACAAAAATGCCACCAGCACACAGCAAATGGCAAGAAGTAGCTGTGGACACCTGCAAGTGCCTGTTTCCTTGTCTTAAAGAATAATAGTTATTATTATTATTATTGTGCTTTCAGTTGAACAGCATGACTGCACTGCACTGAAACGGTGGACCCTGTGGTAACCCATACCTGGGCGTCCAGGATGAGCATTTGCACACTTTCAGACTACATATTGATTGATTGATTGTTCGGGGAATGCCTCACACACTGCACTGAACGCCAGACACCTGCTGTGACACTTCCCTTTGTGGTAGAGACACACTTAGGACACGTAATGGGACTAATATTGCATGAGACTTTGAAGATAGTACAGTGGCAGACTTCTTGTTTCTTTAGATGCTTTCCTGTGAGTATATTACCAGCTTGTATCGTCAAGCTTCAAACACTAGCCCAGTAGTATCACTAGCTATTGCAGCTCTCTGATTTTACAGTGGCAGTTACTAGAAGGTTTTCAGTTTTCAGTTTAGGCTTTTTTTCTAGCATGCACATCAGAGTCTTGTCTGCCACAAATCACATTTTGTCTATGTACTGCACCATGATTCGTATTTGTCTTGCTCCCCATTTGTCTCTTAAAGCACATTCAAATGTGAAAACAAAACAACAGAAAACCTACAAATACATGTGGCGTGTATGTGTCTTTGTGTCTGTGGATGCATGTGTATGTGTGTATGTGTTCAGTAGCTCACAGATCACAGATTTCTACCTGCATGCTGACAGGCACAAATCAATAAGATTGGTTAAGACCAAAAATCCTCTCATTGATTTCCTTTGACCGAAGCATGGCACTGATACATCACGAACACAGTAAAACATACACGTATGTTTTTGCCAGCAAATGATTTTCACGTTTAGTTTGGCGAGCTCTGAAAGCTGTGACCAAACATGACAAAACACGTTGGCCTCAAGTCTCCCACAAAGTGCCTGTTTTGCATGTTGGGTCACATTTATTGGATTACCAGCTAGTGATGCACAGTGATGGGATTTTATGCTTTGTCTTTTGTCTGTTTAAGACGGCTATAGGGACCGGGATCGGGACCGCCGCTCTCCGACCTACTACGATGAGTCGGAGCCCGAGGAGTCCTTTCGGATCTTTGTGGCCCTCTTTGACTACGATCCTCTGTCCATGTCCCCCAACCCGGATGCAGCTGACGAAGAGCTGCCCTTCAAAGAGGGGCAGATCATTAGGGTGGGAGTTTTCAGATTAAGATGGACAATATGTAAATACTTTGATGTGCCGCATTCAGGTTGTTATAAGTTATAAGAGCCACCACAACATTAAAACCACTGACAGGAGAAGTAAATAACACAAGCCAATGCTCTGCTGGGAAACCTTTGGACCTGGCATTTATGTGGATGTTACTCAGACATGTACCAGACATGTACCACCAACCCAAAAAAATAAATAAAAAATCTATCACCTATTATATACGCTGAATTACACATTATTCTTTTGCTCTCTTACCTACCAGATATATGGCGATAAGGATACTGATGGGTTTTACAGAGGAGAAGTGAGGGGCAGGATGGGGCTGATCCCCTGCAACATGGTGTCGGAGATACGAGCAGACGACGAGGAGACCATGGACCAGCTCATCAAACAGGGCTTCCTGCCACTCAGCACCCCTGTGGACAGAATAGGTACTACATGATCGTGCACACGTTATCGCCTGTGCGGTTCAGCCATCGTTTTATAGTGTGTGGGCCTGAAAAGGGTTACAGTGCAATTCATTATCGCTTCCAGAGCAGAACAGAAGAGGCCTCCGCCGAGATCAGGCCTCGAGGAGGATGGTGGCTCTATACGACTACGACCCCAGGGAGAGCTCGCCTAATGTTGATGTTGAGGTATCAGTAGTTGTGAAGACGCTGAATGCACAAATACTCACACATGCTAAGACGGTTAACCCCTTTAGGATATGTGCTTTTGGAATATATATCTATCCTAAGAAAACGCAACATACTTCCTATAAAAAAAAAAATAGCATTAGGTCAGATTTTACTTGGATTGCATTCCTGTATGTGTTTCTGTCTCCTGACAGGCTGAGCTGACGTTCTGTGCTGGCGACATCATTGCTGTGTTCGGAGATATCGATGAAGATGGGTTTTATTATGTGAGTGCTGTTTGTCCATGTTTCAGAAAATTAGATTTTGTATAGGGTGTAAATAGAGAGAGTCAGTGTGACGCATTAGCTACAGCGACACCCCAGACCGTACGCAGACCCTACGCAGACCCTACGCAGTGCAGCGACGTAGTGTATTTCTGCTTTAGTATTTCCGGGTGCTTCTCCACCTACTCATTTTTCAAATTGATTGTTCTGGGTCAATAAAGATGGAACGCATCCAGGAAAGGTCAACTGAGGAGGTGTGGAGATACAAACATTTGTATGACTCATCTTTGGCGAAATGTCTGCGCTGTTGTTGAAAGTGAGCCAGACTGACGTACGTAGGTCACGCCGTCTATGTCCCACAGAGGCTTAAACCACGCTTTACAGAGCATGCTGTTTCCTTCATTTACATTATTTATGGTAAGCTCAGATAACCACTCACTGGTTGTAACTTCATCTACTCTACTGACATAAAAGGACTGATCTTTGGCTTTCTTAAAATATGTAACTGGCCCTTTTAATGCAAATGCAATTCCATGTGAACTAGCAAGTCCTCTCCTCTCCAACCTGCTATCTGCAGGGTGAGATGAATGGCCACCGTGGTCTGGTTCCCTCCAACTTCCTGGAAGAAGTGCCTGATGACGTGGAGGTGTATCTGACCGATACTCCGTCCCACTACCCCCAGGAAGAGCCTGCCAACCGGGCCCCCGCCAACTCCGCCGCTGCTGCCGCCTCCGAGAGCAAACGGGTACACCATCATCGCCGCTCTCAGCGCTAGGCCCTGTGTTCATCCATCCTCCGTCCTCTCTCTTGATTTCCGTCTCTCGCTTCCTCCACTTGCCGTCTGTGTGCTGTTCATTGTGTGTGTTTGTCCATGTGGTGACAGTGGTGACTCTATACAGACTAACAACCCGCCCTCCCCCGTCCAACCCTCACCCTTTTGGAAAAGGGGACTAAAAAAAGAAAAAAAAAACAGTGTTAACACCTTTCTGAGTCTCAGAGAAAGGAAGAAGCAAAGCCTGACATGGACAGAGAGGGGATAGACTGCGGGAGCTCTGCATGGTTAAGGAGGACTTGAAAAAGGCTCAGCTCACTCCTTACACGAGATAATTTGGTACCTCTTTGCACTGAAACACAAAATCAAATTGTGGTTATTGTGTATAACTATAACAAGTGCTTTATTAACACTTAACAATTGCTACCCAGTGACACTGAAAGAAATCATTTGAGACGTTGAAAAAGAGAGAAAAGCATGCCTTTTTCAAACTTGATACATTTTATAACAACTTTCTTGGCTCGACTGCTGTATTTCCTTAAAGAGGCTTTGTTTCTTTATGTATATTGCACACACAGCGAATCTATTTTTCAGCCCTGTTGACAGTGAATATGTCATGTTTGCTCTGAGCCCAAGAGACAAAACTAACCGCAGCACTGAGACATCCATATTGTACTGTTACAATGGAACAATAAAACGGAAAAAAAAGGCTATTTAAAACATTCTTGTGTTCATGTGTGTTGGTGTTGTTGTTGTTGCTTTCAGTTGTCATAGTGGCGTGGAGTTGTTTCTGCTTTTTTTTTTAGCGACAGTGACAATGCTGCCACATCTGATTTCTTTTTTGTTTTTCCTCACCCGCTTGGCAAAACAAAACAAAACAAACAGAAGAAGATTGTTCATTTCACACCATAAATGGCTCTGTCTGCCTTGTACAGTAAGTTGGCAACTTGAGATGCCAGACTCGCAGCTCTAATGCACAAAGCTCGTGGTCGCGGCGAAGGCTTTTGCACGCAGGCAGGACAGAATCGTCGAGTCGTTCCTGTAATGCCTTGTTCCACGGCTCAGATCAGTTTCTGTTGCTTGGATTTTTATCAGAACGTTTAGATTTATTACTATTGTTCCCGCTATTTGACTCATAATACTGGATTCCATTCTTCGTCTTCTTTGTCCTCACTGGGAAGCTATTAGACAAAAACGTCTTTAAATCCCAAACTAAATTGAATATTAAATCATTTTTCTCTTGGTCTGTAAATCCCAAGTGCATTTCCAGCTGCTGCATTAGATAAGAAGTCTGGTATCTACAGTTGTGTCCCTGGGTGTTGTACTGTACATGACTGTACTGTATTTTCCCTCCTGGCCTTCTGGTGGTGGACTTCCCTGTCTCTGTAGTGTGATGATGTTGTGCTCAACATTCGGTGGCTTCCTCCTCAGTGTTTCTTCTATACGTACTGTGTGTGTGTGTGCTTGTATTATTTCCGGTGTTTACCGATTCGTTTCTGTTACCGATTAAGAGACTGGTGGACATTAGCTTTGCACTAAAATTGTTATTATAATTGCTTAGTGTGTGTAGACAAATGTTGTGTTTAGTGTTAATATGACCAGGTAGTTCATATATACAGTGAATACTATAAATAATGTCTTAAACTGCCTGAAAATGTAGGTACACACTCTGGACTGTAGAATATACGGAGGACCAGACCTGCCAAAATAAATAATATAGGTAATAAGATATAGTATATATATATATATATATATATATATATATATATATATATATATATATATATATATATATATATATATATATATATTTTCTATGTTAATGTATTTCTGTATTCATTTTATTTTTATTGGTTCCTCTAGACATTTTGTTGACTTTTATTTACCAATTCAGTCATTTTAAAAAGTGTATTTATCCTTATCTATAAATGTAGTTATTTTGTTTTTTTTCTTCGCATTTACTTTCCTAAATTTGTTTAATTTGCATATTACTATTTCTTCATTATGGAAATTATTGGGCTATCATTATGTAGCGGGATTATTTGTTTTTATATTATGTTTTATCTTTTTGATTCGCTTCATTTATTTATTTAATTTTATTTTGGCAGGTCCGGTCCTCCATAAAAATGTTTCCTGTCTACTGTAAGATAACTCTCATGTGTGCCAGATCTGCTGTAACTTATTTAACAAAGTGTCCTTCTTAATATTTGATAGCAATAATCTTATTATGGACTTGAAAATGGGATGACATTGTCATTTTTAATTTGATCGATGAGTGGTAGGCAGTCATATGACAAATGTGTCGTTAGAAACGTTAAAGGCCCTGAAAACTCACATCATAGCTCCACTGTCAGTGATAGGATCCAACATAAACCCTAAATCTTCGGCTGCTGTATATCTACTTCTCTCTGGTTTAGAGCAAGCAGAGGTCAGCTAGAATAAAAGGTGACATCAGACGCATCCATGTACTAATCAGGATTTAGCTGTATTTGAATCTGATAAGTGGATTGTTTGGTTGCTCCCAATCAAATCTAATTAAGTCCATTAAGTTGTCCCTGATGAACATCTTGAGTAAGTGAAAATCCACTTTCATGTCTGATTGTGCCTTGTCTAGTCACATGCTTTTAATGTTTCAGACAAATGTTTCAGGGCCTTTAAGAAACCCTCCACAAATTTAACTCATCTAACTAATTTCACTTTAAGTGACAAAAGCTCAAACTGCTAAAATAATCAAATTTACATGCATTAGAAGAAACAAATCAATCAAACGTTAAGCACAGTGTTCTTGTTTTAGACTTCAAAGAAGGACACAGGCAGACAGACGTGTGAAAGTGTTGCTTCAGTTGTAATACGCTGGCCCATGCCTCCACCACCTCCCCATCACTTTCCCCAGGTCACCACAGAAAGCACCGACACGGTCAACAACGACACCGCGCCGGTCCGGGCGCCGTCCCCGGTCGTCCGCCCCCTCCTCCCGGGCACCATGAGACCCCTGAGTCCGACAAGGGGTCCCCATGCTCCTCTGGACCCGCGAGACCCTCAAGATCTGGCGAACAAGAAGAAGAAAGGACTTCTCTCCAAGGGAAAGAAACTGCTGAAGAGACTCTCACCTGTGAAATAAAAAAAAGAAAAAAAGTACAACGTGTGCACATGCTGGGCTCTGTATATTGCATCCATACAATCAACTCTGGTCCAGACAGAGAGGATGTGTCTCCAGGGGTATGTGAGCCAGTCTGAGTGTAACAAGTGATCCAGTTCTACATGTTCAGTGATGGATACGAATTATGTACAGTGCAGTGCCAAAATCAAGAGCGAGGTCACGTGCAGACACAAAAACATATAACTGTGATGTATTTTAAAATCAACAACAAAAAAAAAAAACTAGGATTTTCATGACATGTATTTTTCTCTTTTTTTTTATCATGAGGCAAAGAAAACTTTACATTTATTTTAAACAGGGTAGCTGTCAAATCGAAGCATTTGGTTACATTAAAAGTTTCCAAAAGGCTTTCCTCAGCAAAAAAACAGACGCCACACTCCTCTTGGAAAACGTCAAATAGACTACACTGTTATCGAGGCATTCTGTGAAGCAATGCTGGCTGCTAACACAAATTCTTTATTCAGTGCAATATCACGGAGAGCTGGTAGCATACGAGGGAGGGAGAGGAGGAGCGTTTCCACTTGCTGGGGGGAATTTTCAGATTGGCGACAGGGCATTAACGTCAGAAACACCGGGCGAGTTCAGCTGCCTCAGTGGCCTTTTTTTACCAGAAACAACACGAGCGCGACATTCCTCGTTTGATTACAACCAGGTTTTGCTTTTAACGACAGGGTCGCTTGTGCTTTGTCAAGTCGGAGCAGTGATGTTTGTAGTCTCACGCCGTCAGACTGTCATGAAACGCCTAGTTCAAGACAAAGTTTTGTGTCTATCTTCCTTATTGCACAAAAAGTGGGGTGTTCTGTGTGATGATTGCTTTGTGTGCCTGTGTGTGTGTAAGGCCGTATGTGACGCATTCATTTTTTGCACCTTTCATTCTTCACTTCTGTTTGTTTTCTGAAGGAGAGGCCATGTAGTTATTGGTCCTGTGATCTAGTGATGTGCTGCTACCTCCATTGCCCGTGCACTGTTAAGTTTGGTTGTCTCATGTTGATATACAGCTGGAGGGACACGCTGAGGCCAAGTCGAAACGTCAAGGTGTGCATTCTTCTCTGTTTTTTTTTTTTCTACCTGATATCTGTGGTGAAATCTTTAACGCACTGTTGGACTGCACAATGATCAGGCATAACATTATGGCCACTGACAGTAAATAACAAGTAAATGACACTGACCAGCTTGTAACAATTCAGTGTTCTGCTTTTGGACCTGGCATTCATGTGGATGTTACTTAGACATGTAGCACTCACCTAGACCAGACCAGGCACCCCCACCCCGTAGCAATAACACTCCTTGATGGCAGCAGCCATCCCCAGCAGGATTCAGCATTACACTAACAAAAATAGTTTAGGAGCAACTCAAAACAGATGAAAAACAGCACAAGGTGTTGACCTGGCCTCCAAATTCATGATCCACAGAGGCCCCTCCCCTCAACTTACAGGAAACCCTCATCAGACCCATGTTCATTGTCTGATGAGACAACTTTTCTGGAGGCACAAATTGGAGACACAATATTAGAAAGGTGGTCATACTGTTATAAATGATCAATGTACGTTGATACCCTATACAGTCTATAAGGACTACACCATACAAAGTTAATTTATTACACAGCTTAGTTCTTCAAAGGGAATCTGGTACGCAACATACTGTATGTTCTACCTTATTCCAATAATCATGAATCATCAGGCTGATGAGAGTCGGTGTTTAGAGTGTGCAGTGTGTCTAATCGATAATGTTTTTGGTTGCTTTAGTTTGTTTCCAAGTCTTCAGAAGTAAGAAACTTACTGGCGTAAACCCACAAAACGACAGTCTGATTAGATCAGCAGTAGTCACACAGACTGTAATCAGTCTCTGGCTCTGTTTGTGTAAAAAGCTCCAAAAATGACAGAGCAGGCTGCGTGGAGAAAACACAACCAAATTGGAATAAAATGTTGGCCTGATTAGTGAAACTGAAAGTTGACTTCTTTTTTCTTTTCTTCAAATTCTACCAAATTTCTTTTTCCACTATTTGTTTTTGGGTAAAACGTTTTAATCTTCTTCGCCTGCAGCCACTTGCGTGAGCGGAATTTAAAATTCAACTCACAGAACTTTTATTTAGACAACTTGTTAACTGGAAATTTGCATAGCTTGGAAAGGAACTCAAACTGACAGTGAAAGCCCTGAATGGTTAAAAAAAAAAACAGTCTCACAAAACACAAATCAGATATTTATGCCTGAACGCAACTAAACTCAAAGTCCTACCTCAGAATTTTTGTTTTTGAGGAGACAAAAGTTTCAAATCTGCAAGATTACAGGAATAATACTTTAAATATAAAACATGAAGTACAAAAAAAAAGTGTCTGCATACTGTACCAATATTGTGTGTGTCGTGGAGATGACTAGAAGTGCTCAAGACCTCGATTACTACCTGGAGGGATAGTACGACTCAAAGCTTTAATAATCTGAAAAACTTCTGTGTCGTTTTAAATGTTCATTATAACCTATTTATCTCCAGTTGCCCCTTACGTAATTTTGCACTCAAAAGATGAGTCAGAGAAGAGCGTATTGACTGAAACAGGGTTCCCCTCCTCATTATTTATTAATGTTGTTGATGACATGCAGTGACAAGAGAGGGAGGCTAAAACTGAATGTAGGAAACGTTTGGTTGGCAGCAGGTTTACATCGAATTCATTTTGCTCCAAAGCCGTTCATGTATAGTTTCTCTATGGTGTTCTAATACCAAATCATTCATTTGTGAATGGGTGTAGTGTCTCTGAAACGCTGTAGCTCTTTTGTACTTGGGTCCATTTGTAGATAATTTCTAAATGTTTCTACTTGATTTTACGACAGCCTTTTTTTTAGTGCACTGAGATTTCCTCTCCCTGTAAAAGACTGCAAGCATTCTCCATAGTGTCCTTTGAAATCAGATGTATCGGTCCGCCGTATGTGCTTGCTTTGTGAATCAAGGTTAAAAAGTGAAAAAGAAAAAAGAAAAAAAAAATTCAAAAGAGAAATTGCTGGACAGTATTTACGATGATTAATTATGTGTGGGTGTGCATGTGAAAAAAAATATGACTTTTATATCCAAATTAAATTTGATATTTTTTAGAAAATTGTGGATCATGTTCATTTGTGTGTGATGTGTTTTTACAGAACGAGTCTGACAAACACAACAAATATTTCAACTGTATGCACAAATGTGGTGGTCCTCTTGGTTTCAGGTTAATGTTTTTTTTTGAACATGGGCCCTACTGTCCCATCGTTTTGGTTTTAAATGATCAAAAGGAGCAAATAAACTTGGAATCACTCCAACATTGAGCTAGAAAACTACAACTGGCAATAGAACTAAATAGGGCATCAGTCCATAGTCCACTGAAAGTATATATACTTTGCCCTTGACTTTGATGCAACCCTAACATGTCCCTAGCGTGGTGTAGCCAGACTTAGCAATGGCCTTCAGTTTCATTCATCAGAACCGTTTGACTGAACTGGCAGGTCTTTGCAGCAGCATAATCAGTTCCCATCGGAGCGATTCCAGACCAAATTACCACCGCAAATATGTGGACGGGGTAAGCTGGTCTGGCTTTCAGGCTCATGTAGGCTTGTCATTTTTTTATTTTTTTTTTTTTTTATTGCTATCTGAAAGATAGCAATAACCTGTCCTTTCTGTAATCCAGCTCTGCTACTTTACTCCACTCTTCACCTCACATCAGTCACATTTTCACAGTTGTCTGCAACAACTCACCTTCACCTTAAGTGAGACTTAATATAATAAATATCTGAGCCTGTCAGCCGCAAAAACAAGCACTTCTAGTCGACTGCAGAAAAATGCCACATTTAATCACGTTGCCTTGACGTTTCATGGTTGACTGCTGCGGCTTTCTTGGTCAAGATTCACAGATTTGGAACCTTTTACACATTAAACACAAAACGATGAATAAATAGGTCCCACGTGTAAATTTTTAATTTTTTTTTTATAATGAAACGTCGCGTTTGCACTCACACCTTCTTAAATGGTTTAATTTAAAAACTAAATCAATGAAGAATATCAGAAGCATAGACACAGCGTCTCATCACCAAGCATTATGGCCCATGTAGTTAAAAATAACTGTGGTTGTGTCCTGTTGGACCAGATTGACAAATATGCTGGACTTGATGATGGTCCATCTTTCATAGTTATAATAATATAATCACACAGAAAACTGGTGCAAATTCAATAAAAATGCATTGAAATTGATATATTGAGGACAGACATGACATAATGATAGACTGTACTGGCCGTGCAGATACATCCTCTTATTTGTACTTCAGGGTCAATAGCTGACAAAAAGTAAAAGCACTTAGTCTGGTGGCTTATTATAGCTTGCTTCTAACCTCCTGAAGAGTGATATGTGTATATTTTTTCTCTAATAATGAATGAACTGAGGAACTTGATTGATTATTACTAGCCCTTACTGTAAGCAGGCTCCCGGTTGTAAGGCGAACAAGGAGGCTTTTTCAATAGAGGCTGCGCTCTAATGGATCAGGTCAGTGTAATTCAAGGGTGTCACTTTGATGGCAAATACATTAGCACACTCTTTAAGACTCTGCTCTGCCCCAAATTAGGTCAAGCTCTGAGAAGTTTCGGTCCAGGGCTTGGAAAAAGTGTGCACCACCGATCGTTCGTGTCACCCGTTCAGCATTAATCAGGACCTTAGGTTGTAATCAGCGGCTACAAGCGGTTGTTTGGATAGAAAATCTTTGAATGAGCTTCAGAAGATTCCGTTTGATGGTTAACGATCATTAAAGGATGGCAAAAACACAAAAACAGGATGATGGCCGCTGAGTTCCTATGTAGAGCCAAAGCGGAAACGATACTATTCTATCTTAGGCACACGTGTTTGCTTGTTTAAATTATAAATAGGATGTTTCATTTAATAAATTGTGAGCCCAAAACATCCCAATAAATCTCAACCTGGCTTTCACTGAGGGATTGTAAGATCCCAGATGCATACTCCCAATAAGACTGTATAGGTCATCTGTTTCTACTTATGTTTAGAGAAGGATCTGGGTTTAGTGATGAAATAAAAACCCCATGTCTATCATCACATTTCTACTGCTATATAGGCAGACATGATATCGCCACTAGAGGGTGCAATGACCCCACAACTACACCGATGAGCTATAACATTATGACCACCTTCCTAATGATGTTGATTGTGGGGTCTTTGGGTACTATGGGTTGAGGGGAGGGGTCTCTGTGAGACCACTGACACTGTATCAGTTTGGGATCTCGTGAATTTGCAGGCCAGGTCAACATCTTGAGCTGTTTTCCATCTTTCATCAAGTTGTTCCTGAACTGTTTTTATGTGTGTGTGTATGTCAGGCTGCATCCTGCTGGGGTGTCATTACTGTGGAGTGGGGGTACCTGGTCTGGTCTAGGTGGGTGCTACATGTGTAATGCCAGGTCCAAAAGTTTCCCAGCAGCATATTGCGTTGTAACAACATGGTCAATGTTATTTACTTCTCCTGTCAGTGGTTTTAATGCTGTGGCTGATCGGTGTATAGGTCGTTATGAGCTACTTGCTCAGAGGGACTCTGGGGTTGTTTTGTTTTTATGGGAAAACTGTCCTAGCAGTCTAAAAAAAAAACTGAAGTGACTGTCAAAACAACACGCCGAGGAGACATATTTTCAATGCAGGAAATAACTGAAGTGCTGTGATTTGAATAACAATAGATGAGTCGGGTTGTCAGTGACTTTGTTGGCTGTCATCTTGGCTTCTCTTGCCGAACAGTTCAGTCTTAATCTGCACTTTATCTCAAAGTTTGAGCTAATTGATTAGATCAATATCAGAAGAAACAACCTAACACATGTGATCCTTAGCCTGTCTATGTCTGTTTCACGCATTCAACACATCCCTAAAGCACACACAGTTCTCTTTATTTCCTGACTGATATGCTGTCATTTGTGTATTTTTGGATTTGGTTCTATGTGTTGTTTCCTCGTCTTACTTTGACAGTAACTTCCCTGGTGTTTAGTGTTTTCCTTTATTTCTTCTCTTTTTTCCCCTCATTAGTGTCTCATTGTCTCACCAACCTCTTGTGTGTAAGTTCTTCTGTCTCTCTCTCTCTCTCTCTCTCCCCCTGTACATTGTCTGATTACCTGCATCTTCATGTCATCTTTGTTTTTTTTCCTAAGTTGTCGTCTAATTTTTTGGCCATATTTTCACTTTCTCTCACCCCAGTGTGTTTGGAAAGTGCCTTTCTCCTTTTCGTAGGGCTAAGGGAAACCCACAAGCAAGGTACGTCATTTAGTAACTAAAACAATTAAAAAATATGAAACAATAAAAAACACCAGAAAAGGTATGCATACTTACACTGTCTTCTGTCTTTTCTCATATGTCATTTGATGATGCGGGTGTCAGGCTCCTATCATGCTGTTACACCACAATCCTCAGGAGGGCAGCAGTGATTTTTAGCAGCGCACTAACATGTAGGCATGTGTGGACTGTAGTTTACTAATGAGTTACGTTAAATATGCAGTGACAAGCCTGTAGGCCTCAGCAATGTCCTTCATTTGATACAGATGCAGGAATTACAAACATAAATTACGCAGGGCTGAAAAGGAGCCCTTAGTGGCCTCCTCCATGTATTTTTAGTTTTTCGTCCCCTCATCTTCACACATGCTTTTTGTTTTTACCATTTGCTTAAACTGAATATCGATTCAAACAGGAAAAGAGCCTCGGAGACCGAAGAGCACGGGCATAAAATACTGCAGTCTCTCACCAGGGATGTGCTGAAACACCCATTCTGTTCTCATTGAGGAGAGAAAAAGAGGAGATTGAATTTGTAAATCAATGAATCTTTGTTTTGGTCCTTCTAATATATTTGCCTTTTCCTGTCCTTCCTCTCCTCTGCCCCCTCCCCCCTCCCACCCCCTCACCCCCCATCCTCATCCACCGCCTCCTCCCCCTCCTCGCCCTTATTTTCCCTTCGCTATCCAACAGATCTATATTGAGCTGTAAGTCTCTCGAGTCCCCGAGGGGCCAATGGATGTTTAAAATTCTCGCCAGTTGTAACCTCTCTATCACTCGCTTTCGTCCTGCCTGCCACAGCACCAGAGGTGGCCATGAGGAGACATCCGTCTTCTGCTGGCCTTTCTGAATATTTCACCAAACCTCAAAGAGCCAGTTAAACACTCCGTGTCCGTTTGACCCCGCTGCCCCACAATCACAGCAGGAATCTTCCAGGTAAAATATTTTAATTTGACTTTGATATACAGAGAGACCTTTTGTCGGGCTGGGAGTTAGAGACTTCCTTTGAAGTCTCTTGGCTTGAACAGGTCTCACAACTTCACTGAGTTCATATAGTGGATGAGCTATAAACGACATCACCATATGCTTTCCTTTTATAAGCCACATGTTGTTCACCCGGGGCTGAATCAACCGTCATGGGGACTCCAGGGTGCGAGGCACCCACGGGCCCCAATTTACCCCCCCTTTTCTTTCACTGTGTGCGCATGTGTGCAGGGACTTATACTATATTCTCTTATCTCTAGCTGCTGACTACACTCAAGTTAATTAAGCACATGCGACTGCACTGAACATCAAACACTTTTCACAAATGGCATACCATTACATGTTCATATTCAAATACAGTGGTGGAAAAGGCTCAATAATGTGAGACTGTTTGGAAGTAAAGAGCAAAATCTATTGACTTGACGGGGAAAATAAATATTTTTAGACTCCGTTAAGAAGCAACATTGCTGAGAAGAGACCCAGATGAAGGTACTGGAAAAGAGGCCCTCCAGAGTCTAGATTCTGGTGGAGGTGGATTAGCTTGGCTGGTTGTCAAGTGGCCATGGGCAGCCAGGATGAAGTGGAAGTCTGTACGACAGACGGACGGTCTGAAAGGCAGAGTGATTCATTGGCTCAGAGAACATGGGCTAACTGATCACTGAGCTAGAGTAGTGATGCTGAAATTTAGAAAGAGGCATATTCGACAGTATGGGGAAGCGAAAGTGATGGCCTCATTACTCTGAGCCTTCACTTTTACTTTAATAGAGCAGTATAAAAAAAACTTTCAATTCTAAGTAAAAGTTCTGAATTTTTCCATAAGACTCATTAGATTATTAATACTCAAGCATCGGTGTGGAAGCAGCATGCCACTCTTGCAGCTGCTGCAGGGGACGCTACAGTTTTGTAGGAGCAGCTGTGGCTCAGTAGGTAGAGCAGGGCTAGAGGTCTGATCCCCGGGGCATGGCCCACATGCCGAAGTGTCCTTGAGCAAGACACTGAACACCGAGTGTGAATGTGGCCGTGCTTGTGCACTTCCTGCCAATGTTTTTCCTCCATTGATGATATGATGGGTTTCTCCTTGTGTGCTCCTCCCTCAGTAGTCTCACCTATCCTTCATAAGCCTCGGTGTGTCTATGTGCGTATATATAGTCCTGCCTTTCCCTTTTCCCATTGTCCTTCGTCCATTCATTCACCTGTTTTCTTGCTGTGGATTTTCCTGTTCACGCTCCATCATGTTTCCTCGTGTTTCGGCTCAGTTCCCCATGGTTCCTCGCTTTCAGAGTTTTCTCCTTTTTGGTTTTCTAATTTTTGGTCGGATTAACCCGCCACACTCTGCCGAGTCTTTTTGTTACCTTCGCTGCAAGTCCTCATTAAACTTAACATTATTATTTCATCCAGTCCTTGGGTCCTTGTGTGCGTGTCCTGCATTCGGGTCCTAACTACTTGCTGCATGTGTGGCAGTGATGTCAGGAGCCACAAAGTTTGAGAAAACACTGGTTAAGTCTTTCACTATGTGTATTTGAATAGCTTGTCATATCATCGCTTGTCTGTAAAGTCACGAAAGCTGTAATATGTAGTAGAATATACACTGATCAGGCATAACATTGTGACCACCTTCTTAATATTGTGTAGGTCTCTTTTGTGTCTCCAAAACAGTTGTGACTCATCAGAGGATGGACATGGGCCTTCTGAGGGTGTCCTGTGGTGTCTGGCAACATGCTGTTATTAGTCTTTGTGTCCTATGGGTTGAGGGGAGGGGCCTCTATGGATCATCCCACAGATACTTAATCAGTGTGGGATCTAGTGAATTTGGAGGCATCCTGCTGGGGATGGCAGCTGCCATCAAGGAGTGTCATTGCTATGGGGTGGGGGTGCCTGGTCTGGTCTATGTGGGTGCTACATGTCTAAGTAAGATCCACATGAATACCAGGTCCAAAAGATTCCCAGCAGAACAATGTATTGTCACAAGATGGTTGATGTGTTATTTCCTTCACCTGTCAGTGGTTTTAAAGTTGTGGCTGATTGGTGGATAATGGAAATCCGTAAATACCAAAAATCTGAAATGAATTGTTTACAGTTTTGACACTTCTGATTTTGGTTCCTCCACAAGACGCAGCATTTCAAGGTTAAGTAAAAATGCATGAGCTCCCCCCAAGGCCCCTTGAGTGTTGCATATGTAATTACGTATGATTAATCACATTATTGCAAACTAATTGCCACACCCTGACCCTGGAGCCCCCTTTAATGCCCCCAGAGGTTTTGGGGCATCCTGCCCTCTTAGCCAGATGTAATCCATGCTCTCATAGCAATGGTTACGTGTCACTGAGGAGGCATGTTTAGCTATATAAACATTAATTTATTTCATGATAAAGTATGGATGCTGTGATTGAACTCAGTTTTGTCCACAAAGTTTTACTCTTTACAGCCTAGGTGAGAGAAATTCTTAATAACTAAGCTCGATCATGGTGAAGAGTGCAACTGCGCATCCGTTCACCCTCTCCAATATTAATGCATTTCCCAGCAGGAGGTTGGAGGAAACCCTTCTACTTGTCCAACACACAGCGCTCTGAGGGAGTGGTGGGCGGACATACCACCTGGCTGGTAACTTACTTGGAGGCATCCCGCAGAGGGTGAAAACTGATGTTCGGGGTAGTCACGCTCCAGAAAGAGCATTCATTCATCATCAGCACAAGAGCGTGGGCTGGCATCAGTGAAGGGAAGCAGCCAGGCCGGCCTCGCCTCTTTGATTCACGTTTTGCTCGAGTGGGAGACTTGGACAGACTTGGCTGGAGAGCGCTCAGAGAGCCAGTCCGACGAGTGTTGAAAAGATTGGCTCCTCTCTGGCCGGCCATAGTGCTAAGTGTTATTACACAGGTGTAACGACAGCTTTATGTTCAAACGGCCAGACCTCCAGCACTCCCTTGAGATCAGAGCAGAGAACACAAAAGCAGTTTGCAATGATTTCCACTCAGGGAGCGTCATAAATGCTTATGGCTGCGACTCACTTGCGTGTTTTGATGTTATTAATCTACTCGTGCGATCCCTGCCATTTGGATGCGGCATCAACAGGACGAAACTGAGCCGAGCTGATCTCGTGTTTGATGGATTGACAGAAAATAATTTGATCACCATTTAGCTGATGAGGGAATAATAAGAGGTATTAAAGGAATTATTAAGATGGAACATCGCTTCAGTTCACTATCTATCACTGAGCTGGATTACTGTCAGGAAAGGTTAATCGGTCTACTCATCATACGGTGACCTCAGCGAGCACCAAGGAGTCACAGGCTGGTCACAGTTCATCAGCAGGTTACTGTACGTGGTGACAAGTAGACTCAGACAGGTCCTGCCCCAGTTCAGTACGTTGCATGTAGTGTATCATTTTACAGTATATTTGCTGTGTCAGGTCATTTCCTTGACCACTGTTACGAGGACTTGCTTTTAACTCCTTTCATATGTCTTTATCATTGTTTTATTTCGTTTTTACTGGATTAATCTTCGCATGTTTAACTTCTAGCTTGAATAATAATGTAGTACACGCACCTCTTGTCCGCATGTACTCATAGGGAATTGAAGATTATATAATTACAGTTATATAATTCTTAAAAAAAATCGAGCTGGATGAAAATTTTTGACGATTTATTCAGTGGTCCATGGCTATACTGACAATACACTGAACATTAAAACCACTGACAGGAGAACTAAATAAACATTGACTGTCTTGTGACAATACAATGTTCTACTTGGAAACTTTTGGACCTGGCATTCATATGGATGTTACTTAGACTTCATGTGGTTCACCCATCCCCAGCAGCCATCCCCCTGACACGGGCACACACACAAATATGGTTTAGGAACAACTAAAAAAACATGAAGAACAGCACAAGGTGTTGGCCTGGCCTCCAAATTCACTCGATCCTAAACTGATCATTATCTGTGGGATTCACTGGAAGAAGCCTGATCCACAGAGGCCTCTCCCCTCAACCCACAGGACCCAAAGGCCCCCACTAACAACTTCCTGTTGTAAGACACCACAGGACACCCTCAGAAGACCCATGTCCATTCTCTGATGAGCCACAACTGTTTTCTGAGGCACAAATATGAGGAGAGCTACACAAAATTTGGAAGGTGGTCATAACGTTTTGCCTAATAGTTGTATATGACAATGAAAAACCCTGTAGCTGATAAGCTGTGTTACTGCCTCTTTTTGCAACCATAAAACTGGTTTGAAATGCAGATTCAAGCTTATGTATCGTCATCTAGTTTTGCAAAAAACAGATGCTAACATGCTCACACTCATGATGCAGAAGTGGTGATGTTTAGCAGATATGACCTTTACCAGCTTTATTTAGCGTGTTAGCATGCAAACAATTAGCACTGAACACAGTGCCAGCCCACGTTAAAAGAAAAAAGAGCTAATAATCCTGACTCTGAATGGGCTCTGGCATTGAAGTACTTTATCCTGTTTATCTGCTTCAACGGCTCAATGGGGCAGAGCTCCCCATTTAAAGGGACATTTAATATATAATTGCAGGGATTAGGCTCTTGACCCGTGTTGCCCCACACCAAATGACCTCCAAACACCTTTGAGCCACCTGGCAGCGGCTTCCACACATGGCGGCTCCCGCCACTTCGCCGTCATCTCTAATGGCCCCAGCGGCAGGCTGCATGTCTGGAACGGCAGCAGCGGCCGAGATCTGGAGAGGTTCCCGGGCTCAACAGTCAGCAGACTCAGCTTTAATAATCACACCCAGCCAAAAACGCAGACAAACTGCTCAAATTAAAACTGGCTTTAAAGTGCACGATAAGTAATATCCCATCGCTGTGAATATTACCACAGTGTGTACAGTAAAATCGAGTTAATCTCCTGAGATAATACAGGCGGTTAGGTGTCCAAACTTTTATTGGCATTAAAAGTCCTCAACAGCTCTCCTAGGCACATATTTATTTTAATCGGCCTCTGCTGTCAAGAGGAACTGTTTATTCATCAGTGATGCCTGCATGCTTAATTCTGTCACCCTGGCACCAGTGCCACCGTACAATAAAACAGGCACTGGGGCATTGAGTGCAATTGGTTTAGTTGACACATCATGTCAGTGCTTGTTTCAGAAAGCAAGCATTTAGGGGGATGTCGGCGAGAAGGAGAGGAAAAGAAACGTCTAACCAAGCTCATTAAACCCAGGTGTCCTTTACCATAAATCTGATGCCGGCGCTTAATGTCTCCGTGCAGAACCGGAGAGGCTGGAGTCTTAAACTCCGTCACCCCTGGCTTGCTCCCGGACACCAAAATGCTCCCGTTATCAGCTCCCTGGTTGTAGGACACACACTGCGACAAGACACAGAGCTATTTTTTTTAAACCCAGGCTCCTTACAAAGAGCGTATGGGATTTTAGGTCAAGGCAGATAAAGTGATACACGTAAAAAAAGGAAAAAAATAGAGTGTTGAGATATTAAGTGTGGCCTGAGGGCGGCACAGAAAAAGAAATCTAATTTATTTTACTGTGGGCCTGCTCGCCTCAAATATGTAAATACTGCAGCAGCCCATATTGAACAACAATAATGCATTTTAGCTGGACTCTGCAAGATCAGAGCGCTCGCTGATGCTCTGCACCACAAGTGCCAAATGTATATATGCGCTGTGACACCACAAGGCTTTAGTGGCTGCATCCATCTGCTCCATCCAAGGCACCGAGTATAAGATCCCGTGAGAGGCAGTGGACTGAGAATATACAGTAAAATAGCTGACAGCTGGAAAAACATGCACTGAACTTTCTTTCTCCTTTTTCTTTTTTCTCTCAAAACCTGAGTCATGTCACTATATGCAGGAAGGCCATAATGTGGGGACTTTATATAGTGAAACACATCAAATAGGACACGATCCCGCTTTGTATTCTTGTTTAAAGGTGAGTTTTAGCGTTGATTAGGTGATAAAAGTCGACCTTTAGCTAATACGCATTCGCAGTTTGTCGAAGCAGCATTAAAACGCGTCGCGGGGAAAGCATGATCCCTCGTGTGCATTTAATTTGCTCTCGGCTCTCCCCCTACCGGCGATTAAAGCCACGTGGGTCTGCTTAATCTGACCGACGGCACATGTTGATTTCTATCATGGGAAGAGTCGTGTGTGTTGCTGTCCTGCCGCGTCAGCCAGAGCCGTATGCCAGGAAACAAGAATAACATCCCCATTATCCTTTAGAGGAGAAGGGACGCCACAAAACTATCCCAGGTGCAAAGAGACGCAGCTTTGCGTAGATAAGGAAGTGAACCATTTTTTTATTGTATTTATTTTTATTTTATTTTTTATTTTTCACCTGTTCCTCTACAGTCAGAAGGAAAAAAGTTAACCGGACGCCAGGCGATGTAATGATCAGTTTTCCGGCGCTTTCTTTCAGCCGTGTGCATACAGTCACCAAAGCTTACCTCGGTGCGCTCTGGAGCGCAGAGCAGTGACTGGCCAGAACCTGCAACTCCACTAAAATGATGCTCAACTTTCCCCTCCGTCCATTGCTTCCAGTTGTGGCAGTGGCAATTTTGACAGCTGTTAAAGGTGAGCTTCGTGAATATCTGCTTTTATTTAGTCCTCGCTTTGAAGAGGGGTAATTTGCCTCCAAATGGAAAGCTTTACAGCTGAGTTGGCAGAATCCGGGGGCTTCAGCTGTGTTTACAAAATGAAATTGTACATACTGTGTAGTGTGATCTCCTATATGCTTTAGTGGTAGTGGTAGTATTGCTGTGCATTGCTGTTTCCACCACTAATTTACCAGCACAAACTTTAAGGAGGCCAACTAAAAGACTGTGCAGCTATCCGGGCTTTAAAAATAAAATAAAATTAGCAAATGCTCACGCTCTGTTGCTGAAAAAAATCTATTATTCATGATGTGTTTATTTAAAGATATAGTGTTTCATTTGCCTGATTTTCTTAGGGTTTTGTGGCTTCTGCCCATGGTCTCAATCCATTTTGTTATCCCTCTGCCTAAATGAAAGTGACAGCACGCTCCCGGTGTGCATCAGGAAGCTTCATCTGTGGGATTAAAGAGGCCTGAAGCTGAGGTTGCACAGCTGTTCCTCTGGTTGTTTAAAGATAACCTGCACAGGGAGCTATGGAGTAGCCTGCCTGTCCGCGATACCGATATCATGCCAAAGAATACTCTCTGACATTGCCCGGGCTTGTATCTACACATGATATCTGTGGTGTGTGTTCATGTGCGCTTTTCATCACACACGTTTGTGACTGTTGCATTTCTGCGAGGGCAGGACTCAGCTGTGTTCTCAGCGCTCTTGATGGGGTTCAGCCTTTGATATTTTCTCTGCCTGAGAGCCGTGAATATGCATGGAGGCCCTATCTTAAAGTCCAGTCACAGATGGGCCTGCTAAAGTGTCGGCCAGAGCGTGAACTGCCATTCAAACGCGTCTGATGGTTAGTTTTTCTTGTAAGGTCACTGGTTAAGATACTTCAGGGACTCCAGCCAGAGCTCAGCAAAGAAATGTTGGCCTGATAGATTATGCAGTCTCTAACAAATTAGTTATTGATGTATTTCTTCAGTGTATATATATACCTTAGAATATCGCTGTATTTAAACAAGATGGATTTAACAACCTTCACGCAGCACAGGCTGGTCTATTTCATAAGCTCTTTAACAGTCAAAGATCCAATTTTTATATGACAACTCAAACTATTCGAACATATCTGTCATGTTTTTTATTATTTTGGACTAGAATATTGATGATAAAATAAACCAAACCGCTCTGAAAGAGCACAAACGTCTGCCAACAAAGGATAATTCTTAAACCGAAAGCCAATATTTATAAAAATTTTCATATAAACTGCTGTATAAACAGTCGTAGGATTTGGAATCAAATGTGTTTGTCACCGTGTTGGTTCCTAGTTATCCAGTAATTGGAAATCTGAGCTCTGGATTGTCACCAAAGTCTAATTAGTTGAGAGCCTATTTGTGCACCAAATGTAATAGAAATGTGTTAAGGGATTTTAAAAGGTCTGTTCACAGAGAAACTTCAGTAACAACAGTGATAATATGGTTTCTCTGATGGAGAAGTAAGAGTACGAAGAAAAGGCCCAGGGCTGTCTCTTATACTACTTTTTACGCTGCGAATGTTTGGCAGTAATCGACAGCAAATATCCGACTAATTGGTGCTGGGGGACATCCAATACGGCTGAGATGCAATTAGTTAATTGCAAGGATTGCGACATAGTATATATATTATGCACCACATCTGAGCCAGGGTTTATTTATACTTAATAAATACACGTTGAAAGCAGTTCATACGTTTAAATTTTCATTATTATATCAGAATATAGACTAGGTACCATTTTGATGGCATCTCACATGGTCTCCATCCCATACTTTATTTGAAATCTTGTTGAGCTGAAGCTTAAAAAGTTTTTGCAAATCCAGTTTCTGTCACAGACATAAGCAAAGCTAAATTTGCTAGCTACTGGCTACTTTTTTGTTTTTACACCATCAAGCAACAAAACAGCCTGGTACTTACAGCCTTCAGGTGACTTTTCATGCGTGTTGTGCAACCGTGGTCGGCTTGGTTTCAAATTGCATATTCAGCGCACAGTCTTCGTGCTGTCATCCCTCAGTTTAAAGTTTTCCCACACAGCTGAGGTCTTCAGCATCCCTTCCCTTTAACAACAGAGTGAACTGAAGCAGCACAGGATTACAGTACGTTCACTGCTCCGCTGTGAGCGAGAGGGATGTCGACGTGAAATTGAATACCTAGTGAAATGGTCATGTCCAGGTCTAAAAATAGCTCATTTAAACAAATCAGATCAAGCAGCCCTAAATGGACAGCTTTATATCTGCGAGTTCCAAATAAACACTCACATCGAGCTGAATTATCGTCGTATTTAGTTTCATTTTGCCTCTGATTTGCCTTGAATCAACAGATATCATGAAGAAATCAAGAGTGCCAGCTAATATCTGTCCTGCTTTCATGTGAAATTCCTTCCTCACACCATCAGTCTGATCTCTGGAATCTCTAAGACATATTTTTGAATTTTTAATATTGACATCTACATTGGATTTCCTATGCATTTATGACTAGATCCTATTCGCATATGGATGTATTCATGGAATGTGTTCTGAAGATAGGGGAAGGAGCGTCCTTCAGGGAAAAGGAGCTTTTGCTTTGGTAAAGCTTTTGCCTTCAGAGCAGTTATTTTTGTAAGGTGAGGGGAAGACATATTCACACATTAATTCTGGAGCACTTCAACACGGAGAGTGGCAAATTACCAAGTGTCTTTGGCAGCAAAAGTGGGATCTTTCACATGCTGCATCCTGTTGGGATAACAGTAATCCCACGGAAGTTGCAGCAAAACTTGGATGTTTTGCCTTTTCTGTTATTTCTTTGCATAGGCCTACTGTAGTAGTTGGAGAACTGAGAACTGATTTTATATCGAAGGACAGAGATTTTGGATGCAGAAAATATCCCGTAAGCAGCATTTGCATAGTATTTCTCTATCTTTGGTGCTAGAAATTACATTGATATCTGCATTTCTTTTGCTCTTGAATACAGAGGTTGCAATGTGAGCAAAAACGAATAAAACAAATCGTTATTTATCAATAAAATCAGACAAAGAAATCTGGTGTGGAGCTGTGGAGACCAGGAATTACATTGTGACCACATTTGTTTTAACAAATCATTGTCTTTAACCTAAGTCTCGCTGTCCTTGGTTCCTCAAGACCTGCAACTGCCCTCATCCGCTGATCTCGACTCAATCCTTTTGGCGCTCAGTTCAACCCCCTATGAATGATCCTTTACCTTGTCTCTCCAGCCATGACCCCCCTTTCAACCCTTCCATCCTCCTGTCATCCTCATCAAAGGTTGGCAGTAGCTGACTTTGTAAGTGACCGCTGTGCGTTTTATAATAACTGATTTACACTAAAATTTGGGGTTAGAGCAGTGATATTTCCTGTTGTACATTCTCTCCTTCCAGTTGCCGACAGCCAGAAAGTTGCTGAAGATGCTGGGACATCCTCCACCCCTTCTCCAGTTTATCCCACCATCAACTTTCAGGTCCTCAATCTGGACCATGTGTTTCTGAGACAGGACAGTTCAGAACCATCTGGGAACTCAACCCAGAAAACTCACACTCAAACTTTTCTCATCACTGGATCAGCTGCCGGACTCCTAAAACCGGTCGTCAATGCTTCATATGGCCCCCTGTCTGTAGATGCTTCTATTTCTCCAGACCTGCTCCTTAGTGGACGTAAGATCCTGCCAGCCATTTTGGTCCGCCAGGTTCGTTCCTCTTCCCCGTTTGTCAAGATTCTCTTCCACATGCCCACTGAGAGTAACATCACTGTCGGGCAAGAATCAATGCGGTCCAGAGGAGACAATGGGAGGAAAAATGTTGGAGCTAAGACCAAGGACGGTGCTCACTGTGTGACGGCTTACGCCTTCTGGGAGACGAGGGAAGTCCGCGGAGCTTGCCTGGTGTCTCCAGGTGGATTCTGTGTGGCACAGCTGAAGCCAGAACCCACCTGGTTCAGCTCATCCAGCAGATCTGGAAGCTCCAGTAGGGAAGCAGAAAGAAATGAAGGAATCAAGGGATTTCAGGGGAATGTTGTGGAGGTCTACTTCCAGAGTCGGAGGGACCAGACAGGCCAGTGCAGCCCTCAGGATAGCCTGCAACGAGTAGGTGTGGGAAGAAGGAAAGACTCTGGGGGATCAGGGACACCAATGAGGAGGATAGGAAGTGTCACTCTGCTCAGAACTTCACCAGGGAACCCCACATTCCTTAGGCTGAGGCTGGGAGGTGCCGTGGTGGTCCAGACTTCTTCGAAGTTCCTGAGGACAACCGACGTGGCAACTTTCTACATCTTTCTGGCTAGCACATCTACCCTGGAAAGCTTCACACTTAGGTAAGTGACAGACAGTATTCTTTGTTTTTGAATGAAGCTGCTTTTAAAGGGATTGTAGCTGTGCCGAACAGTTTCTTAGTCATCAGTGGTGACTTCTATTGGCAATGACAGCAGGCCCAAATCCAAGAAATAGTCCAGCACGTTTCCCCCATAAAATCGTTAAACAACTTGGCATTACACATTAGATTTATGGATTAAACCGATGTAACGTTTTGAGATATGAGCCAGTATAGATGTTTCCCCATCTTTCCAGTCTTTAATCTGATCTGAGCCTCACTGTACTTGAAAGTGGTTTAAATCTTCTCATCCAACTACAAGCTTATTCCCCAAAATGTCTATTCCTTTTGTGGGAACCAACACAACATGCGAGGGAGCTTGTCAGTGTTGTAGTTCTTGTTCGTTCATCTGTATTTTTAACACTTTCTTATGCTGCGAATGCCGTCTTGTTTTCTTATACTGAATTTGATCTCTGGTAGTGATACACTGTTTGTGGCCTTTTTGGCAGTCCCAAAGTCCAAGTCAAATCACTAATGATTCAAGATACAGTGGATCTGGGTCAAGTCTCAAATCTGTCATTACACTTCTGAAGTCACGTTTCAGTTCCTTGTGGAGAAATGCTGAACAAGCTAATTGCAAGTTGAGATCACAGTCTTCAAGGTTGCCGAGTGCTGACAACATGACATTTACACATTTCTCATTAGAGGCGGCATTAATAGCTCTTTTACACAGCCGAGACTAATGTAGAATGCCTGCAGATTACGTATTCAGCATGTGGCCACAGAAAGTCTGTCCGGATATTTTAAGAATACCTTGAAGTGTCTCTCTCTCAAACCAAAACATTGTAAGTATTCAAATGTTGCTGAGGGTGCAGAGGAGAGAGTTTAAGAGGAATTACATGGAAATGAATAGTCCCTGAAACATGTGAAGCATAAAAAGACACAGAAACCAAGTTGAATCATGAGCATGTACAGTATATTTGAGCATATTCATGAAGGATAAGCTCCATGCATTTAAACTGTTACTTAAGGCACTGGAATACTGATGGGCCTGGCCATCAAGGCCATGCAGTAAAATGCTTGAGCGGCGACATTACTTGTGTTGTCTGCCAGTTTCACTGGCTTCATAAATTACTGACATGTTATATCCTGTCTACTTCAACCTCTCAGTTAGTGGGGGAGTTATGAAGAGCACTCTTCCATAAACAGGGAAATAATTGGCAAATGATTCACTGGTTTTCATATCTCAACATCCCACTAACACTCCAACAAGGTTCTCTGGTTATTTGACTTCATAAATAATGCATCTGTTTAATGGAGCAGGAAAACAAATAACTAACATCTTCCTAACTCCTTAGGGTAAAAGTGAATTTAATATAAAAGCAGCCCCGTGACAGTGAAACACAGGCTTCTGTTTCAAACTTTCTCGTTGCTGCCTTTTGATCCGCATCGCCAGTTGGAGTAGAACTGTTTTCAGATCAGTCAAATGTAAATCCTTTGCAGTGAGGTTTGTGTTTCCAGTCTTTACTCTGCTTAATGGTTTTTGTTTGAAACGCAAGAAGAATTTCTCTCTAATCCCATGATTTAGTGATATCATGCAGCAAACATACAAGCCCTGCAGTAATCTGCTGCAGGATGCAGGCGCATGGAGAGAAATGTTAAGATGTGTGTGTTAATCCGTAGCGCCAGCAGTTAAACCTGCGGCTGTGTTTGAGTCACTCCCGGTGTCCCTCTCGAATATCAGACTTTCTGTCCACAAACACAAAGCATGCCATAACACACACATACACAGACACACAAGTCCCTGTGACCTGAATGCAACTCTGCTGGTGAAATTACGTGAATAAGATTTGATGGAGAGACGCTGACCCTTAACATCTGCTGTTGTTTTGACTCTTTGTGAGGATTAACAGCCCCTTCACCTGAAATCTCCCAAATTCACTGACCGTACCCACCTCCAGTCAGGTCAGTGATTTCGACTCGTGTATTTCTGACCTACTGCCACATCCCGAATGAGATTGGACAAGAAGAGGGGACTGTGTGCTGCAGTTTAAGTCCAAGTGAAGTCTAGCTCTGAGGAGCTTGGCAAAAGTGATTGATTCCTCCTGGGAGAAATCCCTGCTCCACTTCACTCTTTGGCCCAAGATTGAGTCCACCCCAGCAGGGTTAGGCCAGATAATCTGTGGCCCTGATTGAAAATGAATCAAGAGGTTAACCCTTTAGGATGGAGATGATCTGGGCTGACAGCCAGGATTACCCGCTTACAGCTGTGTGAGTGGGTCTAGTTTGCAGGCCCAACATAACCACCTGTTAAGCGCACACCAAGCTCGTAAACAACATCCATAAAATATGAGAGGAAGACTAACTGCCCTGTCCGCAGACAACGCATTTACGGCACAGACTAATTTTATTCTGCATGAATAGTTAATGAAAGCCAACAATAAAGAGAGCTTTCCAACTTTTTTAAACAAAAAAGACAGTTTGGTACGACAGCTGGGAAGAGTTCAGCTCAGTTTAAAGGTCGATATCCATTCCGTTCCCCACCTGTGGTCATGAACTCTGAGCAGCGACTGACAAAGACAAAGAGCGAGGATAGAAGTGGCCGAAATTAGGTTTCTCTGTGGGGAGGCTTGTGTTTGCTTGTGGACAAGAAGCTCAGTGATCCAGGAAGATCCTGTCATTGAGTTACTGCTCCTCCACACTCAATAGGTGCCTGTTGAAGGGGTTTGCACCCCTGGGAAGGTCATCAGGTGTTGGTGTCGGTGTGGCTTTCAGCCGGACAAGCAGAAATAACATGATATTTTTGGATAAAGCCCAAAATAAACTTGGTCATTTTTCTCATCTTGATTTTCCCTTAGTGAAGTACGGACTGTTAATTTGTTCTCCACTACAAGTCTCTAGTGTTTGATTTGTATTCTGATCTGCCAGCTTGAATCAATGTTTATGTTTATTGTATTTCAGACATTCATTAAACTCACTAATGGAAACATAATGTGGAGATTTTGCCCTTGGCATTAAGACGTGTGATCCAGATATTGAGTTTTGCATGAGTATGTCTTTATCCGGCATCAGCTGAATTGTCAGCTTATCAGTTTGCTTCGGGTAGTGTGTGTGTGTGTGTGTGTGTGTGTGTGTGTGTGTGTATTTTGCCTTTGGGGGTCTTACTCTGACCCCGGTCTCAGTGGTTATCGATCAGTCTAGGTGTTCCTTTGATTACAAATCCGTATTTCTAAATGTGTGTATGTGGTTGACGTGGCATACCGACCTCTCTTATACTATGAGTAGATTGTTTGTGCGCGAGTCCATTTCCATCTGTCAGTTCTAATATTTTTCAGCTATTTGAATATGTTTTTCTCCATCCATGGTGACAAACAATGGCCTGTTAAAACAGAAACAGATGATTTGCTATAAAATAACCGGCTGTCTCTTCCTGTCATGTGTTGTATTAAATGCTAATTATTTTAAATGTGTGTCGATCATGGCAGGAATAGGATTTAGGATGAACAACAACAACAAATGATCTGCATACCTTACAGCTAAGACAAAAAGAAGGTGAAGAAGGATTAATGGCGTCTTGAATGCTTTTACCTCAAGATTCTTTAAAGACCACAGTCTACCTGTTGTCATGAAGTGACTCCAGACGCGCCACACATCACTTTAATCCAACGCTTTATTTCAGTTAAGCTTTTTTTTTTTTTCCTACCTCAAAATTATTCTCAGCTTGACTATCCTGCTGACAAATCTGCGGGAGCCGTGTGATATTCTGGAGGTAGCACGGGCTGAATTCCCTCTGGAACGTTTCCAGCGTCTCGTTGAATCCTTGCCGTGAGGAAATTGGCCTGTTTTGGAAAAACATGAAGCTCTCACCCTGTAGCTAGGTGTCTGTTTGAGTGCAGATTACTGCAGAGAGTCGCTTCACTTTAAACGTGGGTCAGAGGCTTTTCATTTTCCCCCTGTATCACTTTTCAAGTCTGTGACTTCAACAATTGCTCTATGACCCTGTCCGTTGGTATGTGACTACACTGGATGCAGTTTGCCGGATAGACACAAACAAAGGTGACTGGTGGATTTTTCAGGAGTATCTCCCAGCATGGCTGAGTGTGTGCGTGTGTGTGTCTAAATCAGACGTCTGATTAACTGATTCTCAGTCCTCCGCAGGGTTAATGGCAATTAAATACCCCTACTAATTCTTAGTCTGCAATCAGCCGGCGACACATCAGTCTGTCTGTGACTCACCTCGTTAGACACAACACGAACCGCTAAACCCACAAAGCGCACACGTGTGATCACAGGAGAAACCTGCTTTTCTGAGCAAATACACGAAATCCTGAATGCCTACCCACACAGTTTTACATCTACAGACAAATTATACAAAGACATCATGCACCAAATATTGTTACAGTGTGGCTGCAGATATGAAAGACGAAGATGTAACAGTTCAAATACTTCTGTTCAGTCTACATTGTTCTGCACAGCATATTAAACCTTTTCTGAGCTATCTTTGCCTTAATTTTTAACTTTACACAACAGAAATCGAACCTGTGTTAGTTTTGTTTTTAATTTTTAGAAAGATATGCTTTGTTCTGACTTTACTTTTTGCCTATATTTGCCACAGGGCTGCAATAAAAGCAGGCCTGTCCTTCAGCGCAGCTCGGCCCAGCGACTCGGCTTTGTGGGACATCTTGGTAGAGCCTGGCAGAGGAGCGACTCCCAACACGGTCTCTGTTACCTGCCGCAGGAAGGTTGCTGTCACTGCAAAAAGGTCAGTCCACTGTATATGTACATGCAGCACACTGCACAGTCTTAGAGGTCTGCAAGTCTTCACCCTCATCAAACATATACTTTCCCCTTTACGTACAGGAAAAGAGAAAGCGATCTTGAAAAACTGTTTATATTCACTTCGTGGTACAGAGTCAAACTGAAAATGAAGAATTTTCTTTTTTATTTCAGAGGAAATGCAAAAATGTGTACACCCATGCAGAGACTTCAAGCAGTCAAATGCCCAGAATTTTGTATTGGACAGTATGTGTAAGAACGGTTTGCTGCATTTTCAAATTTTGGTGAAGTATTCGGAGTCAGTCAAAGTAAGAGAACGTAGTCCTGTGTATCTCTCCAAGTTTGCATCACTATAAATGAGATGTATCCAAGCATCAACTTTAGGGACTCTAAATGAAGCCAAAGTGCGACAAATTGCAATTTCTCAAATCACCACTTGAGGGTGGGTTCAAAATGAATTAATCTCTATGGACCTCTATGTTAAAATGTCCATTTTTACAACAGACAGAAACAAGTTTACAGCCTGGTTCAAAAAACTGTTGTGGTCTCGACAGCTAATTTTTTCATTTATGACATCCGTATGTGGACGAATTTCTTCGATTACTCACTGCAAGAACAAGAAAAAAATTTGTTCTGGTCAGGTAATTTATATTTCACGAGAAACTCAAGTGCCGAATCTGCTAGCTCATAGAGTGGCCGCTAGCATTTCTGCTTTTCCACATTAACCCCATCCGCTTCTATTTTCTGACCAGTCACAGAATAGTTGCTGGAAACCCCATGAAAAAAACGTTCTACCTGGTTGATGTGTTGAGAACAAGCTGCGAGAACAAACTTCTTGCTTCTTGTGGAGTCTGCAGCAGCCTTAAGCGCATTAAAAAGTGTTTATGGATGTATCTGTTTTTTTAATTTTTCATGTCCAGTTCTTCAGTTTTCAATCATTTCAATCAACCTTTTAGGACAAACCAGGATCATGTTGCTTCTGTACACTGTATCTTATCCGCCTTATCCATCCTGCATCATGCATCATGCATCATGCCTCGATCAGTAACCAGCAGACTAGTATTTATCAAATACACAGTTTTATTTTTCTGGGTTTCGTATAACATATTTTTGAATAAGTATAAAAAAACTAGAATATTACTTTTTCTTGTCCAATCGTATTAAATTGTAAATCCAATAGGAAGTGTACGTAAAAAAAATCATAACAAAAAACAAACTGAGCTCAAGTCCCATGGGATTTAATCGCAAAGTTGCATTGAAAAATAAATACAATAAATGACAAATTTTAAAAGTAACATTAAATAATTCACGTCCTTCCACTTTTAGCTCAATAGATAGCAAATGAATATTAATTTCACAGCACTTGTTTCACCTGATGCACACCAGTTGATTACATCAGTACCGACTGATGCTGATGATGGTGAACCAGCATCCACCTCTGCCCAGCAACCTCCCGCCCACACAGACACACACACACACACAGACACACACACACCACCCGGCGTCCGTCCGACCCACATATCTGTAATCATCCATAATCACGGCTACGTTATCCAGGCTTAAGCGCTTGCACGTTCAGAAGTAGAGATTAGGAAGCAGAGATATTCCAAGTCGTGTCCCTCATACTGAGCTTCCACTAGGACACACACACATACACACCCATCCTCACACCACTGTGCTTTAAAGTGATGATATGTGGGGTTTAAAGTCCCCCCCTAATAGACAGGCAGACAGATTTCCAGGAAATGGGGGCATTAACCCCTTATGTGTTTCTGGGTCTCGCTTTCACACGGGCTTTCGCAGTATTTCCAGTGTGAATCCTTTCAATCCGTTTCAAATCCATTTCATTCACTGGAAAACACAGAAGAAAGGGGCTACGTTACAGAAATTAAGTAGATATTTTACACCTTTTTTTTTTTTTTACTAGACCGCTTCTTTTCAGTCTCCATGAAAGACAATTTCATATTTTAGGCTGGGTTCTGTAAAGCATCTTTAGACAATTTGCATTGTTATTATACTATATAGATAAAACTGACTTGATTTGAATTGAATTTAATGTAATCAAATGTAATAGAACTGAACTGAATGTCTTTGGCATTGCAGAAATGTGCAACAAGTTCACTTTTCTTTCTTTCTTTCTGCATATTTTCAGGTATGTTTTCCAAAGAGACTTTCTGCTAAGCTAAGTTAGCATGCTCCCAATTAGCTCATTTTTGCTTTTCTTTCTTTTCTTTACCTTTTTTTTTTTTTTTGCTGTGAACTAGCCAAAACATGCTTCCACGTAGCGTCAATGAGCACCATTTCTGGTTCTCAGGATTATCATGTAGTCTCAGTCCAAATGTCTATACTCATGGACTACTTGGAGTTGCTTTCCCGTCAAGTGCGTGAGGCTTTAGAGGTGTCCCACTGTCAAATCGTCAAGTGCGGGGAGGACTCTCTCCCAGACATTTTGAGCCCTCCGTGCACGCTTTCACTTTGACAGCTACCTCAGATGCACTTGGCACAGCAAGAGACCTCAGAAGTCACTCGGCCCCTGAAGTGCCTTGGCCGCCAAGGAAGTTAAAACGTGAAATGAGAAAGTCCAAAATTCACAGTAGTCTAAATCATATTTTGTCACCATCGATGTAACATGATAGTGCTTATTGCATTCACAAACCCAGTTTAATTTAACTCAATGAACAGTGAATCTACTGCCTGAAGTACTTTGCTTTGCCCACAGTCAGAACTTTTAATCTTTAATCATTTCAAAGCTTTTGGATCCACACATGCAAAAAGTATTATAGAATTTTTTTTTTATTTTTATTTTTTTTAAATCTGTGACCAAGAGCACCACACGTAACCTCATAATGGCCTCTTTCACTGCACTCCTCATTTGTAAGTGCATTGCAGCCATCAGTCCTTGGGTTTATTCTGACAGAACTCAAGCACTTTTATATGCTCATACTGGTTCGTGTCATCCTTGTTGCCACTGATTTCAACATTTTTTGCCTCTTTTTAAATGCAAGTTTCGGCTGCGTAGAGATTTATTGTTTTGCTTTATGCAAAGTTCTGCTGTACTTCAAAGGGTACCAGCTCCATTCACATCCAACTCTATTTCCCTTTTGATCTATTCCTACTGACAGGTATGCCTACACACTCTCCAGCATCAAATAACATCACATGCCATTTCTTTGACAACCCTTTGACCAGAATACTTGGCTGAAGTCTCAGCCAGCTCACTTAATCTTCCCTCTACACTCTTGCCTAATTCTTCCATCTGCTGATGGAAACGAGACCTCTCGTGTATTGTCTTCACTTTAAGTTAAACTCCACAGGTGGTTTTTTTTTTCCTCTTGAAGTTCTGAGTAATTTCAGCTCCTTTCATTTTCGTTGCTCGTGTCTTTTTGCACTTTTACATTTCTCCTCTAAGGAACACCAGACTGCAGAGTTCATCTCAGCTCCTGATATATTCGACTCCCTTTATTCTTCAGTTAATATCCAACCCAAAGCATAATACATTTTAAACTTTAAAAGGTGTCTTTCCAAAAGACATCGGAATGCAACCTTTCAAATGGAACATTGGATTTTAAAGCATTAAATCCACCTTTCCTCAGTCAGAACACACTTTGTTGCCGTGCTTGCTCTGATAGCTTCGGATGACTTACGGTATATTAACAATGGTATGTTGCTGTTTAACTAACATAAATCTCTGGTTTAAATCTAACACTGCTTGTTTCACTTGTCTAACCACATTGCAATGTTATTTTTTCATGTCTCTGAACAGGGGTCTTCTGGAGGTTTTACAACTGGACTTTGTTGCAAAAGATGTCTCAGAGAGGGTTGAGAGCCAGACCATCTCCTGGCGTCTGGAGTTACCAGGGAACATCAAAGACGTCGGTATAATGAGGATCTACACCACTCAGAAAGACTATGTGGGGCTGGCACCTCTGGTGATGGTAAGAACCAAATCTGTATCAATTTAAAATACTGACATGGGCAGTGCATTTTATGAAGAGTACATGGATCTATCTGTAGTAAGTCTTTATGCTTACTCAACCGTTGTGGCTGGAGGCATGTTTTCAAGTTGGCCACCCGTCCTGTTCTTATGAACACAATATCTCAGGAACAACAGGGCGTAATTTGTTCACATTTGGCACAAATGTGTACTTGACCTCAAGGATGTGGCGGTTAACATTTGGTAGCCAAAAGTCAAGCATTAAGGTCATTGTGACCAGTTCAATCTATTGTTCTCGAGGAGTCCTGATAGTTGGATGGAGAAGTTTCTCCAACTCTCCAACTGACCCACTCAGTCTAAACAAAGTTGGTATTCATCTGTTAAAGTGAAATTAATCAGTTAAAGACAATTTCATGCCGCTAACTTTCTAATGATTCTTCAATAAGTAAACAAGATGAGATAATGTCACCTGGGACTGTGCATCAGAACTAAGCCGTTATTATAATGCAACAAATTAGTGCATTCTCGGTGAAGTGAAAAATACCGCATAGCCACGGCTGTGTAAGTCTTTTTTTTTTCTGCCACCTGAACGCCTGACATCAGTAGCCTCATTAAATAAAAAATCACACCACTTTTCAAGGTTTTATTCACACACTAATTCGCATTTTAATTGGCATAATCACATTGTAATGTAATGATATTAAAAGGACAACACTTGTCTTTAAAAAGGCGTCTTACACTAAAACTGTATGTTGGTTTAGAAAGACTAAAATGAAAATGCGGATCATTTCTTTATTTATTTAAATATCTCTCCATCTGCACCGTGAACACACTGTTACCCACAAATAATATTCACGGTACTGATTTCTGGCTCTTTTTTTGTGTGTAGTTGTGTCCAAACACCTTGTGGGGAAACCTCCAGACATTACAAGGTAGATCCATATCTGACCTTGACAGGAGATTCACTAGTCTATTTCATGCTACAGCAGTCAACATGAATCAGACAGCCATTTGGGAGCAAATATGTTTCATCTCAGTCACTTACAGGATTCACATGAGGAAAATACCTTTTTCCCTTTAACGGTGAACAGACCAATTTTTTTTTTTTGGAGTCGACTGTGACTCTTTTTCCATTTGTGAATCACCACTAGCACTGCAACACATAAAGCCTCTGGAAAATGAACAGAATGTAATGCTTCATGGCATTACAATGAGAGAAAGTAACAGTATATGCATGAGATGTTTGATTTGCTGACCTTTCTCTGTGCTACCTGTAACCCTATCAAGGATTTATGAAGTTATGGCAATCAAATGAGTGAATGTACCGAGGTTTACCGCAGAACACAAATGTAAAAGAAGCAGATTTAAAATACAGCTGAATCACTTGAGCTGAGCTTGATCACTGCAAACCGGATTACTGCACAGCCTGCGGAAACATCGGACGTCAAGATCTCTCAGCGTGGCACTGGCGTCACCGCCGCCGAGCCGCTCCTATTGCTTTCTGATTTTCTGCTACCTTCTGATCCAGTGGCTTATGTTTGGGTCAGTGTTGCAGTCTGAACTGGAGCATGTCCTTTTGGAATTGCGGTCAGCAGCTGTCAAGCCGACAGAGTTCAGAATGTGATGCTGCCAGGGAACATCTGCAGAGCGCTGTCTGGTGCTTTAGCCCACAAGTATCAGGAGTGGGGAAAAAAAAAAAAAAAAAAACACTGATCACCCAAAGCTTCTTACGCACAAACTGCACTGCCGCTACCTTTAAAAAGGCATTTTCAGAGATCTTGTGAATTGGAAAGTAGTGGTAAATCCTTGTTGAAGGAGGAGTTAAAGTGTAAAATTAAAGCTACATCGGGCTTGTTGACAAGTTAGTGTATAAGAGCTAAGCTGCAGCTCAGCGTCGCCAAAGCTGCACAGTACAAGGTGGGAAAATCAGCTGGAAGATTAGAAATGCAATCAGGTTTAAGTGTTGGTGTCGTTATAAGTGCTGATCTATGGATAATGCAATATACCAGAGGACTTATTTTCATCCAGGTGCGTTTGTGGGATGAATGTAGACTCGACATAGACATTAGTTTTTAGCACATCTGTCCAGTTCACTGGGTCTCAAATAAATCAATGTCGTCCGCCTGTTTTTCTGTGATTTAATCGCTTGCTAACATCCTCTCTCTGCCTGGCATCCCTGCCCCCACGCAAGTAGCATTGAGGTTAATGTGCGAGCCCAGCGGGATCCCCAGACAAGTTTTTAAATTCAGCCAAATGCTTTTCTGCCTTTCGCTCTGGCTGCCGCACCCAGGTAAAACAAGAACTTTCTGTTTGAAGTTCCACCTATAGCGGTGCTTAGCTCGTCGACTGCTTATACACGGGATCAGGTACAATAGCAGCTTCCCTTTGAAGGCAGGAAAATACATCTTCCACAGCTCTGAGGAAAAGCATTAAAAATTACAAGAGTGTCTGCCTGATGGTTAACATGCATGCCACATACTGTAACTGCAATGTGCTTCTGAGCTGGGGGACTCGGGATGCGTATACTCTCACTGGTCTGTTTTCCGCCTTTGTCTAAGATATCGCACTAAAATTAAAAATAATTTTAAAAGGACTTATAAAATAATTGGTGGAAGTAGCCTAATATGTTTGCTCTTGTGCTGCAATTATGAATAGATTGTTGTTGGGATATAGTTAGACCTGATATTAATGTTCAGGTACATCCATTTTCCTCCATTCTTTCAGGTGATATCCAGGAATTAAACTAAATTAGGCTCATTTTGGTGAATAACCTCCAAACTGCAAGGTGAATATTTGCACAAAAACAAAACAAGAGTAACTTCGGGAGGCAAATGGATTCTCATGCAAGCTTAACAATCCATCCTGCCAAGCTTCAGACTATTCAGAGAGGTGCTGACCAAGCTTTGTGAGGAGCTACTTACAGCTATGCGTGTGTTTTGAGCCAAAAATGGCCGCTCTTAAGAGTTCCTTTTATTTGCCAGTTTTCCTACTGACGACGGCAAGAACCTTCGCAGATGGTTCTGTGTAATAAACCACCTGCCGCGTCGGGTTATACCAAACGCGCTCCGTCTCCATTTCCTCGTACATAACGGCAAATAAACCTGTGAAACTGCACCGAGCCAGACTACTAACCTGCTCTTTATCTGCCCTCTATTCTGCACAGAACACAGATCTCTTGAATACTGCGGTGCTTACGGGTAAAGTGGTGTCGGTCCCTGTGAAGAATCTTGCTGTCGAGGCTAATGGCTCGGTCACCGATGTGACCAGCTACACTGGCTGCAGGTCTACGGATGAGGATGTGGTCAAGGTAAGTCATAAAATCCTAAACTTGTAAACTTGTGTCTTGCATTAAATGGAAAAAAAAGAATCTGAAGCTTTGTGGTGGATGCTGTAAAGAAGTTTTTTGGACATTCATGTGGATGTTTAGACATGACACCACCAACCTAGACCAGACCAGGCAGCCCCACCCCATAGCAATGACACTCCTTGAGGTCAGCAGCCATCCCCAGGAGGATGCAGCCTGACACAAACACACACACCCTGAGAAGGCCCATGTCCATTCTCTAATGACTGCTTTGGAGGCACAAGGGAGACCTACACAATATTAGGAAGGTGGTCATAATGTTATGCCTGATTAGTGTATAATCCCTGATTTGTTTCAAACTTTTATACAATATACGGATGAACCTACCGTATCAGTTGTTTCCTGTTTGGATTGAATGAATTTTAGAACTAATCTGCACACAAAGTCTGCTGAATGACTGACAGTGATTACGCCGAATTTGGCGGCATTAAAAAAAAAATCAGTCATTCATGATTCATTCTGGTGTATGCCTCTAAGACATCCCCTGTCACCGTGCCATCGCACTCAGCACGTCCGGCTCCAGCCTCTTGCGCGTGAGAGTGCGTGTGTCAAAGCATTGTGGATAAAAGCAGCCTCTTCCAATATGGCATTAGAGACTGAGCCTATGATCCCACCACTCAGTCTGTAAGCACAGCGATTTGACCTTTTTGCAATGGATCCATGTTTCTACCACGGCAGGCGCAGGAAAAGAGAGAGGACGAGAGAGAATAAAAAAAATAAACCATATTATTTCCCATTAAATATCACGCCCGCTGCAGGCTGCGCTAGTGTAAGACGGTGTGTTAAAATGTGTAAGCTTTAAGAGAGTGAGAAAAGAGCTGAGGAGAGGGCGACTGTATTTGTAATGATTTTCTGTATCTGTAGAGAAACTTAATCCAGTTATTATTGTCCCTCTGGAAGGTCTCTTACGCTTCCCGCGGTCACTGACCCCTCTTAGAGCGAATACAGTCAAGTTAAAGCCTCAACCCACAGACAGTATCTTTTATACTATAACTGCTGCTGGATGAATCTGCACTCACTCGCCAAAACATTAGTGCACAACTGTTATGGTGGACCTGTTTCTCCCATGAACAGACAGCCAGTCTCCTGTGAGCATTTAGATAAGCCAAAAAGGTATTGCATGTGACTAAGGTTAAAACCCTGCTATACACTCACCTGCCATTTCTTTAGTGGTGCTGTTATACTGGACTGAATAAAACGCAAAGGTGTTACTTAGCAATCTGCCCACAGTGTGGCTGAGTGAGTTCAACACAATTCTGTTCAACAGCGCTGCAAATCGCAACCTCTAAAATGAAAATGCAGTTTAATCAACAGCTCTCTATTATTATTTTTTTTTTAACAAACTCTAAATACCATAACCTTCATGAAGTTAAGATTTATTACAGGACTGTTATATTAGAATGCATTTCGAGTAGCGTACCTAAAATAATGAGACGTGGGTGTAGGTTAGGGATTTAACCCTTGTTAAATTTAAAAAAATCTGTGTCTTTTTTGTTGTTGTTCTCACAACATTAGAAATAAACTTGCATTCCTAGTCACCTGTTGAATGAGGCTCTATTTTAGTCTCCACCACCTCCTTAGGGGAATATGTTGCTCAGTGTTCCACATTTAACCCACTCTAAAGGCAGTTTTGCCCTTCAACAATAATCTATTACGCTTACAAAGGTTATGAGGTTGTTAACAAACACCAAGTTAGTGAACCAGAAATTGGTTCACTAACTTTTTGTTTATTTATAATGAATACCGCTTCCAAAGATATCAAAAGAATGAGCTGAAAGTGCTGAGTAGAGGGGTTACTATAATAATTTTCTGTGGGCGTGTCACTTTAAAGTGCCTAAGTCTAGGTATACATCATGCACACTTGGCGTTTTTAATTTGTAACACGTCATATAAAGTTTTAGATATTTAGAATCATTTTTGGACTGGAAACTTTTTTTTCCCCACTAATTTCTTTTTTTAATCTTTTTAAAGCATGATATAAATGCACTTTTGAGATTGGTAATGTTTTTCTTAATATATAGCTTCTTGATGAGCTAATAAAACTGTGCTGGACCAGTCAGCATGTTGGGATATGATTTACAGAGACTGCCCCTCTTAACAATTCCATAGGAGTTCAACTTGACTTACTTTCATTCCTCCCCTCATTTTTACCCCCCGCCTCCCCCTTTTCACCTCCTTACCTCCAGTGCTACACTCAATTCTCCAGTCTAGTGCTCTCCAATTACCTCTGTGGAGCCACTGGTTTGTTAAGATAAGTGAGGCGGCATTGGAGATAGGCCTCCAATCTTAAATAAAACACACCAACTGCTGTGTCTCACCTCATTGCTCTCACTGGTGGGGAGTGCAGCGCTCCCACCTACAGTACAGTGTTACAGGAACAGGCGTAAGGCAGAGCTAATTTACATTCGGTAACGGTTTCACAGAGACCACAGCGGTGAATTTACATGACAGGAACACTAAAACACTGCGATTCCCTGCCCAGACTTTTGGAAGTAGTGTGAAATGAATAAAATGTTTGTGTGTTTGCGTGGGTGGTTATAGCTTATTTGTATTGGTGCCTCTGTCCCCCATCTCCTCTCATCAGCCAGCCAGGCTAAAACTTTCTTATTCAGTTTGCACTTTGCTTTTTAAAAATTTCCAATGGCGTACATCAAGAGAAAGTTCTGGACAATGGCTCAGTCCCAACTTTTTAAAATCCCTTTCTTGTCCGCCATCAAGATATTTTTAGATTAACAGTCTGACAGACAGAACGGGAGGAAGTTTTGGGGCCAGGCTGAAACCTTGGACGTCTCTCCTGAGCCCTTCAATCATGTTTCAGCTTTTTTCTTTTCTTTTCTCATCTGTCTTGTCAGGTGTCGGAGCGCTGTGATTATGTATATGTAAATGGGAAGGAGACAAGAGGGAGAAGCAGTGTGATGGTCAACTTTACTTACGGATTTCTGAGCGCACAGCTGGAGATGAGCGTGTGGATGCCCCGTCTGCCGTTGCTCCTCGATGTGGCCGACCCCGAGCTCAGCCAAATCAAAGGGTGGAGGGTTCCTGTTACTACAGGCAACAGGAGGTAAGGCCTGACCATCTGTATAATAAGCTCTGAAGTAGTGGACCTGATCAGAACGGTTTAGAAAAAGTTTTTGAAAAGTCATTGTGTTGGAAGTCGTCGCTGTGAACCCAGGTGAAATTTAAATTACCGAAGGTTGTAGCCTGGATGGAGCAGGAGTCGTTTGTCTCTTTAGTCTTTCTTTGGTCTTTCGTATTTCATTAACTCTTAATGAATTTTTAAATGGCAATAATAAAAAAATTATCTTATCTGCCCAAATCTGCTTTGAGCATTTTAAATCCAACTACCGTAACTTATGGCACTCTAAAATGTGTGTCCATTGTTATTAGACTTCCGAATGCCTTAAGTTCGATTTGTAATTCATCATTTTTAATTAATGTTTCAGTCCTGCTTGATTTGGTGACACCTGTAGTTGCTGGTGGTGATAGCAAATGCGATGTAATGCCACGTCATAAGTCAAAATCGTTATAAATTGACCTTTTCCCATTATTCTGTGAGGAATTGGAGGTGTGATTCCTGCAGCTCTTCATCCAACAGCTCACGTTTGCTGCTCTTCTTCCATCACTCTCTGCAACATTTTTTGCATTTCTGAGAGTGCCCAGTGAGCTAAGCTTATTTTCAATACACATTGCAAATCCTGTGACTACTTCATAATAGAGGTCAGCTCGTGTTTTGCCTGTTAAACGCTTGTAATGTGCAGCCGCAGCAGCAGGAAATGTTCACTTTGCATTAGCAGTGAACTCAGAGTCCGTCAGCTATTACCTGCATTCATATTCAGATATCTGTTTATGGCTGTCACCACAGACCCAGAGTTCATAATAATACAAATATATAAAGGCTGCAATTCTTTCATCAGTGGGCAATTGGCTCAGTCATCATTGCATTTGGCAAAAGATAGATAAACAGCAGACGGTAATTTAAATGAAAATCTTCAGGATTGCCGCTTCAATGATTGGCGATGTCATGTTGTATATTTCATCACGGAGACAGCCATGGCCACAGTAATGGTACTAATGCAAATATAGAAGTGTTTTGAGGCTTAGTGTGTGTACTATCCGTCTGCGCTCTGTAAATGTAGTAATGTGGTCCGTCATGACAACATCACATCTGTGCCTGGTGCATTAGTGGGCAGGAGAGTGCAAAGGCTGCACAGTTGCCCTGGAGATAAAGGCTAGTGGGATTTCGCTCAATACTTACAGTAAAGTCATTATTTTCCCACTCAATACTAATGATGATGGCCGACTGATGGGCTGTCATTTCCCAAAACATTCAATACCAGCCCCAGACACAGACAGATACCGGGGTTAGAAATGTGATTGTCCTGACTTCTGGTCTCATGGTGGAAAGTGCTGAATTGTATCTGCTTTGCTATTGGACATAATAAAAAAAAAGAATAATAAAAAAAAAAAAACGAAACGCCTTCTTAAGGTGTGGGTTCATGAAAAAAACTCAGACTGTCGTGTCTTTACAAACTGTAAGATTTGTTTTATCGTGGGCGATTTTAAAATAGACTGAAATAAACACTTGCAATCAGTTAACTCTAGTACGGTTTAATTAACTCTTACTGCTACGTTGCTTGCCGCCAATTAGTAGCCTGGCAACCCCATAAAATGCGACTCAAGGGTAATTGAGAACTAACTGAAAAGTGCTGTAACCATGGTAAAGAAGGGTGTTTTTAGAAATGACTAAATCGAGTTCTGAAAAAACTGCAAAAGTGCAATTAAGGGAATATCTGATGCTACGAATGCTGCAAGACTGTTTGAATCAAATCAAGAAAGCGCATAAGACCAATAAAAATAGTTACTGCTACTTAGTTGGACAACCGCATTTCATAAGGAGTTACTTTCCTGTCTGGAGTTTAGTCTAATTCAATGCAGCAGCATTTCCATCGCATGTTAAGCTCAGACCTTAGGCAATATAATAATGATGTTTATTTGGACCGCAGCTCTTGACAGGAGCCTTCTGCCTGCAGTTTAAAAACATATCCACCAACCCTCCAGCACACCTGCCGTGTGGTGTGTGGCACACCAGCTGTGCGTATGATAATTATATGATCATTGCTGAGGGGTTTGAGGATGGTTCCCGGCTTAACCTCTATCACCCACAAACAAACCACTCAGCCGTGGGATCCTGGTTAATTTAGCTTCAATTCATTTAGAAGAAAAGGTCACTCAGCATGTGTTGCGCGTCAACAGCAGCAGCAAACACACTGCTGGCCTTCATTGTTTTTCCTCAGCTTGCCAGCACTTGCAAATTAAACGCATGATACTGGAAGCAAGGGGCGCAGATAACCAAGCTGCCTCTGCCCAAAGGTAGAAAAAAATGTCTGTAAATAACCTCAGAAAATGCATTTTTTTTTTCCAACGTTTTTTTTGTTGTTGTGCAGATTAAACAAACAAGATGCGTGCCTCTCAAAATGAATGCGCTAAGCTGCACCTGCTGCCTGCAGCTTCATATTTAACATACGGGCATTAAAGTTACATCAGTCTTGTTATCTGCTGTAACGCTCAGCAATACGCATGTAACTAATTATGTTCTGTTGCCTTTGTGTGTCAGGTCTACATGGGACAGCGAGGAAGAGGAGGAGATGAGGAGGGGCAGGGGTTGCATGCTGCAGTACCAGCACTCCACAGTAAAGGTGCTCGCAACCTTTGTGGCCCAGCCTGAAGCTGATGCGCTGCCAGACCCATTAACTGGGAAAGAGCCTGTTGAGTACTTTCTGGGATCTGATTGGAAGGTAAAAAAGATTTTCTGCGTTTTCTTGATATTTACATTCTAGTAGAGCTCAACTGAAAGTTGCTTTGCCTATTTCAGCCTACTTTACAGCCTAACCTCGCCTCTTTTATTGATTGACAGGTGGATGTGACCAATCTTGTGCGCTACTCTTTGAAAGTATCAGATCCAGATGTAGCCAGGGTGCAGGATGGGGTACTGGTGCAAGGGCGAGCTGTGGGTGCCACTACTATACAGGTGGGTCACGAGGTGTGAGTGTGTGTGTGTGTGTGTGGTTTTAGCCACATTCATGTGTATATACACTTGGCTGAGGGTGTTTCCTGAGGGTGTTACGTCGCTGCAGGTGGTGTCCCCTCTGACGTCGTCCGTCCTGGCTGAGAGGAGCATCAGGGTGGTGGACGATAAAGTGAGCGTGACAGAGCTTGGGGTGAAGTTGGTATCTGGACTCTCCCTGTCCTTGCAGCTAAGTCCAGGGAGCAACAGGGCCATTGTTGCCACGGCAACCACACGGGAGATGATCATGCAGCTCAAACAGGTAAGTAACTGGAAAATTGTTCGACGCAGAGCATAAAGCAGCGGAATCTGCTCAGCTTTTTTGTGTTGGCACTCGCCTCTTCTCACACCTGTTCGTTTCACAGTGTCACCACATGACCAGTTGTGTCTCTTTAATTCAGATTTTAAAGCAGATTCGAAAATCACATGTCATCGAAAACATTCCATAATTATTTCATAATTATTAACATTGAACTGACCTGATTTTTCACTTGATTGCAAATACACCAAACTATGCTCATGTTTTTTAAAGCACTACTATTTCTCTTTATAACCCACATCCTTGGAAATTCTGCCATGGGAACAGCTGTCAGTGTCATCCCCGTACACAGCGTTTCATAAGAGATCTTACCTAAGATCACAAACACACACACACAGAATTCAAATTACTTTTGTGTGAGATTATATATCAGAGGTGAGGGGCACAATCTGTTTTTCTCTGTATTTAATTTACTTATGCGTTCAAAGCCTTCAAACGTCCCCTCGTCATTGTTCTTCAAAGGTGCAGGCATTTAACAAGCATTCCTCCACTGGCAAAGTCTTTCCTTTTATCACATACACCGGCCTGGAAACTGTGATCGGGATGTATGTGTAATAAAGCAGAACAGCATAAATAACATCTTCAAAGACTGGGGTTTTGAGTCCAACATGCTTGATGTGCTGTTAGCAGATGCAGCCATTCTTTGATTTAGAATAAACCTTGTGCATATGGCACAAGTGTCACATCTTGTATATGGGACGAGCATTTAATACTTTATTACGGTTTAGGTGAAGCCAAATGAATTATAAACACTGAACATGCAGTTAATTTGCACGTTCAGATTCATTCACTCGATTGATTCAAATTTAACGTGAAATGATTGTTGATCCTGTAGTATATATGTGCTCTCATGTGCTTGGAGAAGGAGTGCTTTTACCTATGTTCTATGTAGCATATGCCAAGTTACAATGGATACAAGTAATAGGAAATGAGCCTGCAAGGAATCAAAAGGTTCCCAATAGAAAGTGGAAATTATCCTTTCTCTGTTGCTCTGCGATAAAAAGAAGAACTTTCTGTTCTCTGAGGGAAATCTGGGGAAGTTTAGACACTTCTTAGCTGGAAACTAATTAGACACTGATATCTGTTGCAGATATGCCACTCGGCGATGCTTGTGATGTCCATAGAAGTCTGATTACGGTGCTCACAAGTCACAACTTTTGGCAAAATCAAAGTGAAACTTTACAATCTTGTTTGAGACAGTGATGCTGCCGTTATACAACCAAATGTAAAAGCATCTTCGGGATCACGGTTATCAGCTTTTTAAAGTGCCGATCTTGAATATTTCTGTCCTGATTGATTAGGCGACACCTCTAGTTAGCAGTAGCAACAGGAAATACAGTTTAATACTACTATTTACAAAATCCTAATGGCACCAAAACAAACTAGTATTCTTTCAGTAAAGAGTTTAAACAATGAAGTGGACCAGAAACTCAGCTGCCATCGTGTTACACTACCTCATTCGGCAATAGACATCTGTACATTACTGATAGTATGAATGCTATATTGATGGGATCCCACTTTTAAAAGTGTAGCCCAGGTTTCAAGTATCATAAGCCCGAAAGCAGGAAGGAAAGTGTCTAGTAATAACAATAATATTCAAAGGTCATGTAAGTTTTTTCCAGTAAGCTTTCAAATGTTCCTGCACAAACAGCTGAGCCTGTACATGCTCCACAAACAATATGCTTCACACAGCTTTATTGTAATCCTTAAGTGAAGAAGCTTAAAATCACCCTATGAAGTTGCCTGTGATAAAATAACGTGTTATTATGGCAATCCTGAGTGTTTATTTTCCAACAAGATGTAACGGCCATCCAGAGAGAGAATTAGAATTAGTTCCTGAGCAGAGTAGATTCACACAACACCGACCGTAGATGTGTAATAATATTTGTGTTTTCTCTATTTGCCTCTCCGAATGTGAACTCATTGTGTTCATAGCCCCTACTGTCGTTTGCGGTTCCCATGCTGGGTGAGAGAATAGGCGGGGCAGACAGAGTGCACAGATGATCCTTTTAAAAGCTCACTCACACATTTAGCCATGGCGGCTTGCCCATTTTAAACCGGCTCCCTGTCGCAGGCATGGGGCAGCAATTACGGAGACCACAGCTGCTGGAACGACAACTCACTTTACCTCCGGTGCACTGTCACCGTTGCTGGTTTGCCCTTGTCAATAACGAACTATTAGAAGCGTGCCAGTGCAGATGACCAGCCAATTGCGAAGGCAAGCTGTTAATGTTCTGCTCGAGGCAATTCATAATGTATTCAAATACAAAATATAGGTTAGGTCTGTGTTGACCCAGTAGCTTACATTAGCTACAGGAACTAGGTCATTGTGTATTAATGTGATTTGATTGGCTAATTCTCTTTTTAATGTGACCCCAGCTGCATTTTTTTGGATATTTTTAGGAACTCATATAAAGCTCTATTTAAACCATATTACGTTATATAGTACAGAGAGATTAGCATAGGCAATTTAGTGTTATTAACAATTATGGGATTACAGGAAGTGAAGGTCGGGGGAGGGGGATATTGATTACCCCATAAGTGACGTGCTTTTGAACACATAACCTCTGTATTGTTCGGTTATCATAGTCTTTCTTTCTTATCTCACAGGAAGCAGTGGTCAGCTGCTGGGTTCATTTCAGCGATGGGGCAGTTACTCCACTGGAGCTGTTCGACCGGAGCGTCTACTCCCTGACAGTCTCTACCCCAGATGAGGGGGTGGCCACAGTGCGCCGCACTCCCCAGTCCACATTTGTAGTAGCGCAAGGTGAAGCTGAAGGCCAGGGGGCGCTAGTGAGAGTGGAGCTGAGGATCTGCGAGGAATGCCAGAAGTCTAAGAGGAAGAGCAAGTTGACAGTTGGCATGGGGCTCCTCAAGATCAACTTCCGGAGTGGTAGCAAGGCAGGAGAAGGAGCCCCTGACAGAAATAAAGATTTGGATGGTGGTGCATCGGAACTCGTAGGTGAACTCAGAGCTACAGTAACTTCACAAATTGCTGCCACAGATATGGGTAAATGGTTGTTTAGAAGCACAATGCCTGATCAGCAACAGTCCACCGTGGCAGACAGTGGCACGTCAATGCAACCGCATGTTGTGTGGGTTGGAATGACAACCAAAACTACAAGAGGAACCACATATACTGTCACAGCTGCCTCTACAACGACAAGCACACCAAGCTTTAAAGCACAGCTGAACACTGCCTTACCTATAGCAACAACATTAAATGTCTCCAGGGATGGAGAAGGGCAGAAGAGAAGCTACGGCAACATGCTTGACGACCCCAATTCACCTTCCAACAAAGACATTCCCGAAACAGAAGTGACACCCAAGAAGGAGCCTCCTAAATCTAAAACTCCAAAAGTAATTGAGAGCGACCTCATTAGGACATTCAAAGCCATGTCGGACGTGGAGATTGGCATGTATGCCTTGGTGGGTGTCTCCTGCGTAGCGCTCTTGGCTTTTTTGCTAAACTGTGTTTCTTATAATATGTGTTTCCGGAATCACAAGACGCCCATACAGGCTGGCCCACAACCCAGCACCGATTCAAAGGATCACAAGCATGACTGGGTGTGGCTGGGGAGCGGCAATCATGGTGCTCCTACCTCAGGTGCTCCAGCTCAAGCGTCCACATTAAAACGTGAGAATCATTGCCCTCTGGAGTCCCGTCACTCCATTGATTCAATGGGCCACCATGGCATGGAGAACACCCTGCCCACAGTCAGTGCCCCAGCTGTCCCAGAGAGGACCGCCACCCTGGGCCGCAGCAGGACCATCTCCCAGCAACAGCAGTTTCAGGCAAAGGCAATCGACCCCATGGCAAACCGTTCGGCCACCTTGCTGGCAAGGCCGCACCGCAGCGAGCCTCTTCATTCTCCCACCAGTAAGAGGAATCAGGTTCAGTTCACCACCTTCACCACGCTGGACATCAAGCACTTGGCTGCACTCAAGAAGAACGGCGTGGAGTTAAACTGGGCCAACCAACAGAAACAACAGCACCAGGCCCCACCTGGGCCCCCATCTGAGCCCCAGACACCTTTACCTGACATGCCGTGGCCTGTAGTCACGCCTCTAGGAGAGCCCCAGTGAGTTTGTATGTGTGCATATGTGGGATGCACATGAGTGAGAGAGAGAGAAATCTTTACAGCAAGGGCTTTCGATCACTTTAAAGGATGGACAGTTTGTTTAATGAGATTACATAAAAGAAATGCTCAGTGCAAGCCTGTAAATACAGTACGTTATGGTGCACCCTTTAAAGACCAACATTAAAGGGGCAATTTGTAAAATAGTTTTTAAAAGGGAAACTTTCAAAAATCAACCAAACTGTCACTGAATGAAACACTAAATGCAGCTATGGGAAAAGCTCTTGAGAAGCTACCTTTAAAGGGGAGGAAGTACAGGAGAGCTGGCTTGCTAGGTTTTGCTTTAAGCCCAGGACAGACCATCAGGCTCTCTGACTTCTACTTACGGGGGCCCCTCTTCTGGCTGCCGGCATCAGCAAGGCCTGCAAAGACTGGTTTTTCAGTATGTTGAGATTTTGTATCTTGTCCACCAGATCATCATGGGAGATTTCTATGCTGTCGTAGTGTCTGGCAATGGTCAACACATCAAGCAATTGCTCTGATGTCAATGTGCTGTAGAAATGAAAGAAAGCTGGGATGTGTGCTATTTCTACTGCGCCAGTTTTTTGTGCTTCATCGACAGTTAGTTTTTGCTAGCTTTAAACATTAATGTTGTCTTCTACACTGCTGTAAGTACCCCCCGACTCTGTATTTACACACACTCATCAAAGGACAGAATATCATAATGAAAGTAGCTTCAGTATTTATCCGAAACAAAAGCAACCCCATCTGGAGAAATGCATTATACATCTTTTACCAACTATTCTACAAACTGATCCTTTCATTCTATGTTAATTTTTTATTTTTAAGATTAAAGCAGTTTACACTATTTTATCTTTTATCCCTTGATGCATAGTTCTTACATTTGAAAGAGAAAATAAAGGGATCCCGTCTTGTGTATATACATATATCTATTTACTTATTTCTACATTTCTAAGCCCAAATTAATTTCCATCCCCTTTTACTTTTGTACAATTATGTTCCCTCCCTCAAAACAGCTCCACACCTTACTAGTTGTCAGGGTAAATGCAGTACTGGAAGGATTGTTTCTTGTAAGTAATTCAGTTCTTTTCCAGCCTTTTGTACTTGCTTTTTGTCTTCTTCTGGGATTCCTCTGGAGAATACCTGAGGAGTCTGTGCAATTTGTCAGAGAATATGCAACACTCATCAAGTTATTTTGAGCAATCTGTCGCCACAGTCTTCACCAGATATTTATTCAAATCAAATGCATGCTATGCAAATATAATCTGTGCAGAGTTTAACATGGACATTGTTTCTGATTTTATTTTATTTTTTATTTCAACGTTATCTTGGACGTCTGGCTTCACCTGGGGACTTGCCTCTACAATTTGTAAAACCGTCTAATCTTTGTTTCTCGACGCCGTGCAATACATATTCAACTCTAAGATTTTTCATGTGTGAATGAAAAACGATGATGCCTTTTCTATGTCCTCCTATTTTTAAACCAAAACGTGATGTGTATTTCCTATGAGATTCTATCAATAAAGAACAAATAGACACATTTGGCATATTTGAAATTCAATTTGTGAGTGATTCACAGGGAAGCACAGTGAATGGTCTGGATTATAGGCTGAAGCTTGGCTCTGAATCAGCGGCATTCAATTATGTTTGATTATTTCTGAGTGTGATTTAAGGCTGATGTCATCATTCTGCAGAATGTCATGCTGACAGCAATGTACTTCATGTGCCTGTCAATATTGGTATTCTGCACGGCTCCACAGAAGAACTCTTCTATTGAGTAACAGAAAGCTGTGAAGAATGGAAGTGATCCTCATTTTATGTATTTTGATTTTGTCCCTGAAGAATTGCAGGCATTTTATCAATAGGGGCTTAACGGCTTGCATTTGATAACTCATGGCTCATTTGTCTTCTTTTCCTCCGTCCTCCTCCCTGTGTCTCTGAGGTGACCGCAGCTACACTTCTCAAAATTACATCCAACCAGCTGTGATGCATAAACAGCGTCCCCAGCTTAAAGAAGCCCAGATAATCTGATGCAGTGCACCTCAGGAATTGGCAGATGTGGATATGACGCCGCACATCGTCACTCCCTGCTGCACAACAGCGCCGGGTGGATTTAGAGTGTTGATAAAAGCAATTTTAATAACTTTCCCCCAAATTCTCCACCTACAGGCCCATGCGTATAAACTCCCTCCCCTTTTGCAGCAGATTTATCTGTCCAGCAACCGCAGGAAAAGTAAACAAACCCGTCTCGGAGATAAGCAGTGATTCAAAGCTGTCTCAGTGGTGCATCGTGGCCCGGTATCTTTGATTGTGGACCTGCTGTATCATACAAGACAGAGAATTCAGAATTCAAAAGTTCAGGTGCAGATTAAGATATAAAACCTGCACGGTTTGTATGACACACAATGCAATAACAAAATATGTCTCTATGGGGCTTTCCACTAAAACATAGTTTTATTTCTCCATGCCTGCTTGTTGTCAGGTTCATTACTTCGTCTCCCACAAGTAAACTGAACATCATTTAAATGATGCCTGCGTGAAGAATTTGGCATTTTCACAGTTGTGGGAAAGCTTTTTGTTTAATCGTTTTCCTCATACAAGCTTTAGCTACAAAGTTTGTCTTGAGGGGTTGGAAAACGCTTTAAAAAATATAATTTTGGTTACTTTGTTTTGATGATAATCCACCAACATCCACTGACAGAGCATTCAGGACTGCTTTGCATATAATAATTGCGTGGGTTTATGATCAAGATGGGAACAGGGAGCCTCGGTATCATTACAGCTAGATGTCTAATCTGGAGCATCAGCTTCCCTGTTGACAGATTTAAGGGATTGGGGTCATTGTGTTGCAGGATTAGTGTGCATTAGTGGACCGTCTCCATGGCACAGTCCTGATAATGTAGGCCAGAAGAGACAAGGTCACTTATTTCACAAGTGTGCTTTCCCACAGGTCGGGCACGTGGTCTCAGATGGAGGAAGGTATCAGTGGGAAGGTGCAGGTGCAAATGAAAAAATTTGAATGTGAAATTTGTATTGCATGCTGCAAAACATGAAAAGCAGAATCTGCCAAATCTTTCTTAAAATACATATAGAGTAAGTACATTTTATTATTTTGAAGTATTTTAAATGTAATTGTCCAGTTTTTATTTTATTCTAGCTCTTCTAACTTGAACTCTTAACTTGTGAGTTACAGTTGTATAATCTTACTGAGATTTTTTGAAAACATCTGTGCTTTATCCTGGCATTTTGTTTTCAGGAATACTTGAGAACGAAACTTATTACCTTGTTGTGTGGTTTAAAGGTTTATTCCTTGGGCCAATCCAGTTTGGGTTGTCCAAAGTTTTTCTTAGCGCCTCATAATATAGTCCAGTCAGTGTCTAGCCATGTTCCATGGAGTACTGCTGGCCTGCCCCAGATCACACATTTTTTTCACACTGCAATGGAGTCCAACTGGGTTCAGCATTGGTGCAAGCCCCCCATGGTGGTTACCGGTGGTATGGCTACCTGATGTGAAAATCAAAACATATTTCTTTAATGTAATGTGACAATGTATGCTTATCAAAATGCATTCTTGTATGCACTTGTGTTTGCGTCATGACTCGCTGTCTCAGTAATGTTCCAATTCAAAGTACGCATCTGACCAAGTATGGTCCAAATACCTGGATGTGTTCTTGCCCTGCCCATCGATGCATCTGGAGATAACTTGTTTGGACCTGGGACAGCTATGTATCGCAGATGGGATTTCACAGGCGTCATCAAGCACTCTGCCGTTCCAGTTGCAAAACGTCCGTAATGCATCGTTCTGTCCTCTAGTGTCTGTACATCAGAGTCAAGTCCAAAGTTTGCATACTTGGCATTGATAAACGTCTAACATCTAGTCGGCCCTCTGTTAATTTATCCTTTGAATGGGTCACCTTAACCACAATTGCCCTCCCTGAGAGTTTTGGCAGGAGATAGGCAATTTCCTTTAGTGCATCCATCTGGGTTGCAGCCTCTCTTACCATGACTGCAGTGAAAAATGAAACTAAAACAATATTAACCGCGATAAAGGTCATCGTCCCCCAACATGTTTACAGCTTAACACTGGGAGCAACCTTGTTGTCATTGTGCTGACTCGAGTACAAAGTGGTTCCCACTGCAGCAGTCACAGCTATGTGTTTTGTGTCTAAGAATGGATCATTCAAACTGAGAAAATGTAAAGGAGTTGATCAATTTAACACCTCTAATTTCTTGAAGGGTTTCTTTAACGCCTTCAATTTCTTCTTCTTCTTTTTTTTTAATTCAGTTAATTGAGTTGATTTTAAATGTTTAAACTCACAAGATGAGTCTGAAGTAGCAGCTCAACTTCAGTTCATTAAACTGATGGCACAGCAGGGGGAACTTATGTTTTTAGTTTAAAATATAATGGAACTGAGATTCCACATGAAGCTAGCATGAGGTCTGATGGGTACAAAAAGCACTGTAACATGTTTTTACACAAACATAAAGACAGACAAAGATAGACAAAAGAAGACAGGCACATGCTGACATCAGTCCCAAGATGAAAAAGGAGATGGGAGCGATAACTCATATCACAGGTGGAAGGGAACTCAAACTGCATGGCAGCTCATTAAGACAAAGTACCTTGCTCTTCCTCGCCACACTCATCGCTGTCACTGCTTGTCAGCGGAGTGTCAGTGCTCAGTGTGCGCCATAAGATAATGTCACCAATCTTACAAAGAAGGGGACTCAAGGCAGACGAGAAGTTCTTTGTGTTAATGAGACAGATTGTAGGAAACGGCATTGTCAGATCAGAAGACAGCCTTTACTGACGAAAGGGGAGTCTTAACTAGATGAAGCAGTGTAGAGACAACAGGTAAATGAGTCTGGTCACAGTAGATGGTATGTATGTATATATATTTATTTTTCAATTAGATCAAGGAGATTTCATACAACAGATGATTGTGAAACTTTGAAATGGCAGGGTATGAAAAGAGCTCAAGACAGTGACTGCGACACAGAATGACAGGATAACTCATCTCTGCCTGACTGCCTGCTCCTTAAAAAGTGTTTGATTTTTTTTAAATGATCCCAAATTTTTTATTTTTTTTGTATTGTAAGGGAACTGTACAAAAAAAATAAAAATAAAGCATCAAAGTTTATGCCAAGTCTTTGTAGTTCCCCACACATACTGAACTAGAACTTGACAGGTTTTGCCATGTTATCATGAGTCTGCATCTATAAACAACGCAGGATGTGCGTGTTCCTTTCTTGGGAGATTTGTGGGTATGTGACACCAAGTTGCAAACTTGAAGATTTTCATTTAAATAAATATCTGTATATCTCTAATTGAGGTTACCCAGTAATAGGCAATTATAAAAATACACCAGAACTGAACAGTTAGACATTGCCAGGGGCCTGTTTATGGTTACTCAGAGAATATGGCAATGTTTTGAGCTCAGTGGCGCCATAATTACATAACGTAGTTGATGATAAGAATGAGTAATCCAATGTCTACTCTCATTTATGAATAGCCAATTGAAGCTGTATGCCATTTATTTGGTTTCCAGGTGTTTGGACATAAATAAAAGTATTAAAATTCTGGTTGTGTTACATAAAAAGTAAAGACGTCACCAAAGTTTTCAACAGTGTATTCTGAGACCCTGAATACCTGGGCTAAATATTATGCCAATACATCCCATAGCGGCTGAAAACAAATCTGTCAGAGAACCATGAACCAAATAATGTTCCAGTTCACGTAACAGACCTTGAGCTGTTGGGGTGCTCTGATGCTCATGAAAGCCATCAGAATACATCTGTAGAGGACCTCGAACATCTACTCCAAATATCGCAGGAATCCACTCCACAGCGGTCAGGACATTCCACTCAAAACCAAAAACAGCTCCACTATCAATCAAATAATGAGGTGTCAGACTATGAATGTCATTTTGTGGCAGCAGTTGATGAGATGTTTCCGTCAAATCGCCAATATACATCATTAGAAAGATCATTAATGTATATGAATTAAATATGCATAGCATGCATTGATGTTTCTGCATGAATCCCAGTGCACCTGAGTGAAATCAATAGGGAAATATAGGAGCTGTGTGATATCAACAAGACTGCCAAAAGTACTAAGGGAATGATTGGCAGAGGTGAAATCAATTCATTAGTAATTCATAAATCTAACAAAAAAGTATGAAAGCTTTTATTTGTTTAAAGCAACTTTAACAAGACTTTTTTAGTTTTAGTATCCTTACCAATAGAGTCTGACCTCAGATTTTCATTCAGCCAAAGAATGAGAGTCTGACAAATGTTTGACAAATATTCTGGACGGTTAGAAGTTTTTAAAGTAATGGCAGAATGAGAGAGAGTCTGGTTTAAATTATACACAGTATTTTCATCTAAATTTTAAAACTAATTAATGTCTTTACTTATTTTATAATAATACGGCATACACATGCATTTAATCAGTAGACAGTAATGTAGTGTCAAAAGATTAAAGGTATGTTTTTTGTTGATGCAAAGTATATCAAAGGTTTGTTATAGGTAGATGTTCTGATCAGTTTTTTCAAAGATAAGTGCTTGATTTAAGAACCTAAAAATTAATGAATAACTCACACACTAATCAAATGTATACATCATTCAGTACATGAACTGCAGCTGAGTTCACTCCCTGGCAATATAGATCCTTAATGTTCAGTTATAGGGATTTATACATGAGCTGTCTAAATAAACCATCACTTGTACAAGAATATCATTTGCAAAAACCGATACAATCTACCACCGACGTCATATAGCATTGCACAGCTGTGACGGGCAGACTAAAATAGTCCAGAGAAACGAGGAGTGTTGCATTCATCGTAACTCCGCCGCCACAGATGTTACACATCTTTCACACATCCCTGCAGAGTTGGTTTCCTCTACCTCCGGCACGTTGCTTCTATAATCTGAATTTATGTAGTAAGGTTGCTAATGTGTTGCACACAAATAAACCCAGTTTGCAAAATCCATGAAAGACTTTTTTTTTGTGCTTTCTCATTAAGGCGGCATATTGGTTGATTGCTGTTTGACTCTTTTTTATGAGCCTCATGCTGAAAAGCTGCGACCGGGAATAATAGAGCTGGTACCTTCAAGAAAAATAAAATGATGGGCCTGCATAGCAAGTCAGACGCACCATGGCGACATTAAAGGTGTTTGTAATGGAATAGTTGTATTCATCCCTGAGATAGCTGCAGGCGCCCGTCTGGCTTCGCAGTTACTTTTCCACCTCATTTCAGATCTGAAGAGCAGCGTGTGTGTGTGTGTGTGTCTGAGAAATATACTTGCGCACAGACAGTGGGCTTGGGTTTGACTGTGCATGTGTGGGTTAAGGATAAAGGCAAAGGAGACAGAACTGTCAGTGAAATAAGGAGAATATATGACAGGCTGCAGGGCTGGCATGGAAGAGCCTCTTGAAGCTTGCGCAGATGTTTGAAATATTTCTTTTTGTTTAGCTGACGAAACGTTTTTGAAGCAACAGTATGCGTCAGTGTTTTATCTACAGTATACCCATTTGTTTTGGAAATGTGGTCTTGTCTTGTATACAGTAAACACTTCTCTATCCATTTAATCCTTTGTTGACAACTATTATATTTCCCCCTTGCCTCTCTGTCTCTCTTCGTCCTTCTTCTCCACTTCATTCCCCGCTTGCTTCACACCTTATACACACAGTGCATCCATCTTGCCCGCAGCTTTAAACAAAGACTGCCTGTCTTGCTATTTTTCCCCACTCTCTTTCTTTGTCTCACACCTGCCACTCTCTCTGCATCCTCATGATATTTTTTCCCCCTCGAGTTTTATTTATTTATTTATTTATTTATTTTTGCTGACACTGTGTTTTCCTCTGTGTCTGGAATATCTTGAAAGACTGACACAAGGTGAAACTAGAGGATTTAGGATTCATTTCAAACAGAACATTTAAATGGATTTTCAGTGGTAGAATTACTGTTTTGAACTCGCTCCAGACTTACGCGAACCTAATTTTAGCTGTAAATTAAGCTATGACAGAGAAAATCAATGTATGCAGAAGCTTAGGGAGGAATGACAATTCTACATAAAGTGTTCTAGTAAGGGGTTGGGACAACAAGTTTTTGTGATGATGGTGGTGGATCTGCCTTCCACCCACTTGCCAGTTCTGGTGACAATGAATGCATTCTAATATAACAGTCTTGTGACTGTATATACAAGGTGATTATTTTGAACGCCAGACACAGATTGTACAGTACATTCTACATAGCAGTTTTGTTTCTCTTTAGGAAATTAATAAATTCTCACTAATTAATTAACTAATTAAATAAAAGTTATGATCCCTTCTTGGAAACAGGTCTGTTCATGCTCATTCAGACCAGTGTTGCCAGATTGGGAAGCTCTCAGTTCTGTTATTTGGGTAAAAGTACATTCTTCTTCATTCATCTTTTGTAACTGCTTGTCCTGTTAAGGACAAGGGCTGGAGCCTATCCCAGCTGTCACTGGGCGAGAGGCAGGGCACACCCTGGGCAGGTCGCCAGTCATTCGCAGGGCTAATACAGAGAGACAGACAACCATTCAGTGGGAGGAAGCCGGAGTACCTGGAGAGAACCCATGCAGACACAGGGACAACATGCACGCACAGAAAGGCCCCAGATGGAATCAAACCCCTAATCTCCTTGCTGTGAGGCATCAGTGCTTTTAGCTGGTTTGGGATGATTTCTTGCTGATTTATGCTTGTTGTACCTACAACCTAAACAAATACCTCGGCTGTGCAAGTATATGTGGTGATAAGATGATTCTGGTTATGACTGACAGTTTTCTTTTTTGTTGGCTGCTGCATCTGTTGTACGACAGAATTCAGTACCATAAGCAATCTTGGTGGTCAACGCACAAGACAACAGGCATTTGAAATAAAACTTTTAAAAAAAATATATATATATATATTTTTCTTCCAACATATTTTCATTTTATTTAATACAGTAATATATATATACATTATTTTATATTTATGAAAGTAGCCTTTTTATTTTTTATTTTTTCCTTTGGGTGGGTCAAAGTGCTTTGACGCCGAGGGAAGAGCATTAGCGCTGCTCAGTCACCTGTTGCATTCAACGCTAACATAGAAGCTAATTATTAAAGTTTCACTCGTTTCACTTTGCACTACTTCCGGATTCACGCTGGCCTTGTCGCATCCTCGCCGTGGACCTATTTTGTTCTTCATAAAACCTACAATGGGACAACTTTAAACTGGAGTCTCTTTCTGTTGCGGTGTCATGGAGCACAGCTAAGTTCACCAAGGTAAGGAGGCTACCTGCTCTGTTTGCTAACATCTAGGTTGATGTTTGGGGTCTAAAAAAATATATATATATTTGAGAATTTGAGAACAAGACACTTATACGGAACAAAAAACACACACAATGGAACAATACAAAGCATATAGCCTACAAGTAACAGTGCCATAAATGGTTTAACTATCCTAACTGTCCATGGAGGTCGTAAAGATGAAAGTATGAGTGAAGTGACAAAAGTGCAAATGTAAACAGGAATTACAAGGATTATATATTTACATACTCTTGCTTTACCATATTATTTGTTTGGTCATGTGTTGCATCTACAAGTTGACATTTTTAGCTTTTTAAAATTTTTTGTATGTTTAATTTGGCAATGGAAGTTGAATTTAAAAGTTAAGTCAGGCATTTGGAGTAATACCAGAAGAAGCCCAGGTGAAATTAATCTGGTTAACGAAGGCCAACTTGGTTTAAAATGTCAGCTGTGAAACTGTTCCTCTAATGGATGCGATGATTTTCATTTGGTGGTTGTTTGATGCTTCCATTTTATTTATTTATTTTTAATTATAGTTGGGATGCGTGTGTATTATTGTTAAATCAGTTATCGAATTAGGTTTATTGCATAGATCCCTTTTGGTCGTTACTTAATGGGCACGCCATCAGGACAATAAAACAGTGAGAAAGGGAGCCCCTAGATACCTGGGCATATTTTACAACCAGAAACTTTGTAAAACCTGTGAAGGCTGTACAGTACATTGACAATACTACACAACCTCCCCAGGGAGCCCCTTCAAGCCTTCCACTGCCAAGACAGATTTCACTGGAAGGCTAACAAATTGTTTTCCTGTAATATTTGCTTTGTAGGAAATGAAAGAAGTTTCTCTGTAAAATATACAGTTGCTAGCCTATGTCGCCGCTATGCCTGTGAAAGCATTTACACCTGCAATTATGCCTCTAATACACAAGACGATGACTATTCAAATGTATTCAACTACTGAGCATCTCATGTTAAATTTGAAATTAACTCTCACTGAAATCACTGCAGCACATAACACACATAAGACATCTGAGTAGATGCTTTCTGTGCCGGCTGCTGAGACACGTGAACAATGCATTTTGGCCTGGTGCTATGGTGTAGTAGAGATCTGAGACTATAAACCAAGATTGATGAGGTCGTTCAATGTTTTTTTTCCTTGGTCGTCCGAGGTGTGTTGCAGGTGAGTGGGCACACAGTATTTAGTAAAGTACTGTAGTAGGTGAAAGCTTGTGTTGAGCCCTGTAATAAATGTTTACTTCATATGGAACTTGTTGTCATGATCTTGGTGGTACAGCTTGGAAAGTTGTGTAAGTGTTAATATCAGCTGAGAGTCCTGAGAACTGTTGTCTGTTGTCCTGAGCTTATGGTTTTGCTTGAATCAAAGTATAGGCATACTTAATATAATATTATGTGTCTTCACATAATATATCTGTTCCACGGCCGACTGAAATTAGTAGTTTTCCTGCAGAATCAGAGAAAACAAGAGGCTTAAATGCAAGATGCATTCTTTCTTTTTCTTATTCTTTGTCTGCGTCTTTAACTGTCTTTCATATTCAGCTGGAGGCCACTTTGTTAATTGTGTCACAGTTAAACTGGTCTTATCCAGGCCAAGAAGAAAAGGTGATTCTATTTAGATAGTACTAATTCAGCAGCCTCTTTACTGCAGCAGTTGTTTGAATTAATTTTTCCCCTGCGTTGAGGTTGGCCGTATAGCTCAAAGTGGCAGTGACAGCCAGGGCTATCAGTTGAATTCATGCTGAGTATTTTCTGTGGGGGTGTGAAACAATTAAATGTGATGTTGACTCCTTATTTTGCATCATTTTGAGAGTGGGTAGGTCAATAATATTTTTTTTACTGATACATATAGTATGGATTTGTCATCCAAATGAAATATGTAGCAACGTACCTCTAAACAAAACTCATGTGCACAGTAAATGATGTAGGATATCTAGCTGTTAGATATGAGATAACTTCTTCCTATTCCTTAGTGTTATTCCATTTGTTTTAGCTTTTCAATAACAAGAGAGTCCAGCAGTATCCATTTGCTCAAGAAATCAGACAGGACGTCATGTTGTGACCCCAGGCTGCCAGTTAATCATTCAAACCTAGGTTATACTTATACTGTAGCATCCATTGCTACATGCGGGATCTGAACTCTGTGTGCTCTGAGTGGATGTTTTATGTGGGTAGCCGCTCCTTTGAGGTTATGTGGACAAAATGCCCTACCTACGCTAGCCGCAATAGCATCTGGAATAGTGCACATGTGTTGAATGGATCTGAATTTACTTAATCTCAGCTCTCTGAATTCCTTGGTTTATTTAAAGCAACACTTCTACTCTTCAAACTTTTCTCTCCAGAAATAACTTATTATAAGGTAATACAGGAAGAATTGAGGAACTTTATTGTGAACGCGTTCATTCTGACGTCTGTGAACGGCGTTCATACACGTTCTATTTTCGTTCAAAACTATGCCAGATTTCCAGTATTTAAACTCTGTCAAAGTCATATATCCTTTGATTTCTAACATTTATCCATAGAAGATGTGATCAAAGTTATTTTTTTTATCAACACATATGGTCAAAAACTATGTAAAAAAAACAAACAAAACAAACATAATGAATTCATGAAATGTTTTTTTTATTATTATTATCATACATTAAATCGTGCGAATGTTTGTAACAAGGCTGGAAAATTGAATAGTGCTAGTAAAATGACACCAAAAAACTTATGCAGAAGAGTTTATTTAAAAGCCCACATGTTCACCTCAGGCTTCCATCTGGCAGTATCTGCATCAGTGCACTCGTCACCAGAATGGATGTGTACGCTGTCCGCGACAGCTTTTAGATCACGAGGAAGAAGTCTAATTTTGAGATGTAGGGCTTTGATTGTCACCATTACTGCATGTCTGCAATCATGCAGGATTTGTTTTGCTGATCACACTGCGACGTGCGGGGGCGCACGCAGCAGGTGGTTGACTTCCATGTCTTGATGTCTTGACACCCACAGGACGTCTGTGGGTTGGGTGTGTCGGTATCAAACGTTGCTACCCTGGATACAGTGGCAAAGAGATGTAATTACATTGTGTTGCATGAAAAATGAAACCAGAGAGACAGAGAAAGGGGCTGAGAGGGGAGGAAGAGGATTGGTAGGAAGAGAAATAGAAAGTTATTACCTTTGCAGTGACAACTCACTGGCAGAGATGGAGGGCCTTTGATCGTGGGCTCAGTGTGTATCTTTTTGATGTCAAATTGGAGATCTGAGGATCATTTATTCATGAGTCTCTAATACGTATGGGCTGGTTAAGTTGTCTGCAATGCTTGCCTTAGGCTTCTGTAGTGGCTAAATTTCTCGTTTCTTTTATTCCTTATTGTTTCATGTTTATTTGGCTGCAAATGAGTAAGTTGTGATATTCATTTTTTTCACTTTTTTCTTTTCTTTCTTTAGCATCTCTTGTCTCATTGTTCTCCCACCACAGGTTGAATCACAGATCACTTGTTCTTTGCAAAGATGGTCTTGTCATGTGTCTGATATCTCTTAGGTCTCTCATTTCAGAGCTTGTTGGGTGCAGCACAAAAATAAAACGGGAGTGCAGTACTTGGACATCTGCTGCTCAGTCAAACAGAAGTGATAGCAGTAGCAGTCTGTCTTAAAGTCTGTCACAAACAAAGCCAGACTCGATTCTTATCAGTATGAATATGGAAACACGCCATTGGAGATTATATTATTACTGTTTCAACCAATAGAGAAGAAAAACAATATATCACTACACTTGTTTGGATAAGTCCAACAAATTTAACTCCACGGACCTGTATGACTACACCACTGTTACAGTCCATCACCTATAAAGCCTGCCCATATTATCTGGGTACCGGCAGATATTTTCAGGGACATAATCAACTCTCTTTGGACCAACTTCAAACCAATTTTGCCCCCTCTAAACGATAGGCAGGGCAAGTTTGGTCTGAATTTCAGCATAATTCTAAGCACTTGAAGTTTCAGGTTGATTAAAAGGGTATGAATGCACTTCTTTGCAGGTCTTTCTTTATCGAGCGAATGAAAATGTTTCATCATGTGATAGCGCTTTTTTTTATCAATGTTTGTATGGCTGATAGCTCCGATTACATTGGAAACCAGCTCTCTCTTTAATGTTGACCTATTCAGATGCATTGTGTGAGAATTTGATATAGCTGGCTGACATGCGGATAATTCTGTCCCACACAGCTGGCATGGCTCTGCTCATAGTCAACATTTCACATTTATGACAGTTTCCAAGCATCACCTCCAAGTGTCACCAAAGTATCAACAGCTGTAGAAGCCAGCATACGCCAGCCATGACGTTGGCGTAGATACGTACAAGTTGCGGGTATTTCACTTTTGATACATCTGAACTTTTCCATGAGTGCATATGTACAAAACGTTTTTGTGCGCATGCACCCTTCGTGCTTGAGGCCCCTGGTCTCTTGTTATGTTTTTTTTTTGTTGTTGTTGTTGTTTCCACTGTTATGGTGTCCACACTGAGAAGACCAAAACTAGCTGAAGACCTATAGCTGTGAGATGATGCCACATCTGTTATTTTAAAAATAAAATAGTTGCATTAGCTTTTTTTTTTGAATCAGCTGTCCTCTTTGTTTTAGACAGAGAAATTGTACCGAGGGTATACATGTCTTTTCTTGTGAAACAGTCAGGAAGTTAACAGGCTTACTTGATGTGCCAGTATGTTCTTTAATCCTCTGGGGTTCACAATGAAACACGACAAGTGGCAGCAGCTTGTCTTTGTGATGAGTGTCAAAAACTTAGCCACGTAACTGCTCTGTCTGTTTCAGTGGCCAGTGTTGACTTATTCTCTTGCTAAAAAGAAGAGGTTTAAATATTGAGATCTAACAGTTGTAGATACATAAAAATGACAGTTTTTAATTGCAGCTCATCCTCAAATTTTTGCAGTGTTCCTCTGCCTCACAGATCCCTTGTAATGCACCATATCTTTGAGATAATCAAGACTGGCTGAATGTGCGCCTGGCTTCAGATTTCAAAGGATGAGGTGTGTTTCATAACACACCAGCAGTAGTCTTGATTTCATGCTGTGGTTTCATATGAAACTGGCAACAGCTAGTTCTGTCCAAGTTGATCAGTGAGGCCCAAAATGTCAGCCAAATACCTAAAGCGGAAATGCGTGCTTCTGGATTGTGAAATTACTTTACACACTATGTCCAGTGTTCTCAGTCTGTGACACTAGAGTGATTAGGTGTATGAAAGGCAACAGTTCTTGTGAGACAAGCCTGTGGAAAATGCTGAACGCAGGCTTGATAGATGGAGTGTTGCTGCATAGCATAACAATTTAATTTGGTATTGTTTGTTTTTGATGTGATATAAATTAATTAATTCACCTTATGTGCAGAATACCAACTGTAATAAGTGCAGAGCATGCTAAATCCTACTTCATATTTGCTTACCTGCTTTTTGTGCCAATACTAGACTTATGCTACCAATTACCAGTTTACAATTTTACGACAAATGTCTAGCCATAGCTCTTGTTAAGTTTGACATTTCTGTTAATTAATGAAGTTGTTGCGCCGCCAGGAATCAGTTGCCATATATAGTGAAATCTGCTGGGTGGTTACTACTGAAATTAATCTTCTAGGTAAATTTGGTTAATTGTGTGTCAATGCATGTTTAAACTATAATATATTGCATAACACAGTCTGGAAAAGTGATGTAGAGTACATTAATATGAACAAACTTAATGTCAAATCGACATATTGTATTCTCTGAATGACCTCACCTACATGCATATGGTTGTACCAAGGGAAGAATTGTCAGCCTCCCTGGTTAACACTCGGCATCTACCCGCTTATAATAGAACTGTAATATCTCACCTGCAAGTTGACCAGATTTTTAAGGTGGTCTAAATTGTCTTGACAATCAAAAATGTCTTCTTTTGATTCTTACTTATATTTTTCCTTATTTCTTAGCTAAGGCAGTGGCTCTAAAGTGTGTCAGGACATCATCACTTGGGTCCAATGTACTGTGCATTGTATGTGAGAGCGTAGAATAAAAAGTTTGTCACTGTACTTTTTCCTGATTGTACTGTCATTAGTGTTCATCGTAAATTAACCATTTGATTTGGGACTGGCTTTCTTGGTCTGTGGCCTTTCCATTTGTGTTTGTTGCAAGGTCTTTGGTCAACCATACAGATAAGGCACCGTTAACTCTGTGTGCCATGATTTACTGTCGTAGCAACCTATGCGACTTAAAATGTTTTGCACACTGCACCATATGCATTTTTCTCAATGAGTTATGATTCCAGTTAGAGTTTTCTGTAACATTAATTGGGATGATAACTCTGACATAATTTTGTCTTGTTGGAATATGACAAATTAGATTTCTTTTCAGTCTCATATTATATTTCCAACACTTATTAAAACCTAGTGACGCACCCACACAGTTGTTTTCAATTAATTTGCCTTATTAGAGTGTCCTTCTCATCTTCACTCCTTCGCAGGAGTGTGTGGGCATGTACTGACCCTGCTTGAAACTTTCTCACACTTTGCAATTGGTACAAGGAGTTCTGTGACTTCATCTAGTTCCAGACATAGATCTTTTTCACTAGAGCAAAGATCTCATCAGAATCTCTGTCCTTAAAAGACTTTTAAGGATCATCAGCGCCACTGACGATGTAAATATAACTCATTTTACACACCAGAACTTGAGAAACTATTTTAGTTTTCCTCATAGCACGCATAGTTCTTGACCTAAAAGTGACCTGAAAGGCCCTTTCCCGGCTGGGTCAGGCTAGGTAGCTGCGCAGTTGAGCAAGCTTTCCTCACAATATCCTGCTTTTCCGCCATGAAAAAAAATAACTTTCTAAGATTTGCAACCAAGGGCCAGTGGACCATAGGCCATAGGCCACAGAGAAGGCCTAAGAATTCAAACTTGAAATTTGATTGGTTAAAGCAACAGCGTCATTACGATGTATTTCAAGCTTCAGCCACCTGCAGTTTCAGTTGTGAAGGCCCAGGCGATTCCTTTCACTACGACAACACATGACGGCTGAAATATGATTGGATGAAAGCTCTGGTGCAATGTTACACTGCCAGAAGCACCGCAGTTGAGAGACACAGAGCCATAAAATGAAAACTGCAAGCTATTGACAATAACATTGTGTAAGCTTAATGGGAGTCAATGATTTTGATATAGTTTAGGCCAGCAGACAAGGCTTTGCTGGCCCTGCTGACCCACCACTGCATAGTGGTAAAACCACTTCCTTAACTATACAAAACCAGTTTTAGCCAAGGTACCTAATTTGGTTGATCACTGTGCTCAGATTGCTTTTCAATTGGGAATTATCTTGTTTGGAACATAGGAGTGGCAGCATTAGGTTTATGAATGTTTACTTTGGTCTTATTATGGCCTCTTTTAAGGTAATCTTGCTTATATTTGCAAACCCACTGTCGGTTACTATGATGTTTTATCCAGGCCTTATTTCACTTTTTTTATTTCCTTAAAAAAATTAAACAACCTTTGAGAGAATCATTTCACCCAACCTTTTTTTCCCCAGAGCAATGCGGTCAATTTTAGTTCTGCTGAAAATTTTCTTTGGTTGTAATGTAATTCTTTTCACAGAAAGCTTGTCACTCAGTGAACACTCCAACTTCTTACCAGTTGGCACAACCATGTATTTATCTGTCAGCTCACAGTCTTTTCCCATCATTGGCTTTTCTTTGTTTTTGTAAGTAGACAAAGACTTTTTGGCAGTGTTTTTGTTTTTGCACCAGTGCGAGAGAAGCAACATGTTTTCTTGACTCTATGGTACACTGAATAGCTTTTCTTTGACCATACAAGGCAAAACAGAAGCAACAGGATGGAAGTGAAGAAGGAAGTTGAAAGAAGGGAGAAGTCATTATAAATTTTGACAGGAAATCTGAATAATTTATTTCCATAACTTGGAATTAAAGAAAGTAATAATTATCAAAAAATCACCAACAATTAAATCAATTGTTCCACAGGCATAGTCTTGTCATCTACAGGATACCTGCAAGTCCATGCTTTATTTCTGGCTTTTGTACTTTTGTTGCCTCTGAGGGGAATCACTGTCTCAAACTCTAATCTTAGTGGAGTTGGTGTCTTGAACAGTTCTCTTCTCACTGACTGTAACCCAAATAAATTTTAAGAGAGCCTTGCTTGGACTGGGATCATATTTCAGAAAAGTGTTAATGGATGTGTACTCCTGCGTGACCACAGATTAAAAACATTAAGTTGGAATGCTTTCAAACAACATCTTGAGTTGTTTGTAACGGAAAATATTCTCATGCTTACAATTTACAGGCTTTCTACGTGAATAGGCTGCAGCAATTATAGCCATTTATAATGATGGTATCAGGGTAATGGTTCCCTTTGGCATCTCGCACCTCCAATCAGCTTTCTCTTTGTCCTTTTAAATGCTCCCATTTACTTATTGGCATTCTATGGGTGTTTGATCTTTTGGCATGATCATTTTCAACTTTCTTGTTTTTTTCAGTGTGCCGAAATGAGCTTATTGTGTGTAAGAAGACGAACTTCTCTACATTAATTAGAAGTTCTCAACATTATTTAGTTATTGATAAAAACTGTATGTCATTTTAATTTAAGGCTTCGTTTAGAGATTTGTCATATATGATCAGTTTGCATAATGGCTTAACCTTTTTGATGGAGTGTTTCATCAGATCTCTGCCTCAGCTGAACTTGAGCTTTACCTCTTTGACTATTTTTTGCCAGAAGTGATCCAGAGTCAGAAATTGCCACACTGAGTTTCAAAGCTGCTCTTCAGATCATGCTATGGGTGGCGTCATAGAGGGTTTGTCTGTCATTATACTGATATCAAGATTAATGAAGTTGAGAAATATTCAGATACTGTGCAGATAGTGCGGCTCATAGTAAGCATCCACTGGAAAATATCACTGTCATACATACTTTTCTTTATTATTTTATTATTCTTTTTCATCGGTTGTAAAAAGAATAGATTTTAAAACTGATCTCTCACCACCAGAGCATTACAAGTTTTATATGGATAACAGTAGGAAGCCCTACCCAAGAACAATCACAGACTGGAAACAAACGTGCATCTCCTCCATCTTTCTGTAGATACTGTATTCATGCATGCAGGTCTCATGGTCTGGATCACACAGGCTTCATTCTTCATCACAGCCTCCAAATGTCCTGCTGAGATCTCTAACCAACTCGTCTAGTGTGCAGAGTTACCCCAGCTAAGCAGAGGATGCGTGGTGAGCGAGCAGACTCTGCTGAAATGAGAAATGAATGACCACACGGATACAGTAGTATACGCACAGACTACTGGAGAATAAGTGAGGTGAACCCCAAAGTAACTATACGATAGTAACTATACTAAGTACCATATTTGGCAGTAAAATGATGGGACCAATTTTAGTTTATCAGAGTTTTGGTCTGTTTAATTATCTTAGTAGCCTCTCGATGGCTCTCTTTATCCCACAAGCACTCTTGTACTTACAGTGCCTGAGTTGTGGCGTTTTGACATGTGGAGGGATGAGGGGAAGGAGGAACAGGACGAATGGAAAAAAATCACTTCTGTAATAGGTCTGTTGTGTCCCCACATGCTCTTTTCCTTCTCTCTGGTGACTAGAGGAGGCATGTGTTGCACTGGGTTGACAGATGGTTTGAAGCAGATTTCTTTTGAGGCCAGGAGGGAGACAGAGGGAGGTAGCGGGAAATGAATGAATAAAAAAAAAAAAAAAAGAAGTGGGAAGGCAGTGGTAGACAGAAAAAAGAAAGAAGTGAGGCGATTGTTTTCTGGATCTGGAGCTTGTTGCTTGGAATCCTTTGATATACTAAAGAATGGAGACGGGATGAAGAATCGACCTTAATTATTCTTTTTATCCTTAAGAGTTACATGCTCATTGGACAATTGTGCAGCACGTCATGTTCTATCCCTGGTGCAAACGTAAAAAGCGCACTATATGTTGTACGATTGAAAAGGTGTGGACGTGAGGTGCTGAAAGTGGATGTGGAAGCATGTCTGACTTTCACCTGGGTCAGTGTGCAGATATTTTAGACATAAATAACAGAAAAATGTTTGCAGTTAATGACAACCATGCTAATATTCAGCATGGTTGTATTATAGATATGCATGTAGACATGCTAACAATTGCTACTTAATATTAAACAAAGTACAGCTGAGGCTGAAAGTGGAGACAAATCATTTATCTTGATGAAAGCCCTAGTTGTGTAGTGTAAGGCATGGTGTATAGTTTATAGTCTAAGGCAGTTGAATTTGTCACAACCATTCATCCAAGAATGGTTGAGATATTTCACTGTCTGCCTGCCATGCCAATGTGTGATCAAAAAAAAAAATAATGATTTAAAATACTGCCACTAAGTGAATAAAGTTTTTCACTGTAATTATTATTTAGGAACTGGGACTCTGAACTTTTTATTCATGCACAATAGTAGTTTGAAGTGAAAGGTGTTAACTGTCGCCTGTGTTCTGTCTAAAAGCTACCCATGGCAACTATCTCCCTATCTCCTTAATTGTGCTCTCATTGTTGCATAAGTAAATGACATTTCTGTGCTGCTTTGTCCCTTGTGGTTGGCAAAATGGCACCCAGAATTATTTCCACATTTACCACTTTTAATTGAGCTGCCATGTGCTCCAGAAACAGTTTCCCTAATCTGCTATAGAAGCTTTATTTTGGTCATCCATTTGCGTTGTGTGGATATCCACAGATTTGTGAGGCTTTCACTGTGGGGGACTAAATGTCTGGCAGTGATCTGAACTGCCTACTGTAGGAGGGTTAATTGAATCGGTAATCTATTTACACTCTGCCCTCAATTACTGACTTAATCAAATGCTGAGTCACTTTGGAAGTCGGCAAGCACCCAGACAGAATGCTAGCACCTATTGGATTCAAATCATAGCTGGTTGCATATAGAAATAATATTACCTGCGTTTAGTGAACTCAGTGCAATATTACTCACACTTGAATAAATAATAACTTCATTTTAAAACTGAAACATAAAATGTTCAATTCCTTTATATTAAAAATTCTAACTTATAGTTTTGAAAATGCTGCAACAATGTCATTAGAATAGGGGTCACATCATAGTGCAGGCAGCCTTGAAGCTGCAGAGTTATCAGTACAGTAAGCCCCAGCTCACTGACAGAGAGGCAGAAGATGCTTGACAGGGTATGTCAGGGCAGCAAATAAATGTTTGAATGGGAAAGGGGCCCTGAAGAAAGGAAGCATGCACAGGCAGACAGGCTGACACCACCCAGATAATGGAGCTGCCAGAGCTTCTCCCACACAACATCTCACCTCACCAAAACACAATCACAAGGAAACTCATCCACATGCACATGCAGACGTAGTCCCTTAGACAAATCTGAACACAAACACGGGCGTCTCAAGCTTTGGGTTGAGCTCTTTAAGAAATAGATGGCTGTGGAAAAGACAGGTAGACGGAGAGAAAGCTTGAGTGGGGTTGCATGGAAGTGAGTAGAGGATGCTTCGTTGATTGGAGGTTAAGGCATAGGGGTTCATTTTAAAACCACCTCTCCTTCCACATGTATTTGTAATCTTTTTTGGCAGCCTTCAGGAACCAGGCTGTAATTTGATAAATCGCGGGGCTGAGATGTGAAAATGGACTTGACAGTGCGGGGGCCTCCCATCTTGTGACACCTATCATCTGATCCCTTTTTACAGCGCATTAAAAATAGAAGCCCTTTCTTCCTGGGCTTCATACTAAGAGGCACACTACCGAATTGTGTTGCAAGGAAAAGAGAAGGATTACAAAAAAGCAAGAGGTCACGGTTGTCATAACAGAATGATCGGAGAGGTGCATGCCAGGTTAAATTGATCAGAAACCATACAGGAGACCCACACTTCAACAAGTTACCTGTCTGTCCATATGCTTGAACCAAGAAAATGTGAATATGCTTACAATAAGGACTAAACATGTATAGTAATAAAACTGCCTTATTAGAGTATGTGTAACTTTATAATAGCAGTAAACTGTTTATGGATAATAAGTGAGTTTAGAGTGTTGGCTTGTTGGCAAACATACATAACAGTGTTTGCGCTAAATGCAGTGGTCGGCTTTGATTCATTTTTTATTATATAAACCCAAAGTACTGGATGAACTGAAATGCTGATGAAAATACACTAATGAATTTAACAGAATTTATCCTTAGTGGTACGTGAATGCGTGTGTCATGCTTCATTCCTTGGTAACCAATCACAGGAACTAGAAATTTTTGGTACAGAATTTCATGTTGATCCATCGAATATCAGCCAAGTAAGCTAAGTAGGCTTACTTATCTTATTTGGCTTCTTCTGCACTTGTGAAATCTGACTTTCCAAGTCTTAAACGTGGTGAAGATGTCATTTAGGACCAATATGTTCCTTTAAAATTTCCTTCCCACTTTCCACTGTAAATCTACTGTACTGCCTTTCTGCACAAACCTCTGGTATTGCATGTTCGGCCTGGAAGATCTCACTCAAAACAAGTGTCCAAGGTATTATATATGATCACATTTGATCTACAGTATATGGACTATAAAGCTCCTAAGACATATTTGTAAATTGCGACATTTGACAGTATAAACTTAAATAAAGTTAGGCCAATCTATTAAGTGAAAATTCTTCAATGACGATGTGTGTCAAATAAAAGACAAAGCATCTGTTTCCAGAACATCAAATGTGAGAATTTTGTAGTGTTTCCTTGACTTTTGTCATTCTAAATCGAAACTGTTTGTAGTGTTGAATTCAAAAAAGGGAAGGGAAAATAGGTTTTCATATAATGACACAAAATAAAAAATTCCAGCGTCAAAAATGGCTTCAGTGTGAATTCTCATCTCTGAATAAAAAGGGAAAGAAAAGAAACTTCAGAAGCTTTAATACCATTGCATTGTTGCAAAGGTATTGCTTCGTATTGCATTATACTACAGGTTTTCCAGTAACAATGTTCTACCTGTGGTGCCTTTTATTATTGTCAGTGCACTACAGTTGGTACTATGGTGTGCTCTTTTTTTATACAGAACAGCAACATCGAAGGAGCTTTCATTACTTTCATTTAAAAAAAATGTCATTTGGAATATCATGTACAGTGCAGTCTCTGTAGCTAACATGGAGCAACGGTTACTTTTAATCAGAAAGAAACTCCACATTTCATTTTATTTTTTATTTATTTTGTTGGACAAATGTTAGCAATCTATAAAGACAAGCTTAAAAATGCATTTTTACACTACAATATGTATGTACCTGACATCCCTCGCACGTAACATGATATGTCAAAAACCTCAGTTGTGGGACAAAGGGTGACATCAGTTTGAAATTAGCCTGCAGTGGTGGCACAACAAGTATGAAAATTTACCAAAACGCTGCAAGTAGTAAGCTGTTGCATTGTTTGAAAGAGTAAAAACAAGACCAGTAGCTAGAAAAACAAGTTTAGCTCATGTCTGCTTAGTCATCAAAACAAAACAACAATAGTGGTGAGCAACAAAATCCTTACAAATTCTTAATACCTTCAGTTTAGCCCAAAGATGTATCGCAGAGCCCTGCTATCATTCTCAGGGGCAAGGAATGGCCAAGTCCTCTGGAGCCCACTTAATTTGTAGCAGCCTCCAAAACTTGAATATTCTCTGGATATTAAATAGTAATCAATAAACAAAAAATGACTTTGCTATGTGCTATACTCAACTTAATATGGGGGCACTTGCAAACTTACAGGACAAAGGCTCAAAGACAAAACTTGGAGAAGGATGAACAAAGATTGGCTAGTACAGAGTGAGAAATATAGTTCATTTGAAACGGTCGCTGATTCAATTGTCAAAGAAAGCTTGTTGTAAGTCACATAGATATGCTTTGCAGGCCTGGTGGTTCACATGTATCAAAATCATCACGCACAAACTTGGGTACATAAGGAATATTGCTACAGCATGACGGAAAAAAACAATAACAAAAACTAAATGAAAGTATATTGATATTTAACCGTTACATAATCCAGTGAAGCCTTTTGTTAGCCACTAAGCTTAAACATGTGCTCCCCCCAAGAGTGATGATACCAGACTCTGCATGTACAAGGCTGCTACCTCGCATTTGAACAATAGCTGACACACACAAAAAAAGACCTTGCTGAGCATAAGGAGTTTTGTCCAATTGTTTTCCAAGTAGCTGCTGGCTATTTTATTTAATTATTACAACTTTAATTTATCCAGCAAACGCTGACTAAAGTGCTGTGTGTATGAGGTTTTGTTGTAGCTGTCCATACTGGATTTCAGTATTTGCCATTTCAGTGCATAGTAGCTCCAGAAAGGTGATTTTATAATTTCACAAATAATACATCCATTGACTAAAAATAATCCATATAGTACAATATAGTTATTTTTCTTCCAGTTTCAGATGACAAATGCTGAAGAGAAGCAGGAGAACCGGAGTACAAATCATTTCTGGCATCAAATGACAAGTGTGATGACACTGCAGCAGGGCCTGGAACACAGATCTGTGAGACCATTTTGTAAATTAAAACAATGCTTTTCACAATGTGTGAAGAGCGTGTACTTGAGAACCTTTTACTTTCTGTAAAAAAGTTAGAGTTGTTACTGCATGTGAGAGATGGTGCTTTAGAGAGTGAGGGAGTATGGGATGTACGGGCAGAATGCAAAAATGAAACCCTAAAGTACCGAAGTACTTTCACATCCTTTTAATTCAAACGATGTGTTTGATGCCTGTAAAAGAGAACGGGTGGCGCGGCAATCAAGCCCTTTCGATAAAAATGTTATTGGATTGAAAGGAAGCCACTTTGGTCTGCAAAAAAACAGAGCTGAATAGAGTTGATTTTAAATGTTGTTTTTGATCAACATATGTATTACTTTTTTTCTGACAACTAGAAACTAAAGTATAAATAAAAAATTTTCTTTGGTGAAATGCTCACCAACTTTATGTCACACATTTGGAAATTTGACTTTATTCTTTGAAGCATTTTGAGGCTCAGTGTGTCACTATTCTTGTTTCCAGTTATTGTAATTACAGGTGTCCTTCTCTTCCATCATGTTAATAATGCTCTGCTTTACAGTAATACAGGCCAACTCTCCTCATCAGATTAATTAATTAGATACCAACTCTTATCCATCACCATGGTGACGTATGCATTCTCATTCCCTGCCACAGAACAGTTGATCATTTAAAAGATGAATCTGTTGAATTGTTTGTTAAACTTGTTTACCACTCTAAATAGGAACTACAGTAGCCTCGGAAGGACACATAACTCAGGAAACTTCTCAAACTTGACTCAAAGACCACAACTAGAAGCATACACAAAATTCAAGGTGAACGAGTTTTAGGCATTAAATTAACACACACACACACACACACAAGGTTGGGCTATTGTAAGCTTGTTTGGGGCCAGCTGTGGTGGTAAGAGAAGTGGATTTGGGACACCAAGTTCAATGGTTTGCTCAAGGGCACTTTAGCCCTTGAGCAAGGCGCCCTACCCAAAAGAACTCTCTGGGTGCTATGCGCGTTGCCTGCCAACTGCTCCGGGAGTGTTCACAACTATTTTTGTGTGTATTAATGAATAGGTTGAATCCAGAGTGTACTTGACCAATATCCCTAAATGCAACAGGTCATCTGGCTGAAAAATATTTTGGGCTGGCAGAGAATACTGTGTTATTAATCTAGGTTAGACCACTGTATGCGATTGCACAGATTCATGCATGTTGTTGATTATCTGTTATTTGTAGAACAAATATAAAAAACACCAAAAGAAACGGACATTTTGCTCAGCACTGCACAATATAGACATCAGATTGCAGGAAATGTGAAAGTTTTCATAGTGTGGAACTCCACTGTGAGTCATCAGCTCCGTTTATACAGAATGAGTGGGTGCTGGGAAGAGCAGGGCTTTACACTCATATATTCATTGTATTTCCCCACAAAAACTAACAGATTTAGGGGAAACAGAAAGTCTTCTCCTTTCATTATTTCTGACAAGAAGCCAAAACAAAAATGTGAATGGGACAAGGAGTATTTTTATTTATAGGTGAAATTTTACATAGCTTTTGTAAATACACCTACGTAACTGCAAACTGTTTGTACTTGACCTACAGCATGCAGCTGTGACATTATTTTCTCTTTATCTACTTCTTTGGTTAGCTGTGTAGTCATTTCCAGAGCACTTTGATTGCTGACAAATTGATCACTGTAGTAAAAGCTGACACCTATGTATCGGTGATGAATCTCAAGATGAGTACACAGCTCTCCTTTGTAATCATGCACTCATCAAGCTTTTCAGTCAGTCGAGCCCGGCCTGCTTTAATGACATTTCGCCTCATTTCACCATGCTGCGCTAGCAGGTGATTGTGTTGCTTGTGGAAAGGCGGGTGAACTGACCTTTAAACAGGCAAAGCAAGTTTGAACCGTCAAAACCAGTCAAGTGTCACTTTGACTCCAAAACACAAATTTACCCTAGGGAAAGGTAGAAAGGCTTTGACTGGTTTCACAGTTCATTTCCAGTGTTGGCAGGATGTCATTAATTGAAGATGTTTTCATTTCATCCTGTTTCCAGGTTTTGGAAATGTATTAAGGTGTCTCTTGACATCAGTCTATTATAGAGAGAATCAAACTGAGACATTTGTTAGACTCCAAACACTCTAAGACGGACATTTTTAAACTAGAGTTGTGTGCACTTGTCACTGAATGGCCACATCAACTGACTTGGCAGAAGTACGCGATCAACAAATTTATGCTAGGTTGATCTGGTCTGGTCTGATATTTAGATTTTTACTGAACTTTTAATACCTTTTAATACAGGATCTGTTTAAGTATATACTGTACATACTGTACATATTTCTTACAACATTAACAGCTACAATGGCTCCTACTTAAGAATACTCTTAAACAGCAGCTGCTTTCTCTGCAGCTATTGTTTTAGCCTGGTCTGTCAGATTGCTATTGTGTTGAGAACAAAGAATCCAGCGAGCAAGCCGTCATTATTGCTTCAGGGGCCCAGAATACACATTCCCCCTAGGACGCCAGAAAACACAGACCTAAAAACAAAAATACCAATGGAGATAAAATAAGCAAAATAAATAAATAAATTCAGAGGAGAATCCAGAGGAGAGTATAAGTGGCATTCAGTGCTCAGGCCATCGCCGCAGGGATTTCCAATAATCAGCTGCACCTAGCTAAAAATAAACTGATATATTTCTCTTAATGAACTATTCATTTGTTTTTCAAGGCTACACCAAGTCACTTATGGCAACATTCTCTAAGGCCCCATTCATCTCGCTGAATGTTTACAGGTTTAGACGGCACAGGGTTACAGCATTTTGTGTTTCAATGCTGGCAGAATAAAGTAAACAAAACCACTATAAGGCCTTCTGTAATTGCATCATTGTAACCCATAAATCACATTGAGGCTTCTCACACTCGAGGAATAATTCTTCTGAGCTTATCTGTGCTCACCCAATGACAAGCAAGCGTTCAGCATGCCAGCGGAGATGCACACTGGCCAGTGTACACACACAAGTGAACCATAGTAACTCTTTCTGACCCCAGAATCCCTGGCTTGAATTAATGATTGGAATAGTTATACTTTAGTGTAAATAATAATAATCCCAGGACAAAGAATTTCCTTATTTGAAGAATAGCTTTTCTTTATTTTGCATCATGATAGTAATATTGTTCTGGGAAGCAGGTGGCCAACGCTTTTGTCCAGGCTAAAATATCTCAATAACTACTGGATGCACTATATGCAAATATGTTTTGTCCAAACGTTCATGGACCCCAGCTGGTGAAGCCTCTTATTATCCCTGATAACCAGCAAGTTGACATGTTGCATTTTCTGAAATATGTTTAAAACTTTTGGATGAATTTCAGTCGAATTCAGTAGAGATTTCCATGTTACTAAAAGATAAATCCTAATGAGTCTTTTACTGCTGCCGTTATGCAAGCAGCAGGCCTAAGTTTTCATTTATATTTCAGCATCTACTGCTCTGATTATAACCAAATTTAATGCAGGCAGATGAGTTTTACTTATTGTGCCTTCATAAGTTTTACATCTTGTTTTTTTATTTATGTGGATCCACTCTAAGATCAGCATAAGGCTTAGTCATAATATACTTGATGACCAAATAATCAGAATGATTATTTCAAAAGTTGATGGGGTTATTTTTTAGACCAGAAAATAACACCATGGATCAGCAGAAGCACATGGGCACAGTTCCTCAAATTGCTAAAATAAGATTTTGGACTGGAAATATTAACAACAGTTCAAGTGTTTCTAACAGCAGTGTAATTAGTAATATCCACCTTCCTACATGTCAAAGAAACAAAGTGAAGAACTGCTGTTGAAGATGGTTGCTGTGGAAACGGTGGAAAAATCTGTGAAACGGGATAAGTAGTGATGTTTAAAGGATTTTGTTCTATTATAACTGACAGGAGCTGTCAGTTATTTTGTGAGATAGAGTGCAGACCTAGAGATCCCTGTGTCAGCAAGAGGAGCGCCTGCATGGCACTTCAGCTCAGAGGACACAGGTCTGACTGATAAATGAAAGGCAGCGGGGATATTTCAGTTGAAAGGGAAAGGAAGTGGAGCAAAGTATGTTGTTTGCGGTCCACAGTGATAAGAAAAACAACAAAAGGTGCAACAGAACGGCTGTAATGTAGTGTCTTAGACTTCTGTGCTAATTGTTTAGTTTTTCACTCGGACAAATCTTTTTCCTTGTCCTGGAGTTCCATAAATGTAGTTTAACTCCAAGTGGGCTGTCATGTTTCTTTTATTCACTCTGGCTTCCATCTTGCTGCTATACCATGAATGCCTGATTGATGGAGGGCTGCTGAGATGGCATTCTTTCTTTTGCAGAGCATATGACTGTTGGGCATTGGGTCGTATAAGGCTCGTTTCATTGAGCAACTGTTGAAGCCACTGGTAACACTAAGGCCTTTTAGAAATGGTTTTATATCTTGATGGTAGACCCCAATTTCCATGGTATGCCACTTCCCTGAAATTCATGGCTTAGTTTTTGTCTTGACAAATTGCGTGGGTAGTGGGATCTTGTGACCTTAAATATTAAATGCTGTATTTCATTTCAAAATTGTCTTGTAATTCTGCAAAAAACATTATAACATATCATGACTTTACATATTTAATCATTAAATATTAGCACTACAAAGGTTTGAAAAGGTCCCATGTTACAAAATACCCATGTATGTTTGGACTGTGGAAGGAAAGCCATTGAAATAATCTTTGAAAAGTAAAGTTAGTAAAGCTAATCATTTAATGAAAATGAGCTTTAAGAACAGACTAGAAATACAGTACACATTAAAATAAAATTGGACTGATATAGCCTGGTGTTTGTCATCCTAGTTACAAAAGACATTGATATGACAGCCCGAGTATGATCTCTGGTGCTCTGAGTGTTGGCTGTCTCGTGTGCTTGACCGTCATGATGTAGTCTATCTCCACTTCAGCATGTATTATGCCAGCGTGCTGCAGTGCATCATACGGCCATGTTCTAGTCACTATGAAAACATAAATACTGATTGTGTTTCAGTGGTGAGTAAAAACAGAAGCAGAAGTACCTACATTTCTTTAATTAGCAAAGCGGGGTATCATGCTGCCATTGAAGATAAAAGATGATAGGAAGTAGAGGACAGAGGACAGAATATTTGACAAGCAGATCGGGAGCCTACCCAGGGTTTCAAATCTAACGTTCTGATTCTTATTTCATAAATAATTCAGACACCTGGTCATTTTGCACACTTTGATTTAAGAATTAAAGTGAAATTTGTCTTTTTCCTGTCAGTCTGTGAATCGTTTTCCTATTTTGCAAGTTGTAATGATCAAAAATTGGAAATTCTGCAACTTAAAGTCTTAAACCTCTACTTAAGTCTGGGTTTTCACATCTGGATTTGAAACATTCGTCTGAACCAGCCCTTCCTAAGGGGTTCCTCTCCAAAAGGTTGGATGGGGAGACTTTGTGAATTGCCATCTATAAGACTCTCCACAGACTTTCTGTGGCTTAAGTCTGTTTTTTTGTTTGTTTGTTTTTTCCTAGGCCACTCAAGGATGGTAAGACTTGTCCTAAAGCCACTCTGCCGTAGTCCTCTTTATATGCTCGGGTCCACTTGATAGGTCACCATCAGTGCTTGGTCGGTGCACTCTGGAGCTGGTTTCTTTTCACTGTTTTTGGCTTCACTCATTCAAGCTTCACTTCTGACTTGTCACATTGATCCTGTTGCTGATTAGCACCCTCATAGCACAATGCTCAATGAGATCAACAGTGACTGAAGTGAACACAGACTGAGAAGAAACCGTCAGAAAGGTGCAAAGAAAAGGTTGACAAAACATGGAACAGACATTGTGATGCAATGGAGATGTAAAAAGGGTTGAAGAAAGATGAGAATTGGCTTTTATTTAGAAACCGTGCTGTGATATATTAACTGAATCTAAAAACAGACCGTACTCCTGTGTGTGAAAGTGTGTAAAATCACTGTTATCACTGTGCTTCTCATTCTCAACAAAACATCCTTTACACTCTCCTGATAACACAACGACAGCTTGCAAAGCACGGATGTTCTTTAATTAGGCTACAAATTATATCTCAGTAGGTACAGTAAGAAAGTGAGACGAATTGCATAGGAAAGGCCACATTAACATGTAATAAGATTGAACTAAGTAATCTCTAATTAGGTTGCCCTTTTGGAAAGGGGAGCACGTCTATGATCCTGTGGAAAAAGAGTAATTGTCTGAGTGTGTTACATGTGATTTGGGGTTGTGGTACCAAAAACCTTTTTAACAGCGCATTATAATACACAACTGATACTCAAAGGTATTATTGAAGAGGAAGAATACTCATTATCCTAAGCTCCGTTCCCCTCTATTACTTGAAACAGCATTGCTTCTGAATAGTTATCCTAAAGTAGATGCTTTTGCCAACTCACTGCTTCTTTTTTTCTGCTGATGCTGTCATTAAATATGATTAAGTAGAATGACTGCACCTTTTCTCTTTAGTGCTTTTAATGTCAAATGTGCTGGTACATTAACATCTGGCCTCAACAAGATGCCTTTCTTAATTAAATACAAACCATTTGTATCAGTTGTACAGTATTATATTTTGAGTCAAGTACAACAACTCAGTAAATGAATACCAGTATCCATTGTCAGTTTTAACAGTATCACCAGCATTGTGTCCCAAAACCAATAATGGAGTGAACATTACAATGTGAAGAGAAAATAAATGAATGTGTAAGTGTATTAGTGTTTTAGAGCGGTGGGATGAAAGGTGTAAAATAATCTTTCCTGCTTCAGCTGCCAGCTGCACGACTGTCAATAACAAGCGACTCTTCATTTCGATACTTGATGAAGCCTGTGTCTGTGTACTCACATAAAACCGTCAGATGAGCAAAACTACATAGATGAAGTAGAGTAAAACAGCCACACCAATCAATCATACAACCAGAAGACAAAGAAGAGTCACCTTCAGTTTTAATTAGACCAGCAGCCAATTTTAAAACAGACATACAGTAGAAAAGGATGGACTTACTGCCATATTATGACAAAAGAAGGGACAGGTTTTGATCATTTGTTCATTGAATGTTGTGTCTTCTTTTCTGGGATCCAAAATGTCATATACACTGTGTTTTTTAGAAATAAATTGTGTTTCCTGATCTCCAACTAATCCATGCCATACAACCTTTAAACTGGATAGATTATTATTGAAAGTGTATAAATGAAAACGCTGGGTCAGACATTAGTCATGTGATTGTCTATTGATGTATTTTTCCTGTTGAGTGTAGTTATTCTAGTTTAATTGTAATATTTGGCCGTTTAATTGAAGTCGTATTAAAAAAAAGTCTACGTGGAGTATGCAACTGAAACAAAGGGGGTCACATAAATCATACATAAGAAGGGAAAATATAGAGGTCTAACACAACCTGTTAAACCAATATTAACATACTGAATCCAACCCCAAATTCATCCACAGTAAACAAATGCAATTATTATACTAAACTGACATGTCTCCAGTGGTTCTGGTATTAGTTATCTACACATTTTCATTGCGCATACCAGACACACATGCCTCCTCTTAAATAACATCATGCATGGATCTGGTTTCTGGAGACAAACAAAACAAAACAAAACTAAACCAAACCAAACCAAACCAAACTGCACTTTACAAAATGTTACTATACATATAGTACCTCCAAATCTGCTTTTATATACAATATAAAATTGTTTTCTCTCCTAGAATCTATAATTGCTGACATGTGGTACAGGGCATACAGAAACTCTATCAACAAAACAAAGAAAGTACAACAAATACAACGTTAAAACATGATGGTTAAAACAAGAGAAAACAATGTAGATGCTGCATAAAAATTAACCTGGAAACCGAACTTCAGTGGAGACAAAGAACACACATTTAAGTTAAGCAACAATACCAGATTCACATTTCCCTCTTCATAACTTTACTGTAGTGTCGTGGCAAATCCTGGCGAGGTGTACAGTTCAACAACAGCCTCAATTTGTTTTCCTCACCCCTTATTCTTTTTCTTTCCTTTTTCCGTTCCTCCTTCCCTCCGTATTCTGAAGGCATTCAGGTGAGTTTCTCTTTAGTTCATTGGAAACACCCAGTTCCCCCTATGCAATGTTCTTAATAGCATTCTCATTAAGCTTTTCCATGTAGTCCCTAAGATCCTTTGAGTCCCCAAGCTCGATGTCTGGACATACCCATTTTATCTCACTCGTCTGCACTAATGCTAATGGACTGAGCACTGGACATCCATTACTGGACTTGATGTTGGAAAAAGTGGTGAACTTCACCCTCTTTCTCTTGGTGGTGGGTGAGTTAAGCGACTCATTCCGGTGATCCCTCCCACTTGAACTACATCCTCCTCCACCGGAGTTACCACGCTGGATGCCTCCATTCAGTAGTTGACTACCTTCCTCTAGGGTGCCGCCAAGCTCATCCTGCTGCTGTTGCTGCAGACATAACCCCTCATCTTGGCCAAGCCAAACCCAGTCATGGGCATGGGGCATGGCCTCTGGAGCCTCCAGAGACAAGTGCTTGCTACGGTACTTGTAGGCATAAGAGATGCAGTTAATTAAAAAAACCAGGATGGCCAGGCAGAAGACTCCCAGCAGGGCGTACATACCAATCTCAAGGTCTGTCAGTCCTCGTCGGGATGGCAACAAGTCCTCATCAGTGCTGCGACTCCGAGGCAGGTCAGCCTGATTTGGATATTCAGAGAATTCATTTGGGACCCTTGCTCCATTGTCTGCTGATAGACGGCCCCCATTAGGCCTCAGAGGAACATGGCCCCTGATGGTAGTGGCTCCACGGTTAATTAACCCAGTTTCCATATCAGAGATGGATCCTCCATAATATGGAGGATCAGGGCGTGTTCTCCGGTCTCCTGGTTGTCTGTATTGCTCCTCTTGCTGGCCAAGCCTTACCTGTATGTTTGCCATTCCAGTGGCTAAAATATTGTGCCGCCTGCCCTTCTGGCACACTTCTGTTTGGCTCATTTCAACACGCACAAGCAAACCCTGCCCTTCACCCTTGGCAACAATGATGGGCCACTTCCACGATGCATTGTGCTGCACCGAGACAACCTGTTCATCCAGAGAGGTGGCAGCCAGGGTGAAATGGGCAGGGTTGTAGTTGTCTAGCGGAGTCATGGATCCATCGCTGAACTGGAGCCAAGCACTGATAAGGGACTCCTAAGAAAACAGACACAGACAGAAATTGGTACAGCAGCAGTTACTACTCCCTTCAGCAGCAGTAACCCAGCATGAAAATAAGCCTGAAAATAACTCCTTAAACAGTTATCTTCACATTTGCCTGAGAATGCATAAAGGCTGGAAAAAAACAGAGGCTGGAAAATAAAACAGAGAAACATGGAGGAAGTGAAAGTCAGTCTTAATTAAAGTAGAAAGGTTCATTGAAACAGTTGGATAGAATGGATATGAAACTATTCTCCCGAAAGCCAACTATTCTCTCTAGGGGAAGAGACTGTAGCCTTCCTTCATTTGAAATTATAATTATAGGAATAACAGAGCTGTTCCGTGGTTGGAGATGCAAATCAAAGAGAAAGCTTTGCTATATCAAGAGTGAATTAATTTAAAAAGAAAAATTACAATGAGTATCATAGACTCCGTAATAACTCTGTTCCAATCCTGAACTTGAAAGCCAAATATTTCACAATGCTAATATAGACTCTCCATGGTTGGTTAAGGAAATATTAATCCTGCAAAATGCTGCAAAATATGTCGATATCTATATTCTATATCATATGTAAATATTCAGCTATACCTGCTTGAGAGATTCAATCACTTCTTGTGTCGTTGCAGTGGCGACTATGGCCCTGTTGCTTCCAGGACTGAGTTGGAGGGAGAGAGAGAGTCCAGATACTAACTGCACCCCCAACTCTGTCACGCTCACTTTATCGTCCACCACCCTGATGCTCCTCTCAGCCATGACTGATGATGTCAGAGGGGACAGCACCTGCAAGACACAAAAACTGTACTCAGTGCTTGCTACTCATGGTAAGATCACATTTTTAAGACTTAATGGCCACTGTTGTTGATAATGATGTCGAAGTACTGCGTAGACAACTGGATGCGTGGTCCAGAAGCCCTACAAGCTAAATTCTGCAGTATATGTTTGTGTAGACACATTTGCCTACATCTTTAATAACGTGTCACTGGGTATATAATCTTAAACATACCCCAAAATACATATTCTCATTACATTTTACATTCAGTTTCTCAAACAAAAAAGTACTGATCTGAGCAGGACAATCGTGCTTTCCAGCACGTTCCAGTTTGCCATTTAAAATAAATCTGTTTTGTACTGACAGTGCTGTGGTTCAGACACCTGCTTAAGACGGGTACTGTGCCAAAAATACCATTTTGGTTTGGATATAAATCATTACTTTGTTAAAGTTAGCAGGGAAAGTGAGTCCGGTAACAACGTGATTCAGATGACTGGTCATGGTGGAGTTTGTTTCTTGTCTATGCGGTTTTAGCTGGAACAACAGAGTCAGATGTTAACCTCCCAATACTTCTTTGCTTACTTTATTGATAAAATATATCTAAATGGCACCAAAATGCTCTTCTACTCTATCACACTTTGGATCACACTTTAAGACATTCGTAAAGAAAGGTTGTGATTCGAAAACGTAGCACATGCCATCATGTAGAAAGGCTTCTTGACAACTTCCACCTCAACACATTCGCCAACTTACTGAGTTGCCAGAGGTACAAGCGTGTAAATAGTTGTGATATTGTTATGAGAAGAGATTCTCTCCCATCCGCTCCAATTAGGGCTCCAGTCTCTCCTCCAGCCGCCCCCACAAGGCTGCATTTACCAGCCATAATGAACTGTCGACACCGATCACTGCCTCATTTGTACGGACCTATTTCCCTGTTTTCTTCCCTTTGCTTTACCTCTTTGCATTTTCCCCTTTGCTTCCCACACACTGAAACCAATATGCCTGAATGTTAAACAGCTAAAGTGAGTGTGTTGTTGAAACATGTGTTAACCTTATCTCTGGGAAGTGATCAGAGGTTAAAAAGACAGATTGGTGGACATTAGGAAGCTTTTCAGGTTAATAATTAGGCCTGCACACGGATTGTCTTGACAGGAAGTTTTCATCTGTAAGTTGTTGCTGTTTTCATATTATGTGATGTGAGTCTGCCGTATCCAGTTACCCGTCTGGTAGCAAAAAAGGTTGGAAGCCAGTCTTCCAACCATGAAAGGACTGACCTGCATCTTTCTCCTCCAAGGCTGCAATCTGTAAACTTGCTACAGAGCTCTCAACAAGATGTCAGAAGCATTTTTGCATCCCTCAAAGAGATCAACATTCCTCTCAACCGAACCCGGACTACATACTAACAAATGTCCAGACTTTCTACCACTCTCATCTCGAGATGTCAAAATGCCTTTCCTTTAGTCGGTAGTAGCAGTAACAGCAGTCAGATCCCTTCTCCTCCCCTTTACCAGAGTCCTTTGTCCGATTAAGAAAAAAAAAAAAAAAAGTTGCCTTCATCCCATTAGAGAGACAGCAGAACCCGCCTTTGGCCTACATCCACAAGCGCAAGTTTCTCCCACAAGACTTCCAGGGATGTCGAGTCCCTTCCTCAAACCAGTTCTGAAGTTTACAGATTTCTTCATTCAACCCCCAGAGAGCAATTAAAGACCCCTTCCAGGCCTACCCCCTCTTATTCAAAGCTGTCAGAGCCTTGTCTTATATGATTTCTGTCCAGATCTCAGAGGGCTGTCGCTACCTGAAACCTACAAAATCCCATTTGCACCTGGATCTAGTCGGAGCAGCCAACGATATTACATGAAATCCATTGTTGCCCAGACCATGTATCTCTGACTCACAAACTGACACTTATGTAAAGGTTAATAGCAAAATGTGTTTCGCATGCAAGTAGTCTATCCATAATGTGTCAGAAAGAGAGTACTTAAATCGATTTATTCCTTACTCCTGCTACACCATCAAACTTACAGCACAGTATATTAATGATCACATTACCAATTCTGTGGCCACTATAGAAACTTCTAATGTATCTGTGGCCTTTTGAAAACCTTGGCATCGGTTTAAATGTCAAATCCTAGTTTCCAAATGCAGTACTTAACAGATTAATCTAAATAAAATTCCTTATGTGTCCTATATTTAAAACCATAAACCACTCAATAATAAGGAATCGCCAAAAAAAGATAAAGAGGTGTATTCCTAGAACTTTATTATTGGAAACAAATTTAAACCGAAACGTTCTAATATGTTAAGTTGAATATATTACTTGTTTTGTCTGACTGTTATATTTTGTCAGTGGGTTTCCATATTGAAATAATACGTTATACAAGTTTTGGAAGATCAAATGATAAACATGATCTTTATACTTTCTATATTTCTTATTAAGAAAAATTTAAACACCATGGAAGAATGAAAAAGACCAAATATTTGTTCTTCCTACACCATCATTGTCCTTTGCTGATCATTATTCCCAGTCTGGAACATCTGTACTTGCATGGACTTTGCTTTATTGTTGTTGTGAGGCTTGGAAGGGACCAGTGAGGGAGGGATGTAGCATTTTTTCATAGCCATGAATGAAACAGTCACAACACAAAGGTCATAGGAATCGGTGATTTTGAAATGGCTTGTGTTGTTTTTAGGAAAATTAGTTAAGCTTTATGAATACTAACCCTGGGGGTTCATTGAGCTGATTTAGTGCTGTGCTTTTTCTGCCCATTTCCCAAAGTGTTTACATGGTTTCCCTGGATTAAGCACAAGAGCTTTGTCCTGAATCAAGAGCATGTTTTCATTCAGAATGATTTAACCTTTCCACACACCGCCCGAGCAGCATGCCAAACACTGAAACTGAAACTCACACTATGAGTAAAGAAGGAGACATTGTTGATTAAATAGAAGAACCAAAGCATGTTGGCATTCAGTGGTACAATTAACCTTTATGTTCAATTATGCAATTTGCATATCAAGTGAGTGGTGCTTCTGTAGAAAACAGCAGTCCAAATTCAGTATGTGAAATCTATTCAAGCTGCGCAGTAGATGGAACCATATCTTCACTGCCATATAGACTTTACATAGGATATTTCTGATGGGTTAGAATTCATTGTATATTTATCTTTGTTACCATTGTGATTACATGTCAGCATCAGCCATTGAAAACAATTGTGAATGAAGTTAGACCAACACTTATGTTTAAAGTTAGGTTATGATTGGTTAATTAATGGATGCAGACATGCACAAGTTACTGTTTACTCTACAGGTAAGCAATTCAAATATCGAACTGTAGTGTCTCTGACCAATTTACCTCACATAAAATGTTACATTTGTGATATAAGCCCTATTTGCATTGGATTAGTTTTACATGGGACATCATACGATTCAGAAATAACCCCCCTACGTCTGTGTGGCACATTCGCACGGGACAAGCAAACTCTGTGTTTTACTCAGATTTGCTATGCATAATCATGTCTCTGGTCCTGTCCAGTTCACTCCACTACATGTCAGAGGACAAGCTGACACTTTAGTTGCTTTGCAAATTCTGAATTGATAATGAAAAATATATTTTTCCAAATAAAACATGAGACTATCGATCCCGAGGAAGAAATTGCGAACGACCTGGCAGTATTTGAATCAGCCTTGCCGATGCCACCTTTACTGATTAACACTTAAATGCTCGATTTAATGATTTGCGGTGTCATTTTTACTTACATATTATGAACATGGCCGATTTACACAGGATTAAGATCACAGATAACCGCCGCAATTATTACTGGTCTCGTATAGTATACCCGGTAACGTAATGCTATACTGTTAGATTATAAATACTGTTTATCAACGGTTGCTATAAGAAACAGCTTTATAACTGCCTTGTTAGGTATGTCATATCAGTGTTTTGACATTGATTAGATCAGATTATCTAATTAATTATACTGCAAAGCTACCTGACAAGAAGCAGTTACCTACATTGTTCATGTGCACTCTATTGGCTGTTCAAGCGCAGCCCACCCCCACCCCCACCCCATCTCTTGCTTTTATCCTGCGTCTGTGTGAATTCTGTGTCACTGATGCTTGCTCTGTTCTGTACCGGGTGTCTTTGCTGCTTCTGCTCCTCTTACTGCCTTAGGCTTTCCATGTAGGCACATGGAAGGGCAGGGAGGTCCCAGAACAGAGCCACACTGCCAGAAATACTTAACTGCAAATGCATTGTCTTTGGCAGAAATGGTAATGACTGAAATATCTTAGACCAGTTGTGAAGAGGTATGTAGTAGTACAGATGAGGAGAATAAAAATGCTAAGCTAAAATTCCTTTTTTTGTTTTTGTTAACATAAAAAATGGAGCTCTTGCAATTTGAAAATGGGACACTGTTAAATTGTTATTTTGGTATTCACTAAAAACTTGGAATCGGTCATCCCTGGTACATGAAATGCAGAAATAAGCTCCCCTGAGGGAAAATATCTGAAAATGCTCTGTTCTCAGACAAAAAAAATCTGGGGCATTTTGAGTCCTGTCATAATCTGAGCCGGATCAATATCTGGAGGTGAAGCTGCAGCCTTTGAGGCGGTCACAAGTGCAATTTCACAGGGTTGTCTGTTTTGAAAAATAGCCACAAATAGCCATAGGCTGCACACATTCGTAGTGTCTGTAAGACATAAAGATGCCAGATGATAACTTCAAAGGAATGAACACTGTTTCATAAGTATCAAACTGCACTCTATCTAGTTAGGGTGTATGTAACTCATCAACACATAAAGAAAAGGATATCGTGATGTCAGCCCTCTGCTTCAACTCTATGTGGTGTTATCCTGTGTGGCTGATTGTGTTATCAGACAAATAGGTCCTCAGTAATTGTGTATTTGTCTATCTGCGTGTGCATGTGTCAGGCAGAGACGCAGTGAACGGGTGAGAGCACCAGAGACCGCTCAGGTGCAAGCTTTTATTAGACGTGCCATGAAAGCATGCTTCTCTGTCAACTCCTGATAGGCTTAAATGTTTGTGCCATGCTGCGATCAATGTAGTTGTTTTCGTGATTCCCTCCTTTTCCACTGCCAAACCTTTTTTTTCTTGCTTTGCTTCTTCTAAAGCTTCCTACCTCTGGGTTTATTTCCAGTTAGCCTGCCCAAACATGCAAACTACTTATTTAAATTTGATTTAATTTATTTTAGTGGCCATGTTGGGACAGAGGATACAAATAACAGCCTTAAAAACAAAGACTCACAACATATTTCTGCTTTATGAGGTTTAAAGTCATGTTTTGGTGTAAATCTAAATCCTGTATTTCCCAACAATAATCAACTGTGCCATTAAATACTCCACTTACATTGTGTGTTGCTATCATAGACTGTATAACAATGTGTCCCCACTTCCTTTCACTGGCCAAACCGACAGTAATTTCTCAGAGACACAGGCAGCACCATTTTGCCAGACTGCCTTGCAGTTTTGTTTAATTAATACTGTGCTCTACCTCCACCAGTTACAAGGAAATGTTGGATAATACACTTTTAAATTATTATTTTTTCTACAACTGCAACATATTTGTTTCCAACGTGGTTGGCATGGTAACTGGTAGTCACCATTATGTCACATCCTGTTTCTATAGCATCAAATAACTAAAATGTAACTTATCCATAAAATTGACACATAAACATGCATCAACATTATATTAGCTACATAAAATGACAGAAACATGTCCTTGAAACTAGGGGAGCTCTATTTGCTTTGGCTTCACTGTTGAGGATCTGTTCCATCCTCCATATTTACACAGTCTACGTACATATATACACTTTACATACAGGTTAATTTATTGGAGATGAAAGCCTGTCAGTGCAGGAAATCAAATTCATGAAAAGACAAAGGATTATTAGTTGGGTGTAACATTCGCTGTATCTTAAAAAAAAAAAAAGAAAAGGAAAAAAAACGTTTTCTAACAAGTTAAAGAAACAGGCAGCTGAAAATGTGCATCTGTCTCATCTTTGTCGCCTTTTCCTCTTGAATGAATTTAATGCTGTCTTATACTGAAGAAAAAAAAACATATTTCTTGCAGATTTGAAATTCTACAGCAAGTAGAAGCGTTTACTAACATGTCCCAAATTGATATGCAGTTAACAGCTATAGTATATCTTATCAGATAATTGTATTTTGCGTCCATGTAAACAGCTAAGTTGTTATCTCTAATCAGAACTATTTCAGTTGGATTGAAGAAATATAAACATGCCAGAAAATTGAGTATTGAGGCATTCTTTACAGGCACTAACATTTTAATCAACATGGTCTGTTGATTCACATCACACACATTTAGTAAGCTGCTCCCAGCAGAACTGCGACTGAAGAGTTTGTTCATGAGACAAATGTCAGTCACTCCAATGTCAGACTATGATAAAGCACCCAAAATGTCAACACGTATAACCTTGAGTTTAGTAATTCCACTAAAACATACACACATACAACCTGTAGTTTAGTGGTTCCAGCGCTCTGTCCGATTAGGACTTGACCCTCCAGCAGTTGGACGACCTTCGGGTCCTGCACCCTCAGAGATTCCTTGACCAGTTGTGTCACGTCCACCTGCCAGTCGCTACCCAGCAAGAAGTTCTGCTGGCCCAGCCCCTCCTCCTCCATGGCTCCTCCGATTTCTCCGCTATCCGCCACAAAGTGCGTGAGGACACGCAGAGTGGTGCTCTGGTACTGGGCAACACAGGTGTTCTCTGCCCTCTCCTCTGCTGCGTAGGCATTATCCTTGTTATCTGTGACCCTCTCATACCTAAGAGTAGAAACACATTTGCAGTTAAGCATTTCGAGTAAATTACAGATCAGTTGCCTATAATAATGAAGAGAAAAGAGTGCAGGGGTTAGCACTGATGCCTCACAGCAAGAAGGTTCTGGGTTCGGTTCAAAAAGGCTGGGGCCTTTCAGCTCACTTTAGCTGTTTTAAGTGGGACAACGTGCTGAAAACCTCAGCTGACTCCTCAGACAAAGACTGTGTGCTAAATATGCTATTTAAAACTGGCCTACCATGGTGGCATAGCAAGCGTGAAATTTCCACTGACTGCCACAGAACGCCGTAAGTAGCAGGCTAGTGCTTTTTTTTTTCCTCTGGCCATGTAAAAAAAAAAAAACAACAGACCATACCAGCTGGCAAAGTCCCCATTGTGAAGCTGCTTATCTCCCTTTAAAACAGTGCTATATAGTCCATCCAGTGCTCCAGAGCCCAAAAAAATGGTATTCAAGACAGTCCTGGTGTTTTCAAAAGTACTTAAAAAAAAGACTCTTTAAATGTTAACACCAGTTAAATTCTACTTTTTCTTATCACGGTTCAACATAATCCATTTGTATCTTATCTCCATTAACGTCCATGAAGTCTGAAGCGTCGGATGTATTTATGGTGGTAAAATCCTCTGCTGCACATTTGCCTGGCATTCCGGAAGTCTCAGCCTCCCAGTGTTTTCAAGAAAAAAAAAAATCCATTAAAAAGAGCTTGCAGAGACAAACTACTGCCTGACTTGCTTTCTCATTTTCTTTAAAAGGGCAACTGATATTTTGCTGCATGTCTGCCATTTATTTGGCCCACGGCAAACACTTTGCAGATATAGCCATCTCAGGAGATACGCTTTGCAACAGATGAATGTTTGCAGACCCAGCAGTGGAATTGTCTGAAACATTTGTTCTGCTCTTTTTGTACCTATTTAAGTTCAGTTTATATAGCCCTTTATCACATTAACAGATTTGACTGAACTGGATGGCAAAGGACAGAGAGGGAAAACAACCATTTAATATAAAATAAATAACCAGAGAGATCTTGTAAAGGATCACATATGGGAGCTGGTGGTGACACTGTGGGTTGAAACTACTGATACTGGAAGTGCAAATCGTACCTTTTTAAAATATAGTTAAAGCTATTACAGGCAAAATGTATGCCATCTTGACAAGTTGGATACATCTTTTACTTTGTAACATTAAATATTTAATACAACTCTGAAACTATTTCGTTTTCCTCTACTTATTGTATTTTATTTTTAGCAGCATGTCTTAATCTAGTTCTTGGGGCATACAGCATACACATCACTATTATGCATCTGCGCTTTATCTCCCATCACTCCTTATCACTTGATATAGCCCTGCTGTGTTATCCTATGCATAGTCATTATCATCTCTCTCACACTGCCTGCCTGGCTCTCACTCTTATTTCCCACATCAGTTTCTTCCTCTGCTCTAATCTATTTTTCAAATTCCTTCCCCTGCTCCCATCTCCTTGTTCTAACTCTTACCTTTTATTCTCTTTCAAGTCCTGCCTGCCTCTCTCTATCGGTCAGGTGGCCAGGTGGGGTGGGGGGTTGGGTGGGGTGACGGTGACAGTTTCCATTAGGTTTAATGAGGCATGGCCAGTCAGGCAGAAAAACTGGCTGACAGGTTAACATGATGTGGCCCAATGGCTTGGCTTAGTTCCTAACCTGCCTTCGCCATCCCCTCCCCTCCTCTTATTCCACATCAGCGAAGGGACGGCGATCTAAACCAAGGTGACATTTGTGGCCGGCAACAGAAACATGAGGTCAGGGCATGTTTGTAGCAGTGAGTGATGGATCAGCCATGATGTTTGACTTTAATGAGGCGGTATATGTGAAACGAGCGCACACATAGTCGGTGCATTATTTATTTATTTATGTTTTCCCCTCTGTGCCAGTAAACTACACATATCATGTGTTCTTCATCCAGTGATGCATTTGAAAGACATGGCTGATGTGATACGTTATGGATAGCAGGGGGGGCATTTGTGTTAGACTGCCACCCTGTGGGTTGTTGGGTAAATGGAAATGACATGATGTGACTTTGGGGCAGTCATTAATCTCATTAACACTTAAGCATTAACAAGCAGTATGCAAGCTCTATAATGGAGTTGATGCGGCAGATTTAGTGGAAGAAACTCGTCTGGTTAACTTCCGTGTAGTAAAACAGTATTTCTTCATGGTATAAGATATCAAAAACCTTTACATACTGTACATACAAATATTATCTGCAAATAGTCCAAGCTAGATGGATATTTCGGTTTTATTTGAGACATTTGCTAATGGTCACATTCAAAACACCCATGTCGATGGAAGCTCATTGCAGATAATAATAGTCATGCTTGGATATACTGGCTGATGAGTAAGAGGGAGCTACAGTACAGAAATGCTAATGCAGGGCATGAATAATTAAAACGGAGTCATCATTACATTGTTTATCCACTAAAGAGAACTGACGGGGCATTTCTTTCTTTTTCTTTTTTAACTCTTATTTTATTTTATTTTTTACTTGATCAAACTGAAGAACAAATATGAGAAGACTGTACGATATTGTTGTTAAACTTATATGTATCTACTTCAAAGACAGTATTGGAGCAACCAGAAGTTCAGTAGGTGGGAAAGAGAAGGCTAACCATATTTGTTCCCCCTTATAACATAATTTCTTATCACAATGCCTAATCTGGTAATAGTAGGGGCGCCAGTTAACCACCAATTATTACTCATTTCAATGCATCGCCAACAGTAAAGGACCTATATGTCGTCCCATGTAATTACTGTTTTCATTCCACCGTTTGAATGTTAATATAATGTCGCTGCTGAGATGAAGGCGGCAACACTGCAGCACATGAAATTATTTAATTTCCCTTTTACTTTAAGACACATTCTGCTCTCCATGTATTCACCACGGCTACTGTCTCTAAGATCAGAGTAAATAATAATTATAATAGCTATTATTAAATGGAAATTAGTCAACGTGCTTCACTGATCATCTCTTTTCATTTGAATAGGGTTATTTCTATTTTAATCAGCCATATTCATATTAGAAGGGGAAAAAAGCAGAAATTTGAATATTTTTATTAGCGTCGTCTTGTACGACTCACGCTGCGCCGCACAGATCATTGAGCACTATATCACTTTTCAGCCTCAGGAATATTGCCCAAGCTCTGTAATGCTCAAAATGATTGCTCATTCCTTATTCAGTATACTTTTTTTGGGGAGACCAGTGCGGTGAATTATTAGACACTCATTATGCAGCTGTGCCTGTGTTTTATTCCTTGTGTGTCTACAACGCCACTGCCAAGCCAATTTAATGCAGCCCTTTATTTTTTACCAAGAGATTGTTGGGGTTTGTCAAAAACTTCTCAAATGAATGACTTAAAGAAATTTAGATTTGTTTGGCAACTATTTTCAAAGTGCCAACACCACTGACTGTATATAAAGATGGATGCATCCTCCATGGCGTCCTTGAAATGTGATTTTGAAGCTCAGTCACTATCTCAGGAGTGGCCTGACTTCTCTTAACTTCCAGCTAATTAAAAAATGGTTGAGGAGCGTGTGTGGAGGTTGGTGGGTGAAGACTAATTGAAAACAATTAGTGACTCTCTCACCTGTATTTCTTTACGATTTAAAGAGTAATATGACAACAAGACAAATCAATCTAGAAAAAGACCTGACACCACCTCAACACTACACGTCTTTAAACAGTTAGGTGATTTATAATAACTTCACAGTAAAATATGGTTTCAGTAGAATGCAACCTTTTGATGTCTGTGATTAGAGTGTCCACTGCTGCTGCTGCTGCCAGACACCTCAGAAGTATAAAATGCGACGTATTCAGCCATCAGTTTATCTTTCCAAACCGCATCAAGGTAAATTGCTTGGTTTGATATATGGGTAACACAATTGCAACCGGGCTAAGGCCACTGCTCTCTTAATGGTCTCACCTCGAGTGATTTGTTCTGAAAAAAGCTGTGGCTGTGTTCACACACTTGGGCACAACAAACTAGGTGTGAAAGTAGACTCAGACACACTCCACCTGTCACCTAAAGCCTTAATACAGTAATAATTCAAATCGATATAAGAAATTGCTATATAGACTAAAACTGTTTTTTTGGAGAGACCATTTGTTCTCCTTTAACAACCAATGGTTTTGCTTGTTCAAGACTATATTCTTTTAAGTTTAAGAAGCAAGGATCCTGTTTGTTGTGTTGGGAGTCCTCTACTCTTAGCAGTTTTAAAACCGCTGATGTAGGACTGCAGTGTTTGTATAATTCAAAACCAGCGGCCAATTTAATCTCGATGCATAATACAACAGTGTACTGTAGATGTAACAAATAATCACGTCTTACCTCCTGTTGCCCACACTAACGGGAACCCTCCAGCCTTTAATCTGGCTGAGCTCAGGGTCGGCCACGTCAATGGCCAAAGGCAGGCGGGGGATCCATACACTCATCTCAAGCTGTGCGCTCAGAAAACTGTAGGTGAAGTTGAGCATCACCCTGCTCTTTCCTCTTGTCTCCTTTCCGTTGACGTAGACGTAGTCACAGCGTTCTGACACCTGAAGTGTAATGGGGGAAAATAAGAGAGAATAAAATAAGTGACACATACAAAAAGAAAAAAGAAATGCATGTTTAGATTCTTTATGAGAGGAGATACACTGTGTTGTTTCTGTATTTAAACATCAATTAAATGGATGTAGTAATAACATTTATTCATTTGGACTGTTGTGAGAAAGATTATTTTCTGTCTTTTTACCCAGTCAACAGCTTCTTCTAAAATACTGGATATTTGGCATTGCTTCAGTGAAAGCTCCAGCGTCAGGTTTCTTCTTTTCTGTGTATATTTGTATTTGAATGTGTGCTCATCTCGCCTTAATTTGTGTGTCTGCGGCACAATATTCTCACAAGTTATGTGACTTTGGTCCAACTTAACAGATGGCGCTCTGAAGACACACAGACCTGTTTCATCCGAGCAGAGAACAAAACACTCGCTCAAACCAAATTATGACTGGCTGGACAAAGTACAACTCCAATCAGCTATCAAAGTTTCTCAGATCCATCTCCAACACAGAGAAATGATGTAGCAGGAACATCAGAAATATCTGTCATCATCTTCAAAGCGCCAGAATCTCCTCATCAACATTTTTCCCCGAGGACACAATCTATTTAGCAATCTGTCATCAAATTTTGTTTGTAATCACTTGTATTTCAATTCATTTCAATCTCAAATACCATCATAAGCTTGATTGGCACAACTGGTAATTTCGGCACATGTCCTCAGCACTAACAATTGCTTCTTTATAACAAACCAGTCACAAGAAGACTGTCGTCTGTCTCCAGTTCTTTGCATATAACTTGGCAGTTTTACTCTCAAGTGATGTCAGACCAGCCCCTCTCTCTGAGGGACAAAACTGACAGCTTGGTGACTGTCAGTTCTTTCCTCCTCCTCCTCCCTTTCATTTCATTTTTTCTCTTTCTCTCCCACTTCACTCTCACCCTCGGTCTACTCCAGTATTGCTGTACCTCCTACGTGCTCTGTCTGTCTGTAATGAGAACAGGTTGGAACAATTCATAAGCTGCAATCAAAGTAGAGGGAAGTGTAAGGTTTCACCTTAATTCCCACTGTACCTGTCACTTTTATAAACGAAACTGTTAATTTAACTGAAACGGTAGTTAACACATCAGTCAAGCTCACATCAATTCAAAAATTGCCAATATAAAGACGTTTCATGCAATTACAGTGGACGGTTTGTTAATGAATTAATTCATTAGTCTCTTGTCATCTTAACCCTCTACATTAGACAATTAGGTGTTTAGGTGTTTTGTCTAAGTAGACATTAAATGCTTATCGAAAGCATTCACACAGATTTCCCCATGCACTCAAAGTAAGAATATGTCCACAACCTAAGCGCAATTTATGCCTCTGTGACACAGCCTTCGCAACTAGTGTATCTTTTTATTTCTACTTCCTGCTTCACTTTTAACAATGGCTCCTGAAACTTTCACTGAAAGTTTGCAGAAATTTTACAAAAACAAGTCATGCAAGAATCAAGAGAATCAATAATTCTTTGTCATTATGTGAATATAACATAATAATGAATTTTTGGGCGGTAGCTCCTGACTTAAATGGAAAAACTAAAAAACAATAAAATAGGCAACTGTAGGAGTAAAATAAAACAAAAAGTAAAAATACAGCTGTACAGATATAAACAAATGTTTGCATCTCCAAATCTCCCAGTTAACCTTCCCTCAATGTGTTCCATCTTTATTGATCCAAAACAATACATTTGAAAATTGTTGAGATGGAGAAGCAGCTGGAAATACTAAAGCGGAAATATACTACTACGAAGCGTTGCTGCGACGCTGTAGCTACGGTGTCAAATTGACGCAGAAGCATTAACAGTGCATTAGTTTGGTACCACCAAATTCACCACAGCCCCGTCCACTAAGCGACTAACTGTCGACTACAAAGCAATGGCCAATGAAGAAATTGCTTTATGTGAGGATGGGGGTATGTTGCCCTCGACAACCAAGTCAGCAGCGAGTATTTCACAGTATACCAGTTTTAAGTCTGATTTGCAAATGCACTGGTAGCGAGCCATTTTACGTCAATCAGAAATGATTTTCTTTGTAACCATAGAAATGGAGATGAAGTAACTAATAGCAACCAGGAGTATGGAAGAGCCTGTGGCAGAAAAATGAGTCACATGCAACTCTCTGGCGACCGGGAGGAAGGTAGAAGCTTGGAAGTTTTATTTTTGATTGGGATGGTCAGGATAACGAAGAAATTCAACCGTCCAAGTAAAGATTAGTCTCCCAAGGACAGAAAAACGATTGATGGCAATCACATGCACCATTTGGTCTGGCTTATAATTTTAGTAATTGCTCTCACTACCAGAGGGGGGAGACAAACATAAATGTGATCTATAAGTGTATCATTGATTAGTCTAGGATCGTAAAAGTCTACAAATTAATAAACATAAGTGTAATCATTTATTTTTATTTTGTGTGTAATATTTTTGGTTTCAGTTTTAGTGCTGATGATAGCTGAATAGCAGTATCACACTGTCATACACTGGGCATGCATGTAAAGTGGGTTGCATTCATTTTAAACATACTATTTCATTATAAGCATCAGTGATGTCTGCCCTTGTTAGTTATCATGAAATAATGAGGGTCGATAATGATGTGAAACATGCAGTGTGTGTTTGCAAACTGAAAAAAAAAGAAAAAAAAGTCACGATATCACACATGTGAAACATACACACTGATGTGCAGGGTTTCTAAAGGCAACCAACCAGAAGGTAAGTTGGAAGAATCCACTTCACTCTTCATTGAGTCTCACTTCTATTTTTGTGCCATTTTCCTTGTTCATTCTCTCTCCAACCCACATGCTGTCAAACCATCGCCACCTTTCAATCTCTCAATCTCAATTTTGTTGCACCTTGATTTTACACTCTAGTCCCATCTGTATCGTCCACGTGAGAGATATAAGATAACTGTAACGGCCGCAGTGAGATCACTGGAAGGTGATGTCTTCTTCCCCACATGAAGAATTAAGCACTTGCCTAGTCTTTGGGATCTATTATCCCCATCGGTGCATCATGAAAACATTCACAAATCAATGCCAGCTCTCAGTGGAAACAATTAATTGTGTTATTTATCAGGAAGTGGTAGCGGCACAAAGATAAGGACACAACACAAACCAATACACGTGGCATACATAAATGAGTTCATAACTGAAAATGATAAATGACTTCATCACAAAGTGTAAGATCTCTTTCCTTTGTGATTGCACACAGCAGCAACTGTCATTCAACACTATGGAAACATACCAGACTGAGGCTCAGATGGCTACACTGGCTACACTGCAGGGTCCAAAGCAGAAACATGTAGAATGATTCACATCAATACAGAAGACGACACCTTCTTGTATTGGTTTGTCGAGCTGTCCCAAATAGTGCAAATGTAACATAAGAGATCAAATTGACATGTAATCATCCAAATACAAACTCTGTCTTCTCGCCTCTACTTCCACCTGCTAACTCCTATGGTCGACTTCGGTTCTCATGGTCTATCAACGTCAAACAAAAACTCTGAGAGAGTTTCAAGCTGCTCTTTCGACTGAAAGTTGACAGCAGTGCTCCAGGTGACCTAGTTTTTGTTATGGCACTTTGAAAACGTCACGCCAGCATGATCATAGACTAGCGAAGGTTAATACAGGACACACCTATTGCTCACCTGGCCCATAAACTGAGGCTTTAATCCTTAGTGCGTTGGTCAAAAGAATCATTCAGTCATGTCTGTATATCCCTGATTTTGATTTTTCTGTATATGCATAGTAGCTTTAAATTGAAATAAGCAGCTGCCACCCACACCTGTTACCAGAAGACTGCTGTGCTTTTCCTGCCAGTGTCATAGATACCCGAGTGAAAAAAAACACAGGGGAACCAATATGGCTGCTAACAAAATAACAGCAGTTCAACTATACATGTGTTAACCACCCGAGGGTGGTATTTATCTCCTTTGATTGTCCTAAGGAGATAAGTACAGCTGAACTGCTTATCCAGACACAATCTTTCTCACCTGGAAATGATCTCTTAACAACAGAGACCAAGAGAGTGTATTATTATACATTTTAAAATGTAGCGTGGTGTTTAACTGACTTGTTTTTCATGGATATGAACTCAAAAGTTCAAAAGTTTCTGTCAGTCGACTCCTTACCACTATTTCAGCTCTGCAATCATTTTCAGTTTAACAGCACTGTTTGTATAGACAGTACACTGTTAATAAGGGAAGGTCAACACAATCCATACTGCAAGAAAGAAGAACTTAACCCTCCAAGTCTCAATGAAACACAGAGAAAAGCTGGAGATGTGTTGTTCTCATCAAAAAAGTGATTTATTCTGAGATTCCTTTGAAAATACGGTGGAGGGGAGGGGTACCGCTTACTGTTCTCTAACCAGACGCTTGGGCAGGGGAGTATGCTACTGAGGTCAACGTCACAATGTGCGGTACTACTTCAGTGGATAATTAAACCCTTTGAGAGATCTGCCTCCTCTCTCCTCCTCTCTGATATGCATGTACTGTACACAAAAACACACAAAATCAGCGATGCAGTATAACACAGACACACTCGTAACACTGTTTTCTATCGCACATACTCACAATAAGAACAAACACTTTATTTTTGTTATTTCTCTTCATTTTCCTTTCTCGATTGCGCTTCCACGCAATACACAGGGGCAGCGTTGGAAGACAGCTTTAAATCTGTGGCGGCAGTATAAAGCTCAGTCGTCACCTTCCTTTCATTTACATTTTCTAACTTAACAACAAATCCTGTGCAACATTTCCCGGACATTCAATAAGGTTTTATTCAATAGGGTTTTAGATTAATTACCTACGCTTTCTGAAAGCCGATGAAAATCACCTTACAGAGATTTGAAACTTACTTGAGACAGATAATCAATCACAGTGAGCAGTTTGTCACCTTTACAGTTGGCTAAAGTTATACTATTGGCAGGCCGCTACAGACTGATGAATCTTCTCGTTGCATACAGCCTCCTCTCATGCAACAGCATTTGCATGACTGTTTTAATATTATTTTAAGGCTAGTAACACGAGCAGTAGAGAACTGGATCTACAGTTTGTGGCTCTCTGCATCCATGTGTAATAAAATAAGAAAAGACTTTTGTTGTTCCCCTAGGAGAAATTAAGTCGTTACAGCGGCAGGGCAAAAATACAAGGTTAGGGTTAGATAAAGAAATAGAATAAAGTAAGAAAAGGTGCTATATAACAGTTAATGTTAGGAGTACAGAGCATATTTACAGTCCCTGTACCAAGCTTAAGTAAGTAACTAACTACAGTTTAGGAAAAAGGGTTTTAGAGGCTGAATATACACATGGACGTTCATGAATATGAGTGAGTAATCAGGTTATTATTAGAATTATTGACTTATTGCTCTTAAAAACAAATATTGCCCAGAAATGGATTGATGAATAGGGTTGCCATACAATGTTAATACTACGGTGGCCCGTAGTATACATTTGTATACATTACTTGTTGCTAAATGCAGCATTTGCGTCATTGCGCTAATGATGGACTGATCTTATTGTATCTGCAGACATTTCACATACTGTAAAATAACAAAAATGGGCATGGTCTCACAAAATATTGTGGCGAACACTGATAAGTATGAAAAATACCACAGTACTAAGAAATGCTGATGTTGACTGCTGTAGGGACAAAGGATCATGTAGTTAACATGGTGACTATGATCTTTAATGAAAGAGTATGACCTTGTCGCTGTCACATGTTTTTGTCCTTGTCAGATTATTAATTAGATTAGATTTTGAGACCTTTGTTCGCAGGAAAATCATTTAGAAAGAGCTTTGTCATAATTATTTATTTGGTTTTGCATTACCAGCTGGTCCCCTAGTTTGTTTGTTCTCATCATTGTTTTGCAGGTTTTTTTTACTGTGCTGTTCATGTGTGCAGATTTTGAATGTAGTAGTCTAAGAAATGTCTCTGTCCTCACCTTAAAATGTGAGTTTAAGATGTGTAAGTCTGAGCATGTGTGACATTATAGTAAATTGGGAAGCCAATCTAGGTTCAAGTGTGTTAAGTGAGATGTCATAATCTGAAGCTTATGTTTCACATTCGATTTATTATCAAAGGTAGTCTTTTTTTTGGGTAAAACCACAAATTATTAATTAAATCAGACAAAGATATCCCCAAGTATTATTTTTATATGCACTTTCACGACTACTTGGGCAACACATTAACAAAAAGTTGTTTTGTCACTGTTCTTAATGGTGTTTGTAATTTCTTAGAAAATGATCCAAAAGTGTGGATGACTCATCCTGCACTCTGCCATATACACATTTTACTTGATCAGTCAATTATACAATTAATGGCTTGATCTTGCCAGAATCCATCAACTTAATGCTCGTTCCCATTTTGTGTGATACATACTGTATAAAAATGAACAGCAGCTTTTTCCTTAAATGAATCTCTGCTGCTGCCTACTTGAATTGTGCCACATTAGACAAGATGAATAAATATAACTGACAGGTTACAACCTAATCAAAAACAAGTGCAGACGGGAAGAGTTTGTTTTTCTTCTGTCTTATCTGATTTCTTCAACACCCACTGTTAACTTTTAAAAAATTCATTTTATTTAATTTTTTTCTGCATGTTCAGCTCATATTTTGCATCCTGTTGTTGAAATCCACGTGTTAGGGAGATCCAAAACATGACAGAATCTACAACCCCGATGGCACTGTTGGTCTTGAAACATGACTGGATTTCAAAAGTATAACTACGGAGAAGATCTGCACAGAAGCAAAACCCTATGCAAGATACAAAAAAACCCCAACACAAATCTCCAACGCCAATGACGGCATTAGTTTTAGCCTTATTATATTACATTGAATCTAATTAAATCTGCACCCTGTGAATTGGAATTGAATCAAATCAAGAAATCAGCATCAATACTCATCACTAAAGAAAAGTAACTGCTTAAAGTAGGTGCACCACTGACCTTGATAACTTGTTCGTCTGTTGACTTGCACTCCACCGACTCTGTAACATCAGAGACTGCTCCGTCTGTCCCCACTGTGACTACCTTTACCGGGACTGCGACTGTACGGCCAGTGAGGACGGCCGTGTTGAGGATCTCCGTGTCCTGTAAAGGAAAAAAATTCCCATTAGTATCACTCTAACAACACACTCCTTGGCTGCCCCAGGCAGGCTTTACCACCAGCGGTGCATTCACCAGCTTGTTAGCTACCAGATAACCATGTATTGTCAACTCCATATTAATTGCACAGTGGGTATGCTCAGCGGCTTTTTTTTAGACTCTTCTCATTACTGCTGCACAGATATTTCGCTTGATCGAAGAATAGAGCATTCCCAGAAAATTTAAAGTCTCTCTGACAGAAATGCTGAATATTAAGTGTAATAATCCAAGACTAAACAGAGAACTGTATTAACATGTTTGCGAATAAGCCTGTACATGTGCTGTGCTATGAATCGGTGTGATGATATTACTTTATTCAGTCTCACATTCTTTGTCACTCAAAACACTACTATGAACTTTACTTAAAGAAATAAAAAAAATAACCTAGAATAAACGGTGTATATTTATACAACTATGAAAAATCAACAGCAATAGTGGTTGCACAGCAATAGATGAAAAAAGCTCAGTTTCTATAGTCAAGGCTTTGGAGGCTTTCAAAAGGGTAAAGACTCGGCTGGGAAAGGCAGTTCAGATTATTTGGTCTCAAGTCTGATTCACCCCTTGTTCTCAACCTGAAGCGACAACCTGTTCAGTTGTTGACTATAGTTGTCATCACATCAGGTGTCCCTTTGAAACGTGTTCAAGTAGTCCAGCGTGATAATGAGCACGCATGAGCTGTACTGTTTACCACCGCAGAGCACAAGGGTGTTTGCTTGACTGGGTTTACTTGGTTTGTGCTCACACTAGACATGATTCCCTTGTTCCGCGTCCCAAGTATAATTGCCTCCCTCCCCTGCTCTCCTGCTGGCCTGCACGGAACAATGGGCACGGGCGGTGAGAGCTCTCCATTCCATGCTCAAGGATGCTTACATCATCAGCTGTGTCCAGGCCCATGATACCCTCGCCATGGACCGGGCTGTACTTGTGTTCCATGAACTAGACCATGGAATGCAGAAAACACACTAGTGAAACAAACTGTTCTTCAGGGGAGGGAGGGTGCGGGGGTACGGATTGCCGATTAGGAGTGAGGAGTGAACAAAATGTAACTGTTATTTTTAGCTGTTTTTCCTTGTTTTCTTGTTTTTAAGCCGGAAAGGGTGATAAATGGCCATCACAAATTGTGCAGAGCGTGTTTGGAATACTTATTTCTTCTGAAATTCTGCTTATAATACGAAGATATGGAGTTGTGTTATTTTGCTTGGTGCATTAGTTGAATACTTAACATGGGTATGGGTATATCACTTGTGCCACTATGCAATACAGTATATTTGCAGTATGTACATTTAAAAGATTTAAGCATTGCCCTCAAAGATTCTAATTAAAATTTTTTAAATGTTTTGTCTTCAACACCCAACGAAACCTGTCCTTTAAGACAGCATTTATCAGCAGGGCAGGTTTTTGTTCAAATCACAAATAGCTTTATATTCACCTGTGTAGTACTAGTTCTGGACTCCCGTTTTAATGGAGGATTTAAACTGAATTAGAATCACACTGCAGTCTCTTTTTCCCCCCCATTTTATAGCTATATCCCCAGAATTCACGTCAACTTTGACAAGAATACGTTACCCGTAATTGCAGTCATTCAAAAGATATAACAAGATACACTTGAGAGTGTAAGGCCTTACAGAGGAGCAGGGAGAAGATAATGAGATCAATTAAGACAACGCCTGGTAATCCTTGAGTTCTCAGTGTGTTGGTTGTACAGAGGATTTGCTCGTGGATCCTGCTCATCACAGCTGAGTTTCAATAAAAGACTACTAAGAGCCCCAACTCTTTGAAAGGCAAACGAAAACTCTTCTCCAGACTGCTCTTTGTTCATCAAAACATTTTTTCCCCCCCTATTTGCTTTGTTTCTTTACCCTCATGCCACCTTTGAGATAACAAAAAAAGATGTCATTTAGATACAGATAAATGAATTCCATGCCTTTCAACAAGAGGTAAAACTGGATGTATAAATTTTGTGTTGCTAATGAATTGAAATTTGCACCAAATATACCAGTATAGGCAATATGACCACGAGCTGTCCTTGTTGCTTATTACATTTAGTTGCATATCGCTACTTTATTGAATTGTCAAGAAAATGGAGGTGGAATTTGTCAAATCTAGCGAAGTCTCAGGGAGTTGTGCTTTGACACAAGCATTCTAATTAACTGTACACCACAGCTTTCACTGAAGCATCCAGTCAGTGGCTTTTAGAGCAACGTGAACGTCGGCTTTTTAAACAACCTTGATAAAATGTGTGCAGCTGATCCAAGGCTTTTCTTACGTGAACATCTTCTTATATCGACTCCTTCTCACACTGTCTGTGAATTTTAATTTATTTATCCTGCCGTGAGGGGAAACAAACTTTCAGCAAGAAACATGCAAGAGACAAATTAGGTATTCTGGCAAAAAAAGAGCTATTTAGTGCTATCATTTACCTACAGAAACATAAGGTGTATAATACATTTCTGGTTTCACAGTGATAAATGAGTTTTAGTTGTTGGGAGAATATGCTATCCCTCCCTTTCTCAGCATGGATTGTAGAGTGAATCCCATGTCTCTGGGTTCCCAGTGACCATGGCTGTAACGATGCGCCAACACAATCAATTACATTGATTATGTAAATAATCACCCTACCGCACATGCTGAAAAAGAAACTTATCCCCCAAAAAAGACCAATCCTGATTGTCAAAATGGGAATTCTCTAAACAGGCACTCAATAAGATGCACTCTGTATAAAAATTAAACTGCCTACCACAGCAGCACAACCGCTGTGCTTGAGCAGCTTTACAGAGAACATCCGCCGGCTTTGTGAACTGGAAACGATGAGAACGCAGTATTTGGCACTATTACAATGAGTTGTTTTTTTTCTGATGGATTGTTGGTTGGCAGCCAGAGTCTTGGAGTTGTCGTCAACAAAGACTACGAAAATAGAGCACAGTGGCTAATATAGCAACACTACTTTACAGTCCATTTGCAGGTTTGCTTATGGTTTATGTAGGAATAGATCTAGAAAATGAAACAATACAGATTTCCAATCACGTTCTAAACTCTGAGTGGGTGTAAGCGTGTCCAGATAAATAATGATGATGCATTTTGATTTATGATAAATAAGATCATTAGGTGAAAGTTTGAATGGTTTCTTAATTAATTGATTTCATTGTAAAATAAACGGTGAAAGTTATTATGAAAGAATATGTGAATAAAAGTTTAATGGTTGAAGTAATTTTTCTTTTTTGGTAACCTAATTTACTTCTCAGGAAAATATGAATAGATTAATCAAATAAATGATAAGAAATAATCATTTGTAGCAGCCCTAAAGATTCTATGTATGTGTAGTAGTGGTTACAGAGACCTTCACATCATCTCTTAAGCATATTTCGCTGTGTACGTAAATGAGAAAAGCGAGTATCTTTGCTAATAATGATATGACGTTAATCAAACAAACACCTATAAAAAGCAGTAAGTAAAAGTTCGAGTCCAGAAAACACACCAAGTACTTTTTATAGGTGTTTGCCTATAAAAACTGCTCCGTGTGTTTTCTAAACTGTAACGGCACCATGAAAAGTGTCTTAATGAGCTCCAGCAACATTTATTGTGAACGCTGTACTTGTTAGAAAGACAATAATATGGATATATATACAACAATATATACAACGTCTTAAATGAAATTCTGTGAAATAACAAACACAACAGCTTGAGTGAGGCATGAGGCATAAGAGGCAATATCTTTTTCCATGAAATCCACCTACCTCTCACCAGGCATTGCCTGAATGCCTAATACCCTCCTGGGGTTATAAAGGTCTAAAATGCATTTCTTATTTGTGAAGCCTATTTGCACATAACAGCAGATAAACACTCATGTCCCCGATTCTCTATTATATTTTCTTACCCAGAAACCCACTCAGCTGTACATACGTACACGTACAAACTAACTCTGGCACAAGCACGTGCACACTCTTGTTGGCCAGCTTAAGATGAGGCATGACTCACTCCTAGTACAACAGTTCACCTAACAGCCTCTCATTGCAGTGCAGAGAGCAGAGAAAGAAAAGAGAGGAAAGATGTGGAGAGAGGGTAGAATCAATGAAAGGCCATTATGCGTCCGTAGAGCTGGGGTACACTGGTGGAGTGTGTTGGGGCTAATATTGTAGTGGATGAATGATGGGTGGGACAAATTAAACGTATATGCTTAGAAAATACACTGCTTGGCCAAAAAAAAAAGTCATCAACTGGATTTAACTAAGCAAATAGGTACTAGCTTTTTATTGGATAATTACTGCATGGGCAATTATCTTGATGCAATGAGTAGCTTTACATTTCTTAAACAACCATGTTGAAAGACGCATCCCATGGTCATGGAAAAGATGTTAGTCTGTTTGAGAAGGGTCAAATCGCTGGCATGAATCAAGCAGAAAAAACATCTGAGGAGATTGAAGAAACTACTAAAATTGGCTTAAGAAATGTCCAATGCATTATTAAAAACTAGAAGGATAGTGGGGAACGGTCATCTTTGAGAAATAAGATGTGGTCGGAAAAAAATCCTGATTGCTGGTGACCGGTGATCACTTAAACGTTAGGTGAAATCAAATTGAAGAAAAACAACAGTAGAATTCAGGGCTGTGTTTAATAGTGAAAGTAAGAGCATTTCCACATGTACAATGTAAAGGGAACTCAAGGGATTGGGACTGAACAGCTGCAGCCTTAAGAAAACCACTAATCAGTGAGACTAACTGGAAAAAAAGGCTTCAACTTGCTAGGGAGTATAAAGTCATGTGTTCTGATGAGTCCAGATTTACCCCGTTCCAGAGTGATGGGGGCATCAGGGTAAGAAGAGAGGCAGATGAAGTGATCCACTCATCATGGCCGCAGTACTATGATCTAGGGTTCAGCAACATTATGTGCCCAAAGGTCAGCTGACTACCTGAATATACTGAATGACCAGGTTATTCCATCAATGGATTTTTTCTTCCCTAATGTTCACGGGCATATTCCTAGATGACATCAGACATCAGACTCTTCCAATATCAATATCTTGGTGAAGAATGAATGGAACACTGAATGGAAATAAATCTTGTGACACTGCAGAAGCTTATCGAAACAATGCCACAATGAATGTGTGATGTAATGAAAGCTTAAGGGTCCAACAAAATTATTAGCATGTGTGACCTGTTTTTTTTTTTCTTTTATTGGCGACTTTTTTTTGTCCAGGCAGTGTATATACTATAGTTGGTTGTCTGCCAGTTCAAGGACAGAATATGCTGTTTGTTACAAATCTCTCAGCAATATGTTCTTGAGGTGTGGTGAGCAGGGGGCCACCGAGGATGTTTGGAAACCGCTTTCACATTTGTTCTTCAGCTTTCAAGAGGAGCTGTATAATTGTTGTTGGTATTTTGAAAATAAACCACACTCTTAGTGCACTGATCTTGGATCCAATCAGTAACAAGTACACTGTAGCTGTGGAAACCTCTGCTAGAAATGGATTGTTCAAATCCATGTTGGTCAGTATCAAGTTTCAATGTGTCCTTGTACGTAAACATCTAAATGGACTCGTTCTATAAGATCTGCATGCAGGCGAGGGAGTAAAAAGGACAAGGATGTGTTAATGGAAGAAAATGGCAGTAACTCGACACTTGACGCTCGAGAAAGAGACTCTTTCATAACATTACCAGGCAGGCTTGGAGACCGCCAAAACCTCGTCACCATTTCATGGCATCCATAGGGATGACTCAAGCACCAGCCAGGAGATTTATCTCCACTACTATAGCTTATTTTATATTTTGTATTTTTATGTACCTTTACTATTGGATATAGTTTATATAGTTAGTTATATACTATATATTTTGTGATGCAGATGGAGACCGGCACAAACACTTAAGAAATTATGACCATAGTCATGACAACAACTTAACTATTCATCATTTACTTTCTTTTTCTCTGGCACAGAGCTCCTATCTGCTACTAGTCATGCAATTCTGTGCTATTACCACATAGAATGTTTACTGCTGCTCTTCCTTCTTCCGAGTATCTCTGGCCTGGAGTTGAGTGTTTCCTGTGGAGCTCCATACTACATCTGTTGTCGTGGTCTCATCACCCTGCCCAGTCTCCATGGAATCCTGCTGTTATCCACTCCTACCTGAATGAACAATTCTCTAACCTGCCGATGATTCCCCTTACATTTTCAAACTGTCATGTAACATCATTAGTTTGTATCATAGCATCCAACTTGTATGCTTTAGTCAGATGTGTATTTATGACAGATATATGTTTATCTTGCTGTTGTCTTTCTCTGTCTCTACCCGGCTGGCCTTAGGCAGATGGGTCCCTTCATATGAGCTGGGTTCTGCTCAAGGTTTCTTCCTGTTAAAAGGGAGTTTTTCCTTGCCACCGTCGCCTTCAGGCTTGCTCTGGGGGTTTCAGGCCGGGTCTTGTAAAGCGTCTTGAGACGATTTGTATTGTTATTGACGCTATATAAATAAAACTGAATTGAATTGAATTGAATTGAACATGTTTTTCTCAATTTGTTCTATGTTTTTTTTCAGGGGGTTGACGCAACATATTTTTCGGCAAGTGGTCTATATCCATTGGTGGGAGTACGTTCACCTCCGTTTGCGAGAGAGAAGAATTGTGAATGCGTGATCATGCAAGCAAGACAATAGTAACATGCCGTGATTTAAATAAGTTAAAATACATAAAGCTAATTAGTTTGTGGGCGGCACAGTGGTGAGGGGGTTAGCACTCATGCTTCACAGCAAGAAGGCTTCCTCCCACCGTCCAAAGACATGCTCATTAGGTTAATTGGTGATTCTAGATTGGCCGTAGGTGTGCGTGTCAATGGTTGTCTGTCTCTCTTTGTTAGCCCTGCGATGGACTGACGACCTGTCCAGGGTGTACCCCTGCCTCTCGCCCGATCACAGCTGGGATAGGCTCCAGCAGACCCCCTTAATGGTTATTGAAGATGAATGAATGAATGAATAAAATAATAAGGTATAGACCCCAACCCTACCCAGTATAATGGAAGGGCAAACACTGACGTATGATTGGTTGATGCTTTACTGCGTGATTAGTATGCCAAAGTAAAGTGGAAGCCAGCTCAGCTTTGGATTTGTAAACCATCAGTTTTTAGCTCCATGCCACGATTCCTAGCCTGTTGCTGGTAGTTTTAACAGCATCAGAGAGAGCAATTAATTACAACTGTTCCAAGCACAAGAGGTGTGTCGGAGGACAGGATGAGAACTAATGACTAATCATATATACTTATTCTAAGGGACGAGAGGACGACAGGAAGGGCACATTTGAGATTTGCTTAGCTTAGATCTGGGAACTTAACTCTGCTTGGCCAGCAATTTATTATTCAGCGACTGAACAGATGCCTCTGTCCCAGAGAAACATCACTTCAACTCTTTCCCAACCAACTGAGATTGACAGTATGCTCATAGGTCCTGTACTGTGTTAGCCAACAACACTTGAAGGTAGGATTTATATTGCCACTGTAGCACTATTCGGTTCATATCAATTATCAATAAAAAGTCTATTCCCTCCAGCCCAGATTCCTCCCTGCCACTCACATGGCATCAGAACATCTCACAGCCTATAGCAGGAGATAAAATGAAAGGAAGGCAGGGGAATCAACATCACCTAGGATTTTTATTTTTTTCCCTCCCACTTTTTCTGAAATAGCGATACAACAGCAGGGGAGAGCAGTGTCCACACAATGTAATCTCTTTACGGTTATGGCTCAGGAAAAAGGCACAGCAGCCAAGTTATTCTGCACTGCAATGCTGAAGTCAGAGGAAAGCTAGGGCAGGGTGTTGATAAGGGAAATGACAAGGGTGTGATCGAAAGGGCAAAAAAAGAGAGAGAGACACATTTCTTTCCACTTGAGAAGGAGGAAGTTGCTAGTTATTCTTTGTGCAGCAGTGAAAACTTCATCAACACTATCAAATTATCCACTGTGGGAAAATGTAATTAAGGTGGGTGTGGATAGATGAATAAAACACTAAACCTCATTTCTAGCAACATATGCTAAAATCGGCATACTCAAAGAAAAACAAAAGTCCATGTTGATTCAATCTGAACTTTTATTAGGATGGAATTAGCTGAATAATCAGCTGTTGTGTCACCACTGATTTACCTTAATTGCTAAAGCATCTATAATTGCAGTATTAGCAAATAAAGGGTTGGGGGCAGTTTGGGGGCATTCTGCCATAACGAGGAGTAAGAAATACCACTATTGATTAGTAAAGGACTTGCTGTGATTTATACTCTCCTCATTAATTAGATATTGATTTATAACTTGTTGGCCTGGCAATCTGTTGGATTTTGTTATTGTGTACTGTGAGCTCTAAATACTTTTAGTGAGATTAAATATTAAGCTGCTGTTGTTTTTTTTCCCTGCCTGGTACTTTCACGCTCTAACATTAGGGGAGGAAATGCCGAAGTCAGCAGTGATACATCGGCCGTCCCCGATAAAGCCTGCCCATATTCTGAGGACCCTTGTCCTGTTTCTGGAGGCCGTTTGATTAGAATAAGCCAGAGAGCTGCGCTGTGCTGGAGCCTGGCCCTTGCTGGCCAAATGAAAGACTCTCCAGGCAGGGGTGGGTGAGGGAAGGCAAGCCAGCAAAAAATAAACAAACAGCAAATGACAGAATGGACAGGATTAACTTCAGAGTAAAGCCTGACTGGCGTACATTGAAGCTGTATCTTGGGGCCCTGAGAGAAGCGAGGGAGACTTGTGGAGTTTCAGGAGTGAAATAAAGTTTGTCTGTGTGTCTGCAGTATAGATGATATGTGTTGTCGTTTCTCTGCAGCTCATACTCGGTCACAAAGATGCACATGTGAAGGATTGCATGATTTCTACAACCGCCACAGAGAAACTGTGATGGAGGAAATTATATAAAATGCACAAAGGGAGCTTGGTTTCATTTTTTGAGAGAGTCAAACTAGTCTTTTCTGTAGGTTGGAGTATGCAGGTTGGAGTTTACTGTTTGCACAATTATCTGTTCATTGACATAAAATGTACAGATAATTTGATATTTCATGATGACATTTTCTTAATGTATGATTTATGTGTGTCGTCTTTTTAATACATCATTTATCGTGGTGCTCATGTATGTTCTCTGACGTAGAATGCTGAGATCTTACGTCCTCCAAGTGCAAAGTAGACCAGAAGACATTTGGTAGTTCTTAACACATAAAGTGGCTATAAATTTACAAAATGAATAACAACCAACTCTGTTCCCTTCCTCCCTGTAGACTAAGGAGCTGTGTACTTTCCCCAGAGACGTTGGAGATCAAACTGGTGTCAAACAAACCGTGAATATTGAACTTACATTGATTAGATAGACAGAAAAATGACCAAGTGAGTGATTAATAGAAATACATTTAGATAGGATTGAAGTATTATTGACTTTGTTTCTTTGTTCTCTTATAATTATAGGTGTTGGTAGTGTTGCAATACAAGAGACTTGATTCTTTATACATATATTTGCTTACTGTATGCAAAGCAAATGCTGGCAGTATCAGCTTAGTAGTCAACTCATGTATTAGTAGAGTTTATGTCGTAACCTATGCACCTATGCATGCCATTTATACTTGTTTGCTTGTCAGTCTGGCTCGCTGTGTAACAATGCCACTCAAATTGCAGGAGAATTAGCTGGAAAAATGCTACTATCAGGCTGACTAATCACAGTGCTTGTGGTCTGTGTCGCTGCGACGCATAGTTACATTTCTGGGGAGGTGCACGTCAGGCTACGGCGTAAGGGTCTACATATAGCCTGGGCTGTCGCCGAAGCTACGGCAACAACTTGACACAGTAGCCTATACCACCTATAACACATACATGTGAATACCAGCTGTAGAAAAAAAAAAAAAATGATGACCAAAGAAGACACAGTAGTCTAAATAATAAAGTCAAGTCTGTTCGTTTGTTCTTTTGTCTTCCTCTCGCAGTACATGATGATCAGGGCCATGAGAAGCAAGCCCTGATGCACCCCAGGGCTCAATTCACCAGGGGTGAAAGTAATATAGAGAGTTATTGTAGTAAAATGCACAAGAGAAATGTAGAGCAGTAAATTAGAGGCCTGTATATACACGAGAGGATTTAATTAAGCTATAAGAGGTATTATAGCTGCATGCAGATGGCTAATGTTGCCTCGAGGACTCTTGGCTTGCCAGTGGATGGCCTCAGTGCACACCCTATTAGTGCTCTATCAGGCCATTTCCAAATACTGTTCCTGACAGTGAGACAGTGTGACTCATGGCAACCTGCTAGAGTGCTGCTGGCTGGTATCTGATGCCATGATAGCAATGTGTATAAATTAAAGATGTAAGGGCCCTTTTTCTTTGGACTTGTTCCTCTTGCCTGGAGAGGACACTGCTCCTTATTTTCTGTCCCCTCAGTGTATAATATCTGGCAAACATTTGAAAGGAGAAAGCAGAAATGAGCCTTATTATTATAATTCTTGAGTACGGTGCTTACCCGTGACCACAAAAAAAAGTTAATGCAGAGCTTTCTGCTAATGGCCCCAGTTATAATGTTGTGGGAATGTGAGCACAATGTTATTGAGTATGAAATGGAGTGAGTTTTAGGAGCTATGAATAAAACGCTAATGATAGCATTTGGGATGTACTGTAAAGAGCGATGGGGGCCACACTGGCTGTCTCTTCTAATGAGAGAACAGAGAGGCACAGCACAGCAAGAGAGAGAGAGATCAAAAATTCATGGGAGGATGCAGTAAAAGTGGCGCGCACTCAGCTGGCGTGTTCTCTGCATGTACCCCGTTTTAAGCTTGTAAATGAAACACTTTGACTGTCTCCATTCCCGTCTACCTCTCTGGTCCCAGGTCGTGTTCTGTACTGCTCAGTTTTCCCAGATTCCCCCTTTATGTCATTTAAAGTAAACCATATACAGGCGTTTGTCTGAGCTGGCATTTACAAGATGAGTTCATTGAGTTTATCACAGCTCAAGGCCTCTCATAAAGTAAGAGGATACAGCAATGCCAGCATCTCTGTAACTACTGAGAACTTTCTCTTATCTTGTCTCCTCAGTTTGTACTTGCGATCATTTAGGACTTTTGGGTCTATTAAACATATTGATTTAAGAGATTTCAAACAGAGTATGTTCTAAACCCGAGCAGAGAAACACCAGGAGGTAACTCTGGTACTGTAAAAGATACAAAGACTCTTCTTCTCAATGAGCCATGCAATCTGTTATTAAATCCTCCATAAATGCGCTCTTTTAAAATCACTTGAAGTCTCCCAATACAAGTCAACTTGCTCAAACAAATTCTCCAGTATTATGTGTCATTTCCTAATATTGACATCTCAGTCTCTGTCTGTTATCCCTCTATGTTTGGTCCTGTGGAAGATAACTATACATTAAATATTTCTGAAGTATGGGAAATGGCTCTGGCAGGAAGTATAATTATCTCATCCTGATGTCACAATTCCACTTTCATTCTCAGAGAATTTAAACTGAACATTACTTGTTAAGATAAATGCTTTCTACTGTGAAATAATATTCTGAAATATCCGGCCCAGCCACAAAAGGCACAATATTGTGAGTCATTGATTGGGCGACAATACAAAGTGCTCTTTTCTGTCACTGCAGGATGAATAACTTGATCTTTTTCTTTTTTTTAAATAGTAATTTCAGTGACATTGAGAACTTTAAGAAATATTTCTGTATTAACAAATGAACTGGGAAAACCATGCTTTCATTTTTCCAAAGCTGTCTTGGCTTTCGATTAGATTTTTCCTGGAGACTACATTTTCTTGTCTTTTGACTATTTTTACTGCTCTTTTTCACACCCAGTCCTCAGTTCCCAACCTCTTTTGCACTGTGTTAGCGCACAGGTTAAACATGCACTACACATTTTCATTGCGTGAATACAGACGATGCAGTTCACTAATATAACTCTGCATTTTTCGACAGTGACACCCAAAGTGTATTTATCTGGTGTATTCATTTAATTTTCGTTACTGGTAGAATATGATGTTAAAAAGTGGAAATGGAAGCAAGGTTTTCAACACTTTCGTGGCTGTCTCTGGATATTCAGCCTTGGCTTTGATTCACAATGCCAGCAGAGATACTTTTCAAGCAATACACTTCTCAGTCGACCATTATTTGCTGGTTGATCTTCTGTCTGACACGGACGATTCACCAGGACATCTCATAAACGGTCCACAGATCCATTTCTTCGAATTTCTTGGGTCATCTGCAGTTTGAAGTGTCGACAGTGAAGCCAGCTAAAGGTAGTCTAGGCTTGTTTCTCTGAAAATAACTGCTAATGTTGGAAATTTTGTGTATGTGTATATATATGTAAATGCACAGTGCCGTCCACAGTGTCTGTGGATGTTTTACCTGGAAGAACCCAGAGTGAGATCCCCAAGAGCAAGCATTAAGATAATTGCAACCTGGGGAAACTCCCTGTCATTATGATATTGCCTCAGGAAAGCATGCAAAATGGGAAAGTATCGATCCTGGTACAGAATACTGAGTAGCTTTCGTGTATCTGCAAGAATAGTTGACATGGACGAACCAAAATAAGATTTAAACCAAACTTTTAAACCAAATTTTCCTGTCCACTTCCCATGGTGTTTTGCCTGCTGACTATTTTTCGGAAAGTAATCTCAAGAGCCATGAACTCTTTCTTGTGGTGAGTGAAGGTACAGCACAGGCAAACGGTCAAGTTTAGTGGAATTGCTGCACATATAGCCTAAACTAATATAGGATTGCATGTACTTGATTGGCTTTGGCCCGGCAGCAAATACTTGCAGCCCAGTACCAGTCCGGGAGCTACCATTTTAGAACCTAGGCCCAAGACAACAGTTTTCGGGGGCTGTCTGTTTAAACTGTAAAGCAGAATAACACGAGTTTGGATTTCATGTTTAGTAGGCAATATAACTGTGCATGTGCGCTTCTCTGTTGGAGTGCAGGCCAGAAGCGATTACAAAGAGATGAGAGTTTTATTGAACAGGGGCGTCTGGTATTCTGTACACAGACAAGTGCTGCTGAGTGCCAGCAACGATTGGCGTCTACCTACACGTTCCCCTGCACAGGTGAAGACTGATGTCAACTACAGCTGTCAACACCCAGTTTAATCAGACTATTTGTTGACTCTGGCTTACATGCCTTTAATCTATGACTTGGGTATTAAACCGCAAAATGTGCTGTCAGACAATGTGTACCCTTTAGAGTGCACTTGATGAATATTAAAACATCATTGTACAAACGCCATTAAGCTGAACACTCAGATAAAAAGCAGACTCACAGACTAAAAAGATGTAGTCAAAAGTTGTTTCTGTTGTGGACTTCAAAAACAAGACATGAAATATCTGAGTGCTTCGATGTCGGCAGTCTGGTTGCTTCTGAAGACCTCATGTTGTGCTCTGGTTTATGTGGAGTTAAAGCTGCAGTGTGTAAATGTGTGTATTAAAACTACAAAGAGGATAAGGCATGTGGTGTCACATTTGCAATATTGAATCAACCTATTGGTATGCATTGCGGTGAACATGTTGACAGGCCAGATAATGTGAATACAAACATACAATTTCCCCAAGACGTCAGCCATGAATAATGAATACTTCACGACATCAAAATATGGAGAGCATCTCCAGATCCCAGCAAATGCTTGGTGTTTTCTTGTATCCCACATATAGATGTATTAGCAATTGGAATTAAATATTCTTTAAGTGTGAGTTTGGGCAGAGGGCTGATGTTTCATTAGCTGACATTCTAAGGTGCTTCTATGTGGTCAAATGTCACTAAAGTATGCTTTTCCCGTCTTCACTGCAAGAGCTTCCACTTCACATAGAACATAATTATATTTCAGTTATCTACATTCAGTAAGCTCCAGATGCTGCGTGTTCATCCATCTCATCAGTCATAGAAAAGATTATTCCACTTGATCTCTTTAAGTGTGCCTAAACTTCCTGTTACTCAACAGTCTTTTGTCCAATCTTCTTCATCCTTGGTGGATGTGTCACTGGGGACCAAAGGAAGGGCATTGTTGAGTTTGATGTATGGATGAGTGCTCCCTATATTTTGTATAAAAGTCACTGTCCAGACTTTCTTTGCGGACGTTGCGGGTTCTCCCTGTGCCTGGTCGTCTGTTTGTTCCTGTGTTTGTCCTGTCATAGACTGGCGACCTGTCCAGGTTGTAACTCGTGTTTTGCTTGAAGCCAGCTAAGATAAGCTCTAGCTCCCAGTGATCCTCTACAGGATACGTAGTTTGTCCTCAGGTTCCGTTGGCAACACGCTCAAAACTTTTTTTCAGTTTCATCATTAGCAAGCTTTTACCACTTGTACTCAGCCTTTTCCGGGTTGTTTGCATGATCGCTTATTGACAAAGCTGCACTCTGAACGGACACATTCGTAGCGAGCACTGCACTACTCATCAGAAGAGTGACCCAGTCGCTTCTCGTAATTTGTGATCATGGGTTCATAAGCTACTGTGCAGATTCACAGCTGTTTATCAGAGTGACGTGGTGGAGCTTGTAATTCTTTTGCCACTGTTATTATTTCAGTTAAAATTGCTTTGACTGCATTTTCCCACACACCCGTCCATCGGGTGAGATTCGGACGCGTGGGTTTATTTCTTTCTTTCATAACATATAATTTCTGCACATTTTTGCTTTTAATGAGACATTAAAAGTTAAGAAATGTAGTCAAAATCTCAAGGTTACTCTGCTGGCTAAAAACCATGCATCATCAAACTGCAAATAAAAGTTTATTAAGTCCTCGAAGCCATTTCTTTTTTTACGTGGCCATTATCGGTGAGAAAAATTAAAACAGCCCTTATCTCTCTGCAGCATGCTGTATGTATTTCCTTTCATTTCATAAAAACAATTATAACAATTTATCATGTTTACATAGTCATTATCATAATACAATTAGCAATCTGAAGCCACTTGCCAGTGCATCCATATTTGGAGTGTTAAAGTCCAAACTCAATTAACTTCTCAGCAAACAGAGCTGTATTAACCAGCTTACTGACAATTAAACAGTGCAAGCTTTGTGTTTAAAATAATTGGGCCTGACTGTTTTTCATGTGGCCACTGAATGGTGATTATTTTATCATAGTGTCTTCTGTCATTATTAATAAAGAGTCTAAGCACATTTTATTTATTATTTTGCAAGTCAGAATAAAACACAGTGGCTGGGCTATCATCTATGTGTAGTGAAATATATGTTCCTACTGTTGCAGTATGAACTACACACCAGAGTCTATAAATAGACTTGTGTTTGTTAACCATTTTTTCTTAGACCTTGTACAATTGTTCCAATATACACCCATGTCACAGTAACTGTCAAAAAGGTTGACCTAATAATCACAATATGTAACTTGTGCTTAATTTAGCTCATTCTATGAAAAAGAGGTTCTTTTTATTACATGTCCATCTATCTTTCTTTTCTTTCAGGAGTAGTAGCATGCTGACAGTTTTCTGTTGTGTTGGCTTTGAATTTCACTTCACTGGATTTTATATGTGGATTAGCTGAAACTCAACATTAATTTGGGGTTATTTATATCCACGTGTCATGTGTCAGTGGAACGGGAACAGTGTAGGGGAGAGACAGGAGTGTGACAAGTTAAGAACTTTAATAAAGCCGTCTCATTTAAAGTTCTGAACTCTATGACTGCTGGACATCGGATGACATTGGTGCCATCCCTTTTAGCTTTTTGCCTTCAGTCTTGTCTTCTACCAGTGCAAAACATGCTCAGCTGGATTAAGCTCAGCTGACTTGGCCAGTCAAGAGCGCTACAGTTGACTGTCTTCTCTGTATGTGTCAGGTCATTGTCCTGCAGCATGTCTTAAAACGGGGGCTCTTTCTATATCCACAAAGAGCTGTCTTCGCTATATACTCTGAGCTGTGACTCATTACCTTAACCTCGTAGTTACATTCAGTCAGAGCAGAACCAACAATGAGGAACACTAAATAGTATTTGGCTGCTTTGCATTTGTCCTCATTTGAGTCTTACTGCGACTTCTAACCAAGACCTGACCCAAATTGTATTCAGTCTAATGAGGTTAGTTGAGTCCAGTTCCATTGTATTGCGGCAGGTCTCGGGCCTGCGCATCAGTGTCTCACACCTAAGTGGCTCTGACTGTCCTCGCATCTGTTGACATGATGCGTCATAATCATCATGGGGGAGAAATTCGATTTTTTGAGACACAGTGAAGTGTGTGAATTATGGTGTGCAGGAAAAATGACATGCCCTGTAGTGGGTCCCTTTCACTGCTGACAGTATTGGTGTTCTATCTCTGGGTCTGTTCAGGTCCGTTTCATTTTGGATCTGATTTAGTTATAGTTGGTTCTGTTTGTAACAAGTCTGACTGCCTCCAGCTTCCTTTTTATGCCCGTCGGTCTGTGCTTTTCTCATGTGAATAAAGACTCTGGAATTTCTTCAAACTTGTCAAAACCATTCATTTTGACTCCAGAATGAGATTTAACTGGTCAGTGATCAAAGTTGAAGGTCACAGTGTCTGTCTTATTCCTGTGAAAAAGACGCATCAGAATTGTATTGAGGACAAATGTTCACTTGGACTCTGGGACAAACTGATTCCAATGAAGTCCTGGTATTTCCAGGCTTTCCACAGGTTCAAATTAGCTCCCATACTTTGGGCCCAGACAGACCTTTTGTATCAAATGTTATCGGTTGTAATGATCATCATTTTTTCTTTAACAGAATTGCTGAAGATCTGAATGCTGACTGAGTGCAGCAGTTGCTCTTTGTCTTGAAATAACCTGAATTAAAACTTACATTGTAAGATATACAATCACATGCAGAAACACTTCACAACTGTTAATAATATTCCACTTCAGACTGTTATAAATCACAAGAATGCTCATTGTGTCAGTAATCCATCTGGATTACTTAAATTTGATTAGTTAGTTTTCTTTTGTTATTGTAGACCCTGCAAGCTGTTTTTTTACACTGGGCTTGGTTTGTCTGAATTTGACCTTAAACATACGTAAATGTCTTTACACATACAAAACTTCCAACTAATCCCAACTCTGTTCTCACCATGGCTAGTGGCACGATGCCACCCAGGTCCTGCGGTGCCAGTCGGATAAGGGTCTGCACCTCGTTGGTCAGGGTGCGGGTGAGTGGATACTCCACCTGCCACGTCACCTCCCTAATCCCCTGAGTCACCATGAGCCCATTCACCTCCAGGTCCACCTGCAGCACGCGCTGGTAACCCGCTGCCTCCGCTCTGCAAGGAGAAGATGTGTGTCAGAAGTGTGGACTTGGGTAGCAATTAGAATAGCACAATCAAGAGGAGTCAAGAATGTGAACACAAATGGCGTAGGAACCAAGGAAGTAGAATTGGATTAATCAAGGTGCCCTGCCTGAGTGTAATGGTGGGAAAACAAGGAAAATTTGTGTAAATCCTCTGGTATGATGGTAAAAATCCCTGAAATAAAAATTACATGTTAATTATTCCTAAGGAACGTGTGCATCAAAAATAGTTTACATTACATGCAGATATTTTGATGGATATGCTATTTTTATTTATTTATTTATTTGTTTGTTTATTTGAAATTTTAAGCAAGGTATCCCTCATCTGAAAGTCTGATATGAAACTAATCGCAGCACAATTGAAATTCATTCTCACATCCGCCCAGAACCACGATGTTGGCAAAAAAAGCAATTTATTTTTCCCTTTGCAACATGGAGCCTCTCTTGCAGGGATTGCCGGGGCCGAGCAAATAATTTTCCCTCAGCTGATGGAGATGCAAACAAAGCAGAAAAACAATGAATGCAAAATAATATCCTGCAAACTTATTTGATTTCCAGAGTGCTTGGTTTGATCAAGCTGCTGCTTCTACCCCAGGTGGTCTGTGTCACAGTCTAAACCCAATACATAACCCTTTCCAACAGGCAGAAGCAGATATACATATGGTCGGTATTGTGTTGAAAAATACAATTCCCTCATGGGGGTCGAGAAGTGAATGACAGACGTAAGCATTTAATCTGAGGACGGTGGCAGCAAAAATTAAAAGCAAATCCAAAACATTTCATTTTTTGCATAAACACTTTTCTTCTTCTTTTAGTTTATCATTCAGTTTCTTTCTATCAAGTGTGTTTGTAGTTGTGGTGTCACAATTAAATGAGGCTGGAGAGAACCCAACGTGAGCGGAGGGGAGTGTTGGGGGTGAGATCCAAGGTTTTCCTTGAACATATTTTGGCCGAGCCTGCATTTAAATCTCCCCCCAGCTCCCCCTTATGTTCACACTTCAGACACTAGCCTCACTTCAAAGTGCAGATTTAAGGATCCACTCTGGTATTTAAAAAAAAATAAATAGAAATGTGAGAGAGAACAGTTCGAATGAAACAGCTTGAATAGCAATTCTAGGTCAGGCAGAAAAGCTTTTCACTTTCAATGGGTAATGTTCTGAATTATGCTAAATATGTTTCCAAATAAGCACAGAGAAGCTTTGGCTCGGGTGTGATCACAGGTGAATATTGCTGTGGATCCGGACACACAGGGAGTGCTGTTTAGATACAGTTCTGTTTAAACACAGACAAATTTTACAGGTACATCGGGGTCCAGATGGTGGTGGCTCTTTGTGATGTTATTCACGCTGCGGAAATCGCTCGGTGGATTTTCACCAAAGACACATTCACGCTTCTTTTCCACTAAACAAAACCCAAATAAAAAGGTTTTTGTGCATTGCAGTGTTTTTATCAAGGATAGAAACACTGGGAGTTTTAATTTTTCCTCATTGTCAACAAATCCAATGAATAAACAATGGGTTTATCCTGTTAAAATCCAGCTTATTCTTTGCCACAGAGCGGCATCGCAACGCTAAGTGGGCAAAAACGCAGTTATATTGTTGCATTAGATTGTTTCCATCTTTGCTCTGACAAGCAAGAGCATTGTATTTTTTGAGTCAAGGCGTTTGAACATCAAGACTCTACTCATTTTTCGCTCATATTATAAAACGGGAGTCTTGCACACTTGAGTTCTGTACTTTAATTGTTCTATTCACTGCAGAAATACCCAATACGAGCCAAAATTGAATTGTCCAGGAGTGAGTTTGATTTTGTGGCCCTCACAATTCTTGAAAGTAGAAAAATGATATTGGATCCGTCCAATCCCGACAAGACTTCAATAGCAAGGAGAGTCTGGCCAGCTGGTAAATCGTTTCCAGGTCTATATTAGGATGTCAGTGGTCCAGTATGATACGCTGCTAGCAATACCAGGACCGCTCACAAAAGAAGAAGAACAGGGACACACAGTCAGTCAGAAGATCTGAGGGGCCAAAATAATAAATAAAAATTGCGTGTGTTCTGAAAAATACAATGTTAAAACACTTCCACTACCCTCGTTTTCAATCACATCTTTCCCTACTGCTGCAACTATAAATATATGCGTGGTTGGGATTTTATCTTTGCAACTGGCATAAAAGTGCAAAAACGAAGCTAGGAGAGTTATAAAAATATTTCATAAATGAAAAGCATTTCAATTACTGCAAAACTGACGTAACCAAGGGAAAACTACATACCAGCTTCGATGAACTTACTTTTATAATTCTGCTTCCTGAAATGTGCAGCTTAGCCATTTGTAGACTCAATTTTGCTCTTACCTTTTGGATGAAGGTTAACGCCAAAAGCAGAAGAGCAAGGCAAACATGTCACACCACCAGAACCATGAATTTTAATCTGCGTGGATACCTACAGTTAAACCGTTGCTGCTTTTGTGGCTGTGGATCGTTTCCATTTTTGATTTTTAGGCAGAAATTCAGAGCGCTACAGAGTTGCAGTATCCTCTACAGCCTACTGACAACACGCTGGGCTCAAGGGTGTCGACAGCAGTGATTATGTGCTTTATGCTCATGGTGTGCAATTACAGCCAAATCAATTATCTGCAACAGGCCGTCTTGCTTTACAATAAACCTCCAAACAATTGGAGCTTTAGTGCTGAACACTACAGTATGACTCCCATTCTCTGGCTATATAATCTGCCTTTCTCTGTGTTGTCTCTATTATTGTGTCTAATCTGTTCCTTCCTCCTTCTGAACTTGTCTCTCTCGCTGACCCGCAGTGTTACGTTGCATTCAATAGAGGGCAGTGCACTCTCTTTCTCCCCTCTCCCTCAGCCCTTCATCCAGCGAGTGCTTGGGATGATGGATGTCTGCAGCGCACCAGCTGGAGAGGTCAGGCCGCTTCTCTGTGTCTCATTAGAAACATAACTGCACTGTGTGCCCTTTTTCTCCGTCCGATTACCATACAATTTAATACACTCACTGGCTACTACCGCTTCTCCCTTTCTGAGTCATGGATGGAGAGTGCAAGAGGTGGAAACGGAAACAGAAACGAAAAAACACCAAGCGGAAACAGGGTTAGAAGGGCTCCGATAAAAGCAAAATGTCTGCTGAGATCACAGGACTGACCGCGTGACAGTGCCTCGCTATCATAGCGGGTTTGTTGTGGTGAAATGAGGTGGAAACCGGTCATGTCACTTTGAGGATGCTTTTGAGGTATCTATTTGTCAGTCTTATTGTTGGTTGTAAAAGCACAAACAGAAAAGAATCCGCTCGGAGAGAGAGAGTGTAAGAAATACAACACTTCCAGTTCTTTAAGATGCATTTCAAACCCACACTTTTGGCAACAAAGGGTCTCTGAGCAGAAAAGAAGCGGCGGAACAGAAAGAAAAACGCCAAGAATGAAATTCCTTTTGTTCGAAAACGGCAAAATAAAAGTTGAGCTATAGGAACACAAAAGCCCCCGTTAAACACGTTGTCATGTTTTCCTCTTTTCACTCTTAACACCTCTGTGGATAACTGGCTCAGAGAAAGAAAAGTCTGCTGTCTCTTTTGGAGACCCGCGGGGGGTTCTTTTCATGCACCGCAGTGATTTGGTTAGCGCTGACAACAATGATACATCAAAGAACTGAATCTATTTCAACACACATTGAATTGACAGTGGGTCCAGCAACAGAAGGAGTTTGTGTGTCTCTCTATGCAGAAGATTACTACATGGTACGGCTCCGTTCAAGTAAAAGTGGATATATTTTCATCCGTTATGTGAGACAACGGGATTTACTTCAGGACCAATGTGTGAGAACTATCTGTAAATAAAATCTCCAGCTGAGAAAAGAGTTGGCCATCATTGGAATTTTTATGTGGTCAGATTTCCTTAGTGGATTTTCCTGTGAGCGAGATTTAGTTTGTTTGATGTGCTGTTGATGGGATGTTTGTATTTCTGACCCAGCATGCATGATTTGTTCCTATGAAAACAGGACGGGTGCGTGAAAATGCATTCCAAGAAGGATATCAAAGACCTGTTGGCAACAGGAAAACATTAACAGATGGAGAAATTGTATGGAGAACAGTAGTCACAGTGGGCGTCTCCATAATTGAATGACCATTTGAGACCTGCAGCAATTCAGAAAAGCTTTTTCCTTCCGTCGGTTTTAAGATGCATCGCTATGAGACTGTTCCAGCTGGGACTGGCCAAGAGTTGCCGTCCATCAAAAGACTAGGACAGAGAGACTAGCATTCACATGCACATATCGATTTAGAATAACCAATTAGCTTAAGATGCACGTCTTTGGACTGTGGGAAGAAGCTGCAGTCACCAGGTGGAAACCCTCACAGGCCTCACAGGGAGGAGAAGATGCAAAATCCTGTAGGTCTGAACCCAAGACCTTCTCGGTCATGTCAGGCCGTGCCAACAACTGTACCGCAGTGCTGCAGACAAATCTTCTTTTCCAAATTAAATTAAAGGTCTAAATTCAGAGAAGGAGCCAAAGTTTTGTTTTTTTCTTTTCCTTTTCTCCCAATACACAGAGTTACTTTAAATGAATGATTCGTTTGTGGAATTTTATTTTGTCTTTTTAACAATTTCTTGGCAATGTTCAGCTGGGAACACTAACTTCCTGTAATCATTGCTGGTTGCTCGGCAACCTCACAGCGACAAAGTCCAGGAAGTCCAAGCAACAAGAGATAAATTTCTGGCAGCAGCGTGGAGCTGTAATACCATAACAAACCATTGCTATCTTTCTTAAAGTGATTAAACATTGAAGGACATTCACATCAACGATTCGGCTTGGAACAGAGAGAACTTGTGTGTAGTTTGAAATGTTGAACTGTTCCTTTAATGTAATGCACATCGTGGGTAAGATGTGAATGTTTTCATGTTGACAGAGTGTCTCGTGTGTGGTGACGCAAATGATTTGCTTTTGCAGCTGTTGTAATTACTTGTAGTTCACTTACACTCCAGCTGTGTGGCTCTGTGTGTTCTTTGTGTTACAGTCTTGATACCTCTCCAAACAGAAATACATTTTGATTCTAATTGGTTTGAGGAGCCCACGGGAAATCAGATAATATCTCCGAAGAATAAAAGCAGTGTAGTTATAAAGGTCGCTGCACAATAATAGTAAAGACTACTTCCGACTCGTACTAGTTCAGCAGGAGCTAACCTAAATGCCAGCGTAACAAGGTCATTTAGCCTCGTGTAGTAGGCGGTCATTAGAATATTATGATTAATAAATCACGATCTGGTGTAGGAGAAACCATAATTTGTCTGTATATGCATCCCCAGGGAGATGGAGTTCATCTCTAATGAGTTTGAGTATCCCAGGTCTGATATACAGTACGTCTCTTCTCTTCAATGATGCCGGTGAGATCTTATAGAAATGAACACCAATCCTCCTTCTTTATAGTGCAGGTGAACAGCAGACATAAGACAACAGAACTGCTGGGGAAGGCTTAAACGAGTGACTTATTAAGCCGACAAGGGCTGACAAACGTGTGTGATGTGACGGAAAGAAACAGACATGGCAAACGGACAAAACAATAAAACACTGCAAAAACAATTCAAAATGAATTCCCTGAGAAATGCCAGAATTCTTCCCCAAAGACTGTTGGCAGTCATAAAAGCAGCTCATCAAACACTTGCTCTATAATCCTAACCTTGTGCTCCTCGGGGAACAGGTGGCTTTCTGTACAGTGATATCTGTCTCGTCTGGAATGGACGTGTTAATGGGGCGATAAACACTGACATATGACGGACAGATAATGAAAGCGATCATAAAAAGAAACCATGTCAAGAAGCAGATGAAATGACGAATAACCAATTTTATGTATGCAGGAGATTTCCCCCAGGATCTATCAAACCGTTGACGTCAGTCCGGTCGCTGTCAATATAGATTAGTTTGCTTCAGCAGTAGGCCTGCAGAGTGAGAAAAGGGTGGGGGTAAAGGGGGAAAACTGAAAGAAAAATATTGCAGCCCTTATTCCAAATTGCCTTTTTGGTCTTTCCCTTCTCTGATATTTTCTGAAATAGCCCCCTCTGTTTTGTTCTGTTGCTGTTTCTCATGCTCATTTTATCCCTGACCCCTGTTTCCCCCCTCTCCTCCTCTCCCTTCCCTGTCCCCTTCCCTCCCGATCTTTCTCACCATTCCTCTCTAAGCCCATCTTGCCTTTCTCAACTGCCTGCTGGTCTGTTTTCTTTCTTTCTCTGTGCCACTTTTTCTCTCTCTCCCCCTCTCTATTTCTCTCAAACGGTGTGTGAAATGAGGGGATTCGGGCTTCCTGCATGAAACAGATGTGGCTCCGCGCATCAACCAATCAAAAGGCGGTGTCGCCACTCTGCACCAGATTGTGACAAAAGCCAATCATTGCCAGGAAACACAGACATCTCCTGGAAGATATGAGATAATAACATAGTGCTAAAACTAAGAGTTGAGCCTAAATCTGATAATACTCTGACAGGGACCAGCATCATCTGGAACAATTGTCATATGCCATAGTATTGAAATTCCTCATACTGTCAGATGAGCTGTTTTTGGAGGAGAAGCGGAAAATGAATGGCATCTGCAATCTGAAACATGCCGCGTATCGCATAGCAACAGTGTTGCCTGAAAATATATGTAGATTGAATTTAGGAAAAAACATGTCAAGAGAACGTTTCAACCGTCTCATCAACTTGTAAATCTTTAACAGAAAATCTAGCTCATCAAATGTTGATGCATTTTGAAAAGATTTCTACTATACACATGTGCGTGTTGTGTTTTCTAGATTACATTTATGTTCCTTATAACAATAGCTGTCATGGACATTGATGTTTTCATGGATCTACAGTATTTGCCACTGGCAGAGAAGGCATGATAAACATTTTTTAGTCACGCTATCATCAAGGCTGACCTGTCTGCCCACCGTTTTGGTCCACAGCATAATATCTCAACATTTGCTTTATGGATTACAATGAAACTTTGCATAGACATTCTTGGTAACCAGGGGATGGGTTGTAATGATTTTGGTTGACCTTTTACGTTTTGCTTAAGTGCTACTTGCAGAACCAAACTAATAACATAACCATTAGCCTGTACCTTGCACTAAGTGCTAGCATGTTGACACATTAAGAGGAGATAGTGGATATGGTAATAATCACACCTTTTCATATTAGCAACATCATGGTGAGCATTCTCATGTTAAAGATTGTTTTAAAGCAACACGCTATAGTTGACAAGAATTCTACCTCTACTGTTGGCGTTATGTCTCTTTTTCTACTGCAGTATGTCTTGGGACACTTCCTGCGTTAGTTTCTATTCTTCCTGACTACCAGAGACCTTGAATACTGCTTACTCAATGTTTTTACATTTGACAGCTTTAACTTTTCAGCAAACAATTTTTGCCCGTTGATGTAAAGTTCATTACTACCCTTATCCTAGCTTGAGAATGCTGACAGAGAAAACAGCTCTAGTACCCAGCAAACATGTCGAAGGACACTTTGACAAGACACGGAACCCAACATTGCTCTTTGCATGGCACCACCTTGGTTTTTTCAAACTGGGTGTAACTATACTGTATTTGGAGTAACGTCAGAGTGGGGCCAAGGACGAATACTACGTGCAAACACACTTTAGCAGTTTGTCAGTCATGAAGTAGCTATGCGCTAGTAGATGGCCTACTTTAATGTGTATTTCATTCTAAGTGTGATCTTAGTAAAAGTGAGAAGGTGCAATCAGACTTCTTTGTGCCACCTGAGGATTCACATCCTTTATGGGAACATGGTGTCACATTGCTATTCAGATCTGGAGGCTTAGTTCATCATGCATTATCTTAGTCTGTGCACACAATTGTACACATTGCCATCTAACATTTAGCATACCTCCAGTGATGCAATATAATATAAAGGATTTGAAAAGCTATTGCCAGTGACTCCAGGTGTTAGTTGTGGCCCTTTTTGAATGTTTAAACCAAAGTAAATTACCTTAAAGATCCCTATGAACAGGATGTAATAACATAAAAAAGGCATTTCTTATATTGTCTCACAGATCATGCTATCATGTTTCTAAAAGTCCTTTAAACACGTCTTACTCCATCCTTGAGTCATCTACAGTGTAGCACAATACTGAAAGAATTTGTGAAGCACTAGGGAGGTGAAGATGTGAAGTAGATTTTTATAAACACTTTTCTGTGTCGTCCATCTGGCACTATCATCTCTGAAAAGAATGAATTCCATGACAATTGAGGCACAAAAGGACCACACAGTTTCTGCCTGAAAGCCACCGACAACCTTTATTCTGTTAGCCACTAAACTGCTTTCAAGGACCAGCTGGTGGTTATAAGGCATGCTAAAGACAGTGAATACAATACAACACAATCTATCAGTGTATAAACACCGTCTCCTATCCCCTTATTGATTTCTGTGAGCTGCAGGACTGTTTGTAAAAACTCCCCAGAGGGCTGTGGTGCTCATCCTCTTATCCTGGACAATAAGATCAACTCAGTGTGACTGGCTAATCTCCCCCTTGGAGTTTAAACTCTCCACCAGAAATGACACTTCTTCTTTTCCTTGTTACGCACATATAAACTCACGGATGACAGGAATTAGATTAAGTTGTCCTTTCCATTATGTGCCTCTCGGTTGCTGCTTGTTACTGTTAAATCTCATGATGTGGAGGATTTTTAGGGCTCCGTGTTTTGTGGCCTGAGAAACATCACACTCTCTGAGATGTCTTTTGTGCTCGAGTCATTTCATCTTGTCTTTTCGGCTTTGGTTTACCGCTTCTCTCTCTTCATATGTTCCCTCGTTTCTCCTTTTGTTTTGAGACACTACCGCCGAGTGCCACAACAGTGTGAGACCAGAGGAAGTCTACCGTGGATTGTAACCACAGGTTCTTGTCGTTTCCCTCCTACACTCATAGCAACCTCAGTACACGTGGTATTGTTGGGTTGTATATTTATACATACACAGACAGCCAGCAGAGCATGTAAATGTCCTTGAGCAGAAAGCTTGCACGAATAGATGAACCACTTGACTCAATTTATAGAATAGAATAGAAACCTCGGTAGGTCGCTAAAGACCACAGCATAGGGTTTTTGTCTGCTCTGAGGTTATCAAAACCATAATGTTTTGGCACCAATACTTCATTCACATATAGAGAGTAATAATCATATTGTTGCATTAAACATTGGTTCAGTTTGTATTCACAGGAAAATCGTGAAAGCTCTTACAAACAAACAGTGACGTGGTGAAGTTTTCCATGAAAAATTGGACTTTAGGAAGCAATCAAATCGAAAGTTGAACGTTGCCTGCGAGTGTGCGTTGTGGCATTTATCGCCATTCTGGTGCTCATGTTCCAGTGTTCTATACATAAACAAAGGAAACTATGTTTCTGTACAGCATATGATGAGATGAGTGTGCTGCTGAAACACGGCTCTGTTCAGTGTGCTCCGGTGACGCTTTGCATTTATTGATTATTTCTTCGATTAATTGAGGAATCTGTCATTATTTTCTGTTGAGTAAATTAACTGTTTGGTAAACCAATAATTAAATGTTTAAACTTTAATTCACACATAATTGTGACATTTTTTAACCATATTCTCTCATCAATTAGATGCTTTGAGTGACTTGTGCTGATTTTAATTGTGAATGCATCTTTATTAACCTGTAGAGCATCCCAGCGTCTGAGATACAAATACTTAAACTGCCATTTTTCAGTAAGAGTAACTGCTCCGAACTAAAATGAGTTTGACACCTGTGCTGTTGAGGGTTCGCATTTACACATATGACACATTTAGGATCCCAACGTGAAAGGAAAGAGAAGATCCAAGGAATTAAATTTGGGAAAGCCTGCCTGTTAAACAGATGGAAGTTTAACCTTTTCCTGTGGAAGTACTGCACCTTCTTTTTCCAATTAGACAGTATATTAATATAACTTCTGACTTTAGAACCGGTTTTGGGTCATTTTAATTAGAGGCTACAATGTATTCTTTTGAATGGCGTCTTATCACTCCTCATTTGCAGAGTAAGACTTTGAAACAAAAGGGCAGTTGGGTACAAAAAGGGCCTGCTTGAGGAACCATGGGCCGAATATGGCAAATACTGTAATGTCACTGCCAGTGTCCAGGTAGTTTGTACAGAAGTGTGTTCTGCAAACACAACACATTATACACTGGAGTGCTTCAACGGAGGGAATTAATGAACATGCAAGATATGACAACACAACGATGAGTTTTAATAAATCATTGCAAGTAACATGCTAATGCAATAAGCCCTCCAGCTATCATTAAATGAATTTGCTGTGGGGAGTAGTGCTCTGAGGACCTCTTAATTCATTGATGTTATGTGGCAGAGCACTCAATACGAGGTTTTGTGGTACTCTGATATTATTACAGAAGCACATGCGCTACTATTAACCGACTGTTTAACCATTTAAATTTTGGAATTTGTGGCTGATGTATATTCAGTGCAATGCCGACCTCTCTAGACAGAAGCTGCAAGGAGAATAAATGTGAAATTACAGCTAAATGCGTATACAGTTTATTAATACTTTAGGTATATTTATCTGCTTTTGAAAACAAGGACTTTTAATGTGTATAAAGGCAGGAAGGACTGCATTATTGTAATTCATTTTGGTATATATTTGGTGTTATATACAAGGTGCCAGCTTCTTTAGCAGCCCTCTCCTGTTTGTTCTAATGAGGTCTGTGTTTCATTCAAGTTAGTATTCGCACCACTGCATCATGGTTTATTTTATGATGCAGATGGGTCAGACTTTTTTTTTTCCATCACTTATATTGTTTTACTTTCTGACAGAGTAAATCAGTAGGAAGGATGCACTTATTTCCCTTAGCTGAAGACATTTCTTCACTTTTTGCTTCCATTTCCCATCACTTAAATAAACTTTCTATATTAGTCCACAGGTCTGACAGCTTGGTTTGCATTGATGTCTCATTAAAATGAATGAGGATGGAAATCTTCTTCTGTATTGTCTACGTTGTGCATACTTCCAAGTGCAGCCTTTATACTGTTCTGCTACCTTAAACCAGTTCAGTTTTATCTGGACACCTGCACACATTCTGGTCACCTCCTCCTTTCACACACATGATTCACAAACACAAGCAGCAAACCTGTATGCCCCTGCACAGCCCGGCACATACCTAAACAAACAACCCGCTCCCTGATTCGGTTTATTGAATTGGCGTATCTGGCCAGGGTTAATAAGAATGCCGACCCCGCCGTGACCCTTTGCTGACATGGCCCGTTACTTCTGCTCCCTCGCCTCATTAATCTGTCAAGTAAACAGAACCCCTCTCCTCCTCACCCACTGGATGAGAGAGGGACAGAGATAGAGAGATCTTACCCTCCATTTCTCTCCATGTGTTAGTGTTAAAGACAACAGTCAACAACTTTTCCGAGGTGTTAATCTTGAGATTTGTGTGAACTTCTCACCTCCACACACTCACATCAGTCACACTGAAATCCAGAATATAATTTAGAGGTTGTTGTGAATATGGCTATTTTTATACTCTCGTGACATATTAAAAAAAGAAGTCAGGACTCTTGTACAGTGTGCCTTAGTTGTTGGCGCAGGACCGTGTGCTGGAAATCCCTGGACAACTTCCTGCAGTGCCTCAAACAGAGCTCTGAAGCATTAACAGGAGCCAAGGACTCAACCGATGATTTATTAGAAGATGAAGTGGATCAGAGGGTCTGAGCTTAGGGTCCCAAGGCCAATAGTCCCGCCTTATCAAACACCACCAGGCTCCATGGCCGATCTCCAGCTTGTCTGTGGGCAACTCTGCACAAACGTCGGCTTTGGTTGCTGATTAGTCAGATTTAGAAACTATAGGTTTTTTTTTTTTTTTTTTTTACTTTTTTCAGGAGAAGAGGAGAAATTATGTACATATATACATATATATACATGCCCCAAGCACCACAGAATGAAGTGAAGTAGAGATTACAGATAACAGATGAAGTTAACCTCCTGTTGGTTTCCAGCTGATTTCATGCATCAGTGTCTTTTGCTGCATTACCTGGATTAGCCAGAGTCATGGCCAGATTCCCTGAAGGCTCAATAAAAGGTGGTTTCACTTCACAGACACATATATTAGTTCACTGATACCATGTAGTTCAAAGATATTACAGAATCTACACTAAATATCTAATTCATGTCTCTAGATGTTAATGGTAAAAGTTCGATGGGGTAGAAGGAATAGTGCATCTTTCAGTAGGAGGTTGTGGCATAAATCATTCACCCTGATATTAAATTAATTATATTCCATTAGCAGCATCATGTCATGTTGATTTCAACTAATGATGGCAGGGTTGAGGGCATAAATAAGACTTGTGTTTTTATTCCGATTATATTATACTCAGAGGGCAGTTTTCATGATAAAACCATGAGAAGGCCCCGCAGCACATAGGACTCACGTGTCACTCATACAAATTAAATTACACATGCGATCAATATTGCGCGTACATCTAGCAAACACACAGATGTCTGGCTCAAACTCTCGCAGAAATGCTTTTTAATGTAAGTGCAGCATAAAAATAGTGTTTTCACCAAATGCATTAGCGGCCCTACGGGTGATCACAGCAAAAATAAGATGCCTGTATGATTGCTTAAAAGGACTGCGACACCAAATTGTCTGCTATCTGTACCTGTGATAAGCTGTTTGACGAAAACAGCAGTTCACAAACATACAAATTAGACCACCTGGGAGGGTAATTGCTTATTCTCCCCTATCCATCATCTGTAACATTGTATTTTCAGAAGACCGTTCATACATTCAAGGACATGCAGGAATACACATTTACATACACTTACACATAAATGCATCTCTTCTCTTATTTACAGTGCATTTTTCCGTATCTGTTTCCCATATACACGCAGTCTGTCTAAATCGTTCCACTTTGCCTGCTGCAGTAGAGTGCTCCATTTTCAACCAGTGTTAATTGAACAAATTACAACACAGAACTAATGCAAACTGCCACGCTCTTCAAGGTCTAAAGTAATGGTCGTCTATTCTTTAATTTCCCACTTAATCAAATTCACATAAATTGGTGCATGTCCACACACGCACAGAAACCCTCAGCAGGCAGTTCGTTAGCATCCATGCATCTTCCTGATGCACGGATCATTCCTCTATTGGAATCTGATTGCACTGAAGGGACGTTTGATTTACCTCTGGTTGTAAATGCAGTCCCATACCGCTCCTGCTTGGTCTGGCCATTGATTGTATGTGGTCATTTGCCATGTGAGCTAAGCTCGGCGCAATCAGAAAGAACAGCACGAGGCCCTCTGACCTCACCCTGTGAACTGAAGAGGACTGAATATCGAACTCCTTTCTTGTTCAATCTTCACTCATCATTGTTCTGTCAATTATCCCGGCTCCTAACGACTCTCCAGCAAGGAGTAAAGCTGCCCTATAGACACATTCCCACTAACCAAAACAATGTGCATTTGCATGTGCTTACAGTTTGTCAGGTGTGGTCAAATGTCACCTCTGAATGAACAAACCATTGTTTATTCAGATCAGCTCTCGTCTCTGTATGGGTGCCTAAATTGCATCTCTGCGGGCTAATTTTACGTTTACAAATTCTAAAATTGGAGGTATATAATGTAATCATAATATTCACTGCTGGATGACACCATCGCTCATTGCTTTAACAAATGCATACGTGAATGACTCATTTCTACTATTTTATATAACCTGTCATCAAGATGGGAGATGGAGTGATGCGACAGGGAGAAGATTGCACCCCTTAAACACCCACAGGCTATTATTACCATATCATGAGAACAATCATTCAAATTGTGTGAATGTACATGTTGTTACAGGGCCACTTAGACGAGCATAATGAGATCATCTATATAGCACAGCAACCATATGTGATGGAGGAGCCCCAGGTAGCCTATGTGTGATGGAAGACAGCATACAATGCAGGGACCAAAATTCAATATATATTTAATAATAATCCATGTTTATGTCGATCTGTGTTGTCACGTTCGTACCATAGATGAATAGATACAAATTACAAGTAAAGGTTAGCCTGGTATTGCTTTGGTGCTACACAGCCGCTTGCACATCTAAAGCCCCGTCCACATATAAAGAGAGAAGCTTGTCGCCCAGGCCATTTCATGCCCTGCTTACCTAGGTAACCATGTAGTATGCACCGATCGGCCACAACATTACAACCACTGACAGGAGAAGTGAATAACATTGACCATCTTGTGACAATACAATGTTCTTTTGGGAAATATTTGGACCTGGCATTCATGTAGATGTTACTTAGACATGTAGCATCAAGACCTAGACACTCCTTGATGGCAGCAGCCATCCCCAGCAGGATGCAGCCTGACACAGGCACACACGGTTTAGGAACAACTAAAAAAAAAAAAAAAAAAAAACAGCCTCCAAATTCACTAGATCCCAAACTGATCAAGTATCTGTGGGTACCATGTTCAGTTTATCCGAACAACTAGCTAAACAGGGGCAGTTGGACTTGCAGAGTTTCTTGAAGACCAAATAGCTTCTTCGGTTCAGGACTGAACCTTGAACCTTCCCACTTTGTGTTTTTTTTTTCTCCTGTTATTGCTGCAACTCATTGAATTCCATTAACTTTCCATTGGCTCTTGTTGCTACATTGCTGTCAGTCTCAACCTACTTTCCTTAACAGATGAACCATTCACTACCACTTGGTGGCTTTGTCAAACATGTGTGGAACAACGAGGAAATGTAGGCTGCTCTTAGGGTTTTGCCCCTGCTTTGAAAAAGTTTGGAGAAAGAAGTTTTTAGTAATGGAGTAAACATTAGTTTCAGTGGTTGTGCTTCTGCCTTCTTTATACTACTTTTTTTTTTTTTTTTTTGTGGCGATTCCTGCCATGGACCGGTACAAACCAAACTTTCACCCAGTTAGCATTCGACCTATGCCTAAGCAGCAACATGCCGTTTTCTTATTGGAGCACTGCACGGGAGAGCATCTCTGTGTCCGTTAACTGAATGCCCAATACATCTGCCTTACTCTACCACCTGTCAACCAGTTGTAAGAAAGAAATTGCATGGACAGCTAAATAAGAATAATAATCCATCCAACAGCTATTTCACTCTAACACAAAACTTCTTGGTGTTGTAATTAGGAGTCATCCTCCTGGGAATGCATATGAATATATCGGTACAAAAATTCAAGCGCTAATAATTGAATAATATTCATATTATTAGTAAGGGACACATAGACCAACATTGGCTGTGTTTATGTTGACAGTACTTTTCAAACTGATTGATATCATTCTCATCAGAGATTCCAGCTTGGCTGATTTCATGGATCAAATTGTCTAATAAGACATGTATTTATACCCTTTGCTGTAATGCATCTACCAGAATATATTAGTTTTGTCATGCAAGTGGCTCTGCCTGACATAGAGCATCACATATGCTAGAAAACTAACAAAGAGGAATTCCCCAACAACTACACTGACACATGTGGGTGTGTCTTGCTCATGTTAGAAAACATGACCCAAAGGGCCACGTCTCAAAGCTCTTTGTTTTGCTGCTGCCATATTCTTACCCCGATCATGTCATTTGATGCTTCCCCATGCTTTCTAGAAAGAAACACTTAGATCACAAGTTGACCAAACGTTGAATCATTAGATGCTAATATTTTCCTATCCAGTGGATTGTCCAAGGTTCACACCACCCCTCTATATCCGACTGAAAATTCCTTTCGATCGGCTCATTCAGTTACTTTAGGTAAATTTGTTGTTCTGACTGGATCTTATTCAGATTATCAGCAGAATGCTAGTGTCTGTGCACCATGCAAGTCTTTTCCATCCAATTACTGGTTGTGTCATTAATGTTGACAACGGTGTTGCACATTTAGATTCTGTCATTTTGATGTGTTCCAGCTCAAAGTCAGTAATCAAATATATGAAATTATCTCAGGTCCAGCCTATCTATACGCATCATGAGATAATCTCACATAACAATGGAAAGGGATTTGTTGTATAATTCATGTTTAGGAGAGGCAATCTTATCTAACTAGAATCTTTATGGACTATTTATATGGGAATTGTGATTTTCTTCTTTCCTGGGAACCGAGTATGCTAATCAGCCTAAAACAAGTCTGCCATTCCCCTCTCACTGAGGCTTGCTTCCTCTGTTTCACAGAAAGACCCTCAGAGGCTCATGTCACTTCCCTCAGCAGATGGCTGGGGCAAACACAGAGTGACAAGCCTCGATTTCACTGATGCTTAAAACATGATTTCATCAACTGCTGGAAAACAATTTGAATCTTTAACCTATTTTCAAACCGGGGCTTGCACACTGAGCGGAGTCTCCTCATCAAAGGCATAGCAGAGCTCTAAGCCTCTTCATGCAACTTCCCTGCAAGTTTTTTTGTTTTTTTTTCAATCCTAAACCTAAAATAAGTTTCACTATATGACTGCAATAATTGAAAACATGATGAAACTAGTGCTGTATGAAACACTCATTGTTGGCTCAAATTTAATTCCCTTTATCCTGCTCTCTTGTTGCCTTGCCACTCAGATGTAGGACTACCATGTTTTTTTTAAATAGCAGTCCTAAGAACTTTGCTTTACAGCCATGCATCATTGTGTAGGTGTTGCGCAACTGTCTTGTCAGTCTTTTAGAGCAAACCTTACTCCCACTCGCTCACAGTGGGAGTCCTCTCTGGCAGACAGCAGACAAACTGAATGTAGTGGCATGTTTCATGAGAAGATGCTGCAGGGTTCTGTTTGTTCACTTGTTTCTTGGGTTGGGTGTGTTTGTGCCAGATAGTGCACATGCACTCAGATGTACAGGGGGCAGTAAATATTAACAGTAAGTCATAATTAGGGTACGCCCATTTTAGATTCCCGAGTCAAGTTGAGTTTATTGTCTCTTACACATGACATTCATAAAAATATTCAAAGGTGTGAAGTATTGTTTTGCCGACAAGACATGGTCAATGCTACTTCTACTGCTATTTCAACAACTACTATACTGGTTTTATTAAAATAACCACTAATACTTTAGTCTGTTAGGACGTGGAGTACAGAAAAGATTATGTGAGCAGGTGATTACATGCATATGTACAACTGTACAGGGTTAGATAATGGCTCCACCAATACATTATGCAAATGTACTATACTGTTGTGCTGTCCATATAGTGTTGGTGAGGTTAGTGTCCTTGTTTTCAAGGTCTGTCAGGGCGAGATGCAGATGCAGGGATACAGCACCGTCTGGATCTGTTTGAGCGGATGGCATACTTAAAAGGGTCCAGTGTTGGTGGAAGAGGGGCTTTAACGGGCTGGAAAATCAGATAATCCTTTAATTTATCCCACAGTGGGGAAATTTGCCAGCATAGGGAAAGGTAAAACATTAGATAAATACGAAAATAACAACAATTTAAATAGAACAGCACAGGGAGCATGACAGAGGAGAGGATAAACTACATATTAATCCCTTTGTCTAGGGATAAAAAAAAAAAACTATTTCAACTTTGGTATTGTGAGAAAAATCAGCCTGAATTAAGTCTTACTTGAATTTATAAGATTATCATTATAGTTTATTAAACTGGCATTACACTAATTCCATACTGATGCATCTGGCCTTATCCTGGACTGTTTTTCCTGGATATATAATGATGTTGAGCTAATACATCAGGTCAGTGATCTTCAAATTTGTGATGGGAAAAAAAATAACTTGGTTTCTACATCTAGGGTTCAAGTTTGTTTAGAGACACAGCCCAGAAATTTGTGTAACTGATAGATTCCATGTCTGTTTACCAAATGCTTTGAAGCCAAAGCACTCCAACTGTGAGCAGCTTGAGATCTGCTGGCCATTAGATCCAGTTTAATTAGTTGGTAGGTGCCACGCCTTTCCTTCTGCAATTACAAATCAAACTCCCATAGCAGCTTGTACAAGCTACTTATTGATACGCCGGTACTGTCCCACAGAACATCTTCATTTGTTTCCCTTTGTCAAATCTTCCCTCCAATCAAGCGGGAACTCCGTATTGTGTTAACTTTCATCAAAAAGAAATAAAGCAGGCAGAAGCAGCTTGAGTACCTGACGAGCGTGCTGGGTGACTCACCGTCTGATATTGCGATGTGATTTCTGGGACATCGCTGTCAACTCCACTTACACGGACGACCCAAACCGCTGCTCGTGTCAACATGTGCAGGCACAGCGCTAACATGTACACGAGCCATGAGTGCGCGCGTGTTGCCGTCCTTAATTATTCCAGCGGCTGATGGGAGCTTTGAGTTCAGTAATGACAAGCAAGTAAGAGTGCGCTGTAAATTAGCTCCATGACAAGGAGAAGCCTTCTCTCATTCCATGGTAACAAAGAGCAGAGAAGGGCAAAGAAACAGACCAGGCAGTGGAGGACACTCTCAGCATTTAAGTGTCCTCATACATCTTTATAAGAGAGCAAGCAGTATTGTCTGATGACTGCTGATTGACCACTGATCTTGCAGCAGTCAAGCTTTATTACAGCCTTGCACAATGATTTGCATTGTAGCCTATTATAAATCTGTTAAGCTTCGACTCACATTCACAAGTGGTAAGTAATTTTATACTGACTGCACAATAACAGCCCAGTGCATAAATATCCTACCAAGTGTGCTCAATTTGGAGTCATTTTTCTGTTAAAACCATGGTAAACAGTGCGTGCTTGATGTGCAGTATATATTAATTATACACAGGCCTCTGACACAGTTGTACTACATTTAGGATCACACATATGACTCAATATATGATTTCCTTATCTGATACAGTACACAGTCTGCAACCCATTCTGTCTGCACACTGATGCCCTCAAATAAAAATGCTCAACACGACAGTCTGTGATACATAAACAATCTGCCGGCCTGGCTTCTAAGTTGCTACACACTGAGGCATTAGGGTTAACGAACATTTTTAAACCATGTGAGATAAGAGTAAACCTGCATGCTCGGTCCACGTCGCGTGCAAAGAAAATATAACCAGAATCCCGTCACCAGACAAACTGTGAAAATCGCTCTTAATTTACAGAATGGCAATAGCCACCCAGACGACTACAATGTAGATCCATTTTACTCAGGCTTCCATTAATCTAGTAGCTATATCAGCGTCTGTCAACGGTATTGAGTGTGGTTTGCTTGAAGATGGAAAAGAGCTGTATAAAATATTTTATCGTGTTTTTTTTTTTTGTTTTTTATTAAATTTAAAAGTTAATTATAAATGTTTAAGAGTTAGAAAGCGGGCCACTTTATTTCCCTAAATGTAGTGTAATGAAGCAAATACAGTAACTACTTTTTATTGCTTCTGTAATTAAGTGCAATACTCCCACATAATGCTTAGGGCCTAAAATGTACAAATAAGGGTAAATATTAAATATTTAACTCAGAGCCAAAGTCTGCAACCCATTCTGTTGGGAGAGTCTGTGTACATTCATTTAAAAAAAAAAAAAAAAAAAAAAAAATTGCTAGTCTGTGTATGGAGTATCTACTTTATATTCTTGTTTTGGCAGCAACAACAAAATCTGTCTAAATGGAAAAACTGTATCGCAGGTTCCAGCAGTGTGCACTTCTTGACCTTAACTTAATGATGACTTGTGGCAAACACAGACTGTTCACTCTGGGCATAAGACCGTGGCTGCAACGGCGTGTTGCAATGTTTACCTTCGTCCTCAGTCACTGCTCGGCACCCAGAAAATTTAACTTTACCTTAAAAATCCCAATCCTCATTATCTGAAGTACGGGAACTCCTTAAACAAAGAGCCACTAAGAGGCTATGCACGAATAAAGATGAGCTTCTATCTTGCTCACAGTAGCAAGTAGTATTTAGATTATTACAGTGTGTTTTGACTGATTGTTGCTTGGTGTTCAGAGCCTTGGAGTTGTCGTTGCTGCGTCCTAGTTTTCTACGTTCTGCCAAGATCTCAGCAAAGTTTTTTTTTTTTTTTTTTTTTTTAAACCTTTGCAACAATGCTTGTTTATTTGGTCCAATTAAATTAAATGACGTGAGTTAGTGTTAGCAACCTCTGCCAATTTTCTTGAGCCTATATTGCTTTTGCTCCCTCAATTTACATCATAAAATTGACACAGCGATAAATGTTATCTGTGTCAGTTTAACAAAAACAGTGAAGTACTGCGTATTGTGGTCGTTTGTGAACGTTAATTCGTGTGCCGGTTCAGGCAGGAATGACTGTAATTAGCTTACAGGTGTATGTCGGCAGTGTATGACGGTGCATGTATCGGGCCGATATTTACGGTTTAATAGTTAAAATATTACTACGTCAAACAGTACGACAAAGAAAAGTTTAATGTTGGAGTTGTGTTTATTATTTAGTGGATAGTAAAGATTAATTGATAGGTAAAATGACTGGCAGGTTAATCAACCAATTAAAAATTAATAGATTAAGTGATCGAAAGAAAATAGCAGCCCTAGGAAGGATCAAAGGTCTGTGGCCACGTACAAAATCTGGCATATTCTGATCTGAAATCTGAAATAGTAATGCTTATCAGAAAGTTTGAAGTATTAATAAGCATTTAAAAGCACTAGGAGGTAGTTTGTAGCAGTGAAAAGTGAGCTGTAGCCCTTCCGTTGAAGCACACGCTCAAATGACACTGATGTTTTTGATCAGGTCATCAGAGGCTCATTCAAGTAAATCAACTTGAACACATTGTCTGTGTTATAAATATACCTGGGTCTCAAGTTTCTAGCAGAACTTTGGTTACTAAAAAGCACTGTGATAGTGGGAAACATCCGCACTAAGTGTTAGTGTCAGAAGTCAAATTGTTAGTCTGAGTAAAGAGGAGCTTTCTCAGCATCACAACTTGACTAGATTGAAGGCTTCTAGGGGGATAGTGCTCGGAAACACTTTTCAGAAGCTGGATCAGCTGGATCTAAAAGACATCAGGAGCTCAATCCTTCTGAATTTTTTTCACGGATATGTAGCAAAGAAACTTCATCACAGACACAGCGTTTGCTGAATAAAGAATACAAGACTCCAATCAGCCAGAGTATCGTCAAGAGATGGCTGTCTGGTAGCGTGTCAGAGGACAAGTAGCTATAAACCACTTCTCAGGAAGGGAAACAAGGCCAGCCACTTGGGGTAGGCCAAGCATTTCACAGTGATGAATGTAAAAATAAAAGAAATGTTAACTGATGCATCCAAATTAGACATTTGTGGAAGGAACAGAAGGGTGTACCTACGGACACAAACAGTGGAGAGAATAATACCGCAGTGTATGAAAGCCACAGTGAAATCTGGTGGTGAATATTCAGGTCTGGGGATGTGTGGACACTTTATCAACTCCACTCTGACCAAGAGCCACCCCCTGGCTCACATCCTTCATACTGCAGCAGGATAATGAGCCCAAACACACTTCACAGCTCTGAAGAACTACTTGAAGACCAAAGAAGACAAAGGGAGTGCTGACTGGCATGGACTTTACTCCACAGTCATCTGATCTGAACCCCTCTGAACATCTATATTGAGACCTGAAGACTGAGAAAGCATAAAAACGCTGCAAGAACCGTTAGACACCCTGGTCTGACAACGCTGCTGCTATTGAAGCAATAGCGTGACCGACAAAAACTGAGACATTCTGAAATGTATGAACAAGTTTCAGTGAATCAGAGGTTGTGCGACAGTGAATGTACCGGTTACATCAGTGAGCTCTGCCTCCAGTGTCGACAATCACTTCAATCCTTTAACTGAATCATTTGCCTGTGCAGAAGTCACAGACAATGTGTGTGTTCTTTGTTGCGTTTGAGCTATTTTTATGGTCAGCTGGTGCTCATTACGTTCATCTCACTTTGTGGAGTTAATCACGTCACCAGGCTTGATGTTTTGAGAAGTTTTTTAATGCTTTTATTCTTCCTTTTATGCTTTTATTCTTCCTAAGAATACTTAATTCAGCCATACATGCCAATTTATCTTTACTTACACTGTGCAGCAAACACCTGTCTGGAATCATATTATTGCTGCCTTTCTAAAGAGGTTTGACACCATTTGCTGAGTCTGTGCCCTCTGATTGATGCTCTGGTCAATATGAATTTATCACTCTCACAGGAACTAAAACCCCCATTTACTCAATATACTGTATCCATGTCTGCCACTCTTTGAGTTTACTCAGTTTCTACAGAACATAGATCTGCACATTACATCTGGCTGCTGAAGTAAGAGTAGATACCTGTGGGACATGACTAAGTGGCTATTATGTAGATATGTTGTGTGTATAGTTCGTATCTGTGCACAATCCACACTACACTTGATAACCAGATTTTTGTGAATCCAGTGGTGCCATTCACAGCAGAATCAATTGCACTCTGTTGGTAGCGTTTCTCTGGACCAGTATTACCAGGGGACATCTAGTAATTTCTAATAATTGCAGAGTTGCTCATACTTAACGTGGCTGATGGCTGGCTGATTTCTCGTACTCACTGTGATTTTAATCCCGTGTGAATCGGCCGTGTCTGCAATTTGTATGATTGTATGTAGATGAAGCCATTGGAGTGACAAGCTTGATGTGTGCACACATCAGGGGTATCATTGGGTGATGGTTAGGGTCTTTATGCACAACATTTAAGCTGCGCGTACTTGCAGTTTGAAGTGAGCAGCATTAGTCACAGTGTTCCTGCAGAAAGATTAGATACCTGTGGTCTGGCACAGTTGTAAAGAGGAAGGGCTTTCAGTAGAGAATAGTTTCTAACTGTTAATTTAAATAAATGAACTGATTCTGGCTGGCTGGCAGTGACCTTGCAATCTGAATAATACTTTTTTTGACTGCCACACTACACTTAAAGACCATATTACTGTGAATCTAGTGGTGCTGTGCAGAGCAGAGACAAACGCACGCTGTGGATAGTGTTTCTCTCATGTACTCAGGGCCTTGGTCGGGTATGTGACCATATCACCAACCTGAGGACATCTAGACTTTGTCATACAGAGCTTGACTGATGGCTGATTGATTTCTTGTACGCACTTTGATTTTAATCCCTTGTGAATCAGACACGTCTAAATTTTGCAAAGACGAAATTACACAGTGATGTACCATAGTTCTTTGAAAACCGAGGTCCTGTGACAACACTTGTTCTGTACAAATCTGTGATTTGGGGGTTTGGAGTTTTGTTTCCTCAGTACTTTTCTTCTGTTGCCTCATGGAGGCTATGTTGGCAATTATGAAGACAGTTTGGAAAACAGTCTGGATGCAAGTGCAGGAGGATGTCGCTATAAAGCATGGAGACGTATTCACAGAAAAAGTAAGCAAAGGGCAATAACATGGATGGCAGCTCATTTTGATAGACTGAATTATACAGGTTTTTCACGAATTCTCCCACAAGATCAATGAAATCTTATATATAGTGGCTTACATGTAGGGCTTTGTGTCTGCAGTAGGGGTTGCACGAGTTCAGATATTTTAAAGTTGACTATTGTGTTAACAAAGTGAAGTCAACAATGGCTAGTCGACTAGTGTGTACAGGCCGACATCATTTAAAAAGTTGTTTCAGTCATTCTACACGTGAGTGTTTAGTAATCTGGAAAATGAGTCACAGTAACTATACTGTGACATAAATGTGACCTTTTTCACAACCTGCTTAGAAGTTTTCAAACGCTGAAGTAGAAAAACATGGGTATTAGTTAAGGTGCATTCTGCTTTGTGCATGATGATTCACTATCATTCTGGAAAACTTAAAGGAGTTATTAATGATCCTGCTGTGACACGTCATTATGACTGCTGTGTAAAGAGTCTGTGATCTACACATAAATAGACTTTTGACTCAGATACCTGCAGCCTTTATCACATTACATTTTTCATAAAGCTGTTATTTTTGCAGTTGTTGAAAAGGATATCGACTACTCAGCTATGATTGTTCAGTGTTCTGTTCTGGGTGAAGGTGTTATTGAAGGGCCACAGAAACGGACGATCTTGAGGAAGTTAATAGTGCAGAGTGTTCATTTGAGCTAAGATTTTTCATTTCACAGTGTGAACAGTTTTCATTGTGTCAGAATGCAACACACCATTGTTTTGAACATTTTGATATGGAAGGAATAATTGATGTGGATTAAGTCACTGAAATGACAAGTTTGAACACTTTATGTACAAACTTTAATCAACACCTCTGTTGTGCATAACTGCAGTGTGAAGTGAGCAACATCATTCTGCAGAGTTCCTGCAGATGAACCAGATACCATTGGTCTGACTGTAGAGACAACGTTCTAACTATTCATTTAAATAAATTAATCGAGTCTGTCTATCTGGCTGTAAAATTACAATCTGAATAAGATCTGAATGACATGTCAGCTAGCTGCAACTTAAACGGGTGTTTCTGGGATGGTTTATATGGGCGTCATTTTACTGAAATGTTCAACAAAGTGGTCTAAGCAGTAAGACTAGTTTTCGCTAAGGATTTCCTGAATCGATTCTATGCTGATTCACAGGTCCCGATTCGATGCAGTTCAAAAACCAATCAGCTTTCGGGCCTGAGCATGCTCTCAGGTTCTGCCATGTTTTAGATTATACTCACACTTGAACTGATTTTGTTCAGGGTATCTGAATCGATCTTGGATTTTCCAAATTAAGATCAATTTGAGTTGGTAAACCTATTTTCTTTAAATCTCACACTTTTCTACTATGATCCAAAGGAGACACTTCCTGCGTTTTATCTTCCAGTCTCCAAAGATTATGTTGTTTTAATGGCTAGTACAGTGAGCTTAGATTGACATTAGGAGTTTTAGGGCACTTGTTTTAAAAAAAAAAAACTACTTAGCTCTCTGCTCATACACTGCCAAAAAAAAAAGTCATCACCAAAGAAAAAGGTCACACACTCTTAATATTTCGTCGGACCGCCTTTAGCTCTGATTACAGCATGCATTCCCTGTGGCATTGTTTTGATAAGCCTCTGCAATGTCACAAGATTAACTTCCATCCAGGCTTGCATTCATTTTTCACCAAGATCTTGCATTGATGACGGGAGAGTCTGACCACTGCACAAAGGCTTCTCCAGGACATCCCACAGATTCTCAGTGGGGTTAAGGTCTGGACTGTGGCGGACAATCCATGTGTGAAAATGATGTCTCATGTTCCCTGAACGACTCTGGCATTGTCATCTTGGAGCATGTCTGTGCCATTAGGGAAGAAACCCATTGACGGAATAACCTGGTCATTCAGTATATTCAGGTAGTCAGCTGACCTCATTCTTTGAACACATAATGTTGCTGAACCTAGACCTGAGCAACTGCAGCCAACCCAGATCATTGATGTTTAGTCAAACAGACTTTTTTCCATTTTTTTCCACGGTCACGGGAAGCATCTTTCAGCATTGTTGTTTAAGAAATGAAAAGCTACTCATTGCACCAGATGGGGTTAAATAATGTGTTGCCAGCAGAAACAGAATCACCCAATAGGAGGCTCGTACCTCTTTGCTAAGTTAAATCCAGGTGGTGACTTTTTTTGACCAGGCAGTTTATTTCCATTGCCTCATTTGAAACTTGACTCGACTGATGGCTTAGCTGACGGATTTCTCCTACTCGCCAGAGAGCTATTAACTGAAACGATTCTCTGAGTATGGATCTAACACTGATGAGCAGGATAAAGTATGTCAAAAAGTAAATCCTTGCAGGTACCGGGGAGCTAAACGATCAAATTGATTTAGGAAATTACACTGTCCATTCAGGTTTATAGAGGGTTTACTGATGTCCTTTGAGTTCTGCTCAAATGATAGTTTATGAGCAGACTCGCAAAGCTACGGCTGCTAGTCTGGAGAAGGAAATTACACAACAATTGTAGTATTTTATGGCTTTTTATTCACTGATGTTCCACGGCTATTGCATTTGATAGGTAAAAAAAAACACAAATGGGTGTTCTGTAATCATTTTAATGCTTCAGGGTGTTCTTTCCTTGAACATAGAATTGGAGGCAATAATACCAGTCTCAACATATATGACCTTCCTTTGACCAGTCCTGTATAATTCAATGTCTTCTCCTCAGCAGGGCTGTTAAAGAGATACATGTAAATGATAGATGACTTGTCATTCATCACCGTTGTCACCTTGACACCCAGGAGGAAATAACAACCCATCCAGGCTGTGTCACTTCCTGTGCCCAGCTACTTTGTCTTTGCCAAAAGCCATTTAGCTGCTGAGTTGAATGTCAAATACTGTACACTGACACTCACACAGACTTATTATTCAATAATGGAAGCAGCGACCTGTAAGCGGCAGTTGCCCATAGATACAGTTCATACTTTAAGTTTGTTTGACATGAATGGAAAGTTGCCAATGTCACTGAACTTTTTTGTCATCAATGGGCAAAGCAAAAGCTATTTCACACACAATGGCTTTATGCAGGATTCTTAAATGGTCCTAAATTACATCACATTATGCAGCACCCGTTAAAGAAATGTACACAACAACTGTTTGCTGTACCTGACACCTAACAGGCAAGTATCATTTTCCCAATCCTTTTGGAACATCCAAGGACTTACAGTCAAAAGAATCTGCATCTGCTTATTTTTAAATTTTTAATATACAAGGGATGATTGATAACTTCGGGTTCAGGAGATGTGAACAGCTCTTATTATATGCAGTGCAACTCATTGATTATGCAGAAAGTTTGAAGGTAATAACTGTTGTGATGTTTCTGTTTTGGAAAATTGCTAGTGAGCAATGTCTAAAAATGGGTAACACTGGAGGTTATGCAGTCACTGCTGCCTCGCCCTCAAGGACTTTTTACCCAAAGAGGAACAGGAGGACACGGTGGCAACACAAAGGGAGCTTGTTCCTTTTTATAGAAGAAGTACAGAACCATTTGTGATCATGGCATTAGGCTGCCATGGACCACTTTCTGGAGTACCCCCCACTTCTATAAAGAAGGAATAAGTACTTTACATGAAGAGTATGCCAGTGTAGGTGGAGACTGTGTTGAAAAATAAATAGTTTTTCTAAAATTGACCCCACCTACATCAGGCTACGGACTTATCAGTCACATAGCTCATTAATTTAATAACTTTAGGTGCTTGGATCTTGGATTATCGTTGAATGCAATTGCAGTTTTGAAAACAGTTCTTGCTTGCAGTATGCAGTACCACATCATAGTAAAACCTGTCTGAGATACATACTGTGATGGATGGCTCATCTTAAGCAAGTGTCTCTCGTGGTTGATTTTCATGGTGCAATGAATTAATGGTTGTGTAGAAGGTGGGAAATCTGTCTTGAATGTTATAGTTGAGCTTTGAAAAAAGCAATAAATTGTAGATAACTTCTGCTTAATGGGATAAAAAGCTTATGACAAGCAGTAAAATAATGTGGTAAGAAGTAAAAGCTTGGTATTTGAGGACTCTTACGTTGACTAATTAGTGTTTTCCTGCAGTTTGGGAAATAGTTGGGCGATACTTTTAGCAAACAAGATATGCACTGGAATTGGAATTGAATTTGTTTTCCAGTGTGTTTTCAGTTTTTGGACAGTGACAGTCAAAAGCTTTGCCTACACAGAAGGCGTCGTATGAACAGGGTATTAGCAGAGCCGCTACTGTGCTCCAGTGTGTGTCTGTTCAAGAGACGTTCAAGCACGATATTGAGTTGTGGGTCACCTGCGCTCTTGGGCTTGTAGTCCAACGCACAGAATATGCACTTATAATTCTGGAAAAGTATGCTTTAAGTTGTCTGAAAATTCTCAGTCTTCCAGGACATGGTATATCTAAAAATGTTAAAGAAAGGCAACTGGACTTGTAGAGTTGCTTGAAGATGTTTCACTACTCATTCAATTAGCTTCTTCAGTCCTAATGGAGGGTAGCGGAGGGGAGTTGAGGTTTAAATAGGAACATCTGTGGATGTAACACATCAGAAACTTGTTTGACTTAGCCTAATACTCTGTTAACAGACACTATCAGCCATTCCCTTTAGCCCTTTAGAACGGACACTGATTGGCAAAACATCTTCAAGAAACTCTACAAGTTCAATTGGCTTTCTTTAATGTTTTTGGATATGCTTTAAGTTACATATACAAGCACATATCATGAGTAGAATGCCAGCTTGGCTAAACAGGAATGTAACTGTCAGATTATGGTGAGAGTGAAAACTGAAAAATGTTTTTTTTTTTTTTTTTTTTTTCAGATTTTGGTCACAGACAAGAAGAAAGATGTATAGCATTAGCAGAGTTGTCCATTAAGTCCAAGCAAAGCCATCACTGTGTTCACTGAACAATACATCTTATTGACTACACCCTGGGCTGAGGCCTGAGTGCAGGGCAGTGCCAGAGAATGAATGGTTCCGATGCTGAGTCATGCCCTCCTTCATTCTCACTTTTTGCAATCACTCTCAAGTGACACCTGTCTGAGAAATAAAGTGCGCTGCTGCTGCTTTGTAGTTGTTCAGCAGGGCGTTAAGTTCATATTTCAGTCACATATTGATTAACTCTGCAGAAGGATGGAGTCAGACGTACCTTTGACCAAAACTGTTCTCCTTCCTGTGACAGTGCAGGGTGACGACCCTGTGACCTTCACTTCTGACGTCCTGACTCACCGTCCACATTACCGGGTTATTGGCTCTGGCTCCCAAGAATGCCACACCATCTTTGAGCTTGACCCTGAATTACACAGAAATGAACCAGTCAAAAGTGAGCCATCAAATTAGTTGATGCTGGAACATAAACAAACTTATTTTCAGGCAAGTCATGAAACCGGTTCAACCCTCTTTCTCTGAAACACACAGACATGTTTTCACCATTACTGAAAGAATTGTGTTTATATGTACAGGTCTACATGTGTGTATGTGTGCGATGTATTATTTCAGAATATGTTCATATAAGCTTGTTGTGATGGCTTTCTTAGGCTGAATTCAGGTGAACGTGGAGCCAAGTGTGACGGCTCTCCTCGGTCTTCCTCAAGTAGCTCTTCAAAGCCTTGAATCATTCACCCCAAAGATACAAACCAAAGCGTGTAGTGTATCTGTGAAGAATTTAGTGTTACTTTTCATTGGTCAGAGTGGGGTCGATTCAGTGCAGCTGTCCCAGCATCTTCAGATATCCTCAGAATCTCTCCACCACCATGTTTAGCTGTGCGTTTGATATGCTGCAGTATTATTCTCTCCCGTTCGCTTCCTTGCACTCACTCTTCTGTTGTTCTCAAACTTGAGTTCATCAGTAATTACGCCTTTTTTTAGTCATCCAAATGATGGTATGTCTTAGCCCACCCCAAGTGTTTGACCTTGTTTCCCCCAGTGACAAGTGGTTTAGAGACTCTACTCGTCCTATGTTTGGAGCACTTTTGCTGATTGGAGACTTGCATTTTGCTTTATATAGTGAATTCTTTGTCTGTGATGAAGCTGCTTGTCTCTCTCGCTCTGTGAAGCGTGTTGTATTGATCTTCTGATTGTGTGTTGACTTTTGGTTTACCTGATCATGCCTCTGATACAGCTGATCCAATTCATTCAATGTGACCCTTAGAACCCTTTGGTCCAGTCAACATTTAATGCTGAGAAGTCCTAAGCTGATTCTGACACTTTCTTACTTTCCTCTTTCTTTTGCACTGGGACAGCGCTATGATGTTTCTAACAGGCAAATATTGGCTGCAAATTGATTTACTAAAACAAACTGATTAGCATTCATGAGGATGTAACTTAGACATGTATCACCCACCTAGAACAGACCATGCACCCATGAAAAACAGCACAAGGTGTTGACCTGGCCTCCAAATTCACTAGATCCCAAACTGATCAATTATCTGTGGGATGAGTCACAGAGGCCCCTCCCCTCAACCCGCAGGACCCAAAGGCCCCCACTAACAACATTCTGTGACACCGCAGGACACCCTCAGAAGTGTCCATTTTCTACTGGGTCATAAGTGTTGACCCCAAATCATGGGTCCAGATACCTGTTGATGAATAAGACAAATTCTGAGAAATCATCCCAATGGAAGAAATGAGAGCCGAATATCTGATGTTTCATCAGAGAAGAGCTAATAACTGGCATGAAGACATGCTACCTGTGGTTAAAAAAAAAGTCTCATCTGAAAGACAGACTCTGATCATGACAGCCCAAGAACAGGCCCAAAACACTCATCCCGTATCGACAGAGGTCAACCAAACCAGTCAGGTCCCAAACTGCTGATTTCAAAGAGATGAACTACACATCTTGGCAGGATGTTAATGCAAACTGCAACACCAAGAAGCATACAGTAACCAAGCAACACCTGTGCTGAGAATGAGCTTGTCCCTAAGTCTCAGTGGGACACACCATCAAACAGTAGTTGAAACAAATATAGCTTTAAGTTCCAAACTTAAAAGTAGCTGCTGGTAAGCCAACCAGACTTAGTGGAGGCTGGCAAGAAGCATAACTGGGCAGTAATAATAGTGGTGGAAATCCCAGCTGGCACAAGAAGGTTGAGAGGTACCAGGGTTTGAATAAACAACTGGAACAGATGTGGAAGGTGAAGTCCACAGTGGTCCCAGCATTAGGAGCTGTAACCTCTAATACTGGAGAGTGGCTCCAGCAGATTTGAGTTACTCTGGTTGGGGAAACTTGCAAACCTGATTTATTTCATTTGGAGTGATTAAACCTGACATCAGGACAACAGATGGCATGTCAGCTGAATTAAAATAATGAAGAGTCAGGGTTAGCCAGCTCAAATTAAACCCTGTGAAAGTGTGTTAAACCAATTAGTGTGCACGCCGAATGAAGGAGCAGCCTCACATGATCTTGTTTTATAAACTATCAACAGATCAGCAGCCATAAATTGGCAGCAAGAACAACTCTAGATCCCTTACAGGGATTTTTCTCCTGCCCCTGAGGTTTTTAAAAGGAGTCCAGTCTCCACAGACCCCATGCCACCTCTACTCCGCCCCACCTTTTTTGTCCTGTTATCACTTCCATTACTCATGGTCACAGTCTGCGGGGGAATATACAGGTGCCGAACAACCATGACCTCCTCTGCTTCCACTATATTGACACGCATCTGCTTCCCTCATTCTCTTCTGTCACATGAAATTATCATGAAGTACATGAGCAGCTTTCAGTACTTCTTTTTCCGACATGACAAATTGCACTTGTTCAAACCTCTGACACAAATGGAGCGATATATTTCCTGTGGGAAATACGAGGAAGAAGAAAGCTGGTGAGAGAAAGCTGTTCTAAAGTAAAACACCAACGGCACAAAAAAAAAAAATAGGTGAGAAGAAAGAAACATTTCTATTCACTAAAACATGAACGCTGGATTCATTTTAACATCAAACTACATACATCGAAATAATCGGAGACTGTCATTATTCTTGATGCGTGAAAGACTTGTAGAAGATGAAGAAAAAAAACACGAAGCAGGATAATGACATGACAAGCCATGCAGCGGTGCTTAGAAGAGTCTGGTCATTACATCTTCCATGTTAACCGGTCTCCTTTGATCTTAACACGGCCGCTGCAGTGGTAATAACTGGCCTTGTGTTGGTCGCTGCTCCTGACGAGCAAAGATAAAACCTTCATGGCGGGGAAGATGCAGGCAATAACTAGGAGGAGACAACTGACGGCTGTCTGCCCTCCTGTTTCCCAATCATCACCCGAGCCACAGCACAGTCATTACCACAGAACAACAAAGAGATGGAACATTGATAGAGAAATGGTAATCAGTTAAACCCACACAAAAACCTGCACACTGATCTCATACGTGACACTCCAGCTTGAAGGTAGAAATGCTTTAGGCCCCATAATGATGTAAGCCTATGCATTATTCCTTTTCTGCTTTTTATTCCAGTGACAGGGAATTCAAATTTTTTACAATGAAGTGAAGTTGGTAGCCCAATGTGCAATACACCAGTTTGGTATATCGCACAATCAATTGTGGAGTTGAAAAGTTAGTTGACGAATGGATCAATAATTCTTTCTTTCTGTTTTACTCCTACGTTATCCATTTTTTCCCACTCATGCGCTATTTGACATAGAAACCAAGCATGGGCTGTAGCTGTCAACCAAAGAGGTTTAAATTAAAAAAATGTCATGTTGTAAATGAGATTGGCTTGGCTAATGTGATTTCTGGTGAGAGGGGACAAAGGGGGGAAGGCAATAAAGAAAAGCAATTTTGAAGGGAGGCGCCTCTTTTCACATGCATCAGCAACACGAAGCTGCCTCATTAATTCCATGAGAACCTGCATCAGTGAGATGAGTATTTACAGATGAGATGAGGTTGTCAGAAGAGACTGCTTTCAACTCTGCGTGATTGACGCAAGGAAATGACACGCCACAATGACTGCTGTCCAAATAACACCTCAACGCACCATCCACTTGTGTCTTGAATGCTGAATTTGTACCATGCACCGAAGCCAAACAGCTGTAACTGAAAGTACTATGTGAGGTCAGGTGCTGGTTGTACATTGTACCCCAATTATTAGCAACAACAGACGTCTGTGCCAAAGTCGATGGCATTCCAGTTCGCAATCATTGAGGTTTTACAGTCTGGGCCAAGGCCATCATTGCTTAAAAGAACATGCAGGTCATTCCCCCTTAAGGGCCCCGACAGTAAAGACTCAGTAACCACTTGTAATCTGCTGTGTTCATTTTCTATTTGCCATAAAGCACACTAGACAGTACTGCACAGTAATCTTGTAGTGTTGCCCAGTGTCTAATGAAGAATTATTACACCACTCATACCACAGTGCAACATAAACTGTAATGTACAAATCGATGATCACTAATCAAGAGTCATTTACCATCTTGAATGGCAAAAACATAAAATAAAATAATTTCCCCTTGTCTAATCGAGTCCTCAGAACCACTTAATGAGTGGCAATGCAGATCTCCAAAATGGAAGCTTCTCGCTCCACGGTCTTCATAAATAGTTAAAGAATACAGGTACATGTCAGTTCCTCGACAATAATCCATTATTTGAGCAGAGTACATGTAACAGCTACATAACCCACTCAAAATATTTTACAAATGGCAACTGGGTCAAGAGCAATAAAGCAACATCTGTGTTAGCTCTTAACCATTTTCAGTACTCTGCGGTGAAGAGAATATAACAGCATGGTCACATTCAAAAGCTTTGTTGTATGTGATGCCAAAATGGGCTCATGACAGTATGCAATGATTGGGGACACTAAGTTATGTTGGAGAGGGGTTGAAGCTGGGCATTAGGTGTAAAACTCGTTGTGGTGAGCACAGCAATGGAAAGATAGCAGGGTGTTAAAGGTGTCTGAGTCCAAAGGCAGACAAGCCAGGTAGATTAGAAAAGACAGGTGTTGTATCAGGCTGGATGAAAAAGGGCAGGGGAAGGGAAGAACATTCAGGAGAGGAGCAGAGTTGAGGAAAGGGCTTTATTGGGTAAGAGATGAGAATAAAAACTTGCAGTCGGCAATGACATTTGCTGTCTGTTCTGGTCCTCCATTTCCAACGATGAGAGAGAAAGACACATTATGTGTCGAAGACATCCTCAAAAGGCCATTTGCACGATCATTCCACCCACTAAACTTTAAGTTGAAATAATAACAATAAAAATGATAAGAAATGGGAGGGAAATGGTTCCTGTATTATCATCCAGGTGATCACAGATCATTACTCAGGCACTATTAGAGACGAAGAATTGACAGAACGCCATAACTTTACTCATACGCCCCATGCTCTGTGTCTGTATCTGATATAATGTTAACAGCACATTCTGAGGGAGTGGGCTGGCGGACAGCTTTTAATGGAGATAAATGAAAGTGTCACTAAGAAATCACATTTGTTGTATCTCATAACAGCCTCTGCAAAGGGAGAGTCAAATGGAGGAAAGCGGTATTACAGATGAGCAGCAGCAGATTCATATAATCTTCAACAAGGCATCGTTAACTAAACCCACTGAAACACGGAAAGAAGCTGAAAGAAAAAAGCCCCTCAGATGACAAATTGGTCTGCTGGTCATGAAGGTAACGATGCTCAACATATTTTTCAAACAAAACTTAAAACGATTGTTTAGCTGAATTAAATTTACAGACAGTTGGTAAAATTGCAGTCAGCTTATATAGTGGGCCCATGTCCCTGGATTCAAACACTTGTAGGTTAATCCAGTTATGGAAGAAACACACACGCAGTTAGATACAACAGCTCAGGTTTCCTTATGTTTTCTCCCTCCCTCTCTATTCCCCTGGCTCAATAACAAAATAATCGCCATCACCACGGGGAAAATTAAATTAGACAGAAGCCACTGACAGGTGACCCAAGCTGGGACCTGGACCAATAAATTAGTAAGGTGAAACAGGGCTGCACGGGAGGTGCTCTGAGTCAATTAGCTGAGGAGTAGTTGTCTGTGGAGTGTTTTTAGGGGCGAGTGGATACAGGCTGATGTAAAGATAAAGAGGGAGCTAATTCAATTAATGATTTTGATGCCGTTCTTCCCATTATCAGAGCTAGTTAAAAGTGCTGGTGCGTGGCAATGCTGCGAACGGAGGACAAGATTAACAGTATCAGATAAGGAGCGCTCGCCAGACAAAGATCATCTCCAGCCATGCGTTCTACCGCGTTTCTCTCCGTCTCGCCCTTTTGTCTCACTTTTACCACATCCCTTTTCCTATCTCCTCTGTCTTTTCCCTCCAAAACATTCGGCCTCTCTTGTTGTATCTGCAAACCTGACTTGTCCGCACATCACTCTGTCCTTCAACAGAGCTCCCCAACGATCATTAACGAACCGCACTTTACTTATTTTTGACAGAAATCAAAGACGCTACACAATGTTTGTCACACTCATTCATTTAATTGCGTTATTTCGGTTGGTAAACTTTCACCCTGAAGGTCTACCGAGTGGAAAAAGTGAAGTGCATAAAATTAACGGCAGTCTTTCTGGAACTCTGGATATTTCCGATTTTACAGTTTTTGGTCCAGCGCACATGTAATTAAGACTTTACAGTGTGTGAGAATACTGATGAAACTTAAAGGCAACTTCACCGACAAGACTCTAGGGTCGGTCTCTCTACTACTCTGGTCCAGATTAAAATGTCTCAACAACTAGTGGATGCTTTCATGTAGAATTTGGTGCAGTCTATTGATGCTGGCAAAAATTTGGCAAATATCCTTTTTCATCCATCAGCATGATCAGGTCTTCTTTCCATTTGATTTATTTATTTATATTTGTTTTAAGATTTGGACCAAATGCAGGAAAAGGACACACCATTTGCACTTACAGTCCAACATTATACAACAATTACCTCGTGTTCAAGGTGTAGATGCAGTCTGCAGTACTCTGGTCAACTCGTTTTGTGACCACCTAACTTTCTCATGCATCTTCCTATTTCATCTGGAAGCATGTTGTTGGTAAATGCTGTCTTTCAAGGCACCTGTCTTCTGTTCAACTTCACTCTGTGAAATGTCATTTCTGCTGCCATCGACCGCCTCCTCGTCTCACCATTCTTTACAGATCAATACTGGTGTTATCCAAACCAGACAGTGCATAAAAGTGTCTTAGGAGATCAGACGTGTAAAGGGTTAAAAGCTACCCATCTATCAAGGGACAAAGATGATCAAATGGAGTACTGCTTTAAGTGCTACTTAGTAATTTCGACTGGAGTGGATTGTATTGAGTGCTTCTTAATTGAGTAGTTGCTGACTGTCACCAAATACTAGGCACATATGCAATCAGGTGACTATACAAGGAACTGTAGTCCAAGAAAATCACTGACTATTTGGTTTTCACTTGGACAGGAAAGCAGTTGATTGCCTTCAGCCAAAGTCTCTCTTCATCCATAGCTGATGCCTGAAAAACACACAGGGCTTAGTGATGCCTCATCTCCGGTTACATCTAGCATCTCTTTCGTGGTCTTTTTTTTTCGTAATTAAAAAGAAAAGCATCCAGATGACTGACATGTAGAGCTTGGACCTGTGCTCTGGGAACAAACTCTCGCCTTTTAAAAAAAGGAGACGGAATAACTGTCAGAGGAGCACGGCTGACTGCAAATGAGAAGAGGTTCGAAATGTGAGCTGGCCATAGCCTCATGACAGGAACGAATCCATGACAGATCAAGAGGAATCACATGGGCAGGAGCACTGAGAAATATATTCGAGTCGAATTCAGAGAAGCCCCTGAGCATGTCTGAGGAAAGGTACATTTTATTTGAAAACCAGGGCATGGTTTCATACACACAGTCCATCTTATATACATCTTAGTGCGGAGAAAATCATTATTTCCCTTATCAGTAAATAACAATCCCAAGGTCCTGCTGACCTTTAATTTGAACAGAGTACACCAATGTAATCTGTTAGTCACATATTTTCCATCATTATTCGACAGCATCCGAACAAGGAAATGCAAGTGTACACCTGCTACATTAAACAGATGAGACTGATGGGACACTTGTTGAACAAAGATCTTATAAGTGGTGCCTTCTTCTAAAAAAAAAACAAAACAAAAAAAACGGTGCATGTTGATATTCTGGGACACATGCAACCTAGACACAAGCCATCTCACAATGAGATGTGATTAAAGCTTGTTTTCTTAAAAAAATAAACCACAGGGTGTGAAATTGTGGCTCATAAGAGGTGACATTTACCAAAGCCTGCAGCTTAGAGCACTTAATGACTTTGTTTTCTTGACTCTGCCCCACGCTCTCATTATCTCACTATGTCACATTATGTTTGAGCCAAACTGTCCAAGAAAAAGCCAACAAAGATTACACGTTTTACTGAATAAAGAAACGGTCTGCATGAGGGTGGCTATTGACTCAAATGACAAGGAGCCCTGTGTGTGCGTGTGCGGTAACTGTGTACATGAAAGCTTGCCAACGGGATGATGACACTAGGGGCGGGACGGCGCAACACCCACTGGTCAAAAGCAAGTTGCCTCCAGTGTATCACAGCTTGACGCTCGTCACGACACGAGGCTCGAAATGTAAAATTCAAGAACACCCCTCGTCTCTGCCCTACATGTAGGACAGGATACTTCGATCCTCAGTTCAGTCCCCGGATTTGCAGAGCCTGCACAGGATTTCAGATCAGCACAAATGTCAAATATATGTCAGTGTTTTTCTCTTTTTTTATTTTTAATGTTTTGCGGGAATGTACGCCAAGCAGGATACTAAAAAGTTCCAATTTTCCATTTGCTTTAATGCTGGATTTCAGGAACTTACTACTACTGCTGCTGTAGATTATAGCTGAAGGAATGAGGTCATGTTGTAGCAGACAGAAGCTTGATCCCTGTGGCTGCCATTTGAAAGAAAGCCTAGCCAGTTAAATAGGGGATACAAACACATACAGACACTGCTTCCAGTAAAACCTATTTGACATAAGGTTGCATCCAAGGGATAAAAATTAGGCTTTGCATTTGCTGCGTTGGGCTGGACAGATCATCCAGGACTGATCCAATATTTGGATGGACGCAGAAGGGGGCCAAGCAGTATAATCTCAGGATATAGCGGGACAGATTATGGCAAGTTGGTAAACCTGATGTAAAAATGGTAACACAGATTAACAGTGATGCTGACGTCGGTGCATGAATTGGGTGCATACGGTGCAGCACAGTCAATGGTCAATGGTCTTTACTATTTTACTACGTAATCCAGATATTTTAGTCAGGGGTCTATGCATTGGTCAATAAGTTGATCAACTGATTTTGGTATGGAACAACTTTACAAGATCAACGCTCGTGGCCATCAACCTGATGACCCAGATGAAGGCTGTGCGCCAAGTTTTGACCAATTCACTCTATGAGCTGCCTTCATTAAGGCAGGACATCAGGATGGTGACCTGAATGAATGCCACAAGCCTCCCTAATAAAGCTGTTCCATGCGCTAAATGGTTTCAGGCGTTTTGACTACGACTGTCTAAGGTCAAATGTTGCAGCATGCTAGCAAGCTAACGTGCAAAATAAAAATGCGGAATATGGTAACTGTACGTCTTCGCCGTGCCAATATGCTAGTACTGTCGGACATGCTACGCCTAATACTAGTGAATGTCTACTGTATAATTAATTAATTTGAGTCAATTATTAAACCGGATATTAATTTTACCAGACGTTCTAGTTGGAAATTATTTTAGACAGTATAACACTACTGTCAGAAACAGCTTTTGCACATCAAATACAGGAAGAACAGAAATCTCCTAATTGCCATATGCATGCAAATGACATCAATCCAAAGCCATTACTGGAACAATTAATCTTTGGCAATCACTAAAACATTTTAATCATGATCGTTACAAATGGTTGACTATTCATTATGCCCTCTAATTAGATCATAAATTGTATGAGCACATTGTTGTGGAAGGTTCTGAAGGATGTGCCACACGGGGTGGCAAAAACAAAAAGCCAGCTAAGACTGATGAAGTGCGCTGCATAAATGGCAGTGGGAACTAGGCTTGTTGAGAAGGGACTAAACGCCTGTTCACTTCTGACTTCATCTATGAGTAATTTATTGACTGACTCACCGAGGGTTTCAGTCTGCCGATGTCAGGTGATCAGGATCAGGGGTCAGATGTGGCAGTATGTCATTCAGCTGTCCGGAGCTCGGGGACTATCAATATACCTGATGTAATTGATTAAACGTTACCTGCTGGTGCGAGTGAGAGCCCTGACACAACCAGACACATTCTTGCTCTAAATGTCATGCGTCGTTGTATTTGTCAGTGTTGTGACATTTGTGCAGAGCGGTGTGAAGGCAGTACTGTAAGTGCTGAAGTAGCAACGTGACAAGGACAATGACAGCCACCCTGCTAACCCAACATTTCAGACAACGTCCGTCTAAAAACTGTCATGATCGTGTCACAAAGTGGGAGAGAATTGGCTTTTGCTGAGAAAACGCAAACTCCAGAAATAAAATAAATTCAACCTTCACAGTCTCCTCCGGGGACAAAATAAGGCATTTGTGTGATATGTCCATAAACCCTCCCCTGCACTGTGCCAGGGTGCATATTATTGGAAAATTCTGGGGTGAAATTGTAGGTAAATCAATTCTGGTCTGATCTGCAATGGCTGGCATGTCAACCGATACATTAGCTGCATTTGCACTTTATTATGTGCGCCAGTGGCTGAACAGTCACCATCAGCAGGCTACTCTGCATACAGGAGACTGAAAAAAAGCTCTTGACAGAATCATATGGAAAGGTTTGATATGTGTGCAAGTCTGTGAATGGAAATAAGGAATGTGAAGGATGCAAAAATAGGAAGCAATCAAGATCAGGATGGAGGGATTTAGGGGTTGAATAACTGATTTAGATGAAAGCCTGGACAGGAAGGAAACAACAACACGCAGTCTCTGCTTGCTGTTGTGTTCTGCCTGCATTAAAAGGTATACCGGAAAGTGTTGTTTGTCGTTTGTTTTTCTCTATGCTACCCCACCTCTGTCCTTAAAATCATATGGGGATTTAAAGAAACAGATATTTTACTTTGATTTTTCAGAGCATTTTGCAAGAATAGATGCCGTGTTATCAGGAGCATCAAGAACGATTGACTTTCCAAAACAATCCTGTTTCTCCCTCACTGTCTTTTTCTCATCATCCCTTGCTCTCTGACTTGTTATTTCCCCCCCCACTTTCCCTCTCAGGGCCCTGATCAGAGATCTAAGCGTGAGTAGATCTATAAAGGAAAAACAAAGCCTCCTCATCACTATGTGTCTTTGTTAAAGTAAAATCATGTGTTTGTTTGTTTTTCCTCTAAGGGGCAAAACAAAGCAAAAGTGCACGGAACAGACTAGTGTTTCATATGTGGCCTGGAAAAGTCAAAGAACCTTAACATGCAGTTATATGGTGATAGTGATATTAGTCTGAAAGGTGGTACTCTGCTCCAGTGCTTCGGTTTTTTATGGCACCTCTTGCAGCTATTGATTTCCATTGTGTAGAAAGTTTAAAAAGTAAAGAGAGTTTAAATCAACTCACCAGACAAAAAAAAAAAAAAAAAAAAAACAGTGGACAGATAGCATAATCCTTACAAAATAGTTTCATCATGCACTGCTCACGGTGTGGATTTCAGAAAGGCTTATTTTGCTCTTGCTGGGAAGTGCATGCCTCACTAAAAAGGAAGGCGGAGTGAAATTTACATGAAATTTAAGGCTTATGTGCAAGCTGACCGTGAACTTGTGGATGGTCACAGAAAAACATACTGTTGAGATTTCCTCCTTTTTTTAATATACATATATATGTAAACATGAATATAGAGCTGCATGCAGCTTTATTCCACACTTCAGAGTTTAATTCCCCAGTCCCAGAGAATGAATAGTTGCTCATAACGTGACTGCGACTTCTTGCTTGTTTTCTTGTTGGTGCTTACAAGCACAGAAAGTATGCTCGCGCTGTGTAAACAAGCCACCACTTTCTCTAACAGTTTAAACAATTTAAACAATGACAGGCGGTGCTTGACGAGAGACAGTATTACAAAATGATCTCTCGCAGCTTGTTAAGATAACGTTTCCTGACTTTCTGTCAGTAAATATCTGTGCCGACTTCATGATAGGTTTGCCTTAAAGAGCGTGACGCTGAACACTATTATCTTGGATCACGGGTCAGGCCTGTGCTGCCTGCTTTACGGGACCTTGAGAAGAGATGCTCTGCTGGTGCAGGGAGAAACCTGGGCTGTTGAGCCACGGGTACACACAGGGAAACAGTCTGGAGGTCACAAATTGAAAAAATATGCCATTTCCTGACAGAACAAAGAAGTAATTTATCCTTTCCATTTGGAATATGACGAGAGACATAATATTTCTGATGTCATGCTCTATCATAAGGGAAATATCGTTTGTTTGTGCTTTCCAACATGTACATGATAGTTTTCCAATTTGCCACCTGCGACTAAAGACTTTGATAACTACAGTTAGTTTATTAGATTATACAGTTGGTTATGTCTCATCATACAAGATGTTGTAAATCTGGTTGGAGACCTTTGTTCAGAAACACGATTTATGTTGTCCTCTGGAATGCCCCAAGCATTCTAGCCTTCTTTTGTTGCACTGTTTTATCTTGCTATTTTCCACCTTTGCTGTTCATTCAGACAGCAGACGAGACAATTCTTGTGAACTTATGCAAATGTTGGATCAAACAACTGGCAATTATAACTGAAAGGCCAACTCCACTAACACAGACTTGCTGTCCCTGCTTGCAGACACTGAAGTAGACATGAAAACTGCGAAGTGTGCGACATGTCATGCCCTGAGTCTGCCCGCCCTGTAGGAGTCTTTCCTCAGTGTGTAGCAATAACATGGTCCCAAAGGAGAGGGTGGCTGGTGGCGTTTTAACCGGGATGATCAACTCACTTCTTTCCTGCATGTTCGTATTACTTATCAGCCAGCACCATGCCCTGAGCACTGCTTCCACTTCACAGGGCCACCAATACCTCAACTGCCACTGGATGTTTACACTGATCCTTTCATAGAGGACCCCCTTGGGCTGCCCTCTGTGTTTGTGTGTTTGTGTGTTGTGTGTTTGTGTGTGTGTGTGCGCACGCTCATGAGTCCTCCCTTGGGTCACAACACGGTGTGTTTTTATTAAGCCCTGTGGAGTGACGAAGCTGCGTCTGTTCCTCCAGCCCACAGTGAAACACGGTGAGCCAAGGCACAAGTGATGAAAGAGTGAAAGAGGACAACTGGTGATTCAAGCCTGAAACACCTTGCGCAAAGACTATAAAGCAAAGGCTAAATGCAGTACAGTGGAAACAGCTTGTCATGAGCACGGTTATTATCAACCACTTCTGCAGATCAAAAGGCTTGGGACAGAGTCCTACCAATACAAACGTTTTGGGTCTGACAGCACATGGGACAAAAATACAACTTGTTTTACTGCGAGGCTGTTGTTGTGTAAATATAAATAATGAGGGCCAAACACTAGCCACTGAGATGGAGCAGGGAAATGTGGTGTACCTCAGGGTACTGTTTGTGGTCCACTGAAAGAAACTTAAGTCGTGTTTCTACCAAGCAGTACAGTACAGTTCGGTTCGGGACTTAACCATTTGGTACGGAATGGTTTTGTGCAGTCCGGTACAGATTGTGTCTCCACTGAAAAAGGTACCGCTCTAGAGACCCGCTCAAAATGGCGCCAGTGTTTATAGTTTGAGGACTTTACCGCACGCGCACGATGACGACTTCTCCCTCATCCAATCACTGAACAGCAATGGCCGTGTCTCTAAACCGTACCACAAACTGGTACCCCAACATAAGGGTGCCATAAAATGGTACGGTTCGGTACGCTTATTTGGGTACTCTTCAAAAATTCTCACCATGGAGACATAAATAATTACGAACCGAACTGAACCGAACTGTACTGTACTGCTTGGTGGAAATACAGCTTTAGAGATGGAGAAAATGAATGTGTACCAGGAAAGCGTCTGCCATCGATATATATTTATGTACTGTATATCATAAATGCTTAATGCATACATATTTAATATTTATGTCAGTTAAATGGTAATCTGCAAGAAAAATCCCTTGTAGTGATACAACACAGACAGAGATGATCATTAGTGACCACTGTAGTTCTGCACTTTTAGTTTTAGTGCAGCTATCCACATTTAATGCTATAATAATAGAATATTTCTATATCACTGTTTACAATAATCTGATAGGCTTTAATTCGTGACACAGCGAGTTTTTCAGGACCTGCTGTCAGTGGAAATTAATTTTTACCATGTGAGTCCATGCGGTGCTGATGATGCAGGATGATAGTCAAAGTTGAAATTAATGAGCTGTCCGTCAGTCCATGTAACGTCATGCTGTTTTGTTTGTAGTGTGAACACAAACTTCCCCAGAACTTCAAGCCAACAATCTTTTTTTTTTGCTTTGGTCTGGACCAAGGACATAGAGCATAGCACGGACCTGCTAAAGGGTGCCTTAGGTATTTTTGTACCACAAATTCATGCTACAATGTCTAATCAGTTTTTGACGGAAATGTTTTCTGTTATTCACAATGCCACAAGCTCTTAGATCTGCTGAATAGCACTTAGCAAAGCACTGAGCAAGCAGGCAATGAACTACAGCCAGAATGTCTTGCAAAAGAGGTAAAAGTCTGCGATTAGTCACAGAGCAAAAGAAAGTAACACAAGCAGCACATTGACGCTTTAGCTGCATATTCTGCCAGTAAGAGTGAATTCACTCCACCACTCTTTGAGGCCGTGACACTGAACAGCAGGAAGTGGCAGAGACAGGACTGCAATTTTCTTCCCTGACACATTAATTAGCAAGAGACTCACGTGAACAGAACGAAAAGCGCTGCATAAATAAGTACATGCTGTTTGAACAGGGCTAAGAGAGAGATCGATGTACGTGTTTTTCTTCACACAAAGTCACACACATCCGCAACTTATTTCAGATCTTGGGGTTGTTGAATCTTGCAAAGACACCTCAGACACAGCAACATCTTTTTTTTTTCCTCACCCCTGTTCTATTAAAAAAAGTTGATCCTGTTAATTTATGCAGCGTTGTGGGAGGAAAATTGCTACATTTGCAAGTGACAATGGATGAGACTGAGATGAACTTCAGTTCAGCTGTTATGAATGATGAAATAAACTTAAAATCAGTCATGGCACAATGTACAATTTAAGTGTATTCCTAATTTTAGGCTATGTTTATATACATATATATATTATTTTGCATCGTGTGTCATTGGTTATTCTAAAGAAGTAAACATGTTAAAAACAACTGATGTTGGCAGCAGCTTGTTCAGTTATTAACCAAGATAGACTAAGTCTGACTTGACAAGTTGTTGTTACCTCAAAATCATATCTCTTGTCTTTGTTGCATGAGTCAAAAATCCTGAATCCCTCCCCCTCAATATGTGAACCCTCTCACAGACTCATGCTAGGTTTCCAGTGACTGAGCTTCTCACAGCGTTTTCACTGCTGTGCTCGAATTGTCGTGGCAGTTTGGACACGCAACTGTGACCCTGTATGAAGAGAGGGCTTGTAAATGCACTGGAGCACATTTCATAACGCTCATGAATATACTAAGCAGCTGCTAAAGCGGTAGAAAATAGAAGTTTGATGTGTCTGTGGCAGTGTACAGCTTGGTGCGTTTGTGTCAGTTTGGATGCCACGAGAGCGAGACAAAGAGAAATCAGAGTGAGTCCTCAGGGCTGTAACGCAACTCATGTGTACTGCGAACAGCGGAGTGACACTGCCATATCTCCTCCAGGCACAGTTACTGTGGGCCATGATACGGTTGCCTGGAGAGTGAACCAAGTGAACGAGCCGTCGAGGACTTCACAGGCCTTTACATAACTGGTAAAACAACAGGAGCGCAGGCAGAGCACGCACAGCTGCGTTTTGGATGCTGGCTCTGGGATTCGTGCAGCAGCATTTGAACCTTGCATGCCTGACACATATGACAGTGGAGCTTGAAAGATTGCTGTGCACTATACTTAGACCCTGTGCAAAGACTACAACAACAACAACATCATCTGCATAAAAGCAGACAATGCTGTATATTTCAGTCCATCACACTGTGCCTATTCATCTCCAAAGCTGAAAGCATAACACTTTTCTTATATGTATGCTGTACCTTGTCAGAATGCTAAAGTGCTGTGAAAATAGAAACCATTTTTTATTTGCAAAGATACTGAATCATTTCTTGTTTTTTTACTGACTCACTGAATAATAAGCCCACACTGAACCTACCATTACGAATAATTAAGTAGCCTATATGGTAATTTATATAATATATGAAACCTATATTGATTACTATATCAATACAGTATTAATACAGTCTCAATTTCTATGAAATAAATTCAAAATTTATAAATAGGACCATCTTCGGCGTGTTTGCAGGATTATGGTGTTTGTGTGACATTTCATTTTATTGAAAGCTCCTTGGCATTACGTGAACAAATAGTTATCTTTAGTGACATTTGATGAACATGTCAGCAGCAGAATCCATTTCAGGCCGTCGGATGTATCTGTAATTTTTAAGAAATCTTGAAGTTGTTAAATTAGTTTCCACTTTTAGCTTCACCCAAGATCTTTAATCTTTTAGCACCAGGGGTTGTTGCACCATCTTGTGTGCATTGTTAATGAGTGTCTGCCCTGAAACTAAGCCATTATGGAGATTAAAAGGAGATAGAAAGTACCATCTGCTTCTGACTTTTTTTTTTTGACCAATAAACTGCATTATCTGGCCAAAATTAGCGTGTTGGTTTAACCATGAAACCTTTTAAAGTTTAAACTCCTACCCTTCTTTTCTCTTGTCCGGAACAGATTTTAGTCATTTTCATTTCAGTTATGCAGACTATAAAAATGTCAAATTAGTCCATTTTTACAGTAGCGCTGGCAACCCCAAGGAGTGTTTGGCAAGAACTAGCAATATGGAGCAATGTTTTTTGGAGTGGGTCTGTTATTTTTTTATTTATTTGTGTGTGTGTGTGTGTATTTTTATTTTTATTTATTTGCGTGTGCTGAATATGTTAAATGATACGCAGTTGACTGGATACTTGTATATTCCAACTGTTTCAAATGACAGTCAGTGGATGGAGAGAGCATGCAAATAAACTGCTCCTTGTGGCAGTATCCCAGCAAAAATAGCAGAAGCAAAAGACCACAAATGTGAATGTAAACAAGAAATACAGAGAAAAACTATATCTGCCATTGACAATGCATCCAATTGTTTTTGTAGGATCTCCACAGTTTACAGTTTACAGTATGTATTCTGGTGAAAAACTGGTCACTCAACTTACCAAGCTATTTAAATGTTTTTTAAGCATTACAGGTAAATGTGGAGATTCTGTGATAATAATGGAAATACTGACTGTATACACCGATCAGACATGACACTATGACCACCTTCCTAATATTGTGTAGGTTTTTCTTGTGCCTCCAGAACAGTTATGACTCAAAGAATGGACATGGGCCTTCTGAGGGTGTCCTGTGGTGTCTGGCAACATACTGTAATATTGTTGGTGGGGGCCTTTGGGTCCTATGGGTTGTGGGCAGGGGCCCCTGTGGATCATTCCACAGATACTTGATCAGTTTGGGCAGTGTTTCAGTGAATTTGGTGGCCAGGTCAACACCTTGTGCCATGAATTTGAGTTGTTCCTAAACCATTTTTGTGTGTGTGTGTCAGGCTGCATCCTGCTGGGGATGGCTGCTGCCATCAAGGAGTGTCATTGCTATGGGGTGGGGTGTCTGGTCCAGTCCAGGTGGGTGGCACATGTCTAAATAACATCCACACAAACCAGAGGTTTCCTAGCAGAACATTGTATTGTCACATTATTTACTCTGACCAATGCCAGTGGTTTTAATGTTGTGGCTTATCTGTGTATAAAGATGGACAAACCCTCTGTGAGGGCACTCATAGGGTTTATGAAGTGTAGATTTGAAACTCTGCATGTTAGTGCCATTTTGGCAGTGCCTGTCTCCATCTCGGTCTTGGCTAATTCAAAAATGGGTGAGGGGGTGGAGTGTAAGTGAAGCTGAAACAGGTGGGTGATGCCTCGGCACACTAGCAATCTGAGATGGCTCCAAGCCTTGATCTAATTTAAATGAGTTTTAACAGTTGTCAGGAATGGAAAGGCTGCAGTGTTTTTTTTGTACTTGGCTGTAAAAATGTTTATTTGTGCTGTGAAGTTGGCCAGCCTCGAGTGGCCTTTTGTGGAACTGCAGTTGTCACATTGGCTGCATTTTTCAGCCACTGAGGCTCAGCTTGAGCGGACAGGGGAAGGAAAAAATGTCAGTTTCATTCGACAGAATTTAGAGTCTTGTGTGAAGAAAGCGACGACAAGGCCATTTCTTTTTAAAGGCATTAAATCACATTCAGAGGCATCCACGTGGAGTGATTAACTTGTGAATGAGAAAAACTTGATGTCAACATCATTACTGCGCAGACAAAGTCAAAATGTCCCAGATTATTTACTGTCAGTTCTTAGTCAGAAATGTTCAGACATCAAATTTGCTGAACTTTTATTCACCCTCTCCACCATCTCTCTGTTTTGTGAGGTTTATTCTCATGTTGCTGTCATTTAAATCTTATGGCAGTGTTTCTAAGCGAATAATTAATGGTCACTTAAAATATCTACACACACAAAACGTTGAGCAGCGAGTGTCGCCAACTTTACTTCCAGTCCTTCCTTTTTACATACACATCTTTTTCCATTCCCTCTGCTTTCTCGCACTGTACCCAGGAGGGCAGTGACTGACAAAAAAAAATAAAAAAATCAGTTCATGCAGATCGTGTGAATCTGTATGTGCACACAAACATAACACAGCTACATCTGTAGACGCTGATACACACACATACACGCACAGACACACAGATGCAAACCCCTGAGCAGATCAAGGCTTATCCACCCACAGTGGTGGTAGCCCTGCAGGATGATGAAGGCTTGGATCCAAAGTACCAGCTTATATCTTCAGATCAATGGCTGACCTCCCAACCAGCCACCGCCAGGCTGACCAACGCTACACAGCTTCAAGCCCAGCCGAAGGCACCGCTCCAAGCTGCTTGCTGAATGCTATATCAGTCTAATGATTCTCCCCGGAAGCCCAGTCTCTGTCATCTTGTCAGTAGTTGTTATTTTTTTGTTTTGTTTTGTTTAGGTTATTTGTTTCTTTTATAATGGCTCTCACTGGGTCTTTGTCACTGCCTCAGACTCTATAGCTCTGCATGTGTCAGTGAGGGGATCAAAACACATATAAAGAGCAATATTTTAGGGGGTGGAGCAGACGGTGAATTTTAACAACAATTGGAGTTGGTCAACAACGATATAAAAGGCACAAAAAATGTCATGTCAAGATGTTTTAGGTATTCCGTATAGAAGCATGTAGATTAGTGTTCTTTTTTTTATATGTGTCTATCTGTTAGAGGAAAGGTTTACTTTGCTGCAAAGTGTCATTTAGCTGCATGAAAAGTGGTTTAACTTTTATTACAGACTAACGTGATGTTGTAGCAGGACACTTGTTATGTTATACATTATGGCACTGTGAGGCTTGAGCCCTAAAACACTGTCATAGCTGCCATCAGCTCTAAATCTTCGAAGGTTCCTGCAATGTCCTGCCTGACCAAGTACCTGAAAAATGATGCCTGCTGCTGTTTCTCTGATGACCACGAGTCTGGTTCCAAAAGCAAGTCAATCCCCATAGACCGCCATGTTAAAATGTCCAACCTTACAGCAGAAATGTTTACTGGTTTGATCTCTATATGTAAGTGTCCCACTCAGGATATGAGTAGTAGTAGTGATGTTTTCTATAACTCATGCTTTTAAGATGTTATAAAGAGTCACGCACACACCAGGCTGAGCTTAAAACTTACCCTTTAAGAATCCTACTGGTGACGTCCGTGGACTGTATATAAAAAGACGGCGACGTCCCAGAGGAATTTGTTTGTGCACAGTCAGTGGAAAAATCTGATGCAGCAGTCAGTCATATGAATAATATCTACCGTCATGTTAAAGGTCATTTTGAATGTGTATGATGCTCCACCCTGGTCACTGCATCTCTCTTTGTATTCTGTTAACCCTTTGCGGGGCATGGAACCATATTTGGTGACTTCCGCACACGTTTTTAGTTGCGTCCCTGTGCCTCTCAGTGAAGTCAAGAAGCATGTGGTTTCCACCCGTAATTGCCGGATCTTTCGGCAAATCAGTCAATTGTTGCCAAGGCCCTCCATGAACACGCGGAAATGCTTCATTACCCATGGAGAAGTCTAGATAGTATGTTATTGTAGTTGGTGACTGAACAGCTTAGTCTTGTCTAAATAATGTTTCTTTGTTTACCCTAAGGTGTCCTACAATACCTAGATTTACGAGGGGATGCATAACACTGTTGATCTGAGCCTGAGCATAACAGCTCATGGGCTGCTTTTCACTTTATATTTTATACACCTAAGCGTACTCATTGTGCATCCTTTCTGTGTCAGGTCAGTGATTTTGTTTCTACGTGGTGTTGTTTGCCACCCTTCCATTCCACGCGGCAACCCGTCTGTCGTCATGTCTTCTGTGCACTGAAGCTTGGCGTTCTGTGCCTGTAGAGAAACCTTTGCCTCCCTTCCCAATCACATTCGAGATGATTGCCAGAAAGAAAAAACTCTTAGAACAGAATGATTGCACAGAAATGTCTCTCTCCCATAGTAATTTCTTGAAGTTATGATAAAGTAGTCAGGCAAACACAGGACCAGACCTCTCAGTAAGTGACGACTCCATTATTTTTTCCCATAGCTTATATTTGGTGTTAGAGATGGCGACAGCGATGCAGATAAAGTCTCTCATTCTGTCCGCCAAACTTTTTTTTTATATTATCGCTGCACTGCCTCCAAAACACTTCTGTGACCATGAAGTGAACAAACCTTTACACTATAGCTAAATGCTCTATTTCAGCTGTAGATGCTTAATGTTGTTGTATCATTGTGTCGACAAATGCGCATCTACACAGGAAAACACTTTAGTCGCATTTTCTACAATTTTCACTTACCCACATTTTATTCAGTTTTTGACGGAACAAATGCTCTGATTTCAATGAACCTGTCAGTGAATGTGTTTCGGGTTTTAATTACACTATATGGCTATAAACTGTAGCCAATATTTATTTTTACACCATATGTCTATTTCCCTGTAATTTGTGTGTTTGTGTTTAACTACATTTAGCCTGCATCGGGCTCTGAGCCTTGCCAGAACGTGGGTGACTTGCAGCTCAATATTGTACCTGAATACATGCTCTTCTTTATAGACACCGTAGCGGTATGGTTATTGTATTATACGTTACTGGCCTTTAGAAAGAAGTGCCTGGATATTTTTAAAGAGCAAGAAGTTGAACGCTAAAGCAGAAAAGACATGCAGCTGGGGGAAAGAAAAAGAAAAAGGTTTTAAGAGACAACACCGGGGCAACTGCTGCAATCAGGTACTGCTAAGTGCTCTCCCTCCACGCCACAAACTGATTCTCGCTAATTTAGAGACGTGGCTTGTTTGATTTTTGTCAGCCACAGCAAGACATCCTCTGTGGTTTAAATTGCCGGTGTCACCTTGGACAACAATTGCATTTTAAATGAAACTCTCCTTTCCTGGTTTCCTTTGGGAAATTATTAATGGTCCAAATGGGAGATTATTCAAATTATTTAAAAATACGTGGTTCTGTACAGTGGACTTGGACAAAAAACATTCCTCACCTTGTCTCACCTGCCACATTTTTGCCTTATGTTTTTTTTTTAAAGAAACACCCTCCATTTTTGTACCTCTGTCGTCACGTCTCCACTTGTTGTCGCATAGGGAAAAAGCAAAATCCTTTCTGGTTTCTTTCCTTAGACTTTGTCTTCTGCAGTCTCTCTCTCTGGCCTTTGTTTATTGTTTTGATTGCGTTTCAATCGCCTGCGCTCATCTCTCTCACCCCTCTGTGGGTGAAGCAATTTCTTACAGGGCTATTGCCGGAATGAGTTTGTGCATTTCGTCTGTTCTTGTGACTGTCTGTGCTTAAGATGGACTGCAGATGTGACAACCACAAACGTTTCATCATCATCCCTCTCTGTCTCCTTGCCACTAGTGCACATTAAAATATGCACGGTTTTGAGTTTGCGTTACAGCTGTCAAGTCTGCGGGATCAAACTAATCAAAGTAAATCCTTATGAGAAACATCAAGGATAAACAAGTGATTAGAAGGCCAAGCTTATGATTGTATGGAGAAGAAGGAGAGAGAGAGAGAGAGACGGGCAGAGACCTACCCTCAGTTAGCTGGAAGAGATTATTCTGCCAGTTCTGCCTCGCTACCTAATCCCATCCTGTTTGTCAACCCCTCTAGCCCTACATATATCATCTTCAACTGAGATTGCAGAACCTGGAGTTGCAGAAGTTGGAGCAGAAAGTGTTGCCTGAAGATGTTAACAGCAGCATAGCAAGTCAAGGAGTTGCAGCAGCAGTTAAAAATAAATAAATAAAAATCCTTCATGACAATCTCAGCTGGTTCACGGTGGAGCCATTTTGTTGCCACTCCATTAGACGCATGATCAAACGCAATCACTGCTTCATTGTTGAATGTAGTTCTCGATGCGTTACGTCCCAACCGTAAGAAAATTCCCGACTGATTGGACTGAGTCTAGTGCCTGATTTTTAAACTTTGAGATGCACACAGTGTCTGTAATGGTTGCCAACTTCAGAAAATCACAAGAATCTCTGTACTGTCTAAGAACAATTTAAGATCAGCCATTATTTGTGGAAGACTTGACATGAACTGTTCATTTAAAGGGTGTGTCTGTCAACTCTGCTGCATTTTAGGGCCTTTAAATAGCTACTTCCTCAAATACATTTTCGTTTTGTCTCCACTTAAACTGGTTCTCAGTGCCTTTTCATATGTTTAATTCGTTTTTCAGTGCCCGCACTTTTCTTTCCATACTTTAAGTTCAATCCACTGCTATAATGGAGAGCAAAATGTGAGCACCTTATTATTTCTCATGAGCAAATGCCTTGTTAAGACTCAAGGGCCGCAGCCGTATTAATCTTAGCCATGTGTGTGTGATCAAAAACCCATACGGCTCTGGCTCTTGAAAGCAGAAAAAGTAATTATTTTATCCTGGTTAAAATTGCTGGAGCAAAATGATACTAATCATGTGCCATCATATGCAATTTTCTAATGAACTGGGTGTTGCATGTTGGCCTCCTGAAGCAATACAGACACACTGTGAAAGCCGAGGAGCTCACAACTGATATGAAAGAGGTTTAAGATGTGTGGGAAATTTGAAATATTTTATTTATGTTTGACGTGAAATGGGTTGTTCAGTTCTTCTTGCATCTGAGAAACTCTAGTAGTTGGTGATTGCTGGTCCCCCCCCCCCCCAGACTCCTCTTGTCTCAGCTATCAGTGGTGAGACATTGAAAATTGACTTGATTTCAAATGAAACTTTTTAGATAACATTTAAAGTTGAACGGTTTAGAACTTTCTAAAACAACAGAAGTATGTGTGTGCAACATTTGTATTGTAAGATTGTAAAATAAAATACAACATAATGTTTTAGAAAACATCCCAAAAACGAAACAATGACAGCAAACTCAAGATGCCAGTATCTGGCCTAGTATTGCCAAACAATAGTAAGTATGAAGGTATATATATATTTAGGGTTTGTCATTTCAAAATGATTCAACAATGTTGATGATGCAACCTGCACAAAGGGTTATGTGCTAATTTTGCACCCAGTAAAATCCTTTCCCCCTCTTTACTTCACCAGCAGTACTGTTAAGGCTCATTTAAGATACTGCAGGACATAGATGTCTTAACCTACACGTAGCCTACGTCAGTGCAAGCCATTTATATGTGTGCGCTCGTCAGCGAAATTTCAGCCCAGACGAATCATACTATTGTTTGTATTTCCGCACCTCGCCAGTTAACCTTTCCCGGATGTGTTCCATCTTTATTGATCCAAAACAATCAATTTGACAATTGCGGAGAAGACGGTTTAGGCTTCTGCGTCAATAGCTGAAGCAACAGCCCAGATCCTATGCACACCATACACAGACCCTAATGACGTAGCCTCATGTGCACCTCCCCAGAAATGTAACTACACGTTGCAGCGATGCATACTGCAAGAGCTGTGATTGGTTCGTTCGGACGTAATGTGTTTACGTTTTAGTGTTTCCACCTGCTTCTCCTTCTCAATTTTCGAACTGATCGTTTATCTGGGGAGACTCGGAAGCAGGAAGTGGAAAGTAAAGCAGGAAGTAGAAACAAAAATGAACCCGACCGACTAGCATTTGGGTGGCATATTTACAGAGCCAGCCAGACTGATGAGCGCACAAGTATGAATGGCTTGCACCGGCATAGGCCATGTTACGCCATCTATGTTCCGCATGCACCTTAAAAGAGCCTTAAACCACCTATTACCCTCAGCCATTGCAGCCGACCAATCACAGGAGACTACACTACCTCTTTAGGTTTGTTTTTAAAGGAAAATGGGCAAATAGCACTCCACTAACCATTTCAAGGAGCTTTAAATGCACTGGTTTTATTGGTTTTACTTTGAATTGGACTGTAGCGACGATGTATCTTGATACAAGTTGAAACATCTGAGAGGGACAGATAAACATCCATACCTAGTTCTCATACATCAGTAATCCTGCCACCTATACCACACAGGGAGTCCCATTCTCTTGGGAGGACCACACAGCAGATTCCATCATTCACTGGTGTCTTTTTTTTTTTTTTCAGCCTGAAGCAACTTGTGACCCTGTCGATACTCCTAGTCTTGGAGGTGTATGTCACTCTGAATGCTGCGGCACATTTGTATGACTCTCTGCCAAGTTGTAGGATCACAAAAATCCCTTGGGAGCATCCAGCCTTTCCAAAGGCAGATAGATAGGGCAAGAGTGGGGGGGGGGAAAGAAGACTGGCAGTGGGGAAGTGACAGAGCAATAAATTCTGGGCTTCCAAGGTCCAATAAATTCATCAGCTCAGACTCAAAATCAAGGGAAGAAAAGTGATGGAAAATCATTACGGTAGAAATACAGGGATTCAAATTAGTTGCTACCGGCAAATGGTGATTGCTTTGTGGTGGCAGGACCCAATAGAGACGAGAATCTACATAGTGAACTGTCTCACTAGACCTAAGATTACTAATTACTTATTAATGAGTAGATGAGGAAAGTCTGTGCTGTCAAAGTAAACAATAGCGAGCGGGCCGGCAAGAGGGTGCTGGGCAAGGAGGAGCAGATGGGGGTAAATATCCCTAAATTAAAAGTCGGTTCTCTCGATGCAGAGTGAGCTTTCTGCCAGTGTTTCAGCACAAAGAGGAAGAACATGTCAAATGAAGGGAAAGCAAGAGTATGACAGAAAAGGAGAACGCAGGTACAGAGAGAAAGGTTAAACAACATGAGAAAGGGAGGAAAAAAACCAAGACAGAGCGGCAGATAAAATGCGAGAGAAAGAACAGATAAGTACAGAAATGAAAATGAAAAAGAGACGTACCTATCTTGGGTGACCTTTACCAAGAACTGAATCACAGAGGAGAGCAGTCAAGATAAGGCTAATACACCGAGGAGAACATCTTTGTTCCAACCTTTTCTCCTGCTGATATTTCTGGAAACAATGGTCAAAGACAATCAGCCGAGGCACAAGACCTGTAAACCTGAACTGTTAGGGATCAGAATTATCTGACAAAAAGTGCTGCTTAACATCTGAATAACAACATACCCACGTCTTTACTTGTAGGCCAACACCGCGGCTACCTCTCTCACCTGCTTAATCTCTGTACTAAAACAACTCAAGCTGACTGCTCGGGATGGTGCAGCATGAAGAATCTCCTACTTATACCTTCACACGCTCCCATATTAGAAATTCATTTGCATTCATCAGCAACAACTGCCCCAGAGGGGATCTGTGGAAATATGTTGGATTGTTTAGTCAAAATTACAATACAGCTGGGGCAATTTATCTTTTGAAAAGCCTGTTAATTTGTTCTGGAGGAAATGGTGTTTTCATTTGCATGTTGAATAAGGAGTAGCTGGAGAACCTTTTTACCAACCTGTTAAACCACTCTCTCCATGGCTAATGAGGCAAGGAGCAAGGAATTACTGATTCCTGTTGGAGCTTTTTAGCATGACAAACGCACCATGATTTTACAGTTGGCACAGAGCACATGCATGCATGTGGGCGTCGGCAACACGTGTGTGCACATACGTGTCTGCAAGTATGAGTGTAGATGTTAATATTCATGACCGCCTGTTACGGGGATTGAAAGCCTTTAATTACATTCAAGGTAATTACATTAGATTACATAAGATTAAATATAGTCAATTACACATTAAGGCGGGGAGAAAAACCTGATGATAAAATATAGAAAGTGTGCTAATTTTATATGTGGAGCTAAGCTATAGATTCTGCTAGGCATCAGTGTCTGTGATAATGTTCAAAGTTTAAATGTTATGCCACGTGGAACATTCAAGTTAAGATTATAAATTACACTTGGAATACGCATAATCTCTAATCCAGCAAGTATTTCCCAGTAACAGCAAAAAATTATGTTTATTTTAAATGGCTGAAGAATTAGATTCTCCACGTTCTTTGCGTTACTTATGTCAAAATTACAATTTTTCTAGCTTTACCGGCCCAGTTCAGACCACATGCATAATCCAGTGATCCAGCCACAGCTAGCTGTGGTTACACCTGGCATTAAAATGTCACCGTTTGAGATCCAATCTCAGTTTGACTGAAATCTTTATAGGCGCAGAAAAACATTGTTACACTAAATATCACCGTAGCATTGGTGATTATTGATCTCTGCCCTGATGTTAATTATTTCTGAGACCCGCACAAAGCTCGGATCATAATTGGAAGCTTCCATACACCATACAAGATAAACAAAGACACCAAGGGGGTATATGAAACTGAACTCCACATGGTTACTGGCTTGCACGCATCAGAACAATCACATCACACATCCCAGTGTGTCTTTTTGAAGATGTAATCACCATAGCCAACTTGTATTAATAGTTTAATTTCATTTGTTAACACTTGCTTAGATTTATTTATTGTTTAGTAACTCGTGAACGGCTACAAGAAGAGAATATTTTAAAATGCTCTCATTATTCTCTCATTAATGAACAGACATCTCTTACGGTGTAAGAGCACAGAAGTGTAGTAGGCGGTCCTTAATTTGACCCGGGACGCACTGTGTGTTCACACTCTTGACAGAATGTGGCCACTAGCAGACCAGATTACCTCCAGATGTGGTCTCAGTGCTTGAATCTTAAACACCACCTCGGTAAGTTTTGGGTGTGCTCACTCCTGTAATTAAAGCCGCCCAGTTGTGATCGCATCGCTCAGGACGGATGTCAACTCAAGGTCTGAACGGGGCCGTAGTTTATGATAAATTTACTTTGCAGCTTCCAGGTTAAAGAACCACTGTGAAGAATTTATGGGCTACTGTAGCGGTGAGGTTGGTGATTGAAGGCAGCTTTATACCCCTCACCCGAGCTTGTGGCTTCCAAAAAGATGGTGTCATTAATTTTAAGATGACACTTTAACGTATAGAATTGAAGCACGGTGGTACAATATGTAAGGCTCTGAGGAAGAGGACCTGCTTATTATGTAGCTTATGTATCTCAGCTCATTCTAAGCTAACAAAGACTACACTACACTTTGTAGTTACAGGTAATTTACACAAATCTTAACTGCTGATAAACATATATCAATCAGTTAATTCAGCTAATGAGGAACATTAATTCATATATAATTACAAAACCTAAAAATGTCTTTCAACTTAGGAATCAGGTTTAGGTAACGCTCTCTTCTCTTACTACAGCACTATGTTACATAGTAGAATCAAAATTGAGTGATATCCAATCTAATGTAACAGTCAGTATTTTGAAATGCAGACCATGACCTGGCTAGCTATCAGAAAATGATATCAATAAAGCAGCCAAGTCCATTTGTCCATATATATATATATGTGTGTGTGTGTGTGTGTGTGTGTAATTAAAACTATTACATTCTGTATCTTATTACCGAAAATGTGTGTCCTTGGACGAGTATATTGATTTGAAGTTGCTTTCAACGTCAGGCAGATCTGGCGAGTGTATGAATGGGTGAGTGAACACTGTAAAGTGCTTTGATTGCCACTAAGGTAGAAGAGCTCTGTAGAAATGTAGAACGTTTACATACTTGACTGCAGTCTACATAATAACCACAGTGACCCTAAAGATAGTTGAGTCCTTTGAGCGAATCAAATTGTGTGGAAATAAGCCTTCTGATTGCATGCGTGTAAACTTTCTGATACGGTGCTCTCAAACAAGCCAACTAATAAAAGATGACATGCTTGATTTTGAAGTGACATCCTCTTTAGTGTTTGTGTCAGGCCCTTGGAAATCCATTTTGTTTAGTTTTTGGTTACTGTATTCATCCCACAAGGGGAAATCATCTTTCTGCATTTTGACCCATTCAGTTGTTCACGCCGTCGGAGCAGCGGGCTGCAGCCTCTGAGGGCCGCGCCCGGGGAGCTATTTGGGGGTTAGGCGCTTGCTCAAGGCACCTCAGCCATGGACGCGGGGGAAGGTTCACTATCTCTAACCACTACTTCACAGCTCCCCTGAATTTTAGATAAGCGCTTCAAAAATAATCCTGCCATTTTTCAAGGTTACCTGTCCATCCAAATGCAAAATAATCCGACTGATAAACAATAAATGAGGACCAATAAACACCACATTGTGTTTGGCAAAGCTCTTAAAATGCAGTCCTACAGAAGACCTGGAAAATAAAAGTCAAAGATTCAGTCTGACAGCAGCATGTGTAGGAATAAAGACTGTCCTGAGAGATCTTCAGTGGGGTTTTTTTTGGCTCAAGTTAAACTGGTTGAGGAGAAGGAGGAGATAGATAAGAAGGATAGAAAAGAAAATATGGAGAGGAAGGGAGTTTCTCCATAAATAGTTAATGATGCTTTAACAGCTGAGAAAAACACACCAGGGCTACTTGTTAAGTAAGCTGTGTACAGAGGCACCACATAGGCAAACATCGGCCAGCAGAATGCAAACACGTATAGCGAGGGAGAAAGATTCAACATAGCAAATCATCTTAAACAAGGATCGCTTCAGCCCCCGCCTCGAGGGATTCAGAACTTGAATTCACAGCATCATCATGGGGATATCGAGCGCTTAAATGATCTAAAGCCTTGTATTGTCAGGAAATCCGTCATCATATAGAGAATAAGTCACTGAATAGCACCACAGGTATTGTCCTGTAAGATAAAAGCAGTGCACAACAAAGCTGATGTGGGATTAATCCTGAGTGTTTGGATGTTCATTTAGAGGGTTTGGTAAGCTGGCAGTCAAGTACTGTAACGTAGCCTGTGATTTTCAAACACTTTGAGGATTAATCTTTTGGTTGCTAATGATGTATTTTGGTAGAATTCTAAGTCTCTGCTATCCCGATGGAAAAACATAAAAAAGATGAACTTCTGAACAGTTGGGCTGCAACACTGGTGCAAAAAGGCACTAAAGGAAAAATACCGCCTTTAAAGTTCCCGTTTACACACATGCTGACAAATGTGATAAACACACACTGCGAGCTGTAATACTTCATGGGAGTTCATCATCACTGGAGTGAGAGAAAAAGCAATGAGGCTTTTTGGCAGATTTCCTGCTCACCCAGGGTTGACAAATTGCCAGGGCTCTCTGTCACAGCTCCGCTTTGAGGCTGCTAACTGTTTCATCTAGCATGATTTAGATCTCAGGCATAAAAGCAGTCTACTGGAAATGCATATTCCTTACACCTTAATTTGCATCACACAACATGGAGCAATTACAGTCACTTTGAACGGTAATTTGTATGAGACAAAGCTCAACGAATCAATAACTACTAGATTGCAGCTGTGTGGAATCACCTCAGATAAAGAATTAAAAAATGTGATCAAACTGGCAATTTTGGAAATGAGCACGTGAAACATTTTTCATAAGTAAAGGTGTAATTGAGGTGTAATGCAGTCAAGGCAATCTGCATCATCACAGGTGTGGTTTGAATTGTCTTGTGTGCTCCAGTGACTCACTAATATCCTTAAAAATGTTACAGACAATACTTGCTAAATGTGTTTTTTAAGTGTTGAAGTGGTTTAACATGAAAATTGTAAGGTTTATACCAAACCACACACACGACACATTTGCTGTAAGCTGAAGAAGAACTGGTACTACAAATGAACTTTTTTTCTGGAGACAATTTCTTAGGTCACAGGCAGAGAATATTTAGACAGTGACTCGGGATGTGGTGCATTCAGGCGACTTCTCATTCTTGTTGTGTCTGTATTGGTAGGCTTGTTTTACACTGCGTATTTTGAAATTGAAATAAATTAATTTCTGTGGTATAACCTTGCATTTGCATTATGTCATACCAAAAAAAGCTGAACCCAAATGTCAAAGTCGTTGGAGTTCTTGAATACATAATGAGTCGAATATAACTTGGTGGTGCTAACACAGCAACATCTCAACAGAGATCCATCGCCTGTCAGAAACATTACTATTTAGACTACTGGAGTGAGTTTTGTCTGTTTGATGATTGGTGCCTGCTTAAATTGTAACTTCTTTGATGAAAAGTATCGGTATTCAAGTTAAAAATCGTTTTAGAGTGTTAAAATCTAAATCTTTTAGCTGAAGCCACATTTCTCGCAAAACATATCTGAACGGTCCAATATTCGGGCCCAGCGTTGCCTTAAAACTTTGCCCTTGGTTATGTTGAACATCACTGAAATAGCTTGTGCTCCCTCTTGCAGAACACTTTTAAACTTTCAAATGCCTTGAGGTTCAGAGCTGGTCTGGAGCCAAGATTTGGAGTGAGGCAAGCGCTTTCTTTGACAATGAAATAATGCTGTTTCACAAAAATGTGATCTCATAGTTTTTTCTTTCTTTTTTTTCAGATTCGTTGCCACATGGCCTAAATAAATGAATTACCTAACAGCTTCGGGGCATTAGAGCAGTGGTGTCATGGCTGGAGTTTATAGTGGCAAATAAAATGCTTATCACACACACATTCTCTAATCTCCAATGCCAGATTAATCCCTGATGATTTTGTCAACTGCAGATTATTTCGATCAAACAGGCTGTTATACGTAACGTTTCAAATCCACTACAGTATCTGATCACGCTAAAAAGAAAACACAATTATTGGACTTTATCTGTTTTGCCTAGCAGCCGAGATCTCTGGAACAAGAACACAGATTTGACGTGTTTTCATAACATAATGACACGCGCGGTACATTATTTTAGAAACTGAAAGACATTAAGCGAGATTTATTACACCCTGCATGATCCGTTTTACTAGATGACTCAGACTAAGAATTTCTTAAGAAAATTATAACTGTTGGAAACACACACAAAAGCCAGATGGGACATTGTGTAGTAGTGCCGTGTTCTCATTGGTTTTATGTATCACTAGCACTTTTGCTAAAATTCGTCTAAAGCCCACTTTTCAACTGCTTGTATGTCCAATCATTTGTGTTTAGAAATATGAAACATTCATATAGTGGCAGCGTAAACTCCCAGAAGGAGGATCACTCACCTGAGGGTGAAAATTTGCACTGAAGACAGCGTGGACAGAGCCAGAAAAGTTGACACTGTTTCTCTCTGCCGGATGGGTTTGGATGGTGCCATCACCACAAAGTTATTGTCCAGCTTCAGCTCAGAGAGTGGCTGAAACAGCCTGACACTCCCGATGCGCTGCATGGGTGTATGCCCTGCAAAATAGCCCAGCGGCCTCTGCTGGTCTGTGTGAATGGAGCTGCCCTTTCTTGAATCCTCTGAGCTGCAGTCGCCGCTGTCCGTGGTTTGCACCATATAGTAGAGCTCCACAGGAGTGCCCTGGGCCTGCGCAGAGACCCTCTGCCGACCGGGCCTGATAGTGGGCGGGCTGAACCAGCTGGCCAGTGGCTCCAGCTCTGCAACGCATATCCCCAGCTCACCCTTTATCCTGCATGTCCCACGCACCTCTTGAGTCTCGTGAAAGGCAAACATCCTGACGCAGGGTAGCTTGTGGATGGCGCTGTAGTCGTCCCAGTCCCTGCCGGCGATGTAGAACAGCACTTGAACCTTGGGCCAGCTCGGGTGAATACGCTCACTGATAATATATGTGTGGACCTTCCAGTTGAATGTAAAGAGAGGTGACGATGACGCTGATGTTGGCACCGGTGCTGACGTGAAGGAGGGCGTGTTAAATGGCCCTGGCAGTGTCTGGAGCATGTCCAGAGGGACTGGCTGCTGGACTGACAGTGGTCCATAGCTAGCATTGACAAAGGGCATCTGCCGGGCCTGGTGGATGAAAAAGGACTCTGTTCGAGCCTGCAGGCTGGAGTTCCTCATTAAGTCCTGGTTTGCCTCCTGTAAAAAGAACGCTGACTCCGCATTGAGGATCCGGTAACTGACAGGCAGATAGATTGGCGATGGGCCGTACCTCTGCAGGCCCTCCAGGATCACCTTGCTGTCCACCACTGAAAGAGAAAGAGAGAATGGCAATAACCCATTAACCTTTGTTTCAACAGTGTGGACTTACAATGTATCATGGCACTTATAGCTGTATTGTCTGACCCATCATCGCAACCTGACCCAGGCATGCAATAAAAAAGCAGAGCAGAAAAACTGAATGAAATAACTCGCAAAATGGACGCGGGCACTTCACATTTAACATAACATTTGCATGCACTGCCTGCAACCTGAGGCAATCATATCTACAGCTAGTTCTAGCAGTGAATGTTAAAAGGTTTGTCGGAGACATTTCCATGTGGTATCACTTTCATGAGCCACTGCTCTTATTTAAAAGAATCGGTTAGCTTCAATTCAAAGCGCTTGCGTCTTTCTCGGTCCTTTTCATTGTGACATACTAACCCAATCTTATTTATCTCTCCCTCTTTCAATTTCTCCTTCCTGACATTTTTATTGTCTGTGTCTTTCTTTCATCCCTCTGTCTATCATTGCAACATTTCACTTATGTGTCACTGCCGTCAAGTATGTGGAACACTGTCATCCAGTCATACCATGCCACAGATGAACACACAGTACAAAAATACATAAATAACCAGACACATGTCCAGACACATTATGTAGTACAGTTTGATTAGGCTAAGTACTTTCAAAATCAATATTTTGCTCTAACCTATTAAAACAACAAATTATAAAATAATTAATGACAGCAGCTTTCCTTTAAGATTAGCTTTGCTGACATTTAGGCATAAACTCTCCCATGTCCCTTGTATAGTCAAGGATGCACAGAGGTCACTTGGGTACATGTATGTAGCTGTTTCTTGTTTGTTTCTTGTATGTTCGGCTTCCTTTTCATTTTAAACCTTTGTCCTGACAGGTCTTGACACAGCTGTCTTTGCGTGTATGTTCCCTGTCTATGTTGACCTATGATTACCCATGATACCTTTCTCTGTGTAGATCTGCAGACGTGTTTACTCTTACTGTCTCCAGAGTAACATAAATGTGCCATACGTGTCTTCCAAGGCAGCGGAAAACAAATCTCAGCTTTTGCATATGTTCCAGTAGCTAGAGCTGTCTAGCCATTCTTGTGTCTTTCTCCTTTTTCTTATCACCATTTCTCCTCACGAGCACGCAGCACAGTATGACAATCGCCACCAGACCTCACGCCACCCTAAAAACCTGCTTCCCTCCCTCTCCCCATCCCGTACACCCCCCTCCCCACCTCCTCTTCCCCTTCGCCATCAAGCTTCAGATATTTGGACTGATGGAGGAGCCCATAAGAGCCCATTGATTTTCTGTCCTGAACCCTGTGTGCTGTGGGAGATGTGGCGTGGTAGTGATTTGTGACAATCCATGGGCGCAGAGCAATGACCGGCTCGCCAGAGTGACAGAGCCAGGCGCAAGAGCAGCGTTTCAGAAATAAGCGTGCAGTACAGGGGTTAAACCCACCTTCCTTTGTCATAATGTTTTAGATAAAATGTAGGATATAATGACAAGGTGTAAGGATAGCTCCTGTTTATCTACCTCTTAGTTGAATGCATTTGAGACATGTTTATTATCAAGAGATGCTGCCTAACAAGGTCCTAATGAACTCTGATCCTTCTTCATTACTTATTACAAATTTAAGTTTAGGTACACCAGAGCACTATTAGTCAGAATATGGATCAAAGTCTCGATGGCAAGAAATCTTGGCTGCCATTTTATTCTCAAATAATTAAGAAGTATTTGAAAAGAAAAAGTTGTGTCGGCTCCTCGACAACAGAAAAACAGGACCGAACCTAATTGCAAGCCTCTGTCTTGTTTATAATCACCAGCATTAATAGTTAAACGTCTGACTCTGATGTGAGGAACAAATGAAAATAAAAGGAACTAATCATAAATGTAAATTGGTTGCACTGTTTTCAGAGCAGTCGCTTTTATGTTTCTATTCATGTTGCGCACCTACTTCAAAGTCGAGATTTAAAACTGCTTCTCGTGTTGGGGAGGAATGGGAAAGGATGTAAAGACCTTCACCGAGACACAATGAGTGACTGCCGTTACATAGTCCTGACTGAGAGAACAGCGTTAACCCTTAAAACTGTAAAAGCTAAGACCAGTGTCAAGAGTAGAGCAGGTGCTTAATTGGTGCTTAAAGCAGAGTGAGAGGATTTTCCTGTCTATCCTTTCCTCTGGGGGGTGTGACACACTGTCCTAGTTTCTACTTACTATGACACAGATGAAACTAAACACCTCATTACACCGGAAAACTGTTGTAATTTGTAACTTCAGATTTAGAATATGTCTCTCTCTCGCTCTCCGTGACACCAATAGGACGTCGTAAATAGCGCCAAAGCCGGCTTGATCTGCAGCCCTGAGTCGCCCTTGGATTTCATGTCTGCATCTACTGTACTTGTAAATCATGTCTGCAGGACTGTTTCTGCAAATGAAAAAGCGAGTGATTTGTGTAGATATCTTAACATCTGTGGTAAATCCTGGCTGTAAACTCTTGCGGAGGATTTCTGGGCACTGCCGGCCCCTCAGGACGCGGGGCTGAGGAGTCTCATCACATATCAAAAATGCGGTTCAACCGGACCTCGTCATTAGACAGATGTTGGATTCAGGATTTAACGTCTTGATGTTATATTCATGCAGTGTGAGCCAGAGCCCCGCCGGGAACATTGCGGCTACAAATTAAAATGCATTTAAAATAGTTCCCATGCCAAACCCGCACCGTGCAGTAAGCAACTTCGAAGATAAACTCAAAAAAAAAAAAAGTATTAAAGCATTTATATCCTGAGGACAGACATGCGTGGCTTCATATCAAACCGTTTTCTTATAATCACCTGTTCTTATCCCCGGAGACCAGAGTAGAACTTCACCCAAGAAATATAATCCCTTCATCTTGCCTCCCTTCTCCTCCTCCCATCTTTATCCTCTGCCATGTGTGCATCTTGCAGCCACTCCCTCATCAAACATATTAAATTGGCCAACTTCAGTCGTACATTAATCAAACAGATTTACTTATATGAAATTCACGGAGAGAGAAGGGATCGAGGTGAGAGATGGGGCAGAGTGTTGAAGTGGGAGGCGGTGATGATGGTGGACTGTAGAGTTAAAAAAAAAAAGTCAAAGATCACAGCAAGACATGACGCGTGTAACCCACATGCCTCCTTCCTAGTAGGACTGGTGGTAAATTTAGACTTGTTTTTCTGGTATAGCCTACACAGATTCAGCAGAACACTACGCTCACCTGCTCTAGGAGGAGCTGTGCAAGAGTTCACCGCTTTCCAACCTGCTGATGCAACTCTTCCTGACCATTCTTTCATTGAAAAAACAACCACTGACGAAGCTGACACGCGATATCTACATCTGATTCATCCGTCTGTCCAACAAGCATTCCCTTCAGGCGGCTCTCCTCTGACCTAACAGGCTCTTAAGTGTTCAAATATGATAATATGAAAAGACCAATCGCAGCAATTAAGTAATCCTGCTCACCAGCAGCGCCTGCTTTTTACCTCGGAGCTCCATTTTTATCCAGAGACTATTAAAAACACATTAGCGTGCCACACCTTTGCACAGGGTGGCATGTTAAATCATTAAAATTAGAGAGGCAATATAGTTAATCTAGACTTACTCTCTTTTTAGAAGAAAAATAATCATTCTGTTGACTTTCATAGTGGAAACTACTGCAAGGCGTAAAGCAGAAAAAGTAAAATTATTATTTTCTAATAACTAAAATATTTGCTTACAGGATGTTGCAATGAAATACTCGGCAGCTATGTGTCAGATAGTTTTGAATTTTTTTTACTATTTTGTGCATTTAAAGTTTTTGAATATGCTGTGCGGCAATGGGTTAGATTAGTCCTTCGGTGTCTCAGCTGTCCTTTTCAGACAAAACCGTCAGCATGAGTCACCCTTTCAACATCTTTCAAAAACCTCCAGGACCCAAAAAAATAAATAAAAAAAGTGACGAAAACGAATGTGAGTCGCTATTTGCAATTACTGTGAGACATCAGAAAGACGGTCTTTACTGAGGAAAATGAAAGCCAATCAAATGATAAACTACCCATGACATGCTATTTTCCTGCTTGTTGACGCCGTTAGTTGTATCACTTATTGCGTCGGGAAGTTGGAAGGCTGTTTACTCCACTGATGTTGCCTTTTAAAGAGGAAGGCGCATCTCTCTCTCTCTCTTTTTTTGTCTCTTACAATACTGACATTTAAAAAGCTTTTGAAATCCCAAATTTTCATCAGTCCAAAAGGTAAAACATTAAGACGTGATCTTTACATGGCATTTTCTTTTGTTAAACATTTGCTCAATGTGGGAGCTCGGCCTGCAGGGAAAGTGCTTGGGGGACCTTGAAGTCTCCATCGGCGGACCTGCTTTTGGCCAGTATGAGAGGTAACTTTATTATTTTCAGCTTCAGAACAATGGAACGGAAAGGGTATTTTGGGCTCTTGGAGGACCGGATATAAATGTCAGCTGCAGCTAAGATGGAGAAAAGGCCACTAGCAAAGTCAAGAAGTTTAAAAACCTTATCAAAGACGGTTTCAGATAAAGCCTAGTGTGCACATAAAGAGGAGGGAGAATGCCTCCAAGACCTCCAAGGAGTAAGACACTTAGCTAAACTATTTACCTCAGGACTGATTTTAACAACTTTAATCAGGCTTTATAGTCCTCTGCTACTCAGAGGCTAAATAAAAAACTATTTGCAATCAAAATCCTTCCTTTTCTGCTCAAAGAAATTCCTGGAACCCAAGACTACGTCCAGTATTTTATCATTTCCAAGTCTCCCAAGCAATCTGAAGAGGCACCACCGTAAATTCAGCGCAGGCTACTGGATGGAGAACCATCTTCAGTGACTAGCATTATAATGCCCAGGTTAGTGAAATGTCCCGGACAATATCTTAACACAAACAAAACGCACTGGAACACTAATCGCTTTAAGTGCCCATCACATGCACCCTGACACTGCAGGAGAGCCGGGGCAGAGCGGAGAGCCCACTCCCAGCTGGAGGTTAATCGGATCACATAAAAGCAAAGCACACCTCATCTTTCATCACTAGGCAACACATTTATGCAGCAATCGATAGGTGGAATCATATTTTCCCCTTTCAGAGAAATGAGGGAAAATGAAGTACTGTGACCCGAGCGAGATGGATGGGGCACGGCCTCATACCTTACAGATATCAGCAATAAGTCAGCGCCTTGTGTTTCTCCGGGACTTGAGTTGTTTTTCGCCTCAGACAAATCTTACGGGCTCTTTAGTCCTAAAATGGCTTCGGGTCGTTTATGTCGATAAAGTCTGAACACAAGTAATTTACAGCATTCTTCTTCTTCTTTTTTTTTAAAAAAAAATCTCCCTTTCTGTCCCTCATCTTACCTTTTAAACACACACACAAATAAGACTGAACAAATACAGAGATATTTTTCTGAATTTCTTTGAGTCTGCAGCCACAAAAAAACATCCCTCACTTTCCTAAGGGCAGCCGTCATCTGATAAATGAAGCCGATGGCAGCAAATGAACATCGCTTAGCTTTGAAGAAGGAGCCGTCACAAAGGTCTAATTATTCGTTTGCATATTACAAAAAAAAGAGAGAGATATTTTTGCATGTTCTGAGATTTAGGTTTCACTCAGGTCATTTTAAATTCTGCCAAGACACAAAGAAAAATTATGCCTTTCTGAGGGATCCTTCTTTATGGGAAGTATGTTAATACATCTGAAATAATGAACATTTTGCCTGTTCCGTCCTTGAATAACTAATTAAGTAAAATAAATGAAGTAGCCCAAGAAGAGAATTAAAACCATTTTAGATGACACAGCTGATAAGACTTTGAATGTGCCTTCTACCATTAGCGAGCGGTTAACTATGGTTTTTTCACGCCCTTTGACACAAAAGTATGAATAAATCTGAAAATTTTAACATTAACATCAAGGACACGGCTTAAAGGGAGAATACATACTTCCTCTTTTTCACCGTTGGGATGAAAATGTAATTATATAATATAGCTGCAAGCAGCAATGAAGGGTTCAAGCAGTTCATTTGCAATAGTGCCGATAGTGTCAATGCTACCAAATTTGGTTGCAGTGCACCAAATCGTTGCAGAGATATGAGCGCCGCCTTCGCCGCCACTTTTGATTGGCTGTAGCGGCCAAACGGTTGCGAAGCTGCGGATGCCTGATAGTAACTTTTGTGCGCATTGGTCAGAAGACAGTCTGTGCCAATTTCCGTGAGAATCGGACAAAAGTTGTGACCGCTGAAATTAGTTTCGTTTTTCAACAAAATCGTGAATTGCGAAAAATCTATCTGATGCATTATGACGTCATAGGGTGCGTTGCAATCGTCATGATCCAAGGATTCCAACGATACCTTGTTTTCAAAAATCGGACACACGGTTCAAAAGTTACATGCACAAATGTACTTCGAACTTTGACCCGTTGGTGGCGCTAGACCGTACTTGGCGCTTACATGCAACCCAGTCAAAGTCATATGGAGACTGGCCTTAAGCTATGTGCCCAATTTTTACAACTTTTTACCGTACGGTTCTATGGGCTGCCATAGACGCCCATGGCGGAAGAATTAGGAATAATAATAATAATAATAATAATAATAATAATAATAAGAAAACATAGAATCACAATAGGGCTTCTACGCAGCTTCGCTGCTTGAACCCTAATTACAAGGTCTAAACAATGCTGAAAAAAAATGAGTTGTCTGTAAGCTGTCATTTCTTAAACAGCAGCAGCAGAAGACACATCAGTTTGATCCAAAAGGTAACTGCTGCTGAGAATGGCGTTTTAAATCCATCGGGCTTGCTCCAAAATAATGTATTGTAGTGTTACAGGAACCCTAAACAAATGGGAATGAAAAAGCCTCGTGTTTGGGCCTACGCCCGATGGGAGAAATCCCGGCAGCTTCCAAACATTTCTTTGTCTGCTTAAAGGACTTTTTTTTCCCCTCCACTGATTCTGTAAGGCATCCCGTCTCCCTGGTGGAGGTACTCAGCAACAGCAATGAACAGCACTTTGCCAGTTGTGCAGAAAGGGAAAAAAAGAACTCAAAGCTTTCCGCCTTGAAGACACATTTGGGACATGAATGGGCTTTTTATGACACTTCAATTCTGTCCGTTGCCTTTGGGCCCAGTGTTGTGCATTATACAGTGTCAGAAAGGGAGGAGGGGAACGGCGGTGCGGAGAGCCACTAAGGAGGCGGTGGTTGTTTAGACGAGATGAACTCGGAGCCGAGAGCTCTTGAAGAAGCGGCAAATGTGCTGAGCAGAGCAGAGCAGCAGTTAGCCTTCTTACGAGGGCACCCACAGGGGTAATCGAAGGCTTCAACTTTAACTATGTGGCCTCTACTGTTGTCATTTAGGACTACAGATTGGCTCTCGGAGCTTATGAATGTGACCGTCTCTCTCTGACCCAAGTAACCGCACTTTGAAAGCGAGTCAAATAAAAGTAGTGACAGTGACAGATGATGCTGGTGGTGCACTCAGATAGCCGGAGACCCATGTCATAAATAACAACAGCCCACGGTAATCATAGCCAAGTGAATTTCAGATATACTGTATGGTAGTATACACTGGGGACACTTTTTTTGTGCAAATATATAAAATCACATGCAGTTAAGTGGGTAAGAATAATGCAAAGAGTTGGCAAAAAGGAGCAGGGTGACTAATGCTTTGGCATTTCCAGCAAGGTTACATTGTGAGAAAGTCAGTGGGCCTTGGACATCAGGCACCGCAGCTGCTCCAAGAACTCAAATAACGCAAGCCATGATATTAATTATGTTCATGAGAGGCAACGGGCGGAAATCCAGTATTTACTTACTTTACTCACCATGTTTAAATAAAAACATTCATGTGGAGAAATAAAGTTTTGTTTCACGAATCGCAAAATCTCATCCTATTAGAAAGGCCCAGTTAAACAGTCATTAGTTAGATTAGTTTATGTGCCACAACTTGCAACCATGAATAGTAACATTAAAGAATATAAGAAGAGTATCCAGTATATGAATACATTGTAGTTACTAATTATATTCTGTGTAATACGGAGGTGTTTATCTTTACTGCAAAACACCTTCAAACCATGAATACTTTATTACTATAAGCAGTGTAGAGTTTCTGCAATTACTATGTTGAGCACTGTGGAGACGAGGACAATGGCTGTTGACGTCACTTTTTTGACTGAGGTTATGGGACGGGCCAAAGACTGTTGGTACTGTTAATAGTTGGGACATCAGCCACTGGCTATAAATCTAAAGCCTCGTCTTGTTTGTTGTCCATCGCTTTTTATTGGCTGAGAGTTGATTACTAGTGGACGTAGAACATAAAACTATTTCTCATGCATGGACAGAACTAGCTCTTCTGGCCATCTCTGCTTTCTATTAGAGAAGAAAATACCGCCAATGTCTTTGTTCCCGCTCCATCTGGGCTCACCCTTCATCAGGGTGAATTTGGAAGTAATGGGCGATGTTTCCCTAAGATAAGCATTTGGGAAAGTTTTGTCTTAATGTCAACTGTATCAGTAAGCGTTTAACAATATGGGTTCTTGTCTGTTCTTTTGGACCTGTTAAAAGGTCATCACATTTCCCAAGTATTGCTCCAATTCATCTGACCAAGTACAGTCAAAATGTCCGGATATGGTCCCGCCCCGCTCATTTTATCTAAGATGCATGGGGAAAGAACTTGTGTGGACTTGGCAGAGCCAGAATGCATTTTGTCGTACACTGCTGTTCCATTTACAGCATGATCGTACTACATCCTCCCGTCAGAGTGGAATTTGTCAAGTCTGAACTTCCTTACCGAGAGTTCGGTAGTCCGTTTGAACGCCCAGACACTCCCACTGGTTGTCACAAAGGTGGTTTTGTCATTGATGCAACTTGCTGAATATCACTGATGGACAAGCACATCTTGAGCTCCTGAGAGCTCATTGGGATAGTTCATTTCACAGATATCACACCCAAACTTGCAAGAACACATTTATGCTTTCTTGGTAGCCTGTATTATGTGCAGCTCCTAGTTTTTGTGCATGCAGATTAAAATGGCATTGTCAAGACGAGGAGTAGCTCAGGAATGAGCAGGCTGAGCTTACCTTCTTTGATTTGAATAATATTTTTCCATTTCCTATTGATTGGTCTGGCAACAAAATAAAGAAATAGTCATTGGCTACACGGAACCATGCCATAGCTTACAGATAAAAACAAAGGTAAAAAGGTATATCCAAAAAGTTCAGCTGGACTTGAAGGGTTTCTTGGAATGTCTTCAATAAACTGCAAGTCCAGCTGCCCTGTTTCAGCTTGATTTGTCTGGTGATACAATGACCTAAATGACTGAGAACCTTCCCAGACTAACAAGACAATACTGAACTCTCAACCAGTGGCGGAGCTAGACTTTTATCCTTGGGGTGGCCAGGGGGTGGCCAAGGCTATTTCAGGGGGTCCACAGACTATAACAATGAATTTGTTTCTTGACTTATCATTTGCAATCGGAGTGTCAACAGGTGTCTGTTTGAAAAGGTACTGCTGACCAAGTTTATTGATATTTCAGACCAGTAGAATAGTAGAGAATGAGATTTTACTTTGTTTTCATGTTCTAATAATGACTGAATGGCAGCCTTCAATAGTACCAGATGATAGAAAGAAAACAGATGCACATTGAGGAACTTTCGTGTTTAAACTTAAAGGACAAAAAAAAAATGATGATTTGTTACGAGTTGCTGTTCAGTGACTGTACACAGCAACGTGAGTGAGCAGTAATTTAAAAGCAATATTTTACAGCACGATAATGCTGAAAGTGGCCCTAAGATGTTAGCGATGCGGTCCGTGGACGGCTGTAATTGCAGAAAGCTCCCGCACAAGTCATTTTTTACAGCTCAAGGATCTGTATCCTCTGCCTGGTGGAGGGAGGATTTAAACATGAGTCGGGCGGTTGTTAGGGGTTGTGCGTTACGGTGTAATGAGCGCTCTACGTGTGACAGCATACGGGCTGAGATTTATGTAGTTAGGGAGGAGAATATTCAACAATCAGACCGTGCAATTCAGATATGGAACGCGCATAAGAGTCCAATAGAGATGAGACTTGGATAAGTTTAGGGTTATACTGTGTGATATCACATCACCAATTTTTATATCTATCGTATGTGCGTGCATCACATCCCTGTATTTATGTGTGTCCTAGTGCATGTTCATGTCTATGTGTGAGTGCGATAGTGGAGGCATGAACACACAACGAACTTCTTACAGATGACTGTCCTGCAGCCTCAGGCAAACTCCGACCATAGATATTTAGATTTTAAGCCGGCCCGCACCCCGCTGCTCAAACTACAGATGATCACAAGTTGAGCCTCTAAAGATCCAACTGTAATATGAATATAAGCGTGGCCCAAATGCATTTTTTGAAAGTCAAGGAATGTGTGTAGTGAGATGCCTCTGGCAGAGATACAGTGGACTGCGTTGATCAATGGATGGATGAGAGTTGCACGCTTCTGACAGCAGCGAGGTGGTAAACAGCATGGAAGAGAGGAGCCTGGTCTCCCATGGCCCTGAGGAAGTCCACTGCACGCTCCAGCAGGAGCAGAGGGAGAGAACAGACAGTCATTTCGCGGCTGCTCAGAAACTCTGAAATGAGATGAACTCCGAGGTCTCTCCCTGCAGCAAGAAATGCTCACGGCATGCATTTCTTTATCCATACCCTCCCTCAAAAGTGCCACAGAGAATTTTGGGTCTTGGAGTGAGCTTAGTGGTTATGGGAATAAGCAGGAAATGGAATAAAGATGCCAAGAGAAAGGCTGTCTATCATTTTCACTCCATGCTCAGACCTAGTTTTATTTGCCGGGCTCATCCTTCTGTTGCCAGATTTTGTGACTAACAGAGGCTGTGAAAGGTTTAGTCAGATAATTACCTCGCAAGCGCCTTGGGTTTTTGCTGAGAAAAAGCTTTTGCGAGAGTTTCTTCATTTTTTATAGCCAGCCGTAAAATAAGATGCTGTGCATCATAAAATGTCTTTACATCACCGTGGACCTCTTTAAAATGCTATCTTTCTTTGGTACATTATTCATAGTTGAAGCAGCAGTGATACAGAGGCCCAAGGTTACCGTTCTGTAGGATAAATGTAAAATAAACATAGCAGTTGACAGTGTGTTATTTCATGTTCTTGCAGATGCTACATCTATGAGAAAGTTTTCCTTTTTTGCTCCTTGCACCATATCAAGCAAAAGGACATCTCTGCAGGGCCTCCATAATAACAGGTCAGGGAAACCACAGGAGAGAAAACGCTGTTGAGGAAGGCGAAACTTCAGTCAGAGACGGTCTCGACTTCAGTGTGATTTTCTTTGACCGAGGATCAGAAGTCTAATGGTACAGTGAGATTGACAGAAGTAACCATACTGTACATGGACTTACATGCATTTGTCCATGTAAAGATGGCATAATGCACAAATTATTGTGTAAAGGTGTTATGTTTTTTTTTTGAGACAGATGTGGAGAAAAAGTCTCCTTAACCACGCCTGAATTCAAGAAACGACTGAAGTGTTTTAAATCCTTCCCTAATGCTCGAGATTCTCCAGTCTATAACTCCACTCAACGTGAGTTTTCATGCTGAGTGAAAGAAGCTTTCAAAACTTAATTCTTCCAAGACACCTGAGCGCACCTTGCCGGTGGAATTCTTAAATAAGTCTTATCATTTCGAATCACACCAGCAGGACAACCTTTGACACCACTGGTTTTCGCAATGTCGGTCTCTTTTAAAAGTAAGAGGTCAACAGCACACAACATGTATGTCAAGGACAAAGAGATTCCACTCAAAACAACACCAGAAAAAAAAAAAAAAAACATTAAAAGAATTCAAAGACATTTGCTTTTAAAACTTTATTATTATTTTTTTCCTGCAAGATTTGACTTTCAGAGTCATACAATGCATGGATTAGAATGAGGCAAGGTCACACTCTTATGCACCTCAGCAGCAGGATATTAAAGCATTAACCTACAGCAGATGTTTTATGATCGCTGACAGATATAACGGAGTCGTATATTTTAAGACCGATCTATAAGTTGCGAACAACATAGCAAGGTTTTTACAGGGCTGCTGCTGGTGACGACAATATGGAGTTTACAAGTATTGACTGGAGACTTGCTGTTTTTTTTCCTCTAATGGAAGCGATATTGTTTTATAGAGGTTGTTTGAATTTGGATAGAGGTACGCGTTGAACTGCAGTAACGCAGTTGGGAATCCGGCTGCACGGGTAAGCAGCGCTGAAATGAAAACAGAAATTACAAGAGATAAGAAATTGACTTGCACAAAACTATTTGTTTTCCTCAATGTCTGGGAGTTTGGTTTTTAAATAAATGTAGGTATTTTAATGTGAGGCATAACACTTTAAAACATGTTACATCAAACCCATAGATTATAACAACCACACTTGAGCTACCATTATAGGCACATTTTGAATTCAGACTTTGCATTAGAAAAGGACGTTTTACATTGCGTGTCCACCAAAAACCAAATTTGAAATTCATGCGTCCTCACTTATTATCAGCACCATTGACTTCAAATAAAGATGGATGAACCTGCTGTGACATCCATACATCCCTGAATAGTGGTTTATAAGATCAGCGTGGTGGCTCTGCCTGTCACCATCCTGGCAGTCACTGACTAATCTTAACACCCATATAATTGAAAATTGGTCAAAAAAGTGGGGTGTAAATGAAGTTGAGGTGGACCGTTGACACCTCGGCAAACAGACGGGGCACTCACCTGTCACTCACAGTGCCCACAACCTGAATTATGTATAACATTATGCCTTGATATAATTTCAGCAGGTGATTTATGTAAAAAGTCAACCCCTATACAGCCATCATGAATCAGGAAATTAGTATAGAGATCAAAATGACTCTCCCATGAAAAAAAATGCTATAAAGTTGGGCATTTTAAAATGGGGGTCTTTGGGGATTAACCCCTGCCGTTACTCTCTCATCTAAAATGCTTAAATGAAGTGGGAAGCAATTTACTGCCTGAGAAGATTCTCAGTCACCCAGGTCATGGTGAATCTGATGCTAAGCTAAAACAAAGGCTACTGGACTTGTGTGAGTTTTCCTGAAAATGTTTCACGTGTCATTAAGTGGCTTCTCCAGAACTGAAGAAACCACTTGGATCAGTGCTGGTCTTTGCTTTTGCTTTGGTTTAAAGTAGGACTGTCAATAGATTAAAATACTTAATCGGCAATAATTGTATGGTTTCCAGAGCATAAAAGAAAATGAATGACTTTTAATTATCTGTTTTAAATGTACCTGGAAGGAACATTTTGTGTATTAAGCTTACCTATGTCTCAGCTGCTCAGAAACATCCCTGCTCAGTTTAGCACTCAGTTCACATCGGCAGTAAATGCAAATTTTCTTCTTGTCAACAGAAGCATCTAGCAGGGCTTTGAAGCTGAACTTGCTGTTCAGTAGACCTGTGTCTTAATCCATTTCTGCTTGTTTGTGTCTGCTCGCTTTCTTCTTCTGCTTCTTTTGGCAGTTTTTAGCCTACAGGGCATATTACTGCCCTCCACAGGGTAAAAGTATTTACTACAACCGCACTTTAGATTCTGCTTGCTTTCCACAGCATAAATGATGCCCCGAGCACTACCTGAACTACAGTCAGACTGAGGTCATTATAGCAGAAATTCAAAGCAGTTAGCATTAACAAATTATTAACACATTAACTCCTTGTTTTAGATATATTCTAATTTACTTTCCATAATACCACGTAGCCGCACAAGCACGAGCATGATTGAGTTATTTTTTTCTATCACCTTGGACCCGCATTTGAACGACAATGCCCTGACTCACTATGATATCCTATTCTGTATACACTCTTACACTCTACTGTAATGCCACCACCACTACCTTTTAAAGGTCAGTATGGGCATTATGGCTGGAGGCCGAGTCTAATTTGAGGAGGAAGCGCAACTAATAGCTGCTTATCTTGAAAGTGAAACTTCTTACTGAACAGGCAGTGTGCTTCTCAGGATGGAGAACGGTGGGCCGTTTGATCTGTGGTCAGGTGGTCCACCTCTCTCCTCCAGACCTAAATATGTGAAGTACTATGTGATGCCATGTGGACTGTCATGTCGCTTTGTAAAAGCACATGACACTGACTTTGGTCACCTGATTCTATCAAGTAATTCTGAAAAATATTTCCCCATCTATGGCATAGATTGTGAAAATAAATTAAAACAAATATTAAAAAATATATCTGGTTGAAAAATGACTTATCCATTACACCATGACATTTGCTCAAAATTATTGGGATGATTGGGAAGCAATTAGGTGTATTGTTTGAAATCATTATCGTAACCTTTATTCAACCAGACTGCTTTTCTCACAACATGCCGCAACGCAATTAACAGGGTTGCAGACACAGTCTATCAGCTATGGCAATTTACTTGAAGGTACAGAATCACAAAAAAAAAAACATTTATTACAAGTCATCCATAGTAGGGATAAGACAGGTGAAATGTGAGTCAGTCAAAACACTAAATAGTTAAAAAATACACTGAATTCATTTATAAAGACCAGCTTCATAAGATTTAGTTAATTTTGTAACTGATTGAGAGCAATGGGAGCAACGTACTTCAATAGTCATTGTCCCAGGGAGTGACAGTATATGTTCAGATTTGAAAAAACTAAACTAAAAAACGTTGTGGTAAATAGACCTGCCCACATCTGTAATGACCTGCAGTTCACCAAGGACTCTATTGACAACACTTGCATAGTTCCTCTCTTAATTTACTCTATTAGCATGTGCATGAGGGCCATTTCTGCTTACATGCATTGGTATTCACATCACGTGTCCGCGTGTCCAGCACACAGAAGAGGCTCTCAGAGTAAAGCACTGAGTTGATGAGAGCAGATCAATATCTAAGCTGTCTATTATTATCTCCAATCTAACTGGGAGCCCAAAATGATTTTCCCAAGTTAATGACTCTAAATACCAGCACAAGACAACTTACTTGTTTACCTTAGTGTAAATCAATCCGACACAGACAGCACAGCTATGGGCACATTCATTATATTTATCCAGGTCTTGTTAAAACAAAGACTCTCCTTGACTTTGATCATGTCTCCCAGGATGAAATACGAACCAGAGCGTCTGGCCGGCCAAGCAAAACAGGAGTTTCACGAAAGAGAGAGAGAGAGAGGAAAAAGCACGTAGTCGTTTTTTTTTTTTTTTTTCCTCCCATCAGTAGACTGCAGCTGATTTACATGCGGTGTCTTTACTTAGGACTCACATTCAGTGAGCTAGTGGTTTTTTAACAACGCAGCTGAGCGGTTCATGAGCATCATATTGGGCATCACGCCTCGCAACTCTTGGCACCGTCGCACAGCTCCCCTGGCCGCAAGCGAGCTTGTTTTTTGTTTTTTTTTATATTCTCACTTCAGCAGCAAGAGCCATCAAAGATGAAAGCGCAGTTGCTCTTTGTCACACAGAGACAACAGTCATGAAATTTTAACAGCTAGAAGTACTGATCTAGCAGCGGAGACAAAACTAGTCCCTGAGCAGAACTCAAATTCAGTGACACAGATTCAGACAAATAAAAAGCAGCCTGTTAATGGAAAGAGGGGTTGTGTTTCTCAGTACTATGCACATACAATTTGAATGGCCATATATATATATACATAATGTATATCCTGTTTTTATATATGTGAGCATTCTTACATTTATAAAAACATTACAGCAGAAATTGCACAGAAGGTCAATGAATGAATTCTTCTTTTATAGCGCAACAACACCAACGTATTGAGCGTGCTCCTCTGAGAGATAAGCAGAGTGTGTCTGTCAGCGTACTGAATGAGGCTTGAGTTTAGCGTACATCACATCAGGGATCACAGAAAATGTCCACCGCGGTTTCTCCACAGTCCAAAGACCGACAACAAAAAGTAGTGATACAGGATCGTTTTAAATGTAATTTGCAGAATTGGTGGCGGTCTGTCTCCGGCCCAAAATCTCCACAAGGGCGCTCTTCATAGCCGGGCTATCTCTCCAGGGCTCTCATTCCCAACTCAGCAACACTGTGAACTCATTCCTGAGCCACACAGGATGTTTCACGCTCCTCATTCAGTCGGAGATGAGATGGCTTCAAAGGTCACACTGTTTTCTGTATGAGCGGTCCGCTGTGCTCGGGAATAGACAATGCGAGTGTGTAGGCTTCCATGCAGCATGTTTGTGTGCAAATGTACACCGTTTAGCGCACCGGTGTTTGTGCAGATGAACACCGCGGACCATAACGTGGACTTGCTTTAGAGGATTTGTGGGTGTGTGTTCCTGATCAGTGCACAGCCCCCTGTAGAGATCAGTGGGGCATGTAGAGGAGTGCCTGCTCCTACCAGTACACGGTGCTGCTGCTGCTGCTGAGCTGACAGCGCATTCTGCTCAGTGGCTTGGATATGAGAAAGGATGCTGGGAAGCTCAATGGGGGTCTTAGAATTCTACGCACACTGTCCAAAGTCTCCAGAGTGTCTGTCTTGATCTTAGTGATGGTTCAAAATTAGCAGTGGACCTCTCTGGGTTTCCACTTTTGCTCACAGTATCTATTACAAAAATATCTCCCAAAACTCACCCTTGCGTCTTCTATTATTCATTTTCTGCTCTCCATTCATGCATCATTTACTTTGTTCTGTAAGGAAGAACTTTCATTTGTATCTACTACATGTGTCAGTAACTATTGCAGAAAACACAAAGGCAGGGCGACATTGTTTGCAAACCTACAGGGCTGAAAAATGATGCAGTGCCTTGGATGTTAACAATCTGGTGCAAATGCTGTAAATCAGTTAACTTTTGACTGAATTATCAGTTTTAATTGTATCAATGTTTAAAGTTATGACCAATTTAGGGCAAGGATGCTTTAATTGACAGTTGGAGGTGTGCACAGGTGGTAGCTGTCTGCCTAGGCGTCACCTGTCCCAGTTATGCTCACGCTCCACCTCTTTGAATCGGCATCAGGGATTAAGGCAGGCTCAAGCACTGCCAAGGTGGCAACGGCTAGAGGCACGATGCTAAGCTTAAAAACCACTCAGGAATCCTATAATATGGGTCAGTCCATGTCAGAGCATTCCAAAAACCATGTGATTGCAAGAGAATGGCTAATGGTGGAACTGAAAGGTCCTTCAGCCCTTTGTTGTTTGCATTTCCACCACCAGTCTAAAGCCTTGCTGTAGTTAGTAGTGGCTGTCTCTTCACATATCCACAATGCGGCAAAACTTTCTTTACAACAGTGTTTGAATATTGCTCAACTTAATTTCATTACAGCATAAGTAGAAAGTACTGACTTTAGTGTGAAGGTAATGAGTGTAGCAGTGATGACCTTACTTATTAATGTATGATTGTTCAGCTGGTGTAAAAAAAAAATTAAATAAATAAATTCTTCCGTCTAATCGACAGTCCAAGATATTAGACCATAAATAAATGTTCTGTAACATTGGCTCCACAGAATTTCTTTGTACCAGTGCCATGGTAACTATTGAAACTTGCTGTATTTGAGATGACAGTCTTTACTGTAATTATGAAATCAAACTTTTTATTTTAGCGTTTTGGCGTTTTATTCAAGTAAGGGAAACATTTGGGACCGCGCCGTTTGTTGACATCAAGGAGAGACTAAAGAGAACCTTCACTATTCAACATCAAGAGCAAATGCTTAATGAAGATAAAACAGGAGATCAGAATAAGCCCACCTGAGTCTTCAGTGTGAGCGATTATGGCAGCACACACCGGCAGGCAGCAGTAGTGAAAGCGAATGACATGCTTGTGAGTCATACGCACATTTTATCTGCCTTTCAGTTGCCTTGCCAAATTCAAAGAGCTAATATTCAGATGTTTTGACATATAAATAATACATGGGCAGTCTGAATAGGAGTGTTTTGTTCACAAATATATATTCTATTTTGCAGACGGATTTATACACACCTTCAGTTTGGCATTTACAGCTGGGCATGGTCTCGAGCAGCATTGCTCTTCCAAACAAATGTATAAATCTTTACACTCTGCTGGTTTTACAGCTGACACTTAATTATGTTCATCACTGTTCATTTCTTAAAGCATATTACTTTTTTATGCATCCTCAGATTAAGTTCATTTTTGATTTTCACACATAGTAAATATGACCCAGAACAGCTTTTTTTCTTATTTTTTTCTCTCTTCTGTCACCTTTTCCTCCCTCCCCATGAATATAATTTATTTATCTCTTTCAACCTCACCTCCTTTATTTGTCTCTCTTCTTCTTCTTCTTCTCTTCTTCCTTCCTGTCTCCATCAGCCTGTAGCTAAGCCCTGGAGAAATATCTATATTCCCTCAGGTCCCCGTCAGCACCACATCACAGAGACACTGCAGTGACACCCTTCCACAGTACAACCTGCCACCCTGTCAGTTACATGCGTAAAAATGCGCACAAAACACATGCGCACAGATGTATGCATACACATATGTGGATTGTAGGTAGAGGAGAAACTCGGTCTCACAGTCGCACACAACCTGACATAAAACAAAACTCCACCGGCGGTATCATTCTCCTCCACTCTGTATACATACAAGCACAAAGAGAGCCAGACAAAGGCAAACACGTATCCGTGTGCACACAAACGCAGAGGAAGAGTGGATCCGTCACCAAACACAAGCGACGCTGACTTTGTGTGGCACTCTGAGAGGAAGTGCGCAGCGGCTGTCACAGCTACTGTCACGGTCAGCTGCCTTTCCCACTGTGCTCCACTCACTACAGCCAATCTACAACAGTCAATATTTACAACCAGTCAGTGGAGATGCTCCCCACCGCTAAAAGCAACCGTTCTACTGCACCTCCTGCCTGGCTAATCAGATGCATTTGTTTTTCATTTAGCTGAGCTTGAAGTGAGGGAAAGTCATCAAAGACAAGAAAGAATCATTCATCATTCCGAGTTACTTTCAAGACTTGCGCCCTTTCTTTATACCTGAATATGAAGATGAGCTACTGAAGATACGTGTTGGATGTGGATTGGTTTCTTCCTGGTCATGGCAATAATAAAACTTTAAAAAGCTTTCAGATTATTCTTTACAAAATGGTTGGTGATTGAGCATTGGTGAAAGTTAATTTTAATTAGTCATTATTCAGTCAGGTGTCCATATCATTTAACATTTACAAACTAATTTTAAAAAATGGCTGCATTGTGGCATTACCAAACAGTTGCCTAATTATACATCCATTATACATCCTTACTATTGGCTCTGTTTTGGTCTCCTCCCACTCTTTTGAAATATGCCTGGTTCTTGAACTGCTAAGGGCTTGGCTTTTCCACCACCTTGATGCTATATTTGTCTGTTGTTTGGTTTGGCATATATGGGTGCCTGAATAGTGTTTGTCAGGGTTTTTTCATTAGAGGAATTCTCGTAACCTGATGCGCCAGATGGTTTATTAAACAGGTCCAGATGGTTTATTACACAGAGCCATCTGGGAAGAAAAATAAATCAAAAAAATGATGTTGGTAGGCAACTGGATGGACCGACTGTCTCAAGCTAAACACAAGTCTGAGGTGCTTTGATTGCTAACTAGCAGTCAGTGCCGCTAGCAGTGCAGTTAACATTACAGCAGATTCTTACATTAATGAATATTTGTGAATACTTTTTCAAGTATTCTCAAGCTTGAGGCCCAACAAAATGGAGTGTGGTGGGTTAGGATTTTGCGATCTCACAAAAATCCAATTGTATCGCAACTGTGTTGGAATCTACCAACATCATTGATACATGAGCTCTGACAGTATATCTAAAATGGAACTGGACTTGTCGGGTTCCTTGAAGATGTTTCGTCATTCACCCAAGTGGCTTCTTCAGTTCTAAATGACTATTGGGGTATTTAAGTTCTTATTAGGGACATTTCTGACTGAAATTTACATGATGAGGATCTGTAACAACCAGATACTAGTGAACTGAAGAAGATTGCTTTGATCCTGTCTGAACCCTCTCTCTGAACAGGGGAGGTGGACTGACATAAAATTTGCCATCCATTTACAACACGGCCTATACATCTGTCCCCTAGAAGTTTCACATGTTCACTCCTCCAGAAAGTCTCTGGCCATTAATGGGTCGTTAAAGTACCATTCATTGAGGGCAGAAAACAAGACATGTTGCCTTTTCTTCAGCCTTGTTTTTTGACTGGATCACTGAGGACCAAGCAATGAGTAGAACCTGTAGATTTGGCTGATACCTATGCGCGGGTGAGTTCACATTACTCATGGGTACTTGGCTAATATAGACATATTTAAAATTATGGAGTTAATGTTGAGTAAACCACAGGTAATTCCGTTCGTCTTGATCAATCCCTTGTTGGTCTCTCACATTGTTGTCACAACTGAGGGTAAGTCAGGTTTACGTTGACTGTAGCTTGGGAGTTAGCATTGATCGCTCGTGAGTTGTACATGTAGAGGTTCAACCCCTGATTCTTCCTACTGTGTGTAGAATAAATAGAGGTTGGAGTCTCTGTGATGGAAATGGTCTGCTCGAGTGCCTGTTGTTGTTGTTAAACCCCTAGTTCATTCGCGTTTTCATCTCTTGTCCTTGTGTCTAAACTCTGATTATCTGCTGTCGATGCTGCTCTCAGATTTCAGCCTTGGTGAGTCTTGTACCACTTCACAGTACGTGAGCCAGATAAAATCAGACATGTTTGAAAACATCTTGCCAGCCCACAGCGCCACACTCTGCAGTCCCGTGCCTGTTCACACTACAAGATAATCTTCCCAGGACGCTGGGACGTTCAACTCAGGTGTAGAATTACTGTTGAATTCGTCTGGTGTGACCTTGGCTCTGAGCTCAAATGGGAGGGTTCTGCTGTGTAATAATCATGCTGCAATTGCGGGGGTTGCAGTGTCCTTCTCCATTCTTTCCGCCTCGTTTCTCTTTGTCTTTTTTTCAAACACTACACCCACAAAAGCCAAACGTTTTTACTTTTACATTTCCAATTCAAATGGTCCTAACTGAAGGCAATACTGCTGGCACTAGCTGTATATACATTATGCCTGGGGAAGGCAATGCTGTTGGGGAAATCTGCATTCACTATAACAACATGACCTCAATGAATTTATCTTATGGGCAAAGCAAAAACGGAATTTAAATTAAATTCCTCATTATTTGTGTTCAGTGTTTCCATAATGGAGCAATTAGCAGAGGCTACTTAATTGCTGCAAGCAATTAAAGCTGTGAAATTACGTGTTGAGATAGTGCCGGGCCGTAGGATCAGACTGGGAACATGATTTAATTTAACCGCTCATTATTGAGGGAATTATCTGCTGTGTCTCAGACTTATCAATCAGTGAAGATGTGTAGGAATAAGGGAGTATCATATTTAACATAATCTCTGAAGAACAAATGATCTTTTTGCTCTTTAAAGTTGTGCTTCTTTCCCTCTTCCCTCTTGTTCTAATATTGTTTTATTCAGATTGTGTGCCTGTCTGTAAAAGCTGCTGAAGCTAACAGCCGGAGACCGGTGCATGCAAGGGTTTGTGATCACACTAATGAAATCGCAAATCTCACGCTCCTGCAGCTCCAAAACCACACTGATGGGGATTATATTAATGGGAGCAGTTCCTACTAAAAGACAATTAAGGGAGAACAATGTGTGATTGTAAAGTGGACAACCAAAAACAAAAGATGCTTTAAGAACGTCCTGCTGCTGTGGACTGGAGAAAGTTTTCCTTTTGTTTGTTCATCTTCTAAAGTGAACTAAGATTCCTTTTTTTTTTTTTAATAGTTTTAGTTGAGAATATGCAACGCAGTGGACGCATGAAGGAAAGAAGGATAAACTGAGCGGAGGTATGGCCCAACACGCTACCAAGCGAAATTACTGCAGTCTGAGCAGCTACAGCAAATTGACAGCATCCCATCCTTCGATCACTGCTAGTTGATATCACAGTCAGACTCAGAAATATTTATTAAAGTGGAGGAAGAGCTGATTTTTTTCATTCCCCGTGTGCACAATGGAAAAAGCGAGAAAGAGAAGGGTGAAATAAATTGCCACTCTCACAAACCTGGATGGATTCTGCGCAGTTAATTAAGATAAAACGATTCAATTCTGGAGAGATTGAGGCAGCGATTCCGCGTGCGTGGCACGTGGGGGCCATTCTGATTAGCAGCCAGCCAGCGCATTCCTCGACATTTTGATGCGAGACAATCTTTTGCATTTTCAATTACACACTCCAACAGCCCCCTAACTACCAAAACCAAGCTCATTTGCATGATTGAAATATAATTATGGTGTGCCAAAAAAAAAAACAGAGTTCTCTTTTGGTTCCTGTTACAATCCTTTTCACCTCGTTCTGCTTTCTGGCTGAAATCAATCTCCAGTGACAGACCCAGGAGCATACATTGGGATAAAAGTTTGTCTCGGAGGAAAATAATCCAATGACAACATTTTTCCATTAACTTGAGAATGCAGCATATTCAGGATCTGTAATTACGTACTGACTCTTCTACACAGCAGAACTTTTTAACCATGCATGCCTTTCTTCATGAAGCTAATAATAGTAAATACTCTTTTAAATCTGTATTTTCCAATTATTTTGTTTTGGCTTGTGGAAAGAGATCCTTGTCAAACTTTAACTATGCCTTATTTAACAAAATGGAGTTTTGAAAGGTTTTACTTTTTATACCTACAACATAAACATGGTAGACAAAAGTATAAACTATCACAAGAATTATAAGAATTCTATTTTAAACATATTTATTGTAATCCAGGTTGGGGAGTCACCCTCAGAATGAGATTGAGTTATCATCAGTGCCTCTGTGGACGACTGCTTTGCCTCAGCTTGCGCGCATGACAGCTGGTGGAATCAAGCTTGTTTGTGTTTATACCGCTCAGCTTCTGGGGATTCATCTCCTATTTGGGGACTAAACAGGGCCCCCAATGATGTACGTCAAAGGATTTTGGTTGAAAACTTAGGGTTATAGTTAGGCAAGGAGACTTTACGGTTATGGTTTGGGCAAGACCCTGGACGTTAATGTAAGTTGATGTGAGTGACAGAAACACAACTGTGTGTGTAAGCGACTGCTCAGTTGAGCTGAGTTTCAAGAACCAGACTCACCAGCAATGAAAGTCAACCGAGGCGGCACGTTACTTCTGCTCTGTCTCGGCCAAAATGTTGCATTTGAATACACCACAAACATGGCAGCTAACAGCAAGCTAGCAAGCATGTACAGTGTGTTCTGCACAAACGTGAGGGGAAATAAAACTCCATACCAGCATGTGGCAGCAGTCTGTATTCATCTTTCATAAAAAGAAACAACAGAGGCCCACTGGCCAAAAGATGGCCGTCAACTTAATATTTCATGCCCTTTATAGGGTTAAGTTTAAAATTACATCTAGGCTATGGTAACGGGCTTGGGAATGCATTACATCATTGAATGGCCTCAAAGATAGTGATAAGATTAATGTGTGACTCTGAGCCAGACAGAATGACAAAGGGTGGATGGGTGCTGGTAGGATGAGGCCAACACAGACACTAGAAAGACAAGCTTTTGACATGTAACTGTTCTGTATGCCACACTCACCTCCCTCTGCTTAGTCAGGAGATGTATTAATAGAACCAATAGAGGCAGACCAGATGGTTGTTATGACACAGCCATATCTTTTCACGGGTCACCGAGCAGCTCCTGGGCATTAGTCTGTTGTCTGTTAGCAGCATGCTGGTCATTTCCCCCGCAACACACACTCCTTTAAAGGTGATGATTTCTCACCTGCACGCAGATGGTATTTACGCATCCTTTCAATTACCATCAGCTGGGACCACTGCTGCAACGATCACTCAGCTGGTTGGAGCTTGATTATGTGTTTGTGTATTTACGTACACACATCCAGGGTCAGCGCTCGTTTCTCTTTTTGTGCAGTAAATGTATGGATGTTAATTTTTATACTTAATGAGCAGAATGAGCTTCCAGCCGCTGCTTACGTATATTTCACAGCTGGCGACGGCGGCAGCGACCTGAGATTAAAGTGATTAACACGGCGAAGCAATAGCTGAGAGCATGTAAGTTTCTTCATGAATAGTGGTGTCTGAAATAAACAGGCTCTGCTAAACCTCCTAGGTACCCTATTGTGAGGTTCAAGAGCAGAATCAATTGTTGGGAGTGTACAAAGGACACTTCTCCGCTGCGGATGTTTCGAATTAATTTTCCCTTGCTGCATTATGGATTGCAATGCTATTGTTAGTAGAGAACTTTTTGCTGCTGTTTTTCTTCTTTGATAAGCCAAGAACAAAGACGATTTCTAGCTGCATATAATAAAACCATACACTGATACTTTTCAACAGTAGCTTATACCACATAAATAACAAATCAAGCTAATATCCCTTCTCAACTTCACCCAGCTTTGTGTTGGTTTGCCCTTTTGCATGTCCGGTATGAGTCTGTCAATCGGCAAAGCAGGTATTGCAGTTTATTTGTCAGAAGCAGCTTCCTGACTTCACTCTGGATTAAATGTATTTTTTACAGTACACTTTATACATAGTACATGTGGTTATTCCACTGTCCCTACTCAGTTCAGACTCTGACAGGGAACATGAGTAAGGCTCAATGTGGCACAATTCGGGAAAAAAAAACAAAAAAAAAACACCATTGCATATTTGTTCTGCAGCCAAATGGGTTCTGACACACTTCACTGCTCACTGTCAGTGCTCAGCATGAGATGAACAGGCCTAGGAGGTGCTCCAGTTTAAAGATACAGCATGATTCAAGCCTCTGTGACCCACCTTATACTCCTTCACCTCCAGATTACAAGTAACCTCCAGGAAGCTGATTTCTCACCCACGTGTTTAAGAAGCAACACATTGAGCAATGTGTTGGAAAAAGAAAAACACCCTCGATCCACTCTCACCCTTGAATACATCATGGAGCAGGAGTCATAGCAGTTCAAGTTTCACTACCTGTACCGTGTTGTCTTACCATGCTGGCAAACTCAACAAAGTGACAAGAAGTGCTTTAACAAGAAGTGGTGGACAGTCCCTTCATTAACACAAGAACATCCTCCATATTCTGACTGCATGCCCTCTGGCAATCCAGACTGACCTGACTCAGCAACAACAGTGTGCCAAGGTACCCATCACTCCAGATTCAGCTGCTCTTCTCTATATAGAAGGCACTACTCATTTTCCTGGGAGACAAAGGCAGTTAAATTCCCGGAATAGCAGTGCAAGAAAGTCATTGTTTCTTCAGAAATAACTGATGAGTGTATTCTTTTTTATATTGTGTGCTTATTTGGTGTATGTAGCACTTTTAGATGCATTTCTGTGCCTTTTTGCAGTCAGTGATAAATTATAGTTGGTCAGTGAAGACAGGGCAAAGACCCAGGAGATGACAGCAAACACTACTGGCTGAATTTGAAATCGATTTGGACTTTACTTTAACTCTGGCCAAGGCCATAGCCTTTGTCTCAGGAGTCCACACAGTTTTCATGCCAAGGGCACCAAAAATGCCTTGTGTAGTACAAACCATCGCTAGTTTCACTTCCTGTTATAAAGTACAAATTATCCAATTATTTTAGCATTCGTCTCAGATTCAGTTTCCTCTGTGTACTCCCACCTTAAGCAGTATTCATATTGTGCCTTAATTCTACTTTCTGTATTCATACTGTCTTTGCAGACTGCTCCGTAAACAAACGTTTGAGCAGTGAAAACAAAATCTTATATATTTGTCAAATGTACCTCATGATAAAAAGGTGTGTGCGTGTGTGTGTGTATGCATGGTGTGTGTCCATATCCCCTACACAGAGATGGAAATGCTAAAGGTAAATGCAGTGCATTTCAGGATGTCAACTGCGATGCTTGCCAGCGCTGCAAGATGACGCAGCACCTCTTAGGTCATGTCATGAAGGAGCAGGTGTATGAGTGGTCCTTCAACTTTCTGTCAGTTTTCTTTAGTATCCTTGGAGCAATGCGTGCTTGATGGCACAGACAGATACTTTGTGCAGCCCTCAGGGCTTTCTAAGATGCCTAGGTGCAGTTGTTTGTTTGGCTGTTTTTCGATACAGAGAACCCACACAGGTGACGGCAGCTGCTTTAAACAGTGTTAATGTGTTTGTTTGCTTGTTAGTTGCCGTGCGTGTACTTTGTGTGGCGGACCCAGGCTCTTCGCTTCATCATTCATTTAACCTACTTTGCCCTACTTTGCTTTGCTGTAACAATTTGTGAAAAATTACCCAAATTTAGGACACAGGGGGAAATAAAAAGTCCCAAAATTCGAAGCTCCAATGTCACACAAGTGAGGGCAGCCAAAGTGGCAAACAGTGCAGATGTGGAGCAGTCAAAAAGAGTTTCTGCCCTGCACAAGTGGGTGTTCATCAATCGTGGGCACTCCTCATCAATTAGATGTGGTTGGTTAGGCCCACCCGTAGCACACTGGTGATTTCCAGCCACCACATGTAACAGTTGCATCACAGTCTGCTGGTGGTAGAACGCCCACTTTGATTGATGAACACCCATGTGTGCCCTGCAGAAATATCTACTTGGGCAAAAGTGAAATAACCCACAGATAAGACGGAAGAAGACTCAGGCAAAAATCAGCAAGGGAAGCCGGACTCCCAAGACAATCAAAGTACAAAGACAATCCTGCCGGCAACAAAGCAGAAGACAAGACTTGCCGTCCCTTATGTAGTACACTGTGTACACTTTGAACATAACCGCGTAGAGCATGACTTTTGACAGGGTAAGGTTGTTCCAAATCAAATACAGCAAGTTGAAATGAGCAATTTGATCAATCTACCGACCTAATATTGCCCAAATGCCGCCATGTTTTGTGGCACCATCACTACACACTGCTAAATAAACCCATTTAACACTTGTACAGTTGTGTAGACAAAGGTGAGCTAATGTTCATATAGTGTGGTGTTCACTGTTCGAACTACAACTTCTGCAGCTGCCTGAGCTGTCATTGGCTCAGGTTTGAAAACTGGTTGGTCATCCATCCTTGTGATAGCTGAACACGACATGCAGTGCGTGTGTATAAAGTGGTGTGGGCAAACACAAAAGCAGCAAAAAGCACAAAGACAGGAAGCAAAATTGCATTTGTTACAAACCTCCAAACAAGTTCTCCAAAATGATATGGTACAGTAGAAATGAGGAAGTTTATGATGAGATTTGCACTTTCCTCTTTCTTCTTTTTAACTGGAAATCTATTGGTCTCATTTGCTTGCTTTAATTACACCTACGTCTAATTTAATTGCACTGATGCGAAATTGCTAAACACTGTAGTTTTAAAGTTTCCAATTCCATTTAAGGTTTTAATTCATGGCCCCTGTTGTCTCAGAGGCTGGCGAGGACAAACGTACAGGTTCAGCCGATACACTGAACCTGCAATTGTCAAAAAACACTGAAACAAGTGAAGTATTATTCAGCATACGAATTCAAGATGTGAGGGACCCATTTCCCCTCATGAAATACAGCCTCTTGGCGCTTATTGTTGTAAATGGCTTTTGTGTGTATGTGTGCATGTGTGATTGTGTTCGTGTGTGTGCGCATAAATGTGGGCGAAGTGCCTCAACGCTTGAATAACTATATAAGACTAAGCATATTTGTTTATGTGAGTGTGTTTGTATGCATATATCCTGTTGTTTGTTTATTTGTATGCACACGCCGCACATACTCAATCAGGAAACGTGTGCAAACACAACCCAAGTCACATTAATCATTACTTGTTTTGAGTGAGCTCTCGCCATGATGGACTCATTTCCCATTCAATAGCGAGCAGAACCTGCCGCGGGCATTTTAATGTTCCTCCTCCTCCTCCTCAACATCCTTCAACATTCTTCTTCATTACAATGCTGCAACACCACAAACATGACCTGCACCAATAAAGCTTTCCATTAATTTCATCACAGCCCAGAATAGATTCCCTGCAATCCTTCGGCTGTGGCAAAGAATTCGACACGATGCGGTGCGCCGTAGCTGGCCTAAATTATCATACGGAAGAAGTGAAGAATAAGATTTTCTTTATTTCGCGCAGCCCCTCATCAGACAATCGCGCAACACTGCATCAAAGCAAAAATAAAAAATAAAAAAAACTATTTATTTTCTGCTCTGCCTTACTCAGTCACCGCATGCAGTCCCCAAGTTTACGAAGGCACACACATTATAATTAGTCTACAAAGACTCACTGAATATTCAGTGGTCCAGATCCACTGTCTCGTTTTATCACAATGTGCATGAAAATAGATGAGCACATAGTACAAGTTTGGGACTGATTTTTGATTAAACAAGCCACACACTGCGCTCCATAAAAATAGATCCGTATACATAATGAAAAGACATTAAATTTGCTTTTCTGCTCCGCTTTGAAGGATGACCCATCCAAATAGATTACACCACTAATGATATATAATGAGCTTGTTTGATGATTATACTATATTTAGCGGGGTATTGGTTTCAGCTGCACTGAACTCATTTTCTTAGTACTGTACAATGAGTTTTTCCCCTTGTCCTCTTATAAAATTATCAGCCCATCATTTTTCTTTTGTGTGCAATCTAACACTGGAGGAAATAAAGACTCTTAACATTGGATTGGAGAAGATTTCTCCCTTGCGGTGCTGAGCCACAGCAACATCACCACAACCCCACAAAGCGCGACAAGCACTTACGCCCGCCTCTCAGCGGCCGCTCGTCAGTGTCACGCTGCCAACAGACTGCGTGCCCTTCACTTTGTCCCGGCTCCCAGTTATGGGAAAGTGCGGCGGGATTATGTACAGAATGCTCCGCGCAGTGCAGGAGCTTATACTTCACACCACAAGTCTGATTCCCATTGAGAAGCCTGTAATACCACACCTGCACAGCTAGATAAGCCCTCAATCCTCCCTTTTATTTCTACCACTATTATTCTCCAGTGTAATATCACATCAGCAAAAAAGAAAAAGAAAAAAATCATTATGAAAGAAAAGCTGCAAGCAAATGGAAATACAGTGACAATTTATGATGTTAATATTCACGCACATACCTTATCCTTCATGTTTTGCATGCTGTACGCGCTGCGGGGCGTATAGGGGCTTATTCATCTCCACATTTCAAATGGTGAAGCTTAATCGGCGTACCGCAACACTAACGTCATAATCAACTAGCCGATCATTCTTCTGACAGCTGGAAAGATAAAGTGTTCTTTCGCTATAAAATTGCATTCGGGGGTGGTGTAATGGTGCAGGGGTAGTTTGACAGCGGGAAAAACGGGGGTTTATGATTGATGGCTACCTCGCAAATTTTTTTTTTTCTCTTTCTCTCACGATTACATCCACTACTTTCTTAAAACCAGCTAACCTGAAACAGTCAGTCATCCTGCAGAACCCTTAAGCCACACAACTTAAACTAATATAAACTAAGGTGCGATGAGTGTAATATTCCATCAAAGAGTAAAGATTTCTACTTGAGGTTTAAGTTTAAGATTCTTCTTTGGAATTAAATTTAACTATTTAATATTATTTGATGTTTGAACTTATATTAAGTTGAGCAAGGGTTACATTTAACTTAATATTGGCTCAAACATCAACACAGTAGACATGATCAATGAAGTGTCCCATCTAGAAATCTGGTGTCTTGACTCAACGTAGCTGGTTCAAAATACAGACTATGTACCAGAGGCCTTTGATCTGCTTTCTGACCCACTTAATTAACCAGCTCGACCTATTACAAAACCATGAGAGTCTTTAATATAGCAAAGTGAACCATAAATTTAAAAGCAGCATGCTGCCATTTCTTGGCTTTGATGAGCAGACGAGACTTTGTGAGTGCACAGTGCAGCGGCGGTGGAAAAGTGGCTGAGAAATGTCAGGTCATCAGAATCCTTGCGACTAGCCTTGAGAGGGTTCTTGGGGGGAATTGAGCACAAAAACATCTCTAAATGTAAATCCAATATAATGAGTTCACCATGGCATAATTTAATCATATCTACATATGAAAGAACTTCTGCCCTGTACAGCGCCGTGATGAAAATGGGAGTAATTAGCTTTACAGATTGGAGGTATGTCCCAGCTTGTGAGAAGATCCAGCTGGAGAATCCCAGGAGCGTAAACTATAAAGTGTTCTAGTTGAAAAGTAAGCTTTGAGTTAGCAGGCTACCATTTCTGTGTGACCAGTTTCCTCAGAAAAGTGATCCGTGTTTAGTTTTATAGTTTCTGTCATTCTGATACCTTTTATTGTTTATTGCTTTGTCACATCTTCACTTATTAGCTGTTACTGTTTTTTAATCTCAAGCCCCTTTCATGTTAAAACAACAACACGTTTTGTACCTTTCTTTGAACTGGATTCCAAGAACATTTTTTTCCAGTACACTTTGTATTTTAACAATTTAAAAACACATGCTTCTTCCCTGTTCTCCCAGATTTTAAAGCTAACTCCTAATGCACGTACATGTCAAGTGAGTTTTAAAGTGCTTCTTAAATCTTTGAGCTAATCCTAAGAATATCTAAATTAGTGCCATTCCATTTTGCTGAGTCACCAGAGTCAGCGGGAACAAACAACTGAGCACCATAAATGTACTGTATGCGTCCAATTTACTTTCAACATAGCCAAAAGCTCTTTGTAAATTTCAGTGGAAAACTACAAAATGAATCTGTTTCTTTGCGGCACAGGAAGAGATGTAAGCAGATCTCCAAAATCAGGGGGGTGCTGGAGCCTATCCCAGCTGTCATTGGGCGAGAAGCGGGGTACACCCTGGACAGGTCAACAGTCTATCGTAGGGCTAACACAGAGAGACAGACAACCATTCACACTCACACCTACGGCCAATTTAGAACCACCAATGAACAAGAATGTCTTTTGGACGGAGAGCATGCAAACTCCACACAGAAAGGCTCAGTCGGCCCGTGGACTCTAAAGTCAATGGGATACATCCTCTGAGACCATGAGTGTCCATCTTAAGACTTTTGTGTATATCAGTCTGGACTAAATAAGTTGACTGAGAGACAGCCATGGTCCTCTGTCTGCTATCATGGAATTAATCAGTTTTAACAAGAAAGGGTTTAACTAATCTTAATGTTAAGTTTGGATAACTGTTCTCGAGTTCTGCCTTTGGAGTTTACGACGATCAACTTCTGACAAGCGACTTAAATTAATGATCTGTTAAATGAAGTCAACAATCACTATGCCTATTTTTAACTTTCATGGCACTTTCAACAGCCCTTCCAGTGAGCTCTGTACTGTACGAGTCAGTGACATCTGTCTCTTCTAACAGACTGTTTGAACAAACTAACAGACTGTGGTTTAAACAAAGGCTTCACATCTGCTGTTGCAGATTACGGCGCGCAATCACTGCATAGAGAAAACCTGATCTGATCCAGTACACGGCTGTATGGTGTAGAGCAAAGAGTGTACTGCAGTGTAAAGACAAACGAGAAGCAGCGCACTGTCTTTCTTGTACTGTTTACTGAAATGTGAATATATTTCCGGATTTCCCGACATTTTCTGGCCCCTGAGACATCTCCTTCGTCCAAAAAAATATTTAATGACCCAAGCAATTATAGAGTTGGAAAGTAATCAAGTGAATCTGTGCTTGGAATAATTTTGTATTCTTTTTCTACAAAGCGTGAGGGACTCCGCCGAGATTATATGGAGATGATGGTACGTCCCGAACCTATTTTTATATTGAATTATTTAAAGCATAAAATCAATATCAGTCTTTGGATCTCTGGGGAATCCATCAAGCCAAATCCACATGGGGACCGAGCCAGGACAAGAAGCTAAAGAAAATGAAAGCGCTGATAGAAATCACACCTCAGGGTCTGAGTGTTAAGACATGAGTAGACCATATCAGTCCAGCTGTCTACCTCATCAGTTACCTTAAATAGAAGTGGCATGTGTCCTTCCACATCTACTCTGGTAAAAGGGAGGAGTGCACCCTCACTGTATTCGTGCAGATTACACACACACACACACACACACACTCAGAGTGTCCCAATTACCTGCTGGAAAATTCTGGCATCAAAGAGGCCCTAGACTGGTACCAAGAGCCCACACAAGGCTCCCTCGCTCAGCTTCATGCCCACAGCGAAACAAAGGGGATTTCACGTCCCTGTTTAAATCCGCCGCTTTTGGATACATTTCTGCTCCCCCTATATGGACCTTTTAAGAACTGATTTATCCCTCTATTACTGAAGCACTGTGCCCAGATCTGGCCCTGGGCATGCTCAGAGCAGCGCGATATACTGCTCATGTAGGAAACGGGGACAAGATGGCTAAATAAGAGGCATCGTAAAAATCACTTTTACTGCCTTGGATGGGGCGCGGACACGTGCTAAGCATAGATTAGAGCACTGAAAATACACATTGTGGCTTGTGATCAGATATTTAGGGTAATCTGATCAACCAGTTTGCCTGAGCCTTTGGTTTGCTGATGTTGGCAAATTGAGTCTAAAGCTTCAAAGGGGGATAACTTGGTACACCTTCACTGGAAGAACATAGGAAAGGAAATCCGAGCTCAGTGCAACCAGGCAGCACAGGCAGTTTATTGGTTCTTTGTATTTCAGTGGTGAGTTTGGTTACTTGTGATAAGTTCTAGGTGAGGTAAAGACCACAGATGGCGGGAGGGTGAAAATAATGAGTTCAGAGTGGTGGTTGCAATGGACAAAGTGGTACTGCAGCTAATAGATCTGGTCATGGATAAGAGAAATAAAGCATGACGTGTAGGTAAGCACATTCTGACAGAAGGGGTGAAGTCTGAATTGCTGTGTAACAGCAACGGCTTAAAAGCGTGAAAATCTTGGCAACACATCCCCCAACACAGTTTGCAGCATGATACCAGAATAAGCCTGCATGATGACCGTAGACGTGGCAGACTGTTAGTAGTGCAGTGGATAAACAGAGCATCATTATTTGTATTTAAATACAGTAAGAAAACAATGTATAGCTGCATGAGAATTACAGCAATTGGCACAGTTAAACAAGAGGATTAATATAATTTCCATGTCTATGTGAAGGTATAGTTTGAAGCAATCAGCGGTCTTAGCTTTGCATAAGGACTCAAAGCAGGGTGGGGCTGCTAGCCTGGCTTTGTAAGAAGGTAACATAATCCAACTACCAGCACCTTTGAAGCTCTGTGCACTGATCCTATATCCCTGATCTATGCGGGCTGCTTATCAGTCTCAGAGTGATGACGATGAGACTCAAAGAAGTCACTGCAACCTGTTAAGAAGTAATTTCAGCCCTGAGCTTCATTCCTGCAAAAAAAAAAAAAAAAAAAAAACCTCAGTGTGGTTGTACATTTTGGTAAAACGCACGAGCAGTAAGGTGTTAACTGGTATCCTTTCGCCCGGCTTTCGGTGTTGATTCTAAGCCAAGCTAAGCTAACCAGCTGCTGGAAGGAGATCCAGTACAGACGTGAGCGTCATTAAACATTTCATTTAACAGACTGGAAAGAAATTTCACAAAATATAGAACTTTTCCTTTAATTGGTTTAGTATTTTTTTTACTTGCAATGTTATTCTACGGTATGGAGGAAAACCTACTCACAAATATCTAAGCGTCTGATCGTTTGCTTTACTTTCCCTGTCATAATTCTCTGACTATTCAGCTTTGATGAAAGCAACGGGAACACGTGAGTAACGGTGACTGAAGAGGAAAGGCCGTTGGAGATGAGGGAGGAGAAGAAAGAAGACAAAGATGTGAAGGTGAGGGGGAGTACGGAAGGGAGAGAGAGAAGCATAGGATGAATGAGGAGGATGAATGGCGGAGAATAACAAGGAACAAGCGCCATATGTGCCTATCCACATATCTGATTATTCTGGATCTGATTGCAGCTTTATTTTTTTTTTTATTTTTTTTTGGCAGGCTGCATCATAATTGAGAATCAGGCGTGTACTATGTCAACATCACTGTTACACACAACCCCACACACACAACACGTTCAACTCAAAAACAGATTTTTCTCATTTCATGATGACATCTGTTCCACTCCTGCACAGATTGCAATTTTCTGACCTAATAGGGCCTACCAACCAGCCATCAGCACATTTAGTGTTAACAAGAAATTGACCAATAACAGTTTTTTAAGGCCGCTCGCAATTTTGAGCTCAGGTCTGGCCTGAAGCCTGCAGATCGATCGATAGCTGTGTCTCATTCTCCTGGCCAGTGTATCACCCAGGCAAGCAAATCATACATAACGCACATACAGCCCGCTGAAATCAGCACCACCGTGCTATATGCAGCCACGTCTGACCCTATAGCCTGTTCCTGCACTGGCTGAAATGTCTTGAAGCTGCTCTGAACGGTGCATAGTTACCACATTAACATATAGAATAGAAACTGTCAGCGCTCGGGCTGCCATCAGCTATCTAAAGTTTCACACACAAGTGCACATTTCCGATCATCTCAAGCAAATACTACACAATTATTAGGAGACTATTCCAATTTGTTTATCACTATGGTTGAAGTGTTCTGAGCTTCACTTGCTTTCCTGCCTGAAAGTATTAACGCCCATACAGATATAGGTTTTGGTAGATGGGAGTCCTATTCCCCAATACTTTTACTCTTTTTTTTTTTTTTTTATTGGCTGGAGCTCTTGGTAATGTTTACCTCTCTTGAGGCAGTGTTGCTGAAAATTGGTAAGGGAATTGAGTCTTGGTTTGGGAACTACATTCCTAAAGGTGTGGAATAGTTTCCCCTCAGGTTTCAATTCTGTAGTGTCTATCAAGTTTGAAATTAAAATTCACCTCTCTTTGTGCGGAGTTTTGTGGGTTTTTCTTTTCACTTGCTGCGTGATGCTGAACTTTTCTAGTGGTTATTTTTCCTGCCTCTTAACTTTTGATGAACCGGTCGGTAAAGATCAGATAATGAGGAACAGCTTTTCGCCAGATGATCCAGGCAATAACGAGACGGATAGACGGAGGCAGACGCGCGGGGAGATAACAGTAGATTGGGGGAAAGTTTAATACCACCGCTGTGGAAACCTACAGAAACGGGAAAAATAAATAAATAGACTTCATGACATTGCAGCCCACCGGGACCTTTGCCACAATAATCAATCATGTTTTTCTGCTGGACAAAAAAAAGGAGGCAATAGCTTCCTGCTCTGACCTGAGCAGATAACGGCAATACCAGAAAACTTTCCCATCACCGCTGCCATCATCTCTACCTTGGCTCTCGCAGCATCCACGCACATAAAACTGTCCCGAAATGACACAACTATCCCGAGAAACACAAGAAAAGGAAAAGGTTATTGGCTTATCCTGTCAACTTACTGCAAAACTTACTGCAATCTTCTTGTAATGTGATGCTGTGTGAGGACAACTCAGCGGGGGCTTGAAGCCCAAGCGGCGAGCTCGTAAGAGAGGAGAACACGTACTGTACCTCTGCTGTCTTGTGGGACCAAAGCTGGTGGTGCGAGATAAACATGTGATCTTTCTCTGTCAGTCTTTTTCTCGGGAAGTGCTATTAAAATTCTTTCCCTGCTCTGATTGCGTAGGTTCATTCTCATTTCCTTCTGATTTTCTCTGTGTGCGCTGAGTGTTCTGTTAGTTATGCTAATTGTCTCTAGACCCCCCGCTGAGTGCGAGCCTTTCCCAGTTGGATGGCTGTGAAGTTGTTTGCCCAAGGAGATGAGACTGCGTGTGCCTGTGTGTGTGTGTGTGTGTGTTAGTGTGTGTTTACAGTGCATGGCTACAATGTGTCACAAAGTCTTTAATGATGCTGAGCACATGCACTTGTGTGTGATTATGTGTGTCGGGGAGCATCAGCGCCAGGTTAGGCACGCTGTATTCCCAATTCTCCAAACGCTCAGAGTGAAGTGGAGACGCAGGGAAAGGTTTCATCTTAATGCTGTCACATATCGATTATTCTCCTTTCTGTGTTTGATCCTATTAGTAAAGCAAATCCTGTGGGGGGGAAAAGAGAGACATATTTCACAGCTCCTTTTCCTCAGTGACGAACATCCAGTGAAATTCAGAAATAAAAATGACAGTGGCCTCAGACTGATGAAATAGAGGGAGTAAAATCCCATTAGGCCATGCTGTGAATTGACCACAACTTTCCGAATCCTGAGGTTTAACGCAGTTTTTTTTTTTTTTTTAATAAAACACACCGGACGAGCCAGCTTTGAAGGAAAACCTTCACCATTACATCTCTCCTTGAGATGTCCACTCCAGCCCATCGATGGACTGAACCATCACATCTCTGTAAATCACTGCGTAGCATCACAGTCAATTCCCATCACTCACTTAGCTTGCATAGATAATGACCGGACCACAGTCAAAAACAACATCCATCGGGTTTAAGATGCCCTTTTACGACATCTTCCTCTGAAGCCACCTTTTCAAAAATGTTCCGTCTTACAGCAACACAAGCCTTAAAATCAGAAAAGACAGGAGGTATGTTCCTGCTTCTCGCTGCAGCATATAGATTTAAAAAAAATCAGCTGGAGACAAGAAGGGCCTAAAATCAATTAAACATCCTGTGAGTCAAAGCTGCTTATCTTTGTCATCCATGCGCAACTCATACACTGTACGCCTATATTGGAATTTAATTTACAGATTGATTCAAATTTCACTCAAGGTCCCTTGTCATATAAATATTCAAGGATGTCACAATAAGTAAATGAAATGCACCAATATTACATAGAAAATAACCATTTTCTCCTGTGCCAGCTGCAATGACCGACTGCACAGTACATTCACATTACAGATTCATATATAAGAGTCTCTGCAGCCCATCTTAACATACAGAGACATACAGAAATAGAAACATAATCTCAATTTATCTCAGTAATATCTATTAATAATCTTTATTATTTGTTTATGTTTCAGCATGCACTGTTTTACGGTCAGGGAAGATTGTGGTCCTGCTTTGAAAAAGGTGAATATTGACTTGAGGTAGGGCCGAGCCTGTATTTGTTATATTAACATCTAGCCTAGAAAATGTTTTTCACTAACTTTAAATGTCCATTTCTAAGACTTTTTGTTTAAAAGTTTGAAAAAAACAACAACAACTTTTTGACAGAATGTGAAGAAATAATGCTAAATCTGAAAATTGTGCAGCACAGTTGAGGCAGGCCACGGAGTCAAGCCTATGTCAAGTTAATCTATAAACCAGCCTGACAGATCAGCTGAAGCATCTTTGGCAAATTTCATCCAAAGTGCCTGTTTAAGGTCCTCCAGCCTGCCTTCTCTTGCTGTTTCTCAGCAAGCTGCTTTGCAACCCACCTTCACCCCGGCTCCTCCTCAGCTCAGTCCTTCTATGCTCTATCTTCCTGTCAGTGCCAATACTCTGTCACTGGTGCTTGCTGTGTTCTGTACCGTGGTCTTTGGTGCTGCTGCCGCTGCTCTTCATGTCTTAGTCTTTCCATATAGTTGCATGGAAGAGCAGGGAGGTTGCAGAACAGTCATACTGCCAAAAAGGATTTACTGCAAATGTAATAAGTTCCTTTGACTAAAATGATCCTGACTGAACTACAGAAGTCAGTGTTACACGCTGCTTATGACTTTCCCTCCCACTGGCAAACACAAGATGCAAAGGTCTGGGACCTGTTCCACTCAGTAGACCAAGATTATCATGGAGATTATTATGCGGGTTACTATGAATCACATACGTGTGATTCACAGCACAGTACATCATTATGAAACTGAATGTGAACGCTCTCCACCCTTTTAACAAACCATTTTACACTGAACTGAGCCATACCTAAAAATAAATAAATAAAGCTGGGACGGATATAGCTGCGAGACAAACGCACGAAAACTAAACCCTTATCCCCCCTCTGTTCCTTGCCAATTTTAAAGCAGCTTATTATTCATATTTTAATATCCGTTATCAGTCATCTACCATGTGAGCGTTTGGTGGAAGTCGAAAAACAAAAAAACTGATTGCTAAAAATCCGCAGGAAAACAAAAGAGAGTTTTGCCTCTTGTAGATTATTATTATTATCAGAGAAACGGTTGTTTTCAGAAAATAAAACGCGCTCAAACACTACAATTGCACAAAAACATGGCAGACACAAATACGTGGACTTTGTTTCATCTACTGGACAGAAGTGTAACATCTTGTTCCTCTTCCCCCACGAAACCAAAAATCAGTCACTGCAACTGATTCACAAGCCAAGATGTACTCCGCTAAATAAAAACTACTTGTAGCTTTTGGAACATATAAACTTTACATTACTGCCATTTTATGAAGTGAGTCTCTGTGTTATGATCAGTATAATATGACATATGGCTCCCTGTTGCAGTATTTCCTTCTGCTGTAATCTTCAGTTGACTTTATTCCCGGTATACCATCCTACATGTAAGCCTTCTGAAGCATGCACCTCTTTTGGGTTTGTACTTCAGATCTTACATAACGTTTCATTATTTTTCATTTTATGACTTTTGTCTCTGTGTTATGACCCATATAATATGACATATGGCTCCCTGGTGCAGTGCTTCCTTCTGCTGCAGTGTCACACTGTGCAAGCCAGGCGTCATCCATCACTTCACAACGCAACATTTCATTCAGTGATGGTACAATCCTGCACTGGATACTACTGGGTGTTTCTAAATATATGTTTGCTTTAAGAGCTATTGCTTAAAAAAAAAAAAAAAAAAAAACATAATGTGTGATGTTGTAGTATAGACTTTGCCCCAGGACAGTCACTGTGGGAAAGACCCAGAAATAGACTGACTCTCCCTTCCTGGTCCCCAATAATAAGTACCCAAGTGCTTGTTTTACAGTAATAATCATTACAAATCATAGTTATGACTTTTGAACATTAGAGGAGAAAATGAGATAATATAGAAGATAGATTTTTCTAGTTTTCCATAAAGTCAGCTAATTCTGTTGGCTTCTGCCGTTTCTTTAAGCAAAATCTTTGCCCAGAACCACGCAGCTCTGCCAGCGCCCCCCCCTCCAAGAACTAAACCGGGAGATGCTGAGAGCCAACAAGTAACACCCCAAGAGACTTTACTCTCCTGGAGGTAGTTGGCCATTCACAGCCTTCATGTGTGGGTCCCTCTGGGCTTCTTCTCCCTCCCCATGGGATAATACGTTTCAACTCTCAGTTTCTGCCCAGCTTCTAAAAACTGGCAGCAGATGTAGAAACAGTTCACAGTATGTCCTCAGTCATGTGTTTATATGCTGCTTCTATAAGCTTTGGAAAATTTTCTTAAAAAAGAAAAAGAAAAAAAAAAGCTGATTTTGGAAACCAGGTTAAACAAGAATCTGAATTTAAATCTACTGGGAATTTCTCTAAGACAGCAAATGGCATGTGTCTGGCAAAAATCCAACTCTTCCCTCCAAAAAGCAACGATGCGGTCGAGGTTTACAACAGTTTCAGATGTGCTGTAGCAGGAGCAGGTGCAGTAAGAGCACCTACCGTTTTCCTTTCCTTACAGTAAGTTGATAACAATGTGAATAGGCATGAATCAGGTGGGACAAACCAAAGATATTTACCCATCCCAGCACTTGAGAGCATTAAATGAAGCCGGGGTTGTAAAACCTTGTGCATGCATAGTGCATAGTAACAATTTAACATGTGGAGAAAATGCATTTTAAGTCTTATTTGCAGCTATGGTTCCCTCTCCATTCTTTTAGATAGAGGCCTGGTCTTGCTAAAGCTAAATAACTAGTCAGTAATGCAGCCAAAATGGTTGTTGAGTTGAGCTGGGAGTCTTGCCAGTAAGGATGCTCATACAAGTTGGCGCAAACATTGCAAACATAGTAACGCTGTAGTGGACAAAAATAAGATCACAGTGACAATTTAATTCTCATGGTTTATGTTTACTGACATATGAGCGACTATCGTGGCCCTTTCCGCACCAGTATAGCATGTCACGTGCACGTTTAGCCTGAGATCACCTGGTTCAGTGCAGTCTCTTTCCCACGTATGCTCTCTAGACTCCGCGCTCTTCATTATCTCTGCTTTTTTCAATATTTCATGTGTATTAACGGAATTCTGCCTCTCCAAGAGTGTTACGTTGCTCCAGTTTCTTTGCCCGCTTCCTTGAATATTAAACAGACATTAATTAATTAAATACGCATGAAATCACTAAGCACACTGTGATTTGCCGAAAATGCAGTTCCATCGCATGAAGTAGTGTACCCATTACTGTATGTAAGGCAGGAAGTGAGGCCAGTGCATGAGCGTTTAGGACTTTCATGCAGAAGACTGGAATTCAGATCCCATCTCAGGCATCTAATACATATTCACTTTTTCATCAACATGACCCCCAAGTATTTAATTGTCTAACCCTAACCATGCTTTGACCATTATGTCCTAACCCTAATTATGCCGTTAAGAAAGCAAGGGTGAGACGGCTTCATTAAATACTCTCTGATGTTTGTGAAATCGTCCACTTTTAACATTCTTGTCTGGCGATGAGCTTGAATAACCAGCGTTTACATTAGCACCCTCATTAGCTAATGCAGCGCTCAGTCTAACTAACCGAGTAATTCAGCTGTAATGCTTTTGTGGTGAGAAAATGTACGTAGCTTAGCAGCACGAATGCTTCTGGCGTTTTTTTTTTTTGTGAGAGTTCTCAGTGCGTGTGTGTGTGTGAGAGAGAGACGGAGGGAGAGAGAGAGAGAGAGAGCTATTATTAAATTATGGCATAAATGCATTTTGGTTTTTGTAACTTTACGACTCTCCATGCCATTTCCGCGCTGACCAGGCCCACACACATTCAAAAGAGCAGGCACACTCTGAGTGGGAATCCTCCCACATGTAGCACAGTGCCCTTTTTGCCAGGCACTCGAGGACTTTTAAACAAGTGATGAAAACTGCATATCAGGCAAATGAGACAATTACATATACCATATATGGCTAATATCAAGAAATCCTAATAGTGACTGGAAAAGACTGAAATGAAAGACAGCACAGAGGCACTAATCTTGGAAGCACAGAAACAGGCTTGAAGCACAAGATCAGTAGAGGCTGGGCTCTACCACACGGGGGTGACTCCTGGTGCATCCTGTGCAAAGATGCCCATGAAACAACAGCCAAACAGCAGAGTGTAGGATGCTAGCAGGCATGCATTACACACATGGAACGCCATGTAAACATCTGTGCAGATTATGGACTGGAAGTCCCAAGGTCAAAATGGGGGACACCTCCAAATATAATGGAGAATAGTTGAGCCAAGATCCTGTGGGACCATCACATACAGACTGACAAGCTGGTGATGGTTAACAGACAGGACGTATAGCAGGAGAGGGCCACAGCTATAGATGTAGTGACCCCAGTGGATAGCAGCATCAGGAAGAAGGAACATGAGAAGATGAAGAAATACCCGGAGAAGGTGTGGAAGGTGAAGACTTAGACAGTCACCCCAAAACTGAGAAAGTGGCTCCAGCAGAAACATCTAGTTAGCTAGATGGCTCCTAAAGATGGCTTCATGAGTGATAACAATACAGCGAGACTGTTATACCATACTAGACTTGAGTATTGGTGATAAGATCATTAAATTAAATTTAAGTTTGTAGTCTGTATTGCAGTCTGATATTATCAAGTGATGTATGAGTAATATGACTTTCATGCCATTTCGTGCATTTTGCATTTCTGGCCAGTAAATTCACAACATGTGGTTTTGACCCAACCCAGTCCTTCGGCCTAACCCGAACCATCTCACATGTCATTTCATGGCATAAAATAACACGCAAAAAGCTTAAAATGCGTAGTAGAGGCAATTTCATACGAGGCTCGTACCCAGTTCCTGGAAACCACATATCAAAAGCTGTGTCTTTTATATATTTATGATATGGTGGAGCACATTTTAAACTCTGAAAAGGAGACGGAAATCCTCGGATTCGCAAGACTACATGCCAGGTTACAGGGAGTTTTTACGAATGTCCCAGTGTCCGGTTTGACAGTATGTGAGCGTGAGTAGCTACACTCCACAGTATGTGCCTGTCAGTGCGTTCCTCTCTCAGAGACAACCTAGACCCTCTCTGTGAGTGCAATCAGGTGGTTGGAGACGTATAATATCCTCTGAGACTCTGGACAGGAGGGGCTTGACTGACAGGAGGGAATCTGTTTTCTCTCTCTCTCGTGCTCTCTCTCTCTCTTGCGTGCTCTCTCTCTCTCTCCATCTCCTTCTCTCCCATCCACTTTCACCTGAAGGCACTGATCATACTGATGAGATACGGATCAATAGCTGGCCTACCTTCCTATTTATGGTGTGACTTTTACCTGGTGAGTGGAGTCACACAAGAGTGTTTTATATCATTTCCAGCAGTGTGGAGAGAAAAGAAAAGTTTTCCAATTTGTCATTAAAAAAAAAAAAAAAATTCAGCAACTCTAGTAATCCGAGGATGTGGAAACAAGCTAGAAATTATTGGACTGCAACAAATGTTATTTTTTAAGTCGGAGCATTTGGGCCTCCCGTCAGACAAAGCTTAGATGGAAAAAAAAAACATAAACAAGAGGCCCAGTCTTCGAAAGCCAAATAATCCTGTTTGCCACAACTTCAGACAACACCAAGTACTTAAAAAGGTCATTCGCAAGGCATTTAAGGCTCCTGCCTCTGGGACAGAATCAGATTCCCCTGAGCTATTGCATCTTTGAACTATATATTTAACCAAATAACCTATTTAGGCTACTTGATGTGATCTCCTTTTGATAGCTAACATCACAGGGAATAAGGAGTGATTTGTTAATTGAAAGTGTCTGATGCCCCTCTAGAGACGGTTGCTTCAAGCAGTTAGAGGATTAGACAGGTTAGTTAAAGCAAATCTGCCGTTAAACCAAAATCAAATACTCTGTTGTTTGCACAACTCTGGTAAGTAGGTTCATCCAGAAGGTCAGTCTGCATAATCTGAGACATACTGACAGCAGAGAGCTCAGGTAATTAATATTCACCACAGGCTTCACTTCATTACCCTCTTATATTTACTCACAACAGCTTGGCATACGTTTATCTCGTGTCTTTCTGTTCCAACCAGGATGTAGCTAGCCTAGCGTGAAGACTGGAAACAGATACAGACAGCAAGTGTGGGTTTGTCCAAAGGTGGTAAAATCCATCAGCACCATGTTGTGCCTTGTTTGTTTAATCGGCGCAGAAAGAAGCAGTACACAGAATATTTAATGGGCTTTTACAGGAGGTTACGAATGATTTCTTTCCCTGAAATGCGGAGACTTAAGTCTTAAAGGCAATCTGTTACTATTAAAAGGTAAAAGTACCGTTACGTGAGGTAGAGCGTGTTTCTACTCTGTGCACAAATGAGCCTGTGATTGACAGCTTGCTTTTAAACTGTCAAATAACCTGGCGGCTGTTGTTGCTAATGGATCCAGGTTCAAGTTACATCCAGTAGCGTAGCTTCACCTCCTGCATGTCAGCACTGGCATTTTTAAATTAAATCATATCGTAACTAAAAGATGGACAAAACCATTAAAACAAAATCTGTGTTCCAAATATATCGAATTCAGTTTTCCTCCAGTGGCCATTTAAGGTTGGAAATTACATTTGTCTCCTTGTACCAGAGAGAGAAAAGGTGTTTTATGTGAGCCTTTCATTGGCATTTAAACACTGTGCATGGATGATTTAGATTTTCTAACATAAGCATTTTTGATCACAGGTCTGCACTGTGGCTGAGCAAGTTGCACACAAAGTTGCAGACTGGCATATATAGTATACACATGGGCATCCTAAGCATAAAAGTGCACACACACACACACACACGCACAAACACACCTTCATCCATCTTTTTCCAAAGTGCACAACTGCTCAGACAATGAAAAGGTGCACTTCTTCTCCTCCCGCTCTGGGTTGAGTCTGCAGCCTGTTGTTATTCCTGGTGCTCTGCAGTGCCACGCTCACACACACACTGCATCCCGTTCAAGTGCTGCCACAACACCCAAACCCACACACTCTCTAGGCAACTGTCACAGTTCATTCTTGTTAATATTACAAGTCATTTTGTATTCTGCCACAACAGCTTACAGCTAATTATATGTCTCATAAATTATATATGTCCCCTTGGCTGAAAAGAAATCATTTGCATATCATTAAAGGGTGAATGAGAAAAAAAAAAAAAAAAGGGTTGATGCATTTACAGTGTCAAATATTTCACGACCATTGCCTTTCATTTCCATAATTCTCGATCAGCTGTGTGAGCACAGGCTCTCACTGACATTAGCGGAGGTTTCTCTGGGGAGGTCTTACCTGCGCACAGGAGCAGCGCGGTGATCCTCACGCACTGGAGCGGCCCCATGTCTCTCCGCGGACTCGTGTCTATTCGGGTGAAGCCGAACGGATAACTCCTTCAGCAGAAAGCAGCGCAACTTTGCACGCTATCTTATCCTCTGCGAGCAGTTCCCCATTTAGAACAAAACTGTTGTATTCCGCGCGGCGCCACCTGTCACCACAGACATGAGCGCGCGGTCAGTGCCACAGAAATAACATTTGGAATCTCAAGAAATCAAAGTGCGCATTTCTCGTTTATAACTTGGATCTGTTGAGCTAATGACTAATTAATCAACTTCTCTTTGCCGATTCTTCACATTTTATGCTGCGTTCTGAGTAAAGAGTTCATTATTTCTGGGGATGAGACAGGTGCCTCTGGGTGTGTGAAAATAAACCGCCTGTCACCAATCACACCCTGCAGCACACAGGATGTTTAAAATTTGATAAATCTGAGTTGGAAACATGCATTCCTCAACAAACTAAACGCCAAATGTAAGGAATAAGTGCGTGAAAGTGGTGCAGGGTTTGTTTTGTTTGTTTGCCTCTTACCAATTCTTTTACTGCACAGGATACGGCGCCGCGGTCTCATCCGATGCTGGCATGTGACTGCAAAATGTTCAGCAACGGTGACAGCAAACAAATGAATCATCAAACACAATCAATCCCAGTTAGTTTCTGTTTTTCATTCTAATTGATCGCACGGCGTTCGCAGTTGCTTTCTTCTTCTTCTTCCTTTTCTTTTCCATATAGTGGTAAATTCGCCAGCCGTATTAAATCGCCCGTGCGCGCCGAGTGCCACGCAAGAAATGCAATATCTAAGACATTGTCCCACAACTTTCCACGCGCAGGCGAGAGGGAGGCGGCGGTGGAGCGGATTCTGAGCTGTTGCCTCTCTGCACCCCGTGGCCGTGGACCGGAGAGTGGTGGTGGTGCAGAAGCTGAAGGAGGGAGGGTGGAGGGGGGGAGAGAGAGACGCGGGCGCACTCCGGGCTGGATTGGCAAATTAGAGGGTTTGCGGGCGTCACGTCAGCAAGTAGGCTATTTGGCCATCAAATACCCAGATCAGATCACACGAGGTCTGCACTCCTTATTTATTTATTTATTTGTCCTTGGATAAAGAAAGTTGTCAGATTAGAATCGAGCCCCACGCGTCTCCATGGGATGTTTTTAAATTATATTGTCAACTGAGTGTCTGCAGGAATCACGGCTCAAAGAGTAGAAAATGAGCATGAGCATTATTCTCATACAAACTCATAATGCTCCTTTTCACATGCAACTCCAGCGCACAAGCAGCAGGATGCACGCCACAAATCCCCAGGTTATTCATGTAATTAATCCAAATCCTACACTTAGTTTTCATTAAATACCTCTAAATTCAGTTATGAGACGCTTTAAAATAATAAAATAAAAAACCAGCAGCACTAAACTGTTATATTATAATGCATTTTATAACCTGGGTGGATTATTGGTGTGCAGCCAGGGAAGAAAGGAGCAGAGTCGTGCAACCTGTTGTGCCATGGGTCGTTCATGAGAACCAACAGTGCCCCCTATGGGGCACCCCTCACTGCCGGTGGCTGCCCTCGCTGAGCTCCATGACTCCGACCCCGACTGTGCTACATGAATATGAGCCTTCTTCTACACAGTAACTGCAAGCTGAACACAATGGCCACGTCTAAAGTGACATCAAGCCACAATAAATACAGGTGTGTGCAGAGTGCCAGCCCAGGCGAGGATTAAGCACTGACACCAGGGTTCATTCAGAAAGCGGAGCATTTAACCATATTTTCTTGAGTTGTAAATACAATTTTTATCTTAGCATTTTCTATTATGCTACCATCCTGCAGTACTTTTGCTGTTATATGGACTGTATTTAAATGTAAAAGATTATGAAATTTGATCTTATGAAGACTAGATTACTTTTAAAATGTCTCGTTGGATGTCAGACACTATTAAAGAGGGACAGAGGTGACTCAGGCTATAGCAGGTTTGACAGCTCAATCCCTGGCCCTTGCATCTGATGGTAGACGAGCACCTTGCATACAGTGCGCGTGATCTGCAGAACGAGAAACACCGCAAAGAGCTTTTGAGTGCCATTAAGGCAGAGAAGCACTGTATACATGAAGTATCAATTTATGTGTGTTATTTCCTTTCCTCTGCGCCCTGCTGGCCCGCGGCCCTAGTTGCCAGTGACAATTCTTTGAGAGAAGAGTGAACAACCCATTATGGGACATATACAAACCAGTGGCGCTTTGAAAGGCGGCTGCAGCCTCTCCACCGCCGCGCTCAGCGCCGATTACAGGCCATCAGCAGAGGAGTGGAGGGACCCTGTGGGTTTGAAGGAGAAGCGCTCCCTCCTTCATCCTCGCCTTTGTTTCCCGCTTTCAGCTTCCCCGGCACCATCCAAGTAGAATAAGATATCAAAAGAGAAACAAATTCTAGATTTTCCTCTCAAATGACGGCGCTCGAGGAAGGCTTCCCATAACCCACAGTGGATGCGTGGAGCTGACATAAAATATGAATGTTACGTTTCACTGTTGCTGTTTTATATACCGGCTTCCCCCGGTGTCTGGATTCAGCTGCAGTCTGGTTTTTGGCCTGTCACATTCTCACTCAAGCTGAAACTCCAAACATATAATTATTATTTCCTTCATGTTATTTAGGGAGCACGCTGTGTCCTGCAACATGTCATTACATAATAATCCATGTCTGAATGACACAAAATGAACGCTTCTCAGAGCTGTTAGCGACAGAAGGTGTTTGCCAGTATTCATGTCAGAATTCCAGCAATCAAAACAGCGTAGCCAGCTGAAAACAGCTTATTTAAATAATTTAAGCCCCTCATTAGAATTTCACCTCTTCCCCCTTTAAAGCAACTCGCTGAAAGCACTGCTTCTCCTTTACTTCTATTTCGCAAAGCTTCTCTCTCGTTCATTTTACTGCCGCGGAAATATAGTGGGGACACCATGGCTCTGACCTTTACAATCCTTTCTGGCTCCTCACAATGTGGGCAATCTAAGAATAAGAAAAAGTTTATTGCACTCGGTGTAAGTTGCACTGATGAGAGCACTTGCTGCGTGGCTAAAATACAAAATGTGAAATGTCTGTCTCGAGCAGCAGTGAAGCAGCATATTTCTGCTGGAGCCTTTCTCTTTAGTTTTTCTAAGGGTCTGCTCAGGCCTGATATTAACATGCATCCTGACCACATTGACCTCCTGCTCAGCCCCTGCTCAGCTGGTGTCTTCTGTATGAACCTAATAATTTCATATCTTGCTTTTGAAGTATGAGAATACTTCAGATGATATTGAAACAAAAAGGGAGCTTGTACTCTGAATCAGCAGTCAAGAGAAAAAACACGGGTGCCTTTATGAAATGATGGACTACCCAAAAAGGAAAAGTGTTTGTCTGAGCATGGAGAGCCTTTTAATATATACATATTGTTTTGTTCTTGTAGCTATTTAACAAACTAAACTAAATCTGTTAACAAGCGAAATGATTGGAAATGGAGATACCAGTGCAGCAGTGAGCTTGCTGTTAGGGAGGATGCCTCTAGGGTTTGAGTTGTAATCTCAGCTTTGTGTAGGTCTTTAGCTACTAATAGCTAACATCAGGTGCTGGGAAACATAAATTAAATAATAACATGTGTTCCTTCAGTACTCCAGATTCAGCAAGATTCTTCACGTCCCACTACATCACGCAGCGGTCAATAGCAAGCCCTTGTTTTGAGAGGAAACAGCTGTTATTCCACGGCACCCCAAATGCTTCAATTTTTTATTTGCATATAGAGCATGGAAATGAGATCCAATCACTAGTGATAGCTTGAAACGAATGTGGAGGACTACTGTAATACAAGAGTGAACGGACTCACTCAGACTCACTGCCCATTAGTTATCAGACCACCCAGGATTCTTGTCAATTCTAGGTCAGGACAGGGCCTTTCTTTTCCAAAACATAAATCTGAAATCTTATCCAAATTTTCTTCATCTTGGATTTTCTGCCTGACTCTTTTTTTAACAGACAGTACCACAAAAAAAGAAAAAAGACACGGTGCCACAGTGGATTTCATAGGAATGAATTCATCATTTTTACTTAATAGCAATGAGTGTTTAATAAGCTACTGATCAAAGAGGCAAAAAATAGACTTAAAACAGATTATCTGATGCCAGCGTGAGAGCAAGGGTAAGGCTTGGATCATTCTGCACACACGCGCACATCCCAGAGGTGAAATCTTAACTGGTGTTCTCCTCCTGGTGAGCGCAGTCCCACGGGATGAGGCTCTGAGCGTCTTCTGATTTCGCTCTGCGACTTCCAGCTGCACGCTTCTCGGCAGTCGCTCGGCTCGCAGAACGGCGAGATGTTTACACAGTGAGCTGGCTTTGGAGGATTCTCACACTTTGAGACCATTTCTCGCCTCTCGCTTTCCTAAATTCCTTAAGGAGCAGACTGTGTCATGCAACAGGCAGGGGCACAGAGACAAATTGCAAACACCTCTTTATTGTGCATGCCACAAAATAATCTACTAAATCTAGAAAGTGGCTTTCTAACGACAGAGTCACGCGTGAAAACTGAGGTCGAGACAGGAGCTATTTTTGTGGTTGTCATGTGGCAAAGAGACACGTTTGTGGTTGGGGCTGACAGTATTAAGCCCTCACAAGTCACTAAACACACTCTGTATGCCAAGGTGCGTCAGTTTTTCTCATCTCTTGGCGTAAGTGGTGTTTGCTCTTGGGGGTGTGTGATTGTTCCTCGCAGCAGCAATATAACATTTATCTCACACATGTGGCGTCCACATACACATGAGGTTTGTCTTTTGGCCGCTTTGCTCCCTCGACCACAGGGCTGTGCTTTGATCAGCCGCGTCCACACTCCAGTCAAACCTTTCCTTGCACACCCACTGCTGCAGCCAGGTTATATGTTGTAAATTATAGTTTTTATGAGTCATTTAAGATGCGAGTTTTTTTGCTTCACATTTGTTCCGGCAAGCTCGCAAATCAAGCCTGATAAGTGTGACTCTGAGTCTGCTCCCGTCTTTGCGAGCTCCTCCATCTGGCATGGACGCCTTTAAAAGGAACAGACCTCAGGTCGCGGTGAGAATACCAGCTTCTGCTCGCAGCTCTGTGTCTGACGGCATCCCGACAGCCTCGGATAATGCGTTCGATCTGTTTGCCTGTACTGGCATTACAAACTAAAGATCCTGTTTGCTGAGATCTATTGGTAAACGGCGATGTTCACTAAGTGGTTTTCTCAGGTAAGCCTGTCTGGCCACCTGTGCAGCAGAGGAAAGAACAAAAACGTCTCCCCCAGCGCTGACCCATACATCATAACACAGCAGTGTTGAGAGGTGACGTGGATGGAATCCTAAATGGTGATGCTAAAGGCTGAGTGGAGTATTAATCACATTGCACATTCTCTATAAATGCTAAATTGAGCAGGTTAGCTCTAGGCCAAGCTGCATTATTAAGTTTCTACAACAGAAGATTTAGCGGCTCAAATGTTTTCTCCATAATGCAGTAAACAAAGAAGTAAGTAAATAAGAATAAAAGAATTCATAGGAGATTTTCATTCCCTTCTCACACATGCATGCCTGCGTTAATTTGGGGTCATTACCAGACGCTGACCTGATTAGAGATTTAAAAAGAAAATTGTTTTATGCCCTTCTCACAGCAGGGGCAGCGCAAACAAAACAGTGCCATAATGTGCTGATGAATGAGAGCAGAAAGGCAGACGCACAATGACAGCGATACGTTATGAATAAAAGATCAGATGCCGCCGTGAAACACGTCTTCCTTCACATATTCTTCAACACAATCGAAGGACCGAAGAGGTCAGAGACAGAGTGACGCTGCAATTCATTGAGAAGCGGGAAGAGTTTGAGGGGGCCATTAGTGAGGTAAACATGTTGTCAGCCATGCTGATTTATCTCACCACAGTGTTTTGGACTTCTACCGCACTACATGCGATTTATTGCTAAGGCTACAGCAAGGAAAATACCTGCATCCCTGCATGATGGACATGTTAATGGTAATGTGTGCCATCAGATTTACATTTTGCTCTTTAGAACTCATTGTGACATCATTAGCAGCGTTCAGTTCTACTTGACAGTGTGTTTGTTTTCCTTTAAAAATAATTCCATAATTAAGCCAATATTAGGCCTATTAGGCATTTTTTTTTACAACCTGGACCTTATTTCTGGCATAAAATACAATCGTTTACTCACCTATATAACTTTGGTGTCATTTAGAGGCGTTTGGACGATATTTAGCTCCTTGTATATCCATATAGTGGGAGTGACTGGGACAGGTAACTCTGGACTCAGCGGGGAATAGCACTAGCGAAATGAACGAGTTTTGCAACAAATAAGGCGTTGTTTAGAAGCTGCGTTGTGGTGCCCCATTCACTCCCACTATATGGATACACGCAGATCTAAATATCATCCGAATGAGTCCAAATTACATCGAAGTTATATGGGTTCGTAAACAATCATATTTTATGTCAGAAATAAGGTCCAGGTTGTAAAAAATTCCCTTTTAAAGGGAAGTACAGTATGTTTGGAGGTATGGCTGGTTAGATTGATATGGCACATCTGGAGTAATTGTCATGGCTTCCTCAGTCTGAGCACTGCTTCCCATTTCCTCCCTCTCGTTCAAATGTAGGTAGTTAATGCAGGTCAGTCGTGGATTACTCTTTCAGAGTAGTTGTGTTGAAGTCACAATATCAGGGGAATCGGTAAAGCTGCGTGAGTGGATGGGTTCAAAGCAAAGGTCTGGGCTGTCTCAGCTGTAACAGTGATTCCACGTTGACGTTCAGGTTCATCCAAATCTGGTAGATGCTTAAACTGTTATCCAATCAAATCAACTAGAATTGTCGCTAGAAAAGTGAAAGTGACCTGGCACTAATAAAATGACAGCCAGCTTTGACAGGTTAAACACTCATCTGTGACCGCGGCTCATTTCAACGTATGATATTATAGTATAACAGCTGTTGGTGTAAGAGAGAAAACACAACAGACATCATCTTCATCCTCTTTGTAAGGCACAAATTAATATACCTTGCATTTCTTAAAAAAGACGTAAGTAAATTGCCCTTCGCTACACACATTTTAATAAAACTCCTCTCATTAGCATCAATTTAGTCCAACTGTTTGTTTTTTTTTACAGCTTTTATAGCTTTAATTGTGGCCCATCCTTGTGAATATCTCGTTTACTTGTTCACAAACACACACAAATATTCAGGCTCTGATAGAGTTTATAGAAAATATTTCTCTTCTGGCCATTCCTAGCTTTTCTTTGATTAGTACTTCTCGCGGCTCAGCTGGTTTGCTCACAGAGCATGTGTTCTCTTTGAGGCAAAATCAAGTATTGATTTGCATCATTTAGCTCATTGCCTCTTTCATGCAGCAGACTTGGAGCAAGGGTGATCCATATTGATTAATTAGGGATAAATGTGGAGGATATGCTGCTGACATAAAATAAATACTTGTCTTACTCCCCTGTTCACATTTTTGTCATTACTTGTTAAAGCATTGGAATCTGTGGGTTTGAGGTGATGTTTCTGATTTAAGTGTATTTGTCCTTGCCAAAATAATGTGTTGCATAAAATAACGTGTTGCATAAATAATAAAATGTGTTTCATGGTCCAGAAATACGGTTCTGCAAAAAGGATGGGTGCCAAACACACAAGAGAGACTTATTCTTCTTCTCTAGAGGTTTTATTTGAAAAAGCGTTGTTTTTTTTATCCCATTAAAAAGACAAACTGCTTGGCGTAAACGGTTTAAACTACCTAAAGTGAGCGTAAAATGTTTTTGCATTTTTTTTTTTTAATTTAGCCATTTACATCAGCATTTATATCAGAAAAAGTGCTGCTCAGTCAGTTTTTTTCCTGGAAAACAGTGGAGCGCAGATTAATTATAGAAAGTACAGAAAATTACACCCAGAATTAAATCTATATCACTTAAAACAAAAAGTGCAATCCTAAAAACAAATGTTTAATATACAAACTAATTTATAGTCACCAGTACATGAAGCTCATATTCACTTACAATTTCCCCTTCTTCGTCCTCATGCCCTCAATTTGCTGTCTGGGTTGCGTTCTCCGGCTGATGTCAGGGTTGAGTAATTAACATTTATCAGTCTCCAAGACAGACCTTTCCCCTACAAGGGGAGATTGATGTGTAACCTGCCATGGTCTTTACTTGCCCGCTGCACCGCTCCCTCGGTCATTACCAACAACGGGCAGTCAGGGAAAGAGCTCAGATCAAGGCCAAACTGTCATCAGCTGCCATTATATCCTGTAGAGCAGCTAATTCTGAGTGACTGGTCAATTTGATGCGGCGAGATCTCCTTGCAAAGTTCATGACCAGCCATGGAACAGCCATTAGATCTAATGGGTGCAGATATAAGTAATGATATGTTTAAAAGATAATAACCTGATCATCGCTATAAAAAAGTAAATACCTTTATACTCACTGTGCAGTCAGTGTGAGAAATGGGTTGAGCACAGGTGGTGTAATGCAGGTGGGAATAAAGTTTTGAATTGGATAACATTTCAGGATTTTAGTATATATTAGTATATATTCTGATATTTGATATGTGTAGTATAACTACTGCATGTTTTGACTTAAATAGAAATTCTATGTCTATGAGAAGAACTACATTTGAAGTTACATTATGCACAGTTTCCTGGACAGGATGCAGTTCTGTAATAATATCTTTCACCCTTCCAACAACAACAACCAATTATTGGCAGTCTTGCTCTGCCTTAAGCACTTTTGAGGCAGTTAAAATAATCATCATCATCATCGTCTACCCTTCTCCATACATATATACATTTCTGTATCAGAAGAGAAGAAATCACGATGCGTTGCGATACGATACGAAACTATACGATACGATACGATATAATGCAATGAGATACAATGAGATACAATACGATAGAACACGATGCAATGCAAGACCATACCATACCATACTCCATGCAGTATGATGGGCTGGGATATGATCTGATATCATGCGATGTAATGCCATTCGACACGACACGACACATTGTGGAGTCTCATCAGAATCTGAATGCCTTTATTGTCCTTGTACAATGAGAGTTTAATGGTAGCTGGCAAGGAAGAGGCTCCTGGACACATGGCTGCATGAGTTTGAATAGGCTCCTGAGCTGCCTCAACTCAGCATAGAGAGGATGAGCAGTGTTGTCCATGATGGCTGTCTGCTTCCCTCTCCTTCTCTGCACCAGCAGCATGCCCAGGAAGGACTGTAGGTCAGTTGTCAGCTGATCTGTCACTTTAATGACTTCAGTGATCCTATAACCTTTAGTCCAGTGTTGCATGCGGCTGACATATCAGTAAAGATACACAAATATTGTGTGTCTGATACCTCTATTCCTTTAAAGGTTGCTTTGTCTGATCCCAAATCCCATGCTCTCAATCTTGGACGTGGGAACTTGACAACGCAGGATTGAAAACACATCAACCAGAAGACATTTCATGTCGATTTCTTCTCAAGCATGTTACCAACCAAAAATTATGTAACCCCAGAAGCTGTTGGCTGAAACTTTTTTGAAGCTATATTGTGGAACCTTTTCTCCCATTAGGAGCAGGAGCAATATTTTAAAAGTTCTTGACTTGTTCCCATTCTAATAAAGTGAAGTGGAAGACATCCCATTTCCGAAATTTCCCCTAAAATTGTTACTCCTTTGTTCTGCGTTGTCTTGTTTTCTTCCACTGTACATGTAAGCATTTCATTAACTGATTCACTCTGACATAATCTTGGAACTGTCTTCAGGTGAATCTCAGTAAGGCAGAGTATGTGCCACCATGTAAAATGCAGGAACCCAACAATACAGTAGTTTATTCATGAATCCCTATTTATAAAATTAGATATGGAGGAGATTTCAGTGGTTGGTAAATGAGCATCAAAAGGTCAAATCAACAATCTTTCTGTCTCACTGATTAGCACAACAGAAAAGGGAAGTATCTCCAGGTGGAGCCTGATGGGATCATTAAACGTTGATGCTAATCTCACTGTATAAACTACTTTATGTGAAGCAGTAATGAAGTAAAAGCTTCCACATGAATCCCCTATCCTCTATTGTTTTTTGTGATCACTCTCGAAATGTGTGGTGACTGCGTAGCGGAAACAATGAGAGAGATCAGAGAGAATTGGGGTAATTACAATCATTGGCTTCACTGTTTCCCCACAGGCTCCACAAATCTGTGCAGAATTCACATCAAAATAATATCAAGCTAGATGATAGAGTTAAGATGACTTCCATAATGAAATTGCCACAAAGTACCCCTCCTCAGAAGAAGGAATTAAAGTGAATTTAATTAATCAGACTAGCATAAGCATTATTTTTGGCCACAAAGTGCTCATCACCTTTGAATTAATTCATAAACTTCCAGCCAGTAAATTAAGTCTTCGGACTGATTCCATACACCTTGAGACAGAGACTAATGCTCGGCTTCAATTAAAAAGCGCTTGATGAGTCACTGTCACAAAGTCATTCACAGAGTCATAAAAAGAAACTTAACATTTAATAACAGCAGACAGGAGGAGATAATTATCTGTGTGATTTGCATGCAAGGCGAGTTAGACACACTGCCAGTGTTTCAAAGGTTAGACAGCTACCAGGGATATGTTTCATCAACCCGACGCTGTCATGGAAGCGATTGTCCGGCAAAAAAATTCCGGTTGTTTTCTCATCATACAGCTTAGGAGCTTAGGAAAAATGTAAGTGGTAATAAATCAGCAGGAGTGTTTCTGCTAGTGTCGTTGCTGGAGAGAGACTTTTCCGAGAGCCAGGAGGTTTTCCCTTTTAGCCTCGTGACATGGAGAATAGCTCTGTAGGTGGCTAAAGCCATTTCAGCGTCTGTGTAATGCCACTGTTAGCAACGCCACCAAACACAAGCTCTCCACTGTAGTCCCTGGCTAAGTGGGACAGACAGCAACAGATTGCCCTGCAGCCCATTTACTTCCAGTAATAACGGCCTCTCTGATCCACTCGCAGTCATTTAGAAAGCTAACTGTAAATCACTTTGCCTCTAACCTGCACTGCATATCGTGAATGCACTTCTGAAAATGTAATCAATTGCTCTTCAGCTGCAGTGGTAATTGTTATAGATTATTACTGTTATTACAAAGGGCACTTTGATTTCAGCGACAACCATGATTAATATAAATACATAAATAAATGAATGAATTCATGAGGACAATTATATTATATTATATTATATTATATTATATTATATTATTATTATAGTATATTATATTATAGTATATTAGTTTTCTTCATGTCCAATTTACAAAAGAATTTCCTGTAGCTGTAAAATAAATAAATAGTATTTAATAGTTTAGTAACTGAGCTAAAATGGATATAGAAAGGCAAAGTCCTTCCAATGGACCACCATGATAGATAGATAGATAGATAGATAGATAGATAGATAGATAGATAGATAGATAGATAGATAGATAGATAGATAGATAGATAGATAGATAGATGGTGATGGCCTTGTTGTTGGTTTCATATACTTTATTAAAGTAGACGAGAGATGTAGATCACTAAGAGGTTTCACACAAAACTAAATGGTATTTTACTGTCTTTACAACAAGCCAGCGACTTTCTGGACTTGAAAAATTATCCTTTGACAAATATGTTTGTCTCCCGACATTTTCTACCGTACATATTTTCTTGCAAGATAAGTTGTCACGCTACAGTAAGAATTTCGGACTTCCCCCATTACTGCACATGATGGATATGTTTTTCCAAAGGAGCCCCCCACACACACTTACATACGATGCAACTTGGATGGTTTAAGACTCCATCACTCTAAGTCAGTCTGGAGGGTACTTGACGTTGATGGCGTAGCTCCAGACCCGTTCTCAGTAGCCTGACATGGACTCCCCAGTGTAAGTGTAACTACGTGCCGTGACAACATGGACCACTACGGCTGTGATTAGTCTGAGATGCATTTCCTTGTTCATGTGATTCAGTGTCAAAGATGGTGAGTTCTGCTTTGTTTAGCCACCTCCACACGTCTACACAGATGTCTTCTCTTTGTTGTGTTCTGCAGTGATTTCAATAAGTTACTGTTGAGCTTTTATCTTCAACTCTAATATGAACCACGCAGTTGCACTCACTATGTGAGAAGTACAGAATGAAGCTCAACACACATGGTCAGTCGCTGATTAGTGTTTCTTTGGTGTAATTTCAAAAAAATACGGACACCAGTACCAGTGCACAGGTTTTGACGGCGTGATCCCCTACATTTTAGTCTATTTTTTGTATATTTTTTGGATACCTTGAGTCATGTTGCAGCTCTGTTGTTTCCAATGACTAACTCATTTACTAACACCAAACGCCCACTTGCAACACCAGTGTCACGCATTCGTTTCTAATGTGTGTTAAAGCTCAGTGAAAAATGAACGTTGCAGTCCAATTCATGAAGATGGGCAATAGATTCCTTTTCTCGTGGCTATCTAAAAATGGTTCCACTCAAAGATGTGCCTGTTTGGCGACAGGCCTGCTTCAGTAAATGTGTCCTTTGTGGGCATTCACAATCTGTTAATTGTTTATGTTTGCGCTGCATGTGCTGCAATGAAACATTCGCACATTTACATTCAGTGTTGCCACAGCGTGTCCGTGACCACCTGGTAGTTAATGCAGCTGATCAATCACAATCTGTGTCTATGTGCTATGTTAATGATATCAAAGGCATAGGCACACTAAAGGAGCATCGAAGAACTAAAGCCTAACCCAGTGACGCACTAAAAATCCCTCAAAGACTAAATCCAATGGTCAACTACCGCGTACGCTCTATGCCTGCACAAATCATTTTCTTGACCAGCAGGTGGCACTATTCTGTATTTGCCAAACCTGAGTAATCCTGGGAATCTTGCAAGTGTAAAAATAAAGTACGCTGTCACCATGGCGAATTTATTGGTAGTAACCAAAGTTATGGATGGTGTTTTACTACAGTAAATGTTTTGGCGATCCATCAGTCAGCTGTGTCCCATTGACCTCCATTGCTTCACCTCAGAGCTGACATTCAGCTCAGTGCCTGCCCAAGTTATTTTGCCTGCCCTTGCCACAGCTCTCTGAATTTCATTAAAATTCTATGGTCTCCTGTCATCACAGTGCTGCTGGTCTCTACTGATGTGTACATGTCTTTTAGAGGCTTCATTACCAAAAAAAAGACGTATCAAAAAAGCCTGTAGCCACAGACTCCTTCCGATGGGTGATTGTCAGCTTGGTGTATCATGGCCCTAAGATGACCGCTAGTCCACAATGAAATACTTTGTAAAATGAGACCAGCTCTAGAAATATATTCCAGCTGTGTATGCAGTCGCAGCAATAGAACCATCAGCCTGTGGGATACGAAGCTGGTGTTGTTGGGAAAAGCAGCGTTGCCGTGTTTGAGTAAGAATGTCTAGACAGGATGATACAACACCCGCTGTCCCCCACACTAATCACGACATCAAACGGTATCAGATGAAATGTCTAACTGTGGGAGGAATGACCTGCCTGGAGTGTTTACCCTCCAGTCCCTGCATGTGTCAGGGTGACATATGAAAGTACTTAAACCCGAGGAGGCTGCGCGGCCATTCAAGAGACGGCTGAAAAGATGTTCAGGCCTGCACCATGCAGGGCCAGCATGTTTGTAATGAGCAGAGAACAGAGTGCACTGCAGCAGCATAAAGAACGAAGACCTCTATTGCACATTAAAGTCTGGAATGTTTTACAGAGCGTAATAAAGACCACCGGCTAATCACAGTCGCCAGGAGTGCACTCTACATCAGTGAATGACCATCTACAATCATTGAGGTTTACCTTCATAAACAATATAGGTCTTTTTTTTCTGGTGTGGGGGGAAAAAGAAGATGAGATATGGTAATAAGGAGTATATCTTTCTTATAGGCAGAGAGAAATGTAAATTACTTTGACATATTCATGCTTGATCTACAAAAAAAAAAAAAAAAATCTCATTTGCAGCCGCTTTTGGAGGTTCACAGTTTAGAATAACAAGAAATATCATCAGAAAACACTTTGGCAGCATCTCAAATTAATATAATATAAATATAAGGTACGATATCATAAAAAAAACAGTGAATTTAGAGTGAATTAATATCTTAGTTTGTAGAGTCTCATCAATCAAAGCCTCTGTAACCTAAATATTACCTGATACTCAGCTTAAATGCGCCGTTCCCACTTCAACCAGGATAAATATTCAACGGCTTGACCCAGAAAAAAAAAAAGAAAAAGCACCACAGTCCAGAAGCACCGTCAGCTCATTAGCTAACAAGTTACCATGCAACCACTCACCATGTCACCATGACACAAATGCAGGCCAGGCCAGTCTATTGTTTAGTCAGCACAGCGGTGACACAATCACATAAGGGAGTATTTTATGATTCATTTAGCTGTGGAGGACTCGGGCCAATTAAGAATCTCATTCATTACGAGGAGCATCCTGCTGAATAGTAAACAGAGTCTCTTGGTGGTGGAAGATGAAACAGGTCTCCTGCTTTGGACTTACACAAACACGAGAGCGAGATTTAATCAGACGGTTTATTCAGCATCCCGTTCAATTATCTTCTCTTGTAATACTTCACCTTTCGCTGCCTACATTCAATTATTTTCACGAGTCCTAACTTAAGCATTTATCGACTTGTGCATGATTAAATATTTTCAAAAGCAATAACACATCCTTGATAAAACGTTTAATTATAGTGATACAAAGCGGAATAAATGTACCTAGTGTTTCATCAGTATATCTGGACCAAAAGCATTATCTTGTGCACTGGTACTTCCTTTTGAGTTTAACAGCAATAATTCCTTACAGTTCACAAATTCAAGAGTCTTCAGTGCGAACGCCAGGATTGAATGTGACAGATGGAGGTATATATCCAGAAAGAAATTGCCTTGTTCACATGCAGCCTAGCATATTTTGCACTTTCCGAATTTGCATTTAAATATGTGGCCTTGACTAGAGTGCCATTTTTAGCCGTGCCAGCTGCATTGCTTTATGGCGTTGTTGGATCATCTGTCCCTGAGCGGGCTTTGTCCCGAAAGCCGTCTTCCTACTTCATATAAGCTCTTAACTCGAAGTTGAGTACCAGATTCATTATAAAGTTTCACATTTGTCTGTAGTTTGGCTCTTTCTTATCCAGTTTTCTCTTTTTCTGTACACTTAGTGTGCGGACTCCCCTGCAGCGTCGGCATTTCATCACCTATGGGTCTTGCTAACAGTGACTTCTTATTATGTGTGAACGGGGTTGATAGTATTTATAGTTTTGTACATATTTTTCATTCTTTTTTTTTCTTTTTTTAAACATTTTTTGACTTTTTTTATCTATTTTTATCCCAAAACTTGCACGGCACACAAGGGAGATCCCAGGACACCTTAATAATGGCAATAAAGACATTCTGTACTATTCTATTATATTCTACTCTATTCTATATACGTAAATTCTAACTGAAAGCATATTTTATGAGAAATCTTGTCCCTTGTTTTTAAAATGTGTGTAATGCATCTTGGTATTTTTTGCAAATCCACATATCTTTTTTTCTGTGCCCTCCCCTATTTTTTTCATTATTTTCTGCCACGTGCACATATTTGTTGAGATTTAATTGTGATTTGCACCTTGCCTTTGAGTGACTGGCTTAAAATTGGCTTTTAAATCAAACTTATCATTACCATTATAACTACAATCTGAAAACGCTTGCGTTCTTTTATTGTAGGCTACTACAAGACCATGATCCTAAGTTTTTTTCATAAGGATTTTGAATTGCAGTGTTGTATGACTGAGGTAAAACTGTGAATATTCTTGTGAAGAAACACTAAGTAGAAATCAGAACTGCTCCTGCATAAATAATGGAATATACGAAAACAACTAAGCAAACAAACTCCAGGCTAAAATGTAATTTTATGCCATTTATATAAAGCAGGAAAAAGTAAATTGAGAAGGATATCAGTGGTTTATTCAGCTGAGTTTGGTTTATGGTGTGGAGCAGAAGGCACTTTGGCCTGCTGATGAAAATACGAGATGACGTTGTGGTGCACAGGCACTCCAGTATTGGAATCTGGCTCACTGAACAGTGCAAAAAATGAAATTAGTTTATTTTCTGGGACTGTTATTGATATATAAAGCACACAAACATGGTTTGGCATCAGATTCAATCGGCCAAAGTGGAGGAGTGAGATCTCTGCGATGCCGGCTGGTGGAACTTTCCATTGCCTTCGGCTCACTGTCACATGACTTCATGTGGGAGGTTTGGACTTTTTAACAAAATGAATAAAGGCAGATTGTGTTTTAAAAATATTCAAATGTGCATTTCAACAGCGGGGTTCAGTACAGAAGGGCAGCATCTGCAGAAAGGCATCAAGACGGAGTGAACAATTTCCCTCCAGCTATCAGCAGGGCATCATAATGGCTTTAAAGCAGAGTTACGTCCACAGAGGGGGTTGCACCTTCCACCCAGCTGGGCACATGCAGTGCAGTCATATCGTATGCAGAGCATTGCACAAAAGATTGCTGAACAAACTTGATGATCACTAGATATAAAGTGGACTTCACAACCGAATCACCAAGTGCTAATTCCAGTTAAATGAAATTCTTAGTTCGCCACATCTTGTTAAGAGAAAACTGTTGAGTAAAGAGAAAACAACTACAGCTATCTGTAGAGAAGGCAGCGTAAAGCTTGAATGACAAGGAGCAGCTTTAGGTGATGGGGCAGGAGAATGTGGTTCCAAGGGATAATTGAGGCCATAGGTGTTAAAGCTACCTCACAAGTAAGAGGAAGACCTTTTTTAACAACCTGTTCCTAGCAGTCATGTATATCACTGGTTGGAGTTATGTGACACTGTGACAAGGTTGTAAGGCCAGAGTCCAACAGGGCGGGGATACCAGACAATTGGAGAAATTATTCAAAGTAGTGGTCCTTACCATTGCAATGCAGCAGAAGAGAGATTAGGAGCTGATGAAATGTTTATTTTTGTCTTACTGAGACTGATGTACCCATATGACTACTTAATAGTTATCATATTTATTTTCAGATCCGATTTTTAAAACTGAGAGAAAAATATTTTAAACAGAAACAGAGTTGGTCCAAATTAGTATCAGGGTATTGTTTTCAAATCGCTTTGTTCAAATAAAACAAACTGAGCAAGTACATGTGGTATTCTTAAAGCTTGTATGTTGGTTTTAATGCCAGTTTTGTTTTTAGAAATTCACACACACACATAAATATACATGTGCTGTCTGTACTGTATGTATTTATTCAGTTGCAGTGCAAACCCTTGTCAGTGAAGCGTCTTTTGCCAGCTGCGGGTAAGGTCACCCTCGGTTTTTCTGATGTCGCGGTCCTTGGCTGTTGTTCCGGTCTCTGAAACGCAGTCACAGCAGAAATCACACCTTACTGTACTTTTGTTGTCAACTCCTTAAACCAGAGCCGGAAAACAGACGGTGTCTTTTCTTCACAGGAGAGCAGAGATATTGCCGAGAAGCTCATATTCAGATCTAAATACTCCCTGAGCGTGCCCATTGCCCGACATGATCTAGTCCTCATCTAGTAAATGCTGCTACAGCACGCTGGCATATATTGCCAGACTTGTGTTAAATGGGTTGAGGAGGCTAGTCAGAATGTTTGAAATGACCATATAGTTTTTTGTTTTTTTTCAGAGCCAAATGATCCTGAGATCTGGTTGAGAGAAATCAACGAATTAGCTATACATTATCATAAAGAGCTGCTGGGAGCAATTGTGCCTTTTATTATACACGTGTGAGTACTTGAGCATAGTATTGGGTCAATAATTTGTATCAGTGCATCCCTGGTTTATAGGGGAGGATGTTATTTGGAGTCCCGTCTCCACAGTGTCTCTATAAAGGCAAAATTTTATTTGTAAAGCAACCTACAGAAGGGAAACCGCAAGACTAAAATGAAGCAGAGACAGTTCAAAGGCTGTCATTAATGTAGTCCAGCGTGCACTCAAGCCAGGATTCACCCAGCTTTGATTGATCAGTGCAGTCTAAATTATTGGTCGGGTCAGCAGAGAAAGAGAAAACACAGACCTAGCCCATTCATGGTCCCCGATTGCTCATTACTCCTGCACTGCCACAAAACACTTCTCGCACAGATCACTTCATAGCGGCCCAGATGTGTTTGGACCGGAGCCAGGAGAATGGATGGAACTGACTCTGATGTGCTGCAGCTCACTGGTGAGTTTTGCAGAGTTGGCAGTGGCCCAGTCTCAGCTCCAGGGCAACTCTGCCCTCTATCTGAGCCAGACAGGCATGAGCTTTTCCCTTTGGATGTGAATTATGTTGTTTGGAAAATTGCTATAATGAAATAAAAATGAAGTCCAATAAAATTCTGTTGCTCTGAGAATGAGCTAACATTTCAAAGTAATAGGTTGAGTTTTAATAATTTAATATTCACTATGTGCTGTGTATTTGTTTCATATTCATTTAACAAGTTGAGCTATTAAAAGCATAATGATCGTATTAATTATGGAATATCACTATTTAACTCAGCAACCTCTTTCGTTTTTAATTTTTTTTTTTATTCCATGTCTGCATCATTGAAAATATCCCATACAGCCTTCATGCATTGCCTCAAAGGTCAGCCTGACATATTTGGTATCAGGGGAAATCTTGAGATCCCATATTGACACAGACTTTCAGAGATTCCCCCCCGTCCCCTTTGTAGATAAGAATATTTTTGGCCCGGCTTGTCCTTACGCTCTGGATGCGCTGTCTCCAAGCTGCGTCTGAACTTGTTCGGTTTCAAGCTGTCAGAAGCATACTGTATATTTTTACTCACACATGGTACTGTGGTCTACCCCTCGTTTTCCACCGTCGTGCTGGTGAGACTGAGGGCGATGTACGCCTCGTCATGTTTCCCTGTCTTTGCTTTGGAAGTTGTGTTCTGAGTTGATGAAGAAGAAGAAGACTCTCGCATTCCTCTCCATGGTGTGCTAGTAGTGCTCAAGCAAACCTCATTCGACTGTCCTCCCACCGTTAACAAAGCTCTGTGAAGTTTATTAAGTCTGAGACATGGGGATATAGTGTGCATCTGTGGTACTGAGATCTTGTTTTCAGTGGTGGATATGATTACAACTCCATTCCTTGTACTGTATCTGCTCTTGTGCTCTACTCACAAGGGCTAAATGTGTCCATAGAAAACTGTGCTTATTGCATTCGAGACAAAAGGTATGACTCTACTATGGATCGAAGGCCTTTATAATACAAAGTAATATCACATGCATATGGATGTTATTGTGTGTATTCAAAAGTGTGATCCTTTCACATTGACACGACAGCAACTCTCTGTGACACGCTTTACTGCCAATCAATAAAAGAAGCAATCTGTGATTTACTGTTGACTATGGCACGAATTGCTGGAGTTGAAGTATGAGTACAATCATCATTATCAATACACTGTGCCATTTCGTGGTTTACTTACTGCACTGATGCCTTCAGTTCCGCTGGGAAGACTTGCTGAGAGAACAATAGCTGAAGCTGAGTAGCTGGTTTTCTGACTTCACCTATTGGGGCTCAGCAAGAACTGATTACACGGTTGCAAAGACAATATTCTTATAATCTCTGTTAGTTATTTAGCAGAGGTTGAAGGTCCAACTAGTAGGTCAAAGATTTCACTCAACAATTTGCACTCATGATGATTTTCTACCTTGATGGAATCCTTAATGGTACAATGTTTACAATTTAATTCACACACATGCTGAGAACTGCCATGAAAAGTGCTCACCTGCTGTGTTGCCCAAGGACACTCTGGCATGCAGTGAGACACACTTGAGCTCCACCACCTGAGACACAGCTGCCCGGAAGTTTTGTCTTTGTGATGTTATGTTTGCACCCTTTTCATGCCCACTGCAAACATGAGTGGATAAATTCTAAAAGCCACAATTGTTCTCTTCCGGTCTCCACAAAGCACCGAAAGGATGAGCTTAGATTGATGCCATTCACTTCAGTTCACGACAAATAGTTACAAAGGGCAAAGAGAGGTGAGGAGGGAAAAAGCTATTTGGATTAAAGTAGGCAAATCTTGATAGAGACAAATGGAAAGATTGTCATCAGCTTTTATTTCCAAAGCCTCATAGGAAAAGTTATCTGTGCTCCAACTTAAAGACACAAACTCTTTCACCTGGAACGTGTCATTGACTGATTTAGATGACGTCTGACAAACTGAGCTAGCCTCCAACTGAACTGCGGCCAAGACCCCAGCTGATTTACATGTACAGACTACAGAACCATTAATAGACACAATAAGCCCCTCCCTGACTGGCGTCTGACAGTCTTCATGTCTTAGCCGGGCTCAAGCCTCCAAATCCATCATCCTTCTTCAACTCTGCTGGTGCGGCCATCTGATCAATGATACCACTAATAATAACTGCCACGCTGTCACCTCACCTCTCATCATCCACACTGGCACAGCCGGGGGCAGCTCTCTGCAGATTGCCTCCTCAGATTAGGACTCCATTAGAGAAGCTATTTACCCACCTTTCCTCCCCTCAGGCTCCCCTTCACTTTGTTTGCCCACCAAAAGACCCCATGGAGGATAGAATAACCTTTTTCAAAGTGAGAAATAACTGCCTCATGTATATTGCTCCAGAGGCATCAGATAAAACCCGTCTCTGGAGTTCCCGTTTCATGGTACCTCTATAGCCGGGACCGTCGTAAAGTTTCAGCTTCGAAGCTTGTGGTAAGAAATTGCATCCAGCTTTTCTCTCTGCGGGCGCCATTCATCATTTTGCTAGTGCACACCTTTAACACTCTCAGTTAAAGGTTAGCTGGGAACACAGCCACTCCTCTCCCGTTTACTCTGCATTAAATATGTAGAACCACACTTGGCTTTGTGAGAATGAAAAAGCACAGCATCAGGACATATTTATCATGTGCGAATCTATATTTCCTGTGATATTATTTTCAAATGAGAGGCTGAAGTCTCTGGTTGGCCCCTGCAGCCTGCCTCAAAGGCATGACAACAGAAAGAAGTCCCATAAATCACAGGCTCAGGCACCCCAGCCCATTACAACAGTCACTTAAACCAATCATTAGAGAAAGAAGACCCATTGCATCTCTGCCGTGCTGCCATTATCTCTTCTCTGTTAATCATCTGGTTCTCCACAGAAGGAGCAAAAAACGTACAAAGCTTCTCCTTTACCTCCAAACAACAGTACAGGGATCCTTTGCCCTTTTATCTGCATGAGTAAGTTGATTGGTTTTGTAGAGTCTGAAAGAACTGTTGCTCAGTACTTAAGTAATATGTAAAACCTTTATATAAGTTTGCATATGCTATAACTTTTGGGTACAATGAACTCGGGCTTCTGTTGGCTCTTTTAATTAAGCGCAATGAGCCTTGTAAATCCAATATGCATCTGAAAAGGAATGATGTGCGGAAGAATGGCTTCTATTACACAATGGAAAACTAAGTATTTAAGGAGATACAAATGATCTATTATGATAATGTAAATCCCCTGTCTCTCAAATTTCCCAAAAGGCTGCCAAATTGTGTTGGATTTTCAATGCCAATCTGCCCCTAGGAGGAGAGAGAAATTACTAGAGTGAATCTCGTCTCTGGCAGTCCATTATCGGCCCGGCTTTTCTCCAGGTAATTTCACTGGCAAGCGAGCATAGGTCCTGATAGACGGAATGGAAAAGAAAAATGTCATATTTCCCCCCACCACTCTTTAATTCATGAGTCCTCTTCCTTATCAGACCACCGGAGTCCTGACCTGTTTTACTTTCTGCAGGTGTCCATTGTGTGTGTGGGTGTTCTTTCCCCAGAAGACTTCAGGTTTTTTTTTTCCCTTTCCCTAACACTGTTCAGGCCAAGGTTCCCCTGCCTCCCCCAAGGGGCTGATAACACCTCACACATACTGAGTCAAGGGGATGGGATGGGATAAGGCTTTCAAAATTCAGAAATGGTTTTCCCCAAAGTTGATTAGCATTTCATGGTGCTCCATTTTCTCACCCTGCACCAAGGGCAAGCTTTGGGATTATGCAGTCGACTTCATACATACCAGACACACGTTAAAAATAGTCCCGGCAAAAGTACTTATTTTAAACTGCCTGGGCGCAGTTGGTTAGTCTTAGCCACAATGTACCATATAACAAGTTTCAGACTGTATTACATAAAAAAAATAAAAGAAATAAAAAAAAAATCCACTTTATCACGACTCGGTTTTCATTCTGACCATTATTTATATACTGGCAGTAAAAATGTACTAGCTCACCAGCTTCTGTAGCCACCTCCTGAAACCACATTTGTCCTCCTCTCCACCAGCACTTCAACAGATTCCTGTCTGCAGCCAATGACAGAGCCAGCCTTCCTGATCTGTTTGTTCAGTCTGTTGGTGTCACTGGTTGCAATGCTGTTCCCCCAGCAGACTACAGCAGAGAAAAGGGTGCTGGCCACAACAGACTAGTAAAAGATCTCCAGCATCTTGCTGCACACATTGACGGACCTCAGCTTCCTCTGGAAATAGAGTCTGCTGCAGCCCTTCTTATACACAGCTGTACTGTTGTTGATGGTCACTGTCACTCCCAGATATTTGTAATACCATTTCCACATCCCTACCAAGGATGCTGAGGGGCATCCGTTCCTACTGCAGTCAATCAACATCTCTTTTGTCTTGTCCACATTAAGCAGCAGGTGATTTTTTCCAGCCCACCCAACAAGTCTGTCCACCAGCCTTTTATACTCATCCTCGTCTCGTCCACCGCTTATACACCCTACAACTGCAGAGTCATCAGAAAATTTCTGCATGTGACATGATTCTGAGTTGCCTTGAAAGTCAGTGGTGTATAAGGTGTTAGAGAATAATTTCTCTTCCCTACTGCTGGGGTCAGGTATCTGCCCTATTTTCTCTCTGAGGAACATGCCAAGGCCATGGTCCCTCTCATGGCGTCTTCAGTGTCACTGTCTGGCTGTCAACAGACACAGCTGTAGAGTTAGATGATAATGTCCTCCGTCACTGTCTGACAATTTGTATTTCCTAGCTGGTGTGAATCCTTATCTTTATGTTTATGTACAATAACCAATGGGATATTGACACATCTCCCCCTACCTCGGTCCACCCTCTTAGTATAAGACTCTGAGTTTACTGTTTGTCCCTTAGAATTGAGGTGGATTCATGCACTTATATTGTGATGACGAATCTTCTGTTCTCCTCCTTCAGCATAAGACATACAGGACTCTGGTACTTCTTCCTCTTCATCGGCATCACCACAAATTCCTCCCTAACATAAGGTGAACAGGGACGGAGAAAGGACAGTGCCCTGTGGGGCTCCCACACCGCTCACCACCACATCAGGCAGGACATGGCTTGTCTGTCAGACAGTCAGCGATCCCGGAGGCAGTATACGCACCAACACCCAGGGACTGCAGCTTTCCCCCCAGCAGCAAAGGCTGGGTGGTGTTGAAGGCACTGGAAAATCAAAGATACAACTGGTAGGCAAGCTGTAGGGGGTCTGAAGATGATCTTACCTGCAGCTGGGTGGGTGAGCCAACACCAACCTCTCTAGCACCTTTATCACATGGGATGGGGCACGGGAACTAGGCTCTAGGTCTTCCAGCGCAGCGGCACCCTCTCCAGGCTGAGGCTCAGACTGAAATGCTGGATTATACACTGTACTTGTTTTAAAAAAAATCTTTTTACAACTCTCATGGTCCCACAGGACCGCTTTACGGAGTCGTCGGCATGGCATCTGGTAGTTGCCACATCCATTTTCTATGAAACTCATTCAAAAAATTGACACTTGAACATGCATCAACATCATATGAACTACCTAAAATGACACCCAGATTATAAAAAAAACAAAAGAGAAAAATGTATTTGAGGTGTATTTTAGTGTATTAGTTTGCCGCAAGTCCCATCCACTAAAATGGAGGAGGTGGAGCTTATGACCTGTACTGCAGCACCAGGGGGAGCGCTACTTGCTTTTCCTTCAAGTTTAAGGAGCAGATCCGCCTCCATCTTCATACTGTATGCTTAGCACACATTGTCCCACCCAGGATCATTGGGACACACAAACCGTTCCACTGCAAAATATGACGATTCAATAATGAGAGCAGTAGACTGGTAAGCAGATCTGAGCTGCATCTGCAGTGACTAGACGATGTACCAGTTTGTCATAGTGGGAAGAAAAAAAAAACTGCCACAAACTAATGCTCTGAATCTACCGGTCAATACACATCCCCATCTTCACCCATGATCACAAGCTCTGTGAATACAAGCAGACCAAATTAGTTTCCTCTGGAGGGTCCTCAGTCTGAGGAGATGAAAGATAGATGTGGCGCGAAGTAGGGCTCCTTTGCAATGCAAGTAGTCAACTGAGGGACGTGAAGCACCTGACCAGGATTCCACATGGACTCTTGCCAGGGGAGGTATCGCTGGCATGTCTAACAGGTTGGAGACCAGACCATGACGCAAACTCAGAATTCCCTGGAGGGATACCCCAGGAGGAATTAAAGACAGTACCCAGAGATCTGGATGCCTTGGCTACTCTGCTTAGCTCAGATTTTCTGCTTGCACCACCCAGCTCCCATCATAGGGAATAATGAGTCGAGATGAAAATAATCACTTTAATGAAGTTAATTTCTAAGTTGCTCAAGCATTGTTAAATAGAAGTAAGGACAAGCTAAAACTACAAAAATGTCGTAATAAGCTGAAATGATCCTTTAAATCTCATGCGTGCATGCCCGCATGTTTGATATGTCCGAACTAACGTCTTTGATCCGCCCAGCGACACAAAGCAGACTTATGTTAATGAATCTACACGTAAAGATAATATCCCTGTGTCTGATTGAATATGAATAAAATCAGAGTAGGTTAATTGCACTGTGATTGAATCTAATCAAATGAAAGCAGAGCAGTTAAAACATAATTAAGAAGAGGATTAGATTGAGGACGGGCTTTTAGTTAAACCCATAAGTCACGAAATTGATCAGCAGAGATGAGCAAAGACGCCAGCTGCCAGGGAAGGGAGCCAGTGAATGATGGATCACAAGCCCGCCTGATCGCTCGGTTTCAGTGTCGTACGCAGTCTTTTCTTGACAGGAAATTTTGTTATAACTTCTGACCTGTTGGTTAACATATGTTGATGTCAGTATGAATCAGCAGAGCGGGGGGAAACTGATTCATCAGTTTCCATTTAAAGGTAGCAATGTTTACAGTAAAATTTAAATCATTCATATTGACAGACAAACGAAGCTGGATTATTCCAGCCAAGAATTATAAATGTGTAGATAGCTGGTTGTGTGCGACGTGGCAAGAGTGAGGAATTACCTGAATACAGCTTTCCATCAGTCATAGCATGTCGGAGAATATTTAAAACTATGGAGGCACAGCTAAGAGTACAGCATCCATTTGTCTAGTCCTTCATTATGGTCCTTTTCTGTTTGCATTGATTGGCTACAGAAAATGAATGTGCAGTGAGTGGAAAGACTCTGAGAAAAATGGTAGAAGGAAAAAGCGAATGTGAGGCAGCAAAGGAGAAACGGGGAAAGAGACAAAGAGAGACTGACAAGATTAGGAGGGCTGCGACAACTGCAGCTGGCAGAAACGGAGGAGCTAAAAGGTGGAAAACAGCGACAGTGTGCCAGGGTTAGGAAAAACAATTCTTAGTTTTAGCGTGAAAAGAAAAAAAACAAAACAAAAAACATTGAGCCAGATCACGATGTGGGTTAAACACCGATTTGGTCTTTTTCCAGCTGCTCCTGGTCACAGGGAGGTCAAGTAGGCCACATCCATCAGTAAAGAAACGCAGCATAGACTCTTAAATGGCCCAGTTCCTCCCCTTCCAGCCACTACAGAGTGATGACGGCCTTGTCTGAGATAAAGGCCGATCCATTGGCCTGATTTGTAGCCAGTGGGGCAATTTCAATACCCGTCTTTGGCTTGATAGATGAGGCCCCTGTTTGATAAAGGGCCAATTTGCCATGGGGCCAATAGGGATGAAATTGCAGCAGTCGCCTTTATTTTGTCCTCTCCTCAATCCACAGCAAAACAAGGCTGGAAGGAAAAGAATCACATAATGCAAAGTAGACGAAGAAAAACAAATTTAGACAGAATGTAGGTATTTGGTGCTCGCGGCAGAAACTTGGGTGGTATTTGATCACGAGCACATCCTGTTTCACTAAACAACAATGATCAAATTACAGTCATGAATGACTAGTAAAATAAAAACAGCTCAGGGAAGGGACCCGGCTGCTCAGCACTATACATGGAATATTAACCATCCCAATCAATAGGTCAAGTTCAACTGCAGTAAAATCCGATAGACAAAAAAAATATCTACTTCCACTGCCTGTCAATCTTCCCCCTGGAGTGTTAAGTGGGGAGAACTGTCAAACTTAGGTTCCCAATCAGAAATCTAGAGATTTGATGTCAGCTAGTCCATTCTGACTGTGCACAGCGTGATGGAGAGTGCGACCGCCATTACAGACGAAGTACCTGGATCAAGTTCCTGAATTCTAAATTACACTAAAGCACCAGCATACTGATTGAAATCTCTGGGGAAATGTATAGTCCAGGGGCTGCCCATGTATCTTTTCAATTTCAAGGAGTCAAGCACCAAAAATTGACAAAAGCCTTTGGGAGCACTATATTCTTTGTTGAGTCCCAGAATGCCTGTGGAGTAATTAGGACCATATGTTCGTTAACTAGCAGAATTGAGGACATGAAGTGTGGCAAGAAATCTAACTATCATCCCTCGTGTAGGTATGCTGGGCGCTCTACAAGACAAGGAAAATAATACTGTAAATAACATGCTTATGAGGGTTCCCACATGCTTAGAACTGCCCTCTCCTCCTAAGTCATGTTAGAATAATAGGACAATTTGATTTTTGGCAGTATGACTCTGTTAGACAGACATGGCATAAAAGGAGGACCTGGGGTGGAGGTGGGTTGCAAAGCGACTTGCCGAGAAACAGCAAGGGAAGGTGGGAAAGCAACTTAAAGAGATACCTTGAATGAGATTTGCCAGTGATGCATTCAGCTGGGTTGTAAGCTGATTGTGAGCTGAAGTTGTCGATTGCCAAAAGTCTTGAACACAAGTGATACTTTTCTGTTTGCAAATCCTAGCTGTTTTTAAAGGAACATTTTGCCCAGTCTCCATGGAATCCTGCTGTTATCCACTCCTACCTGAATGAACAATTCTCCAACCTGCCGATGATTCCCCTTACATTTTCAAACTGTCATGCAACATCATTAGTTTGTATCATAGCATCCCACTTGTATGCTTTAGTCAGATGTGTATTTATGACAGATATATGTTTATCTTGCTGTTCTCTTTCTCTGTCTCTACCCGGCTGGCCTTAGGCAGATAGGTCCCTCCATATGAGCTGGTTTCTGCTCAAGGTTTCTTCCTGTTAAAAGGGAGTTTTTCCTTGCCACCGTCGCCTTCAGGCCTGCTCTGGGGGTTTCAGGCCGGGTCTTGTAAAGCATCTTGAGACGATTTGTATTGTTATTGACGCTATATAAATAAAATTGAATTGAATTTTTACTCATACATTTCCTCCTATAGCAGACAGTTGCGTGAGATGGGAGATCGGTTGCACGTCAAAATTACAAGAGAACCTGTTTTTTTTTTTTTTAGCGAATAAATATAATTTATAAGACACAGCTGACTTTCAATCTAATCCTGCTAGCTAGCACTCATAAAATTTAGCTAGTTAACGTTACGTCTGGAATCGTTTCCTTCGGGTTTTGACCTACTCTCTTTAAATAACTCTAAATCTCCATGGTCCTAAAGTCAAGAGCACAAACATTGTTTTTTAAAGAAGTGCCGGTAACATAAATTTTTATTAGGGAACAACACAAATTGCTTCGTATGCTACATGAGTGCCGCGTTCTCTGTCACCAATGTGACCAATGTGCAACGATGCTTTCAGGAACAATAGGTAAAACAATGCAAGCGCAATGTTGTTTGAAACGTACAAAAATATTTCCAATTCATTTTGAGACCATGGCAGAATGAAGTAGACCCTGGCAGGCTGCCATAGTATTAACATTGTATGGGAACCCTGCACCTGGGTAGCTATGGCAAAAAGAGGAGGACTCATACCTAGATGAAAACACTGCATACATTTTAACATATCCACTTGATTTTTTGTGGATTGGAAAGTTACATACTGTACAGACAACCAGAAAATGTCTTCAGCATGCACATTCAGCTGCTCTACTCACACACAGGCTCCACCAGACATTACACAGACATTGTACCAGAGTGTAATGTCTGGTCCAACTGATTCAGACATTGGTGTTCACACATACAGGGTGACATCTGGAAAATGTCAGGGCATGTGTGAAAGGGGCTCAATATAGGTGTCATTGTGACCTTTGAGAAAAGAAAAAAAAGGAAAAATTATTATTTGAAGGTGGAGTAAGCCATTCTCCTCCAATACACTTTTTTTTTTGCCAAATTCAGCAAATATATTGTCATGGTCTGTTAAAAAATACACGAGGTGTCGGTACACGGCCCTGGCCCTTGACTCAAACCAATCCACAGCCATGAAGCAGCAGTGTGAGAGTTGTGGGCATCGCTGTCTGAATCTGGTGTGCTCACTCTGGGAAACCGTCTTGTTTTCTCTGCATATTAGTTTTGTTTATGCACCATGTTTTTGCGTTGTGTGTTTGACTGCGCAGTCGTACATTTTTCTCTTCATTCAGTTGGACTGATTACAGTTTGGCATTCAAAGGCAATGTCATACGATGATTAGGGCAAAATTTCACAACGTATTATATTGTAATATCTAATGAGATACAATGAGGAGGTGATGACATCTTGTATTTAAAAGATCAAAGGTCGACTTCCCTGTGATTCCCCATCATAGTCTGCAAAAGCTCATTGCATTCCTTCGCTGTCTTCACTACATACAGTATTAACTACACAGACATGGATGTGAACTGCAGCTTGATCTGCTGCTGGTGCCTTTTTTAATTCTCCGCTTGTTTGAAAACTTCTAGCGCTCTTCATCGTGTAAAATATATTCAGGTGTTAAGATAAAACTTTACTGATCTTCTCAGGGGAAATTTACTAACCACGAGTTTTTATTATACTGAAGCATTGTTCGCATTTAAACCCATATTCTCCTGCATACTATACGGGCACCTCCTTTTACCGTGTATATTATAACTGACACGTGTAATTGTTTTAATCTAACTGTTTTTCCAACCAAGTTGAGTGGCTCTTCGATATTTCTACAGAGTCTCAAGGGTAGAAGTAGCACTGTTGTGTAAACATGATTTGATGGCAAACTGCATATGAATATACTGTACTGAAGTAATGGAACAGATGGAAAAAATCCTTTAGAAAATATTTGTGTGAAAGGGATGTGAAAATAGAAATTCTGTAAGATATACGATTAAACTTGAGTGATTTTTTGAAGCCTTGACAATACTTCACATATAACCATATTGATGCAAAATGCAGTTATAGCAGCCAGGGTTCTGATTGCACCACCTGGGTTCGTTACAGTCATGTTGTGGAGCAATACATCAAAACTCGGCTTCTCAGACGGCGATTAGCGGTAATCTCGTTTCTGCCTCCCGAGTCTCGTTGAACTTGAGGGTTTCCTGCGTTTATGCTCTGAAACATCAATAGTAAATGAATTTCAAAGAACTGGGCCACTGAGCCTTTAAGACGTACAGAGAATGACACGGACCAATGTTAAGTGTATGGAAGTGCTGCCGACTGAAACAAACGTTCCCTGAAAACCGAATATGACGGGGGTGTGAGGCATCTGAAGCAGGAATAAAGAGGAAAGGACAAGTCTTTCGTTTAAAATCAATGGTACCACTGCACCCTAGATCAAGGGCTGCTCTACTTAGACCAAATGTGATACGACATAATCATACTTTTCCCAGGAGTAGATTAATATTTCAGTGTAATTCTGTTTCAAGGGGATATTAAACTAATTTTAAACCGAGCGTGAATGATCTCTTTTAGATGTTGCATTATCCAGGCCAATCTTGTTTTCATCCTGTAATCTTGTTAATCAATTTTGTTTTTTTGTTTTTTTCCCCCCCTCTTCTGTGTCAGGGCTTGTTTTGTGTTGGTGCTAAGTGAATAAATAGGGAAACTGATGAGCGCTGAACACACTAAGCCGCTCATTCATGGCCACCAACTGAGAGGACAATCAGGACAGCAGCTATTCCTGGTCATAAGCCTGAGGGGGCCTCTGTCTGTTACTTTAGCAGACAATGTGCAGTGATAGGGCAATTGGTTTTTATAAGCACAAAGCTTATGCCCTGGTTTTCAGGGTAGGTATTTACAGTGCCGGTTTTAAAGGTCCGGCGCTAAATCTCAACAGGCAATAAAAAACACATAAGACGTCTGTTGTGCATAAAAGAATACAGCATCACATGTAATATTTATTTGTTACAGGGCATACGAAAAGGTGAACATCCCCGGTTTCCAGCTCAGTTAAGACCATAACTGGCCTCCTTATTAGGTACACCTGTTCTACTGCTAGTTTACATGCATACTTAATCATTTAATTATATGGAAGCATCTCAGTCCATTTAGGCATGTAGGCATTGTCAAGAAGATCTGCTGAAGTTCAGACCGAGCATCAGAACGGGAAAGAAAGAGGAATTAAGTGAGTTTGAAATTGAGTTTGAGTTTTTTTATACACCACATGGGCTTGTATGTCAGCAACGACTGGGATTTTCATGTAGAGCCATCTCTTAAGGTTTGCAGGGAATGCTCTGAAAAAGAAAATATCCTGGTGAGCAGCAGTTCTCGGGGCAAAAAATGCTTTGTTGATGCCAGAGGTCAGGGGAGAATGGCCGGACTGACTCGAGCTGACACAAAGGCAACAGTAACTCAAATAACAACTTGTTCCGACTGAGGTCTGCAGAAGAGTGCGACCTTGAAGAAGATGGACTACAGCAGCGGAAGTTCACGCCAAGTGCCACTCCTGTTAGTGAAGAACAAGAAACCGAGGCTGCAATTCACAAAGGTTCACCAAAATTGGACTACAGAAGATTGGAAAATTGTTGCCTGGTCTGATGAGCCTTGATTTCGGCTGAGACATTCGGATAGAAGGGTCAGACTTTGGAGCAAGCTTGAACCCACCCTGCCTTGTATCAACGGTTTGGGCTGGTAGGGAACATCCCCTTCATGCTAAGTATCATTTAAAGGTGTATCCACTTCCTTGTGGCCACTCGCAGCAAGAAAACAAACCATGTCACTAAACTATAATCATTTCAAACTGGTTTGTTGAACGTGGCGATGTTCTCCTCAGTCTCCAGATCTAACCTCTGGGATATGAGGGAACATGAGAGTCACATCAGGTCATTATTGACCAGACTCTCAGAGGAATGATTCCAGTGCCTTGTTGAATCTTTGCCACAAAGATCTAAGGCAGTGAAGACAAAATGGGCTCCAACCCGTTACTAGCAAGGTTTACCTAGCAAGGAGGCCTGTGAGTGTATAAGCAAGAGTAATAATCTGAAAACCTTTAGCGACCTCAGGCAGTGCATTTATAATTATTTTCAATTAAAATGAGAAAAATATGATGATTCAATTCAATTCAGGCAGGTTGGCATGGCAACTGGTGGTTACCATTATGTCACATCCTGTTTCTACAGAGTCAAATAGCTACAATTGACACTTGAAGAAGTATCAACATCAGATACTAGAGTTTGAGTGGGCAGAGCTTATGAGCTGTACTGCATCCAGTCACCAGGGGGAGCTCTACTTGCTTTGGCTTCTCTGTTAAGGAGCAGTTACATCTTTATACAGTCTATGACACAGACAGGGACTCCAGTGACTCCACGTTATGGACTTGTTCCTGACTGAGCTCAGATCAAGACTGGTTAAAGCCAAAGTAAAGAACTGTGTAATACCTCAGAGCAGGTGGATACACCAACATTAGCAAACATCTAGCTCGTGCCGTGGCTTCTTGGAGCTTTCCGCAGCAGTGGCAGCATCATACTGTCATTTTAATCCACTGTGAGTCTCCGCAAGCAGTCCTTATTGCCACATGTAGGGCTACAGTACGCTGTAAAGAGAGACGTTTTAACAAGCCAGTTTCATTTTTTCCTTGTTATCCCAGTGTAATTTGCTATTTACATCTGATCAATAGAAATCAGATTTAAATTATGGACTTTTCTGCAAATGCTGGGAAATAATTGTGTACATCTTTTATAATGCAGATCTATGTGGAGCCCTGAGCGTGATGTGTCGCCTGTGTAATGACAAAATTAGATTTATTTACCAGACATTTATTAATTGTTTTGACTGGCCCTCTAATTTCCGGCCCGAAACGGGTGGAATCCAAGGATGTTTGTGAAGGATGAGTGCATTTAAATCAAAGCAGGAAGTAATCAGCCGCGCAGGGTTTTGAGCTGTCCCCGGGGGATTTAATGCTCCATTATTTAAAGCAAGCCATATCACTGCGAAAATAAAACACACGCTGGCAAAGGTTGCACAGAGCTGTCAAACAATAAAATGGCAAAAAAAAACACACACACACCAATTTGGTTACTTGACAGTGTATCAGATTAGCTTTTTAATTGGTTTCTTAATCTTTTGTACCACTCTTTATTCTGGAAATTGCTCCATAAATAACGGAATTCAACAGTTTCATAATGAAAATGATTGTTCTTTGTAGCTTTTCTTTTGTCTCAAAATGCACTTTTTACATGCAGATTCTTGTCAAAGATCCATTTTAAATAGCTTACATGCAGTAACCCACACATTATTACTGTCTTAGCCCAAAGAAAGGCCGCATGTTTCTGAATCCAGTTTACAGCTCTGCTGGCGGTATCACAGCTGAGTTCCTATATAATGGATTATTACTGATGACAATGAGCCTGACCTTGTGTTAGCCAGGCGAAGCTAGACTCTACTCTTATCAAAACTTTTGTGGGCGGGTGGAGTCTGGCTGGCTTCCACGCTAGGAGAGTGTGCACCTTGGGAAGTTCACGAAAAGCTATTTTGCTTTCGTATGATTATCACTGCAGCTCCCCAGATGAAGCAGGAGGGATGCTGGACTTGGGAAGTAATGTTATCTCACACATTCACTTCATCAGTTGCAGAGGACAGCTCTCTGGTGTGTTTGTCTTTCAAGACTGCACAGAAAGTTGCACACTCAGCAGAAATTCTGATGGGAAAAGAAAACGGATGATTAGGTAAACTATCAAACCATCCAAATCACCATAGTCTCAGGTTCTAACCTTAAACACAGTAGCTTCTCATGTAAAATGTGGGTCACACTGCCACCTACTGAAAAGCAATGACAACCTATAGCTCATGTGGACTTTTAGAAAACTCCACATATTTTTTTTTTTCAAACTTCGAAAGTGCAACAAAACACACAGTTCTATGCCTAATTTTCTTATTATTATTCTTTTTATAGGTAATATAAAAACCCACACTGACTGCTTTCATATCAGAACAGATTAGTAGGTACTATTAATGTTACTTTCAAAAGGTCATCTGTTGTGACAACGGCAGACATCATTATAAAAAATACTTTTAATCATAAAAGAATTGATTTGGATACACATCTTTTTCATCTTTACTATTAATGTCAGCATTTTCACATGGATGTTTACTTACTTGGCAGGAGATTGATGTGTGCTGTGGGTGACAAACCCAAACATGGGCAATGAGCGCAATAATGAATTTCAATGTAGGTTTTTACTGTAAATGTGTGATTTGCCACTAAAAGGAAATGGACTTCTGATTAGCCACTTTGGAAACTAAAAACAGCAAACAAGCCAATTTCATGCTGTTAGAGAGATGTGAGTATTTTATAAAGGTAATGGTGTTTACTTGAGCCAACACAGAGCGGCTGCAGGTTTTCAGATGGCTGATAGCTCTGTGTGTGTTCTGTGATAAAGGATTTAGTCATTGTGGATATATTATCATCCACCCTAGGATAAAGAAGGTTATTAGCCAAAATATTTTGTACCATCATCATGAAAATGAAAAGATAATAACTAAAGTTGTATCTATTATAATTATTATTTATTATATAACGATGTCTGAGACAGAGGACGCAGTCTCTGTTTGTCTCTTCATGTACTGTGCTCAAACATTCAGATAAGGTGCATGCAGTTTTGTGCTGGCTCGATGGTTTCCATTCAGTAGCTTAGCCAGCTGTTATAAAAAGAAATGTTCCGTAATTAAAGCAATATACATAATATTTTAGGCCTTTGTCTCTTTCTGACTATCACGTTGCCGTATAGTTACTGCAAAACCCACACAGTGATTAAAATTTGACTTTGAAATAGAATGCAATCAAGGCAGAGCAGGTGTAAAAAAGAAAGAAAGAAAAAACCCGAGCAACTCATCTAAAGTTCTCAGTTCAATCACCCAACAGTCACCAAAAGCTAATTTTAAAATGATGGTGGCGTAAATCGTGCTAAAACTTTGTTTCACAAACTCAGTATTTAAGGATGTCGAGACAATGAAAGACCAGTATGTCATGTTTTAGATTAGTACTGGAATGGATGGAATGGATGGTTCTGGAAAATGTTCATTGGAAGGGACACAAAGTCAGACAAACCTTTCCAGCTCTAAACTCAGAGACTCTAAGATGGATCCTGCATTTATTAAAAACACTGAGGATTGCACAGTGATATACTGTTTATTATTCATGTTATGCCATTATATTTGTTGTACACACAGGACTCACTGTCCAACATTTACTTGTGGGCATACTGTGGACCAGATAAGACTTTGTTCATCACATTACTAACAGTGGTCTACCTTACTAGTCTTTGAGGTAAATGGGATGCAGCGATAAAATTTCCCCTTCATATCTATAGAGGGTCCTCCTCCATCGATTATGCCATGTTGTTCTGCAGTGTTTCTAAAGTAGCCCAAGCTCAAATTGGACAACTTTTTGATATTGAAAGGCTGAACACCCTCAGGTCCAGGGAGAGGTATTCAGGTGGTTGCAATTTGCTACCTCACCACTAGATGTAGCTAAATCCTACACGCTGGCCCTTTAAAGCAATTGGAGATTAAATAATTGCATTCTAAATGGAGGCTGCCAATCCAGTAAATCCTAATAAACTCAACTAAATATGTGTATTAACTGTAAAGACATCTTGTTGATTGCTCAGCTTTTTCAGACGTGTTTCAATATCGTTCTTCTGGACTAGCCTAAAACAGTAACTCCTGATTTGGCTTACTCTCCAGGTGTCATCATATCTTTTTTTTCTTTTTTTTTCCTGCAGGTGCTTGGATGTGCATTGTAAATTGTATGGAAATAGTAACATACGCTACAATATACAGAACAGTATGTGTGTCAAAGAAAAACTGACGGAGGCGAGCACATAGTCTCTGTGCAGGCTTTGAGGTTTTAATCTGTTAATTACTTCGCTTGGTTTCCTAAATAATAGCTGTATGAAGTTCAAAATCCCCTTTGGGTAAAGAAAAAAAAAATTGTTCCTGTTTTTGTCCCGTCGTGACCCTTTCAGAACAATCTTTAGTCCCAAGAGAGTGAGTAATCCCACCGGCTCTCAGTGCAACAGTAGTAACAACCTTTTCGTTAATTGCTTCAGCACCATGACAGTGACTTTCTGTCACAAAGAGGTCACAGTTATTCCTTTCTGTGTATGTTTACTTGACCTCAGCCACCACTGCCATGAACTGTTCCATGAGCAGACTCTGATGAGAATGTTCCATGAGAAGAAAGTTAAACTTAATTCCTTACAAATTTACAGAGATGTAGCCTATTAAAAATTTACTTCGGTTCTTTCCACACTCAGATACCACTGTAGCATCGAGCATCAGTGTTGGCAACACACGGCATTAAACTAGACAGCTTGCGAGGCATTTAAGTACTAATAACTATCAAAGTAAGTATGAGAGAATTTACATATGGTGTTCCAAAACATTAACTTCTTTTGATCAATGTAGACATGAACAAATCTAGAGCAACAACCCATTTGGTGCCTGTGGGCATGATGTGTTCCTTAAGCCGGCTAAATCTGTGTCAGTTTAAAGAGAATTAAAAACAGCCCCACACTGCAGCGCACACATGGTCAAACACGAAGGCAAGAGTCTGGACCTGTTCAGAACAGGAAACACTTGGCCGTGTAGCTTTAACTTTGACAATAATTTGCGTCATCTGTGTTGTGAAGCACTTGAATCAGCAAATGCTGGCCCACCTGAACTGTTTTTATTATTTATTTAAATACAGAAGTGCCCAAGGCTCAAACTTGTGTTTGCCTGGAATCCCTTTCAACATTCAAAGATACATCGTCACCCACTGAGTTCAGAGAGACAAAAACGCCACAAGTGTCAGACTGACTTTTTAAAGATGTTAGGAGCTTTTTTTTTTTTTTTTTTTGACTTGCTAGGTGCAAAACATACACAGACAGAGAAAGTCTGGAACCATAGAGGCTTGAAGGTGTTTGCCTGATGCCTTCAATCCAAAAGCATTAAAGGGAGCCATTACTGTTAAGAAGTTGCTCTGACAAGAGCTATCCTTAATCCGGGCTGAAACAAACATAAATAATCAAATTCATTTTTCAGAGCTAGTCACAATTTGCCTCTTCATCTTTTTTCTCACTGGAACTTTTTGACGTTTCAGGGAAAATATAATGATTATATATATATATATCCAGTCTTACAGGTAAGATTTAATCGCAGGTTGTGATCACTTATCAAACCTCTCTTACAGGAGTCTGATCTTTTATTTCCCAGTAAATCTTCAAAGAGGTACAGGTCGGCAACTCATTCACTTTCTTTAGTGGAAAAAGTATCAATAGCATACTCCACCGCAGAAGAGACACCTCTAATCAATGCAACAAATTGCCTTCTATTAGCTGCTGACCAGGATTCTGTGTATTTTCTCCCACTGGTTTCACTGCAGCCTTTGAAAATAGGCACAGCAGTAAATGCATGCAGCCTTTTTTTTTTTTTTTTTTACATCACTACCTTATATCATAGGCTAATGATACAGCATTTAATAGCATCATTACTTATAAATGCATATAAAGAGTATACAGTATAGCGTCTGTCTTATACCAGTGGTGTCGTTAGTTCTCAGCGTTAAGATCGCATTTCCCAAAAGCTCCATTACACCCTGTTATAAAATAGATGCTGCTACATTGTCCCTCCCCGCCGGAGCCATTGATGGCGTGTTTGTCTTTCTTTATTGTTCGGTGCAAAAGATAAATGTGATGAAAGGGACTTTTTAATCTGCATTTTGCTTACAGCACCAGCAAATGTGACCATTTTTAAAAGCTTTGCCTCTCTTCCCGTCGCACAGTTAGAAGCAAATAAACAGTTGAAGGCCAGACAGCCTATCGATGTATTGCGCCATTTTTTAAAGTGTGGTTGGCAGCTGGGAGCATTTCATAGAGTTGACGTTGAATGTAGTGAAGTATGTAACATCAGATAGATTGAAATGAAATGAGACTGCATCTAGGGAGTAATTTGAGAAAACAATTTCAAACCGTCAAGTGTCAGTGCGGAGAATCTCAGTGACGCTACTATCACGACATTTGCATGGCTCTTTATGGAAAATGGCTGTACAATCAGATTTATTGGTAACAGCACTGCTGTCTCGGGGAGTTCACAATGATTCTGAGCAGGAAAAAAAAAAAAGATTCCTACTGGTCACTGATCATCAGTGTGCATGATTTATTGGCAACTAGGATTGACCTATGATAGCCTCCACTTCAACGTAAAAACCCAGTGGCAAACTCTAGGACTGAAAAATGAAGGCGACTCAGAAGTGCAGTTCCAATCTGGCCAGTTGAGGCTAGCTCTAAAAGCCAGTCAGTGCCTATAGACGCCCATGTTATGATGCCAAACTTTACAACAGAAGCATAGTACAAATGACTGCTTTGCTATTTTAACTTAATAAAGTTATGCATAAATTAGGACATGGCCACTCAGGCTGCTAGCTGCCTGCTTCGTTGTCGTCCAGCGGCCACCTCAGCTCTGGTAACTTACGTTTAGTGATGAGGTCGCTGTGTCAGATTAGGCTATTTTATATTCTTGCTGTACCATGTCTAGGACACATTGATCTGCAACTGGTTTCAAGGCTTGCTGGCGTCCAAGACAGTGAGGAACAAGAAAGGGAGCGAAACAAAGTGCTGAGTTTCGGTCACAATACAAACAAAGAGGAAGCAGTAATAGAAAACAGTGCATCCTGATGTGCAGCTATGAGCATTAATAAATAACTGTGTATTACTATTATATATTATTAATATTTAGAAGTGTATTGCACATGAAAAAAAGGTAAATAACAGTATAAACGGCATATGCTCTGAACAGCTTAAAGAAAGAAAGAGAGCGCATTGCTAAAAGAATATCTGGTCAATGTCACCGAACTCGACACCGAGGTTGTCGCACAATGGCAGAGAAGGTTAAAGAAAATCCTGTCATCTGTCCCAGATGCTTCATTGCTCGTCATGGTTTACCTTACACTACATGAGGTAAATGGAAAATGTCGCGTCTACTGCTTAATTTTGGACTTAATTCCTTGTCATGCAGGTTGGGCTGTTTTCATGCTGATACCATGTAGTGTCTGAACCCAGCTTCAGCGCGTGCCAGGTTATAATTGTCACGTTGTTCCCCTGCATGGATATAATGGGATGTTATCTGTCACCCGATAGATAAAACCCCTGCAGAATGAGCCAGTGGCTGTGAAATGAAACAGAAGGATTTATACATCTACTATATCAGAGGGAGTGGGGATGGAAAAAAAAAGAAAGAAAAAAACGATGTGGGAGATGTAGAAGAGCATACGCCAAAAAAGGGAGCATGGTACCTGGATCTCCGAGTGTGCCACCCTCAAGACCGAGTCATGTACAAACTACTGTTGAGCCATATTTGATCAGAAACACTGTTTTTGTGTTTCACTTTTCTCTGCATTTAGGACGAAAAAAAAAATAAAAAGTTAGTAAAACACCAGAGGTCCTGGTTGAAGCAGCAGGAATGTCCCTGCAGGGTCTGTGCAAATTTAAAGGAAGTACAGAGGAGACACACAGACATGAGCAAGGATGTCAGTGAGGATGCAAATTAATTCAAGACCACGACTTTTTTAGTGTGGGTGCATTGTATAATTTGGCCAGAGATGAACAGGAAATTAGACAACTTGTTGTTATTTTATTATATATATTTTTTTTTTAAATAAACTGCTGCTGGTTTGTTGTAACACATTATGCAGAGATGAAACATGCAGATGGTTGGAGGAATAAAGATCAGTGGTGAAAGATGATTTGTTTGGGGTATATATGCAGAATGGTAGCTGATCAGGGAGAGGAGGGGGGTTACAATTTAGTCACATTATGTTTATTTACAGGTTCATCCTCCTATTTTGGTGGTCTACTAAAATATTTGCATCCTTTAATGATCATGAAATACATTATATTTCTCTTTCATCTGTCTGAAATGCTCAGTTTTGGCTACTGTCTCTATGAGGGTACAGACACAACATCAAGGAAATGGTGTGGAAATAGGTCAAAAGAGGAGAGGCAGTCAACGACAACCCGATGAGACGGCTTTTGTCTTGGTGTGTCACGGCCTTACGGCTCTCTGTTTGTTTGGTTCAACCACTCAGAGCATGTGTCGAACCGAGCTAGCCACTGGGTGAGCACTGTGGAAGGGTGTTAACATGTTGACACAGATAAGTCATGCAAACAAGGCCTGTGAGTCCGTCCAGAAGCGGTGAATTCAGTGGAGTAAACCTTAGTCTTTGTAACTTTGGGAACCTTTTCGATGCACAAAATACACATGACATAGAAGCAAAGGGAATAACATGAGAAAGGATAATATATAATCTTTAGGGAGACTCAATCTGTAATGAGTTAAGAAAGCTGAAGTCTGATCCATACATGTATTTTTGCTGGTCAGATTACTTACAGTATATCAATAAGTTGGTGAAGGAAGACTGTTCAGTTCAGTATTGAACTATCCGTGGGGAGACTCTGTGATGTGGTGCTAGATGCCGAGGGAAAACACACACTGCATGTTACGCAGGCCAGCTGAACTAGCATCTCTATTGATTGAAAAAAATAAAAATTTTAAGATCATGTAGTGGATTGAAAGTGTTTACAAGCTCGAGACGTGAACCATGAGGTCACATGCAGTTTTATTTATGTAATATATCGGTATGTGTTAAAAATGCAGGAGGCAGTAAAGTTGAAGATATGAGAGCATCAAACACAGGTGCATGAAATATGTACTGCTACATATTACACGTACCGTTACACATAAGACATCGGGATGTCCGACGTATTGATGCAAGAGAAACACATTGAAAGACTGAGAATGACAAACGAGTGAACAAGAAGTGGCTTTTTGTGTAAAGTGAGGAAGTGGAAGAACTGAGACTGAGCAAGGAGGAGAAAGGTCACACGACACGCTGACCCCGAATTACAACGTCGCCGTAACAAATATAGGGGGTTATAAAAATGGCTGCAAGAGAATAGGGTATTGCGATCGCATTTCACAAATGGAATTTATATGATTATTTAAAGAAGGCTGCTACACGTGTGATAGCCCATTTTCACCTGACTGAGACAAGTATGACTTTTCCTAAGCCTTGCACTGACTGCTTTGCAAGAAGGATGATCTCTGATAAAGCACAGAGTCATTTTAGAGCTTTGTATGGGACTGTATTGAGTGTGAGGAGTGTAGGGAAGGCTGCAGTATTCTTGGAGCTTCATGCACAGATTGCTTCTGTAGCAAAATTAGGTGAGTGGATTTGAGGGGGAGGACAGTAAAGGTTTGTCATTTTCCCAGGACTACTATTTTGTCTTGCTAGCTGGAGTTTGGCTCAGACTGGAAGCCCTGAATGGTTGTAATTGCGAACACGATTCACCTCTTGTGTTAAATTTATAGGCCGGAGAACAAAATGTGTGTTCTTGCAGTTGTATCTTGAAACGTGCATTATGAAAGATCTGTGCACATTTACTAAAGCAGTGCTTCATTTTACTTTGTGCAGCTGTATGTGACCAAAATACAGTATGTAGACATTTGGACATTATACACTCTTTACTTTGAGTGACAGCCTGCATTTACTTAATAAAGCAGAAATTCCCTAGATACCAAACTGATGTAGTATCTATGGGATGCACTGGAACAAGTCTGATCCACACAGCCCCCTCCCCTCAGCCCATAAGACCCAAAGGCCCCCACTAACAACATTCTGTTTCCAGACTCCACAGGACATGCTCAGAGGGCCCTTGTCAATTCTCTAATGAGACACAAATGTTTTGGATACACAAGGGAGACCTACACAATATTAGGTCATAATATTATGCATGATCGGTGTATGGCTTATTTAAATTGTATATAATATTGTCGTCACTGTCTTTCTGTATCTCTCTCTCTCTCTCTATATATATATATATATATATATATATATATATATATATATATATATATATATATATATATATAATTATTATTTTTATTTGTTTTTGCCAAATTCTGTGCTACTGGAACAGAGAAATTTCCCACACGGGTGGGATTAAATAAACGTCTCATGTTTTGTGTCCTCCAACCGCCTTTATGTCCTCCAACCGCCTTTAGGCAGTAATGCGCCAACTGGAGTTCAGCTTGCTGAATAACTACACGAAGAAGAAATGGTATATGGGAAATTATTTTCCTCTATTAGGCCTTACAGGCAAAACGTTTATGCAATAGGATCACTTAATTCCTGCTGTTTTGTCAAAATACAATAAAGAAACAACACCATGGTCTAGACGCGGTCTGAGATTTAATTTAAAAGGAAAACTTACCTTGTAACAGTACACAACATGAAAAAAGATTTGCCTGAAAGGCAATACTGAGGGCACAGGACCCAAATCCACTTCCTCTGAATGTTTTTTTCTTGTTTGACTCATGTTGACGGTGTTGTCAGACAGAGACGAGGGAGAAAACGTGGACAGTTACTTTCTCTACCTCTATTAGCCTCATTGACAGTTAGCTGGAGTTATTTAATACCTTACTGAAAAAAATATAACTATAAAATGACGGAACAGTCTTCGTTGTTATTACGCAAACAATTAGCAGGTAAGTTAGCTAGCTGTTGCTAACGAGCTCAAACCCTTACTAATTTTACTTTTTATTTCTTTTTTTTAACATATTGTCAGTCATACGCCTTTTATTTAGCTATTGTTGTTTTGTATTGACCTGTTTTTTTTTTTCACTACTTGGCAGCAAAGATGGTATACACGTGTGTAGTTACCGGGCCGGACAGCTGTTAGCTTAGATCTAACTGTAAGGCTAGCTGTTCTTGCTCAATATCTGCTATTTCAAAACCACTCAGACCAGTGAATGTGCTTGCTTTTCCTCAGATTACCTCCAGCATGGATCATTTTCTGAACTCATTAATGTGTTGCCAAACATATAGTGTGTTGAGTTTCCGCTTATTTAGGCTGTATAGAGTAAACCCTTGTTATCGTATTAAATTTCAGAGCTGAATAAGAACCCAGTGGAAGGCTTTTCTGCGGGTCTTGTGGACGATGATGACATCTATCAGTGGGAAGTGGTGGTTATCGGACCTCAGGACACATTATTGTGAGAAAATATTCACCAGTAAACCTATATTCACTTGTGTCTGAGTTATATGTTCACTCATCCCCCTGGTGTCCATCGTAACACCATGCTCTGTTTCTCATTTGCAGTGAAGGAGGATTTTTCAAAGCCACGTTAACCTTCCCCCGTGATTATCCTCTGAGGCCACCTAAGATGAAGTTCATCACGGAAATCTGGCATCCAAATGGTTAGAATAAAGATCTCAGATCATTGTATCATTAATCATCTGAATCTGAAAGTATTCAAAGTAGTTATTTAATTTAGTTTGAGCTCATGTATTTAGATGAACAGTAGTATTCAACTAATAATTAGCATACTATCCCCATCAGAATGAAAATGCACTTCTGTGGGAAAAGTTCCTTGAAAAGATAACGTGTACTAGGTTTTTCTTCCCAGGTCCTTGATCAACTGCACAACTGTATCATTCTCTGTGTATGTTCTTGCTTTCCTTTCTGCCAGTGGCAAAAAATGGTGACGTTTGCATCTCCATCCTGCATGAACCTGGTGAGGACAAGTACGGCTACGAGAAGCCTGAGGAGCGCTGGCTACCTATCCATACGGTGGAGACCATCATGATCAGTGTTATCTCCATGCTGGCAGACCCCAATGGAGATTCTCCTGCAAACGTGGATGCAGCTGTAAGTGCCTCTTACTGGTGATACGTGTGTACCAGGCATTTGAAGCTATGTATTCATCAGAAACATTTTATTTGTCATCTTTTTTCTTTGAGAAATCCATATAAGTGGTTGAATGATGGGGTGGGTCAAATCATAATTAGTCAAGCTTGTGTTAAAGTAGCTTATCATTAGGCTTGGAAGGTATCAGGGGATCATTGTGTACCTCGGTATGACGACTGCGAGTGGGGACAGTGTTACGGGATTGTTTAAGAGTGCTCCGGGCTCTAGTATGATGATAAAGGTGAGCCAGCCAACATGGATGAGCCTGTGTGCATCATGACTCATAAAACTAAATCCTGAGATGATGTTGTCCAACTAGAAAAGCAGTTTCTTAGCCATGTGATTTTGTTCAGCTGAAAGTCTGCCATCTGCACAACAGAGGAGGACATGAGTGGATCTTTAATCTGGTCCCATCCTGTGTTTCACTGTAACAAATTTGTCCCAGAATAGTACGAATGTGAGTTTTTGTGTCTGTCTACCCTGCAGAAAGAGTGGAGGGAGGATCCTAAAGGAGTTTTTAAGAAAAAAGTGGCCCACTGCGTGCGGAGGAGTCAAGAAATGGCTTTTGACTAAAGGCCTAACTCATCATCTCAGTAAGTAATCTCCTATCCGTTTAACAGGAAATGTTGTGAGAGATGAGAGACCTGTGAAGTCGCTACTGTTGCAGATGGCGTCTTGTCACGTCAAACAACAACAGTAATAGCGCTGAAACACCAAATGAAGATGACTAAAGTGAATTGTTCCTTTTGCTTCAGGTTGGAACTGAACAGTGGATTGGACAACTATTTACACTTTAGTCAGCCGGACAACTGCTGGCAGAAATTTACAACTCCTCACCAATGAAGGAACACAGCGCAGCTCTTTATTTCTTCTCTAGCTGTTTCAATAGTTGTTTCCATTTTTGAATATTGCTCAATGGCAGTGGCATTTATGCTGCCCAAACCACGTTTTCCATCAGATTACCATGAACAGTCAATCAGCATTTTCACCCACAGGACAATGATTATACAGCTTATTACTTTTTTTGTTATGTACATACCCATCAGATTATCGGAGAAAACATCTCCTGTGGTAAGTGTACCATTTTCTAAAGTTAGTTTACTTTGTACTTACATATTTATTTAGAGTGAAGCTATTTTTAGATGGATTTTGTCTGTTTGGAGGTTTTCTTTTTACTTTCAGCCTGCCACACTGAGCCATTCAGTCTTGAATCAACCATTTATGCAATTTTGGAGCGTTTGCAGTCATTTAAAGAGATGGAAATACAGACACTTGCTCTCCTTTCCCTGTACATCCTAAGTGCTCTTTCTCTCATTGAGTGGGAATCACTCAGCACTGCCTTAACTCTGACAACCAGGGAAGGAAACTGCTCTTCAGTAAGGACTGCTTGTTTGAATCCAGGAAAACTGCTGTGACAAACCAAAGAGAACACATCAATATGTGCTTTTTAATTACAATGCTATACATTCAACTATGTGAATACCAACTCTGTTTGTCCTCATTATTGCACATGTAGAAGAAATGCATTCTCCCATTCTTGTAGGAGTGGTAGTGGGTTGTCTAGTTCTCAGTTCTTTGAATACCATCCACAAAAGCCTCTATGTAGTAGCATTTTTAAAATGGTATGCTGTTGTATTGACTTGGAGTAAATGAATGTTTGTGAAAACAATAATAAAGCTCAGTGTGGACATCGTTGAATAATATGGTTGAATGTTTCTACCCTTCCATTGTACAACTTCAGTGTCACTGAAACGTAACTTCCTTCACAACAAGGAAAGACAAAAGTACCACATTACTTTCCAGTCTCCATGATTGCTTTATTGAATTAAGCACCAGCTTAATATGATCAACATCCAGACAAGTGAAGACATATCTGGGAAATTAAAGAGTATAAAATCTTAACACAACGCAGGCCCCTCCTTTCCCACCCCACCCCAAAAATCCATCCATCAGTTTCGCAAGTGTTGAACAGAAACTGCATGTGCGTAGCCATTCACTGTCCAGGAGCTGACAGACTTTTGTTCATGAACTGCCTCTTGACGAAGCACACCCACCACTGAAAGAAACAAAGATCTGTTAATAAAAAGTGCTCAAACTACAGCAAACAGCAATACTTTAGAAAAAGCAACAGGACAACACAACCTAATTAGTAACAAGTCTAGACAATGTACACCCTCCAATGTGTTCAATTTGCAAACAGCAAGTCATGAAACTTTTGGCCTTTGCATCTGAATTTTCCTTTTCATGGCTTGCAGTTAAAAAAGTTTCACCAGCCCTGACGACTGTCACTCAGTAAATGAGTTTGTCGTGTTTTGAAAGCAGAATCGTTATATTTTAGATCTTCGACTGACCTTGCTGGGTTTGTCTGTTTGAGGGTCAAACACGCGATCGCATAGTCTCAGGCCGGTCTCCTGACGGATCTGCTGGAGGTACGCCCTCATGGTCTCTGAAATACGTAGAAAAGCAAATATTATCACTCCAGACAGTATTATTAGAGAAGTGACGCAATAAGAGACACCATTTCACATAATATTTTCTTGGCAATATAACACATTTAAAGGTGATTAAATGTCTTGGTGCAGGTTCACTGGGTTTCATCAATGTGGCTTCTGTGTAAGAACAAGTCTGAGGGAACCCCCTGCATGAAACAGCACTTTCAAACTCAGACGCTTAAAGTTGATATGGGCCTGGTAAGCACTGCTATTTTTGGCGTGATATTACCACTGGGAATTACATGAAATGTAAGAAGGGCACAACGAAACTGGTGCTTATTCATAGTACACAGATGTTACATCGCCGACTATTTAATTCATCACTTTTCTTGGAAAACCTTATTAAGTGTGATGCCTAGTTTATAGTGCTGACTCTTACCATCCTCCTGCTTGTTTGCAGGTTTAATATACATGGCATTAAGAGGGAAGCCAGGCTCTCCAGGAATGGGAAAGTTGGTGATGCCCAGAGTGTACATCTCCTTCTCTCCCTGGCTCCTGGAGCTGCACTGTAAAGAGACAAACAGACAGACAGTTAGTCAGATCACCCGCTTCAATAGTTTCAATAGTACCTATAAAAACAGGCACGGAAGCATCACATTTGGTGATTCTGCTGAGGTCGCCAGCCTCCAGTTTGGAAAACCTACTCAACTGTAATTGTTTCTTTAATTCTGTACAGTAACAGAATCTTCAACTTACCTTCTGTAGCCTCTTTAGGCATTCAGAGATGTACAGTGTGACATAGATCAGCGTCCTGTCAGCCTCATTCTGCAAGAAACAAACACGCACTTTACTGTAATAAAAATACAAAAATGTGTATATCTTCCAAAGCATTGACATCTCTGTGATTTGTACAACCCCAGACGGGTCTGAAAAGCTTAAAGCGTATGTCCTGAACAACTATGAGAAGATTGTATTGGGAATGGGAAGAAACAAGTCAGGGCATGCAGAGGAACAAAGTGCACAGCTGCTCCAAGACACCCAGGGAGAAAAAGATGTGTGGGAGAAAAATACAGAGGAACAAGAATACTAATGAGGTAAATGCTTGTCTGCTTCCAATTTTGCAAGATCTGGCTTGGTCCAATTTATACAGTAAAAGCTCAGACGTCATTTTTAAAAATAATATGTTCTTCTTCTTTGCAGCCACAAATGGAGCAATCGCACCGTGTGTTTTAGAAACACCACTTCCCTTCGGTATATTTGGTCATCTAAAAGCTGCTTACCTTGATTTCGTAGTTCTTAAAGAAGACATTGGCCTTGAAGTAGTAGATGGCCTCATCAATAATATCAGAGTCTACGCCTGCAATGCAAAAAAGAAAAAAAAGGGCGTATCAATAAATACAAGGCTTGCAGTATATTTATTCTAGGGCGTACATTTGTTAGTTGTCACTTCCTGTTTTGGTCTTGCAAATCTTTTTTTGCAAGTTCTATTTCTGATTTGCGATACAAGGGGATGCTGAGAAACAACTCCAACCGCCCGGCATTTCTGTTTTTAAACTGAAGAAAATGTTGCAGTTCTGGTTCAAGTGTTTTATGCATCATTACAATCTGTGGGTGTTATAGATCCACTGTAACATTTGTGTCTGTGTTGTTTTACAGACAGTGACAAGCTGGGAGTGTCAACAGACATCAATGAAGAAGTTAGACTTGAGGATGCACTCTTCAGGCCATATAAGGAAGTGAAGCTGACATCAGGAACTGAACAACGTGTCGCATTATGGTATAACCTCTGCACACAACTTGCTCGAAGAAAGTGAACCTGACATTTAAAGTAAATATTACGTCCAGTGCATGCCTCTGTTCCATCTAAAGAGGAAGTAGCTGCACTTTTGGCTTATTCATAGATTCTTACCGTCTCCTCTGGCCGGTCCTTTAAACTGAGTTTTCAGTGGGAGCAAAGCCATGTTCCCCACCAGCCTGGTTTCGGGGACCATCAGGCTTGAGTGATACGCCTGAAAACAAGAGGGAACATGTTTGTTTTCGCTACATTTCTGTCAGGTAGCAGCTGAGGCATCCCTGCTACAATAAACCCAGCTGTAACGGCTATACGGACTTAACGTCTTCTCAAATTGTACAAATTGCAGATGAAATGCTAAAAGGCATTTGCAGTTAAGTAACAGGTGCTAATTCGCGATTTTTGACACGTCGAATACCGTTAAATCTCGAGCAAATGCTAACTCAGCTAGCCGACTATGCTAAGCGACTCATCCTCTCAGCTAACGTTAACTCAGAGGCCTTTCTGTCACCTAATGGAGTTTATGAACAACTACTTTCCTTCTTAACTGGACAGTAACTCCTTCTGCTCGTCAGTAGTCGTATAGTATTTACTTACCGGCATGATGAATGACAAAAATCAGTCCAACTGCTCAGCGAGAAAAATGTACTAGCACCGTAATACCCTGCTTCCGCCTATCCCACCCTTTAGCTATACAGGAAGTGGCTACGTGTCATGTGACGTAGCAGCCACTTGGGGGCGCTAATATGCCATTACCTTAATCCCCACACAGACACGAGTTACACATTTTGTGTTAAGTCTTTTATTTATTAAAATATAGCATTAATAAATGTATTTAACAGCAACTATTTAAATGTTTGCATTGTCCTAAAATTATAGCTCATGAACAGATTGAATCTCTCAAGTTTATGAGACAACAAAACAGAAAACCATAAAATTATATGACCATGTGTCCATTTCTCTGAATCCACCCAGTCACATGTAGTTCTAATCTTCAGCTGAACCTCTTCTTATACACAGTCTGTTTTTTTGAGGCATCTCCTGGGTCACATTATTCATCAGCTGTTCACTCGATCTTGAAAAATCTCATCATAATTTAGGTTAGCGGGCTCTTCATCAGCCTCCTGCAGAAAAGGAAAAGATGGAAAAACAATCATTGAATCCAACATACACCATATTGTTAAGTAACATTTAACTGTGTTTTGTTTACGCTTGTTTCCTCACCCTGGGCTCCTTGACCTCCAGGTCCTCTCCGTACTGTATGGAGAAGTCAATATGTTGCAGTACTATGTTAATACCTTCCTCATCTGTGCGGTCAAAAGGAAGGAATCTCACCATGCTGTAGTCATCAATCTGGATGCACGAACAGAGAAACCACCTCATGACAAAGTTCAAGAATCTCACGCAAAAGTAAGCACAATACCAACTCAAGGCATTTCCTTACCAGACCACAAATAGCTTCAGTCAGCTTCTTGAACTTTGTGCTTCTGATGCTGTCAGAGCTATCTTCCATCATAGAGTACATGTCTGGGTCCAGGTACCTTGTGAAAATAATAAGTAAAATTGCAGAGAAAATTATTAAGGTGTGCCTCTTTAATTAAGTTTACGCATTGAGCTTCAGCTTATTAAAAAAAATCTACTTTATAAGACGGCATCAAACACTTCAATTTGTAACACAATTCAGACACAACAACCCGTCTTTTACTTTTACTATAGATTTCATGTAAGACACTGTTGTAATAATATGGAACTTACTTTTCAATTTCCTTCTTGGCTTTGGGACTGAGCAGGTCCATTTTTGTCATGATGTTTACTTGAGGAATCTCTAGTGACACCATGGCACTCAGGGCAGCCATGACTCCTGAGATAAACTATGGTGAAAACATTTAAGACACGTTCCGGTCATTACAATGTCACTGGCCAAAAATAAAGCGCATTCAGAATTACAATGAACACAGGCATTGTTACCTTAAAAGACTCCACCATGAATTGTGAGTCTACCAGAAAAACTCCACAAACCCGAAACTCCCACTGCTGGAGCTGCTCCACCAGCTGCTTCATGACAGGGAGGTGTGTATAAAGCTCAATCTGACCTGTAAGAAAAGCCACGTGTTAAAACTACTTCATTAGACACACATTGCTGTGGTTTTTACGTGGATAGGATAGATAGCTCTAAACCTGGGTGATGTAAATAAAACTTACACAGAACAGGTACCATTTAATTTCTGGGCCACACCGCAGTAAAAAAGCAAAACGTGTATGGCAGTTTCAGCAGATCTCCGCCAGAACATTTACCTGGGCAGTCAAACAATATATAGTCATCTTCGACGTGACCCAGGCTTTGCGCCAGCCAGTCAAAGTTGTTGGCGAAGTATTCCATGCAGAAGACCAGGCCTCCATTAGGGCCAAATCTGAGAGAGTCGTCCTCCATCACGTCATCAACCTGGATGAGCTCACGGATGTCTGAGGGCATGGAAACAGTGAGAGGTTTTTGTTTGGATCGTGAATAACACAAGATTAATACAACTCTTAGATTCAAAGCATTATTCTCAGCAACTAACCCTACGTATTTCACCTCTAACCACACGAACTGTTTTAAAATAAATTTAGTAAATAAAACTGAATAAGCAAAACCCTCAGTGGCTGACTACTTGTCAATTGCTAACCCTTTAACAGTGCATCACTGCTTTTAAATGAGACCTAAAACGCTACATAAACCCAATATAACTGTGTAATAACTTAAAAAAGAATTTCTTCATTTTTATCATAACGTTCTTTGTATCTTTATTATTATTTGCTAACCCGTATATTCTATGTAACATAATATAATACCGCACTGTACTCACCTGCCATGACAGGGTAGTCAAAGTGTTCAGCTGCTGGGTCCAAATTAACCACCTGAACTGAGCGGTTTAACGCCTCTGAATGCTGGACCATAGTGGAGCAGTAGGTACTCTGAAATCAAAAATAAATCTCAAACAATAAGCAAACAAACATAAAGGGCAGATGCCATCAGAAGCTGGACTGTGTTGAATACCGCCTCATGCCTTAGCATAGCGCGTTAGCCGAATAGCATAACAAGGCATTAAAGCAGGTATAGTCGGATGACTGGTAACTTACCTTACCGCTACCAGCTGGGCCCATCACTAACTGGGCGTAACGAGGCATTTTGCCTCAGTAAAAAGGGTAATGTACTGAAGATAGTTTCCTTTAGCCGCTGTAGATTGCTTGTAATATTTATGTACTCATGTCTTAAGAATTCTTCTTCTTCTTAATATCCGCTTTGTGGTTCACTACTGCCACCTGCTGATCAGAGTGCGAATTTCACGTTAAGGAGTCGGGAGAGACATAATATTATATGCAAAATAACTAGTAATGCAATATTAAACCCACCATTTGAAATACTTACAATTGTTGGTTCGGTTACTTTTCCTTAATGTTATATTTATTTATTTATTGCCATTACATGTGTGGCAGTGTGAGGGCTACCAACTATCCTGTGGAGGGCGGAAGAATACCTTGGAGCATTTGCCCAAGCAGCGAAGAAGAAAAGAAGGCGGAAGAAAAAGAGAAGACTCAAACTGAAACAGCAACATCAGAATGCAACGCAAAAGCGGGAATACTTGTCGTAATTGTCTGCGACGTGGTGATTTCACTGTCCTTACACCCGCCGTTGTTTTGGAATAAAATGTCCCGTTAGAGTAAATGGAGTGTGCAGGCCAAGTTTTTAGAAAGAGATTCCCTTGCGAAGGTGGACTTCTAGTTAAGGTAGGCGTCATTAACCGTGCCTTCCTTTGCAGTGTGTTGCAATTCACGGTGTAGGTTGCCTGGACAGCATTAGCTCGATTGTGCTCTTGTGTCGTACTTTACTCTTTGAGCGGTTAACGCGTCAAACAGACCAAAGTCGGTGTTAGTTAGCTAGTCAAAATGGTAGCTGTGTATTGAATTACGAGCGACAATAAACCCGAATGAGCTCAGGTGTAGAAGAGAAGCTGTTAGTATTTTATCGTTTTTCAGTAGCTACAGCGTTATCAGAAGCTTTCAAAAGCGAAACTACACAACGCTGGCCGTCAACGTCAGCAGTATTCACAAATGTGTTACAACGCCTTAAATCAGCTACTTAACGCTAACACAGCTAGCTCTGTGGGGAGCATTAAGACAGACAATGCTAGTTTATATTTATGGCAGTAGATGACTAGGGAGGTAGTCTTGGTAACGTATATTGTAATTTAGATAAGCTAATATGGTGCTCTAATATATGCTAGTGAGGAGATTTTTTTTAAAGATTTGTAGCTAACAGTTAATTTAAAACAAGTCTAAAAGTTTGCAGCTTAATCCATATAAATCCCTAAATCATCTGAAAAATTCAAATCAAGTAAGAGAACATTTGTCTGTGACACTGTGCAGTTACTGTGCAAGTGACATGGGACCATATGCTATAGATGGAGGTCTGTGGCTTTGGTGGTTTGGGGGACCGGTCACAGCAATCTTGTATATGTGGTTAGAAAAATCTAGACTAGAGCATTGGGTTGTAATAACATTTAGGTTGTAAATAACATGCACATGTAACATGTGCTGATTGGGGTCAGTAAAACTGTATTAACTTGAAATTGTCACTCTGTCCTGTACCAGTCCTTCTCTATAGGAACATCAGAAAGAAGACAGTGCTCAGTGAACATGTAACCTTGTTTTTATTTTGTTTTCCAGAGTTGTAGGCTATGAGTGTGGGCGATGGAGGACAGTCAGTGTGAGGACTTGGACTACCTGATCCAAGATGAGGACAGTCTCATTGAGGGCGTGAGCAACCAGGTCTTATTTGTTGTGGTGCTCAGTGTCACCTTCCTGGCAGGCCTCCTTACTCTACTCTGTAGGTAAGAAGCAAATGCGCATACATTATTTACGCAAATCCAACATTGATAATGAATGCCTTTGTCTCCCATGTATTTTAGACTGGTAAATAAGCCAAGACATTGCAATTGCCACAAATAGAAGGATATGAAAACTTTCTGTGTACTATTAAATGGTCACACTTTCAACTTGAGAATATTACATTGTCAAATGTCTGACTTTTGCAGACAGGAGGAGCAGAACATTCATCCTGAGAATCAGGAGCACGTACGAGCCGTCCGACAACAGCTCCAAACAGAGCAGGTAAGGAAGCGTACACAGCTCCAGCCTTTCCAGCCAAGCATAGTCCGCTTTCTGTTTTGGATTTCAATATCATCGTATCATATTTTAACTTAGAGGCTTTCATATTTAAGGTGAACTGAAAATATTATTCTGTAAGTTTAAAAATGATATTCATTTCCACCAAGTGTTTGTAATGACTTTGCTTAAAAATAGTAGAAGGCTAGGGTAGCAGGTGAAAATGTGTGTTGCCCAACTACTACAGGAAGTTGCAAAAGCTGCCCTAAATAAACTGTACTTGTTTACAAAGAAGCCTGATTAAGATATTTTACCAACAGGCGTACTGATAGGCCGCTGGCAGGCTGGATTTTTGTTTTCATTTTGAACTTTCCTACTAAACCTTTATTTATATATTCTGTTGGAGAGATGAATTACATTTTGTTTTGGAAATTTACGCATGTGGTTCCTTTTCTTCAGGATGAAAATTCTCAGGGGGAGGCCAGGCACCAGTATTACACAGACATGTCGTGTCCTGTGTGTTTACAGCAGGCTGTTCTGCCTGTGGAAACCAACTGTGGACACCTTTTCTGTGGTAAGTGTATTGTATATATTGTAGCAAAATTAACAAACAGGAACTAAACCGTTAGATCATGAAACTGAAAGAAAAAAGGAGTGAAATGTATTGGTAATGATAATGGTTTTGCTGTCGCATTTATAATCTTCATAATTGAGTTTGAATATCTGAACCGGTTGAGCTTTGAATGACAAGTACAAAGAAAACGAATGACTATAGAATAAATTACAGCATAATTCAGTAGAACATGTTAAATTGTTTAGAGCTAATAATTTTAAATTAAACTTTACTCACGTAGCGTCTGTTTTATTCCTTCACAGGCTCCTGCATTATAGCGTACTGGAGGTATGGCACCTGGCTGGGAGCTATTAACTGCCCCATCTGCAGACAAATGGTGAGACTTGTAATGCTTGTTATTAATTTAATCTGAGCGTGTCATTAATACCATTTCTACATGCTGCTCCTGCAATTGGACAATTACTTCTTAAAGGGCAATACACACATGTGCATTCAAAAGGCTGGGACTGTGACAGCTCCTATTTATAGCGGACAAGGCTTGACTCTGCAGGGCTGCATGCCTCTCCTGAGCTTGATGGACACTACTTAAGAAAGATGAGAAAGGCCTCACTTTATATAAATAGCTGCTGATGCTGTGCGTCTATCACCAGATTAGAACCGATCGCAATTGGTCGCACCACTCTTTCTCGATGTAAGAGTCTGATGAGGGGGTTCACTAAAGGTTTATTATGCACAACAGTGCCGTTCATGGTCTGCCAAGTTTTCTGTTCGTAGTTACTGACAAAGTCACTGAAAAATGGGGCACGCAGGGGTCCTCGTCCCCTTTGAGAAAACTTGTTATGTGCTTATTTTTCCTCACCTTTTACAGGTAACATTGCTCTTCCCACTATTTCATGAGCATGCCGAGCCCCAGCGGGTGCAGGATGGCGAGGCAGAACCTCTGCTTATATTAAGAGACATCAACGACTACAACCGCAGGTTCTCGGGCCAGCCAAGATCTGTGAGTAAACATCATCCTGATAACATTTTAGAATCTAGTCGTTATAGCTTATGTTGGCTTATAACTACTTTTTTTGCGAGTCTCACTTGTGTTTTATGATTGAGGGGAGTGTATTTCGGACAAACTTTAATTCGTAACACTGACTCTCTTCTATCTTTCTCTCTCTTTGCTATCCCTCAGTTTATGGACAGGCTGCGGGATGTGCCCACCCTGCTGCGTCATGCCTTCCGGGAGATGTTTTCCATGGGCGGCCTCTTCTGGATGTTCAGAATCCGAATTCTTCTCTGCCTCATTGGCGCCCTCACCTACCTGGCTTCGCCGCTCGACATCATCCCCGAAGCACTTTTCGGACTTCTGGGCTTCATGGACGATTTCTTTGTAATCCTGCTTCTCTTTGTATACATCTCTATCATGTACAGAGAGGTGGTAACACAGAGACTGAACGGCTAGGTGATCACTCACAAAAGAGGCCTTGGCTTGCTCATATGAGGCTCACAAAGAGTGAAAGTAGAGGTGGATGATTAAGACTGAACGTTCAAGGAACAGTCCATTGACATTGATGTTGGTTTTCTCAGTTGTTAGCAAAACATATGTGAATGTTGACTTTGCATTTAAAATTTACCATTAACGTTTCACTGGCCAAATAACCAGCAAGAATAGAACATGAGGGAGGCTTTGTAATGATGTGAAAATCTACTTTGAATCAAATACTGCTGTCATCCAGGATCATCTTTCTGGCCTGTCCCAATATCCTTGAGGATCTTCCCTATTTGAAAGACGAACATTTCTACCGTTCACATCTTTGTTACTGAAGGCAGTCATTTTATTATTGTGCACAGCATCATAATGGCAGTGTATTATACTTTAATGAGTCCTTGAAAGTATTGTGTTGATGGCGCTGTCTTGATTAAATGGATTTAAAGATGGCTGTCTGCATCTAGAATGTCAACTGCCAGCTACATGTTATCAACTTTCTTACTGTGGCTATTACAGCCTGTGTAGTCATTTACACGGATGAAGCACTTATTTAATAAATGCATAACTATGCATATTTATGTTGAGTTGAAAAGTATAGCTTTTGATGCTACTGTCAAAGTGATTGAGTCATTCTACCATAAAAATTTTACATGTATTGATAAAATCGGATGTAATTTGAACCATGTAAGCTGACCATACACAGAATAGGCCTTCTAAAAGAAGCCAAACCACATGCGGTATCAAACAAGACTGAAAGAAGAATCTGAGTGGTGAAAGGATACGACATTATTGCGGCTTTAAAATGTTGATAACATACATTTTACTGTCCTATGAATATTTTTTATGTATTGTATTGTCCACATCCAAAATAAGTTCAAATATTTCAACACAGTTGGCGCTTTCACGAATTCTTTATCCAAAAGCAACTGATTTCATTATACCTGTACCAAAATGTTCATTGATTCATTGGAGCCTGTCCCAACTGTCATTGAGAGGTGAGAGGCGGGGTACACCCCAATGGGTACACCCTGGACAGTTTGCCAGTCTATCACAGGGATACATTTGTAATTTGTACAAGAAAATCTAGATATTTGGCATTTTTGTATCAATACAATACCATGTATCCCCTCAGAGGTACACATACCTCTCATTTTAAAGTTTATCTTGTGGGTTTGTTCATAAGTTTACATTTGAATCTAAAACAAACAAAAAAATCTAGATTTAATTGTATTAAAGAAAACACTACGATGTGTCTGCTAATGGTGTACTTGTTAGAAAAGTGTAAATTTGTCACGGATGTAAAATGAGTAAGTGGGATTTCTCGCTGTTCTATTGAGGTTCTTTATCAGGAACGTTCAATGGAGAACAGTTAATATGCAGATCACATTGTTAGCTTTTTTGACTCCTTGAATGAACCAACTAGTTAGCATTGACTAGACTGGCCAAAGAGAGAAATGTCTGGTTAATTTAGAAATGGAAAGAAATGGGACCATCAAGAGTAACTGATATCATGCACATATATATTCAGTTCTTTATTAAGAATTTATTGGGCATGTGCTTTCTAAAGTTACCATGAGTCCATGTGGGGTCTTGACCCTCAGGCTGAAAATGGCTGTTTCGGAGAGCTGACTGAAACACTGCCCAGGCCATTTGCTTTTTGAGGGCTCGCCTTGCTGAGTAAGCATTCACGTTAATAAATAGAAGAAGGAGGAGATTGAGGTTTGTGTGGCAGATCTACAGTGAACTAACCGTGAAAGTATTTTTGTGTGTGTCGGCTTCAGATCGGCATCAACGGCAAAAGACCTCCCTTAGTCTGAGGTGTGCCACATGCCAGGATGTGTCACACCTTGTCACTGCCTCTGACTTGCGTCTCTTCCAATTTGTCTCTAGGGTGTTTGCACAACCGCCACACTTTTGTTTTAGGTAGCTACACTAAGGCAAATGATTACAGCAACACACGTCGTAAACCTTCCCGCTGTTCTACAGCTGAGAACTGGTTGGGCGAGAGTCTTAATATTAGCCTGGTGGGAAAATACTGCTGGAAGCATGGAGTGTATCAGTGGAAGAGTCATTGCCTTTACGTAATCTGCATCAAAGTTTACAATATATTCTGGTCATGAAAACATGTCAGTACAATATAATACAATTCAACAGTACTGAAAAACACAGCCTCCAAAATGAAAACACAGCTGATCCATATTATTGACTGACTACACTTTGTTTGCATGTTTATTTGCAACTAACCCCGCATATTGTGAGCGTGATTGCGACTTCAGAACTGCCACTGTATTACTGTACGGTAAGTGTATAATTTACTGTCACTGTTTTGGAACAAATAACATGTCATTTCGAGATGTGGAAAAGTTTGTTCCTATATTTGTGGACATTTTCCTTTAAAACGAACTGCAGACTCCGCCCACCCAACCCGCCTCTGGTAGACGCCGGTCTGTCGAAGCAGCTAACCCCGTCTATTGGCCAACGGATTGCGAGGCAGCCGGAGAGCAGGAGATCTCTGGAGTGTATGTAGCTGACTGTTAAGTTTAGGCTCTCTTCGGCCCGTAAAATCAGTCCGCGTTAGCTAACGATGAGTACATCAGAGTCCTTGGATCGAATGGAACTCTGTGAAAGCCTCTTAACATGGGTGAGTAGTCAAATTATAGGTTTTTACACACTGACAGACAGTTCTCCGAGAGGCGACCGGCGATGCTAGCTAGCCGACAGGGCTAATGCTAGCTGGCTGAGCTAACGGTGGAAACGTTAGCTGGCTGGAGGAAAATGACACGGGCTCGCATTGGTTACGTGTGCAGGCCAGCTGTTTGTTCCTTTAGCTGCTGATGTGTTGCTCGCTAGCCACCAGAAAATAATTCACCGTGGTGCCACTGTCGTTTGTATACTAGCTCTATAAACTCGTTTTATTTCTCCCTAACGTTAGCTCAGGTTTACCGGGTTACACGTCTGCGGTTTGTTGTAACGGGGTAGTCGATCGGCAGAGATGTTGGCCTTGTTATGGTTTAACAACAAGGCGAAGGCTTTTTCCTCCGGCATGATGTGGGACGGATCGGTGTCTGCTTTCAGACTGAATTCCTGTCGTTGTCGTATAGGGTAGCGTATCATTATGTTCGCCTTTCCTTCCCTATGCCTTCTTCTGATCAAAATGTCGAATGCAGGCTAACTCACTGGGCTCTGATTTATAGCGTTAACCTCAGTCTTCCTAACCAAAGCCTGACACCATATATTTTAAGCTAACACGCGAAAAAGGAGAGACACCGCAGCGTCACGTGCTACCGATTGGCCATGTTTACATTGTTGAAGTGTCCCAACAATCTCTCTGTGTCGACAGATGGGACCATGCTGATCAGGCATGTTGCAAATTGATAATGTGTGTTTGTTGGCATGCGTTGTTTTGCAACATCATTGATCTAAAGAGAGAAGTGATGAATGGACAGACGTTGCTAATGTCACATAAACTGCATGTATTTCTTAACAGTACTTTAGACTTGTATACAAGGACGGTGCAACAGTTCATTAACTGAAAAGCAGGCATCACAAAGCATTAGTCAGGTGTGCAGGTTTGACTGGGGTGGCATATTATGGAGGCTTAAGTCATAAGAAACATGTTGCAACAGTACACTACTGGCATAAAAGTCAGCAGTGATGCTGACAACTTTCATGAGGCGTTGGTTGTAATAGAGCTTAGTGAAGACACACTTCCTTGATTCTGCATAGCCATTTGCTTCCTCACATGTCATGATATCTGGACACTAAGCTGAGGTCTGCTCAGGTTCTGCTGGCTCATCTGGGCGAGGGTTTATGACCCAAAACACCCAGCAACGCCACAGGAGGTGTCCCCAGAAGCAGTAGTTGATTATGTATAAACGATGCTTAAAATGCTGTATTCACTTTTCGTGAAGTTGACAAGTAAAAATCTTCAATGCAACAATAAGAGGCGGGTCTTTTTAGTGAGGCCCAGTTCAGAGAAGAGCTTTTTCACTTAATTGAATTATTTTAATTATACTTAAGCTTAAGATTTCCAGAATTCCATTATATTTTACATTATGCATGGTTTTAAAATATTTATTACTATTAACCAAGACTCTGCAGACTCTTGTGTTCTGTCTTGTATTGATTAATAAAAAGTTCTCAGGGCTGGCTCATAGAGCTTACGTAACTAATAGTCATGGCAAACATTCCTCACATACCTTTGAGTGTGAGTGGTTATCAGGACTGTGCATCACTACTGATTCCCTGAATAGTTTCACTTCATGGTGTCCGATTTGATTAAATGCAGTATTGTTTCATTTTGACATATTTCAGTTTCCTCTATTTGGCATTGTTATGAAAGCGATTTTTACAAAAACAGTATTGTCGCTGATTAGATTGCCTTATTCCCTTATTTCCACAATATTTTTTGAAGACCTGATGGTGCTCTCAGAGTTGTTCTGGCTTTCGCTCACACATACACTAATCTCGTTGCATGGTCTCGTGAGACTAGTCATACAAAACCACTCACGCAAGACTGCAGCAAGATTTCTAACTAGAGGATGCAAGACACGCCATATACTTGATCCAAACAATTTTATGAGTCGACATCCGAACTTGTTAAAACTAAAACATATAGTGTAAATAGTAGTAAATGGAGAGTAGTGAAGTAGTAATGTTAAGGTAGATGTTTCTGGTTCAAGCCAGTCCAACAGGAAGGCCGAGTACGTCTGAGTGTAAGGGACAGTGCCAGATTTTGTTAGTGATAAGATGATGTCCCATGATATTGTTATTCCTGGACATATTTTCTTTATTAACCAGAGAAACATTGTGTGCTTAGAATATTTTACTTGGCAGGACTCCACGCCTTCAGTTGATGTGCAACGTCACATATTTCCCCACTTTAATTGTATTGCTCACAAATTCTTGGGAATCAAATAAACTCAACAGAATTGAAATGTACTAATCTTTTTTATTTTTTTCCCATTAACTTGAACTGCAGCACTTCTCAACGTTTGAAAACGACTGCTCAACAAAATAATAATTACATTTACTGCTTAAAAAGACACAGGCTCATGTTTTACACGGAATGATATATATCACCAAAACAGCTAAATGGACTGGCTGCATTGTGTCTTTGTTTATTTTTTGTGATATATGTTTCTATAATTACATAAGACCTGTAAGTGTGTGCTTACTGGTATGCTAGTAATCTCATGGAAAATAGCATAAAATCTGCCCCGAATCAGTGTTGATAGTTGTGCACCTCTGTCCTCTTCACACTTGATCGTGTTCATGATGAGTACGTTGTAAGTTAATGGCAGCCAATTTGTTCTGTTCTTGTGAGGCACACTTTTTCCACAGCTCCAACATCTCCTTTCCCAACCTTTTCCACGAACTTGTAGGTGTAGCTTTACAGAATTATTTGCGATACACACTTTCCATTAATAAACTAAGAAGTGTAATTTAAGCTTCTCTTGAGCTGTCTTATCTGCCCCCTAGATTGTTATTGATGCTGTGATCAAAGCAGACTCATTGTAATCTGACAAGAAGCTGGAACATGAGTAAATCTTTAAAGGGCTTATTAAGCCTGGTAGTTGAGATGAATACTGTTCCGTTAGACACAGGAGTGGTTGTTGACCTGCTTTTACTCTGCGGTCAGTGCTTCAAGGTTCCACGATTAGTATAATCATAATAAGCAGATTGGGAAGTGGTCCAGATGACACAGAGGACATGGATCAGCCCAGAGCTATCTATGAAAAGGTCATATCACAGCTGAAAACAACAAAGCAAAATTCAAATGGCACACAGTAGGCTTTTCTCATTTTACATCTTTATGTATCGGAACATTCAAACGCGCAAACATTTTCGAAACGACATTGTCATCATCATCTAGAACGAATAAAACACAGCCCAGTTGATCAGCGTGATTTAGGAGAGGCCAGCTCTGTAGCACAGCTTGTAGCCCTTCTTAGCTTTCTATCCTTAAGAGCTAATAGTGGCTCTTGTAGTTTCCCAGTCTTTTGATCAGTCACAGAACCATAGCCAGCATGTGCCTGCTGGCTATGGTCTTGGCGGTGTGTTCAAGTGCAACATTTTAGCTAAGATGTCGTCTTCGATCTTTCTACCCCACTAACAAATGTTTGCTTTGAGACATTGGTTTCAGTCGTATCATTCTAAACCATCACAGTAAATTGTTGCTATTATAGGGACTAAGGATGTAAATTATCAATTTTGTTAAAATCCAGGTTGTCAGCATCTTCTATTTTTGTGTTGATGCTTTTCAATTAATATTAATTTTCCTCAATGAAAGTAAAATAAGTAAGTACAGTTTGTAAATAATCCCATCCTAGTTGAGTGCAAGGATAAAGCCAAGTGCAGCAGAAAACAATATAATCATGGTTTATGTTATATTTTGGAGGAGTGTAATTACTAAATCAATTACTTTTAGATTTGTGCATGTTTGTATATTATTGTATACAGACATCATATGTGTGCCTTCTATAACTGCACGGTTACCAGATTGTTGGTGCCTGCATAATGTCCAACAAAAGCAACCCACCTGCTCTGCTTTACAAAAGACATCACATGCATTCCCTTTAAATCCTTTGTTATCTGGTCATATATATATATATATATATATATTTATATATGTGTGTATTACAGGTTTGTAAGTGTGACGAGCTGTCACACATGTCGCACACACGTGGCTATGGGGCCCATTGTTGCTTCGAAAACAATAGTTTTGGATGTTTAACAAAAAAGCAGCAGCCTAGTGAAACAGGAATGAAAACACTGGTAGTCAACTATGTGAACCATTGCTTAGAGACTGAAGGTGTCTAATACTTTAACTCATCCACATGACACAAATAGTTGTTAATATATTTTCAGCCTGGCATCAAGCACTCGGCATACTACATGTCAGAGGCTTTAGATTCATCTCCTTTGCACAAATACTTCCACAGTCTGTTGACAGCTGTCGGCTGCTCGTCATGCCGTTTGTTGCTTGTCTCTGTGTGGCTCATCTTATGTTTCTTTCTGTTCTTTCCAATGATGTACACTGATTGTTGGTTTAGAACAAAAACGTGAATCCACATTTGCCTTGATGATTATTGGGTTTTTGTTCCTTGTCCGACTGTGCCACCCCAAAAGGAAAGAGATTTGTCTCATTGTGTTGCTTCCCCTGCTATTTCATCCACTGTAATGCTTTAAGAGGCTCTTGTTTTTTGGTGTCATCTCAGTCGTTAATGCCATGTATGCCAGTAGCATCTAAAGCAGGAAGTTAGCAAGTAACTTTCACAAGTAACTACTCAAGATGATAGAGTACGACAGGAAAGGGTGTAATCTTGACTGGTAGATTATTGAGAAAACAATGTGGGCAATTGAAGCAGGTAAAAGTGCAGGGTGTTGTTTTGGTTCTGTTGTTTTGTGTCGGCCCTGAGCCATTGGCTGGCTTTAGGCATTAACTGCCTATTACTCACTAAAACACAGAGAAGGAGGCTTATTTGTGCTTGGTTCTCCTAAAATCCCTGCAGGATAATTGGCAAGGCAGTTGTTTAAAAAATAAAACCATGCAACTATTTGGTCCCTAAAGGTTAAAACGGCTTAAAAGCCAAGAGAAAATGATCCATTTAGGTTATCTGTATTCGTCCGTCAGTGGGTGCTACTTTCAGTGTCATGTTGTCCTCATACCCTCTGTGTACACTGTGTACAGTGTTGAGTCTCTTCTTGTTAACTGATCTGTCTTCATTTCTGATGATGGTAGGTTGTTTATCTGTGGCTTAATAAAATACTTCTCAATGTCCAGTACTCATAAAGTTGGTGCTAAAGAATTAAAAGAAAAAATAAATTAGTGAATTCACTTCATTTCATATTGTTTACTCTTGTTCAGAATAGATGTTAGTACAGCACAGCATCTTGCATCATAACTATTTTTAGAAAATTGTGTATGTAGTTGTACATCTAGTAGTCACACAGTAAAAGACTGAAACAACAACAAGCACATGGCACATTCTGTTCATGCTGCTTGTTGATTTTCACTGTAAAATCGTCCTAGTGATAAAAACAACATCGTTGAATGGGGTGTACTCTATATATGTAAATATATTTTAGTCTCACCTGAAGCCCTCAGCTCAGTATCTCTTGTGGGTAAAAGATAAGCCGATTCTAGGATGCAGATTTAACCTGTATCCTAGCTGATAGGAAGCATTTGGTATATCAGTTGAAATTTTGATTGTTGACTCTTGTGGTGAATTGCTGACTAAAGGCTTAAGAGCTGGATGTTGTATTTGAGCCACGTAGTGGAAACGGAGAGACTGAACAATGTGCAGGCAGCATTTCAGTTTCATCGTTTTCTTCCTGTTGGAATTCCAACATTCCTACTCCCAGTTTCTCCTCCTCCTTTGGCGTATGGGCTGTTGGCACGTAGCCTGAAGAATATCACTTCTGTCTGGACAGCAGACTTTCTGCCTGGAGGATACCGTTTGAGAAGAAAGACATGTCAAGTGAGGCATTTGGAAAGGAAGAAAAAGATCAGGAAAGAATTACAGAGTAATGATGTAATAAAACTGAAGAGTGATGACAAGCAAAGTGTTCAGTGTCGTGCCTCTATCTCTGTCTGCAGTCTATCTGCAGGCCACAGTAAAATGAAATAGCACGCAGCTTTACATAGACACCCCAAAAGCAGTGCAAAAAACAAATTTTGACATTTTACCAACCAATCTTTTATTCTATTCATCTTGACGCTGATTAAACCAGTGTGTTACCTTCACATTCATTTGATCATGAACATGATGTGTCTGGGCCAGAATTTGGACTTGAACAGAGGCGTACAGAGTAGGCTTCTCCTGAATCTTGCTGTTCAGTGTGTTAACATTTTTCATTCCAGATTATCATGTTATTCAGAAAATACTCAAGCACTAAGGTGAAGCTGGAAAATGAGAAGAGTCGTGTGTGCCATCTTGTGCTTATTTTTTGTCACTTCCATTCCTCTTCTCTAGTTTGTTACGCTGAGAGTGTTTTCTCTCACTAATGTGCTTCACTGCTGATTGGATATTCTCAATTGGCTAGAAAGCCACAAGCAGGGGTTTGACTTGTACAAAAGCTAGGACCCTAGGACAAACTCTGACTGTATGGAGCTGTTCCCGGGCTTGCAATTAATGTAGTGGTGCTGAATGTTTCAAACTAAATTTATTGCAGCTGACTAACTGGTCCCCATGCACAGTTGGGCAGCTTTCCCTTTTGCTCAGCACTTACACAGCGTACGTTTCTATTTGTCGTTTAGATCCAGACATTTGGAGTAGAGGCTCCATGCAAGACAGTAGAAGACTTGACCAGTGGTGTTGTCATGGCCCAAGCTCTGCAGAAAATGTAAGTATTTTCATCTTAAATGTTGGTGTATGAGAAAATGCAGAATGAGTTTTTAGTTTTTAATGAATCCTCTTTCCAAAATGGTTATTTTGTCTGTGCCTTGCTAGTCTACTGAAAAACAACTGAACACTAACCATGCTCTTCTGTCTGTCTGAATTTTCTAGAGATATAGTGTATTTCAATGATGCATGGATTAGTAGAATCAAGCCAGAGGTTGGGGACAACTGGAGGTTAAAGGTAAGCATCACTTCTTCTTTTTTTTTGCCATTAAGCTGCACTACACCAGACCCATCCACATGTAAATGATCTACACTGGTAATTATGTTGTCCTTATATCTTTGTGGTTCTCATTTTCAGGTCAGCAATCTAAAGAAGATCTTAAAAGGCATCCTAGACTATAATCAGGAGGTAAGAAGTTTTGTGGTGATAATTTTAAAATCAGTCTGTTGCTGCTGAGGAGATGTTGTAACTGCTTACCTACACTTAATACTTGCATGACACGGGTCATGTTCCTCTAGTTTCCATATAGTGAGATGTTTCAGTCTGACTATATTACATACTTTAAAGCATTTAAAACTTCTTCTCCCTGTGTCTAGATCTTAGGTCAGCACATAAATGACTTCACACTACCAGATGTTAATCTTATTGGAGAACACTCTGACGCAGCAGAACTTGGGAGGATGTTACAACTTCTACTGGGCTGCGCAGTCAACTGTGAACAGAAACAAGGTGCGCATCACATTCTGTGTGTTCTTATCAATGTATGTGTGTGAAATGAATGCTCTGTAATCTTGCTTTGCATTACCAACTGACATCAAAACCGTCATTTTGTCTCTGTCACCTCTAGAGTACATCCAAACCATCATGATGATGGAGGAGTCAGTGCAGCATGTTGTCATGACAGCCATCCAAGAGGTAGCCTCCCATTCTGGTTATACCTGAATCAAATAGAAGTTGCAGTTAATAAGTGATTAACAAGAATAAAGTGGGATTAGCTGGACATACCTTTCAGTATAAAACAGGGTTCAGACTATTAACCTACAACATATTTGTGTGTTTGTGCAGCTGATGAGCAAAGAGACTCCGGTCACGGGAGGAAGTGATTCATATGTGGATCTAGACAGACAGGTATGGACGCTTTCTAGACCGTGAGTGTTGTGCCTTTTGATATTTCTTTTCTGTTTAACCTTTAAGCTGCTCCCTTTGGTTACAACATGTCTATGCCTGATGTGAATGATTGTTTCAGTGGTCTTATTCATATAGATACAAAATCAAAGAAAATATCTAATTAGTTTTTTTTCCTGTTTGTTCTCAGCTGAAAAAGACAGTTGAGGACCTGAATGATGCTTTGGCTACCAAGGAGGAGATCTCCCAGAGGTGTCGTGAGCTTGACATGCAGGTTGGTTTAATGCATTTAGTATGCCCCATGACTTAAAGTCTTTCCCAGCTCATTTTATACACTATAGCACAGTGTTCAGTTACTCAATGTCACATGTCTGAATGACTTAAAAAGAGACAGTGCCTGCCAGTAGATTAGCTATTATTATTCCTGTTCCACACTGTGGGATAAATAAAGGATTACCTTATCTTAGGGTGAGTTCGTGTGTAACTGAACATTCTCTTGAGCTTACGAGCCATTTGTTTTTTTATTTAGATGCTGTGAGTTCTAAAGTACGTGGCCTACCCCTGCATTCAAATGATTGAAATGATTTGAACTGTGAAATACGAGTCAACACTTGTCAGAATTAAGTAGTAATAAATATTTAATGGTTAAATTAAGCCAATGTGTTTTGAAGTGATTAACTTTATAAAGTGATGAAACCTATGTAAACAAATTCAAAACTACAAATATTCCTTCCATGTCCAACCATGAATGAAGTTTTATTCTTATATTATATTTCTGCTGTTTTTATGATTCATTCATTACATACTCTTGCTTTATACTTTCACGGATATTTTTTGGTTACACTTTAAAAGCAGCTCCAGTTTTTTGAGTTAATCTACACTTATATTGTATCAAAACAGCTGATGCTGTTGCTACCTTATGAGCCTGTGCCGGCTTAAGACGTAAGACTTCTATGTCTGTCTTCGTAAGAGGAGATTACAATGAGACAAGATTATTGCAAAAATAAAAAAAATAAAAAAATTGGAGCTGTAGTTTAAAGGATTCTTTGCTCTCTTCCGGTATTGAATCAGTTTCCTCTTATTTCTTTACTTTTTCAATACTGTGTGCCTTGCTTTAAAGGCTCTCCATGTCCAAGAGGAGCGTGATAGACTGAGGTTAGAGTTTAATGAGCTAGAGGAGAGGGTAAATCCACACTTTCTTTTCTTACTGTCTCTTTCTGCTGTCCATGGTGTGTGGTGTGTCAAATAGCCCCGGATCCTTTTCCAGTCTGCTTGCATCAAATCCCCCTCTCCAAACTGTCTGTGCATGTTACACGTTAGTGCACAAGTGTTTGTGCACACGTATACACGTGGTCCTCTCGGGTCACACCAGGCACAACTGCAGTTTTGTCTGGGTGTGTCAGATGTCATCCCTTCACTAACAGTCCTCAGTGTTTTTTTTACCTTGGTGTGTTTCATGCTTTCCCACAGCAACAGTAGACAGCAAGGGAAAGAGGTTGGCATTTGAAACTAAGAAGAAATGCTGAATATTTGTTAAATATTTAACGTACACCAAGAACTTTTTGTTGTGCTTTTTTTGAAATTTATTCCAGGCCTGTTGGATAGCTTTCATCTGCAAGCTGTCAGCTAAACTGATTAGCCTTGCATGTAATGAATCTAAATACCTTCAGGAATTAAGTATGTTATGAGGAAACCCTTTGAGTACAGCTGATCCCCACCTTATTTCCTGCTTTCAGAGCTGTCCTGTTCACATCTTTGATGTGATATAGGCTTGTTGCCATGGGAGAATTTTCACACTGGTGCAAGTTCTCTCAGAATGCTTCCACATAACAGTGTTACCAGCATTTAAACGGCATACAGTTTAGACATTGATTGTTAATTAACCTTAAAAAAAATGCAGACATAATTTATGCAAATCAGTCAATTGAACAAGTGTAATTCTATCCAGTTGCTTTGAAGTAAATAACATTTCTCACATTTGCTATTTGATTTTGTGGATATCACTGTTTTGGATCAGAGAAAGGTAACATTCCCAAAATTAGCTTTGGTGTAAGCTTATGGGCTTGATCAAAATTCATAAAATATTGTGATGAGAATTGGCTTTACATGTCAGTTACTTTGACATTTTTAAAAGAACGCTGCCTATTAATGTTACTGGAGTATTGGAGTTTGTTATTTTAAAGTCAAGTTTCTTGTTCTTGTTGAGGGGCACAGTTATTAATTAATTTGTCAACTTGTACACGTTATAAAAGACAGCCAACAGCTTCTGCTTTGCTTCGTGTGGAGTTTGATTCCCTGTCTTTTAAACTGAGAAGACAACATCAACCCATATGCAGCCCTCTTTGCTATGTTGGAGTTTGTTGATTTGCCTTGTTGAAGTGTGTTTGATGTGTGCTTGCCAAACTTGATGCTGCAGTAAACCTAAAGGACTGAATGCTTGAAAAATTAAAAAAAGAGATATATTTTATCATTTCCGTTCTAATTTGTTTTTGTTTTTTCCATCTCTTTATCTTCTAAACATTCTTTCCATCTGTTTTCTTCCGCACCCTTTTTTCTACTTTAATTCTTCCGTGCTTTCCATTTCCTGTCCTCTGCCTTCACCTCTCTTTTCCATGCATCCTGTTCTTTTCCCTCTTCTTCAACACTTTCCCTCCTCAGGTGGCAGCCCTTCAAGAAGAGAAGAGCAGTTTGCTAGCAGAAAACCAGGTCCTGATGGAGAGACTTAACCAGTCTGACTCCATAGAGGACATAAACAGTCCTGCTGGACGCAGACATCTCCAGCTGCAGACACAACTGGAGCAGCTACAGGAGGAAACTTTCAGGTGTGGAGTTGCGGCACGGAAAGTGTGCCACATAGCAAGTCAGGGTTGAATTTTTTTATGCTGATGCCAAAGATTGTCAGGTTCAATGATGGTTATTGTTTCTGACTCTGTCCAGGCTGGAGGCGGCAAAAGACGACTACCGGATCCGCTGTGAAGAGCTTGAAAAAGAACTTTTGGATGTGAAGTCCCAGAATGAAGAGCTTACCTCACTGGCTGATGAAGCCCAGTCTCTAAAGGACGAGATAGATGTCCTCAGGTAAGAATTGTCCCTCTGAACATAGAGAAAGTACCAAAGTAAAGCAAATAAAACTAAACCAGATAAGTTCTTGGAGTTTTATTGTTAGCATTCATTGCCTTGCAGATAAAGCTTGTTGTATTACTTACATTTTATTTTAGAGTGAAATCAAAAGCTCTCATGGGATTCTAATAGGGCCACACAGTTGATTATTGGGGAATTCCTATCTTGATTCTCACACTACTTCTTTTTACAAGACCATAGTTTGGCCATGTTTGCATTAGGAAGGAGATCCACTGCATCAAAGCAAGTGCTCCTTGGTCTGCGGACAGTAAAACTGGGGCGCTTTGTAAACAACTCCAATGTGATGTCACGGCTAAATAATAATAAAAAGCAGTGTCTCACAGATTAATACTGCTGCTTCTGCTGTGTGCAATTTACAAGGATTATGTTTTGTCATTATTTTCCTCTGGTGGGCACCAGAGTGCATGCTGTCTGTGGAGGAATAGTTAATCTTGTCATTCATGGGACAGATGACTCAATGAACAAAAAATCTGATTGACATTTTGTCTGTAATTTGTGCATCGCAAGATCCTATGGATGTATGACAGTACAACATGATATTGGTCAAAGGATAAGCACTGGTGGCAGCTTGCTAAAACATGATCTTGAAATTGCAGTTAAATTATTTCAAGATTCAAGAAGTTTATTGTCATATATGCAGCAAGGGTTACGTTGAGCAATGATAATTCCTGCTTTGCAAATTCTCTTCAACTAAAATAAACTAAAGGAAACAAGCTTCAAGTAAGTACTGTGTACAAAAGAGTTGGGTGTAGTCAGGATATAAGGCGCAAATAGTTGTGCAGTACTGTCACAGTAGTAGGGCATTCAGAATGTGCAAATATGGTTTCCGTTTGTTCACAAATGTAAAAGATGTGTGCAAATGCAGCAATGAAAAGATAAGTTTAAATGTTCAAATGTGCAGTCAATCAGTTATGCAGTGATTCAGTAGCCTGATGGCCTGTGAATAGAAACAGCTTTCTAGTCTGGTTGTCCTTGCTTTCACACTCCTGTAGCGTCTGTCAGCGGGCCAGAATGTAAACAGTGCTGTGGGTGGGTGCGGTCCTTGATGATGTTGTGTTGGAAATGTCCCGTGGTGGTGAATTGTGCCATTTTAATGACACGCTGGAGAGCCTTCCTGTTCTGAACGGTGCAGTTCCCATACTACACTTCGATGGAGTTTGTCAGAATGCTCTCCAGTGTGCATTGTAAAAGTTGCTGAGGAGTTTGGAGGATAATCTAAATTTCCCCAGCTTCTTTAGGAAGAAGAGTCTCTGTTGAGCCTTTCTAGCCAGTTGTGAAACCAGGTGAGATCCTCACTGTTGTCCCGTGGTATTTGAAGGTCTTCACACTCTCCATCTGAGTCCCTTGATGTGTAGTAGGGCATGCTGGTCTCTCATCTTTCTCAGGGCAATAATCATCTCCTTAGTCTTCTCAGCGTTTAAGGAGAGATTATTATTCTCCCGGCATTTGAAAAGTGATTGTCTTGCCCTGAAGGCCAGATGGATGTGAAAAGTAGTCAGAAATCAACCATGACAAGAGATAACACAAACCATTTCCCCTTCCTTCCTCTCTCTTTTTTTTTTAATGCAAGCTCACAAAATGAAACTGTCTGATGTTTTCCTCCCAGGCACTCCTCAGACAAAGTGTCAAAACTGGAGGGCACAGTGGAACACTACAAGAAGAAGCTGGAGGACATGGGGCTTCTCAGGAGACAGGTAAACAGTCATGCAGAATCAAAGATACAAAGATGGAGTTACTGACTATGTTTTTATGGCAATAAGGTGTACTACCAGTAGTAGAACTTTTCCTAGTTCTACTCATTGTATGACTACTTTGAATCTAGGAAGCTTGTATGTCCACACATGTCAAGCCTAACCACACAGTTGAAACTTACACTGGTGTAACTTACACTGCTGTTTTCTAGAATAAGCTTTTGGAAGAGAAGAACACCGTGTTAATGGAGACCAACGTCAGCTTAGAGGAAGAGCTACGAAAGGCGAACGCAACCAAGGGCCAGCTGGAGACTTACAAGAGACAGGTACATGACCAAAAGACATATCGTTTACACTTCCCCTGGGCTGTGCAGTGTAACCCAACGCTTTCAGATATACTGTTACTCTCACACCTTATAAGTTTATTTTGAAAGATAATGTCTTCTCTTCAACTGTCCTCTCTCCGCACAGGTAGTTGAACTTCAGAACAGACTCTCAGAAGAGTCCAAAAAGGCTGACAAGATGGAGTTTGAGTATAAGCGAGTCAAAGAGAAAGTGGACTCTCTACAAAAAGAAAAAGATGTATGTATATTTTATGAGTGATATAACGACTGACAAAGGAATGATCTTAAAGTTTATGTCTCGATCCTGTTTTATAGCTGTACTCAAATGTATCTAGTTCAGTCATTCACTCATTTTTTATAATGTTTCGCTTTGTAGCGTATGCGGACTGAAAGAGACTCACTGAAGGAGACTATCGAGGAACTTCATTGTGTCCAAGCTCAGGAGGGACAGCTTACATCAGGTACGGAAATGTTTGGGTGGCTAAATATGAGAAGCCGAGGCTACCGTGTTCTGACATGTACTGTCTGTTTGTCCAGGTTTGTTACCAATGGTCAGCAACGATGGCACTGATTCACTGGCTGCAGAGATCACTACCCCAGAGATCCGGTATGTGAATATATGCTTTTAGAACCCTTTGAGTTGTAGCTATAGTCCATAGACCATTATCTGTCATGGTTTACTGTGCAAGAAATATCACATTTGTGTTACGTGTGGGAGGATATTCTTCTGAAACTTGTATTCAGAAATACTAGTTATTGTCAGATAGAAGAACTGTAAACCCCTAAAACCTAAAGTTTTTCTGGGAAACGTATACAATGTGCTCACTCAATCCAACCAAGCACGCAAACCTGGGCCTGATTCCAAGGTTTTGGGTAGTACAGTATGTCTGTGATGCTGTTACTGTCTTCATAGCCAGATGTTTTCCAGCCTAGTCCATGTGCTCCTCCTTCTGTTTTAAGGTAGATGAGTTTGGCCTAAAAGGATCTATTTCTCTCTCTCTCTCTCTGTAGAGTTATGTAATAGTTGTGTGAGAGTTACATCAGCCTCACAGCAGCTTTCATAGAGGACTGCACAACATGCAACCAAAAAAAAAAAAAGTGGATTAACGTTGAAATCCAAATCTTCTAAAAGCTGATTTTGGGGAGTAATGGCTTAGTTAACTCAGTCCAGGCATTCTCTTAACCGCTAAAGGGCAGTCTGATAAAAAAGTGTTGCCCCGAGGTGTTCTCATATCCTTTGAAAATGAAAGTAAGATGTTGCAATAGTGATGCTTAATCCACATCTGGGATTGCTCTGTGCTTGTCAAATATATATCATAATTATAAAACGGCAAGAACAACAGCTGGAAATGCAGTTATTCACGCGTCACCCTGCAGCGCCTCCTTTTCCTTCCCTCCTTTAACCTTTACTAGCCAGCAGCTAGCCGTGAGTTTGTCTGGAAACATTTAGCACGATCTCCAGCTGGAAAGGAATCAGCAGCCACACCCTGCAAAGGCAGGCCTCATGGGACTTCTGACAGCAGACAGAGAGAAATAACAAAGCTCCCTACCTGTTTGTTCACCTGCTGTTTTAGTGTTTACACAAGTACAAATCTCACAGATTGTATTTGTTTGGCAGTCCATTAGACCAGAGTCCAAGTCAGTGCTGTCTTCCGTGTATGTCTCTTTTTTTTCCCTTCTGTATGTCAGCTGTTTTCATTTCTATCTTATTATATAGGGAATGGAATTCACCGGAAGTTCAACCAAACTAGCTGCCAACCCTCTTTATGCTAACTGAATTTAATCTATGCTAGACTTTGAAGGCAACCGTAATTTATCTGAGCCCATCCACAGAGGAAACTTAAACATGACAGGTGAAAACTGGATACAAGAACTTAAATAAAGCTAATAGTAAGTTACTTGATGCAACTTTGACCCAAAACTGTGTCCTTTTGCTATCGTGGTCTAGCAGTGAAACACATGTACCACTCTTTATCCATCATAATATGATCAGAACATTCAGAGGTGTTTGAGTATGGGTATAGAGCAACCAGCTGTACGCGTTCAAACATCAGTATAATACGTAGATAACATTTGATTCTCACCAATGTGTTTCTCCAGAGAACATTTGATTCGTCTTCAGCATGAGAACAAGATGCTGAAGCTGGCCCAGGAGGGATCAGACAATGAGAATATTGCCCTGCTGCAAAGTCTCCTGGAGGATGCCAACAGAAGAAAGAATGAACTGGAGACAGAGAACAGGTCAGCTAGGAGCATTCAAACACTGTTACTTTTTTTCATTTGCACTGTTAACCTAATAGATTTGAGCCACATGTTCACTCCTGTGTTGAATTGTGAACGAGTCTCCCATTTCCTTCTTGACAAAGGGTTTCTTTGTCTGTACTGGTATTTCCGTCAATGTCCTTTTAGCCAGCAGTCTGCTGTTTTATCTACCACTATATACCTTGCTCTTTGCTCATTGCTATGTTAAGAACTATGTTGTCCAACTGGTCTTTTGTGCTTGCTATCTAGGTTAATCAATCAGCGCTTGATGGAGGAACAGAGCCAGGTAGAGGAGCTACAGAAGAATCTCCAAGAACAAGGTTCTATAGCAGATGATGTAAGTAAATAAAGGCCTCTATGTAGAACTATGATACCAGCTCAAATGCTGTCAATAACCACAAAAAGGCTTACACTTAACATGCCACTCTTTCAGAACTGGAGTGAACTGCTCCACCTAAAGGTCCAGGGTTGTGATTTTATATATTTTTAAGTAAATTTTAATAACAGTGAAAAGGGCCAAATGACAACACTTTTACACTTTTGATTTAATTTTGATGTACTTAGTTGTACAACTATCAACAATTAAGTGTGTATTAGGACACTTGATTAAGTTAAGTGGCTTGACAACATCACTTAAGTTACATGATCTTGCCAACAGCAAATACGCAACACAGATTTCTTCTAGTTGGTATATTTAATTGTGGCTGTTTGCTGAGCCTGACTGGATTGGTTTCCTCACCCTCTTCTTTGTTCTGGTCTCCTCCTAATGTCTGTTTTCACTGGGGGTTTAGGCTCCATTATTGTCAGCCTATAGATTTTACATCCCATAACCAGCGTTATTTGTATTACCTTAACCATCTGTCTTTTCACTCACAATGATCAGAACACATGTTTCAATATTTTAGAGAAATAAAGAGTTTATAGCATGTAGGTGATAAGCAGAAAATGGGAAAATGTTTTTCCCCCTGAAATATAACCACTATGAAGTTGGTGCTCAGCACTGCTGCAGTCATCTTGGTAAGGGGCAAATGTCAGGGGAAAAGGTGTGAAATGCAACATCCACATTTGGCAAGTCTGTGATTCTTTCCATTCAGTAAAGACAAACTTGTCCATTTTCTTTTCAAACAATGCTCCACTGTCAGACTATAGTAAGTATGCCTTTGTGATTCTGTCTTTTAGACTTTGTGCTTTCAAATACCTAGTGTTTGATTTCTGAGATAAATAGGAAACGGAATCTACCATTGCAAAAAATAAATAAATAAAAAGACACCAGGTCTTTATGTATAATGCATTTTAGAGGATGAAACAAAAACTTCTCTCTTATACATAAATCTGCATGTCTCCTTGCTAGACACTAGAGGGCGACAGAGTAATAGATTTCCATTAGTATCCTATCCCACTTCCGGACTTGTTCCTCTCTAGGGCAAAACAAAATCTTTTCCCATCCTGGTCCCTGAAGAGTAAATCCCATCCCATCCTGTCCCCATGTTTATTTTATGTGTCTTATCGACAGCGTACAGAGTTTTAACCCTTTCATTCTCTTCTCGTAGAAACTCTGTCCTTTGTCCTTTAGTCCACTGTCCTATAATGTGTCCACCGTCATTGGCTTCACTGACTGCATTGTTGGCATTGTGGTCCCTGCACACGCATCATGCACCAGTCAGCCATCTGTCCAGTGTAGACAGTAGTGATTGAAAAAGACAACAGAACAACAAGCATCACATTCAAAATAAAGAAATGCTATTTATTCATATTAGAACTATACATCTATACACAGAAATCACCAGTTCTTGGTATGACTTGGTCCTGTCCCAGTTACAGGATGAAAAACAATCTGACAGACTCATAGAATTCCACTGGCAGCCTCTACTAGACACCATGAGGACTGGAACCAACTAATAATTTGAATAATTTTTGTGGGTGTTAAAATTGTACATTTTCATCATCACCCACACTTGGCTTGAGTTCTGTAAATATCAGACCAACAGTACTGATCACGTCTTCTATGATCATCCTATCTTTCAGATACAGTATATGATGTGATCTCAAAAAATAATCAGTTCTACACTTCCCTCTGTTGGATGTTCACATAACTGATTAGGGCTTTTATTTAAGAAGTGTGCTACAGCTCTTTTGATATTAAGTTTGCATGTGATGGTTGTAAAACATCATTTTTATTTGTCTTTTTTATTTTTTCAGTCCTCCATTCTGAAGAAGAAATATGAGGAGCACATGTAAGTTATCTTCTGACCCATGTTTTACTATCTGATGATTATGTTTACCTTGATGTGAAGATAGTTTCAAGTGGTCTTACATTTAATCCTGGAGTATTGGACAGTTTATTAGATTGCATTTTTATTTTGTGCTTTGTTCTTTCTGTTAGGGAAAAACTAAGAGAATTGAACAACGAGTTGTTAAAGAAAAACGCCGTCATCGACGAAATGGAACCTAAATATTCCGCCAGCTGTGAGTTTGGAGTGAAGCCCGTTGACATTCATCAATCCAGTTCATTACAAGCAGATAGAAATATAGCCTTACTATATAGCCATAGTAAATGAAAACTAAATTTCAGTTCTGCTTTCCCTTCAGCCCAACGAGTGGATGAGCTGGAAGAGGCTTTGAAGAAAAAAGATGAAGACATGAAACAGATGGAGGAGAGATATAAGAAATACCTTGAAAAAGCCAAGAGTGTGAGTATACGTCAGTACAAGAGGACCGATGGATGACAGGTAGTTGTAGGTACATGTCAACAAGAAAACATGTGACGATGAATCTGTCCTATTACAGGTGATCCGGACGCTGGACCCCAAGCAGAACCAGGGTTCAGGTCCAGAGGTCCAGGCCTTGAAAAACCAGCTGCAGGAGAAGGAGAGGATGTTACACTCACTGGAGGTAACCAGTCAATCAGTGAGGAATAAGTAGATGCATGTTTGTGACGACACAGAGAATACGTGGAAACACTGCAATGGGGTCGGGTGATATAGAAAATGCTTCGACTAGTCCAACTATTGGCCTATATAACAGTAATTATTACAGTAATAAGGAAGGACTGTTTCATTGTGATACACTCTGACAAGTGACTGTATTTACTGAAGTTATCATTAAATGAAGGCCCCCATCTGCCTGCAGTCTCTTAAGAAACAGACAGACAGCGATAACACATGCTACTAAATGATCAGAATGCACAGCCTCACATGCAGTCTTTGGAATAGCTTTCAAAAATGATTTATGAATTGCTGTTGCTCTTCAGCACCAATCGATCAGACCGCAACCAGAGACGTCTCATTTAATCACTTCCCTGTTTTGTGAAAGACACTGCAACAAAGAACATCCATAATGTGGGCCAGCGCCAACCAGCAGTTCCTCTCAGCTCGTGCTTTGAATTGTGCTTTACATTTGAATTATTTATCAAGTAGAATTCTGAAGGAAGGCAGTGCATAGGCAAATAAGTAGTCAAATAAATAAACACCTATACAGATATGTGATATATTCGTCCATCTGCTCCAACTGTTCTGTAGTTTAGGAAATTCTTTCCCTGCTCAAGTTTTATGTGGCTTAATGTTTCATCCAAACAGAAAGAAATGGACAAGACAAAGAGCCAGAGAGAGCACGAGGAGAAACTGATTGTGTCAGCCTGGTACAATATGGTAAGAAGGACCTATATAGTCTGCAAGAGAGAGTGACCATTGTTACTTTTTGGAGTGGTTCAGAATAAAGTGTAGTTGAGACCATAGTTCATAAGTCATAGACTTAATCATATTTTTACATAATACTTAAGATATATGATATGATTTTCATAAAATACTAGAAATAACCATTTGATTTGCTAAACACTTGTTATAAGAAGTCACCAGGCATTTAACCACTAGAGGGCAGCATAGACTATTTAATAACCTCTACAGACAGTATAGACTCATGACATACTTGATCAGTAGGTGATAAATCTTAAATCAGCACTAATGTATTGAATTTGAGAAAATGTACTTTCTCGTGCATCATGATTAGTGGTAGACTGTCAACAGCGACAATTTGTGCTCCTGTATAAACGCTGGTATCATTATATTCACAGCGACCTGATGATCATCGGTAAGAGCATTAAGATGTTTCATTTCTATCTTTTCCCAGGGTATGTCTATGCAGAAGAAGGCGGCCGAAGACCGACTCGCCAACACTGGTTCTGGTCAGTCCTTCCTGGCCCGGCAGAGACAAGCAACCAGCACACGCCGCTCCTACCCAGGCCACGTCCAGCCAGCTACCGCAAGGTAGATGGCAGCAGGGCACGAAATACCGCGACAAGCTACCTTACAGATTCCCTGAACTTTCATCTATGGGCCTATTTTGAGGCGCATGATTTCCATGCTTTTCTAATGGAAGTTCTTGTTTTCCTACATTCTGCCTATTGATTTCCTTTTTTTCTCATCGATCAGATCCATGCGGTAGGGATGCCAGTCAAGCCTCTCCAAATCTTGCACCACTGTTTTTTCCTGACTAAGCATATTTTACCTTGACTCCTGTGATGCAAGGCTTCTACCTTTTTCAAACCCCAGCACATTTGATAGGGTCTGACTAAATCACTCCAAACATCCTCCCTCTCAACCTTCCTGAACCTGTACTCTGTGGCACGCGTTTGCCACGCAGGTAATCTGGACCCTGAAGTTCAGAAGAATCACATCTTCATGACAAGTTACTGTCATTTTTGATAAGAGGAACCGCTCTACCTGTTCATGCAGTATTTATGCACATCTCTACCTGTGATAACGTTCAGTTCGCTTTGTGACAGGAGTTGGCTGATTGTCTGTCCTCTGTTATCTGCTCTAACTCTTTATGATGTAGCTTTAAGGACGTGAAAGCCGTTTCCATTTACATGTGTCGAAGTTTAAATTAAATTTCATCTGACTTTAAATCAATCTTATACAAAAACAAATTACATAGGACGGTGTAATATCACATGTAAATGTTTGATTTGCTTTGCTAAATGGTCTGAGTGATCTAACTGAATGGTTTCTGCTTGGGCTACATGTTTTGGGACTGTTGGCAATAATTTAGAAGTTTTGTTCCCAGGTAATGTCTTCAAATTTAATTTCAGAAGGTGCAATCGATCGTAAGGTAGATTTTAGAGTTTGTTTTTTATTTGTGCCACCATACATAATGGTGTATAATGGTTTCTTTCTTAAAGAACAAAGCCACCATCGAGCAAAACCACTTGGTTTTAACTTTACCAGCATTACAAGGTTGTGTCAGACAACACCTTACGTGCCATAGTGTTAGATACATGTCCAACCACAGTAATCTGTCAGTAATAATACCCCCCTCCCCATCACATTATTTCACCATGAACTTTTGCTGAGATGTAGAGCCAGAGACGGTCTGGTTGAAAGAAAGTTTCTTTGTAGATCACCTTTAATGCCAGAAAGTCGACAGTAAGGTGGCGTTTATTCAGTGTTGCACATTCATGCAGGCTTTCTTTTTCCATATAAATTTTGGTTCAGTTGCTAGCTTAGTATAAGAAGATATTTCAGGGTGCTCTGATAAGCATTACACAGAACGCCTAGTTGTTTAAAACCTCAAATAGGTGTGCTTGTTGCAACTCATTCATTCTTTGTGTCATTCCCTTTACGCTGTCATTGTTAAGACATTTTATGAATGGTGTCTTATTAGCCTTGAAATTAACATTTCTTTGTCTGTTCAATGCGAGGCGGATTGTTGGTTCTTTGGCTTACAAGTTCTGCCATCTGATCATTACTTCTCTTTCTCCTCCTTCAACAGCAATGTCACTGCATGACTGGCACACCAGTGACCTTCTCAAGCCTTGTGTGGCCTGGCCTGGCCTTTTCTGTGGCCCATACTGACCGCTGGCTGGGCTAGGCTGAGGCACGCAATGCATGAACTACCTGCCTGCGTACTGTTTGCATGACCTTGCATTGACACAAGCCTGCGAATAACCAGCAGCATGAGCACTAACAAGCCTCTGCAGTGTCATGCATTATAACCTCCAGACAAGCCGGAGGAGGAGCGGGTATGGAAGAGATAACCCTCACCCTCCTTTCTCCAATTAATTTCTTTTCAACCTTTCCCGCTCCGTTCCCCTCGTTCTTACACCGTTTGGTATCGTCTCCACCTCCTCTTCCTCCTCCCTCCCTCTTCATGGATATGCCTGCTTGTGCTTCCACATTGCGTCAAGTCTGTTACAATTCAGCCTATGTTACAAACACCCAGAGAGAGGGAACTAATGTTACAGTATTGTTTGTCAATCCACCAGTTGATTTTCTTGCACACACGTTGTCTGGCTGTTTCAGGATACCTCAATGACAAATTTCCACATATCTGTATTAGTTACACAGTGGGAGGAATGAGGTAATATTTGAGAGGTGTAGCCTGAAAATTGGTCTGCATAACAAAAAAGGAGTCCCCTCCCCTTTAAACTTCCACAGTAAGTATATACGTCTAACCTCTCCTCAACTTGTTGCTAGGTTGCATCATAGAAGTGCTTTTACCTCAAGTATTGAACTGAGCAAGTGTTGGACTAAAGGAGAGCTTATGGGGCTACGCTGTGTTGCCCTGTAGGTCTGCGGACATATTGCAATATGAGCATAAGATGGTAAAATAAGTGTTTTAAAGGAATAGCAATGTTACAGATTTTATACAGGATAAAAGCCCCCATTAAGCCTGCTCACAATTTTCCTCAGCATAGGCCCTGTTTCTTGATTAAATACACATTTAATGCAAATGTATGCAGTCTCTCTAATGTCGACCATATTGTCTGTGTTATTTGAGCAAATAACCTGTGGTCTGCAAACCCAATGCTGAGTGCATTTTCTCATTAGGTTAATAGTCTAAAACTGAACGGTAATTTGATCAGACAGCCGAACAAGAGAGGATAGAAGTAACTGCACAGTACGTTAGCTCACGCAGGTTAATGTACTGTCTGTTCATTTAGACTGAAAGGGCTAATCATTTAATAGATGCGTGAAGGGAGACGGTTGCAGCAATCTTAAAAGATCCTGTTGGCTCACAAACCCTTCACACAGGTTTTACATCAGGAAGTTCAAAGGCGTCCTGATTTCATGTTACGGCGTCACAGTGTTTTATTAACAGGGTTTTAGAAATTTTGCCATTAACTGACTTCTTTAACATGCAGTGTTACCCAAGAGGCAAATTCAAGTATCAGTCATAGGGAAGCTTTGACATTGCTGTAAGTCATACTGTATATTTTATGTCAGTTCTTTTTTTAAATAAATGTCTTATTTAAATTGTATTTCCAAAGCCTGTTTAAGTTATGTCGGCAAAAAGCGGGGGGTGAGATGAAAAAGACAGTTGGACCTGAGGATATGCATATTACTGGCATAAATGCATACATATATTTAAATGAGAGAGATGATTAAATCCTCCAGTTTAGTGCCTTTGTTTAAAATATATAAAAATCCACTCTAGTCTTTTTGGGATTAAAGGCAGTAAGGATTGGACTTTACTGACCAGATTTATTCTGTTGTTTGCTTTAAATTGATCTACATGGTAGATTTCTTGATTTAAAAAAAAAAAAAAAAAACAGTTACATGGGCTTAATGAGGGCTTTTCCTCTCAATTTTAACCTATTTTACTTCTTGTTAATTGCGTACTCTTAGTTTAATCCATGCTGTGCATTTTTATCTTAATGGCTTATTTATTCTTTTGGCGCTTGTATAGCAGTATTAACATTTTTTTAAATTAGTATTATTATATCCCCACTTATACTGTTACAATGGATGTGATGTTTCCATATACATCAAAAAACTGTTGAATAACAGGTCGGTGTAAATTAGAGAAGTGCAAGGTTACATTTACCTCCGTTAATTCATCAAAAGAAGTTTCACTGTGCTAAGAAATTGTAATTTTTTAAACTAAAAAGCACATTTTACACTTTTACTTCTCAGTGAATGGTTGGTGAATATACTCTAAACCTACAAAGGATATTTTCTAGTGTTCAGAGGCGGCAGCAAAACTCTGGGCCAGATTCCTTATTTGGGCATCAAAATGAAGTAGTGATGTAACACTGGTTGTATAACTTCAGTAATTCAGCAAAGTAAAGAGGTGGTGGCATGTCTCGTCCAGGTCTGTACGTGATTCGGAATTTTAAAACCACTATCCATTAACATCGACAGAACATATAATTAATTTAACCGTCCATCCCCATGCCATGGTTTGGTAAGCAATCTGTATATAATGGAACACAGACACATTGTGGTTGACCTGTTGAAATGTTATCGCCATCAAATCAGCCACTGTGGTTTTATTTGTCCATCTGCATCCTTTAGTTTCTCCTGATTTCAGAAGTTGGAGCCTTTTTTTGATTTTTTTTTTAAGACCTTATAAGACCAATACAAATTTCCTGTCAACAAAAAAGGAAAGATGAATCAAGGTATAAATCTATCCTTCTTTCAGAATGAAAGTCTGAATCAGAATTGCAGTAATCCTTCTAAAACTGGCATAATGTTGTGTATCTCTTTACATGCCTAAGCTACATTGACTACCCAGTATTCCCTAGTGTTACTTGACTGCTCAGTGTGGCAGTCAAAATGTATTAAATCAAATAAACATCACTAAGCTGTTAACAGGTCAGAATCATAACGCGTGCAGTGTTTGCTGTATTTTTTTTTTTTTTTTTACTCATTGGAAAAATGTTTCTTTCCATATTGACGTAGCAAATAGCCTTCCATTTGCCAAGTTTTATATTGCTTGTATACAAACACACTATGTACATACAGTATGTGCTAGTGGGATAGGAAGTGTCTGAATATTTTGAGAATGAGAACATAAAAGTCATGTCTAGTTAGGTGGATTTCATATAGCATCTGTCCAATGAGGACTTACTGATGAAAATGTGCTTCCTACACTGTAAAACTTGGAAATTACATTGTAAATAAAGCTTGTATAAAACAGGCATTTTGTCGGTTTTCTCATTTTTGCCCATTTTTCTCTTGAGAGAAATTCACCACACACATACTTTGCCAGGTTAACTGATTTAACGTGGCGATTATAGGTTTCTTGTGCATTAAATCCTATTTGTGCTTCAAATTCTAGCAGTGAATTGTATGGATGATGGCTGATGACATGACAAAATCATCGACTCAACACAGACTTTCAACTTTACCGTCGACAGGTCCCACCCCTCTGACCTTAGGATATTGAATAACAGCCACACACGGCGATCAAAAAGAAAAGTGTAGTTCAGGTGTAGCTATTAACTGATGAAATTCAAGTCAAAATCCACTAGTCCTTGGTGACATCACTAATGAAAACACAGCAGAAAGTAATGCTTTGCAGCAGTGAAATCTAGATTCCTGTCCTGAATACATATGCTGAGAACAGACGGCTAATGCATTGCAGATATGTATAGCCTGTATGAAAACAGGCTGCAACTCAGCACCGGAAATAGCATTTAACAGAACTCCACAGTGTTGTGTTGAAACAATGCAGTATTTCTCCCAAGCCTCCTCTGTGTACTGATGTCTTTTTTAAGATTATGATAAATTAAGATAATGTTGTTTGTTGTGTAATTTTACTTACTAGTCTAACAACAAGAAGACTAGCACAGTGCCTGGCTTGCAGTCTTTAATTTTCCAACATTCCTATCACTGACCAGCTAGTTGGATCTTCTCTGGACTTGGTTTCGCTTTTGCTTTTTAGCTTCGTCTTTGGTCTGTTCCCATGATGTCCAATCTGAAAATGCCGAGCTAACGTCGTACGGCTAGTTGAAGACAGGCTAACTGACTGACCTGAACATAGTTAGGGGTTTGTACTGTGAAGCATCAACACCAGTTTCTCACTACAAATATTTTCTTTAGCAGCTTCATTAAAACCTTTCCAATGAAACCTACTGTCTTTCATTAGAACATTACCTCTGGGCCAGATGAGGAGCACAGAGGAAGGGAGGTGATCTAGATTGATCGAGTCATAGATCTTCATCCGCAATAGATAATAATGAGTTTGGATTTTCACTATTCTCTTATGAATTGAATGTGTTATTTTTTTTCCAGCCTGGGAAACTGAGGCTGGATTCCCCTCGAGGCTGCGGACACAGGAACTTCCCTGTATCGGTATCCCATTCTTCATTCCTGAGAGCGTCTCTTTCTCTCTCTAACCTCGGCCTCTGGGTGCTTCCTCATGACAAGTCACGGCAGAGGTCCAGAGCCAATATAAATACACTTCTCTGGTTACTTGCTTACTTAGTTCTATCACAGAAGGCCAAGTGATTCAAGGAGAAATGATGGTTTACAATCCACAGTTTTAGTACCCCTCTCCATGTCTGTAACAAGTAATAAATGCTCATAGTATATTTTACAATGGAACTCGTGAGTGTGTAGTTATGAAAGCTGTAACTGACGTTCAAGAGTTAACGTGATTCATTTAGAAACGTGATGCTTTCTGTGTTCACAGGAAAAGTCCACATGAATGAGCCACAGGTGTAAGTGTAAATTTGAACAAATTGCTACTGATGTTTCAGAAATAGCAGAGGTGAAAGGTTTAAGTTAAGTAGTTATTAAATGTTTAAAAGTGGACATTCCCAACGCCCTCATCCTTATATGGCTTTTGTGTTTCATAAATTAAGTCACCCAGTTGTTAGCCCACCAAACTGTTATTCTCACTGGTTTCTAGTCGCCCATCATTGGTCTTCTCACAACTTCCATTTCAAAATGTAAATAAATACCACATATGGGCTTATCAGCACTGTAAAGATAATTAGATCAGACTTTATTGATTCCTGTTTGGAAATGAAGGTATTACAGCGGCAGGCACAGAATACATGCAGAAATACAAAAACAGAATACGGTGGGAAGAAAAAGACTGTATAAAAGTAATATGTTAAAGGTAAAAAAAATATTTGCACACTGTATTGAGTTTAAAGCAGCTAACCAACTATTACTGGTGGAAAACAAACCAATGTTTATGGAAGGTTGAAGATACAAATTCCAATAGGAGGGATTGCTCTTACACCAAAATGAGTGTGTTCATTGCACTTAAGAAAAGAAAAATGCAGGACAGAATTGCACGGGGCAAAGTAATACAGTGATAAGTACTGTACAGTGATAAGTACTGTAGGTACAGTGTCCCTGTGTGTCCTTTAGCTGTGGAGGTAAAAACTCAGCAGCACAACGCCACCGCATTTCAAAGCATTTAAAGTATAGTTTAGGAAAAGAGTTACATTACAACAAGACAAATCTTTAATTTTCACTGCTGTCATGATAAAATATCTTTCTTGCAATCAGCGCGTGCGCCATAAATTCAGTCCAAATCTACAGAATATTGGGATGATTTCTAACCTCCAGGCAGCACACACACCGTGACTGCAAGCGTTTCAATTTGTTCCATTTTGTCATCGAGCGTATAACTCAGCTACAAAGAATCACACAGAAAACAAGGGAGTTCAGGGAGAGTCAGTGACAGACAGTGAGTCATTAACGTCATGAGCAGAGCGAGCAACCAGCAGCCCTGACACATTTCCACTTGTGTGGATCAGACAAAAGCCCCTAATTCTTCTTCTGTTATTTGAAACATGACCGCACAGTGTCTGGTTCGTTATTATTCCGCTGTGGTGAGACATTCGCTCGATTATAACAAACCCACACATGAAGCCTCTGTATAAAACTATACAGTGCTTTGTATATTCCCTGGGGATGCTCTGTAAGAACTGTACTCAGTCACTGTTAATAAGAATCTCACTCTTGGACGTGGAGTGGATTTTCTTTCAGTTCAAAAACACATCCAGTTTTATGTGAGAATAGAAAAAGTGACACCTCGAAGACATGCTAAAACTGTTAAGTGTGAAGATTTTTCAATACACCCACTTCACAGAACATTGTTCTCCTTGACGGCGAATGCTGCCAGAGTAGGAACATTGTTTTTAATATCCAAAGAAAATGTTGTCATTGATCCCAGATGGGTCTCTCTGTTTCCCAATATTGAAGTAATTATGGAAACATTCCACCAAGAGGCAAATCAGAGCAAATGAGGGTTGTCATTTCCCTAATGAAAGAGCCTGTTATTATTTCTTCATAAGTTAGAGTTTGGCTGACAGTATGGGCTTTATGACACATTCAATTTACATTTCAATCAGGCTGGCCGAGGAGGGGGGGCTGGTGGAAGTGGCCTGATAACACAAGGCTCTCATTGATGCACACACTCCCAACATGCACACACACGCACACACATTCAGACACATATGGATCAAATGGTGTCTCAGCACTTTTGGATTTGAAGTTTTAGCGGATACCTGACCTCAGATTGTGACATGCACACGTCCTCTCTCTCTCACACACACACACAGACCACTTTCGCCATCAGCCGGAGCACGCCACATCAACCCATCCGGTTTAACGCAATCGTTTTTGGCGCGACTTCAATAGAACACAGGTGAGAAGTGCACCGGGCAACCCGAGACCTCGCGCTCAGCCCGTTGACACAGTCAAGAGAGTTGAAAGAGAGGCAGAGGGGCTCTTTCTGATTGCACTGACCCCTGTGAGCAGGGTGAAGTAACCGAGCAGTGGTTGACAGAGTAGTGTAGAAAATGTAATGCTGGTAAAGTGCCTCTCGTTGACTGATAAGTTACAGATGTCACCGGACAACTAGATCAGTTGTCCTTTTTGTTTTGATCACTCTATTGTCTTGCAGAAAGAGACTTGCATACGCGTTGCTGGGGAGATGCTGGCAATCTTGGGCAAAAGGTGAAATTGACAGCACACTAACTGCCACGTTGCACTGAACAATTGATTTTTGACGTTTAATCCGACCAGTAATGCCTCTATACGGCTACCGTGTATGATCTGGGTGTAAAAGCCACTACTTTCACAGTTGTCCGAGCAGTTCATCACTGGAGTTCATAACGAGCAATGAATCAAAACGATTCAAGTCGTATTCGTGGAAACCGGTGCACTCAGATGCTCCTGTTCTGCAGGAATGTCTTGGTAACTAGCTAACTGGTGGACACGCAGCGTGAAGCCTAATGCGTTGCAGACACTGCGGTTCGGTCCGATTGCATCACAACTGCCTTAATGCGAGAGTCTAAAAGAATGATTCGGGCCATTTGCAGCAATACTGACACGGCCCCAAAGAGGTGGGCCGGCATTATTCGATAGATTTCGTTGTGATTGGGCTAAACTCAGAGGCAAATTAAGAGGCAACAACATGTGACAGCCACTGACAGCTACCTAAACACTGTGGTTGACTGTGGTAAGAAAGAAAAATCCCTTTCTTTCTCTCTTTGGCAGGGTGCTGCCCAAGTCACCCCAGTGAAGAAACCAACCATAGTCTGAACTGTAATTAAATCATTTTTCTTTTCATTTTGACATTTTTACTAATATGTACCATTTATTATAGTTGTTTTCCAGCACCCTAGTGATGCTACGAAGCACTGACTCAATCATGTGAAGCCATACAGGTGGTTTCACATTTCACTGATCCACAGGTGGCGGCAGTGTGCCAACAGACAACGAAGAGGAAAACCTAGCAAATGTGGTTCAGATGTTTTACGGAGGAGCATTTGCCAGTCATCGGGGATGGAAACTGGCCTTGCTGCTTGAGTAAAACTTAATGTAAACAAAAATGTTGTTTACACTAAACCTCCACAGGGCACTTTTAAATCATGATTATCGTATATTTTCAGGCCGTATTTCTTCTCCAGAGTTGTTCCAAGAGTATGACGCCTGATGAGTACGGCTATATATTGAGTAGTTTAATGCAGCTGTCAACCCTGAGACCCCGTGCTTGTTTTTGTATTCTTTTCAGCACATGTGGGACACGACGCGCTGAAGGATCCAGCCAAAACAGAAACACCAGTAAACTGTCATAACCTTTTATTTCTATCTCTCTGGCCATTAAAGGGTTTGTTTCTCTCATGAACAGATGCTCGTAATGAGCAACACACATGCACGATTTGAAACGCGACTCCGGTTAACGCCATGTTGAGGTGTTTAAAACGGATTGGGCCATTATCTCTTTTGTTGACTTTTGCCTCTCCATGCATGTTTCCAGGTGGCTGATCTTTATTTAATCAGTGTTATAAATAGAGAGCATGTGGGCACTTAACTAATTCCACACACAAGTCATCAAGTTCAGGTACGGCGCTCCCTCTCACGCGCTCGCAAGGGCCAACAGAGAGCTGAAAACCCACCGGACCAGAGGGATGAACGTCTGAGTGATCTCCACGGTGTTTGAGCCAGAGTGAGTCACACCGGGCGCTGTGACCACTAAATCAAAGAGCTGTTTGAACAGCTGCATTCCTTCACACCCCTTCATCCTCTCCCTCGCTCTTGCTGTGCAGTCACACTAATTCTGGTTTTTGCTGCTGACCCGGACCCCCTCCCCGGGCCAGTGTTCTGCTGTGATGGAGATCAAGCTTAATGGAAAAAGAGCGCAAAAGTGAGTTAAGTCATCCTTTGACCGCGGACAGGTGTCTGTTAGAGGTCGAGCGTAAAGATGAGACAGAGGAACTCTGTGAGGCTTCACAGCGGCGACTGCAGCTGATTTATAGCCCCGTGACAGCCCGAGTGAGTCATTATGCAGCTTCCATTTCTTTTCACACATAGTTCTGCCCTCCTCCGGAGTCGTCTATTGTCGGCCCTTAGGTTTGCAGTGACAGGCAAGGTAATTGTAGTTGTATGGACAAACCAAGCAATGGAACTTTTGCTTTGTTTTAAGCTTCAGATGTTTAGCTGGGTCTCAGAACAGGGAGGGATGATTGAACGGTATGCTAAAGAGTATATTCCATATTGCCTAATATTTTGAATGCTGTGCATCTATAGTAGAGATGTTAGGTGCAGTTAATGAACATGAAGGAATACTTAAACATTTTGGGAAATATTGTCTCTACCACAAAAGGAAGAAATCAACTGTTTCTCCTGCTCAGTATTTTAATGCAATACATTTTCCCTTTCAAAGTTTTATTTTCATCTTTGTAATGTCCCTCCTTACAACCAAACCAATGTTATCTTACTGTCTTTTTGCAAATTTATGCTAGGAGTCTGCCTCCTGAGATGTTTTCCTAATTTTTTATTTTTTTATTTTTGGACTACAAATTAGCTTCAGGCTACGACCAACAACTGTGTTATTTCTGGCGCGCGCATTCGGTTTGATCCTTGAGAGAAACGAAGCATGACAGTGTCTCCATTAAAAAGTAATCTTTTAATTCATCTTCTGTTGGGCGACCCATTACTCTTGTGCGCGTGACACTCGACAGACAAAAAGAGCCTCACGAGGGAGCGAATGCGGTTTCCCCTCCAAAGAAAGATGAGCTTTAAATGAATGGAGGTGTCTCCGTAAGCCGCCAAGCATAAGGCTGGAAGTGAAGCACAGGTAATAAAGAGCCAAGAAAACTTCCACAGATATATGTCTTCATTCTGACTGGATCCTCGCTGATTATCTGCTGCAACAATCCTGGGAGAAATTGTTGGAAAATCCAAACGTAGCTCCGTGCATTGTCATTTTAAAAAATGACTTCAAAGCCGAGCGAAACTCTGCTGCAGCGCTAATGCAAAACACATGAGGTGTCTCGGCTGCCATCCTGGATTGTAGAGTATATCAGTGCAATCACTTCATATCGGAGCATTGTATCTGGACAATTAATTATGCATTTAGAAAAGTTTTGTGCCAATGATTTGTCAGGCAAAAGGGCAGGACAAGCTCGGAAACACATGCAGCAGCAGCAGCAGGCTGAGGTCAAGATCAACATCAAACTTGGAACGTGTGAAAAAGAAATGTCTTTGAGCACTTCAAAGCTTCTGCTGGTGACAGGAAACTGAGACGTCAGGTTGAGCATATCTTCGTGAAAACTAATGATCTGGATAGTCACTGCATCAGAGAGAGAGAGAGAGAGAGAGGGAGAGAGAGAGCCATTGGAATGGGTTAGAAGTGGAGGGTGGGGTTGGAATGATAATAGTAGGAAAGATAATTATCATTTTTCTTTATCAACTTCTGACCTCATCTGGCTAAAATCCCTGGATGTGATATATAGATTTCACACTGTTGTATGGGAACTGTATAAAACAGAAAGCGTTTCATCGTGTAGTTGTTTTGATCTGTTTGTTATTTGATGCCTCAGACCTAAAAAGAGAGAAATGAAGGGAAACCAAAGCAAGCAACACATCACTGCCTACAGTGATGTGTTTTCAGCTGCAGGGACTGCATCAACTTCAAAGTTTGGAAGTATTTTAATGTGGAATGGGCTTCAAGAAATAATGCATTTTCTTGAATATGGGGGCGGTTCATTACGTTTGAAGTTCACGTTCATCGGCGCATTTCGATTTGCCGCGCCTTTTCACGCCTCACACCATCAACTGTTAATTGTCATCACTAGCCATGGCCTTTGTCTGCAGTCCCCTCACCTTCTTGTCTATTGATAGCTCCACTAATGCAACACCAACTATGGACATGTTTGGTTATCGCAGGATTCAGGAAGGCCATTGCAAGAATCACAACTATGTGTTAAGTTGTGAAAATTATAAAATATAACATTTTCAAGAAAAAAGCAACATATTTGGCTGCCTTGTATCTGTTTGGATTGTATACTGTTGCATATTGTGTTCATGCAGCAGGTTCCTCATTACATTATATGCCTATGTGGATATACTGCATGAAAAAGTATACTCCATGCACTTTTTAAAGTGTATCAGTCCTGAATGCCAATATAAGCATTGCTGGAGATTTGCCCACTTCATTTTTATTTCCCTCCTCCGTGCAACTTGGAAGAAATACAAAGAATACAAAGTCACTTTTTAAAGGAATGAAGCCACGGATCGTTATTTAAATTGAAATATATACACATGATTTAAGGTAGGCCCAATCTAGCCGTTTTCATATCCCCTCCAGGTTTTCTGAAACTTTCACAGGAAAGGGTTTGTTTCTGGCTAGACCTCATTCGTGAACATGGTCAGAGTGGTGCAGAAACCACAGCCATTTTCGTTTGGGTATGTCATTTTAGGTGCTTTTGTTCCAAAATGAAGAAACTGAAAGAGGCTAGGAAAGGTGAGAACAGAAATACCTAAAGCATGAATAACTGGGAAAGTATGCTTTTTGATCATTAGTTCTTCTTATTGGTGAAATATGATATGAACATGAGTAACGGAAAAGTAGTTGTTGTTGGTAGTCTGTGTGTGTGTGTGTGTGGTAATTAAGGACATACGCTGGGATCAGAGCTTTGGATCAAGTTTACATGGCATGTGTGTGTCTGCCCACAGAGCTGCCAGGACACCCTGGGTTCCAGTAAGTGCTCTATACCCCGAACACAATTTTTGCTTTGATGCCGTGACTAACAGCTCAGTCACACAGCCGCTTCCATCACAACTAACCGTGCAGTCATGCCTTCTCTGGCCAGCGTGCCATTTGCCATTAATGTCATGTTTGTTTTTGAAACGTGAAACCGTGGCTGTTTACAAGAAGCAGATAATTAAATGTGTTGCAAATATCAAAAACAACAATCATGTGGTCTGGGTTGCTGCTAAAACTGGAAGTCAGTGTGTAAATCTTATTGAAGCTGCGCAAGTTTGTTTGTCGCAGATTAGAATAGATGGGGATTACTGTAAGCGGCACAAAAAACCACCATTCAGACAAATTATGATTTCAGTTTTTCCCCCCTAAAACCAGAAAAGACATCATTACAGAGGTCAAATATCTGTGCAATAAAGACATGACAAACACAGAAAGAAATGTAAATTGCTAAAACTCGAATCAGCACTTTATAACCACCACAGAGTCTCTGTTTTCTGAAAGCACATAGATCGAGATTTGTCTTTAGAACATGCTGTATACAAGCTGGTTCAGTGTGGTTTCTATAAGCAATAGAATGTCACTGAGTCACTGTTTTGGCTGCGAGAGATTACCAGAGCTTCCTTCAACAGGAAGCAACTTGATAAATACACCAGATATACAGTAAGGAGGTTTGTTTTTCTGCTTTCATCCTTTAGAAGTCCAGGGTTCAGAAGGGATACACAAGGACGAATGAGTCAGCATGATGCCAGTGTCAGTGAAATGCTCTGTAGTGACAGTTTGGACAGACTAATTGTGTGCTACTTGGCTAGCATACAATTAGTCCGTCACCCTCTCTATCTCCAGTTTGGTCCGGTCTAATCTCTGAAAGTGGAATAAAATCAAGTTGGACCTTTGCTCATGAAAGTCTGGCCAAATACCATGAGTCAGTTACGTACTCTGGACCTGTTCATACCTGATATTAACATGCATCCTGGGTGATTCCAATCACAAGTGTGCAGCTACAAGAACAGACGTGAGCGCTGAGGACACACTGAGATCCAATTGCTCAGACCACATTTGTGTGATGTCCAAAAAGCATTTAAGAAAAGCAACTGGACAAGTAGATTTTTTTGAGAGTAGATTTTTTTCAACACTCATCCAAGTAGCTCCTTCAGTTCTAGGGGACTGGTGGGAAGCTGAGGTTTAAAGAGGAACATCTGTGGGTGTAGTCCATTAGAAAACTTGCTTGAATTGTTTCTGTACTGACCAGAAATTGGCAACTAGTGTCCATTGATGGCTAGATATTTATCTGTCATTGAGGGGGAACTGTTGGTCCCTGTCCTCTTTCCTTGATCTCCTCCATGTAGAGATTGGCCACTATCGGTAACACTGGTGACCCCATTGCACAGGCGCAGAATTGGACATAGATGGTAATCAGGCACAGTTCAAGCAAGACTTGGGTGATGTTGGTTCTTCTACCGGCCAAGGCATCATCCATTAGTAGTCTTTCCCGTACTACATTTGTAGTTTCTTTGTTGGGAATGCTTGGTTTCGTCTGGACCCAGTGTCATCTTCCTGACTTTGTTGATGAAGTCCCAAGAGTTTCCAATGTGATGAGGAGCATTAGCCACCAATGGAGACAAGATGGTTGTGACCGAGTTTATGCTGCTGTTTAAACCCCGTTTGTGTTTATGTGTCTGAGTGGGTCTCCTTCCTTGTGTATTTTGGGAAGTCCATAAATACAGGGGGTGGCTTCCCTCCGGGTACAAGTGGTAGTAAAGGAGTCTATCATTGGCCTTCTCCTTCTCTAACTGTTGTACGTAGTTTACTGTGTTAGTTTTGTAGGTCTCGTTTAGTTGGGTCTCGCTTCAGTGTCTCGTATGTATCCTTGTCACTGAGAAGGTTGTTGACTTTGGTGTGGTAATCCGCTGTATGTCAAAGCGACACTAGGGTTTTCCTTTCCTGGACAGTGAAGTTGGAAGCTGGCATTTCCACACTGGCAAGGGCTGCTGTTACCTTCAGCCTTAGTTGTTCAGCTTCTGTGTTGGTGAGTTTGATGGGGTTTTTTTATGGCAGATTCCATGGCAGTGATGAGGTCTACCACTGGAGCTTTGTGCGATGTATGCAAACTAGCCACGTGGGATCATGTTACGGCCACACAGTGTCACAGTGGTTACCTTACCTCCATTTAATTTCTTCACCTGAGGTTTTTCCGTTTCAGTCTCACTGTGGGCTGTTTGCAGCAGTGACATTACTGTGGTTATGGATGTTTATAATCTGACCTCTGCGCTGACTTTTAAAATTACAACCACCAGAAGCTGTGATAAATAACTCCTAGCCTAATGTTTGACAGCACACACTGCAGTCCACATTTTGTTGCTTATCGTGTCATCATGTTGTGAACACTACACACCACAAGCAGCTGTTTGTGGTTCTGACAGAGCAGTATTGATAGTAATCCATTAGAAACTGCAGCTGCACTGTATTCTACTGCACTCCAAATGATGGCGGTGTTTATTTCCACATAACAGAACTGAGACACCATCACAAGTGTTCACTTGAGTCACATTCCAGCACCAGGTGTGAACACACATACTCAGAGCTGCCCACTTGTGATCTGATCACCCAGGACGCACGCTAATACTAAGTGTGAACAGGGCCTGTGCTTCTGAGAAATCACACTTGTACGCTGAATGATTCTGACCCAGACATAAACCTGAAAATGTGTTTCTCACTGGTTGGTTGGAATGAACCCGGCTGCTTTCATAGCATTAATCCTTGATCCGAGAAGATGTGAGTGCATTCTGCTTGAACCGGTAAGGGAGAGACTGTGGCCTGAATACAAGCCAAGCATCCAATAAAGGAGTGAGAAAGTGTTGGACGACGTGAACACGATTCTCTTTCTGTGTTGAACAAAGTTCAATCATGCAGTACAAGATTGTTGCTCATGAAGTATTTCTAATGGTGTTTATAACACACACACCAGGAATCCATCAAAACACCAATACACACACAGCAGCTTTAAATAAATAGTTGGACATTTAGGGATATATCAAAGTGATCTGAGATTTTAATGAGAGCATCAGTAAAGTTCCCATATGTTTAACATTTCACCCATAAATCTGAAGACATATAAAAATATTCTGCTTTATACAGTAATTTGTGCCACCTTAACCAAACCACACACACAGCCATACTGTATATGCGCACACATGCATGCAGGGCTGCTTACACTAGCGCCAGGTCTTTTCAATCTGAGTTTAATGTGGTGTGAAGGAAGTATACCATGGTTGATTTGACCGGCCATCTGTAAATAGAACTGAATCATATGAGCTCAAACTGTTACTGGAAGGCAGACACAGTCCACATGCTTCTCATCGCTTCTCATCCGGTTCAGCGGATCTTTCCACCACCACCAAACATCATCCTCTGTCCAGGTCATCAGTTGTGCTTCCTGAACGCAGCCTGAGTCATCTGTCAGAACTTCCTTCAAGTCAGCGGAACTCTTTTCACGCCCAGGCTTTTGCATACATGACCATATCCTACACATCTACTGTATGAAGAGACCGCTGGACCAGCCAAGCTCAAAAGTTTCAGCTTGATGCTTCTTCTGACAGCCTTCTGACCACAGCTCCAAGTAACCACCAATTGAGGGATTGGTCATGGTCTGCTTAGATTCCATATTCTTGTCCACAAGAAATGGACAAGAATATGGATAGGGACAGTGATCTCATGGGCAGGAACCCAGCAAGTCATCCTCAGTTCATCCTCTGAGACTTACGGCCACAGATCAGCAAAGTGAAGAATTCGACCTAATGTGTCCTGTTGCACGTGGCTTCAATTACAATGTTGGAGCATAATTACCAAGTTCTGCTCCAACACTGTGTTTGTTTACTCTCAATCCATGACAAGCAAAGACGCTCAGTGACAAAGCACCAATGAGGTTCAATCAAGTTCCCATTGAGCCCCTGGCTACTATCTAGGACCCCACCTAGAGACTCTAAACAAACGCAGGACTGAACAGAGTCCAGCTTGTCATCAGGAGTTATGGTTCCAGCACCAGTGCTCTGTGCAGCTACAATATACGATGACGTTCCTACGCCAGCTCCATCCTGTCACCATGCCCACAGTAGGTCCCTGCAGTCCAGGGCAGAATTAAGGCCAGGTGCATCGCAGACTCCTGAACCCTGTGGAGGTGGGGCCACAAGGCAGCAGCTACATGACGTCTTTTTCGGACTGTGCTCATGGTCAAGGCTCGGAAAAGTGCTCTCCCAGGTCTGCCTCGTGCATAAAATGTAGATTGAATGGGCCTTGAGATAGGATCAAACATGAGAAAACACACAAGACGCAACATTAAATTATTAAAATACAAAATAACAAGGTACCAAAAAAAAAAAACGTGATGTGACACTAATATTTATTATAATGTAAGAAGACACTGTTAAAGCAGAGCTTAATTCCTGTGGTAGAGACTCCAGACATGCCTTGTGTATTCCTCCCCAAATCAGCTTAATCAGAAACCGACGTTACGTTTTCATCCTCCCATCTTTCAAAGTAATTCTGCACATTTGCACTTTTTAACCGACAAATATTTGTCGCAGGCCGAGCGAGAAGGACAGAGCGTGTTGTGCGAGTCGCTTGACAAGATCAAATGCACCCGCCACCCAGTCTTAATAAAACGAAGCATATGTGGTCATTTCCATATTGCGAAATCCTTTTGAAGGTTTTCTTTAAAGTGGCAGAATCAGATGTTTGCTCAGGATCTCTCAGAAGACCCCGGTTCTGTTTGATCTTCACAAACCGAGCCACTTTAAAGTGGAAATGTACAGATGTACTGCAGTATCAGTACTGACGGGGTGGGGGTCACTGAAGTCCATTACAGGCTTCAAACAGACGCTCTTTCATAAAAGAATGAGGCTGCATTAAAATGTTGGAAGGAAATGGGCCACAGAACATTTAGATTTTAGAACTGTCACATTTTTATTATAGTTATATATGATTTGAATGAGTCTCGTGCGTCATTATGCTTACTCTTACACTTATAAAATTATCTCTTTTGTTTTATATATTATATTTAGAAAGGTAAAATTGTTGGGTACCGGCCAAGCCTTCAGTTAACTTGGACTTAAAGATTCTTTTTACAATTACTTGCCAATATTTAGGTAAAAATAAAAATAAAAAATGCATAAAAATCAGCCCTTAAGAAAAAACAATACCCTGATGTGTGGAATAATTTCAAGCTGGAGTTATTTTGCTTGAATACGTGGCAAATTCTGGTGACGTGCTTACGGATTCCTCTGGACTCTCTCTGAGGAGTCATGAGACCCAGAGTTCATCCTGATCCCATCTGAAGAACTAACATATGTGCTTTAATAACCAGAAATGATAAGACAAACAGCACAGGTCTTAAAGAAGACACATTGTATGCGCAGCGACGCAGAGCTAGAGGGGATGATGGAGCAAGCCTGCGTCGGCTGAGTGTGGACATGAAGAAACAGGTGCGTGTGTAGATCGAGCTCTTTTAATCTTCGTATGGATGCACAACACATGAAAAGAGATCAACATGCATACACACACACACACGCACACACAGTTGTTTGTCTTCTTTCATTGTGATCTGTCAGCAGCTTGGATGAATTAGCTGGAGATAGGAGCACTTCAAAGCTGCATATGGTAGATGGTTCACATTACCCCTCATATTCAGACAATAACAGAGCGCGACAGATGCAGTGATTTTTACTCTGCTTGTGGAATCATTCCTCAAAATATTCCCCTCACTGAGTAGAAAGTCAATCCATCTAGAATGAGAAACTGAACATTTGCATTATAGTGTCAAATTTAATACAAACAGGCTACTTTTTATTTGGAGATCCACAGCTGTTGGAGGCTCTTTTAAAGTCTTGGTGTGATCAGTGCTTCCTTCTGAATCAATCTATCCACTAGTTTGAAAACTGGTTGAGAATTAATTCTGTACCGTGTCAAAATATGTGTGATCGATCAAAGGAAGAGCAGATGACTCCCAGTAGTTTTGTTCAACTTTCTCGCCTCTGAAAAACACACATCCTGCGCTATCTGATCGGTTTTCTGGTCTAGGGATGAATTGTAATGTAAAGTCAGACTCAGTAAAACTTTCAGAAAGGCTTTGGATACCAGTGAGCGTGCAGGCACTGGTGTTAAAACCAAATGAGGCAGATCCCCCACAGTCTTCAGGCAAGTCTTTCTCTGCTCTCTGTTCTTCTCAGCCATTACTCATCTTTTTGTGAACTTTGTCCTTGCACTTCTGTCCTACTTTTCAGCAATCTGTCTCCTCTTATCTCTGCATGCCCACAGCGAAATGTCACGGCAGGCAAAAATAGTTGTATCCACTAGGAGGAGCCTTAACGGGCCTTTTGCAAAACTGGATTGCACTGCAACCATCAGCGCATACAGCACACAGGGGAACAAAAACCCTGCAGATTATTTATCTATAAAGTACGCACATGGCCCAGATGTATTATTATTGCACACACATTTAATCGCACTTAATTTCCCCTGCCGAAATGATCAGTTAATGAATCTCGCGTTAACGAGCCGCGAGATTTAAATCAGATTTCTGCAACCGCTGATCTTTAGAGACTGTCCAGACTTTTTCCCCAACCTGCTCTATTTGTCTGCAAACAGCAGCCGGACGAAGAAGATGAAGAAGGGGGAAAACTTCGCGTCAACAAACCGTTTTGTATTGACTCAGACGTCTGACAACATCAACATGTGTTCGCTGGCCCCGTGTGAACCAGGACTTCGACCGTAAGGAGCACAGAAGCAGAGCGCACAGATCGGCCTACCGGACGCGAAGGAACCAAAGGGCCCGATTTGCGCTTTGACAGCGCAATCCAAAACTGCGCACGGATGCGTTATAAAGCCGTCTATATCGAGAGCTTGGTTTCAACACACTGTTTTTTTAATTAATTAAAATGCAGAACGCACATTAAGCCTACTAACATGTTCTGCAGGCCAGGCACCATTCATCATCAAGAAGTTTAATACGGTTGTCCCAGCTGCTACATGTCGTCCTCTGACTCCTCATGGCATTCTGTGGCTTCTACGTCTGTGCCCAGATGCAACCCTGTTATTGCAGGTTTTCTCATGTTAATGCCCCCAGTTTGTAAGGCATTAAGTACGAGGGAACGATAATCTATCCACGGGATCTCCACTGGCACCCTTGATTGCCTTTAGGCCTCCCATAGCGCGACAACAAGAGACCTCATCAGTCTAACTAAAAATTAAAAAAAAAAAAAAAAAAAAAAAAGCTGAGCGATACGGTTATTTTAAATATGGGCTTTAATGTTCTTACTTACATACTTACTTAAATACAGATCACTGTTAGTACTGGTTGTTGATTTTATTCTGGTAAATCTGAATGGTCTGCACGTAACCAAAGTTGATGTTTAATCAGATTACTGCTGTGTGTGTGTCTGTGAGAGAGAGAGAGAGAGAGAGAGTGCAGTAACTGGGGGTGGAGGGGTTATGCAGGCAACCCAGGGGGTAGGTAGAGGAGCTGCCCAACAGAGATGCTCTCACACACTCGCTTTGCAGAGAGCGAGCGAGCGAGAGCTGCACACGGACAGCGCAGGCAGACAGAGCAGCGCGCAGAGAAGTTTAAAAACTTTTCCTCGGAAAGTGCAACTCGGCGGGGCTAGTCCTGACCTTTTTTGTTTTTTGGTTTCAGGTGCTGACGCGGCGTGGACCTGTGGTTGGTTCAATTTATCCCGTAACTTTTTGGATAAACTCGCGTAAAGTTTCCACATCGAAAAAAAACTGAGTGCAGAAGGAGGAGAAGAAGGTGTGGATAAATCAGCGCTGACCAGCAGTCAGAGGATGATGTGACCCTGTGTAAACTCCAGTGACCACCTCTGTCTCTCTCTCTCTCTCTCTCTCTCTCTAAAACACACGTGAAGCAGCAGCGCTGCGTCCAGGAGGCTCCAGTCAACATGACTCTGTCCGGCGGTTTGTCGGATACTTGTCACCTCGTTTTACGCGACCGCATGGAGCCGGAGCTGTGGAAGTAGGACTTAATCCACGCTTTCTGGGGAATAGTTGCTGGAACGCGTTGCGGTGAAGAGAACGCAGGCTGCCGTGCACCGTTTTTGGAGAGAGCTACGATGCGGGGCACTTTGGGCGCATTCATTCAGTCCTGTCTCATACTGCTGGTCCGAGCAGACCAGTGGAGGCTGAAGGAGTCCACCAACTGCGAGTTACACAGGAAAGTAAGTAATTACAAACCAAAAATGGAAGAGTTTGTTGCAACCTCTGAAGTGTTGCAGAAGATTCAAACTGTGCACTGTGCACAGTCTTCTGTTCTGAAGTAGTTCTTAAAGTTGTGAGTCAATCAAAGTGCCCCCAAAATGTCATTTACCCTATTTTTGTTGCATGTCATGCTTTTTACACCAGGACAACATAGCTGGAATAACCACTCATTGCAGAATTGTAACCAGTTTTTCTGAATCATTATATATTTGCCAGATCTGCAATTTTAGTTTAATCCATTAATGCTTTAGTTCATACAGTCTGACCCCATCCCCTACATGAACTAAAAGATAACCACATTTTAATTATCAACATTATTGTCTCAGCAGTAGGTTTGTGTATTGGCACTGTGTCCACATCCATACCCACTGTACATACAAAAGTGTGTATTCAGAAAGCAAATCAATTCAAGCCTGATTCGTCAGCTTTATTTTACAAGTGAATGAGATTTCTTAACTCCCCTCTGATTGATTAGCTTTTAGTCTCTCTTTGATTAGTTTTATATTGACTTGTCACTCAGGGATCCTCAGCAGTCCCACGGACCATTTAAAGTCAACGGCAACAGGAAGGCAAAAACGTTCTGGGCAACAGCCCGTAGTCTGACAATCACTGACATGTGTATTGTTTGTTTGGCACTTGGGTTCTAAGTGGCCTGTTAATAAGTCATTATCAGTCTGTTAGAGGTCTGTCTAATAAACAGCTTCTCCGGGACAAAGAGGTGGTTGGTGTCAGACAGACCCAGTGTCGGCTGATAAAACTGATGGCATGAAACGATTTCAGATTCACTCCTTAGCTTCTTTCTTACATCCTTTCATGTGTTTTTTAGATGCTGTTAGATTTATATCTGTTTTGGTGATCAGTAATCATAAACTGGTTCAGAGTTCATTGCAAACTGAATATCTTTGGGTTCAGGAGTGTTGAATACACAGAAGATGCCACTTTTATTTATAACTCAATGCTAACTGTAAGTCCTAGCCCTTCTAATATTCTTGTCTTTTCCCCCAGCAAACTGACCTAAACTCCTTCCTGTGGACAATCAAACGGGACCCACCCTCATATTTCTATGGTACAATCCACGTTCCCTACACACGTGTTTGGGACTTCATCCCTGAAAATTCCAAGCAGGCCTTCCAGGAGAGCAACATTGTCTACTTTGAGCTGGACCTTACTGACCCTTACACCATATCGGCCCTGACCAGCTGCCAGCTGCTTCCCCAAGGTGAGAACCTGCAGGACGTCCTACCCAGAGACATCTACAGGAGGCTGAAAAGACACCTCGAGTATGTAAAGCTCATGATGCCTTCATGGATGACGCCGGATCAGAGAGGAAAGGGACTCTACGCAGACTACCTCTTCAACGCCATCGCCGGGAACTGGGAGAGGAAACGCCCCGTCTGGGTGATGCTCATGGTGAACTCGCTAACTGAGGCAGATATTAAGACGCGAGGGGTGCCGGTGCTGGATCTGTACTTGGCCCAGGAGGCGGAGAGGATGAGGAAGAGGACGGGGGCTGTCGAGAAGGTGGAGGAACAATGCCATCCACTCAACGGCCTTAACTTCTCTCAGGTCAGTTTGGAACTTAAGCTTCTGATTTATCTCTGCGACTGTCTATGAAAATATCAGCGACATAAAACCAAAAATACAGTGTCTGGAATTATAATTCTTCCAGTCCTTGTCACTCGAATCTAAAGGCTGGATTTCTATAACGTTTGCTGAAGAACGTCTTAACATTCTTACATTAGTAAAATCACCAGATGAGATTGCTTTCTGACATGTAAAGGGGAATTACAGTTTTTGATAACCTGGACCTTATTTCTGGCATGAAATACGATCGTCCACTCACCCATATAACTTTGGTGTTTTTGGCGTTGTTTGGACGATATTTCGGTCTGTGTATATCCATATAGTGAGAGTGAATAGGGCACCGAAACACAGCCTCTAAATACCGCTTTATTTGCTCGTTAATTTCCCTTTAACTAGACGTAAAAGGATACTTTGGTTTCTGAAGCGGGGTTGTTTGCGCCTCTATCCGTGATCAGTGTATTATCTACTGTATGTGGTTGGCAGCCCTCAGTTTGCAGAGGCGCATAAGAGTATCAGAACAGAAGCCAAGCAATAAACTGCTGTGGAAAAATGTATTTAAGTCACCTATAACAACACTGACCTAACAAAATCAACATCAGTTTAAGTGTATGTATATAATCACCACAGAGACCAGACTCCATTGACAAAAACAGCGATTTTTACCTTAATTACTTTGCTTGTGTTATTTTGTGACTGTGTCTCGTAAAGCCATTAAATTACTTCTCAATAAACATGTTATGTTATGTTCAAACTCCATAACTCGCACAGAACCCCCTCAGCCTTCTCTATATTCCTTTTCTTTTTCACAAAAGGCTGTTTCCAAACACTGTAAGCAGAGCTGTTTAGAGAACAATGACCAGCATTACATTTCATTACAAAAACAAAATGTAGCAATTAGCTAAAAAACGCTTTGGATGCCTTTCAGTGTTTAGCAGGCTGTGTTTGGTTTGCTTTGCGAGAAAAATAAGTGGTTTAGTGAAGGGATGTGGAGGCATGTAATTACATTGAGTGAAGCCGCTTGGACACACGGAGTACAGTGAGTGCTTATGACAGTATGTAAGTGATGTTTGTAAGGTCTCTATCCGTACACAATAACAGTAATCCTTCAGCAGGGACTGCTGTTTTGGACAAGTGGACCGCGACAAGTTGAACACAACGGTATGTTTTTTCGTAATACAGTTGATGCATTGTAGCAGTGCAATTTCCCAAACCTCAGGCTATATTTATAGCTCACACAAACCCTGAAGAGTTGAGAAATGATGTGTAGCAACACCTTTTTGTCAGCTTACACACAGAAGCTAAACATATTTTACATTTGGAAAAATAGGTATTCGATTGGTTCTTGGTGCTGAGTAGTGATAAACTGATGTGTCTGGAACATACACTAATCAGGCATAACATTATGACCACCTTCCCAGTATTGTTTAGGTCTCCCTTGCGTCTCCAAAACAGCTGCGACTCATCAGAGAATGGACGCGGGTACTTCTGAGGGTGTCCTGCGCTGTCTGGAAACAGAATGTTGTTAGTGGGGGCCTTTGGGTCCTGTGGGTTGAGGGGAGGGGCCTCTGTGGATCAGGCTTGTTCCAGTGCATCCTATACTTGATCAGTTTGGGATCTAGTGAATTTGGAGGCCAGGTCAACACCTTGTGCTGTTTTTCATGTTTTTGAGTTGTTCCTAAACCGTTTTCATGTGTGTGTCTGTGTCAGGCCATCGCAGAGTGTCTTTGCACTGAGGTGGGTGCGCTTGGTCTGGTCTAGGTGGGTGCTACACGTCTACATACAACCACATGACAGGTCCAAAAGTTTCCCAGCAGAACAGTGAATTGTCACAAGATGGTCAGTGTTATTTACTCCTACAATGTCAACCATGGGATTCCTGAGGAGCACGTTTGAAGCTCTGTGTGGGTGGTGGCTATGGCTGTTGCTGTTGCCATATTGGCAGCACTTGAAAATTGGATAGGTGGAACCTGAGTGGCCACAGCAGTTGGATGACACCAAGGCTGACAAATGAGGACATTAGCAACACAGACCAAAATATTTTTTTGTTCTTGGCTGTAAACATGTTTTTTTTGTCTTTAAAATTGTGGATTGACTCACTTTTGGAGCCAGGCCTAAGTGGCTATTGGATGAAATGCAGCTCATGTTTCAGCCCTGGAGTTTGCCGCTTGGTCCGTAATGGATAATTCACATCGGTAGATCAGAGCACTGTCCAGTGACACCATCCTCCCTCTGAACGGCATCAGCTGCATGCTACAGAAGCCATATGAAGTGGTGCTACGTGACTCAGTCGGTGGCTTCACACTTCACACTTTTACGGTCTGTTTCAATAAACCACATGTCAAATCTGCCCTGAAGATGCTTTTTCTCGCCAAAAAATATGAGGCACAAATGACATAGACCAGATTTATGAAGTGGGGGCCTTTCCCTCTTTTTCCCACAGCTCAGTGGAGAAAGGTGCGGTGTTAATAATCAGCTGTATAAACATTCAGACGCTTTGCTTCTCCACGTCCTTTGTTATTAAAGAGAAATGGATCCTAATGACTCAAGTCTGAAATCTCCAGAAAAAAAGGGACCTTGTTCCTCAGACTAGTGCTCTTAAGTCTCCTTGTCTGCCTGCCTGTCTGTCTGCCCGTGGCCCCCGCTGACCCTTTCAGCATTACAAACATGTCTCAAAGGCAGCAGTCACTATGAAATCATGTTGCATATTATTGAGGAATTTCTGCTAATACTGCTCGGGAGCTAAACGGATTACACTTGACCACTTACCCTAACACCCAGAAGCTTAAAATTCTGTTATTTTAAAGCAGGCCCCCTCGGACCATAACTCTCAGCCCAAACCACCCAACAGCACTTTTATTTGCATTCTCTGGAAGAATCGGGGACGTCAATAATCACACACTGCATATAATCTGTCAGATGCAAAATTAATGACGGGTCTTGCCACTTGTTTGCTTAGGCAGTGAAGTAGAAATCATTTTCCCATGGCAGCGTTTATGTCCTGATGAACACGGGGAGTTACAGTTAACAATTATCACGAGTGCAGATTTTTTTTCCCCTTCTTCTCCGACTGAGATGATCAAATTGAGCTTGGAAAGAAGATTCTCCCGTGTTATTTTAAATAATTGTGTCATTTTATGCGATTAAGACACAGCCGTAATTTGGAACGGCAAACTTGATATTTTCATAATTGTTTAATGTTCAGAGTGTTTTTTCAAGAGCTGAGCGCTTGCGGTGCAACGAAAACATTTTGCATGACTGAAAATCACTTTAGAGATCTTGCACAATGTTTGAACATGTGGAAAGGTTTTCTTTTTACAGTGTCTATAGGTGTTAAACCTTGTAAACAAGACACGTGACAGCTGCTGTTTGAAGAAGCTGAAACTTGAGTTTTTAGAGGAGCTAAACTTTATTTTTGGGACTTCGCTCGTACCGCTTTGTTCTTTAAGTGGTGACTTTACAACACCAACTTTTTAGACATTTGACCGAACAGTTATGAGTAAGTAAGTAAGTTTTAAGTAACAGGCAAGTCATTTTTTTGGCAGGATTCTCTCGCTACTCGGGTTTGAAACTCTGAATCAGAGAATCTGAAAGAATTTAGACTCCTGGAGGCAGAGACACTTAGTTTTTATCCTTTGGTTACCCTTTGGCTTGGCGGGTTAGTTGAGATTTACTCATTGTGCTATGCTATGCTAATTTCAGACTTGCAAACATGTTTATTGTTAGATTTCAAGTTTTCCACTTATGGCATGGTCTTAATTCCATACATTTTGGATGAGATTGTCATTATAACACAAATATGACAGCATCAACTGTTGCTGGTGACAAGCATCCTCTTGTGGTTGTGCAAATCATTTCTTTTTTGTTGTTATGAATTCTGCTGGAGACAGCAAACTGCATGATGTTTCATTGGTTTCTTTCGGCTACTATTTTTCTCAAGCCTTGACCAAAAAGTTTATTGACCCGAAGGAGGCGGCCAGTACAGTCTTCTTGTTGTTTAGACAGTAAATTATTGTTATGGTTGTTAGAGAAACAGTGTGGGTGGCTAAAACTGGGTTAGCCAGCAGACCTGCAAAGAGAATAAACCTGCCATCATCCTAGCTTTCATTGAATTAAGACCACAAATCCTCCATAAGGCTCAGTAATGAATTCTAGTGTCCTGAAAACAACCTCTATCCCAACACTGAACCAAAACAGCACGCAGCTTGGCACTCCATTATTTCCACACTCAGTTTCAATCTAATCAGCAGCAGCTCGACGGACGCCTTCACCCTGCTGTCTGAAAGCAGCCCGGTTAATATCGCAGCAGAGCTTCTGTTTTTTTTTTTCTTTGCTGTTTTGCCTCGTAGTCGAAACGGGCAATTCCATTTAAAGTCTTTTTAGCTCAACTCAAGTGTGAGATGTCCAGATAGAGCGTGATGAGTGAGATACACGCTTGGTGAAACAATGCCGCCGCCTCAGCCGCCACTCTTGACTGAAGGAGATGTTTAATCGGGCTACAAATAGAGAAGCACATTTACGGTTTGTAATAGTCTCTGTAATGTTTTCACTGGCCGTTTGCGTCTGGCGTGAGGCAGATCTTACAGCAAAATGAAAATATTTCATTTAGTGAAGCGGTGAAAAGTTCCCCCCTAACACCTTCGTGAAGGGCAAACCGACCATTGCGTCACGTTTAACAGTGTTCACATTGAAAGTCTTGCAAAAATATACCCCCGTGACAGTTAAATTCTAATATATTATATAATCACAATGATATTATTCATGCATTTCATATAAAAGCAGGATTTTATGATTGCAGTTGATTGAGTTGGAGCTCATCTAGAATGTTTTTATGTGTACGACTGCAGCTAATGCTTATTTTCTCAAAGACTTGATTGATAAATCACTCTTAACATAGTGAGAAAGTCTGACACGAGTGCACTTAATGATCAGAGTAGTGTGCAAATATCTTCATTTTGTAAAGTAAGTAGAAGCTGTGTAGTAGAAACAAAAGGTGCAGTATTTCCCTCTGAGTGGAGAAGTACAATGTGCTGCCAACGTTTGCTCTAAAGTGCAATACTTGAGTAAATGTACTAACCGCAGTTGGTGCAGGCATCTTCAGTGAAGCATCAACACAAACCCTTTGTACAGCTGACTGGGAGAGCGCGCTACCAGCTGGGTCTTTGTTTCTTGATTTCCACTCTGAAAAAGTATAGAGGCTCTTCATGAACTGTACTGAAAACCGATCCCGAAGAAGCTTGAGGCTTCGAAATCGCCTTGCTGTCCCAAACAGGACATTTTTCCAGTTTCAGTTTGATTCTTGCTGGACGGTTTCTGGTGTGGTCTTGAGACAAATCTGTCTGAACCGTGCAGAGTGAGTGTGGACTCAAGTATGGAGTATCTTTAAGTATGGAGACAATAGTTTGATAGCATAGCAGTCACAAAAGTGAATGAGTTCAGCCCTAACCGATTAATCAATTTCTTGAAGCCTTCACCTGGACATCAGTGTTTTAACTGTTGATGTCCCCACATGACCTTTTGTAAAAGCGGAAAATGCTCCAAAATATTTTGCTTTTATTTCTATGTTAATCTCCTGAACGTCTGCATAGCTTAATGCATTTAGATAAAGAAAAAAAATCTGCAGCCCTTTTCTTACAAGTGTCCATTTTTGAGCTTGCCTGCCAATATAAATTAAGCCCATTTAGCTCATTATTTTCAAACCACAATCAATTATGCTCTCTTTTTGTCGCTCCTCTAATCTGACTAAGCATGACTGCTCTTATTCGGCGCGCGGTGCCCCTCGTCTTTTCAAGAGCGGGCTCGGCCTTGCCCATTACATACACTAAGTGAGCTTGTTGAGGAAAACAATAGCCGCATGAAGGCCGGCTTTCTCTGTCACCGTTGTTGGATACCCACGGGACATTCCACACCTCAGTGGAGCAGACCTGCTAATGAAAGTGTTGTTTCTTTCCTCCCATCACTGGGAGTAATGGTGCATGGAGATGGTGATGAATGCAGGTCTCAGTGTACGTCTCAGAGAACAGGGCAGGAATGTTTGAAGCCCATTCATTGAGCAGAAGAACAAGGAGAACTGAGAGATGCAGACTGAGATCAGTGGACGAGCCATTAAGGAAGGAAGGCGTGACTCCGTCTCCATTAAAGGTATCATGACGTTACCTCTGTTTGACAACCTTGCAAGTCCAACTGCGGTATTTTCCTTTAACTTGAACTCACAGGCCACAGGGGTTTTGGATCTGCGAGTTCAACAGGGATAGAAATCCAAACATTTCGAGCAGCAGAGAAAGTCCAGGTTGTCAAACAAGTTGTTTTCTTGTTTGATGCGATTCAGATGCAATTCACTTTTTGTTAGATTGTCAGTTCTCCTCTCTCTTCCCTCCCTTTAGTGAATCTCATTCTTAGCCGAAGGAGAAGTGTAAGATATCAGAGAGGTATTTCACTAACGAAAACCAAACATGTTGTAACGTTTTGCCTTATGGGAAGCCGAGCATGCATTATCATATCTTCCTGCCTGTTTGCAATTTTGAGCCCCGTCATATCAGTCGTTGCACATAACCTACCTCAGTTTGCATCATTGTACGTCACACATGTTAAGGTTTAGGTACAATATTTGAAGAAATCGTCTTGACCTCTGGGTCAGGAAATATTTTCTGCACTCAGGGAACGAGGTCTGCTCTCAATTACAAGAAACAGGCAAAACTCTCTTGGTTTGAGGTGGTAAACTTTGGTAGTAACCCGAGTACCGTTTGTTTTTGGCTCGGCACATTTGTGGGATAATGTTAGGATCAGCATTCAATTCTGAGATGTCACGTACGGTCAAGCGACTCACGCTGTATCGGAATCCACCAGACGGATTCACCGAACGGCCGCTGTCGCAAAGCGTGACAATCTAAGTGCGCTGTTTATGTAAATTCTATTGAAAGTGAAAGTACACACTGCAGACAGTACAACAGCCATCCTTATTTTTCAGCCCTGCATGGGCAGCGCTTTGAGCAAGCAGAGTTTGCCCACAATGGAAAATCTTTCTCAATCCCTTTTGTAATAAGAATAAATGGCAAAATGAGAATGGTGATGTGAGTGTGAACGTTAAATAAAATATGAAAATGAGCCAAGCTGTTTAGCTTAGCACAAAGACTGAAAACTAGTAGAAAAGGCTAGCTTCACTCTGTCCAAACGCAACACAAGCAGTACAGCTCACCAATGAACTTTTCTATATCTCCATGTGGTTAAAGAAGGGCTTTGGGCAGGACTGTTGGTAGTTGGTGGCTGCTGCCATTCTTTTTGTGCCTCTCAGAATCAGCTGAGGTTTACGCCACATGGGCCAAACATGCAGTGAGTGATGCTCCTTCCAATCGGACCAGACCGTCGTCACATGAGGGATTTTTGCAGTTATTAGCAGAATACTAGTGTCCCTGTAAACTTAGCTAGTGATTGTCGGAGGTCAGTCCTTCACATAAACACTATTAAATCCACATATTGTCCTGTTGTACTCTCTGAACGAACGAAAGCCAGCCATCAATTTTTTTTGTTAATTAGTGAACTTTACATGGGCAGCTTTGTTCGTTTTGTTGCTGCCTGTTTCATGGCAAGAGAGCAACTATGTACATGTTGAACAATACCTTTAAACCATATGAATGTGAGTTTTGTCTCTCCGCCAGAACATATGCTGGCATGATGACAGTAGTACACGGCGTTACACAGGCAGCAAATCTGATTAGATCTCATTTGTCCTACTGGAAAGAACCATAGCCACATGGTCCATTGATTCAGCGAGCATCAGAGCGGAATAGCCCAGAGTGATGAAATGTATGCATGTGTACTCACATGGATACGTAGCCAAAAAAAAAAAAAAAAGGACAAGTACAATAATAAATCTTAACCTGTACTCAAATTTATTAAGCTCATTAAGTTATTCTTTAAGTGGAGGTTTAAAGCTCTGCCAAGTAGTCGTCTTGGCTTAAAGGATATTCATTTGTTACTGGGACAAATAATGAATCGTGTGGACGTTTTTTAAATAAGTGATAAAACAGTAATGCCAAGTAAATGTCACCACGTGAGATATTAAAAGGAAACAAGCTGTGCGATTTCTTAAAACCAGAAAGAGGAGAGGTGGATTGAGTGCAGTGAGATATTTCATACATGCACGTCTTGCAGTGCAGCTGCATGCTTATTCTCGCTGGTATTGTAGGAAGTGATTTGTATTCGTATTTATGGTATTCACTTGTGTTTTTCATCCCTAAATAGTTCTTAAAACTATGTATTATTTTGCTTCGCTCTGCTTTGATCACTGGGAGTAAACTTTCCATGTATAATTACAGAACGGGGCGTATTTGTCCGGTGTGTATTTGTTCATTTAATTGCTCGCGTCTGTTTATTATTGTTTGTTTGTGTGTTGTGTGTGAGTGTGTGTCTGGATATTTCCATGCACGTGTGCACTTCTGCGCTTGTTTGCAAGAGTTCATGTTTGGGTATGAATGAGGGATTGTATATGCATGTTTATGTGCGTATACAGTTGTACGGTTGAATTTCCAACATGCCCTCTCGGCTCGCTTTGACTCCCGGGTTTGATGTCACACTGAGGTGCTTGATTTCCCCCCGCCTGTTGACCAAACAGTCCCATATTAGATGTCTGCTGTTTCCTCAGACATTATCTGTCCATCTGTCTGGAAACATGACACCGGAGACGACGGCGGAGCTTCTGTGCACGAGTGCAAAGTCTGTCAACAAGTCCAGAAAAAGTCATTCTGCTGGCAAAACAAAAACAAGTTCATCAGTCTGAACTGTTGGCTGACGATGAGTATGTAGTTACCGCTAACATTTTAAGTGCAAACTAAATGAAAAGGATGGTGTCCGGTCTCTAATCAAACAAGAAGAATGTGGACACTGTCTTTCTTGTGGCAGATGAAGCTGTAAATGTGTGTCAGCTGATTGTTTCTGTTACTCCTTAAGAAAAAAATCCAGCATGATTTCAGAGATTGACATAACCTTTTCAAATCATCACGTTTAAAGTACAGATGCACAAACAAAGCAGCACAGGTTGAAACACGCAGCCAGCGTGGACGCGCCAAAAACTGCACTACCTCAAACGACCACTTGAGGCTGACTCTGACGCGAGTCGATCTGCGGTGTTGGTGTTAAAATGCTGGTATGAAAATATGTTTTTCATACCTTCATAACTCATCCATTTAAATTATATCAAGACTTCACAAAGTTATAGATAATTAATGGTGAGGCAGCTTTTAGTGACAGGTGGGACCTCTTTGCCAAAGAATTAGCAGTTACGAGTTAGGAGGAGCACTTCAGTCGCTGTCAAGACGGTGACAGCTGGAGCCACCGCATTGTTTCTCCATCTTTATATGCACTCCTTCCAAATAAGATCTGTTGGTAGAAATCTGTCGTACAAAGTGTTTCTGAGTTCATAATGTTTTTGTTTGCTTGAACATTTACTTAATTAGAGAGAATTCCTTGTACTTCTTGTTCTACCCTTTGCCCGATCATTAGAAAATCCTACTTCTGCTGCTGTCGTATCAAACGAGAATAATGAAACAAATTTCATTTTCCATCCCTGTGCAAGTCCTACCACTTGCATCGTTTTGTTTTTCAGGCAAACGTGATTGAAAGCAGATCGGATGCTGCTGGATGGTGCCATCAGTGCGCCAAGAAAAAGAGCTTAGATCCCTTAAATTATATACAGTAATACTCTCCTGCAGAGTAGAGTTTGACTTCTGGAGACTGCCGCAGGCTTTTCCTGGTTGTGTAACACAAGCTTCTGCAGCTCAAATAGGGATTTAATAGCTTGTCTCTCTGACTTAACACCGGGTCATGAAAACTTGTGCAGGCTCAGGAGCCTCGTAGTATCAACACCGCTCTGCACCCGTACACTTCAAAATAATACACATCACAAAGTCTGAAAGCCTCTCAAAAATCCAACACAAACATGCAGAAATACACATAACATCAGCTGTGCAACAGGCCGGCTTAAACACTTTTCAAACCACGTGCAAAAATGTTAATTGTGTTTACGCCGAATTTATTTGACCATGCAACAGCTTGTGCACACTCCGCGCACAAAGTCACAACAAACCATGATTAAAGAGTCTCTTTATGTGTTACTAAATACTTGTTGTGATGATTTATCTGCAGTTTCTAAATTAAAAAGCCCACAGTAAATTAAATTTAATCCTCAAAGATCAATAAAATATTCGTATTATCATCATTTGAACGCAAAGCCGAGAAATGCTTTTGTCCTGCATGCTGCGGAATATATTTTCCTTTTTCTTCCATTACATTTTTTGTGTGTGTGTATATTACGTACTGAATACATAAAGATACGCAATTTTCTTTCTGCAAAGTAAAACTTGCTTTAGTTGGCCAATGGCTCCAACATAACACTCGAATTAAGCACAGTTCATTATAATGAATTAATCACAGACTTGATCTGCTCCCAGGATTAATGCGTAATAACTCAAATGAGACAAGTAAAAATAACTCCGAATGTAATTACAGATGAAATAACAGATAGTTCTACCGCCGCTTATTTTAGCAGGCGGTTTTCCATCCACTGTTCCAGCATCTGATTGTGAAACTGTGCCGAGGATAAACAGCTCACGGAGGAGCACTGAAAATGCATTCGGGATTCTGCTACCTCGCTCGGTGTAACACCGCCTTCATTTAAGTAAGAAAAGCTCAGCATCCACAAATGAACTTAACGCTCCCTAACGGCGACCTTCCCATAATTAAAGCTAATGTAAGTCATACGTAAGAGCTGTGAGAGTCATTACGATGCTAATTTTAATTTGTTTGGTGACCATCATTCCCCTCTATTGTCGTGTAAGTTAAGATTTTAGCAGACTGAATTCAGCCGAGGCCCCCGGGGCATTGTTTTTACTAAGCAGCAGCAATTAGCATTCAATTAGCATGCGGCTCATAAAAATTAAAGGGTGCCGTATGATCATTTAGGGGTGATTTATTCACGTGTATTGACGAAAATAAGCAGTTGCCCAAAGTGTCAAGGCACAGTAGTTAGAAAAAACAACTGTGGTTCATCGTGAGTTCAGTTTTAACCCACTCTAGAGGTGTCTCCTGTTACATCAAAACACCGCAGATTTGATTAAACCTTCATTCAAACGCACAACACACCTTGTGTGGGGTAACGTGTCTTAACTTGGAGGGCTCGGCTCAGAATGAGGTGGAATTCAGACCTCACTGAGACAAAACTGTTATTTATTTTTCTCCATAAATGACACAAAAAGTTTTTTTTTTTTGTTTCTGCAGTAGATTATTTTCTTGCAGTAGCCTTATAATTCATTGAATAATCACAGCCAGCTGTTGAAGCATTTGCTGTTGGCACATACGCTTGACACTAGTTCTCTTTGCTGCAATTTCACTGTTGTCGCACTGCCATAAAAATCTCTGTATGGGAATACTTTGACTCAAATCTTGATGTGTCAGTGGATTTAACTGTAATAGCTGTGGTTTAGATTGGTTTACATGGTATTTAAACAGCGTTACAGAGTTTGTCATGTGAATAATAAGAAGTGAATAAAGATCTTATTTACATGGAGGTACACGGCAGCAGTGAACAGTTTAATGCTTCTGTTCAGAGCCTCTGTGATATTATCAGTGACCTTAAGGCACAGAACCTAATCTCTTAACAGAAGCGAGATTATCCATTGAAGGTGCACTTTTAGATTCTAAATAGCATCAAACTAAAGTAGAAATTGAAAGATTTATGTTCTGCAAATATATTAGCAAACTAAAGAGCATCACAAAATACTTAAAACTCCCAATAAATAAAAGATAAAGCCTGTAAAGACAGGATTTTTAATTTTAAAAGGAACATTAACCTTTTTGCTGTTTGCCTTGACGTCTCATAAATTGTCCCTGGTATGCTTCCCGTGTACTGGTGAGGTCTGCGGCTGGTCTGGATCAAGTCCAGCTACTCCACCGCCTGGAGAAATGAGCCAAACCTGGCTGGACGTCAGCCGAGCAATACAAGGCCAGAGCTGCCCACGAGCTCCAACACACAGGATTAATAGTTTCTGCTTCCTCGCAGAATGTCACCTTGTCGAAAGGTTTTTCTGTAACAGCCACTTTATAAATAGGAATAAACTTAATTTATTGTTTTTAACAGCAAAAAGTGCATGATTAATGTGTCTCTCATTTGCTTTGTGGCAGCCTCACTTTTGCAGAGAAACTCGATTTAAAGTCTGCAGCGTGTGCTTACTTTGTTCTCTCTGGCTTAAATTTGCAGAAATATGTGTTAGATTTTACCCAAGAATAACTATTCAGCGAAGGAGTAAATGTGATTTCACGCTGATTATGTACAGTAGATAATAATAAAATCGAACCTATCGGAATAAACCCATAAAGAGATGAACTACGGTCAGGACCACATAGTTTGTGAGCTAAAACGACCATAAACCACTTGTGTCTTTCTGGACCCGGTCCACATTTCTGTGGCTTTAGTGGAATTTCGCAGGTGAGCACCACACAGGAGGGGTTTGAGAGACTTTGCTGTTCTCCGCAGATGTTTTGGCCCGACTTCAACTCAGACAGCCAAATGTCTCGAAGCTGTTACATATCTTCACACATAACAGGAGGCTAGTGAATAGCTGTCTTAAACATCGCCAAGGATTCCTTCCAGCTTGGTGAGGATTTTCAACCTGCACTGCAAAGTTGCTTTCTGACATTCAAGTCATTGCTCATCTGATGTTTACCAGAGTTCGTTCACTCTCCAGGTAACTATGACAAGTGGAAACATCACTTGAGGCTTGTAAGACATTTTGCAGTGTAGTGGTTTCTACAAGTTTTCTACAAGTTTCTAAACTAGAATGTTTCAGTCACTTTTATCTAATTTTTCACAGACTATACCATGCTGAGTGTCTGTTTACCACTGTAACCATGTCGGATTAGATGATCATGGCCTGACATGACTTGGTAGAGACATCTCAGACTAACCACTGTGCACCAACAACGTATATCATTCACAAACTGGGCAAGTAAACCTTGAGACTGAGCTCTTCCAGTCAATCATTCCAGCTGCTCATTCATTTTTTCTCCAATCAAAGAGAAAATAGTTTGATCTTTTCAAACAGACTTCTGCTAATGGAGTCTAATTGCCGCATTTGATATCGGTTAATGTAACTGGGCACTTTAGTGTCACATGGTCTACATAATTTCCTTGCATGCATGTAAAAACAATATTGCCATCTCCTCAAGTCAGACGCGTGGTCAGTCGTTGAAGCGTTGCTCACGCGCCTGTTGACGCCATTGTCTCTTCATCCATTTGGAAATCACCTGGTGAACCAAGCGCACATGACTGATGCCCCTCTATATCAGTCAAGCACTGAAAAAAAAAGTCCCAAATCTCCTTTGATTTGTTGCGTGTCGTGTAGCGACAAGGCTCGGGCTTCACTTTGTTGCTTCAAATCGCTGCCTTCCACCGAAGACGTCTTTTTGTGCCTGTTGCCTTTCAACGGCAGTGTGAACACGCCCTAAACACCTTGCAGTCGTAAATTCTAGATAAGATCTTCTCTTTGTGGAACAGCTCCTTTTGATTAATAGTTGTTGCTATTTGGATGACTGACAGATATTGGTTTGAACACAACGGGAAATGTGATGGTCTGCTGCTCTGACTTGTTTTGAATTCAAAATGAGGATAGAAAGGGAGAGACGTTGTATAAACCTGTGGTGTGTGGTTGTGTTTTTATGTGTGGTGCATTTTTGTCTTCGTTTCTGACCATCTATTCTGAAGCATTTCTTAAGTTTGCAAACTACTAACAAACTGTATTTTGGGAAAATACAACTTGTTAGTGGAGAAAAAGACGACAACACCATAACTGGATGTTAATGTCTAGATAAAACAAATATAAGGCTCCGCATGATTTGATGATAGAAGTCATGCGCCTGTTAGAAAACAAATCAAGGAAACCGTGCAAAGAAGACCTGACGATGCTGGAATCTGTATCAGCATATCAGCTCCGCTCATATTTGTGTCTCTGATTTGACATACACAAACAGGTAATGTAAGCTGTTGCACGCGCACGTGCTTTCAGGCATTAGTGCAGGCGCGGACGCTGACACGTCCAATAAACACACGTGTGGGATTCCTCCCACCACCCAGAGTCACTTCCACACTGTGGATGAAGGGTTTCAGGGTTGTTTCTACTCAAACGGTGTTTGTGTTTTGGGGGTTTGTCTGCTGGTGGTAGCTGAGATCATGAAACCCGTGAGAGTTTAACAGAAACACCACTGTTCAGCCTCGCAGCTCATTTCAGCACTGCGGTTTACTTTCTCTTCGCTCCCGTTCACTTACAAAGGTTTTACTACCTTCATGTTACTTTCATTTTCATTACTTTCATTACTTTCATTTTGGTCCCTCTGGGTGTAAGCGTTTAGCCACGCTATACAGTATTCTGCTTGATAGAATCTTAGCTTTTTACTTAAACACACAAACTTAACGTTACTGTATATAGTGAACATGGGGTTAAAGTGATCACAGATTTTATTTTGGAGTCCAGACAGAGGAGGTTTTTGCGGCCTAAGGATGGCCCATTTCACATGAAGCAACAGTTTTCTTAATGCACATGTCCTGACTTAGATAAAACTTTTACCTGCTTAACTGATTATTGATGAAGATCCAATAAACAAGTCCAAGATCAATCAAACAACATTTGAGTCAACTGTTAAATACATTTAAGTCCCTGAATATAGGAGACAGTGTGCAAAAGTGGTTGTAAATCCAACCGCTTTTGTCCAGTTTAAATCCTACGGAGCAAATCATTTGTTACTACTCATTTCTTTATGGTCAGATGACTTGAAAACATCCCAGCCTTTGTGAACACAGTGTAGATATAAAAACCCGTTTACCTAAAAAACGTTAAATCCCCAAGCGCTGAGCTAAAATTGCATTCAAACCACTGTCTTTCCCTATATCTCTCTGTGTGTCTTCCCTTTGTGGTTCCCCTTCCAGCAGCACTTCTAAAATTGCTCCATGTCTTTTTTTTTAATTTTCCCGTATCTTGTATCATTTGTGTAACTTCCACGGTTGTTATTTTGATCGTAACCTAACATGACAGGATCGTGTTTATGCCTGTGCCATCCGCAGAGAGTGCAAAGGGACACGTCTCTGAAAACTGAACTCCCAACACATTTAGGATGTTTGGATGCTGTTTATAAGTCTGTGGTCTCGAGGCTGTGTGTCGCGGAAGGCGTCTGCACAACAACCGTCACTTTGTCTGTCTGATTTTTCCATCTTTTCACCTCTTCATCCTCTTTGGCTTTTTTTTTTTTTATCCTTACAGGCAGGATTCTTTCCTTCTTCCCACCATTTGTCTCTCTCAAAAACATTTTTTCGCCCTCTGTTTATGTGATACAGTCCCGTTGTCTCCTTCAATGATCGGTCTGTCAGCGCTATAAACAGATACACTGTATTTCTTCAATGGTTTGGATGGATGGCCCTACTTTCCATTACACTGACTCATTCTGCATGTGCGTGTCATGTGTATTGTTTGTGCCGGCGATGGCGTTAAAGGTCGACCGTGACCGTGGTGCACTTTGAGTCTGTGTTTTTGTTTGGAAAAAGAGAATTGATGCAAGCTGACCGAAAGTGTTTACGTGCATATTAATATGAACACGCATGTCTGTGTGCTCTGCCTGCTAGCATGTGTGTGTGTGTTTGTGTGTGTGCGCATGGCCTTTTCATTTTGGTTTGCCAGCGGTTCCTCGGTTCTGAGCTCGGGCCAGTGGTTTAAGGGAATTGCAGATACTCGTAAACAGCGCTGTGTGGGTTTTTGATCCCAGCTGTGTCTTCCTATCTGATTTCTGCAGAGTCAAAAGTTGGCGATTTATTTCCGGACCTGCTGTCTGCTGGTTATAGTCGTCCAATGCTGAAAACATGCTGTCTTGACAGGATTGTACCAATCATCCTGTGCCATTTTTGTAATTACTATATTAGATAAAAAACCACAACAAAAAAAACTGTTGTTAATTAAAGACATGAAATGTTTCTGTCAAGTGAAACGCTAGTGAGGTTTTAATTTGACCCAAATCATTCCAGCGAGTTCACGTTGCTTCCATGGTTGCAGATGAAATGTGCCAAGATGCAATTGTCGTAAATTGTTTGTGTGTAGATTGTATTTACTGCTGGCTGTGGCACAAATTGTATCTAGGGGATAATAAATATTACTTTAATGGTTACAGGAAAAATACTTAATTTGTGTTAACAGACTAGAGCAGCGACTTTAACGGCCCTAACAAGGCTGTTTACAATTCCCCGTTCACTTTGATCAATTCAAAGGGATTAACCAGATTTTTTTTACTTTATGAAATTCAGCATTATGTCCCATAGTCTTAAGAAGAGGTTTCCAAACCCCTAAAAGAAGTCTTCTAATGCGATTATTTTATGTGATGAATTATATGCCTAATTATTGATAAATGTTTTCATTCATCTTCTGCTTGTCCTGTGAAAGGGGGGGCTGGAACCTGTTCCAGCTGTCATCGGGCAAATTACATAATACACCCTGGACAGGTCTCCAGTCTATCGCTGGGCTAACACAGAGAGACACACAGCCATTCACACCCACATTCACACCTAAGGCCAATTTAGAATCACCAATGAAGAGAGAGAACCCACGCTGACACATAGAGAACATGTCGGTTACAGATTTGAACCCGGAACCTTCTTGCTGTGAGGCATCAGTGCTAACCACCACCCCACTGTGCCGCTCCTAAATATAGAATCATTAATATAATCTATTGTTGTAAAAAGGTGACACAACTTCAATAATCATAAATGATGAATTAAACATGCACATGCAATCCACACAACGTGTATAACATTCTGCTCTTGAAGCAACCTACTTCCTTTTCTTGAAACAGAGTCAATCAGTTGTCCAAATCCTCTGAAAATAACATTTACATGTCTGTAAGATTCAATACACACATCAACTGTAGGGGCACCATGGGGATGTGAATGCTGGAAAGTTCTGACGGCAAACTTTGAGACCAAGTCTGCTGCTTTATGATGTGTCAGATATACTGGCATTAGTGTGGTAACATTTAAGAAGTGGACGTGGAAATTCCAATAGGCAGTTTATGCTTCGTCAATTTGACGCCGTAGCTTCAGCGTCAGACAAAAACGACACAGTGCCGACTAGCGTTCGGGTGGTCATTTTTACAGGGCACAAGCATAAATGGCTCACACCAGCACTGGCTATGTGCGTAGGTTATGGCGTCATGTACCACAGTACCTGCATTTTGTCAAAGAGACGCCTGAGCTAGCTTAGCAATTTTTCCCATCGCTGATCCACTGAGCTCACTTTTCCTCAAAATAATATGGTATATTACAGATGCTCTATAATGTGTGCCCTCCAGTGGAATCTTCTAGTAACACAGATTTTATGTAGTGTGGCAATAACTACATTCATGATGGCACTGGTTGCCCACGTGAACGAGTGGCTGAAAAGCATGTATGTCTCTGTCCTTAAAATCTGAAGAGGTAGAAAAGTCTCTTGACAGCACCAGAAGTTGTGCGAAGACACAGTGTGTTTGCTCTTTGTCCTGTTTTGAGATATGGAGCCTGTCAAAGGAGCTGAAGTGATAAATAGCTGATTAAGTTTTATTGCATGATAATTGCGGTCGAGGGTGTGAACCTATCTTTTTGTGGAGCTTTAGAAGTGTGCATCGTACAAAAGAAAATAAACCCGATAGAAATGGATGCGTCAGCAAAGTGAGAGAATAGATTAACGGCTTTGTAACAGTTTTCAGATGATGGTGCCTCTGTGGAGCTATCACGGATACGTGGCAGATCTTCGCAGAATATCTTGATCTATCTGCTTTTCTCTGTTTGCATGTAAATGCACACACAATGTGAATTCTCACATGGCCAGTGTGTGTCCACACTAAGTGCTCGCAGCTGTAGCGGTCTGAATCTTTGCATGAGACAAGCTCGGCAGTGTTGTTCTTGACTCACGGTGTCAGAACGACGATCTCCCGGTCAACAGACAGTCATCGAGATTGATGGCTGTTTTTCCTTGTGACTCGCCGTGTTTTTAAGATCCTCGTGTTGTTTCTGAGCCGGGCTGATGGACTGAGTGGCTGGCCAGCGAGCCCATGTGTCTGCGTGTGGGGGCAAAAGATAAGAAATAGAAAGGAGGAGTGACAGACAGAAAGACAGGAGGAGGTGAAATTCAAAGCGGTGGATGTCTGCGGTCGGCCGCTCTCACAGACGCACAAAGTGTGTGTTGAAAAGTGTGTGATTACCGAAGGAAGTTTCTTTTTTGTATGTTTAAAATAATGACAAGATAATATCCTGGACCGACAGAAGTGTGAGAAATAGAAGGAAACTTGAATCCAGTCTTGGACCGTACTAAACCCACCAATCTAAGTTTTTTCTCACTTGTTTAGTCTATAATCTTTATAATACACCAATCAGGCGTAACATTGTGACCACTGACAGGAGAAGTAAATAGGATTGACCATATTGTGACAATTAAATGTTCTTTTGGGATGTTACTTAGAAATGTACCACCCACCTAGACCAGACCAGGCACCTCAACCCCCACCCCATAGTAATGACACTCCTTGATGGCAGCAGCCATCCCCAGCAGGATGCAGCCTGACAGACAAAAACGGGGTTTGGAAAAACATGAAAAACATGAAAAACATTCCCAAGTTGATCAAGTATCTGATCCACAGAGGACCCAAAGGCCAAGCACTAACAACACTGTGTTGCCAGACACCACAAGACACCATCAGGAGACCCATGTCCATTCTCTGATGAGTCACAACTGTTTTGGAGGCACAAGGGGGACCTACACAATATTTGGAAGGTGGTCATAATGTTTTGCCCGATCTGTGTATTTCAGATTTTTTCATGAGGGCCAATCAGCTATCACAAATGTTGGCATTTGGTTAAGAGACTAATCACTATTTTTGAATGACTCTTTGTGATACGAGGGCTCCCCCATGATAGATGTGTGCAAATGCGTTTTTATCAAATAAGTGTGTGTTGGTGTGGACTTGGTGTACAGCTTGTTCAGGGCGTAGTGAAGCAGGATAGAGTGGGGGGGGTTTGAACAGTTGACATTTCAATCACCACAATCCCCAATACGCGCTCACACACACTCACACACACTCACACACTCACACACAAACCTCCAGCCATTTGGTTTGAGGCTGATTCTCTGTGACAGCCTAAATATTTGGCCGCGTCCGGGCACCAAGGTAAATGCACCCCGCAAGAATGTTTTTACAGGGCAAGAGAGACTGGGAGAGAGAGAGGGAGGGGGAGAAAGGGAGGGAGGGGAGGGAGCGAGGTAGGTTTTGGATGGAGATAAAGAAACACAGAGTACACACAGAAAGAGGAGTCTCATGTAAGTGTGGGCTACGTGTTGACCACTGGTGTCTCAGCGGGCCGTGGGATCCACAGGGAACAAGTGTTGGTTCTTGCTGTGATGGAAGGAGGTTAATGGAAGACGTTAATAATCAGTAATAATTTAAATTTCTTTTGTCTTTAGACAGAAAACACTGCACATGAGTGAACATGATAGCGTACATTGAGTTGAATATAAAAACATAGAATAGAAAACAAAATGAACTGAAATTATTATCTGACACAGTGATGGAGTATGAAATAACTGCTAACCTAGTATTTGGCCTTCTCAAGGACACCTATAGAGAAAATACACCAATGAGGCATAACATTATGACCACCTGCCCAATATTGTGTCGGTCTCCCTTGTGCCTTCTGAGGGTGTCCTGTGGTGTCTGGCAACAGAATGTTGTTACTGGGTGTCTTTGGGTCTTATTGGTTGAGAGGAGGGGCCTCTATGGATCAGGCCAGGTCAACAGTTTTTTTTTATTTAAGAGTTGTTCCTAAACTTTTTCTGTGTCTGTGTCAGGCTCCATCCTGCTGGGGATGGAGCCTGACCTTCAAGGAGTCTCATTGCCATGGGGCACCCACCTAGTCTGTCTGGTCTAGGTGGGTGCTACATGTCGCTACAAGTATCCACATGAAAGCCACATCGAAATATTTTCCAGCAGAATATTGAATTGTCACATGATGGTCAATGTTATTCACTCTACTTGTCAGTGGTCATAATGTTATGGCTGATCAGTGTATGTCATGCCTTGATACTTATTGACACAGGAAGCCATTTGAACATGTCACATCGTGCAGTGTACTTGATGTTTTAGAGATTAAAAGGTTTATTGAAGAATCTGAATATCTGAAAAATAATCCATGGAATTAGCAGCTGTACATCACTGCTATTGTAGTGGATGGATTTGCATTGTAACGTTTTCAGAATGAACTGTGCTTGAACACACAATTTCCAGTGAAAACGGAAAAAAAAGAAAAGTAAAGAAAGTAAAAAAAGAAAGTACTATGAGGACACAGACCTCAGGTTTCTGTCTGTGGGGAAAGTTGCTCATGTCAACATTCATCGATTGAACTGCTCAAGATCAAGAGGAATGGGATGTATCAATTATAACAGAGGAAGATGGATTTTCCTTTCAAAGAAGTGGAGGAAAAACTGTTTTTGGTCATCATTATTTTCAAAGCAGTAGGCCTGGGGAGTTTTTGCCTGTGTGGCTTGGCTTCTTCTTCTTTTGTTCACTCTTTCCTCATTTCTCCTGTGCAGGAAATCTTAGCCCCATATTTCCTTCCTATTATATTGGAAAATTAATAAACCTTCAAAGGTTGACTTTGAGCTCCATGGAGGTTGCAGTAATCCGCGATGATGAAGCATCCGAGCGCACGCACGTGCTCTCATGTACATGAACATACATGTATATACAAACACACAAAGGAAAGGGCTAATCTCGTACAGGTGTATACACACTTACATGCATGGAAACACACACGCGCGCAGCGAGGAGGTCATTAGTGACCCGAGGAATGCAGGGGTCAAATCTTAAAAGACCTAGCTGATAGAGGGGATGTATAGGATCAAAGGAGAGAGGGAGAAAGGGAGGGAGAGATGGATGGAAGCGGAGGGAGGGAGGGAATATACAGGATCAAAGGGGGGAGAGGAAGGGAGGAAAGAAATGATGGGAGGATGAATGTGCGAGGGAGAGTGGAGGTGTAGGCAAGGGGGGAGGAAAATGTGCTATGGGGGAGTGGAAAGGAGGGAATGGAGAAGGAAAGGGGGAGACAGAGGAGGAAAAAGATGTAGACAAAGAAGGGTGAAGAAAGAATACAGATAACTCAAACTGACAGGTGTGTGTGTCTATTTAAATGGAAGGTTTTGAGCCCAAAAGTGAAAGCTTGTGCAGTGGTGAAAGATTTATGTGCAGCCTGTGTGTGTGTCTGTGTGTCGAGTGTCTGCGAATACCTGCTGAATAAAACAGAGCCTGTTGCAGCCGCAATACCCATTAGCTACTGGAGCCACAGCCGTTTCTTTACAAATGTGAGGGAAAGAAAACAAACATTTTAGCCTCAGTATGTTAACTGTTTTCCACTGCCGTGCCTGGATGTACGAAAACGGATCTTGTGTGAAACCTGCAGGCATGTGACTGCTGTAAGAACGACGAAAAACTGTTCCTCCGCTTCAGTGGTGTTGAGGGAATAATGCAAGAGAAATCTCTTTGAAATCTGAAATAATCTCCACCTGTGGGTGTCTTGGATTCAGAAATGCTTCCGTCAGTTCCCGTGTCGATCCAGAGTCATGACGAAAAAAGGTATTCAGATGTCTACGGAAAGTTCTCAGCCGTGTAGTACTCTGCTTCTTCCGTTCTGCACATGTTCACCTAAGTTTAAAGCGTGGCTGAACATAGTGCTTCTCTTTTGCACAGCTATCCCCATGTAGCACAAAAGCCATGTTTAATGTTCATAGGATCAAACCTAAAGATATGGTGGGAATAAATCTCAATGCCAAGCGCCGTTAAAGGAAGAAGAAGATCATGGTGATGATGAAGAAGAAGAAGATGCAGCAGAAGAAGAAGAGAGCGGAGGAAGGATAGGGAGGAAAGCTGACGAAGAAGAAGGCAGAAGAGTAGATGAAGGAGAGACGAAGGTGTAGGTGGAGGACAAGAGATTGGAGAGTTGGAGGAGGTAGATGAGATAGAGGACGCAAGAAGAGTAAGGGGTGCCTGTTCAGACGTCGCGTTAAGATCCGATCTGGGCTATCCAATCACAAGTGACCAGCTTTGGGTACTGTGTGTTCAGGCCCGGCATTTACATACGTCTCCAGATGCGTCTCCAGATGCTCTGTATGTAAATAAACTCTGACATCATCTGGCACAAAGTCGGAATATTTTAACAGCTGCTGTCTCTAATTGATCTCTACTGCTGCTCCAGGACTGAGAACAGCGCTGTTTTATGTGTGTCATGACTTTGGCTTCGCACGTTAAGTTATTATTCACTGAGCTCCACCCTGGCGTTAGTCAGACCTGCGCAAAACTCCGGATGCATCGTGTTCACACTAACAAAGGAATGTGGACACATGCGAACCAGACCACCTTTAGATTGGATTCTGTCAGGAGGGAGAAAGGGCTGTGTTGTGGATGCGTATTGTCCTTAATGATGTTTTGAGCTATCCTGATAACCAAGGTCCTGTCAGTGTCCTGTAGTGATGGGAAGGCTCCTCCACAAATGTTGGAGAGCCTTCCTGTCCAGAGCAGTGCAGTTCCCAAACCTCCTTGTGTTGAGGATATTGGTTGACACACCAGACGTCCTCAGCCTTTCCTACAGTCTTTGTCGGGGCCTTGAGTGCTGCGAGACCATGTGAGATCCTCACTGATGTACGTACCGCGAGATTTTAATGGGTTCTCTTAAGAAATCACCTAAATTTGGTCATCATTGCACACACATAAATAAAATTTGACTTTGGTTCTAAGAAAAAGAAGAAGCTTAAATGCTAACTAGTATCCAAGGCAGAGCTGCACCTTGGGCCAACAAGAGATTCTTCTTTTGCATCATTAGCCCATCTTTGTTTTTTTTGTTGTTGTTTTCTCTCTGATACGCTTTGAAAAGCAAAATCAACCTCGAACTAATTCAAGAATAAGCTTCACATCTGCTATTTAATAAGTTCATGAAACCTTCCCAGCTCATGTCACTACAGTAAAGGAGAAGTTACTTCCTAACGTTCAAAGAGAACAATGCAATCAAACTGCCAGGTGTTGGTGTGTAAATGTTGGACTGCCTGTCTACTCCCAGTCTCTGCTCTGTAAAATCCTGGCAGTGCTGCCGTCTTCCTGACCGGTCTTGTTTTAGGGCTGACTGCTCCGACTAACATTTCACCGATAACATCGCACATGAGAAATTCAGAATCCCTATCTCTGTTTTTTTTTTTTTTTTCCTGTCTGCCTTCATCTCTGTCTGCTCCTTCCTCCTCTGAGGTTTCATTGATAACATCAGTGCATGGAGCTCTATCTCTCCTTTTCTTTCTGTCCCCCTCTCCCCCACTGCTTTGACTCCCCGTTTCTTTACTGATTTCTAGTAGGAATCATACTCTACTGTCCTCTCTGTGCCACTCTGATCTATACATGTGTATAACAGAAACAGGGAGAGACAAAGACAGAGCTGTGCTGCTCTGATAACATCACAGAGTCAGGAGGAAACAGAGGAGCTGTTGGAAGTCCTCATTTGTACTTGGGAGACAGCCAAGACTCATAGAACCGGCTGCAAGTGCTTTGTGTGTGCATTTGTTTGTGCACAACTGTCAGAGCACACGGTTTGTTGACAGCATGGATGGACTACTTCTAAAACTTGTGACAACAGGCACAGTCTGTCAAAAACCAAGGGAAACACAAACGCACGCATAAAGATAAAGTTGCGTGCGGGTGCACACATGCTCCTCTTTAGTGTCTCATTAAAACTGAATTGGAAATTAAGTTACTGAAACACTCTCCGGGTCCAGTGCCAGCATTTACAATCAGAGTTACTTCGATTAGCCAGGGGCTTTACCATAAAAGGAGTGTAGCTTTGTGTTTACATGTTGTTCACATTACACCAAATTCATACAGTGACAGCGTCTCGCGTACAGTTTACTTACGCTATGCATGTATATACAGACGGAACGTGTTGCTGACATTGTTGCTGAAACCAAATACCTCTAGCTATCTTATCAGTGCGTATAACCGGTTACGGTTATGGCGATCATGAAGGCAGAGGGTGAAATACACCGATCAGGCGTAACATTATGCATAACATTATCCAAAACAGTTGTGACTCGTCAAAGAATGGACATGGGCCTTCTGAGGGTGTCCTGTGGTGTCTGGGAAAAGAAGTTGTTAGTGGGAGTCTTTGGGTCCTGTGGGTTGAGGGGAGGGGCCTCTGTGGATCATCCTACAAATACTTGATCAGTTTGGGATCTAATGAATTTGGAGGCCAGGTCAACTCCTTGTGCTGTTCTTCATGTTTTTTTGAGTTGTTCCTAAACTGTTTTTGTGTGTGCGCCTGTATCAGGCTGCATCCTGCTGGGGATGGCTGCTGCCATGAAGGAGTGTCATTGCTATGGGGTGGGGGTGCCTGGTCTGGTCTAGGTGGGTGCTACATGTAAATCCGTAAACGCATATCTCGTGGCTCCTTGTGGACGGCGAATACGGATCTTTTCGAAAACGATGACGTCATGGCCACTACTCTCGAGCAGCTTTCCACCTCCCGCGAGACGTCTCATAACAACAACAACAATGGCGGACTCCCAGTCAACGTTCTCTTGCAACTTACTGGCCTTGTAGTCGAGTGTGACTCGCAGGAGTAGTACGACCTCGGCGTCGGTCCACACAAAAGTATCTGCTTTCTTCGTAACCACTGCCATCGTTGTCGTCTCCTTGAGTTTGGTTTTCTAAAATGTATTTGTAAACAGCGCTCAAGCTTTACGCGCATGCTCCGCAACTTCCGTTTCCGTTTTTGGCGGATTTCTGAAACGGAAACAGCGCCACCTATAGGCCAGGCATATGAAGTAGCGTTTTCAGGCGTTTTCAGTCGTTTTCACCTCGCGCCGTGTGTACGCGAATATTCTTGAAACGCTGCCAGCGAAAACGGATAAGAAAATATCCGTTTTCCTACGTGTGGACGAGGCCTAAGTAACATCCACACGAATGCCGGGTCCAAACGTTTCCCAGCAGAACATTGTATTGTCACAAGGTGGTCAGTGTTATTTACAGTACTTCTCTGGTCATAATGTTATGCCTCATTGGTGCATACCGAACATGAAGTTGTGTTGTTGTTCTGGACCCCCAAACCTACTCTATTTCTACACCATGATATCATATTAATTGCTTGCACAAGATGACAAGCCCACTGGTATCGCATCTGATTTGTTGTCATAGCAACAGATCTCTTACACCAACGATAAAATACAGCGTCCATGGACTGTGACACACCAAGCTGACAGTGGGTCGTCAGCCAACGCTGGGCCGTCGATGAGGGTCAATCATCTTAGAACCAGTCCCCAAGAAGGGAAATGTGAAGCAAGCAAGTGAAATCAACAGGGCGCACACAGAAGACTCTGCTGCTCTCATCTAAACATCCACATACGCAAATATTTTCACAACCTCATGGTCACCTGGAGCAGAGACACGTAAGACCAGTGGAACATTGAGACTACCGCCACCTACTGAAATGAAGAGACATCTCCTCCGACTCTAGGGCAGAGCTCACACGTTAGTTGGCTGCAGTCTTTGCTGCGTTTTCAGGTGTAAACTTTTGGCGCAATTAAACTAATTTACTATTATCTCCCTTTGCAATAAAATAATTTTCCTAATACAGTTAATACCACATGCCCTTAAAGATATTCTTGAAGCTTATCTTTTTTTTTTTGCAAATCCTAAACTCACTCTATAGTGTTTTTTTTTTTTTTTCAACCGAGCCGCTGAACACTCCAAATCTCCACATGTGGGAATCTGACTGTGATGATGTTTGCTCTAGATGAGCACACCCACCCCACTCCATCTCAACAAGAGGGGACATTTCCATGACAAAGGACAATTATTGACTTTCATTGGCTCCGCTTGCTTTGATATCAGCAAGGGGTGTGTCAGCGTGTCTGTGTGTGTGTGTGCAGGAGGGGGCGGGTTAGGGGACAGCAGTGAAGGAGAAGAAGAAACAGGGGGACCTGATGAAAGGAGCCGAGTGGGAAAATGTACCCACTGACCCACAGTGCACTAACAGAGGAGGAGGATCACAGCAGAAAGAAAGAAATCATTTACTAAGGCTTTCTTTTTTTCCACGCCTCCCGTCTGCTTATTTTTTTTTTCTGTGTCCTTCTACACTTTCTTGTTAGTGTTTCCTTCCTGTCAATCTTAACTTTCCCTTTTTTTTAATCAGCCTATATGTTGCTGATCCTTCCCCTCACCCCCCTCCTCCTCCTCCTCCTCCTCCTCTCCCTCCTCCTCCCTTCACTGCCATAATTTAAGGGGCTGAAAGGCATGGCGAGCAGAGAAAGAGGAGAGCTGAGAAAAAGGGGAGACCCTGCAGATGAGGGCTTTTCCCTCACGGACGTGGCACAGATGTGAGGGTGTTTTTTGTGAAACGAGCCGGGGAGGGGCGGCGATAGGCTAATTTGCGTGGCATAAAGACGGGGCCCTTTTCATATGCAGAGCGCCACTTTGATGCGCGGCCGATGAAAGCTGGAGGGAGCGCGGAGGAGAGGAGAAGAGAGGGTGACGGAGAGGTTCTTTGTCCCCTGACAAGAAGGCATCTGCTCCACGCTGCCCTCCTCTCCTCCTGCTGTACTGAGGCTCCCACAATGCGACAGCCGAGAGGGAAAAGTGTCATCAGAGCACCTTAGAAAACTGAACGGCCGCTTAGGTTGGCCTGGTTTGTGTACCAGCATGCATATCAATACACTTGACACAAGATCTGAGACGCACACAGATGAATGCATGCACAGAAAGTATGCAGACATACTATGGACACATTTGCATCCTTCCACAGCTGACAAAACACATCTTCACTTTGACTGAGCGTTCCCTTTGAGAGACAAATAAACCATACAAACTTTGGCCTTTCATGGCAATCAAGATCAATGGCTCGCGGGGTGAAAGGTGTGCCTGTGCGGCGGGGAGATCAGAGGGAGGCCGCGCACCGGAGTGAGTGGCGGCGCCTTTCTGCATGCGCGTCTGTGTCAGTTTTGTTGTGTTCGAACTGTACGGCCTTCAGAGCGTGTGTGCGTTTGCGCGTATGTGCAAGCACGCACATGTGTGTCCTCGCGGCGCAGATCACAGGCGGCGGGCTCACCAGGGCTCCTTCGCCGAACACTGGCCGATTTCACGCCCGCACAATAGCCGACTCTCTGGAGCGAAGCTCGGAGGGTTTTTGGCAGGAGAAACCCAAACGGCCGGCTGAATTCAGCAGAACATTTACGCGCTTTGCTACCTGTTTGGGTTATAATACACGTGTCTGTGTTACTCAAGAAGGTGTATTACAAATTTTATATCCTATCTAAAATATATGTTTGTTTGTGGACTGTTTCTGTGCGTCAGGATGGATAAAAGGCTGTACATGCACTCACGGTTACAAGAAGATTATTCATTGATCGTTTTTTCACTATCCAAGGTTGGCCTGCTTCAGTGCCTCCGTGCTACGCCAATGACATTCGTTTCCACAGCAGCTTCACAGCAGGTGAGAGCGAAGCCAAGCCAGCTGTGGTCCTACGTCGACCACAGGCAGCCGGTCCATGCTCTCCTGTCCTCAATGACTGAACTGTGCTGAAGACTAGAGAGAGAGAGAACTGTTTAGCCGCCAGTGCTTTTGTAGCTTCCACTTGAATGCGTGTGGTTTGGACCTCGGTTTCTCTGAAGACATCAGTCTTACTTTGCTGTTTAGCGGTCGTCCTCGGTCGTATCATGACTTTGTTAAGTTAGTGTTGCTACGCTGAGAGCTTTCCACTGGCATTTCCACTGGCTGGATTGTTGCATTTCTGAACCTTCCTCAGGAACAGAGATTCACTAAGATCAGCCTTTCTTCTTTGGGCAATTGGAAACATTTCCTTTTTTATAAACTAAACATAAAACAAATCTGTTTCGGTGACAAACGTAGATCTGAAAGTATAATCGTGAGCAATTTTGTGGGAAACTAAATGAAGTTATTTCACATTTCTTGGTCTTTTTACAGCTACGTGTACGTTCTGGAGCTCAGAGAGTCTTTCAGACGTATCTCAGGTTACAAACAGACCGATCAATAACCGGTTGTCATTGTCTCACTCTAGGTGATCTTTGCCCTGAACCAGACGTTATTGCAGCAGGAGTCTCTGAGGGCAGGAAGCCTCCAGGTCCCGTACACCACAGAAGACCTCATCAGGCACTACAACTGTGGAGATCTCAACTCCATCATCTTCAATCACGACACCTCACAGGTATTTCTTTTGTTCTTATCTCATGTGCTTTTATGTTATCTGATCTTATATTGTCTTGTCTTACTTTATCTTAGTAGTACATAGCAGTTATGTACTACTGCTACTTTCGTTCTCACTTAATAAGCTCGAGTCATTTTGACCCCTTGGCCTTATGTTTGTCCCACTGACACGACCCTTGACCTTTTGCTTTCACCCCTAACCTTCTAAACGACCTCACCCTCCTCTTCACCCTCCTTCTCCCAGTGTCTCAAGTCAGTTCTTCTGTTCTTCATCATCTTTGCCATGTCTTTCTCCTGGCAGTCCCCACAGACCTCATCATTCCAGATAGTTCTCTTTCTGTCGTTTGTCTGCCATTTCTGTGGTAATGAGCGCAGCAATCTAAAAAATCGTCGGTCTTTAGAGCTGCGGCTTATTTATTTGTATCCTCTCTTCTTTTTTTCCACCTTCTTTGATCCTGCAACTATAGGTCCCTAACTTCAATAATGTGACACTGCCACCCAGTGAGCAGGTCACCGCCCAGGAAATAGACAGCTACTTCCGACAGGAACTCATCTACAAGAGGAATGAGAGGATGGGCAAGAGGGTCAAGGCACTGCTGGAGGAACACCCTGACAAGAGCTTCTTCTTTGCCTTTGGAGCAGGTTGGTGTCCTTAAAATGCCGCAAGAGATTAAAAGAAGGATATAATTAAAGAGAATCAATCAAAGATCCTCATGCTTGTTTGGTAATCAGCTATGTTGGTTTTTGTGAAACTCGTGCCAGTGTTTTGGCTCATTGTCACAGTCAAGCATGCTCTGCTGCCATAGCAGGTCAAAAGTTTACTCATATTTCCACTCATTGTAATGTTCCCTTCACCCTGAAGCATCCGAAGTTTCCATAAAATGTCAGACAAAAGATAACTTTTAGGGCTTTACCAGTCTCTGCTTGCACGCTCATTCACAGAGGCACTCCGTAAGATTACTTTTATCCCTTCTACTAAATGTCTTAAAGTCCTGTCTTTGTTAGAAGAGCCCCTCTGGAAAAGAGATAGAAAGCATCTTAGTCCAAGCAGCTTAACAAACTCATGTGGCATATGAGAAAACAAAGACGACAGAGGAAACAGGGAACAGTGCAACTTGCTGATTTGCCTTCTTTTACTCAAGCTGAAAGGTAGTATGGATCCTTTCAGATATAACAACACAAAGATGCATGCACATAAAAAGACAGTGGCACTTTTCTTAATCAGATGTTTTTTTTAGGATTAAATTAATTTTATTTGAACTGAATTTAGACAACCTGCAACGCTGATCAGCAGCTGAACCGACTGACGCTCTGATCTGCAGCTGGTGGTCTTTATCAGCTCCTGGCCCTTCTGGAGAGGCTCCATAAAACATCCTTTTATCAATGCAGGGCTGAACAGAAACAGACTCGTGGCCTTTTTGAGCCATTTAGAAATGTCAGTGTAATACTTTGAATTCCTCTGTAACTATGCGGCGGCCTCATAAGCATCACCCCGACTGATAAGAGACTTGAGTTAAAACAGGGAGGATGAAGAGGAAGAGATAGCGGCGGCGAAGATTCCACAGAGCTGTCCACTAAATCATGAATGAGTGTGCGTATGCGAGGATTAGGTTCAAGCTTCTTGGTCGGGCAGTTCATACCTAAAGCATTTCCTTTGTCCTGTTGTTTCGTTGTGTTTTTCTTTTTGACCTTTGGTTCAGTTAAAGCATTGGTCACACCTAATAAAGTAGACAAGGCTATTTCATTGTCACTCGCTCAGGCAGGTTTGGATCAACTAGGGGAGACTACAAAGATATAACATCAGCAACACAAGGAATATATCGACACGTACACATAAGCTACATATGCAGGTACTTCCAAGTAACACACACCTATAACAGAAGCAGTTATTGCCAGCGGATGTCTTGCAAAACGTATTATTCAGTTTAAAGTAAAGCATGTACATACATCAGAAAACGAATATATATGAAGGAACATGACAAGGAAACTAGACATCACTATTGAAAAATCCCATATTCTTTTCCCAATTCACTCGCGTGTTAATTCGTCCATAAAATGTCCTGTATAGTTTGTCTCAGACTCATGTGATGTGCAATGTCTTCAGAAAGCTTGGAAAAGTAAATTGCACATCCAAGACGCTAAAAAAAAACTTTAATTGATTAGCAAAATACCTCAATAATTTTTTTATGGATTATATAGGAATATGTTTTTCCAGTGTTGTGCTATAGGGGTGCACTGAAACAAAATGGTCATTATTGCCGTTTAAAGCTAATAAAGTTAAAATGTCCGTTTCATTTACTAAAAAAATAACACTAAAAACGTTTGAGTTTAAGAGTGACGGGAACCTCTATAGCGTTTAGTAAGTTATATTTTGCAGCAAAGGGCCGATAACGCTTTGGAAAGAATCTGTTTCACCAAAATTTCACTTTAATCACTGCAGGGTATGCGAGCGTAGAGGATCAGATTTTAGTGGCGTCCGTTTCTCATGTCAGATTTTCCTCATAATGACACCGTCGGAGACACCGTTCAAAGTTATTTCGAGGTAGAGAGCGGTGAGCTTTGAGCAGTCGGAGCGAGGCCTTCACAGTCTGTTGGTCTCCGAGCTGGCAGGAAACAGCTGAGGAAAAGCAGACATACACGCACACACACACACATACACTCTCTCTCTCTCTCAACCCCTAACAAGGAGTACATTTCATGGTGTGTCCCTAAGGAGGCGCCTTTACAAGGGCTTGGTCTCTAAAGGTGTGTGCCTGTGTGTATTTATGTGTGTGTATGTGTGTGTGTGCTCCTGAGTGAAAGAGATACGGCCAATCAGCCCAGAAGCACTAGTCTTAGACACAGAGGGCAGGTTAGGTCGACGTGTACAAGGAATGGGACGGGGCGTATTAGAGTGCATGTGCGCAAACACACACACAGACACACACACGTATATAAACACACACACACACGCCTCCGCCAGAAGCCATACTCACAGCCGACCCGGGTAAAATGTGTCTTTAATTATCCCTGGAAGGGTCAGAGGACACACACACGCGCACACACAGACACACACTACAATGCAGTCCATTATGTCAGCGTACTCAACTTCCCTGTTACCATCAGCTTTGAGACCGGTCCTATCAGTGGCCATCTCATGTCCCTCGGAATCAGCACAAAAGGATGTTTCAACAGATTAAGGGTTCAATTATTCTCTAGTCTGCATTTAGTGCCGGTGTATTTTCAAACGACTAATTTACTCAACTGTCAGCGTGACATGTTGCAGTAACCCGAATCTGGGGAACTGCTGGAATTTTTTTTCTTTCCTTTTTTTCTTTTACCATTACACTGCAGCGCTGCAAGCTCCGGATTAATCCATGATCATCTTAAATTCAAGGGATCCTCGACTTCAAAACTAAACCGGATTCAGATGAATTTTGAGTTGCCTTTTTTTGAAAGTGCAATGACATATTTAACATATTTCTCTTCCCGAGTAATGATCCCATTAGCCTGCAGGGTTTGGCCTGCAGATTCCTGACTGACGCTATGTGGAAAATGGTTGAGGGTTTTCATTTTTGCCTTCAGTAAGCTTTATTGCCACAACAACTTAACAAAACAGTTTATACATGATAATTTAGTAGCCGTCAAACTTCCCAGTTAGACACCAACTGGGCTTTGCCAAAGGAAACTGAAGATATAACTAGAGTTAAGCGTAGAAGTGTTTATGTGTCCTGGGTATTTGTTCATGGAAGCCTTGTTCATGTTAGAGTATCAGGATTGATGACAGTAAGTGATGTTAATGGTCTACAGAGTGTCACAAAGATTAAAACATCATGGTGATGTTATATGTTGATGACACCACATTATTAATTTTACTTGTCAAACAAAATACTCATCTATCTTTAGTCGAATAACATCACAGGAAGCAGAGATGTTATAAAATCCTAACTTAAATAAGCACAGTGTCACGTTTAGGTTGACAATAAGATAAATGTGGCTATGAGATAAAATATTTTTGGTCGAGGGGGGGTCGGAAATAGTTTGTGGAGAAAGGCTCAGTGGTTCACAGTCACTCGGTGCCAAACCAGAGCTAACGTTTTCTAACCCTAAGTGATTTTTCATGTGTTTACAGCAAACACACACACACACGCAATTTTAGACCAACAAAGACGGATTTGAGTACAAACAGTTTTTGAGATTCATTTAGACCTTGATGCCAGAGCAAACGGCTGAATAGATGAAGAGTAACAAGACGCAGTTTGTTTGTGAGTACACATGGTGATTAAAAAAATAAATCAAGCGGTTGCACATTTTTTTGTTCTGGGCCTAGGCTATGGAATGATAATGTTGTTTAAAAAAAAAAAAAAACGGAAGATAAAAAGGGATGGGACTTTATTTAGTGTTAAATGCTGCGTTAAACTCATTTAAATTTGCGGTGGCATTTTTTCGCAGAAGCCAAGCACATCTGTTGTAACATGTAGCTTGATCATATCACAGGAAGGATATTCTTTGGCTGAGTTTCATACACTAGGATGGAGACCAGGGATGTTTTGTCAGTATTGCGTTCTTGTCTGTACTTGTGTTCTTGTGGACTTGCGAAACATCACGACTCGCTGCTTGAGTACGGATCCAAACTGAAGTCTGACCAAGAATGATCCGAATTCCCGGGATGTGTTCTCTCAATAACCCTAACCACTTTATTGAGGATGCATCAGGGAGTAATTTGCATGGCCTTGGGACAGCTAGGTATTCCAGAATTAATTTTTTACGGGGCATCATCAAATGTTCCAATTACAGAATGACCGTACTGTGTCCTCCTATCTATAGATCAGAGCTGAGCCTGTCAAGACTACACTACCAAGCTCACAAGTCCTATCTATGTGGATCTAGCATCTCCTCCTTGTGCCTGTGTGGGGTCGTTAGACGTGGTCGCTTGGGTTAATCTGTTTCTAAGCTGGCTGTAGGTGTGCATATGAGCGTGAATGTATTGGCAAACAGGGTGCTCCACTTGTCCCGCAATGCCAGCTTTGATGGTCTACAGCCCCCTGAGGGCCCTCTGCAGGATAAGTGTTTATAGGTGATGGATAAATATCTTTTGGAGAACCAGAAAGTCGCATGTGATTGATTTTTTGTCCCAACTCTCTCTGTTGGAGAAGCTTTGTGTTTTCTGGTCAGAGCAGTGGTAAGGAAGGCAACAGTCAAACAAACAGTAGTGGTCACTGGTCAGTACTTTCAGACCTAAAAACAACATCTAGTGTCGTTACCTCACTCTCTCACATTAGAAAGATGTGTGTTCGTCTCATGGGGTGGGCCTTGCCAAAGGAAAATGAAGACATAACAAGAGCTAAGCATAAAAGTCCCTTTGTGTCCTGGTTATTGGTTCATGGAAATTCTCATTCATGTTCGTGTATCAGGATTGATGACAGTAGGTAAGCAGTTTCAGCTCCATTACATTACATCATGAAATTATCTTTGGGGAAAATATAGCAAATGTCTACGCTGCACAAAATTCCTTATCATGTTAGCTTCTTTTTGTGCCAAATTAAAAAAGCACGGTACTGGGTGAACAGAAACTTCACCCTAACCTTCATGACATCCATATCCAAGCAGTTGTCAAAATATTGACAACTGCTTGGATATGGATGGATATATTTCTGCGATCTGCTTATTTTTTTGAGCCGCAGAACTCCAAACTGTGCTCACTGGCTGGATTTGTGCTTTTGACAGTTAAAATTTGCCAGTTCTTACACTCTGTCAGGAAGCATTTGAGTCTCAGACAGCCTGCAGTGATTTTCGAGGAGTAACCTGGACAGAGCTTTGCCTAAAGCACTGTGGTCGTATCCATCATGGCAGACACATGAAGGTTTTTCCAGTTTTCCTGTGTGTAACTAAACTGCTGTCCTGTCTTTCCCCGCTTTCATGCCTCACTGTACTTTATTGTGCTGTAAGTAAATATCTCCTAGAAATTTGTCTGCCCCCCCATCTGTTTGTCTGAAATACCACACCCATCATTCAGCGTAAATGATGATGTTGAAAAAGTGCCATATGTTCAGACAGGCATATGGAAGCGGTTATTGCTCCGCTCCATAGGTACAGTAACCCAATCCATGTATACAATCTGAACCCTTGTTCCCTTTATAATCTCTGCCATACCCCAGCACTCTTGACTTTAATAAAATGATGTGTTTACATATCAGTGAAGGCGCAGGGCTCCGTTTCTGCCCGCTCTTAAAAACTCTTTTTTTTTTTTTTTCTACCCTGAACCCATGTGCCACTATGTTTCGGGCCTCAGCGCGAAGCTGCTTAGCACACCAGGATTCTCCTCAAACTCCGCTCCAAAACCACAAATTTAAATATTTGTGGCAGTGTAATTGCCAGGGTGGTTGACAGGCTCTAACAGTTACTGTACTTTGAAATGTTTGACTCTTTTCACAGACAATTAAGGTTTGCCTTTGGATCTTTTTCTATTTAGCTTGGTAGGGCCGCGCTAAATTGAATACCCCTCGGTTAGTGAGCTGTTTAGTGCACTGGGTGCGCTGTAATAGATGGATGTCTTGGCCCATGAGCCGCAGCACATGACAGAAGTTGACATGAAGTCATAACTCACATAAAGCACCTTGACATGTCAGTGTGTACTGGGGCAAGGAAATAGTCTCTTCATACACAGTACTGAGTCAACTTAATCTTATTGTAAATAGGAGTATAGAACCGTAAAATAAAAGTTAGCAACATGCTTACATTTTAATTGATGTATAGTGCTGAATATAAATAACGTAGGAAATAAATGAAATAAATTAAATTTTACAAGTGAATATGCTTTAAAACTAAATTTCACCACTACTTATCTCCACATTCAGTCTAGCGTTAATGTTGTAGTTAGTATATTATTAATTTTATCCAATTATAGCTCATGGCAATGCTTACATACACCAGGATGCCCTGCACACAAGCACCCCGAGCAGCACTCACCCGTGTCCCAACAATAAAGTCTGAAATAAACTTACTTCTATGTAGAAATATAACACTGAAAAAAAACGTTCTTTGTTGGCTGAACATAGTGCTCTGTTACACATTCAGCGGTCACCTGGACCCTCTGTCCTGCTGGTCTTTGCCGTCATTTCCAATTAATTTTTGGCATCTTGAAGAAGGTGCTCAGCGCACGCCTCTGTCCAAGTGAGGGCTAAATCCTTCATGCTTTGCGAGGCACACTCACAAGGACTCCCTTGGGGCTGGCTTCAGCGACAGCGTCCAACAAAAACAACATGCTGTGAAATTGATGGCGGCAGAATGATTCAGTTTCCATTGGCATCGGATTGAAATTCAGCAAATTCACTACCCGGTCGCTGTTTGTTCTCGGTAGCTCAGTTTCTGGATGGTCCCCCGGTCCGTATCCTCTTGCAAGGCTAATGCAGCTGCAGCCTCGAGCTGTTTTTGACGGATTAAATAAATATTCTGGTTGTCTGTCAGAGGCAATCAATGAACTATAAAAGGTATCCTCTTCTGTAACGTCCTCTGCACTCACATTAGGAAATAAATTTATAAGCATAGTTAGTTTGCAATAGTGGCAGATTTTGAGTGGCATCTGGAGGACCCCCCTGGATTCCTAAAAATCCAGTCTAGTTCTTTAGTCTGTAGTTCTTCCGAGAACAAATGATGTCACTTAACGTCAGATTTCGAAAGAGAGACACAGAGAACATTAGAAAAACTATTGTTCTTCACACTCTTTTGGACTCTTCTGGTTGAAAATCAGCAAAGCGCTCTTTCAACTTTCCATGTGCATAAAATGTAGGGTTCAGCGACAGCCGATAGACTGGAAATTCCCTTTCAATTTCTTCAGGCTAAACCTTCCACATATCTGGCCCAAATACCTCCTGTATGTTTTCTCACCAAGCACTACATCACTGCAGCCGCCTGCCTCGCTTTTTTCTTTCCCAGATGGTGTGAAAGTCAGAAATGTGGTGCTTTTTCGCAGCACCTCGCCCTCATAAACAGCCAGTTTACAACTGTTTGGGGTAGTTGCTGACACGAGTACACACATGTCATCCAGCACCATTAAAATCCAGACCAGACCTACCACACACTGGGTAGGGAAGCGGGCAGCCAGGGGCGAACCGTCTGCCAAACCTGGATTTAGTCCCGGATTTAGGTTTGAATGACACCTTTATGCTCAAACGTTTAAAAAAACAAAAGATTTTTTTCGTTTTTAATGGTACGGCTCCTATGATTTTTTATTGCTACTGGAACAGAGAACATTCAGGTGTTTCTGCTACTTAACAAAACAACAGTTCAGCCAAAAACCCCTGTTGTTGTTTCTTTCTCCGGTAGTCTTGTAATCTACATATTTACAGTCTTAAATACAACCAGGATACACTTGAAACACATTTTAACAAGCAGGATGTCAGGAGCGTCTGTAATATATCATCAGTGCATCCCTGTCTTTTCTTAAAGGAGGATAAAAGGAAGATAAACCTGTCAGGCACTCTGGGTAACTAACCGCCTGTTAAGCTGCTGAGTGAAAAGCCCCTAAATATATACATTTTGTTGCGCTCATCTGGTCAAAGGCCTCAGTCTCTGTACTTGAAAGACATATTTCATATGGGCCACACTTCTCTCTCAGTCATAGCAGTGAACGCTTGTCACAACAGCTTGCTGTGATTTATTGAAAGAGTTGAACTCCTCACCCCTGACCCCATTCAAACCCAGCAGTATTTCCTTATCCACCTGGAACAGTCTCTTTACATGCCTGCCCAGGGGCTCAGCTTTCATTTCGACCAGAAATACCTCGCTCCTATATGAAAGGGGAAAGGGAAAGGAAAATTATATATTCAGGTAGCATCAATGCATCTATTGATGACTTTGAAGAGGGATTGCTGCGAGAGGAGCTGTCCCTTTTCATTTTGGGGGTAAAGGAGACCGGCCGGAGGGGATGAAGATATGAAGAGACAGAGGAAAACATGACTTGTGTGATTTGTGGCTTCCACTCTCCCTCTCTCGCTCTTTCACACTGCTGCAGAGTTATAGAATTATTTTTTTCCTTCTTTTTTTTTGCTGATGCCGGAGTTTTCTGGTTCACCGTGGTATGAATGAGCCTGTGTTGTGGAGTGTGTACCGTCGCGCAAGTAGAGCAGGATTCTGGCGTGTCACGAAGCACTAGTTTAAGGTTTTATCCTCAAATAAAACCCTAAACTTTATTATATTTATAGAGGCGCGCCATTTTGGGTTTGACTGACAGTTCAAGAGCTGTTACAGGAGTTTGCGAGCCTATATATGAGCAGATATGGCCAATGTAAACAAGCTTCACTCCAACAGGAGAACTGTTTCTATGTGGATATGAGGCAAAATTTAATGCAAAATGACATTTTCCCCTCTAGTGTTTTAATAACTGTTTCATTAGAAACCTAATCTGAATGGTAAATATCTATTGTCATGTGACAATTATGTTTTTAAGAGTTTCATCACTCCGAAATTAATAAGAAAATGGGGAATAGGGGAAAAGAAACCTTCATTAAAATGTATCTTTGTTATTCTATCAGTGCAGCAATAACACAATAATCTTCCGGATTCGATACAAAAGGGGCTTCGTTTTTACTACCTCGTCCTGAAATTACACTTGTGGGGTTTGCAACTCTTGTTTGACGTCACAAACTGGTCTGGAGCGTAATAGGAAAAACATGATTTTCTGTTTTTGTTGAGGCTGATTCAGACGCTTTTTAGTTGCTGCAGATGTAAAAATTGGCAGCATTTCATCGAGATGCTCGAGTATTTTCAAGGAATGCAAGAGACCTAGAAAAAAAAAAAAAACAAGCATAACACACTCCGGTTAACTAGTTAGTGAGGGATGGAGGGGGGGAGTGATAAGGGGTGAAACAGGGTGGGGCAAGTAACAGAATCTGGAGAGGGAGAGAGAGCTTGACAGCCCAAACCGGAGCATGTGAGAATTTACAGGACTCCATCCTGTGGATCTGCTCTTAGTTATAACTGAGACCCAAATCACAGATCATGTGCAGGCCTCATTGGACAACTACAAGATCTCTTGCAGATTACAAAAAACTAAATAGGCACAAAATTGCGCTCTAAGCCACATGTTTTAGATGGAGGCTCTGCGAGAAAAACATCTGAGGAAAAACGACGACGTGGAATGCTTTTTTAAAAAGTGAGAGGGCATCCGACTCCCCTTGGTTTCCTTTTTTTTTTTTGGACTGAGACATATGAAAGGCTGAGCAGAGACTCGCAGCGGGATGCGGAGCTAGGAGAGCAGAGGTTCATGTGTTTTCTTTGAGGAAGCGGTTTCTCAGGCCGCAGTATGCTAACTGCAGGAATACATTCTGGTAGATATACAGTGGATGAAAAACAAAAAAACACTGTCACAGCTTCAGGCAGGACTCCTGCCGCCTGAACGAGGAGAAAGATCGATCAAACCATCCAGTACGCGGCGGTTTACTATTGATCTGAAGTGTGACGCAATAGGTCACGACGTTTGGTGGGCAACCAGTATTTTAAAACCCAATTTCTGGTCTTCTTCCTTTTTGATTTCCAACTATTCTATATATTTCAGTCAGATGGCCCGTGACCATTTAAACTGAGGCAACCTCAGGTTCTGGGGGGCCCCAAACAAAGATGTTTGTCATCCCTCGATCCACGCTAGCTAAATCTGTCACAGGGTATAGAGCAAGCCCCATAGGAGGGGGTTGTGGAGTATTGTCAAGGCACTGTAGGGTCTTCATAGGTTTCAGGGGGTTTATGGTTGTCATTTCAAAATATGCCAATCTGGGGGGCCCTTTTTTAATGTTCTTTTTTTTCCCACGGGGCCCCAAACATTTGCTTCCCTTTTCGAATGGCGCACCATTAGCCTTAACACAAAGATTTGTAGCTACTGATTTTAGCCATGTATAGAAGCCATTTCAACCAAATGTTTAAACAGTTTTCAAGAAGTGGCGTTATCCAGTTGACAGAAACAATAATAAGGGGGGAAAAAAAAGGATTTTGGATGTCAGAAACTTCCAGTCTTACAGCTGCTCAGGTTTGCATTTGTTCAGACAGCTTGTTAAAGACACTTTAGAGAGTTGAAGATTATTATAAAGATGTGGGATTGCATGTTTTTTCAGTGTACATTTTGCATCTTAACACAGTCTATCCCATGTTTTGACGGCAGAAAAAGACTTAAATTAACAGGAAACATTTGCACTCGGTGACTGACGATTTTGAGCAGCTTTTCTTAAGTGTTTCCATGTTACCTTGAGTTGCAGAGTGTAGGTGGACAGTTGGACGAGTCACAGCTCACCTATCTTAATCTTGCTTTTAAAATCTCCTTTCGCTGGCTTTCATGGTACAAATACTCCCTGAGTGTTTGTGAGCAAAACGAGACATTTGGTGGCAGGGGCGGGTAGAGCTGGCTGTGCTCTGGTTTATTTTGTCAGAGCCTTTGCAGAAATGTCCAACTTTGATCACTCTTTCATACGGTCACAGTGAAGGAGCTGGTGTGCGCCATCGCTTGGCACGAAGAGCGAAAGTGAGGACTGCACTGAGAGAGAGAGAGAGAGAGAGAGAGGGAGAGAGAGAGTGTAGAGACTATTGCAGCCTGACAGATGTAATCCCTAACACGGCTCCAAAGTGCTGCGCGCCACCACAAATTCTGAGTGAGCGTTTATTTAAAAAACAACCTCACACCACAGACCTCTTACGTGCCCTGTTTTTCATTTATTCTCGGCATAAATTCGAGGCCGCTCCGCACGATATTCAGAGAGCTCTTGAGCGGCCCAACGCTAAACACAGTGAAACATTATTCAGCCCAGAGCAGGGCGCAGTAATTAGAATGTGAACATGTTTAATGATCCATCTTTTTAATTTTCTCAAGTGCACACAACGCCGGGGCAAACGACACATTTCACATGCGATTTAATTCATTAGGCCTGCTTCGCGAGTTAGACAAACCGCCTCCCTGTCTCTTCTGTTACACCCCCCCCCCCCCCAAGTACCATTCATAATTAACTGCACTTAGATGCTTTTTAAAAGAGCATTAGTCTTGGAGATTTGTCTGGGGCAGGGACAATGACAGCGTGCGTTGAAGTACAGCGACGGTAAACGACGAAAGTGTCTCGATGTTGTAAATGCGGATGAGGTGAAAGTGACGGTACTGGCGACTCAGGCTGCAAACATTAAGATTTACTATATGTCTGAGGTTCTCTGATATGGGAATTTTATAGATGAGCAGTTCACATGTCGCTCTCAGTTGTATCCACTTCGAGACACATTCAGTCTCAATGTGTGTTTTATTTGAGACGAAAGGCCCCATCGCAGTCTGGCATCTGACACCTTAACATTTTTTGCATTGTTTTGCATGCCTTTTCTCTCTTGCTCCCTCTTCCTGTTTTTATTTCCACGCCAAGTTCAGCATTTGACATCAATCCTTCTGCCTTTTGTCTCCGCTTCTGTCGTGAATTGTCTTGTTTACTGTCTGTCTAGCCTGTTGTTTCTCCATCTGCTTGTCTGTCTCACCCCTGCGTCCCCTGCCTTTCATACGCCCTCTTTATGAAATGGCGATCGGTATCATTTTTACAAGGAAGCGGTGACCTATTGAATTGGGCCTGTTTCTGAACTGCGCGTCTCACCGCGCCCGAGGGAAACAGAAAAGGGAAATGTTGTGGTTGTGGGTGAGATGTTAGCATTCTTCGGGGCGACTGAAGAAAGGCTTATTTCTTGGAACAAAAGTATATATGTGCGTTCGGCCGGCTGTTTTGTGTGATCAGTCGTGCCTGTCTTTCAAATTCTTACAGCCATATCACAGCTGCCTTTTGTCCCGGCCTCCTCCCCGTCACTGCCATATCCCATTCAGAACCTCATCCTTGGGGGAATTTGAATGGAAAAGCGGCCCAATTCTTAGGATAAGTTGTTAAGTTTATTCAAAACAAGATGTGGAGGTTTAGTCGGGCTCAGTCGGTGGTTTCACCCTTCAAGTGAACATCTCTGCTTTTTTTAGTACGGATGGGAGTTATAAAGAGTTGAAGCTGAATGGAGTAAAAATGTAATACGCTGTCCGTTTAGACTGGTTTGCTCCATTGATGTCTCTTTTTTTTCTTCTTCTTCTTGGGACCAAAACTGAATTTGCGGGCTTATATGCAGACTCGTTTAAGCAAACATTTCATGAGTACCCTTATCCAACAGGGAGTTTTTAACCCAAATGACAACATACAGTATATTTGCTAGTAACATCACACTAAATTGATTCCAGGCTAAAACAGTCGCTACTGAAATATTTTTGTTTCCATGGTACATCCAGTGGTAAAGAATCCTGGTGCCTGCAAGGATATACAGTATGTTAACATTAAGAAAGTCCCGATGCCACAAGTTGGCTGCATTACATAAATGATGAAAGTTTCACTTAAACGAATTAACTGCCGCTGTGCAGTAATCAAATTGTGGCTAAGGTGGCTTTATATTAAGCACTCTTTGCTGCATCTAGTGGTTGTATAGATTTGCACGTACATTCATGGTCCCCAGAGGAGGACCCCTAATGACTGTCATGATCCTTGAATCATGAAAAACTGTATGAATGTTCACGGTTCCCAGAAAATGTATCCAAATGATTTCCATCCACTTACATTTTATCAAATCCCACTACGTCATTAACAGTTTTGTTTTTGCTACCTCTCAACGAAAAGCAATCAACTCATGATCAGGTCTCATTATATAGTATATGTATTTGAATTGTTTATTTTGAGCGACATTTTTGGTTTCTGAACTAATCTTTTTGAGCTCGCTGCGAAATGTTAGCATGCTAACACGCTAAACCAACATGGCAATCATAAGGCCGGATCGTCAGCACATGCTTTGCATTGCCACTGCTGTGTTGTGTTAAGATGCTGACAGTGCACTCAAAGACCGTGCCTAATGACCTACAGCTGTTACCAACATCCTTGATATATATTTTAATTTTTGAAGCTTCTCTCTATGTCAGCGAAAATAATTACCAAGCAGCATACTTACTGATTTCTTTGGTGAGACCTTGACTCTTCTCCCTCAAACCCAGCCCTCATGTGGCTCTGTGAGAGTTTGGAAGAACAAAAGTATTTTTAGTCGACCAATTATCAGTCTGTTCAAACCTAACAACACGATTGTGTCCAGGGAACTCTTTGTCCATTTTTCATTTTCACACGTATGTTGTGTCTAAATCCTGCCTATTAACAACACTTGAGTTACCAGATAAACTGTAGTACATGCAGAAGATTGTATGAATTAAAAACTTAAGCAGCAGATCGATATTCTGATGTTTACCACCTAGTGACATGCTGTACTTTTTCAAAACATTTTAGCTACTAAATAGTTGGCCACACTGTTAAGTAGAAACTGCACCCTCATGTTCTGGTTTCTATATGAAAAAGTAACCACAAAGTTTACTTACAAATCAGAAAAACACCAAAATGACGCACAGAAATACTGCATATTCACAAACCATTACAGGATGACGAAGTGAAGTCTGCGTTAAAATGCTACCGCATGCAGTTATTCTCAACTAACTTGACAGAATTTAAATGCATTGCCGCTCCTTTGGGACTCTGCTACGGCGTCCTGTTCTTTTCAAACAAATTGCACCCGACTGATAACAGGCGACGGCTAAATTCAATACAGGCAGGGACTGTCTGTCCATCAAGGACATATAGCTCTATGACTTAACCAGGGATAAGAAAAACTGCAATGTAAGCGGAGCCCGTGTTTCCAGTCACTCGATATGTGTACTAATATAGAGCTGGCATTGTTTGAAAGGACCTGGACGACTGTGTGATTTTCATGCCAGAGGATAACCTGTCATTTTCCTGTTATTTGCCTTTGACATGACTGTCACTCGTATGGATGCCTGAGTCCCCTTGACACTTGAAGACACCGAGGTTTTTGCTTGACCGTTAGCCAAAAATGTGATTTTCCAGTAAAATCTCTGGCTAGTTCGCACTTCTAACGTCCTAGAAATGTCACATCATAAAATGCAGTCTATTATTCAGTTTGACAATAGTTTGAATGGCTTGCCTCTCCGTTTTTATAGCCCGCTTTATGTCCATGTGTACTGTAATTTATGCACGACCGATGTTCCTAAAACCACTGTGGTGTCAGATATCCACGCAAGAATAGAAAGGCCAGATGTACTGCGTATTCAAGCCAGAAAATTGTGGCTTCATGTCATGGGCAATAAAAGAGTCTTCCAGAAGGAAACAAATTAAAACGATGCATGAAAAAAATAACAATAACAGAGGACACCTTATTGTCAGCTTCTTCAAATAAAGGCTTCATTCAGTGCTCAGTGGCAGAGATCGTGGGCTGATGGGTCCAGCTGACTAGCGAGGAACATGTGTACATAAACAGCAAGAAAAGCCTATATGGGGCAGAATGGCCTCAGAGCTGCCTATAGCGTTTGTTTATCCAACATGCTGTAATGTTATGAGAACTGCTGCTTTGGCCCCGGTTACAAGTTGTAATGTAAATATTGATGTGTATGGAAAAGAAACACTATTTAAGGCTTACCATATGTTCTAATAATTTGAGCCGCTGATTGTGGAGCATGGATGTCTTTTTAAGGACGGATACCGCCGCGGTTCTCATCTGGTGTTCCTCTCATTGAGATCAGGTGTGCAGAGTCTGCAAAAGTTTCGTTTTCTTTTTCCCCCCAAGTTGAGGGCATATCTGTTTCAGAAACGCTGCGTGATTCTTAGACTTCCATAACGCCGTATTTCACATTCAGTACTTACATTGTCAACTTAAGACAATGTGTAAAACTGTGTGAAGGACAGCCAGGAAAGTAAAATGATATAACTATGAAGAAAGACTGAAAGAAAGAAAAAAGAAAGATACATTACTACAAATACAGTGCCACCAAATGCTATTCCTTTACCAATTTAACAAAGAAACATTAGTTCAACATTAGTTATTATTTTCATTTTGCCATATAATGGAAATCCCTTGAAGTCACAGCAGCTTAGGATAATGGTGGTTAGTCAAATGTGATTGTAACAACTTCAGTGTTCAGCTTTTAGGATTGGACGGAAACACAACCTGGACCGATTCATATTGTGGTTTGGGTTAAAATAACTGCGTAGTTAAAGGGGAATTACCATTTTTTGCAACCTGGACCTTATTGCTAGCATAAAATACAATCATTTACTCACCCACAAATGCAAAGCTTCTAATGTAATAGTCTGAAGCTCACCACACCCAACCACACGCCCCTATCTCCTCCCTACAAGAGCCATGGAGATCTGGTCTGGACTGTTTTTTAAAAACTAATTCTTCGTTTATGATTATAAAAGCTGCCACTTCATAGAAAAACGCAGTAATTGTAGTATTTTCTTAATAACCATGACACTCTGTGTTCTATTCACGGATTATTGTCGCTGCATGTAGGGAGTGAGCTGTGAATGAGAGCTTGTCCCATGTCTTTATCTTTACCATCTCCCCACTCTCAGCGCTGCTAAAATGACATACAGTGAACACATTGTGCTTAGGCTTGCACGTTTTGGGCCGGTTCCGTAGATTTAAAATGTATGAAATTGGCCTAAATAAATAATCAGTGGAAATATATGTCAGATGTCACACATGTTACTCCAGAAGTGAGTGTGTATAAGACTGTGGGCTGGGCCGTAGCGTGGGCTGCAGGTCTGTTTCTGGTGAGAGCCTATAAATAAATATAACTACTGAAGTGACAAAACTGGAGCATTAATGTGGAAAATGTTAGTAACCTCCAGAGCAAAATAATTAGAATGTATTTACTTATGTGTCAAGTTAAACTCAAGATTATATCTAATGGGAATTTTGCAGAATAATAAAAAAAAAGGAATAATGCATCGCTTGGTACTTGGTATTAGCAGTATGAGGTCACATGACATTTTTCAGCCTTATAGTTCATGTCAAGTCGCCAAGGGTTACATCATGCACGGGTTAATTTTAGGAAAACGCTGCCCTTCTAAATCTTCATTTTCTGTTCCTAATTTCTGCCTTTTTCCAGGGCATCAATCATTTTTAATCAAAGAAGTCTACGTTTTGTTTTTATGTGTAATTCTGTGACTTCTGCTCACCGGCACGCTGCAGGTTCGCCCCTTTTATTTAGTATGAAACATGCTCTTGTTAAGCAGGACTTAAAAAAAAATGCTTCAAGAAAAACTGCTGTTGAGGAGTTTTGCAAATGGTGAGACTAATGGAGTATCTTTCATATGATTTTATTTAAGGATAACTAGGAAGCCTTTTAGTGATTTATTTTTGATGTTGTAGTTTTTATTGTAACTGGAGCTCACAAAATACTATAGTATGATTTAGAGCACAGAAACGTCACATTTTTCTTGATGATTAGTGTTTTTTGTGTGTGTTTTCTGCGCCACAAACCGTTTTTTTTTTTTAAGCTCTGGGCTTTTTCATCTCTTCAAACACACACTGGCCTTTGGGGGACATGACAAAATTGATGGCTTACCTCCTTAGCATTTGCGTGTGTATACGTATTTGTGTGTGTGTGTGTGTGTGTCCCTTTGAAGTTTCACAGTCCGCCCACCTCTCTGTGGCCCTACATTGTGCTGAACAGCTCCATTTGTCCCACCTTAATCCCCTAACGTAAACTTGCATAAATCACTCTGAGTTGTTTCTAAACGTGGGCAGGCTGGAGAACTTTGTCTCTGTCTCTCTGTTTCGTTCTGGTCCCATGGAGGGTTTAAGGGCTTCTGGATATTTAGATGACCACCTGTATTGATAATGATTACTGCTTTGAGTAAAGCAAAAAAAGTAAAGTAAAAGAAAAATGCCCCTGTGGGGTTCTTTCTCTCAGATACGTAGAGAGGAACTCTTGCTAAATGCACCTTGGCATCAAGATAAGGCAAATGTTTATCTGAACTTTAACCTATGAATGAATGCTTTACGTGAGGAAAATGTTCACGGGGGAAAAAAAGTTTATGTTGCCATAAAAATACGACATTTCCCAAAACCAGTAAATTGAAGATTTATCAATTGTAAACCGGTAAAAGCCTTAAAAGCTTTAATCAAACAGATCAACTTGATCCTTTGTTTCTTTCAAAGTGACTAAGCAATCCATTAAAATCCACGAAATACAATTAAATCAAAGAATCAGATGCTGATATTGCATTTTTTTCTTTTCTTTTCTGTAGCCCCCTCCCTCAGACCTTTTTCCTTTTTCTCTATTACCAGTGCATATTGTGACATTGCTTTTAAACCAGCATTTAGTTCATGGCATGGGGCAGCATCATGGCACCCATAGTGCATCTCGGCTAACCTCCCTCTATCGATGGCTCTGGGCCAGATTAAAGTGCCGGGGCTCATTGTTTACACAGCTCTGTGGTGCCACGGCTGAGCGGGCCCAAACAATGGGCCCCCGCTCCCCTTTGTCAGAGTGAGAGGAAGAATGGAGACCTCTTGACATGGCAACCTGAAGCCTCAATGCCCCCACTTCACCTAGCCGAGAGGGTCACTGCAAGAAAGAGAGGAAGCGGGGAGAAGAGGGGAAGTTAGAGATAAGGAGGAGGAGAATGGATGAGATGAAAACGGGAGGGGAAGAAAGGAGTTGAAATATGGGGGGGGGGGCATTGTATGGTAGCAGTGTATGGTCAAGCACTAGGGAAGAAAGGTAAAGAGGGATAGAGGAGAAAGGCAAGTAGAAAGGAGATGCAGAGAAAATCAGAGCTGGATTTATGCTTGAGGAGAACATCTGATGACATGAAAGTGAATATCTCATTTATTATCTGACATGGTTTTGTTTTTTCAGATTATACGCATGAAGCATATGAAAAGAAGAATGTTAGAAATGAACTAGCCTAAAAACACTTGACAAAAATAACCTAAAACCTCATCTCCATCATATTGCGTGCATGTGTCATCACAGTACAACCTTTCCTTTCTGTTCTGTGGGCTCCACCATCTTTCTTTCTCTACTACATTCCTACACATTAGGACTTGATTATACTTTTCCTGTAATCTTCTGAAAGAGATCAGTGAGAGGGATATTAAATCTCTTGTTTCCTTTAGCTCGCAGTAGCCGGTCGCTAGTACCCAAATGCATGGGGGTCACCGCTTTTCTTTTTCTCGGCTGCAGGTCACTTTCTTGGCAACAATACGGTCATTGATGTGCTCCGTCGCCAGGGATACGAGGTGGAGCACACCCCTGCTGGGCAGCCCATAAACAGGTAAATTTGCCCCTTAAACACACTCACACTCACATTCGTAGAAACATAATTCGTGGACTGAAACGTGTTAAAAATGTCCTACAACCAATCAGAGTCATTTTGATTAGCATCATCTGGCAATGATTCCAGACAACAATTAGTGGACACTAATAGTACAGTAATTCCAAATTATCAGTGTGATGTTTGGGTGTCAGATTCTCAGCGTTGTCTGCCATTCTTTGGGTTTTTTCCACTCAACAGATTGTTAACCACAGATAAATCTGACAAATTCCCCACCGGCCACCTATGAAGCGGTGTTGAAAAGGCCAACCTAAGCAGGGCTCATACCTCCTGCTGTGAAGCATGTAGTGCACTCTACCATGACACACTGCGGGTGGCTATCGCCGTTCAAATCTGTGTTCTTGCTCCTGTGTGGGAGCGAATGAATGAGTCAGTCCACTTTCACACACAAACCCTTGCGCTTGATACGGGATTATGAGGCTGAGATGAACCCGCATCTGACCCATTTATGGCTAATAAAAAGCTAACACCAGGCCTGGGCCTGCAACGGTACATCCATGATATACAGAGATGCCCAGCGACTCAGTAGAAGCAACAGTGATTTTTTTTTAGGAAAATGTTGTATATGTTCTCTATTAGACTGAATATTGATTCTTGGATCACATCCTGTTCTCACATTGTAGGAATTCCTTCCTTTACTTTCCTTCTTTTCTCTTTTCCTTAGTTAGTTTTTTCTTTACTTTAGTAATTTCTTTACCGTTAAACCTTTGTTGTCTATTTTTTAAGTATTCTCAGGTCGGGTATAGTCCAATTTCCAAACAAAACTCACATACATGAGCATATGTTTGGCATAGCTAAATTTTGATAAGCCTTCATTGCGTCATACGCCCCACTGGTAGCTGCTGAGACTCCACTTTTTGATAAGTGACCAAGTGTTGGAATGTTAGAACATAAAGACGTGTAATTTTTCAGATACTTTACAGCAAATTCAACATTTGTTTTTGCTTCTACAACTTTTATTTTTTCTGTGAAAACAAATCTAAAGATCTAAAAACATAAAGGCATCTAAAGGAGTGAGGTTTTTACCCTAAAGCTGACCACGGAAGAGCCTACATTAAAGTATGTCCTGTGGTCTTGTGACGTGTGTTTTCCAGGAGATCATCATCCAGACTTGCGTCTTCGGAGTTGGAAGGCCACCACGACGAGCCCCCTCTGTTGGAGCCCTTCCTCCACGAGCTCCCCCACAAGGAAGACGATCAGGGGCGTCCTCTGGAGGACGACCTGTTACCCCACATGCTTCTGCCACCAGATAGCCTGGAGCTGCTGGAGAAAGCGGAGAGAAAAATGCTGAAGAAGAAGAGGAGGAACAAGCAGAAGAAACAGCGGCACCGGCATTTTAACGACCTCTGGGTTCGCATCGAGGAGAGGTGAGAGAGAGAGAGGGGGATGAATAGACGAGGGTCTCGCCTCTTCACATGTGTCATCAGTGACCTGAGATGAGAGGCTAGGGGTGAGGACAGAATGAAATATAAGAGTATAACGGTAAAAGCTGAAAGAAGAAAGGCCGAGCGGATGTGAGAGGGAGAGAGGGGAAATGGGACTGCAGACTTTTCTATAGCATAAAACTGACACTTCCTGATGTGGTGCCGCAGGCTCAGGCAGCCTCCATATCATATCACTATACTCTTCATGTATTCAGCACACACTTCAGCACACACACACACACACACACACACACACACACACACACACACACACACACATATATATATATTTATATGGATATAGATATAGACATATAGACACACACACACAGCACTGTGGTATGAGTTCAGACTAGTTCTTAGCAGGTATAAGTATCTTGCATGTGAAAATAGCAACCTGGGAATTCCTGCTAAGTATCGGCTTTGGTCTCGTAGTAGCTCTAGGCAGGGACTAACCGGACAACAAAACAAGCTCACCTTTCAGACAAGAAGAAGCCCTCTGCACAAGGTGTGGTCTGCCATGGTGAAACTTTTCTCAGGTTGGCGTAAAGGCAACCCCCCCCCCCCCCCCCCCCAATCCATTCTCCACACACACACAGTTCAGAGATCTTAGCATGTATCACCCCGGGGACAATCAAGCAGCAGCCTGGCTATTCACACCAGGAACAAGCTGATAATAACCTCATGAATTAAGTATCATTGCTATGGGGTGGGGTGCCTGGTCTGGTCTAGGTGGGTGGTACATGTCAAAGTAACATCCAAACGTCCAAACGTTTCCCAGCAGAACATTATATTGTCACTAAATGTTATTTATTTCTCCTGTCAGTATTCTTAATGTTGTGGCTGATCGGTGTATATATTTCTGGGTAACAGCTGTGCATGTATGTCCACTTCTGGAGCCTGCAGTAATCATGTGGGGAGTTAAATGTGTGAAATTGCTGCATTTGAACACTGGAGAGCGAGGCAGAAAAATCTAAATGGTTGGCAAGCGTGGCGGCCATATTTGATCATTTTTATAATCAAATCATTTATATCACATATCAGATATAATTTATACCATTTATAATAGATTACAAGGGACTTTTTGCTGTGCGGCGCTCGCTTCGGCTCTCTACCCCGACCACGGGTCAGCTGGAGGTTCTAGTCTTTCACGAGGCCGTCATGTACGCCGCGACCGCATTCGTTCATACCTACGAGCAATTTGGAGTTTCCAGTTTCACCTAATTGTGGGTGAAAATCAGAGCAACTTAGAAGAGCTAGGAGAATATCACGCAAACTTCACACAAAAAGCCCTTGTTGCAGCGAGGAGAAAACTCACACCACATTTTCTCGCCGTGTCTGAGGGAAATGAATGAACGGCACAGGAAATCCGTCCTAGCACAGAGGCATGTTAATAGGTAGAACATTTACATTTCAACATAAACGTGCTATCAGAAAACGTTCTTGTTGGTCATTAATAAATATATCTGTTAACTAGGCTGTCTGGTGACTATTATGTAATATAGTACGGCTGGAGCACTGGACTGTTTAAACAGCAACACAAATCCTACTGTTGTACATGTAATTTCAGCGCATGGTTATACATTTCTAAGATGTCTGCACGTGGCCTAAGAATACTAGCTGCACTTCTCGTGTGGATCTATTTTCATGAGCTTCTGTGTTGACGTTACTTGTCTTCACTCTCACTCTCCCTGTGTTAATACGAAGAGCTTTAAATTCTCTTTACACTGGCTTAAATCCACAAACTAATAGTCTCCTTAAAAAAATAATCCTTACCGTTTCCTCCCTCAATCCAAAGAGAAAAATCCAGCCCGAACTGGTCTGAATATGCACTCGGCTGCCAGTTTATTAGGAACGCAGAGTTGAAACTATACTGTAGTCTATGACACCAGTCACGCAATAAATAATTGCTTCGTGTGGTTTATATGTATTGAGCTATTGATTCAACTATTTTTTTTCTTCTATTTTGACCAGCCCATTTCAACCCAGTTTAACAGCACCACTTCCTCCAGAATCACCGTTTTAGTTTCCCCGAGATGCATCCAGCACTTGGTGCCTGTTTATTAGATATTGTATGGTAATTGTGCACATTTTTACCTTGTTATGTGCCAAACTGATATTTCCCCGTCAGCCATTTTCAAACACGTTTAGAATGTGAGCAGATCTGTTTCCTATATTATACGGTGACAAGAGCCAATTTAGAAAGAGTGTTGGCAGAAAATCATTTTAGAGCCATCGTTTATAATATAAGCATTGATTTATACTTTGATATTATAAAACTCACATTCATAAATGGGTTAAATGGTTGACAATAATTGGTTTGCAAAAATAAAGGGTTTGCAAAATTGAATCCGTCCGTTACTCTGCCAATAATACCTTTATATACCCTTTTATGAACATGTATTTTCACATGTACAGTAAGAACTATTCCAAATTAGTGTTGGAAAGAAAAATCCACCCAAGCAGCGTCTGTTCTTCATGGGAACAGAGGAGGTTTGTTAACATTTGTGTACATTTTGTCTGCAGAAATGTTTTCTCTCTTTCTGCGAGCCCCCGTAGTTTTGAGCGGAGAGAAACAGACTGTTTGTGGACGCACATTGCACGGTGTACCCAGCGCACATTTTTGTATATTTTAATGTCTGAAAAGTCGGACGGGTAGAAAGAGGCGAGGCGAGGTCGGGGGAAAACAGAAGCGGCTGCAGCTCCACAGTTCTCCGTTGTGTTTGATGCATGGCCACACAGTGATGTGTCACACCTGGTTTCCGCGCACCTCTTTGACGCCCTCAAACCTAAATAAACCTACTTCACAACTTTGTGAAAAACCTTCTGTGCGCATTTACAAAAAATACGTCAAGAGTTTACAAAACTTTAAAGAAATAAATCTTACTTTAAGGTGTGGCTTAAATTATTTTCTGCTTGCTAGTTCTAAGTCTAATCAATGGGAGCACATCCCTTATCATCAGTTGAGTTTAATTTAGTGAAGGTTAATTATGAGGAAATATTTCACTAATCAAAAAGTGGTTAGCTTCAGTTTGATTGTGGAATAGAAAGATATGGCCACTGAACATTCTATTGCTGCTGTATGCAGTGATGGCCTTTTCTGTCACACCATATATTAAAGTCCTTTTTTGACTGGCATTTGACTCACAAATTTGTGTGGCTAATAAATCCAAGGATTCTTCATTTGCCCATCCAAAGCATAGACAGTATAAATACGGACACAGAGCTGCCGCTCAATAGTAAAGCCAAAGCAAGCAGAGCACCCCCTGGTGGCTGGCTGCAGTATACGCCATAAGCTCCACCCCCTTCATGTTAAGTGATGGGACTTAGGCCAAACTAAAACAGAATACACGTATATATATAACGTGTAATAATAATTATATATTTTTTTCAAGGATGGTTTCTGTCATTTTTGTAGTTTAATTTCACATAAGTTTAGTTTTAGTTAGTTATTTGGCATTCCCACTGCTCCATAAAACAGTCTGACACTCATTTGTCCAAAGTATTTACTTTTAGAATTTTTCTTCAGGCATTACAGATAAGTTGGGATGAGAGCTAGAAATTATTATTTTATTTTTTTTAAATTAAGATCTAAGTGTTTTCATATACTATATTTTTCTTCAATAATATATCAACAAGTTAATCCGAAATACCAATGGGTTAAGGTCAGGTTCAGGCCAAAAATCTGAATCTCTTCACCAAACAGGAGAGCAGATATTATTTAGTAAAAAAAAAGGAAAGACAAATGGAGAAAAGACAAATGGAGAAAAACCAAATGAGCGGTTGGGGAAGGGAAGGAAAACTGGCTGGTGGACTGGCAGCTGGATTACGAGCTGATCAATGAGTTTCATGCCCAGGAGTTTTGTAAGAGAACGTTTCCGTTGCAGCTTTCATCGTCATTCATTTTTCCATTGTTTACGTCCCGCGCGCTGCACATTTTCCCTGGCAACTGCGGGAAATGAGGGGATGTAGAGAGAGCCCTGTTCTTCTGCTGATTAGGCAAATGATTCCCCCTTTATTCTCAAAGAATGCAAAGTGCAGATACATGGCGAGATGTTTTTAAAAGAACGTTCAGGAAAAGTCTGGAAATAATAAGGCTATAACCAGGCTGATGTAACTGATGGGCTGATTTTTTTTCTTAACAAATCTGGCTTTGTGCTGAGTTGTTCTGCAAATGTGAGCAACAGTTAAATTTAAAGGGTCAGTCATGTCTGATTGAGAGCCGGCTGGCGCACATAAGCAAACAACCCATCCACTGTCATCACGTCTTTAATCAAGTTGGCGGTGTGCACCTCACAGCAGTTAACAACGCGACGTTGAAATATAACATCAAGTATTGGACTCCTTTGAGCAATAAATGTGATAAAGACACGTGTTTCTTTGTCATTTATCTTTTTGTTTTTTTGTCTTCTCTCCACAGTTCCAGGTTGCAGTCCCCGCCTCCCCCGTTGGTGCGCATCATCAACGGCTACATCACAGTGCAGCCACCTCACAGAGCCCACAACCAGCACGGACACCATCACGCGGCTTCAGCATCACCCGCCTCCACGTCCTTGGCGTTGTCGCTCCTCCTCCTCCTCTGCACGTTTCTCACAGTGATCCCACAGACATGGACCTTGGTTCTCTAGTAGAGCATTTGCTGGGACTCTATAATCAACTGTCAGCCTTCCTCGAGCAAAAACTTGAACATACTTCGGTTTCAGTGTAAAGTAAGGGCTTATTGAGCATTTTAAGGCTCAGAGGTGGCTGTGAAAGAGCACGGAGAAAGGACATAAAAAGAGCTCTAGCTGTGAGGTAGCGGTTCACTAGATAAAAGTTGTGTTGTTGCAGCCGAATGGTGAATCATGTCTTGGGAACTGAGGTTATAATGAGTTCATACGATGAGAGCTCTCTTGGATCATAAAGGTATGGTTTCGGATTATTTTACACACAGAGCACGAGCAAGCACGCAGAATATAGTAGGAAAGAAAAGTTCAAAAAGAGCAAGTGTTATCAGACATCTCAGAGACATTAAATGGCATATCAGCTCTCTGATGGATGACACTGTGACAGTATACACTCATTCAACTTTCAGTGCCTCTGAGAATTTGAGATCTCACCGAAGTAAACCATAAAAACCATCGCTGAATATCAAGTACCTTCCATAAGTACATCTGGAGCCTTATGTCCTTTGTGTTTGTGTGTGCATGTATGGGTGGGTGTGTGTGCGTGTGTGTGTGTGACAAAGTCTATTAGCTCTTAAACCCCCCTGGGCTTGCAAACAGAGGTGTTATTTTACAGACCTTAATTTATTCTTCCATTTTAGAAGAATCTGTTTGAACGTTGCATAAAAACCTACTGCACGGCAGCAGCGGGGGGAAATTGTACATATTGTTTCTAAATATTATAGATGTATTTTAGAATTATTAAGAACAAAAGAAAATTATCAAGCCTTGTTGTTGTTTATATAAATATATAAATAGATATGCAGTATATTTTTGGAAGAGAAATCAGGAACTAACCACCATAGTCCGTGTCATGTGTCTCACTGAAATGAATTCTTTTTAAAAAGGGACATGCGATCGTGTTGTACTTTATGTATCAGTGTTATCACCGGCTTTGCTGTACGTGTTTGCTGAAAGAACTTGTGTTGATTTTTGTACTTTCTTTTCACATAGAGGTCATTTGTTTAATTTATTTAACTACTGTGTTTGCTGTAGGAAAACGTTCCCTATGGCTTTCTTTTATATTTTTTGTCGACATGATGTCCATATGTGTTGTTGTTTTTTTTATCAATTTTCAAATGTTTTTAAGTACAATTTCAAATGCATATGATGGTAACAATACTTCATTTTTTAAAGCTGTCTATGTAGATAGACTGCATACACCATAGTGCTTTCCATCACATTTCATTTATGGCATGAGATGTTTGTAATAGTATTACCATGGCAACAATAAAATATTTATCTAGATTCAAATTGGATTGTAATGCTCATCTTTGGCTGCACAGCAAATTAGTTGGAAATGTGTTGACCTCTACCATAGTGTCTTTAAAGCTGCAATAATCAATGTATGTCGTTATTACAGCTTAAGTTCAGGAACTAGACCATGCCTCATATCATTCTATTTCCCGTGCTTACCTATAAAAGTGTGTCCTAACCCCTCTGCCCCCCATTCATCTCAGTTCTCAACCATCCCCTCGAACCTTTCATGCCATCCCCTCAACCTTTTTTATCTCATCCCCTCTGACCATTTTCATCCCATCTCCTCGAACCTTTTTCCTCTCATCCATCCCCTCAACCCCTCAGCAAAATACACCGATCAGCCACAACATTAAAAGCACAGACAGGAGAACTGAATAACATTGGCCATTTTGTGACAATACAATGTTCTGCTGGGAAAGTTTTGGACCTGGCATTTGTGTGGATGTTGCTTAGACATGTACCACCCACCTAGACCAGACCAGACACCCCCACCCCTTAGGATCAACACTCCTTGATGGCAGCAGCCATCCCAGCAGAATGCAAACAGTTTAGGAACAACTCAAAAAACACGAAAAACAGCACAAGGTGTTGACCTGTCCTCCAAATTCACTAGATCCCAAACTGATCAAGTACAAGTGAGACCTACACAATATTAGGCAGTTGTCGACGTATGTCAAAGGCAGGTCTAACAGTGACCTGGTACCCACACGTACACATGCTGCCACCCTGCCCTCATCTGGAGTTCATGCCATGTTTATGTGTCGCTAATGTGCTCTGATAAGGCCTCTATTAAACGTTGTTGTTTGATGTGTGCACGAGGTCTGCCACGAACTAGACAGCTGCTCCGCTGGCAAATGTCGTCCCAGCAGGGAACAAACAGGAAACCAGAGCTAACTGACTCTTTAGATGTACAGGAAATGAGAGTTAATTGATTTGTTATATCAACAGGAAAGGAGGGCTAAGTGACTTGTTAGTTTGTGCTTTCATGCCAGAGGCGTCGGGTGCTAGATGTGTTGATGTGTACGGGCAATGCTGTACAAAAGGTAAGAGATTCCATAAACAAACATCAAGTATACATATAGGTATATAATTAATAATTTCTCTGGCAGTTTACAGAGGATTGCCATGTCTAGACAATGTGGAATTCAGTGGCGATCACTCAAAGGTAAATTACTTAGCATGATCAAATAGCTTCTTGAATGTCTTTTATTCTTCTTATTATGGCCTACTTTGGACACTTTGATTGATAAAATTCTATTTATATATTCTCTTTTATTCCCTACAACTTTGCAGTCGACCTTGCATGTAAATGCACAGCTAAACACAGGGACCTTTTTATTGTGTGACTATGTTCAAGAAGAAAAAGTACAGGGAAAATCAGTCGGACAGTCACAACTGCACTCGCGTCATGTTAAAACGGCACTTTAAACGGCACGTATCCCCCGCTCCATGTAACACAAAACTTTAAAAAACAACAGACCTTGCAAGTCACTCAGTCATTCTTTAAAAGTACAAACAAATAAAGGTGCAGGTCACTCCTCTAATTGCCTCCCGTTGAGTGCTCTCGCTGACAGACGTTACAGCTCATTTACTATTAGAAACACAGTATGAAGAACGGTGTGAATTCCATGAGTCGAACCGAGCGGCATGAGAGCTCAGTGCAGTCCAGGCAAAATCATTTCAAGGCATTAGACCGAGATCTGGAGACGCCGACATCAATTCAACACGGACCATTTTCACTTCCCAGCTATAACCACGTCCCACGTGTAATTTAAGCTTGTAAAGACTGTTTGATAACAGGTGAGCTTAATTCCACACCCAAACCCAAGATGTTGGTGCCTGCTGACATTACAGACATAAATTAGCTCAGGGGATATTATTTCAGGCCGGCAACTGAACCACCAGCAATGTAATGTATATGCATGGAACTATTACACGTAATACAAGGAAATATAGGGAATATAAAGGAACCCCCCGGTTATTAAAGCTCCTTGAGGAATTTCTGCTTTCTTTATGTCCTCATTCATCTCAATATGAAAAAATATCCCCTTGACAGACATCTACTCCTTAAAACACAATTAAATAATAAAACGAGCTCTGTAAAAAAAACACCACACGAGGCTGGAGGTGGGTTTGCCAGATTGGACAAATCAAACCTGTAGGAATTGAAAGCAGATGTCCGTGCAGACATGTATTTCCTGTAAGTAAAACTAGAGGTAGAAATAAAGACATGGCATCGAACATCTTGCGTAATTTATTTCTACCTTAACAGTTCTCTTAAAAAAAACTGTTCTGTTATTTACTACGCCCATTACAAATATCCGATATTTTGTGAAAGGAAGACGATACACAGTTAAGAGCGGAATACGCGGAAACATTTTTATCATGAGGACATTACAGGATATTCATTTCTCTAATCATTACCAGCCCATTTAAAGACTCAATCACCCAGCCGTGCCTCGATCTAACCATGTACAGAGCCAGTCTCCCAGTGCATTTTGCGACACCAGGTCAAATCACTTTCCTATTGTTAAAACAAGCACAGCGTGTTATTGTTTATCTGATGTAGCTCTGGTCAATCCCTCACCGTCTTGGACAAATAAACCGTAGGTCTCACTGTGGCTATTATCACAGCATCGGTCTAAGAGTCATTGCAGTGTGTTAACTGAGACCCATGGCAATAAGAGCTCTGTTGACTGAGTTCTCAGTATATTTACATAGTAAATCTCCTTGGGCTTATGTATAATATGTGATCAGCGTGGGTTAGAGCTTTGGCCAATGGGAGCATAGGGTAAACAGCAGGATGTGTTGGTCTTTTTGCGGATTGTCAATCAACAAGATGCAGCATTATGTATGTTTTGTCACTGCTCCTGCTCCATCTTTCTTCATTTCTTTTGTTCTGCTAATATGGTGCAGTCTGGTCCAGATATTTTTGGACAGTGACACATTTGTTGTTATTTTAGCTGCCTGTCTTCAAGGGGGATTGGACTCAAAAGCTGTTTCACTGACAGTCGTGGGATATTTCTTCATTATTTCTTCGTCAGTTATACAGGTAAAAGTTCTGGGGTTGTTTCCAAAATTGGCATTTGCATTTGGAAACTGCTGCTGTGAACTCACAGCACGTGTCTAAAGGAGCTGTGCAAGTGAAACAGGCTGTCCTCGGGCTGTAAATGAAAATGAATCTATCAGAGACATAGCTGGAATATTAAGAGTTGGCCGAACCAACGGGTTGGTACATCTGCAGAAGGTCACCGTGGTGGATGATGAAAAATCAATTAGCCAGGTGAAGAGCACTCTCTAGGATGTAGGCGTATTATTATCCAGGTCAACTATAAGGAGATGTCTTGATAAGAACAAATCCTGAGGTTCAAGTGCAACCCATTCATAAACCCTAAGAATGGAAAGGCCTGATTAGACTAGCAGAAATGAAATAATCCAGACCAGTCCTGCATCAACCTGTACTAGAATGACATGCAGAAAAAAGCTGGAAGAAGGCTTGAACCTGCTCATAAGCGTATGACATCATCTGGAAAACATGGTGGAGGTAGTGTGATGTATGGCCGTGCGTGGCTTCCAGTGGCACTGGGTGACAGGTATTTATTGATGATGTGACCGAAGCGCCAGATACACTGGATACTGCCCAGATTCATCCAAATGAAGCAAACTGGTGATTGGATGGTGCTTCACATTACAGACGGAGAATGATTCAATACATCCCGTGAAAGCAACCCCAGGAGTTTTTGAAGGTTAAGAAGTGGTGTAAGCATGAAGGACTAGAAAAGCATCACAAAGAAGGAAACCAATTTCTTTGCACCATTTGTTCCTGATATACGATTGTTACGTTGTCTGACCACCTCTGAGTGCTGTGTTTAAAACAGTTATAACTCCTAACCTCTTCCTCCAGTTTGGATGTGAAGTCCTTCAAATGAAAGCTCTGAGTCTGCATTTTCATTATATACCTGTAGCATCAACGTGTCTCTGATGTTCTGTCATTGTCCAAACATACATGCATCTCACTGTATATGTAATATATCATACATACAGTAGCACATTTAGTATATTCTTAACTCATACATGACTCACCAACAGTCATGTAAGAAGAAAACCTGTCTTTTGTTTAAGGACTGAAGTTCGCTCCACAGCTGTACATCCTCCATGCTTCATTTTCTGTCTTAAACCCCTGAAGGCTTGGTCAGACATGGGCTGAAATGTTTTCATAATGTCTGTCTCCTCCACATGAGGACAGCCCACATAAATACCCAAGGCTTACGGAACCTATTAGTCTCAGCAAGTTTGCAAGGACAGTGGAGAAGGTACATATTGGAAATGTTCGCGCTTTTGACTAGAACTCCCTCGCTGTACTTTTCCGTTGAATCTCGCCTATGAAAGATTAATAGTTATTACTACAGTGAGAAGGTAATTACATCTACAAACTCTTTGGACTTTAGGGGCTTACGCAAGTGGACTCAGGGCCATAATGTTTTATTTTGAAGTATTGTTGACTTACGCCATGGAAATACTGGACAAACACTGAAAATATCTTATTTATTTTCAACAAGTGAAAAAAGAAACACATTTTTAGAAGAGAAACTGCCATGGCAACTGAAACAAATCACCTGCCTGTGCAGGATTTGAATTTTCAAGCCCCTACTGAGTATTTTCCGAGCGGTTGCATTGTGACGGGTTAACTGAGTGTTCTGTGGCAGACCCAAATTACATATATACAGTCGTAAGCATAAACAATTTAGGTCGGTTATCCTTCGTTTGTGTTTTGTGTCTCTGCTCGGTGTGGGAGTGCTGGTGGAGTGAGGTGCAGAGAGGGGTGGATTTTGTTCTTCGGGGGGTAACTCAATCCCAACTTCAAACTGAGTGAAACATTTGTGTTTTGGAGGTTGGTAACACTCAGAAATGTTACCACAGAGGAATGCGCATCACTAACATGCATTGTCTATAACCGCTTATCCTGTAGAGAGTCACGGTGCGGCTGGAGCCTAGCATCGCTAATATTTCTGTAGAAATACAATCAAACAGTAAAGTTGAAGCCAAAGGCCGAAAGAGCTTGCATTCTTTCAAAAATAGATTATTTTTCTTATTCTATTTACTCATTTTTTCATTAAGTGTAACAGTAGCGGCTCATTAGAAATAACTGAAACCATCATATTTAGTTGAGTTGGATTTTCAGAGCTAAGACATTGTTTATGTCTCTCGGTGTGTCCCTCAGGGTTTGGTCTGCCTGTGATTGTCAGCTTATAAACAAACGAACCGTTTCTGTGATCGGGCGCTACACCACAGGGTGTCACTCAGCTACAGCCCGGGTCAATGGATCCCATTCACAGGAGTGATTTTTCAGAGGGGTGCCGTGGACAGAAGGAAGGCCACACTGGGAGCTCGGAGACGCACGCAAGTACCCCGACACTGTTACTCAGGAAAACACGAGCGCACACACACATGTCACAACACCGCGGTACATGGCTTATTTAAGGTTGTAGCACATGCGCTACATACACAAATGCTAACCAAGTCCAACTGGACCCCATGCAGTTTTCTGAGTGGGTTTGGTTCGTATCCACTTTCACTCTGAAAATACTCTCTCAGATTAAAAGTGACCCCCCTCAAAGGTTCTCAGATTTAGCTGCAAGAATGTGAGCACAAGGTCAGCAGAGTCAGTGAGAGGGAGAAAGTTTCAGCTAAAAGGTCACGATGATAAAAAAAAAAGTAATATTTAGATTTCATAAGTGCTCTCAACAGATTTGTATAGATAGATAGATAGATAGATCTAAAGGGAACCTCTTGAGAGTCTCATGTTTTTTTTAATCACGCTGCAGTAAAATGGTGTGCAATGCTGCCCTCTGCCTGCCGACTGTGTCTGAGTTAATGAGCGTTTCTCCATCACTCTTCCAGCTCAGCATGTTAAGCAATAATGTTAACAGAATATTAAACTGAAATGGGTCCGTCGGTGTGGCTCCCTGTAAGCTGCCACAGAGCCACTGTTATTATGGCGCTGCTTCTACAGCCAACTCACATTTATTCATTTCACGCTCCACTATGTTCTTCATTCTGTGTTGTGTTTTGCTTTTATTGTCCCCATTAGCGGAATTTAGATTTAAAGCAAATGAACAGAGGAATTACAGAAAATGTGGATGATCATAGATGCCAGTACTGCCTCTAATAATAGAACTGCAAAACACCTGTTTATACAATAACTGCATGACAAGAATACTGTGTATATGCAGTATATCTACATCTATATCGTTATGAACATATTTATATCTCTCTCTTTCTATATATACAATGAAAGTATTTCAACAATTGAGAGTGAAAATAAATAATAATTGAGAGTGAGAATGAAGTAAATCTGGTTCAAAGCGGTCCATAGATGGACAATCAGTTCACTGCTTCTAAAAGACAAAGCTGGCACCTCGTCAGCGCACAGCACTTCTACAAAAGCAGGATCGTTTGTTTTTCACAGCTCCCAAAGACAACCACAGGGTAACATCTGAAATTCTGTTTTGGAGGGACGGACAAACAGTGTCAGCTAGACTAGGCTTGGCTTCCTTCCACCGCGCCTGCTGTTCAAACAGACGAGACAGATGTGCTGAACTCTGGCAAAACCTCGGCTGCACAGTTCTTGCCGTGAAAACAAACTTGGCCGAGGAATTTACACATATACAGACTCCGATTCATGTCAAAAGTCGCTAAAAGGGGAGAAGGAGAGTAAACAGTGCTTACCTGAACAGACACGTTTGTTATTTTGTACCACGTTTTGGACTTGCCACTCAAGTTTTGGAGTACTTGACATCAAGGCGCGTACTTCTGTCTGTGATCAGTGTAACTTTTGGGAAGCATCATCTTTACAGACTTTGTTTCCTTCCTGGTGTTTCTTGCAGAAATAAAAGTCCTTAAATAAATGTATATGTAACACATGCAATAAAAAAGGACACATTTTGTCCATAGTCTTACATCTTGTACATCTCCCTCTAACAGTCCTGTAGCCGGTACCGCAAAGCAAATTCAGCTTAGACTGGCTCTCTTGGGGTTTCTTGGCTTGGCAGAGCTGAACACTGGCTGGTTCTGGATGAGCTGTATCACAAAGATGGTTATGATGGACTATTCCACTGGGTGAAATGTAAGCAATATGTCCACATATTTCAAATTAAATAGTGAGCCATAAGAAACTATTCAAATAATATAAGACTAAGAAGACTTTTCGTATAAAGTAAGCATTTTCTTTACAACGATGAACGCACTATTGTGAGACAAGATGGGAGAGAGGGTCTGATCTGGCCTTTCTGACATTTAAAACGTTTCATTTCTAATCATGAGGTATATTTAAGATTGTGTGGATAATTGTTGTTTTTCTAATACATGACAGCAAAGTGTTCAGCTTTTTCTTCACAAAGGCTCCTTGAGGTGACAGTGATGAAATGCAAAGAACTGAAAAGCATCAGCGCTGTCAGAAATCCTGTAGGGAATGAGGAAATCTTTGAGCGATTGCAGTGCAGCTATTATTGTCATTATATAGCAGCAGAGTTATCAATGATCTGTCCACTTTTAGAAAACTTGTTTTTTTTAAGACTGACACAGTTTTAGATGATCGACTAATTTCACTTTTGAATTCATGCTCCGCACTCGGAACCGATTGGGGGCCACATATTACCAGAAAGTTACAAGGAAATGCAGAAACTTTGATTGTCAATCAAGATTATAGCTTTATAAGCTATATATAGTCAGAGTTAGCATTTATTTATCACCAAATGAAAGAAATGCTGTGAGTTTGGTATCACATTTCATTCTTTAATTCATTAAAAGGTATTTACATAAAGTAAAGGCAATGTTAACTCACTTCTTTACCTTTTTGGTCCAATTCCTTCTTGCTGCACTACTTCTTCATTGTCTCGTGTTGTACTCACAGAAGATCGCACTCTGCAGCGACTCACTATCACCCCTTGAGTTACAGTATGGTACTGCAAGACAGGTCAAACAAGGCAAGCTATTTAGAAACTTCTGTAAATATCTCTGTATTTCAACACATATATGTTAATACGTTTTAAATAAAATCAAAAGTGTTTGCCTGTTTAATTTAATGTCTGAAACTAAAATACTTACATATAGCTCTTTTGGCAGGTTTGCCTCTAGTTATGAGGCAGCACTAACACTACTAACACTCAGGTCTGTTACCAGGCCGTGCATGGATGTATAAGCTCTAATGATCTATTTTTAAACATTCTACATTTCGTTCTGCGGTTTCACAGTATGGTGAATATTTCTGCATCATTTAGCTGCAAAGGATGGATGCAGCTGGTGACACTCAAATCCAGTCACCCACTTCAGTTTAAGTCAAATGTTGCAGTGCATGCAGGAAACTAAATGTTTCCATTATTCACAGAGACAACTCTGTACCCAATCTGAATTCACAATAACAGATTATATTAGCACGTTAACTGGCAATTACACGTATTTCACATGTCAGAATGTATAATGCCTCCGTGTTATTAGCGGCGGCATCTGTTCTTTTCATGCCATCAAAATCTCTCATTAGAAGAATGTGTATCATGCTGTAGGATAATCATAACAATTACAACTCACTGAAAAGGAGACGTTTGACAAGATGTATTTACTTAACTCGTGTTTATGGGCTGCGAATGAAAGGACCAAGGTCGTATTAAGATACAGCGATCAGGCATAACATTATGACCACCTTCCTAATATTGTGTATGTCTCCCTTGCGCCTCCAAAACAGTTGTGATTCATCAGAGAATGGACATTTGGTCCTATTGTGCTGTTCTAAATGTTTTCTTTACTTGTTCCTAAACCGTTTTTGTATGTGTGTCTGTGTCAGGCTGCATCCTGCTGGGGATGGCTGCTGCCATCAAGGAGTGTCATTGCTAGGGTGGGGGTGCCTGGTCTAGTCTAGGTGGGTGCTACATGTCTAAGGTCCAAAGGTTTCCCAGCAGAACTCTGTATTGTCACAAGATGGTCAATCTTATTTACCTCTCCTGTCAGTGGTCATAATGTTATGCCTGATCAGTGTGTGATACCAAAATTATATTACTTCAGGCTTAGAGGGAGCTATGCATTTGAAAGATAAACAGCAGACATGAGGAGTTAGACAAGGCACACAGATCTCCACACGGAAGGAATTACAACTTGAAATGTATTATTTCTGAAAATGAGCTGTGGCTGTGTTTCTGATGATCCTGCGTGATAGGAGCATTTCCATACTCTCACTAAATTGGGTTCCAATTATCACTATGGTTTTGAACGGTGCAGAACAGATCCAATTACGCATTATATTCATTTGGCTTATCTTAAGTGCATGTCTTTGTCTTTACGATGTGAAGCATTCTTCAAACTGCTACTGCGTGAAATGGTGCTTGTGCAAATGAAGTTTCATATGATTTATTTGCTTTTTTTTTGTATATTAATATGCATTTTTCTCCTGCTCTGCTTGCCTTCCCTGCAAGAATCATTAAATTTTCATCTTTTCTTTAAGGAGGGCATTGGTGACATTTCATATTAGGTAATATAGAGTCTAATATTCAGTGAAGTCCTCAGTCTGTTTTTTATAGCGTGAAAATTAGGTACAAATTTAAAGGGAATTACTTTAACCTTGGGGAAGTCACATAGTTTTAACAAAGAAGCAAAGGAGATATGGTGCTCATTCCGACCAAAACCACTGTTATTACCTTGTATAATGTCCCCATGCTATATTTTTTCTACTTCACATGTTGTCTTATTTGATGTCCCTGTTCACAAATTGCTTCAGATGAACACACTCCTCTCCATAAACTGAGGTAATCCATTCAGAATAAAATATACACTAGATAAAACAGTTAGTGCATACTCTGTAGTGGTTTGTTTTCCCCCCAAAAACAATTAATACATTTTCTTGTTATCTATTATTTGTGTATGTCTGTCCAACCCTTACTGATACGTGTTAATGTAATGTGTCATTGCCATGGGGTGGGGGTGCCTGGTCTGGTCTGGTCTGGTCTGGTCTATGTGGGTGCTACATGTCTAAGTAACATCCACATGAATACCAGGTCCAAAAGTTTCCCAGCAGAATATTGTATTGTCACAAGATGGCCAGTGTTATTTAGTCTATTTTATTCACTTATTTGGTTTTAATGTTGTGGCTGATCTGTGTAAATCTGTGGGTTTGGGTACTTTGAATACATGAGAAATGACCGATCTGTCAAGGTGTTATTTACTTATCTTTAAAATGTCATTTTCCTCCTCTCATCATTATCATCATCCTCTCTGCACTTACCTTCCTGGCACTTGACGCCCATGCAAATGGCCATGCCCTTCTGCCTTCTTATCTCCCACACCTGCCACCATTCCTTGCAGCGATGCTACAGCGGCGTTTTGAAATGAGTACCTATTAAAATGCCATTATAAGGAATAGGGATTGATGTTGTCCCTGGCAGGAGTTTATTGGTAAGCAAATGTAAGCTCCCACACACGGAACACCTCATTAACCCTGTGGTTATTTACAGCCTCGGAGCACGGAGGCAAGGGCAGGGATTGAGGCCTTGCTCATCTAAATAGTGCCTCACCTGATAAGAGTAACTCTGTTCCATGCATACCTGTGTTTTTAATGGGACTCACTCTACTATTAGTGGCCTTTATTGATCCCTGCAGAGCAGCTGTTCCATCTTTAAGCTTAACATAGTACTATAACAGCAACAATGAGGTACAGACAGGATCTAAAAGACCTCTAAAAGAACACAGCCAACCATAGTAGGATTAGGTTAGTTTTTTTTCTACTGTGGTTTAAATTATGGCTTTTAATTGAACAAAACAAGCAGACTCCCTGGTCTTCATGCCTGAATTACTGTGGAAGACTTTAAAAACAACATGGTTTCTCTTGAGGCCAGTGAATCTGTGAAGGGGGGGCCTGGCCAAAATCAAAGCTGGTAAAGCTATGGCTAAAGTAAACAAATCATAAGCACGGTTGTAGTAACTGACAAAGTGGAGCGAAAGCGTTAAAGGAGTAATTACTACCGTTTGTCAGCTGTTGTTTGTAAAAACAGTGTTCATACCTGGATGAATGAAGAGAGGGAGCGGCGTTAGAGAGAACAAAGCGGTGAATCAGAAAATGATTGTTTCTTAGCTTTTGCACGCAAATAAACACAGCCCAGGCACTCCACCGAGGGAAGTTCCTCCATTTTTGGGACTATAGGTAAAGCACGCACCATTGTGCCAACGCTCTGTTCATCCATGACAACAACAGCAGAAAGACGGAGGCAACAATGTACAGTCACTCAAACTCTCGTTACTGTTTTTTTGTTTGTTTGTTTTTATACTGACTTCTCTAAATGAGAAAATGAGAGTGCACAACTTTACACAAGTTTACAGCCAAGGGGCAGGGTTTCTGCAGAGCAACATGTTGCCACACGCTCTCAACAGGTCACAAGCGATGACTGAGATGAATTATATTTGTATAATTTTTTTAATTATTTTTTGGGGAAAATCTCTACTTATGGCCTTTAAAGGAAATCGGAGTAAAAACAAAGCTTAAGGTCCACAAACAGATTCCTAATTTTACATGGAAATCGACGTGACAAAATTGCGACACAATAATAAAATAATAACTCCACTGTGAAGACGCATTAATAATATTTGAAAGGTTTCGACTGAGCACCTATTTAGAACAGGTGATGGATGAGACCAGTCATCTTGTCCACTTTGAAATATGTGGGCATAGATTAACCTCCTAGAAAAGGTTTAAAAAAAAACAAAAAAAACAGCCAGCTCAGCTATGAACACTGAATATGGATTCATATAACCTTGTACACCCAGATCACTGAAGCTTTAACTTAAATGACATGACTTATTATCTCTGTATTTCTTATGACCTATTGATTGGAAGTTCAGGACTCCATTCAGTTATTCATACTTGTGTCATAAAATCTTTCCCTTATAAAATACACAGTTTGACACATATTGTTGTGATTATGAGCAGAATGTCACTGCAATGTCCTTTAATCGTCTGGAATATACTGCGATGTTATTTTAATTTCTTTTCCTACATTAGGCTTTCTGTTTGATATGTCAGAGTTACAGACTGACTATTTTTCAATCTTTCCAAAACACTGTATCTGTGTAGCTGCGAGTAATGAGCTTTCGATTACATATGGTCAATTTTAACAGCGGCATGAACGTAAGAACAGTTCAGTGATTTATATGTGTGCAGTTCTGTTTAAGATTCTGCAAATGAAATCCATTGTCTGGGAAACATGCAGTTTTGTTATGTTCTTATGTATTATCACTTGCAGAGTGCATTAATTGACTTTAGACAAACAATCATTAAGCATGCTACATTTCACCAAGCGTGCCTCCAGATTTAATGGGATACGTTAAACAAAGTGCTTGTCTGAAGTTAACGTTTTCTAAGTTTACCCTTCATAGACCTTGAGCCGAACACAACACCGTTCATTAAACTGTCATCCCAGCAAGCTGCTTGCTTTGTGACTTAACGCTGCGGACTACAAGAGAGAGCACAACATGGCACAGAATACCACCTGCCACACAGGGATCCGGATTTAAAACCTATACCTACTCGAGACATTTCAGCTTTTTCCTTTAGGCTGAATCCGTCCCCTTTTCTCAAATGGATGGCAGAGCCACCAGTGCTACTCTGAAATTCCTAACCATTCTTTTTCCACCTCTCAAAAGTGAATGTGAAGCCTCTCCAGGTTCCCTGTCTCCTCACCTCAGGTTCCTTTCCGTGCAACTGGAGATAACATTATTGAATATAAAGCACCTGGGGGCGACGACTCACCCTGCCAAGATCAATTTTAAGTCAGGCACTGAAAAAGTAGCGAAAAACTCTCTGAAATGAAACTGTGAAATAGTCCCCCAAAAATATATTAGTGCTTCCTGAAAGATCTAATAGAATGGAGTGTATTTACGAAGCCACTGGAAATAATCTGTGTGAAGCACGTGTTTGTTACTGAGATGTCAGAAGTCAAACCGTTAATAATTATGAGCATTGCGGGTGAAAGCCTAATGATCCTAGATGCCATGCTAGATGAGGTTTGTAGGACCTTGTCCCCTAAAGACCACTTGTTTACATGTGAAATTCAGCTAAATTGTGTCTCTATGCAAAAACTATTATACTGGCCTGAGCAAATTAGTAGTCTAGATGTTTACCTATCTGTCAGACATCGCTCTGCCGAGAAGGCAATTAAAATGAAGCGTGTATTCACAGTGCTTTTCATCAGATTTCTGTCTCCATCTCTGTCCTCAGGCTTTCTGTAGGATACTAACATTACTGAGACGGGCAGTCATTCTCTGTGAAATCAAACACTACTGTTTCCAGGATGTTTATACTGTATCGCTGCGAATGAGGTGAACGCATGCAGCTATTTGTCATTCTGAAGTGTTTTTCACTTCCCAAAGAACAAACATAACGTTAAAGGGTATAGTCGCCGAATGCTTTTGTAATTTTAAATAGCATGTTTTTGTAGTGACAGTCTCTCAAGCGTTCTCCAATGCAGTCAGTCAGTATTTCAAACCAAAAGCTCGTCTTTTAAAACGCGTGTCTCGGCTTTTAATAAACCTTCTTCCACGGCTTTGTAGCGTCTCTTAATTAGCTGCCTGCATTGTTCCATGTAAATAACTCATGATTGCATCTTGCAATCGTGTCGTGTCGTGCATTCACCCAGCGTGGCAGACAGGGAAGGAACACACTCCAAGTACACATCTTTTCCCCGCCCTGGCTCGCTGTGCGAACAGATCTCATTGTGTCTTTATGGAAATCCAAATATCACGTTGAAGGAAATTTTCATCTAAATGCAGTGTGGCAATTTAAAAGTCCCGACTGACTGATAGCTGCCAAAACAAACCCCGGAGGAGGACCGAAAATAGAGAAGTGGAGAGACCTATCCTGGACACATTTGCATCGTGGGACTGTAAAAATAAACAGATAAAGCCAGCTTTGTAGCCAGAAAGAAACATATTTATACAACTAAAACTTATTCCCTTGCATATACACAGGAATAATGTTTTCCCTTGCATCATGAAAAGACTGACAAGGACAAAGTTTAGTAAGTGACTCATTTTATTAGCAGTGGACCATTTAACCAAAAGGTTGAGTTAGTGATTTTCTTTCATCCCAGCTTTGATCTCAGCTAATTCTGCTCATGGTCTAGATGTCTGTTCTGTGTGGGGTTTACATCTGAAACAAATGAACAAATGAAATGGCTTCGCCCAGTCCACAGAACACTAAACCAGCTGTTGTAGTTGCCAGGGGCACGCTGGGCACACGTATTTGTTCACAGGAAAGGGGAAACCTAGACAAAGTAGACAGTGTGAGCCAGAGAGAAATTAATAAGAAGGGGGGGAAGGAGTAAATCCGCCGAATGCTAACACGGTGAACTAGAAGAAAGAAACAATGCCCTGACATAGAATAGCCCAGTGCTATGATCAGGTAAGGGCTAGGAGTCACATTTACACCGATCAGGCATAACATTATGACTAATATTTTGCAAGTCTCCCTTGTGAATCTAAAAGTGATTCATCAGAGAATGGACATGGACCTTCTTAGGGTTGTCCTGTGGTGTCTGGTCATAGGATGTTGTTAGTGGGGACCTGTGTGGATCAGGCTTGTTTCAGTGCATCCCACAGATGCTTGATCAGTTTGGGATCTAGTGAATTTGGAGGCCAGGTCAACACCTTGTGCATTCAAGTTATTTTTTGAGTAGTTTTTTTGAGTAGTTTTTTATGTGTGTCAGGCTGCATCCTGCTGGGGATGGCTGCTGCCATCAAGGAATGTCACTACTATGGGGTTGCGGTGCCCCGTCTGGTCTAGGTGGGTGGTATCTAAGTAACATCTAGAAGAACATTGCATTGTCACAAGATGGTCAAAGTTATTTAATTCTCCTGTCAGTGGTTTTAATGTTATGCCTGATCGGCTTATATTGAAAAGGCTTTCTAACAGTGAAGTCCTCTGAGAGGGCTAGTGCCTGAATGTAGATGCAGATATCAGTGATGGATATTTTACGTACATTTAGTATTTTTTTGTAATTTTATACAGCTGCAAAAAATGATGGCATTCCCCAAGGCCTCATCTGTTCATCATGCGTTTCCATCTCCTACATTATATTAGCTTACTAAATTTGGATTCTAAACAAGGTCGTTTTCCGAATGCCAATACTTTCGTGTGCACAGTTTGCAAGCATTGTAATCAGGAGCTCACAGGTTCCACTTCAAGGCAGCATTAGTATTATCTATCATTGCATTAGGCAGCATTATGCAGTATGACTTGCTGTGTCGGTGTTCACTGTCTTAATGATGTGGCCTTGGCGTTTGCGTCCATGAATTTTGGAAGATACAGAACTCAAGGGAGGCGTGTGTTGCTCACGTATCAACAGTCTTTCTCTAGAATGGCTGACTCCACAAAATAATTTTATGGATTAATCTTATTGTTATGCATTACATCTCATGTTTGCTTCTCTTGACATTTGGACCCCTCACCCACACCCTGACAGACTGACTCTGCCTGGAGACTTAATCTGGCTTGGGGAACATTTTAAGGGGATGTAGACAAAAACTTCTGTATTCTTGTTTGGACTGGAAAATCTCATTAAAAAGCAACTCTGCAATAAATTTCACATATCCAGCTGTGAGGTTTATAGCCATAAAATAGGAGGGCCAAGGATAATGCAATCAATCAAATATCAAATATCTTAATCACTTGCTGCATATCCACGTGAGCTCAACCGCATGGAAGGATTGATCGTTTCGCTTCCAGGGTTAGGAAAATGATCGAGGCTTTTGCAACATCTCAAGGCTCGTCTCGTATTCAAGGCTGAAGCCCAGATAAGTGACACTGACAAGGCAAAGCTGGAGCAGATGAACCTCATCGACTCCTGGAAGCATCGCTGATCACAGCCGTGACAGTGCTGGAGAGTGACGCCCAAGACCGGCACCAGAACAGGAGATGATGATACGCATGTCAGAGCTGAAACATATAGAGCCCCTGAAACAGGTAAGACACCTCTGTCCAGAACGGATGATCACTCAGAAGACTCTACAGAAGACGACTGCATTGATCCTTGACGCAAAAGAAAAGGCTGTTTGATTTTTACCCAACAGGGCAAAGGGGGGAAACAAAGCTCTCAGCATGGGGAAAGACTGAGGCCAAAATTAGCTTGGGCAACTGTCAACCAGATCAAATATTTGGACACTAGATGGCAGTTTGACACAGAGAAGTATGGCTGTAATTGCTGTTGCTTTGGTGACGCTGACTGAGGCTGTTTTTGTATCCCTCTAGATACGGATCAGTTGGTGATTGTCCTAAGCCTCGCTTGATTTCCAAATGCCTGTCTGGGATATTAAACTTAGCTCCGTTTGTGCGTTTGCCTGTGAATGTCTAGTCAGGAAAACGAGCCACGAAGCAGATGCGTGTTTAAAATTTCAAAGGTTATGACAAGGCTTTGGGTTTTAAATCAGTCAGTTTAAATTAAGTCAGTCAGAAATGTGACCCGACTGCGCTCTTCTATTCTGTTACTTCTTTTCTTAGGAGTGAATGTTGCAGACAAAGCACACGTCTAGACCACATACAGATGTATCCTTGCCACCATTAGTTGGATCAATGTATTGTAGACATTTCCGGAAGTGGATGACATGCTGCACTCTTTAACTTGCTGACCAGGTGTTCAGGACCAGCAAAGCAAAGAGTGGTGGACAGTCCACTTTGTTATCCTGTAATATCATCAGTCCGTCTGACAAATGAGCCCTAACTGTCTGGCAGACCTTGTGTTTAGTTGCTGATGACTGAAAATGCTGCATTTCAGTCTCATGCCTGTGACCTAGGCGACCATGGCAAAGCTAAACTGTTGGGCGGCCTTTGAGGCTTTTCTGACAACTCCCACACTTTTGTGTTTGTACACTGCTGCCATTTCCTCAGCCTTTTATTACATCTAGAGTCTAGACTAAAGGTGGCAGCTATATTATATTTTTTCTTAAACCCCCAGTGTGCAACTGTTTGTACCACCCTGGTTCTAGGTTTCCTCCAGTCAGTTTATTAAACTCGACTGATTTAAGAATGGAGACTATACACCGATCAGGCATAACATTATGACTAGTGACAGGATAAGTAAATAACATTGACCATTGTCATCATGTTCTGCTGGGAAACTTTTGGACCTGGCATTCATGTGGATGTTACTTAGACATGTAGCACCCACCTAGACCAGACCATAGCAATGACACTCCTTGATGGCAGCAGCCACACACAAAAAGGGTTTAGGAACAACTCAAAAACATGAAAAACAGCACAAGGTGTTGACCTGGCCTCTAAATTCACAAGATCCAAACTGGGGGATGATCCACAGAGGCAAAGAAACGGGCAAACTCAGGTAAACCCATTAAAAAAAAGCCGACTAATAGATGGCAATGGAATGAAGCGATAAATACAACGATGCATTTTTCAGATGCGCCATGGTGAAAGATTTGAACATGGAAGAAAATGGGGTGAGTAAACAGTAAAAAGCATTATTATGTTCTTAACTTTAATCATTTCAAACCAAGCCTTGAATGAACAATACTGGAAACAGATGGAATTTTTTGCCTCAGTTGGAGAAGAGTTACACAAGTTTGAGACGTGCGTCACAATTAACTTACTCAGATGTCATGTTTCGGCACACAGGAATCAATGGAATAACCCTAATCCCAATCCTTTCCCACTGACGACAAATCCAGATGTTAGTGGGCATAAACAGGTTTTGGTCCAGTGTGGAAGAGGCTCAAGAGTGGTTAAAACTGCCTAAAAAACATGTTTGATTTTCAGATCTATTATTTAAAAAAAAATTAAATCAGAACTCCGTTAAATAGAAATCAAATCATACAGTGAAACTAAGGCAGATAGCTGGACACTGCAAAGATTGATCATGAACATGTTTTGTACGAAGATGACTGCACTAGTGATTTGAAATTTGTGGTGGTAACCGGCACTGAACGCAGCACAGTGTATTCGTTCCACGCGGAAAACACTGGCGCAATTATCCCACCTACCCTTCAGAATAACATTACAAGTTACAGCAAGACTTCTTTTGGCTGAGCTGACACCTGGAAATTAAAACACTCCGAGAACAGCATAACTTTTAATATACCCTCATTGTAAACGCTGAGAGGTTTGATAATAGAAAACTGTAATGGCACATCAGGACCGAAGCCCCAGAGGGACAGCGGTGCCTGAAGAACATAACAAAGAATCGATTTGCCTTTTTCTATCAGCACTCATGTGGCTATATTTCATTAGAAGTGGAATTGCTTACAATTCAAAACGTTATGAGTTTTAGGCCCCTCACTGAAAGAACAGTGTTCACAGAGATTTTGCCCTTGTTCCAGTCAGCAAGTCCAGATATGAATTTTCATTTGTGCAAAAGCACCACAGAAGGCAAATGAAAAGTAAAATGGTTTGTTTGCAAAAATAGATAGTGAAGAGATGGTGTTAGTATGCAGGTCATGAAGGAGATAATGCAAATTAGATTTTTTTTTACACACAGATTATTGTAGTCAGTGTTTCGTTTATATAAACTTTTTTTTTAAACTTTTACTTCTGTTCCCTTCTTCTTAATTCGGACTTTTATTTTATGCACTTTATCTTTGCCAAATTTTTATTTTGTTAAGTAATTCCCCTCTGTTCTTTCCATGTCCTTGACATTTTGCAGAATAATTTAGGTATAATTTCCTGAAAGCTGTTGCCGTGTAGGCGGTATGTCGTTCTCGTGCAAACCTTCAATCATTCCAAGTTCTTTTTACCAAGAAAAATGAAAGAATTCACCCAGAGAGAAATATCAAAAACATTCTGAAGTTGAGAGTCAGACTCATATTTGATGGAGCAGGAGTAACGAGCGAGTGATTCTGATGAAATTCCTACTGCATGCCGCCATATTTAATTTCAGCACCCATTACCACAATTTCTCTGATTGATTTTTTTTTTTTTCTGGTTTCTCACCTGGTGTTCATCTTATTGTCAGTTGTTTCCTGTTGCGATCGTGTACACATCAAAAGCAACAGATGTTGATTTCCTCCTTGTGTTGCCATATTTATTTATTTTTTTTTCAGAAAGGAACAAAGAAAAAGAAAAAAAAAACACAAAATGTGAACTTCCAACAAATCATATGCAGGGAGAATGAGGCACTGGGATAGAAAATGGTCATTTAGAGAGACGCCTCTGCATCATGACCTGTTGGTGGCAGTGTTGGTGCTCTGCAAGGAGCTGCACTCGAGTGAACCCTTACCACACACGCGTCTCCCCTGATAAATGATAAGGACAGAACAGAGCAGCCCAAGGCCGAATCGAGGCTTTAGGCTGAATTTGATTTGGGGGTTTGGAAAACATTTTATTTTATGGCGGTAAATCCACAATTCACAACCGCAATTAGTCAATCAGAAACAGAAACAAATGAAAAAGATAACTAATGCAAGTGAAGTTTTGTCGCAGTCACCATTATTATATCAGAACATATAGTCTATATGTCTGAAACGTCTCAAAATATTCCTGAGAGATTTATTCCAGCCTGCACACACACACTCACACACACATACATACAATCCTACAATATCTGTCAATTTTTCTCATTGTGTGCCGACCTGACCATCTGGACAGACGGGAGTTTTCCTGGTGGGCCAGTCACCCTGTAGGTCTGCAGCGAGTCCAGCAATACTGATAAGGACAGATTACATTTTCCCACAGACTGAGTGGTTGACTCCATCCGCTTGTGTGTAAGCTCTAAAAAAAAGCCTCTCACGAGTCTGCCTCTCTCCCCCTCTCTCCCCCTCTATCTCTATACCTGCTTCCCTTTCTTCTCTAATGCGATAACTGATTGTGTTGTGTATAAATGGTAACAGAGTCGTCGTGAAAGAGAAATACGGCTCAACTTTAACACATATTTTGCTAAATTCCGATGAGCGTTGGCGTCACACATTTGCTCTTGTCCCTCTCTGTTCTGTATTCATCATATAATGTTCAAAAACTCTTCTCCTTCTCTCTCGCCGAATGAACGCTTTGCATCATTAATGGCTACCCATAGCACCTGGTAAATAGCTTTAGGAGAAAGATGAACAGCAGCGAGCGGCCTGCGTCTGTGCCGACCGCAGTGCAGCTCATTGAACAACTAGTTTAAATATAAAGGAGAGAAGAGGACAGAAGCGGGAAGAAAACAGTGACATACAGCCACTGGAAAGATTTCTCACGCGCAGCTCTCTGATTCCTTCATCTACTTGTTTAAAAGACAACTATATATGTATACAGTCATTATTGGGAAGTTCATTCACCTTAAATCACTTCATCATTTCATCATTTGTCCCCAAACACACTTAGAACATTTAATGAAAGTTTAATTCTTGAGCTTGATTGACCAAAGCTCTGGTGACAATAACTAGATGCACCGACTTGCGTGGCCATTCATTAGATAGTTAAAGATGAAAACTATTTAGCAAGCACTTTAAACAGCAATGGGGGAAAAAGATGATTGTTCATTGTTCAAAAATAAATATAGCTGCCAGTCAGCTGGCAAACTGTGAAAGATGTGCAATAAGAAAACCTGCCAAAAGCTTGGAGATCCTTCACGCGCAGCAACCTGAGTTGTGCGATTGCAGAACGTGTGATCGCAGATAAGGCTGAGGCGAGGCCGCCTTGCAGCCGCTGAGTGTTTCATGAATGAGTTATAAAACTTTAAAATCCAATCTAGCACATGTTGGTGGCCGGTGGACCGATTTCAGAACTGTTGATCGTTTTCTTCCTGTCCTGGCAGCAGTAATTTTGAATCACTTACATCCTCTCCGAGCGAGAAATACCCAGAAACATTACAATAATTAAGTCTGAAAGTGACAAATCCAACATAGTGCATATCAGCGTCATGTAGAGACAGGAAGGGGTGAATCCTATAAATGTTTATTAAATGATATCAGTTTTCAGGAGGGTCATCATGCTACAATCTTGACCTGCCAAACATATTATTGTAATCCCTTTAAATAGTAGCTGGGATATTTTAGAGTGGTGGACTCACCCCAACACCCCTGTGGCTACAATCAGCGTTCCTCAACACGGATCCTTAGGAATCACAAAGCACCCACTGATGGCGGCTGAAATGAGAACAAAACAAGCAGCACTGATCTTTAAATTCATTTCTTTTAAACCATGGTAATTTCCTCTTCATGAGACTTCTAAATTTTTTTCAGTTTTATTTCCTAAACAATGAATGACAAACTCCCAAGGAGCTCATCTACGGATCTCATCTACACAAAGGACATCACTTGGTTCCTCCTTTGATGATAGACAGAACTCATATTAAAAGTCATTAGTAGAAGCAACAGTTGAGGGCAACATAAAACAAACTGCTATTACCATCTCATTTATTGGCCTGGAGCTGTTTACCGAGTGAGGAGCAAAACAGAATTAATAAAGCATCTTGTACTTCTTCCAAGACTAAAGCTGTAAGTAAACACAATTTGAATGCAAATTCCTTGGCTGGTGACCACCTGCTAATCAACCACAATTCCATCATCCTATTGACTTAGGGATGAAAAAAAAGGCTTTACTTTGTTTTCACTAGTGTAACCATAGCATTTTCCTCTCCGGTTTTACGTTTGTAGCTGCGCTCTTGTACCTTTTTGTACTGAACTGTCGACCAAAGGCAAGGCTTTAACATCAGTGTAACAAGAATTCACACTTCAAAGCAGGGCAAGCCCAAGCGTTTGCTCTTCAATAGCACGTCTGGATCCAAGCACTCAACTTGGATATTTAAATGAGCTGGTGGAAATGTGATCCGATATGGCCTCTGCTGTGCCTACTGTTATACAGGGAAGACTGCACGCACACATACACACACACGCACAAACTACAGCACACTGCGCTTATTGTCTTTCTGCGGCGAGTGTCATTAGTGACCACAGCAAGATCTGATTCGTACTAATAACTGGCTGCTATTACAGTAGTAAAGCCAATAAGCTGAATGTTTTGATTGCCTTCTCGTAATGAATACGCAAAATGATGTTGTCATGTGGGCGGCACGTTCTCCCTCTGCCTGTATGGGTTCATGCTCATTAGGTTAACTGGTGGTGTACATGTGAGTGTGAATGGTTGTCTCTCTGTGTTAGCCCTGCAATAGACTGGAGACCTGTCCACGGTGTACCCCGCCTCTCGCCCAATGGCAGCTGGGATAGGCTCCAGTACCCCCGCGACCTTCCAGAGGACAACTGGTTACAGGCCATGAATGTATTTATGTTTTCAAGCTCTGCAAAGCAGTTTTTGTAAGTATTATATTAGCTTTAATGAGCTATGACTAGACACTGCTCTTTGGTATTTATTTCAGTGAAGAGTCTCTCAAGCTGAATGGCATGAAACATATTTATCTTGAAACCCATGTCTGCAGAGGATTGTCTGGAAGAGCGGCTCAAACAGTGCTGTGCAAACCACAAACACCACGAGACTGTGGCGGGGAATGACAAATTAATGACTGCGCAGAGTCAGTGAGGGGATTGTAATGATTCGAACGATTTCTAAAACGTTACCAATGCATTGTTGCGCAATTGTAACAATTCAGCAAGTTTAATTGATCTGCGGATAGTGCCGTTCCACCTGTTGCGCTTAGGGAGTCTTTCAGACTTAATGACATGAAACGTTATTATTACAGAGGCTTTGTGTGCAGATAATAAAGGAATCAACTAATTCAGGCTTGGATTTCACTGTAACTGCATTTGAGGAGGATTAAGAGCCACACAGGTGGTTCAGACAGCAATATGCAATGCTTTCAAGAGCACTAACAAACAAGACGCTGCTAAAGGGTTTTAAGTCTTACGCAAATTGACTGCACGCTACCAGACATTGACAAGTAAGTGTGGAATAAGTGCTTAAACCTGCAGTTTTTTCACTTCATGCAATAAAAAAACAACAAGCTGAGCATGGCAGTGACGTATAAGCTTTTAAACTGGTATTTTCAAATCAACTGTACAGCTGCAATCAAAACTATTCATCCTCCATTGTAAATTAGGTTTAATGTACAAACTAGCAGCTGTTTACAATAAAAACTTGAACATGAACAATTTAAATAGCTCAACACAACTAACATTGCAAGAGGTTTATGCAAACTGAATAATGCAACAATCCTCTTGGGAAAAATCATCCAGTTCAATAATATTCTTGGGTTTGTGTGCTGCAACCACCTTTTTCAAATCCCACCAGAGGTTTTCAATGGGGTTCAAGTCAGGTGACGGTGATGGCTGCCCTAGTACCTTCCAGTCCTTCTTCTGAAACCAAGTCTTGGTGGACTTTGAGGTCCTGTTGGGAGGTCCATTGATGCCCAAGCTTCAGTTTCACAGACGGCATGACATTTTCTCTACACGCTACAGTTTTCCAGTGCCAGAGCATCACTGAACCGCTCCCATGCTTCACCGTAGGCAGGGTTTGTGTCTGCTCTTCCAGACATACCGCTGATCCGTAGGCCCAACAAGTTCCACTTTGGTTTCATCGCTCCCCAGAACAGAATCCCAAAACTTCCTTGGCTTATTTACATAGCCCAGGTGGAGTAGCCACTGTTCCTTTAACTTTACACTTGTGAACTATGCTTCCGACTGTATCTCCAGGAGCATTCAGTGCCTTTGCTAGCTTTTTGTAACCTTTTCCTTTGTTTGTGCAAGGCAATGATCTCTTCTCTTGACTCTGCCAAGTTTCTAACATGCAATCAAATGTCACCGTCAACAGTATAGGTATTTGAGGTGTTCTATCTCATGCATACCTAATTCAACCAACGAAGCCCTTGGCTGGTTGTGGTGTCAGCACACCTGATTTGCAAAAGTGTGCTCTTATGAGGAATTCTCGGCAGTAGTCATTAAAAGTGGCAATCTGTGTTGAATTTGGATAAACCACTTGTAGTTGGGCTATTTAAATAGTTCTTGTTTGATTCGTTTATTCCAAACAGCTGCTAGCATTTTGCCAATAAACCTCATTTGCAGTGAGGGGTTTAATAATTTTGATTGCAATTGTACAAGGAATTTGTTCGCTGCATTCAACCCATCCAAGTGAGCACACTTACAGCGATGGGCAGCCATGCAGGATTTTCGGGGAATAGTTGTGGGGTTGGGCGCTCAGCCGATGGGCATAGGAGTTCATTTGCATATTTGCCTTAGGGCCACCTGATGAATTTAAGTGTACTCTCCTATTTCTGAACCCCGCTAACCCATGAGGCTATTTTCTGCCTCTTCGGTGTCTAAATGCTCCACTGTGCTCAGTGTCTGGTGCTTTTTTTTAACCACCATGAGCCTGTTGCCTGCTATGACCTGAACACTGTAAGAGTCTGAAAGTGAACAAAAATACACCAGGGCTATTAATGAGTGGGCTAATTCTTTGTGGGTGCATCTCATATGCATTTCATCCATGGGTAATACACAAATAAAATGCCACATATGAACGAGGATGTTTCAAGATTCTGCCTGAGGTCCAGTTTTTCATCAGTTTTACTGTTACCATGGCAACGGGCCTGGTTAGAGATCTGGGCCTTGTTCAAATGTCATACTTCGACTATGGCATCATCATCTTGCTCGAAGCCTCTCAAAGTGTTTTCTGTCTGTGCTCATGTCACCTACAGATGACAAGACCCCCTACTCTTCTCCACTTGTTTCCCCTCTAGGTGTGTATATTCAGTCGCGCTTTTTGTGTGTGTGCATGTGTAAATGCTTTTCTTACAGGATGATTGTGACGTGTGGTGTGAGACAAGCTCCGATTCAAAATCAGTGGCCGGTGTTCAGGCGCTTTTAAAACTATACTCAAAACAGAAAAGAACTTTCAAGTAGCTCTTGAAGAACAAAACAAATACAGATCTATTCTTTCAAAGTGTTTCTTGAAGACTGGCAGGAAAATGACAAGTTTCTTTATTACCAGTGCTTGGTGCTGTATTCACCTTTTGAGTCTGTCCATCTGTTTGTGTGTCATTAAGGCAAAGTGTGGTCCAGGAGACACTTACAGTTGTTACTAAGGGGGTTTCAAGCACTTTAGCAGGTGTTTAGATGTCAGTCTGGATGATAGTCACACAATCTGTCCACAATCTGTGCAGGCACAAAACTTTTCATGTGTGTGGCTGAGATCAAAACTGAGGCTGAGTTTGAAGGCCGTGGTGGTCTGGGAACTCGCAGACTACTAATGGGACGGAACCTCGACGTGTTTAAGCTATAATCACCAACTGTATATAAACATGGACAAGCCCTTCGCGAGCCATGGGTTTTCTAAAGTACACTTTAGAAGCTCAATGCGGTGACTGCGGTTGTCGCCATCTTGGCAGCACCTGACTTCATGTCACTCCTGGCAAAATGGAATAAGAGGTGGAGCATGACTGCTGTTTATCTCTACTGTAAAGATGGGCATTTTAGCATGGAGGTTTAGCATGAACCACCCTCAGAGTGACCATTTGGCCATGGTTATTCATGACAAAAACCCAACAACTAACTATTTAGTCGTGGTTTGTTGGTGCTGTGATTGGCCATCCAAATTCCACAGTACATTTTAGCAGCCATTCTTTCAAATGACACTCCATTGAGTTACAGTTAAATCAGCTCCACTTGTCTTTTTAGTAGGCTAGCGTATCATCCAATTTATGGCACAGTAATGCTGGTTCCATTGGGGTTTGATATTGAAACAAAGAGAGAAGAGCAAAATCTTGTCAGGAAATCATTATTGCAGCCCTGAAAAGTAAAAGAGAGGGAACTTTCCTTGTCCCTGTGGAGGTAAAACACATGTAAAAGTTAATATAGACAGCCTTGTGATTTTGATTATTTTGATTTAATATATGTGTATTATTCCAACTCTGCATATAACATTTTTATAGATTCCATAATACAAACAGGAGGTAATCGTGTTAATGTGTTAAGACCTCTTCTGTGGCCACGAAGATTGTATGACAGCCTACACGAATCAACTACATTAAATGTGTATGTTATAAGCGCGAAACCCTTGCAGACATTATCATCAAACAAACACAACCAAAACATCCCATCAGCGATTAATATTCAGCTTAAGTGCACAAGCGCACCTTAAAGAACAATGAGACAAGGCAATGCTACAGATGTTAAACACCACGCTACTCTGCTGGCATCTCTCTTAACACTGCAACATGCAGCTTGCTTCCTGTTTTCTGTCATTGCTATACCTTCATTGCTAATGCAATCAAAATTAAATCTATTGCCCAGAAGGCGGAACGCTCCCATCTTGCACAAAAGGCACATGGGCTGTTTTATGGGAGGACAGTCTCATAATTCAACAAACCTTACTATAGAAAAGTAATTCAAGTGCTGCTGGTAAAGATACAGGGGTGATAAATAACTACTAGTTTAGTGTGCTGTCGGTCAGTATGGGATCTCTCAATAATCAGTTCTTCTGTCGTTTCCACACCACAGTCTGAAGGTAGTTGCTGTTTTTTGTATGTTCCAAATTTTTGGCTTTTATAAACCAGTAACATAATACAACCCTTTTAGTCATCAGTCATTCATTTTGGCATGTCTCTTATTTTTGCCCTCAGACGAAGCAGAGTGGTCCTATTAAGCAACATCGAAAATAAATAATTATCTTTTGCAATTTATTAGCAGTCTGTCTTCCATGGTGAATTTCGACTGCCCCCTGACTGGTTCATTATATTTGATTTTGGAGTTAATTCATATTTCTTTCTTTCTTTCTTCCTTCACCCCAGCCCTCCCTCACATTCTATGCCAACCATCCCTGTTATTCTTTGATTTAGTTTTATTGGTCTTCAATGCCTTGCCACGTCTTCTAGTGCCCTGCTTGGAGGGAACAATTCAGACACGGATGGAAGAAAGAAACAGGAAGTAACATGCCCAATGTGAGTGCAAAGGAGAGTGAAAGACAAATGGAGAACAGGAAAGTGAGAAAGCGACTTTCATAAAATGTAGTTCACACTGTGCGATTATGCTCCCCTAGCAGCGTGAATTGGATCGCTGTTGTCGTTGCTTATGGCCTACACTTTCCTGCGGAGCAGATGAAGGTTGTTAGTCAGCACCACGCAGAGAGCCAGACAAGAATATCAAAGAAACACAAAGGCTTGTTTAGACTGCTGTCAATCTGTCAAAATGTAAATGGATTTAAGAGCACCTCAGCTGGGACCTTACACGGGGTGTGATTTGTGTAGGCTGTTATACAATGTTCGTGGCCACCGAGGAGGTCTGAACACACAAAAGCTTTAAACACATTACAATTACCTCTTGTTTGCGTAATGGAATCTATAAAAATGTTATATGCAGTGTTGGAATAATACACATATTAAATCAAAATCACAAGGCTGTCTATATTAACTTTTTACATATGTTTTACCTCCGTAGGGACAAGGAAAGTTCCATCTACTTTTCATGGCTGCAATAATGATTTCCTAACAAGATTTTGCTCTTCTCTCTTTGTTTCACTATCAAAGCCCAATGGAACCAGCATTACTGTGCCATAAATTGGATGATTGCACTATTGTAACTGAACAGAGTGTCATTTGAAAGAACGACTGCTAAAATGTACTGTGGAATTTGGATGGCCCACTCACAAGGGACAACACCAACAAACCATAACTGGACAACTAGTTATTATTTTTTGGGTTTTCATAATGAATAAGTGTGGCCAAATGACCACTTTGAGGCTGGCTCATGCTAAACCTCCATGTCCCTCTTTACAGCAGAAATAAACTGCAGTCATGCTCCACCTCTTTTCCCACTATGGACTTTGCCAGGAGTGAAATTCAGGTGCTCCCAAGATGGTGACAACCGCAGTCACCACATCGAGCTTCTAAAATGTTTAGGAAACATATATGGAGCGCTAGAATTAATGAATTTAAATCTTTGTATTGAAACTGAACACATGTTTTCATTGTTTCAGTTTTACTCCTCATCTGGATCAGCACACTTTACATGAGTCTTGTTTAAACAAGAGGCCTGATGGCCACATCCTGATTCTTGTGTTGTTGACTGCCTGTATGCTGTTTGTAAAGTAACACCAACCAGAGGAGCGTTATTAGAGCACTACAATGTCCATGTAGATAGGAGGTTGGGGTGGATAGATGGGTCAACGAAACACGAGTTCCTTTTCATTTGGCAATAAATAGCATTTCTCTACTGAGCTGTAATAAATAGACTGGAAGCACGCCCGACTTCCCCCACCCACAAATGTTTGCCGCAGAGGTATTTTTGTTTTCCCTGCATCAAATGAAAGTTGCCCCAAAATAAAATCCAAATGGCACATTACCAGACTTATATACTGAACTGAGTCTGGCTATGTCACGCTAGCACTGGAGAGACTCCAATACCAAATACTGAAGTTTCCTGTGGGTATAGTATAGGATATGGGATAGTATAGCTTAGCGCAAACAAACTAAACAGTCATGGATTGTTAATGACTACTGGTTGCGTCATATCCATACAGTACTCTCAATGCCACTTTAGAGCAATGTCTCATACCTATGAAACTAGGGTTTCTGTTATGCAGTCAGTTTTGGTGCCACGATCAGGTAATTTGTTCAAAAATAGTTTTATGACAAAGAGTATCAAGGCTATTGGCATTGTCTGTTAACACTGCCTTTGTAATTATGTTAGCACCTTGAGGTTAGCATTTAGTTTGTGTCATTTAACACAAAGAAAAACCTCTGGCCTAGTTATAGACTGTGATTAATTAAATGGTTATGACAGCATATTGGTGATTTGAAATGGTTAACCATTTAAAAAATAACTTTGCTAAAGTCTACTTAAAGACACTTGTGACTCAAACAAGTAGGAACTCTTTGATGCTGAGAATGCAAAGTTTAAAATGCAAATTATATTGTGTTTGTTCACTCAAGAAAGTCCTTTTAGTTACAACAGGTGATGCAAATTCAAACAAACTTGTTCATTCACTGATATCACTTGCAAACGAACAGATGCTGGATGACTAAGCACTTTTCTCCTCACGTTGGAAAATAAATAAATAAGTAGCCGAACAGAAGACTAAGTAGCAGGGAGCAGGGACCAGGCAGACTGCATCACTCCTCACAGATGGCTGTCTGATTCGGCTACATTGATGGAAGACAGGCTGTCATTTTGCGTTACGTGTTTATCATCATTAGCTGAATTGACACGGCTCCAGCATTGCTTTTGTCTAGCGGCTTTTTCCCCCGAACACAAACAGAAACTACTGACTTCTGGCAGACATGCTTCATTGCCACCCTCTCATGAGAGTAGGTATGGCAGAGATTCGCAAAGAGTTCTGGAGGACGTATAGTGTTGGCCGTCAATAGTTTTGTGTGTAAGTAGCTAGTTAAACTTTTCTTTATGACGGCTATGAGTATAGTTTGAATAAACTGTCCACACTATACTTTTCTGAGCAGGCAATTGTGGTGGCATTTCTTAGGCTCTATCATGCATTTTTAATGCGGAACACAGCATTTTACAGGCTGTGTAAAACTCGACAGTGCCCAGCTCTTGGGCAGCAGTGACGGCAAATTTGAACTTAGATTAGGCATGGTAAGAGCTTAACAGTACAATTACCAATGAAAATAGTCTATAATTACCAGCTGCCATGTTAAATGTCTAACTTGTCTTCCATCTATGCTTAGCAAAATCCCAATACATGCTGAATAAATGCAGCTTCCAATGGTGTCAATTTTACTTTTTAACCAAACCGTATATTTACAGTATTACTAAAACTTATCTAAGCTTTACAGAGAGGGTACCCGGGCTATACCCAGGTTATAATATTATGTAGGTCTCCCTTGTGTCTCCAATACAGTTGTGACTCATCAGTGAATGGACATGGGTCTTCTGAGGGTGTTCTGTGGTATCTGACAACAGAATGTTGCTAGTGAGGGGCCTCTGTGGAGCTGGCTTGTTCCAGTGCATCCCTCAGATACTTGTTATTCACTTCTCCCGTCAGTGGTCTTAATGTTGTGGCTAATCTGTGTACACTGGAAGTTAATTTCATTTTATCTACAAATGTGCCACAAGTGCACATTCATTGTTCACAAAATGAATGATCAAGGGACAGAAGACAATTAGTATTGTTAGAAAGCAGGGTTGTTAAAACAGAGAGTTAGCAAAGGTAGAATGAAATGTTCTGTAATCTTTCCTCTGAGAAACTCTGAGAGTTACGATCTTATACTTACTCTGCTTCTTTTCATCTTCTTCATATCTCCCACTCTGCTCTGATAGTTCACTCGGGGTTTTGCCTCAATTTGTTGTTTATCTGACTTTGGCTGTGTTTCGTATATTGTAGTTACTTCCTACTTAAACTTTTTTAGGTTGTTGTTTGATGTACAGTAACTCTTGTTTTCACTTCTCTCTTGTCCTCTGGCTGTCTGACAGATAATACAATAATTAGTTTGTTCTTTGCACACTCTGTACTCTTACATCGCGGCACATTTGACACACACTCCAAGCAACAAAAAGCGCTTTTGCGGATATGCTTGTACTAAAGAAACATAATACAGTAACACTATTGAAAGCACGCGGAAGGAAAAGCAAGAAAGTTCCATGCTGAGGTTGGGAAGGTGACCCAGCAGAAGTTGTAATCTTCAGCTGCTGAAAGTTGTGTTTATTTCTGACTGTGTGAGCCTCTGACGCAAACAGTTACTCTCTCACAGGGTCACTAATGCAACCGCTCTATGCTTTTCATTTCACACGAAGGCAATTGTTTATCCAATGTTTACAGGCCCTTCTCACCTCTATCTCTTGACTCCCTTTCTCTCCCCGTCTCACTCTATTCCCCTCATTCTTTCTTTGTTCTCTCCGTTGCTCCGTCAGCCGTCCAATAATGGAGTGGTTGTCAGCCGTGGTTCACCATGTGCGACAGGTGTGTGCTAAGTGCCTAATGTTGCCTATCATTGCTCCTGTCACCAGCGCCTCCACTGCACTCACAGCGCCTCATATCCAGGTGGAGAAATTCATATCAACACACTTGGATCTGTTTGTGATTGGCTGCTTGTACCCCCACTGCTTGACAATACACACAGGCACGCAGGTAGTGAGGATTCACGTAAATAAAAAAACACTTCTCTACTCAATCGTACCCTGACTTTCTACTTTATAAACCTATCAACCGCGAGATTAAAGAGTGCTCCGTCCCCTAGGGACAATTTTCCATCATCATCATCATCCTCTCAGACACCAAGAGGGTTTGAATCTATTTTACAAACTCTGCAGCAGCCCGGATGTTTTGGAAAACTGGCCAAGAACATCAAATGGGAGCTTTTAAAGAAGAAGCCACAGAAAATAGGAACCCATCAAAAACATTATTGTGGTTTATGAATTCACCTTGAGCTCTGTGTAACAAATAAATCATGCAGCTTTTATCTCTCACAACCACTCTCCTCAGATTGTATTTTCCTACCCACATGATCAAGAACCAATTACCTCTCTTACTTTTTTTTATTTGCAGCTAATGCTGTGCTGTTGTGTTTTGCCGTCACTGCATTTGCGAGCTTGCATTCTTGCATTCAGGTGAATCCTTTTTTCTTTTTTTTTTATCAAATGCATTAATTTGAAGTTTGCATCACTCCAAGGCAACAGGTTGCTTTGTATGATGATGTTGCAAATACAATGCGAGGTTAAAAAAATATACATAACAAATATTTTACCTGATTCTAAATTGGCCATAGGTGTGCATGTGAGTGTGAATGGTTGTCTGTCTCTCTGTGTTAGCCCTGCGATAGACTGGCGACCTGTCCGGGGTGTACCCCCGCCTCTTGCCCAATGACGGCTGGGATAGGCTCCAGCAGACCCCCACGACCAGGAATAAGTGGGTACAGAAGATGAATGAATGAATAAATGTTTTACCTTGACTTAATGAAGCAGTTAGCCTGAAAGCCACACATATATTTTCAGCATAACGTTGGAGTCACTCCATTGGGAACGGATCATGCTCCAGCAAAGATTTGCTCAGTTGAAACACTAAACATCATACCAGACTCATATTCTCTTAAAGGGGAACTACTGTTCTTTACAACCTGAACCATATGTCTGGCATAAAATACGATCATTTACTCACCCATATAATTTTTGTGTCATTTGCACTGTCAGGAGATAATTAGATCAGCGTATATCCATATAGCTGGAGTGACAGGGCACCGAGGTGAAGCATAAACGATCATATTTTATGCTAGAAATAAAGTCCAGATTGTAAAAAAACAGTAGTTCCCCTTTAAGAATTGAGTCTGGCTTTGTCAGGCTACAAGCAGTAGTATAGCAGTATTCATTGTATCTCAGTAAATGGATAGTACGATAAGAGTTTCAAAATATCATTTTGTGTTCTCTTGGTAGTTTAGTCCCATCCACATTCCTGCCTCCTCCAAACACTTATATTTACAGTGATTAAGGACATAAAATCTTAAAATATTAGATGATAATAATGATTTCTATATCAATTAGCTTATTTGTGAAAGAAACTTTAGTAACATAATATAAAGATTAGGCTTTTCATGTTTTCCATTCTGTGTCAGTGTAGATATGTACCCATCTGCACCAGGCATGCATAGTTAGAAACTAATGTCTGCACTCTACATGCAGCATGACTGATGATAAAACCCCCACACTCCCTAAAACAATGCTCCGTTAAAGATATTAAGTGTAGATTATGGGAAGACAATGGCATCACTTTGGAATATATGCTGTAAAAGCTCACAGTTTCTCTGCAGGGCTTAAAAAGCACTGAGGTATAAAATTGTCAGGTGTGTGGGGGTTTTGATCAAATGGAGTCAAGCGCCGATGCTTGCCAGTATACTTAATCTAAAATGACAGCACCGTCTTTCATCAATTTGTCACACTTGTACACTCAACTGCACAGTATACATACACTCAAGATGCGTAGACACAACCGCATTGTGCCTATATGCTCACCCTCCTGTTGATAGTTAATGCAGGTGCCATTCAACCAGCAGAACACATCTGAAGACACTGCTCCCAAGCGTAAATGACACAGCCTGATACAGGGCAGAATTAATCCGTTACTCACTGCAACAGGCACCTGATGTTTCATAAACAGAGCACGGTATATTTAGACTTTAAGCCATTTTAATCTCTCCAGCTGGACCAGAACTGGATCTGGTAATGAACATTTGCCCGGCTGGTCCCACTCAGAATTTACCCAGAGTTCATTGCTCCTCGCTGTGGCATTAAACAACAAACTGCTAGCAGAGAGAGACAAAGTTCAGCGGCCTGCTCAACTGTGAAATAGACTTCAAATTGCACATAATTACTGCGTAATGAGCTCAATGCGTTCTATACAAGACCCCTACAATCATATTGAATTAATTAAAGTTTTAATTACCAAATCACCGTAGGGTATTTGTATGTTTAGAAAAAGGGATTGAGAAGCTTTGATCCTGGCTGTTTTAAGGCGTTATCTTCCACTTTTTTCATTACCGTAATGTATTAGCATATTCAAAACAATGAAGTAATACGGCCTTTAAGTTTCTTGTCAGCAGGTGCCTTTCACTCATCACGAGTCTGGGGTGTGGGTTTGTAATCTGAGGTCTTGATTAAGATCATTAAGCGTCTCGTTTGTTTTGGTGCATTAATGGCCTCAAAATGCAAAACAACACAGATGGACCCGCCGCCAGGTTTTGCTGTTTCACCTGTCATCAGGCTCTGTGACTGAGGTTAAAGGAGCTGATGTTATAGAGGACATTATAAACTTCGCATTTCCACAGTTTGCCAGCAAGAATGAATGTCGTTATTAGCAACTTCATTTCAGAAGCAACGGGACTTTTTAACATGAAGTAATTGGAAATATGTATTACGGCGTGCTGAAAATGTTTGATCTGCAGCTGATTCTGATGTACTACTAATTTTGCTTACGTTAATCGCTTGTGTACGGCAGCAGGGACACAGTTATAACGCCAGAGTTTGCTAATGCAAAATAAAAAAGGTAGTTTGGGAGCAAACAGCTGCCTGCAAACATCTGGCAGTGTAGCACGCTAACTCATGTTGCGTGGCATCAGTAAGTGTAATGTTAATGAAGGACAGCCTATGCAGTTAGCCCTAACTCTAAGCATATCGTGTAACACCATAAAACGAGACGCAAAGAGCTTAAAGTGCACAGCGGTAACACACAAGAGGTACAACAAGGAAAGTTAAAGTCAGTTAAACTTATGTATTTGTATTATTGAATTTTCCAGTAAAACATTTGATATGTGTAGTGCAATAAATCAAAGTGAAACCTGTCTTTTTTTTTTTAAAGACCATAACAAATGAAATTTGAATGGCTCTATTCAAAATCCATGTGATCTAAAGACTTACCAAGGCATCTGTTATTCTGTAAGCATAACACAGGCCTAGTCGATCAATCCGAGGCACGTCATCTAGAGATAACCCCGCACTGTGACCTAAAAGACGCAACAGTACACATGCCGGTGTTTGAAGCTACACACACACAAGAGATGAACCCTTTTCCAGTCCGTTTAGGTACTAATGAATTTAATTCCGCTTCCATATGTGGCTTAAAAGAATCACTTCATCACTGTCATAGAGTGACAGGTCTGTTTTACGCTGAGGTTGTCTGCGATCCACATGAGCCTCACCCAGACGCTGACCCCTCGGCACTTCCATTCCACCTCGTCCCATAACCGCCCTAAAAACACACACAGATTTCAATTTTCCCTCTACTCATAGCCTTCTACTTGAGTGCCCCCATGTTAGGATGTTAATGTAAGGGTTGTTGAATTGCCTTTTCTTGTTTCAGGTGTTTCACCGCGCACCCTTCAAACTCACTTTTGATTTGCTGATTTTGTTGCCACGGTAGTGTAATTTGCAGCATGAAGCGCATAACTGTAAAATGTATTAAAAAAAAAGAGAGAAGCACTTTTTGCTGTCTCCTGAACTCCTGAAAGCCGCATTAAACGCGCCTGAATTGTCTCTTGCTTTCTTTATGGTTCCATTCGTTTGCCACACTCTCAAAAAGTGGAAAATTGCTGAAATTATTTCAGAGTTAGAGGCAGAAGATGTATTTATAAGTTACAATAAAGTACTTAAGAGTTTGTTTTTCATTCTTTGGGCTTTCAGTATAAAATCTTTGTCACAAAGAGCATAGCACATGGAAGAAGAACAGAGAGGCACGTCATTCATGTGGTTTGTGGAGCATTAAAGATCAGTGACCGTGAGCTTTGAGCAGTGATTGAAAGAATGAGATCCTTAATACAAGCAGACAAAACAGAGTTCTTTCTGTCGGGTGGCTGGCCTTTCTCAACGTAGGACATTCGGAGGGAGGTTGGACAACTGTGCGTTCGAGGAAGTCGGTTTAGGTGCTTTAGACATCTGATTATGATGCCTCCCAGGTGCCTTCCTTTGGAGGTTATCTGGACATGTCCAACTGGTAAGACTCTCCGGGATCAACTCAGAGCACACTGAAGAGAGATTATCTTATCTGGCTTTGTAAGACCCCAGGATCTCCCCAGAGGAGCTGGACAACATTGCTGAGGGGGAGAATGTCTGAACTGTCTTGTTTAGCCTCCTGCCACCTTGACCCAGTTCGTGGATAAGTGCCAGAAAATGGATGGATGGATGGATGGATGTTGGTGTATTGACAGACGAAGGACAAGAGACACTGCTGTTGACATATGACCAGACCAAAAGCTGTCACAGTCTGACTGAGAGTGGATTAAAGTCATTAGCCTGGAGTCAGAGGATGGCCTGAACCTTTCTGCAGGTAATGGGGGACAGATAATGTTGGTGGTGTAACACAACACATTATGACACGGCATCAGGACTATAATGGAGATGTTACAGCAAGTAGCGATAGCCACCTCCACAGAACCAGCACCTCCTTCTATGATTGTATGTTACATTGTCCTCACTGTTTAATCCCAGTAAAAATAGTATTGTCACTTGGAACTGCTCTAAATGCGCTCAATGCTAATGCTAACATCGCAATGCTAACGTGTGTAATATTTATACTGAGAGGAAATTTGAGTTAAGTTATTCAAACTTCACTGTGTCTCCTCATTTTTAAAATTTCAGATTTACTACATCTGCTGGTATTTGTCCTTCCATAAGCTCTGAGATATTTGTGTTTATGTCACTGCTACGTGGCACACAGATCGCAACATTTTATTGTTTTATCAAAAATGTCACCCCTCTTGCTCTTTCCATGACATAGACAGGTGACTTCAATGATCACGGCAGTCGCGACAGACACTGAGAGATCATCTAAACAGACTATGAGAGGCCAGAGTCGGAAAAAAAAGTTGTTATGGTAGAAGTTGCTGAAGTAGAAGGCATTTTCTGTTTAGCTACTTGCGTCTCACCACTGCTACTGAATAATGAGGCCCCTTGTGAACAAGAGGTTTAAAGAGAAACAATAGCCCTTTTTTCTTCATTATGGGAATATTTACGCTTTAAAAACATGAAATAACACGCAACACAAAACCAACTACAGCGTCGTAATTATTAGAGAAGTTGTCAGGGTTTTCAGCTGAAGAAGTCAGACTTCTACTCACTTTGTAAAGTATCCTTTATGAGAATATTCTAAATATGTTTTTCTTTTGTTAAATATATATTTTTTTCTTAATGTGTGAAATGAGTTTTTTTTTCTTGGAAAGCAACACAGTATATTTCTCATTAAAATGGTGCAGCGCATCTGAAAATAAACAAAAGCACAAAACACATCACAGCACGCCACATCTTGGGCACTCTGTGTCGTTCGGGAGCTAGAGCTTGATAAAATAAAAAAAATTAAAAAAAATGGTACGGTATGGAAGGAAGAGAAGTCCTCAGTTTCTTTGCTGTGCTCGGTGGTCTGAAGACATAATGAATTTACATTTCACTTTGAGTTCTATCACTGCTGTGCAGAGGCATTAACAATATAAAAGGTACTACTGTGATGATTTGTTTCTCTGCGTGTACTTGAAAGGCCCCTTGTGAACACTGGAAATGAAGTTTTTTCGTCTGAACATCCATAAGAAAGAGCTATGCATCCGTTTCAAGAAATCAATTACTTATGCTGCAGGCAAAATTTAATGTATCACTGGGTGGTGTTGTAAGTCTTTCAGCTTATACACTGCAGTGATTAATTGGAGCAGTTCATCTGCTGGGGGCTGATTGGTGAGTCGTTTAACTGTCAACAAACCTACACGCACACAAGCATTTGATATACGCAAGGACATTTATGTGTGCGACCGTCTCCTGTAACCTGGAATGACATTCAGGATGAGGAGGGACTATATTTTTCTGTCTCTGAGTGTGAACAAACAGCCTCCCATGCTTTCTTTGCTCCGAGGTGCCGTAATTCAGGCGTCAGTCAGTTTTCTCTGTCAGACTGTGACTGCATTTTTTGAGGTATCCTGTGGGACGTACAGAGGTGCCATTACTGCTGCCGGCAGCCATATGGTCCCTGGACGACAGTAATCAGTGAAGTTCACATTTTGGCATTAAGTCAATTCCAACGCGAGTGCCGGGTTCCAAAAAGGACCTTCAATACCTGGAGAGTGAATTGCTCAGTGACATTAGCTGGCATTTAGAATTCTGCAATGATGATATAGTGTATTACGGTCTATCTAACTAGTATAGATTACACATATCAAAAGTAATCTATTGCAATAGTGTGAATCCAGCATTAATATAACTTTTTCTGTGGAATTATTTGGATTCGGAAAGGTAAAAGGAATGAGAGCTCTTATTTGTTTGAACAAGAAATTGAATAAAAGGCTGCCTTGTCGATTTGATTCAATACTCACCATATCAAATACTTCATTTTATATACTCACTCTTGGCTAAAGAAACACAACAGAATATCATTGAATTGAGCACAGTTGCTCATTTCATTTACTTCCATTGTGTCACTGAAGCCATGTGGCTCTTTATTGTTTTTCTATCACCATAATCGCAACCCGAGCAGGACATATCATGCATGTAATTGTGTGTATTGTTTATACTATTATACAGTGTGAGTTTCCCCCTGTAGCTCAAATAAATATGGTGCTGTTTGCAAGCTCACAGGTTACACACTACATTTGTGTATTTGAGAAAACAAAAGCAAAAAATCATCTTTGAACTGTAAAAAAGAATTTATTAAACTTAGCTTAAAGCCACAGTGTGAGGCCCGTGTCTCCCCCTTCAGGCAATAATTGAAATTACACTGAGGAACACATCAGTGTTAATCACCACGTTTTATTTATAAGATTGTAGTTTTTGGAGGTTTTATTTCTTCGTATCTGGAGCATCAGAGATCTTTCACAATTGTGTCCTACACTGTATGATATTATTTCAGACCAGAGAAGGTGAACTTACATTTGTAACTCTTTCTATTTTGGCTTCAGGCTGTGCCTAACTCATTATTGCTATATTCATAGGCATACCTGCTGCCCTCTGGCAGACAATCATTGCTGGTTTGTTTTAAAACTCCTGTATACTGAGAGAGAGAGTTCTTTACCTAGGGCTGATTAGCTTAATCGGCATAGTTTGACCTTGGCAAGGGCTTGTACGTAACAGATGCTCAGTTACAGGTAAAAGTTGTCAGCTTTCTGCTCATGGCCAACACTGCAGATTTTCCTGTGCTGTCTCTCATCTGCCATTGGATCTCATTGGACTCTTCACTACACCCGTTCGAAAGAACAATTGGTTCAGGTTCCTATTTACACGTCAAGCTGACATCACTCTGGGACAACTGGAATTGAACTCCTACAGTTTGCCCGACACTGGTGTACCAAACAATGCATTTCAACTTGGCCTGTATGAATTACCTTAGAAATATTTAGTTGGAATTTTGTTATTTAAGCACTTTGTTTTGCTTGCCTAGGAACTGGACATCTCACTTAAACAGCTTCCAATTCCCTAGATATTGCTTGTATAGCCACATGTGTGGTTTATTTATATGTTTTAATTTTGGATATGGAGTTTTCGTTTTAGATTTCATTTTTAGAAAGAACCCAGCCTATATGTTTGGTTTCGTTTTGTTTTACTCATTGCTTTGCTTTATTCAACACCTTTTGTCCTACTCTTTCCGTCAACCTTAATCATACACAATAAACCATAACAACAAGCCAATTCAATCTGGTGTTATTGTTACTTCCCTCACCCCTAATAGAACTGTGTACAATTGTACACAGGGACACCCATTAAAGCTGATTGGCACATCCTGAAAATATTAAAGACAGCTTTGTCCTCCAGCGGTTAAAGATATCCCCCGCTTTCCCTGAAATGGAATCGCACCACTGCCAACTGCCCACTTCTTTATTTGCCTTCGGTGCCCTGGTTGATGCCAGCAACAGTAAACAGAAAAGTCGTTGCGAAGTAGGTCTATTAATGAGCAGGCTACTAACCTAAGTGTGTTTCAGTCATCAGTGCTGCCCCGTGCCGCCCAGCGAAAAGTATAATTCGGCCTGCTGTGTAACTACTTGGCTGCGTGTGTTGACAGTTCCACCTTCATTTTCAGGAGGTAAAAACTTCAGCAGACAAACCAGGGTGTAAAATTTGTATGTGACTGTGTACATTTTTGACCATCTGTCATCCGTCCTGGGGGTGAATCTATCAGTTTTTATGTCCCAGGACAGAGGCAAGCTCAGATATCTCACCTTCAGAAACAACGTAATGAAATGCCTCAGACAAAGCCGTTTGATGTGCTCATATAATTCTGCTCTGTTGCCAACAAAAGCAACAATAGAGCAGCATATTGCACAGGAAAAAAAGAATCAAAGGGAACAGATTGATGCTTGATGTAATAATACAGGGGTTGGAGAAGGCAGGAAGAGAATCATAATCTGATATATACATGATGCATAAACTTAATAAATTCTAAATTCAGTCCTTAGCAATGAAGCACTGTTAACAGAATGAAAGTATGTCTGACTGTTAAGCTGCTGTCAAAATTTCAGCTCCAGAACTCACTCAGTGCAGTTGTTCTGTTCGACTTTAAGGTGTTCAGTGGTTTTTGTGGCAGTTACTTAATTAACAACAGTACACTTACAAGGTAATGCCAAGGACCTTTCTTCCACTGAAAGACAATCTCCAAAATGTTAATATGAATAAATGTTAAGTCACTATCACCTAATGAGATCAGTCAATATTGACTGAGTTCTTGGCACGCTGATGGAAACATGCCAATGTTTGTATATCTGCGTTATAATAAAATGAGTGCGTGTTTTTATGCTTAATCATAATTAGGCAATATCTGATAAATGAACTGATTGCTGCTAATGCAAGGTGTACACTTCCTACTGTTGCAGGATCACATTAAAAGCATTTAATGGGTAAAACACAATTTGTCCTTGATAATTAAGTAATCACGGGGAATGACATTTGTTTTATACTCGTGCTATTATTTTGGCACTCTTTGATAGTTGATCCATTTGAAATATTGCAGAGAGTGATGGAACAAGAATGAGCAGCCACAGTGAGCTGTTAGATGAAGAGCTGCAGGCAACTCGCTGCACACCTCCAGCATCTGAGAGCGATAACCAACTCCCCTGACCCAGCCTCATTGTCTATAGAGTCAGGTTGTACGCAGCATGAAATCAGATCATGGTTGTTTACAGACTGATGGAAAAAAAAGCCAATCAAGCGCAATGTTTCCCACAAAATTTCATGAGTAGTCACCGATATGCCACATTCTATTTCTATAGCATCAAGCAACGAGGCAAGTCCTATCTGCTAACATGGAGGAGGCGGAGCTTATGAACTATAATGCAGCCAGTCCAGTCACTAAGGGGAGCTCTACTTGCTTTGGCTTCACTTTTGAGGAGGAGTTCCGCTGTCCACCTTTATACTCTCTATGGATTTGATCAACTCTCTTTAAATAATCTCCACGGCACTAACATCGGTTTTAAAAAAGTGTCAGTAATGCAAATTTTGATTAATGAACAACATAAATAGCTTCTCATGCTACATTAGTTGACTGAGCCATTTTCTTCAGATTGAATTTCTCTGCTATTCTTGCTTCACAATTGGCAACTATAGTTCATTAGCAGATTTTTAAATAGTGCAAATATTAAATAGACATGTTGACTACAGACATTACAAAATAGAAATTAGCGTTTTACTTTGAGTTACGTGGTGAAATCACAAAGAAGTGCTAGTCCAGACTTTGGATATTGCTGTCGCTAGTCTATCACAGGGCTAACACAGAGAGACAGACAAACATTCACACTTGCACTCACACGTACAACCAATTTAGAATGACCAGTTAACCTAACCAGCACGTCTTTGGACAGTGAGAAAAAGCCGGAGTACCTAGAGAGAACCCAAACAGACATAGGGGGAACATGCAAACTCCACACAGAAAGGCCTGGTCTTTCCACGGTACGTTTTTTGCTAACCGTCACATTATTGAGCTGCCCAGAGAGGATGTAATAAATCATTCTACTGTCAGGTCTGAAGTTTTGTAGACCTCTGTACCAGATAAATATGAAATCTGAGATCTTACGTTAATACACTGTGGACATGGCATTATTATTTCATGTAATGTGTACTGTGTTCTGTGGCATAGAAAGAAACCATACTGTCTCATTTGTATGTATTCCTGTATTATACTGCAGGCGTCTGCAACTTACACAATAAGACAGAAGCTGGTATACAGAATGTAAACAATGTGTTTTCAAGGTTCTAAGGATTCATGGTTTTGCACATTTTTCACAGAAGACTATTTGCATTCACAGCGGTTCATCTGTTCATCTGTTTAGTCCTTGAATTTGTTGACAGATGCTGAATTAAAATCAAAGTACCACTCTGAAGCGTGAATGAATGAAAAGATGCACATATTTAGCATTATCGACCTTTTTATGATTTGCACTTAACTGAACTGAAGGTTTCTTGAGATTCTTGTCTTTTAACGGTAAGAGATCTAAAGTCCTTTAAACCCAGTGTCCAGTAAAAAGCAACCACCAGCAGGCTATCGTGTAAACCTTATTTATTTATTTATTTGTTTATTTTTAATGATGATGCAGACTACAGTTTCTAGATGGTACACACTGCAGGAGGCTCAGTGGCTACCTCCGTAGCCTCACAGCAAGATGTTCATAGCCTTGAACCCAGTGAGTGTTTGGACTCAGCATGTTTCACTGGTGTTTGTATCAGTTTCCTACAGGTGTCCCAGATTTCTCCCAAGGTTCAGTGCACTTGGAAAGTGGAAACTCGCCGCTCAATATGACCCCATTTAATCCTGGTATTGAAATGAATTTTGGGTGATTGGATTGAGCTTGACCACATGAAAGTAGAGGTGCACAGAGGAATGACTGTGATTCACTCAGCCAAACCACCCCTATGGATGGTCGGCGACGTATCGTAAATGCACGTGATTGTTCAAAACCAGGAAGGACGTTCTGAACTGTGCACGTGAGCCAAGACACAAGAAACCTGTTGAAATGAGGCCAAGATGTGACCACAGTGTGGACTATAGAGATCCATTTTAACATCGTGTATGATGCTTAAAATCAGGATTATCTTATCTTACTTATTATCTTGTGTTGAAACTGCAGCTGGAGCCCAGTGTACCCAGGATGCACATTTATTTCACTTTTAAATTCCATATGGCTATAAGAAGAAATGCAAATCTGCTGTATTCTATGGTAAATCGTGAATGGCCTTGTATTTATATTGCACTTTTACACCAGTGGTTACTCAAAGCGCTTTATAGTCACAAGGTCACATTTAGCATGCACACAAGCAAGCACCCATTTCCAAGCGCTGGGAACAACTCGGGGTTCAGTGTTGCCCAAGGACACTTTGGAGTGTGATCCATGTTCCGGGGATCAAACTGCCAACCATCTGGTTTGCGGACAAGTCCCCTCTACCTACTGAGCCACAACCTGTATGCTGCACTACTGGAAACCTCAGCAGTGCAGCATAACAACATAGTGCCTCCAGCAAACTGGCCAAATATTGTTCAGCACCACTGACTGCAGACTGTGGCTAGTGCAGAAATTTTTCTAAGGAAAGTATATGAAATCTCTTACATGCATGTGTCTCTGAGACAGAATGCCGAAAAAATAAAGTTTCTGTGCAGCACACAACACACCCAGTGGTGGAGATCACTGCAGGATATAAGATATTTCTATAGGTCCTGCACAGCACAGCGCATGTGCATATTTTTGCTAGCCCAAACTCAAACATAAAATGGAATATTAAATAAAAAGAATCTTAAAAAAATGAAGAAATATTTACAGTGAGCAAGAGAAGCAGAGAGATGCAGATTAAAAATAGACTGCTGCTGCTGCTGCTGTTGTGTTTCCAGGTCTCTGAGTTTACTTGACTCCCTGGGCCCCCGTTAATCAAGTGATTAGAAAACAGCTCAGCCTCTGTTAGCAGCTTAACAGGTTGAGTGATCTATGTTGTGATGTTATAGGTCTGAAATGGCACATAAACATGATGATGTTAATGGTTTCAAAGTCATACCACAGCATCAGAAAAATATGCACGAGGGACCGTTCGCCAGGAAACTGTATGATCTAATGTACAGTGATATGATATTATTAGAAACACTTATTAATTTTTTTTCTCCTCTTGTTAACTAAGAACTGAGGGAGCCTGTAGGGTTAGAAACACAGTGTTCATAGATTCTGTTTTATTCATTTTTGCATTCAGGGTTCCTTGAACTTGAATCTTGGAAAAGCTGAAACATCACAGTATGGTTTCCCGCTGTCTTCCAGTGACTAAAAATAAATCAGATAAATAATATTTTCATGCAATTCAAAGACACAGGAAGAAGTCTAGGAAATAGACACAAGTGCTAATTTGTACTCCTGTAACCTTTGGACAGCGCAGACTCATTTGATGATGTCCTATAGTGTTCCATGGCTATGTGTGCACTTATGCGTCCTACTTCCAAATTCTTAAGGGCTTTGTACTAATCACCAATGAATGAGTAACTGCTGTTTGTTACATAATTGCAGTGGCCTTACTCAGGGAAATATGAATCCCTTGTAATTAAACTGTACATATTTCACAAACACGGTGCACGCCAGCAGTACTCTACGCAATACCCTTGTGATCTTTTATGTGGCCTTCAAATGGAACTAGTGAGCTCGTAGTCACCGCATAGGAAACTGTGAGCACGAAATGCGTGCCCCTTGAGTCGTAACATCAGCCACCACTGCAATGGACTCTTCTCGAAGGCATTTATTTATTCATTTTAGTAAAACTACAACTAAAAACTCAGGCGCCGTTGCTGCTTGCGCGTTTGATGCAGAAGTCTAATCAGCGCCAACAATCTCACGCGCCAACTGCTGTCAGAGGATTTAACATTGAACAGCTGTGCTCAGCTGCTCTCAGCCATTTGTTGTGCTGTTAATTAAATGCTATTATTTTACTGAACTAACACGATTCTAAATTTATCTGTCCTCCAAGTGTCTTCACACCCTCTTTCCTGCCCCTCTCCTTAATGATCAGATGATTATTAAATTAAGTGTTTCAGATTGAACAGAATCAGTAGCCAAAATATAATAAGTATGACAATGACTAAGACTACAGACTATCAGAGGTTATCAAATGGCTCGTGACTCCACAGCCGGCTAAAACACAGTTTTAGCCTTTAAGAGTATCACTTTTGAAATGATGGTAACATGTCATTGCTTGCTTTTTACAAAGTTCACATGTGGTTCACCGACTGCACAAGAATCTACACATGAATACGCTGTGCAGCTGGTTTTCTCTCTCTCAGGGAAGTGGAAGAAGTGTGGACAGTGTTTGGACATGTTCAGGAATAGCATGAGAGCTATCCTCAGTAACTCTGCCTTTGTCTAATGGTAAGTGGAGGGTATTTGGCAGCAAACAGTCTCCCCTGATGTGGACCTTGCTGTGTTTTGCCTTTTGTATCTAGTCTTGAGAATAAATTACCCGTTGAATTAGCTAACACACATGAAAAGGGTTACACGTTCTAAACTTTTTTGCCGTTTAATGTAAGATCCACTCGTACATGCAGACTTCATTAATGATATTAGCAGGTGTTTGGCCAGAAGGCTAAAACACTGGACAAATTAACAACCACCGGGAGATAAACAGTAAGTCACAGCAGAGTTGTTACTATTCAACCTGAGGGTGGTACGAGCATCTGTACCCAGTTTAGTTCCAATCCGTGCAACAGTTGTTGAGGGATTTCACTTCAGACCATAAATGCTGGACCTCACACTGGGGCTAGTTAAAAACCTGTAGATCAGCGTTTATTAAAGTGAGGTCAACATGTGTCTATGACTCCTTACTAAGGTGTTGCAAATTACTTTTCAAACCCACTGTTAATTGATAAACTTGCACTGACTCATAAAAATGGTGTTTATCCACGGAAGTAACTTCTATTTATACATGCACACTTCATTACCATTGCCCCGTTGTTCAGCAAAACAAACGCACCGCTCTGGCTCTCTGTCCCGCTGGCTTCGAGTCAGTGGGAATTCTGTTGTGTTGTGACACATCACGTCAGTGTTGCCATGTCAACTGTCAGTCAATCAGCACCGCCGTGTCAGCCAATCTAAGGCTTCATCTGACAAGGCGATCCAAAGACTTTTTTCAATGGAAGGGTCTGGAATGCACCGTGTAGACCAGCAAAGTGCAGTCGAACAAGCAAACCCCTAACCTTTAGCGTCAACAGTTTCAGAAATGGCACACAGTATGTCTTACTTGGTGGCTCAGTGGACTGTAAAAGGCTAGAATCAGCAGAAGGCCTCGTATTTCAACATGTAGCGTCAAGTTGAGTGAGGCTTTGAATAGAGATGGTTCCTCTACGCCAGAGTCAGGAAAACTCATTCTCCAGCGTACATTAAAGACTTGGAGCATTATTTGCAAAATGACACTAAGAACTAAGAAACTATTCATTAAAAGATGGAGACACATAACACATGTCAGTCATTTCAGCTACTGAATGCTCTTAAACTACTCAGAGAGAGCAGGGGAAATCAAATTTTCATCATCCACCTTGACCTTTATAAGGTCTCCTTTATATTACATTAAATATCTCCCCTACCGTGGCACGGAGCATCACCTCCCTGGCCTTGACTCATGGAGGATGTGATGTCATATCAATTAAAGCCCATCTTATTTGTAATATTAATCTTTCAGTACTATCAGACGAGGCCGTGTATTATTGATGCGATCTGACTGGATCTAGTTGCCCCTGACTTCCGATATGGAAGCTCCTTTGAGTTTCCTACACCTGCACGTAACACGTACTCAGATTGAATTAAATCACCCTGTTCGCTTTGAACTCAAATCAGGTCCAGAAGCTTAACTCCCTTCTGGACGGCAGGATTTAATTACGCTCAATTACTGGGAACTCAAGCGTGGAAGAATATGCTTTAGACTATCTATTACTGACCTTGACTCTCTCGTGACCTTCTGTCTGTCTGTTTGAAACTCAGCTCGTAACTAAAATGCATATGCTTCTGATCCTCGGAGTAAGGTTAACACAATGCTTGCTTAAACAGAGCTTATTATATGGACTTTTTGAAACTTTTTATAACAGCTTTTCTTTTTGGGGGGGGGGTACGTTGCCCTACTGTGTACTTTCTGTTTATATCTGCCTTATAAATTTGTTACATTCAGTTTTAGCATATAATTGTCTCTGTATTTTCACATGTACCACCATTTAAAATCTGGTGTTTGTGATGATGTACCCATTATTCAAACAAGAACTGCCAGAGCTGAAGAGGAAGGCCACAAATGCAGTGCCATCTGTGGGGGTCTCTCCGGGTACTCTGGCTTCCTCCCACCGTCCAAAGACATGCTCATTAGGTTAATTGGTGATTCTAAATTGGCTGTAGGTGTGAATGTGAGTGTGAATGGTCCCGCGACCCTAAACAGGAACAAGCAGTTACAGAAGATGAATGGATGAATGAATGGATGAATGAATGAGTGAGTGAATGGGGTTATGAAGAAAAAACTGAATCCAGGAATCCAGAAACAGGAAGTTCCACATTACAAAATGAATTTCTTCAGAGTAAATATTTCAGTTTAAAAAATAGCAAGGGCAAATCCTGAAAAAACAGCAAAAGAGAATTAAGGAGATATACTGTATGTCGACAATGTGTCATTATTTTCACTGTCAGAAGAGGAAGACAACAGTTTAGTCTTAGCTTTAAAGATCAGCAATAAGTTTCTTGCAACAGTGCAAGTATGGCATTTTATTGGGTCAACACTGATGCTTCTGTTGGATTTGACGTATGTGGCGCTGGTGCGGTGGCTGCAGTGAGTGAAAGGAGACTTTTTGAATTGTTTTATGTTTAGTTTCTTTCTTTAGTAATGGCATTCATCTTTCTATATGAGACACGATGCAACGTGTTAAGAGTTGTTTTGAATAAGGGTGCAGGGCATTGAAGGCCTAGGTACCACTGCCTTCTGCCAACATATTAATTGCTTTATTCTCTATTCCCTCAAAGTACAGTAAGACATTATCCTTTTACTATTTAGTGCAACCAAGTATTTTGTTGTCCAGTAACTGTTTCTGATGACTTGTTATGTTTCTTAAATGTTTTTGCCGCCAGCAAGCAGACGGCATTACTTGGCTGTTTCCCCAGCCAAGGCAGCGGCATAGAATCTGACTCCCACTGGCTGCAGGGCAAAACTGAGCAAACAGGACGAACAGAAGAACAGAAGAGCAGCTCCAAAACTCTTTGGGGTAGACTGAACGAGTCTCTTTGACGCATGCAGAGTTTTGATACCGGCGGTGAAATGGGATATTTGTCAAGAAATGTTAGCGTCAGGATCTGGCAACAGCGAAGACCGTCATGTGTAAGGAAGCGGCTGTTCCCCTGTTAACTCGCTCCAGCATCGAGCAAGAAAAGATACTGATTTACTTATACGACAGAGGGAGCATTTCTCTTGGCAAATCTGGTTTAAAGACGTTTTAACAGTCTTTTTTTTTTTTTTAATGTGGTCTTTTTGTTTCCTGTGATGCATCTATAGAAAACATCCCCTCAGGCTTCTGCCAGTATCAGTTCTCTGTCCAATCCGCTTTTCTTCCATGAGTCTCTCACAGTGTCTATAGATGCTCAGGTGGTGAAACAGTGACAAAGATTGCATCTGTCAACCTGCTGACCTACTTTGAAGTCAGTCAGTGGTCTCTCTGGCTTCAGTTCTAGCCTTCTACCCTAAGATTTACACCTCAAATGGAGTCCTTTTCTCTCTTTTTTTTTGCTTCCATATGGTCCATATGTATTAATATGTACACATATACATTTGCAAATTAAAAAAGAGCACTCATTTCATCCCCATTGTCTCTGCCTGTCTATGACTCTTGTAATTCAGCCCATTGTTGGATTTTTGGGTTGGTCACAGAAGAAAAGACAAGTTTGAGAGGGAGGTATAGAAAAGAGTCTGGAAGCAGACAGTGGAATAAAGTCAGGCACAGGGGGAGAGTCCAGAGAGAGAATGGGAGACAGTTTGAAGAGGCAAATACCCACAGTTGGTAGCAGGAGGTGGGAGTATGAACAACAAAGAGATTCTTTCCCTGGCAGCCATGGGAGAGAGCAAAAGTAAAAAGGAGGGGGGAAAAAATACAGAGAAACAGAGGCTGGGATCCAGCTGAGTGTTTAAGCAGGGAGGAGAAGGAGGAAGCAGAGTGAGAATAAATATGCTGCTCCTCGTGTGGCTCTGTCTTGCCTTCCTGCACTGCGCTTTCTCTGGGTGCGAGTAAAGCAAGACGAACAGAGATGGAGAGGTTGCCTGTAGTGTGGAGCCGAGGAGGGGAGGGGGGCGGTCAAGGGAAATTTGTGTCAGCGAGTAATGAGCCGATGAGCCTGCTGACAAATAACGGCGTTATTTTCACGGACAATTCGTCATTTGGATCTTGATACAGACTCGTGTTCCTACCGTTTCAGACTTTCCGGGTGTTTGTGCATTTGTCGGTTACTTCAGAAAACACATCACACTCGGTTCTCAATAAATCTCTGAGGCTATTGTACAGTCACGCTGGGTTCACAGTCTTATAATTAGAAGAAACCGACACGAAAATAATTACTATTCCAGAGTTTTTAAATTATCCATCCAAGCCTTTCTGTTATTATGAATTTAAATGACATATTAATGTAATGCATGTAAAAGAATCACTGGCCATTAATTATAAATCATTCATTAATAGTCAGACCGTCCAGTCAAACAACACTTTCATTAACTTTAAATGAAGTAAAATCCTAGCAGATCTGTGATTCTTTCCCCTTTTAAAAAATGTAACTTTCAAAAATCAAACAACCGCAGATGAGGCTAAGATTTCGCTTTTCACTTGACTGTAAGGAGTTTATTTTTATGCAAATACCCACACACAGACGCTGTCTTTTTCCCCGCATACCCTCTCAAATGCTCCCGTCTTATCGAAAGCACACACATGCAACGAAATATATTCATGTATTCAGTCTTTCGTATCTATCTCCCACATGCAAAAACAGTTGCTCACCCACCGCTCCTGTAATTATGTGCTCTGACATGAAAAAAATCTGCTTAAATTGAGGCTAACAAACTTTGTTGCTGCATTATCGACACAAATGCTTAAAAATGCAGAGAGCTGCGAGATTGACACGAAAAGCAAGCGTGAACGTGACGGGCAAAAGGAATAGTCGGCCGTATCATTTCACATTCTTCTTCTGTCTAAAGTGATTTATGACAACGAGCGGGTTTGTGGTGGCCATATTCATAGCAGATAACCACTTTTTGGGGAGGAAACATAAAGCACAAGAAATGGTTTCCAGAAGCAGCTTAATACAGACAATCAGTAGCTATCGAGGCAGAAAGAACAAAAGACAAGTATTAACATATAGTCTGGAAAAAAAGGGCAAAGGGTTTGTTGCTAAAAGAACATAATGAAACTAAAAGAAAAGAAACTTAAAGTTGACTGTCCAAAAATGAAAAGTAGCGAGGAGAGAACGGAGAAAAACATGCAAATTTCCTTTTAGACTGGTTGCGCTCATTACAGCTTATTAGCCCCAGTCTGCATAAAACAACCTCGCTCATTATTTCGGGTCAGTGCCTTAATTGAGTTGTAACTTGCGAGATCTATAGCCAAATGCTAAAAACAGGGATGGAGCTGCTTTTACTATAAGCAGTCCCTGTTTGGATGAGAATTTAAACAGTGCCACAGTGGAGGCCCTTTGCTGCACACCCATAGGCAGCGTGCTGCTTGTCGTTTACTCTGCGGTGGATTTAATTCTCTTGTTGATGTTACAAATCGCAGGACTTATGGGAGAAAGTGTCAATGATGGGAGTTCATGTTTTCCGCTAAGTGGGTTTTCATGCAAATTTTTATTGGGTGTGTGGGCGGGTTCCTCACCTAACAGAGTGTCAGCGCGCACAAATGTTTTCTTTCTTGCAGAGTTTAATAATCTCAGAGAATCTCATTGTCTCTCATTTTCATCATGCGTAGGAGGGCGTGTGGATGTTTACGTCTGCTCTAATATGTAGGAGAATTTTTTTATTTTATTTTATTTTTTTAATAATTCTATGGGAGAAGCCACAGTCTTGCACCCGTGTGTGCACGCACGCCCTTCTGTGTGGGCACTGCTTTTCAGCATCACCTCGGCGCGTCTCTGAGGATTAATGAGGGGTGTTTATCTGCCTGCACTCTGCATACAAGAGCCCCGGCTTTCCCTAATCAGCCTGCAGGTGGGTTTTTCTCTGCAGTCAAGCTGCGGAATGCTGACGAGGTCAGTCCGCGGTGCCGTGGAGTACTTTTGGATCCACACAGTTGCAGTTTCTCATATTGATCTGTTGTTTTTTTTGTTTGTTATAGTTAGCCTTCAACGTTATGGGCTAATGATTGTTGACACAGAGCTACGACCAGATTGGGAATGTGAGGCTAATTAAAAATAATGAGCTGTGGGTAATATCTAGGTCCCTGCCATAAGAGCTATGGATATGCCTTTAAGCTCAACGTATAAATTCACAACTGGAAAGCTTCCCAACTTACTGGACAAGTACTGCATCCAGGTGAGCTTCAGCAGAACCTGTAGAACAAGCACTGGAGTAGAGATGGAAGATGGGGGTCAGTTCTTGCTCAGAGGCAAAGCCGGTATTGGCCCTTAGGCAAGGTCCTCAGAGCTGCTTAGTGTCTCACTTACCCCCTATTAATAACAATAAAAGAGAAAAGCTCAGGACTCAGGTTCAAAAAGGTGCAGTTTACAAACTGAGGCATGAAAAAAATCGCTGAACCGCTGTACAGAAACTGGTGATGTTTGATATCACTGATTTCCTTTCCGATCCAGTACTGAGTAAAATTCAGGCTGGTTAGGGCGATACCGATACGATACCGATACGATACCGATACGATACCGATACATAATACACCTTATGTGTCTGGTAAATCTAAAAAACGTAGCTGAAAATGAGCTGAAATAGCTCCAGGCGCATCACTCCATTTATGCTCTGCCATTGTGTCTACAGACTGAGTGACTGACTAACTGATTCAGCAGCATGCTGCCGCATTACGCACTAAAGAAGGTCTCAGTAGTATAGTTACTTTCTGCTGTGCTCCTTTTAATGATACAGATTAGTTTACATGACTAAAATATCAAAAATATCTATTTTTGAACATAAAGATCTGGTATCGAAATTGCAGTATCGATACCAGATTGCGCATCACTATCGAAAACATTTGGGCGAATAAAGCATATATATACAGTATACCCATCAGTATGTCAAGTATATACAAATGACACCGAAGTTTCTGTGACACAGAGAGGAAGTAGAGTAAATAATTTAATAGTTAAGTAACATATAATTGAATAAAAATCGCAGAAAAATGAAAGTGTGAAAGGACTCATCTCATAATTTTCTTCAGATCTGATTTCCCTTATCTTTTTTCTTTCTGATGTTCTTGTGTTTGAAATAAAGGAAACATTTTAGAGCAGTGTGAATGCCTTAGAACTACAGGCAGTACATTAAAAGTGATTGATTGAGCTGATAGAAGCGAACGTGTACTTGGCAAGTTTAAGTCAAAAAGTGTACAACATACAAAATACATTTGTGATTAAAGATGAGTCTCCTCCTACAATACAGACTGAATACAGCACTGATTAGAGAACGTCTGAAATAACATGAACATGTTGATCAAATGATATCTTCTAATTTACAATTAATATCCTTCATCATTGGGAGGATGTTAGTTCGCTGATAAAAATCAATCCAGAGTCATTAATAGTGTTATCCAGGGACATTAGTCAGACTTTAGTTTTGTTTGATCTTTTTGATCTGGATCTTTTTTTTTTTTTTTTTTTTTTTTTTTGCCGCGTGACTGGTTTTGGAAATAAGAAAGAACTTGTTCAATTTAGTTTTCATTCACACTTTAATAGTATTAATTAACTTTTGCTTTTTTAAGTTGCTTCCTGCAATTCCTGTCTGATTACCATTTGTAACAACGCCTTTTAGATCTGGATGGGATGCTAAATGGAAGTCATGCTATTATCTCCAGAGAGAAGATATTAGTGCGAGAATTAAAAAAAAAATGTACACCAAGAGACACCGCATTACAGAGCAGCTGAATTATACTTCAATTAATTATATACATTCTTTATGCTTTACCAGAAATGCTACATCTGTTTTATTTGGCCTTGTCAGGCTCACTGTGAAGGTCTAGCCTAGTCCATGCTGCAGGGGGGAAGCTAATTCACTGGGACACACGGGATGGGAAGAATTACAATTAAATGATCTGTCTGTAATCTGTTGAATAATTGGAGTTTTTTTCCCCAAGTCAGTGAAGATTTTAGAAAAGATATACATAATGCATTCATTTGGGGTTATTTGGTCTTTCATGTATGCTACCTTTTCCTTTTTTTTCTTTTTCTAGCAGGGATGGTGAGGTGGAAAGCACAGACGAAGCCTCTGGGAGCGTGTCAGGAGAATCAGAGTTAATGTTAATGCTTCTTCTCTAATTAATGTGTATAAATTATCACTTAATGGTTAATTAGTAAGCTAAGCTGGGGTGACAGCAGTAATGTTACAGCCATGGTTGAATTAGCATCTGTGGGGTGGTGAGTGTTTGAAGTAAAATACAGTTTGGAGACACAATGCGTGGTTAGAAGACCAACTTGGTAAGCATTGTTTCTCTTTACATTTTATCCATTTAGCCATCCATCAGCATGTCCACAGTAATAACCACAGGTTTATGCTAATCTATATATTAGATGGCTTGTTTGGGATATAAAGAGAAATCTAAACTGCTTCTGCTGCAATAACAGGACCTTCATCCCACTATCATGTTCAGTTCAGATCAAGTTAATTCCCAATGGTAGACCCGGACATGACTGGAGCAAGAGCAAAGAGGTGTTATGGCTCTCTACCACAGTGTTTGTACAAGTGAGAACAAAAGTTCAAGGCAGAACAAATATTGGATATACAATGGAAATGCTAATAGGGAGGAAGAAAAAATAAATGTGGTGTTATACAGCACGGTTGCTCTGCAAAAGCAAAAACTTTAAGGTGAATCTCAAAGAGTTGTTTAGTCCTGTATGAGTTATTGGTGGCAGCAGCAAATGTGGTCTGATACGGCAGGTCACAGAATGCTGCGGGTCACAAAACAAACTATTTTCATTGTTGGCCTTTTTCCATCATTGTGTGATTAACCCTGATCTAATTTAATGCTGCACATGGCAAGAGTTTAGGGAGAGCCCAGTGAATGGAACTGGATACCTTGCTGAGAAGTTTGAGAACTATTAGTCTGTCGTTTGCAGTTCTTCATCTACCAGCTCACTGTGGCTACTCCCTCTCTGTTACTTGGTGAAATAATTCAAAATGTATCAAAAATGGTGATTGTCCTGTTTCATAGATGCATTTTGGAATAATAATTGTGGTAAGCTGCACCTGTATCAGGCTGCTTCCTGCTGGGGATGGCTGCTCACATCAAGTCATTGTTATGGGGTGGGGCCTGGTCTGGTCTAGGTGGGTGGAACATGTCTAAGTTACACAAATGCCAATGGTATTTACTTCATCTGTCAGTGATTTTAATGTTGTGGCTGATCGGGTTGGTGTTTCAAATAAAAAAGATGAATCTGTCAGAAGATCAAAACAAGGCCATGTGTGTAAGTCTCCATCTTTTAAATAATCCCAAAAGGTGTACTTGTTTGAAAACCAGCTCATCTGTAATGTGGTTTAAGGCCACACCAGCAGCAACTGGGCAATTAAGATGAAATTCTATGGTCTAAGTCTGCTCACTTTAAATCTGTTTCTTTTCACATTGTACTGACGCTGCAAAAATAATGCATTGTTAAACATATTTAAATTACGGCCCCCTGAAGCGAGTGGTACAGCACAAACTGTTTGGAAGAAGACGATTCCTGAACTCCTGGTGCTATGTTGTGAGCTTACCACCCGGTCCGCAGAGAGAGGCTTTAAAAAAGAGGGGCTTGTTTTGCTGTCCCACATCAACTGGCCTACTTGATGGGGATACAAAGGAGAAGGGAGGAAAATCATACTGGGATTCAACCGGAATAGATGGAGGATTGTTTCTAACTTCTGAGAAACCTCTCCTGCAAGTTGTCTCACATTGAATAGTTGCATCCACACACAATCAACACAGCCATGTGAAAGAATACGCAATAAACGCAACTAATATGCATGTTTTATGTCTATTTGGCATTTTTTTCCAAAGCCTGGTGAATGAATGTCAAGTTGCCGTGTTGGTTGATCTAACTCCCGTCAAGAGATGACTTTGAAACAAGAAAGGTAAACAGGAATAACCTTACTACGGTGTGTCATTGTAATAATGTTGGCTGATTGTCACTAAACACAAACAATCGCTGCGTCTAATGGAGATGTAATTTCCACACATCTGGTCATTAACCTAAGTATTGGACATATTTTGTTTTGGTGGTCTCATGATGACACTAGGATTTATCATCTGGGAATCCAGGACACCTGCCAGGCAACCTCCACATTGGGTGCGAATGGATCTCAAGTTGTCCCTAATGAGTCTTGATAGTTCACACCTGTAGTTAAGCTGTTTGATCTGAGTAAATGAGTCTACTGTAAAACCTTCTAATAGTTATTACTCACATAGCCATGATTTCCACAATGAACATCAGCACACTTACTGGAGATTAAGTGACTGATACCATAATGAAGAGAAATATGCAGTATTTTAAGAGAGCAGTTAACTCAGTAGTATCTACCCCAGAGTAGTTACATGTTACAAGAGGCCCTACGTGTGCAGTGTGTTCTTGGAGTGGAAAAAGACCGGGTGGCAAGATATTAGCACAGTGGCTATAGCAGTTAGTTGTCGCTTGGTAACACCAGTAGAGGCCACAACCAGACCATTTAATACTGTGGTGAAAATGTCATATTTTTACTGTCTATATTGGACAGTATACTGGAAACAGAATTATTTATAAAGCGGTATATATTGTACAATATATACCGCTTTATAAATAATTCTGTTTTTTCAACAAGACGATCCATCACTAAGAGAATATGTTCTGAGATAAGTTGATAAATGAAACCATGGAAAAGTACATTGGCTTCGCAGGTGGACAAAACTGAATGCACTTCCCAGGCGACCTGTATTTCTCTGCTGGGAGAGAATTCAGAGATGGAAACCTTGAGCACTGACTATCAATTTTTCTTGGTCTTTTGTCTTGGGAAGGCATACATCCCATATGCATACGTAAGGTTTATTGGAATAAATAACTAAAAACACAAATGCTGTTTGTGAATTCACTTCGCACAGTATATATCCAAACCCTGTGAGTCACATAGCGCATCCATTCTACGTTTCTTCAATTGCATTAAAACAATTTCTTGAGTGGAAAAAAACTGATGTAATGCAGTGAAACCATTGGCAACAAAGCAAATAACTTGCTTTAGTTGGAACTTCAAGTTTGTCTTGGCTGAATGCTTTGGCTTATTTTGATGCTGTATTGTAGTTGGTGTTGTACTGGTCTGTTCTGAAACATGCTTCAAGCCCTGCACTCACCATCTACATCCTATATACTGTGTAAAATAAAATGAATTACCTTAAATGACCTTACAGCCTGAACCTGCCTACAAAGTTTCAGACCCAAAATATACAATTGAGAGTAAAGAAAGGTTTTATCGGTAGTATTCATTTTATGTAGGATTGTAGACAGCCTGTCGGTGTCAGGAGTACATTTAGCTTCAACTCATGCACGAACATGTGATTCATGCTTTCAAATTAACTTGTGTGCATAAATTAACAGGGATAGTTCAACATTTTGGAAAATTCCCTTTCTTGCCAAGAATTAAATGGGGAAATTAATGCCACACTCACATCTGTCCATTAAATATGAAGCTCTAGACAGGAGATAATTAACTGTTCTGATTTAGCACTGCCCTCCTAAAACACTCTCTAAATCACAGTGGACAGTTTGAAAAAAAAAAAAAAGAAAAAGAAAGAAAATTGATGCAGCAGAGGCAGAGATATTATTTGAGTCCTTTCTTTTTCCTGGTCCAAACCCACCATCTCCTATACCCACAAAACAACTCAGTCAGATTGATAGGATATTTGGTTCATCCTTAAATTGGTTGATGCAGCGTTGATTTGGTGGCCTTAAACAGAGATGAGGAGCAGGCCACAGCACTGGCAAATCCATTTGTTTCTCCACAATATATGAAATCTCTAGCTCAAGACTTCATAAAGCCACAAAAGTCTTTACAGCAACAACAACAGTTTACGTGGCCCATTCAATCCAGTTCAGTTCAATTCAATTTTATTTATATCAATAGCTATACAAATTGTCTCAAGATGCTTTATAAAATCTTGTCTGAAATGCAGCCTGAAAACCCCCAGAGCAATTCTGAAGGCGACGGTGGCAAAGAAAAACTTTTAACAGGAAGAAACCTTGAGGAGAACCAAGCCCATATGGAGGGACCCATCTGCCTAGCCAGCTAGGTAGAGACAGAAAAAAATAAAGAAAAGTGAGCAGCAAGAGGAATGAGATAAAGATCAGGGTTTTCCATACAATGTCAATACTATGGGAGCACATCAGGGTCTAATAGCGAATCGGAAATATTTTTGCACATGTCCAACAATGCAAGCTTGTTGCTTTTTTATTTCCTATTGCCCTTACGGAAAAAATAGTGCGGGCAAATCAGGTAGTGTGTGAAGCCAACTGTGTTGGTCACTAATAAAAATTTACGTTAAAAACTCTATGTTTGTGCTCTTGATTTTTTTAGACCATGGAGTTTTACAATTATTTAAAGAGATTTGGTGAAAACCTGGAGGAAACGACTTACAAACGTAACTAGCTAGCAAAATTAGGTTGAAAGTCAACTGTTTACCATATGATTATTCACTGATAGTTTATTTAATCTTACATATATTTGTCCATACAATGCCATGTCTCAACAGCCTTATGTTTAGTTTTCCTGTATGTGAACTGCACAGGCTGCTGCTTTTTGTCGCAAAATACAATAGCGGCGTTATTGCGGTAATTTAAGTTGGAATGATACTAAACATAGCTCTCATTTTAAGTGCCATATACTGTAAAAATAGTTTTTAGCATTACATCCTAACACCTGTAAGATAACTTCAATCCGTAAATTCATTAGCTGAACCAAGTTCTAGATAAAACAGTTCACGATTAAAAGCAATTCTGTGGTTTAGTTTGGAAAATGAACATTAGTTGCACTGTTTGTCAACCCATCCATCCACCCCAGTCTCCACTCTGTGTGTACTTTGCTTCTTTGTAATTATGTTTCTTAACTCACTCATTTCCCCACACTGAAAAAACTACACGGCACCTGTTGGGTTACTTTCTATAGCTAGACAGCTATTTAAATATGTATATCTAATTGTATCAAACTGATAGCGGCTAAATCAGAGGTGTATGAAACAAAAAAAAAGGGGGGGCGAGTTTCAGTATTTCTGCTGTGTTATGTTACGCTCTGTTGCTCCTATTTAATTGACATGGGTATCTACAGCAAACCTTAACTCATTGTTATCACAGTAAAACAACGCTAATTCAGGCACAAAAGTTTTAAAAATTGATAAACCAAAACATAATTAATTGTATTTTACACATGTTTTCAGTCAGATAATAATGAGATAAAGAGAGATGGGGAAAAGCAAGACTGTGGGTGGTTACAAACCATAATTGCATGTCTATCGACCACCCCTAAATTGGTAGCTGGTCCTTGCATGCAGGATAAGGACCTTCTGTTCTCTTCTTCATTCTGGCTTTGGGCATTGCATTTCAGGAGGCAGCTGACAGCCAATTATCCACTCTGTGGTGTAGACAATACATTGGACTTCAGCCTGCGAGTAGTAAAAGAAGGAAACCTGCAACCCTCTGGACACAGGCTCGCTTTTCTCTGATCTCACAGTAAAAGTGTTAAACACCAAAATTAGATTTCAAGCCCCAGTCCGACTGCATGAGAAAATACTCGACAGTGGGGTGAAATGTCTTGTTAAAATAGTTTCCTGAAAAGGACGAGTGAAAAGCCTGCATTGTTTGGCTTTTGCGGTTAAACAGATGGTCTTGGCTCATTTAAAGTTGTAGGAGATGATGAACTGCACAGAAGTCTAAAGGCTTCTCTGTACGTGGCCACTACATTTTTTTTGTCACTTGTTCAGGTCCAAGCTGTTGGCAGCACAACATGAGTTTATATTGGTCCTTCTTCTATTCCAGGGAATAGAGAGTTTGTTATTGGAGGCCAATCACAGTTGTATCCCGTGGTAAAAAGTTTGACAACTGTGTATCAGCAGGTACAGTTATTGGCAGACTACAGTAAACAAGAACATACTAGTCCTTACAGTAAAGTGGTAACCAAGCCCTAAGTATTGGCCTTCAGTCTCGTGACAGCTACCCCCTGCAGAATGAATGGCAATATTTAGGCTGGAAAGCTTTTTTGGTGAGTGCAGCTGGTGTCTATTGAGCCGGAGGCTTGTCAAACAAAAATGAGTGCCAGCACACAGAGGAGGCTAAAACCTTTGAATCCAGTAGAATCCAGCCTTTCTCAGCACTGCTTGTTAACTATCCACTTTGCTTTTTTGTCCTGTTGAGGGACATGAAGGAAACTGCAAGTGCTTAAGCAACCGAATGGGATAATGTGTTTAGACATCTCGAAAGTGGTCAGATGAGACAAGCACAGTCAAGAGAGGGCAGAAACGATGGGAAAAGCAATATGCCAACATGACAATAAAATGCTTGGCCTTCCAGACCTGGCCTTAATAGACGAGAAGACAAGTAAAATACGGTGCTAAGCAACCTAACTTAATTTACAACAGCATTTACTGGTATTTATAAGGAGAATATACAAACTTTTATTTGTGTAAATATCCAGAGAGATGTTGCAGAGCTTAAACAGGTTTGAGAAGAGTGGAAAATGTAGGCCTCATAATCATGTACCATGTGATGTACAGAACCACGGCAGTAGCAAAACTATTAGATATATTCAGATTATTCAGCGAACTCACTTCCTGAGGGTGCTCAGGAGGAACAACTTGGTGGGCAAGCTGCTGGAGACCTTCTACAGACCCTGCATGGAAAGCCTCCTTTCATACTGTGTCTCAGTGTGGTGTGCTAGCTGCACTGATGCAGACAAGAAGAGCCTGCAGAGAGTGGTCAGCACTGTACAGAAGATCATCCTGTCCCCTCCCTGGACTCCGGCTACAACTCCCTTTGCTTTAACAGAGCTAGAAACATAGCTCAGGACAGTCTGCACCCGGACAATAATCTGTTCAACCTACTTCCCTCTGAGAGGCGCTACAGGTGCATCAAGACCAGGATGAAGAAACGTATAGGTTAATAAAGTATTTTCCATGTAAGGCTAGACACACCAAACAGACATCCAAGAACTGCCAGCAACAAAGACAGGCTGTAGCGTTGCCTCAAATTGCCTGTGTGTGGATTAAATGTTGCACTTGAATGCATCGCAGAGAGTACAGCTAACAACCATTCCATAGCTCGTCATCCGTCAAAGCCACATGTCAGGGAAGTCTTTTCATACAATCATGATAGACAGGAGAAGACGCAAACACAACCTTGCATTGCAAAGTGGCGCTCACATCACATCGTCAGTGTCCGATTATAAGGGAGTACAAACCTCCATGAGAATCGTAACCCGAGAATCTCCCTCCATACTTTACCCCGAGGTGCAAAGCTTTGTCTGTGTTGTTTTAGGCTGGCGCTCCACGTCCTCGGCTTAGTTTCAGTAAATGGGTACTAACCAGCCCAGCCTGGAGACTCCGTCGTTTATCCATGGCAGTTCCACAGGCTCGATTATGAATTAGTCAGGGAGCTCAGAGGAAAAACAACAACATAATTAGGGAACTTCATCACCACATTGTGCGTGCTGTAAGGAATTTGTTTTCTTCCTGTATCCCTCTGAGACACATTTATTGCAAAAAGAACAGAGAGCTGAAAGTAAAGTGTCAGAGATTTTCAACTCTATCACAAAGTATCACACTGTGTATGTTGTAATGTTGACACACATTCAAGTGTCATTGTTTTGGGTAAGTTTCATTTTACTGTGATGCTAGAGAAGCAGGATGCGACATAATCGCGACCAGTAGCTGCCATGCCAACCGCTCCGTGAAACGTCCTGTTGGACCATCAGACTTGTAAAAAATATATGAATAAGTACAGTGTATAATCCAACATTTTCTTGTAACTGGAGGAGGTAAAGCAGTGCAGTACTAATTAAAAGAAAACACATGTGAGTCTGGTGGAAGTGTGGTCGGGGTCATCGATATCGCAGCTCCACGTGGCATGTATCCCAGGGAAAACAGTGTTAGTTCGGGCAAAGTCAGGAAGTGGCAACAAGTTGTCCAGAACTATTTTGGAAGCACAAGGGAGACCTACACAACATTAGGAAGATGGTTATAATGTTATGCCTGATCAATGTATAAACACGGATGAATAAACTGACAAAAGAATGAGTCAACACTTAACACTAATGCTTTCATTTAGGACACAGACTGATAAAAGTATCTGACCCATTCATCCACCTCAACCTCCTCCTCATGTGAACTCATTCTTAGACATCCAGCCTTTCTGCTAGAAGGGTTTCTTAAAGCTCTGAAGCCAAACTTCATTGAAAGTTTGAAAATGAAAAATAAAAGTCCCAGTTGTAAAGTTAATGGGTTTACTAGACCTCTTTAACTTGCTCCTCGTCTCTATTTGAGTCCGGCGGCTCCGAAATTCCCAGTACAATGTGCGGTCAGATGACTTGAGAAAGGAAAAGGAGTTCAGGGCGGCTACAATCAAAGCAGAATGAAAAGCCGGCGGTCATTCAGAGGCCAGAGATGATGCACATCTTTTAGTCTCTACAGGAATGAAGACATTGGCGGAGCTGAGTGCTCACATGAAAACTGCCACAAACAGTCATATGTAAATGACAGAAAGAGTGCTGGATAGAAGTCTGAATCGGGCATGCTTTCTCACATCCTTGCAGATAAAGTGGACGTGAATCACCAGTCAGCTTCGGTTACAGAAATGCTGAAACAAAGACCCAAATAATCAAACAAGAAAGGTAATATCTCAGGTTCCCTTGCGCTGATTTTAACCACGTCAACTGATCATTGGGAGTCCACCAGTGCTACAGGAGCTCAGTATTTTCTCATTCTTTTAACTAGTCAGACTATGTTCCATGAGGAAAAACTGTGAAACAAATGAATGAATTGATAAACAAGCAATCATGCATGCCACCCTGCTATACTGCACTATACCGCAGCCTCAGGTCTGGACTGATTCTCTGGAAAACTTTTCATCCTGATCCCTGCCACTGCCCCCTCATCCGCCTCATGATGTGAACATAATTACACCCTGTCTGGATTGGGGTCATTATAATCACCACCATTGCCTTACTCATGAGAAATGCCCCTCTCATCTCACTCTGGCTGATGGACTGGTGATATAGACCCTAAGACCTACTGGCAGCTCAGACTTATCCATTGCCATCTCTGAGGCCTGTGTAGCTGCCAGAGCAGCCAGGCAACAATCATCATTCATGAGTGGAGCAGTCAGAGGGGATACTGGGGTCTGGTCTACAGCGTTCAGACATGCTCAGTAATCACTCATGTCACCTTGTAATGCACTGGGAGTGCCTATAATGATGGATAGTCATCATCACCCTTACTCCCTCATTTTGCTTCATGCTCTCCTCATCCCGATGCTCTCATTCTCTCAGTCTATTCCCCTCTCATTTATTCTGCATTGCTTCATTTGTCTCTTTGTCATTTTTTTTCTATGTTTATCTGCACTCCTGTCTCATGCTTGACTTCACTTCCCATGGTATTACAGTTCTGACCTGCCAGATGCTGACTGTTTCTCTGCAGACAGCACTGTGAATGAAAAGCTCTTGGCTACCTTAACAGTCTATGTTGCAGTGTTAATTTCCGTAACCAAGATGATGATGACGACGGAAAACATTTGCCAACAAACACTTTTTTTCCGGGACCAAGACGAGACGTTGGCATGCCAAAACGAATATCTGATGCTAAGAACTATGACGAAATGTGCGCCTTTTTTTGTTAACGAGACGGGGCGGGGGTGGGACGGTGGCGTGGTGGTTCCTGTCATTTGATTGAATGTTACGCCTTTGCCTGTCTGACCTCAGGCAGTTCTTATTCTTCTGGGATTTCAATTCTTGCCCAGAGTTAATTTGTGAAAATGGTTTTAAAGTATGATTGGTACCAATTGTTGGGTCTGTCAGGGATGGATTGCAAAGAGCTACAAGAACCTGGTGAAGGACTTTGTGATGTGGTGCAGGCCTAACCAACCGCCCAGGAGATGGTGGTTGAGTTCTGGGGCCCTGAGCCCGATCTGCAGGAAGTAACCATCAACAGGGACTGTGTGGAGTTTGTTTGTACCTACAAGCATCTGTATACCTTGATCACACTTGACTGATCAGCTAACAGAGACCCACTATACAAACCAGTGTCTGGTCTGCTGTATTGTGTTGGGGAGGCATTATTAAACAAGCTGGTGAAGATGACTAGCTGAGGCAGAGGAGAGGACTCTGAACAAACTCATGGTCATAATGACCAATGTCCATCACCCTCTGCACATACATAAAGGAGCGCGACAGGCTGCAGTCCTGCTCAATGGATTGGTTGAGGATTTTATTCATCCCTCATGCTACACGGCTCTTCTCTCCTCCCTGAGAGGGCATAACCGGACTGTAGCTGTGTAATTCTGGCTTTCATTTTTATTCAGTTTTATTTATATAGCGTCTTAAAAGGCTTTACAGAACCCAGAGAACGAAACCCCCAGAGCATTTTATATATCCTATATTTTTATGATTCTTTACACTTTATATCTTATACTTGTAGCTCCTGCATGGTTTCCAGCTTTGCCAGTTTGCTCATGCATACATGCCATTTAAGGTTTCACTACCGTTTTAAGAATTTATAGAGAGAAAGATAAAAAAGGTTCAATTAGAGACTCTTAAATGTAAAGAGCCTATACAAAATGAGAAGTGGTTTAAACGGCTCCAGAACAAGGTTAGTTTGTAATAGCCTGTATTCAGTTACCTCAGATCAAATTAGGTAGTAGAAGGATTGCAAATACACCTACAAATAATTCCAAATTAAGTTAGAACTTTACACCTACAAAAGACTGACATGGTAAAGCAGCCTGGCTGTGTAGTTCATCAAACGCTGTCACACCTTGGCCAGTGGTGGTTAGAAGTTTTGCACCTACTGAATGATACATTAACCTTAGATCTGACAGTCCTGCAAGTCAATCGATCGGTAGACAAGACTGGACAGCGCTGCGCAGTAGCAGACATCATAAGCAGAGAGGGACAGGGCTTTCAGGTCAAGTAGATGCTTTTGTAGAGAAGCGGAAGGAAAGTGTACTTTCTTCCACAAGTTCTAAGTCAATAAAAAAGATAATGTGTGTTAATGCACCGCCCGCTGTTCTCCTATTTTCTAGTGTATAATGTGAGATCTTATTTCGGTAATAGGTTGTAGGATAGTCAGTGGTGAAGGAAAAAAAAACAAAAAAACATTTGAGCTTATTTGAATTATGCCAGGGTGGCACAGCAAGAAGGTTCTCCATGGGCCGATTGGAGCCTTTCTGTGGGGAGTTTGCACTTTCGCCTTGTGTTGTCTGGGTGCTCTCTGGGTGCTCCGGCTTCCTCCCACTATCCAAAGACATGCTTGTTAGGTTAATTGGTGATATGTCAATTTAAAACATATATTTGCAAGTCAAGAAGTCAAGATTGAAAGTAAAGAGAGATGTTAGTTTTGTGTGAAACCGCTCACTGAACTACATCTCTTGTTTTGTTCATTTTAACGTCTTCAACAATGAGGGAAGATAAAAGGAGATAAGGAGATAAAAAAAATCAATACTGTCTTTCCACTATGGTGGCCCTGTAGGTCAAAACACAACAACATTGCAGAAAACACAACGACATTTCACAAAACACAACAACAAAGTGTAGGGACAACACTTCTTGTTTCTGACTGGACAGAACCTGACAGCATAACATCATTTCCTGTTTCTACTCCACTGTGTCCATCCACAAGTTTTTCTGCGTTGGAAAGAATGGAGGACGAGATGGCATTAATAGAGGAATATTTTGAAAGCCATCATGACATTAACACGTCCCTCGGAAACCTGAAAGCATGGTTGAAGGAGTTAGAACTGAGGAGACGAGGCAACTACATCCTCATCATGCATCCCCTCGGCCTCTTTAAATAATGACAATGTCTTTCCACAAGACATGCAGAAATTTGGCAACGACTCATACTTCTTTCCACAGTGTGGACAGTAAGTGTCGTCTGCTTTCAAAGCGCATCACAGTGTCTACACTTCCACAGCTGACCATTCACAAAGTGTCATTTCTTTCTGTAATGTCGTTGTGTTTGGACCTTCAGGGCCACCGTAATATTTAATATGTGGTTCTTATGCAGTTCTGAAATTACGGTAACGTAACATAACAATACCTTTGGCTGTGTGGTCTTTCTTATGTGTCTGGACAAATGAAAGGTGACTTCACTGCTCCGAAGGACAAGTGCAGAAAAAAAGTTAATGCGAGCCCAGAGAAGGGAACAAAAAAAATTGAATTATTTTGAATGAATTGAATTATTTCTCTCAAGAAATTACGTGCATGTCCTCAAAAATATGCACGTACACATATACTGAGTCTCTGTGTTCAAAACAGGCAGAGAAAGCTTTAGGGCTTTAGACAAAGGAGACGACCACTGAGCATGAGCTGATGTTAGACACAGCTGAATGGGTTTGATAGAACACACATGCCTAGTAAAGATAGGCAAATTTGATTTGATTTTTTGTATTATTTTTAAAACCAAGATGCCTAGCAGCATTTCATACATATTTTTATGACTCATACACACACACACACACACACACAAACACACACACACACACACACACACACACACACACTCATACACACACACACACACACACACAAACCCCTCAGAGATGGAATCTAAAGCTCTATCTGTATGCTACTTCCCTGCCACTTTGTGAGGTGCTGCTCCGTTTCCAGTGTGAGAACCAAAGAGCCGCTTAAACAGATTATTACATTTTGCATATTACTTCCCCTGCAAGCCGCACTGATCAGATTGGTCATGGATCAGGGGGCAGACGGGCTTAGGCAGAAATAGATATCGCATAGCTTCTGGCTTCCCAGCCGTATTACAAACCATTAACAGGCGTTTTGCACACTTCTTTCTTAATGCCGTTTCCTTCTCCCCCCTGAAAGGAGTCTTGCTTTGCTAAATGGAGTTCCAATCACAGGCCTGATGCTTCCTTAATGAAAAGTAAATGGAAGGTAAACAAACGAGAAAGTAATGACACAGGCAACACACGTGAAAAAAATAAATAAATAAAAATATCTAATCTGTAGTACCTTGTTTATTTAGTTGCTTAGACTGTAGGAAATTTAATAATTTTAATTCACTCTAAAATTTAATTCAACAAAACAGTTACTGTATGTTTTTAAGACTGGACAAATCTTTATCTAACTAAGAATGATTAAATCTTAGTTCATGAACAGCAAGGACATCCTTACTATGTTTATCAGGATAAAGAGTTATATACACTGAACAAGTAATTGCATTTTTTTATTTATTCAGCCTATCTTTTTATGTTAGCTAGAGCTGGGACGTTTGTGAACGAACCGAATCTACTGACTGGCTCTTTTAAACTAACAACGGGAATTAAGTCGTAGTTGTGAGCCATTTTTTTTGTGCTGTGTTCCACACAGTTGCATACGGAAGCTCATAGCATCATGTCAGCGCAAAGGTGTTTACCGAATTTCTTGCACAATGAATAAAGCATCTTTCTATCTAGAATACATATTTTAGATATAGATAGACTCAGATATCCCACCAAGAGAATGTGTATTGTCGGGATGTCTAGGGTGGAATGATTCTGACCTGATCGAGGACAAACTAAGTTGACAGGCTGGCATCTTAAAAATAAATTAATATCATTTGAATGTATGTCGTTAGAACGACTCTTTGAAATGAACAGATCAACAAGATCCTGCTCCCTTCAAGGAGCCAAAAGAATCCCATCTCTACGTTAGCCCTGTAATAGACTAGCAACCTGTCCAGGGCGTACCCTGCCTCTCACCGAATGACTGCTAGGATAGGCTCCAGCCCCCCGGCGACCCTCCAGAGGACAAGCAGTTACGGGAAAATGAAAATAAATCCATCTTACTTCAGAGACGTGGAAAATTGGTGTCTTTGTGAACAGCACATCAATAACTCAGAGATAAACACTTCAGAAGGTAGAGGCAAATATGATTTAAAAACCATGTTATCTAATCTATCAATACTTCTGCAGACTTATTTATTTTAAAAGAGTTGTATTCTGTTTCTCTCTGGCATCAAGGATTTCTTCCAGTGCCACTGCAAATAAAGTAAAGCTGCCAAAATAAACTTGTCCAAAACATTAACAGGGTCTCAGTTAATCCAAATAAATCCCATTGTGTTGAACACGAAAGGGGAAAAAAATCCCCTGAAGGACAGACCAGTAAGTGAAAACATCCACTCAATAATGTAACTACAAAAAAATCATTCGAGACCTGTAAAAGTCCCTGGTTAAGATATTGGCTTTTTAATCTCCAGGGCTGCAGTGGCGCTGTAAGGGTAAAGCCTGTGACTGATGAGAGTGCTGGCTTGCCCTGATTTACACGACCGTATTGATATGGAGGCTTGATTAAGATGGTTTTCAAACTTCAGGGCTGGGCGGAATGATCCGTGGGAGACACGCCATGAGCAAGTGAGAGTCCGTTGGATGCACTTGAAGAAATTAAAAAGAGTGCCGGGCTATAGCAATTACAGAAATGATTCCCGGCAAGTGAGGAAAGGAGGCCTGGCGAGATGTCTGCTGCATTTTAAAAGCCTTTGCGCCGAGCCACATCTGTGACAATGATTTAGAGATGGCTTGCTTTTCTCAGTTCTAGCCAATCAGTTAAAAGCGTCCGAGCACGGAAAGCGTCCAGTTTTGCCTACGTCTTGTTCGCTGTTGTTCATTTCCGTGAGTATCTCATCCTATTTAATCTGTTTGAGCGTTACGGTGAGCACGCCTATTTCTCTTTCACTTACAGTAATGCTGAATACAGACTCAGCCCTCCTTGAAATGCAGTGTATAAACTGCACATGCCGACCTTTAACTCGCCATCTGATAAAACACACACAATACACACAAACCCTGCACACTGAGGCAAGTGTTCCAGTATACAGTGTGAAAATGCAATGAGAGACAAAATGGAGTCCTCTTTGTAATCCTCTCACTTTCAGAAAATATCGTGCTCTCATAAAATATGGAGGAGATATCAACAGCCAGGAGAGTTTCCTCTTATATAAAGATACTATCTCAAACATTTCCACGTCTATTAGTTTGATATAGTTTGATACACTACCAAAAATACAGGAAGCACAAATCAAAAGGAGACCACCAATTACTGGAGTAAATCAGTGAGTAGCAGCTGACAGTGTGTCTACCATGTGAGGACAAACCATTCATCAAAAGTCTTTTTAAATGATAACATTTGGATGCACAGTGGCTCTGAGAAGTCGAAAAGGCCTTTAGTCTGGAAGCAAGATGGACTTCCTTCTGTTGGGAACTGATTATCACTCTGCAAAGACCTCCCAGGACAATGAAGTCGTTTGGGTGATCTTTGTGAGGTGGTGCCACAACGAGTCAAACATTTTTTTCTTCCCTTTGTACCAGATGAAACACATGATAATAAAATCCAAATGGCGTGTTACCAGACTCAGATTCTGATAAGTCTTGCTAATAGGGATGCACCGAATATTCAACCACTCCATCTGTGGTGGATGTTTTTGAAAAGGCAAGGGAGTTTCCCAGTGAAGGTGCCAAGACAAATGGCATTACACAAAAGGTTATGGAATTCACTGCCTCAGATCAGCGGTTCCCAAACTTTTTTGTTAAACAAAAATTGCAGCTACTTTAAATGACTGTGGAGGTAACACAACCCAGCCATCATGACACAGTGTTTGTGGAAATAAAATTAGGATGCCAAAAAAAAAAGAAGTATCCATCTGAGGATTTACATGAGCAGCGTTGCTCAGCTAGGTGCGCACATACAGTATGTAGAAGAAGATAACTTCGCCATTGTATTTTTCATCTTGCGCGCCCCCTAGAGGCAGCTCGCGCACCCTCACCACACTCAGCTTCCTAGCCAGTTGCATTACTTCAGGTTTAGTTATTTTCTTCTATGCAGGTGCAGTGGCCGTAGTCTGCAGTATGATCAAGCGGCGGTTTAGTCCGTCTGTACCCTTGGACACTGTCATACCTGATGTGAGTAGGCAGGCACTCTCTGTTTGAGGCTGAAATTGAAAATTCAGCCTGTTTGTTGAGGCAAAATATAACTTATTTTTTATTTATTTAAAAAAAAAAAAAAAATACCTGGATATTCCAGACTCAAATAAAATGTTTTTGACAGGGAAAAATATTTTTTCTTTGAAGCTTCGTGGCCAAATTGGTATTGCATTGTTCTGTTTACAGTCATGTGTGCATTCACAATATGTGCTCACAAACCATCCAAACTGTTGTTCTATATTACAGCAGATTACATCAAAATGAGGAGAAAGGGGGGGATTTAAGTAAGAACGACCGCTTCCTACTGTTCATTTCCATTAAAACTGAACTTCCAGCACATAAACAGTATATAGTGTGTTTGAAAAGTTTCCCATTACCTCAAAAACCCTGATGCAATCCCCTGTCGCTCTGCAGTTCTGTCATAATATAGTTAGACAAGCAGACAAGTTCACACAGACATGCCAAAAAAGAAATTCTATTATTAAAATAAGGCATATAGAGAACTCAGCCACCTGGCATTGTCTCATCTTAGATTCCTGCCTCTCGCCCAGCCAATTACAAACTTATTTTTTTGTTGTTGTTGTTGTTGTTGGTTTAACCGGCTGCTCAACAAAAGAAAAGCTAGATAGGAGTAGCACAATTAGTGCACATTTGCCTGCGCACCACAGTGAGGACGTTTTTATACAGGGAAACACTTGTCGTGTACTTTTTTCAAGGACTGTTGGAGGACTGGAGCTGTGTTTCAATGCCAGTTATAATGGTGGGTCTAAGGTTATATACACAAGGATGTGCTGAACTGTGTGTGTGTGTGTGCAGGACTTCATAGCAGGTGCGGACATGGTGTAATTGAAATGTGTCACGTTCATTATAATCGAGGCGATTCATGATGCAGCCACTTAGAGTCAAAGCACGTCAAACAGAACAGAGTGGGTTCATTTAATATCTGTGACCCCACCGGAAAAAAAGAAAAATGAAAATCCACGGTGACTGACACAGCCATCAGCAAATACCAACCTCATTACCAACACTCCTGCCATGGACAAGGACATTGACATTGTGTAAGTCTTCTTTACTATGCAGTAGTGAATGCCTTTATATCAGAGAACAGAGGGATGGGATATTGTAAGCCACCGAATGATAAATCTTAAAGTTTATATTACAAGTGAAGAAATTCATAAGAGAAGGACGATATATGACTTCTCATTAGCTCTGTGTGTGTAATGTGGACTGGGGAGCAGTGATTTATTTTGAATAATTTCTCCGTAATTGGTTTTAATTAACGTGTAATTAAAAGGTAAAAGTCACCTGAGTTCAGAAGAAATAAAGTTGAGCTCGATTTCCAGACACAGTCTGATCCGGTTACACGCCTTAACCACTAATCTGGCAACGTCACTCTTCTGAGGCCAAAGCAACGTGAGTGAGACCAAAGAGTCTGGCAGCCAGAGAGCCAGATACTTAGACCTAGCCAAAATATTAATTGGTAAGTTAGCACAGTGGCACAGTAGCGCTGGTGGCTCACAGCAAGAAGGTCTGCGGTTCGAATGCCCAGAGAGTGTTCGGTTCTCAGGGCCTATCTGAGTGGAGTTTGCATGTTCTCCCTTTGTTTGCATGGGTTTCCTCTGGGTACTTCAGGTTCCTCCCACCATCATCTAAAACATGGGTGCTAGAGGCCAAGCCAGGTTGGCCCACAGTGGCTCAGGACTAACCCTCCATTCAACCAATGCAAGTTTGTTGCACAGTGACAAATAAAACACCTTGCCTTAGGTGTGTGGCAAAAATCCACATTTCTTTCTACAAGAACATGGAATGTATGTGAGGATGCACAGCATAACATCAACAACACAACTGTGTGGCAGGTAACAACCGAGACAGGGCTCAGTTTAAGACGGACAGAGCTTTATTTATTATTATTATTTTGTCCTGACCGTCTTGTGACAATTCAACGTTCTGCTTGGAAACCTGGCATTCATGTGGATGTTACTTAGACATGTAGCACCCACCTAGACCAGACCAGGCACCCCCACCCCATAGCAATGACACGCCAAATTCCCTAGATCCCCAACTGCTCACGTATCTGTGGAATAATCCACAGAGGCTGCTCCCCTCAACCCAAACGACCCAGAGACCCCCACTAACAACTTCTTTAGCCAGACACCACAGGACACCCTCAGAAGACCAATGTGCATTGACTGATGAGTCACAACAGTTTTGAAGGCACAAGGGAGACCTACACAATATTAGGAGGCTGGTCACAATGTCATGGATGATCTGTGTAATTAAACTGCATATGCGGCCTGAACAAACTGGCTTTAGTGCTGATGAGGCCAGCACCATTCAAACACCGTTTGGCTATAATCACGCAAATGTAGAAATTAAATACATAGTTATTATGGAACTCCTTTATACACCAATGCCCTTCAATCACGCTACACTTTAGGCACCCCAGTCATTCTTCAGTTGTAGGCGTGCTTTACATTATTTCAAACGCATTATGCTCCAAGCTCGGTCCCCGAACCTTGTCTCTTTATTCTGACCTGAAACTATAGGAAGAAGTTAAACTTTGGACAGCGCTGGAGCTCAGCTTTCTAGAATTCTCCTTAAAGTATGTAACTCCTGGCTCTCCATGGCTCTCTGTCTACTCGATGTGTCTTTTTTTTTTTCTGCTCTTGTTCATCGTCTGACTTAATATGTCAGGGACGCTGCGTTATGTCAGACTGCTGTCATTGAGATTTCAGTAGAATACAAGTTAATAAAGCTTCGTGGTTTTCACCGCTGCCTTCCATTCAATTTTGATAATCCTTTTCGTTTTAAGCATTTCAAGGTTCCCTCGTGTCTTTGAAGAATTGATCAGCCAGCAGCTCAACAACGTTAACGTGGTCTTAGCAGGCACACATGCAAGTTATATAAGAAATGCCAAGGTGGCCTTTTCTTTCTGAATAACAAGCAAAAAAAATCTATCATGCCGTCAAGGCTACCTGCTGTGCAGCTGAGTTGATGACTGGATTTTTACATTTAATTATTTTTTTTTAAATCGTACATGAATGGAGTCTGTCGATGACAGAGGTGTAGACAGCCTTTGGAAAACACCAGCAATTTCCCCTCTCAGCTTTCACTCAAAGGTGAAGAAGCTGCAAACCGCGTGTCCGTTCACTGTGTGGGCGCCGGGCGGACTGTGGTGGCGCAGATACGTTCTGATTATGGCAGCGGGCTAAAGGTCAATCTGCAGGTTGACTGTCAGTCTATCATATGTGGCCATTAACGGGCTTAAAAGCTTTGCTGGATGATGAAAACCATCAACATTTACTGCCTCAGAGTGCTCTTCATCTAAATGCTGTGCCATCTTTTCAGGCACTTGGGATTTTTAATAGCGTGTGTTTTTTCAAGAATAGTGAATTCTAAACTCAGAGAAAAAAAATAATGGAAACCACAGATTGAAAGCCAATATTGACTAGCAGTAAATGAATAGAAACTTAATGTATTTGTAGAAATTGCATGTCGGCCTGGATTCAGACTCAGACCCTTCTTGCTGTAAGGCATCACATCACACCATTGTGCCACCCACAACCAAAACACGGCTTCTCCAAATGTCACTGCCTGAAAGTCAGCGCAAACTTCCCCCACCCACAAACATTTTGTAGGGAAAGCTGGTCTGTTAGGATTATGACCCTGCAAAGATCGGCCAGGCCAGTTGGCTGTGACTCAGTGGGCAGATGTTGTTCATGAACCGGAGGGTTAGAGTTCCGATCCCTGGTACATGGACCACACGCTGAAGCGTCCCTTAAGCAAGACACTGAAACCTGAGTTGCACTGCTGCACAATTATGTGTGTGATTGTGTGAAGAAATTGTTAGCTGCATCACTGTGACTGAAAAGAGTTAAATAAATGCAAGACATTCATCATTACCAGTCGTTGGGGTGGTCTTTATGTGGTGAAGGAAAGCGTAACAGAAACACAGTCTAAAGTCCTACTGGTGCAGGACTAGTTTTACCTGATGAGCACACTACTAATCTGTAATAACTGCAGAGGATGTCTGCGTTCTTAATCCTGTGGGAATTGTGCAAGTCCGTAATTTCTAAAGAAGAAATCCCACTGCCAATAATCGGCCCTATTTCACCTAACGCACACTAATCCAATGTGAATCAGCATCTCTGTGATTTGGATGTTTTTTTGTTTGTTTTTTTGTTTTTTTAATTTTTCTAATTTACATCTTTTATTTAGAAGCGCTTTTCAAAATACTCAAAGACACTTTACATAAAAAGAACATCAAATTAACAAAACATGTGTGAAATGTAACATCAAGAAAACAACACAATAAACTGAGCTATACATTAAAAGCAATTTACAAATTTACAATTTACAAATTAACAAAACAATGTGAAATGTAACATTAAGAAAAACAACACAATAAACTGAGCTATACATTAAAAGCAATTTTAAAAAGGTGTGTTTTTGTCAAGGATTTGAAGGTGGTAAGGTCGGTACAGTCGCGGATGTGTTTGGGGAGAGAGTTCCAGAGGGAGGGGGCAGCTGCAGAGAAGGCTCTGTCACCCCAGGTTCGATGCTTGGTCTTGAGTGGCGGAGTAAGGAGGTTAGCATCACGTGAACGGAGGCTGCGGGAAGGATTGTGGCAATGGAGGAGGTCGGTGAGGTAGGAGGGGGCCTGGTTATGGAGGGCTTTTCCTCTTATTAAAGCTGTGTTAAAGGTTTTGACAGCTGTTTGGGTTCAAAGTCAGCATGTCACTGCATAACATGCGGATGCCCCACACAAAACCCAGATGTAGAATTAACATGTAATGTCAATTGAAATTACTAACATTGTCTAATTCATTGTTATTATGAAGAAGACAGAGAATTCCATTTAATCAAATCTTATTTTCACTTTTTGACAAACACTGACCATTTTTACGCCGTTTCTCATCCTAATGTCACTCTGGTTTGAAGTGGAGGAGGATTAAATTGCCCATTTGTCAGTTTTAATGTTTAGTGCTGCGGCATGCTGATGTTTTTGACGTGTGTATCCCTCACTGTGTGTGGAGGAAAGAGCCCTAACTGACGTACGACGGATCACAAAAGCTGCAGGCAGCGATGTTTAAATCTTAATAACCTGCGCTTGCAGAGCAGTAACATGCGCTATCCAAAAATCAATATTAAACTGCTGAACAATACATCAACATGCTGTAGCTGCAGCTCGGCGCTGCGGCGCGGGCCACTGGTGACACTCAGAAGAATTCGCAGAACTATCAGTCATCCATATTGTTCATGGTTTTTTAATTTTGCCTCCATCAAAACTCAGGCAGGTCCTCACACCCCATAAAATCAGTGTAATCTGCTGGAGAAATGCATATCTGTTCCACAACCCAAATCTCCTCAGCAGCATTTTTCACTTCAGTCAAAACAATTGTAGCTGACGGCATATGATGCTTTATATTTGTGTTTGAGCCTTTGCTCAGCCAAGAAGAAAGTGAGCAGTAACAGCAATATCATTTCAATCCTTTCAATCGAATAAGCAAATAAATTCACGGGTTCAGATGCCGAAAAACTTCTCCTTTCATTTTACAACACAAACTCACTGCCTCGGCTCGATTACAATGTTGCACCTGTTAACAGTAAATCTGCCGCTGAGCTACGGGAAGCCCACAGAGCATCCATTATACCTGAATGCTGCTCCTGCTGATTTTAGTGGCAGACTGACCTCACCGGTCACCGAGCTCGGCCCCCGCTGAGGGCATTTGCAATTGTTTCCAGTCTGAAGTTGGAGCTGCACTGCTGATATAGAGCCTGAGGGGAGAAGGGATGCAGAATTTGGCAAATATAATAATGCACCTGCGGGCCTGAAGTTTAATTTTCTGGATTTTTGATCTGCTCACTACAACCGCATGGCATCGTGACAGGAAAATAAATCACCAGGAAAGAGAGAACGGCGGCAGCGTTACGGCCTTTTCGCCACATGTAGCCTGGGAGGTGTCTGTAAATTATGATTCTGACAGAGGCTGAAAGGACTGGGACAAATGGACTAGTCTGAGAGACCCCGACACCTTAAGGAGGGTTTGTCAGCCGCCTATATTCTTGACTTATGCGACAAAACTGAAGTACTGTGTGATAGAATAAATGCATAACAAGGGAAACACCTGCACAAATACATTTAAGTCATTAAATGTAATAAATGTTAACTAGCTGCTGCTGTTCTAGCAGATTTACTTCAAGATTCTATAGAGAGGGGAGTCCTACGGTGAGACGTTAACAAAGTTGCGGCATTAAAATACCTGGTCCATCATTATGGACAGCAAGGGAGTAAAACAACACCATGCAGCCTTTATTAGCAATAGCCCCAGTTGAATAAAATGGAACAAATCCTAGAGAAGAGTGGACGCCTTTAAAATGACACAAATTGCACCGTTATAAAATAAATAAAATGGATTTGGATTATTAAATGCAGACCTTTCCATTGTTTGCCTGGTCATTTATCTGTTCACATATTATTATTTGCTCACATCCTTCCTCCAGACTGGCATTTGACGGGCGGGTTTATTTACCTTTTCCCTTCCCGGCTTAGGGTGTTGAAAGGATTTTAATTTCTTGAGCTGTTGATGGTGACTGCTATTGGATATCAATAACTGTCACAGTCGACAGCGCAATGGAATAGGCAGGTAGCACCACAGCTGCCCGCCGCTCGTCACATTCAAAGGGATGTTTCTTTTTCTGAAATGTGTCTAAATGGACGAATATATTTGAATTCCCTGTCATGGGTTGAAGATATTGAGTTGTTCTAAATGACACAACAACATTCAGGAGAACGTGCCTTGTAACCTGAATCTTCTGAATCTAGCTCTTACCCCACTATGGAAACATACACCAATCAGGCATAACATTATGACCACCTTCCTAATATTGTGTAGGTCTCCCTTGTGCCTCCAAAACAGTTGGGACTCATGAGAGAATGGACACGGCTCTTCTGAGGGTGTCCTGTGGTCAACACCTTGTGCTGTTTTTCATGTTTTTTTGAGTTTTCATAAACCATTTTTGTATGTGTGCCTGTACCAGGCTGCATCCTGGACTGTCAGTGTCATGGGCCGGAAGTGCCTGGTCTGCATTAGCTGGGTGCTACATGTCTAAGTAACATCCAGACGAATGCCAGGTCGAAAAGTTTCCCAACAGAACACTGAATTGTCACAAGATAATCAATGTTATTTACTTCTCCTGTCCATGGTCATAATGTTGTGGCTGATTGGTGTGGACAGATACTATATCCTTGATTCTTTCTTAGCTGGAATCAGTCCAGATGTCTGTGTCTGCCAGACATGTAGATAATGCTTTTCTGTAGCTCTTCTGCTTTGGCACAATGTTCAATCATAAACCCCCATCTGCTAGCTTTACACTTGACTAGGCCCTTATGGGTCTTATGCATCCGCTTTGACTATGATCTACTACTAAAGCATCTCGTGGAGAATCCCAGTCATTAACAACTTAAAAGTTCTGTAGCCGGAATCAATAATGCATCGTGTTTCGCTTTACCAGCTCCTCCACAGCTCGTTACAAAAAAGACTTTAAGGGAAACAAGTTCAAGGGGAAACTGTAACACAAGACAGATGGATAGATGAAAGCGGAGAAAAGCAAACATGGGGAATGACAAAAAGCAGAGTGCGTGGTAATCACAGTGGTTAGCCCGAAGAAAACAGTCCAGTGGGGGGAAAAACACGACTTGGGTGCAGAATTACACGCTTCCCATCCTGATTTGTCCTGCTGCTACGGGCTGTCAGCGAACCTCAATCCATTCTGAGAATCATTAACGCCTGCTAAGCAGCTCTGTATCTCTAAGAGGTATTTCTTTCCCTGTTTGACATTAAGAACAAGCTTTGGTCTCGCAATGGAATTTGGTATTACTTCCTTTTTGTGCATGATGCTTTTTTTATCCTTAAACTTGGAAACTATTTTTTTCTCCTCAAACTCTCAGAAACATACGTTAAAACTCTAAAAGGAAATGATCGAAAGAACATCTTGACAAATGCAAGGAATTTAAAATGATAAAATATCACTTGCTAATGATAATGTGTAAGGTTTGAACTGTTATTTTTTGCTAGTATGGAGGCCTGCTTCTCAAAGTAATTTGGCAAACTTTTGGAAAACTGCTGCGACACCAAAAGTGCAGTGGTTTAAAAGAAAGACTTCCAAGTCGCTTCAAGTTCCAGGAAACACATTTGACAGCATCATATGCAAGTTTAAAGCTCGCGGTGCAGCAGCAAACCTTCCAGGGTTTGGAAGAAAGAGCAAAACGTGTCCAGTGGGAATCCAACATCTGAGAGCAAAAAATCCTCTGTTTTACTATCAAAGACTTGCAGGAGGACCTCGGGATGACACCGGTACAGACTATAAGAAGAAACAAGCAATGACTTCCTATCCGGAAGCTTCTCTGAACCTCATTCTTGACTTACGCACACAAACAAGTCCTCTTGAATATGTTAGAAACTTCCGTCGGTATATTGTAAGGATTGTGCAGCTGTTTACTTCAACCATCTACCATAAGAAGGGTGAGGACACAACGGCATCTCAAACAACGGTTTGTCCCGTTGTTAATGTGCATTTAAACTGCGCATTTGAACACCCTAACACCATAGCCTGTGGTGCCACAAGAGCTGTGGTTGGTCCGCTTGGTTGTGGTCCACATTAGTATGTTGCATAATAAGCTATTAACGTCCTGTCCTGGCTCCTCCACCTTTCTGGAGTTTTCTGGACCTTGGAAAAAACGGAACCATTTCAATTCACACAGCACTACCTGTTGTATCAGTTCCCTATATGTTAGTGTTGGTTAAATAAGAATGACCAAGTATAATACAACACGACATGTTATTCCAGTGCAACCAGACTGAAGGTTTCTGCGCATCTTACTATAAATTCACAAAAGGTCAGCATCACGGCCGGTGTTTTTACTTGAGATAGTTGGGTTTTGTCGAGTTAATTAGAGTTTTCCACACATTGCCAGGAAGCTGCAAAAGTGCCCAGACCTGATAATCACTGTTTCAGTGCGAGCCACCATTCATTCTGTTAATTACACGTCTTTTAACCAATCACAATGTCTAATGTGTTATTGATGTACTGGTTTGAAGGAGGTTATGGTTGCCATTGTAAAATATCCCAAAAAGTAGCCATCAGGGCCCACTTTCTTATTTTTCTTTCAAGGAGCTCCACCCAGTTGTTTGGTTTGCCTGTCCTGACGGTGAAACTTCCAAAGGTATTTCTATAAGTTCATAAGTTTCATTTGAAGGCAGAATCTGAACTGTGAAGTGTGCAAACATCTGAATCCATAAATGGTTCTAAACAAAGATCAGTGAATTTTCTTCAGAAAATACTGGAAAATACCTGCATTGAACTTCATGTCATCTGTGCTCCGCTGAGTAATCCTACATCAAGGTTACAAGATCAATATGTTGATGTACCCGACTAAAGTGATGCTCTTTGAGAAGATCTAATACTTTTGTGTATTATACATTCATGCTGGTTTAGTGTGAATGAATGAATATTTAGTGGTTTTCTTCTCATGGCCCCAGCCCCTGCGTGGCACAGATGACACGGAGATAAAGAAACTGTTCCATTTTGTTTCTAACTTCTGCATTTCATGAATTATTAAAAGTGGAGCAGCAGTCAGTCCGGAATCAGGAAATCAGCGCTCAGAGGGGGCCACCTCAAAAAACGATTTGTCGCTCGGCTCTTAATGAAATGCTCGCTCGAAGAGGGAATGAATGATGGGTGGTAGAAGTGGCTGAATGAAATTATGTGATGCAGTGTGAAGAAGGAGATCCACTTTTCCTTCACCCTCTGCTCTGTGTTCTCCTGTACGGGTATAACATGCATGGAATTGACGTATGGTAGTTTATAGCGTAAAGGTCCATTACCACATCCATGACAGATGCTAAAACTAACAAGAGGACATAATTAAAATATGACTCCAAGAGTTTTCTTTAACGTTCATAAACTATATAATCTCAGACATATGTATTTGCTTATTAAAGTACATACGCTTTCTGTTGTTAGCCCTCAATGCCAATCTAAATAATCTAACAGTCTTAACTTTTAAAAATGTATCTAAACCTTTCTTATACATTTACATATTTTAGTATGGGATACAAAGCTAAATAAAAACTGCTTTTTGATGCCACAGAATAGACCTTAAAAAACTTAAGTGAAATAATGTCAAAGAAAATCATATTCATTTAAAAGAGCATTTTCTGTGTATTTTCTGTGTTCACGGAGTGTGAAAGCCGCGCAGAGTATCTTGTTAACTCTAGTGTTGTGTTACATAAGATCTATTTTTATTTATTTGTTCTACATTTTAAACCAAGTCTATTCAACTCGGTTTCCATTAGGAAGCCTCACTCGAGCATTTACCTTAAATGAAGCTTTAAATGGGACTTTGATTTTTAAATTATACAGTCGCTTCCCTTTAATCATTTCGACATAAATTTTTATTTTTTTTGCTTTTGCTCACATAGTGAAATACAACTGTTACTTTGACTTTTCATTATATATAAAATGACTTTGTTTGCTGAACATTGACCAGATGCTTAATGAACTAACCCTACAGTGAAAATCACCTTGATAATATTAAAATAAATAAATATTTTGGCTTCCAGGATAGTTGTGTCCGATATTACTACATTTTAAATATGTTTGTTGTCCTGAGGTGTCATGAAAACGAACGTATGCCACATTTTTGTGGCTAATCACCCTTGGTACATGGTGGTTCCATGTGGTTCCATATACTACAAGTGCTGCTGGAGTCTTGACTTTACTACAGTTTATTTCCCTCCTCCATGCACCAGGACTTTTCTCTAACCAGAGGGGGAGTCCTGTTCTCTGCTAAATGGACAGTTTCTATAGATGCTTCACTTCCCTTGTTTTTACTCACAGTATGTATATTAGCTTGGCTTGCACTGCACTGCCTGTCCACAGTGACGGAGAACATCTGGTGCCATTTGTACTCCAGCTGTTAGTTCCATTTACCGTTCTTCCCACAGCCTGGCAGTTCTTTCATGTTTGCTCAGAATCGTGTCAAAAAGCGTTTACACTCAACCTTAGGTTATTTACACTTGTTTGATTCTCTTTGATGACCTTTCTGTTGTATATTAATTCAATTAATGTTCAGACTGTTTATTTCAACTTAAATTTAAATGCAGGTATAAATAGGATCTGTAGGTAATTAGTTTGATTAATTAAGTTTTCTGTTTTCTAAAACCCAAATCACTTTATTTGTTATGACTTTTAGCGCTGTGTAGCACACTGAAGTGCTGACATTTCAGCTCCTGATTAAAACCCTCATGTCACATCAGCCAATTAGCTCAAAATGGCTTGAAAGCCGACTGATTTTCTATCAGTATTCAAGTAAACAGTCAGTCGTACCACGTCACAGACAGACATGTAAATATCAATAAAATGTAATTTATTCATTCACATTAATTAACCTATTAACGTCTCCTTTCATTTATTTAAAAAAATACATTTACTACACTAAATTATTACTCTATATCTACTATGTGTATTTTTATGCACTCCAGTAAAATTCAAAAGTATCATATGTTCACAATACTACACCCTGTCTCTTTTCTGTCGTCAATTTTGCATGTGCACCGAATACATGATAAATGATGCATATATTTGTGTCAAATATATTCTCCAAATAAAGATGAATGTGTGACTCATTATTGTTATTATCCATATCCATGTAGGAATGTATCTGCTTATTGCTTCTGATTCTCTCTTCCTCTCCTCCTTTCTCTTCTGTCTCAACTCCTTTCTTCCTTCCTTCCTTTTCTGTCTCTCTTGTTCTCTTATTTTTCTTAAAGGTTCATTCCTGTTAAAAAGGGAAGGTTTTTCTTGCAGCCTTATCGGATTTTGAGCTCTGGCTTCGGGGAAGCATCTAAAAAACAATTTTGATAATTTTTTTTTTAGGCCACGTAAGAAATATTTAATTATTCATGCTGTATGTGGATGGGACATTTGCTCATTTGCATGTTGCATATTTACTTGATATATTTATCTCTATAAATCTAATACGTGGGACAGTTTTAGCCAAACCTCTTTGGGTTCATGGAGTTCTGATTAATGTTTAGCAAGAGTATAATTTGGATTCTTGTCTGTGTCTCACAGTTACGCAGCAAGAAAGAAGAAAGAAAAGTACCTATTTTTAAGCATTCCAGCCTCGCTTTATTTTTCGCTACATGCATGACCCGATCCAGTCTGGAAAGTATTTCACTGACTGGATAATGAAGACGAAGCAGGGTGAGGACAGTTCAGTTTCCAGATTCCCCCCTCGTAGGTAAAGACGGCAGGACAGCCGATCTCTTATCAGTCTCACAGGCTGCATCACCCCGCGGCTAACAAGCGCAGGGCGCCGGAGACCACTGGCCCGTCAGACTTTTTGTCACCTCCAGGGGTGTGCTCCTATGAACTTTAAATAACCTTTAAACTATTGTTTGATTGGAGGTCACAGGCCTTTGAGCAGGTAGTCTCTAATTGGCTCATTTGCTCCCTTCCTCGTGGTGACATTTCAGGTCTTCACATGTCTGTCACTCGGTCCCCCTGCTGACTGGAGCTGTCTCTTCCAGCTACACAGGATCTGCCCCCGCTGAGAAAAAAGCATTTGGAGCTTCTGGAGACAAATCTCACTGTTTAGTTTTGGATTTAACTATTTCTGGGTTTTACATTGTTCATGGAATTTGCTTTCTAGCTTTTTGCACTTAGAACATGAGTTTATGGACAAAGACAATCTACAACAGAAAAGACAACGCCTTATTTACAGAAAAAAAAGGAGAAAGAATAAAATAAGTTACAACTGAGCGCAGAGATGAGAAGATAAAGAGTCAACGACTGGGCAAATGCGTCACATTACCAAACAATCAGAAAAGTAGGAGCCCACACATCAGCGAAGACACAGTGTGTCTGTGGCTATAATTATAACAAACAGTGTGTTTGACAGGATACCCACCCCCCTCTGTATGATTATTTGTGGACTATGACAGCTTGTGAGGCACACATTTCAATGCAAACACGGCGGGGATGCCGCTCAGCGACAATGTATGTACAACGGGTGATTAAAAAGCTTAAGGCCAACAGTGAAGATGATGCCGTTGTTTGTCTGTGTTTACATGGGCACAAGTATAGCACTAATAGTCAGAATAAAAATGCAACTATCTCAATCAATTTGGGAACCCATTCAGTAGGAAAATATTAGCATCTAATACCTATGTAATCACTTGGTCCAATTGCTTCTCTCTGCGTGTGTACGTTTGCCCCATGCAGGGTAAACCTGAAATGACATGGCGGCTCCAAACAAAAAGTACAAAAACACAAGTTCTTCAAACACACAAGACTATCACAAACTAATCCAGAGGAAGGACAGACTGGACACCACATAAATCCTCTAACTAAAGTAACGTTATAATATACAGAACTAAAGCAAATGTGCAGATGGTAAATCAGTCGTATATGTGAGCAAATGCTAGTATAGGAGAGTGAAAAGTAAACCAGACCAAGTGGACTTGTTGAGTTTTTTGAGAAGATGTTTCACCACTCATCCGAGTAGCTTCTTCAGTTCTAGGGGAGATTTGAAGTCCACTAGAACTGAAAGAGCTACTCGGATGGGTGGTGAAATGTCTTCTCAAAAAAGTCTACAAGTTCAGTTACCTTTTTTGAACCTTTCTGGATGTACCATGACCTGGATGACTGAGAACCTTCATGGACCAAACCAAGTTCAAGCCAACCAAAGTCCAAACAAACCAAAGTAGAGAACGAGAGACGGAAAGATACTTCTCAGACACCAGTGGATGTAGGTTAGAAATCGCACCAAGCCAGGAGTCAGCCATCACTCCTGATGAACCCCTCCCCAATCACCAACAAATCACGGGGTTAATCTTGAAGCCTGAAAACCAACAAAGGTTGAACAAAGCCAGAATTTATATGTGGAGCATAGTTCGCAGTTAAATATTGTCCATGAATATTTGTTCTTGAATTCAAACGTCTCACTTGTTCTGTATGCTGTTGTGCCGCCCCCATGTCCTCATGGACCTTCTCGAATGATAGTCCCTCATAGCTAGCTAGTCGGTGACTGCACACAGTCTGGTTTTCACAGTGCCCGAAACAAAAGTAGCACAAAAGTCATTAACTTAAACTTTTGTGTGCAATCAGTCAGAGTTAAATTGCATAACACGCCAGTATAACTCATGTCCTTCTACCTGAGGCCACAAACCGATCAATCATCCTTTGTAGCGCTTGCTTTGCAAGGCTCTTACTGAAATAAACTGAACTGTCATTAGGCCTGGTGGTGGAATAACCAAATTAAAAACAGTGCCATTGTCATTTCCAGGAACTGAAAGCCACCCATGCATAGCATGTGCTAGAGACTACTATTTGTCAGTGGCCATGTGCCATCTCTTGTTGTCCAATTGTGTACCTGGCAGGCAGCGACAGGAGTAGCTGTGCCAAGAGGAGGCATTTGGCCAGACACGTCCTTGACTGAGAGCAATAATGCAGCACATATGGTGATGGAAAGCACAGGCACCACTGATGGCTGAAAGGAGCCATCTTACTTTGGTCTAGATGTATCACTTGGCTCTGATCAAACCGGATCTCTGTGTGTACGCTTGTAAAAAAAACCCAATCAGAGAACAGAACAGAGCAAATTCGCTGGCCCAAAGCAGTCTAGCAAGAAAGACAGAGGAAACATGGAAGGAGCTCTACACTCCACTTCTGTTGGAAAGCACCACACCCCGCATCTCATGCTGTCCTCGCTGTTTCGCTCTTTTTCTCTCTCGCTCTCTTAAACTTCCATTTATATTTCTTTTTGTTGGAAAATAACAGTATTGAACACAGGCCGCAGAAACTTCTGACCAATTATCTGCCCAGAATTGCTGTTAATTTTGGTATTTATCGCCTGTCCAATTAGTGACCGAGAACAGAGTAAAACGAGAAAGGAAAGTGGGGTTCAAACATGAGCAGTAATGAGCAGTGGCTGGCAGGGAAACGACACACAAGAACTTTTTTGCTAAACAGTTTGTGCTCAGTTTAAATGATTTTAATTAGGGAGCCTCGGCTCGGAAAGTGTCTTGTCTGACCATTTTTTTTTTCAGCTAAACAAATCAATTGTTACTGCTACTATGTTTGCGTTAAATGAGGCTAATACGCTGATAACAGGAACCTCCCCTCTGCTGCAGCACCACCGCAGAGTTTGAGCCACGGCTCGTGTTGCATTGCATTAGCG